>OY728125.1:690735119-695735119 GCA_963277665.1 Viscum album
TGCATACAACGCATTGATGGCCAGGCCCTGGCTCCACCTTCATGCGGCGGTTCCCTCATCATACCACCAATGCCTCAAATACTCCCTTAATGGTCGAGTGGGCGTGCTTCAGGGAGATGCCTCTCCTTTTGCCTCATGTGAAGCCCGCTATCTGGACGCGGACTATTACAAGAGCAAGGATAAGCAGATCCTGGTAGGTGAGGTCGAGCCTGTCGCTGTTGCAAGTGATCCCTGGGCAAGTTTGGATGACGCTTATGTCCTCCCGATTCAACGGTTGGACGTAGCCATGGTCTCGACGGCTTGTGAGTCTCCTGATGAGATGACCGCGACCGCCCATGCCAGCACCAGCGGCCCATCAGGATCTGGTATCCCCAATGCAGTAGTCAACGCAGCCTCTCACGTGGACGATCCCTCCCCGAGTGCAGAGGACGTGGAAGATGCACCCCCAGCCTTTGAGGAGGGCGTCTCCGCCACGGTCGATGAGTTAGTACAAGTGAACCTTGGAACCGAAGCAGATCCGAGACCCACATTGGTCAGTGCCGCCATGCCCTCTGAGGAGCGGCAGCAGTACGTGGACTTTCTCAGGCAGCACCGTGATGTGTTCGCTTGGGGCTATGACGAGATGACGGGGCTAGATCCTCAGGTAGCCGTCCACCGCCTTGGTCTCCCGATGAACCATCGCGGGTTCAAGCAGCCTCCCAGGAAGATGCACCCATTCCATGGTGCCATGGTTGGGGCCGAAGTTGACAAGCTTATCAAAGCCAACTTCGTGAGGAAAGTACAGTACCCCAAATGGCTGGCCAACATTGTGCCGGTCTGGAAGAAGAACGGGCAGATCAGAGTCTGCATCGACTTCCACGATCTCAACCGCCACTGTCCGAAGGATGATTTTCCCCTTCCAGTGACAGAGCTGTTGATTGACGCCACGGCAGGGTTCCAAGCCCTCTCCTTCATGGATGGATACTCCGGATACAACCAAATTCGGATGGCCCCTGAGGATGAGGAGTTCACTGCCTTCAGGGCCCCCCAAGGTACCTTCTGTTACCGGGTCATGCCTTTCGGCCTGAAGAATGCAGGTGCCACCTATCAACGGGCGATGCACCGCATATTCAAGCCAATCCTCGGCACACTGGTGGAATGCTACGTCGACGACTTGGTAGTCAAATCGCGCCAGCGTCCGGACCATCTCAAAGATATTGAGAAAGTGTTCAGCTTCCTCCGGTCTCGCTGCCTGAAGATGAACCCGTTGAAGTGCGCCTTCGGGGTCACCTCCGGAAAGTTCCTTGGATTTGTGGTAAGATACCGGGGTATTGAGTTCGACCCAGAGAAGATCAGGGCGATTATCCAGATTCCTCCCCCAGGTAACATCCGGGAACTGCAAGGGTTCCAAGGCCACTTAGCCTATATACGCCGATTCATCGCGAATCTGGCCGGCAAGTGTAAGCCCTTTTCTCGGCTCATGAAGAAAGGTGTCACCTATGTATGGGATAAAGAGTGTCAGACCGCTTTCGAGGAAATCAAGCAGTACCTGCTGCAACCTCCGGTTCTGATGCCGCCTGTATCCGGGAAGCCGCTGGTCCTCTATGTGACCGCCCTGGAACGGTCCCTGGGTGCCCTTCTCGCCCAGAAGAACAACGAGGGAATAGAGAATAGCCTCTATTACCTCAGTCGCATGCTCCTCGATGCGGAAGTCAGGTATTCCCCCATCGAGAAGAGCTGCCTGGCGCTCGTATTTGCCATACAGAAATTACGGCACTACTTGCAGCACCCTGAGGTACAGTTGGTTTCTCGGGTAGACCCGTTGAAATATATCCTGAGCCGGCCTATGTTGACTGGCCGTCTAGCGCGGTGGGCTGTGATTCTCCAGCAGTTCGACATCAGGTATGTGTCTCAGAAGGCCATCAAAGGGCAAGCATTGGCAGACTTTCTGGCTGCTCACCCAACCTCCGCGGATCAGCCGCTGGATCTAGGCTTTCCTGATGAGGCCATTATCTCGGTCGATCATGCCGGTCCATGCTGGCAGATGCACTTTGATGGTGCCTCCCGGAGCCCCACCGGTAGAAGACTTGATAATCCTAAGCTCAACAGAGTGGGATTGGGTATCGTCTTCATTACCCCGGAGCAAGCCGTGCTGCCATACTCTTTCCTGTTGTCAGAGGGCTGTACCAACAATGAGGCGGAATACCATGCCCTCATCACCGACCTCGAGTTAGCTCTCGAGATCGACGTGCCCCATCTGTGCGTGAAAGGGGACTCCGAGCTAGTTGTTAAGCAGATCAATGGAGACTATGTTGTCAGGAAGCTGGAACTTGTGCCATTGCTGGAGTGCACCCTCCTTCTGATGGCCCGGTTCCCTTCTCGGCCAGAAATTGTCCATATTCCCCGGTCGCAGAACGGTCGAGCAGATGCTTTGGCCAGCCTTGCTGCGTCACTTGCGGAGCCTGAACAGGATAACCTGACCGTCCGCGTGACGCGCCGCAGGCTCATCGCTCCCGTTGTCCCGGAGGGAGATCGCGACCCGTCGGTAAGTAATCTCACCACGGTTGCCCCTGTGCCCGGAGCCCCGATTACCCCAGATATGGCAGTCGAACCAGCCCCTGATTGGAGGACGCCTTTGGTTGAGTACCTCCAACATGGCATTCTCCCGCCGGATCGAGCCGAGCGCGAGCGAGTTCGACGTCGCGCATCGCAGTTTGTCCTCCAGAGAAGTCCCGGCCTGGGGAAGATCCTCTACAGATGCGGATTTGATGGTGTTCTCCTCCGTTGCCTTCAGGGAGTTGAGATCCCACGAGTCATGCAAGAGGTTCATGCTGGTTCATGCGGCGCCCATCAAACTGGGCTGAAGCTGTCCCACCAGATTCGGAGGTTGGGATACTTCTGGCCCTCCATGATCCATGACTACATCGAGTATGCTAGGAGGTGCCATGCGTGCCAGGTTCATGCGAACTTTGTGCATTGGCCGCCGGAGCCTCTCCATACCACCAGGTATTCTTGGCCCTTTGCAGTCTGGGGGATGGACGTTGTGGGACCCTACCCGCCGGCGACAGCTCGCCAGTGCCAGTTCATTCTGACCGCCACGGACTTCTTCTCCAAATGGGCAGAGGCGATTCCGCTCAGAGAGGTCAAATCCTTTTCGATCGCTGACTTCGTGACCTCCAACATCATTCATCGATTTGGAGTGCCTCACGCTATCCTCACGGATAACAGAGCCAATTTCCGAGCAGCCGAGTTGAAGAAGTTGTACGCCAAGTACAACATTCGCTCGAACCATATATCTCGCTATCATGCGCAGGCGAATGGACAGATCGAGGCGTTTAACAAAACCCTCTCTAACATTCTGCAAAAAATGGTTGGTCAGAACAAGAAGAGTTGGCCAGACAAGCTCCCCAACGCCCTCTGGGCTTATCGGACGACGACTCGCAATTCCACCCAGATGACCCCTTATTCCCTGGTGTATGGAGCTGAGGCCGTCCTGCCCATCGAGATCCAGTTACCGTCCTTGCGCACTGCGGTCTACGACCAGCAAGCGCCGGACAGAGCTGCTGAAGCCCGTCTAGTCGAGTTGGAAGCACTGGATGAGAATAGACTTCGCGCTTTGCACAACTTGGAGAGGCATCAAAGCAGAATGGCTCGAGCTTTCAATAAGAAGGTTCGCCTCCGCTCCTTCCTGCAGGGTGACCTAGTGCTAGCCCTAAGAGCGCCAATGATCCCCGGCAGGAAGCCACCCAAGTTGGAGCCCAAGTGGGAGGGACCTTTTGTCGTCCACAAGGTCTATCCCAATGGCGCGTACTCCCTAGCGACTATGGATGGTGAGCGTGTCACTCCTCCCACCAACGCTAGGTTCCTCAAGCAGTACTTTGTCTGAGTGTGCTGACGTCCTGCACGACGTTAAACTGCATACGTCCAAGCTGCACGACGTTAAACTGCCTAGCATATCGTCCGCGCTGCAAGATGTTAAACTGCCAAGTGTTTCGTCCAACATGACGTTAAACTGTACCTCGTCCAAGCTACAAGACGTTAAACTGTTTAGCATTCGTCCAACACGACGTTAAACTGTACCACATCCGAGCTACAAGACGTTAAACTGTTCAGCATTCGTCCCGAATGACGTTAAACTGCCTCTTAAGAACTACGTGCGACTTGATTCCCATCCTTATGGGATACGTAGGACCGCCTGAACATTCATGTTTCAGGCCCAGCCCCATCCTTCGGGAATTTCCATCCTATCTCGGGCCTTCGGCCCAGTTTCCCCCGGGTGTGTGGCGTATGGTGTGAGTGCGAGGCTATGCCCTCATTCATGTCGGTTTGCTTGTCACGCTGTACGACCCCCCCACGCTTGGGGATGCCTTCTGCTTCCCCTTTTTTCTCTCTTTTCGTCCTGCACGACGTTAAACTGCACTTCAAGAACTACGTGCGGCTTGATTCCCATCCTTATGGGATACGTAGGACCGCCTGAACATTCATGTTTCAGGCCCAGCCCCATTTCCCGGGAATCCCTATCCCGCGTTGGGTCTCTGGCCCAAGTTCCCCTCCTTTTTGTGCGAGGCGTATGACGTGAGCGGGAGATTATGTCCTTATTCACGTCGGTCTACTGGCCGCGCCGTACGCCTCCCCCGTGTGTAGGACTACCTCACACCCCTCATCGTCCTGCATGACGTTAAACTGCCCCTTAAGAACTACGTACGGCTTGATTCCCATCCTTATGGGATACGTAGGACCACCTGGACGCTTGTGTTTCAGGTCCAGCCCCGTCTCTTGGTTGATCACAGGGATCTGCTGTCTTTTGGTTGCTCTCAGGGTGAGTCCTCCGACCCTTCCCGGTGATCTGTTAACATGTTTTGGGTACTTTGGCCTATGACCCGTAGTGTCGGATGCAATCTCGGCAAGTCCTGTGTTGCTTGTCGGGCCACGCGCTTCCTCTTGTTCGAGCCTTCACTCAAAGGGATCCTCGTTAGCGGTTTGGGTACGATGCCTCAGTGCTCTCCTACCGCTCCGGGTCGATTTACCGGCGAGTCCTGGGCCGCAAATCGATATGAATCCTGCGATTGAGCGGTTGATGCTCGTTTGCTTGCCCCGTTCTAGGCTGACGCGATCGGATGTTGTGTTGCGAATATGGTCAGCGACATCCTTGATCGCCATGTCAGCTCTTTTAGGCTCCGAACATTGGTTGTGCGGTCCTCATTACACTCCGCCTTTGTGCGTTGTAGTGGAATCTCGACACTCTCTTCATACTGACCTTCAGTACACCTTTACACGTTAGGCAGGCCAACCAGGATAATGGTGTCTGTCGAGGCTCCCACGATCTGAGCACCAAGGGTATATGCTGATGTCCTCCCTAAGGGTCGTGTATAGCTGGACCCTCGTCCCCATAAGGAGGAAGGAGTCGCCCGAACAATCGCGTTTTGGGCCCAGTATATCTGGAGGCTAGCATCTCTGCCCCTTGGGTGATGGACATACGCCGACCCCTATCCCAGGATCCTTCTCCTGGAATCGTGCGTGACCGCAGGGCTGGGTATGTTCCCACCTCCGCTGAGTCCGCCATATCGCAATACGCGGATTCCTCCATGGTCCGAACCACACGACCTTAAACTGTGTTGTCTGGTCCTACCACACGACCGTAAACTGTGACCGTCTTGGCCGCCCGACGAGAAACGGCAATGCATCGTGATGTTCTCCTCAGGGGACACTCACGTTGGGCGCTGGTTAATAACCACGTCATTCATCAATGCCTTTCATGGCTTGATTATTGTGGCGACGCCAGGGATTCCTTAATCACAGGCATGTCGCTGCACGAAAAACCATCCATCTTTAAGGACAAACAAGAAATATCAAATGCCGCTTCTTCTGTGTGCGAGGGTCAGACCCGCACCCTTCCTCGCGCTGGTGCCCGATTGTGTTGCGCCGCGCTTCAAGAACTACGTGTGGCTTGATTCCCATCCTCATGGGATACGTAGGAACGCCCGGATGTTTGAAACTTCGGGTCCAGCCCCCACCTCTTAAAGATTCCCCCCTTCTCTGGGGAGTCCGCCGCCTTCAGGACACCCTCAAGGCGTGTCCCTCGACCCCTTGCAGTGGTCCACTGGTGTCAAGAGTACTCTGGTTTATTGCCAGGAGGGTCAGGTTTAGCTTGGTCAGGTTCCTTCCATTTTCAGGCTTCGTGCTCCCTTTCATTCGGACCCATCGCCTACGCCCTGGGTGGAGCCCCCGTGAACGGTTTGGACACAATGCCTCAGTGCTCTCCCACCGACTCGGGCTGGTGCCCCCAATGGCCTCAGGTAGCAAATCGATATGAATCCTGCGATTGAGCGGTCGATGCTCGTTTGCTGCCTCATTCCATCAACGGTTAGTGCGATGTTGATGCTGATCTTCCGCCACGGTTGGCAGTACTCCCATATCGTTACGCCGGTGCCCCCAGTCCTTGAGTGAATGGCCGCATGATTCACATCACATTTTCCACCTCCCATTCTGACCAGGCAAAATCTCGACACTCTTGACACTATTCCCCAGTGCGTCTTCGCATATCCAGGGGATAGGACCACGATGCGGCGTACTTTGAGGTTCTTATGGTCCGAGCTCTAAGACCTTAAACTAAGATCTCCCCTTATGGTCCGAGCTCTAAGACATTAAACTAAGATATGCCCCTATGCTCCGAGCTCTAAGACCCTAAACTAAGATCTCCCCAAATGGGATTCTACGTCTTGCATGACATTAAACTGCACTCGCAGAACTACGTATGGCTTGATCTCCAGCCTGATGGAGTACGTAGGAACGCCCGGGCATTTCGACTCGGGTCCAGCCTCAGGGATCGCTAAGTACCGCCCCTCCTCGTCGCCGGCCGTCTGGCCTGACTTCGGGTAGAGTGGTGCAGTTGTGATATTCTCCCCGATTTAGCTCGGGATGCCCCATCGCAATGATGGGAAGCGACGGTTTCCTCGTCAAAGAGGTTCTGTCTGAGAATTGGGGTGATTCACGGCCAGATTAGTGCATCCGCCTAATACGCTTTCCCCACGGTGGCGCAATTTTGAGAGCGTTAGATTCTATCCGAACAAATCGTCACTTCGCCCCACGCTTCGCATGCCCTGTTGATCTGGATTTCCACCCTTGTGCCTGAAGGAACCCCCAAAGCGGCATTGATGATGACATGTGATCCGCCTCCTGCCATATGGATGATGACCTTCGGTCCGTCTATCGTAGTAGTATGGTCGATTGATCCATTGTCCGCTTGCCATCTTGGGCGTTTCCTGGAAGGCCAACAGTTGTGGATTTCTGAATTCGGGACGCGCGATTCACCCTTTCTCATTTCCCTATGTTCGGATAAAATCTCAACGCCCCTAGCGTTGTCCCGCTCGTGTGTTGGAACAAGCGGGGGGGATGATACATTGATTAGGTCTGAGGTCTCCTTTCCTAGGAATGATCTCCCTCTTTTCTCTAGAAATCCAGGCCCAATTGTGGATGCCTGAAGCTTGGTTAACGCTCCCGCAAGACAATGAATTGTGGTCGAGCATGTTAAACCAAAAGATGCAGATAAATATGGTGATTCATACAAATGGATCAAAATATTGAGTAGCGGAAGCAAAATATTCTGGGAATGGCAAAAAACAAAGCCCCTAGGGATTAGCGTGCTGGATAAGTCTTTCTAACGCCGCTACCCTTTGGCTGGCGGCCTCCAGGGCTGCTTCTCGCTCTCTGTGTGCCCTCTCCTCGTCGGCGGTCGCAGCACGCAGTTCGTCGATCCTGGCCTGTGCACGCTCCCTCTCGACTTGGAGTGTGACCATCTGTTGGCCCGCCTCCGTCAGTTGTACCTAGGCGTCGATCAGTTGGGCCGATAGTTGCTCCACAAGCTCAGTACACGCTGCGACGAAGGCCTCCTTCTATGTCGCCTGCCCTTCGAGACGCCAGACTTCCTGCTCCGCCGCGAGGAGCGCCCGCGTGCTCTCTGACATGTCCCGAATTTGTGCGACGTCGGCACGCCGGCAGCTCTCGCGCATCTTTTCGGCCATGAAATCACGGACCGTCAGATGGAGGCGTTGAGCATCATCTCCCCCGGCACACAGGAAGCGCAGCCAGGTTTGAAGTGATCCCATGCGCCCCAGCCACTCCGATGGGTCTCGCTTGAGGAAGAGCTGGATGCACTTCCACCCCCTTCGGCACGCTATCCGGCTCTCCTCGACCGCCTCCGCGTCCGAGTCGTCCATCTCCTCGGGGTCGGCAGGCCGGTAGGCAGGGAAGGCAGCCAGCAGGTCTGCTGCAGGGTCCGCCCCTGGGATGTCCCCATGGGGGATAGGTTCCCCAACATCTGGGCGACCTTCTTCTCTCTCCCCAGCGGCGTTGACACCCTTGTCAGCCCCCGACCTCTCTCCGATGTCAGCGCCGCCGACGTCCGTAGCCCCTTGATCAGCAGTTGGTGGGGCCGGCTCGGTGCGGGAAGTCTGTTCCGGAGCAGGCGGCATGTCTGCCGCCGGTCCACTCGTGGATGGCCCGGGTTCGGCAACCCGACGAGCCTCCAGTGTTGAGATCACTGCGCGGGGCATGCCATGGTTAGTCACGGATCGTCAATGGCAAGCACCAGCAGTAAAGTAAGGAGACTTACGGGAGTTCAGAGCGTCATCTTCCGCTGCCCCGGCCGCCGCAGGAACAATTGCAGCAGGGGACCCCTTAGCGCTTGTCAGTTCAATGATGGGTGTCTGGCCCCCGCCTTGTCCTACTGGCACCTCTCCTACTCCCGCTGAGGACGCCTGACCAACATCCGTGCGCTCCTGAGAAAGGTGGAGAAATGGGTTAGAAGCTGCATAAGAGAATGGATGAAGCAGGTTGAGTAGGGATAGAAGCGGACCTCGAGGAGCTCAGTGACATCAACATTGTCAGAGCCGGCCACCTCGCCGCTCTCCCGCGGGCTCCCCCGATGGGATCTTCCCTCGGAGCCTTCATCCTCCCCCATCTCCTCCTCTTCCTCGGAGTCGTTGCTACTGTCATCTTCCGCCGGCGGCATCTGTTCTGGAGCGGGTTCTAGACCGAGCATCACCTTCACCAGAAGGGATGGCTCCGCACGCTGACCACGTTGGCACGCGTACTCGTCCATGGCCGTCAGATACGCATACTGCCGGTTGAAGTCCACCCTGTCGGCGATATGGAGGCGCCCGACCTCTGGCAGATGGATTCCTTCTCTGAGTATCTTTCGCCAGATGGCTTCGGTCCCTAGTGACTGCTGCAGGGTCATCCAGGCCAACCACAGCGCCGGGAAGACTGCATCGTGGGAGGGTTTGAGCAGACGCCTTACCTGCTTCCCGGGCCGCTCTTCGACCACCGCACGTGCCCCCTCTCTGGGCACCGAGGTCGTAGTGGCAGCCTGCGATGTGCCCGCCGCCGAAGTCCCTGCTCGCGCCGGCTCCGCTGCTTGGCGCGCCTCCGTTCTCCCCCGTGTAACGGCGCCTCGCCTCCTTCCTTGACGCCCGGTCTCCGCACGGGTGACATCGAGCCGCCGAACTGGCTTCCGTAGAAGCCCCTCGGGGTACGCGATGGCCCAGTGTTCGGCGTACTCGGTTGCCAAGCCTGCGTCGACCCCGGTAGGAGGGAGAGTGATGACGTCGCCAGAGCCAAAGGCGACGAACATCAGCCACATCTGGCGAAGGACGCCGGGGTTCGTCTCCTCCCGGACAGCAGTGAATACCCTCTTCGGCATCCGTTGAAGGCACCCGAACTGCCTGACGAATCTGGATGGCACGTAAGGCTCGCAGATCACCTTCCCGTCGATCCGAGCCACGAGCACCCCACCCCGCATGTTCAGGAAGTATTCATGCTGCTCCAGCGGACCCTGCCCATTGTCGATCATCTGGCCAACGGGAATGGGGAACGGGCTGAAGTTGAAATTGGCGTGATTGCCAATCCGAATCCTCACTCCCTCTTCACTTAGGGTCATCGGAGCGACCCCCGCAATGTTCAGCAGGGAGGGTCGCAGGCCGTTTCCCGGAGGAATGATGGCATTCGGAAACGTGTACCCACCAAGGTGAGCAGCCACCTAGCCGTGGAAGAATTGGAAGGGCCCACAGATCCTTCGTGGCGACCCCCCTCGTGAGATGCGTCCCAGGATGGCATACAGCTTCGCCAGTACTGGGACCCCGAGGTTGTATCTTTTATTGGCGGCCATAGCGCCCGCCATCACCAGTGTCGTCGGGCGGACGCCCATTCTCGCGTCCCGCACTGGCAGGAGCCACCCACTCAGAAAGGCGGCCAGGAACGCCGCGTACCGGACATTTGGGTCCCGGGCCTCGATGACGCGGTACCCCCATGAGCGGTAGTCGCCCGTCTCCAGGACCCACCAGTACGACCCGTTCCGGCTCCTCTGAGCCGCGGTCGGGCACCGCTTCCCCCTGCCTGGCATCTTGACCGCCGGGTCATGCTCCAAGAACTGGCCGAACCACTCCTTGTAGGCTATGTCCTTCTGGAAGTCCTTGATCCCGAGCCGCTGCGTAGCCAGGTCAAGCAGATGCCAGGTCAGAATGGGAGTCCGTGACCTGTCTTCCCAGGTGTTCTTCGGAGGCAGGAACTCATCGTACTGGTAACCCTCCAGCGGGATACCTCCGATGCAGTGGATGTCCCAGAGACCGATGTCGACCTCCCCATGGTGAAGATGGAAGGTGTTGGTATCCGGGGACCAGCGGGTGAACAGCTCTGGCCTGAGCTCGGACTGCTGGTAGAAGTGGAACTGCGACGTCCACACCGCCTCAAACAGGCCGATGTACCGCAGCTCCTCCGCGAAGTGATCGCAAGTGTGGTGTACCCAGAACGCCCAGGCCCACTCACTGGTGAAATTGCCCCCAGATCGCAAGTCCCAGTCCTTCAGCCAGCCCTTGGTGTCGTCGGTGACACTCTGGCGATATATGCTCGAGTAGAGGGCTGGAGAGTTCTCCGCAGTAGGCTCACTTCCGACGATGGTTCGCGTCCTCGGGTTCAAGACATAGACATCTAAGTGTCTGGTCTCCCTGGCAGGATGCCCATTGTTGGTGATGTTATAGCGGGGAAGCTCGTCCTCCCGAGTCACCCAGGTCCGTGGCGCATCAACCTCGAACCCTGGCACCGGAACCTCATCTAGGATGCCGAAGTTCCAGAGCGGCAGGTTGTCCGACAGTGGATATGTCTTCTGGGCCGGCGTCAGCAAGTCGAACAAGGATTGATTGTTCGAAACAATCTCCTTGGCTCCGTAGACCTCCTCGTTCGTCGCCATCTCAGCTCTGCGAGTGGCGGCATCCCCCTCATTTCCTTGATTCGCGGCCATCTCAGAAGCTTCGGGAGTCGTGCGGGTAAAGGGATGAAGCGTGCGGGAGCGGACGAGGCTGGTAGAGAAGTTTGAGAGTTGGCGCGCAATCCTAGTGGACGGCGCGCAATCGGGAAGTCCGTCGCGTAAACCCTGGGTGTTCGCGCAAAAGCAGGCCGAATTCCGGACAGGTTTGCGCGACGAGCGGGCGAATTCCGTGCCGGAAAAGGCAATTTCGCGCACGAGAGCTCGAATGCTTATCGCGCGGAAGGCCAGTGTACGGTGCGGGGGACCCAGGGCCCCTATTTATAGGCAAGGCCGGGAGTCCGCGCCGCGTGGAAAGCGCTTTGCGCGACCGCACCGGCGAATTTCGCGCCCGACGCCCCTTTTTGCGCGCCACAGTCCCGTGCCACCCAGGACTTCGGCATTCCGGCGTCTCCCTCGGAACCCGATCGTTGCGACCTCTCGCCGATCAGATTCCGAGGGGGGGCTTTTGTAGACGCCGGAAAAGTCTGTTGTTCCCAAACGAAGCTCCGGATGCGGGAAGCGAGGTCATATTTGGAGTCGGAAGCATGTTTCGGAGGGCCCGGAGGCCTTGCGCGGAATTTTGGAGACCTGCGCGCAAAGTTGATGAGCCGCGCGCAAACCTCCCGGGATGCGCGCAATGCGCTGAGCCGGCGCGCAATTTTGCGCGCCCGTGGCCCGCGCGACTCCCTTGCGCGCTGGGCCCGATTCCGCGCCCGCGAAGAGAATTTCGTGCCCGCGAACTGGATTCTGCGCCCGGGGTTGCCTATAAATATAAGGCGACCCCCGACGTTTTGAAGGTTGCCAGAATACGAAAGGTCTCTCGTGCGCGCAATCCAACCCCTTCCGCGCGCAATGCCGATCTTCAGGTAACCTCTTTTCTTTCGCGCAAGAAAGCCTTGGGGTTCGCCTTCGCGCGCAATCCCTTTGGCTCCTTTCCTTTGAATAAGTATTCTTCCAAAGGCATTTGCGCGCAAAAGAAGCCTCTTGCGCGCAATTGCCCCCGGGTGCGCGCAATCCAACCCGATTGCGCTCACCCCCCATTTTCAAAGTGGCCATTCGATTAAAGAATGAGCTGTTGCCCCCGCGCGCTATCTGAAGCCCGGTGCGCGCAATCTCTATCATCCGCGCAAAGTTCTGGCCCAAGCTCCTCTTTTGCGCGCCGACCCGCGGTATTGCGCGCAAAGCTCCTCTTTTGCGCGCAAGCCGCCAGGGTCGCCCCCTTTGACCCCCTGAGGGTACCCGCCTGCGTGGCGCCCAATGACCCTCATCCTGGGTGCCCGCACTGTGCGTTGTCTTTCCGTGCGGCCCTCCAGGCTTGCGCGAAGTGACACGGACCAATCGGCGGCTTCAACGTCCTGCACGACGTTAAACTGCATACGTCCAACATGACGTTAAACTGTGCCACGTCCGCGCTGCAAGACGTTAAACTGCCAGGCTTTTACATCCCGCACGACGTTAAACTACACCATCGTCCGCGCTGCAAGACGTTAAACTGCCAAGAATCTTCGTCCTCAACACACGACGTTAAACTGTACTTCGTCCGGCAAGACGCTAAACTGTCTGCTTCGTCCTCAACACACGACGTTAAACTGTACTTCGTCCGGCAAGACGTTAAACCGTCCGCATCACCTGATCCCGTGTCTCGCACGCAGGGTCCCCCCAGTTTGGATGTGGCCCCCACCCGCTCGTTTCTGCAGGGATGTCGGGATTGGAGTGGCCTTCGCCCACGGGGGTAGAGTGTTGCAAACAGAATGAACTACGTGGACTTTGATCCCTGTCTTCTAAACAGGGTACGTAGGAAGCCTCTCCGAGGTTCAAGCCCGCCACCTGGTCGTCCCGGTCGTATTTACGTCGGTTCGTCCATCAGTGGACCCCTCCCGGGTTCACACTTGTGTTGATTCACCTATGAATCCGCCTCTGTGGGGGACTGCACGTGTGTATCTCCATTGTGCTTCCCCACCGCCTCGATCTCCTTGTGAGTCGGCTTGCCAACGTCCAGCATGACATAAAACTGTGATCCACCCGGCCGTTCCATCCCCCTCTGTGCGAGGTGGTTCGGTTCAATCCTCCGCCCGGCGGCCTCGATCTCTTTGTGAGTCGGCTTGCCGACGTCCAACATGACGTTAAACTGTATATCCGAACTACGCTGACTTTGATCCGCGCTAACGCGCGGTACGTAGGAAGCCCCTACGGGGTCCAAGCTCTTCACTCCATCATCCATCCTGATCCTTACCCGGGCCGCCACATCCCGGTGGGGTCATGACATTTCATCCCACTCCACTTCACTCGGGAAGCCGCCCATGTGCTGGCCCCAGCGTCGGAGGTTCCCCGCAAGGGGTTCTGACATCTGATCCACTCCTCGTGTTGATCAGTCTGATGCCGTCCCCGCTGGACGTTAAACTCGTGGCATACCCCGTGTTAAACATGGGAAGCTGAGGAAAACCTCAGGCAACGCAGTTCCCCGTACCCAGTGTGGGATGCCTCAGGCCATCACGCCCTCGAGAAGCCCTATTAGGGACGGAAGGCAGACATGCAGAGTCGTCGTGTTAAGGCACGCCCCCGACACCCAGAGCCACCAGGTCTCCTCACCGCAGGTTGCTGCCCCGACCAAACTCCTTGGAGCGTCCGGGCGGAAGCAGCGTAATTAACCGGTGTCCATGGAGACATGGCGCTGGGAACGAGATTCACGAACATTCTTAAATCTATGAGGGAGACCCAGATTAGGCGACGAGTTCCGAGGAGACGTCCACGGAAGGAGGAGCCAACATCCCATCATCCCGGTTTCGATCAAGGAGCAGACGCCCCTGAATAAGGGACGAATGCCGCCCGCCCTTGGAAAGCGGGACTGCGGGACCACAAGCCGCGCACCCATCCCCTCGGGTTGACGGGTGCACGCGCGAACGCGTCCTGGCGGAACAGCGTAACCCGACGCACATCCGCACCGAAACAGTTATAAACCCCTATGAAAAATACATCAGGGTACTACTCCACAACATAAGGAAACACCGAATGTTGAACCTCCGACGAACTCAGAATGAACATAGTCATTACATAAGACAGGGAAAAAACACCCCTAAACCCTATATTAGGTTATTTCACTCCAACAAAAAGTGATGTCTCTCCATTAGAATCATAGAACACAACATGCCTCCAAATGAAATCTATAGTAACCAACACAAAATTAAACTATTCCACAATAAATATTATGTCATATGGTTGTATTAACAATTATATTATGTATCCTCAATAGTGTTTCTTCCTCGGCATTAGTTCACTATCTCTAAATACTACAAACAAGTCATTTCACCCTTAAATTAGCATAGTTAACACCATGGGAAAGTGAAGACACTCCAGCTCCATTCCCATTTCATAGAAGAGGGTAGGTTATATAAATAAGTGCATCACTCCATAATCAAATAAATAATGTACACGAGTACAAAACAAGAAAATAATACCTCAAATGACATCATATATACCAGGAACTCCAAATTCTATAACATGAACCCAACCATGAACTGCTCCAAAACATCCCAAACCTTACTGATGACCACCTATAAGGCCACCTCTTCTCTCAAAGGATGGGAAGAATAGTCAATATTCCTTCTACTTTACCTATATTATTTCTTCTAATCCTAAACTAGAATACCCTGATAATGATGCCTCTACCGAAACTACTCTAACAGCGTAACTTGATGTGGAAAACGTGGCACATGTATACTATTCATAATTTTTTTCACTCCCAATGCTAATGACTCAATCGTCTATAAAAAACATGCATATTATACCTAAAAATAATCTTAAGAGAATTCTCCCTCCGATTAATGAGATGATAAGGGTCGGGACCTATCAAAATCTAACCGAAAACTCATTTATCCGATCAATTAAGAAACATTGTCCATAACTATAATTCAAGACGAATCATGAATAATCCCATCTGATGATGATCTAATTATGGCCAACGTCCTCTCAATAAACTCTACTCATTACAAAACCTTATAAAGAATCATTAACATATATTAGGTTTCCTTTCAGTGAATCTCCAGTTGCAACGACTCTTCAAAACTAATTAGCCTATCATCCTCTTCAAAAAATGGGTCTGAATAATATCATAGAGGGGTCATGAAATGGATCTTAAGGTGTCCCACAATAAATATCCCCTACATAAGGTTAATAAGATCATTGTCACTTGACACCATCATTTCCAAATAAATAATATATGATGGGAACTCATCTAATAACTTCTCCAATCAGACTCCTTGTGATACCTGGGGGAAACCCCCACCACTACCACACTTCCCTATGTAACATCATCATGTCCAATGAATCATAATGCTCCAAATAACACATATCAAACTAAAATATATCTAAAAATACTTTAAAATCATTTTTGAATACTTAAAAAATTTATCCCTTATACTTCTAAAAAAACTGGAAATGAAATTTTTTATGTTTACTCCACCATGATTATTCGTCATCAACCTCAACTCTATGATGATCAGTAGGTCGATCATACAAAACATCATAAATGTAAACTTTATAAGGATTATGGCTTGGTTTTGTACCTATATAAAAATGAAAAAACCAGTGGACTCCTAGAAATGTAATAACAAATATCAAAATTAATAAATTAATTACATAACTTATCTTGTTACAGTTTTAATATATCCCATGGTCCACTGATCTTAAAAATAGTCATAATGAAGAATGATAAATGATGTTATCGCATATATTTACCCTAAAAATAGTATAAAATCATTTATTAGTATAAAACACATAATGTTTTTTCCATTACTTCACAAGGGAAATAAATTATTTATGCCTCTTTCAGACTTTTTTTGTTTACAACAATTAATAAACATATATGACATTATTTCCCTACCAACCCATGAAATCTCACATGTTCCTAACTCCAAACTCCAACATAACCCTAAATCTAAAACATTGATTCAGTTATACCTTGACCACCTCCCCATAATGATATCCTAATGAGGGGATAGATATTGTGACTTCTAGAGTCCCACCTCAAGTAGGGCATATGTTGGCGACTAGCACTGAGTGTATAATAAATATGAAATGGGAGGAATTACTCTCTCAAAGAAACATGTAGGAAACTAATATAATAAGTACACAACTACCAACACCTTCCTAGATATATATATATATATATATATATATATATAATCCCATGTTCAAACATGAAGTCTCATATAGTACTAAAACATATGAATTTATAACATCATGTACCAAAAATGTAAAGAAGAAAATGACCATTAAGTGTAAACAACTCTTGCAAAATCCTGAGCTATTAATATCGAGCCTGGTGAACAACCTTCCCTGGATGACCTAAATATAGGTTATATATACATATGGTGAGAATTAATTTATAATCAATAGGATCCTCTCTAGAACCTCTCCAAAATAATATAAAAAATCATGCTAAATCACTATGAACAATAGTGAAACCAAATCATCACCAAAACACCTAATCATATTTCTATCCTCATAATGGACAACTATCAACATTTATCACATATATGATAGAATATAATATAATAACAAAACATCAATGGTACCCCTATCATGATTTCACATTGGTTTTCTAATCTTCCCCAACATCGCACGTCTTGATACATATCTCTCATTAGTAGTCCATCCCAAAGACACTAGGGCAAGGAATCACAACCTACACCTAATGCATCACATTACCAGACCATCCTATATCATCATATAGCAACCAAGTGGTTTTCGGGAGCCACTCCATCCAACATGGAATATATCAAACACCATTTGTTATTCATCATGCAATTACACCCCATTCCGTGGGTGTTTACCTCAAGTCATCCAACCTATACACATCATACCTATAATAATATTTTGGATACTATATCTTCAATTACATTTGTGAGAAATAACTTCAATCCAGCACATCCCTACAAAAAAATATATCTAACCATTATGCATTATAACAATAGTAAATATAGGAATAAGAGTGAAGGGTTAGAGGTGGTAGTTAACCATCCATTCTCTCACCTAGATGCTAGGTAAAACATCAACCCATATTACACTGGGTGTCAGTTTCCTTAATGGACATGTTTGAGGTAGCATATGAAATAATAGAATATAAATGATTTAATATAGCTCATATGAACACTATGGTAAAAACATAACCTTAGAATCAACTGTATCTAATATCATATAGAAACACATCTTCTATTTCTAAGACAAGATATCCAATATACATTCATATATTTAGAAAAGTTGCATTCATTATTCCCATTTTATTATTTCCTTCTATTAATTAATTTATTATCCATTTTTTAACTATTAATAGTTTTCCTAATTATATTCCACTTAATTTGATTAATTATTAGAGTATATCTCTTTCACTCCTTTCATAATCGAACAAATTATATGCTTTATCAAGATCAATATTTTTTTTTCAATTTTCCATCCATCACTTACAAATCACGTTGGTTAAAAGTTTATTTATCTATTATTATCGTCATCCGAGATCTTGGTACTCTTAGAAAGACACTCTACGAAACCATGAAGAGAAAAGATGCAACCAAGATCCTCTAGCTACCTCATCTAATAGGAATGGCATGTAGAAAAAACTATTAACATGGAAATTGACCACTAAATAGATTCAAGCAAGAATACTAGATCTCAGCATCTCATCCATGGGTATGCCCAACATTATCCCATTATATAAACTCAAGTAACATAACTAAAACCATCAGGAATATAACGATGCATCATTCCATTATAGGAATCATATGCTGCTATATCAGCTAGGCATCCCTTCTTACACATCATGTCTTCCATTACAGGCAAAACAATATTTGAGTCATGACATATTTAAGTCTCATACCCCCATATCACAACATCCATCATTGGATAAGGTGTATCAAGTATATATTCCAAGGATCATATATAGATCACATCAAAAAAATGGTAGCAAAAAACAATCTATAGGGAAATATTATCCTTAAAATAAGGCATTATGCATTCCAATGAAAATGTGAAACTCATGCCATAGAAAAAAATTTCATTATAAAAATAATGGTTCTTATTACATATTTAATTAAACAACTCATTATCAGCAGGTCCTAATTATAGGAAACCTAAATAATCAATATATTTCAATCTATCAAAGTTAAAAAAAGCACTTAAAATTTATTCTGGTTTTAAAAACCTAAGGAAATACCATTCCTAGTAAATCATTCATTTTATTTATTATAAAAAATAATTAACAAGTGTCACATAATTTATCCATTACATTAATCACATTTAATATAAAATTCAATTGAACCTAAAATTAAAATAATTTGATTTGAAAAAAATTATTTTAAGCATCATATTACAAACATTCATCTATAATAAATAATAATAAGATAATTAAATACTAACTAATTTTTATTTAAGTTAATTACCAATTTAAATCAAGAAAAACATGATATAAAATCATAGAACAAACATATAAAACTATTTAAAAAAATAAGAGGAAAATTAATATTATATTATAAAGTGACAACATTGTCAAAAATTGATCTCAATCAAATTTCACAATCAAGGTAAATATTTATTAGGTTTATTCCATTACCGTTCAAGGGGATAAAACATAATCAATTTATGATTACATGTAAATAAAAAAAGGGAAACAATGAATACACTACCTCAAAATCCATTAACATTCATTGCATGAGAACATACCACATTTATAATCACTAATCAACTCTCACACAAGAGATACATCCATCTTAGGATGACATGAGACAAAAGCACCAAAAAACCAAGTGAAACCCCATTAGAAACATGGTAGTGTAAAATCCATAGAATAAAAATAATATCTTGGAGGAAACGAGATCAAATCAAGGGAAACAATAAGAAATCGATGATATAACACACCCTTGATAAACATGGATAACTATAGATCAAAGGTGAAAGCTGGGGATCCATTCTCATCAAAGGAATCTAAGAAACCCATGAGAGGGAGAAACTAGTCATCTTGAATTGGGAGACGACGTAGGGTTTGGAGAAAAATAAATCTGATGCACCTTTTAAACAAATTTCACAAGATATTTACATGGAATGTAACCATTGCCACATCGTGTAAATTCAAGGGTTCAATATAATCAAAAAGGCGACTCCTTTTTATTATTTAAACTTGAATATTTACACATCAATAATTGGACCTGCACAAGTCATGAATTGAGTTTACATGACATGTATTCACACTTATTATATCATTTCATAGTGAAACCCCAACATACCACTTCCAAGCCTTCTACAAGCTCTATGAACTTCTGAAACATGCAAAGGGTTTGACCACATAGATCAAGGCCCTTTCATGAGTGGTTATGAATTGTTTTTAATTCCTTTGAGTTCAATTCATGTGAGTGGTCGATTATATTCATTAACAAACATATATAGATTTTATACAATATATTATTTATTTAGTTACACTAGATGTTAAAATTGATTGGAAATAACTTATATAACATCATGGTATTATTAGTATTTGACATACCTTTTGTTGATCATTACCTTTTTTTTCTGAATCACATTATTCTACACCGAAAAACTCTCCGAAGTTTAAAAATTTCTATAAACTCAAAATATTTTTATATTTCATTATATTTTTTATTTAATACATTATTGATGGTATTGAATCTTAGGTTCAAATTTAGGCAAAAGTTTAGTCCCCAACAACTTTTTGTCACGAGTTTAACCTCAAAATGATAGAGTTAAGAATTTATTCTAATACAGATCATCATTGAATCAATATATATATAGTATTAGAAATTATTAAATTTAGAAAATTAAACCATTATATTATTTTCATATCACCCTTATTAAATTTCCATATAAAATCTATTTTCATGTATTTAATTCATTGAATTGACCTTTTATATTGAAAATTTTTATTTGTATGGTATGTTTAAATAAATATAAAATTTATGTTCAATTTATTTTGAATAATCCTAGAAACAATTGATTTCACTATTAGTTTTTATTGTATATAATGGAATAAGGGGATCATGAAATCCCATAACTTGAATTATATATATTATTGTGAGTTTACCGATAAATAAGTCACATATAATAGAGATGATGTGGGATATATTTACCATTAAATACCATAAAAACAAAATTATTTCTTTTATATTTATTTTAATCAATAATGATATGATAAATAGTGATTTTTTATTAGTACCATAATTATTTTGGAAATATTTTTATCAAAAATATAGACTTTTATTCTCTCCCATCATCTATAGTCCTACAAAGCAGATTAAGGTGTACTCAAAAATTTCATTATTAATGTTATTCAACATTAAGTGCAACATATGGTACTAATAAATATTGTTACTTCCTAGTATAATAGATGATATTAAGATATTTTCACCATCATATACCTCCTTCTTTATATATTTTTTTGATATAAAAAAAAATTTAATTCTAAAAAATGGATAAATGTTTTCCAACATTGAATTAATGATGGTTTTCTTCCTCTATTTCCTTAAACAATATTACCTCTAAATAGTTGTTTTTTTCATCCTTTATTAAATTTTAGATGGTTGTTTGGGAATCATTTTATATAAGGTAGGAGATTTCCCTTTCAATTATAATTTATAAGTGTATAAATTTTATATATTCGTTTATTTTGTCTTTCACAATCTGCACTGGTTTTAGGGTTATGGAATCTATAATTTAATGAAAATTGGTAACCTAAATATCCTAAAAATGATTGTATATGTTGAGTATTCATAATAATTTATTAATATAAATTATATTCATTAATTATTGTTCAACTCAACATGTGTGTATATATACATTAAATCACATGATATTTTTTCACATATTTATCAATAGATGTATTGGATCAGAATTTTTAGTGAAATGATCAAGATTATTAACATTAAACAATTTTTAAAAAATTATTTCTTATTTATCACAAACTTTTATTTTCAAAAACCATTATTTTATATAATATTACTTTTTGACTAAATTTAATTTCATTAATACAATACATTGAAAGTAACACAATATTTTAATAAAATGTAATATATATTTAACATTATTATTTAAACAAGAAAATTATAAACTATATGTTATAAATGATGGTATGAATATGAATTACCGCCTTTTAATTATTATAAATTATGGTTTTTTATAAAGAAATCATATTGATGAAAAATTTTCAGTGTTTTTTGTAATGTTTTTATTTTTTTTGAAAATTTATTTTCATAAAAAAATTTATTAAAAATAAATAAATAAATAATCTTCATTATATGGAATTTATTAGTAAAATTAAACTTCAATTTTAAAATCTAAATGTAAAAATTATATTTTTGTGAACCTGAAATGAATTTTTGGACAATATAATTTTTTCATTGAATAGTAAAAAGATATTAATTTTCATTAAAAAAATCAATTTTTATTAAATAATTTAGATTATTTTTTTTTTTAGGATTTTTTAATAGTATCATCAATTAAATAATATAAATATTAATTAAATTTTGTTCATTGGAATCAATTACAATTTTTTTTTAAAAAAATTCCATACATATGATTATGTTCTCCTCATAAGAATGATTTTCTTTCATGTATGCTTGTTTTATTTTTAAATTAAATTTTGATATTCCTATGAATTAAATTAGATAAAATTTACTAAAATTTATAATACTAATATTTTTTATTTTATAATATTTTAAAATAAATTATTTGGTCTTGATGATTAGTAAAACTAAATATAATTTTTTTGTGCGGTTATGGATAAAATAGGGCTTCGTGTATTATATACGCATGTGTTAAAAAATTGAAAAAATGGGTATTTATATAAAAATTTTATTTAATATTAAGAATAATTGGTTCTATATTATCTAATAATTTTCATTTTAATTTTAGAAATAATGAATAAATTACCTTCTTAAATAAAAAATAACTAGTTGTCATGGTGAAAAGTAAAATGGTAAAAGTGAGTAAACATAAAGACCAAAGAAAAACATTATTAAAACACTTTATTTGGTGGTTAAGGTGATTCATGACCATATTATCCCTTTAATAATTTATTTATCAAATTTGGAGGTAAAAGAATGAATGTTACATCACATTATTGAATAGTTTTTTTCATTTTCAAAAAATCCACCCATCGTAAATTATAATAGTAAACCACCTTACTAACTTATTCACACCTAAAAAGTAGCTTGGATTAATAAAACCATACTAAAATCATTCCTTGACATATTTTGTTGTGTTCTATATCTTCTGTTAATCATAAATTAAAAATCCTATGGTGCTTAATAAGTTACCCAAAGTTGGGTTTTCTAAAAGAATAAATTTTAACGTGTATAAAAGAAGTCAAGAATTATTACAGTTGATATATATTATCTATTTTATTTTATATATGCACATTCCATATTCACAAATCATTTATTTTGTGTGGTTTATATAATGAACCATTTTTAGTTTATAATATTCATACCCTTATTTTCTTGATAATTAATGTATCATTTGACGTTATTCATTAATGGGCTTTATGATTGAAACGTTTCCAAAGTTGTAATTGACTTTTCTTTTAAATTTTATTTCAATGAGACCCATTGAATCATCCCCACATAACTATTTTATGTGGTGTATATACTTCCCATTAATATGTTTTATGAATATTTTTATGATAATTATCAAATATACATATCCCTATAATGTTTTTCTTTTTATGGGTGATATGATTCAATCAATACCAAAGTGGTCGATGATTTAGGTTATAATATAATTGTTTTGAATGATATCTTATATTGATCCAATTGTTTCTGAGAAATAAATTAGTGACAATGAATTTTTTTTCCATTCCCCATTGTTTGAAGAATTAATTAATAAATTTTTATTTTTCTTATTTGGAAGGAGAAGAGGATAACAAGTAGAAATATTTTGAGAATATCAAGAAACATTAATTAATAAACTATAGGTAATCAGATGAGATTAAGATACTTTTTTAAAAAATCACCTTCCACATTTTCATTATATGAATGTGGGAATGGAATTATGTGATATAAAATAGAATTAATTTTATTTATTTGGAAACTATAATGAATTTTTATAATACTTGCATGGTATTATTCTAGTATTATCATCCAACCTGAATTTATGGTTGATCATATCTTTAGTTGCTTAAAAACAAGACTTTGAAGGGAGTTATATGCATGGGAATCAGTATATATGATGATTTATTTATATCAAGGTGGAAATGGATTCCAAGGATTGGTCACACAAAAATTTACCCAAAAGGTTTAAGTGGTTATTGTTTTTCATGTACTTTTTTAATCAATAGGGACTAAATAAGTGGCCTTGAGAAACCCATATTCATTAATGATTTTTGATTTGAAGTGGAAAACTAATGGGTTGATTGGAATTGGAATACTAGAATACATATGTTCCAAATAAAAATATTTTAATTGAATAAATAAAACATAATAATATTTTAAATAAAATAATTAAACAAGATGAGATGATCCTAGGTTGTTACTACGATTATAATAAATGCAATTTTTTCATTATAGTTTTCTAATCATGAATTCAACTAGTTTACAATAAATCAAATAAGTCTCCATCATAATTCACAAATATAATCCCAAAAAATAAAACTCATATCACCAATTCACTTAGATGATGTATTTAATGATAAGGAAAAATATTTGGAACATACTTGTAGTAAAAATATTTCATTATTAAAATAATTGAAGATAAAGATTACAACAAGTCATCAAATGGACCTGTTAATAAAATAAAATAATTTAATTATTTAAGGACACAAAATAATATCCAATCTAGTTACATGAAATTGAATTGAATATAAATTCCATTTTTTTATTCTTCCATTTATGAAAATCACTCAACTGGAGGTGGTAGTCGACCAAAAGAATCATGATTGAGGAAGAGAAAAAAATAAAATAATGGGAACTTTGTAATTATGAAAAGGACATCTCCCTTTTTGGTGTTAATAAATTATTTAATTAATTAATCGTTAAAAATGTGTTAACAAAAATAACATAAAATTAGTGATGATGAGGTTTTATTAAGAAGGTAAGGGGGTTTAAGAAACTTATAATTGATGAAATTTAGCCACAACATCAAGTTTTCATCATTGGATTACATTGAAAATATAAATGTTTTTCTTGAATCACACAAAAACACTACCTTAAATAGGTATTGTTAATTAATTTAGTCGATCCCCTATCATTTCATGTCTTACCAATTAATTATTGTTGGCATTGGTGAGTGGATGTTTTACGGAATGTTGATTATTCCACCGTAGAGCCGGAATTGGACCTAACTTGCATCCTCCCATAAAGGCATAAAAATGTGTTCTAGATGTAATAATTGGTGTCTTACCTGTAATAATAACATAAACACCCATATATCTAAATAAATGTTGTAAAATACTAGCCATATTGGATTTTTGGTTTGGGATATATGATCGAAATGGTTGGATGTTATTTTAGGCCATATAATCTGGGAAACAATTATATATTCAACTTGTACATCCTCAAACTCCTTTAAAATACTAGATTTTTACATCCTCAAACTCCTTTAAAATACTAGATTTTGTTTCATTTAAATTTTAAATGAATGGATCCTTGTTATATCCTAAACATATAGTCAAAATTTAGCATCATTAGGATTATATAATGTCTATTATAGTTATTTTACTTGGATGATGTCCATTCTCTTTCATAAATAATGTTTAAAGTTTATGTCTCAATTTTTTCATCTTCTCAAATATATATCTAATATCTTTAGAAGGATATAATATCAAAGATATAATGAGAGACCTAAAAATTAAATATTAAAAAAAAAGATCATTCTGTATTTTATGAGGTGTTAAAAAATTATGCCATGTAAGAGAGTAATTTCAGAAGCAATTACAACCATGATAAAAAATAAGATTAAATAGAATAAATCATTGTAAGAAGTGTCTATTAACATCAACCAAGAAAATATTAGAATATTTACAATTAAGTTTAACCACATTTAGTGTGTAATCACACCCTCGAATTGATTTTTCCTAGTATTGATAACAAAAATTAAAAATTATGATATATAATTCCATTTTCAAAAAACATTTTAATATAAAATTATCACTAAAAACATCATGTAAAAAATTCTTTATACCTATAAAATTTATTTAACATATGATATATTCACTAGAATATCGAAAGGCCAAACCTATTTCTTTGTTCATATTCATCACCACATGTCATACAATTTCAATTATGCATTATGATGTGTTCTGCATCATAATATACATGGGTGTTCATTTTAAATCTAAGGGGATAATATGGAAGCACTATGTGGAATCAAATTGTATCATTAAGATGTGTATTCATGTATTTATTTTGTGTTCTTATATTTTTTTTCAAATTTTTCTTTGGAAACTGATATTTCACCCAATCATATAATCCCTTACTAGAAGACATTATTGATGACTCCCAGGCTCAAAGACTATTGGGAACCAAGTGATGATCACAATATCAGTAATCATATAGTGTTAAATAAATCAAAAAAAATTAATATTTCCAAAAATTGAGATTAAATTATGAGATCTGGGAAAAATACTATGGATTCATGATCCCAAATGGGAAACATCCAGGCATTAGATAATATAATTACATTGCATGAAAATTTATTTATTTTTTATTTACATTTTTTTTATGATTTTACTGAGTACACATTTAAAAATTTATATGATCACCACACCCATTTTATTTAATATGGTATCGAAATTACTAAAACTAATACCCCATAATAAAAGGGACATGCATTGTAATTTTTCTGTTAAATGGATTGAAATGTAAATGATGGAGAATCTCAATATTGATCCACACATTTGAAAAAATATTCTCATTAAATTAAAAATACATTAATTTCATAATAATGGAATTAATAATTATTTTATTTTCAATTTCAATATTTTTAGTGTCTATATTCATGTTAAACGTTAAATTAATATTTTCCATCAATTTATTCACAAAAAAAAATTACTTGATAAAGCCAATATTTTTTTTCTTTTCACACCTAACATAAAAAAAATTTCTCCATTACATTATGAGAATAATTATAGGAATAAGAGGAAGATAATTGGATTTCTAATATCAAATTTAAATATGAAACACGAAACAATGTAACAAGGTAGTTGAAGTTGAGGTTCATGATGATCTAAATTATTCCTTTGATATGCATGTCACTCATAGAAGCTTCATCAGCAATAATGTTTTGTGTTTGTACAACTAGATTTAATGTGTTTTTCCTAAAAATACATCCACCTCAGTAGGCCCTGAATCATTCACACAATAAAAATTTGAACAAAATGGATACACCATGATGTTTCCTTTACAGATAACTATCAAATAAAAAATTAAATGGAAAAAATCTTACAAATGTATTTGGAACTCAAAAAAATATTTCATTGTAATGGTAAAATCATAGTTTCCTCTTACAAAGAAATTTTTTTAATTTCATTAGATCCACATGGACCCCTCCCCATGTACCCAACACAAATATTCAATATCATAAGACTTTTCATCAGGAACCCTCCCTTTAGAATGGTGTTACACCATCATTTACAATCTTAGTAATACCCAATATTATGTGTTTTAATGAGTGTGATATGCCATGGAATATCCAGAAAATATTGATTTAATTACTTTTATACATTGTAATAAGACCTAAAGGATCTTTCCTACAATATTGGTCTCATTAGAATAATAAATGAAAACTGTGAGGCCTTGTTAATTACCTATGGAGGGATACATAACCGTGTAATGGAGAATAATAATTCTGAGTTTGGTTATATTTAAATTTATTATTGAATATTGGAAATGTGAATCAAAAGAAATGTTTTCCAAAAAAATTACAAATATTTTTTTCCAGTAAAAATGATGTTCCAACCCCAAAATGGTTTATATCGGCATTATTGGTTGGTATACAATCAGTGTTAAATATTTTCCAAAATGATTCATTGATTTTTGAATTTTTAAAATTATTAATGGATAAATATTCAAGAAACGCAATCAAAAATATCAAATTTCATTAATGTGACAATAGAAATTCAATTTCCTCTAGATTTAAAAACTTTTGACAATTATTTGATTTCCATCGTGTTTCTTATGTTCAAATAATGATCCCATAGTATTTTCAAGAGTGGTTTTCCAGTAACATGTTTCTTTTTTTAAGCTGTTGAAGGGAAAAAATGTGGGAATAGTTTCCAAAACCTTTGTAATGGTTTTTAATTCCTATCTAAATGATTAAAATTATGATTTTGGTTTCTCAATTTATTTTGAAAATTGTTCATGTAATGTTTTTGGTCCAGATTTAATAAGTTGTTGTGATTTGATGCCTAATTGAACTATAGGGTGCATGAATAGTGCTTGTTTGGTTTGAAATTGGTTGTGGGTTGAAATTATTTATAAAGGGTAGATATTTAAATCATGTAGTTGATATGGATTTTGGTTATCCCACTACAAGAATCAAGGACTATAATTATACATTAGATTGAAATTGATTAGGATATGAGGATTATGAAAAAATTTAGAATTGAATTCCATAGATCGTATACCTAGAAGAAATTATTTAACTAATATAATGGTTATGAAATTTTTAGTCATATATAAATATTTTTCACAAATTGTCTACCCCAGGTCAATAGTGTGACCTTTATAAATCTTTCTACGGTTATTTTCTTCAATCCTTCTAGAGAGTTATTGAGGATCGGTATCAAATATTGAATTATCACTTATAGTATGAATATCACTAGTTTTTGGGTATTTAATTGATTTAAATGGTTCTATTTGTCAATAGAAAAGCACAAATTAAAATTTTGGGAAAAAATGAATAAAGTTAAGATAAATTGCGTTGTGAATAAGAAATTTTGGTGTGAATAGAAATGTTAGGGTGATAACATAGTGTGTCTAAGATTTATTAATTAGGTCATCAAAAATGGCTCCAAAATTTTATCTTTCCCAAACTAACCCAAAGCATATAATAAATCATTGTAATATAAGTAGCGGTCGAATCCACAATGACCAAAGAAGTATCTTTGAGTCACTCTGATTTGTTAGTGATTTTCTCTATGAAGTGGTCTACTTTATAATTAATTAGAAATTGGATATTGGAATACTTAATTATCTAAGTGATTGAATTAAATTTAATAATTTAAACACCTTAATATTTTGAAATAAAAAAATTTAAATAAAATATCCATATCCTAGGTTTTTTCTATGATATGAATGATTGTACATATTTTCCTTCGAAATTTTAACTCACAAGTTCAAGAAGATTCCAATAAATAAGATAAGCCCCAAATATCATAAAAAAATTATACATATAAAATAACAATTATAATCAAAAATTCACTTTTAGGATCACATTATTGATCACTTCAAGGAATTTGATCATACGAGCAATCAAAATATGTCATCATTAAAATTGTTAAAGATGAAGATAAAAATAATTAATTGAATAGAGATCATAAAAATAATGAAATAATTTAAGTATATAAGAACATTAAATAACATAAAATCATTCCCCATGAATATACTTTTAATATACCCACAATAGGTTTATTCTTCCATTGATGAGAATATCTCCATGGAAGGTGGAATTTTACCCATGGAAGCAAGATTGAGGAAGAGAAAATTGAAAAATAATAAACACTCCACCAATTTGAAAAGTATTTATCTGTTAATTTTCTGAGTAAATGCACACCTTTATGAAATATTATCATTTTTTAAAAAATAATAATAAAATGAGAATAAAATATGTTTTTTGTGAATATAATATTATTTAAGAAACAAAAACAATTAAATTTTATTACAGCATAAAATTTTAAGCATAACATTAAAACCCAAGATATAAATATTTTATCCAAATCCTTCAACATTATGACCCTAAATTAAAATTTTTACTGAATTTGGTCAATCCAAAAATATTCCATCAATTCTAAACAAATATGGTAGGTATAGGTGCAGGGAAATCTTGTGGAATTTGAATGCTTTCATCCTTGACCAGAAATTGGAGCCTCCTTGCATCAACACATTAGATGTACCAAAATGAGCATCTATATAGAAAATATTTCATGGGACATAGAACATTAAATTAAATTACCATATGTCGTCTGAAATAATATAAAATATCAACCCTCTTGGAATTTTGGTTTTAGAGATATGATCAATATATTGGGTTGTTATTCTAGGCCACAGATTCTGGGAAAAAATTTCATCTTGAAAATAGGACACTTGGAACTCAATTAAAAACATTTAATTTTATCTTGTTAATTTTTAATTAAATTTTCACATTGATGTGGATTATATAAAGTTATGCTTAGATATTCATTGAGAATGTATGATGGCCTCTACAACAATTTTATTGGGCTGTTTTTCAGTTCACATCACCTTGAATTTCCAAGGATCAAGTACCCCATTGGTCTACATCACAAAGAAATATCTAATAGATAAATAAGGATATAATGTTAATAGTAGAATAAGACAAATTAACATGTAATACTGAAGTAAAATCAAGATCATTTTCTGTTTTAGGGGGTGTTTAAAATTATGCAATTAAATAGTGCATTCTATGACTGAATTGCAATGATGATAAGAAAGTAAGTTCAAATTGTAAATTGCAATAGTAAAATTCTTTATTAACATTTAATGTCTAATTATTAAAAAACTAAAAATTAATTTTAACCTATTTTAGTGTCTAATCAATTTTTCTTATCAATCACATGGTTTTGATAAAAAACATTATGATAAAACAAAAGGGAAACCAGGAAAACCATGGATAAAAAACATCATATTCACTTTATGCTTGAATTTTGGAAGGAAACAAGGTGTAAATTATCTAAATGAAAATAATAAATTTTTAATTTGTGTAAATTATATTTATTTTTAGGGTGAATTAAAAACTTAGGGGTAGAAGTTATTTAATGATGTGAATATAAATAAGGCTACATCAAATGGACCTCCCTTACTCTAGTGTTTCAAATGAAAGGAGCATGGGAATTATAAAAATAAATACTAAAATCCAAGGAATAATGGAGATGATAAGACATGAATAATCATAATATATACGAAAATTGGAAAACTTATAAAATAAAATTGTTTGATGGGAATCAAGATAATTAGGGAATATTTTTCATCCACTATATAGTTGGGAATTTAATGTTTTATTTTGTATGAAGGACAATAATAAATATCTTATTATTCATAAATTAGTTGGTATTAATGTGATTATATGAATTTATTATCTCTATCTATATATATTCTATAATAATAAAATACTATTTTTTATTATTAATCAACTTATGATCATCTACTAGTTCAAGGATAAACCTACACGGCCAATGGAAGTTTTTTTAGTCTATAATAAGAGATTTTTTGTGGAAAAATGGTTGAAATATCCTTTTCATATATATATATATATATATATAAGTTAAAAATATTATTTATTGATACCACCATGGGTTTATGTGTTTAAATGTTATCTTGTGATCAAATTCATATACACCACTTTTGTAATACCCTGATATTTTAAAATAATAAATTTTTATTTGATAGCATATATGAAATGAAACACCTTGCTAAGAAGAACATATGAGTCCCCTAGATTTTATGGTATATTTATTTTTAAATAAATTAAATCTCATCAATAACATTCATTACATACATCATAATGATTATATTTTGTAACATGAAATGTTATGTTTAGCATGCAATATATGTGTAATGAACCGAAATTTTTGAGAAAATTTTGTTCCCAATTTTTTGTGGGTTATTTTATTTTTCATTTAATAAAAGAGTATAATTAAAATGAGACCATTCGGTTTCAACTGTTATATGACTGTTGGTCAATATGACCATTGGAAACTAAATGTTACAATTAAATTCTATAAATACAAGTTATCTTAATTAATTAATATAGAAAGAAGACTTGATGGCCCCATCCAGTTGTCTCGGGCCGATCGAAGCCCATCTGACTGAAGTCAGGAAGGAGGTAGCACCTTTGGGCTTTGTTCTGGACCAAACCCAAGCCAAACATCATCGTGTGAATCTCGAACGGAATCACCTTCGCCAGAATTTCAAGCTGATATAAATCACTACTCGGGCAATGTTGGTTGAGCCACCCCAAGATTCTATAACCCTATAACACCTTACTCTTATGTCATATGCTGGTGTTATATGGGGCTATGTAAGGAGGCTGTAATTGCCTTTGGTAATCCTTTGATTTAAATAAAAATTTTGATTTCTTCTTATGGTGAAGTTTGTGATTCTCAAGTGTTCGGATAAATATAGAATTTATATTATTGATGAATTTCGGAAAAAAAAAATATTTTAAAAGATTTATGTAAATTGTAAATAATTAAAAATGTGTAATGATTTTCAAAATATGGTCTCCTATATTAGTGTTCTGTATGAAATTTAGAGTCTAATAAGATCAACTTAATTTTGGATGAATACTAAATTATGAATAGTGATTTTTTGCTTAAGATTAGTAATGTGACTAAATGGATTAGTAATCTCAGTTAAAGAAAGTATTAATATAATTTAGGCACCTTGATTAAGTAATGTGATTCAATAAAATAGGTAAATAATTGTTTCAGAAATTATTAGTCAAGTATTAGTTTTTTCGGGTGAATAGTGTTTTTTTTATAAAAATTAAATTAAAAATATTTAGAATATTATTTTTATAAAATTGTCTTCATTTTTGAATTCATATCATCGATATTAGGTTATGGTTATTTTTGGGTATTTTTCTGAAAAAAAAGATTTCTCGATGAATAGTGAAAATACAGTTTTTAGTTTCGAGTGTTTAATGACATCATTAATGATGTAATCATTATGCAATAATTTTGGTCGAATTATGAATATTAATATAAGTTATTAGGTGTCCCAAGTGGCCAATACCATGGTAAAATTCCATGGGAAAGCCCATGGTTTTTCCAATACCACCGATGAGGCATCCCTTGGCAATTAATGCTTTGTCCCCTAACTTCTCCTATAAATACCAAGCCTTTACCTCATTCATTTCATTTCCAAATCCTCCCCAACAATGTTCCAGTATCTTTGCCTCCCAATTAGTCCTCCCAAGGTGCCACCAAGACCTCAAGGTCATGACCTTCGAGTTTTAGGAGTTACGTTTTAAGGTATGGGATCCTACCTCTCTCTTTCATTTCAAAATACTATCTTTTATGTCATTTATTTTATGCTCTATGTTCTTTTCTAGGAGGATGTTATTTAATATTCACCTTAATGTAATTTTTATTTTCATATGATGAGATACCCCCTCTTACCCTCATCAAATCATTTTAATAATTTTTAAGCAGCGTCGTTAGGCTGTCGAATTTTTATAAGGGATTATTTCACCCTTCTGACCGACAACTAACATTTTTATTGATTTTGAAAGAAAGTTGATACAAGGAAATCACGGAGGTCGAAAAAAGTGCAATCCCAAGGCATCATTAATCACAAACATCATCCCCTCAGTAGGAAAAGAACATATATTCAGGAAAAGATACATACTTTGGTTGGGCGAAGCTCTGGACGCCAAGAAATCTGCCACTTGGTTCTCTTCCCGCCATGTGTGAGTGATATCAATAAGATTACCCAAACTCTGCTTGCACTTCCTAATGATATAAATGATATTCCACGGAACCCGACCTTTACCTGCCAATTATTTGAAGAGAATTAACGAATCTGTTTAAACCGCTTTGAGAATGATATCTCGCTGTCCACACAACTCCAAACCCGTGAGCATAGCCTTCGCTTCCTCCTGAAAAACATCACCCCTGCCATAGGAAGCAGAAAAGGATGATACAACAGACCCTGCCCAGTTCCGGATAACCCCTCCACCTCTCATCTCCCCACCACAAGTGATCCATCTGTTTTTAATTTTAGGAAGAAGGTGAGTGGGTGCCAACGTACCCAGTTCCCGCGGCCCAACTCCCTGCTTCGGCTGGACCTGATACAGCTGTGTATAATAGCCTTCACCGATGGCGCATCCTGGAAGCTATCACACACCCTAACCAAGTCCTGAAAAGAACTCTGCATTCTGAAAATGATATTGGCATGTGTACCTCTTTTGTTATTGTGAAGCACATCATTCCTTGCGCTCCATAGGGTCCAGCATCCGGTAAGTAACAGAATAGATCGAGCCTTCCTTTCAGGTCCTTGACCGCCCGTGCCTTGGAACCATGCAGTTAAGAAGATCTCAATTGTCCCTCCCTGCCCGCTCCAACCAGTGAGAGCACCGAACACCATCCATATCCAACCGGCCCATTCAATATCAAAAAACAAATGCCACAGAGATTCTGTTTTGTGCTCTCGACAACACCAACACCTGGAGGCAAAGCTAACACCCATGCACTGAATATTATCATCAGTAGGAATAGCTCGGTTCCTTACCCTCCACAAAAGGAAATTAAATTTTGAGGGTACCTCCCTGCACCACATGGTCTCCCCCCAAGTTTCATCATCATTTCCATCCCTCCTCACCCGATCAAAAGCCTTTAAAGATAATACACCTGACGGGAAGCCTGTAAAAATAATATTGTCATGCTCATCATTGATAACAATGCTATTGAAGACCGACCATTGGCTATCATCCAAGATGGCCTGAATAAAACCAGTATGACCACTAGCCTCACAAAAAGAAATATTCGGTGTGGGGCATCCTGGAAACCACAACCTGCCAGCCCCCCAATCCTGCAACCAAAAGGAAATATCACTACTTCCAACCATCCATCTGGAGTGCTGAAGCGAAACCCCCAAATAAGGGTGAATCAGTTTCCAAACATTGGAGGGTCGAGCTCTCTTCTCATCCACATTTGTGCCATATCTATATTGAATTATCCTACCCCAAATAGTTCTTCCTTCCATATCCTCCCATGCAAGTTTAGCATGAGGACCATCCATGGTCGAAAAAACACTCCTCATATTAATGCCCGCTTCGGAGAGGGGTTTTGCAAGACGTTTTCTAAACGCCCAGTGATGTCTGCCTTCCCTTTGCCCATCCCATATAAAGGACACCATAATCCTCTCCAAGTTTGTGATAACACTATTGGGAACCTTCAAGTTGGACATTACAAGCATAGTGATAGATACAAGAACACTATTCACCAGGGTAATGCGGCCACCAAAAGACAAAAATCTGTTATTCCAGTTAAATATGCGGCATGTGAGCTTAGCAACCAGCTTATCAAAATGATGAATTCTGAGAGAGTAAGGGCTCACTGGTGCCCCAAGATACTCCATAGGAAATGACCCCCTATTCATGTTCAAGCTGGCCTCAAAAGTTCTAACCCTACTCTCTGAGATATCCTTGGACGAATAAAACAAGATTTTCCCCCGATTCACAACCTGACCACTCCACCTGAAGTACTCTCCTTGAAGCTCATTCATACCCTACACTGATCTTCTACTGCCATTGATAAATAAAATTGTGTCATCCACAAACATCAAATGTGAAATTCCCCTTGGTACATGTCTATTCCGGTAAGGCAAAACTCTCCCCAAGTGGAGACCCTGATTGATCTGGTAGCTAAGGACATTTTGGGATAGGATGAACAGAGTGGGGGAGAGGGGGTCTACTTGCCTAAGACCCCTGCAAGCCTTGAAAAAACCAAACTGTTTTCCCAAAAAAGATGTTGATATCCAGGCCGAACTAAAGCACCAAAATAGTAGATCAGTAGTCCCATTGGAGAACCCCATGCAGGCCAGCACCCTTAATATGAAGCCCCATTCCAGTCTGTCATAAGCCTTGCTCATATCTAATTTGATCACCAAGTTTCCTCCAAAAGACTTATTGTTTATATCCCTAACCACTTCTTGCACCACTGCAATTGCCCCCTGAATAGAATTCCCTTTAATGACACCATGTTGTTCCGGAGACACCCAAGTATTCAAGTGAGACGCCATCCTTTTATTAAGAATACTGGCCAAAACCTTGTAAGGCATATTACACAAGCTAATAGGCCGATAATGATCCATGGAATGTGGGTTATGAATCTTTGGAATCAGCACCATCTTGGTTGCACAAGCTATGCGCGGCAGATTCCCACCCTGAAAAAAGTCATGCACTGCCTTCACTAAGTCGCCCTCAACTGTATCCCAAGCCGCCCTATAAAATGACCATGGAAGGCCATCAGGCCCTGGTGCGCTCTCCGTATTCAAAGTCCAAACAGCCTCACACACTTCAGTCTCTTTCGGAGTCCTCCTCAAGCTTATATCAGCTGCCTCTGAAACACAGCTCGGAATTGCCTCAAAAATTTCAGCATCGCCTTTCGGATACCCACCATCCAAGCCAGGATTGGGCCCTTCCAATAGGGAATGGATACTTTAATTGACCATGACTCCAACCTCATCCCGGTCAGTAGAATAAGAACCATCCTCTCTTCTGAAATTTGGTCTCTGGACACGACGACGCTCCTTAATACAAGCATGGAAGAAGCCAGTGTTACGATCACCCTCCTGTAGCCACCGAATTCTAGCCCCTTCTCTAGCCAGCCATTCCTGCTTCAAGAGAATATCAAAAAAAAGATCTTTTTTCAGCCTTAACGCAGAAAAAAGAGTTTCATCCCATTCTTGCTCTAGACCCTCCTCTATTCGGACAATTTCCTTGCTGATTTCCACCAAAGTGTTATCCCTCGCAGGTATATCCTTCTTCCATCACCATAGTAAATATTTAAGGCGCCTAACCTTGTTGTGGAGAGTGATCCATGGGTTTCCATTGTGTTGTAGACTCCAGGCCTCCTTAACCACGTCATTGAAACCTGTTTCCTCCACCCAGGTATTAGAAAATCTGAACTGCTCTCCTCGTGACGATCCTGAATCTAAGGAAAGTCAAAGAGCAGAATGATCAGAGAGACTTCGAGCCAAATGAGAGACCTTAGCATCCGAGAATAAAGATAAAGCAGCCTCATTCATCAAGCATCAGTCAAGGTGACACCAAGTCTGACGTCCTCCTCGTTGATTGATGCACCAAGTGAACTTATCTCCTTCAAACCCCACATCCAATAAGCCACTAGTCGCCATAAACGAGACAAAAGCTTGGCTGGCGGTCCTGGGAAAAGCACCACTCCCCTGTTTCTCCTTCAGACTATCTATGACATTAAAGTCCCCTCCAACAAACCATGGATCAGAATCAGATATAACACCATCAAATTCCCTCCAAAGCGCCTCTCTATCTTGAGCGAGGCACTTAGCATAGAGGAAAGCAAAGAAAAACGAATTAAGCCCAACAGAAACTTTAGTAGCCAAAAATTGTTCTGACTCAGCAAACCTATAAACTGTGATGTGGTCCTTCCAAAACAACCAAATCTGAGAGTTTGGAGAATCCCCATGCATGAAACCCTTGAATCTCAGCCTTTGATCATATTCTATGACTTTACTATGCCCCTGCTTCGGCTCGAAAATCACAATTATAGATACAGAATTATTACAAAGCTCATTAACAATAAAATAAGATTTGACCCGAGCCCCAAGGCCTCGCGCATTCCATAATAAGATTCTAACCATTAAAACCTGTTGTTTCTGGTTTTGGACCCAGACTTCTGGCCCCTGACAGTAAGAGATACAACTGGGGAAGACCCCAATCCCAATCTGGATTGTGACCGTGTGCGAACACTGCTTTGCACCTTCGAGACAACTGAACCTGGAGAGCACGAACCATTGCATAAAGCCTTGGAAGTGCCCTCAGGAGAAACACAGCACTAGTAACTATCTTTACTGGAGACGACCCCATTCAGCACTGGGGGAGAAAGCGGCGGCGAAGTGGTCTCATTCGAAACAGGAGACAGTGGGGGTGAAGAGACCACCGATTGGAGATAGCCCTCCCATTGCGAGGAGGACAGGGCTGCTCCCCGATCAACAAAGCCCTGCTCCATTGGAAGAATCTCTGAAATGCAGATACGGGAGGTGACCCGGGGATCAAAAAAGAACTAATTAGGCTTGACTAAATTTCTGAACATCGCCTCAGCAAAATGGGAGCCCCGATCCCAAAGCTTAAGGGACGAAACCTTCCCCATACCTTTGTTATATAAAACCAAAGCCCTACAAAGAGGCTGAAGACCGTCGCGGCTCACAGGTTGCGAAGACGAGGATGCCTCACAAAGCAGCGCCGAAGAGACCACCCCTTTCCCTTTGTCATGCCCCAAAGGTTCTGAAGAGCGGCACGAGGCCGAACCCCTTGTAGAAGAGCTCGGAATATCCTGAGAACGAAAATCCCCTTGGAGGGCCTTGTGACAAACCTGCAGTGTGTGACCAGAAATATGACAAAAAGAGAAAAACCTGGGAACAGCAGGGTAAATCAGAGGTTGACGACGATCATCCATTCCTTCGATCTGCAACACCAGGTGACTTTGGAGTGGGTGAGAAATATCCAACTCTACACAAATCCTCGCAACAGATGCCTCCTTCAAGCTAATAGTCCAGTCGTCCACGCATAAAAAGGAACCCAACGAATCCACATTCGCCTTTAAGAATGATTCGTTCATGAGGGGAAGAGGGATCCCTGGAAGCAAGATCCAAACCGCTGCAAAAGAGAATTCCTTCCCAGCATGAGCCTCCATAGACCATCGAGAGAGAGAGAACCTCCAGCACCCCACAGAACTCGAGCTGCTACTCCAAGCTTTAAAAAAATCATCCCTAGAATCCAAAACAATGCAGAAGGCTTTCCGATCGAAGATCGAAACTGACGCTGGAAGAGACAAGCCCCATCTGCGAACAATATCCTGGAAGACAACAAGGGGTGGCTTATCCGCACTAAAGCGCGCTATCAGCATCCAACGAAGTTCCCTAGTCTCCGCCTCAAAAGAAAATGCCAGAACCGAAATCACGAGGTAACCCTTCTCCAAGAAATAGGTAGCCGACAGATGTTTTAAGTGACGTCGTTAGGCTTCAAACTTTTTATAAGATAAATCTTATTTTTTTTTCCTTTCAAGTTTTTTTTCATTTCATATAGTATGTATTTAGAATTTCACTAAAATGTTCTTATATACTTTATATTAGGTCCCTATACTGTTTTTTGGATCATTTATGAAGAGGTAACCCATGTCCCCACTCTTTTCAATGATTCTTAAAACCCTGTAACATAGCTGTTAATATGCTGAATTTTCGTCTCTAAATGTCTCTCTCTTTTTTTCAAATTATTTTTTTATTATGTAAATACTCACAGCCCTTTATTATATAGGGGTTTTCACATATATATCAAAATTTTCTATTCGGGGATTTACATACATGAAACCCGCTTTCCTTTTTCTGTGGGTTTAAAATGACATAAAGGTCATGTCTTAAAAGCAGTTTTTAAAACGTTATGATTATGAAATTAAACCCATTTATTTTATGATATATCGGTTATTTTTGAAATGTTTGATGATGATATATTTGTCTCACATGATAATAAAGTAAAATATAAGGGTGCGCCCTAATATCACTCCAATGCATTGGGTAATTATATAATCTATAGGGATTACAATTTTAATGATACCTTGGTGAATAACCCTGGTAAATTTTTTTAAATGAAACCTTAGGGATGGACCTTGGTTATATGTTCATGATTGTCCAAGTTAAATGTTGTAGACACATCGTCAAGTTATTAATTATGTTCTTTTCATTATAATATGCATTATGATCTCTTTCTCAAGCCTTAAAGTTAGTTATCATGACTTTATTGATGCATATCATGTCCATGTGTTAAATGTTTCCCATTTTCCCTTACTGGGCCTTATGCTCACCCTTTCCTTTGATGTATGTTCCCAGGTTATGAGATTTAGTAATGAACTTAGGATGAACAAATGAAGAATCCTTTCAAGAGTTTATGATGATTTTTTTATATTTTCATGTATTAAGTTCCCAGTTTCGAAGACACTAAACCTTAAATATCCTCGGTTTTGTATAATGTAATGAAAGTTTATGTGATAAAAAGGCAGGATGTTATAGTTGGTATCAAAGGATGGTTTAGTTATTTGTGGAAATTAGGATTTGAAAACCTTACAATATTTCTTAAATAAAATATTTAATATAGGAAAACTTCCTGATATTTTGGTGAAGTATTGAGTAAGTGGTTTCCAAAAAAATAAATCCATGTCCGGATACGAACACGTAGAGATGGCTCTGGAACCGATGTACCTAGGAGTGAAAACTATGACAAGGTGTTTTGCACTTGACCTGTGGTAACCTAGTGGACAACAATGAGCCTTGCTGCACTCTTGGTTATATAATCTTGGGGGATATGCTTTGGTAAATTTATAAGATTAATATGAACCAATATTAGAGGAACAAAGTTAAAATAAAATAATGATTCACATAAGAATATATGATCGTGGATAACCTAGATTGGAACCTAGGGTATCACAAGTTAGGACGTGATTTTATTATAAAAGTTTAACCTTATATTCTTAAAGTTTCCTTTTTATGATTATTGGATATGTTTTTAAGCTCCCTAATTATACTTTATTATTCTAGTTAATGGCGAGAAATAGAAGAACATGTCCCAACAACCAATGTGATAGGAAATGTGATGATTTACCTATTAATATGACCAATACGATGAGAGATCAAGTTCAACATATTTTGATTATTCCAAACCAGCTATCAAAAATCACAGTTAATAATTGGTACCTAGTTGAATGCCCAAATTCATCTAGGAAGAGGAAGATGAAGTCTCAAGGTTGTTCATCTGATAAAGGTGATAAGGGAATGAAGACTCAATTTCCTTTATGCATGAATTGTAAAAAGAGGCACCATGTAAAATGTCACAATGGAATTGGGAGATGTTTTTAGTGTGGGATGATAGGGCATAACGTATCCAATTGATTTAAAAAATGGATAATGTGATGAATTGAGAAAAGGTTCAATCTAAAGTACCTTATACTATTCAATGTCGTAAATGGAGAAAATTTGGACATTATCCAAGGCAATGCTATCTTGTAAGGGATGAGAAGCATGATGAGCATCAACAATTTTCAAGGATAAGGAAACAATGCAAGTCCTATGTTGAGATGGATCATGATGACTAAAGTACATGTAACTTCTTTGCAATAATTGTTTATGTCATGTTGTATTTTAGTTCATGCTCTATGAGCATATCTTTAATGTTTTAAAAGAACATCGAGTCACTACATAAGATGGTTTTATATCATTATGGAAAACATCTATTGTTTTGTACCACATGTGGATATTGTGATGTTCTTCTTCTTGAAAAAAAAATTAGGGGATTAAAATATGAATATTATTTTGGAAGATGTTCACTAATTTGGGAATTCTGTATGATCAAGGTAAATAGATTACTACGGTATTTTCTGTGAGAAGTAAAGGTTGACTTATATTTTTAGGAATTGGTGAATTTAAGGTGGACTTATTTTAATTTAGGTTAGTTAGGGGAATGATTAAACTATCATGTGGAATATGTGATTAGGTTAGTTACTATTGTTATAAGAAGTTAAGAGTGGTTGATGTTTTTTGGAGATGAACGATAATATTTATCTCGGAAGACTATGTTATTAAATACTTCTGAGTTTTTGGTTACAATCTTATTTTGTATTATTCTATATAATTATAAGGATGATTGTGTATTGAATGGTCTTTCTGGAACATTGTGTACTTTTGATAAATTTTGGGGATTAATAGTCAAATTTCATTTTATAAAGGATTATCCTTTTTGGGGATTATATGATCTCGTACTAAAAATTTTAGTTTTAGTTGATGACTAAAGATAAGGGAAAAATATATTTGTTCTTTTGTGGATTATGTGATTCTCTAGAAGATTATTCTTGTGCTTTTGATGATACCAAGTCCTTTTGAATGCTCATTATTTGGATAAAATATTAGTCTTAGTGGAAACTTATTAATGGATGAATCTCTACATGAAGGTAAGTATATTTCCTTATGTTTTTCTTCTATATAGTAAATGAAGTCCTCAAAATTATAAAAAGGAACATAAAACAAAAATGTTGTTGGGTTACGCTTCCTATTGGGTAATCAAAGACCGTTTAACACATCATAAGTTTGTGATCTTCTTGTAGTTAGTTTTCTCCTAATAATGTTTTCTATAAATCTCCACCAGAACTTGGCCCATTTTTTTCTCTTCCCTATCCATGTTTTCCTACACGGAATCCTAGTATGTGTTAACTCAGGTGACTTTTGTACTTCCCTTTCTTTCTTTTAAAGTAATAGTTTTACTAGATCTTTTTCTGATGTGGGACTTTCAACGAAATTTCCAAGCCCAATTTTAAAATTGCGAGGACACAATTTCTTAAGAGGGGAGATTGTAACGACACAAAAGTTTTGAGTAAATTTTGTTCCCCATTTTTTGTGGGTTATATTATTTTTTATTTAATAAAATGAGTATAATTAAAATGAGACTGTTGGGTTTCAACTGTTATATGACTGTTGGTAAATATGACCTTTGGAAACTAAATGTTACGATTATTTTCTATAAATACAATTGATCTTGATTAATTAATATAGAATGAAGACTCGATGGCCCCATCAATTAGTCCCGGGCCGATCGAAGCCCATCAGAAGGAACTCGGGAAGAAGGTAGCACCTTTGGGATTTTCTCTGGACCAAACCCAAGCTGAACTTCATCGTGTGAAGCTGGAACCAAATCGTCATCACGATATGTTTAAACTGATAGAAATCACTACCCGAGCAATGTTGGCTGAGCCGCCCAATGATTCTATCACCCTAGCACACCTTGCTCTTAGGTAAAATGATGGTGTTATAAGGGGATATGTAACAAGTCCATAACTGCCTTGTGTAATCCTTTGATTTAAATAAAAATTGTGATTTCTTCTTATAGTGAAGTTTGCGAATCTCAAGTGTCCGGTTAAATATAGGATTTATATTATTTATTAATTTTGGAAAAAGTTTTTTTTAAAATATTTGTGTAAACCTTAAATAATTAAAATTTTGTAATGATTTCAAAAAATGGTCTTCTATAGTTGTGTTCAGTATGAAATTTAGAGTCTAATAAGATCAACTTAATTTTTGATGAATAGTAAATTATGAATAGTGATTTTACGCTTCGGATTAGTAATGTGACTAAATGGATTATTAATCTCACTTAAAGAAATTATTAATATAATTTAGGCACCTTCATTAAGTAATTTGATTTAATAAAATAGGTAAATAACAATTTTAAAAATTATAAGTCATGTATTAGTTTTTTCGAGTGAATGGTATTTTTTAATAAAAAATTAAATTAAATATATTTAGAAAATTATTTTTATAAATTGGGGTTCATTTTTGAATTTAGAGCATTGATATTAGGTTATGGTGATTTTTGGAGATTTTTCTGAAAAAAATGAATGTTTGATGAATAGTGAAAATACAGTTTTTATTTTCGAGTGTTTAATGACATCATTAAGGATGTAATCATTATGCAATAATTCAGGTCGACTTATGAATACTAAGATAAGGTATAAGCTTTACCAAGTGGCCAATACCATGGAAAAATACCATGGGCAAGGCCATGGTTTTTCCAAGACCACCGATGAGGCGTCCCTTGGAAATTAATGCTTTGTCCCCTCACTTCACCTATAAATACCAAGTATTTACCTCATTAATTTCATTTCCCAATACTCCCCAACGAATTTATGGTCTATATTTCTCTCATGGAGAACCCCCAAGGTTCCCCCAAGCCCTCAAGGTCCCGACCTTCTAGGTTTCAGAGTTACGTTTTAGGGTAAGGGATCCAACCTCTCTCTTTCTTTTCAAGTACTCTCTTTTATGTCATTTATTTTATGCTCCATGTTCTTATATAAAAGGATTTTATTTTATATTAGAGGGTGATGTCCTCCCCTCTTTCCCCCTCCCTCATACAGTGTTCTCACCTTTCACTATTCCTTCCTCGCTCCCAGATATTTCCCAAATCCTCCTTAGCCCGAAAGTCTCGGCCTTCCACTTTGGTGCTCATTCGCTTCTGATATCCCTTAAAGAGTTCTTGGAGGCTTCTTCGATAAATGGGTTATCCCTTTTTTCCCTCTTTGGTCGTCATCGACCTTCCCTCGACCGCTTCGACATTTTCGTCAACAGCTCCTGGCCCCTGAAGAGCCGAATTGTGGTTGGGCTTCTGGATCCTCATCACTTTCTTCTTTGCTTCGAATTCGCTGATGACCTGGCTTCCGTGTGGTCCAAAGGCATGCGATATTGCGATGGATAATGCTTCTTCCTGTTCCGATGGTGTTACAATTTCCACTAAAAACAAGAATCCACACTCACAGCAATTTGGGTAAGCTTCCCCTATCTACCTCTTACTTTTCAAAATCCCGCCATTCTTAAGATATTGGGTAATCTCGTCGGGAGGATCCTAGCTTTCGATGAGCATTCTCGCTCCCTTTTTCACCCAATTTCTCCCCGCATCTGTGTGGAAGTAAATATTTCAAAACCTCCGGTGGACATTTTTTGGATTGAGGTTGGTGAAGAACTCCGTTATCAACAATCAGTGGTCTTCGAAAATTGGTTCGATTTCTGCAGTTCATGCTTTCATCTTGGTTATCTTCATTCCAGTTTTCATTCGTATCATAGCTCGGATAAGTCAAAAATTTATGTTCCCCTTCGGCTGGAGGCACGACCATTTCTTCCTGGCACACAGATGAATCCAGTCATGATGGAGGGGGGTGCATGTTCCTCCCCTAATGCTGCAGGTGGGAATAAGGATGTTGTTCCTCCTGTTCTTGAATGTTCGAATGGTGTGAATGTAGGCTTGGTCTCAGCCTTGGTAAAGGGACTTCAACGTGATCCTCCAAGTAGTAACCACTTGTTTCATACTATCTTCAATCACTCGAGGAATGATTTGGGTATTCACTCACCTTTTGTGCATGGTTCGGTGGGTCTTGCTAAACCTGGTGCGGCTAAGGATGTTGCTGCTATTTTTAATGGGGGAGTGGTGATCCGAAGGCCAGTAGAGGAAGTTGAATGTCATAATATTTCTTCTTATGTGGAGGCTATACGTACAGTTATTGATGACACTTGAAGTGAGGGCCCCCAGGTTGAGCACACTCCTTTGACCATTTCAAGACCGAGAAGAGTGGTGTCATCTATGAAATTGAGTAACCGTTTTGAGAGTCTAAAGAACAAGGGGCCTACTCAGGAGGCAGACTCAGAGGAATCATTCAATAAGAAGTAGGGTATTCTGTGGGAGGAGTCTGGGGATGACTTATGTAGTCAATTTTTAGGGGTTAGTGCTCAAGAATTTCAAGGTAGTTATGCCTATAGTCTGAGGAATAGGAAGGGACTGCAAGGAGGCAAGAAAGGAAGAAATGACTACTCTAATCTACCTTCTCCAATGAAGACCCAATCTGGGAGGAAGTTGAAGGCCCAAGTGACGGATGGTACCCCCATCTCTAAGGGTAATACAGTAGGTGCAGAGGCTGCGGTCTCTAGGGCTGATTCCGATAGGATTGTCTTACAAGATCAAGGCAGTGTAGCTGCTCATACATCCATTCATGAGAAGTTATGGAGGATGAATCCCTTGTGCTTAATGCTTCCAAAGAAGATGGTGACAAGATGATGTTATGTTCCATTCGGGTGGCCACCAATAGAGAGCAGAGGGATTGGATTGCCAAGCAGAATTTAATCTTAGTTAGAGGCTTCAACATGGGTAAAATCAACCAAGAGGATTTCATGCAAGCGTGGGACAGATTGGCACGCCGCTTCGAAGACCTTATTCAGGATGATCCAGAAACACTGGTAACATCTTTCTTCAGGAATCTCTTTAAAGATAAACATGCCAATATTCTTAATTTGTCCTTCAATAACTTTGTTTTCTCCTGGGGTTTCACACTTTTACCTTAAAAGTGGTGTTTGGTTTATAACAAAAATCTGAAATTTGGATGGAGGATGTTCTTTTATATTCACCTTAATGTAATTTTTATTTTAATATTATGACATACCCCCTCTTACTTTCATCAATTCATTTTAAGAATTTTTATGTGCCGCCATTAGGCTGCCAAATTTTTATAAGGGATTCTTTCACCCTTCTCATTTTCAAAGTTCTATTTTCTTTTATAGTATTTCATGTTCCTTGTTTTTATGTTGGGTTATGATCCCTATATCCATAATACTGTCCTTTTTGGTTAATATGATGAGATACCCTATTTTATCTCATCAATTCATTTTTTAGAAGTTTTAAGTGATCCGTTAGGCTACCAAATATTTATACGAGAAATCATATTTTTGTCTTCCTTTCATGTTTTTTTTCATTTCATATAGTATTTCTTACAAATTTCATTACCATGTTCTTATATCCTTTATATTCTATCCCTCTACTGTTTTTTGGATCATTTATGAGTGGGTAACCCATGTCCCCTCTTTTTTCAAAGTTTTATAAAACCCTGTAACATAGTCGTTATGCTACAGAATTTTCATCTCAAAATGTCTCTCTCTTTTTTTCAAATTCATTTATTTTATTAAGTTAATACTCAATGATCTTTATTATAAAGGGGTTTTGAAATATATATCAAAACTCTCTATTCTGGGATTTACATACATGAAACCCTTTTTCCTTTTTCTGTGGGTTTAAAATAACATAAAGATCATGTCTTAAAAGCAGTTTTTAAAATGTTATGATTATGAAATAAAATAAATTTATTTTATGATATATGGGTTATTTATGAATTGTTTGATTATGATATAAGTGGATCACATGATAATGAAGACAAATTTAATGATGCACCTTGATAGAACTCCAATTCATTGGGTAATGATGTAATCTCTAGGCATTACAATTTGAAAGATACCTTGGTGAATAACCTAGGTAATTTTTTTTAAATCACACCTTGGGGAAGGACCATGGTTATATATTCATGATTGTCTATGTTAAATGTTGTTTCCACATCATCATGTTATAAATCATGTTCTTTTCATTATAATATTCCCCATGATCTCTTTCTCAAGCCTTAAAGTTATTTATCATGACTTTATTGATGTATCTAAAGTTTACATGCAAAATGTTTCCATTGTTTCCCATACTGGGACTTCTGCTCACCCTTTCCTTTGATGTATGTTCCCAAGTTATGAGATGCAGTAATGAACTTAGGATGAACAAATGAAGAATCCTTTCAAGTGTTTAGGTAAAAAAAATTAATGTTGTCATGTATTAAGTTCCTTGTTTTCAAGACACTAAACCTTAACAATCCTCAGTTTTGTATAATGTAATGAATGTTTATGTGATAAAAATGAGGGATGCTATAATATGCATCACAAAGTTTAAATTAAGATGCATGAAAAGACATGTTTAAGAGATACGGGAAATATAAATAAAATATTATAACATAATATCAGTGTTTCCACCTAACCATTGTAATGGAACGAAATAATTCTTATAACAACATTATTATACTTTTTGTTATTTACTGGTTTTTTAAAAACATGAATCATTCGAATGAAATTGAATTTTTAAAAGTATTTTTTCAAAAATACAGTTATTCTTTCTTTGCACACCTTATTGAAAATAAAATCTGACCAATTCTATAAAAACTATTTTTAGATGATAAAATAATATTTAATACTATAATATAAAAAATAAATCAGGGAGGATATTTTGGATTTTTTAAAAAAGATTCATTTTTTGATGAATTGTGAAAATACAAGATTTTAATTAAAAATTTACTTTTTAATTTAATAATTTAAAATAATAAATTGAATTTTTATTTTCTTTAATTTAAAATTAGTACTATTATATATAAATTAATAAAATTTAGGACATTTTAATTATTTTTATATTTTTATTTAGATATAAAAATGTAGTTAACTTGTTAACATTTTCAGGTTAAAAACTCATTTTCTCATTATGTCTTCCAGATTAAATTTAAATATTTTTTCACTTTTGTGAATTCAATTTAGAAAAATAGATTCTATATATGAAATAATTATAATTTCTAATTTCTTATAATATTAAAATTATGTTTTACAAAAAGTATTAGTGAAGATAATAAAAATTATTTGTTATAGTGTTGGTAAAGAGGATTTTTTAGGAGGTTAATGTAATATTATAAGTGTTAAAATTGTTACTCCAACATATTAAATATCAATATTATAGATATATTACGACCTTTTATCTTTTAGGTTCGATAGTGGAACATTTTGGAAGCATGTGGCATGATAAAATTGGGGGTATGTCTGAATTTTTTTTAAAACAATACAATTGTGCCACTCAACTCACTTATAAAAGGCCTTCCCTATAATCATTTATTCATTTTATAAGACCATTGTGGTTTAGTAGATTACTAACCATAATATTTCTGAACATACCTACTGTCATATTATAATCCTTATTTTCAGATTAAATCTATCTTATGAAATATTTTGAAAACCTATGGAGGATACTCGGAGAATATGTAATGTTCTACAAAGATAATTTTTATTTTATTTATTTATCATCATTTATGAATTATAATTAATATGTACTAATCAAATAAAATGGTTATCTTACTTATAATGGTATTTTTATATAAAAAAATATGTGCTTTGACAACCTCCACTTCCTTCAATTGGGTTATGAAATCATCATTTGTGTGTACGGAAGAATAGCATCTCACGAACGGATATAATTCTTTTTTCTATAACCACATTACCTGGTTTTTATATGATGATGGATATACATTCTATATATTATTTTTATGTAATTTTTAAACCTATGGAATTGTTATATCATATATATATATATATATATTTATATTCCATTCGGTTAGGGATACAATAAAAATTCTTGTCTTTATAACATACTACCGTCTTGCAAAGCTATGTGATTCATCTTTCACTCATGCTTCATATGGAAGTTCATCAATATAATGTTAATTATTATATGTGATATAAATGACATAATTATAATATTAATGATTTATTTATCATTCAATAATGATAAAAAATAATTTTATTTAATATGTTTTCATTCACTTAAAGATGATAACATCATTCATGTATGTGTGGAATATGGCCTTCACAAAGCGATTTGACTCTCTTTTCATAAAAACACCATATGGATGATATATATAAGTATGTAATATAGTATATATTATATTTATTTGATTTTGTAAATTTAATATATTACTTACCTTCATTCTATAATGATCATTGGAAAATAGAAGCAATAGTAATGTGTACGTACGACCCACCAACTCCTTGATCGTAACTCTACTGATTTTTCATAACCATTTTTCATGATTGATTTGTAATGTAATATTTATTTACAAGAATGATAATTTTATTATTATTCTATATATGATAAAAATATATAATATGTGAAAGAATGGTATCATTAAATATAAAACACTTGTAAGAAAAAAAATCCAATCAACACCTGAAATATGGAAAATAATGAAATTTTATTAATGAACTCTTGATAATATGTAATAAAAGGATAATATATGATATTAAAAATATTAATATTGTTCAATTGTTCTTTAATAGATTTTTTGAAACCACATTACAAAAGTTTAAATAATTTTCAATCAAAAGGAAGCATGACATAAGGGATTTCGTCGAAATTTACATTCCATTGAGACTTATTAGTTATTATGAACCAATTAATATTTATGTGGTATATATATATTCCTTTTGACATATAATATCATGATTAATTCATATTTCATGTTCTTTTTTGTTTCACTTTGAATTAAATTACCCATGGGAATTTAATTTAAAATTATATCATGTCAAATGTTATGGTATAATATCACTTTCTTTTATGAATGTTGACTCTATTTTGAAATAATAAATTATATATAATCATTTTTTTGTTAAAAAATAACATTATTTTATGTATAAAAATTCTTTTATGATGGATATGATTATTTTCTAAAACATATCACACATTTACATATTATGTATTCATTTATTGTTATTTGGTAAACTAGGGAAATATTGATAAATCTATATCTGTTACTCGATATATAAATTTGATGATAGTTTATGTTGTTCATGAATTAAATCGATTATTTGATATATATATATATATATTTTTTTATATTTATATATATAAACAACTATTGGGACATGAAGAGATTGGTGGGACACAAAATTTATATTTCCCCTCGATGCATTGACATGTCTCATTAAACAAACTAGTTCGCCAAATCAGGTGGGTTTATACGTGGTATATTTAAACCATATCAAGAATAAATCTTTTAAATGGTGGTATTAGAATGTTTTTTACAATGTATTTATAAACAATTTTTAGGATATATCTTGGAGTAATATGTTTTCATGTTCCATTGACGTTATTTCCAATAATTATTCATTTTTTAATTTATAATTCACTTGTTATTATCAATAAATTTTCACAATGATATTATCCACAAATGCATTTAATTCTCAAATAACTAGTTAAATACAATGTTTTTTTATTTATGTAACACTACCTATGGATTATGAATTATCTATTCATGAATTCATGTTATTTAAATGGAATGATGTTTTAGTCATTTAATTTGAAATATTGATTATCATATATCGATTCATGAACGATTAATCCGCACATAACCCTTTCTATGGATTTTTTTTCACCCTTATTTTGTTTACTTCTTGTGTAATCATTGAAGTGTACCATATTCAATATTAAATGAAATTCTAGGGGGAATAATTTTATTCTCGAAATAAATTATTTTAATTTGTTTTTTCGAATGTAATGAAGAACTAAAATATGTTTCATGTTTGCCATGACTACTAAAATATTCATTCCATTGGTATGTTATACCTTTTATATTATGCCAATATCATAATGTAGACACCAGCTCTAGGATTCGGGGGGTTATTGTCATTATAGTTTTTATTAGAATAAGATTACTAGAATCCTTGGGAACAAAATTTAAGAAACATATATTATGGATCATATTCCTATGATATAATTAGAGGATAATAATAGAATTACATCTGAAGGTTTTTTCGAGGTGGATATTATGTGTTTTTCTTAGAAAATAAATCATTATCTATGTAGTAAAAGTGTATGTGGTTCATGAATAATGGAACGTTGATGTAATAACTTTAAAAAGGGTTCATTGGGCAAGACCCAATTGTCAAGTTGTGCACAAATTTTTTTTAATGATAACCTTTTTTTACTTCAGGGGTATATAATTTAGACAATTCTTAAGTTCATTACAAACCATTATGTAGGATTTGAAAATAATGATATCTCTAAAAGAACCAAATATTATTATTATCAAGTGAACAATACATAAATATAAATTTATGATATGTGTTATTAAATATTTGGAATAATTTATTATGATTTAAAATTTATAATATTCTGACCCAATACAGTATATACCATTGTTTAGAAATTGTTCCTAGAATAAATTGGGTATCAGTACTCTACTAAAAAAGTATATATTTCTCTTCTATATAATCAAATAATGTTGGTATTGGAACTAAGTAAATTATGTCCATATTAGGAAAGATTAATCAGGTTATGAAAAATAACCTTTCTTAGATGGTGAATCCTATTACACAATAATATTCTCTAGTGTTGGATCTATTAATTCCATTGGTGGCCACATTATTTTTTGGTATTACTAATGAGATGGATGCAATGAAATGTATTAAGTATATGTGGAATATATTTATGTTATTCAAATGTTGTGAAAATGAAAAGGAATCACATTTAGTTTATTGTCTCAATGGTGATGCTGACTAATGGTGGTTCTTGATATAAATTACCATGGAAGAAGAGGAAATAGAATTCATGGAAATTAAATCATTTAAGGATACATAATTTGATAAATATTTCAATTGTGAGAAAAAAATGGAGATGAGGTGAAATTTACCTACATTAAAGAAAAAGGATGAATATTGTGTCGTAGAGTATGAATATACCATTACAAGGATATCTAGTAATGATATATACTATATATGAAACACAAAATTCAAAATTGAAAATTTATTTAATGGGTTTAAGGAAATTCTTTGAAGTGAACTGGTCTCTCAAACATTTTCATCATATAATGAAATAGGTGCATATTATATCAATATAAATAAATAATTATTCATGTCTTATGGATTCTGAGATATAACAAAATAAAAAGATAAAAGATAAAGAAAATGGATAAATATGAGAAGGGAAAGAAGGATTTTCCCAAATGTGATAAGTACTGAAAGAATCACCATGGAAAATGACTGAAGGGATTTTGAGTTATTTTATGTGTGGAGAAAATGGTCACTAGGAAAAATAATGAAAAAAGTGGGAAAATGGAATTATTTTTTTGAATATTTGGAGTTGGGAACAATGAAAATTAATTCACCAAACATCCATGGAAAATAAATTAGAATAATTTAATTGATAAATGTTAAGCATATGAAATTGATACAATCTATGTGAAATGATTAATTTGTTTGTGTATTTGGATGAAATAAAAATTAATAAAAAGTGTTTTATTAATGATAATATCATTATAGATAAAAATATCCACCCTTTTGATGTTACTAAAAAAGTACATGACCAATTAAGAGAATAAGATGGGCATTTTGAGGTTGATCAACAACTCTTATAGGAAAAAACGGTTTCTTCAGTGAATCTAAAAGGTAATCAAACATTATAATATGACTCCGCAGTCATCTCTAGGGATTTTTATTATTCTTAAAAGCATATTATGGATAAAGAAGGATTCCAACTTGTTTCTTAAAACAATACAAAACCCCCCGTTGTTTCCCCAAAGGTGGTTGAAATGCCGATATAGAAGAAATGAAGATGCGAGTGAAAAAATATTCTTCTCCTAACAAGGATGAAAAATATGATAGCTCGGGTTCAAAGAGAGAAAATTATGAGACACTTTATGGAAGAATTCAATCTCTCTAGAGAAGGTAAATTGCAAGAAAATGGAGATCTATAGGTCGGGACAAAGGGAATGGAAGAGCGGATCTGGATGCAATTATCTAAGAATAATGATGGCTAACAGAGAAACTGCTGAAAATGATAAACAAATAAAATTTTGTTTTGGGTTTTCTTAGTTTTTTCCATACTCCTTCATTGGATAATTTCTTTTATTTTATTTTAATAAAATATGCATAACCTCCACCTTTTAGAAAAATTATAATCTCATCATAATTATTTTTAAATACATAAGTATTGTGCTGTAGACCTCTTAAAAATATATTTTAAGGAATCGGTTGGATAGTATCAACAACCAAGAAAAATGATTCAATAGAAATTAGAACATCATGGAAAACAAACGATTTATTGAAATATAAATCTTAATATGTTCCAAATATTGGGATGATGATGTTAGGATAAATATATGGTTGATATGGATAAGTTAAATTGGATAGTACTTACTATCTTGTAAATAATTGATGATTTGTTGAAAAATTTGTTTATTCTATCATGGATGGATTTTACATCATTTTGTTTGATTTATGGAATATATATAATAATTTATGTTTTACATAAGTAATAAATAATCATTCATGTTTTCAATGATATTTTTTGTTAATTTTAGTTATCACCATGTTTGAATAGAATACATGATGAACATATTCACATGTTATATATTTGACTATTAAAAGAAAATTCGTACTCTTTTAGGTATTAATGGATGTATCATTTTGGAGATTTTTTTACCATCTGTATAATGTTATGGATCGTAATATTTTGGAAGGATGGTATGGTTAACTATTAATGGAATGGATTAAGTTAAACATTTTATTAGGTTGTTAAAGATTTATTTATGACATCACCATATGAAGATTCATTTATATTAGATAACTTTTATAACCATATTAGGCTTTAAAAGTGTTTATAGAAAGACAGAAATACATGTCACTCTTTTATAGATCTTACGATCTATTAAACATGAATTTATGTGAATATGTTGTAAAAATTTCTATATTGTATATTAATTTATTAGAGTAATGGATGAATTAGCATTTGATCAAAGCCTAAAATGGATGAAATTTTTCATATGAAATATTAACATATCAAGTAAATGTATTTCCATATATTTTTAAATGGTGAAATATTTACTAAAGTTTATTATAAGGATATAGAAAATGATCTTATCATATTACTTTTGAATTAATTAATCATATGGTATATTAAATAATGATTAATTTATTGTTTTAGGGACCTTACCATTAAATTTGTCGCTTACTTTCTTGTTATCCTTACCACTACTACTCTTTTTAATTATTTATGATATTCTTACAATTCCATATTTTCACATCCAACCAATGATATCTTATATATAATCCAATTTAATTGTTATTACATGTGATCTTTATACTCCCATTATTCTCATATTAAAAATATTTTTTATTAAAAAATTTAAAAGGTGGGTTTTGAAAAATTTAATTTTTAAATTTCTATAACTTTATTATTATATTGATGTTTATATTTTGATCATGCAGTTTATGTATGTTGTACTTGACAGCATATGTGACATAAGACATTAAAATTAGAAGATAATATAACAACCAGATATATCACGATATATTTATTTTTAAATAAATGAAATCTCTAAAATAGTAGAATTTTAAACAACACTTAGTTTCTCATCTATTACACTCAACACTGATTTTATCTTGCATTACAAGAAAAACAGAGTTAAATTGTGTTACGCAGAACACCGAGTATAAATCAAATGTCAAATATTATTAAAATATTATCTTTAAATTTTACAGTTATAACCAAGAAATTAATATTTAAGGTATTAATATTATTAAAAAAATAATGACAATTATGGTTATTTTTTTATTCTAAATGAAAAATAAATCATCTAAAAAAGAAAAAACGTTTTATGAAAAATGAAATTTCACTAAAATATGGTTAGTATTCCATTAAAAATAATTTAAAATTAATTTTATATACTTATAGAAAATTTATTTAAATAAATATATTATCGTTTTCTAATAATATTGTAAAATTTATCTTTGGGTTAATATATGGTATTTTTTGAAAAGGTTAACTTTTAAATGAATAGAAAAAATAATGAATTTTAACTAAAAACTACATTTTATTTAAATAATTTATACTAATAAATTATCATGGACATTTTTAGGGTAAATTTACTTCACTTATATGTTAAATAACAAAATTTCGGGCATTTTGAACATTTATATAGTGATTTTAGATATAAAGACATTGTAAAATTTTGATCACTTTAAATTTAAAACTTGCCTTTCATATCGTGTCTGCCGAATTAATTTACATGAAAAATTTTACACCACTGTAAATTTAATTTTGAAAAAATGGATAGAAATTTTGGAATTAAGATAAATTATAATTTGGGTTGAGTTCAATTTAATGTTTTACTTAAATAAATTTTGAAAACAGTAAAAATTAATTAACACGGCTAAGGTACAAATAGATTTATTTCGGGGATAATCTAACATTATAATGGTTAAAAATGAACTAAAAATTTTACAACACTTATTAGAAAGAAATATTTTGACATTATATCATCTGGTTTTTAGTATGTGCCATTTTGTAATCATTTTTCATGATACAATTATGGGTATGTTAGTTCTTTTAAAAACAATTAAAAGCATTGCACTTACCTCACTTATAAAAAGGAGACTCACTCTCTTTTATCCCCCAAACCATAAAACCAATGTTTTCTTAAAAAATTTTACCAAATAAAAAAATATAATCTCATCAAACAGTCTTTATTATCAAAATAAATACAACCTACGAAGGATTTAGTACAAACCAGAGTTGGGTAACTGAAGAAGTTGTAATGTTCTTCAACAAGTATATTTTTTTTATATAAATATAATCCTCTTTTAATTAACATTAAAACATTATGTTATAATTAATTATATATATTACATGTAATGGTATGTTTTTATAATAAGTTTAGGTCTTTAAAGAACCTAAAATTCCATCAAATGTGTTATGAAATAATAGTTCGTGTGTACGATAAACTACATCATTGCTAACCGATGTCATTTTTTTTGTTTACATCCCTTCATGGTTGGGTATGATTATGGATATTATGTATATATATATATATTATTTATATAATATTTAAATCATTGGACTCAATATATCATGTATATATTTTTTAATTTCCATTCCATGGGGGATACGATAATGTCGTTCTTTTTTTTTTGGAAAACTACCGACTAATGGATTGATGTGATTAATCTTTCATTATACTTCATATGGAAAGTGATAAGAATATGTATAATTAATATATGAGATATTAATTACATTATTCTTTTATTAATACCATATTTATCATTATGGAAATGTAATATATTATTCACTTTCATACTTTTTAACTCAAAAAGAAGATGATAACATCGTCCATGTACGTGTGGAATGCCGCCTTCACGAAGTGACGAGACTATTTTTTAGTCACCACATCATAGAGGTGATATGATTAATTATTTAATATGGTATATATGATGTTTTTATCATTATTTATGTATAATAGCATACTTGTCTTCTTTCTATAATGATCCTTGGATAATGGATATGTTGCTCATGTGTAAGTACGACATACCATCTCAATGATCGTAACATTAATAATTTTTCCTAAAAATATATCATGATTGTTTTTAAAAGTAAAATTGTTATATTAATATGGTAATTATGTCATGATTATTATTCTATATATTATTAGTCTTTTTAGTATGTGAAATAATTAGATCTTAAATGAAAAAACATATATGTGAACCATAAAATTTACACCTGAAACAATAAAAATAATGAATAATTATTAATTAATGTGGGATAAGATATTATATATTTATCATATATGTTATTATTAATCTAAATATGGTTACTATGTTTATTAATAAAATGTTCAATACTATGATGTTGGTGTTTAATGAAATTTCAATCAAAAGAAAGTATGAGGTAAATATTTCATCTCAATTAACATTCCATTGGGTCTGTCTATTATTATGAACCAATGTAACATTTTGGGGTGTAAATACTTCCATTTTGAAAAAAAAATACAACTATTCATTCAAAAATCATGGTGTTTTATATTACAACCCATTTTTGAAAAACATTTACATTACATAACTTTTTTGGAATACATAAACCATTACATAAACTGAAGTTTGATGATCGTATTATTATAGTGCCTTTGGAAACATATAAACATAAAAACCAGTATATAAGTGGGTTATATTATCTCCCACTAGGTTCTTATAGACTATAACCTTTCTTAGACACATAAAAAAAATACATATCTTAATAACCTTGGCAAGAAAACATAAAAAGGCTTGAGCTAAAATGCTCAGTAAGGGTAAAGAAGGGAAACATGTAAGCATTATAATGAGAATAATTGTAGGAGTACATGATTATGAAAAGAAAATATCGTAAACTTTATATCATAGATCATTTATATAGATTATGGCACAAATAATTATAGTTCATAAGACATGATTAATAAGTAAATAAAGAACACAATCCATGAATGCGTAACTTAGGAATGAAAAATGGAATTGTGGGAGACACATAACTAAATAATATGATTTCCATAGTATCCATGTAATCACTTCCAAGACCATATTTTAATATATGTTTAATCCCTATACCATCATGGTAGTCAATATTCACTCCCATGTCCATCTTGGTAGCATGATTTCACTCCTCATACCATCTTAGTAGTAATGGATATCTCCCATGGACATCATATTATTCATGTTTCATTCCCAAGAACATCTTAATCTATCACATGAGATATAAATCATTACCCAATGCATTGGATGGACATATTGCTCCCACACATATCATAATGAACTCATACATACATGTGCCATAAGAAAATAAATAATCATATCACAACCCTTGAAATGAAATGTGTATTATAAACATGTAATCATTTCATAACATGTGGAAAGGGACATATATTAGAATCATTATATCATAAACATAACTCGTGATAAAATGTTGGTTTCAAAATAATATATCTCGTTAATGGGAATTTTGAACTATAACAACCATTCCATAAAAACAAAATCCATTCAAATAAATTATATGAATGGAAACATTAAATAAAAACCACATAATGTAATGAATAACACCAATGGAATTATTATTATATAGGATATAAATTTTAATGATCTTTTAAAAAACATTTCTCGAGAAAAATATATTACCTTCTTTGAAAGAATGCGTTTTTTAACATAAAACATTTAAAATCTTTTTTCTATAAAAAATCTTGATAAATAATAAAGTAATATTTTAAAAAAATTAAAAATAATTAGAAACCTTATTCATTGAAAATTATATTCAAGTATCTTTTGAAAACATTTTAAAAACATGGTTTTTGAATATAATAGATTTATAAATGAAGAGAGTGTTAGTCATATTTTAAATAAAATACTATCTTAAGAACCGTTGTGTGGAAAAAATGGAACTAACCCATGAGGATATCTATAAGAAACATGGGGGAAAGAAAATCATAAGTATTCTTGAGATATTGATCAAAATATTTCATCAATGGAATCCTAAATATAATGAATCTTGAAAAATGGTGTGATTAGCTCAATAAACTCTTATAGATTAGTAATATGGGATTATACTCTCCATATAAAATAATTAAATTACATAAATAATAAAATATCATAAAAAATAGATTCATGATATATCATGTCAAATGGAAGTATAAAAACCTAAAAAATGAGTTTAGGTGAAGAATAAAACAATATTCTAAAAGAAGGAAAATTGAGACTAGAAATTTTTACAGATTTGGAAACATTTGAAAATTAAATCCCATGAATGAAATTTAATATAATTTATTTTTTAATACCTTTAAATTTTAGAACTATATATATATATATATTTAAATTATGGGAAGTACAAAAACTACCCAAAATGAAAGAGTTTCTATCATAGAATTTATCAAATAAAAATAAAAAGTGAGAAGAAATCCTCTTACCCTATATCTCGATTCTCAACATACACATTCAAAACATCTATATGATAAATATAAATTTATTATAAATATTTTATAGAAAAATGTCATTATATATAATAGCATATATTTACTGATTGTGACCTTAAATTACCTACTTGTTAATGATCTTATGTTAAGGTTTTACTTCAAGTAATATTGAATTTGTTCATCATATATGTCTTAATTTGTGATATTATTGTTATTTATAAATATATCATGATTAAATAATGTTAAAAATGATATAAATATCATTTATATTATATAGATTTCCATTAAAAATTATATATAATATAGAGGTGTGAAATATAATACATCGTTCATAGAGACAGTATATAGAGACCCGAAGCCTGACCTACATGGACATTACATTACATTTGCAGAATACTTAGTACATTACAAAAACACACACACAAGGACCGTAATAGTTTAGTGTCTTTGGAAACTCGGAATATAATATTCTAATCCTGGTGAAAGATCTTCAATATCTCCCATACAGATCTTCCCTTTTTTTACCTAAAACCTTTCTTTATATCCTGGGGAAAAGAAAACATAAAAGGGTGAGCTCAAATTCTCAGTAAGGGTAAACAAAGGAAATAAAAATCATATCATATCTTTTTGAAAATCATAACCTGCAAAAGAGATCATAATATCTTAACATGGAATAAATCATAGAAGTGGAAATGAGATCCCCATAATCATAACATGAAACTTGAAACTTTGTGGAATGCACACATAATCTTGGAAAATCATTTCTTGTTAGTCATGAGTCATTGCCAAGACTATCTTAGTGGACAAAGTCCCTTTCTGAATCGAGTAACCCTCGTTTCAGTCCTGTTTCACTGAACCGGTATAACCTACCGTTCCAGCCCTGTCTATCTCATGAGATATAAAATCTTTACCCAATGCATTGGAGGGAGATACAGGTCCCACCCATCTCATAATGATACCATTCTTATGTGTGCCACAAAATCATAAACCATACATCATTTCATAACCCATGTAATAAAAATGGGATTCTTAAACAACATGACATCATAAAACAATTCATATAAGATAAAGGAATTCATAAAAATAATTCCATCGCAACATAATCAAATAAATGTAAAAATATGGATAGAAACAGAACCCTTTATTATCTTAGATGGAAAATAATTTTGATAAAACACTTGAAATGAATTCTTGAGGAAAATATCCTTTCTTCTTCAAAATCAATTTCTTTTCACAAAACATCATGCAATTTTAAAAGAAAGAGATTTTATTGAAAATATTCATGAAATCTTTTGGAGGAAGCTTCATGAAAATAAGGCTTTATAAAACCGTAAAAATCCGTTCGTTCCGTTTAAGTTAAAAAAAACATTCTTCCTGTACTTTTGTCGGAAAAGTCAAAAAGTACCTCGTACGAAAAACGAAAAAAGATTCATTTCATATATATTACTAAAAACTCACCGAAGGGTAAAAATGGATTTAAACAATTTTAGGTGGATGGAAATAATATTACATATTGATGAAACATGGATGTGGATGATAAAATACACCCCATTAAATACTTACGAATAAACAATCTCGGATAAAAATGAGATTGTGATATTTCCCTTACCTTAGGTCCGACTTGCTTTGTACGTGTCTGAAACTCCTGTATAATGATTTAAATCATGTTATTGACCTATTCCAGAATCATATTCATTGTTATTATATCATATATGGTCCACTTATGAATTTATATTACCCGTTCTTTTGTAAATTCATGTTAAAGTAGCGTTTTGGGTAAAATTGTCTCATTTGTCGTTCGTGTTTTTAACTTGTAATTATTCATATGATTACTTAGATCATGATTACTTAATTCAAGAATATAAAACATGATTTATATATATATATTCATAATACACATATATAATAAATCAGTAAATGGAAAGAAATACACTGTTCATGGAGACGGTAGTCCGTACGTACGCATGAACGCTGTTTTCGTTTCCTTATTGAATTGAATTGAATTAAGTAGATGACATACATATAAATATAAATAATTCCAGTATCATTATTAGGTCATATATTTGATTAGTAATTATTATATATACTTTATAATCATTCATGAATGGTTAATCATTGAGAATGAATCTCATCGCGTCGTGGAGACGGTAGTCCGTACGTACGCACGAGCGATGATAACGTTCCCATGGTCGTGGAATTGTGTTGAAGTGTATGTATACTATTTCAGTATCAATATCACTTTATAATAATCATATATAGTTACTCATTACACCTTTATACCCATCCAATTAAGGTGGTGGCAGAAAATAGATTACACCACGGCGTGGAGACGGTATTCCGTACGTACGCACGCGCGGTGATTTCCTTTTTCCGTAGGATGGATAGAAGGTTAATTAGAGTTGTTTCATATTTATAATAACATATCAGTATGTAAGAAATACTGATTTTATTACTTTTTCATGAAACAACTAAAGAAGAAGAAGTTGAAGAAGAAAGAAATTGAAAAGATCGGTAATGGATGTTACCTCTTCTTTGAAACGCCTCTTTGAATTTATTAAGAATCAAATTATGGACAATTCACAACAAATAAGTAATTATTTGTTATAATTTAAAAATTGGAATGTTATTACCACAAATAAAATTAAATTGATTAAATAAGGATAAATCATGTTGATAATGTTTAAAATAAATTCCTAACATGTCTAAATTCTATTGGTTGATGATGTTACAACCTTATTTTGGAGGAAGCTTCATGAAAATAAGGCTTTGTGGTAATAACATTCTAATTTTAAAATTATAACAAATAATTACTTATTTGTTGTGAATTGTCCATAATTTGATTCTTAATAACATTTTAGATCATATAAATTTAAATTTATAATTTTTAAATATTTTGTGATTTTTAATCAATTTTATAATATGTTTTTTTTTATAAAATAACAATAGTGTCAATTTTGACACTATTCATTTATTTGAATTTAAATAAAATAAATACAGAAGATATGTTCGAACTAAAAGTTTTAATAGATTCATAAAATGTCATATGTATCTTAAAAATTATTGGAGCACATTAAATAGTTCATATAATATTTATTTTATTATTTTTTAAACCATTTATTTGGTTTATCTCTTAATAAAATAAATACTACAACATTTTTTTATAATTATTTAATATACTTATTTGTTGCATAAAAAATAAAAATAAAATCCTATGATGAAAATAAATCTATTACCTTTCACAATAATACTTTTACTCGAATTTATCATCTTAAAATCACAATATTTAAATTGTTATATTTATTAAATTATGAAGGTGACAACTTTGGCATCATTTAAAATAAAATAATATAAGTGTCATAATCGCTTTTATAAGGCTCCAAATGGTAAAATATTCGACCATTGGATTATTAGGGTTTACATTTACATGGAAAATAAGGTTTGGTTAGGTATTTGTGCATTTTATGGTCACTATTAGTTTAATAAAAGCAATATTCTTGATTTTTCACTAGATAAACAATTTCTGCATCACTATTGTGTCATAATTAATGATAATTATTTAATCCCTAAAAATTATAAATAAATTTATATGATCTAGATAATTTCATTAGCTTTCTGGAGACTATTCATGTTCGAAGTTTCATGAAGTTTATCACTAAATTAAAATTAATATACTTATAAGATTTAAGAGAGTGACATGTTGTCACTTTCTTTGGTTTTAATAATAATTAAGTTATTTTCATGGAAAAATGTCCATTAAATGATTCTAATCCGACCCTTAGGTGATATGGGTCGACGTTTAGTCATCCAATAAGATTTTGACATTTGTTAGGGTAATTTTAAAATATTATATTTACCCTTAATTACCCGATTTACCTTTAACTATGGTAAATAAAATTTACCGTAGTTACTATTCATAATTACAAAAAATAAAAAGTAGATTATTAACATAATTTGGACCCACTGATTCCAAATATGGAATCCTTTTTTCCAAATTCAATACACAAAAGATGCAGAAATTAAATTAAAATTAATCCCGTTGTCGAAAGAAAACGGGTTTTTCTTTAAAACATTGTAAAAGATTGAATTGATTTAACCTACGAATTCAAGGTAAAATCAATGCTAATGACATACATTATATTAAATGGTAAAAATATATTCTGTTTATACTTTAAAACCATTCAATATTATAATTTAACCACATAAGATATTACGATGAAAAAAGTTTTTTTTAATTAAAATATAGCGTGTTTTTACTGTTCATTAAAATATGAAAGTTATCGGAAAAATATCAAAACTTTATCTAATGTAAATTTTTATATCCTGATTCAAAAAAAGAATATTATTTTGTCAAATTGAACATATAAACATGTCAAAAACTATATTTAAAGTGGGTGCACCATCAAAAGGCGGTAAAACTGCATTTTTTTAAAAATACTTATTTTACCCGAAAAATTTATTTTGTTCTTATACCATGTTCTAAAAATGTGTAAGATGAATAATAATGTTATAAAATTCAAAATTTAGTTAATACTATTCATAACGGCTAGTTCATGACAATATTATAATAATATAACATTGTTTATTAAAACCCGGTATTGCGTACAACACACGCTATCGAGGAAGGTCGTGATTGCGTGTAATGCAAGCCAAGTCAGGGTTGCGTGTTGTGAAAGAATCCTTCGTTGTTTCGTATAACAGAATCCAACCATATTTCATTTATACATTTAATATATATATATATATATATACTCAATGTTGCGTAGAATAACTATTATCAAAATTATGTGTAACAGGGTCCAAGAATAGTGTTGTGTATACTGCAAGCTAATACGGTGTTGCGTATAGCGCAAGGTAATCTTGGTGTAGAATACAACATAAGACATTAATGAAATTAAAATAATATTTTTCATAAAATCTAGGGGTGTTACACAGTAGGCCATACATACGCATGAAATCTATTTCTGTTTTTTTTTTGTCGTAATGAAAGAAAGTATGTAAATGAGATATGTATATAAATATTTATATATTTACATCTATATATCATTATTGAAATTTAATTTATATATCATATATTTCATATAATTTCACTAAAACCATCTTTAATACATTCCATGTTGTATGTTAACAAATCACATTGGTTTGAGGAGGGGGGTGTAGTCTACACTTCCTCAAACAAGATTATCCTATCAAAACCAAATCAAAAGTAAAATATATTTGTTTTAAAAAGTAATAATGAAGATTAAATAGTTAATAAGTATCATATATAACATATATAATTATATTATTTCCTCACAATGGCCACCATGATATGGGGTATGGAAAATCAAACAATCATAGTTTAGTGCAGTGGTAGTTCATCGTGCACATAAATAGGATATATGTTTCCCATTAGATGAAGTTCTATGTAAGTGTATGATGAATCTATAGCATAAAAACATCCTAGATTGTTGGGGATACAATTTTTGTCATAAAATCAGTGAAAAATAATATGGAGGGGGTGAAGAAGGAAAATAATAGATATCACATGAGAGTAGATGTTACCTATTAATCAGGTTACTCCTTTTGGTTTTTTGAAAAAAGGATTTCGTGGATTTCCTTTTGTCGAATAGAATGATTCTAGGTGGAATAAATGGATTTACCACAGTTTATGGTCAGGTCTTTTATGAACAAAATAATTTTGAGAGGTGTGAGGAAGTGACAGAGTTGGTGGATTTTTTATGGAAGGAAAATGAGTAAATTGGATGTTTAAGAAACAAGTTAGGTGTACACATGTTCTTATGTAAAAAAGTAATAATAAACAAAAAACTAAAGAGTTTATGGATTATGGATGAAATATGGACAACCAATGTGTTTTGGACAAGTTTCTAGGTCTTTTTTCCCTTAATATTTAGCTTTTAGTCCCTAATTAAGATTAATTTTTCTTAATTCTTGTGAATAATTATGATCAAAATTACTAATAATTTTGGTCAAAAATAGACTTGGACTTATTAGAATATAAATATTATACTGAATAAAATGGTTTTTTTAGTTTTTCCAAATTCTAATCATAGAAGTGGAAATAACATGGTTAACGTTAATCCCACAAACGAGATGAAATAATGAGGTTTTAATGTAAAAAATTGTTCAAATGTTTGTTAAGATTTTATATTCAATTTCAAAGTGAAATTTAATCCCATGAAAAAAATTATGTTAATAGATGCAATATGTGTATATTGTGACCTTAAAAAATTATAATAAAATTTTATATTAAAAATTAATTAAACAAAAAAGGATTATTTTAACTAAGAAGAATAATTTTTTACTATTCATCAAAACATGAAGTTTCTCAGAAAAATCACAGAAAACAACTATAATATAATTAAATTGATTTGAATTAAAAAAATGCTACTTATTTTATCAAATTTAATTTCTTAATATGTGTAAAATTAATTTTATAATTAAAATCAGTTCATTTGAGTAAACTATATTTTAAAAAATAAAAGGACTTCACCAAAAATCACCTCTTTCATTTTCAATGTGTTTTATTTATATAAAACAATTATAAAAATATTTAAAAATAAGTTATTACTGATCATATACTGTCTTTAAAAAATAGCCATAATTATCACATATAAATAATTATATCCTTACCATGTTGTTTCGTAGAATCAATATGTTTCATGTGAGGTATGCTTAGTCAGTGTTGCATGTATCGTATTCCAATTCGGTATTGCATGTAACATACTCCAAGTCATTTTTGCGTGTAAAGTATGCCTATTTGTTATCATGTGAAAGGAATGTTTGACTTATTTATTTTCAAAACATAAATGTATATTTAGTTATTTCGAAAAATAGGTCCTTGAAAACTTAGGGTGTTGCATTCTACCCTTGTTAAAATGAATTTTACCCTCAAAATTCTTTACTCGGGAAAGAAATATGAGGACACTTCTACATCATCATATCCTAAAGTTCTCATGTAGCTTTCTCAAACTAGGTATTTCCCCCAAAAACTATTACCATGTGAGTGGTCTTGTTTCATAGAACTGTCTCTAATCTATCTATATTTCAACTGGTTTTTAATTGTATGGAAGATCATGCTATAAAGGTATGACCTCTAAGTTCAGTACATGTGATACGGTAGGTATGTACTTTCTGAAGAGAGATACATGGTATACATCATGGACATGAGAGATATTTAGAGGGAGGGTCGAGAAATATGAAATCGTCCAAATATGATCAAGAATCTCCAAGGGAGGGATATACCTATGTGTTAGTTTCCCTTTCATCCCAAATCTCATATATTTCTTCCATGGTAAGATTCATAGGATCAAATTTTCAAAAACACCAAATTCTTGATCATGTGGATAGTAATCAGCATAATGTTTCATCCAATATTGAGCTGCCTTGACATGTTGCTGAATTGTTCTAAACTACTCGGCCATTTCATTAATGACCTCAGGTCTACATATATTTATTTATCCAAAATCATCCCTGCTAGATTGATATCTACACTTCTTCCAATAAAGGACTTTATAAGGTTCCGTCTGAATTCTTGATTTACATCTGTTGTGGTATGAAAACTCAAAGAGAGTAAGGTTTTTATCCCAACCACCATTAAAATCACAAGAACAATGTCTCAACATATCATATAGGGTTTTAATCTTTCTTTTAACACTGACCATCTATATAAGGATGATAAGTAATGATGAAGATGAATTCTATTTCATGTTCTTGATAAAGAAATATCCAAAACGTTGTGGGAAACCATGGATCCCAATTTTATCTAATTGAGTGTGGTACTCCATAAAACCTTACCACTTCCTTAATGTATATCATAACAAGTTCATCAAAAAATAATCCTTATCTATTAGCGATGAAGTGAGATATATTATTAAGATGATATACTACCACTTATATAGAATTAAACTCTTCAGATATTTTGGCTAGTCCAACAAAAATATTGGTGGACCACTTGTCTTCTCTTGTTGATAATGGTACCAATGTAACTGGTCTTTCTAACATGTATCACTTTAAACCCGAGGGGGTGAATCTGATTTTTTGGGATTCCCATGGTCTCTCTAATTTTAGACCCCCTAGGCATTGTTTATCCTACTCTCCTTGTATGTCCTTCCTAAATATGAATAATAACTTTGATGATGATGTAATGGATAGAACATCTCTTTATACTTTGGCCTTTTACCATTATGTTTTTGGCATACCAATCACCATGATTCAAACTCTATGATATAACACTTCATGTCATCCAACCAGAATTATTATTTCAAGTCCCTATACATCTTCATACTACTAGAATGAATAGAGAATGAAGAAATGTTAACATCTTATAATAGCACAATTTTCAAATATATTATAAAAGGAACACATACACAGTCTAGAATCATATAATTTCATCTTGATCAAGGTTAAACTCAGGATCGTTTCTGACATTATTTTGTATCTTTTCATCTTCCATATGCACCTCCTTAATTTTCTAATAGATAGAGGTTTGAAAATTCAATTGAGAAAGATACGATTTTTTCTTATTTTAGTATTTCATAATCAATATTTCTCAAATCTATATATATTGGATCTTTTTTAATCCCCATAAGGGATAAGCTAGCACGATCCTTCTGACCCAAAGTATCACGTACATTTTTCTCTTTCCCAGGGTGGTATTCTATATAGAAGCCACAATACTTTATAAACTCAAACCATATTCTCGAGAACATGTTCAACTAATTTTGTATGAATATATATTTCCATCATTTATTATATGTATACATTTTAAAATTTTCCCCATAATTTTAATGCCTCCATATCATAAATACAAAAATTACTTCAATTATCTTCAAATCATGAGTTGGGTAATTATAATCATGAATATTCATCTTATGAGAGGTATATTATATAACCACATTATTCAACATAATAACACATCTAATCCATTATCATATGTATCACTATAGATTACAAACCCTTTCCACTACAAGGTAATGTAATAATTAGTGCATTGACCATCCTTCTAATAAGTTCCTTGAAATTTTCCTCACATTCATCTATCAAGAGGATTAATGAAAACCTTACAATTTAACATCACCACATTATTATGTAGTCATGATAATTTCTCTACAACCCATAGATAATATCCAACTAAACCTAGAAAGATATGGATCTTATTAACCATGGTTGTTTAAGGAAAACATTCAATAGCCTCTTTCTTTTATAGATCTACTTCTATACCATCTAATTAGTTTATGTGACCAAAAAATGAAATCATTTACAGCCAAAATTCATAGTATACAATTCTCATATTGCTTCACCTTCATTGTGGTCTTTAGTAAAATTATTTTGTTATCTCCACGCTCTTCCTTTTCCATAGAGTTGATTGTAATATCATATTTGAAGACAACGAAAAACAAATCGATGTAATATATAATAAATTTATTCATTAAATCAAATAAAATATCATGGGAATTAGTAAGACAAAAAGGAATTAAAATATATTTATAGAGTCAATAACTTATACATAATGTCATATTCGGTATATCCCCTTTCTTATCCCTCAATTGATGATATCCATAATGAAACTCAATCTTAGAAAAGTTCATAACTATGTGTAGTTGATCAAAAAATTCTTCAATATGGAGAAGATGATACTTCTTCTTGATTTTGATCTTACTCAACTCCCGATAATGAATTCATAGTCACATCGATCGATTTTCATTTTTGAAAAAAAGAATTGGTTCGTCCCAAGGTGACACACTTGGACTAATAAAACCCATATTCAGGTTTTCATGGACATTATTTTTCAATTCTTGAAACTCAATCATTTTCATTTTATATGGACTCTTTAAAAATGGTGTTGATCAAGGTGTGAGTTTTATTGATAACTAAATATCAAATTTTGGTGGAAGATGAATAATCTATTCATGAAATACATCAACAAAATCATAAACAACAGGAATATCATTGATGTCAATTCTCCCCCCAAGCATATGAGATAAAAAACAATTTTGAATGGATATTATAACCCATACACTATATTTAATCTCCAAAAGAACTTCATATTTATCATCACAATTAAGGGAGAACATAGCAGGGTTTGAAATATCAAAATTATCTTTTCATTCAAGACAATTGATTTGGGATTTATGCCAAAAATGTTGATCCATGCCTAATATGACTTCAAATTCTCCCAAAGGATGAATGTCATGATTTTCAGGAAGAACATCCCCACAAACATCAATAGGATAGGAATCATAGACATTAGGTGTAGTCGTCATACCATTAATGGGATTCACTAATAATTACATATCTAATTATATTGGTGGAATCATATATCCATTACATAATTCTTTAAATATGAAAGAGTGGGTAGATCTAGAATTAAATATGACATTAGTAGTTCAAGAGTATATGGTATGTGTATCTTTATTCACATCATTGTCACTATCCCATAGGAAATATAAATTTCATGAGATTTCCCATTGTACATTGGCTTAAGTGGTTACTAAGGTAGATCATCATCACCAGCCCTTAGTTTTGGTTAGTTGTTATCCAAATTCACATTCTCCATACACTTTTATCCTTGAATCATGGGTGGTTCATTCTATGTTGCTTTTTCACAATTCACAATGTCTACTAACTTCTTATCATTACTTCAAAATAAATATACCAATTTCCTTCCCTTCTACACTTAAAACATTTATTGTACCCCTTAAGAAAAATTTCCACTATGCTCATTCCCACACATAGTGCATAATGGAATTTTAATCTTCGTTTCATCATGGATTTTAGATTTTCCTTTAAACACCATAATTTTCATTTTTTCATAACCATGATATTGATACATGAATCCAATCACAACTTCAACTTTGATTGAAAAAAATAAAAATCCATTAATAGCTACTAATGTATCATATTGACAATTCCCTTATGAGGCTTGGCTTAAGGCCACTAATGAACATACGAACTTTTTATTCTGGTTGTATGATAATTCCTAATGTGTACCTCACAATTCTAATGAAATTATCCATGAAGGTACCAATATATTCATTATCCCTGTTAGTATGCACAATGAAATATTTCTCCATATTTTTATAATGAATCCAAAAAAAATACTTATTGAAAAAATTGTTCTTGAACATGTTCCAATCAATGGATTCAATGTCATCTTACTACCTAATATTCCTGATAAGAGTCCACCATTGATCTACATTACATTCTAACTGATAAACAACCATAATGAATTTCTCATGCTCTAAATACTAGATAATGGAGAATATATTTTTAGTTGTACTAATAAATTGTTCATAAACAATTAGATTAGAATAACCTCTAAAATAATGTGTATGTTTACTCACGAAAGACTCAATAGAATATTGTTACCTCTTTTACTCATTTGGTAGTCCTCCATGACTGATAACATGAGAAAGATGTGTGAGGGTAACAACATGATTTTTCATTCCAACCACCATCGAATTTGGTTTCTCAGGAAGACAATAATTTCATTGTCCTTCGCAATCAACATTAATGTAGTAAATTTTTGTTTAATCCATTGACTTACCAAAATCATTGATTAATAAATAGTCATCATAATGAGGAACCAAATCAGCATGAAAAATCTCTTATTGTATTTCTAACTTATAACACCTTCTGTAAACTATGACACCATAAATTTATCCTAATTTATTCAAATAAAACGTTTAATTAAATCCATTATGATAGTTCATGGAGTGTTTCTGAATTTCCAAATCATATCCCTTAGGACTGTCAAATAAGGTGTGTAGAAGGGGTCTTTTTGTGTGCCTGATTAAAAAAAGTAATGCTTGAAACATCATTTCCTAGTTGTTACCCATAGGTATATTTATTCCAAATCCACATTCACTTATAGGATCTCGACAATGATGTATTTCTTGGAAACCACTCACTCTATCCTTCACCAAATATTAGGACATTTTCTTAAAAGTTGACTCATCCGTATACGTATCCTTAGTCATGTCCATAGGGTTCTCAATAAGGTTATATCATTCTAGTTTACAAAGGATAACCAAATGGTTCCCCTGTTACCTACTATAATGAACCATTTTATAAAAACATTAACATTACAAAACTTTCTCAGGATACAAAAAAAATTACACAATCAGATGCACAGAGACCATACTAGTCTAGTGGATTTGGAAGCATGGAATCCTAAACATAGGTACATAAGTGAGATAAATTATATCCAACTAGGTTCATCAATAATAAAATTTTTATTAGACACATCAAACATATTACATGTATTTTTAATCAAGGGAAGGAAACATAAAAAGTGGCAAGTATATACACAAGGAAAATTTTAATTGTAATAAATAAAATATGGTTTTGGGAAAAATATCATGATAATTTAATATTATAACCTAAAAATAAAATAAAATATATAGTAATCATGTCATAAGTCATAGAAGTTCATAGGACATGACAAATAATGATATAAAGAACATAAGCCCTAAAATCATAGCATAGGAATGAATAATTGAATTATAAAAGACGCATAAGCATGTAATATGATTTCTATAGTATCCAAGGCATCAATTCCAATACTATTATAGTATTATAGTTTCACTCCCCATACCATCTTTCTAGTCATTGTTCATTCCCATGGACATCTTGGTAGCAATAGATTACTCTCCATACCATATTGGTAGTCATGGTTCATGCCCTTGTCCATATTATTAGTCAAGGTTCATTCCCAATACCATCATAGTATATCTCATGAGAAATATATCATTACCCAATGCATTAAAGAGAGATATAGGTCCCACCCTACTCATAATAAAACAATATATTCATGTTACACAATATCCAAATTAATCATATCATAACCCATGAAATGAAATGGATATTATAAACATGTAATGATATCAAACCTTTGTAAAGATACAAAATTCAAAATCACTTCATAATAAACATAACCCATTAAAATAAGCAATTTTCAAATGCATATAACCCATTAATGTGAAATGGGTTCCATAAATATCATTCCATAAAAAAATAATCCTTTAAAAGGATGAAAATAAATGGAAACATTGAACAAAAAACCCCATAAAGAAAATATTGACTCAAATGTACGTTATCTTAGATGATAAGTAATTTTGAATGATATTTTAAAAAACATTTCTTAATTGATATATCCTTTTATATTGGAAATAATTATTTTTATAACAAAAAACCTTTTGAATACATTTTTATTTGAAATCCAATTTGAAAACATATAGAAATAAGATTTAAATACAATAATAAATATGAAATAATTTTTCTTTGAAAATAATCATCAAGGATCTTTTGAAAAAAATTAACGAAATTTTTGAAAACATAGTTTTTGAATATAACATATTTCCATCTAAATAGAGAGAGGGTCAGATTTTACATATAAATATTATATTAAGTACCAATTAGTAGAAATAATTGTACTAAGACATGATTATATCTGTTATTAATAGAGGATAATTAAACTCATGAGTATTATGGTTATATAGATCAAAATATTTCATCAAAGTAATCATAATCATAAAAAATCCAGAAAAATGATGAGATTGTCTGAATAAACTCCTATAACGTGGTAACATGGGATCATAAAATCCATGTAATAAAAGGAAAAAATTATTATAAAATATCATGAAAAATAGATTCATTATATAACATGTAAAATTTAATTATATACACCTCTAAAAAGAGTTTAGGTACGTAATAACATGATCCTCAAAGAAGGAAAATTGGGACAAAACAATTTTACTTATCTAGTAACTTTTGAAACATAAACCCCATGAATGAATGTTGATAAAATGGATATTTTATTACCATAAATTTAATTAAAAGATAAAATATAATAAAATAATTTTCAATATATACACCACACATAAGGAAATAGTGTTTAACATAGCTTTTATGTCAATAAATTAAAAAGTGAGAAGAAATCCCTTTACATTATATCTTCACTCTCGTCGTACTCATTCAAGCCACCTATTTAATAAATATAAATTTTATATTCATATTTTATAGAAACATAAAAATGAATATAATTCTTTATATATTTTAATTAAGACCTTATATTAACCTCTTGTTATGGATCCTTTGTTATGGGTTCACTTTTGGTAATATTTTTTTCTTCTATGGATATGTCTTAATTTTTGATATCATTGGTCCTTATATTTAAATCCTGATTCTAGATAGTAAAACATGATATAAATATCATTTATATTCATTATAATAACTTATATAATATATATGTAAAAAATAGAATACACTGTTCATGGAGATGGTAATCCATACATACACATGAATGTTGTTTCTTCTTTTATTGTCATATAGAATGAAATTATTTAAATGACATATATATACATATATATATATATATTTGTAAATATAATTATTCATTTATAATTATTATATCATATTTATCATAAATTTTCACAAAATCCAGAATTAATACATTCCATGTGGTGTGTTAATGAATCACATCGTTTTAAGGGGATAATGGTACACACATCCTCAAACAAGACTATCGTATTATCACCAAATGGATAGTAAAAGGTATGTGTTGTAAAAATTAATAAATAACTATTATAAAATAATAATTACCATATATAAAAAATATAAAAATAGTTTCTATCATAATTTCCATCATTAGATGCAGTAAAGAAAATGGATCAATCATCATTTAGTGATGTGGTAGTTCGTCATACACATAACTAGTATTTTTTTATCCATAAGATGTAGGTGTTTGTGAGTTTAGGTTAAATACGTAGCATAAAAATCATATTTTATTGATTATACTGGTTTTTTATTCATTAATGGAAAAATGAAATATTAGGGATGGATAAGGAAAATAAATGAAAGGACTTGAGAGAAGACGTTACCTGTTGATCGGGAAACTCCTTTTGGATTGGGCCAAAAGGCTTCTTGGGATTTCCATATGGGAAAGGGAAGGATTATAGGGAGAAGATATGAATGTTAAGAAGTAGAGTGGGTAGTTATTGGTTGAAAATAAGTGGTTTTATAGGTGTGAGGATGTGGGAGAGGTTTCTGTTATTTATAAAAAATGGAAAGGACCCTCTTGAAATTTTTTGAAACAACTTTACTATACAGTTTTTCTTACAAGAATAAAGTCATACCAAACCAAAAATATAAATAATGGAGGATTTATGTCCGAAATTTGGACACCCAATGGGTGTTTGACATGTTTCTATGTCATTTAGGTCTTTAATTATAAGTTATAGTCCCTAAATAATCTTAATTTGTCCTTAATCACTATTATTAATTTTAAGCATTGTTACTATTCATTTTGGAATGAAATTAACTTGGCCTTTTTATAAATTAAATATTATACTAAACAAAATAGTTTAATTTGGATTTTTGAAATTCAAATCACTATAGTGAAATTTTTTTGATTAATTCTAATCCCACGGATAGGATGAAATAATGGGTATTTAAATTAGAAAAATTTTCAAATTTTGTTATGATTTTAAATACAATTTCAAATAGAAATTGAGTCTAGTGAATTAAATTGAATTAATAGTTGTAATATTTATCTATTGTGACCATAAAATATATTTATAATATCATTTATAATTAATAATTAATTTAAAAATTAAATTTTTTATCTAAAAGGTTGTATTTTTTTAACTATTCATAAAATAAAGAAGTTTCTCAAAAAAATAATCAAAACTCATAATAATATAATTTCAACATTATGAATTCATAAATGAATTATATTTTATCAAATTTAATTTCTAAATGTGCCTAAAATTTAATTGAACATTAAAATATGTTTATTTGTAAAAATAGTTTTTTAAAAACAAAAAATAACTTTACCAAAAATCATATCTTTCAATATAAACATGATTTATTTATATAAAAGGATTATAAAAAATATTTGAAATGCATTTATTACTATTAAAATTATAATGTTTAATTTCTATGTTATAAATGTCTAGTTCAAATAATTATATCATTTATGGATGTTTTGTGGAAACTCTATGTTGTTTTTGTTGTATGATAAGTTAGTGTTGAATGTATCGTACGCTAAGAGGGTGTTTCATTTAACATTAAACAAGTCAATCTTGCACGTAACATACACTAGTTTGGTTCTATGTGAAAATAATGTTTGACTTAATTCATTTCAATACACAAATGAAGAATTAATTTATTAAAAAAATTTCCATAAAAACACAGGGTGTTAAATTTTATGTTTCACATGGAATTATCCCATCCAAGGGGATTTGACTTCAATGTTACCAATTAGTAAAATTTATTATATAATATCACATAATTTTGTGAATTTATTGATATCTCATGAAACAATCACTTTCTTATAATAAATTTTCATTCAAAATTAAATTTCATTTCAATATATGTATTCTTTTTATGGTTATTATTATTTCCAAAACCATATACAATTTTTTCATGTGTTTTTTAATTTTAAAGTTATTTGATCAAGTCGGTAAATATTTATAAATCTATATCCTTTAATCAATACATAAATTTTATGATATGGAATATTATTTTGGAATTAAATTGATTATTATATATATAAGGAGTTGTTTTTACATGAAGTGATGATTCGGGACAATACATTATATATCCCATTGATGCATCAACATGTCGTGTATGAAAAACTAGTTCCAAGAATAATATTGGCTTAAACACATTTGTTTCAAACTGTATTGACGATAGATCATGATTGTATAGGTGTCTAACGGGTGTTTACCCAGTATATTAAATATATATTGAGGATAGATATTGAATGTAGAGTTTTTCATGTTCCAAATACATAGAATCCAATAGAAAAAATTTATTTCACTAATTATAGTTTTCTATATGATATAAACATGGATATTATCTCTGGAGAATTTCATTCTGTGTTTATTGATGAAATAGAATGTGTTTGTAGTTATTTACCTTTCAGTATTTATATTTCCTTCCCTATTTATGAACTGAAACTATTTAAATGGAATATTTTTTCCGTTATCTAACATTCAAAATTTCTTAGTAATTATTGATTCATGATATCATCCACTCCACTAAAACTTTACTAATCATTTGAGCACACCCTAAATTTTTTTACTTTATCATCATTCCATAAAGTGTACTTTATTTGACATGTAAGGATATTTTGTGGTGGATAATTCTTTCTAACACACAAAAATCAAGTTGAATGTTTTTTCAAATTAAATTAATGATGGAATTGTGTATCTACTTTAACAAGAATTATAAAATAGGTTGTTCTTTAGGATGTTATTTTTTGTATTAATTTACAATATAATAATAAAGACAATGACTCCAATTTATTGCGGTTGGGGTCATTAAAACCTTTTACGTTTCTTGTGACAAGATTTTATCAATATTATAGATTTTTTGGGGGACAATAATGAAAATAAAACCATTTTATTTTGTATATGTTTTAGTGATATACTTTATTGAGAATTAATTACAATACATGTTATGGACATAAGATTAAATTTATTGATACCCATTTGTGTTTTTATTGTCCATAATGATGAGGTAACAATGGGGTTATTAAAATTTGGTAATATTATTGGAATTATATTAATATATTTTTTGGTAAAATGGTAACTCACATGCTATCTAAAAACCCATCACATTAGGTACATACAAAGGGAGGGAAAACACAAGTAATGGTGGATAAGGTTATAGTGCCCACCACTATGCAACATGAATGTGTATTTTTGTAGGGAAACATGAGGAGAGATATTTCTATGTTTGTATCTTTTTCCATTCTTGTTAGAATGTTATTTCTAAAAGAAAAAAAATTCTAATGGGGTTTTACAACCATTACAATACTATAATGAAATTGGGAAAACATCACTAAAGATTATATTTATACGACTCACCAAAACATCTAAAGGGAATATTATAATATGGTTTTAAATTGGTTATCTAAAAACATTAGCACAATTCATTGATGTAATTGCATATTTCCCTATAGATCAGTTTTCTATGATATACATTAAGTAAGATTAATGGTTGCATGGAGTGCCACATTCTATTATATCTGATCAAGATCTGATATTTTTTTTGACATTCTATCAAAGTCTTACAATATTTCAATATATATAATTGTGTTTCATCACTATGTGAAATCCTAAAATAGATGGTAATTCTTAGAGAAAAAATCAAATCCTATAAAATAGTCTATGATCTTATTCTATGGATTCAAATGGTGGTGGTGATTCAGATATTAATTTAATCTTATGTTGTTTCAAAAACAACATTCACTCAAGAATTCAATCAGATCCTTATGAATCCATATATTGATAGAAATGTAGAACTATAATGTTTTGGGATAATCTGAGAAAATGAGGATAATTGGAATTCAAAATTGCTAAAAAAAATTAAGATAATGTCATATCCATTCTGCAACACATACACAATGGAATAAATTTAGTATAAAAATTACTCTACCATAGAGGGTGGGATTTATAATTTTAGGTATGTGATAGGTTGTTTTGATGAATTATTTCATGGTATAATGTCACAATAATAAAAAAATTTGAAAAACTAAACCCTATTTATATCGATCCTTTTGAATTTCTTGATTGTATTAGGAGGGTAGTGTATATATTTTATTATTCACTATACCTCTCTCAAGAACATGATGTGTTCCATATAACAATCCTAAGTAAGTACATACCTGATTTATCACATATACTTAACATAGAGTTTGTACTTATATTACTTGATATTTCTTATAATGAAAAACCAATAGATATTTAAGATCATATAGATAAAATCCAATGAAACAATAACACTCACCTATTCAATGCTTTGTATAGAAACAAAAATCATATGGAAGCTACATGGGAGACTGAGGATGAAATGAGGTAGAATTATCTTCATTTTTACCAATGTGATATAAATTTGATGTTTAAATTCATTTTAATGGTGATATAATGTATCAAATCATGGTTTTATGAAATATGTTATTTGATTAAAATTCATTTATTAGATATCTTTTATTATATGCAACACCATGTTTTAACGAACCACGTTATACAATTAATATTATTATTTAAACAAGGTTGTTATAACTAATTCATTATAAATGGTTGTATGAAAATAAATAAAAACATTATAATTATTAAATTTAAAGGTTTTATATAATAAAATTCATTTGATCAAAAAGTAAATAAAATATTAAATGGTTTGTATGTTTTGAAAAATAGCATTTTCCTAAAAAATTTAAAAACAACAAAATTCTGTATTGCTGCTTTTAAAAAATTTATTTGAAAAAGTTATTTTTTTAAATTATAATTTTAATAAATAACCTTTAGTAACAAAATATTAATTTCCAAAAAATATTAATAATTTTATGATTAGTGAATATTGTCAGTTTTCATTAAAAATGCCCAGTTCCCGACACTTTCGCAGGGGCACGTGCATCCGTCATGCAGTGGACACAATGTTGTTGCCCCGCATTCCCGCTTTCCAAATGCAGGAGATATCTTTTCCTTGTTCAGGAACATCTGCTCCTTGATCGAAATAAGATGATGGGATGTCGGTTCTTCCTTTTTTGGATTCCTCCTCAGAGCTCGTCAACTAGTTAGGATCTCCCTCATAGATTTAAGACGTAGTTCATCAAACTCTTCTCGGCGCCATATCTTCATGGACCCCAGTTAATTTCACTGCTTCTGTCAGGACGCTCCAAGGAGTCTGGTCAGGGAAGAAACCTTTGGTTAGGGGAGTAGTCACATTGCTTACCACTGGCGTGTCTTGACGCACGAGGATTGGCATGTCTATATTCTGTCCCTTTTTATAGGGCTTCTCAAGGGCGTGGAAGCCCGAGGAATCCCACATCGAACACGGGGAAACCTATGACATGGGAATGTATCTAAGGTTTTCCACAACTTCCCATGTTTAACACAGGGTATGCCGCAAGTTTAACGTCCAGCAGAGATGGATCAGAATGATCGGAACACTGATTAGAGTGGATCAGATTGAAGAACCCCCTATAAGGAACACCGATATAGGGGCTAGCACATGGGAGGCTTCCCAAATGTTGTGGAGGGGAATGGGGAATGAAGTGGCATGATCCCACAGGGATGTGGAGGCCCGGGTGAGAATCAAGATGGATGATGTCCTTGGTCTGGGGCCTTGAAGAGACTTCCTACGTATCCCTGTGGCAGGCAATCAAAGTCTTTATAGTTCGATGAAATGATGGGACGCCTAAGTAGGCGACCCATGAGAATGGACTCATGGATGTGACCGAGAGGAAGTAGAACCTCCGGGATTGGGCATGAGATTTCTGAGACTCATAGGCTCGAGGGAAAGGTCATGATGATACTTTAGTGATGGGCTTGAACCTTGTGGAGGCTTCCTATGTATCCTCGTGGTTGGAAATCAAAGACCACATAGTTAAAATGGAGAATACATTTTAACATCATGGGGGATGGGGGTGAACCGATGACGGTCGGAAGGACCAGGTGGTTGGATTGAACCTCGTGGAGGCTTCCTATGTACCATGTCTTGAGATGGATCAAAGTCTCCATAGTTTGGGATGGATTGGGGCTTGCACTCTAATGCGGCCCAAGGTGTTGGGTTCGGTGAACCGACGTGAAGTATGGGTTGGGTCTTACACTTTGATGCAGCCCAGTGTTTGGTGAACTGACGTGAAGGCGTCGGAACGACCGGGTGGCAAGAATGAACCTTAGGGAGGCTTCCTACGTACCATGCCTTGACATGGATCAAAGTCCCCATAGTTCAAGATGAGATGGGGATTACACTCTACGGGGGACCAAGGGGGTGGGGCTTGAACCTCGTGGAGGCTTCCTACATACCATGTCTTGACATGGATCAATGTCCCCATAGTTTGGGATGGGTTGAGGCTTACACTCTGAGGCGGCCCAAGGTGGTGGGGCTTGAACCTTGTGGAGGCTTCCTACGTACCATTCCCTGGCATGGATCAAAGTCCTCGTAGTTCAGGATGGATGGGGCTTACACTATGAGGTGGCCCAAGGTGGCGGGGCTTCAACCTTGTGGAGGCTTCCTACGTACCATGCATTGAAATGGATAAAAGTCCCCATAGTATCGGTTCATGGATACATTTTAATGACATGAGGGACGGCGGAATTACGGCTTACACTCTGAGGTGGCCCAAGGTGTTTTCCATGGTTGATGCTTGCTCTAATCCCATGTGAGTCATACTTGGTGGGAGAAACAAGAGACAGCGAAGGCCTGATGATCATGTCTCAAAGGGTGCATACTTGATAATTGAGGAGGGTCTTACACATTGAGCGGCCCATGGAGTCGGGGCTTACTCCAGTATAGAGTCCAGAGGTGACAAAGTGCAGTGGGATAGGTACTTGGGACCTATAAAAGGAGGATACCTGATTCCCACCACACCCTTCGCTAGTCCAGCGGACTGGAGATGAAAGGAGGAACAGGGATGCTGACTCCTTGAAGGAAATCTAGGGACTTATACCAAGGCAGATTCCCATCCCCATGGACAAACGCCACTCAAATAAAGAGGATATCACACAATGTGAGGGGTGATCCCATCCCCATGGATATGAGTGGGCCTAGAGAATGTCCAAGGCATCAAGGACCCTACGCGCGAGGCACGAGTCTAGGTCACAGTTTAACATCATGTGCTGAGGACGATGGTGCTTGGCAGTTTAAAGTCCTGCAGCTCGGATGAGGTGGGTTTTCTCTTCACCCCTAGTACATTCATAGCTAGTACCCTCCACTCCTTGTGTGAGGGAAGGCATCAGCAATGTCATAAGAAGGGGATGTCATAGAGCGAACCATCGTGTGGTCCAAATTAGCATGGCTATGCGAAGAAGCAATAGATGTTAGCGTGCCTATGTGAAAAAGCATGAGGCAATGCAACGCAAAAGATGGTATCGTCGAAGGGACATTGAAGTTAATTCGTACGAGCCTAGAAGGTCGCACGGGAAAACTGCACATGATGTGGATGCCCGGGGTGTGCAAGACACCCATGGATAGAATCCATAAGAAGGACAGCGAGCGCCCGCGCAAGGGGGCGCACAGGGAGGACTGAGGTGAAGGGCCCTGGGGAATTTCATGCATCCCTTGAGAATTTCACATGAAATAATATTCCTGTGGAAAAAACACCGGGCTGGCCCGAAATCAGTGATGCTTGCGTGGAATTGGAGACAAGGTGTTGCACGCAACTAGATGAATTGAATGCAAGAGGTGGAAATGTGTGCATGTTGGGGAAACTGCGCGCAAGGACAGGGGTGTGCGCAATTTGAAGAGAGTGCGCTCAATAGAGGGGCGTGCGTGCAATGGTAGGGGCTTGCGCACAATTGAAGGGTCATGTGCACAATTAAAGAGGGATTGCACGCAATTGGACGGCCTGCGTGCAATAGAAGGGATTGTGCGCTAGGTGCAGACCCCGAAGGGATTGGATTTCAGTCTAATCCATGGGGATCTCGCGTGAAGGAAGACCCTGGGGTGACATGGCATGAAACAAACCGTACCTTAAGGCCATCTTTGCGTGAACGGAAATCTGATTTCGCACATGTGAGCCAGTTTGATTTCTTCAGCCTTAAATATAAAGGCGTCGCCTTCTATTTATAGGCACCCGGGGGTTCTGAAAAACTGTCCATGAAAAATAATTGTGCATCGGAGACCAGGGGCACGAAATTTCAACAGTGTGGGGCGCGAGCGCAAAATTATTTGGCGCCTACGCCGAGGTTTCTTCCCAATACCCAGACCTTTCCACATAGGACACAATTTTTTCACACGCCTAGGAATTTATTTCGCGTGGCCCCTCCGGTCCCCCCAGATGGAGTCGTCGGGTCCGAATATGACTTTTATTTTCCATTTTGAAACATTCTTCAGCACTTAATCACTTTTCGACATCTACAAATGCACCCCCTCGAAATTGGATCAACGAGAGATCGCAATGGTCGGATTCTAAGGGAAATACTGAAATGCAGGGCTTCGTAGGGTCCATGCACACAAAAATCTAATGCGGCATGCAAAACTTCAAAAGGCGCGAAATTCAATTTTTCACGCGGGCGTGGAATTTGTCTTTCACACGGCGCGGAACCTAGGCTTTGCCTATAAAATCTTTCGTGCGTCCCATGCTCCGTACGAAGTTTCTCGCGCGGCAGGCTTCGAGCTCTTGTGCAAAAAAATTTCCCCATCACTGCGTGAAAAAACACTCTTGTTGTGCGTAATTCCAATGAGAGTAGGCGTCGTTTTAAGTGCCAATCCGTGTTTTTTCTCTATGAAACATGAAATTTTGTGACACCCACTGATTTTACGCGCCACTCTTTCCCATTTCACACCATCCTCCCAAACACTAGCCTAAAGAAGATGGCCGCAACCTAGGCTGGTGAGGGAGAAGCAACTGCTTGAAGGGCTGAAATGGCTGCAAAACCATATGATTATGGTAAAAATAGGATTGTCTTCGACAACCAAACCCTCTTCAATTTTCTAAACCCCGCCTAGAAGGATTATGCCTTATCCAATAACCTACCACTGTGGGACTTCAGTATTCTGGGGGAGGTCCCTCTGCCAGGCTTTGAGGTGGATACGCCGCAGTCATGGGTGACACGGGAAGATGACCTTCCTCGATACAACATCACCAACAACAGTCATCCTGCTAGAGAAACCAGGAACATGGATGTGTATGTCCTAAATCGCAGGACTAGGACCATCACTGGGGGAGACAATATTGTGGAGAGCTCGTCGTCCCTCTATGCAATAACTTTTTGTTAGAGCGTCACTGACGAGAACAAAGGCTGGCTGTAGGACTGGGACCTGCGATCCAGAGGTAACTTCACCAGTGAATGGGCCTGGGATTATTAGGATCACCATAATTGCAACCAATTTGGAGCTGAGATATGGCATATTGGCCTTTTTGAGGTGGTGTGGACATCACAATATCACTTCAACTGCCAGCCTGAGCTCATGCCAGATCTATTCACTCGGTGGTCCCCTAATACCAAAACATTCCATATTCATAATGGGGAAGTCAGCATCTTTCTCTAGGACATTCAAGACATCAGGGGAATCCATTTGGAGGGCCATCAATACGACAAAATCGTTCCGCTAATGAACACCTGGGCTGACAGATCACGAACCCTCGTACTGACGTGGCACCTGCTGAAGCTGGTCAAGGAGATGCTGGGTGTTAATGACTTCCTGAAGGACATTTCCTACAAGTACTAGTTCAACCTGGTCCTGAGGAGAAATCAGGAAGTCAATATGTCATGGTGGGGAAGACGATATCCAACAACATCACAAAGGAGAAAGATTGGATCATACTGGAGGATCCTAGAGGTGGGGCGGTACTAGTCGTGGGGCTACAGCATAAATGAGAGTCGAGATCGGAATGTTCAGTATGCCGGATTTCTCGCTACATTCTTGAGCGGGTGGCTACTGCCGGTGTGGGACGCATGGATGGGCGTCTGTCTAGCAACCCTGGTGATGGCTGGCATCATGGATGCCAACAAGGAGTTCAACCTGGGGGTCCCCATTCTGGCTCAATTGTCCTCCATCTTGGGGTGCATCTCGAGAGGGGGGTCGCCTAGGAGACTCTGCGGCCCCTTCCAGATTTTCCATGACTGGGCTGCGGCTCATTGTGGTGGATATACTTTCCCAAATGTCATCCATCCCCCAGGTAATGGCCTGAGACCCTCTCTACTGAACATTTTCGGGGTCATGCCGATGATGCTTAATGAGTAGGGAGTATGGATCAAGATTGGTAACCATTCCAATTTCACCTTCAGCCCATTCCCCACCCCAACTGGACAAATTCTAGACAATATGTAAGGCTAACTTGAGTAGAAGGAGTACTTCTAGAGCATCAGAGGCAGGGTGCTTGTGGCCTATATTGATTTGAAGATCTTCTGTGATCCTTGTGTGCCTTCCCCGTTCACCTGGCAGTTCGAATGCCTCCAGTGAATGTCGAAAAATATATACATAGACATCAGGGAGTAAAGGCATCCTAGTGTTCTTCGTCAGCTGTGGCTGATGTTCATGACCCATTTCTCTAGTGATTTCGTCACCTTTCCTCCCACTGGAGTCGGCGCTGGTCTTTCAACCCAGTATGCCAAACACTAGGCCATATCATACCCTGAGAGGATTTTGCGGAAGCGTGTTTGGAAAATCACGGTTGCTAGTGTGGAACTCGGGCAGTAAGAGAGCAGGAAGGGCCCCGCTAGAGGGGGAAATCTGAAGCACATAAGGCAATGGGGGTTGTGCGGGCCGAGACCTCAGCAGCGGGGGAGTCTCATGTCGTGGTCATTCCCTCATCGCCTAGAGGACGGTCCTATGGAGCGACCAGAGAACTTCCCAGGAAGAAAATAAGATACCTGATTCAAACTTTCCAAGATTCCATTTTCCCCGCACTACGGTCGGCTTGGATAACCCTGTGGCAGTCGGTGAGAACTGAAACCCTCTGGCAGAAGATAATGTGAGACAGGAACCAATTTCCATAAGTCGAGCTCATTCGGGTTGTTGATATAGTGAACTTACATTGATGACATGCTTATCTGACTGCCATGGACATGTACGCATGTCAACGGGGTCAGCGTGTGGATCCACCTCTCTTAGTGATGGTGATGCTCGGCCAGGAGCATGATACAGAAACGATGTCGCTGGGTGCTGAGGACAATGATGATGAGTCGGAGGGCGGTAAAACATGAGTGGAGGTAGAAGGATAAGGAGAAGGTGGAGGTGAAGGAGAAGGGGAGCCCAAAGGTGAAGGGTCTCAGGGTGCGTCCGACAAAGGGAGTCTTCGAGAGAGCAGCGAGATCGTCGGCTCCAATATGGATGTGATTGAGCTACTTGAGGTATTCTTTGACCCTTATCCAGCCTTGTATCACCTTTTATTTTTCAGTCCTTAACCCACCTTCCCTATCTTACTCAAGAGCATATTGGTGTTCACCAAGCATCCCCATTAAAAGGAGGGGAAAGAATCAATGGAACAAGGTGAGGCACCGAAGCTCGTTATCGAGTAGATGAGCACTGAAGGATCCCCTGCTATGATGCACTTGTAGCGGCCAAAACACTGGAGGCTGGCACCTTGGGTTCCCGTATGTTTCTTTCTTCGATACCAGTACTCACCTTCGAAGGACTCAACTGATTACGGTGTTCCTTGTCTATACAGTGATCACATAATTTTAGTCTCATAAGGCCACGGAGCCCGGGTCATCCATGGGTGAACCAATGGAAAACGTACATCCCCATCCAGAACATGCATCCCAAACCGAGATGGCCTCGGAATTTTCTGAGCAGGGAGCGGGAGACACTAGTAGCGCTGCTGTCGGGGCTAGGCCAGAAGCTGACGACGGTGCCTCCAGGGTCGAGACGAGAGAGGAAGGTCGGTTAGACACTGAGTAGCCTATTACCCTAGGAGGAATCTCTGAGGAGGACCCTACTACTAGCCTGTTGGTTGTATTCTCTATTTATCAGCCCACTAATCCCGAAGAAATCAGTGATTCAGATTCGTAAGCGGTCGTGGAGAGCTAGATGACGTGACACAAGGGATGGAAGTGCATCCGGAATTTTCTCAGTCAGCCCTAGATGGAATGGCTAAAGCGGATGGGATCACTCTACACTAGGCTGTTTTTCTTGTATTCTGGAGGGGAATATGGTCAATGCCTTCACATGACGGTTGGTGATTAAATTTCCGAGAGGTTGCGTGAGAGCAGCTGATGCTCCGACATCACCCAGTGTCGGGAGGAGTCGGAGAGTACCCAAGAATTTATGAGGGCAGAGAAGGAGGTCCAATTCCTCGAGGAACCAGTGAAAGAATAGGAGATATTCATCGCAAACTACTCTGAGCTTGTGGAGCAGATGAGGGCCCAGCTGGTAGACTTCTAGGATCAACTCGTAGAAGCATGTCGCTAGATAAACGAGCCCCAAACTGAACAGGAACATGCACAATCTAGAGTCAGTGAACATCTATCTATTGTTTCTAATGAAGAGAGGGTCATCATGGGTCAAGAAGAAGTCCTGGAGGCCACCAGACAAAAGGTGTTGTCACTAGAGAGATCTATCCAAGAATCCGACCCTTAAGGGCCCTGTTTTGGCTTAACCCATAAACTTATCTTGCCTTACTGCTTTCTATTCTTTGAACTGTATGCATGGACAAATTCACTTTCATGCCCCTTTGGTATAATATACTTTTCCATTTGGTTTAAAATGATCAACCATAATCCCAAAATAAATAGCAATCCATTTTTAAGCTCACATGGGTCGTACCCGATGTGAGAAACAAGGGGGGGCTTGTACTATCACTTTGTTTGATTGTGGGAGTATCAACCAAGCTTCGGGCATTTGAAATTCAAATCTGGATTTCGAAGGAAAATAGGGAGGCCCGATCAAAGGAAGAGGAATGTAGACCAATCGATGTATCTTCCTCTCGATGTGCCCTAGCGCATGAGCGGGGAAATTCTAGGGGCATTGGAATCAGTCCGAACATAGGGGAATAAATAATGTGAATCACATTACCCAAATTTGGAACACTATTAGAGGGGAGTGGAAATAAAAGGACGATTGTTGGATGTGTTCAAAACACAACATCCCTATTGCATTAGCCTGAAATGGGTACAAAAAATGAGGTTCAACCATTGACCATGTTCACAACATGGGACCTAACTCAAATATCGTCCATCAGTCTTCCGGAAAGTTGGCCCAGGAGAGCAGGTAGACCATAGGTTGAGCATCCATACTGTTAGAGGGTCCCTTCAAACATTAAAGAGGATGAGGGTCCGAATAAAGGGGAATGATAAGCGTGGAATGTGATGTGGTGGTTTGTTCGCTAGAATCCAACACTCCCAAAATTACACCACCGTGGTGGAAGCACATTTGGCGGGCGCATTAATCAGATCATGGATCATACCTACTTTAAGACAGTACCACTTTGGTGAGGGAACGGTCACTTCCCAATGTCATTATGGGGCATCTTGAACTTGTTCAGGGAAAATTATACAGTTACACAACTCCACAGGGGGTCAGGCCAAGAGGCTGACAGTGGGAGAAAGGATGGGAATTGAGATTCCTGGGGCGGGAGCCCAGACGAAATGTCTAGGCGTTCTTACGTATCCTATAAGGAAGGGAATCAAGCCACATATAGTTCAGGAAAGGGTCTTAGTTTAAGGTCTTATAACTTGGACCAGGGATCTGTAAGGAGTGCATGAGGCACATGGTAAGGTGATTATGAAACTCGACATGAATGAGGATAGGAGTGCACATCATCATCTTGTTCCTTGGGGAAGTGTTTTGGTCAAGGGACTAAACAAAAAGGGTTCACTGGTCCCATGGGGAAGTTCCAGAACGTTCCTATGTATCCCATAAGAATGGGAATCAAGATGCATGTATTTCTGGAGGTAGCACGGTAAGATACTAGTGTAATGGGGCGTGCGGGTCTTGCCCTCGCACAAAGAGAAGCGACATTTAATGTATCTTGTATGTCCTTTAAGGTGAATGGGGGTTTTTTTGTGAAGCAACCGACATAGGTTAAAAATTACTGGTATTTCCAAAATAATCAATCCATATACAGGAATTGAAAAATGTTATAGTGTATGACTGATACCCAACGTGATGTCCCCTATGGTGAGGTCATCACAATGTAGTGTTGTTTTTCGTCGTGCGGCTGAGACGACTTTATCACAGTTTTAGGGTCATGTGATTGGACCCGACAACATAGTTTAAGGTTATATGGCTTGGACCTGATATAATACCCACGACACGATAAAGTATACCCGATGTGAATAAAGAACAGGTTCACATCATCACTGTGTGTGATTCCAGGAGAGGATCCTCTGGCCAAAATACTAGTGAGGGTCAGAGGAGCTGGATTCCAGTTGATCTAGACCCAGAAACGCAATGTCCGAGTGGCCCCACATATCCTATGAGGATGAGGATCAAGCTGCACATAGCTCTTTGAGAAGATCCCATCTTATGTTTTTAGCACTCGGATCGTGGGAGCCCCGAGAGACATCGTAATGCAGCTTTGTCCCCTAGACGTGTGGAGGTGACCTGAGGGATAGTGCCAAGAGTGTTGATATTCCACCTGGACATGATTGGGTGGAACATAATGTGAATCATGCAACCAACATTCAAGGCATGAGGAGGATAGCATGACGAAGGAGGATTACTATTTACCATGTTCGCGACACAATATAATGTCGTGTTAGCTGGAAATAGAGAGAAACAAATGAGCATCGACTGATGGCCATGTTCACAATGTGGGATTTGTATCAATTTGTCACCTGAAACCCTTAGGGGCGTTGGCCCGTAACGGTAGGAAATCGCTTAGGCATTGTATCCATGATGTTCTTGGGAGTCCCTTCAGATGTGAAAGATAACGGGGGCCCAAATGAAGGTGAAAACAAAGCATGAAAAGTGGATAGAAATTTGTCTAAGTTTAATCTAACACTCCAAGTCCTATACCAGAGTACTCGTAGGAACATTGGAAAACCACTGCAAAGGGTTGAGGGGCTCATCTTGAGAGCGGCCAAGAGATATCGGATTTCTAGGAGAAGAGAGGGAATGGTGCCAAAAACCGAACGCGAAGGAGGGAATAAACCTATACCTCACTTATATATCCCCCTCATGGAGAGGAACATGCCAAGGGACCTAGGTGACCGGGAGATCGGTAGATCTCTAATAGATGGGGCTAGACCCAAAATCTAAATGTTCAGGCGGTCCTACGTATCTCATAAAGATGGGAATCAAGCCACATGTAGTTCTTGAAGATATAGTTTAACATCATGCGGGACGACATACATTTTAACGCCATGCAGGACGACATACAGTTTAACATCATGTGGGACGCCATACAGTTTAACGTCAAGCGGGATGAACGTGTGGTTTAAGGTCATGCATGACCGACAGTTTAATTTCATGTGAGACCGACAGTTTAAGGTCGTGCAGGACTGACAGATTAAGGTCTTGTGGGAACATAATCCAGTTTGAGGTCGTGGAGAACCCGTAATCTAGTTTAAGGTCATGGAGGACCCATAATCTATTTTAAGGTCATTGAGGACCCATAATCAAGTTAAGGTCATGGAGGACCCGTAAGGGTCAAAAAAAATATTATTTAAGGAACTTGGAATTGGTGGGAGGAGTTATACGCTCACCATCCATGGTCACTAGGGAGTACACACCATTGGGATAAACCTTATGAACAATGAAAGGCCCTTCTCATTTGGGCTCCAACATGGGTGGTTTCCTGGTGGGGATCATTGGTGACTTGAGGGAGAATACCAAATCTCTGTGAAGGAAAGAGTGGAGGTGAAATTTCATAATGAAAGCTCGAGCCATCCTACTCAGATGCCTTTCTGGGTTGTGAAAGGCACGAATCCTATTCTCGTCCAGTGCTTCCAATTCAGATATATGGATTTAGGATACTCTATCTAGTGCTTGTTGGTCATAATACACTGTGTTCAATGAGGGAAAATGAATCTCGATGGATAGGACGGCCTCAGTTCCATACACTAGGGAATATAGGGTCACCTGGGTGGAATTACGAGTCATCGTCCGATAGGCCCAGAGGGCGTTGGGGAGCTTATCCAACCAACTCTTCTTGTTTTTAGCAACCATTTTCTGAAGAATATTCGAGAGGGTTTTATTTAACACCTCAATCGTTCCATTTTCCTGTGTGTGATAGTGGGAGGTATGGTTAGAGCAGATGTTGTACTTGGCGTATAACTTTTTCAACTCGACTAATCAAATTTTAGTGTCGTTATAGGTGAGGATAGCATGATTAACCCCAAACTGATGGATGATATTGGATCTCACGAAGTCCACAGTAGAACGGGCCTTTACGTCCTTGTGCGGAATTGCCTCTTCCTACTTGGAAAAGAAATCTGTAGAGGTCGGAATGAATCGTCATTGGCGAGCCGTTGCCGGCGGGTATGGTCCTACAACATCCAACCCCGAGACCAAAAAGGGACAATTGTACTTGGTAGTACAGAGAGGCTCCCATTGATGATGCATAAAGTTAGCATGAACATGAAATTCATGGTACCTCTGGGAGAACTAGATGTAGGCGTGGATCATGGAGGGCCAAAAAAGCCCTAATCTCTAGATCTGGTGAGACTGTTTTGACATAGCCTGATGGGCACCACAGGAACCGGCGTGAACCTCTGGCATGACTTATAGAATCTCAACCCTCTAAATGAAATGGAGGATAACACCATCAAACTTGTGGTTATAGAGGATCTTCTCAAGACTGGGACCATTCTGGAGGGTAAACTACAGTGCGCGGTGTCGGATTCACCCGCGCTCAGCCTGGTCCAACAGGAGGCAACCATTTTGGAGATACATGATGAAAGGATCTCTCCTGTCGGGAGTGGCTTCAACCACTGCATCTGAAGAACCTAGGGTTTTTTACTTGCGAGATCTGGCAGTAATATGGCTTACCCATAGTCCATCATCATCCTATAGGGTGACGGGAGCAATGACACTCTGATGGGACACATTTATAATCAGATAATCTTGCTCGGGCTCTGCAAGTGATGCTGCCAGGCTGGCCAAAGCATCTTATTGACCGTTCTGTGACCGAGGGACATGGATAACCTCTATCCGATAAGGGAACTAGACCATTAGGTGGGGAGTGCCTTCTAATAGCGGTACGACCACTGCATTCCTAACAACATAGCCACCGTTGATATTCTTAACGACTATATCGGAGTATCATTTCACATGAAAATGGGGAACATCGATCTCAAGGGCCAGCTTGAGGCCAGTAATGAGGGCCTGATACTCTGCCTCATTATTGGTGTAGACTTATAACAATAGAAATGATTATGGAAGAATGTCCTGCACCGGGGTAATAAAAACGATACCCAAACCCACTTTGTTGAGCCTAGGATCATTGTGCCACCTATTAGTGGGGCTCCGGGAGGCGCCACCAAAGGGCATCTGCCAACACAGAACGTCTTGATCAACCAGAAGGATTAACTCATCGCGAAAATCCAAGTATAGGTACTAGTCTGTGGGGGTTGGATGGGCAGCTAGAATGTCCGCCAATGCCTATCCCTTGATAGCCATATGAGGCACAAACATGATTTCATACTATTGGAGGATTACTTCCCACCGTTCTAGTCATCTAGTCAACATGGGACGGATTAGTATGTACATCAATGGGTCTACTCGAGAGACCAACCATACCTCATGGTGCTGTAGGTAATGTCGCAACTTCTGTACTATGAATACCAGCGCACGCCAACTCTTATCGATGGGGGAGTACCTGGTCTCCGTATTGAGGAGCATGCTGTTGAGGTAGTAGAGGTTGTTCTCTATCCCCTCATTGTTCTTCTTGGTGAGAAGGGTGCCGAGGGACTATTCTAGTGCGGTGACATAAAGAATCAGTGGCTTTCTGAACACAGGTGGAATCAAGACCAGAGGCTGGAGTAGATACTAATTGATTTCCTCAAAGGCGGTCTGGCACTCTTCATCCCACTCGTAGGCAGAGCCTTTATTCATGAGCTGAGAAAAGGGCTTACACTTTCCGGCCAGATTTGTGATGAATCGGTGTTTGTAGGTCATGTGGCCTTGAATACCTCGAATCTCCCAAATATTTCTCGGGGGAGACATTTGAACGATGGACTTGATCTTTTCTAGGTCTATCTCGATCCCCTGGTACCTGACAACAATGCCAACAAACATGCGAGAGGTGACCCTGAATACACACTTCATTGAGTTCATCTTCAGGTGGCAGAAATAGAGGAATCCGAAAACTTTCTCAAGATCCTTAATATGGTCTTGGCACTGGCGGGATTGGACTACCAGATTATCCACATATCATTCCACCAATATCCTAAGGATTGGCTTGAATATGCGGTGCATGGCCCACTGATTGGTGGCTCTAGCATTCTTCAAGCCAAAGGGCATAACCTGGAAAGAGAAAGTACCCTGGGGCGCCCTAAATGCCATGGACTATTAATCCTCGAGAGCCATCTAGATTTGGTTATATCCATAGTAACTATCCATGAATGAGAGGGCATAGAACCCTGTATTAGATTCAATCAATAATTCTGTCACTACATGTGGAAAATCATCCTTTGGACACTGGCGATTGAGATCCCACAAATCGATACAGACTTTGATCTGTTCATTCTTCTTCCTGACTGGCATGATGTTAGATAGCCATTTGTTGTACTATACCTCCTTGACGATGTTGGATCTGATGAGATTTTCATCTTCATCCTCATCCATGGCACCGTGAGACGGATCCATCTTTCTGGGAGGCTTCTTGAACCCGCAATGATTCACCAGAAGACCGAGGCGGTGGACAGCTACCATAGGATCTAGTCCTAGCATCTCGTCATAACTCTAGGTGAATACTTCAATGTGATGTTTATAGAAGCCTATATACCACTTCTTCCCCTTGGGGGACATAGTATCACCGATCAATGTGGGTCTCGGGCCTGCCTTGCAACCGAGGTTAACCTGTACCAACTCGTCGACTGTGGCAGATATTCCTTCCTCAAGGTAAAGGGGATCATTATCTGACCCCGTCGAGAGGATGGTACCAGCTTGAGAGGCAGTGGCTACTACATCGGGGAACACCGGTGCTGCCGTGACCACAATGAAGAAGGCTGTCGACCTGATCCTATCTGGTCTCCAGACCAAGGGGCCATGCTTGAAAATATCAAAGTAGTAGTGGCGCATCGACCATAGCTGGATTATTCCAGCCCAGTGAAACAAAAATGTATGACATACAGTCATTGCCATGAGTCAGACGTCCTGATACCTGATTGTAGTGGGACGCTCTAGGATCACTGAAGCCTGGTTCATATAAGTATACGAAGTGATCTTCCGACGCCATCTGATGAGATTTTCATTCATTCCTACCCAAGGGTCGGTCGTAGTGGCAACGGGCTCAACACCACTTGCCTGGACTTGTTTATCCTTGCTCTTATAATAGTCAGTGTCCTAGTATCAATCTTCACAAGAGGCGAAAGGAGAAGCATCACCTTAGAGTATTCCCACTCTACCATTAAGGGAGTACTAGAGGAATTGGTGATATGATAAGGGGACTGCAATGTGAAGGTGGGGACATGTCCTGCCAATCAATGAATTATACCTGTTGTCCTGGGAGACAAACATGAACTCGGTGATGGAAACTATTCCACAAAACGGGGTCTTCAGATGGATCCTACCGACCAGGGTCTGCTTTGTCCTATCATATCCCTGGATCCATAAATCAGAGGGAGTCAGGTCATCCTCAGATAACCCTAAATTTTGTAGTGTCCATGTCGGAATAAGGTTGATCCCAGAGCCGGTGTCAACGAGATAGCGATGAACCTCCACATTGTTTAATTGGACGGTGATATACTACGGTCAGATGTTCCCCTATATAGGAGACCCTTTTTCTTCTCCATAGAATTAAATGATGGACTGTCATTTAGAATCTTCAACTATTTCATCATTAAAAGCCTCTATAGCTGCTACCTCTGTCTCAAACTGGAGAGTGCTTCTTAAAGCCTTAGTGAGTTCTTAGCGCATATCTGGAGACATGTGAAGGGATTCAAGGATGGAAAGCCTCAATTGGATTCTAGCGAGATAATTGAGAACATCGTAATTCTTCACCCAGTGCGAACTTCTGCTTGCGGGAGGATGCTCTGTGATGGGAGGCATGGCAGGCCCTTCTGGTCGGACTGACGGTTGACTGGTACTGGGAATATCCCACTGCCAACTAGTCAAATCCAGAATAATAGCTTCCGGATGAGGACCAGACGACTAATATTGGTCTATAGTAGGGCGAGGTTATTCGTGGTCTGGGCGAGGTAGCTCTGCTTGATCCAGTAGCACAAACAGTGGTGGAGGCGGACCTACTGACACCAGATGAAGAAGCAGCGCATGCTGAGCTCTGCATTGGGCCTGCTATCTGGTCTCATCGGCATGAAAAGCCTTGCTAGAGGTGCCGATTGATGTGCCTCGATGACCCATATAGTCACGGATCTGCCGATGTTGGCGTAGGTTGGGGCCATTGGGGAGGTTCGCCTGGTGCTCCCCCTCGTTGGGAGCCATATAAGGGTTTACCAACTCAACGATGTTAACCCAAGTGTACCCTTGACTGTCACTCGAAGAATTATCCACCAATGGGAATATTCTAGGGGTATTCCCATCTCTGGGGGCATAAAGTCACTGAGAGATCAAGACAATGGAGGCATCGGTGGGGTTCGATTCTTCTTATTGATCCACCGATGATTTCTCTTCTGGGAAGAGGCCAACTGAGATGGTGATGAAGAAGTGGTAGCCACATCTTCTGGAGGCTCTGTCTGATTCATGCATGCGGGAATGATTCCATGGGCACGAGAGACCATCTTGCAAGCCATCCAATAATTATACTTCAGGGACTTGTGGTCAAAAACCTAATATCACTCACATTCTCCATCGCTAATACTCTCTGACCTCACAAAGACACATGCCACTTGTGCTGGGGTCGAGCCCAACCAAACGATGTTGTTTTCAATCTGGTCATAAAGACAATACTTTAACACAAATCATTTCCTGATGATGTTCCCTAGAATATTGTGATAGTGGCAGTAGTTGGGGTGATCAGTGAGATGCGCCTCTTCTGGCTTTCGGCAATCCGGAAGTCGTAAAATTCTCTGCTCTAAGATGTTGCGGATGTAACTAGGGACCTGAGCCTTATCAAATGAGTAGTTCTAATTCCTTTTGTCTGGATTAGGGGATTTGGGAGCCTATCCTTGATGGGGGCTAGAGGAGCATGCAGAAGAGGTGTAACTTGATTATCTTGCCTAGGCAGTGGAAGCGTGTTATGCGGAGGTGCATTCCGGTTCTGAGGTGGTCGCTGCTGGGCTGGAAGTTTCTCCCGCGGTGGTGGACCTCTACAGGGCTACAGAGCTTGCTCCACTGGTAGCAATTCTAGCTACCTAGGGGCCTCTATTGGTGCCACCGCGGCAGGCTTGGCTCATGCAGCCCTCCTTGCTAGGATTACAGGGGGCAGCGGACGTGCATGGGTGTCTTGTTGCAGGGCTTCTTCAATGCGCCGAGCCTTATCTGAGATGTCTCAGAACCCTCTGGGATAGTTATGAGTGATCAGGGAGGGAACTAGTTCCAAATTGACATTCCCCACACACATTGTCAGTAATTTATCCTGAGTCAGTGTCATGTCAAGGGAGTATGTGAGCCCCTTCCACCGAGAGACAAAGTATGTGACTCTCTCGTCAGGCCTTTGCATGCACTTTAAGACGTCTACGATGTTCGTTTTCTGGGTGGTAGAGCAAAACAGCTAAAGTAACTACATGTGATGTTCTTCCCAGCTAGTCATGGAACAGACAGGTAGCTGGTTATACAATATGAATGCTCTCCCCTCCTGTATCTGAACAAAATAGCGGAGCTTTGTGGCCTCCAACTACTCTATGTTCCCTAACATAGGCCCACACCTTGAGTTGAAGTTGTCCAGGTGATGTGACGGGTCCCCCGTCCTGTTAATCAGGGAAAAGGTAGGATTCACAAAACTCCGAGGTGCCAGCATGTCATCCACCCATGCCAGGTATGGGTTTCCATTAGGTGGGATGGCCACCTACCACGTTTCTAGTGCCTCTAGGAGGGCGATGAGTGCCACCATCGGATCATCCGGGCACGGGTCCCTTTCTTGACGGGGATCCCTAACCACAATCACGTTGTCGGTCTCTTCAATGCGGTAGGCAAGATCAGCTACACATGGAGCAGCTGGTGGAGCAACCCTTGGGGCGGCCGGAGGAGACTGAGTGGGGTTCCTTGAATTGTCGCGCCTTTTGGGAGGGTTTGGAAAGACATACCACACCCTCTTGCCATGGGCTCCATCCTCTGCCCTGTCAGCAGGAGCGACATGATCAGGGTGGCCTAGGGGATGCTTGTCAAGAGGAAACTGTTTTTCCCCTGCTGCCCCGGCCTAGGATCACTATAGTCGGGTCGTCGCTCTACAATGCATTCAGCCAAATGTTCATCGACTTACTTCTTCTGATCAGCGATCTACTGGCATAGCATGGCCTTCTCAGGGTCCTCTTCTGTCTTTCGCACTGAGGCGGACGTGTTGGAGTGCTTGACAGCTCCGACGTTCTCTTTTACCTTACTCGAATTCTAGCTGAGAACCAATGCCTCAGTGGGCGGAGGGAGACCTTGGAGGTTCCTCTACTGACTAGTAATCCTCCCCGATGGGTCCAGTGGCGGCACAGCTTTAGGGGGGACATTACCATCCTAAATTCCCACCTTGTTTTCTCCTCCCGAAAGATCGGTCATGTTGACTGTAACTCTTCTCGGGGGAATGTCCTCAATGTATCCTTGTGAGTTGGGTTGCTGGAGAAATGCACTGAAGAGGAGGGAAGCGTACTGACCCCTGCCACGGACATGCGTGTGGGGGGTAGCTTCCTCAATAACTTTTCGGAGTACTCGGCAACTCTGAACGCATTGCTGTTCGAGGGCCCTATGGTGACTAGGTGCTTCGAGGTGTTGGACCGCAGTGAGTGTGTCCATGTCAACCAACCAGCATTGTTCGCCAATTTCTTCAAGGTACACTTGGCTCCCAGGATAAGTCACTATCTGGTGGAGAAGGCGAAGTGAGTCTCCCAGAGGGTTTGGCGGAAACATTCAAACTCCCATGGGGTGAGCGACTTCAGCGTACAAAAACATGCTTCTGCGATCAGCCAAAACTTCTCAGGGATGTGGCCTACTGCAAGGATAATCTAGAAGCTCCTAGGATTAGGTTCAGGGTCTGGCCCTTTATTTACCCACTCATCAATTGTGGGAGGCTGAGGAATGGGCACCAACACTAAGTCGGACATGTGAGAAAGCGGTCTGGCCGGCGGAGAGTACAACGAGCGGGCTGATTGGTCGCCGAATCTTGGGTTGTCCTCTGAGGGTTGTAGTGACTTGGCTGCCATGTCATGATAGGATGGACCAGTGACCAAGGATCCTAAAACAGCTTCAGTGTCTGCCAAGGGTGGTCTATGTTGCGACTATCCTACCATTGACCCCAAAAATAGATCTTCATAGTCTCAAGCCATGACAGAAGGTGCTTCTGGAGATGTCGGTGGCAACTGCGCGGTTGGTCCCTGGGGACATTCCATGTTCTCGTCCTCCAAGATATACTGTTGGAGGGAAATAGAGATCATGTGGATCTCACAATCCGTGATTACGAGGCTGATGCACCTCGTTCATGCCCTAGCTCTTGACTCGGAGGACTGAGGTGAGGGCTCCCGCGATGAGTCGCGCTCTGCTTCGGAGTCTAAGAAGCATACTGGTCTGATTCTTATCCGTCCTTCCACATAATTTCTCTTTCGGCGGTGACGATCCACCTTCATTCCCCTAGGTGGATCCTTGGGATAGGGCTAATTTCCAACATGGGGTCATCAGGCCGCATTTGTGCAGGGGCAGAGATGGTTTCCACCCGAGAAATCCAGGGTGTGAGGACCACCAGGACAAATGTCGAAAGGGACACAGGGAGAACCTCCATGATGGTGGGTGACCAGACATGCAATGCCTCCATACATGCTATCTACGGCTGGGGGAGTGACCTCGTACTCAGTGTTGTGATCACGGGAGAGACCCCCATATAGAGTGTTGATTTCACGGGGAAAATCCTAGCTTGGGTTGAATGTGGCGTGGGGAATACCTCCAAGCCGAGGCTGGGAACAGGGAGGGTCTGCACCTTCCATAGTGGCAGTGCGGAGTTACCCTCCACACTAGAAAGCATTGCTGGGGATTGGGCCACGGTGATCATTGCCTGTGCCGGCGACCCGGAGAGTTGACCAAACCTGCCTGTGGGATGGTCGAGAACTCAATCTTGGTGGGGAATAAATCTTCCCCTGCTCAACATATGCAGGGAGTTGGGGATATGAACCAGCGGTGGCTCGGATAATAGTTGTCACTGAATTTGAATCCCCATGACGGGCGTCATCTTCCACTTGCACCCGACGCTGGCGTCAGGTTAGATGACCTGGAGCCGGTGGTGCAGGCACATGGCTTACCAAATCCTAAGCTTAGGGATCTGGATGACGACGCAGACACAGCCTGGTGGGAGCTGTCACTGGGAGCCTTTGAAACGGGACTCCGATTGGGACAACCCGAACACCCCCCACCTCATCGGCATGGGGGAGGGAGTTGTCGAGGAGTTCTAAGGAAAATCTCCTGAAACGATTTAATGTTGGGGTGGTGAGCAGCGGCTCCCTACGCGGCCCTCGGGGGCGGCGTTGACGGCGAGGAACAGGTACCTCAAGATCCAAGGGGGACATCTCCCTGGTGGGGATGATCCCCTCCACCTCGTACCTACGTATGAGGTCATTAATTACCCTTCGCTGAATAATTTTTGATGGGGAGAGGGGTCGTGGTCGCCCAGCATTCATGGTGGTCGAAGCCATCATGGAAGAGGAAGAACCATGTGAGGTAGCCATGTCCATATTTCCCCTAAGCCTGCGCTGGTGGGCAGGTGATCAAGATCTTGATGCAACAGCTTGGTTCCTTAATATAGGGAGATGAACTCATTTAATCTTCTAGGAAATGAAATCAATAACCAGTGCCCCAGCATCGTTCTTTCTTACATGGATGGTAAGAGGGATCCGCGCTGACAACGTCGCATAATGGAATGATCAATGTCTTGATTGTCCCAACTTCTGGGGAGTTTCACGTCTGGCCTATTTGGTGGGACCTGGTACCGGATGATGGGGTCACGTAACATGATAAACCACTAATGCCTTGAATACCACTAGTCCCCATTCTGAGGAGAATATTTTCATGTCGGGTTCACCATTTCTGTTTCCAATGCTTTTTCTGGGGAGTGCGCATCCGTCATGCTAAAGACGTGCTGATTTTTACCCACATTCCCGCTTTCCAAAGGTGATCAGCATCCATTCCTAGTTCAGGGATGTCTCCTCCTTGATCGAAACAGGATCATGGGGTGTCGGTTAATCCATCTATGGATTACTCCTTGGAGCTCATCACCTAGTCCGGGTCTCCCTCATAGATTTAAGACGTAGTTCGTGAAGCTCTTCTCGATACCATATCATCAAGAACACTAGTTAATTACACTGCTTCTATCAGGACACTCCAAGGATCCTGGTTAGGGTAGAAATCTTCAGTTAGGGGAGTAGTAACATTGGGCACCACTGGCATGTCTTGACGTTAGGGAATTGACATGTCTTTCTTCTATCCATTATTATAGGGCAACTCAAGGGCGCAGAAGCCCGTGTCTTCCCACATCAAACGTGGGGAAACCTATGCCATGGGCATGTATCTGAGGTTTTCCTCAACTTCCCCTGTTTAACACAGGGTATTCCACATGTTTAACATCTAGAAAAGACATATCAGACTGATCAAAAAACTGATTAGACTGTATCAGATTGACGAACCCCTTGGAGGGAACACCGATATTGGGGCCAGCATGTGGGCGGCTTCCCGAATGCTGTGGAGGGGAATGGGGACCGAAGTGGCATGATCCCACCGGGATGTGGCAGCCCGGGTGAGAATCAGGACGGATGATGGAATTGGTCTTGGGCCTTGAAGAGACTTCCTACATATCCATGTGGGAGGGAATCAAAGTCTGCATAGTTCGATGAAATGGTGGGACACCTGAGGAGGCGACCCGTGAGAATGGACGCATGTATGGGACCCAGAGGAAGTGGAACCTCCATGTTATGGAATGAGCTTCCCGATACACATTGGATCGAGGTAAAGGTTAGTATGAGACATGAGTGATGGGCTTTAACCTCGTGGAGGCTTCCTACGTATCCCCATTATAGGGAATCAAAGACCTCGTAGTTCAAATGGAGAATACAGTTTAATGTCATGTGGGACGGGGGAGAACCGACAATAGTCATAATGACAGGGTGGTGGGTTTAAACCTCGTGGAGGCTTCCTATGTACCATTTCATGATATGGATCAAAGTCCCTATAGTTTAGGATGGATTGGTGCTTGCACTCTGAGGATTCCCTAGGTGTTGGGGTCAGTGAACCGACATGAAGTATGGGTTGGGGCTTACACTCTGAGGTGGCCTAGAGTTTGGGGTACTGACATGAAGGGGGTTGGAACGACTGGGTGGTGGGATTGAACCTCAGGGAGGCTTCCTACATAGCATGCCTTGACATGGATCAAAGACCCCATAGTTCGGGATGAGATGGGGACATACACTCAGAGGCAGCCAAAGGTGGTGGGGCTTGAACCTCGTAGAGGCTTCTTACGTACTGTGCCTTGAAATGGATCAAAGTCCCTATAGTTTAGAATGGGTTGGGGCTTACACTCTAAGGTGACCCAAGGTGGTGGGGCTTTAACCTCACAGAGGCTTCCTACGAACCATGCCTTTGCATTGATCAAAGTCCCCGTAGTTCGGGATGGATGGGGCTTACACTCTGAGGCGACCCACGGTAGTGGGGCTTGATCCTCATATAGGCTTCCTACATACCATGACTTGACATGGATCAAATTCCCTGTAGTCCGGGTGGATGGAGTCTTTTTAACATCATACAGGACAGGGGCATTTGGGGCTTACACTCTGAGGGGTCCCAAGGTGTTTTCCATGGTCGATGCTTTCTCTATGCCCACGTGAGTCATACTCGATGTGAGAAACAAGTGATAGAAAAGGCCTGATGATCAAGTCGTGAAGGGTGTATCCGTGAGAAGTGAGGAAAGGCTTACTCATTGAGAGGCCAATGGAATCGGGGCTTACTCTAAGATGAAGGCCCGAGGTGACAAAGCACAGTGGGAGAGGGACTTGGATCCGAGGAAAGGAGGAGCCCCATTTCCCACCATGCCCTTCTCTAGCCCTGGGGACCAGAGATGAATGGAAGAGTAGGGATGCTGCCTCCTGGAAGGGAAGCTATGGGCTTACACCATGGTGGCTTCCCTTCCCCGTGGACAAAGGCAACTCCAATAAAAAAGATATCACCCCATGTGAGTGGTGATCCCATCCCCATGGATATGAGTGGGCGTGGAGATTATCCAAGGTGGGGTGGACCCTGCGTGCGAGGCATGGGGCTAGGTCACAGTTTAACATCATGTGCTGAGGAAGATGGTGCTTGATAGTTTAATGTTTTGCAGCTCGGACGAGGTAGGGTTTCTCTGCACCCCTAGGACATACATAACCGGTACCCTCTGCTCCTTGTGGGAGGGAAGGCATTGGTAACGCCGTAACAAGGGTATGTCACATAGAGAACCGTCAAGGGGTCCACGTTAGCGTGGATATGTTAAAAATCAATAGTCGTTAGCATGTCTATACGAAGAAGCATGAGGCACAGAAACGCAACAGGTGGTATCGTCCAAGGTACTTTGAATTTATTTCATACGATCCAAGAAGGTCGCACGGGAAAATGGTGCATGATGTGGATTCCTGGGGCATGAAAGACACATTTGGATAACATCCATAAGAAGGACATCGGGAACTCATTCAAGGGGGAACCTGGGGAGCACTGAGGTGAATGACCCCATGTAATTGCACAAAACCCTTGAAGATTGCGTGCGAAATAATAATCATGTGCGAAAAACACCGGGATGGCATGAAATAGATGATGATTGTGCGGAATTGGAGCCAAGGTATTTTGCGCAACTAGACTAATTGCGCGCAAGAGGTGGAAATGCATGAAAGTGGGAGAAACTACGCATAATGACAAGGGAGGGTGAAATTTGAAGAGATTGTGTGCTATAGAGAAGAGTGCGCGTAATGGCAGGGGATTGTGCGCAATTGAAGTGGCGTGTGCGCAATGGAAGGGGGATTGCACACAATTGGCCTGACCTTTGGGAAATTGAATTGATTGAGCGCAAGGGTCGGACCTCGAAGGAATTGTAATTCAGTCTATACCATGGGGATCTCACATGAAGGCGGACCCCGGGGTGACTTGGAACGAAACAAACCGTACCAGAATTCCATCTTCGCGCACACATAAAGCTGATTCCGTGCATGAGAGCCGGTTCGAATTCTTTAGCCCGAAGTGGAAGGGGATAACCTTCTATATATAGGCACCTGGGGGTGTGGAAAACTGGTCGGCACAAAATAATTGTTCGCTAGAGGCCAGGGGTGTGAAATGTCAACCGTGTGGGGTGAGGGTGCGAAATTATTTTGCTCCTGCGCTGAGGCCGCATCGTGAAACCCAGACCTTTCCTTGCAGGACACAATTTTTTGCGCGCCTAGGAAATTATTTTTCGTGGCCCCCTGGGCCCCCCAGAAGGGGTTACCGGGACCAAATATGACTTCTCTTTGTTGTTTTGAAACCTTCTACCGCACTTAAGAACTCTTAGGCGTCTACATGCCTCTTGTTTAAAAAATATATCAGATCTATTTTATAGTAATCTTTTTTAAATAAATTTATATATTAAATTATATATATTTTAATCTCATCTAGGTAATTCGAATCAATTTAATGTTGAATTTTGGTATTAAAACATTAAACCGTTATGATAGTCGTCTCTTTGGAAACTCCATTTTCATCACATCTCCATGTTTTATTTTAAATTTAAAATTTTCACTATTATGAATTGAATTTGATAAAATAGATTCCATATTGGGAATCTATATAATATATATTACATAATTTGGTCAGATAAATATTTTGACATAATAATTAGTAATAATAATAAAAATTAATTACTGTGGTAAAGATTAAACTGAGGGAATTCACATTATATACACATTTTTAAAATTAGTTTCCTAAAAACTAGAGATATTTCTTTAATAGATTGGATTTCATATTTATAATCAATGAGTAATAATTTTATAAATGTACCATTTTAATTTTATTCATAAATTACAAATTATATGGGTAATTAAAAATATACTAGTTTCCCTGGTGAAAAATAAAATGGTTAAATTGAATAATCATAGAGATTAAGGATGAGAATGCATTAAAATTTTTTATATTTTTTTTATTGAGGATTTTTATAGATATAATGTCACCAAACTCCTTTATTTATCAAATATTAAGGCACTTGGAATCGTATTTACTTACCATTATTGAATATGTTTTGGATATTTAAATAAATTCTACTCCTAAATTATAAGAGGGGACCTCCTCACATCACATTTTCACAAATAATAAGTCATTTGGATAAAAAAACCTAGAAAAAATATTATATTCTTCTTTATCCATGTTATAAAGCTTTTGTATTCCCAAATTAAAAACTATTTGGTCATAAATAGGAGATCCAAAATAGTTTGTTCGAAGAGAAAGTTGTTTAAACGTTTATGAAAGAATTCTAGACATAAGATAAGTGATTTCTAGAGTGTCTTTTATTTTTGTAATACATGTTACATATTCAATACCAATTACTTTTATGGGGTATATACACTACCCCTTTGACATGTTATAACATTTATGTTCTAATTTTCATTGCATTTAATGATTAGTTTGATGTTATTCATTAATGGCGGTTACGATTGAAATGTTTCCCAATTGGAAATGTATTTTTCATATCCGTTTTATTATTATGGGACACATTCTATATTCAATACTTATTACGTTCTTGTGGGCTATATAATACATGAGAATATATTTTATGATCCGTATAATGATAATTATGGGATATACATATATATATATACGATTCTTTATTTCATGGTTCTTGTGATTCAAAAGATACCAATGTTTTAATTGTTTTATGTTATGATCTCATTGTATATCAGGATTGATTATTCTTATGCTTAAAATGAGGAGATATAATTATCTACATCTCATGAAACTCATGAGTTTTATTCTCCTTTATTTATTTCTTAAAAATACATGTTCCCCTTATATTTTCCTCTCTTTATGTACATAATGCTCTAAATTTATTTTCAATAGAAAAACTTATTTAATTTTCCCTTTGGTGGAAATCCCATTTTCTTCAATGTCCATGTTTTATGTAGATATTTTAATAAAAGACTATACTTTTTTCAAAATGATTTGAAAGGTATCCATATTCCATTTTCCAATGTCAGGTCTCTAAAACTTTTATTGAAATGTGAATTGAATGGTTGTTTTAATGTGTACAACCATAATCATGTTTTATAATTTCATGACACATTGATTATTCTAAGAATTTTCTAATTTTTTCCATGTAAAATTTATATGATAATGTTTTCATACATATTTCATAAATTTTTATACATTAAAGAATTATTTTCAAAATGGATTAGATATTTTTCCTTGGTAAATTATTGAAAATATATTTACAGAATATATATTCATCAAAAAAAACAACCTACATTGTTACTGATGTTTTCTAGGGATTTGATCCTATTTTACAAAAAATATTATTCAAATGTGTGTTTTATGATTATTATGAATAGTTTTTTATGAAACCCATTTCATTTCTATAGGATATACTTTGATGAAATGTTTATGAAACCTCTTGGGAATGTATTCTCTCAACAATACCCAACAGTTTTTTATGATTTTTATGATAAAAAATATTCTGGTTTTTTTCTAATAATGTTTTCTTTATTGAGTTTTTAGGAATTTATATTCAGGCTAACTTAATTTAATATTACAAAAATTACTCTAGAATCACTATTACAAACCCTATGTTCGGTAAATGAACATATGGTATCAACCCTATGTAATGGCATAAAAGTTGACAATTTCATATGGTATCAGCCCAACATTAAGATAAATAGTTTTAATTTGTGATCAAAATCCTAATATTCAGATAATCATCAAATGTATAGATCATGATCCTTATATTGGAAGTTTGTATTACTATTCATCAACCGTACGCTCGGGAATTGGAATGTATAGTTAAATAATGATATGTTCTGGATATTATGATAAAAAGATAAATTTGTGGATTATCGTCCTTATGCTATATTTTTTACCTATGATACATAAAGAGTATATTATGGTTATGGAATCATATATTAGATTGAACCCTACGCTACGTGAATAAAACCTACCTTACGAAGTTAAACCCAACGTTGTGTTTCCAATGTTGATATTTTTAATCCAAGTATATGATTTGGGAAGGAATCAAAGTTCATGTCAGAATTAAAGGTCAATTCAAGGATTTTTATAATGGTTTCATAAAACTATATTCATTGGATAAAATTACTCCTATTCATAAGGGATGTTATGACTCCATTGGTAAATTGGAATTTTATTTTTATTGATCAATAGGGTTATTCCTTTGGGTCTGAAATACTGAATCTAGCTATCTATTGTATATATTCATTTAGAGTATCTCTTCAAATATATATATATATATATATATATATATGGTTGTGTGATAAGCGATTCACATATGAAACTGTATTATTGATACTGTCTTGTATAGTGCTTCCACAAAGAACAATCGATTCTGAAATAAGATTGACATTATAGATATACATGTTCAATCATTTACTATTCTATGATTAATAATGTTGTTTAGTTTTTATATTATTAATGTTCATTTCCCCACAAGGACCTCTTCATACTATTTCATTCATAAAGATATTATTTTATTAATATGAAGATTCATCAATTGTTAGTTGTGTGCTACTACAACAATAATAATCCACCAAAACCATTAAAAATATATCTTTTGATTTATTAGAGTGTCAATTGTTCATACTAAGTTGGGGGGAGTATCAGCTTCTTGATATAATATGTGGATAACCTATTCTCTATTATAGAACAAGAACTATTTTTTATCAGTATTTTTGTAAATGTGTTAATTGGCTACACTCATTTGTAGATTTTGTGTCTTGTGATAAAAGGTACATTCAAGTGAAATTTTCCAAGCTCATGGAGATAATGATTTGTAGATCGGAATAAGGTATCATTGTGCCCCAATCCACTATAAATTTTTTTTCTATTTATCTAATGAAAATTCATTTTACAGAAGTAAACACTACATATCTATATTGATCACAGAGGGTGTCAAAAACCAAAATTGGGGAATATTAAAAAAACACAATTCACCCAATCTTTGGTTACTTTGTATATTCTAACCTCCCAATTGGTATCAGTGGAGAGATTTGTATAAATCTATAAAATAATAAAAGTTTAAGTTCTATAAAAAAATTGAATTGTATGATATGAGAGAAGGAATGGCCATGGAACATGCTCCATACATTAATGGTGAAAATTATAGAAACTAGAAATCTAAGATGATTATCTATCTAAAAAATCTTGTATTCAATGTCTATTCAAAAATCATTTCTCCTCATAATATTCCTGAAAAACATGATACTTGGGCTGGAGAAACAGAATCTAAGTATGAAATCAATTATAAGGAAATTAATGTGATTATTTTTGGTCTTGGTCTAGATGAATTTAAACAATTTTATATAAAGAAATTGATAATGTGAAATTGAAGTGGTGTTCTATGAAAATAATAATGTTAGACACATTTAAAATGAATGATAGTGAAAGAATCACAAATATAAATGGAAGGCTTATAGATGTTTTCAACAATATTATAACTTTATTAGAACCTATCAAACAATATGATCATTCTTTGAATGTACTGATTGTACTAACATTTAAATTGAGTTTCTTTTCTGCTCTAATAATCCAATCATCAGTTGTTAAATAAATTAAAATGAATGAACTAATTGGTATAATGATTATGTATGAAGCCAAAATGCAGGTTGAAGCTGATGGTATTAAAATTAGAGTAATGAAGTAAAATAATGCTCTGATGGTCACATATCAGAATCATAATAGAATAAAAAATAAAGAATTCAAATAAGAGAAGAAATCAGAATCATCAGATTCTGAAATAGAACTAGCTCTATTAGCTAGAATGTTCAATAAAATTTACAAGAAGAATAGATACATAAAAAATACTTCAAGAAGGATGATAATGAAAAAAAAGAAATAAGATGCAATAAATGTAAGATATTAGTCAATATGAGCACAGATTATCCTCATCTGAATTATTAATGTAAAAGGTTAGAAAATAGATATCAAAAAAATGTTAATTATGAGGGAAAAAAGTGAAATAAAATTTATATAGAGTGTATCTAAAGACTATATTATCGAAAAAATGTTTGATTCCTAGAAAGATAAATATAATAATAGAAGACAATATGTAAATTATGGATTAATAGGAAAAGGTACAAACTTATTACTCTTATTATTTTGATTCCAATGGTTTCTCAAATGAAACAATAGATTCTTATTTTTCAATGTTAGAAGAAAAATATGATTCTTTGTTAAAAAGGAATAAGTCATTTAATAAAATCAAAAAAAAATTGGTGAAACAGATACAATTCTAAAACTACATCAGGACTTACTTTAAAAATTCAATTCCTCTACATCCAATGGTTTCAATCCTGAAAATAAAATCAAGTAATTATAGGATGAATTATAATCTTGTAAAAATACTGTAATTGTTTTTACTAAAGGAGAAATATATTTTTAAAGAAATTATCGGAAATAATTTCGTAAATGGTAATGATTTCTATAGGAAGTAAGGGAGAAAAATAAAAAATATATAAAAATTCTTTTCTACCTAATTTACAAATGAAACATGTTATTATTGTAGAAAAAATAATCATTTCACTAAGACTTCTTGTTTAAAAAATCCAAAAAACTATGGTTTTAAAAGATCCTTTATTTTATAATGTTTTTTAATCATATGATATAAATTTGTAAAAAATAAATTATATCTAGATTCTAAGAACATTTCAGGATAACACTCATGGGAACAAAAATATATGTGAATCAAAACAAAGATCTGTTTAAATAATTTCGCAAGAAACATGTCATAAGAATAGGAAATACATATGGTATATAGACAGCATTGGTTCTGAAAATATGAGTGCATACTCAAAAGACATCCATACACTGACTCAAATGGATGTAGGACTAGTCACTTTTGGTGATAATGCCTAATGCAAAAATAGTTAGAGTAGGAATTGTTGGACATCCACTAACTATCTCAATAGAAAAATAGTGTATGTACACTGGTTAAAGAAAAAAATGATAAGTATCTCTCAAAATTGTGATGATGTATTTTTTTGTTGATTTTTCTTGTAATTTCAACTCTATTTCTATATAAATGTCCCTTAAATTTAGAGAACTAAGAAATGATAATGTTTATACTTTGGATTTAAATTCATTTTGTAAAAAAATGGTGATTTCTTTAGCTGTTAAAACAAATTAATAAAGAATTTTGGAATAGATGACTTAAACACATTAATATATATACTTTATAGAAATTATATATGAAACTTTTAGTTTTTAATTTTCATAGTATTATGTTTGACGATGATTTATTCTGTGATGCATTCCAATTTTGAAATTAGTTCAAATCTTCATTTAAATATTTTATGAAAATTGATTATTCTAAACCCTTAAAACATATCTATTTGAAATTTTTGACTATCATGGGTAGAAATTGTGGCAACTTTAATAAATGTTTATGTTTTAGTATATGGTTATTCTATATTTACATGAGCTTATTTTTTACATCTACAAAGTGATGTTTTCACTATTTTTGAATGTTTTTGTAAAAATTTTCAAAATGAAAAATTTTTAAATTTCGTTTTGAGAAGTGATCATGGTGGAGATTTTGAGAATTAGAAATTCAATTGTTTTGTTCACAAATATTGGTATTAAACACACATTCCTCACACTAAGAACTCCTTATCAAAATTAATTTATTGAAAGTAAAAAATATAACTACTCAAGAAATAGAAAGGGCTTTGTTGAATGAATACAGTCTTCCATCCTAACATTAAAAATAATATATAAATTCAACCTTCAATATCATGAATATAGTTTTAATAAGGAATAGTTTCAAAAATAGTCCTTATGAACTATGGAATAACTAAAAACCTATATTGAAATACTTTAATTTTTTTGGATGTAAGGTTTATATTGTGAATACTAAGGGAAACCATGTAATATTTTATCCATGATCAATTGAAGAAATATTCTTGGGATAAATTGATTCCTCTAAAGATTATATAATGTTTAATATAAATTCACATATTGTTAAGGAATCATTTCATGTGATGTTTGAGGAAACATATCCTTTAATTGAAGAGAAAGATCAACAAGATGAAGTCACTGAATCTTTTTAAATCAATAGACATGAAAATCCTAAAACAAATTTTGAATAAAATGTTAAAAAAATATAGTCCAATTTATAAGAATGTGATAATAATGATCATGAATGTTTCATTCGTTGGCAGTATAGAACATTAAAGAAGCATCCTTTGGAAATTGTTATAGGTTTCCTAGACAAAAGAATTATAATTAGAAGAAATGTAAGAAAACTAGAAGAATACTATTCATTTATATCTCTATTAGAACGTAAGATTATTGAATAATACTTAGAAGTTGATATTTGGATTCTATTAATGCAAGAAGAGACAAGAAAACTCAAAATGCATGAAGTTTGGGAAATAGTAGTAGGACCAACCAATTATCCTGTAACTGGAACTTAGTGGGTCTTTAGAAATAAACATTATGATAAAGGGATCCTAACCAGAAATAAATATTGATTAATAGAAAAAGACATAATTAAGAAGAAGTTATAGATTTTTATGAGCCCAATTCCCGTGTCACAAGAATATAATCCATATGAATCAATTTAGCATATTAAACTCATATGAATTTTACCTTATATCATATAGATGTTAAGTCGTCCTTTTGAAATTGATATTTAATGGAGGATGTTTATGTTGAAAAACCCCCTGATTTTGAAAATCATTAAAAACCAAACACTTTTTTAAACTTATAAATCTCTCTATGGCCTTAAACAAGAACCTAGATCATGGAATGAATGATTTTGTTCTTTTCATATGAAAAATTGATTTCATATTGGATTGGGAGATCCAAAAAAAATTATAAACCGTTTGTGAAAATATTTTATTAGCTCAAATTTATATTGTTGATGTTATATTTGGTTCATCTATGAAATATAATTTGTTATAATTCTTAAAAATTAATGAACAATGAATTTGAAATGAGTATGATGGGAGAATTGAATTTCTTTCCAAAATTTCAGATTTATTAAGAAAATTATAAAAAATATTTAAATCAATTTAAATATATTAGTTATTTTCTAAAAATGTTTGGAATTGAAAATAGAAATATATATTCAACACTCTTGTTTACCAATATAAAACATGATTGAGATGATGTTGAAAAAATAGTGGAAAATAATTTATATAGACGTATGATTGGAAGTATGTTATTTCATACAGCTAGAAAACTAGAAATTGTGTTTTATATATGTTTATGTGATAGATTTAAATCAAATACAATAGAGTCCCAACTTTATATTTGTAAATTAATTTTTAGATATTTAAAATGAATTGTTTTTTAATCTCTTATTTACACAAAAACTTATGATTTTAATTTAATTTCATATTCATGTACCGATTTTGGAGGATGTCGATTAGATAGATAAATTACCATAGGAACCTATCAATTTTTAGGATAAGTATTAGTTTTATAGTCTAGTAAAATACAACACTTAGTTTCCCTGTCAACTGCTAAGGTAGAATATGTGTGTGATGGAAATTACTGTGAACAATTATTGTGGATAAAAAACACCCTACAGAACTTTCGACTATATTTTAATAGTATACATATTTTCTGTGATAATAATAGTGCTACTAATATTTCATAAAAAACCTTATATTTTACTCTGGAACAAAGCACATTAATATAAGTCATCATTTTTTTAATAGATCATATCGTTAAATAATATTTATCATTAGAATTTTTTAATATCAATTATCAATTATCTAATATTTTCACTAAAACACACATTAGTACTAGTTTGGATTTGATTAAGGGGGGGTTAAGATTATTTAATCTCAAAATGAATTATATATTTATATTTATTTATTTTAATATCTATGTTTTCTATTTTATGTAATGTATAAATTTTATATAAAAATTTATCATTGTTTATTTTATTTAGTTTCATGTTAGTTAGATTTTATCAAGAATTTTATTTTATTTATATTTCTAAATAAAAACATTAATGAATACATTAAAAATCTACATAAGAATACTATTCAACTTCTCCATCTCTCTTTCTCTTATACTATATATCCCTTCAATTTATAGTATATCTCTCTCACTCTTTTGATTCCCATTTTTTGAAACCCTAAACCTTCAATCCCATTAATCTTGAATCATTTATAAATGGAAACCTCTCAAATATCTAAGGATTATGAGATCGATATAACCACAAATGCTTCAGGGAATTATCAAAAAGTGTTCTGAAGAAATTGATTTCAATTATTTAGATTCTGTAAATATTACACTAATGGAAGAAAATAGATTTCGTGTTCAGGTTTATGCTTCTGAAGAATATAACATGCCTATAGTTTATAAAATTAAAGTAATGAAATTTTAAATAATATATTCATTCGATGTTAGATTTCATTAATATATTATTACCTCAAATATTGATAATTATGATTTTTTTATTTTTTCTTTGCAAATGGATGAGTTGTTGGATTTTCCCTATGAGGGGTATTTCATTTTGATATATGGAATATTGGTAATTGAATAAAATTTCAGAGGAAATTATGTTTTCCATTTATGGAAGTATAACATTCAAAAAAGTAATGAAAAAAGAGTTTACTCATGACCATCGAGTTTTAATGAAATTTATTATAACAGTTGCATTAGTGGGAGAAAAGAATGATTCTTTATGTTGGCTCTGTTAAACAAAGACCTAATGAAGAGGTAGAATCTAGGCCAGAAGAAGGTATTATTCAATGAATAAGAAGAAATGTCATAATTATAGAGACTATAAATGCATATCTAGAAGCAACAGTGCTTGAGGATCTAGTGGTGGAGCATTTTCTTCTTGAATCTCCTATTTGAGAACGTCACATGGAAGTTATTCCAAATTCTGAAGCTTCTCAATGATCTAAAACAAGAGATTGATATGTTGATAATAATGATCATTGTTTAGTCTTGACAAAATTTCATAATAGGGAACATATCCTTGAACAACGCACTCAATCTCTGAAATATGCATATTCTTATACTGAAGCATTATTTATAAAGGTAAATATATTGGAGGATAAGAATTTGTTTTCTAGAGACCAACTTTAATATTAGAAAAATAATTAAGAGTTAAAAATATCTATTATGCTGAGATTAGTGTTTGGGTCATAGAAAATCCATCTCAAAAAAATATAGGAAATTATTATTTCAGTTTGATATCATTATGTGTTTATCAACAAAATGTCTACAGAGTTCAATTTATTGAGAAATAAATATGTCAAGAAGTTAGATTTTTATGAGATTAAGATGATGATAAAGAGATTATTTCAGTCTCACAATGAATGAAATCAATAATTAACCACCTCTCAAAAGACCCCTCCAGATTTTACCAGAAGGTTTGACACAATTACTTAAGTTCTTACATTATCATCAATATAGAATTCCCAATCCTAAATTTATTAACCTTATTAGTTTTATAACTATTAAATTATAGATCAGTGCTATATTATATGTGGTTTAACTAATTTATTCTTTCATACCATATTTTTGATATCAAAAAAGTGGGAGAATATTTGTAAGAAATGAGATCATATTTGAGAATACGTATAGGGTATAATATTTGAAAGTCAAAATATTTCATTAGAGAAAATATCTAATATATAATATTTTTTATTGAATCAATACCATGAAATCGAAATATCAAAATATTTTCTATATCTTTTTTGGTATGTTTTCACATTATACATTTTATTTAATTTTTTTTGATGATTATGTTATGGGTTTTTATCATAAAAAATGTGGAAGTTGTTCGGCATGTATTGTCTCTAGAATACTCTATATTTTATGATGATTTTGATTCTCACAAATTTGATTTTTTTCTAATGATTTTTTCTGGAATGTGTTTTCATGAATTTATATTTGAGATAAAGGAAAATTACATTATATGAATATCTATGGAAACACTATTGAAAACCCTACATTCAGTTAATGAATGTTTAGTATCAACCCAACATTATGCTATATAAACGTAATGCTTTCCAGTATCATAAAACATATGTTGTTCTAAATAGTTTTTTTTTCAAAATAGAATCCTTATGTATGTAGATTATCCAAACATATGGGTCAGAAACCCTAGATTAGATGTTGGTTTTACATATCATTAACCCTATTTTTTAAAATTTGAATTTATGGTTATTCAAAACCACATTTAGTATATTATGATTCAAAGGTTAATGTATGAATTGTTATACCTGCACTACTTTGGATACTTATGATATGTAATTATGAATTTATGTTTAAGAAACCATACATTGGAAGGAACCCTACTCTACGTGAATGAACCCTTCACTATGTAGTTCAACCCTACATCGTGTTCTAAAAGTTATGGGTTTTAAGATGAGTTTATTGATCCGAGATTGCAGCAATGGTGTTGTCAGAATTGAAGTTTGATTCATGTATCATTATTATTATTTACAATAACCATATTTATTAGTGAAAATCACTCATATTCATAAGGGATTTTATGACTCCCTTGGACTATTGGAATTTGAATTTTAGTGATTAGCGAGGTTATTCTTTTGGATCTGAAATACAAAAGAAGGTTATATATTATAAATATTAATTTAGAGTATCTCTTAAAAAATATATGTGCGTGTGTCTGATAAGTGTCTCACATATTCTAATGTATTTTCATAATTATCTTTTACAATTATACTACAATGAATGATAGATTTGAAATGAAGCTACACTTTGGAGATATACATGTTCAATATTTTACTACTGAATGATTATGACTACTATTTAGTTTTTATATTATTGAAGATCATTTTCCAGAAAGATTGCTTTAGGCTATTTCGTTCTTGAATATATTCTTTTCTAAATAATAATATCAATCCATTTTTGGTTGCGCGCTACTGCAAATGTTAATATCAGCCCAAAACTTTATAATCAATATCCATTGATTTATTAGAGTTTCAACTACTTGTACTTAGTTATTGTGGGCGATCAAAATTTCAATACAAGATAAAGAAAATTATTTCTCTATTATAGAAAAATAATTATTTATTATTAATCATTTTGTATTGGTGTTTACTGCATGCAATCAATTATAGATTTATGGTATTGTGAAAAGAGGACCATTCTAGTGAAATTTACTAAGCTTGTAGAGAGTGTGATTGGTAGAGTGGACCGGGAGATATTAGTGCCCTGGACCATTATATAATCTATTTTATTTATTTATTTTTATCCACATCATCTTTTATTTACATAAGTAAACACTAATAATCTGTAAAAATCATAGTGGGTGTAAAAACCCATAATTGTAGAAGAGTTCTTAGAAGACACAGTTCACACCCCTAAGGTGTTACTTTGTATATTCCGACCTAACAAAAGCCATTTTTATATGAATTATTCTATTTTTAAATATTTATAAATCAAAATTTTATTCTATGTGTTATGTTAATATGAATGTATTAGGATCCTATGGCATAAAAATCTATGTATAATTTGATGGATGGTACTTATACCTCCCTCCGAGTTGTGGGGTAATGATTTATGTTCTACGAGAGCAACGATACATGAGAGGTCATACCAATCCAAAAATAAGAGGGTACAAGGTAGGTTAAACCAAGCCCAAAAAAAGGTACATGAAAGGTTCTCTCAAGCATTAAAAAGTGGACACACCAATGTTTATCCCATTCTATATGAATGTACATCAGTATTTTTCCCATGCCTAATATTTGATGAATGTATTGGTGTGTAGCCCTGACATGATATTATCTATTTTTATGTGTATGATAAAATTCTATATATTGTACCCATATTATAACATTATGTATTATATTATCTGATTCCATTAGGAATTATGCCTTATTAACAATAATGATTTATTCCATGAATCATGTTTATGATCTATGTTATACCTGGTAAGACTTACACATTTTATTCTCATGTTTGCATACCCTTACGTTCATGTTATGATGATATCTCACTTTTTTACCCTTACTAATCATATTTTCTAAAAATTATTATTTTTACATTACCCATGTAATGAAAATTTCTAAGATGGATAGTATGTCTAAAAATGGTACTATTATTAAAGAACATATTTGGAGATGTTGAATTTCACTTATAAACCAGTCATTTATGTATCCTTGATTCCAATGATACTAAATTGTTATGGTTCACATACATATTTTATTATAACGAAATGAATATCCATCTTTTAATATGTAATATATATATGGAAATACTAGGTAATAATAATTATATTATTAATGCTAATAATTTTTCATTTAGCATATGGAGTCTTCCAAATACCATATTTAATTAATTATTGAATGTCACAAAACTATATGTTCATGAGGCTCTTGTCAATAAATTTATAATAAAACATCCACTCATGGACCCTATAAAACTATCATAAAATAGTCCATTATAAAAATCATTACTCCCTTATATGTTAAGTAAGATAGTTGTGTAGAAGACCATAATAAACTCTTAAAAAAGAATTGGTAATACCCAAACAATAAAAAAAATATGAGAATTATTGATTTTTAATATTTTTCAATTTCCCTTTCTGTTGAAGGGTCTAAAATAGTCCCCTTTCGTGGATAATATTTCCCAATAATTATCATTTATATTTTAATGTCTAACTTTCTACATTTATCAAACAACTTTTTATTCAATAATGTATTTATAATAATCCAATTTTCTTCATGTTCATATTATTTATTATATTATATGAGACTAAAATCTACAATGATCTCTAATGGTTTATCATTTTAGTATCTAATCACAGTATTCAATAAGTTCATGAAAATTTTTATTGATTACTTTTTCAGAAAATTAATTAATGTTATCTTGGTATCCATCTCTTATATGGGAGGTTTTATTTTGCAAATATCTATTCTTAAAAATCATTTCACAGTTTCCAAAAATTAGATAAAATTTTCAAAATTGTGGATGTTTAAAGAGTTTATTATGAATAATAAATTTTAGTTTTATTGGATTTTGGTTCTTCATAGTGAAATTATTTCAATCCTAGTAGAATTTAGAATTCAATATTGACCCTTATTTTCCATTAGAATATATAATTAACACCCCATTAGGTGATTCACTTAGGAACATGTATCATTTTTCTAATTTAATTTTTTTTCAAAATCCTATAGTGTTATCTATGAAGTTACATAGGGGATATTTTAAATAAATAAAAAAAACCTAGTATATTAAAAAATCCTATTATAACATCTATCAACAAATCTAGCTTATAATTTATTGGAAGGCTAAGAATGTCTTTTAGGAATACATCTGCATATTCTCACATAATAGTCTTGTTTTTTATGGTCTTAATCTTCCTATGACTGAATAATTTATTTATATTTACCTGGAACTTATAAATTATTTAACATACATGATGATTTTAAATTCAAACATAATATTCTGTCAAAATCATAAAATTAATAATTATGATTCATCTATAGAATAACCTAAAAATGATATTTTTTGGGATATTTACAAACTAGATAAATAATGAAATATATACATAATTCAACACGAGTACAAGTGTTTACATATTGGTTGGTGTAATGTTATAATGTTTTATGTTTGATGATAAAACTATATAAATCATAGTAATTTGAAAAGTAATTTTGGATACAAAAAATAATGAAAAATAATAAAAATATATCAGGGAACATTTTCAAGACAACATTACATAATTTATATAATTTTCATTTCAATTCCCATACATAGTATCATATGAGATATAATATTTACCAAGGGAATTTGAGTGTGGTATAAATCTATTCTATATAAATATATCACAATATTTCTAACAATAATGTATGTCTCATAGAATATACTGTTTTTATTATAATAAAAAATCAAGAATAATAAAATAGATTTAATGTGATTAAAGGGAAACATCATTCCAAAAATATATTATATAAATGTTTCTTATTAATAAAAAGTAGCCTTTTATTGAGAGGTGTGATAAAATGGTTCGAAATTTAATGGTCAGGTTGTGAATTTAGGGGATACCCTCTCAAAATTTCATTAAAACTAAAAGAAGATTCCTTAAATATGGATAATAAGTAAATGACTTGTAAGTAACTATAAAATAAAACTATAGTTTAAAATGAAATGTTGTTTAGAAATTACATATAAATATTCTAAAAGATTATTATGAAATTGGGGGTCTCTATGAGAAGAGATAGTGTTAATGAAGACGTCATAAAAAAAGAGAATATTTTAATTAAATAAATACACTAAAATAGAATAATATTAATTATAAATTTATATATGAAAATATATGAAATGAATTCGGATGCATATGATTAGATAATACACATCTAAAAGGGGATACAATCTAGACTGAGAATCATCTAATGAGGTTCTTGGGTAGCATAATGACACAAAAACCATCTGTATAAGTAACATATGTTCATTATAATATTATGAAATATATATTTTAAATTTAATTTATTTATTTTAGATAATTATTTTAAATTTTTAAATATTTATTTAGAATTCACTTGAGGTAAAATGTGTGATGCCATTTTTTATTGAATATATAACAAAATCATACCTCCACTCCAAGATCTCATGATATAAACATAAAACTTACATTTATTTCCATTATAACATTGTTGGTAGACCAATTTTCTACATCCAAAACATACAACATCAAATGGAAATATTAGATCAGTTATATAACCTTGGATCCATTAGGTTTATTATTTTAGATAAATAGGACAAACTCTTATATAAACAATACCCATGTATTTAAATGATAATTTTCCCCATTAATGAAGTTTTTATTATTTAACATTAATTCATAATCATCATCCTGATGAATCCCTTCTAGACATAATTCATTCTACCTCATTCTTGATAACCTGGGAAAAATGAATCATTAGAAGGGAGATCCAAAATGATTAGTATAGGTAAACATAATAATTAAAAATTGAATGTCATTAGTGATAATAATACAGAAACAAGGTTTTTATGACTTGATCAAAGTTATGGAACATAACACAACATAACCCATACCCATAAATCCCTAATCAATATATATGTGGAAATGATTAAATCATTAAATTAGTTAAGATCCATGAATGTCAACAATCTTGAGAAATCTGATGTCAATTTGGATCAAAGAAAATTTTTAAAACCTATAGAAATCCTAAAGAAAACATATTCGCATCATGAAACATTATAATCATATCAATATTATAAATGTAATTACCACTATGGTCTACTTCCATATCCTAATTACCCAATGCATTGTAGGGATATCACACACCCAACCATCCATTGTTTATCATAGAACCACCATCCTTAGATTATCATTGAATAACCCATCCTTATTTAATAATCTAACAACCAATCATTAGATTATAAAGAAACCCTCAATAATCATACGAAATTTCCATGATTCATAACATAAATAAGGTACAAATATCATTCATTTGACCATAAAATCATATAATCAATCATTTTTCTATTCAAAACATGATTAACTAATGAAAAAGAAATTAGTTCCATGAAAATATCATTAAAATATGAATAACCCCAAGAAGAGAAATGAGTTCTATGAAAATATATTCAAAACATGAATATCCAATAGAAATGAAATGAGTTCCTTGATAATATAATTTTAATAATATTAATATGAAAAAACTAAATGGGTTCCATATAAATATCATTGAAACAATAATAATCAATTAAGATATGTATTGAGGATTGTATCATTAAAAAATTACCCTATATAAGAATTTGTAGCATAACCCATCATTTCACTAATGAATGAAAATACCATGAATATTTAATTAAAAAAATTCATGAAAATAATCTTTTCAATTGAAAAATCACATTTAAAAACTAAAAATTCCAAAAAAAATCGAAATCCATTTTCATTGAAAATTACCTTAAAAACACATAAATTTATCATACAAGTAAATAATGGTCATAATAGAGGTAATTCCATTCATGATGTAAATTATAAAAAAATCAAACATTTTTAAATGTTAGTCAACATGGAACATTTTAAAAACACTAAAATATCAAATCATAAATTTTTTTAATTGTAGTTAAAAATATAAATAAAAATATATTTAGTAAATAATTTATTTCTATAAAATAAAATTTGTGGAAACAATTTACTAAACATGGATATGGAAGAGAAAGATATCCCATTTAAATGAAAATACAAGATTGACTTCACTTATAAATGAAATTATTGATTTATATTTAATCAGTAAGGCAATTAATAGAAAAAACGTGTTTACAATATTTATAACCAGGATATAATAAAAAAAATGGTTTAATAAAAAATATTAAATGATATCAACCAAAATAACTTTGAATATAAAGAGTCCCAAAGGATATGAGATTGTAAAATAATTCATTTTCCACTTTAGTTACTCTCCATTCATAATTCTCAATATATAATAAAATCAAATGAAAATATAAATATCCTTAAAATAATGGGTTTGATGACATAACATGTTATAATTTCAATATATAATCCTAAAAAATTAGTAATAGTTCATATCATAATTATATGCCTCAAATAAATATAATTTGAGATTAATTTCCCTTGAACAGATCATTCCACAGAATTGAGAGTTAATAACTGAATATATTATGTGAATAAAATTTAAATCCGCCAAAATCAATGTTAAATAAATATTAATATATTAAAAATATTATACACATATAATCATTGAATATAAATGATAGTGGAGAAGTAATATAACCCAATTAATAGAAATTATGGTATGAAATTATTTAGGATTTTGTAACATTAATGTCAAATCCCCTTGGATGAAATAATTAACATTGAATATAAATATACCATGATGTACAATGTAATCATGGAATTACATTATAATTTAATATTATTCACTCCATATATATTAAAATAGGCGTATAAAATTAAAATATGCCTCAATAAATGAAATATGAGGCTATGTCCTTTATTGCATTAGTAATCGTTGGATCTAAACATCGTGAATGTTAAAGACATGTCTGGATTTATAAATAAAAATAATATTGTTTAAAATAGTCATTAAATAAATTAATTTTCATTATATTTACCACATAAACTATTTGAAAATATGGAATATGTTTTAGAGAAATAAATAGTGAGATGAGAAACCCTTACCTTGGGTCAAACAACCATTGAATCTATTCGAAACTCCACTGAAATAATCTTATAAAAATTATATTATTTATTAACAAGATCATCTATGTTTAATAAAATATAAATACAAAAATTATTCAATTTCTTTCTAATGAAATATCTTAATATCTAATCATTTAAGTCCACATAGGGTGTTTTGAGAAAGCTCAGTTCAATATTTCAAAACAGCTTTGATGTGTTGACAATTGTAAATGTTTTCATTATGTAAATATCCTTATAAAAAGATGAAATAATTTTCATATTTATAATCAAATTATTAATTTTTAAAAACAATCATGAATTCTGGTAATGATATATTTACTATATTATGGTCATATAGATGCAAGGTTGTAAGTACACATGAGTAAGGTTTCAATTTTTCAATGATCATTATGGAAAGAAGTTATGTATAATTTTTTATTTAGATAATGATAATAATATTAGAAATACAATATTATTTCTCTTTATATACTTATATATATCATCCAATTAATTTATTGATGAAAAAGGTGTCACATTGCATCGTGGAGTTGGTAGTCCTCACATATGCATGAATGACATTATCTTTTTTCATTATTAGGGATAAAATGATATAATATATTTTCAGAATAATAATTATGTCACAATTCTGATTAGAAAATATTTTATATCACATATATTCATTAAAATTATCATTTTTATATTCCATGTAAATCATTAGTGAAAAATGAAGCACATCGCATGGTGAGGTGGTAGTTTTCCGTACACACGAGCGACATTATAATATCTCACATTGAAAGTAATGTAAAATTTTGTATATGTTATAACTAATAATAAAGTATAAATATGATTTAAATAATATATATACACATTACTTTTATCATTATAACACAATTTGAGTGGTGATGATGGTAAAAAATGATCTCATTTTTTGTGTTCATAATCCTTCGTGAAGACAAATTATGATGTTGTATCCCATTTAATGGAATTGGAAATGTATTTATTTTATTACATCAATATAATATTTAATTTTATAGGAGATAATTTTTGTATTATATAAAAATAATTTATTAATATTTTATAGTTGTGGGGGATGAAATAATATAATATTTCTCAGTTAAGAAAGGTATGTCCTCTTCATTCCACCTCATTAGGTTAGATCCCAAAGAATTATTAGAATTGATATATGATCAAAAAAGGGAAAAACATGTGGGAGGGAATTAAAGAATCCATTTTAGTTGGGATTTTATAAGAAAAATGGATTTTATGGTCTGAATAAAAGATGAATGGTGTTGGCATTCTATAAGTGAGGTGAGTTATAGACTTGTAATATTTGAAATTAAAAAGGTGTACTCATGTTCTTCAATTTCAAAAAGGATAAAAAATAAAACATGTTAGATAATTATAAATTATAATATATAACTATGGTCATAATATCTATTATAGAAATGTTTTAGGTAATTTGGACACTTATCATTGATGTTTAACCCCTGGTGAAATCGTTTTTACCTTATCCATGGTTATTAATGTTTAATCTTTTCACTACACATTTTTCGAAAACAGTATTTTACCTTATTATATCATATAAATTATTATATTACCAAAATATATAATCCATTTGTACAAATTATATTGACAGAATTATGAAAAAATAATTGAAAATAAATCACATAGACATGATGAATAATTTGGTTTTCTAGAATCGCATTTTTCAAGAAAAAGATGATTTTATATTACCACTATGAATTAAAAAATTTATAATAATTTTAGTGATTATGTAATTAAAATTAATATATAATTTTTATATAAATATGTATTAATTATGGTCTTTTAATTTATTATAAAACAAAAACATTATTCACTTTAAAACAGTTTTTAGAAAATACATGTTTTTTAACCTAAAGATAAACTTATACTAATCAAACATGATTAAAATATAATTAAAAGTGTTATATATAACTTATGAATATTTATGTTACGTAAAATAATATTGAAAACATATTTACACATTTTAATTACTAAATTTACTTAAATAAAATTCGGTTTCTAAAAAACTCCGTATTTTTTCACTATTCACTGTAAAAATAAATATATTCTTCAAAATAAAAATGATTCTCTTAGATTTAATTTTTATATTTTTATTTGAAAAATAAAATTAATTTTATAATTTAATTTTTATAAAAGTCACATAAAATAATTATATTTTTTTTCTCTAAAAATCAATAAATTTGTTTTGAAGAAAACAAATTTTTTAAAATAAAATTATTTTACTAAAAATTGATGGACTATATAAAACTCATTTATCAATTATTTTTTATGTGTATGAAATTATATATATTTAATAAATTATTTAAAACAATTTATACACAATAAATGTATGGATGTGTTATAATGGTTATATATTTATCCGGATGATTAAACTCATTGTTACTTGCAAAATATGCAATCAAATATATTATAATACTTTTAAAATAAAAGGTTGTTTTATCATAAAAAAATTTATTACATGTAATAGTTAAAAGTTTATCATTATATTGTGGATAAATGGTTAGACATTTGGTAATTTGTTTTTTTTTTAACCAAATCCTTGAGATGATAAGTAAACAATCCACATAATAAGAGAGAAAAGGAAGTACAAAGGGTACCAGGAATAACCTATACATGGTTTCCAAATAGGATAACATATGCATGAAGTGGGTATTTAGAACTGAAATAAAGAATAAAGTTAATATAATTATAGAGAGTGATAGAGATCAATGGTCATAAGAAAATGAATGGTCATTAGATAGCTTACAACCCCAAAACCATGAACCAAAGAGTTTTGAAAAAGATCATTGATTTAATAAAACAATTATTGTATTTGTATAGACTTTAGTTACAGGATCTATTAATCAGGGTTAAGAAATTACATTATATATATATATATATATATGTTATTATAATGTTTATATATACTTAATTGATGAGTAAAATATCATTGTTTTATTAAATTCCAACATAATCTCATATTTTATTCCAAATAAAGAGTATTCAAAATTAGGTTTTTTTGTCCTGAAGTAATAAAATTGAATTTTAAGGACCAAATAACTATAAAGGAGAGAATAAATTTATTACAAAAATGTTTATAAATTATCCAAAATAATATTTAATTTTACAATATATGATAATTCCCAAAATTAATAAACCTTCATAACATGAAATAATACATTATTCTATAAAATTTAATAGTAATACCAAATTATAAAAATAAATCACTACATATATAAATTACCATTTTTCAAAAATAACCTTTCAAAACAAAATATTAATTACTGTATTACCCTCAAAGGTTATATCATACCTCTAATCTTACAAACATCAAAATATAGTTATATTGAACTGAAATAACATTAATTAATTAGCCACCAAATCAGTTTTCAATCACATGGTCATCTATACCAGAAAACATTTGTTGTAAAAATTACCTCAATATCAAAAATCATATAATGCCAAAAGGTTATACATACCTTAAAACATAAGTCCATAAAATGTTAAGGAATAATTCACATTAAATCAATTAATTACTTGTACTTCAACAAAATATAAAATCATATAATGTTTCATTAATTTCATTATGAACGCATCAAATTAAACCTCAAAAGGGGTGTATTAAACATTTATTTTTTATCAACAATATTCTTATAATCATATATTGGAATCCATAAATCATACGAATACCTAATATGAAAATACACTAAGATCCAAGTTTCAATAAACCCTCCACTAATAAAAAGGTTAGTTTCCCCAAACCTGCACTCCAAGATCATGTGTTTTTAAAATAAATATTACATTTTTTTATTTGATACTGATGAATGTGAACCAATTATAAACATAGAAAAATTACATCATAAAAAATAATTTTCCAGATCACATGCATTCCTAAGGATATTTTTGGTTAACTGTAATGTTCCCCTCCCCACAATGTGTACCCTCCTAGGCTAGAAATGTGAGAAGAGAGATAATTAACCTTGAGTCCCACATCTAGTAGGCCTCGGGTTTTCGACTAGAACCGAGGGTATAGAAAACACATAGATAAGAGGCATTACCCTTTAAGTGAATGGATGCAGAAGAGAGAGATAATATAGACACAAACTAACTCTTGCTCGGAAAATAATTTTAATGAAATTTAAAGTACATATATGTAATTTCGTGAAAATATACTACAATTGAAATGGGAAACTACAAGTTCCAAAATAATGTAAAATGGTAGCGAACACTTAGCCCAACCAGCTCTTGCAAAACCCCCAAGCTAGTAGAAACCAACCCAATCGCCAACATAATCAAATTAACCTGAAAAATAGTTTATATAACATAGGGTGTGTATAACAATATAGTTAGTAGGATCCTCCCAAAATCCTCTCAAGAAAAAGTAATAAAATCATGCAATAGAACAGTGCACAACAAGTGAAACTAAATCATCACCTAAATAGTTATGCTATGTTTACAACCTCACCATATCTATTCTCACTAATTATTTAATATAAGAATATATAATATAAAAAATAATATCAAATGTACCTCACTACCACTTCCCTACTAGTTTTACTCTTTTTTCAAAACATCCCATTTCATATGGATCTCTCTTCAAATAGGCTTGACTACACACACCTGGGAGAAGCCCCACAACATGAACCTCATGAACTCACCACCACAACCACATAACAAAAAGTAACTCGGTAGTGTTCGTGAACCACCACAATTGGAAAAGTGTGTGTCATACATAGACTATTATAAATCAATCTATTACGTCTCATACACCAAGTAAGGATCCTTAAGACATCACATCTCATACACATCATACCTATAGTAGTTCGTTGGAAACAATATCTAGAATACATGTGTGTAAAATACCTACATTATATATTAGCCCACTATAGCCATATATAGGGGAAACTAACCACTGTGTATACCAGCACTAGTTACTACCAAGAGAAGATATCAGGGCCGAAGGGACTAGTCAGCCATCCATCCTTCCAAATAAATAGTGGGGAATACACCCCTAAGGACATAGATTCCCCTAGTTTTTAGTCACCCAAATAGACAGGGTGGGGTAGTGTATAGAAACACAAAAGATACAAAATATAATATAGCTCAAAACCACAGTGAGGTCATACCCCAGGCTTAGACACATCTACCATTAACATCTCTTGGAATCCTAGTAGCCCCTTTTAAGACTAGATATCCAATAAACACAAAACAATTTAAAGAAAAACATCAAAGTACATTACCAAATTTTATCAATTTTTATTTATGTTAATTAATTATTTAGACATTAATTAACAATTACCATTTCTCTCATTTCTTTACATTTTCATCACAACAATGTTCTATGTCCTACAAGAAAAACCAATCAAATTCCACTGCTTCTCAAAGTCACAACCTCAGCATTTAATCCCAGTAAGCTCTAATTCCATGGGTGAAACATAATTTTATCATTTATTCAAATACATTACCATATTCTATATTCTGAGGCATTCTAGAAAATAATTTTTGCTACCAAACACAAGGGGCTCAACATGCTGATTAGATGAACTACCTATGGAGTCTATGAAATCTATTGCAGGAGAATAGTCTCATACATCCTCAAGAATCTAAAAATAGAAATCACATGGTATACCCCACACGTATTCTACTTTTTTTGGAGGGAAATCAAAAAAAAATCCTTTAAGAAGTTGGAAAGGTAAAACATATAGACAAACAAAATATTCAATAATAACCCAACATCAGTATCAATAGGTAAGACCAACGTCAACCCGTTACATCATCTCTAGTGTCCTCCTTGAAACCCAAATACATTAGCCGATGCATCTCGCCACTCAAGAAGTAAATTTCAGCCTCATGCACTGGACCTCACAACCCCAACATACCATGACATCCCATTAGTCATAGCAATCCCAGGCTAATGTCACACGCTGTCCTCCCGAACCTCAAAACCACAAGTCATATATCTAATTCACATCACAAGTAATAAGAAATAATATAAAAATAGTCTCACTTCCTAAAAGAAATCCAATAATCCTTCACACCAAACAATCTCTCACAACTCCAATGCATAAGAACATAGACTTTATATGAAATTGGATAAATCAAGCCCTATAAGGAATAAACATTAGAACACAACCTATTCATATTCCATATTGAATTAAAAATCAATTATTCAAATGTTCCAACTTCATGAAACCTAAGTAACAATATATCACAAGATATCTCGAAATTAATTAATCAATTTACTTATTGTTCCGTTAATGTTTTATAAACAATAATAAAAATGCTTCTTGTTCATCATCCTATTTAGTTTAACATGCATACTTACCACAATTTGATTATCATCAAATTAAAACAATAACAACCAGATTCATTAACATGCATCTTTATCTTATATCCAATTAATTATCAATTAATTTAGGATTTATGTTCCTTACCAATTTTTAATAAGTACAATCTAAAAAAGCGAACATAAATATCACACTATCTAGAAAATCAAGAGGAAAATTCTTATCAAGGTAAAAAGCAACAACATCACAACACAATCGATAGTAATTTTTTAATCTAGTTCAAATATTTTTTAGGTCAATTCAATCGTAATATAAGGGATAAACCATGATTTCTATGTGATTTCATGTTAATAAAAAGTGAATTAGTGAATCACCTACCCAAAATTTCTTTAAAATTTTTCCTCCATGAATGCTTTAAAAAAATGTATCATCATCACCTTCCCCAAAAAAACTGCATCCACTCAAGGATTCCACAACACAACCAGAACAACCAATAACCTAGATGACTCTATTAGAAACCTGGAGATCACATTGCATCACTTGGAAAGGAAAAACTGGCAGAAACAGAGCGAGGAAACAACAATAATGTAGGTATATCATACCATATATGGAAGACACATCTCAACTAATCAAAGGAGGGAGTGAGGGAACATTCATTGATGAAGGAATCCCCAAAACTAGGAAGAGAGGGTCCTCTATTATCCTTGGGTCAAGGGATATCTATTGCAACCATATTATTCAAAAAAAACTGATTGTATGGAAAGAACATAAAACATACAATGTCGGGGAATTACATGATGTGTAATACCTTTTATGTCATGTAATTTCTTGAGGGATAGTTCCGTGGAAAACACTTTGACTCAATGGTTTATTTTCTTTTTCAAATCCCAAATTATTTGATGCCATGAATCCATATCGTGAAGCATTCTAGTAAAACCCATGAAGTAGGATGTCACATCATATAATTTTGTTACTCAATGTGTAATGAACTCCTTATAGATTTTACATAATGGAACTTATACAAACATCTTCTGAGACAGCTCTTATCACTATTATCTTAGAAAACACAGAAATGGTCATGCCATGCTGATCTAGTCCCTTACATTAGATTCCTCTAAAAACATTACCATATTTGATAATCCAAAACCAACATAAAGAGGAAACAGAAAAGAAAGGGTTCATCCAAACAGCCACCTAATGATATGCCTATCAATGATTTACCCACTATAGGAGATCACTGCCTCACTGGAGTAACAAGCCAAAAAGCACACAACAAATTCAACTAGCCCCTAAACACACATGCATGGAGAGATACATCTCAGAGGTGGGTAAGACACAATAAGATAAAAGAGAAATTCATCTCCTAATATAAAGTGTCTATAACCACATAAGGAAGAATGTTACAATAGAATAGACAAACATAAAATATATTGGGGTACTGAGCGTGTATAAATGACTTGCATTTCCATGTACTCTCATACATATCAAAATTCCACCACAAGACATGAATAGAGGGGATAATATGTGGATGAAACACCATATCTTGGTGATCCTAGATCTCTATAGTCCACTCCATGAAGTTTTCATCATCATAAAAATATATTTCACCCAAATCGATGAGGTGAGAGTCATTAAGAATATAACGGTTGAGCTGTGACATGTAAAAGACATCATGTTTCTAGCTAATTTGTGTGGAAAGAGTGACATGATAATTTATGACTCCTAAATGATACAACGCCTCTAATGGCCCAAAACCCCATGGAGAAATCTTACTCCCATGACCAAAAAATCACTACCATGATTGGGGGTCACCTTAAAAAACATGAGATATCCACTAGAAAACACAGAGGTTTCATCTTATGATCATCATATGGAATTTGATGATCCAAAACTGCATTTATTCTCACTTAAATCACCAAAACCATCTCTGTATTATTTTATACTAGTCTAAGCCTTAGAATTTATAACTCTCTAAGCCTAGTCTAGTACAATAAAGATTGTACTGGTCAGCTATACATGGTTTAAAATAGATCCTCCCATAGATTTTTTATGCATGTCTCTATTGGGTATTATATATCGAGAACATGAAATAGTTTTTGAGGTAATTTCTATGATATATATCCTTATATGGTCAGAAGATGGAGGAAAACGAGAGGACACCCTCGTCTCCGCTCTTCGTAGATTCGGCTGCCCTATATCACCCACGCAGTGTCAATCTTCACTCGTTTGATGCGTTTCGTCTCGCAAATAAAAATATTCTGGATCCAGAGGAAAAGAAGAAGGATCATGATGCGCGGAATAACATACCCTCTTTCAAGGCTTTCTCGGGGGGATCTTTCATTCCTCTTGCAAATCGCGCACCCCATCGAATCATTCGGAAAGGGTCAACATCACATGTTTCAGCCTCAGAGGATGCAATAGCGACTAGGATTGATTTGTGCAAGCATTCATTTATCGCTCGCATCTCCTCAATGAAAGGTATGAAACCCTGGAGGACTTCTGATCTCATCTCTCAGCTAGCTGATATTTGGGGATTCAATGAATTCAAATGCATGTCCATCGGTCGCGGACTCTTTTACATTCTGTTTCCTTCGACGGAGCTCAAATGTTGTGCTTGGAGTATCGGCACCATCAATCTCAGGCCAGGTACTCTTAGACTTCATGAATGGAAATTGAATTCCAACATTCTTGATTTTAAGGATACCTGTGCGCAAGTCTGGATAAAAATACACGATCTCAACTGGGTATTATGGCATGCTGAGATTTTTTTTGATATTGCATCTGCTATTGGGATTCCGATTAGAATTCATCATGTTACAGAATCAGTATGCTATGGTCATTTTTCCCAGGTCCTGGTAGAGATTGATCTTAGTTCTACCTTAATAGATAAAGTTATTTTATCTACTCAACAGGATGATATTTGTCTTCAGATTGAATATGAAAGCACTCCGCCTTTCTGTGTTTCTTGTCAAATTATTGGGAATGAAGAATCTTCATGCAGAAGAAATGTTATTTGTGACAACTGTCAAATTAAAGGGCATGACTTGCAACACTGTAGGAAGACACCCAAACAAAGTATGGCACAAAGCATTGAGCAGAATAAGACGGCTGCTGTTATTGGTAATGATTCTGCTGAAAATTCTCAAAGAGCTCTCAATGAACAGGCCAAAAAGGGTTTTTCTGAAGAGCATAATAAGACCAACTCGAAAAACAAGAAAGTTATCTTATCCTGGGTAGATCATGCTGATGATATCCAGCTACCCATTGATGGAAATGTTGGTATAGATGATATGAATGGAGCCTCATTCCAAGAAATTTTGACAAGAGGTCTCAAATATGAGGAATATGATGAATCAATTGATAGGCTGGATGCCTTGGAAAATGCTGCTCAAGAAGATGCATACTCCTTCCTAAGACAAGAACAGATCTTGGTCAATGCCAAAAGTAGAAGAGGCAAGGAAAAGTTGGACCTTCCTATATCAAGGAAATTTAAAGAAAGGAAAGAGGTCTATGGTCAGTCTCTGTGTACAGCAGATAGAGAAACAACCATTGTTTCTACAGTTTCTCATGCCTCTCTTATGGAAATATCCCCTCAAGAAGGTACTCCTAGAGCCCAAGTTAAGTCTACTTTATTCCATGATTTTTCAGCAAAGTCTATTGCTAGTGTTTCTTCACCTTTGCATGTTAAGGAAGGTCGAGATACAACTGGTCTTACAGACTTGGTATCTTCTAAAAAGTCTATTTCTCAGGATGCCAGGGGCACCAATAGCAAGTATTATAAACCATCTCCAACTGGGCAGTATAAGCAGACAGGTCTGGAAACTGTCCAAGACTCCCCAGAACTGCATGTGGTCATTCCCAGTTTGGAGGGAAAAAAATGACATAATGTCAAGATCATCTAAGCCTTCACCAAATTGTGACACCCCTCAATATCAAATTCAGAATGTTATAAAACAAGTGACTACCTATAATTCGTTTGAATTACTTGAAGATGCTAGTAGTGGGGATGACAGGAAACCAGTGGAAGATCGGGATGGAGTTAAGTGTGTGAACATGGATGTGACGTCTGAGATCCCGGATGATGGTGGAGGTACATGGATATAGGAAAAAGCTGGGTGGAGAGGGAGACAACCAAGTGGAAGGGGTACTCAAACATCTCTTCACAGTATGAACACTCACTCCCGAGTGCGCTGATGATTTTTTTTATGAACCTGTTTTGCTGTTTCCTCCTCTGTCTTTTCTCCTTGTATGACTTTCTATTTTTAATAATAGGGGTCTTTGCGCCTCAACCTTTATAAAAAAATGGTTTAAAATAGATCCTTGTCGACGATAGAGTGAAAATTACATCTTTAAGGAACTCTACCAAAGGTTGGTTCCTCATCCATGATCCTCCAAAATATTAGACACAAGATCACAACAATGTTTCAAGAGTTTGGATGATTTTTTATATCTGATCGTACATTTGTGGATGAAAATTAGTGCAATAGAGAAGCTAAGAACCAACAGTATGATAGAGACCACCCTACACACTAGAATTAAAATGAGGATCTTGTTCAGAAATGATCATACTTGGTACTCCGTGGAGTCTCACCACCTCCTCAAGATACATCCTTGATAGATCCTCTGCAGATCTCAACTCCTTGATCTAAATAAATTAGGTTGATTTCATCAAATGATCCACTAAAACCGTTATAGTTTCATAGCCTCCCTTAGGTCAAGGTAAACTAGTAATAAAGACTATAGATATGTCCCCCACTTTAATAATGTACCATCTAATGGATAGAGATAACCACCAGAAACATGGTGGTCATCCTTCACCTTCTGGTAGACTAAGAATTGAGACCCAAACTTCCCAACCACATGCTTCAACCCTAATGACCAAAACTAACTTCTCAAAGCTCAATACATCTTTATAACTCTTGGATATACCTATACTAAACCACTATTGAACACTCTGAGTAACCTCATATTCAATGCCAACAAAAATGCAAATCGTCCCCTAAAACAACAACCAGTGTTATTCATCTTCATATTAACCATCCGGGTCCAATCCACAAACAAATCGATCCCTATAGACATATACCTCACGATCCCCCAAATAGAAATCATCTACCTACTACATCAAATATGATTTAACGATCATCGGAAAAACACAACCTATACCCCCTACATCATGTATGTCTAGATAAAATAATGAAGGTTCTTCCATCACTCTCTATGAATCACTGGATTCATGAAGTTCATCACTACGTGACTTTCTACTCAGCACATCTGCTACAAAATTTCCATTTATAGGTGTATATGAGAATTCTATGTAATTATCCATTAATAAAACTGTCCACTAACACTATCAAAAGTTCAAGTAACACTGGTAGAAAACATACATTGGGATTTTTTTGATTGGTGAAGACCCCAAATTGCTCACTGATGATGTAATGTCACCACAACATTAAGGAAAACACCACTACGGAAAACTCGAGATATTGGGTTGCATAGTTACACTCACAGGGACATAATTACTGAGACCAATAAGAAACAATATATCCCTACTAGATCATAAAACAACCTAACCCCAGACATTAAGCATCACAAAAAACCTTAAACTGTACTCCCTTTTCTTGGAGACAAAGAACTGGAGCACTAACCCACTTATCCTTTAGATACTCAAAAGTGTCTTTAAACTAATGAGTGAATACACAGACTTGATCCTCTCTATTAAATGATATCAGAGGAGTCTCAACCTAATACAAATTGGGTTTTAACCCTTCAAAATATCCTAAAATACGAAGAAAGGTTTGTACCTCATCCACATTCTTAGGGGCCTCCCAAGACACAAATTATGCTACCATTAATTGGTCCATAGCTACTCCTTTTTGGGATACAACATTCCCCAAGAAGCATCCTTCTCATGTTCAAAATTCACACTTCAAAAAATTCCCAAAAAAACCAAAATTAACAAAGAACTACCAAAATCACATGATGATACTACATATGCTCCTCCTTGGACACGAATTACACTATGATGTATTTAATGAAAACAACCAAAAAATTATCTTGTAACTCATGGAAGACAACATTCATTAACCACATAAACGAATATAGAGTATTATTCAAACCGAACAGAATCGCAAAAAACTCATAATTCCCATGATGACATGATAAAGTAGTCTTCGATATTTCCTCATCCTTCAGACGTATCTGATGATATAGTGACCACAAATCAATTTTCTTGAACCAACATACACTATTAGTTTATTAAATAAATCATCAAGCCATGAAAATGGATAATTATTTTTCATTATCACTTAGTTTAAGCAATTATAATAAATTCAAAACCACAAATATCCATCAACAATATTAACAAAAAACTTTTTCACCCCACGATTACACACTCAGCCAAACAAAACCGCACTGCAACATTCCATAATACTGTATACGCAGCTCTCGCAACTCAGAAGATGCTATACTATATGGTGACACAAATATAAGAGAAAATCATAATTGTAGCACGATCACAAACGCAATATCCCATCAAGTTGATAATAATACAACCTCTTCTGAAAATAAATCAGGGTAACCTTCAATGACACTAGAAATAACCGACTGATGATCCTCCAAAAAACTCAATTTCAACTCAGTCGTCAAGTATGATAATGAAGGAATATGCATCTAACCCATCTGAGGGTCTCTCTGACCAACAAATAGTGTTGTATCTCTATCAGCATCAAAAAATACCATATGACTCCAAATGTAATCCATGATAGGTTACACTCAATACAACCAATCCATTCCAAAGATGAAATCATATGGTTCTATCTGTAAACAATTGAAATATACCTATGATTAGTTCATCCCTAGCACTAGCTCATAGTCTCTACATACATCAAAAAAATCATCTCGACCTCCAAATAGCATAGTAAATTCTAAAGGAAATAGAATCCTTTCAACCTCACGTCCCAAAGCATAAACAAGGGAAGGTGATATCAATGAGTTTTTCACTACTGAATCAAAAAACGGATGCACCTAAGTAGAACATAAGAATATGGTTAATCAAATGATGTTTGCCTCTCTTGGTGTTGGAAATGTTAAATAATGAAGTTGGCCACGACCTTCCACACCCCCTCACTGATCATGATGGTGACCAAATCCACAAACTCACTCTACTCTCTAATGACAGGAGTGTCCCAAGACTGTCTTCTTCCTACCCCACCCGCTCTCTACTGATCGAAAACCAGTGCACCCTACTTCTGTTGCCTCAATAAGAACTGAATCAATTGATGAAAGTGATGTGTAATACCTGAAGCACACTAACTTCTCAAAAAATGGTCGAGTACTCTTTCAACATATTACCTTAGCTTCCACAAGAAAAATAATATCTTGATCCCTAAGTATAGTCCTGATAACAAGTTTCCCCAAATAAAATAGACATTTACGGATGGGAACTACCCCTGTCTGGAAATAAATTCTTGTTCCATTGTAATCAAGGACCCCATACCATAGCTCTACTTCATGGGGAATCCTGATGACTCCCTTCCAGTGATGATCTAGTTCTTTCTTGCATCTTATCGATGACTTATTCTCTCTCTAGAACCCCAAGATATGTCTTCATCATAAATGGGGTGACGTGGAACTGGATCTATAGAGTCAAATACTCCATTAAATTTAAATAACTAACCTCTTCTTATGGCAATTGGTCAAAATTATATCACAAAAAGATCAAGAAATTAATTACAAACTCTATCTCATCGGATCTTCCCTGTCAAAGGATAATTAGCTTCAAGATAATGGACACCATTATGGTCGAAAAAGAAACTACTCTATAAACTAGTCTTTGAAAACCTCTAACAAGACTATTGGATACTCATAGTCTCTGAAGAATAAGAACCACCACTGCATCGATGCTCCATGTAGCATCATTACAACCAACGACACCTAGTGCTCCTTTTATGCACAGATCAAACTAAAGGTTATCATAACATCCACTAACCATTCTTCAGTGAATGTATCTAAAAAAGATCCCTGGTACTTATGAAGACTATGGAACTGAAACTCTCATATTTCCCTCTTCTAAGTGTCTTCATTGTTAACCTCTACTATAGGGAGACCTGCTGGCACAACCTACTGAACATCTTCTTGCATGAACCTCATGAGGACATCGACATGGAACCATTCCAGCAAAATGAAAAAATAGTTAGATCTCATAAAACTAGAATATGGAATACTTTAATATTAATTAATTGATTTTTATTATTCATTTTAGGTTAACCAATACCATGGTCTACCCATTAAAAAACATGTGAAAATAATAATGAGGCATGATCCTTTTTTAGGTCTCTACCCTATCTCTAACATCACTTCCTATAGAATCCACTATAAACTTAAAGGTCCATGCATCAGATCCCAGGGGGCCTTAAATACCTATTTCTCATCTGGTCTTCAGTGTTTACAGATCTTTTTAAACTTTTCTGACATCATTTCCCTACCAACCCATGCAACCTCACCTATGCCTAACTCCAAATTACATTGTATCCCTCTAGTATAGTTCTGATACCACACTTTCATGACACCTTCTTCGCAATGTGTACCCATCCTATGCTAGAAATATGATATGAAGGATAAAAAACACATGATTCCTACCTCTAGTATGCCTTGGGTTTGCGACTAGCACATAGGGTATAGAAAACACATAGATAGGTGGAATTACTCATTAAGAGAACACTTGCAGAAGATATAGATAAGATAGAAATAACCAACTCATACTCAAACTAAAATATAAAATAAATATCATGTGTATATATGTAATTTCATAAAAAACTAGAATAACTAAATGGGGAAACAGAAATTACCAAAAGAAAGTAAAATGGAAGAGACAATGAATCCCAAACTGCTCCTACAAAACCCCAAAGTTAGTTGTAACTAGATTGATATTCTACCTGATCCAAATGACATGAAAATAGTTTATATAATTTAGGGTCAGTTTAAAACTATACTTAGTAGGATGCTCCATGGAACCTCTCATGAAATTGTAAATAAAGCATGCTAGAGCACATTGAACAACAACTGAAACTAACTCATCGCCTAAAAGATATGCTAAGGTCACAATTTCTCCATAGATACTCTAACCAAGTTTATCATAATAGATTTTATAATATAATAATGATATAAATGGTACCCTACAACCAATTTACAACTTATTTTTTACTTTTCCCCAACATTGCACATCCTATGAATCTCTCTCCAAAAGTCTTTCCCGCAGACTCCTTTAGAAACCACCACAAGATGCACCTCATGCAACTCTCCACCAATACAAAAAAAAAGTAAACATGTGTTTTATAGGATCCACCACATCTTTCATATCATGTATCATACATTGAGTATTAAACCTCAATCGATTATTACCCATAAACCAAGTAAGGATCATGAAGCCACCACAACCTATACATGTCATACAAATAGTAGTCTATGGGAAACTATATCCAGAATACATGAGTGTGAAATAAATAGAAGCCATTGCATCCCTCTACACACATATATTTGGGATAAAAAACCATTGTACATATCATTACAAGTAACTACAAATAAAATAAATTGGGTCCAAAGGGGGTAGTCAGACATCCATCCTCCCACATGATTTTTTTACAAAAACACGTGCCCATGGCTAAGAATCCCCGGGTTATTGGGTGTCCAAACCAATAGAGTGGGGTAGCATATAGAAACACAAAAATAATAGGTTAAAATATATCATAAAAAAACTATGTGTACAACCTATTCTTAGACATAATTGTTGATAATGACTCTCTGTCTCACAGTTTCCACTTCTAAGACTATATATCTTATAAGCAGAAAACCATTCAAAAAGTTACTTTAAATTTATTTATCCATTTTTATCATTTTCAATTTATGTAAATTAATTATTACGACAATAATTAACCATTTCAATTTCCAAAATTTCATTATTTTATCATCACAACAATGTTACAATGCCTCCATGAAAAACCAAACAGATTTTGCAGCTTCTCAATGTCACAACCTTAGCGTTTTATCCCAGAAAGATCCAACCCCTTGGGTTAAACATAATTTATTATTTTATTTAACAAAATTACCATATTTAGTATTCCCATGAATTATAGAATACTATTCTATTCTACCAAATTAAATGTCATCAACATGGTGAGTAGATGAACTACTTATTGAGACTTTTGCACCTATAGTCGGAGTGCAGGTCTATACATCCCTTAAAATCTAAAAATGAAATGAATATGGAATACCCCGAACGTCCTCACTTATTTTGGATGTAAGGTTAGAAATCCCATCTTCTTCAATATACATGGAAGGTAAAAAATGTAAAAAAACAACAGATTAAACAAGCACCCAACATTCTTCTCAAAGGGTAAACCCAACTTGAACCCGTTCAATCATCCATGATGTCTTCCCCGACACCCACATGCATAAATGGATTTATCTTTCCACTCTATGGATAAAATAATACCCCAAACACTTATAATCACTAACCAAACATACAATGATATCCCTCCAGACTCATCCACCCTAGGCTCATGTCACATCTGTGCCTCCCAACCCCTACAACCACACATCTCATATCCAGAGCACATCAAAAGTTGTAGGAACAAACATATAAATAGGATCGCTTCTCCAATGAATGGAATTCATCATTCACACACAACAAGCTCTGATATTTGCATAAATAGGAACTCATCCTTTTCACAAATGAGGGTAAAGCTATCCCTATATGTCATTAACATTTATCACACAACCGGTTCTTATTCCATTTTGAATTTACTGATTCATTATTCACATGTTCCAAATACATGGAACATATGAAAAAATATATAACAAGATATCACCAAATTAATTCTGAAATTAATTTAACATGCATTTATTCGTTTAACAACAATCATAATAAAGTTTAAGGTTCATAAAAAAAATCAATCAAGCATTCAATCTTGAATCAATTTTATTATCATAAAATTATAACAACAACTACCATATTATTTAACATGCCTCTTTATCATTTTGAAAATTAATTATCAATTAAATTCAATCTTTAAGTTCTATACATATTTCCATCAGGAACATGAAAATAAACAAATCATAGATATTAAACTTTCTAGAAAATAATTAGTCAAACCATTATCATGGTACAAAGATAGAACATCACTACATAATCAATACCTATTCTTTATTCTGCTTCAAATTTTTATTATGTTAATTTCATCATGATCTAAATGATAAACCATGATAACTCTACGATTTCACATAAATAAGTAGAGATGTAGTAAATCCACTACCTCAAATATTAGTTGAAATGTTTTGCATAAGAATGGATCAAAGAAATATATCACAATCAACTCTACCACAACAACTGCATCCACTCAAGGACACCATGGAACAACCTCACCACTCAACAACCATGAAAATCCAATAGAAACATGAAGATCATGCACCATCACATGGAATGGATAAATGAGGGAAAAAATACAATATAAATAGTTATAATAGATGTAGATCATTCCTTAGATGGAATATGGATCTCTATAGATCGATAGAGGGAGCGATAGATTGTTCCATGATGAAGGAATCCCCAAAATAGAAAAGAAAAGGTCATTGGATTATATGGGGTTTTGGGGGAGCAACTTAATATGTTGGATTTAATAAAACTAAGATTCTAGAAAACACATATAACATATATTATTGGGGAATCGCATGACATGTAATCCCCTTTCATGTCATATACTGCACCAAGGTCGAGTTCTGCCAAAATCCACATCGGCTCAATGATTTATCTTATTTTTCAGACCCTAACATATTTTACACTATGAATCCCTCTTTTACACCTTTGAGAATGTCTACACACTATGAATAATTCTAGGAAAACCTATCAAATAGGATGTCACATCATTTAATGCTATTACACGATGTGTAATCCCATCCTTCTATATTTTAATTATCAAAACTTCGCCAAACATATTCTCAGCCACCTATAATCACTTATATCTTCAAAAACATGTAAAGTGTCAATCTATGCAATTCTAGGACATTACATTTAGTGTTTTTGATATTTAAAAAAACCTATAACAAAAAAAACACCCATTTATTTAAAATTCAATTTCTCCCATTTATCCAATCGTTTATTATTTCACATTAAGTTAGCATCACCATCATGATCAAACCATTGTAGACATAATTCATTCAATATATTTCTTGATAAAATGTGGAGAATGAACCATAAATAGGTTGAGACCAAATCCCCAGTAATGGTAAACATTAGAATTGGTATTTGAATTCCACTAGTGAGAAGGAGATGAGCATAATTGTATGATGACATGACAAAATTTCATGATAATTACATAAGATAACTCATACCACTCAAACCTCAATAAATAAATATGTTGATGTGAATAAATCATTAATAAATGAAATATTCCTATATTTTAGTAATAATAATCCATTTGGTGTAAATCATTATGAAAGGAAACCGTTAAAACCAACAACCATCATAGAGAAAAAGTTTAAGGATCTTGGAACATTATCTTCATATCACTCTCAGAACTGAAATAACATGTTTGGTTGACTTATATAATAATATTACAAAATGTATTAGTGAACTATAATGGACCCAACCATCTTTGCTATATCATAAAACCACCCCTCCGCAGTTTATCATGGAACAACCTATCCTTGGTTAATACCAAAATCACTAATATTTGGTTTATAATAGAACCACCCATCATAATAAACAATATCTAACAACCATATCATGACTAAAGTATATAGGGAAATAATTTCATCATAAAATCATAGAGGCATTCAATATTATTTTTAAAAAATGATTAACCCATGAAAATTAAATAAGATCCAATACAATATCTTAAAAAAATAACTATCCCCTGGAAAAGAAATGTGTTCCATGAAAATATCATTGAATCATGAATAACACCTGAAAAGTAAATGGTTTTCATGAAAATCACATTGAAACATGATTATCCCAGGGAATAGAAATATGTTATATGAGAATCTCATTGACACAATGAAAATCCCTCTAGTGAAACAATGAGGTTGGTATAATTAATGAATAAACATATTTTATCAAATGAAAAATCAGTTTTTGTAGTCATTGGTTAATTTAAAGTACCATTAAATGTTTATTAGTTCTTCTAATGATATTAAAATTTTCATTAGAATTATCGATTTTAAATATAAAAATTTAAAAAGTATTTTGAAAATTCATTTCATCGAAAAATACATTGGAAATAAATAAATTATTCATCGAATTCAATATTGGTCCTGATAGTGGAAAAATAAATTGATGTTATAAATGTTAAAAATTAACATTCTTTTCAATCATATTACAAATGATGTTAATATGACCCATTTAAAAAAATAAAAAGAAATTTACTATTTTATATTTTTTATAAGAATATAAAATAATTATCAAAATAGTTTTGGATATAATTTATTCTTAGAAAAGTACATTTTTTTAAACAATTATATAGAAAAGAAACAAGGATGAGATGAAATAAAATACATGATTAGTATCACATTCAAAAGACATTCTTGTTTTTTATTTATTCAATGAGCGAGTGAATGGAAATAAAAAATGTTATCCAAATTTAAGACTTATATATTGGAATGATATTTTTTTTAAGAAAATATGATAATATGATATCCTACAAAAGAACATTGCATATAAAAAAATTACAAAATAATGTACTTTTTAAAATAATTCATTTTCCACTTTGGTAACCCATCAATCAAAGGCCCCTTGAAAGATTAACAAAAATGAAATATTAAATTTAATGAGCATATAAATTTTTGGCACATAATGTGTAATAATTGTATTTTATATACCTAAAAATGAATATAGGTGCATATTATAAATTTATCTTTCAAATAATGTAAACTAGAGATACATATCCTTTACAATGATAATATCTTTGAACTAAGAGTTAAAAAAAAATTCAATTATGTTTATCAAATATAAATCCACATAAAACAAAAGAAAATATAAAATAATATAGTAAAAATATATTTCACATATAATCTTAGAATATCAATGATAATGAAGGAGTAATATAATCTGATGAAATGAAACTGATTTAAGAGACTCATTAACACTTAGAAACATTAAATTCAAATCCCCTTGGATGACATAATTCAAATTTGAAAAAAAACCATGAATTAAATTATATATGTTATTTTATATGTTAATAGGGGAACATATACTATAATGACCTCACCTTAGTCATTACATAATGTTCAATATTAGTTAAGAATTTACTTTATTTACCATTAATGTTCTTGATAAGTTTACAGTTTCAGAGAATTAACCAATCAGTTATACATAAAATCCCACTATTATACAAATTATATAGTATTGAAAGAGCAACCATTTTTTCCAAAATATAAAACAGAAAAAATAGAACATGATTTTTTTCATGAAATGTCTTCATAACATTCATGCGGACTTCTTATTTTCTAATATCAAACCATATACCCTATTAAAATATTAAATAATTGGATGGGAACAAAATCTTAGTAAGGGACAATAAAAGAATAATATAAATCCATATTCCATAAATACCTATATACCTATGAAGTCTATTTTGAAATGTTATATGTTTAACCAATAAATGTTAATATCCTTACCTTACCCAATAGAATCAAAACATCCCTGTAAAACACTATAAAGAACATAAATCATAAAGTTAAATTGTGGCTACAGTTCAATATCACCATTATGTTTTTAATTACTCTCATGCCTATATATGAAGTTACCTTCATGGATACATTTGTAAAACCCACCACAATATATTCCTTTAATCTCTTAGGAAAAAATCCTATAAGTTTACTTCATATCATTACCTAATGAAATGGAGCTCTCTAATGGTCTCACACACCCTTTTTTTATCGTCGAACAAACCATACTTCTAAAAAAAATCCCATAGACCAAAACATTAGTGTAAAATATGATTCATGCATAAAATAAAAATAAATGTCCACTTTGAAATCATATTTCATTATTACAAAGTCATGCACTCAAGAATGAAAACACCTTATTTGAAAATAAAATTTTAAACATTTAATTGAATCCTAAAAAATTAATGACACACTAAATAATGAAATTACATTCATTATGTAAATGTTATAAATTTCTTCAGGAATTTATATCAATATATTAAAAAGTAACATCATAATTGGTTTTTAATAGAAAGTCTCTTACCTTGAGTCTGAATGTTCTTGCAAAATCTTTATCTTCCTCAATAACAAATATTTGTAAATTTTTTAATTTCATGAAATCAATTTAAAATTTTATTATTCCTTTTAAATCACATATTATTATTTTATAAAAATAAATTATTTATTCAGGTTTATATCTGATGTTTTGATGATTTTCAATATGTTATTCCAAACTAACATTTATATGATTTATATAGTCAAACCGATCATGATCCAATTATCTCCAAAATAATATTAATGAAAAATGTAATCTCTCTTATAAATAAATTAAACTATTATATAAAACCTTTATTTATGTTTAAGAAAAATTAACAATATTATAATCATCTGCATGGTTGGTCGTACATATGCTTGAGTAACATTTTCATTTTTCAATGATCATTATGAAAATAATATAATTATTATTCTGTCATTTAATTATTAGTATAATATCATTAATGTCATATTAATCATTTAAATTTACTTATATATATAATCCATGTGATTTGGTGATTAAAAATTAATCAGATTTCATTATGTAGGTGATATTTCACATGTACGCTAAAGAAATGTTATCATTTTCATGTTCAAGGAGTGGAATGAAATTAAATGATATATTATTATTAAAAAATGAAAAATATTTCATTAATAAAATATATAACAATTAATTATATCATTACAAATTGTCTTGAGAGATGGTGATGGAAAAAATTATATAAATTTGTGCGGTGGTAGTCCACCATAAGCATGAATGATCAATTATTTTACCATTTGAAGGAACTTCAGATAGATTTTGCTGATTATATTAACATGATAACATATAATTATATAGGATACTGGATTTATTATTTATTCGGGTTTGAATAAGATTTCATGGAACTGGAAGATGAAATCAAATTGAAATGTTTGATTAAAACAAGACCAATACATTAGACATTCTCCAATTCATAACACAATAAGACAAATAAGGGTAGTATTCTGTGAACAATAATTGATATAGAATCTATGGAGGGATTATATGAATGTATTTTGGTAGAGCATGGATCAAGAAAAAATTTAGTGTGAGTAATATTGAAAAATTGGTTCCCTTTTATAAGAGAAGGAAACAGTAGTCTGGGAATTAATCAAAATATTAATATAATATAAAATTAATTTTACATTATTAATGGCCCAAAAATTACTTATTTAAATGATATGATTACAATGGGCCAAAATACATTAATCCAATGGAATAATACAGGTTTTAATTATTTTTTTAACCCTTATTTTTTACTTTTAACCCATATTTACCCATTTCACCTCTTACCATGATTTCATGTCATTTACACATTGACGGTTAATCCAGTTATGTTAAAAATATAAATGACTAAAAATGATTCATTGATGTAATATTATTCCTTATAATAATTAGTTGGATGACTTTTAGATTATTAATATGTTTTTATCATTTAATAAGATATAATTTTTTTTAAAACATTATTAATTCTATTTTGACAGTATTAATTACATGACTTTTTAAAAATATCATAATAACATGATATAATCGATATAATTCTTTTAAATCATCAAAAACATCTCAAATTAATCAATAAAATTATTTAATGACATAAATTATCAATAACTTTTTTTAAAATATTTATAATATCATTTATTTGATATTTCCTTTACTCATAATATTTAATTTTTTTATTTCAAGCAAGCAATTTAATGGAAAAGTTGGAAACGATGTAAATGAAACAAGAGTAACGTCACACCTCAAAGGGGGATGCATGTTCATTCCAAATTAAATTAAAGGAATTATAATGACTAATTATATATAATTGAAATTGAAAAACAATTACATTTGATTCTTGATTTTCCTAGATAAGATCTTTAACATGGACACCCATATGCTCCCATGCCCATATATGTTCTTCCAATCTTATATTCCCATTATTAAAGCCTCTTATCCATATTATATTCTATTTATTGATCTATGAAATATTTCCCTTATTCTAATTGGCCTACAATGGTCCTTAAAATATTTGATGAGCATCATCTTTAAGGATTATCAATATTAAAGATTCCTCAGGTATATCTTTATTAGAATGATGTAGAAGATCATGAACCACTTATCCATCATAAACAACTTCTTTAACATGCCTATTATAAATAACATTTTTGTCTAATTAGGCACTATGATGCTTTCCCACATAGCCTGAGATCCCCCATGAATTCAGAATTTATACCCCTATCACAATGATCCTCCTCGTCCCTATCATTAGAGGATGGAGCATGCTTACTACGAAGATTATATATTACATCTCCAACTCATGTTGGTCTATCCTCAATGTGGTCATTATCCTCCACCATTGAGCTAACTTTATTTGTCTAACCTATCTACACATTCTCATTTTAATACATACCATTGGTTTCCTAATAAATGTAAGAGAAGCCCCATATCATCTCTTTAGTCCCCAAAATTTATTTTGATCTTGCCTCATTTGGTTGTTGAAGGCAGCAGTAATCCTTCATTCATTTCCCCATTTTCATCTTGATAATGATGAAAATTTCAAAATCTCAAGAACCATTCCTCCATTTTTTACTCCTCAAGATATAAATACCTTAGTCATGATCTCCATCCTAACTATCACAATAAATATGACTAAAGTATTCCTCTCTTGAATCCTCCCATGAAATTTATTATCAATCCTTGTATACCTATTCTCGTTAATGTTCAGTTTGATCCGGGGCCAATTATTTAGTTCCCTTGACAACGATCTGGTCACCAGGATGTGTCATTGGAACTAAATTTCATGGGCTAGTACCAATTATATATTTAACCTATATTTATGATTCCATAATTGATCACAACCGAACCTCATACTTCATATGACCTTCCTTGGTTTGCACCTGCAACAATGTCCCTTTCTAATGATAACTACCCATGTTAACAACCCCAACATAAGATGTAGAGTTTAAATAAATGAAATTAGGTTCCCACACTATACCCAATCCATCACTCCCCAATACCTATAAAGGATCATGAATGGATATGGGTATGACTAAATCATTCCTCAATTTGATAAATATATTAGTGACCTTTAGATTAATATTCTTGTGGATCTTCACCTCATGGATGGGGTTCGATGGAATTGACACACCAGTGACCTTATCAACTCAAATTGATTGTAGAAACATAAAATTAGAATCACCATGATCTTTTTGATGGACAAGAAGACAAATCCAGACCTACCAGGTTAACCAACAAGAAAATAATTAAAGGATTTCAGGATGACAAGAAATGATCAGGGAAACATACCAACACAATTATAGTAGGAATATAACATTTCATATGAAATTAATAGAACAATATAAAGAGATATAAATGGTAACCATTACATTTGTGCATAGATATGGATGAAGAAAACATCAATCCATTCATTATAGATAAATGGATAACAATATATTGTTTATCTAGATTACCAAGGATTTCACATTCCTACAAACTCTAGGATCTGAAGACAAACTTATCACATGCTTCATCTTAAAACTGGTGTCACCTGAATCAGTCCACCCGAGTTAGAACTAAATATCTAGAGGCATCGATGAATTTATATGTCTAAATAAAGAATTTTGGATCACCAATAAAGATATTTGGGATCTGTAGACAAACTAATATTGGTAGAAAGGGAGGTAGGAATCAGGGTTTGTGAAAATGTTGATGGGGAAAATCTGATTCTCTGAAGAAGGTATAGAAAAATACTCACCTATTTAATGTGGAGGAGGGGTCCATGGTCATTTCCATCAGGTTAGGGAATCATAGTGGGGAGGGTAGTAAAGGTTCCCTTGACATATATTATGATATTTTTTAAATTAAAAAATTATTGGATTAACATTGTGTTAGTATTTAATTTAATTATCTCTTCCATAAAATAAAAAATTAACCATCAGGGAAGAGATAAAAATTATATATTTCAAAAGAACTTTTAAAGTTTAATATATACTTTGTATAACTGAATATTAAAATTATTTCACATGATATAAAAATAATGATAATACTGAATTTACCTCGAATAAAATAATATAAAGTAGCTAAATACATCTAGGTGGCTCCAAGAGCTCAAAAAATCAGACCATGGATGGTTTTGGATGAAAATAAATAAATCAATATTATAGGACCCATTCTAGGGAAGTTTTCTCATATTTATAATATTATTTTTACCAATAATCTCCTGATATACCATTAATAGTGGTAATAAACCTTACCAATGTCACTATTCATATTTTCAAAAAATAAAAATGTTCTATTTCTTAAATTTTAACCTTTGGATTACAAATATGGAATTCATTTTTCCAAAATAAAATTCAAAGAATGTTGAGAAATTAATTATAAATTAATCCCATCAATGGGATTAATCAATGGGGTTTTTAATGTAAAAATGTTTAAAAGTTCACAATGTTTTTATATCGAATTTCAATGTGAAATTGATTCCAATTAACTTTATAGGATTAAATAATATACAATTGATACAATTGTATATTGAAACTAAAGGAAATTATAATTTAATGCTAAAAATAATTCAAATAAAAACAATATTTTCAATTAAAATGCATTGATTATTATTTAGTCATGAAAACCCATATTAGAAAAATACTAAAAAATCATCCAATGTAAATTTGGATATTCCTATTTCAAATAATAAGTTTAATTTATTTTTTTTAATTATATTTATAAATGGGACTTTTTTTAAATACATATTCCATTAAAATCAAATAATGCTGATTTTTGGAAAAAATATATTTTCATTCCATAAAAATTGATTTATCTTATACACTACTAAACATAGTTTCTCTTATATCATAAAAGTATTATATAGTTCCTAAATATTAATAAAAATGAAAAATATATATTCTATAATTTCATATGTTGTTACATTATTTCCCCCTTTTTGGAAATTATGTCCTTATAACTTTATTCACTTATTATATAGATAGTGATGTATTTATCTTATAGATGTTTAAAATTTTCATGTTACCTATCCAACCACATGGTTTTTTCAGAAAAAACATAACCAGATGAATATACTTTCTTTGAAATATAGTCTCTTTCTGGTCAAGAACATGAACTGCCTATTTCTCATAACAAAGATTCTCTTTAGACCAAAAAATTTTAGGACTGAAACCATGATATGGATCTCATATATACATTCCTATCCTTAAATCATGATATATGTTTCATACCAAGGATAAAATAAGAGTAAAATTGGTTCCATATGAAACTAAACCAATTTTCTCTAGGATTTCATATGGTTAAATAAATTATGGACTTAGTTTCCCCTTTTTACCAAAATGTGTGAGACTTTTTCATGGAGAATATTTTTGATAGACATTATCACCATCCATTAAAGAAATATCTTTCTCTCAGTTATTCATATAATTTTTAGACCTACTTTGAGTTTTCCACTTGTTTCACTAAAGCAGCTGAACTTTCCCTTCAATTTCTTATAACAAATCTAGTCCCATAAACTACATTTACACAACATCATCCCAAAATATTATGTCTGCTAATTCTTTATATATTATAATTCAAATACTTCCATGTGTATACATTAATGAAAAATAATATTATAAGAAAACTCATCTAATGAATGATTTCTATCCCAACTTCCCTGATAATACATTGAACATGGACGTAATGTATCCTCCAATATCTAAATTGATTATTCTGACCGCCCAACTAATTGAGGATGAAAATATATACTGAAATTTAATATAGTTCCAAATGACTTATGAATTTCTTTTTAATAGTTATAAGTAGTCATGGGATCACGATCAGATATAATGTTGAGAAGAACTCCACGTAACCTAACTTTATCATTAAGATATGACCTACAAAGTTGATTTACTGACTGAGTGTATCAAATAAGAAGTTTATGACCGTATTTATTTAGTAAAACAATAATAACCTAGATTGCATTGTTACCTCATTAAACCATTGGTAATCCCAATACAAAATCCATGGTTATATTTTCCCATTTACACCCTAACTCCAGAAAAGAATGAAGTATCCCATTTAGAAAATATCATTCTACTTTACCCTTCTAACAATTCATACACATCATGGTAAATTTAAGAACATCTATTTTAATTCCATCCCACCAGTAATTATAAAAATTGTCTATATACATCTTAGTGCTTCCTCGATGGATTGAATATAGTGAACAATGAGATACACATAATAACTCTTTCCTCAAATTTTTTTTCATAAGAAATATATAATCACTTCTAAAATATCAAAAAAATATCTTTATCAATATTAAATGCTTGAAAAATTACATTTTTAATCAATTATACCCTTTTCTGTATCCCACATACTTTATTATATGCTTCATTAATTCAATATGATAGAGGTTAGTAGGATATCAATTTAAAAAAATAGATAAATTTCCTTCACTATTGATTTCCAAGAGAAAATTATTTAAATCATTAACCAAAGGTTCGGGTTCCAAAAAAAACATGGTTAAGATAGAATTAATTTTCTGATGAAAAGAATCGACCAATTTTTTATCTTTTCCAAGATGGTAAAGAATCATGAAATCATAATCCTTGATTAGTTACAACCATCTTATATAACTCATGTTTAAATATTTCTGAGTGAATATATACTTGGAATATTTATGATGAGTATATATTTCACAAATTACTCTATAAAAATGATGCATACAATTTTTTAATGAAAAGAAAAAAATAGTAAATTCCAAATCATGTGTAGGGTAATTTAACACATGAGGATTAAATTTATCTAAGACATAAGAAATTACCGGATCATTCTCCATAAGGACACTACCATTCCCTTTCAATGAAATATAATTTATATTAAAAAATCACCATTTTTGGAAAGAATGGTCCAAAACTGATGTATTTTTCGAAATTTTTTCAGATCCTCAAATAAATCATTAGAATTTGATGTTTAAATGAACATAACTCCTTTATTAGTTTACATATTTAGTAGGCAAGATATCCATGATTATTTTTCCATAAAACGCATCTATTAGACATATAAACAATGAAAAATATGCACTTATATTATATTTATGGTTCTTTGAAATTCATCAACACCATTTTTTGTAGGAAATAACAGTTATTATATATTCATATATAATGTGACTGTGGAATGAAATTTCTATCCACAAAAAATTATACATTATAAATTTCCCATATATTTTATTTTATTTTATGGTATTCAAATTAATATTCATTTTCCTTTCATTATCCTATTAATTTTTAGAATATATAAAAACATTATTCATAAACACTACCTCAAACTTATATATGAAATCATGAAATATTTTATTGATAAGATCCATGAATATAGATTGTACATTATTTAACCAATGAAAAATAATGTAAAATTTATAATGGACATATATAGTATAAAACATAGTCTTTTAAATGTTTTCTTCCTTTACATTCAAAAAAATATACCCCAAACTTAGGAGTCCTTTGAAAAATATTTTACTCCCTAGTTCTGGTCAAAAAAATAATCAATATGAGTCATTAGATACAAATTCTTAATAGTGATGTTATTTTAGGAGCTATAATCAATTCAATGTCTCATTGATCCACATTTGTTTAACAAAATAGATAGGATCTCTCCATGATGAAGTTCTATGACAAATGAAACCTTTGTCTAGTAGATCATGTAATATATTTTTTAAATCAAGAAGTAATACTTGATTCATTCAATAGGGGTGTCTGAAATTAGATAAAAATCAAGAACAAATTCAATAGTAAATTCTACTTCTCAATCATGTATATTACTAGGAAACTCATTGGTAAAACCATCCAGTTAATTATTTAAGCCTAGCACATTATTAATCTAAAAACTCATTTATTTTCAACAATAGATAAAAAGTAACATTTATTTAAATATTTTATCATATTTTTATCTTCATGATACTTTATCAATGGTATTGGTTCATTCTTGTACAAAAATGGTAACTCCTTTTGATAAGTAACTTATTTAGCTCTACATTCTATCTTATCAGGGTAAATCAAAATCCAATCCATACCAAGAATAAAATCAATCTCTACTAGAGTCAAACAACATCTGTTTCTGGTAAATTAATTTCATATACATCTAACAAAATATTCATATAATTTATTTTTTCTGAAGTATTTATCCAATGTGTTATTACCTTATGTTTTTTCATTATTTCATGATATAGAATTTCGAATTTACAAGAAAATTTATCAAAAATGAATGTATGTGTAGACCCTGAATCAATTAACAAATGGTTATAATATAAATAAATTAATAATATTCTTTATACCACATCATTTGATATCCCTTACATCTTCTGAACACGCTGCAAATGAATTAACCACACCTTTCTTCTTATTGTTAGGTTTCATCCCATCATCTGGGATCCTATATGAACACTTGTTTTAATAATAACCCATCTTAATACATTTAAAATATTTTAAAGAATGTATAATTTAATTTTTATTACCACTACCAAGACCATTTTCCTTATAATTACAAGCCTTATTCATAATCATAACACATTGAAACCACTTATCATAATTCAAAGGGAATTCCACAATGTATTTTTACAATTATCCTCACAAACTATAAACCTAATTTTCTTAACATTAAAATTCATTAATTATTTATTCCATATTGGAATCCACCTCGAACTCTATTTTTTTAGTTTTGATTGAACACATGGTCATAAAAACACTCTATTTCCACCCTCTCTACATATTAAACTAGTTTTTCATTACATTATAATTCCTGAGAAGGCAATACCCTTCCATATTTTTGGATTTAATCTTGTGTAAAAATAATTTATATTACTATCAAGATCCAGAATAAAATTTGGATTGTGCCATTCTAAAGGAGAAATTGTTTCTTCATATTCCACCACTAAATCCTTCTCCTACCTAAATAACATGATTTATTTTTTCATCCTATGCCGAATCATAATTGGAAAATATCTTTCATGAAATATATTTTTGAATTCATCCCATTCCAAATAATCAATTTCCTCACAATCCTTGACATTCTGGACCATCGACCACCACTGGTCATCTTAAACATAAATATAGTTAATAGAATAACAAATGTTTTTTTATTTGTATGAATACCCCATGACATAGAAAATCATTTCTATGGATTTAATTAACCCTTTAGAAACAACTGGGTTAGATGATATACTAAAACCTAAAATATGTTACCTCAGAAAATGATCCACTACTGAAATATTCCTTTGTGGTTGATTTTGATAATATCATACATGAATTACACCACCATTCAAAGTTGGCGTCAATAGATCCACTGTAGAAACAAGTAGTTCAGTTCCAATTCCAACCATCATAGGATTCCGATTTGGAAGGATGTTTTCCTCTTTATTCATTCCCATCATAGCTTGCCTATTTCCTCTATAGAAACATATTCTGAACATACATATATTAAATAAAGTAACATGGTCAAAATAAATTTTTATATCATTTCAAGTTAACTATGAATTAAATATTATTTATGGATATTATATTAACAATATTCTAACCCCTAATGTAATGTAAACCCACCATTGATGCCAATTACAAGGATTCTACCCTTATAATTTTATATTATTGTGTTTATTCAACAATAAGAATTATTTGGAATTGAGGATGTTTTTAGGTTTTGTGTTTTATATAATTATCCCATTATTCATACATAACCTACAAAATAATAAAAATTTGATACAAATAAAATAGTGTCCTTTTCCCAAAATATAAATGTTTTAAACTAAAACATGATTTTTTTTCTTTAAAAATCTTCATACTTTTAATCTTGACATATTCCTATATTTTATATATACATATATACTATGAAATATATTTTAAAATATTTTATGATACAAAATTCTTAGTAAGGGATATAAAAAGAAATAAATATACCATTAGTCAATGAATTCTTATAATCCAATTAAAATATTTTCACAATAACATAATACTCAACCATAAAACAAAATCTCTCTTTCTTACCTCATGAATTCAAATGTTTCCTGAATAAATAAATAAAAACATAAATCATAAAGGTAACCTTTTTCATCAATTCCATATCCCTCTTATATTTACTTTATCTCTCACAAATACATTAGGAGTAACCTTCACAGTTACATTCAGAGTAGCAATAATGGAATATTACCTAAATCTCTTAAGAAAAACCCTACCGGTTTACTCCATCCCTTTACCAAACTTACATAGATAAATAATGAGCTCAAACACCCTATGTTTATCATGAAACCAACCACAATCAAAAAAATCCCATGAATAATAAAAAAAATATAAACACAAGAATCGTGCACAAAATAAAAATAATATTTCCACATTGAAATTACTTTTCATTTTTAGAAAACTGCACTCTAAAAAATGAAGACCTTATTTGAAAATAAAATTGTAAACATGTAATGGGAGCATCAAAAATTAAATCAAAAATTAAATCATGAAATTATGTTCATTCTATATATGTTAAAAAACATTACATTTTTCTTGTATAAATATTGTTGAAAAGTAACTTTAAAATACTTTTTTAAAGAAAATCATGTACCTTGTGTCCGACTCATCACGTACAATTTTTTTACGTGAAAAATAAACTCAGGTTAATTATTTAATTTCCTGAAATCCTTTTAACTGTTTATTATTCAATTTATATCACTTATTATCATGATATATCAATTTATTAATTATTTATGTTCATATGGGAAATTTCGATGATATTTTATACCTTTGTCCAAAATAACGTTAATATGATAATCATATTAATATTAGTCATGAACAATAATATATTGAATATTATTCATGAAATCAAAATCACATTTATATATCAGTTATACATTTAAATCAAACCATTCATTATGGTTATGAAAAATGAACTATATTATAATCTTGGAAACGGTTGGTCGTACATGCGCTTGAGTAACGCTTCAAGTTTTCGATGATCATTATGGAATGATTATAAGTTTTATTTTATATTTGTTAAATAATATTATTATTATTAAATTAAAAATGTCAATATAATTATATATATATATATATATCATCTCTTTAATTTTGTCATTAAAATCAAATCATCTCTCGTCATGGAGGCGATAGTTCAAATGTACGCACGAACGATGTTATAATTTTCATATGCATTAAAAGGTAAAAACTAAATGATATATTATTATTTAATAGTGATAAAATTACATGAATAGCATATATAAAAATTAATTCTATTATTATAAATTGTTTTCCTTGATTGTGATAGAAAATGAATTATATCGTTTTCTGAGGGGTAGTCCACCGTACAAGTGAACAATTAATTATCTTCACATTTGATGTTAGTGGAGATAAATTTTAATTATGATATTAATATAATTAAATATAAATTTATTGAAAATAATGGTGTTATTAATTCATCTTTGTAGAAAAATATTTTGAGTATGTGGAAAATGAAATAAAACAGAAATATTTGAGTAATACAACACTTCTTCATCAGAGGATATCTTTTTTATAACCCCTTAAGACTAATTAGTTTGGTTCTATGAATTAAATAAGAGCTCTAGAATATGGTTAGGTGTTATTGGAATGGATTTGGTAAAATATTATATGAACCAAAAAAGTTTTGATGTTTGAGGAATAAAGAATATTAGGTGGCCTTTTTTGAGATAATGGAGGGGCACTCTTTGAATTCTTCAAAATATTATATTAAGATAAATTTATTTTATATGAAAAATATATTCAAATAGACTTATTTAAAATATGGGACGAATATAGGTTGAAATTAGATCAAAAAATTAGAGTTATATTGGTTTCAATTATTTTTTTATTTCTTATCTTTTTATTCAGCCCATTTTTACCGTTTTAACTATTACCGTGATATTATGTCATTCAATTTTTGAGAGTTAATATAATTAGGATAAAATTATAAAATAAAAATAAATTTGTATTTAATTAAATTTTAATCCTTATACAAATAATTTTAAAAAATAACATATTTTTATTAATTTTATATCATTTTAAAATATATTATTTATTTTAAAATATTAGTAATGCCAATTTGGATACTATTAATTACTTAACTTTTTATAATTATCATAAAAACATAAAATCTTCATGAAAATAATTTATATAATAAATAAGATGTAAATAGAATATTTAAAATTCATTTATGACATTAATTATCTCAAATAGTAATTGGATTAATATTTTTAATATCATTTTATTGATATTACTATTAATTAAACAACTAATGCTTTATCATTATGTTAGAATTTAATTTACTTATTTATTCCCAAAAAAATAAAAAGAAATTATTATGATGATGGTACAAATATTATAATTCAATATGATATTTATAGTCAAACATATCCCTTATATAACCCAATATTAAAAATATTTTCCTTGTTAAAAATAAATGTATCATAAAATTGGATTTTCATTGAACAAAATAATATTGACGGATTAAAGTAATTAAAGTGCATCCAAGATCTCAAAAAACATGTAACATGGTTATATTTTTGTAAAATAACTAATTCAATAAAATTATGAAAAGTTTTATTATATTTTTCTAATATTTATAATAGTAATTTTACCCATAATTAATGGATTTACCCGTAATTGTGGTAATAAAAATTACAAAAGTTAAGATTCTGGTTGTCCAAAAATAAAAGTTAACTATTTAATAAATTCTTAAATAATTATTCAAAATAAATTAATTTCATATAATTTTCATAATTTAATTAAAAATTAATATTGTGGAGGGGACAAACCAACATGGTTTTAAATAAAAAATGCCCACTAATTTCACAAAGATTTAATATTCAATTTTAATGTGAAATTGATTCCAATTACCTAAATTGGATTAAAATATATAAATTTGATCTAGGTATAGATTCAACCCAATTATATATATAAATTAAAATTTTATTTTATTTATATGAAAAACATTTTTTCAATTAAAATTTTGAAATTTTTACAATTACATGAAAAATAAACTAATTAAAAAAATAAAAAAACATTACTAAAAATTAAAATATACTATTACACATAAAAACTAACATGGTTTTGTCAAATATAATTTATTATATTTAAAATTTTGTGTTAAAACTACTGCAAAAAATTTGATAAAACATCATTTAAAAAATATTGTTTAAAATATAAAATTAGGTTTATCATATTGGCTACTAAACATTGAATACATTTTTATTTAAAAATTACTATATAATTCATAAATATTAATAAATAGTGAAAATTAATATTATATCATTACATGGGTTGTTCCATAAAAACAATATCAAATAAATATTGTTCATAACATTGAGATATGATCAATGAATTAAAATTAATACAAAATCCCTTACTACTTCTTTAATATCTAGTTCAAAACCAAATGAAATAGTGAACATCATATGTATTCATAAATAATATAAATTTATTTCAAATAGTTATAAAATAAATTAATATGATTTATACATACCCCAAAATAAAAACAATTTAAAAATATGGAATATCAATCACCAAAATAAAAAGTGAGATGACAAACCCTTACCTCTGGTTGGGCTTCCATTTTACATGTTCAAACCTCCAGAATAATAATAATATTTCAATTATTCTCAATTTAAATAAACTATTATGGGTTTAATAACTTGTAATTAAAACATTTATTTAATTTCTTTTCATTGAAAAATATAAATATTCAATAAGATAAGTCTATATCGTGTGTTTTAAGGACGTTTAGTTAATTGTTTCAAAATAGATTTGGTGTGTTGACCATGGTCAAATTTGTCATTATTTCCATATATCAAGAATAATCATATTTAAATAGGTACCATATATAGACATAAAATATAATTTTTTATGTCCAATAATGAGTTATATTTATGAAAAAATGAACTGTGTTATGGTTATTGTTACTATTGGTCATACGTACACATGAGAATCGTTTCCATTTTTCAATGATCATTATAGAAAAAAGGTATAAATTATTTTATAATTATAGAGTTATAATAATATTATAAATAGACTAATATATCTTTAAATATACTTATATATATCAATCTTTTGATTTATTGATGAATAATGTTTTGTATCGCTTCTTGGGGGTGATAGTCCATAAATATACATGAATGATGTTATCATTTTTTAGTGTAAAAATTAAACTCATATATAATATTTTAAGAATAATTAATATATAATAATTTTATGTATTATGAAATTTATATTACTTATATTAATTAAATTTATCTATATTATCTTATTTTTAAATCATTAGTGAATACGAATCAAAACACATCGTGAGTTGGTAGTCCTCCATACACACGAGCGATGTTATTATATCCCCCCATGGAATGAATGTTTGGAAGGCTATTGTGATATAATAAGTCAATAATTATAAATATGTCATGAATATCATATATATACTTCAAATTTATGATTTTAAAAATCCATGAGAGGTGATGATGGAAAAATAATGACATTTGTCCATGAGGAAACAGTCCACCGCATATAAGAATGAGGATTTTTTATCCCATTTGATTGGAGAGAAGATTGATATAGGTTCTTAAATTTGAATAATAAATATATTTATATGGGGGAATTTTTGTTCAATATATTAATAATTTATTAATATTTTAATAACTTTATGATTATATAAATTAAAAATGATCTGTTAAGCACTATACTTATTTTTCGATCAACCTTCTCAGGTTAGTGAAAACATTTTTTATAGGATATATTTATGATCAAACCAATTGGTATATGATATATGTAGAAAATTATGTAATACATTTGGGATGATATTTTATAATCTAAATGGATTTTAAGGAGTTAAATGAAGAGGAGAGTGGGTGGCTTTTAATTTTTTAGGTGAGTGGCACAATTGTTTTTTTTTTTAAAGAAAATGGTGTAACCAAATTTTTCAAATTACCCAAGGATCCAAAATGGAAAATTAGGTATAATTATTAAATATAAGGTTTAAATAAATTCCTAGTAATAAATTTTAGAAAAAAATTTAGATAATTTTGATAAATATATTTTTAGATTAACCCCTAATAAATAAGTTTTTATCTTAATAACAGTTTTTTATTTTAAAATTTTTCTATACTTATTATGGAGGAAAAAAAGATGAATATATTTGATAATATATATTCTTATTATTATAAATATTTAATTTATTCTTCATATTTAAATTGAAATAATTCATAAAATAAATGATTTCTTTTAAAAAAATTGGTATTCTCACTATTCACTTTAGAATTATTATTTTTTAAATAACTCTATTATTTGACAATAAGTTTATTTTTATATTATTATTTAAAAATGAAAATAATTTTATCAAATAAATATTTTATAACGTCAATAATTTAATTATAATATTTTCTTAGAAAAAAATATTTGTTTTTTAAGAAAACATCATTTTGAAGAAAAATTTACTTTCATAAAAAATGATTGACTATTTATATAGAGTTTTTTATTTAAATTTATTTAATAAATTAGTTTATACTATTATAACATTCCAATTTAATGTCTAGAATATAACTATCAAATATTTATGTGTTCGTTTAAATTCGGTGTTTATAGTTGAATATGCTATCAAATACACTGTCCATTCATTAAAATCATTGTGTGTTATGGAGTCCTTACATATTTATTTAAATATAATGGTTTTATTATTTTTATTTATCTATGAAATTAATTTCCATTTGAGGTTAGAAAATATTTTTAATTACACACACACAAACATTTATGTTATAGAATTTTTTCACCCCCACCAAGATTGGAGTTATAACATAAGAAATGGAATCACATATATATCTATTGAGTAGTTATGATAGAATTGGAAAACAATAGTGAGGGGATAAGAGGAAAAAGAAATTTATATTGAAAAATAACTATTTTACCTTTAATTTTGAATCTTCATTAACTATGAACATCACACAATGGGTTAATATGGAGTAGTGATACCAAATCATCACTAAGAAGAGGGTAATTTTATTGAAAGATAGTATGAATATAATTTAGTTAATGAAAGTTAATTTTTATATTGTTTCCTTTTCAGTGATAAAGGTATGTATATTTATAGGTGAGTTTTATTTTATGAAAAAAATAAATAATATAATATAATTTTATAACCAATGATAGTAATAGTAGTATTATTTTTATATTTATATAATTTATATAATATCCATATACCCTCATATATTTCATTATATTTCTCTGTCTCTACAAAAATTATTGAGTTATTATATTTGGTTTCTTTGAGTGAATAATAGAATTTTTAATGGTTTTTGGGCCTATGTATAGTTATATCTCATTTATGGAATACTAAACTTGTTTAATGAGGAAACCAAGTACCTTATGTTTGAGGCCAAGTGGCGTGTGCATGTCTATGAACTTGGATAGGGAAACAATTGTGTCTTTTCCCTCAATAAAATGTTTCTTAGGATAGTGGTTTTATTTACTCTTAACCCATGGGTTATTTAACTGTATGTCCAATCCATGTATCTCTTCTAGTAATCAAAAAAGGGTACAGGGATTATGAATGGTTTTTTAAATCATGGATAAAAACTATGTGACATCATGTAATTTTTACAATTTTTCATTTTATGACATTATCCTCTTATGAATCACCTCATTATTTTCATATTAGATTAATATATCCGTCAAAGAGTCTCCACTTATAGATTTTGGTAATTCCTTGACACTATATAAATAATTTCGATATATATTTTCAAATTTTAACAAGTTTTTCAATTGTATAATCAAATTTATTATCATTAATTTCTGATATTCTAAATCCATCATTTTTTCCTAAATGTAAAATATATTGAGGTTTTTGATGCTAGATATATGGATTTTTTAATTTAATTTAGGCTCTTATAGATTTATCTTGGATACACATCTCATTTTCCTAATCTCCATTTCTTGCATTGAGTTCAAAAAATCATTGAGTTGTGTCTTATATATATCCCCCCAATTATCATATATATAATTAATTTGAGATGTTTATTCTTGGATTATGGTTCTTGTATCATCCCTTGATCATTATAGGGATAAAATATCTATTGGTGTATCCCTTTTTGGTGTTTATGATATTTTTAGTTGGGTTAGGTTCTTTTGAAAGTCAATTCCTATCATTTGAATCTAATTTTTCTTGTTTAATATGAATTTGATTTCTAAATTAATTACATTGAATAATTACAGTCTATTGAAAAATTATTTTTCAATGGAATGGTATTCATGATGAAATCCCATTGAAAATGGTTTTAAAATAAATATTTATTTTAGGAAAATGATCCTAAATTGAATGGAGTTATTTGAATCTTAATTTTGATAATGAATATTGAGAATAAAAGGAGTGAAATGTTATATTATTTGAAATGAAATAAATTTATTTGAATTGATTGAGTTATTTCGTTTAAAACAATTTGATATTGGGTTTCTATAAGATATTGTGTGTTTTAAAACATGAACCCAAGGGTAGTTTAATTGATTATTTTAAAGAAATTATATCCCTTAGTATGATTTATTCTCTTGATGAAAATTGTAGATTGTGTAGTTATATTTTAAGAACACATGATAGGACTATATTAGATCTATCTAAAAATGAAATTACACAATTAAAATTAAATACAATGATGAAGGAAGGGAGTTCATTATTTAGGTTTTTCTTTTATTCCAATAAGGCTGGTGATCTGAGGTGGTGTTCACACCATGAGTCATATTTATATCATATGTGTGAGTATACCTACACGATCATAAACCAAGGACTCTTAAACATGGTGTTATGGTTAATAAGACAAGTAAACGAATTTTTATTTTTCAGTATTCTAATACATTCCTTATTTCATATAAATGATAATTTATTACTATTTTTTCAATTATTCATATATACTCTTATTTTAGAGAAAATGAAATTTTTTGTACCCAGTTTATGATATACAATGATGTTTTATATTAAGAATTTATTAATATTAAATGTGAAGATATTTACATTCCATGTCTTATTTAAAATCTAGCATATTTTTTTTCTTGATATTGAATGATTTTGGAATATTTATTAATATACAATATGGATTTTTCTCCACACACCAGACCTTTTTCCTTTTAGTATTTGTTGACATCATTATGAAAATTATAGTAAATTTAATGTCATAGTTTATATACAATCTATTTTCTACATTTTTAGGTCATTAGGAGTCGGAGATGATTTTTGGATTTTGTGGTCCACTTATTTGATAGATATTTGGAAATATTTTAGTGTTAAGGTTTGATATATGTTATTTGTTCAACAAACAATTTTTTAATGGTATTTTTATACTTATGGTACCTTTATCAATATATGTTTTTGCATAATGACAGTTTAATAGTATTATAAATGTTTCTTCATCTTTATGAGTTATTATTAAGGAAAAATTATTCCATTGTGTTTTACTAATGCACAGATTATAGTCTTTAACTCATAGGGATTAGGATGAATCATTGATCCATATCATTATTTATTCTATTATATTTTAGTTTGGATATCCGTGTTCTATTTTGAAAAATTTTCATTAGTTTCCTTTTGTTACCACTATTGTATTTTAGTAGGTATATTGGGATGTGTTGGTAGATATGGGAAACGATAATCAAAACATAAACAGAAGGTTACATGCGATTTCATGGACAACTCCCACCATAACATAATTTTAGGTACCATGAGATATTAGGAAAAAGTTTCTTTGTTTAAATGTGATGATTATAATCTAGACTTCCCCTAAATATTATATAAGATATATATTCCTCCCTATTAAAAAATGATTGATAGAGTTGATGATCTTATGAATCAATATGGATGATTCCCTTTTTAGTTATTGATATTTTTGTAGTATTGTTCCCCATGGAAGTTGTTTGAATAGCTTTAAGGAGGGAGATATTGATAGAACATGTTAATTGAACCATCCATTTGATCATGTACTTATATATTTTTTTGGGTGTGATGTACAAGATATTTCTTAATCATTTATTCAAATTCTACATTAGGTTGTAGAGGTTGTTCCTTAATGGAAAAGTATTAGAGATTGTGCCTAGGTGTTTCATTATTTTAATCAACAACCTTTCTATTGTAACAACTATCCTTAATAGAAATAGGTCATGTTGAAAAGGGAATATAAACTCTTTTAGTTTTTAGGGATTAAAAACATTATTAAGGTGATATGTTTTTTATTCAAATGGAAATGGCCTAACAGGAGATGGTTTCATTATTTATATCATATTAGAATTATTTTCACCATGGAATGTGTTTAATTAAGTATAGTTTTAATGAGAAATTATATATTGTATTAATGGTGTTATCTATGTAGAGGGAGGTCCTTAACATTTATAATTGTGAAAGGGTAGTGTCTCATAATAATAATCATGATTTCGAGCATATTCAAGTCTCACATTGGGGGGTATCCAATGACAAACTGCATTCCTGAGGGATTGAGATGGCTCTTCAAGAAGATATATAATCCTTAGTTTTAGTTCTAAATCTCACCTTATAAACTAATTTTATGGATAGATATTTGAAAGTGAAACCTGTCTTGGATTGTATGTTTGGATTTATGGGAGTTACTCATACTACTAGTTGTATTATAATTCATCATTATAATTATAAACGCATATAGTATGAATCTTGTGGTTGAAACTGTATTGTTGGACCTTGGTACAAAACTTCTTTTAAATCTTATGTAGTATGTACTAATTGAAAATTTACATGTTTTCATTGTTAATTAGTTTTCCATTAAAATAGATATTTCATAGATACATCAAATATCTATTGATCTTAATAATATAATGTAAATTAAAGTTTTTTCATTTTTATTATAATATTCTTGGTGTTACGAGCATGATTGTTCCAAGATCTACAAACCAGACAGATTATTCAATAAAAATGGGGTTTAATCAACATCCATCAGAAATAAAGATTCTTCATGTAGTGTATGAGTCTCTAGAAAAGAATAATATGGGTCACATGATAGTGGTAGGTAGCGTTACCATTATATAATTACTAGTGAAAATTTTATTAGATACTAGTGACATTCGTTCATTTATATCTATAAAAACTATAAAAATACAACAATTCTTTTACTAAGAACATGTCATGTACAATGAATATTGCTATGAATCTCAATATATAGAGATGGAATATTTTATTTTGACATAACAATATATTTTATTTATGATAAATAAATTATTCTTTCGAAAAAAAATTTCAAAATATGATACTAGAAAATTTCATTCTCTAGATGAGTTGGATAATCTCTTAAAAATCTCATGTTTAATATTATCTTTGGTGGTTCATCTTTATTCCACTAATGGGGAGCAAAATTTATTTCTAAGGGAATGGGACTCGAGGTCGAGTTGATCTGGATATACTATTTTTTACGCACTTTTTCGTCACAGAGTCTAACAAATAGAAAAGGGAAATTTCTTAAGCACAAAGAGAGTCATCCTTTGAAGAACATCAAAAATTGACAAAGGAATGAACGTGGAACCCTTTACATATGGGTCATGCAAGTTTTCTTATGGTCGCGCAAGTCACTTTCATGCCACATAAGGGTAGCAAAAATCAGTTGTGCTCCCTATTATTTTTTCGCCCAAGGTGTTCAGTGGCCTATAAATAGCCCCTGTGGGCCCCCCATTTTGAGGAAAAACTTTACAAGACTCATATTCAGGCTCTGGTCACCCAATTCTATTCCTGATGTCTTCTGAACACTTATTATGTAATTCTTTACCTAGAATGGAAGCTCTAAAGTAGAAGAATAAGGCCTAAGTATTAGAACTCATCAATACTTGCGTGCCTAAGTGTCCAGCCCTTAAGGGAAGTAAAGATACTTGTGCACCGCCTTTCCCTCTCACGGAAACATTCCTGCCACCCATTTGAAATCATCTAAGGATGATACTAAGGGCTTTAATTCAAAGTCTCCCAAGTATCACTTCATGGATTCTTTGTCTCCCAAGTTAACACATGCGCGTAGGTATACGTGTGCGACCAGGACTTGCGTTCCAGAAAAAAACTTGTGTGCCTCCTTCCTAGTCACCTTCTTTCCTCAAATCCACCTTTCCTCTTCAAATATATCCTTAAAAACCCTCTTCAAAGTCATTTGTTGCATTTTTCCTTTGTTAGATTCGTTATCTGAAATGAATTCTAAGACTTTTTTTGATTTGGGCCTCCTTCTCAAGAGTAAACCCCAAATTAAAAGTCCCCTTAATATGGGAATCCTCCTTAGGAGTAATCCACAGGCTTAATTTCTTTTGATTTGGGATTCCTTCTCAGAAATAAAACCCAATCAAAAGTCCCTCTTAAATTTTGGGCTTCCTTTTCAGGAGTTAGTCCCGAGTTAAAACCCCAAATCTCCATAAAGTACCAAACACCTTTATGGACCCTGCTCTTAGGCTTGTTTCCTAAAATTATGTGTCTTCATTTACTTGGGCGGTAATACATACGTAAGCCCCACATAATTTCTTATGATTTCATCTTTCATGGCACAATCTTAAAGTTTTACTAATACCTATTGTTTCTCACACCGAGTGTGACTCACATGATCTTAGGTTGTAAAAGTAATTATGACATCTCTCTTTGGGCCATTAATCATGCATAACCCTCATACTTATTCACTCGAACTGTGTGGGTTCTGATTCCTTTTCTAACAAGGATACGTAGGTAGCCCGTGTACAGGTACGATACCAACTCTAAAATAATCCATGTCTTTCTGAATGACAATAAACATCAAGTGCCCCACTAAGTGTCTTTATAACCGGTATGGTCATCATAATGACCAAGAGATCTCTATATAATGTATTGCAGGATACCATGGACTAAGAATCTCTAATTCATATGTATGATTCTCTATTGATGAAGAACCTCAAACACATCTGATAAATTCTCTAAATATCCTACATATCAATCATTGATTTCAATATCTAAAGGAAAAACTCATTTTAATTCTTGGTAAATTAATAAGGATCCATGAACATAAATCAAATCTATAAGAGAGTAACAGAGAAGATAATATTTCACCCCAAAAAGGTGTGACGAACCTGACCTCCCATCCTCTCAACCAATGAAAATTCTTAATCCTCATCAGTCCACAACTAATGGGAACCTACCTTTGGAAATTAGGTCCAAATGGATATAGAATTGTTGGATGTTTTCGATTCCACAAATAATCCCATTAGAAAACGATTGGAATGTTTGAACCTTAAACAAACAAGGTCATCCCCATTTCTAGATGAAAAAAAATGGTGAACCTGACATGAATCCTTAACCATGTTAAATGATGTTTTACTTATTTGTTAGGCCCCTATTTAAACTCAATGTGAGGGCCAAACAAAGAAATAAATAACATATATTCTCATCCAAAATATGTAGTGGCCAAACTTATCTTGATTATGTCTGTTATATCTAATAGGAACTCTTTTCCAAGATCTCCATAAGTTACAAAAATGGATTCTTTAAATTTTAAACCTATGAATGCCTCAACTTCTACTCCTACTGGATCCCTATCCGCTCTGAGGACGACATCACCTACTCAGCGTCTTCAACGCTGGGTCTCAAATGCACTTGTTAAAGAATACCTTCAACATAGTACCATTCTGACTCTGGAAGCCGCTCGAAAAGCCTCCAAGTTAACAAATCACCCTTGTTGTCTAGATAGCGATGAGAAATCATCAAGAAGCAGGTGGTTCCAACCATCGTCTCTCACCGTTTCAGGTCGTTATCCCCAGAACAAAATCACCAATCTCTCTCATATTATGGGGAGGTGAATGAGAAGGTAACTCAAGGCCTTAATTCAGCAAGACATGAGTCCTTCCTGAGGGATCCCATCAAAAATCTCCGCCATACTCAAGTGGTAGTGCTCCCTCAAAATGATGAGGGTATAACCTTTAGGGGTTCGGCTTAGGTTCCTCAGACCCGAGCACACAATATGAACCGTTAAAGGACAAATCCAGTTAATATGGAGTATGTTCTTACTTGTTCCCCCTTTGGATAAGTTCATCAAGCTAACCTGATGGAAAACAATGAGATGGAATATACTCCCATCTGTCCTGATGTTACTGCCCAGCATACTTGTCTGGCCATAATATGCCAATCCCACCAGGCAATTCCGGCAGAGTATTATAGGCAGGCACATACACCTGTTTTTAATTCATCAGCTAGTCAGCAGGCTCGTCTAACTACAACAAAAAAAACTCACCAATAAAATGTGGTGGGGAATAATCAGTAGGCACATACACCTTCAATTCATCATGATAACCAACAGTCTCGTTTGGTAGCACCTGGATATGTCAATTGGAAAGCTCCAATGACAAGAAAGAGGTAGAAACAATTTTCTACACCCACCCATGAGTATTGTACGAATTCACTGATAAGAAAAGGAGGATAGGAGCAAGAATACACACCTACTCCTAGCATGGACTGGACGTATATTTCTGTTCCGGCAGCTGAAGTCACCAACCACATTCTGACAATAGTGAAGGTGCAGAAGCAAATCACTTCCCATATTCTGGATGCCTGTCAGAATATTATAACAACTTTAGTAGAATCACATGGAAAAAATCATAAATATATCCCTATCAGTGGAGTGACTCATCATAATATCACTCTAGAATATATACACACCTCTTTCCCAGTCTAGGAGGGTTGTGGGTCATACTCCCCCATGTCATACGGACAATCAAGTCAGGCACATTCACCCGATTTGGATGGAGATAATCAGCCTAACCTGACCATTTCTCTTGAGCATGAACATACACCTTCCCATAATAACCACTTTCATCAACAAGTGGTTTCCCAAATGAGTAATAAGGCATCTAATAAAATGAATTATCTAGCACAATTGAGAAATCAAGATCCAATTTTCAATAAGGTCTTGCTCGATGCTGGAGATTTTGATGCATTCAGACAATTGTCTGTTTCAACTCAATATTCTACTCTCTCATTTCCAGATTTCGGAAGTAATAACAACAATTTCTAAGGTCTTCATTAAACGTTTCCTCATGAAGGATATCTTCATGATACTTCAGTCTATCTCAAAGTATCGTCTTTAGATGAGAGCCATGATAACCATCTGTGTGGCCAGAAGATCAATGAGAAAAGGTTTCAACTTTTTTTGTTACCCACCATTCTGGTCCTCCCCATGATGATGAATTTAGCTGTGAAAGACCTCTCCATCGTATTAATCCGCATTTCCTGGAAAATTATTCAAAGGAAATGCAGTAATGATAAATCCCTCTTATATTGAGGCACTTGAAAATGTGAAGCCAGTCATTTCTGATGCATTATCGCTAGTAGATGAAATACTTTCTCAGTCAGAAGATAGCCTGGGGTGTAGATCATTCTCTGAACCACCCCTGGGTTGTTTATATTAAAGTTTGATAAATTAATTCCCTACCAATCTTGTTGAATCTGATGAAGCAACAAAGAAGCAATATCTTTGGTCTAATCAAGTAGAAGAATCTTCATCGAATGAAAAGGAGGAATTTCTGAATATTAGAAAACAACTACAGAAAGGTGAAGTATCAGTCATGTTTTGGCCTTTGGCTGACTCTCAGTATGATATTCCAGAAATTTTGATGGAATATTGTATTCATAATATTCATCTAAACATGTGGAAAACTCTTTGTCACTTAAAAGAGAGAATATTATCTTATGATGAATATGAAAATCATGTTAAGATAACAGAAGGGTTATAATCCCAAATTGACTTGGCATCTCTCTCAGTTTCTCTATATCCAAAGGTTGAAAAGCAGTAGAGATCCCTTTAGCGTGCATTCCTTGCCGCGTTAAAAAGGTTTTTCCAGTTAATTACTAATACCTTATCTGGTATTCTTATCAGGGGATGGGGTGTTCATGGAGAACTGCATTTCACTGTGCTCTCCAGTAAACAAAGCCTGCCAAAAGTGGTTTCATGCAATGTTATTGCCCATGGCCATACATAGCCAATTGGTTTTATGTGTAATCAAAGGCTTTCTCAGGAACAAGCCTCAACTAGTTCTTCCCAAAGTCAGGAATATAAAGAACAAGTTTTCTAATTACTATTGCACCATGAAAATGAGAATATTGAACAGGATTATCATTTATGGCATGCACATCATCAGTTGATAGAAGTGTTAGAAATCATCCAATGACCATTTGATCCAGGTGATTTGAGTGGATGTCGGCTGATGCATCCGGCCAATTTCTGGATTAAAATCCGCAAAATCAAGAGAGATTTTAAGAAAGTCTCAGATGTATCAGCTCAGGAGCCACCTCATCTTGCCAGAATGGGGACTCTTTTAGATCAAACCTTTGGATCAACAGATGGGATTCAAGGAGTTGAGAAGGAAAAGAAGGAACAGCCCCTGTCCACCGGACTGGGGACATTTTCAAATCCTAAATCTCTTCCTCAGCGAATGTCAGTCTTCTCCCGATTATGGAAGAATCTACAAGAGGAATGTAGAGAACAATTATCAGGAGATTTCCTCCAAATTACGATTCATCAAGAATTTCCTGAGGGATCAACTCAACGAAAGACAATTTATCATCAAGGACATGGAAGAAGACAGTATCACAGAAATGTCGATGGAAGATATTCAATGAGTTATGCATCAATAAATGTTATCAATGTTGTTGTCACTGATCCCCCAGAACATGAGGTTCACTCAAGAAAGGCACATGCCAAGGAAAAGCGAAAAAGTTCGGTTACGTCCCACCCTACCTTTGGAGAAGTCCAATCACTCTCATTAGAGGAAAGGTTCGCACAACAAGAGGAAGAAATGAAAGAGTTAAGGAGGTTGAATGCATAACTACTTCAAGGTAGTAATCCTCAAAAGTGTGTTGGAGTTAGTTAGTCCAGGTAATTTATTGCAGTTACTAGGATGGATCAAAAATATCCTCCTTTACAAGTACAGCCTCACAGGTCCAATCCTATGGGTCATGTGCGACAACAACAGGTAGTGCTACCATCAGTTGCAGTACTAGTCACCACACATGTCCAAACTCCAGTTATTACACCTACTCAGGTCCAAGCTCAACCATATATTTCTCGAAATTTAATAAATACCATTGAGTCATTAACGGCTCGGTTGGAAGCTATGGAAGGAAAACATGCACAAGTTCAACTGGAAAAAAAGCTTACCCTGAATGGGTTGATGCAATTCCTCCCCCATCAAATTTTGTGAATAACACATTCCATATTATTAATGTTTTGGGGGACCCAGAACAACACTTAACACATTTATTATCTCATTGTGATCTTATGATGGGAACTCCTCAACAACAATAAGCATTTAAGATCAGATGTTTTTTGCAGTCATTAAAAGGGCCTGCTTTTGTCTAGTATACAAGTTTGCAGTCTCGGTCAATTACCGGGTATGAAGATCTCCGTCAACGATTCCTTCTTCAATTTAGCTCAACTTTTCCAAAGGAGACAGTTTTTTATCTTACAAATTGTAATCAAATGGAGAATGAAATAGTTTCTAATTTCATTGCTCGATGGAAGAGATTAACAAATTCCTTAAGATTAGCACTCCCTGAAGAAGGGTTGTTGCCAATCTGTGTGGCAAATTTTCATGATGAATTACTCACACTGTTGATCCCTATGAAATATATAGGATGGTTTCGATACCTTACTTAAATCACTCAATAAATTGAAGATTCTTATATAGAGACTAAGGCTAAAACTCGTGTAATTCCATCATCTCTAGGAAGGAGAATAGGGAGAGCATAGACTACTACAGTTACACTTTAACAAGCACATGTACATGCTTCCACTTCAAAACCTTCATCATATCGAAGGGCTCCACCTTCTGAGCATCAACAACAGTGGCTGTCTTTCCAAGATGATCAAAGAGATCAAAGATAGAAACATTTGAGGACATAAAGAACAATGTTTATTCTTTCCGAAATGAACAAGTTCATGGTTACTTCATTTCAGTTCTGGAAAATAATTTGGTTTAGTTTCCATGGCCTAAATGGACGAACAAGGAAGGATATGAAGACCTTACTAACTATTTTCCATTTCATAATATGTTGGGACATCCCATTCAAGAGTGTTTTTTCTTCAAAGACCTTCTGAAAAGATAGTGGACTCTAGATAGGTAAAACTGAAAGGTTCTTCATCCCAAGTAGCATGTGTTACTGCTACAAATCTAGAGGAAGAAGGAGAGTGGAATGAAGTTAAAAGAAAAAAATGCACAGAAATATGATGATTGGATAGTCAGGAAAACGATCAACCGAACTCATGTCATTTTACAAAAACTATTGAAGAAACCAATTGTGTCTTCTACTATGAATTCCACAAAAAAACCCTTCGTCAGAAGGAAAATACTCAAAGAGGTGTCATTAATTGAAGAAATAAGATAAGTCAGAAGAATATGAGATCATGTCAATGCGTAAGTTTTCTTTTACTATGGAAGATTTTATTCCCTCTATATCAAAAGCACGGGCACCGTCCCACCAAATGGCACAACCTGAAATGGATCATCAGGCAGAGTCTTCATCATATGAAGAGTTGATCTTTGTTTCTGTTAACATGATTCACATAATGGATCTGTATTCCAGTCACAGTTTCGGTCTTAATATGCCTGAGTTCCCTGTATCAAACAGAGGAATTAGAGGGAGTTCCAGAGGTCTAGGATATAGGGGAAGACCTGGATATTTCAGAAGCCACTATTCCAATCCTACCTCTCCTAGAACAGTATATGTAGCAGAAACTCATGGAAATTCCCTTCAGTAGGCTCAATAGGAACAAGAAAGTTCTTCCACACATGGTAGATTCGGTCCTGGAACAATTTTTTTGGAGGATCGGTTAGAGGTTAAACCTTCTTCTTCTCAGCAAGTAAATAGACCTTGTCGGTCTAATTTTCCAAAGCTAGGAGTAATTCCCACTCGTACCCCAATACAAGATGCATCTACTTCCAAATAATCAACTTCTAAGGCACCTGTGAAACCACATGTTCTTGTTGGGATAAGCAGACCTTTGGACCAAAAGTATGATGTATTGAAACATTTGGCCCATGTACCGTCCATGTTATCAATTCTGGATTCCTTGAATCCATCAATGGATCTTCGAGAGGCACTCATTGAGGATTTGTCATGTCCTTAAGAATTCGAAACTGAAATTGATGTGGTTGAACTCTACCATAAAGAGAATGATCCAGTAGAATTCCTTGCAATGATGTCTTTTGTAGATGAAGTTGAAGATGATGTTGTGAATAGACACATTAGACCTTTGTATTTATCTGGCAAGGTCAATGATGTAGACATTCGACGAGCTTTCATTGATAATGGTTCAAGAGTCAACCTCATCCATATTCATACACTTCGTCGATTGGGCCTCACCGAATCTGATTTATCTCCTTTTACATTAATGTTATATGGATATGAAAAAAATGAACAAGATTCCTTGGGTGAGATTACTCTCAGAAATCATTTTGGAGACCTTGTATCCAATTCATATTTCATGGTTGTTCGTCATGACACAGGCTTCAACATTTTTTTTGGAAGACCTTGGCTGCATCAACATGTGGCTATGCCTTAATCATACTATAAATGTCTCAAATATTGTTTCAATGGTCAAATTGGGACATTGTATGTAGATAAATCCCCATTAAAAACATGTGAATCTCAATATATTGAGGCAGAATTCTATCATATGGAGGGAAAAGAGAAATCCACGATAATTGAGGTTACCAAAATTAATGCTCCATATGGCTTGGAAAATATTCTAGTAAACCCATTCATACATGTCAGTATAGATTATGTGTTGCCTATCAGTCAAATTGACAAGATAGACCCAATTCTGAATACTCTTATGGAAACATCAATAATTTGAATTACGACAACCAAGCCAGATAGCATGGGAGAAATTGGTGATTCACCAAGCAATGATGAATGCTCAAATGGATATGTCTTCATTTCATCCTCTAAAAGCCAGCAATTCTATACTTCATCTACCATGCTAGAAGAAGTTATAGCTATGTCATAGATGAACGATGATGTTGATTATCAATCCATCATCTCCTCTTTATTACATATGGAAGACCCTTCATCATCAATAGGGTCATAAATGGTATCCTCTTCTTCAAGATGTTCAAATTCTAACTTCTCTCCTAGTCATGGAAATTCGTCTTCATCGTCTACTATGAAAGTAGAAACAAAAGGAGTAACACGCATTGAAGAAGAAGGGGAAGATTACAGGGATGCTCCTCCAGCATTTGAAGAGGGTATCTCTACCACTGTGGATGAACTCAGAGAAATAAATCTGGGTACAAAAGAAGATCAATGCCCACATTAAATAGTGCGGCCATGACACTTGAATAGAAATAAATGTATATTTCATTTTTAAATAAAAATCGAGATATATTTGCATGGAATTATACAGAAATTCCAGGGCTTGATCCTGATGTTTCTACTCATCATTTGGGTTTGGCAGAAGAACATCGAGGATTCAAGCAAGACGTAAGAAAAACACCCCCAACTTATGCCTCCAAAATTGAAGCTGAAGTGGATAATATTTTCAAGGATAACTTCATCAGAGAAGTTCAATATCCTAAATTGATGGATAATATTTTCCCTATGAAAAAGAATAATGTACCAATTAGTGTTTTTATTGATTTTAGATATCTTAATCAGCATTATCCCAATGATGATTTTCCAATTCTGATCACAGAACTCTTAATTGATGCAATAGCTGGCTATGAAGCACTTTCCATTATGGATGGATATTCTAGGTATAATCAAATCTGGATGGCTCTATAAGATGAAGAATCTACAGCCTTCAGAGCCCCTCAAGGTTTGTTTTTCTATCGGTTAATTCCCTTTTTCATGAAGAATGCAGGTGCAACATATCAATGTGCCATGCATTATATCTTCAAACCCTTTTTAGGGAAATTTGTTGACTGTTTTGTGGACAATTTGGTGGTTAAATCCATAAAAATTTATAATCACTTGGATGATTTGGAAATCATATTCCATAAACTTCAACAAGACAATTTGAAAATGAACAGCTTAAAATGTGCTTTTGGGGTAACCTCAGGAAAATTTCTCGGCTTTGTTGTATGCCACCATGGTATCGAGGTTGATCCTAAGAATACAAAATCAATCCTTGGTATGTCACCTCCTCGAAATTTGATGGAATTGAGAAGAATACAAGGAAACTTGGCCTATATTTGGCATTTCATTGCCAATCTATCATGAAAATGTTTACCCTTCACAAAATTAATAAAGAAGGGAGTCACTTACCAGTAGACTAAAGAATGTTAATAAGAATTTAATATTATCAAGAAATATCTCCTGATTCCACCGGTATTAATGCCACATGTTGGAAGAATACCACTTATTCTTTATCTGAAAGATTTAGAGAAATCATAAGGTTCCTTACTTTCCTAAAAGAATGATGTTGGGAATGAAAACCACCTTTACTATCTCATTCAGACTATGCTTGATGCGGAAACTCGATATTATAATATTAAAAAGTACTGCCTAGTGTCAATCTTTGCAGTTCAGAAACGGAGACACAACCGGCAACATCATGAGGTCCAATTGGTATCTCGCAATAACCCACTAAAATTTATCCTTAGTCATCTAACGCATACATGATGTCTAGTAGGGTGGGTAGTTATTTTGAAGCATTTTGATATCCAGTATGTGTCTCAAAAGGCAATAAAGGGCCAAGCTCTGGCAGATTTCCTTACTGAACACCCTTCAGTAGGAGATAAATCTTTAGATACTGAACTTCCTAATGAGGAAGACTTCTCTATTCATGATAATCTTCAAACATGGGAAATGTATTTTGATGGTGCTTCTAGAAGTCCAATAAGGAAGTAAATGGAAGATCCTAAATTCAACAATGTTGTGTTAGTAATTGTGCTTATTTCCCTAGAAAAGGCAGTACTACCCTATTACTTCTTATTTTTAGAAGGTGGTAAAAACAATAAAGCAGAATATCGAGATCTCATCGCAGGATTGGAGTTGGCACTTCAGGAATAGGTGAATCACTTAAAGGTAAAAGGTTATTCATATTTGTTAATCAAACAAGTCAATGGGGATTATGCCATCAGAAAAAAAGAGTTAATTTCTTTGTATGATTATGTCAGAGAGTTAATGGAGTAATTTCCTTCGGAAACGACATTTTCTTATGTCCCACAATCACAAAATTCTCAAGTTAATGCACTGGATAATTTAGCCAAAGATCTGGAAGATCTAAATCTGGACGAAACAATCATCAGTATTTCCCATCGTCATACATTTTCACCTTATGTTCAAATCAGAGCAGAGGAAATCAATGATAGTAGTCCCATTTTTGAACCATATGGTCATACTATAGGATGAATGACATATAACTAGGAATACCTTAAAAATGGAACACTCCCACCTGATAAATCTGGGAAAGAACAAGTCTGGAAAAGTGTGGTCAATTTTACTCTTTATGATAGCCCAGATCACCAATAAAATTTCTACAAGAGAGGTTTTGATGGAATTATCTTCAGATGTAACGATGGTGAAGAGACAATGGCTGTCATGAAAGAAGTATGTGTAGGAGTCTGTTGTGACCACCAGTTTAGACATAGACTATCTGATCAAATTCAAAGGCTTTGATACTTTTGGCCTTCAACGATACAAAATTGTGTTGATTTCACTAAGAACTGTAATTATTTCCAAGTATATTCCAATTTCATTCATCAACCCCCAAGAGATTCTCCATATAGATAAATACTCATGGAAATTTTCCACATGGGGAATGGATGTAGTAGGACCTTACCCTTCGGCTACATTCAAGCAGTTTAAGTATATTCTTACTCCTACTGATTTATTTTCCAAATTGGAAAAGGTAATGCATCTCAAAGAAGTTATTTCTAAAATAATTTTTAGCTTCATAATGTCTAACATCATTACCAGATTTGGTGTCCCTCATACCATATTGAAGGACAATGGAACCAACTTCTGTTCATTCGAGGTAAGGAACTTATATCAATAATACAAAATCAAATCCAACCATTCATCTCAGTTTCATGCAGCAGCCAATGGCCAAATAGAAGCCTTTAATAACACTATTTCAAACATACTGAAATATATTGTAGATAATGACATGAAATCTTGGCCTAATAAACCTTTTCATGCTTTATGGAATTATCGGACCACCACCCAAACTACTACGCGGTCAACTCTATATTCATTGGTATATTGAACAGATGCAGTCTTGCCCATTGAGGTTCAATTACCTTCACCCAGAGTATCCATTTTTGACTAGTCATCTATATATAAACAATCTCAAAAGTGATTGGATGAATTGGAACAAATAGATGAAAAAATATTGTGCACCCTACACCACTTGGAAGTCTATCAGAATCAAATAGCATAGGATTTTAACAAAAAAGTTCATCTCCATTCATTCATTCATGGAGAATTGGTATTGGTCCTCAGAACTCCAATGATACTAGGAATGAAACCTCCAAATCTTGAGTCAATGTGTGAATTACCTTACTCAATACATATGGTCTACTCCAATGGAGCTTATTCTTTAATCTCAATGAATGGAGAACTCATCACGACTCAAACCAATCCCAGATTTCTGAAGAAGTATTTTGTGTAACACAAATACATATTTATTCCTTACTACAAGACTTTAAACTGCATGGTCCTTTAGTCCTTACTGAATTTCATTAAACTGCATGGTCCTTCAGTCCTTACTGCAAGACTTTAAACTTCATGGTCCTTTAGTCCTTACTCCAAGACTTTAAACTGCATGGTCCCTCCATTTTCAAACATGGCGTTAAATTGTGTCTAGTCTCTTATATGTCCTACAATACATTAAACTATGCATCATTAGGGTTGTTTCTACCTCTTGTTTCTCACACCGAGTATGCCTCACATTATCTTAGAGTAAACTTCAACCACAACACCCTATTTGGACCGCTAACCATGTTTAAGTCCTAACAACATTTTTAGGTTGTTTTCCTCAATAACAACTTAATAACTGATTAATTATTCATTTGAACTACGTGGAATTTCATCCATGCCTTCTAGGCTGGGTATGTAGTCATCCTTCTAAGGTTCAAGCCCAAAAAAATATCTTCACATCGGTTCACCTCCATCTAATACGATGTTGATTCGTGAAACATCCCCTAAAACAAATATCTTCACATTGGTTCACCATCATCCTTGCTATATGACATTAAACTATACATTCCTCCATTGTCCTCACTGCAAGACTTTAAACTGCATAGTAATACGTCTTAGTTATGTGACGATAAATTGTCCAGCACCGGTCCATGCATATGACCCTAAACTTTTCATACTTTTCCCTGTATGATAATAAACTACCATAGTCTTTGACACCTTCACCTGAGAGGGAATCATTATTGACATTGATTTCCAACCATCTCTTATTCCAAGGACTAAAGCATACATGGAAATGCACGAAACTTTAATCTTGGGTCATGTCCCCTTTCACCCTTCCATTGTAAGAACCAAATCTATACATAGGGTATTTCACGCACTACATATGGCTTGATTCCCATCCTTATGGGATACGTAGGAAAGTTTGAGCATCCCACGAATCCAGCCCCAAATCTTTGGGCCTAACCCCAAATTCCACTTTCAGTCTCTTGGATGAAAAGTCCCCTTGTGAAAACATTAATGTGGTATGAAAACCATGGTCTTTATTCACATCAGGTTTATATGTGTATTCTTCATTGTGGCCCGAGCTCTGTGAACCTAAACTATGATCTCATACACTCTCGTCCCATATGAAATTAAACTGTATTTCAAGAACTATGTATGGATTGATTCCCATCTTTATGGGATACATAGTGAAGTCCAGCATCTCAATTCAGGATCTAGCCACAACATGTTTATGGTTAGCATTGGCCTATGTATCTCCTTCATGCATTGGATAATTCCCATTTTGATGTGTCATACTCCTAACCTTATATACTTCTAGATCTCCATAACCCTTTTCTTGACTTCTGGAAACAAAATGTCTGATGCCCGGGAATTCTTTTTCCTGACTATGCAGCACGTGCCCCTAGGTCACCTTTCATAAATAGTCTACATAACGGACCTGTCAGCCAAATGATACTATTATTTGACTATGCATCCAATGCCCTTAAAATGGACATGCATAATTCAACCCCTTAACAGGTTTTTCAAATAGTGGTAACTTAATTCTTGGGAGACGAACCCCTTTTGTCCTTATTTGTCTTGATGAAAATATGTAGGGATCTATAAAAATAGATATCCTTAACATATTTTTACCATACTCTTTTTCATGATCTAAAATTATTTAAGTCTAGGGTTTATATTTCCCGTCCCTACGTTTCGGTCAGACCTTCGTAGGAGTGACATTCCTCCAATTCTTTGACAATATTGATTAGAAATATCCCCTCCATATTCAAGTACCTCTCTCCATACAGAAGACTCTATGCTTTGGAAAATTTGAATCTCCATAAACTTTCACTAGATTTTATCCATAGAAAAGTAAAATTTCTAAGAGTTCTTTTGCCTAACTATACAGCATGTTCCCCTAGGTGGCCTTGCATAAGTAGTCTATATAACTGACATATCATCCAAAAGATGCTATTATTTGACTATGCATCCAATTTCATTAAGTGTCCTTGCATAATTCAACCCCCTAACTAGTTTCTTAAATAGTGGCAACTTCACTCTTTGGAAATACTTCATCTAATGCCTTTTAGACCCTTTTTCATATCATTCATCAGATTCAAAATTTCTTAAGTTATAGTTTAAATGTTTTCCCCCATACTTCTATGTGGATATTTGTTTTCAGACAAATTATCAAGGAATTGAGTCAACTTTAATCCATTCGGTCAAATATATTCAACCTTAAACATTAGCCTTTTATGTCTGAAATTCATGACTTTAAACTGCCAATAACCACAAAGACCCATGGTTTCACTTTTTCCACAGAGTCAAATCCTCTTTACTTTTTCGAATCCAAATCTGAGGGGGGACTTTTGCTGATGCTCTTTTCCATCACAGATTATAATGAATGGAAAATGGAAATTCATTAAGAACAAAGAGAGTCATCCTTTGAATAACATAAAAAATTGACAAAGGTATGAACAAAGAACACTTTACTTATGTGTCGGGAAAGATTTCATATGGCTACGCAAGTCACTTGCACGCCACATATGGGTAACGCAAATCACTTGTGCACCCTATTATTTTTTATCCCAAGGTGCTCAGTGGCCTATAAGTAGCCCCTGTGGGCCCCCCATGTCAAGGACGAATTTTCCAAAACATAGATTCAAGCTATGGTTTCCCAAGTCTCTTATGTACATCTTCCGAACACTTCTAAGGTAATTCATTACCTAGAATGGAATCTCTAAGGAGGAAGAATAAGGCCTAAGTGTTAGAGCACATCAATACATCAATGCCTAAGTGTCCATCCCTTAAGGTAAGTAAAGATACTTGAGTGCTACCTTTACCTCTCAAGGAAACTAGCGCTCCACCCATCCGAAAGCCTCAAAGGACGATTCTAAGGGATCCAATTCAAAGTCTCCCAAGTACCAAATCATGGATTCTTCATCACCCATGTTGACACATGTTGCGCAAGTATACTTGCACGACCAAGACTTGTGCACCAGAATAATACTTGGGCACCTCCATTCTAGTCACCTACTTTCCTCAAATACACCATTCCTCTTCAAAGATAGCCTTCAAAACCCTCTTCAAACCCATTTGTGTCATGGTTCCTTTGTTTTATTCCCTATCTGAAAGGAATTTGGAGAATCTATTTTGATTTGGGCCTCCTTCTCTGGAGTTATCCCCAATTTACAAGTACCCTTAATATGGTAATCCTCCTAAGGAGTTAGCCCTGGGCATAATTTCATTTGATTTGGGATTATTTCTCAGGAATAAAACCCAATCATAAGTACATCTTAAATTTAGGGCTTCCTTCTCAGGAGTAAGTCCCGGGTTAAAACCCCAAATCTTCATAAAATACCAAACACCTTTATGGAACCTCATCTTAGGATTCTTTCCTAAAAGATTGTGTCTTCATTTACTTGGGCAGTCATACATACGTAAGCCCCACATCATTTCTTATGATTGCATCTTTCATGGATCAATCGTTAGGTTTTACTAATACCTATTTTTTTTCACACCATGCATTACTCACATGATCTTAGAGTGTAAAAGTAGTTATGACATCTCTCTTTGGGACTTTAATCATGCATAAACCTCATAATTCTTCACTCAATCTACATGGGTTCTGAATCTTTTTCTAACAAGGATACGTAGGCAGCCCATCTGTGGGTACGATCCCAACCCTAATATAATCCCTTTCTTTTTGAATTAAAATAAACATCAAGTGCCCCATTGAGTGGATTTATAACCAGTATGGTCAGCATAATGACCAAGATATCTCTATATAATGTATTGAAGGATACCATTGACTAAGAATCTCTATTTTATATGGATGATTCTCTATTGATAAATAACCTCAAATACATATAAAATATTCTCTAAATATACTACATATCAATCATTTATTGCAAGATATAAAGGAAAAACGTATTTTCTTGCTTGGTAAATTAATCAGGATTCATAAAAATAACTCAAATCTATAAGAGAGTCCCAGAGTAAAAAATAATTCCCCCCAAAAAGGTCTGATGAGTCTAACCTCCAATCCTCTCGAACAATGAAAATTATTAAGCTACATCAGTCCATAACTAATGGGCACCTACCATTGGAAAGTAGGTCCAAATAGATATAGAATCATTGGATGTTTCTAGTTCTATGAATGAACCCGTTAGAAACCGATTGGAAGGTTTGAACCTTAAACAAACAAGGTCATCCTCATTTACAGAAGAAACAACTATTCCGATGTTTGATAAGATATTAGTCATGTTTTCATCTGAGGGGGAGTAAGAATCTTTATGAGGTGATATTCCTCCATTAGAGGATGAGTTTCCTAATGTTTTCACATCATACTATAATGGTATTCCACTATTTAGGGTGGATAAGTTTTATATCAACTTAGTACAATGTAAGAAGAATATTTATATTCCCTCTTACCAAATAGAACCTAAAAAACTAACAGATTTAATAACCTAGTTGGATGATTTTTTATCAAAGGGATTCATTCATCATAGTATGTCACCTTAGGTCGTACTATTTCTTTGTATAAAGATATATCATAGAACCCTAAAACATTATATTTATTATTAAAAACTATGTTAGTTCATTCTTAGTAAAAATTATCTTTTTCCCTTGTGGAAGTATTATTTGATCAGATGAATGGGGATATGTTTTTATCAAATGTAGAACTTTTTTCTAGTTGTCAAAAGATAAGGATAAAAGAGTTTCATACCCATAAGACTACTTTCAGATAAAGGTGTCTCCACCATGAGTATATTTTTAAACCTTTTGGTCTAACCAAATCTTTTACTTTGTTAATGTAATTGATGATTAGGATTTTAAATAAGAACCTATATTCATTAATTTTTGGTATTTTTGGTATTTTTGGATGACATTAGAGATTAAACTAAAACAACATAGGGTCATGTATAATCTAAGAGTAGTTTTGGACATCTTGATGAATCAGTATCTTTATTTTTGGAATTTTAAATGAAACTAATGGATTTGATGGTAATTTTCATTTGGAACATGGTTTCTAAATATTGCTTTTTAGATTATTATAATAAGGTGAAAGATGTTATGACATGGGAGGAACCCTGGAAAATATACATTTAGAGAATCTTCAAAATGGAAGAGTAATATTGTTATTTTGTAAATAATTACTCAAATATGGAATCCCCATTGAATGATATTTCATATAAGGACTTAACCTTCATATGGGATCCAAACTCTTAGATATAATTTGATAATATGAATCATGATTTGAAATATATTCCATTTTTGACACTTAATAGATATCGGAAAGGCTATTTAGTCAAATGTGATTCATAAAGATTGGGGTTGGAATAAAATATTTTGCATGGTAGTCATGTTGTTGGTTATGGTTCTCTTTATCATCAGCCTAATGATAAGAACTATCTCACTCAAGATCTATAAATGATAGATATCTTTCACACTAAAAATAGTGGGCTTCATAACATTTTCATAGAATGAATTACTATATACTCCAATCAGAAGAGATTGAATAATATCTGCTCCCAAAAATATTTGAACATCTGGAAGAGGTTGATGGGTGGAGTTACTGCAATCCATTGAATTAGAATTTTTTTACACCACTAGTAAGTGGAATTTTTGTACTGCTTATCTAAGAAAGAAGCATCTATAATTATTCATGAATTAATTTTTATGAAATCAAACAAGATGTCTCTTTTTACCATATGAATACTAGAGTCACAAACGATGGGAATGGGGTTGTTTTATATAACTTTTTACTAACTTCCACTCTTTTAGAGTTGAATTTATACCAAAATTATCTTGATGATGAGTTCTTAAGAATTATGGAATAATTATATGGTGGGGAGACCATTAGTGAATGGTCTCAATATTTTATGGGTATTCATTTCTTTAGGGACCGGTAAGTGGTTTAGTTTCCTATAATGAAGACTTTGATGGGGGGTTGTCAATATTCCCTATAAGTGGTACAACAATTAATGATGAAATATTTTATGATATGGGGAATCATTTTTTGTTGTATGTTATGAAATGATAAATTGATTATTTAATTTCTCATTTCTATTATTTAAAATAAATCATGGATCAACATCAGAGGCCTGCAGTTCTTATTTAGCCCTGTATTATGATGACATGGATGTGGGATGATATATTTATGGAATTTGTTATTATGATTCTATATACCTATTGAATAAATAAATAAATTTTTTTGGTGATTGACCAACAGACACAATTGTAGAACTTCAGTCTCATTTGTGATACCATTAATGTTTAGGACTTGGGAATTCTATGTGCAGAGGATATCATTATATTTCATAGAGTTTTATGTTAAATTATTTCTGATAGGGATTCCTAAATTAACAATCATTTTTAGAGACTCCACTAAGAGGCTATAAAAGATTATAATTGTATAACATGCTATGATTAGGGTTAAATTGAATGGGATTTACATATTCAAGAAGATATTATATGTGACCTCTTCCTTGAATTTGGAAAAGCATGATATTTTCAAATGGTTGTGGTTGTGTTTTACTAAAAAATACTTACCATTAATCTATTATGATGCCACCCTTTGAAGAAGGGTGCAGTTTTTTCATGTAAGTATCTGCACTATTAGTTTAATATTCTTGAATCATACCTGGGTAGAACTTGTTTTATACAAGAGATAATGAAAATGTTTTAGTTAATTTATAATAGAATGGTAATGATACCAATCTTGTTTAAATATTTTGTTAATCAACAAAAATATATTTTCGAGTTATTGTTTAGTGCCATGGTATTTTGAATGTCTCACCCTGGTTCATTCATCAATGTCTTGGAAAACAATATAAGGTTGAACTTAGGTATATGGGTTCCCTTAAGGTTATTAAGAGTTTTGTAATGTTGGAATAAATTGTGGATTTTCTTCCCCATATGAGATTGTTTCATGATGTTTTTAACCAATACAATCTTAAGAAGAATCGTTCTGAATCATCTCATGTATTGGTTTGAAAGACATTGATGTGGTTTCTGATATTATCTTAAATGAGTGGAAGATTTAGATTATTTATTTTAAAGTAATTTTTATTCAAATAAATAACATACCCCATGTTTAGTTATTATGGTAATAATGTTTTGATTCTGATTTGATATAATATAACGATGCTTTGATGAGAGATAATTTTACTCATCTATTTTTTTGTGGAGGCGTATTAATATGATTTTTAAGGGATTAAAAAAAATTTATTGGGTACAATTTTAATATTTAGAAACTATATTTTCAGTTCAAATATTTCACAATTTTTATTTCCTTTTAGATGTATATTTTTTATGCTGTTTGTGGTGACTAATGGAGTTTTTTGTGGTATGTAGGTTTATTAATAGTTAGATGAAACTATATGGGTATTCCTAGGAAACCATGTAGGCTATGTTTGATTGAAAAGGAGGACATTTGGTTAGGTTCAAAACTAGTGAAAATAATGTAGTATACCACTCAAAACTGTGTATCGTGGGATTGTGGGATTATGCATGGTTGTAAAGTAGTTTTAAAAACTATATGAAAAAACTGTGTGGCTGTTCTAGTAACCTAAAATGGGGAACATAGTTAGTGATTGATTTTCCAAATCATATATCCAAAACATATGACATGATGTTATTATTCTTATTTTTTATTTTATAACCTCATACACTCCAGAAGTACCTCGTTCATCTCATATTGGAAATGGATCTCAACCAAGGAGACTCATCAGGAGATTTTGACGATTTGTTTCTTATCGATAGTTGATTATGATAGATCTTTGATTGTTGGATAAATTTTTTCAAATGTATGGTATTTTTTTCTCACCACTCATAATTGATTTTTTTGATTAATCCTTATTTCCTTGAACACAACCGTAGAATAAGGCTTTTGATACAAGGTATATGTTTTGGGTATTTATCTATTTGGGTTAATGATACATATATCATGGTCTTAGGAATAATTTTCTAAATATCTATTGATGGTTTTGAGTTCTTTAAAAAATAATTTAGGGTTTTCTTTTCACACTCTCCCATCATTTTAGATATTATGATTTAGAGTTGTGCACTTCACAATATTTGTTTTGTGTTCCTGAATTGATCATTTTACCCATCGACTCTACATTAGTATATCCCTTTTTGGGCATTAATGAGATTGTGAAGTGTGGGATGTTCTTTCATATGAAAATTTATATCATTTGATATCATTATTGGGAAATTATTTTGAATTTTCATTCTAAATGATTTCCAAATATTGAATTTATTATTTTGATAAATTATTTTGAAATTTAATTGTGAGTGTCATGAAATCCATTTGAAAATTGATTTTAAATAAAGGGTGATTTTTGGGAAATGATCTGGAATTAAAATAAGTGATTTGAAGCACAATTTAACTCATGCATTTTGAGATGAAAATTAAAAAAATGTTTTATTAATTGAAATTAAATTAAATTATTTGATTGGCATGAGTTATTGATTTAAACCATTTTATATAAGTTTTTAAATGAAATTACTTGTTTTGAAACATGATCTTGGGGTGTGTACAAATTATTATATGATATTAATGAGAGATAAAATTGTCAATAATTATTTACAATTACATAGGATAATTGGTATTTATGTTTTCAGAACATGCTCTTTTCATGTTTTATCACTTCATAGTAAAATAATGATGAATAAAACACTATCCAAAAAATCATAAGGGCAGTGAGTTCATCCTTTGGAGTGTTATAAAATCCATACAAGGCTTGAGTTCTAGTGATGTGCAAATAGTATGAGTTTTATTTCACTATTATGTAGAAAAATACCAATATATAATAAATATTTAGAAGATTAACCATTGTGTTGTGGTTGATATGATTTATACACGCAAGTTTTTGAATAAAATGTTTATTCATTATTTCTTTTTTAAAAATTGATATTCATGATTTTTTTTGAAGAAGATGCTTATATCTATCTATTTTAGAGGAAATAAACACTTATACATGCATTATAAAAACCATAAAAAATTTATTATATGAAATTTTGTGACATTAATTGTGATGATATTTTCATTTCACTTTTTATTTAAAATCATTCACAATTTATTTACCTAATATATATTTTATAGAGAATATTTTTAAGCATTATTATTACTTTTATTGGGTATGTAAATGAACAATTTGGAGGATATGATTTTTCTTTATTAGTAGGACCTTATTATTTCGTGGTGAAATGTAGAGAATGTGTTATAATTTTTGGATGGAGATATTGGGATGTTGTCCTTGATGGTTTTATGTGATGGCTTATGTTGATGTACAATTTTGATACATGAATTTGTTTAATTGTGATACCTTTCTCTTAAGAATAATTTTTTATACCAACTATTTAGTTGTTTTATATATTATTTGACATCTTGATGTTTTAATTATTTCGTGAAATTGTTCCCTCTTTTTTTGATTTCCACACACTAGTCGCCATCCAATGGGGATTGAAATTGCTCTTCTAGCCATTTTAGAATAGTTTCAGATACCATTTAGGCAAGATATCCTAATAAGTTCATGTGAATTTATTTAAAAATATATAATTTCATATATTATAAGATATTACAGAATAGAAAAACCTATCATGGATAGTTTATGTGAAATTAAGATGTAAAATATTAAAGAAATATATTTTTAAATGAATAAATTTTTTTGTTTGGCTTTAGATATAATTTTTTGTTTATAGATATTGATATTTTTTGTTTTACTAATTATTTTTCTAAGTAATCACATTAATTTTTTTGAATACTACTATATAAGTTATTATGTTGAATATTATTTATATATGGGGTAATATGACTTATGTATTTAAAAAAATACATATTTTTCTTATTCACCCCAAAATTAATTTTTTTTCAAAAAATATCAACATTTTTTTTCTATTTTTGATTATATAATTCAAAAAAATTAATTCATTTTATCAAAATGAGTAAAATATAAAATTTAAGCATAATATTAAATATTAGTGTTAAAATATTGCAAAAAATTATTAACAAAATAATTACATTTTTTGAGATATATGTTCTAAATAATTATATTTTCATATAAAATATACATTTATATTATTACTATATTCATATAACTATCTCAATGTAGTTACATAATTATTTAACTTGTTCCCCATATTTTTTAATTAGCATTTATGATAGTCATATTTCAATTATAACTATCTCATTTCCAAATCATACATTACATATTTCTATGGTCATATTTCTTTTATCATCCCATTATTCATCATCTAAATAATACACATTTTTATATATAATGATAACTCAATGTTCCTTAATTAACATTTAAAAATTCATACCTTATTTATAATCATTTTTTCATTTTATTATGGTGTTCACTGTAGTATTTTCTTTTAGATTCCAATGATATACAAAATTAAAAAAAATATTGTTTTTATTTTTTATTTATTTTTTCAATGTTGTACTTGTTTTAATTTTATATAATAAATTTATCCTCTATCTCTAGCCTTATAATTTGGGAAAATAAAATATGGAATGTATTCATTACAATATTCCTGTATGTTATTTTTATTTCTAGTTACTCTATTAATCAAAATTAATATATTTATAATTATGAATTTCAAAAATTATTGGAAATTGAGTTTGAAACAAAATACTATAAAAATATTGTAAAAGACATTCTTTGAATGGTCAATAATAAAAAAGAGTGATCCTAGACCTTGTTTCAACCAAAAAATCCCATGGAATGTATTTATTAAAAACCCTAGAGGATCTCCCACCTCTACTTCCACATTAAATCAATAGAGAACTCCAATATAGATCTAGGGGCCAAACGTACATCAAAAATGTCAATAACATCCCAAAAATTTAAAAATAAATTAATGAAAGGTACTAATTGAATAAATGATTTTATTTACATGGGAAACAAAAAATGGTTGTAGCCCAAAAATTATTTCTTATTGCATATAGATATATTCATTATAACAATGGACTCTATTGTGGTGGTAATGAGAATATGCATCATGGAATGATATATCAATGAGCATAGAATGTAGGATTATAGTTATAACCATGGGCCTATAATGTGACAATATTTTTACTTCCAAGATCAATAATGTGGAAATATTCGTATAGATACTTGAAATCCCATGGGTTTATCGTTATTTCCAAGGTATAAGGCCCTATCTATATTTATATATTAAGGGTCTATAACCATGTCTGTTTGTTTCCTGATTTACAAAATCTGAACATTTTTGTTTATTACATGGTAAAAATTCTTAAAAACATAACTAATAAAGTAAAAAACATTGATAAATACGTAATAAAGTATAATAAAGTAATCATAAACTTGAAATACATTTAATAATGATCATCAAAATTAGTATCAATATGATTAATTCTATACTAATAATATCTCTTACCCTCCTCATCAAGGTCTCATATATAATTAGTAACAACCTCATCACCATCACAATCAATATCCATCTCACAGCCATTTTCATCAGGGTCATGAGAAACACCATCAATATATACACAAAAATCAGTAGCAAGAGTAGTGTTACCCTCACATATAGAGCTTAACATAATCAAACAGACATTAATCACTGCACCACTCTCTTTTGATCATGAATAAGAAATATCTAATATGGATTTGATGATATATTTATTTATCATCTACTATAATTCTATATCTCGTCACTTTTTTCATCATTTTGTTTGATAAAAGTTTAAATTTATTCATTTGTAACTATACTAGAACCTCAACTGAAAGAAACAAAATTGTAAGACTGGTATATAGATGGTATATTCTTATTCCTGGGTTTATATAACATACTAACTCGATGATCATCTGGTGATACCCAATGAATATGATCATTTGCGCCCATGATTTCTGCACATTTCCAACAATTTCATCGTGATCATAATGTTAAATAATATTTTACCATAACTAATGTGTCAAAATAATATAATGAAATTAAATTAATCAAAAATAATTAAAATTTAAATATAATTATTATGGTTCCTTGGGTCTCCCAATTTAAAAAAACATCCATTTTTCTTTTTTCTACCTGTATAGGAGATAATGAATATAGAAATTTTAGCCACAATATTGAAATCCGGTTTTTTTAAATGAAATAAAAATTTATTAGATAATTTACATTGAAATACCAATAAAATGTGGTTCTGTATCTTATTTATCCATGAGATATAAAATATTAAATTCATTAAAATAAAATAAAATATTAGATCTAGTTACCAAATAAATAAACCAAACAATAATTTCAATATAAATTAAAATTCGAAAATAATATGACACTATAAAGCATCATGACATAATTAAGGAATAAAATATTTTTTAATAAAATAAGACCTGAGAAAAGCAATATACAAGTGTCTGAATTATTGATGAAATTGTAAATAAATGTGTAGCTTTGTGTGTGTTTTCAATTAATTCATATTATTCACTAAATTATTATTTTTTATGAAATACACTGACAATAAAATTTTTATTACAAAATATTTTTTAAGATACATGTTTTTCTATTTCAATTCTAGTGTTCTTAAAAATCATGGATTTATTGAGAGTTTTTTATATATTTTTGTAATATAAAAAAATATTTATAATATAGAGGTATTTAATAATTATTTTCCTTGGTATATGGATTCATTTAGAAAAAAATGTCATTACGCTCTCCACTAAAAAGTACTCTTCTTAGGAATAAAACAAGGACTGATAAATAATGATGCCTAAATATCATCTCTAATAATCTAATTATTTGTGACTAGTTAAAAATTAGTTATCACACAAAATGGGAGACATGTATATATATATATATATATATGTGTGTGTAAAATATATATGTTTATATACACGAATCACCACTATATAATAAATAATGGAGGATTACCAATATATGAATTTTATTTCAAAGTTAAACTAATATAATTGAAATTATAAAACTATAATAGGCACCTAGGAAACAGACGCAATATCCAATAGATATTGAATAAATCCATTATCTAATAATTTATAGATTGATCACAAACCATTTAATAACTAACTAAAAATATTTTATATATATAATGGATGATTTTAAAATGAATACACATTAGGATCTACCTAGATTCCATGCCTGAAAAATGTGAAAGAGGCATACTAAATTCTAGTTAATGAACAAATGGAACAAAATTTTCACCCATGTTTGTAGGACTATTTCCCAATTATCACATTGGCCCAATCGTAATTTGACTCCTTTTTTGGAAATTAAAACTTTGCAAATAAAATTGGAATTATCCCATGAAATTAGAAATCGGAGGAAACTAAACCGAAGAAAGAAATGATTGATTTTTTTTTTAAATAAGTGAATTATTATAGGTGGAAGAGGATGACCATGAAGAGAGAACCATTCATGGATCGACACTCCACATGGAGATCCATTTCATGAAAAAACTCGTGATTAGAACTATTCACAGGAGAAAAATAGCAGTTTCATCTTTGAGAACAAGGTCGTTTATAGGATGAGGGTGGAGAAATTCACCTTGTGCACTAAATCCCTCGCAGAATAAAATGATGTGCAGGCTAGGATAATCCAATGGATTCATGTGAACAAAAATAAGTCTTTAATAGGACTAAGGTGGTCATTTCCCCATCTAAAGATATAACCCAACAAGCTCTGTTGATTATGTCATTTGTGGGATGGGTAATTTCTATGGGATTCTACAAAAGGAGGATTGAGACCTCCTTACAGAGAATTGTATACACCAATATCCAGTCCCCCACATTATTATAAATAGAGTTTTAGGAGTGGAATATAATGGTATGACACATTGAACGATTGATGATTGATGTAAGAAATCGAGGGCTCCATAGAATCTAGACACATTCAACAATTCTCAACATATAAAAACACTGCCAAATAGTGTTAATAAGGGGAAATAATTAAACATAGTATTCCCCAACCAAAACATCCCTCAAGGGAATACTCCCGTAGAGGCATAAAACCAATTACCCTTCACAATAAGGAACCGCTCACAGTGAAATACTATGTAGATGGGAACCTTCCTCGCATAATAGTATGTCAGAGTAATTCATCCCCATTTAGAAATATGATACGTTGATGGAACCTGGCCTCATGTAACCAAACTCTATGCAGACCCCACCAAGGTCTGCGAACCACAATGGTACGTAGAAAACCTCATTTCCTATGTAGTATTATGCTATGCGGAAGCACCCTTATCCCATGTGAGAACCAACCACATGGCTGGGGTACCATATGGCATTCCACTCTCCAGTTCTGATGAATCCCTCTCATTGCATCCACCATTCACATGTTGAATCCATGATAAACTGGTATGAAGTCATTATTCCAAGTCCTTTTTAAAATCCAAAATACCCGTTTGATAAAACCATTAAGTTCCACAATGTTTCCTTTTGAGTAAACATACCCATGGTAAGAAGATACATGTTGGATATCCAAGTACTATTGCAGACCCATAGAATGACCATAAGATTACATTACCAATATAACATGGGGTCCGAAATTGGGATAATCACTTGAACCTCCCCATTTTGGGAGGGAATAGAGGGGATCACACTTGTATTTACTTTTTGAGAATGAATGGTATCCATCATCCTATAGCCAAATTCAGGGCACTCCCAATGAGGTAAGCTACTAACCTTTAATATAGGAGGTTTCAGTAGCACTCCTTTCTTCCATTGGTTGGGGAATATCAATTTATGTCACCAAATATGAAAATCCATGATATGAGAACAAAATAGGAGACATGAACATCTAAATCCCTTAATCTCCCCCTTTGGGATCCATTACCATTTATCATAAGATGAATTTGGATGTTTGATATTCATATGCAAATCCTTCTCCTGTTTCTCACACCGAGCATGAATCACATGGGCTTAGATATTGGTGGAGATCATCGAATCTTCATGGTTCCATTGATTAGGACTTCCCCATAGATGCAATAACAAAATTAAATCCAAACTGGCCTTCTCCATATATTTATGTTCCAACATCAATCAAAATGGGTCCTCTCCGTATATGTATTCCCCAATAACAATTTGAACGGGCCCTCTCCATATATTTAAGCCCCAAATGAAATCCAAACATTCCTTCTACATATATGTAATCCTCAATATAAATCCAAATTGGCTTTCTCCATAGATGTAAGACCCAATCATGCTCACTTAACTACCATCCACTAATGTTCAAGTCCTAGCACAAAGAAAATTATGAGGGATTTAATTTTAAACTAGATGGGATATGTAGGAAGCCTCTCTGAAGCCCAAACCCAACATCCAAATCACCCTATTAGTTCTTAGGATACATACCTTATAGGTTCTCTTCCACCCAGGACACCATATCCCTTCTAGGTACCTTAGGCCACTTCAGCATAAGTCCCATATCACCCTTGATTAGGCAACCTTTCACCTGTGTTCCCTTGCAGCATAACGTTAAACTGCAAAGTTGGGTCCTTGTAACATGAACTTAAAAGGTGTTGCATCTAGTAAAGAGACATGTAACTATGTGTGTCTTGATTCATCTCAAGAGGATATATACGAATCCCATATTATGGGTTTTATACTGACATCAAAACAACTCCCTCTGGATGATAATAAACCCCAAAGAGAAATCACACGTCTTCAAAATAGCATTGTCTAATTGAATGAAAAAATCATCCCTTATTTATCCATAAAAGGCTAACATTGAGGGAGAACATAAAATACATGATCATAAATCCATTAGTGGATATTATTGAATACAACCTGAGGATTCCAAACCCATGCATAATTATGATTAACGGTATCCACGGGGATATATCGCGAACTCATTCTTTGGAATGAACCAATTATTCATGAAGATATGAACATATATTTAATATAAATGAGAGTCTTGGAATAGTAAATAGTTCCCCCAAAAAGGGTGAGATGAACTTGAGTTCCCATCGCCTCAACCAATGTGAGTTATTAAGTGTCATTGGAAAAATCACCCAATGAACACCTACCTTTGTGTAGAAAGTCCATGAATCATGGATATGAGGGTCATTGGGTGTTTCTGGATCCATCAAATATCCTTTTGGAGACAATAGTATATTTTATAACTGATTCATGATATTTTATACTAGTTAACCCCAACAATCAAACCAATGTTCCTCCTTCCCCATTGGGACTAAGAAATAAAATTTTCATAAAAAAATAATAAAAAACCAACAAAGTGATACACTTTTAATCGGCTATCTACACCAAAACATTTTCGAGTCAAAAAAAATGCTAAACCCAACAAGAATCCTTAACCAATGTGGAAATATTACCCTACCAAATCCCCTTTTACATTCAAAAAGAAAGATTCCCATGAAAGATCATCAATTATGCATGTGATCATGATAATATACTTTATGGGTATTTGATTTATGTACTTGTTAAATATATTGTTGATCTATAGGAATATCTTCAATCCAATGGCATCATATATGTTATCATTGACATTCAAGTCGATCAACATAATGAGTGATCCTTCCACAATTAATAAGACTATGTCACCCCACCAATGTCTACAACATTTGGTCTAAAACACAAGGGAACAGGAGTACCACCAGAATTGTACTCTACCAATAGTATAGGTTGTATGTAAGGCCCTCCAGTCAGCGAAATATCTCCAAACACCTCTTTAGTAGTGGAAGACATTATGTGATTGTGCGGGCCAATTAGACATCTCTAATATTTCTGGGAGCTTTTTCCTAGAACGTGACAATGTCTACCTCCCTTATCATAGGGAGGTAGATTAGGATATTTTCAATGACTTCATCCATATTGTAAAGAAGCCCTACTTAAGGTCCCCAACCAAAAAAGTTCCCTGCCAATGCCACAAGACTCAACACATTTACTTCGAGTTTCAGACTACTATATGGGTTCATATTGATGGAAGACATTAACAAGTTCCAATGGATACCCGTAGTGGGTAAAAACCATATAACCCAGAACAAGTGATCACCATGAATCTTTAGGAGGAGACCTGCCATAAAAATGTGTGGTTTCACATTGAGGAGGCAAATATTTCTACTCCCTCTTCTGAATTCCTCCATGAAAATACAATAGAAAAATATGAAAAAGTGCATATTACCACTAGTTCTCCTCATTTTTTCCACACATGTAGGGTGAAAAAGTATAGGCAGATGCAAATCCCTACCAATGTGCAAGAATCCCATCATCGAACTCATATGGAAACCATATATAGTAATATACAAATCCATACCAATTTTCAATAATCCCATCACCCAAATGGGGGTTAAAATTATTGGATGTTTGAAATCCCTATCGATGACTGTGAATATTGTCTTCAATAAAGGGTGGGAAATAATAGGTAGATGAAAATACCTACTGATGCATAAGAATCCTGTTATCCAAATTAAACATCAACAAGCTATCATCTTACAAAAATTCCTTCTTATGCACACTATGTACGTCATCCAAATAGGATAAAAAATTATGGTCAGCCATACATCCCTACCAATAAACATAAAGCACACTATTCAAATACAGTGACAAAGAAATATAGGAATATGGAAATTTATAAAAACCAATATAAATCCCATAAGTTAAATATGATGGAAAAAATACATGAAAATTCAAATTCATATGGATTCGTATCAATATCGTTTGACAAGTATAGAGTAAAATGAATAGATGAAAATCCCTACTAATAGATATGAATCCCTCCCATCAAATATGATGGGAATTGGAGAAAATAGCTAGCGTATCCCATCCATAAATCTAGGGAAGGGCCATTCATCTTCCACAACATAAGAGAATCCCCAATATCTTCTGGGAGAACATTGTAGAATGAATATTTCTCATATTCATGCTCCAATATAGGAATGGGAATACATACATTTTCCATATAAATTTGTCTCTCAAAACATTATGGTAATGATGGAGGATCAAACATCAGTTCCTAATCATATCCTCCAAACTTGTCAAGATGTTATCACATCCATGACAATGTAATGGATTCTAGACCACAACCACATCTCCCCATGTGTGGTGACTTAAAGAAAATAATACGATGGTCACCCCAGAATGAACATTAATCCCTTCTATATTCTAGGAGCATCATCAGCTATATTCTGTGATAAATAGACAATCAGATGATGATCATATACTTGTTCCAACTGGTGAACACCGGTCCATTAAGGTGGCCACTCAAGGAAATGCATATATCCCTTAAAAACAATATAATCATTGTAAAATCAGGAATGAATCATGTGAACCACTCAAACATGAATCCATACCATGAAGGTTGTTACCAACAATAGGCGACCCCAGTTTCCCACAAGAGAGCACCAAAAAAATGAAATGCACCAGAAAATATAAAATGATGAGCACATTCACGACCCTTATCTTATGGAAGTTAGAGTTCTTGAATCCATAAAATATTTATCAGTAAAGGATCCGGATCCTATCAATCTATTACCAAATTGTGGAAATGAAAGTAACAATTGTGAAGGTCATCCTCGCAACATTGTTACGAGTATCTCTAAAGGTCCTCTACAGAGAACACACCCTAGACCCTTAATTTATGGTCAAGAGATAATGGATCATGCAATCATATCTCTTGAGGAGAATCTTGGTATCCCAATGGGTGACCCGATGATTGATAATTTGGAAATACCTCTCCTTACTTTCATCTACCCTGATGGTCCTCCCCATGGTATACATTGCATAAATTCTCCCTGAAATAATACATAAATACATAATGGTTGTCCTCACTATGATGGCAGTCACTGTAAAGTTCCTCCCCGCAATTACATCATACAACATTGATCCCCTCCCCTTATTGTAGTCTATCATGAAGGTCCTCCCTAGGATAAAAACCCCATATATTCTCTCTCTGGGAAAATTTGAAGTCATGATAGTTGATCTCTACATCGCAGCACCAACCTCGATGGTCCTCCCCGTAGTCAAATCTCACACCTACAATAAGGTCCTACCCTTTTCCAAAAAATCACAAGGAAGCCCTCATATTCTAAGATTCTTGTATGTATAGGGTCAGACATGTTATGTACCTTGTCAATGAAAAGTGATGTACTTTCTTGACCAAAAGATTGTCTAGAGCCACATTCATCATCAGAGCTATCCCCATACCATTCACATATCAATGAGATCCTTACCATTCCCACTAATAGTCATGAAATTATTAAGAATTGTCTAAATTGTTCTAATCAAGTAGGGGAATCTCTGAAAAAAGTACAAATTAACATGTTACTTGTGAGAGTAAAATTATCCAAGGATGATATACAAGTTATGTTTTGTCCCACAACCACTTATTAGATTGAAATACCATGGGAATTATCATTGGAATGCATACATAACATTATAATCAATATTTGGAAAACACTCCACCAACTAAAAACAATATTCTTTACCTATGATTGGTACGTAGACCAGGATAGAGTAGTGCGATAACATCACCGAAAAATTGATTTAGAAGCACTTTCGTCAGCAAAATGTCTTCAATCAATGTGGTGGAAGAAAACTACTAAACTAACCTACCTCAATGGGATGCATAAGTACTGTCACTTAATTAGTGACACCACAAGTGAAGATCATATTCGGGTATGTGGATAGAATGAATAATTGTATATTACTCCCTATCTTGATCAGAAAAATCCAATAGAAATGAAATATTACAATGTCATCATCCTAATATGGTCATCAAATGAAATTTATGTGTAGTAATGGTGGTATCCTCAACAAGAACTGGTCTCGAAAAAAGTATCAAAATGTGTCAGTTCAAATGAGAGTGAGACATTGAACGATTACTGAATTAGGAAATAGGGAACATTAAATATACCTATCATTTTTGGGAGGTCAGTCAACTAGAATTTCTAGTGTCCTTAGATGAAAATAATACATGATCCAACCTGGTACAACATTTGAATCACAACCGACTGATAATGCATAAGAATAAGAATGAATATATATTAGAAACACTATCTAAAAGATAGTAATAGCCCCATCCCCCAAGTATGGTGGAATTTATAAAAAAAAATTCTTCCATAATACTAGAAAATAAAGGCTGAGGTATCATTAAAAAAGAAACTTGTGCAACTCTAGGATCTTAGGATGGGTTGTTTTTTACCTCAATCACCCACAAAGAATATGCCATTGTTTTTTAGCCTAGGTATGATGACAAGTAAAGATGTCACCTAATATGTCCCAGCACATGGTTTTCTTCCCCTATAAGGAGGACATATAGAGAGATCATATCATGGATCACTCTGAGTTACTCTCTACCAAGAAGTGTGAAAATAATTCAGGAATGTAAGTGGAAGATAAAATAAGGTACATAAGAATCTCCCCTACCATTCAAGAGCATGTACACCACCTAAAACATGTTACACATTGGGTAATGTCATTTACATCAATCTTATGACCACACTAAGGATGATGAAAAATTATTACAACCAAGATAGGGTTGTTCCACCCAAAATATGATCCTCACTAAACCGTATGGATTTCATTCTAAGAATTAGAAGCCCTCCATAAATTTTGTCACTCCATCATCCAATATTTCATTACCTCCATTGTTAATCACTAATTTGGAGGATCAAAAAATCAAGGTCGCATACAACCAACCTCCTCCTCCAAATGAGAAAGCCTTACTTAATCTTGAGGAGATATGTTCTCAACAAGTGGAAAAATGAAATTGTTATGGAGAATAAATAATTAGATACTCCAAGAAATCATTACTATTGAATATTATGTTCAATTTAATCCAATAAAACCTCAACATATTCTATTAGAACGTGTGCCTCATTCTCATGTTTATCTCAGAATATGAAGTAATACTGGGTGTTTTATCCATCACAATTGTTGGACTATAAGTCTACCTGGATCTAATCCTGGATGGATATCAAAATTTTCCCCCATTGAGGAAACAACTAGAACATGTTTAGTTGAATAAAAAAAGTATACCCTTGATTGGGTATCCACATAAAGTATATGAAGAATCAGAAAGATCAAATATTACCAATGTTGAATCATCCCATGCTCCGGTCCAATAAGACAAGTATTAAGGTATCATGAATACCATTGAGTCCTTGGAATCTCCATTGGAAACCATGGAAGGATGATCTTCTCTTATAAAACAATAATATAAACATTTCACTAATTGTGTGAGTAGCATTCCACCACTTTTAAACATCAGGAACCCCATGTTTCTAAAATTAAATGGCTCAGGTTACATGAAAAAAAAATCTGATTCATTACTCATCCTATTGTTATCCCAGAATGGGAACCCCAGTGAAAAAGGAAGTCATGAAACTCAGATTCTTCATGTGAGCACTGCATGGATCATCAGTTGTATTCTACACCAAATTGTCAACTAATTAGATAACCGGATGGTAGGATCTCATATGGAAATTCCATTCCCAATAAATTTCAACACATCCAAAGAAAACTGTCATCTACATCATGAAATGAAAAAGTGGGAGAATGAGAGATTCATAGACATTATTGTGAGGTGTGAGGGGTTAACCTACTCCTTGAATAAATCACTCCTCTAATATGATATACACAATCTATACATCGATAATAACCGTGATGAAATATGAAGAGCTCTCATAATATACAAATATACAAGTGGGATCTGTTATTTATCTTCCATTTTCCATATAAAAGAATAAATCTTAGAGTGGACCAAGATTATGTCCCAGGTAGCCCAATAGTCACATAGAATGAGGGTAAGAAAAGTTGAAATAGCTTCTGTTATGATAAAGTAACCCCCAACACCTACCCAAGCACCGAGGCCTACACCGAATCATGTAGGACCACCTCGATGTCCACAAAACCCCTCAATTTAACAAGATGAGTGATTCATGCCCAGGTGAAATCTGTTCGAGGAATAAGGGATCAAATCCTAATCATTCTAAGATGACTAAGTTTTTGTCTATTTTATAGCTGCTATGAAATAGAGCTTTCTCTCTCTACTAGATCCAAATATGGATTGTGTATTTGGTCTCGATTATAGTCTATATTACTATCCCATTCCCTATCTAAAGGGACACATCATCCATGAGTTTTTTTGTCTTCAAATAACGCATGAAAATGATGATAGATTCCTAAAAAGTGAAATTGGGACCACTGCTAGTGATTGTGGTTTATGTATCCACCACTACCCCACCCCCCCCAATGAAGGAGAAGGATTGAAAAGGTTGCATGGAAAATTGAGTAGAAGTTTTATAGTTTTATGACTCTCAAAATGGTCAAATGAACTCATGGAATACATCATGCATAGTGGATTCAACAAACTATTCCCCCAACGGACCCTAATAAAATGCATCCAACATCCTTCGCCCACAGGACTCCAAGGGTTCAACATCCAAAAATATGTTCATCCCAAAAGGTAGAGAGTATGTGGAAGAAGATGAAATCATGTCATGGAAAAAAATTTCATTGAAAATCTCATATTTTATGCCCTGAGATCAGAATTTGTGGGTACTTCTCCCCCCCAAACAGCACCACTAGAAGCAATTTATCAAGAAGAGACATCATATGAAAAACAGTTATTTTTTTCTCTATTGGATTAATTCATTTAATTGAAAACATCTCTAGAGATGAGTATGGATATGAAATCGAGTACCCCACACTAGATTAGTGGACTAGAGGAAGATTTTAGTTACGTTGGGGATAGAGAATAAGACATTTCCATTAAAGAAACCAAGCTTATGGCCACAACACCACTCAAACCATCAATGTTGTATAAACATGGGAAGATCTCTCTAAAAGACACAACATAAACATGGAAATCCCCCCGCACCTATCAGAAGACACTTTGGTCCAATCATAATAGAGTATTTATTAGAATAAGAAATGTTTTCTAATTTTCCTCAGCATGTGGGAAGAGCTGTCCAGCCCAAAGCCACCATTAGAGGAATCTTCTCCATATCTAGTCCTGAGGGCCAATCCATCATCATCAATAGAAGTTCCTATGAAATATCATCCCTATTATAGGAAGTGATGAAATTTAGACTATATGTATGATATAATAATCAAACATTCCTAAATACCATCAAACTATTAATCCTAAAATCTATGAGTTTGTCTAGTGACCTCAAAGAATTACTCGTAAATTCCCTACTAAGCCCCCCATGAGTTTAAAGCTAATGTTTTCACCGCTGAAGTCTATGGGATAGATATTGACCCTACATAATTTCATGCATTAATATCCATTCTAGATAAAGATTAAGGTGTTATTATATAGGCACACATCATACCCCTATACATGTATGACATAATAAATGGTGTTGATGTTCGAAAATATTTCATTGATAATGGTTATGGTGTTAATATTTTCTCAGCCCAAACACTTTGTCAATTGGGCTACAAAAAATATTGACTAACACCCTCAGTCACAGAACTATTAGGTTATGAGAAAATTGAGAGGAAAAATTTTGGCCAAATGAATCGTAGAACTTGATTCGGTGACCTTGTTTCTGAGTCAAAATTTTGGGTGGTTAAAAAAAATATGGGCTTCAATGCTCTTCTAGGAAGGCCTTGGTTGCACTAGAAAGTGGTGATTAAATCATCCAACCATTGGTGTGTGAAATACTACACTAATGGAAAAAATGACATGTTATACGCTAATAAGGCCCCATTAGAGTCTTATGATTTTCACTATATTGATGGTGGATTCTACAATAAAAAAATGTATGTGACCCTCAGTCAATGGTATTGATTTGGTCACCACCCCAAATGGTTTGGATATGGTCTCTACCGACCACTTCAAGTAGCTCAATGAAGAATATGTACTACCAATCAATCAGGTTGAGTGAATGAGTCCCTATTCAGACACGTATTGAATTGTCTCATGATTTCAGTGATAACTTCTAAGTCCCATATCATTTTGGAACGTACTGAAACCCATGATAGCAATTAATGATTATAAAAAAAAGGAAGCTAAACCAACCTCGGAGCTCCAAAAAATCCATACCTCACCCACTGAATTAGAAGATTAAGAAATCACCCTTCCATACCTCATTCCATCATCAATATAACATACCCCACAATCATATGGGCCAAGATAGGTCACATAATCCTCTAAAGGTTAAGGTCTAGAATCACCTCCTAACTCAAGAGGGTTTATCATACTAATTGTTTACCCATTACAAGAATAAGAGGAAAAGGAAAATGAAGAGTAAGAAGAGGAATATGAGCTTAGGAATTCCCCCCATCATTTGAGGAAGGCATCTCAACCACCATTGATGAAATAAATGAAATCAATCTGGGTACAGAAGAAGATTCATGACCTACCCAGTTAAGTGCATCCATGACTTTTAAGGAGAAAGATGTGTACACACCCTTCCAGAAAAAAAAATCATAGATATGGTTTTCTTGAAACTATAAGAAAATAACAAGACTTGATCCGAATGTGGCCAATCAAAACCAAGGTCTTCCATAAGATCTGTAAGGATAAAACAGTTTTGATGAAGAACTCACCCAACATATACTGCCAAAATAGAGGCTGAAGTTGACGAGCTCAATAGATCCAAATTCATTAGGGAAGTCCAATATCCCACATGGATTTCCAATATTTTCCACATTGAAATGAATATTTTAAATATTAGATTCTTCATCAGTTTCCGAGATCATAACTAGCACTATCTGAAAGATGATTACCTATTCCTGATCATAGAATGGATGATCAATCCAAATGTCAGATATCAAGATATATAATTCATGGATGACTATTCATGATACAACATGATCTGAATGGCCTGAGAAGATGAATAATTCACCTCCTTTAGGACCCCTATAGAGGATTTTGTTACAGGGTAATAAAATTGAGTCTAAAGAATGTGGGAGCCACATATCAATGTGTCATGCACCATATCTTCAAACCCTTCCTAGTAAATTTAATCAACTTCTATGTTCATGATTAGGTGGTTAAATCACGAAACATATTGTCCACCTAACGGGTCGTGAAACAACATTCGTCAAATTGTGACAACTTAGCCTAAAAATTAACCCCTTGAAATGTGATTTTAGCATTAACTCATGGAAATTCATTAGCATCATTGTATTCCTTTAGGGAATTTATGTTGAACTCAAGAAGATAAAGGATATCCTTGGTATCTATCCTCTTAATAACCTCACATAGTTGAGAGGACATCAAGTACATTTGCCCTATAATTGACACTTCAAATCCATCCTTTCAAGAAAATATGTTCTCTTCACCATGTCAATGAAAATGGGGGTTGAATATCAATGGACTGATGAGTATTCGAATGAATTAAAAATTGTCAACAAATATATCTTATGACCTCCTGTGTTAATGAATCCCATCAATGGAAAACCACTCATTTTGTACGTGACTATCTTTGATTGATCCTTTGGTTCATTACTTATACAAAAGAAGGACACTGATAGTGAAAATAACCTCTACTATCATAGCCGAACTATGATCGATGCTAAGACTTAGTTTTCAAATGTTGAGAAGAAGTATCTCGAACTAATATACATGGTCTAGAAAATATGACACTACACACAGAACTATGTTGTCCATTTTTTCTTGAACATCAACCTTCTCAAGTACATTCTCCACCATCCAATGTTGGCTGGATGTAAGTCATGGTGGGTGGTAATTCTACAATAGGTTGACATCCCATTCATGTCATAGAAATCCATAAAATTCCACAAAGTAGAATATTTTCTAAAAGATAACTCTTCAGAATAAATGACTTCATTAGAAACTGAATTTCTAAATAATGAGGTTTTCACTATAAATTCATACTCCCAAACATGGGAGATACATTTTGATGGTGCATATATATTCCTGATAGGGAAAGGGATGGACGACCTAAAGTGTGAAAAAATAGGACTTGGAATCATACTAATATCTATTGAGATGAAAATGTTACATTACTCATTCCTGTTGTCAGAGAGGTGTACACATAATGATTCAAAATAAGAATCTCACATTTCAGGCATAGAGCTGTAAATACAAGTTCAAGTAAAACATGTAAATATAAAAGGCGATACAGGACTGGTAAATAATAATGTTAACAGTGATTACACCATCAAAAAATGAGATCCAATACCTTTTTTTGATCATTTCTAAGGACTTATGGTGGAATTAAATTCAGAATTACCCTATCATATATCTATCGATTGAAAAAAGTTCCATCCAGTGAATTGGAAAATTAAGCCAAAACATTGGCTAACAAAGATCAGGATGACAAAATCATCAACATTGTGCAATGTAGGATAATATCTCCATTCAGCCAGGTTGATATGAAACAAATCAATGAAATTATCCCCATACAAAATCCATATGGTCTTATAAGGGGTTGGATGACTCCCATTTTGGACTATGTCCAACATTGAGAATTCCCCATAGATAGATCTTTGTGTGAGAAAATCCAAAGACAAGTAATTAATTTTTTTCTATATGGGGGCCCAAATGAAAAAAGGTTCTTCTTTAAATGATGGTTTTGTGGGTTCCTTCTCAAGAGAGTTGATGGAGAAGAGACTACTACCATCATGATAGAGGTACTCATAAGAGACTTTAGTGAAAATTAATCAGGATCGATGCTTTAACTTAAAATTCAAAGACATGGATATTATTGGACCACTATGGCATAGGACTCCACCAACATTTCATTGAAATGTAATGCAGTATATGTTCATGAAAATTTCATCCACCATCCCCTAGAGATACTTCATAGTGAAGTAATCCAGTCCATTTTCTATAATGGGAATGAATTCATCAGGCCATACCCACCCACCACAATTATGAAATTCAAATAAATCCACAAAACCCCAATTATTTTCTATATTGACATATGCTTCCCCCCTTAGAGAAGTTAGGGAATGAAGGATTTTTAAATTTGTGAAATCTAATATTTTCACCGGATTTGGTGTCCCTTATAATATAATGGCAGATAATGGATCCAATTTTTGTTTTGCTAAATTTGAAACATTATATCACAATTATGGTATTAGGACCAACCATCCATCCTGCTATTATTCAACAACTATTGGATAGATAGAGGCCTTCAACAAGACCCAATCCAATATAATCCAAAAGATGATTGTTAAGGATAATAATTCGTTTTCATACAAGATCCTCCATTATATATGGGATTACCTATCCACCAAACTTACTATTTCTCAAGAAACCCTTTATACATTGGTATTCGAGATATAAATGGTCCTAATTATCAATGTTAAACTAACCTTACTACTTGTTTCAATATGTGACCAATTTTCCATGAATTAGAAATCACATAAGTGACTGGATGAATTAGAATAGATCAATGTAAACTGATTTCATACCTTGCACAATTTTCAAGTTTACCAAAAATTGATTAAACATGTCTTCAAAAAAAAGGAATGCCTTTAGTATTTCATTGAATGAGAAATGGTGTTGACCATTAGAACTCTAATGGTACATAGAAAAAACATCCAACATTGGAACCAAATTGGGATAGACCACATGTTATAAATAATATATACTACAATGGATCTTATTCTTTAATTTCAATTGATGGATAGCTCATCAATCAACAAAATAATGAAAGGTTCCTAAAGAAATATTTCATGTATCCAAAGGAAATCGTCATGGAAGCATGTTGTTTAATAACACCAACTCATCCTTGTTACATGTAAATAAACTATATGAATAAATCCTAGAAGCAAGATGTTAAACTACATGGAATCATCCATACTAGAAGCATGAATATAAGCAGTACCAACTCGTCAGATATATAAAACGAATTTTTATTTAAATAATTATTCATTTTATTTAAATTTAATTAAGGTCAAAATAGATACATAATACCCATATAATTTCAACGTAATTCATTAGAGTTAGTTTAGAATAATTTTAGATATATAAAAATTTTATTGATATTTTCACCGCCTTTTACCCACCTCCTGGGAGAATTTGGAAATGCACGTAAAACATAATTTTACCACTTCTGTGAGTGGAATTTCGAAAATCCAAGAGACACGGTAAATATCAAGGAGTAAAATTTGATTTAATAAGATAAAGATAATTTTTGGTGAATTGTAACTTTTTACTTTTATTTTAAATGGTTAAAAGTAAATAGAGTAATTAATGGTAAAAATGATATTAATATTACCCTAACACATGTCCTAATTCAATTGGACAAGTGTATCTGGACCAAAAACAACCTTAAGAATAAAATATTATCATTTAGGTCCACATGGATTAGATTAGGACATTTATTATTATTTAATTCCAAGAAGAGTTGAAAGAGTTAAAATAAAGGTTTAATTACTAAAAAAAATTAATATAGGGTTATACATAAGATAAATTCGATTATAAATACTAATTAGAAAACTAAACAGATTTACTACATAATGGTATTTTATTTATAATTTTTAGACATTAAATAAATAAATTTATTTATAACACAATGACGATGCAGTAATTACCTTATTCATGAAAGAATCAAATAAATGGTATTATAAATATTAAATTAAATATAATTTCAAAGTATTTATGAAATCCATGATTTTTATAGGTTAATATGACACGATAGGGATGATTCAATGTATCGTGTTTGATGTTATCAAGTTGTGATGACTTTAACAAAAACAAAATACCAAATAGTGTCAACATTGTCATAAATTAATATTTAAAAAACATATTATATTATTAATTGATATTCTATTCTTAAAAATATAATGTTCTACCAAAGGACTTATATAATTATGGGTGTATTATTAATGGACAATTTGGGGGTCGTTTGGATGTATATAATAAGTTTATTAACTATATAATATAAAAATACAAAGAGACATGGTAAATGTCCGACTAAGTAACTAAGAGTTAAAACTAAAATATAAGGTTAATAAAGTAACCCAAACCTATCTAAAACCTATTGGTTGAGTTGATTGTGACCCATCCCCACCTTATACTTTGAATAATCCACTTTTGAGCCATTAGAAACCAAATATTTATTTATTATAAATTAATACTTTAAGTTTTTTCTAAATAGCCCCTCCTCCCCCTTATAGAAGGACACCAATTCTAACCAATTACTCACACCTCTCAAGCCTTTTGGCTCGTCCATCCCCTATCCAATTAATCTCCCTACATACCTCTCCTCCTTCTATAAGCCATACCTTATGAAGAAGGCACTTCATGAGTCCTTTTTGGTTCAAACCAAAGGGAGTTACCCAAATTAAAGGTAAATATTTCTCTTAGTTTCTTTTCTTTTATTTCACTTATCCAACACCTAAAATCATCTTTTTTTTTGTAAAAAAAATTATCCAAAATATACTAGGATATATTTATGAGAAGTATTTTAACTACACATACACACACCTCTATCTAATGGGTGAAGAACATAATGTTTCTGTGAATGGAAACCAAATTCCTCACAAAACGACGATTGTTCAATTATCTCCTACAACCTATCATGGTGGCCATTATGATGGAACTATATTTAAATATGATATTAATTATATTTATTTTATATATAAGCTTTTTTAATTCCATTTTATAATATACTATTATTTGTTTCATGTTGTATATATATACGATAATTTCATTTGAGGAAGTGCGGACTACCACCCCCTCAAAGTGATATTACTCATTCATACCATACATAGAACGTATAAAGGATGGTTTAAATGAACTTAAGTAACACATATAAGATATTATATTATATTGGAATATTAATATACTTATGTATCATTTGGTTTTGTTTCCTTTTAAAATGAAAAATGAAATGGAAGTAGCGTTCGTACGTACGTACGGATTATCGTCTCCACGAACGCGATGAGATTCATTTCCCCATCACATCCATTAAAGACTAATTCTCATTTGATGATTAAAAGTAATTTCTAAGTACTTTATATCATTATGTATATTAATAATATACAACCTATCCATAACAAACATGACTTATGTAACGAAGCATATAAAGGGAAATGAATCAGTTAACACCCAAAACGACGATAATACTAATATATTATTAACAAATAAATATTAAAAGATCATATATGATATCATATTTATGTATATGAATCTTGTATAATTTAATAAAAATGATTTAACTATTATACATGATTTTACCCTACCCTCAACCAAGGAAAATTACAAGGTAAGTGGTTTTCATCTCACTCATTATTCCCATGAGATTCGTGCCATATTCCCATTATTACCTTCTATGTGGTGTGTGTACTGCCCATAATTGTATTCTTTATATAATAAACTTTCATTTATGTGTATTTACATATTCATTTTATGATACCTATATCATGGGGTATATGTTTCGTAAGATACCAAATTGGTAAGGGTTAATTACTCAATCTCATTATTTGAGATTGTTTATGTGTAAATATTTACTGGGACATTTTTATCAACCATTTCCATTTTTCATAAAAATGATTTCAAAATGGATATTTTAAGGATTTTTGAAAGGTACTCTTTATCATGATCATAATTCTAAATGTTTTAATGATTTATCTTTCTAAATATTTTTAATTAATGTCCATGTTTTCAAAATGATTTTAAGGATTTATTTGTATGGACATGAATGATTTGAAATGGTAATTCTTTTCAAAAGTTTAAAAGTGGTATGGGAAACTTTGATTCAAAAATATCTTTTAAATTACTTCTTTTATAAATGTGTGACTTTTAAATGATTTCAAAAAAGGAGATATTTCTCTCAAATAGTTTTGAATTTATCTATGTCAACATCCTTTGATAAATTTTACACTTGTATGAAGTTGATTTATTATGATACAAATCATCCATATTGTATTTAAGGTTTTGTGATATGTTTGACTATGGGTGAGTTATTTTTATGCGATTAATGGTTTATGATTAATGTTTTGGATTTTCCTATGCTAGTTTTAATACGAATGTTTATGTTATATTTCATCCTCTTCTTAAGATGAATGTGTTGGACTAGTATGTTTCGGGTTGGGGTCCGGTTACAGCAGACCCTCTTGGTTGGTGTCCGGTTATTAGAGGCACTCTAGGTCCATGTTCATTTCTTAGAGGCACTACGGGTTGGTGTCCGGTTATTAGAGGCACTCCGGGTTGGTGTCTAGAAATTAGGGGCACTCTAAGTTGGTGTCTGGTTGTTAGGGGCACTCCGGGTTGGTGTCTGGTTTTTAGAGGCACTTCTGGTTGGTGTCTGGTTATTTGGGGCACTCCGGGTCGGTTTCCGGTTATGGGAGGCACTCTGGGTTGGTGTCCGGTTATTAGAGGCACTCCGGGTTGGAGTCTAGTTATAGAGGCTCTCCGGGTTGGGTTCCGGTTACAGTTATCCCTTAGGTCTTGGCACGAGGCCTTGACATAGAAATTAATGTTCGGAATTATGCAATCCCTCATTATGATATTAGTAATTACATGTGATTATTAAACTAGTAGAATATCCATGTGAATAAGTAAATGGAATTATTTCACTTTAACATTTCCATATTATTCTGAACTTCATGTTTTAAAGGATTTTGTTTTAGTTATACATTGCCTTAAATTTTTATGCTTATTTATGAAAGTTTCTGCTGTATTGTTATCCTTACTAAGCATCTGAGCTCACCTATTTCTATGTTTTATTTTTCCTAGGATTCCAAGAAGTGTATTGTGATTGATATGAAGGGTTAAGCCAAGAAGATAATGGAATTCTTGAAGGATTATTTATGTTGTTTTTTTGTTATGAAGTGTAATGTAACATTCATGTATGTAATCTATTTTCCAAGACTGCTAAACTAATCAGTCCTTCGGGACTTGATTCCTTGTAATCATTCCAGTGTATTAAAATAATACACCGACTCTCGGTAACTAGGGTTGGGGCATTTCACTTGGTATCAGAGGATGTTTAGAAATAACCTTGGATGCTATATTTAGATAAACTCTGATTAGAGAACATATCCATAAGATAAACTTTGAGGATTAGTATATAAGAGCTCCCTAGAATTTTGATATTGTAGATATTTTGTGAGTTTTCCGAGAAATACCTCCCTATCTGGATACGAGCAGGTAGAGGTGGCTCTAGCACAGATGTGCCTAGGGGTAAAACCCAAAGACACCGCTTTGAGCTAGACTCGAACAGGAACTGGTGCACGACAACGGGCCTTGCTGCACTCTTGGTTACTACACTCCTGGTGGATATTCTTAGGATAATTCACATTTTATGTACAAATATTTATAAAGTATGTACACATATATACCTCCTTAAATAAAATATTGTTGTGATTATGGATTATATCCATAAACTGTTCAATTTACATTAGGTATTTTTCATGTTTGTAATTATGAATTGCGATTCATAAAATGACCTTGTATATGCCATTATTTAGAAATGGTGCCCAGTAGAAGGAAGGAGAACTCCATCAATATGTATGATCCAAAGAGTACGAAGGATCATATCTTTCATGGTATTAATCCAACATTTAGAAAGGAAATAGTCTCTCATGTATTCTCAACATATGAATAAATATTATCATGTGATAATAAGATAAGTAAAGAATTTTATAAGTTCTATGGCTTTGAAGGGAAGCAAGAGAAGAAAAGGATCTAAGGGAGAAATATGGATAAAGAGAAGAGGGAAAAGAAGAATTTTCCCATATGTGATAACTGTTGGAAGAAACGCCCTGGAACATGCCTGAAGGGAATGAGTGTTCGTTATAAGTGTGGAGAAAAAGGAAACCAGGTACGTGACTGCAAGGGTAAGAAAAGGGGTTCAAATGTACAATGCTTCATCTGCAAGGAGTTTGGACACTACGCAAACCAATGTCCTAGTCATTATACTATTCCGCAAATGATGTTGTTGGATAATAATCAAGTTATGATACTACCACAGATGAAGAGGAATGACTAGTGTTCTTATGTTGTTATTTAAGAATAATTTCATTTAAGTGTTGTATCAATGATGTGCTGGAAATAAATAAGGATTTTACTACAGTACTATTATATTGAGGATCTGAGATTATATGGTTCTAAGAAAAGTGACTTAATAGTAATCTACAATTTTTGTAAAATACATGGTTGAAGGAAAGGTAATCCTTAATACAGTCCTGATAATGAGGTAGTGATTTTGGAATAAGATATGGTTGATTTGAATAAATTATATTAGATATTCTTGACTACCTTGAAACTGATTAATGATTTCTATATCCCATCATTTTTCAAGTTAACAACATTTTTGGATATAAGTAGTATATCCATTATTCTACCAAGAATATGGGAGCATGAATGTAATCAATAAGGTTTTATGGTAAGTCAGGATGTTACCAAGTTTTAAAATAATACGTGATGAAGGTGTTCACATGTTATTACATGAAAAAATGATCTTCATTGTCTTTAACTTCCTTATAAATTTGGGACTGTGAGTTTGGATAGTAGTATTTTGGATAAGTATAAAGGTTCTAATGGATTATGTTTGAAAGGTTATTTTTGGATTTTTATAAAAGGACAACATGCAGACCGTGTGACAACCCGTCGCATCGGACAAAGCTGTGGAAATCGAACCCACAACCATAGTACGATTGGGATTTATCACCTACCACTGGACTACATGAAGTCCCTAGATTGTATAATGTAGTTTCTTTTTTTAAAGGGTCAGATATGTGAATTATTAATTCATTATATTTGGAACCCTATACGATTAGGATAAATAGAGTATTTTTGGGTTGTATTCTGTTTTGGAGTGAAAGAGGAGTTTGTGTTAGAAATTTTTTAATGGATAAAATGATAATTATAAAGTAAGTATATCTCCTTATAATTTTATCCAATCTCATAAATAAATTCCTCAACATTAATAAAAGGAACTTAGAACAAAAATGTTGTCCTAGATAGTACCTTAGATCATCAAAAATTTATGGTTTCGTGATTGTTGGACTTTTCAAACCCAAGTTCTCTACCATTCTTCATTAGATATTGATGGATAGATTTATCTTCCATATCCATGTTTTCCTACAAGGAACCCAAGTATGTGTTATTTTCGGTAACCTTCATACTTACCAATCTTTATTTTAATTAGAGGCCTCATTAATCCATTTTTCGTTGTGGGATTTCAACTATGATATTTTGAAATGTCAACCACAAGTTTCCAATACCGAGCATAAATTGCGAGGATGCAATTTATTGAAGGAGGGCATAATGTAACACCCCAAGCTTCTATGGTACACTTCTCTTTGAATAATACAATAGCGTGTGTTGTACGCAACTTCGAGTTCTAACATACACCACAACCAATCAAACTAGCTGTTATGAATAGTAATACCCATTTTTGAAATTTTATAAATTTTATCTTTCAAAATGGACTTAATATTTGGATTTATAATATCAAAATTAGCCTAGGGTGAATATTTGGTGTTTTTATGAAAACTTTCAATTTTTGATGAATTTTGAAAAAACACCGAGTTATAGTTTAAAAACGAATTTTTATTTAAATAATTATTTATTTTATTTAAATTTTATTAAGGTAAAAATATATAGATAATAACTATATAAGTTCAATGTAATTCATTAGAGTTAGTTTAGAATAATTTTAGATATATAAAAATTTTATTGAACTTTTCACCATCTTTTACCCACCTACTAGGAGAATTTGGAAATTCACGTAAAACATAATTTTACCACTTCTGTGATTTTAATTTAAAAAATCCAAGAGACAGAGTTAATATCAAGGAGAAAAATTTGATTCAATAAGATAAAAATAATTTTTGGTTATTAGTAACGTTTTACTTGTATTTACCATGGTTAAAAGTAACTATGGTAATTAGAGGTAAAAATGATATTAATATTACCCTAACACGTGTCCTCATTCTATTGGACAAGTGTATATCGACCAAAAACAACCTTAGGAATAAAAATATATCATTTAGGTCCACTTGTATTAGATTAGGACATTTATTATTATTTAATTCCAAGAAGAGTTAAAAGAGTTAAAATCAATGTTTAATTACTAAAGCATTTTTAATATAGGGTTATACATAAGATAAATTAGATTATAAATATTCATTATAATACTAAAAATATTTCATACATAATGGTATTTTATTTATAATTTTTAGACATTAAATAAATAAATTTATTTATGACACAATGATGATGCAGTAATTACCTTATTCATGAAAGAATCAAATAAATGGTATTATAAATATTAAAATAAATATAATTTCAATGTTTTTGTGAAATACACGAATTTTATAGGTGAATATGACATGATAGGGATGATTCAATGTATCTTTTTCGAAGTTATCATGTTGTGATGACTTTCACAAAAACAAAATAACAAATAGTGTCAAAATTGACATAAATTAATATTTAAAAAAATATTATATTATTAATTTATATTATATTCTTAAAAATCTAAGGATCGGCCAAAGGACTTATATAATGATATGTCTTTTATTAATGGATCATTTTAAGGTCTCTTGGAAGTATATTGTATGTTTATTAACTATATAATATAAAAATACAAAGAGACTTGGTAAATGTCAAACCAATTAACTAGGAGTTAAAACTAAAAGATAAGGTTAATAATGTATCCCAAACCTGTACAAACCCTATTTGTTGAGTTGATTATGACCCATACCCACCTTATTCTTTGAATAATTCACTTTGGATCCATTATAAACCGAATATGAATTTATTATAAATTAATACTTTAAGGTTTTCCTAAAGAGCCCCTCCTCCCCCTTATAAAAGGACACCATTTCTATCCAATTCCTCACACCTCTCAAGACTTTTGGCTCGTCCAACCTCTGTCCAATTAATCTACCTACATACCTCCCCTCCTCCTAGAAGCCTTACCTTAGGCAGAAGGCACTTCAAGAGTCCTATTTGGTTCACACCAAAGAGAGTTACCCAAATTAAAGGTAACAATTTCTCTTAGTTTCATTTCTTTTATTTTACTTCTCCAACCCCTACACTCTTCTTATTATTTTCATTTGTAACAAAACCAGAATCCTAAATATACTAGGATATTTTTATGATAATTATTCTAACTACACTTACACACACCTTCATCTAATGGGTGAAGAACATAATGTTTCTGGGAATGGAAACCAAACGCCTCACAAAACGATGATTGTTCAATTATCTCCTACCACCTCTCATGGTGGACATTATAATGGAACTATAATTAAATATGATATTAATTATATTTATTTTTTATATAAGCTTCTTTAAATCCATTTTATAACATACCATTATTCGTTTCATGTTGTATATATATACGATAATTTCATTTGAGGAAGTGCGGACTACCGCCCCCTCAAAGTGATGTGACTTGTTCATACCATACATGGAACGTATAAAGGATGGTTTTAATGAACTTAAGTAACACATATAAGATATTATATTATAATATAATAATAATATAGCTATGTATCATTTGGTTTTGTATCCTTATAAAATGAAAAATGAAATGGAAGTAGCGTTCTCGTGTACATACGAATTACTGTCTCCACGAACGCGATGAGATTAATTTCTCCCTCATATCCATTCAAGACTAATTATTATTTTATGATTAAAAGTAATGTTTGAGGAATTGATATCATTATTTATATTAATAAGATACATCCTATCCATAACAAGCACCACTTACGTAACGAAGCATATAAAGGAAAATGAATCAGTTGACACCCAAAACAACGATAATACGAAAATATTATTAAGAAAGCAATATTAAAATATCATATATGATATCATATTTATGTATATTATTGTTGTATAATTTAATAAAAATGATTTAACTATTATACAGGAGGTTACCATACCCTCAACCAAGGAAAAGTACAAGGTAAGGGGTTTTCATCTCACTCCTTATTCCCGTGAGATTAGCGCCATATTTTTACTATTACCTTTTGTGTGGTGTGTGTGCTGCCCATAATTGTATTATTTTTGTAATACACTTTAATTTATGTGAATTCACATATTCATTGTATGATACCCATTTCATGGGGTATATGATTCGTAAGATACCAGATTGGTAAGGGTTAATTCCTCAATCTAATTACTATCCGAGATTGTTTATGTGTATGTATTTACTGGGAATTTTTTATCATTCATGTCTATTTTTCATAAAAATGATTTTAAAATGGATATTTTAAGGAATTTTGAAAGGTCATATTTTTCAAGATCATAATTTTAAATGTTTTAATGATCTATCTTCCTAAATATTTTTAATTAATGTCCATGTTTTCAAAATGATTTTAAGGATTTAATTATATGGACATGAATGTTTTGAAATGATAATTACTTTCAAAAGTTTCAAAGTGGTTTGGGACTCTTTGGTTCAAAAATCTATTTTAAATTACTTCTTTATAAATGTGTGAATTTTAAATTATTTCAAAAAATGAGATATTTCTCTCAAATAGTTTTGATTTCATCTTTGTCAACATCCTTTGATAAATTTTACACTTGTTCGAAGTTGATTTATTATGATACAAATCATCCATATTGTATTTAAGGTTTTGTGATATGTTTGACTATGGATGAGTTATTTTTATGCCATTAATGGTTTATGATTAATTTTTTGGCTTTTCATATGCTAGTTTTAATACGAATTTTTATGTTATATTTCTTCCTCTTCTTAAGATAAATGTGTTGGACTAGTATGTTCCATGTTGGGGTCTGGTTACAGAAGACCCTCCAGGTTGGTGTCCATTTATTAGAGGCACTCCGGGTTGGTGACCGGTTATTAAAGGCACTCAGTGTTGGTGTTCAGTTATTAGAGGCACTCTGGGTTTGTGTCCGGTTATTAGAGGCACTCCAGGTTGGTGTCCGGTTATTAGAGGCACTCTAGGATGGTGTCCGGTTATTAGAGGTCATCCGGGTTGGTGTCCGGTTATTAGAGGCACTCTGGGTTGGTGTCCGGTTATTAGAGGCACTCTGGGTTGGTGTCTGGTTATAAGAGGAACTCCGGGTTGGTGTCCAGTTACAGAGGCTCTCCGGGTTGGGTTCCAGTTATAGTTATCCCTTAGGTCTTGGCACGAGGCCTTGACACAGAAATTAAAGTTCGGCATTATGAATTCCCTAATTATGAAATTAGTAATTACATGTGATTATTCAACTAGTATAATATCTGTGTGAATAAGTAAATAGAATTATTTCATTTTATCTTTTTCATATTATGCTGAAGTTCATGTTTAAATGGCATTTGTTTTAGTTATACATTGCCTTAAATGTTTATACTTATTTATGAAATTTTCCGCTGTATTGTTATCCTTACTGAGCATCTGAGCTCACCCCTTTCTATGTTTTATTTTTTTCATGATTCCAAGAAGTCTATTGTGATTGATATGCAGGTTTAAGCCAAGGAAATAATGGTGTTCGTGAAGAATTATTTATGTTGTTTTGTATTTTATGATGTGTAATGTAACATTCATGTATGTAATCTATTTTCCAAGACTACTAAACTGATCGGTCCTTTGAGACCTGATTCCTTGTAATCATGCCAATGTATACAAATAATGTACCAACTCTGGGTAACTAGGTTCGGGGAATTACAGATTCTATGCCCCATATCATGTATCTTGCCCAAAGATCATAAATATGTGTTATGAAAATTCCCTCTATAAATTTTGTAAAATATTAGAGTATTATATTCCATTATCCTATTAGGGCACTCACCCCAAAATGTAATGGTCAATGTTGTTTGACTTAAAGCATTAATAATGGTAGTCCAGGTTGCAAGACTTTAAACATACCAAGAAAACAGACATGAAACTCACCTGGATGAAAACCTAAATAGTGAATCCTAGGTAAAAGGTGAATGTTAACTCACTAGACCAACACATGGTATTTAGGTAAGATATACAGTAATAAAAAAAGAGACACAAATCTTGTTAGGTAAAAATCCTATAATGGGAGACCTAAGAAAAAGGCATGTTATGCCTGTTAAGCCCGCATCATATCAGGATTTGGAAAAATTAGGGTTATAATTGAAAAAGACAAAACAAATTATGGTATTTCCTATGACCCTATAAATAGTAATGTTATGCTCCCAAGGACCCTTGGAACAAACAAAAATTTAAAATTCTTAGAATAATAAAATTTAATAACACCTGATCATGATTCAAATCAATATCTAATGAAGAATATCATATGATGATAAAATAAATGAAAAATAATATAGATCAAAACAATTTTGTTTCATTTCATAAGGAAAAATGGGCATCCACATCATGGATTATATCTATTCAAGTAATGCATGACAGTTACAAGAGTTTCCCTATAGATTTGTAGAGTAGTAATATTGCCTAGTTCATATCTTCTATGGATCTATGATGTCATGACATGGATTTTGTATCAGAATCTACGCAAGTATGCATCTCTTCTGCCTTCTCATCCCCATCAAGATTTAGCTTTTCTTACTCCTCTACTAGTTGATTATCTACATTGACCAATACCTGAATGTGTGTCAATTATTTCTTCAAACTATTCAGATCATGATTCAATTTCTCAATTTCAAGATGAAGTTCCACCAATGAGGCCATTTTCTCTATCAGTTCACCCCGTCTCTTTTCAGCATTCCCATCATGGTTAAAGAATTTGTTATGAATAATCTACCTAGTTGTTGAATTATGAGACTTGGAATCAGAAGAGGAATGGTGATATTGGACCAATACAATTCATTCCATTGTAGTGAATTCCTACTTTATTATGTCTTAAATACCCAGATAATTGAACCATCCAAGCCCTAGGTCTAAAAATAGGTGATGTAATCTTAGGATACATCATTGAATATCAACATGAGATTTTTGAGTAATAAACCTCCAATTATTTCTCTATACATGTTGGTATCCATGAAAAAGGATACCCAGACCCTCAAGGTTAGTTTCAAATTCACTCACATATGGTGGAACATATTGAAGAATAAATTCCACTAGATAGGGTGTTGATTAAATTACATTGGTGTGACCTGACTCCGAAGCATCTACCACATTTTTGGTATTAGTATATGTAAGAATCCAAACATAAACTGTAATGATTAGTGATCATGATTGTGATCCAGAAATCAGAAGATTGAAATAAGTTGGAATTCAAATCCCAACAAGGAGGAGTGGAATGAGGGAGGTTGAAAACAGACCTCCACCTATCATAGCATCAATTAATAGGACCTATATTATAGAATCTCCATAAGGTAATGTTGGTGCAATGTCCTCTACCAGTTTTTGAATCATAGGGTTTCCCTAAGGTACTCTAGGATCGACACCATGTTCAACCATGTGAGACTCTTCTAGTAGGTTTCTCCCAAATACCGTACAAATAGGGATAACCATCCATGAAAATGGAAAGATAGATAATTATAAATCGTCCTAAGCCAGGATCACTTACTACCATATGGTTGTATACCCTAGGAGAGTCTATTTAGAATTCTTAATTTGGGCATCTAATTTAAAAGAAACCCCCTCTATAGGGGGAGGATTTATTTGATTTGGGAAAGATGGTCTATCAGGACTAGAAATCCCCCCGATGTTCTCTGACAATTATATCTCCCCATCACGCTCAACTATCTTCATCATAGTTTTCCCATACATCTTCATAAAAGAGGTTTCAGCACACTCATCCAATGTTTTGACTTCTAAATACTCCCATACTATTGGGGAAGGATATGTTAGATTTAGAACAGATGCTCTTCAAGGATTAAGAACATCGCAACCTCCTTGGTTGGCCCAGTTTCTCTTACCTACTCAGTTATAGATACCAAGAGCATCAAATCCACTTCCTAAGTGGTCGGATCTGTAGATGTATGGGTGATTTCCATGTGGTTATATATTGGTTTTTCACCAAGATATTTGAGTGAAAATTGGTCATAAAATCTAAGACTTTAGTATGAAAAACAATTAGATAGAAAAGGTAGTTACTTGTAATCCCAATTGTTTATTAATTTCAAAATATGTGATGACTATAAAATTTTCATGTTATGACATGTGGATGGATCTCTTGTAGGAGCATGAAGTGGGAATGGAGCCAGAAATTAACTAGTATGATTTTCAAGGACTACCTCCCTGTGCTGGGTAGCTCTAGGAGAACCTTCCTTAGCAACCCCTTCTCCTAAGGTCGAACCTTCCCCCATTTAAGTACCCCTAGGGGTGGACACTATAAAGTGTATCATCTGTTGAGCCTTCTCAAAATGTTAAAATAGTAAGGAATAATGTTTAGAGTTATCAAAACATGGTACAATATGGTTATGGTTAGAATATATCACTACCTCTCCATCGATATCAACCGACTCTGGGATTATTTCTACATATGATACCTTGTATAACCATTATGGAATTTCCTTCGAAGAATGATTACTTGTGTTCATCTCATTCAGATACACTGCTACATCACACAGATTCTCATGAAAAGAAATCTTGTAGGGGAAATAGACTATCCAAAACCCATATGATCAAAGGGTGGTTCTTGTAGAAGCTCCCAGATATCAACATAAAAAACATTTTCCCTAAGCTCAACTTCAACCCACCAAGCCTCTAGAAATTAAATTATGATGGGAATAGATAATGTGGGATGGTCTCCTCAGGGAAGTGTAGTCGGTTCAATTAACTGTAACTATTTCTTAGGTGCCTCCAAGGACATAGAACTGTCCGGGTCTGGACCTATGTGAGGCTCCAGACACATGAGAGGAGTTTCCCCTACTTTAGTAACAGCAATAAAATTTGTAGTATCATCCCCCATGAAGAGTGATAGTCCTCATCATCATCTTCATCAACCTCTGGTCTCACTATGGAGAGTTCTGGATAGAATTATTTACAAAAATATTTTCTAAGTATGAATCTGGGTTTCAAGATCCAAAATGTAATTATTCTACCTTTCAACATCATCATCGTATGAAATGTTATCATGCACCAACAAATATCCAAAATTAGTAAGAGAAACATCATTATCATGAAGAAAATGAAAAAAAAACCCGTTATGAGGATTGATCATGAAATGATGGACCACCCCATAGAAAATATTACTACCTCCAGGCTATAGGAACTACACTATTAGAGGGGATTGAAATTTGGCCTTGAACAATAGCACTGATACCTTGAGTGGTTAAACCATAAGCTTTAAATGTTTTACATAAAGGATCAAGAATAGTAGATTTCTAGTGATTTTTTCCATCCCTATAATTCTAAATGGGTTTCTCTGGATTCATTTTATCTTTAGATTATTTAGGATTCATGGTAATGGTAATTGGATCAGCCATCTAACGATTTGGTTACCACTAAATTCATAGAGCAAAATATCCTTTTGTGAGGGTTGGTGAAAACCCCGCATAATTTGGAAGCTTTATCTTGCATTTTGTATCTTCCTGGGTAAACATTAGCCATATATGTCGAGCTATCATGAATTTATTCCTAGAGTGCATTGTTGAGAATATGAGGGTAAAACATCTACTCATTTTTATGTTGACGACCAAATCTACAGGGTGCATATCCCTCATAGATAAGTTCCCTATCAATATGGGCGACTAGGACACACTCTCTCAAAGAAAAGATGTAACCTATCTTAACAAATTATTTTAATTAATCATTAATGAAAACACTATTGGGGGAGTAAAGATTGTATATAATGTGGTCAAGGTAATTGATTTGGTTCATCAATGTTTTTTCATTTTGTTCATTTTTTTCAACATGTTTATCCTATATAGACCATTCCATCAGCATGAAACTATTAATACTCAGTTGATATGGATGGAAAAAATCACCCTAGATCATATTAGGATTGATGATTGTGTAACATATTTTATGGGCTCCCATCCAACCATAGATGGTTCGGAATGTACCTACCAGCCAGTGAGGTGGATTACCCTCGCTTATCCGGACCAACTAGCAATATATTTTCACAAATACATGTTTGTATGTGTTGATACATTAACTCATTGATAGTTCATCATCCATGATGAATGTATTAGCTCAAACCCCAGGACAAATATCATGTACTGCTAAAATCTAGGCACTCGAAAACATGGCTAGGAAGTTTACCAGTCAAAAAAATGGTCAACATCAAGAAACAATTCCATACCCATTCATGGAACTTACCCTCCTCTAAGATAGTCATATAGAACCCTACTCCCATTCATGAGACAATGGTTCTGTAGGATCTTGGTCTTCATACACGGGGATCTTAAACACTTTCCAATGAAAATACATTAACCCAATAAAAAAATGGTATGCATTTCTTTGGGATTGGTTTGTTATCATTTGAGAGGAATTTTCCATTGGAAATAAGTATATTGGAAAGGGAAGAAGTCTTTTTCTAATCATCCAAAGAAGTGGGGGTGGTAGAAACTCATCATACTTTTATCTAAATATGGGTACCCCCAATATTAGTCAGATAAAAAATATACTAATACCAATCTACACATGGAAAAAATTAAATTTGTTGTTATATGGGCTCCATCTACTCAGGAACTACAGAATTTGAACGTGGGTTCTATGAGAATAGGTTTTTGATACCCAAACTACTTTATATTTCCCCAAATATTTCAATTCATTTCGGAATTCATCATAGATTTGGAAAACCAAGAAAGGCCACAACTGGTCCAAACTTAACAAACCTTCTAAACAAAGGTCCCATTCAACACCCAACCATGTTGTTCATTCGTCGTGGCCTTCCATGTAATGTTATAGAACTAATGGGCCTCATCATATAGACAATGTTGCACATCCTATAGTATCGAGGGGTATTGTTCAATAAGAATCACATAGTAGTATCATTTTAATGAATTTTCCATTTAAAGATATAGTAGTATGAGTAATAACACTATTGTAAACTATCCAATATTCGGATATTTTGGTCCGATGGGGTGTCAGAATCAATACGTTGGATGGTAGGCCAAATCCCTAAATGGGAAGCCTATCTGAAATTGATTATACTGTATAAACCGAACTGAGTATTTTTGCTAAAGACTGATGGAAAGGGACAATAGGGATCTGATTATCAACAGAATCCAACATGTATTTTCTCTTCATATCATTAGATGAAAGGGAAGAAGGAACAGAAGAAGCATCATGTGAAGGACCCATCTCATTTAATTATCAAAAGTTCATGCAAAAAATGAGTTATCCTGCAAAAAATAGAAAAGGAGAAAAAGTTATCTTTATATTGGATGTCCCACGAATGAATGTTATATGGAAGAAACTATCAGCAAACCAATAGTTCGTTGAATCCTATAAGGAATCAAACCATAATGAATTGTCTAGGGAACTATCAATTTGTGAAACAAGATAGTCGTACACCAGAACCTACTACACAGAAATCCAAAATCAATGATCATGGTTTCATATATTTAGTTCACGGATCCAAAGTCATATTCATAGATGAAGTTGTCCACAAAGGCCTATAGTGAATAGGATAAAGTTATCAAGAGAATGTTGTTATAATTCATTGTTCTCCAAAATAATATGGTAGAGGATGAATAAAATAGGATCCATTTTTATAGGTGTGGTCCTCATCGTGTGGGTACACCCTCATAATGTAAAATGACTCAAATCAGGATCTCTTTCTATAATGAAATATCATCCCCTACATCCCGATCAAACCTACATAAAATGGGGTACACTTGTTGGGTCCTAAAATACTGGCAAATGGAATTGAAATTATCCCCTAAAATTGGGAAAGGAAGGAAACTAAACCAAATGAACAATTAAAAGAAAAATGTTTTAAAGAGTGAATTTTGGAAATGGAAAAAATTAGTACTAAAATGTGGGAACTCTTATGAGATCACTACTTTGTAGGGTGATCAGCTTCACAATGACGCTAATGAGTAGAACTGTTTGAGGGAGGAAAATAGCGGTGCAAGATATGTGAATGCATTAGTTTGTAGAATGAGCGAAGTGAAATTATCTACATGCACTACATATCCCATGGCCTCAAATGCTATACAGGCCAGGCCAAGCCAATGAATACCCATGAAAGAAAAAAAATTGTTCGCAAGACTGAGGCGGTGATTTTCACCTCAGCTGACCATATCACTGTGGCCTCTACTGACTAATTTATTCGAGGGATTTTTATTGGACATGGGATTCCAAAAAAGGTGGATCACAACCTCATTACAAATAAATGGATACACTAGTATCCAGTTCCATGCTTCCCTATAAATAATGTTTGAGGGGAGCTAAAGAAAGGATTTACATTTTTTAGGATCGATAATCGAAGGAAGAAACATGGAGATTGGTAGAATCCAAACTCATTCAGTGATTCCCTATAGGTAAAACACCACCACGTATAATTATGAAAGAGAATATTTTAAACATCATATTATGATGACAAAACAACTCTAGAGGGCACACTCCCTGAGAGTCATAGAACCAATGCCCCCATCACAGCCAAGCACCCATAATAGAAAATGTCTGTGATTCTCGAACCCTACCCCACAATGTAGTTCACTACATGGGAGGAATTCATCCCTCTATTAAAGATGGATCCTGGCCCCATGTAACCAAATAATACATGGACTCCACCTAGGTCTATAAACAACAATGGTATCCTGATTTCCTCCTTTCCCTCGTAGAAATATGCTACATGGATGAACCCCAATAATGTGCGAGAACCTTCCATGTGAAGGGGGTACCCTATGGCATTCCACTATTCGACCTCGATCACTCCCTTCCATCGCATCTGTAGTCCCCATGTCGACTCCTACACAAACCAGTCTAATGTTGTAAATCCAAGGCCTTTATCAATCCATCAGACCTATATGATTAAATCATTGGGAACCCCAGAGTTTCATTCTGATTTTATATACCCATGGAGAAAGCATACGTGTTGGTTATCCTAGTAGTAAAGAGAACCCCCAAAATGACCATAAGTTTACATTCAAATGGTAATGTCGGGTCCGACCTTGGGATACCACATGCACCTCCCCAGTTCTAGTGAAAATAATAGGGACCACACTTTCATTTCTTTTTGAGAAGGAATTGGATCATTCCCCTCATAACCAATGTCAGGGAATTCCCACTAAGGTAAGCACATATCCTTTCATTCAAGATCTTTCACATGCACTCCATCCTTCCCTCACTCCATGAATATCGAGAAAGGTCAACAATTCTAACAATCAAGGATATTAAAAATAAATTAAATAAGGGTACATACAAATAATTTTCTCTCTCTAAATGGTCTACATGTACCATCAATAAAAAGATGATGTGGGACATGTGATATTCAGATCCATTACTTGCTATTGTCTTTCAAACTATGCACTGATCACATGGGTTTAGAGATTGGTGGTGATCATAAAATTTGCATGTTCTCAAAGAATGGGACTTCCCTATAGATGTAAGCCCTAAATTCCATACAAATGGGACTTCTACATAGATTTAATCCCCAACTTCAATTAAAATGTTCCTTCTCCATAGATGTAAGAACCTAATTCAATCCAAACAGGCCTTATCCATAGATAAATTCCCCAACTTCAATCCAAAAAGGACTTCTCCATAGATAAAAGAACAAAATTCAATCCCAAATGTCCGTATTTATAGAGGTAAGTCCAAAAAATTCACTCTTCACAGGCCTCATCTAAAGTGTATTTACCAGCTCAAATTGAACTATGAGGGCTTTGATTCCAAACATACTTGGATAGGTAGTAAGCCTCCACATGATCCAAACTCAACATCCAAATAACCCAAATGTTTTTTGGGATACATCTTTGAAGGGTTGCATCCATCTAGGAGGCCATATAATTTAAGGTACCTCAGGTCTCCTTGGAATAAGTCCCACATCATAGTTCATCATGCATCCTTTTTTCTATGTTTCATTATCACATGAAATTAAATTGTATGGTTGGGATCTTTTTTTAGGACCTTAAAAAGTGATGTGTGTAGAAATGTTACACTGAAATTTGTGGATTGTTATTCCTCTCATGAGGATAAGTAAGAATCCCATCTTATGAGTTTGATCCCGACATCAAAACAAATCCTAACCCTAGATGATGATAAACTCTATTGCACCATCCTATATGGATTGAAACCTGAATTTTCTTGGAGAACGACGAAATCCTACCTTATTTTTCCATAAAATGGAAAAATTGATGGAGAAACTCAAATACTTGAAGACCTATCCATTTATGGAGAACCCCAGATACATCCGGATGATTCCAAACCCGTGAAAAATCAAGATTAACTGCTTCACTAAGGATATACTGCAAACACATTCTTGGGAATGGACCACAGATTCATGATTGTATGGACATAGAATAAATCTATAGGAGAGTCCCATAATAGGCAATATGTCACCCCAAAAGGGTGAGATGTGCCTGAGTTCCCATCCTCTTGACTGTTGTGAGTTCTTAAGTGTTGTTGGAAAAATCCCCAAATAAACGCCTTCCATTAGAAAGAATGTCCATGAATCATTGATATGAGATACATTGGGTGTTTCTAGATCCACAAAAAAACCCGTTGGATACCATCAAATATTTCATAATGGGTGATAGTGATTTCACTCCAATTTACCCCTACAATCATTCCAATGCCCCATATTACAAATTAGGAAAAATCAATAACATGTTTTTTTCAGGAAAAATGAAATAACCCTACAAAAATAAGTTATTTTATTCAGTTTCAGCACCATAAAATTGTACGGTCGTAAAAAACAAATAAGAAAATCATTATATATAAATATATATATATACATAACCCATCTATAATTCCCTTCTGGTTTTTCACTTTTATTCCCCAGTGGATCACATCTAGTTTTTATCCATCCCATAATTTATGTTCACTTAATGTAGTCCAATAAAAAAAATTTACATCCCATAAATAATAAAATTACCGCGTCATCATTATATCATTTGTAACAATGTATAATTATCAAATCCACTATATATCTTGTATCATTTATTATTACTCGATATATCAAACAAATGAATCTACAACCCTCGATAGTCATATCCACCAAGACCATATAAACTTATTTTTTATAATCTCAAGACACTATATCATAAGTATAAATGTATAGTAAAACCATGATCTATCACAATAGGTACATTCCAAACAGAACCACTAGTTCTGATCCAATGTTCCACATGACCTCATGTCCACTATAATTCATGGAAGAGGATACCTACTAGAAATGAGGGTTTATGTTCATTAATGGGTACACTAGAACATAAATATCATTTCCTTTCACAAATAATAATTTAATAGAATATAAGAATCCTTGTAACATGAGAAAAATAAAAAAATGTGGAATTTTAGGGGACACATGTCATAAAAATAAAATAATCATATCCCAATGAATCAAGAGTAACCAAATTAACATATTGGCAAGGAAATATAAATAAAATGACTATCAATAGTCTTTTTTGTGTAATGAAATCACCTTCGACAGTATTTTCTTAACTCATTAGTTTCCAATAATAGGACCATTTCTCCTCACGGGATCCATAATTATGAATTCCACATAGGCACCGAGATACCTATGTAGGGTGTGATTAATAAACCCTATTGGACTCCACCAATGAATCCTTAACATAAGTACACATAATATATAATAGGGAATTTCATTTTATATGTAAATTATATAATAAACATCCAACAACAAAAATGTTGAGTCATTGTGTTCTTACCAAGATACCACGAACCACGAACCCACATAATTTATCTCAACATTGGAAGTATGAGTGGTATTTCAAAAAAAACATTGGATTTATGGAAACAAAACATGACCCATCCTGATGGTGATCATTAACCTCAGATGATGGCATGTACCACCTAACATGTGTAACAAAAGTTGATAACGCATCACCATTACATTGAGTAGTCCAAGCTCATCCTATTGCCAATTGAATCATGTACTATGAATGGATACTCCAATGTTAATAATAATTTTCTTCTTCAAAACCATACCATCAAATGATTCATCATTTTTATCGATATTTATGTCATCAAGCTCCCCATCCAAGGGGTTTCTAATCGAATAATGTGATCTGTTTAACATGATTCATAATAAATATTTTTGCTGGTGAAAAAAAACTTCATGAAACGCATACAATAGTAAGTAATGTGAAATTAATTTCAAAAATAATGGATATAGGCTACAAGAAATCAAATTATTAATACCTGAAAATGTATTATGGCCAATCACACACCATCATGAGATGTCAAAACAAAATTGGGTTTTTAAGAATAAAAATAATTTCCTGAAAAAATCATACATGAGGCCCAAAATTTTAAAAAACATTATACAATATGTTTTTTGATGATGAACCCAAAATATTGTTATGGAATCAATGAAAAAACCATATCACAGAATATATAGAATAATTTCACACGTCAAGGGTTCCTAAATCAGGTTATATTTATCAAGAAGAATCTTTAGAATGGATACCTGAGATAATTTTATGACAATAATTTCATTATAGAATATTAAACCTTTATCTTTTCAATAGTTGATTTAAGATTAATGTATTAAAAATATAATAATGCTAATTCCTATAATTTTTTGTTAATTAAAAATAGGATATGAATTTATTGTGTATTTTATAGGAGGGCTTCTTGGACTGGAAAATAATTACTATTTTATCAATAATTCATCATTGAAAAATGTATTTTTGATGAGAACCAGTAATGATAAGATATCAAGATTATCATTCTATAAAAGAATATTTAGAAGATTAAATGTTGTTGATATTTTTATCTTTGATAAATTTAATGTCATAGATAGGTCAATGTCACCACCAATAGACCATGAATTAATCGATTGATTAAGGTTTTTATGTTAATCCGATTTCGACAAGATGACTATAGATAGAATTCAACAACACTTACATGTATATCACTCATATTCAATGATTGGAATTGTTTTTATTATGAAATGACATCAATTATAATAATTTACCACAATTCAATGATGAACGAATTAAAATATCATTATCTCTTCACATAAATAATATATATAGAGTAGGTCTATGCAATCTCTAATGAAGGGAGAACAATTTTTCATAGATATTGAGAAATAAACTCATTGTTCTTGGTTTCTAGATAGTTAAAATTATAGAGAGAGATGGGGAAATGTGACGGGAGATCCAAAGTACCAAGGGTGAGGTGTAAAATATAAATTAGGCCAATGGGTCATATTTTCATATTAAACATGGTGTTATTATATATTTAATTAAAACCCCATTGAAAATTTAATGCTCCCCCATACTGGTTGCATCGGTAGGCCTAAGGGGTCTTTTGTGGCTATCACACCTCGAATAACCCCATCAATTAGTTGGTGGAATATTTCCACCCACTACACACCCTATCATCATCACCACTTATATAATTTTACTCCCATACACATTGTTTCAAAAAAATAAGCCTATAATCTCTCACTGTAGAGATCAAAATTATTGAAAAAGATAATTTCATTTACATAACATATTATACTACAAAAAAAATTCATGATGATACAATTACCCCCTATAATGACTGCTCAACCTTGATAAGTGCATTCAATGGTTTATATCTAAAAACATAGGACACTAATCCTAAAAATTATTCTTTCACTCCCATGCATCCTCCTGGATCTGTCCATGATTCCAAAGAATTCGGACAAGAATTGACTTCTTCCCTCAAATTAATTTCATACCCATTTCCAGCATTTATAATGGGAATCATTTTTTAAGTATTCAGGCTCCATATCATTATCCTCAAAGTAGATGTCATGCATGGGATTAGGCATGTACCTCCATGGTAGTTACACATGAATTACATCATACATACCTCTGTATCAAGGTGTAATGTCTTGAAAATATGCCACTATCCCAAAATACTAGGTGATCATAAAGAGTCCAATATATCATGAAGATAGTTTACCTAGATTATTCAATCATTGATGTCCTAACTAAGAAGTCTCCTAATATAAAATATTCTAATATAAAACTCCAAATCAAAACATCTTTAGTTATGTTTCTGACACTTTCGTTGGGGTGCGTGCTTCCATCTTCTGAAGTATGAAAGGCCTGGATTGGTTTCCCTGCATTCTCACATTCCAAAGGTGGGTGACATCAATCTCTTGTTCAGGGATGTTTTCTCCTTGATCGAAACGGGATAATGGGATGTCAGTTATTCCTTCCATGGATTCCTCCTCAGAACTCGTCACCTAGTTCGAGTCTCCCTTATAAATTTAAGACATTTTTTGTGAAACTCTTCCTTGTGTCATACCTTCATGGACACCAGTTAATTAAATTACTTCTTTAGGGAATTCCAAAAGGTCCAGTCAGGGAAGCAACCTTTGGTCAGGGGAGTAGTCATGTTGGGAATCACTAGCATGTCTGGATGCTGGGATACTGGTGCATCTGGGTTTCTTCCCTTTATTATAGGGCTTCTCTAGGGCACGGATGCTCAAGGAATCCAATATAGAATGTGGGGAATTTTATGCCCTAGGAATATATATGAGGTTTTCCTCAACTTACCATTTTTAACACAGGGTATTCCATAGTTTTAATGTCTAGAGACGACAGATCATACTGATCAGAACACTGATTAGATCATATCAGATGGGTGTAACCTCTGTTGGGAACACTGATGTTGGGACTACCACATGGTTAGATACCCGATTGATTGTTAAATAGAATGGGGGTGGCATGATCCCACCGGGATGTGGAAGCCCGGGTAATAATTAGAATGGATGATGGAAGGCTTAATGAAGTGGATGGATAATGAGATGGAGTCATCTCAAGGATGATCATGATGTCGGGATTGAGTCTTGAAGAGGCTTCCTACGTATCCCGGTGGCAGGGAATCAAATTCATCGTAGTTCAATTGGTGATGTATTACCGCTTATTGGGGATTTCAACGGCTTACCGCTATATGGGGTCATAACGGATTACCACTGGATGGGGTCACAATATCTTACTGGTGGATGGGGATGTCAATGGATTACCATTGAATGAGGATGAAAATGGATTACTGCTGAATGGGGTCACAACGGTTTACCACTGGAATGGGTCGGAATGACTTAATGATATAATGGGTCGCAACAGCTTACCACTGGATGGGATCCCAATGGCTTACCGCTGGATGGTGTCTTGATAGCTTTCCACCGGATGGGGTCATGATGGATTACCGCTGGATGGGGTTGAAACTCATAGAGGGTCCTTACGTACCCTATCTAGGAGACAAGAATCAAAGCCCACATAGTTCAGGATGTGGGGGGAATTTGGGTTTATGCTCTCAGTCATCCCAAGGTATTGGTGAACCGACGTGATGGGGGGTAGGAGTGACCAATGGGTGGTGGGATTGAACCTCGGGAAGGCTTCCTATGTACATTTCCATGGAAAGGATCAAAGACCCCATAGTTTAGGGTTGGGATGGTGAACCGACGTGAAGGGGGTCAGAGCGACCAATAGAGGATGGGCTTGAACCTCAGGGAGGCTTCCGACATACCTTGACTATGCAAGGATCAATGACCTAAATGTTTAGATTATGGGTGTGGGGATTACACTCTAGGCTGCCCAGGGAGGATGTAATGGTCAGTGCTTGCTCTAAGACCACGCGAGTCATGTTCAGTGTGAGAAACAAGAGACAGAAAAGACCTGACTATCACGTCACAAATAGTGTGTCTCTGGGAATTGGAGTGGGGCTTACACGTAGTAAGTGACCCAAAGTGGAAATAGGGACTTACACGTGGTCAGCATCCTAGAGAGGAAACAAGGTCTTACGCATGGTCCGGAACCCGAGATGAAGAAGATTGGGTCTTACTCCATGATGGAGGCCCAGATGTTGACAAAGCACATTGGGAGAGGGACATGGCACCCAATAAGAGAGGAGGAGCAGAGATTCTACCTCTTGTAATGAAAGCTATGGGGCTTACACCAGGGTGGTTTCCCTTACCCCACAGATAGACGCCACTCTGATAAAGAGGATCTAATTCCATGTGAGGAATGATCTCACTCTCGTGGACACCAGTGGGAGTGAATAATTTCCAAGGTGGGTGAACCCTACGTATGAACCAGGGGGAGTGGTCATAGTTTAGTGTCATGTGTTGAGGATGATGGTGCTTGGAAGTTTAACGTCCTGCAGCTCGGACGAGTAGTGTTCGGTCCGCAGCCCTAGGACTTACAACACCAATATCTTTCCACCCTTGATGGATGTAAGACTTTGGTAATGTCATGGTTGGGGGTTTTATAGAGTGGACCATTGGGGGGACCACTCTAGCATGACTACGTGAAGAAGAAAAAGTCATTAGCATGCCTATGCGAAGAAGCATGAGGTGAAGCAATGAAACAGGCAGTATCGACCAAGGGACATTGAAATTCCATCGTGAAAACATGAAGGTCCACATTGGAAAAGGATTTTCTAGGCCAATGGGTTCACAGGTAGAAGCCTTGTGAAGATCTAGTGCCCCATGATGTGGAGGGACTCCGCGAAGGGATGTGATTCGCGAAGTACAATCGCCTAGGCTAGGGATTGGACGTAGGTGCATATGAGAGGAGCTTCACGAATTGGAAAGCCATTCGCAAAGAAGTGCCTCTCCAATCAAGGGTGCCTTGAAAATCATAGCATTGTGAATAAATGTGCTTCACAATGCACAGTGACCCGACCTTGGAACTTTGGTTACATGTTCATGGAGGGTGCTTTCTGAACCGTAAGTGCTCCATGAAGACCCATGTCCCCTTGGGGATCTCCTTCCTCCGTGAAGGCATGTGGGCTCTGCAAAGGGAATACCTCTATATAGAGGGGTGGAATTCATGTGAATGGAAGGAACTTCACGATGCTTAAGTACTTTGAAGAGCTCATAGTTCGCAGATCACAGGTGCTTCGTGTCTCAAGAGCTAGGAAGGTGAAAAGTCGGAGATTCAATCAATTGGGCTTGAGGGGAGCCTGGTATTTATAGGCAAGAGGTTCTTCAAAGCAGGGTTCTCTCGGCATGAAGACGAATCATGCCTCGTGGTTGGTCGCGAATTTAAACAGGGTCCGAGGAGCCGTCCCACCTCTTGCTTTGTGGAAGATCGCGAACGTCAAAGGGGTTCGCAAAGCCATCCTACCTCATTGCTTCGCGGCGGGTCGTGAATGAAAAAGTGGTTCTCATAGTCGTCTCACCTTTTTAATTTGTGGGGGGGGTGTGAATGTCAAAGGGGTTCACAATGCCACACCGCCTCCTTGATTCGTGGCGGGTTGCAAAATATATCTTTTGTTCCAGCCGCAGGGCTTCGGGAGCTTCGTGATCTTTCATCGTGAGGCAGTCCCTACTGCTTTCTAGATGTTCGGTTCGCCCCCAATTTTGGGATCAACCCCCCCCCCCCCCCCCCCTCACCTTAGACTAGGAGTCAAGGAGAAAATGAGAATCTAAGTCTGAGGGTCCACCACCAAAATTCCTTGGTTACCCATGAGGTGGCCTCGTGAAGATGGCTCGTGAAGTGGAGCATCAATGCATGGGATGGGAGCGCCGCCATGTCCACTATGGCTGGTCATGTCGTGAAGCACCCGGGGTCCTTGAATATAAATAGTGGGTTTGAATTCTCTTTTGTCCTCTCTCTCCTCTGCTATTTCATCTGTTGGTGCACTCGATTCGCGAAGCTCCGTGTACTCCGTTATCGCTCTCCATGAATTGACCCTTTTGCTTCACGGTGCACAATGAATCTTTAACATCACATTAGAGCACCCCGTGACATGCGTTTAAGGGTCAGCGCAAGGCTCTGCAATTCCTCTGTCCAGATTGAGCTCAGCGAACGGTCTCCACGGTCGAGCTTCAGGATCCAATCCGAAAATTATCTGAATTTTATGGACAGTATGTCTCACCAAGAGGTAGTCAAGGGGGTCCTTGTAGATGGTGCCCAAAAAGAAGAGATGGTGAATAGATTAGGTCTGGGGGAGTTGGTACGAAGCTACTCTGATCATGACTCACTGGTGCAACTATTGCCAGAAATCCAAAGGGAATACTCGTTAAGCATGAGGATACCTTTTTATGGATTTGGAATGAGGTATGACGTCTGCATCCCTGAAGCAAGTAGGGATGAACCAGACTACTGGTTCAGGAGCACGTCGTGCCAGCACCAGTGGTTTCGGGTGGCTAATGGCCACACTCAGGAGAATTTTATGCCCATTACCGCTGATTGTTTATACAACCATCTGAATGACATTGATTGGAAAGCATTATAGTCAAATAAGTCCCCTCTTCTATGCCAAAAAATCCTAAAGTTAGTGCTGAGGAACCCGATGAAGAGATGGTATGATGAGTGCGACCTGCGCAAAGGTGGAAACTTCACGGACGACTGGGACTAGGATTACTGAGTAAGTTCCGCGTGCGAAGAGTTCGGGGTAGATATGAGGAAAGTAAGTCTGTATAAGGTAGCCTAGGAATCCCAATTTCACATATACCATCCGAAGAAGCTGATGCCAGAGTTGTTGAGTCAGTGTTCATCGAGGACCAATACCTTCCACCTACATCACGAGGAGGTTGGCATCAGCTTATAAGACGTGCATCAGATCTTGGGGGTCCCAATAATGGGAGTGATGTACAATGAATTACTCCCTTATATAGGTGCGTGGGAGGATCTGGAGCAGATGCTGCCACTGGCGATGGAGTTGATGAGACTAGTGCTAGGAGAGGGCAAGGAAGAGGTTGGAGATGTCCACTTCAGACAGTGGTTCAAGCAATTTCTGAACTTCCTGGAAAACAGACGGTTCCTAGTGAGGCCCCAAACATTCCCAAATAAGGCTAAATGGGGCAAGGAGAATTCATTTTGATGTATAATTGGGGATAGCTAGTGGAAGACATGGGGCTTTTGTGTCAGCATCGACCAGCGGCTGGTAGTCAGGCTAGCGGCATTCATCACGGCTCTCATCTAGAGCTGGATATTTACAGTGAGGGACACAAACACATGTGTGTGACCGAGCACATTCATCATGGCCTCCACACTAGTGACTGAAGGGTGGGTGAATCTCAGAATCTTGATTCTTGCCAAGATGTAAAAAATGCTCTGGAAAATTAGCGAGGGGAAGTTGACACAGAGGATATTTGGGCCATTACACCTCTTGTACGGGTGGATAGAGGTGCACATTAAGGATGTTTATGAATACATGAACCCTATTACGCCTCTGGGATTTGACATTCACCCATCCATCTTGAACTCCGTAGGGATCTTTTTGGCCAACCAGACCCTAACATCAGTATTAAACTGAGTCTGAAAGGTAGAAGAGTTCAACTTCAATCCATTCCCGCTGCCTACGGGGGACTTCACAGATGATGGTCGAGGGACATAAGAGAACTATTACAATCCTCTGTCCTTTCAAGGATGATTCCTGGTGGCGAGGGTGGACCGTGAGCAGCTCTATGAGCCGTATGCTCTATATCGATTTTCCAGACAATTATGGTGCATACAACGACTGACCCCCCTAGGTTTAACTAGGGTTACGCCATGAATAGAATCCATGCATGATGAGGTAGATGTGTCTCATGTTCACTCATGAGGATAGAAAGATGAGGAATGAGATTCCTCCACCCACGACCTTCTTCAGGTTGGATAAATAATACGCCAAAATATGGGAGGCATCCTACCCAGGGGAAATGCTAAAGCACCCGACTATCTGGGTCGGTAATGCTAGACCTCCCCAACCTCAAGGCCAGGGCCGAAAGGCAATAGGTACATCTCGTAGTTGTGGGGATACTGTGGCAGAGAGGTCTTCACTGGTTGAGGGGGATGCAGCAGTAGCGGACCCAGTGGCCCCAGAAGAGAAAAGTTACCCAAAAGGGAGGCCACTGAGGGGATTCTATAGGATATCCACTCATGCTCCAGGGAAGCGACTATGTCACATAGTCATTCTGAAGGATGTTGTCTTCCTGAAGCACTGGGATATCTGGGATGTCAACAGAACATCATCTGGACTGATGTAGAGCGGGCCTAGATTGTAGCTGATGAATTGTGCCCCATCATTGTAGAGGAGCAAGAACTGAACAGGTGGTAACAATTCCTCGACACCACAAGCCATAGGGTGGCGGATCTACAACTTTCTTTTGACAGAATTAACCCATCCATGGAAGGGGTAGACCCTCGGGTGCTATAAAGATCACAAACCCTCTAATATACTTTCATTCTTTGATTATTTGGATGCCATCACATGCACGAGTCCCGTTATTTGTGTTGGTTTTACATGCATTTATTATATTTGAGAATTTACCAGTGATCAATCCCTAAGATCACACGGGTCAAGCCCAATATGAGAAACAAGGGATGATCGCTATGTTATTATGTATGAACATAAGAGTGTTGACCATGTTTCAGGCATCCGAGGTTTGAACTACTAACCCAGATTTCCAGGAAGTTAAGGGGGATACCTGAATGGAGAACGAAGCTCTCAGAATTGTTGAATTACCATTTTCCCAGTGTTCTCTTGTGCATGAATGGGGTAACGCCAGGGGGGGTAGAATAAATCCGAATATGGGGAATCGAAGGTTTGAATCACAATACCCAAGATTCGGAACACTGTAGTGATGGCATGACAATTCAGAATGATTGTTGACCGTGTTCGAAACATATTTTCCTTATTGTGTTAGCCTAAAATGGGGATACCAAATGAGGGCCGACTAGTGACCATGTTCGAAACATGGGTCCTGACTCGAAATGTCATCCATTAGTCATCCGGAACGTTATCCCCAGATAGTAGGCGAGGCATGGGCCATGCTTCCATAATGTTAGGGGGTTCCCGTAGAGGTGAAAGAGGGAGAGGATCTGAATAAAGGGCACACAATGCGTGGAGAGTGGATTGATGAGTTGATCAACTAGAGTCCAACACTCTCGAAATTATGCCACCATGGTGGAAATTCATTAGGTGGGTACATCGGTCTGATCAGGGATTAAACATTCTTCTAAATAGGACCACACTGAGGAGGAAACTGTCACCTCCCACTATTATCATGGGGCATCTAGAATTTTTTTAAGGTAAAGCTGGAATTTGATGGTCCCCAAAAGGAGTTTGGGTCAAGGGAGCAAAAAAGTGGGGGAAACAAGAATTAAGATTCTTTGGGATGGACCCAAATATAGGATGTCTGGGGGTTCCTATATATCCCATGAGAATAGGAATCAAGACAAACGTAGTTCTAAGAGCGCAGTGTGGTTAGGGACCAACACTGGTAGGGATAATCCTCTCTGGAGAGGAAAATGACGCATCCCATGATTAATATAGGACATCCTGAACTTGTTCCGAGTAGAACCACGGTTTAGTGTCATGCGTTGAGGATATATGGAATCATACAGTTTAACACCACATGATAGGACATGGATTGAAAGGAAAGATCACAGGAGGGGAGTATGTGGTTCGGTATCTATAAACCTAATGCGAATGAGGACTGGGAGTCTGGATCACACCACTTATCCCTAGAGAATGCTCTTTAGGTAAAACGACCTAAAGTGAAAATTATGTTGGGCCTGAATCAAAGTATTTGGGTGATCCTACGTACCCCAAGAGGATGGGAATCAATCCAAATGTAGTTCTTAGAGCACATTTTAACAGCAAGTGGGATGAGGAAAGGTTCGTGTCACATGGATGCGCCAGTACACGTCCTACCAGAACTTCTAATCCCACATGAGTCATGCTCGATGGGGGAAACAAGCAGTAGTGATGGGACATTCCTAGCATAGGGAGGCACAAGTTTGGGATGATGGGACCCTAGGTGAATTACGTCACACTGATTTTTACCTACCTATATAACGCACTTAGACGCAAAAATGAGTAAAGATGAGTATGTTGGAATTCCACTTGAACATAAGGAAGAAGAATTGCATAAATCATGATTCTTGAAATCTGGACCACAATGATATTGTTGTGACAATAGGGGACAACTGTTGTCCATGTTCGAAACACAACATCCATATCGTGTTAGCATGTAATGGGTACAGACAAATGATGGTTGACTGTTGACCGTGTTCGAAACATAGAACCTGTCACAAATGTTGTCTAAGGTCGTCAGGGATGTTGGCCTAGGGTGGTAGGTAATCTAGTGTGGCATGAGACCAGTCCACAAAGGGGGTACTTTAAGACATGTAGGATGATGAGGATCCAAATGACAGGCTCACGAATCTTGGATATGGAAAGAGGGGAATGTCCCCGTGAAAATTCCATACTTTGGGATCTTTGTTGAAACGCATATAAATACGACTATAAGACGTATTAGAAAGAGGGAGTTGAGTCCCTTCTCAAGTAAAAGGGTCATGGGGTGCACGCTTTCACCTTAAGGTCCTATGGTGGAAAATTAAGGGGGCTTGATTTAATGGACTGTGTGTAGGGAGGCGAAATAGCCAAACGTGATGAACAGTTCCCTTAGGGAGATCTTAGTTTTGGTTAATAGAACTCGGACCACAGTGAGTAAAGATATGTGAAGCACATGGTGTGGCTATTGAAAAACATGACGTGAATGAGAAACTAATAGGTAATCGTCACACCACATGTCCCCAAATGCTTTTGGTCCAAGGGGATGAAAATGAAAGGACTGGATTTGTAGATTCATGGGATTGGGCCCGAAGACACAAATGTATGGCATTCCTACGTATCCCATGAGGATGTGAATCAAGGAAAAAGTTTTTCTGGAAGAGATCATAGATTATGGTTTTAGAGATTGGACCAAGGATGGTAGGAAATGAGAGACACACGACGATGTAATTACAAGACCCAATGTGAATGAAGACTTGGTCCGGATCACCGGACACTTATTGGGGGGTGTTTTAGGTTGAGGGACAGAAAACGAAAGTTAGGCTAAACATGAGACAAGGTGCACGGATGTTCCTACATACCCAATGAGGATGGTAATTAATCTGCACATAGTTCTAAGATAAGGTTGTGCGGGTTTGTCCCTTGCACCAAAAGAAGTCGTATTTGATAGATCTTGTATGTTCATTAGGATGAATGGTTTTTTGTGAAGCGTTGGACCTAGGATGGAAGTTCTAGCTATCGCTGTAGGAATCAATCCATCTTCTAGCTTTGAAAAATGGTATGGTGTGTAACTGATACCAAACATGACGTCCCCTTGGGTGAGTACATAACAAAGCAGTGTGGTATTTCATTGTGCGGCCAAGAAGATAATGTCACAGTTTAGGGTCATGTGATTGGACTAACTGTAGAGACCCTAGGCTTGAAGTACATGGAAATTACATTACTTTTGTGGAATACTTAATACATAACAAAAACAGACACACAAGGACCGTAATAGTTTAGTGTCTTTGGAAACATGGAACGTAATCTTCGAATCGTGGTGAAAGATCTTCAACATCTCCCATAAAGATCTTCCACTTTTTGTTTCATGACCTAAAACCTTTCTTTTGATCCTGGGGGAAAATAAAACATAAAAAGGGTGAGCTAAAATGCTCAGTAAGGGTAAGCATGGATAAAATAAAACATACCATATACATTGGAACTAAAAAACATGAACATAATGTTTAAACATTAAAATCTTGAGCAACGACATAAAACATGGAAGTACATGAGGCATATATCATAATGGAACATAAACCATAATAAAATAGCATGGGAATAAAACATGTAATTGTGGCATCCATTAAGCACATGTAATGACTTCCATAGTAGCCAAGGAATTGCTTCCAAGACCATCTTAGTGGACAAAGTCCCTTTCTGAATCGAGTTCACTCCTCGTTTCAGTCCTGTTTTACTGAACCGGTTTAACCTGTCGTTCCAGCCATGTCTATCTCATGAGATATAAATCTTTACCCAATGCATTGGAGGGGGATATAGGTCCCACCTATCTCATAATTAAATCATTCTTACTTATGCCACAGAATAAACATACATCATTCATAAAAACCCAATAAATAAAATGGGTTTCATAAACATCATCCCATCATCACATAATCCATATAAAAGAAATGGATATCATTTTATAATAAGAAAATTGAAACCATTTAAATCATAGAGACATTATAATTGAAATATACACATATGAAATAATTTCATCATAGATGGAAAATGGATTTGATAAAATACTTGAAATGAATTCTTGAGGAAAATATCCTTTCTTCTTCAAAATCAATTTCTTTTCACAAAACGTCATGCAATTTTAAAAGAATAATATTTTGTTGAAAATAGTCATGAAATATTTTGTAATAAGCTTCATGAAAATAATGCTTTATAAAACCGTAAAAATCCTTTCACGTCATATAAGTTAAAAAACATTCTTCTCGTACTTTTGTCGAAAAAGTTAAAAAAAGTACCTCGTAACGTAAACAAAAGAAAGATATATTACATAACATGTAGTAAAAGTCAAAAAGTAAAAAATGGGTAAAAATGACTTTAAACATACCTGAAAACACTTTTATAAAACATGGACATGGATGATAGAAATAACCCCAGTAAATACTTAGGAATAAGCAATCTCGGATAAAAATGAGATTTGAAAAATTTATCCCTTACCTTATGTCTGATATGCTTCATATGTATCTGAACCTCCTGTATAATGATTTAAATAATGTAATTGACTTATTACAGAATCATATTCATTGTTATGATATCATATATGGTTCACTTATGACTTTATATTACCCGTTCTTTTGTAAATTCCATGTTAAAGAGTGTTTTGGGTAAAATCGTTTCATTTGTCGTCCGTGTTTTGACTTGTAATTATTCAAATGATTACTTAGATCATGATTAAATAATTACAGAATATAAAACATGATTTTTATATAATATATATTCAGAATATACATATATATATATAATAGATCGATAAATGGAAAGAAATACACCATTCATGGAGACGGTAGGTCGTACGTACGCATTAATGCTGTTTTCGTTTCCTTATTGAGTTGAATGGAATTAAGTAGATGAAATACATATATACATAAATCCAGTAGCTTTATAATGTCATATATTTTATTATTATTTCTTATATATACTTTATAATCATTCTTAAATGGTTAACATGGAGATTGAATCTCATCGCGTCGTGGAGACGGTAGTTCGTACGTACGCACGAGCGATGATATCATTTTCATAATTATTGAATTGAATTGGATTGGATGATACAATATATCAGAATCAGTATGATGTTATAATAACTATTTATAGTTATTATTTACACCATTATACCCATCCATGTAAGGTGTTGGTGGGAAAACAGATTACACCACAGCGTGGAGACGGTATTCCGTATGTACGCACGCGCGGTGATTTTGTTTTCCGTAGGATGGATAGAAGGTGAAATGGGGTCATTTCATATTTATAATAACAAATCAGTATATTTTTGATACAGATGTTATTACTTTATAATGAAACAACTAAAGAAGAATAAGTTGAAGAAGAAAGAAGCTTGAAAGAATTGGGAGAAGAAATTACCTCTTCTTCGATACGCCTCTTTGAAACCTCCTCTTAGGGCACTAAGATTGGTCTTTAAAGTAGACCAGAACCTCTAGGATGTTTCTAGGGAAGTGGAGAAGATAATTTGGCAGGGGTTGGACGAGCTTGAAGGCTCAAATTGGTGTGAGGAGGATAGGGAGGAGGTGCCCTTTTATAAGGGAGGAGAGGGGCACCTTTGGAATTCTTAAAAATATTAATTTATAATAAATCTAACCACACTTACAAACCTCTAAAAATGACTCATATTCGAAGATTAGATGAGATAGGGTTTTAATCTTATCAACCAATCAAATTTAGACATTTTTGGATCTTATTTTAACCTTATCATTTTGATTTATCCTTATTTAATCTATTTATGTTTATTTGTGGTAATAAAATTCTAAATTTTAAATTATAACAAATAATTACTTATTTGTTGTGAATTTTCCATAATTGTTTACTTTATAACATTATAGACCATATAAATTTAAATTTATAATTTTTAAATATTTTTGTGATTTTTAAACAATTTTATAATATGTTATTTTTATAAAATAACAATAGTGTAAATTTTGACACTATTCATTTATTTGAATTTAAATAAAATATATATAGAAGATATGTTCGAACTAAAAGCTTTAATAGATTTATAACAGGTCATATATATCTATAAAATTAGTGGATCACATTAAATAGTTCATATAATATTTAGTTTATTATTTTTAAAACCATTTATTTGGTTAATCTCTTAATAAAATAATTACTACAACATTTTTGTATAATTATTTAATATACATAGTTGTTACATAAAAATTTAAAATAAAATCCTATGATAAAGATAAATCTATTAACTTTCACAATAATACTTTTAATTGAATTTGTCATCTTAAAATCACAATATTTAAATTGTTATATTTATTAAATTATGAAGGTGACAACTTTGGCATCATTTAAAATAAACTAATATAACTGTCATAATCACTTTTATAAGGATCCAAATGGTTATATATTATGTAATTGGATGATTAAGGTGTATATATACACTAAAAATATGTTTGGGTCAGGTTTTTGGGCCTTTTAATAGGTTTTATTAATTCCATAAAAACTATATTACTTATTTTCTACTTAATAAATAATTTATGTATCATTAATGTATCACCATTAATGACAATTATTTAATCCCTAAAAATTCTAAATAAATTATCATGATGTAGATAATTTTATTATATTTCGTTATACTATTCATGTTCGATGTTTTATGATGTTTATCACTAAAATAAAATTATTATACTTATAAGATTTAAGAGAGTGACTTGTTGTCACTTTGTTTGGTTTTAATAATAATTAAATTATTTTCATGGTCAAAAGTCCATAAAATGAATCTAATCCGACCCTTAATTGATATTGGTTTACTTTTAGCCATCCAATAGAATTTTTTCATGTGTTAGGGTAATTTTATAATATTATATTTACCCTTAATTACCCGATTTACCTTTAACTATGGTAAATAAAATTTACCGTAGTTACTATTCATAATTCCCAAAAATAAAAAGTAGCCTATTAACATAATTTGGACCCACGGATTCCAAATATGGAGTCCATTTTTTCAAATTCAATACACAGAAGTTTCATAAATTAAATTAAAATTAGTCTCGTTGTCGAATAAAAACGGGTTTTTGTTTAAAACATTGCAAAAGATTGAATTCATTTAACCTACGAATTCAATGTTAAATCAATGCTAATGACATACATTATATTAAATGGTAAAAATATATTCTATTTATACTATAAAACTATTCAATATTATAATTTAACCATATGAATTATTACGATGAAAAAAGTTGTTTTCATTAAAATATAGCGTGTTTTTACTATTCATCAAAATATGAAAGTTACCAGAATAATACGAAAAATATATCCAAAGTAAATTTTTATTTCTTGATTCCAAAGAAGAATTTTATTTTGTAAAATTGAACTTACAAACATGTCAAAAACTATATTTAAAGTGGGTACGCCATCAAAAGGCAGCAAAATTGCATTTTTTTTAAAAATACTTATTTTACCCGAAAACTTTATTTTGGTCTTATACCATGTTCTAGAAAATGTGTAAGATGAAAAATAATGTTATAAAATTCAAATTTTAGTTAATACTATTCATAAAGGCTAGTTCATAATAATATTATAATAATATATCGTTGTTTAGTAAAACCTGGTATTGCGTACAACACACGCTATTGAGGAAGGTCGCGATTGCGTGTAATGCAAGCCAAGTCAGGGTTGCGTGTTGTGAAAGAATCCTTCGTTGTTTCATATAACAGAATCCAACCATATCTCATTTATACATTGAATATATATATATATATATACTCAATGTTGCGCAGAATAACTATTATCAAAATTGTGTGAAACACGATCCAAGAATAGTGTTGCGTACACGGAAAGCTAATACGGTGTTGCGTATAGCGCAAGGTAATCTTGGTGTAGCATACAACACAAGACATTAATGAAATTAAAAGAATATTTTTCATAAAATCTCGGGGTGTTACATTATACCCCCCTTAAAATTAATTCCGCCCTTGAAATTCGTCGGGGTTATAAATGGTTTACTACTCGAAAGTTTGTTTAATAGAAACCCACATCGTAAAAAGGAATACCAAAACATGGCTTTAAAAACTAAAGTATGAAATGTAACGGTTACCCAAATTAACTCATCACTGGGTTTCCACGTAGGAGAACATAGGTGAAAATATGGATATTGAAGAAAAATCTAACCATCAAGTTCTGATGGAGAGTGGTAGAGAACATGGCTATGAAAAAGCCAACAATCACAAAGCTGTTGATTTGTGAAGATCTAAGGTACCATCTGATTCATCGGATATAAGGGAACTAGGAAAAAAATTTTGGTTTTCAAGATCATTTCCCTAAAGTTGATGAATTAAAATAAATACTTTCATGATTTTGGTACAATCTAACTGTTGTTCGTGAATTGAACAATTTCCACTTCATCCCTTAAAGAAATGAAGTTGAATTTGTTATTCGTGATGTGTTAGCAGATCATGTGATAGAATTATGGGTCATTCCATCTCTTTCAAACAAAAGTTTAGAAAAAGTTATAAGTCCATCTTATGGTTAGATTAATCGTATATGGTTCTAAAAATGAACTTATACTTCATATATCATACCGCTTAATAAAATAAAACTAGTTTCTACTAACCAGGGACTTCCTTTAGGCCATTGGTAGGCGATAAAGGTCAGTCGCACTTCGGTTGTGGGTTTGATTCCCACAGCCTTGTCCGACGCGATGGGCTATCGCCCGTCCTGCAGGTTTTCCTTTTTCTAAAACTACATTACTATATTATCCCATCAATAATATCGAAAAAAGGTTATATCCTTAAACAATACTAACTTATATCCAACATAATCCATTCCAATCTTTAGGCTTATCCATAATATTGCAGTCCGTTGTCATATTATAATGAAAACGATTACTATAGATTTCATATAAGAAGCATGTTAATACCATCGTTGATCCCCGTATATCATAAGATATGTCTTGTTGGTCACATTACAAACGTTCAAAGGCCTTAATCATGTATTCTCTTGAAAAATGAATACCCATTGAACCTTAGTGAAAACATGAATGTAGTTAAAAGTTAACACTTCCCACATACCAAAATCCTCAAAATTATATATACTCAAACCATGATATCACTTAGTCCTTATATCAATAATGAGCTCATGAATACAATCAAACATCTCATTATCTTCTTATTCCTTCATTATGCGCATATCATCTACTTTACAAAAATATCTGAATAACATTCCATTGTTACTGGTACCATTCAACATATACTTTCAAATACTTTTAGGAAAAACAATAGTGTAACAATCCTTAGATGATTCTTTATTCCATAGTACCATTAACTATACAACAAAACTCTCGATAAACATACAATCATTCCACTACCTTCTAAAACAACCGACTGAGCTTCAACACTTCTTTCAGCTCATATATCATTTGTAGTCTCCTCATCATCATCCACATAAATACTACCCATATGACCATACTGATTCTCTTCATTAGATTTTCCATTAGGGAATTGGTTTGCATAATGCCCGTACATTCCACATTTAAAAAATCTAATCATTGTTGATGTCGTAGCAATACCATTATCCTTGTCCATGGTGTTAACTGAACATTTTCCTTTTCACTTACTGGCTTTGTGTCCTTCTTTTCCACACCCAAAGCATCTTCCAGTTCCTTTGAAACAATCTCCCTGATGCCTCTTCCCACATGATTTACATGAGGGAAATTGAACTTTCTTTCCTCTATGATAATCATGAAACTCCATCTTTCTCTTATTATCTGAGTCGGAAAACTTACCAAAGTTGAGATTATTGATCATATTATGATATTGCTGATTAGGCATAATAATGATGTTTGGACTTCCAGATCCCGTTTCATTTGGTTTCTCGTGAAGAAAATCATTCCATTGTCTGTCATATCCTCCATTATCATGAATCTTCCTATTTCCAACCATTTTCTAAAACCCAAAAAGAATAGTGTGAGAGGCAAAAATCATGCTAGGGAAAACAACATAGTAAAGGGGGAGCACCCTCAATATCTAACATCTTAGGTTAAATTCTAATATCGTTACCGTAGTTCTAGGACTATATCCTATACGTATTATTATCCTTAGGTACATCCCTAGACATACCTTAGAAATATCTCTAGGGATCTCACTAACGTTTTCGCATCCTAGTTTCCAAAGGTTGACTAAACCTTTCCTCTGATACCAACTGTAGAGACCCTAAGATTTACGTACATGGACATTACATTACTTTTTCGGAATACTTAATACATAACAAAAATAGACACACAAGGACCGTAATAATTTAGTGTCTTTGGAAACATGGAACGTAATATTCTAATGGTGGTGAAAGATCTTCAACATATCCCATAAAGATCTTCCACTTTTTGTTTCCTGACCTAAAACCTTTCTTTTGATCCTGGGGGAAAATAAAACATAAAAAGGGTGAGCTCAAATTCTCAGTAAGGGTAAGCATGGATAAAATAAAGCATACCATATATATTGGAACTAAAAAACATGAACATAATGTTTAAACATTAAAATCTTCATGAGCAACGACATAAAACATGGAAGTACATAAGGAATAGATCATAATGGAACATAAACCATGATAAAATAGCATGGGAATAAAACATGTAATCGTGGAATCAATTAAGCACATGTAATTATTTCCATATTAGCCAAGGCATTGCTGCCAAGACCATCTTAGTGGACAAAGTCCCTTTCTGAATTGAGTTCACTCCTTGTTTCAGTCCTGTTTTATTGAACCGGTTTAACCTGCCATTCCATCCATGTCTATCTCATGAGATATAAATCTTTAACCAATGCATTGGAGGGAGATATAGGTCCCACCCATCTCATAATGAAATCATTCTTACTTATGCCACAAAATAAACATACAACATTCATAAAAACCCAATAAATAAAATGGGTTTCATAAACATCATCCCATCATCACATAATCCATATAAAAGAAATGGATATCATTTTATTATAAGAAAATTGAAACCATGTAAATCATATAGACATTATAATTGAAACATACACATATGAAATAATTTCATCTTAGATGGAAAATGGATTTGATAAAACACTTGAAATGAATTCTTGAGGAAAATATCCTTTCTTCTTCAAAATCAATTTCTTTTCACAAAACGTCATGCAATTTTAAAAGAAGAATATTTTGTTGAAAATATTCATGAAATAATTTGTAAGAAAATTCCTGAAAATAATGCTTTATAAAACCGTAAAAATCCTTTCATGTCGTATAAGTTAAAAAAACATTCTTCTCGTACTTTTTTCGAAAAAGTCAAAAAAGTACCTCGTAACGTAAACAAAAGAAAGATTCCTTACATAACATGTAGTAAAAGTCAAAAAGTCAAAAATGGGTAAAAATTAATTTAAACATACATGAAAACACTTTTATAAAACATGGGCATGGATGATATAAATTACCCCAGTAAATACTTACGAATAATCAATCTTGGATAAAAATGAGATTTGCAAAATTTATCCCTTACCTTATGTCCGATATGCTTCGTATGTATCCGAACCTCCTGTATAATGATTTAAATAATGTCATTGACTTATTAAAGAATCATATTAATTGTTATGATATCATATATGGTTCACTTATGACTTTATATTACCCGTTCTTTTGTAAATTCCATGTTAAAGAGTGTTTTGGGTAAAATGGTTTCATTTGTCATCCGTGTTTTGACTTGTAATTATTCATATGATTACATAGATCATGATTAAATAATTCCAGAATATAAAACATGATTTATATATAATATATATTCAGAATATACATATATATAATAGACCGATAAATGGAAAGAAATACACCGTACATGGAGACGGTAGGTCGTACGTACGCATGAACGCTGTTTTCATTTCCTTATTGAGTTGAATGGAATTAAGTAGATGAAATACATATATACATAAATCCAGTAGCTTTATAATGTCATATATTTCATTATTATTACTTATATATACTTTATAATCATTCTTAAATGGTTAACATGGATAATGAATCTCATCGCGTCGTGGAGACGGTAGTTCGTACATACGCACGAGCGATGATATCGTTTCCATAATTATTGAATTGAATTGTGTTGGATGATACAATATATCAGAATTAGTATGATGTTATAATAACTATGTATAGTTATTCTTTACACCAATATACCCATCCATGTAAGGTGTTGGTGGAAAAATAGATTACACCACGGCGTGGAGACGATATTCCGTACGTACGCACGCGCGGTGATTTTGTTTTCCGTAGGATGGATAGAAGGTGAAATGGGGTCATTTCATATTTCTAATAACAAATAATTATATTATTGATACATATGTTATTACTTTATAATGAAACAACTAAATAATAAGAAGTTGAAGAAGAATGAAGCTTGAAAGAATCGGGAGAATAAATTACCTCTTCTCCGATACGCCTCTTTGAAACCTCCTCTTAGGGCACTAAGATTGGTCTTTAAAGTAGACCAGAACCTCTAGGATGTTTATAGGGAAGTGGAGAAGATAATTTGGCAGGGTTTGGCCGAGCTTGAAGGCTCAAATTGGTGTTAGGAGGATAGGGAGGAGGTGCCCTTTTATAAGGGAGGAGAGGGGCACTGTTGGAATTCTTAAAAATATTAATTTATAATAAATCTAACCCCACTTAAAAACCTCAAAAAATGACTCATATTCGAAGCTTAGATGAGATAGGGTTGTAATATTATCATCCAATAAAATTTAGACATGTTTGGATCTTATTTTAAACCTTATCATTTTGATTTATCCTTATTTAATCTATTTAAGTTTATTTGTGGCAATAAAATTCTAAATTTTAAATTATAAAAAATAATTACTTATTTGTTGTGGATTTTCCATAATTATTTACTTTATAACATTATAGACCATATAAATTTAAATTTATAATTATTAAATATTTTTTTGATTTTTAAACAATTTTATAATGTGTTATTTTTATAAAATAACAATAGTGTCAATTTTGACACTATTCATTTATTTGAATTTAAATAAAATATATACAGAATATATGTTTGAACTAAAAGCTTTAATAGATTCATAAAAGGTCATATGTATCTATAAAATTAGTGGATCACATTAAATAGTTCATATAATATTTATTTTATTATTTTTAAAACCATTTATTTAGTTTATCTCTTAATAAAATAATTACTACAACATTTTTGTATAATTATATAATATACATAGTTGTTTCATAAAAATTTAAAATAAAATCCTATTATGAAGATAAATCTATTACCTTTCACAATAATAATTTCACTCGAATTTATAATCTTAAAATCACAATATTTAAATTGTTATATTTATTAAATTATGAAGGTGACAACTTTCGCATCATTTAAAATAAACTAATATAAGTGTCATAATCACTTTTATAAGGATCCAAACGGTTATATATTAGGTAATTGGATGATTAATGTGTATATATAAACTACCAATATGTTTTGGTCAGGTTTGTGGGCCTTTTAATGGGTATTATTAATTCAATAAAAACTATATTACTTATTTTCCACTTAATAAATAATTTCTGTATCATTAATGTATCACCATTAATGAAAATTATTTAATCCCTAAATATTCTAAATAAATTATAATGATGTAGATAATTTTATTAGATTTCTGTAGACTATTTATGATCGAAGTTTTATGATGTTTATCACTAAATTAAAATTATTATACTTATAAGATTTAAGAGAGTGACATGTTGTCACTTTCATTGGTTTTAATAATAATTAAATTATTTTTATGGTAAAAAGTCCATAAATTGAATCTAATCCGACCCTTAGTTAATACTGGTTTACTTTTAGTCATCCAATATAATTTTGGCATGTGTTAGGGTAATTTTATAATATTATATTTACCCTTAATTACTCGATTTACCTTTAACTATGGTAAATAAAATTTACCGTAGTTACTATTCATAATTCCCAAAAATAAAAAGTAGCCTATTAACATAATTTGTACCCACTAATTCCATATATGGAGTCCATTTTTTCAAATTCAATACACAGAAGTTTCAGAAATTAAATTAAAATTAATCCTGGTGTCGAATAAAAATGGGTTTTTATTTAAAACATTGCAAAAGATTGAATTGATTTAACCTACGAATTCAATGTAAAATCGATGCTAATGAAATAAATTATATTAAATGGTAAAAATATATTCTATTTATACTTTAAAACAATTCAATATTATAATTTAACCATGTAAATTATTACGATGAAAAAAGTTGTTTTTCATTAAAATATAGCGTGTTTTTACTATTCATCAAAATATGAAAGTTACCAGAATAATACGAAAAATTTATCCAAAGTAAATTTTTAATTCTTGATTCCAAAGAAGAATTTTATTTTGTCAAATTGAACTTATAAACATGTCAAAAACTATATTTAATGTGGGTGCGCCATCAAAAGGCGGCAAAACTGGATTTTTTGAAAAATACTCATTTTACCCGAAAAAATTATTTTGTTCTTATACCATGTTCTAGAAAATATGTAAGATGAATAATAATGTTATAAAATTCAAAATTTAGTTAATACTATTCATAACGGCTAGTTAATAATAATATTATAATAATATATCGTTGTTTAGTAAAACCTGGTATTGCGTACAACACACGCTATCGAGGAAGGTTGCGATTGCATGTAATGCAAGCCAAGTCAGGGTGGCGTGTTGTGAAAGAATCCTTCGTTGTTTTGTATAATAGAATCCCACCATATTTCATTTATACATTGATTATATATATATATATATACTAAATGTTGCGTAGAATAACTATTATCAAAATTGTGTGAAACACGATCCAAGAATAGTGATGCGTATACTGAAAGCTAATACGGTGTTGCTTATAGTGCAAGGTAATATTGGTGTAGCATACAACACAATACATTAATGAAATTAAAAGAATATTTTTCATAAAATCTCGGGGTGCTTCACTAACCATGCACTTTTAATGTCTTATACAATAGACGCACCAGTTTAAAGTCATGTGTGACTAAGAATAATTGTTTAAAGTCTTATGGATCAAACGTATACATGAGAGATGAGGTTCTATATGGGATGATCTTGGTGTGATAAAGCACACTTGCCATGAATGAGGACAAGGTCCACACCTTATTGTGCACAATTCCGAAGAGGAAACCATAGGCCGAGGAGCTAGGAAAGATTAGAGGAAAATGGGGCAGGAAAAACTAGCTCCCTATTGAGCTGGACCCGAAGATGAGATGTCTGGGTGTTCCTACATATCCCATGAGAATGGGAATCAGGACAAACACAGTTCTTGAAGGTTCCTTTTAATGTTGTGTGGGGTATCACACAGTTTACTGTCATGTGGGACTGGAAATATGGGTGGATAACTCATAGAAAGAGGGTACGTGGTGCAGCTAATGCAAAACTAACTTGAATGAGGACATAATACCATACCACGCCACGCATTCCTATAGGAGTTAAAGCCCCTAAGATAGAACAAAAGATATAAATTAGTGGAACTCAAGTAGGGCCCATAGACAAGATGTATAGGCATTCTTATGTATCCCATGGGAATGTGAATAAATTTGTACGTAGTTTTAAAAGATATCATTGTTTATGGTATTAGAGCTTGGACCATAGAGGATTGAAATCCTTCGATGTAAGTGAGGACCTCAACCCAATCCCTAAGCCCACGTGAGTCAAGATCGGTGTGGAAAAAAAAGGTGGAAAAAGTTTCTGCAATACCTAGAATGGACGCCCAAGGGAAATTATTGCGGAGCCATGAGTAATGCCTTTATCGCTGCTTTTGTCCGTCGAACATGCAAATGCTCCCTGAGGGATAGTGCTAGGAGTGTAAGAATACCATTTGGACATGATGGGGTGTAAAATAATGTAAATCATTTAACCGATATTCAAGGCTTGAAGGGGATGGTGTGATGATGGAGGATTATTGTTGACTATGTTCGAAACACTGCATCCATATCGCATTATCCTGAAATGGGGACAAACATATGAGCGTCAACCACTGACCATATTCGCAACGTGGGAATTGTATCGATTTTTTTCCTAAAACCTTCAAGGACGTTGGCCCGTAATAGTAGGGGAGCCCTTAGGCCTAGAATCCATGCCATTTGGGAGTCCCTTTGGGTGTGAAAGATTATGGATGTCCAAATGAAGGGGAACACAAAGCCTAGACGGTGGGTGGGAATATGTCCAGGTAAAATCTGATACTCCAAATGCAGAACCAGAGTGCACTTGGGCACATTGGTGAATCACCGAAGAGGTTCGTGAGTCTCAACTTGATACTGGAAGATTTTAAAATATGATTATAGAACAAGTGGATATAGAACCCTCAGGAAAAAAGAGGTACATGGCATGGTTGTTACAAACCCGATGTGAATGAGGACATAATCCAGCACCACACCATATACCCATACCTGGGAAAGTGCAGGCCAAGGGGACAAGGTGAATGAGAGATTTCTAAGAGATGAATTTGGACCTGAAGACTAGATGTTCGAATGGTCATACATATCCTATGAGGATGGGAATCAAGCCACATGTAGTTCTAGAAGAGGGTAACGTGCAGTTTACCGTCATGCAGTAAGGACGCAAATGGGTAAGATACCCCAAACTGGGGATGTGTACGGCGCGTCGAGTAACCCGACGAGAATGAGAACATAATCCCATACCACACTATACAATCCTGAGTGAAGACTTGGTCGGGGTCCTAACAAGGACAAGGGGGATGAGGTTGGGTGTCACATGGAAAGTCCCATCCAGTTTGTAGTTTAACGTCTTCTAGTGAGGATGAAGGTAGGGGTCAGGTATCTCGTACATGGATGTGTACGGCACAGCGAGAAACCTGAATTGAATGAAGACATAATCCCACACAACACCATAGAAACATAAGTAATAACATGGGCCAGGGGCCCGAAAAGGCCTAGGGTCCTGACCCTTGGCCTCTGACTGAAAGTCCCAACCAGTTTGCAGTTTAACAACTTGCAGTGAGGATGAAAGTGATATTAGTTTAGGGTCCTAGAGCTCATTCCATATATTCCTAGTTTAACATCATATGCATTGGACAAATAGGGAGAATCATCGTGCCTATGGAAGACCATAAAATGGTGATGATGATAGAGGATAATTCTTTACCATGTTCGCAACACAATATCCACCCTTATGTGACCAGAATTCGAGGCAAACAATTGAGCATCAACCGCTGACCATATTCGCAACATGGGACTTGTACAAATTTTCCACCATAAATCCTCGATTACATTAGACCATAATGGTAGGAGGGCCCTTGTACTGATCATACATGCCATTCGGGGGCCCTTTTGGACATGGAAGATGATGGAGTCCCCAACAAGGAGCGTGAGTGAAGCATAAGTATTCCCACGAATTTGAATGTCAAGAAGGATGGTGAAATAGGTGGAAGTATCCGGGGAGTGGAACAAATGGTGGGCCAATGATGAACTCGAGTTGAATTGAGGTAAAATCTTGCACCACACCATTTTTCATGACCCGAGGGGAGATTCTGGTGTTTTGGGCTGGGCTAAAAAAGGAAATTTTCATGTGTTCCTACGTATCCCATGTGGATGGGAATCAAGACATACATAGTTCTTAAAGGCCATGCAGCTTAACATCGTGCAATGTGTGCGTGGGAGACTAAAAGAATGAGGATGGAGCACAGGGTGCGATCATCATAATTCTGACACGAGTGGGGGCCAAAGAGGCCTTCACTACGCTGTGTAAGGGTCCTTCAAGAGGTCTACCACCAGGGGGGATAGTCAAAGGCGAGAATTTGGGGGATGTGCTCAAAATGAAATTTTTGAGTGTTCCTACATATCCCATGTGGATTGGAATCAAGCTTTACGTAGTTCTATAATATCCATGCAGTTTGACGTCTTGCAGGATGATGAACGATTTAACGTCTTGTGGGATGAAGAAGTTTAGGGTCATGCAGGACCCGATAGTTTATGGCCATCCAGGACCTAGCAGTTTAGGGTCATGTAGGACCAGCATGCAGTTTGGGGTCCTTAAGGACCGTCTAGTTTGTGTTTGTGCAGGACCATACAGTTTATGGTCATTTGGGACAATACGAATCAAGAAACGCATTGGTTGAGGAACTAGGAATCGATGGGAGGATTCATACGCTCACCACCCATGGTAACCAGTGAGTATGCACCATTGGGGTAAACCTTGTGAACAATGAAATTTCCTTCTCATTTGGGCTCCAACTTGGGTGGTTTCCTTCCAGGTATCATTGGTTTCCTATGGTCTAAAACAAAATCACGTTGTAGGAAAGAGCGGTGGAAAACCTTTTTGTTGAAGGTTCAAGCTATCTAATTCTGATGAATTTCTACGTTGTGAAGGGCATGAAGCCTATTTTCATCAAATGCATCCAACTTGGCCTGGAGAATTTTAGCTACATTATCCGGCGCCTTCTGATCATAGACCGCTGTGCGTAATGAAGGAAACTGAATACCGATAGGTACGACGACTTTTGTTCCATATACCAGGGAACATGGGGTCACCTGGGTGGAATTATGAGTCATTGACCGATAATCCCAGAAGGAATTGTGGAGCCTGTCTGGCCAACTCTTCTTGTTCTGACAAACCGTTTTCTGCCAAATTTTAGAGAGGGCTTTTTTTGAACACCTCAATCTTCCCATTTGCTTGGTCGTGGTTGCGGGAGGTGTGGTTAGAACGGATTTTGTATTTGGCGTGCAACTTCTTCGACTCTAATGCATGGAAGACGGTGTTGTTATTGGTGAGGATGACGTGAGGGACTCCAAATCGGTAGATTATATTTGAGCTCACAAAGTCAATGATGGAATGGTCCTTGACCTCCTTGAGTGGAACTGCATCCGCCCACTGGGAGAAAAAATTTGTAGCCATTAGGATGAACCTCCACTGGAGAGCTGTCGTCAGTGGATATGGTCCCACGACGTCGAGTCCCCACACTGCGAATGGCCAATAGTACTTGGTGGAGTAGAGAGGTTCTGGATGATGATGCACGATGTTGGACTAAACTTGACATGCATGACACCTTTTGTCTTACTCAATGAAGTCATGGATCATGGAGGGCCAGATGTACCCCAATCTCCAGATCAGATGGGACAGATATGGCCTAGTCCGATGAGCCCCGCAGGAACCGGTATGAACCTCTTGTATGACCTAAAAAATCTCGACTCATGGAATGCAATGGAGGATAACCCCATCAAATCCTCACTTATAGAGGATCCTCTCATGGCCAGGGCCTTCCTGGAGGGTGAGATGTAATGCACGACATCGGATTCGCTCGCGCTCAGCCCGATCAGTCGAGAGGTAACCATTTTGGAGAAAATCAACAAAGGGGGATCTCCAGTCAGGATTCACTTGAACCACGGCCTCTAAGAGACCTAGGGGTCATGACGTGGAGGCATCGGTGGTAAGATGGCTCACCTGAAGGTCTTCTTCATCACCTGTGGTGACGAAAGCAATGAATCTCCGATGTTCCATGTGGATAATCAGGTCATTCTACTCGGGCATTACAAGTGATACAGCCAGGTCGGACAGGGTGTCAGATCGATCGTTTTGAGATTGAGGGACATGGGTGACATCTGGTCGAGATGGTAACTGGTCAATTAGCTGGTGAGTGCACTCTATCAATGGTACGAGCTCTGGATTTCTAAATACTTAGTCACCATTGATCTGCTTGATGACTTGTTCAGAATCCCCTTTCACTTGCAAATGGGGCGTGTCGATCTCAAGGTCCAGCTGGAGGCCAGTGATGAGAGCCTGATACTCTACCTCATTGTTGGTGCAACCTTATGACAACATTAGTGAGTATGGAATAATGGCTTGTTCTGGGGTAATAAAGACGATACCCAAGCCTACCGTGTTGAGGCTGAGATCATGGAGCCTTCTGCCGGTGGGGCTTCGGGAAGCACCATCGAAGTGCATCTTCCAACATGGCATGGATTGGTCCACCGAGAGGACTTCCATATCGGGGAAATTAAGATCCAAGGACAGTTCAACAGGAGATGGATGGGTAGAATGGAATTCTACCAATGCTTTCTCCTTAATAGCTTTTTGAGGGATGAACATGATATTTAAATGCTAAAGAATCACTTTACACTGAGCTAGATTACCTGTCAACATGGGGCGGATCAGAATGTACTTCAGTGGGTCTACCCAAGACCCTAGTATTACCTCGTGGTGCTGCAATAAATGTCACAATTTCTATACTGCGAATACCAGTGCAAGGCATCTCTTCTCGATAGGGGAGTATCTAGTCTATGTATCGAGGAGCACGTGACAGAGGTGGAAAAGGTTTTTCTATGCCCCCTCATTGTTCTTTTGGTTGATAAGGGCACCAATATATCATTCAAGGGAGGTCACATAAAGGAAAAATGTATTTTTGAATATGGGTGGCATCAGACCGGAGGCTGGAGAAGATACTGATTAATTTCATCAAATGCGGTCTGGCACTCTTCGTCCCATTCGTAAGTGGTGCCTTTCTTCATGAGCCGAGAAAAGGGCTTACACTTGCCGGACAGATGTGAAATGAATTGGTGTATGTAGTCTAAGTGGCCTTGAATACCTTGAAGATCCTGAATGTTTCTCAGGGGAGACATATGGTTGATGGCCTTGATCTTCTCAGGGTCAATCTCGATACCATGTTATCTGACAACAAAGATGAGGAACTTCACAGAGGTGACCTCGAAGACACACTTCAATGGGTTCATCTTCAGGTGTTGATAACGGAGGAACCGAAAAACTTTCTCATGGTTCTTGAGATGGTCCTAGAACTGGCGAGATTTGACCACTAGATCATCCACATATAATTCCACCACTGTCCTGAGGATTGGCTTGAATATGCGATTCATGGCCTGCTGATAGGTGGCACCTTCATTCTTTAAGCTGAAGGGCATGACCTGGTAACAAAACATACCATGTGGCACCATGAAATCTATGGAATCCTCATCCTCGGGGGAATTCAAATCTGTTTGTACCCGAAGTAACCATCACTGAATGAGAGGGATTGCAACCCAACCGTAGCATCGATCAAAAATTCAGTCACAGGAAAGAGAAAATAATGATTTGGAAAATGATAGTTGGGATCCTGGAAGTCAATGCAGATGTTAATATATTTTTTATTCTTCGCTACTGGAACAATATTAGCTAGCCATTTGGGGTACTGGACCTTCTTGAATAAATTTTCTCTAATGAGCTTATCAACTTCCGCCTCTACCATGGCACTGTGAGAATGGTGCATCTTTTTGGGAGGCTGCATGAACCTGTGATGATTTGTAGGGAGACCGAGGTGGTGGATGGCTACCTGAGGATCTAGTCCTGGAATATCGTTGTAGATCAAAGATAATACATCACAATGTTATTTCAGGATATCTATGTACCACTATTTCTCCTCGAGGGACATTATTGCACTGATCAATGTGGGTCTCAGGTCTGCCTCGCTACTGAGGTTCACCTGAACCAGTTCATCGACTGTGGCAAAGACACCCTCCTCAAAGGCGGGGGAGAATCCTCCAAATCCTCTTATTCGCTTGTGGAGAAGGGATCCCCAATGGGAGGAGATTTCTCTTAGTCAACAGACCCCAAGGGGAGGCTGTTACCAGCCTAAGCGTCAATGGTCACTGCATAAGGAGATTCCAGTGTTGCCAAAACCATAGCAATGACAGCTGTCGACCCGATCCCATCTGGTCATCGGCCCAAGTGGCCAAGCTTGATGATATCAAAGAAATTTTGTCGCATCGGCTTGAGCTAGTTGATTCTAGCCCGACGAAACAGGAAAGTATAACGTATTTCCATTTCTATGGGGTAGACATCTCGATACCTTATGTGAGTTAGGGGCTTAGGGATCACTGAGGCTTGATTCGTATAAGAATACGAAGTGATCTCTTAAGATTTCATGGACCTGAGAATATTATTTCCCCTTATACTAGATACAATAGAACATTTCCCCACATTAGGAGTCGCAGCCTCCAATCGATGGGTCGAGAAGACGTAGGCATCATCCAGACCAGCCCATGGGTTGGTTGCAACTGCAGAATTCTCGACCTCATTAGTCTAAACCTACTTTTCCTTGATCTTGTAATAGTCGGAATCTATGTAGAAGGCTTCACAAGACACAAAAGGAGACTTGTCACCTTGAAGCATGCCTACTCAAAAATTTAGGGAGTACTTGAGGAACTGGTGAAATGATTAGGGAAACGCTCCATGCAGGTGGTGTCATGGTCTTCCCATCAACGCATTTTACGCAGTGTGATGAGAGACAACCATAAACTCAGTATGTGAAACTAGTCCCCCAAACTGGGTCATAAAATGGATCATGCAGACCAGGCTCTGCTCTGTCCTCTCGTATCCCTGGATCTTTAGGTCGGAGGGAGTCAAGTCATCTTCGGACATTCCTAGGTTCCGTAGTGTCTGTGTCAGGAAAAGTTTAATCCTGGAGCCAATGTCAACAAGACAGTGGTAAACCTCCACACCATTGAACCGCCCAGTGATGTACAGTGGGATAATTTTCCCCTTTATGGAAGAGCCTTCATCTTCTCTAGAGAAGGAAATGATGGATTGACATTCAACATTCTCTATGCCCTCTGCATGAAAGGATTCTGGAGCTGCTACTTCCACCTCAAACAAGAGGGGGATTTTTAATTACTCGGAAAGGGCCTCATACATATTAGACTATATGAGTAGGGCCTCAAGGATAGAAAGTCATCATGGAATACTGGCAAGATTCTTAAGAACATCATACATCCACCCCAGGCATGAACTTCTTCTTGTAAGAGGTACAGTGGCCTCTCTCTACTAGACCGGCAGCTGACCGATGTTGTGAATGTCCCAATGCTCACTATTCGAAGCATGTAGAGTACCTATAGAACTAGGTCTAGATAACTAGAACAGGTCTGGGGTGGAGCGTGGCTGATCATGGCGAGGCCTAGGTGGCTCTGCTCAGTCCAGTAGCTCAAACGGCGCTGAGGGGGCCTGATGACACCGTATGAAGAGGTTGCTCATGTTGAGATCTGCGCTGGGACTGTTGTATGGTCTCAGTGGCTTGCATGACCTATCCATAAGTTCCAAATGATATGCCTCAATTACCTATATGGTCGCGACTTCTCTGACGTTGGCGTCAGCTAGGACATTTGGGAGACCCTCCTGACGCTCCCTGTCGTCAGGAGTCATATAGGGGTTTACTCTCTCTAAGATGTTAAATGAAGAATACCCTTGAATGTCACTTGAAGATTTATCCACTACTCGGAGGATACTGGGAGGAATCCCCATCTTAGAGGCCATGAATTCACTGAGATAACGGTATGACGATGGAATTGGCGGGGTGTGTTGCTTTCACTTGTGTCACTACTTCTTTCTCTATTGGGAAGGCTGAGATGACTATGTAGAAGTAGTAGACATGGATTTTGAAGCCTCTAGTCAATTTATTCATGCACGGATGATACCATGGGAACATGCGACCGTTTGGAGAGCCATCCATTCGTCATATTACTAGGAACTGTGGTTAGAAACCTGCTGCCACTCACCCTCATTATCGCTGATGTTGTCTGGCCTTACGACGATGCATGCCACTTATGCCGGGGCTGGGGCCAACCTGACTATGTTATTATCGACCTGGTCTTGAATCTAGTATTCAAATACATATAATTTATTGAGAGTGTGCCCCAGGATCTTGTGATAGGGGCAGTAGTTGGGGTGATCATTGAGGTTCGCCACTTCTGGCCTTCTGCACTCAGGTAAACGCGCAATCCCCTATTCTAAGGCACTCCAGAAATAGCCGAGAACCAAATTCTTATTGAATGAGTAAGTTCGGTTTCTTCTCTTCAAAGAGGGGTCCTTAGATCTTGTCCCTAATGAGGAGATAGAGGAGCCTTCAAGGAGGTGGAGCCTGATTGTCTCGCCTTGGCGGTGGCTGCGCGTTGCGCAGGGGAACCTGCCAATTCTGAGGCGGATTCTGCTAGGCTGGATGTTGTTACTATGGTGGTGGGCCTTTTTGGGGTTGTGGAGGTGGCTCTACTAGTAATAATTCCAGATGTCTGGGGGCCTCTATTTGGGACACTGTGGTGGGATCGGCTCTGGCAGCCCCCCTTGGGGTAATTACAAGGGGCAACGGATGTGTCGGGCTGGCCTTTTGTAGGGATTCCTCGAGGCACTGGACCTTATCAGAGAAGTCCCAAAATCCGCCAAGATAGTTCTGGGTGATCATAGATGGAACCAGTTCTGTCTTTACGTTCCCTATGTAAATTTTTGTAATTTATCCTGAGTTAGTGGAATGTCAAGGTAATACGTGAATCATTTCCACTGGGCAAAAAAGTCAGAGACGTGCACATCAGGTCTCTACTTGCACATGAAGAGGTCCTCTATACTCGTCTTCCAAGTGGTGGAGCTGAACTAGTAGAGGAACTACATACAGAGGTCCTCCTAGCTAGTTACTGATCTGATGGGGAGCTGGTTGTACCAGAAAAACGCAGGACCTTCTAATGTCTATACAAAACACCGGAGCTTCGTAGCCTCCTAGTGCGTTGGAGTCCCTAACATGGGCCCACACCATGAGGTGAAGTGGGCCAGTTGCTTCGGCGGGTACCATGTACTGTTAAAGGGGGAGAAGGTGGGATTCCTGAAACCCGAAGGTGCCCGAATGTCATCCACCCATGCTGGATATGGATTGCAATCAGGCGGGAGTTCCACCTATCGCATCTCCAATGCCTCAATGTGGGCAATGAGTTCCGCAATAGTATCATCTGGGAAGGGATCCCTATTTTGATGTGGATCCCTAACCACGAGTGCAATGGTGGGTTTATCAACTTGGTAAGGTAGCTCAGTGGCTTGTGGAGAGGCTGTTGGGGTGACTTGCGGGGCAGATGGGTGAACAGGAGTTGGGTACCTTGGATTTTCACGTCATTACAGAGGGGTTGGCGAGACATACTGCGCCCTCATGTCGTACGTTCCAACATCAACCCTATCTATGGGGGCAGGATGGTCAGGGTCACCTGGGGGTAGCTCATCGAGGGGTTGTTTTTTTACCCCTGCTATACTAGTCACAGATCCCCATAATATGGACGTCGTTCCAAATAAAATTCATCCAAGAGGTCGTCGACCGACTTTTTCTATTTGGAAAGTTCTTAGAACAATGTGGCCTTTCCAGGGTCCTCCTCTGCCTTCTACACTGAGGGGGATGGGTCGGAGTGTTTGGCAGCTCCGAGGTGCTCTTTACCCTGACCGAGATTTCACTGAGAACCAACGCCTCGATGGGTGCAGGGAGCCCCAGCAGATTCCTCTACCGATGAGTAACTCTTCCCGACGGATCTAGAAGTTGTTGCATGCCTTTGGGGGGTATGTTCTCGGCAAGAACCTCCAGCTCTTTATCCTCATCCAATATATTAGCCATGTGAACCATGACCCTTCCTGGGGGCATGTCCTCAATATCACCTAGAGAGTCACCATGCCATCAAATTGGACTGAATATAAGGGTAGCATACTGCCCCTAGCCACATATTTGCATGTGGGGGTAAGCCTTCTTGATAACCTTGTAGAGCACCATTAAACTCTGAATGCATTGTTGTTGGAGGGTGTTACGGGGGCCTGGTGACTCTTGGTGCTGGGCCACAGGGAGTGCGTCCAAATCCACTAGACGACATTGCTCGCCAATTTCTTCAAAATGTGCTGGGATCCTGGGATAAACCACTCGCTGACGGTGAATAAGAATTTGCATGACACAGTGGGTTTTATGGAAACACTCAACTACCTTTGGGGTGAGGGATTCTAGTGCGTAGTAATTCGGTGTTGACATGGGACAAAACTCCTCAGAGAAGTGATCTACTATGAGGATATTCCATAACCACCTTGTCTCGGATATAGGGTCTGTCCCTTCATTACCCCACTCGGATATAGGGTTTGTCCCTTCACTACTGATGGGGTAATGACCGTGGTTCCTGACTATGTTGTTATCGACCTGGTCTTGAAGCTAGTATTCAAATACATATAATTTATTGAGAGTGTTCCCCAGGATCTTGTGATAGGGGCAGTAGTTGGGGTGATCATTGAGGTTCGCCACTTCTGGCCTTCTGCACTCAGGTAAACGCGCAATCCCCTATTCTAAGGCACTCCAGAAATAGCCGAGAACCAAATTCTTATTGAATGAGTAAGTTCGGTTTCTTCTCTTCAAAGAGGGGTCCTTAGATCTTGTCCCTAATGAGGAGATAGATGAGCCTTCTAGGAGGTGGAGCCTGATTGTCTCGCCTTGGCGGTGGCTGCGCGTTGCGCAGGGGAACCTTCCAATTCTGAGGCGGATTCTGCTAGGCTGGATGTTGTTACTATGGTGGTGGGCCTTTTTGGGGTTGTGGAGGTGGCTCTACTAGTAATAATTCCAGATGTCTGGGGGCCTCTATTTGGGACACTGTGGTGGGCTCGGCTCTGGCAGCCCCCCTTGGGGTAATTACAAGGGGCAACGGATGTGCTGGGCTGGCCTTTTGTAGGGATTCCTCGAGGCACTGGACCTTATCAGAGAAGTCCCAAAATCCGCCAAGATAGTTCTGGGTGATCATAAATGGAACCAGTTCTGTCTTTACGTTCCCTATGTAAATTTTTGTAATTTCTCCTGAGTTAGTGGAATGTCAAGGTAATACGTGAATCATTTCCACTGGGCAAAAAAGTCAGAGACGTGCACATCAGGTCTCTACTTGCACATGAAGAGGTCCTCTATACTCGTCTTCCAAGTGGTGGAGCTGAACTAGTAGAGGAACTACATACAGAGGTCCTCCTAGCTAGTTACTGATCCAATGGGGAGCTGGTTGTACCAGAAAAACGCAGGACCTTCTAATGTCTATACAAAACACCGGAGCTTCGTAGCCTCCTGGTGCGTTGGAGTCCCTAACATGGGCCCACACCATGAGGTGAAGTGGGCCAGTTGCTTCGGCGGGTCTCATGTCCTGTTAATGGGGGAGAAGGTGGGATTCCTGAAACCCGAAGGTGCCCGAATGTCATCCACCCATGCTGGATATGGATTGCAATCAGGCGGGAGTTCCACCTATCGCATCTCCAATGCCTCAATGTGGGCAATGAGTTCCGCAATAGGATCATCTGGGAAGGGATCCCTATTTTGATGTGGATCCCTAACCACGATTGCAATGGTGGGTTTATCAACTTGGTAAGGTAGCTCAGTGGCTTGTGGAGAGGCTGTTAGGGTGACTTGCGGGGCAGATGGGTGAACAAGAGTTGGGTACCTTGGATTTTCACGTCATTACAGAGGGGTTGGCGAGACATACTGCGCCCTCGTGTCGTACGTTCCAACATCAACCCTATCTATGGGGGCAGGATGGTCAGGGTCACCTGGGGGTAGCTCATCGAGGGGTTGTTTTTTTACCCCTGCTATACTAGTCACAGATCCCCATAATATGGACGTCGTTCCAAATAAAATTCATCCAAGAGGTCGTCGACCGACTTTTTCTATTTGGAAAGTTCTTAGCACAATGTGGCCTTTCCAGGGTCCTCCTCTGCCTTCTACACTGAGGGGGATGGGTCGGAGTGTTTGGCAGCTCCGAGGTGCTCTTTACCCTTACCGAGATTTCACTGAGAACCAACGCCTCGATGGGTGCAGGGAGCCCCAGCAGATTCCTCTACCGATGAGTAACTCTTCCCGACGGATCTAGAAGTTGTTGCATGCCTTTGGGGGGTATGTTCTCGGCAAGAACCTCCAGCTCTTTATCCTCATCCAATATATTAGCCATGTGAACCATGACCCTTCCTGGGGGCATGTCCTCAATATCACCTAGAGAGTCACCATGCCATCAGAATGGACTGAATATAAGGGTAGCATACTGCCCCTAGCCACATATTTGCATGTGGGGGTAAGCCTTCTTGATAACCTTGTAGAGCACCATTAAACTCTGAATGCATTGTTGTTGGAGGGTGTTATGGGGGCATGGTGACTCTTGGTGCTGGGCCACAGGGAGTGCGTCCAAATCCACTAGACGACATTGCTCGCCAATTTCTTCAAAATGTGCTGGGATCCTGGGATAAACCACTCGCTGACGGTGAAGAAGAATTTGCATCACACAGTGGGTTTTATGGAAACACTCAACTACCTTTGGGGTTAGGGATTCTAGTGCGTAGTAATTCGGTGTTGACATGGGACAAAACTCCTCAGAGAAGTGATCTACTATGAGGATATTCCATAAGCACCTTGTCTCGGATATAGGGTCTGGCCCTTCATTACCCCACTCGTCAACCTTTAGGTGGCTGAGGAACTGATAGTGTTACCAAATCATACCGCTAGGACGGTAGGTTGGCCGGTGAAGAGTACGACGAGCGAGCCGACAAACCTCCACATCTATGGCTATCCTCTGAAGAGTGTTGTGACCTGGACGCAACATACTGATAGGATGGGGTAATGACCGTGGTTCCTGGCGCATGGGCTTGGTCTACTTGAAATAGGCCGCACTACTGCTCACCTTACATTGGTCCCTAGAATAGATCTTAGTGATATATAGTCGAGGTAGAGAGTGTTCTGGTGACGGCGGTGGTGATTGCACGACCGTAACCTGTGGGGTTTCCAAAATTTTTTCCTCCTATATATACCTGCCAAGGGAGGTAGGAATCCTATGGACCTCTCATTCTGGGAGTACTCGGATGATGCACCTCGTTCCTGCCCTAGCCTTTGACTTGGATGAGAGAGGGGATGGATACTGCACTGAGTAATACTTTTCTTCGATGTTTGAGAAGCGTACTGGTTTGATCTTTATCCAGAACTTCCCATAATTTCTCTTATGGCGATGACGACCCACCTTTCTGCTCTTATATGGCTCCTCGGGAGAAGGTAGATTTCTGGCATGAGGTTGCCCTTTGGTCGTACTAGTGCTTGGGCGGAGAGGGTGTCCGCCTGAGTGAGATGTGGTGCGAGGAGGACCAGGACAGATATCGAAGGGAACACTGGGAGGACCTCTATGGGTAGTTATGGGGTGGGTAAGACCTATGATGGAGCAGGTAGGAGCATGGGGAGGACCTCCCTACTTGTTTCCCCTGGTGACATCAGTATGATGAGGATCCTCATACTGGTCCAGCTGAACACGGGTAGGGCCTCCGTGATGGGTGCTGGTGAAGTGATGTCGGCCCTCACTCCTCTAATTGTTGGGGCGAGGAGGACAATCACTAGCTCCTAGGAGGATGATGTTTCTCTATTTTTACATAGTTTTGCAACATCTTTTTACTTAATTTTTAATGGTTTAATTAATTATTTAATCAATTTATAGTAAATATTTGTACTTTTTGTATTTTTATAATTAATTTTCTTAATTAATCAATTTTTTATAATTAATTATGTATTTTTAGTCATCAAAATAATAATTTTAACCTTAATTTATTTTTCTAATTTAATTATGCCTTATTTTGTTTGGTAAATTTAAGTCCGTCTGTCTTTTTAATAAACTGACATTTTTATAAAAGAATTATTTAATCACTGTAATTTTATTTAATTAAGATAGCCTTTATTTTAATATTTTATCTTTTATTTTAGTTACATTAGAATAGGTTAAATTTTTTTATTAATGTGTTATGTCATCCTGCCAATCATTAAAGTATATAATATGTGTTTTTAATTAAATAAAGTAGTTTGCCTTTAATTTTATTAGTTCAATTTGTTAATTAATTAATTAATAGTTTTTAAACATTAATTATATTATTTTTTGTATGTAGATTAATTTTCAATTCATTTAATAATTTTTCTAGTCTACCGATGAGGTAGATGAGGATTAGTGGTAACTTATTTGGGTCACCGTTGCTTTTCATTTTTTTATTTGATGCTTCTTTGTAATTAACTATTATAGTTTTTTTAATTTAAGTCTTTTATAATCTTAGTATATTGATCATCCAGTTTTTAACTTAAGTGTTAATTAATTTTCTTAGTTGTGTTTTTATCTTGTTTTAAATTTATGGTATTTAACATTCTTTTAATTAATTATTTTCAGTCTTTTTTTTCGTTTACTTAACATTTAATTTTTAGTTATTTCTAAGGTTATCATTAGCTGTTAATTTTATACAAGTGGTGACCCTTTTATTTTTGTTGCGCAACGGTGAGTATTTAATTTTATTTTTAACGGTGAGCTTTTGTTTTTAAGTATCCATGGCCTGTCTATTTTTCTATAGCAGTGACCCCGCGCTACTGTATTTCCTCACCGATACTCTTTACTAACCGTTACACCACCTTCTACCGGTACGCACCTCACTGATATTTCGCTCTAACGGTGACCTTCATTTTAAATGTATATGCGTGTCTTTGCCTTTTAATTATAAATTGACGGTAGCATATTTTAATTCTATCAATGACCCAGTGTATCGGTAACTTTAATTTTCAATTTTTGTTCTGGTGACCTTCTGCTTTGAGTTCCAATAACTTATATTTTATTTCTATCTGTAGACCTTTATTTTATTCCTCACCGTTATACCTTCTCTGCTAACATCACGGTTACAGCATAAATTTCACCTTATACAATTTTTTTCTCACCGATAGAAATTTCCCTTCTTCAGTTCACCATTACCCTTTTTGCTGCTGTTTCTCCTCAGTGATGATGTCCCTTTTCCAACCTCACAGTTACCTCACTCTCAACGATACCATTTTTCCTCACCCTTTTTGCCGCTTCACCATTGTTGGCGGAGTCCGAGCCGAGTCCACGCCACTGCAGTCTGCCACATAGAGGAATCTTCATCGCTATGGAGCTGAGGAAGAGGCCGCCGCACCTGCTTGTGGCGCAATGTCGCTGGAGTCGAGCTAGAGCCTCCATGTGCTTCTTTTTGTTAAGAGTAGGAATCGTGCCGCAAAGAGTAACCAGCTGGAGCTTAGGAGCACCACTGTGGTTTGCACAGGAGGAAGAAACGGAGATGATTTAGATAAAAAAAATATAATAACAAAAAGATAACAAAATAAAATAATTAAAGTAAAGTAAAAAAGCAAAAAAAGTTAAAGTTAAAGTAACTTTTAATAAGTAAAATAAGTCGAATAAAATTTATAAAAGTAATAAACATAAACAATTATAATATTAATAACTAAATAAATTATAAATTAAATTATAAAACTATCTTAATAATATGTATTAATAATTAATTAATTTACTATTAATAGTATAAATTTATAATTAATAATAATTATAAATAAACTATAAAATATTCTAATTGATTTAAAAATATTTAAAACTTAAGTATTAATTCTAATTACTAAATTAAAATAAACTAATTAATAGATTAATGGAATAAATTTTATTTCATAAATAGTAATTACAATAGTTATAATTAATGTAGTGAATAAAAATAACTAATACAATCTAAGTTATAAATTTTTAATTAATTCTTTACTTATGTCGTAATTTTTAATAATTTAGTTAAAAATGATAAGATTAATAGCGTAGTACTATAACTATTAGCTTAATATATTTAGTTGATAATTGTATAAATAATATAAACGTAAATAATTATCAATTATCCTTAGTTAACTATTAACAAGTAAAAATAACACTTAACTTTAAAAAATAACCATTTTTCATTCTTTATGTTCATTTTTTTTATTTTCTAACTTTGCAGGTTCATTAAAGGGACTTAAACACATCCTGGTGCATTAAACTAACTCAGCGGAAGTTAGTTATGTGGGAAAAACTAGGAAGATGTTCTCTTCACAAAAAAACACACATTTTTGTAGTGCGTTTGTGAAGAACTTTTGGGGTCGGTAGAGAAGGTTCGGTGACGAGCAGCAGAAGATAGCGGTATACTTAAGCAGTGCAAGAAGCAGATTTTGAGGGGGGATTCACTCAGAGGCTCACTCATTCGACAAACACACCATCCTTGGAGTAGAGAAGAGAACCTAGAGCACTTCTTGGAGAGCCGCTTTTCGGAGTTCCGAGGGCCAGGAGCAACAGTAATTGATGCAAGCAGAGGGACTTTCCTTCCTCTGTTTTCATCAAAATATCTTCCAATATAATTGAATGACTTTTGTAATCGAGTTAGTGATAGTGAAAAATATATTAGTTAGATAAATTTTTAGTTCGGGGATGAATTGAAGTTCTACTCATTACTTTTAATTCTCATATCACTTAATCAATTCACTGAATTCAGTAAAGATTGGCGAGATTGATGCTGAGTTCATTCAATTTCCTTTCACCACTATTACTTAATTTTCAAAAATCCATAGTCAAATTGGAATGATTGATCATGAAAACATCTTAAAAAATAATCAATTCACAAATTCATCTGGACTAACGATGAGTTAGTCCTGCTATCATTATCTTTTCGAACTTTTCACGACTGATTTTTTTTGGGGTGGCGAACTCCAAAATCAATCAGTCTGTGTGACTTAACTCTTGGAAATGGAGACAAGTCACTCTTTTTATGGTAGTTCAAGGTAATAACTTTAAAGTGATTTGGAATACCTATTAAACTAGTAGAATGGAGACTTTTCCCCAAGCAATTTACTTGATTTTTCACTATAAGCATTTTATATCTCTATTTCTTACTTTTCCTAGTCTGTTTTTTGTTTCATAATAGTTTGGAACAAAAACTCAAAAATACTTTAGTATTTCATTAGAGTAAATTTTTAAAAATATTAAAAAATATATAAAAGAAATAGAAAATCTATTCCACTGATGACAATAGTGGGATCTTTTTTTAAGTTTTTAGAAGAATAATGGTCAAATTCTCCTTCTATGTGGGTTCAACCCTACTTACCACATATACTGTAGTTAGTAGGAATATAAATATTAAAATTTGACCGGATTCAATGATGAATTAGGTCATGTTTTTTGCACCGTTTCCGAGGAAGGAATGAGCCATTATTTTCCTAAAAAATTAAATAAAAACATATAAAAAATCACCAAAAAAATTGAAAAATTTAAAACTGTAAAAAAAATCAGCTTCTTTTACTACTGAATTTTTACTGTTTCCTATATTGTTGAACTTCTTTCAGTTCTAATGTTGGGCTATTTTGATATGTTATTACACTTTTCATGAGCATAATAGAATTCATTGTTATAGAAGAGTTTTCAGTCTTTAAATTAGAAAAACATTTAGCTGCTCCTAAAATACATTGTAATGGAAAATCATGATAATAGAGTTGATCAAAACATGAATGTGCCATAGACCGTAGTTCCAGCCCTTCAGTTACCTAGAATTAGGGAGTTTCAAATTCCAATTGAATCAAGTAACCCATCTTGTATTAGGTTTACTCCTAGGTCTAGGAACTATGAATTTAAGAAGTCTCACCATTCTCAACTTCCTTCATTCAGTGGTCTTCCATGAGAGGATTCACTTGAGTTCATTAGAGAGTTCTATAGTTCTGTAAAACAAATACCTCTGAGAGCGATTTATGAGGAGGAGTTGAGATTGAGGTTGTTTCATTTTTTGTCTGAAGGGGGAGGCTAGGAATTGGTTTCAAAACATAGATGAAGAAATTTTTTAGACCTGTGAATAAGTGTTTACTGCCTTTATATCAAAATTCTATCCTAGGAACACCACTTCTGAGATTAGGAAAAAAATTACTGGGTTTTTCCAGGATGAGGGATAGTTATTTCATGAGGCATGGGATAGGTTTAGAAGTCTCCTTAGGCAAAGTCGCAATCACCAGTTTTCTCCCCATCTACTCATGGAGACTTTCTATAATGCTCTCACCCCTTACAACCAAATTTTAGTTGATCAATTTTGTTGGGGTGACTTTTCTGACTCCACTGCTAATGAACTAAAATTTTTATTTGCCAAACTTGCTCAAAAATCTCAGCACATGTTCTCTAGGAAGAGGGTCCTCCATAGAGGTGAAGACAATCCTCAGGCTGCTGTTGCTGGTGATAGGGTTCTAATGGAGAAATATAATCATTTGGGATGTTCGGTCACACTCATACATGTTGTCATATTTTTTATCACCCTGTCTAGTTTGATGAGAGAACTAAATTTGTGGATTTTAGAACTAGGAACCAAGGGACCAATGATCAACACTCCAATCAGTACACTTCTAGTTATCAAAATCACCCAAACTTGTCCTAGAAAGAACAAGGTGTCATTAAACAGACCATTGCCCCTATCTACCAATCCCACCCTAAAATTTATAACTCAAATAAATATGGGGCTGAATCTTCTAATTATCAAGGGAAGTTAAAGGGGATGTTACAACAAGTTTTGGGAGAGATCAGTTCATTTAGGAAGGAAACAGATGGTAAGATTCACAATTTAGAAAATCGAAAAATTCAAATGGATAAGGATCAAGGTGATAAGGAAAAGGGAAATCTTTCAAACACTTCAATTAAAAATCCAAGAGAGAATATCATGGATGTATCCACTAGATCTTGACTTCAAACCGAAGATCAAGTTATGCTTCACTCATGGAAAACTAAAACTGATGAACAAACTGAATCTGGAGAGAGAAGTCTTCTTGAAACAGAATCTGGGAAGCTGGACAGCTATGTTCAACCTGAACAAAATGTTGACCTTTCATCTTAAAAAGTTCAATAACCTAGGAAAATGATGTGGTTATTAATTAAAGAATAAATGAAAAACAATGGAATTGAGGAGAAGGAAAATAATCTACATGTTCTTAAAAATTATGCCCCTCCCATTCCCTTCCCTGAAAGTGTGAAGAATAATAATGAACCTGATTATTTGAGGTTTCTTAATTATTCGAAACTTTAGTATCAACATGCCATTTGTATAAGCTTTAGATAAAATCCCTTCATATGTTGCTTTTAACAAAAGGTTTCTAAAACATAAAAATGATTGGAAGAACTTGGACAAAGTTAATCTCAATGAAGAGTGTAGTGCCATCTTGTTGAAGAAGTTGCATCCAAAATTGAAGGACCCTAGTAGCTTCATTATTCAATGTAAAATTGGAGCAATTGAGAAACTTATTTTTTTTGTGACTGAGGGGCACGCATCTATCTTATGCCTTACTCCATTTTTAGAAGGTTGGGTCTCAGGGATTTGCAACCAACTTCTGTTTATCTTCAGCTTGCTGACAGTTCACTTACACACCCTTCAGGGATGGTGGATGATCTATTAGTGAGCATAGGAATACTGACACTACCCACAGACTTCTTTATCTTAGATATGGAGTGTAATTAAAATGTCCCAATCATCATAGGGAGACCTTTTCTTGCTACAACTGGTGCTGTCATAGACATGTCCAAGGAAAAACTCACTCTTCAGGCCATTGATGATGTGGAGGAGTTTTTAGTGTTTGAAAAGCTTCATCATATGGTTGGTTGTGATTTGATAGATGTTGCTGAGAATCAATGTTTTAAAATTGAGGTCCGAGATCAGTATAGTTCTTTTCCTCTTGAGGTTACAGAGATTTTGATTCCCTGGCCTATTGAAACTTTTCTTCAAGCCTCTATTCCTGTACCACTCCTTTCCCTAGATGAGCAAAATCTTTACCTAGAACCCATTATAGAAAGTGAGTCACATTACTATCCTGAACCATCTCATCCCATTTTTGAAATTTTTCCTTATGAAGTCAATTGTCTAAGGGTTTTTGAAGTTGGAGAAGGTTCTGGTCTGAGTCCTGATGAAAAACTAAATTGTGCCCATTATAAGCAAGTGTATTTTCTGGGAACTTTAATTTCTGATCAGTTTAATGTTGTTTGTGATGACTTCCATCCTGAACATTAAAGATTCACATCATTTGAGTCATCTGTGGACATTGGGTACCACCTGTTGGAACCTGAATATGATTCATTCATCCGATAGTTTTCTGATTTGACTTTTGTGCAAGCTGTGTTGGGAATATTCGATGACAATACTGATGAGTTTTCTGATTGTTTTTCTTCTGATTCTAGGTTAGTTCTGACCTCTAAGTGTGGGGGAATCCATGTAAGTATTACTGGTAAAATGGGTGATTTTCTTAGGAAGATGTTGAACAATTTTAGAGCTGAGGAAGTGGTCTTTGGAGGCCAAAATGGGTTTGACAGTATATTAGAATTTTTTTTGTTAAAATAACTTTTGAGAATATTGTTTGGTACTGTATATGAGAATGTTTTGTTTGATCCTATTCTTGAATAAATAGATAATATTGAATTTCACATTATTAATAATTCATTACCTTTAAATGATCATGGATAGAAATATCTAGGGAAATTGAGTCTGGTTGGGGACTTTAAACCTAGCGCTGCATGAGAGGCAACCCATGGTATTTGTCTTGTTAATAAATAAAAAAATTGAGATTAAATAAATTCAAACAGAGGACTTTAAATTCAGTGCTTCATGGGAGTCAACCCATTCTCCTTTGTTTTCATTTTTTGTAATGTTTTGGGCTGAATAAAGTTTTTTTGTGTTCCCTTCTGTGTGCTTTGTCTCTTGTGGTTTTTGTTCCTGGTTTTTATACTCTGTGTTTCTGGGATGATGCTGATATGTCATTTAAGGAGTTGAATTCCCATTCTGGAGGTGTAAAGACATCATATATTCAGGGAAGTACTCAACTCATAATTGCTGCATTTATTTTTCTGCTCCTTTTGACTTTAAGGATAGAATTTGATACATTTTGACTTTTAAAATTTTTGCTATATGTCACTATGCTATACAAAAAATATATGCATTTTACAGTTGCTGATAACTGTAATTCGTTGATTTATTAAAACCTCTCACTGCTTGAACTTAAGTGTGGGGGGTTCATGCAGACTGAAAAAATATTGTTTTGAATCTTCTTGTATCATTAAGGTGTTTAGCATGAACTTTGTCAGCTGTATTGAACACATTATTGAACTTATTGATTAAAATGATTACACCCAATTAACTGTGAACTTACACATCACATGTTATCTTTTGAGATGTATTGAAATTTTTTGTCATTGAACATCAATGTTAATGCATATACTTTCTAATGAACATGCTGTTAAGTTATTCATTGTGGAAAATTAGATTTTTGTACTTCAAAGAACCCTTAAAACTTTCATATATCTACTAAATTGAGAATATGTTTTGAACCATAATTGATTAATTTTTCTTCTCCACCATAGAAGTCACCTTTGGGGACAAAGTTGGGTTTTATGTGTGGGGGAGGGGGTCAATTCTTGACTGTGCTAAACTGTGTTTTATTGAAATCCCATCAATCACCACTGAAACTCAAATGTATTTTAAAAAATGGTTAATTTTTTTTCAATGTTCTTGCTTAAATTTAGGCTTTACATTGTACTCAATTGGGGCTTGCCTTAGGACGAGTCCCTTGATGGTAGTAATAACTTCTCTAAACCTGAAATTGATGAGGTTGGATGATTTCAGAGTGGTCTTGCTTAGTGATTGAATGGATATCTGGTTTAGGTATTACTTCTAGAAGTGATTTGGGTTATATGTTTATGGAATTATGGTCATAACCCTTGGAACTGGAAGTTTGATTCTGATTCTAGGGGCCTGGTTTATTATATTTTAATTATTAAAAGTAATTGCTTTGATGAGACAATGTAAATGTTTTTTGATATAAATCTTTTGAAACTAGAGTAATTTGGGCATCTGGGATCCCACGATGAGTCTCTGAGACCCTGGATGCTGGGTGCATTTCTTTTATTTTTAAGCCCTCTGTTCACTATGAATAAGTGCATTGCACAGTACATTGGACAATGATACATGACTTGGGAAAAACAAATAAAGTTTCTAGGGTAAAAAATGATCTCATTAAGGTGAGAAGAATGATGAACCCCAGATGAAGAAGGGGTCAGTTGGTTTATATGAAAATCATTTAGGTAGTGTCATTGAGGTGATTTTAAAAAAAAATTAAAAATTCGAACCTAGGAGAAAAAGTCAAAGTACAAAGTTCTTTGGTTAAGATCTTAATTCCATTGATATTTTATCTTCTGTCATTTTTGGATTTAGAACCTGAGATTGGATTAAAGTGAGTCACTATGTTGTTTCACGTATGAGGCGTGACATCTTCTTTGATTGATGTTTCATAGCTTTCTTAATTACTCTTGAGTATTTGTTATAGGCAAGATTCATATGAGTATTTCATTTTCTTAAATCCTGCTGTTATGTGTTGTCCTCTCTTTTGAGTGCTGGGCATGTTACATTCTGAAAAAATTCATTAATATCATACCTTTGTTTTCAAGTTTAATAAAACATGAGATTGTTTGAGGACAAAAAATGCTTAAGTGTGGGGGAATTTTGTGTGGCTCTATTTTTACATAGTTTTTCCACATATGTTTACTTAATTTTTAATGATTTAATTAATTATTTAATCACTTTATACTAAATATTTTTACTTTTTTATTTTTATAATTAATTTTGCTAATTAATCAATTTTTTATTATTATTTATGTATTTGTAGTCATCAAAATAATAATTTTAATCTTACTTTATTTTTCTAATTTAATTATGTCTTATTTAGTTTTGTAAATTTAAGTCCTGACTTTTTAATAAACTGAAATTTTTATAAAATTATTATTTAGTCACTGTAATTTTATTTAATTAAGTTTGTCTTTATTTTAATATTTTTTCTTTTTTTTAGTAACATTATAACAGGTTAACAATTTTAATTAATGTGTTTTGTCATCCGGCCAATCATTAAAGTGTATAATATCTATTTTTAATTAAATAAAGTAGTTCGCCTTTAATTTTATTAGTTCAATTAGTTAATTAATTAATTAAATAATAGTTTTTAAACATTAATTATATTATTTTATGTATGCAGATTGATTATCAATTCAGTTTATAATTGTTCTAGTCTACCGGTGAGGTAGATGTGGATTAGCGGTAACTTCTTTGGGTCACTATTGCTTTTCATTTCTCTTATTTGATGCTTTTTTTAATTAACTATTATATATTTTTTTTAATTTAAGTCGTTTATAATATTAGTCTATTGATCATCCAGTTTTTAACTTAAGTGTTGTTAATTAATTTTCATAGTTGTGTTTTTATCTTGTTTTAAATTTATGGTATATAAAATTCTTTTAATTAATTATTTTCAGTCTTTATTTAGTTTAATTAACATTTAATTTTAATTTATTTTTATGGTTATCGTTAGCTGTTAATTTTTTTCTAGCAGTGACCCTTTTATTTTTGTTGTGCAACGGTGAGTATTTAATTTTATTTTTAACGGTGAGATTTTCTTTTTAATTACCCGTGACCTATCTATTTTTCTGTAGCGGTGACCCCATGGTGCTATCTTTCCTCACCGATACTCTTTACTCACCGTTAGAGCCCCTTCTACCGGACCTCACTGATATTTTGCTCTAACGGTGACCTTCATTTTAAATGTACCTGTGTGCCTTCGCCTTTTAATTCTAAATTGACAATAGCTTATTTTAATTCTATCAGTGACCCATTGTATCAATAACTTTAATTTTCAATTTTTTTTCCGGTGACCTTTTGCTTTGAGTACCAGTCACTTATATTTTACTTATATCGTTGTACCTTTATTTTATTCCTCACCATTATACCTTCTCTGCTAACCACCTTTACGGCTTAAATTTCACCTTACTATTAGACAATTTTTTTTCTCACTGATAGAAATTTCCCTTCTTCAGCTCACCGTTACACCTTGTTATTGTTGTTTCTCCTCACTGATGTTGTCCCTTTTCCAACCTCACTCTCATTAATACCCTTTTTCCTCACCATTAAACATCTTTTTTTTCTCACTGATAGCCCTCGTCCCCTGTTTCAATTCCTATTCTCACCTCTGCTTCAACCTTTCCATGCACCGAGACACATCAGACCTTCTCACGATTGGCTTCACATCATTATCTCCTCATTTTCATAGCAACCAATCACTGATGTTCATCCCTCTGTCCCATTTCAATCTCCTTTGCACTGATTATACCATTTCAGTTGTTCTCCAGCTTATACCGTAACCTGATTCACCAGATATCTTATTTGAAGAACTCAAGGCCACCACCATTGAACACCGGAGGAGGGCGGGCTGCAAGTCATCATTGAATATGTCACTGGTTGAACCCGCGTAGAGGAGGGTTTTGCGCTGCAGTTCTGGGTTGATGGCCTTCCGCCATAGCTTTTCTGGAGATTACAAGATTGCGACACTACTGTCGTGATGGAAGGGTATCCGCTTCACTATTGTTGCTGGAGTCCGTTCCAAGTCCACGTCACTGATGTCTGCCACGTAGAGGAATCTGCATCGCTGTGGAGCCGAGGAAGAGGTTGCCACACCTACTGGTGGCGCACTACCGCTGGAGTCGAGCTGGAGCCACTATGCACTGCTGTTTGTTAGGTGGAGGAACTGTGCCGCAAAGAGGAACCTGCTGGAGCTGAGGAGTTCCGTCGTGGTTTTCACATGAGGAAGAAACGCCGATAATTGGGGGAGGGGATGATTTATATAAAAAAATATAATAAAAAAAGTTAAAAAAATAAAATAATTAAATTAAAGTAAAAAGTAGAAAATAAAAAAAAACATAAGTTAAAGTTAATGTTAAAGTATCTTTTAATAAGTCAAATGAATAGAATAAAATTTATAAATGTAATAAACTTAAACAATTATAATATTAATAACTAAATAAATTATAAATTATATTATAAAACTAACTTAATAATAAGTATTAATAATTAATTAATTTACTATTAATAGTATAGATTTATAATTAATAATAATTATATATAAACTATAAAATATTCTAATTAATTTAAAAATATTTAAAACGTAAGTATTAATTCTAATTACTAAATTAAAAATAAACGAATTAATAGATTAATGGAATAAATTTTATTTCTTAAATAGTAATTACAATAGTTATAATTAATGTAGTGAATAAAAATAACTAATACAATATAAGTTATAAATTTTTAATTACTTCTTTACTTATGTCACAATTTTTAATAACTTAGTTCAAAATGATAAGATTAATAGCTTAGTACTATAACAATTAACATAATTTATTTATTGGATAATTTTATGAATAATATAAAAGTAAAGAATTATCAATTAACCTTAGTTAACTATTAACAAGTAAAAATAACACTTAACATTAAAAATTAACCATTTTTCATTCTTTATGTTCTTTTTTATTCATTTTTCTTTTCTAACTTTGCAGGTTCATTCAAGGGACTTAAACATGTCCATGTGTATTCAAATAACTCAGCGGAAGTTAGTTATGTGGGAAAAACTAGTGCGACGTGCTTGCCATGAAAAACGCACATTTTTGCAGTGCGTTTGTGAAGAACTTTTGGAGTCGGTGGAGAAGGATCGGTGACGAGAAGCAGAAGAAAAAAGTATACTTAAGCAGAGAAAGATGCAGATTTTGAGGGGGGGGGGTTCACTCGGAGGATCACTCATTCGACAAACACACCAGCCTTGGAGCAGAGCAGAGAACTTAGAGCACTTCTTGGAGAGCTGATTTTCAGAGTTCCATGGGCCAGGAGCAGTAGAAATTAATGCAAGCAGAGGGAGTTTCCTTCCTCTGTTTTCTTCCAAATCTCTTCCTCTGTAATTGAATGACTTTTTAAATCGAGTTAGTGATAATGAGAAAGATATTAATTAGCTAAATTTTTTGTTCGGGGATGAATTGAAGTTCTACTAGTTACTTTTAATTATCATATCACTTAATCAATTCACTGAATTTAGTAAAGATCGGTGAGATTGATGATGAGTTCATTCAATTGCTTTTCACCACTAGTACTTAATTTTCAAAACTCCACAATCATATCGGCGAGATTTATTGTGGAAACATATTAAAAAAATAATCAATTCACAAATTCTTCAGAACATACGGCGACTTCGTCCTGTTGTCATTATCTTTTCAAACCTTTCACGGGTGATTTGTTTTGGAGTGGCGAACTCCAAAATCAATCAGACTGTGTGAATTAACTCTTGGAGAGGGAGACAAGTCAATATTTTTATAGTAGTTTAAGGCAATAACTTTAAAGTGATTCGGAATAACTATTAATATAGTAGAATGGATACTTTTCCCCGAGCAATTTACTTGATTGTACACTATCATCATTTTATATCTCTATTTCTTAATTTACTTAGTCTTTTTCTTGTTTCATAATTGTTTGGAATGAAAACTCAAAAAGACTGTAGTATTTCATTAGAGTACAATTTTAAAGATATTTAAAAAAATATAAAAGAAATAGAAAATCTATTTCAATGCTGACAATATTGGGATCTTTTTGTAATTTTTTAGAAGAATAGTGGTCAAATTCTCCTTCTCTGTGAGTTCAACCCTGCTTTCCACATCTACTATAGTTAGTAGGAATATAAATATTAAACATTGATCAGCTGCAACAATGGTGTAGGTCAGAAGACATGGGGAGGGTCCCCACATTGAAGAGTGACCAGATGTGCAACATCCCCATACCAATGGTCTGTGGCGGGAGGAATAACTTCATATCCGGTGTAGTGGTAAGGGGATAGACTTTCATAATGAACGTCCCTACTGTGGCGATAATCCCCATTTGGATTGATGGTGGCATGGGGTGGTCCTCCATGCTAAGCCTAGAAGCGAGGAAGGCCCGCATTCTCTATGGTAGAGGTACGGGGAGGACCTCCGTACAGGGTGGAATCATTGTGGGTTAGTCTGCAGTGGCCACTACATATGCTGACGACCAAGAGATACGATCTGACCATCCCATGGGGTAGATGGGGCCTTGATCCTGGTCGGGCTTATGAATGTCCATGTTCAGCGTACACAGGGAGTTGGTGATATGCGTCAGCGGTGGTTCAGGCCACAGTAGCCCCTGACGTCGAGGCCCCTTGGCGGATGGCATCTCCGGCTTGCGCCCGACGCTGGCATCGGGTTAGACGGACCAAAACCAGTGGCGCGTGTACATAGCCTACTTACACCTCAGCTAGCAAGACTGGGTGGCCGAACTGATGCGGCCTGGTGGGAGCGCTTTCTAGGAGTCCCAGGAATGGGACTCTGATCGGGCTCGCCCAGACATCCTTTACCTCATCGGCGTAGGGAAGGGAGTCATCGAGGCGTTCTGGTTATAGGCTCCCAAAACAGTTATTTTTTGGAGTTGGGAGCAGTGGCTCCTTACGTGGCCCTTGGGGGCGGCATTGACGACGAGGCACATATGCCTCTAAATCCAAGCGATCCATATCCCAAGTGAGGATAACACCCTCCTCCTCGTATCGGCGTACGAGTTCATTGATCACCCTCTGTTAAACAACATAGGATTGGGAGATATGGCGGGGGAGCCCTACGATCATGGCCTTTGAGATCGGCGCAGAAGAGGCAGAGCTATGAGGGACTTCCGCACTGCTACTGCCCCTGACTCTGCATCGATAGACGGGTGGTGATCAAGCTCCGGGTATAACTGCTTGGTTCTTCAAAGCCGGGAGATTAACTCATCAATGATTAAAGAAAAATGAAATCGATGACCAGTTCCCTAGAGCCATTCCGTCTTCCATGACCGGCAAGAGGGATCCACGCTGACAATGTCATAGATCAGGATGTCTGACATTGTACTGCCCCACCTTCCGATGAGTTTCACACCAAGCCTGCTATTTGCTTGGCAGGACCCAGCGCCGAATATCTAGATCTGGTGACATGCTAATCCATTGATGTCTCAAATGCTACTAATCTCCATATTGAGTAGAAAATATTTATGTTGGGTTCACCATTTCTGTTTCTGATGCTTTCGTCAGGGCACGCGTGTCTGTCTGCTTGAGTACAAAAGGTGTTGTTTTGTTGCCCCAAATTCCCGCTTTCCAAAGGTGGGAGGCATCCATTGCTTGTTCAGAGACTTTTTCTCCTTTATTGAAACGGGCTAATGGGATGTCGGTTCTTCCTTCCATGGATTCCTCCTCGTAACTCATCACCTAGTCCGGGTATCCCTTTATGATTTAAGACGTTGTTCATGAAACTATTCATAGTGCCAGAACTTTATAGACACCAGTTAATTACACTGCTTCTGTCGAGACATTTCAAAGGGTCTGGTCAGGGAAGCAACCTTCAGTCATGGGAGTAGTCACGTTGGGCATCACTATCATGTCTGGACACTGGGACACTAGCGCATCTGTGTTTCTTCCCCTTATTATTGGGATTCTCGAGGGCATGAAAGCCCAAGTAATCACAAATAAAATTCAGGGAATTTTTTTCCATGGTCATATATTTGAGCTTTTCCTAATCTTCCCATGTTTAACACAGGGTATGCCGTAGGATTAATGTCTAGTGGAGAGAAATAGGACTGATCAGAACACTGATTTGAGCAGATCAGTTGGGTGCAACCTCTGGAGGGAACACCGATGTTGGGACAAATGCATGGTTAGATACCCAATTGATTGTTAAATTCAATGACGGTGACATGATCTCTCCAGGATGTGGCGGCTCGGGTAAAAATCAGGATGGATGATGGAAGGTTTAATGTAGTGGATGGAGAATGAGATGGAGTCATCTTGAGGATGATGGTGATGTTGGGATGGAGTCTTGAAGAGGCTTCCTACATATCCTGGTGGCAGGGAATCAAAGTCATTGTAGTTCATTTGGCGACGACTTACAGCTGATTGGGGATTTCAATGGCTTACTACTGGATAGGGTAACAATAGCTTACCACTGGATGGGGTCACAACATCTTACCGCTGGATGGGGATGTCAATGTCTTACTGCTGAATGGGGTTGATAATGGATTACCTCTGAATGGGGTCAAAATGGCTTACCACTGGAATGGGTCGCAACGGCTTACAGCTGGAATGGGTTGCAATGGATTACTGATGGATGGGGTCCCAATGACTTACCATAGGATGGGGTCTTGACGGCTTACCACAAGATGGGGTCACAATGGATTATCGCCGAATGGGGTTGAACCTCATTGAGGATTCTTTTGTACCCTATAGAGGAGACAAGGATAAAATCCCACACCATTCAATATGTGGGTGGAATTTGGCGCATATTCTCTGAGGCATCCCAAGGTGATGGTAATCTGACGTAAAGGGGGGTCAGAGCAACCAATTGGTGGTGTGTGTGAACCTCAGGGAGGATTTCTACGTACCTTACCTTAGCAAGGATCAAAGACCTTGTAGTTTTTGTTGGGATGGAGAACCGAAGTGATGGGGGTCAAAGCAACCAATGGATGATGGGCTTGAATCTCAGAGAGGTTTCCTATGTTCCATGCCTTGGAAAGGATCAAAGACCTCATAGTTCGGGTTATGGGTGTAGGGATTACACTGTAGGTTGCCCATGGTGGATGTCATGGTCGGTGCTTGCTCTATGACCCCAGGAGTCATGCTCAGTGTGAGAAACAAGAGATAGAAAAGAACAGATGATCACATCACGAAAGGTTCATCCATTGGAAGTGAAGTGGGGCTTACAAATAGGTAGTGGCCCAATGATAAAACAAGAGCTTATGCATCGTCTGCAGCCTGAAGAGGAAACAGGGTCTTATGTGTGTTCTGCTGCCCGAGAGGACGGAGATTGGGACTTACTCTAGGATGGAGGCCCAGATGGTGAAAAAGAATAGTGGGAGAGGGACTTGGCACCCAGGAAGAGAGGAGGAGTATGGATGCTAACTCCTTCATGGAAAGTTAGTGGGATTACAACAGGGTTGTTTCCCTTTCCGCACTGAGAGACGCTGCTCCGATAAAGAGGATCTCATTCCATGTGAGGAATCATCTCACTCCCATAGAGACCAATGTGCATGTATAATGTCAATGTTGGGGATACCCTGCCTATTATGCATGGGGAATGGTCGTAGTCTAACATCATGTGCTGAGGACAATGGTGTCTGGCAGTTTAAATTCTTTCAGCTCGGACAAGGCGGGTTCACTATGCACCCCTAGGACTTACATAACTGATACCCATCGGCCCTTGAGGGATGGAAGTCATAAGTAATTCCATGGTTGGGGGTGTTATGGATCAAACCTTTGGGGGTCCACATTTGTGTGGCTATGTGAAGAAGTAGTAGTCGTTAGTGTGCCTGTGTGATGAAGCATTAGGCGAAGCAATGCAACAGGCAGTATCGTCCAAGGGACTTTGAAGTTGCTTCATGAAAACCTGAAGGGTCAGACAAGAAAATGAGTTTTATGTCCAAGGGGTTCATAGGTATGAGCCCTGTGAAGCTCTAGTGCCCCCTGAAGTGGAGGGACTCTGTGAAGGGATGTGCCTCACAAAGTGTAGTCTCCTAGGCTAGGGATAGGGCATAGGTGCATATGGGAGGAGCTTCATGAAGTGGAAAGGAATTCGCAAACCAATGCCTCGTGAAGCAAGGGTTCCTTGCAAATCATAGCTTTGTGAATCAATGCGCTTCACGATTCATAGTGACCCGGCCTTGGCACATGTGTTAGTTGCGCATGGAGGGTGGTTCGTGAAGCGTAAGCGCTCCGCAAAGACCCAAACCCCCTTGAGGATCTCCTTCCTCCACGAAGACCCATGGGATCCGCAAAGGGAATCCCTCTTTATAGAGGAGTTGAATTCATGAAAAGGGAAGGAACATAGTTATGCTGATGTACCTTGAAGAGCTCGTGGTTCACAGACCACATGTGGTTCACAATTCTGGAGCTAGGAAGGTGAAAGGTCGGAGAGTTCGTCTTCTGGGCATGAGGGGAGCCTGGTATTTAAAAGAAAGAGGTGCCGCGAAGAAGGGTTTTCTCAGCACGTAGACGAAACTTGCTCCGCAACGGGTTGCGAATGTCAAAGGGGTTCTCTGAGCTGTCCCACCTCCTTGATTCATGGCGGGTCGCAAACGTAAAAGGGGTTCGCGGAGTCGTCCCACTTCGTTGCTTCGCGGCGGGTCAGGAACATTAAAGGGGTTCGGGAAGCCATCCCGCCTCATTACTGTTGGAACCGTGGTTGTTATATTCATGAATTGGAGTATGGTTTGTGTTTGTTGTCAATCCTCTGTGGAAGTTAAGAATGTGTTCCAGCAAAGTGATCATACAGAACAAGTAGATAACAATATTGAAGGTGGAATCGTCTTCTAGTGTTTGCCAAATTTCTAGGCCTTAAAATTGACAAATGAAGAAAAGTTGTTTTTGGAAAATAGACTTGCGCACCGATGACTTGAAGGAAGGGAAAATTGCGCCCCTTTTGTTTTTCAAGATCAGAACATGAAAATATGGAAAAGGGAAAAGGGCACCCAAGTTTTATGTTTGGTCGCGCAAGTGACCAGGGTGGCAGAGACTTGCATGCTGAAACTTGTGCACTGAGGGAAGACTTGTGCACCGTCACACAGGGTATCCAAATTCCTATAAATAGAGGTAGACCCCTCCTCATTCGGCACGAAGTTTGAGACTTAGAGTAATTTAGTGCTCCCGTCACGTAGGTGTAGTGGTCGCGCAAGTGGTGGTGAGTCGCGCAAGTTGAAGTTGCAGGACTGTTTTTAGCTGCACATCCAAGGCGTTTTGGGCGAGAAAGGGTGTCAGTCACCGATGTTTGGAATTGGTGAAAGAAGTGTCGCGCAGGTGGTTTGGTGACACATGTGCGTCAATTTTTAAGAAGCGTGACAGTTGACCTTTGCGTTCCAAAAGAGGTTTGGGTGGAAAATATTTTGTGTCGCTCAAGTTTGGTGTTGAATAAGTGTGAGTCGCGCAAGTGGTGTAGGTGGACCTTCGCACCGGCTTTGAAACTTGTGTGTCGACGTGGAGAAGCGTGCCAGGTGTAGTTGAAGCTCTCCAGTCTCTTTGGAGCTGCACGAAAGCAGGAATATTTCCTAATACCTTAAGTGAAAAGTGAGATTAGTCTACGGGTGAGAGTTGGACTTCAACAGAGCATCTATATACAACATAGGATGTATTTATTAGCCAAGTTGAAGAGGAATTCACATCTATAAACTGAGTGTGACTTAACCAAAGGCAGTGAGCCAGGGGGAGTCAACAGGAGTGACCCGAGGGAAGTAGTAAGCTATCTGTGAACCTTTGTAAAGGCAGTGAGCCTGGGACAGAGTGACTGTGCCCGAAACTTTGTAAGACACAACTAGTGAAGTTTAGTGGAATTTGGTATGACCAAAAACCTATCGGCGTATGCTTCTTGGACGTATCCCTTAGTTTTGAACCAAGTAAATTTTGATGTGTCATCTCTCTTCATGTGAATGTTTTCTTTCTGATCATATTCATCATACAGTTTCAACAAGTTCCTACCAACGTGGGAACAAGATCCATCACATTAAAAGAAAAAGTTGTCACCCTAATTCACCCCTTCCCTCTTAGGGTGTCCTGGGGTCCCACAAGTGGTATCCAAGGGTAAAGGTTGCTGGTGTTGAATATGTCCTTTGTCATCCTGGAGAATGCAGTCAATGTAAGGGGAGTCCCTGTCTTCGATGGAAGTAATTTCCAAATATAGAATAATAAAATGAGATATTATCTAAGATCCCTTGGAATGGATTTTCTATTTTCCACTATGCAAGGTATACATGTTACTGATCCAACAGGGTTTTCTATGACTGATACAGATAGAAAAAAGCCTTGATGCAAATGCTAAAGCATAGAATGCTCTCACTGGATCACTTTCTGATCAGATCTATCTAAAAGTGATGTGTTTCACCTCAACAAAATCCATGTGGGATAAAATTTATAATATTTATGAAGGATATAGAAATGTGAAGGAGGTGAAACTACAAGTCCTACCTAATAGGTTCGATGATATGAAGATGCATCCGGATGAGAATGCAGATTCCTTCTTCAATCGAATTACTGAAGTGGTTAGAGCAATTCGGTGTCTAGGTGATGAAATCAATGATTTAGAAATTTTGAAGAAAATATTAAGAATACTTCCACCCCTTTACAATGAAAAGGTATCGACCCTTGAGGAAAGAGATCTTTCTAAACTCTCTCTGGATGATCTACTAAGCAGCCTTGTGGCATATGAAATGAGGGTCAAACCCGAAGAGGCTACAACTCATGTGAGCAAGGAAATGGAATTCAAAGCCATTGAGAAAATAAAAATCTCAAAAGATAGTAGTGGTGAAGATGATGAAGAAAAAGAAATAATTTCTCTCATTTCAAAGAAGTTCCAGAAGGAAAAAAGAAAATTGAAAGGGTTGTTACCTCTAGCTTGCTTTCGTTGTGGAAAAGTTGGTCACATTCCCTCTCAGTGTTCAAGAAAGATAGATGATGAGGATAGCGATTCTGAAAACATTGAGAAGCCTCAAGAAAACGTTTTTCAAAAGGGGATACTTAAAATCACGAAAAAAAGTACCAAAGAATAGTTTTTTTTGTGAAAAGGAAGAAGATGATAATGAATTTTATGATGAAGAAGAACCAGAATTTAAAACTGGGAACCATGCTTCCATGATGGCCACTATTGAAAAATCAGAAGATACTGGTGGAGAAAAATAGTTGAAAACTAGTGCATATCCTGAGAGTGAAACTTAAGAATTCTGTTAGTAAGCTTAAGATAAAATTTAATAGTTGCAATAAGTGGAAATAAATTGTAGAAGAATCAACTGAATATGTTGATGAACTTGAAGCTAAAATTGAATGACTGGTAGAATTGCTGAAAGTATAGTCTAAAATACTTGAAAGAAATGATGTTGTAGTGGATCTAAAGATGAGAATTGAAGAGAAAGAAAAGGTCATCAATGAACTCACCTCCAGACTAGAGGAAAAGTCCAAGACTGATGAGCGTCTTGAGGAGGAAGTTGTTACTATTAGGAGTTAACATGAAAAATATTCAATTTCAAAAGACTCAAGGAAGAAAATACAGTTTCAAAGGTTCTTAGATGGTGAGAGTTTGGAGAGAGCAGAACGTTTCTCTAATGGATTTGAATAGATTTTAAATGATAAAATACCTTCCTGCATGGGAAATACTGGAATTGGTTGTGAGGAAGAATCGACAAATGCTGCAAATAAAGGTGATCAAAATAAAGGCAAGCTAAAAGTGGGTGATGCGGGAAAGTCTTTTGATGTGATGAAATAGAAACCCCCAATTCAATCTGAAATATGAAAAGAAGATTATCCTCAAGCCCCGTGGAAAAAGGAGCCCTCATACTATTATCCCACAAAAAAGGAATGAGGATAAATAGAAGTGAGAAGACATTTTCTCTCATGAAATGTCAGTTCTGTGGATATTTTGGCCATACCATGTCTTATTGTGAAGAGGCAAGAAGCTATCTGAATGGAGAAGATATTGGATTTCAACAGAGGAGAACAAATTCATATCCTAATTCTTTTAGAATAAACAATTTCTATGGATATTGTTTTCGTTGTACTAACTATGGACATAAGCCTGTTAATTGCAGGCAGAGAAGGGACATGGACATATCATACCAAAGTTCAAGACAAGTCAAGCCTCATCAACAAGATATTGTTTCTCTTTCAAACAGGTTTTGTCCTCTCGAAGAAGACTTTGACTATGAAGAACCAATTTACACAGATGAGATAATTGAAAGGCCATCATCATCGTCATGTAATTTTATAATGAGACAGGGAAGAAAAATACAAAAAGGAGAAGCACGAAAGGAAACCCCTCGCCCACCCTGCCCAAAAAAACTATGGGGTCCGAAAATGATGCAGACCTAATGAATCTCCTTTAATAAAGTCAATCCCATTAGGATTAATACTTGCTGAAGAGTGTAGAAACACCTTCTATGTGCCATTAAGGAACACCAAGGCCAAGTAGTCAGCAACCTTGTTCCCCTCTCTCCAACTGTGAAGAATTCCGACATTTGTCTGAATAATGCTTTTACATTTCCTTATGACATAGAATATCAACCAAGGGACTTCACCATCCTCCTACAAGAATTTATAGACAATTAAGAAGTCTATTTCAATTTTGGATACCTCCAACCCCTGCTGCCTACAAATTCTATGTCCTGTAAGCATTTCCATTGCCTCCGCTTATAGGGAAGATCCATGGCCCAGGCTAGCTGAGAATGCTAAGAAGACTAATCCTTTACTATCACTTACTACAAATCCTCCATGAATTCACCCCTGGACACAAGATCCATATATATTGAGCTTCAAGCCACCTGAGGGAGGTCTCTAGCAAACCCAACTTCCCTTCCTATTACTAGATGTACATCCCTCGCTGGATCTTGAATGAAACCGATGAAAGGAAGGAGCTTCCCTCCAATACCGCACCGCCTTGTACAAGTCCAGTAATAGATTTTTTCCCACAAAATAATAACTGGAGATGAGACTACAACACCCTCATAATTTACTCTGTTCCTCACCTTCCAAAGGCACCAACACCCCACATTCATAAAAACCGAAAAAGCAACTCTCTCAGGGCCACCTCCCTCTGAGCCATGATACCACTTAACAAGAAAGGAGAAAATAGTCTCCCTCGAAGAAAGTGTTCCAGAGAACTCTCCAAGAGCCTTCCAAACCTCGCCTGTCCAAAGACTACCAATGAACAAGTGTGAAGAGATATCTTCTATATGCACGTTACAAGAAACACATTTATACCCAAGATGGAAGCCGCACCTCCTGGTATTCTCATCCGTTAGAAGTTCTCTATTTCAGATCATCTAGGTTAGGAAATTGAGCTTTGTTGGAATATATTTCACCCACACGATCTCATCCCAGCTTTCTGCCTGACCTGACTCCAAAGAAATGCAACAAAAGTCCTTCGAGGAGAACCGACTTGTAGAGGAAGCAGTGAAGACGCATTTATCCTACTCTGTATTTAGCTCACTGAGATTAAAACACTCAATCTGATTTTCATCCAGTACCGAGTTGATGAACTCCGGGAAACCTATAGCTTCCCTGTACAAAATATCTATGATCAGACATCCAAGAATCCCCAGCACAACACCGCTCCAGTCTCGGTTCTAGAAGGATAGATCTCCCTTTCCAACAATCCACCGAGCGAAGGGCTGAAGCTTATAAAAAATGGGGCAAATCAATAGCCAGAGGGACGATTTGTTCTGCTCCACCAAACCCTTGGAGTCTGAGGCATACACAAGCATGGTAGTCTCCTAGAGAGTAAGACACTACAGAACACTCCAGGAGAGCCTCGCATGCATGCTGTAGAGTGTGTCCTCTATGCTGTTCACATTAATCCCTCCCTCCCTCACCGGCCTCGCCAATTTAACCCATGCCATCTAGTGTATTTATCCCTCTAAGAATGGACCCCAGAGGAAATTGGCAAGGATCCTGTAAATGTCTTTGAATACACCCTTATTGATTTTGTTGGATGATAAACCATGGATTAGAGAGGCCAACAGCACGTTGTTCACCAGGGTGATCCTTCCACAGGAAGACAAGAATTTAATTTTATAGTTCAGAACTCTATCATAGATCCTGGTATGTAATTCATCAAAGTTGCAGATTCGAAGCCTTCCCAGTGATATGGGAGAACCAAGGTAAATCATAGGAAAACCCCCCTTTAAATTCCAATCAAGTTGCTGACATCATCCACCCTCTCTGCGGAGCACCCGTTGGAGATGTAGAAGACACTCTTACCCTTGTTGATCAACTGACCACTCCATCAACAATCGATGTTGTTCATCTCATATGACAGGTAGTGCTGTCCTGCTAATGGATATCAAAAGTAAAGTTGATGGTACAATATGATTTGTTAATGATGTAGCTCTGAAAATCAAAGGCAATGGATGTACCGAATTATCTAATGGAGAGCTAAAAAAGACTGATGTCCTTTACGTAGATGGCCTAAGTCATAATCTACTCAGCGTGATTCAACTCTATGACTCAGGACATATAGTCTTTTTTAATAAGAAATGCTGCACTATCAAGGAAAAGATAAGCAATTAACTTATGAAGGGATGCATAACAGAACGCAACTTGTATCAGGTTGATAGTAAAGAAAATGTTTGTTACATGAATGTTGAAGAAGAAAACAATTTGTGGCATCACACACTAGGACACATCAATCAACAAGATGTGGAGATAATATCAAAATTGAGGATTTTCATGGACATTCCCAATCTAAAGCATGAGTGTGAAAAGTCTTGTGATGATTTCATTCGTGGAAAGTTGGTCTACAGTTCATATCGGCCAAAGAAGAAAAGGGCATCTCATCTTCTTTATCTAATTCATACAGATGTATGCGGGCCAATAAATGTTGCCGGAACTCCTGGAGAAAGGTACTTTGTCCTATTCATAGATGATTTCAGTATAATGGAATCTGTTATGTTCATTCATGGGAAACGAAATGTGCTTGACTGCATGAAAACATATCAGCGAATCGCCGAGAATGATACTGGACGAACAATAAAATTGTTGCGATATGACAATGTAGGGGAATACACATCCATTGAATTTAAAAATTACCTAGAGAAGCATGGGATAAAACATGAGGTAGCTGCTGTGAGAACTACACAACAAAATGGAGTTGTTGAACATAGGAATTGAAGGGTGAACAACATGGCATGAACTATGCTGATTGAGAATCGTATTCCTCAACATTACTGGAAAAAGGATGTTCAAGCTGCAGTGTATATTCAAAATCGAAAAGGAATTTATATGGGTGAGAAGAAGACACCATATAAATTGTGTCATGGAAGCAATCCCTCTTTGAAATACTTTCATGTTTTTGGATGTAAATTCTTCATCAGAAACAAAGAAGAAATCAAGGGATGTATGGTGACAATGTTGATGAATGAATTTTCCTCGGATACTCAATGAACAGAAAAACCTACAAGTGTTTCAACCAGTGATTAGTAAGGATTGTGGAAAGTAGTGATGTTAAGATAATTGAACAGAAAACCAAAAATGTTTAAAGGAAGTCATATGATGATGTGATAGAAAGAGAGGAAGAATGAGAATGTGGCGAAAATACAAATATAGAAATAGAGGAAGTTGTACAAAACACTCAGCAGTCACATCATGATGTTGACTCAGAAAAAGAATCTGAAGAAGAAGTTATGGTTGGAGAGAATGTAACTGAAGCTCGTAGGAGAAATCAAAGAGCTGATATTGATCCATCTAACATAATTGGGGACAGGAGTGCACCCACACAAACAAGGAGGATGAGGAATAACACACAATCTGCATTTCTGTCAGTTGTGGAGCCATCCTCATTTGACGAAGCTACAATGGATGAATCATGGGTGAAAGCCATGAATGAAGATTTTGATCAGATTGACAAGAATCAAACATGGGATCTTGTCTAGAGACCCTAAGGACACAATGTGATTGGTACAAAATGGATCATCAAGAACAATTTTTATGAGAATGTAAGTGTTATTAGAAACAAGGAACGACTGGTATGTAAAGGATACTCCTAGATTGAAGGTGTTGATATTGAAGAAACCTTTGCTCTAGTGGCTAGACTGGAGTGAATCAGGCTATTCCTTTCGATGGATCTCCAAAGAGGATATAAAGTATATCAAATGGATGTCAAGACATAATTCATAAATGGTTTACTCGAAGAAGAAGCCTACATTGAACAAACAGTGGGTTTTATTCTTGGTACTGATGAAACAAAGGTCTGCAAACTAAAGAAAGCACTTTATGGCTTGAAACATGCACCACGAGCATGCTACTCTTGGATGGATTCTTATCTCAAGAAGCTAGAATTCAAAAGATGAGGAGTATATCACAATCTATATGTGAATAATTCTCCAAAAGACCAATTCATGGTTCTATTCTACGTTGATGATGTCATATTTGGTGGTAGCAGGCAAAAATCGGTGGATGAATTTTCCAATCACATGAAATCAGAATTTGAAATGTCTATGATTGAGGAGCTCACATATTTCTTGGGGCTGCAGGTGATTCAAAAGAAGGATTACACATTCATTTCTCAAGAAAATAATGCAAGAGATCTGCTGAATAAGTTTAATATGAAAGACTCCAAACCAATGTCAACTCCGATTGCACTTGGAACTAAACTTGGAAAGCATGAGGACATGACCTCTATAGATCCCACCATGTATAAGAGGATCATTGGTATCTTACTATACCTGACAGCGACATGGCTAGATATTATCTTTGCCACATGTCTTGCAACCCGCTTTCAGAGTAATCCAAAGGAGGAACATATGGTAGTAGTAAAAAGAATCATGAGGTATATTAAGGGTACTCAAAATTGTGGTTTATACTTTTCTTCAGGAAGGGACAGTGAATTATCATCATTTTCTGATGCCGACTGGGCTGGTGATGTTGTAGACAGAAATTCCACCAGTAGTGGTGCATTCTATATTGGGAATAAATGTGTTCGTTGGTTGAGAAAGAAACAAGAAAGTACTTCTCTTAGTACTGCTGAAGATGAGTATATCTCCACCACAAAGGCATGCACTCAACTACTATGGATGTAGAAACAACTAGTAGATATTAGTGATGAGGTGAAACTACCGATGGTGATTTACTGTGATAACAAGAGCGCAATTGATCTTACGAAAAATCCCAGTCAACATTCTCGTATGAAATATATTAAAATAAGGTATCACTTTCTCAAAGAAAAAGTTGATCATGTGGTGATTAGAATGGATCATGTGAGAACTAATGATCAAGTGGCTGACATTCTGACCAAACCACTGTTAGTGGCTGTGTTTGAGAAGCATCCGTTGAACCTCGGTGTTCAGCCACCTCCCAATGCATAAGGAGGTTACAAAATACCCCTCTCCCCAGTTATATTGATGGTTTTTAATGTGTTTATGGATGCGATGTAGGATTTTGGGGGAGATACTATCCAGGGGGAGTGTGGTTTGAGCTGAGCAATGAAAAATTACTGGTCTTTGGGTTTATTGTCAATGGAGGAGAAAGGGATAAATTCATACATGTAGTGCTTCTGTGACACTGTAAGAGAACTTATTGGGATTCATTGAAAATTCCAAAACATGGGAACCCAAATTAAGATTCCTCTCTTTTTTTCTACACCGATCATTGCCCATGTAGATTTAAAGTGTTGGCTGAGTTGATTCTTACATTTGTGGTTTGCCTATGGTTGGTGCTTAATTTAATTTATTTACTGATATCCAACAAACCCAAAGGGGGAGATAATTAGAACCATGGTCATCCTATGCATGAATTGGAGTATGGTTTGTTTTTGTTGTCAATCTTCTGTGAAAGTTCAGAATTTGTGCCAGCAAAGTGATCATATAGAAAAAAAAGATAACAGTAATTAAGGTGGCATCGTTTTCCAGTGTTTGCAAAATTTCTGGGCCTAAAAATCGACAAATGGGGAAAAGTTGTTTTTGGCAAAGAGACTTGTGCGCCATTGACTTGAAGGAGAGGAAAATTGCATGCATTTTTTTCAAGATCAGAACATGAAAATATGGCAAAGGGAGAAGGTAACCCAAGTTTTATGTCTGGTCGGACAAGTGACTAGGGCGGAAGAGACTTGTGCGCCGAAACTTGCGCACCGAGGGAAGAATTGTGCGCCGTCTTGCAGGGTATCCAAATGACTATAAATAGAGGTCGACCCCTCCTCATTCGGTAAGAAGTTCGAGACATAGAGAAATTCAGTGCTCCTGTCATGCAGGTGTAGTGGTCGCTAAAGTGGTGGTGGGTCGTGCAAGTTGAAGTTGCACGCTTGTTGTTTGCTACACGTCAAAGGTAGTTTGGGAGAGAAAGGGTGTTGGTCACCCAAGTTTGGAGTTGGGGAAGGAAGTATTGCGCAGGTGGTTTGGTGACACTTGTGCGCGAGTTTTGAAGAAGCACGATAACTGACCTTTGTGTGCAAAAAGAGGTTTGGGTGGAAAATAATGTGTGTCGCGCAAGTTTGGTGTTGAAGAAGTGTGAGTCGCACAAGTGGTGGAGGTGGAATTGTGCACCGACTTTGAAACTTGCGCGCCGGAATGGAGAAGCGTTCCAGGTGTAGTTGAAGCTCTCTGGTCTTTTTGGAGCTGCAATAAAGCTTGATGATTTCCCGATACCTTCGGTGAAAATTGAGATTAGTCTACGGGTGAGAGTTATACTTCAACATACCACCTACATACAACATAGGATGTTTTCATTATAGAAGATGAATAGACCTTCATGTCTATAAACTGAGTGGGACTTCACAAAAGGAAGTGAGCCAGGGGGAGTCAACAGAAGTGACCCAAGGGACACAGTGAGCTATCTCTGAACCTTTGTAAAGGTAGTGAGCCTGGGACAGAGTGACTGTACACGAACCTTTGTAATACACAACTAATGAAGTTTAGTGTAATTTGGTAAGACCGACAACCTGTCGGTGTATGCTTCTTGGACGTAGACCTTAGCGGTGAACCAAGTAAAATGTGATGTGTCATTTCATTGCATGTGAATATTTTCTTACTGATCATATTCATCATACCGGTTCAACAAGTTCCTACCAACATGGGAACAAGATCCATCACATTAAAAGAAAAAGTTGTCACCATGATTCACCCCTCTCCTCTCAGGGTGTCCCGAGGTCTCGCACTTACTTTTCGGGGGGTCTATAATGTCAAAGGGGTTCGTGGAGTTGTCATACATCCTTGCTTCAGGACTAGTCACGAAGGAGATCTTTTGTGAAGGCCACAGGGCTCCGGGAGCACCGCGATCCGTCTTCACAAGTCATTCCCTAATTCTTTAAAGATGTTTTGTTCGCCACCAATTTTGGCGTCAACAATTTTGAATATGAATTTTTTGTTTCAGAGTTATGTTAAAAATTTTATAAATCAACTATACTCTCTCAATGTTCTCATGTACCAAAATGGGTTCCACAATCACTATTCATTATCCTCTAGAAAATTGTGTGACACCCCAAGAACTTGTGTTTCATGTAATGGTAATTTCTATTTTTTATGTTGTCTATTACCCGAACAAAACATATCTCTTATGTAAAAATAATAATATGATGGAATAGAATAAGAACATGAAATGGATGGAAGAAGTTTTATTCAAATAAGAACACCCTAGTTTTTTCAATACATCGATATCAAATAGGAAATCAAGCTAACCAATAATACCAATTAAGAACCCTATCAGAATTACAGGGAGACAACTTAAAACAACAAGAACCCCAAGGAAATAATACGGGTCCTTAGAATTATTCATAACATACATAAGAATGTCTTAAGACAACGTGACCACACTAAGTACCAAAGGTATGATGTGAACCATCTTCTTCATTCAACTTGAGTGTTAGGACACCCTAAGTATTGGATTTATAAGACACTAACGTGACTGTTGCCTTGGAAAACCATGGAACTCTAACAGCTATAATTATAGCCATTGGCCATGTCGGTTAATTAACTGAAAACATATGTGTATATATTAGTCCTCCAAATAATTTGGTTGTGGAATTGAAATTTTTTGAAATTTCTCCTAACCATGAGGTTTAGGAGAATAAACTGAAATGTTTTGAATTATAAATTGGTGTTTTTAAAATGTAATAAGGAATCAAAAACATGTTGCAATTAATTCTAGTGTGTTGTAAATATTTTCATTTAATGTGTTAAACTATGTTTAAATTATTTTTAATTGAATTATATTTTTAACTTAACTATGTTTTAGACCACTACAACACTAATATACGAATTATCATTCGGTTTATAACTTGTAATGTTAAAGGAATAGTATTTATAGACAAACTTAGAGAATACCTTTAAAAAATGTTTAATTGGAAAACATTAACCTTATAATAAAATCCATGTATAAAAGGAGAATTTCAATAGTGCAATTTTTCCTTAAAACGTCATATTTTTTTAATGTTAGGTTATATAAAAATTGGACCCGCTAGGGCCTGACCTTTTTTGACTGGGTTGTGGGAGACGACGCACTCTGGGTGGCTGAGCCTACCCCTCAGCCCATGCCTGGACCAGCCCGAGCTCGTGCGTAGGTCTCTCGAGCGGCTCATAGAAGTGTGGGAGTGAACACACGAGCACGCAGCATGGGCACAAGGCCACAGTAAGCTTGAGTAGGCAGAGGCCTACAGGGGAGTGGGGGCCTGGGTTTAAGGCCCCCAACATGTGTGTTGTGTGTTTTATAATTATGGAATGGGAGGCTCATGATTATATGGAAGCTCGCCACGCCTCCCCATTTCGATGTGGGAAGCATTTTTTTGGGAAATAAGAGATCGTGGCTGTCAGATCGCGTCACGTGCGACTTGAGATGTTGATCCCAATCCCGCATTCGGCTTTCAACAACTGCGATGCTTCATCAAGTTTTTGTTCCGTTCGATCAAGCTTAGATTAAATCTGATCTGTCCTTACATTTATAAACCACAGACGCAACCCAGCCCTTAATTTCAAGACAGATCTGATATGGGCTGTCCATTTTCCTCCTAATCTATTATAGTGACACTCTCTTCTCCCTCCTTCGGTGTGTTTTTAACCAGTACCCTACTAATCTTTTGAACCATTTTTCTTCACTCTTATAGCCACCAGACCCTCCATTCACACAGTTTCCAGAAAGGCTATCCGTTAGTTCTTTTTTTTAAAGGCCACTTGGGCCTTGGTTCACATGAAAGTTGTATTAAAAAAATATTGTATAGGTTCAGTTTACAAAATTCATTGTAGGTGTCCAAAGAACCCCCCGACTCCTTGCACACAAGACTTCAGTGGATCTCAAAAAGTCCTCCAAGTTTTCTAGCACCTCCCGAGCCCCTCTTCCCCCTTGAGTTAAGGCAGGGGAGTAAGCTTTTACTTTCTTGTTTTGTTTTAATTTTTGTGTATATATGTATATACACTAGTAATATAGGATACATTTCCTTAAGGTTTGAGGTTTTTTCTTTCTTTAAGGGTTTCATGATCTTAAGCTTTAGGTTCCTAAGTACGGACGACCCATGAAAATTTATTTTATGCCTCAAACTGGTAATCGATTGTATATATATACATGTGTATATGAAAATATATATAAGTATAAATACCTGACTCTATTTCTATTTTCCATAAATATAATTATCCTAGATCAAGGATTTTTATGTTTGAGTTGTGAGATAATACAGGACTACAATGCATGGAGTCACTTCGTGTAAGAAAGTTTTACATATTTTTTTGGGTGTGTTTTTATTTATGAGAACACATAATAAAATTTCATTTTCTATTAAAACAATTCAATAATTGTTCCATAGTAATTAAAACCATGATTTAATTAATTTAGAAGTGTTCAACCAATGTAGTATGAGATCCTGGCAAAGGCCCTTGGCTTGTTATCAGGTATGTGGGTATGTTTTTAGGTATGCCAACTTTGATTCCTATTTTTATTTATAAAGTTCCTTGGTTTGAGAAGAAATTAATAAACCATCATTTCAATTGTTTTTGTCTTGAACTATCACATCATTTATGAATACCCCATTGAATGAATACTTTATACAACATGAAACCCTAATCATGGTTTTCCAAATGCTTTCTTTTAATGTGCTTACTTCACGAACAAAGATATTGGATGCTTGTAAATTTTTTTAATATGTACCCATTACTCATCAGTATTTATAGAAAATGATAATGATTAAGGCTAGGTTTTATACTTTTGAGTTTTAAAATTTAATGTAATAAACAAAGTCTTACTTGTAACAAATGTTTGAGATAATGTTATTTTAGTTCCCCACATGAAATTTTATGTTTACCCATTTATTTATTATGTTTACCTATGTATTTATTATTTTATGTTTACCTATATATCTAATCATGAATGTCCTTGGTTAATATGGTTATAGATATTTTCATTTTATGTGATCAAGTTTGTATTATCATCACATGTAATGTAAACTTATGTACCAATTAATGACATGACCACATAATTCATAGCCTAGTGCCAGTCTCGCTACATATTCATAAATGTGAATGATTGTAATATTTAACTTTTATTCCCTTTCCTGAGATTATGGATTTAATTGTTCAAGGTGGTGTGGGACACCTTGAATAAAATGTAAGGTGGAATAAGAAAGAAAGTAATTTATATACTCAATTTGATATGTGATAAGTAATTTTATAAAATCAAAGTGGGATGTGCACTTTGATTAAGATTATGAGGAATTCATTGGATGTAGTATGTGACTGGTGGGGCCTGCTATATCCCCTTGATGCATCGGTAGGTCTCCTGAGACAACTAGGAGCGGAATTGGCAAAGGCCTTTCCCAATTATGAGTTATTGATTTTGGCTGAGGCCTTAATCACTAGACGTCTAAGCCGAGGCCTTGACACAGTCCGATGTATGCATTTTTCTCATTATGACTATGTAAACTAGAGGATTATTAAACAAGTAGAATATTCATGGTTAAAGAAATTATGTTTATGAGAATCAGATAAAGTATAGGCATATCATATTATTTTTCAATATTTAGAGTTTTAATGGACAGTGTATGTTTTACAAATGTGAAGGATGAAATTTGATGTTACTTTTAAAGGCGTAGCTCTAATCATGATTTACACATAGTTATTAATCTTGTAATGGCGTCTCAACATGGAATTTCTTTAGTTTATTATCCTAAATGATTATTTCCATAATTGAATTATGTTAGCATGTTTTAAATTGTGCATTTATACCCCTTAGACAATTGTCTTAGTATGTTTACCTTGGTTTATCTTTTTAAAGGAAATGTTTTATGGGATTTTTAAATAATGTTTTCAAAAGTTATTTTGAGTATAGTATGTTATTTTTAAACCCCTTACTGGGCATTCGTATGCTCACCCCACTTTTTTGTTTAAAAAAATTTAGGTATGGGTTTTTACTAAAGAAGAATTCAGATGTAGCTGGTTTCTTAGAGCCTGTACCGAATTCGATCCCCTATATGGAACCGGATCCAGGTACTCGGAATCTGGGGCGTGACAGTTTGTATCAGAGGATTCAGTTTAGACAACTCTAGAAAACTAGAACTAAACAATAATAATTTAAGAAATAATAATGAACAATACTAAGAACATTGTTTTCTTAATTTTTAGATTGAAAATGAAGGTACTTACCTTCTGTCCCTTCCCAATGAATCCCTAGAAACCATAATTTCAATTTCCAACAATGAAAATTATATAATCATTGCTCATATTCGTATGACATGCAAAAATAATTATGATATATCAAATTCTCCCTGACTACATCAACACCACCGCGGAGTGGGCATGGACTTCATCTATATGATGGAAGCCCAATTTCAATCCTACGTACGATGGGGAAAATACTATGAGGGACTCTTTAGATGCATCACTACAGCGGAGGGAATCCAATCCCTCTCAGCATTCTAAGAAGATGCTACAGCGGTAGACCTCCATGCCGTATTTATGTTTCATGTTCTGTCCTATGGCCATTACGGTCAAGTGATGGATTTTAGAGTTCTTGAATACGAAGCCACTCGATGGGTGTACATAAATCAAGTGTATAATGATGTCTCTCAATGATACACCCCTTTTTTCAGACTATAGAGATACCATAAGTTCCCCCCATGACATCGAACCTGATTGCTCGAGTTGCATATGGTTTTGGGATAACGATAATTTGCAACTTGAACTGGGGATTCATGTATTAGAGACGTGGGGAAACCATTATTCATGATTTATTTTATGTACCAGTGATTTTATAAGAATATAATTTTTTGTCTTTTCTTTTGATACCCATTCATCGGCTATACCTATTGAATGAGTATTACTAAGTGAAGTTTCATAATAAAATTTCAGATGGAAGGGCAAACCCATATATTGTCTCTCCCTGTATAGGTAATGGAGATCATTGCAATCAAAACCTATGAAGAGGAATACCTACCTCTTGAAAACTATCAAAAAACGTTCAAACAACTAAATGAAGTGACAAATAGTCCAGACATTCTCCGCACCTATCAAAGAGAATTCTTCCATTTACTACCGCATAGCCACAACACAACTGGCCAAGTATGGGTGAAGTGGAAAATACCATGATGGGATTTTCCTATGCTTCAACCAATGTCATAACTACAAGACCACATTAAGGTTTCAAGAGGCATATTTGGAGGGAAATCTTTGTGTGGATTACATGTAAAATCTTCTCAGTTTTAGCCTTTACGACCACATCTATGACTTAGATGTTCTCAAACAAGACATTGTTCGGAGGGTTATTCATGAGTTGGTTCGTTCAGATATTTCTAAATTTTCTACCATTCGAACATTCCTCTGCAAGCCCACGTGTTCGATGCCAGAGTTCAACCCCTTTTTCCAAGGCATGTATGGATTATAGAACTCGAGGAGTTGAGCATCCATTTGGGGTTACCGCTAAACGCACCTGAGGACCCTCTAAGATGGGGATGGTGGTAATAACATCGGAGAGTTTCTTTTGTGGTCATACGAAAGGAAATTAGAGGATGCAATTCTTTATATGGGGGAATAATGTGACAACCCAAGAACATGTGTTTCATGTAATGGTAATTTATATGTTTTTATGTTGTCTAACACTCGAAAAAAATTATCTCTTATGGAAAAATAATAATATGATTCAATTAAATAAGGACATGAAATGAACACAAGTAGTTTTATAAAATTAATAACACTGTAGTATTTTCAATACACAGAGATCAAACGGGAAATCATGCTAACCAAAAATACCTATTAAGAACCCTATCAGAATTACAGGGAGAAAACTTAAAACAATGAGAACCCCAAGGAAATAATATGGGTCCTTAGAATTTGTCATAACAAACCTAAGAATGGAAGAAGCCACCGCGACCACACTAAGTACCAAAGGTATGATGTGAACTATCTTCTTTTATCAACTTGAGTGTTAGGATAGCCTAAGTCTTAGATTTATAAGACACTAATGTGACCATTGCCTTTGGAAACCATCGAACTCTAATGGCTATAAATTTATTTTTTGGACATGTCAGTTAATTAATTGAAAACATATGTGTATATATTATTCCTACAAATAATTAGGTTATGGAATTGAAAAATTATGAAATTACTCCTATCCATGAGCTTTAAGAGAACAAAATGAAATGTTTTGAATTATACATTGTTTTTTTAAATGTAATAAGGAATCTAAAACATGTTTCAATTAATTCAAGTGTGTTGTAAATAAATTCATTTAATGTCTTAAACTATGTTTAAAATCATGTTAATCGAATTATATTTTTAATGAAACTATGTTTTAGACCACTACAACACTAATATAAGAATTATCATTCGGTTTATAAATTTTATTGTTAAAGGATTAGTATTTATAGACAACCCTAGAAAATATATTTATGAAAAGGTTTAATTTGAAAACATTAACCTTATAATAAAATAAATGTATAAAAGGAGAATTTCAAAAGTGTTATTTTTCCTTAAAACATCATATTTTTATAAAGTTAGGTTATATAAAAATTTGGCCCACTAGAGAAAGCCCTTTTATGGCGGGGCCAAGGGAGGCAGCACACTCTGGGTGGCTGAGTCTATCCATCAGCCCATTCCAGGGCCATCCCAAGCTTATACATTGGTCTCCTGAGGGGTGCACAAGAGCGTGGGAGCGAACACACGAGCGTGAAATACGGGCGCAAGTCCACGGTGAGCGTGGGTAGTCCGAGGCCTGCGGGGGAGTGGGAGACAATGTTTAAGGCCCCCTATGTGTGTGTTGTGTGTTTTCTGATTATGGCATGGGAGGATCATGCTTATAACGAAACTCAGCATGCCTCCCCATTTCAATGTGGGAAGCATTTTTCTAGTTGAAATGAGATTTCGGCCGTTGGATTTCATCGCATGCGATCTAGGCCGTTTATCCTGATCATTCTTTAAACTTTAAGCAAGCATGGTGCTTCAGCGAGTGTTTGTGATGTTTGATATGGATCAGATTAAATCTGAGCCATTCTTACCATTATAAACCACGAGGGAATCCCAGCCCTTAATTTCAAGCCAGATCTGATCTGGACCATCCATTTACCTCCTGATCTATTCTAGCAACGCTGTCTTCTTCCTCTTACAGTTGTTTTTCACTAGTACCCTACCAACGTTTTGCACTATTTTTCTTCACTCGTATAGCCCCCAGACCCTCCATTCACACGGTTTCCACAAAGGATGTCTGTTAGTTCTTTTTTTAAGGGAACTTTGGCATAGGTTCACATGAATGTTTTATTTAAAATATATATATTGTATATTTTTAGTTTATAAAAATCATCTGAGGCATCCAAAGAAGCACCCGAATCCTTGCACCCATGACTTCAGCGGATCTCAGCAAGTACACCAAATTTTCCATCACCTCCCGAGCCCCTCTACCACCTCAAGTTATGGTAGGGTAGTAATCTTTGTCATTATTTTTTGGTTTTATGTTTTGTGTATATATGTATATACACTATTAATATAGGATACATTGCCCTACAGTTTGAGGTTATTTCTTTCTTCAAGGGTTTCAAGATCTTAAGCTATAGGTCCCTAAGTACAGACGACCCATGCAAATTTCATTTATGCCTCAAACTTGTAATCGGTTATATATATATACTTGTGTATATGAAACTATATATAAGTATAAATACACGACAGTCTTTTTGTTTTGTATAAATTTCATTACCCTAGATCAAGGATTTTTAAGTTGGAGTTGTGAGATAATAAAGGACTACAATGCATGGAGTCACTTTTTTTAGGAAATTTTTAAATCTTTTTTTGTGTGTTTTTATATACGATCACACATAATATAATTTCATTTTTTTTAAAACAATTCTATAATTGAGCCCAATTAATTAACACCATGTTTTAATTAATTTACAAGTGTCCAACTAACGTAGGATGAGAACCTTTCATATGCACTTGGTGTGTAATCGGGTATGTGGGTATGTGTGTAGGTATAACAACATTGATTCCTATTTTTATTTATAAAGTTCCACGGTTTGCGAAGAAAGTACTAAACCTATGTTTCAAATGTTATTAGATTGACCTATCACTACTTTTATGAAAGCCCCATTGAATGAATACTTTATATGACATGAATCCCTAATCATGGTTTTTCAAATGCATTCTTTTAATGTTCTTAGTTCATTGACATAGATATTGGAAGCTTGTAAATTCTTTTTCATATTTACCCATTACTCTTCACTCTTTATATAAAATTATAATGACTAAGGTTATGTTTTATACTTTTGAGTTTTAAAATTTAATGTAATAAAAAAAATCTTATTTGTTAAAAAATGATTTAGATAATGTGAGTTTAGTACCCCACATGAAATTTTATGTTTACCCCTTTATTTATTATGTTTACCTCTATATTTATTATGTTATGTTTACCTATCTATATAATCACGAATGTCCTTTATTATTATGGTTCTAGATCTTTTCATTTTATGTGATCAAGTTTGTATTATCATCACAAGTAATGTAAAATTATGTACCAATTAATGACTTGACCACATAATTCATAGCCTAGTTCCAGTCTCACCACATATTCATAAATGTGAATGATTGTAATATTTAACTTTTATGCCCTTTCCGGAGTTTATGGATTAAATTGTTCAAGTTGGTGTGTGACACCTTGAATAAAATTTAAGGTGACTTAGAAACCAATTAATTTATATACTTGTATTGATATGTGACAAGTAAATTTAATAAATCAAAGTGGGATGTTCCCTTTGATTTAGAGGTATGAGGATTGCATTGGACATAGTTGTGACGGGTGGGGCCTGCTATAGGCCCTCAATGAATCAGTAGGTATCATGAGAAAACTAGTAGCAGAATTGGTCGAGGGCAGAAAACTAGTAGCAGAATTGGTCGAGGGCCCTCCCAATTATGTGTTATGGATTTTGGTTGAGGCCTTAATCACTAGAGGTCTTGGCCGAGGCCTTGACACAATCCGGCATATGCTTTTTCTTCATTATGACTATGTAAACTAGAGGATTATTCAACTAATAGAATATTACTTATTAAAGAACTTATGTTTATGAGAATCAAAGGAAGTTTAGGTATAGCATATTATTTTGCAATATTCAGAGTTTTAATGGCCATTGTATGTTTCGCAAATGCGAGGGATGAAATTTGAAGGTACATTTTAAAGCCCATCTCTAATCAGGATTTACACTTAGTAATTAATCTTGTACATTGTTTCTACATGGAATGTCTTTTGATTATTATCATGAATGAGCATTTACTTAATTTAATTATGATAGCATGTTTTAAATTTTCCACTTATATCCCTTAAAAAATTTTCTTAGTATGTTTAATGTTTTATAGCTTTTTAAAAGAAATGTTTTATGGAAATTTTGAAGAATAGTTTCAAAAGTTATTTTGAGTATCGTATGTTATTTCTAAACCCCTTACTAGGCATTCGTATGCTCACCCCATATTTTTTTAAGAAAAATTTGGAATGGGTTTTTACTATAGAAGCATTCAGATATTACTAGTTTCTCAAAGCCTGAACTGAATTCAATCATCTATATGGAACCGTCTCCAGGTACTCGGAAGCCAGGGCATGACAAATTGAGTAGTGAACAACATGGCCTTCCATAAAGAGCCTAAAAAATTGAAATCTAAATCATTAGCTTATAAAAGTTGTTTTTCAAGGATAAAAACATTAATAGGTGACCATACTAACCTATTTCAAACTCTAGGGTACTATCCCCAAGAATATCCACCAGTATGTGAATCATCCACTCAAACTTTCCATCTACCTGAGGATAGTATGCAGTGAACATTCTCAATGAATCTCCTTAAAATTTATTCATGAACTACAAATATCGAAATTTAAAATATGTATATATATCATATAAAATTCTCAAAGAAACTCCATATATGTGTATTATATCACCAACATATATATTTACCTACTCCTCTGTTGAGTTAGTCTCATATATTTTGAATAAATGGTAAACCATTATCAACAAATCAATAATCACATAGAGTGCATAAAAAATCCTTGAGGTCCTAGGAAACCCCATAATAATGCCCGATGTGATGTCTTACCACTTCCATATAGGTAGTCTGTTGATCGAGTAGAAAACTAGGATATTGGTGATAAACCATTATCCTCTAAAAGGTATGGCATCAAGAAACATATCCAGCAACACCCCTATTTATTATTCAAAACATAAATATAGCCTGATGTCATGGTACATATTATTCATTTCATGATATATATCCCACCTAGATGTTTCTAAATGTTTCAACATATTTTGACATATATAAGTAAAGACTATAACTCTCCCATTATCTATAATATCATAATTGTTGTTCAATGACCACATGGGAATCAGATCACCTCTAGCTAGATGTTCCTGCATCACAACAAACAGAGAGTCAGTATACACTCAATCCTTATCCCTATATACTAGAGACAATGGGACCTCCAATTCGTCATAATTCATAAATCTATCATTTATATAATAATTCACCCTCTAATCTACCAATAATCTCTTCTCATTCCATAATTCCTCTAATGTTTGTTCATCAATATCTTGATCTATATACATATTATGGATAATAAAATCCATTATGACATTACCCTTATCATGTGATTGTTAATTTTCAATATTAATCATTTTTAGATACTCAATCCATCGTCCATTTATATTGTTTTGGTCCTGTTGTTTGAAGATATACAAGGGATATTATAGATAGTGCAGACAAAGCACATGACACAGAAGAGATAATTTCACCAATAAATTATATTGTACACCAGAAAATCCAAATATTTGTATTTATGTAACAACCTAAAATGATACTTGGTTAAATGACTAAATGATACGACTCATGTCAATAGGTTATCCAATTTTTTTGGGAGCCTGCCTGATTAGAAATCCACAGTTAAGTGTGTTTGGCTTGGAGTAATGATCAGGATGGGTGACCATCTGAGAAGTTTCTCAAGGTGTGTGTGAGTGAGGAAAAAGCACACTGGAAAGGAAATGTGTTGGCATGTGGGGAATTTCATTAGTCATATGGCCCGTTTGGGCATGTGGGTGGACCCTGGGGTGGGATCCACGTGTCTACAGGGAAACTAGTGGTACCTGGTAGGCCAGGACCCGACGGCCATGTTAAGGTGGGGTGTTTGTGATGTCACTGGGACCAAGTTGTCACATTTGGTATCAGTGGTTGTACACAACCGTAAAGTGCGGTGCATTTCCTGGGTTGAGATGTAGGGCCCACAATGAGGATGTTGTTATCTAATGTGGGGGTGGTTGTAACACCCCAAAATGATATAGGGTTAAATGACTAAATGATATGACTCATGTCAACAAGGTGCACCTTTCTTTTCAGGAGTTTGCCTGATTAGAACTCTACAGTTAAGCGTTGTTGGCTTGGAGTAGTGATCAGGATGGGTGACATTCTGGGAAGTATCATAGGGAGTGTGTGAGTGAGGAAAAAGCACACTGGCAAGGACATGTGTTGGACTATAGAGAATTTAATTAGTCAGATGGCCCGTTCGGGCATGTGGGTGGACCCTGGGGTGGGTCCCACGTGTCTGTGGGGCAAATGGTGGTACCTGGTAGGCCAGGACCCAACTTCCATATTACGGTTGGGTGTCTTTGCTGTCACCAGGACCCAGTTGTCACAATTTACTAGGTTAGTTACTCTCATGAAATAAAATGTAAAATGAACCACAAGAAGCTAAATTATCCTAATACATCATTATATCTATCTATTCAATTCCATATACAATGTATTTTGTAACATAACTAATCCAAATCTCAGGATGTATCAACACTAGAGTTGTAACCAAATACCAGTTGAACTCAATACATTTATATCACAACTGATCTAACCTCCAATCGTACAATCCCTTCATCATCAATGTAGTCATGGCTATTGATAGATCAGATACATCTTGAATTAAATGTCGATAGAATCTTTCTAATCCCAAGAAGATAATAATGTCAATTATCATCCCAATATATGTCAATTATATCATGTCCAACACATTATATGGGTTTAGGGATATACATGTCTCATAAAACATAAACACAATGAATTTCAACTTATGTATCCAAATGATCCACTTTGACTACTTGGTATAATTTCTATGTTATAATGACCCAACACTAGATGCTCAGAGCCGGTGAATAATTTTAATAAAATTTGTAAAGATACATGATTCAAATCCAAAACAAAATGATTTGTTTATATGTTATTGAAACTATCTTACAAACATGAAATTCACATCAGAATAAAAAATAAAATATACAATGAATTTTCTTCAAATAAGCCATTAATCCACTTAGTGTAACCATTTATATCAGAATAAAAACACTCATTCATATTATGGTAAAAATAAAACATAATAAAGGGGTGAGATCAAATGCATAATAAGGATAAGAGTATAATAAAAGCTATGAATAAATATGCAATATTCAATATAGCATGATAAATAATTGAAACATGTCCTATTTAAAAATCACATGAATAAAGAAACTTAACCATAGATATTCTAGTAGTAGAATAACCACTTTTAATATCAATAAATGATCTAATAATGATATAATGAATAATTATAAACATATGAAAGATACATTCAAGGAATTTTCCAAGACATCTAAAAATATATGGTTAAGTCCTTGACTAAATCAATATATGAAAATAAATGATAAAGGACTCATCCATGTTTGTTTCTAGTTTTTCTCTTGAGGCCTACTAATGTATCGAGGGGATATAGTGTTCCCCACTCAACAATTACAAAGTGAAATTCATTCCTCTTATGAATTGGTTGAATAAAAATCAACAAATTCATATGAAATATAAATAACATTTCTAAACAAATAAACCTAATCACAAACCATGCTAAGTATTATGGTTAATGGTATCAACATAGCACATCAACAGTCAGACTAATCATGAACCATTTAATAGAATAGGTTAAATAATATCATAATAGATCAAAATTAATGAATAATAATTGTTAAAAAGTATATTTGAATAGATGAAAATACACTAATAAAATCGTTGTAAAATTTTGAAACAACACCCCTTTTTTTACTTTGAAAAAAATTATTCTAAAAGTCACACAATTATAAATAAACAAATATCTGAAAAGAAAATTATAAACTTTTAATTAAAGCATAAAACATCATGTAATCATGCCAAAGGTAAAATATTCTCATTATATATATGTTAAAACATTCCTTCTGTAATATATTACAAATTCTTAATGTACCTCATTTGGAAAATGACAAAAATATTCCATTCAAATAATTTTATAAAATGATGAACATGGAAAAAAGTTTTAAAATATATATAGGATAATAGTAAAAATATTTTGGAAATTATATTTAAGAAAAATGGACATTGATGTTAAATATTATCTTACAAATACTTGTGTATAAACAATCATGAATGAAAATTAAATTTTTCAATTAACCCTTAACATGTGTTTCTTTTTCGGTGATCATATTTTAGCCTCCTATGTAACAGATATGAAATATATATGATCCTATAATTATGATATACATATATAACATTTACTTTTAATTATTTTAATATGAAAAATAAATGAATTTAATGTTATTACGTACGTACAACCTACCATATCCATGAATAATGCATTTCATTTATTATCTCCAAATTTTATGGATGATTATTAATATATATATATATATAATGAATATAAATAATATTTAAATCATGTTTTAAATTATCAATATGATTAATCCATGATCTAATTCATAGAAAAAAATAAAAATTCAAATCTTACTTGAGAAAACTAGGCAATTAACACCCAAAACAATGAAAATAATGAAGGAATGATAACTAACGGGTGATAAGATAATATAAGATGATAAATATGTATAATATGATCATATAATGGTTTTATGTAAGTTTATAACTTATTATAAAATTGTATTAATATTTATGATACCATATATGGTAATCTTATAATATCCCATCACCCATTTGTTAACATTGTTTTGTTGTTTTTTCGGTTTCGTGTGTTAATTGCATAGTTTACTTGAGTAATTTTGGACTTGTTATTTGTTGTTCATATTAATTAGATAACAGTTTCATCATATAAATAATTTAAAACAATTTTAAGTTAATATATATGTTCATTATATATATATATATATAGAATCATACATAAAATTTGGATATAAGAAATAAAATTCACCATTTATGGAAATGGTTGGCTGTAAGTACGCATGAATGGTATGTTCATTTATTCCCCATATTAAAATAATAAAAGCAAGTGATATTTATTTTTATAAAAATTATAGTAATATATTTTCCATATATGTTTCATTTTTTTATTAAAAATCATCCTATATACATTCCATGTATTGTGTGAACGAATCACATCGCTTTGAGGGGAAAGTAGTCCACACTTCCACAAACGATGTAATCCTATTCAAATAAATAGAACGTATAACAGTATGGGTTATAAAAAAAATTAATATCATAAATAAAATATAAATATCATATATAACATATATAAATATATTTTACATCATAATTACCACCATGAGAGCTGGTAATGGAAGAATGAATAACTTCGTTTCATGAGACAGTAGTTCACCGTACACATAAACTGTATGTTTGTTACCCATTAGATGTAGGAGTGGGTAAGTGTAGTTAAAAGAATTAAAATAAATAATATTGTTATATTTATGAATCTAAATATATTATATAATCATTTAATAATAATTAATGAAGTAGTGGGCATGAACAGAAAACAAAAGTGATTGTTGAAGTACATTGCCCTACTTTCTAGTAACTCCATTTGGTTTATAAAAAAATACTTATTTGGATGGATTTATACCAAATTGGAGGATTATAAGATAAATATATGAAAGATTACAGATTATTTGGGTAGGTATGTTTTTGAGATAAAATGATCAATGATGTGTGAGGACGTGAGGGGGGAGTTATCATTTTATAATGAAGGTGAGGGGTACTTTTGGAACCACAAAAACTATTAAATTAATATAAATTAATTTTCTATTACAAATGCCTCATTATTGAGTTATGAATAATATTGGTTGATTATGGGTCAAAATGATAAATAATAATAATTATTTTACATTTTTTTATTTCTTAATCATTATCTATTTGTTTTAACCCTTATTTAACAGTTCTTATTTTTTACTCTGATATCGTATAATTTACAATTCCTGGGTTAATAAAACACATAAAAAATACCGAACGACCTATAAAAATGTCAATGATTAAATTTTATTACTTATACCCAGCAATTGGTAAAATTATTAATTTTTTATAAAATGTATATTTGTTAATAAAATATTATTTATTTTAAAATAATAGGGGTTATATTTTGAAACTATTCATTAATTGACATTTAAAATATACATAACAAAAATATATGTTCACAAAATCTCCTTCAAAAAGTCACTAACATGTAAAATTCATCTATTAAATATCTATATGACATAAATTCCTTAAAATTATAAAAATGTTAATATTTTTAATATCATTTATTAGATTCTTCTGTTAATGAGACAATTTATATATAATCATTATGTAACTGTTTAATTTACTTTTTTAATTTCATAAAATTCTAAATAAATAAAATAATTTATATAAATATTATATCCTTAATACTATTATTTATAGTAAAAAATATCACTTAAATAACCCCATACTAAATATTTATAGTCATGCGAAATATTTGTGTGACATCTTCGTCATTACATTAAATAAGAAATAATAAATATCGTAGTCACACCCAACTGTCATAAAAATTAAATAATTTCTATTAAATTATTATTTAGTGTAAAAAAATCCTATCAGATGAATTTAGGAAATGGTTTTTGGTAATTTTATATTAGTTATAATATTATTTTACCTTTAATTACCTAATTTTCCCTTAGTCGCGGTAACAAAAATAATTAATAAACTAAGTATCGATATTGTTCATAAATAAAATAGATAAAAATAATTTATTTGGACCGTATTTATACCTATATGAAATCGATTTTTATAAATTCAAATCATCGAAATTTCATAATGTTATTAAAAATTAATCCTTTGGATAGAATGAGAAGACAAGTTTATAATGTAAAATCATTCAAAAGCCCACAAAGTTTTAATATCCAATTTCAATGAGAAATTTATTCCAATAACCTATATTGGATTAAAATTTATAAAATGTTCTAATTAAAATATAATACCAAATCAAAAAAATAATTTTTTTATAGGTAAATTAGATGAAAATGATGTTTTGAACTAAAATGTAGTGTTTTTCAAAATTGATCAAAAAATTAAACATATCAGAAAAAGGTCAAAAATTAAAATAAAGTAAATTTATATATTAATAATCAAAATAATAAAATATTTTTTTTCAAATTATGTATATTTTAGGGTCAAAAATATGAATTAAAAAGGTTCTTCATTAAATGGAGGTAAAACTTCCTTTAGAAAAGATATGTTTTTAATGCATAAAATTGGGTTCATTCTTATCATATACCTATAAAATCAATTGGATGATAGTAAAAATAGCCATTAAATATATAATATATAAATTTTATAATTTTTTAAATAAAATTAATTTCTTTCCATTTAACGACCAGTGTTAAAATAATAATTTATCACCCCAGAATGATAAAGGGTTAAATGACTAAAGGATATGACTCATGTCAGGAAGGTGCACCTTCCTTTTTGGGCGCCTTCCTAATTAGAACTCCACAGTTAAGAGTGCTTGGCCTGGAACTTTGATCATGATGGGTTAACTTCTTGTAAGTATCCTAGGTAGTGTGTGAGTGATGAAAAATCACACTAAAAAGGACATGTGTTGTCCTGTGGGGATAATCATTAGTTTGATGACCCGTTCGAGCATGTGGATGGGACCCAGGGTGGGGACTACATGTCTGTGGGGAAACTGGTGGTGTGTGGCGAGCCAGGACCCAATGACCAAGTTAATGTGTGGTGTTTATGTTTTTCAGTGGGGCCCAATTGTTACATTTTGTATCAGAGGTGGTACCCAGCCTTAAGTGCGGTGCACTAGATGGGCTGAGATATATGGCCCATAATGAACATTATGATCTAAATGGGGGGAATATACCCCCCTAGAATGATAAAAGTTTAAATAACCAAATGATATGAATTATGACAACAAGGTGCACCTAACTATTTGGGAACCCACCAGATAAGAAATCCACATTTAAGTGTGCTTGGCCTATAGTAGTGATCAGGATGGGTGACCTTATGAAAAGTTTATCTGTGAGTGTGTGAGTGAGAAAAAATCACACTTGAAAGGACATGTTTTGTCCTATGAAGAGAGTAATTAGTTTGATGACCCATTTGGGTATGTGGGTGGGCTCCATGGTGGGGTCCACGTGTCTGCGGGGAAACTGGTTGTACCTGGTGGGCCAGGACCCGACGACCATGTTATGGTTGGTTGTTTGTCTTGTCATCGGGGCCCAGTTGTTACTAATATTATTTAATATTATATCACTATTTGTTTAAGAATAGTATTGTATGATACAGAATGAACTAAATTTAAATAGAAAATGTACAATAAAATCAATGGGTGGTACATTCTCTCTTCCTACAACAAATTGAATCCTCTCTATTTAAAATTGGACATTAAAAATCTAAGGTTGACACATGAATATTCTATTGTGGAGCCCCACATATGAAGTAGGGTTAATAAAACAACCTCTTAAAAAAGGAAAGGGAAATGTGAAGGTCACCAAAAATTAAGCTTTTCAATAGGACAACATTAGTGGTAAGTGAAAAACATGACCTAGAAGATAAATCAGATGATAGTGTTCTTATAGAGAGTGATAAAGAACATGGTGATTCGAAAGGATACTGTCAAAAAACCATAAATATGTGAGGTGTTATAGAGATTATTTAATTTGTGACACCCCAACCATATCCATTATGTAATTACAATATTTTCATTATTATTATGCTGGTTTTCTTTAACAATGATACATCTAAATTAAAATAATGTTATGAAAAAATGTAAAGGCATGTTATATTCATTAAGAAAATATAAATCATAAATTTTCCATAAGGACAAAGAAACTCACTAACCTAGATTTCCTACTAGGATACCAATCATAATTACTTGGATACCCCTAAATAATGCAAACATTCAACGAAAATAATGGAACTCCTTCCGATCAATCACAATGAAGAATAATATAGAATGAACAACAACCACCATACTGAGCATTAAGGGTATAAAGATCACCATCTTCACCATGATGTTTCTAAAAGTTTACAATACACTAATGATCAATTTATAATTCCTTTTGTGACCATTGGTAGATATTTCAGTCCTTTGGTGACCGTTGGTTTTGTAACGGTCATAAAATTTTGTAATTGTTAAGTACCTTTACTATTTTCAAATAATCTATGTATATAATATTTTTAAATATTTTATGTATTTAATGTATCATAAATAAATTTATAATTTAAGGGTTTTATATTTTTCTAACTAAGATTTTTGTTAATAAATTCATGTTCTGAAAGAATACCTCTCTAAGTATTAAAAATGTATACTTATTAACTTTTAATAGAAATGAAATGTAAACAAATATTTTATAAATAAGTATATACATGTTTCAAATTATTTAAAATGATTTAAATATATAAAATTCATATATTTTAATTGAATATATATTTTAAAACATAAAATTGAATTTATAATCCTGTTTTAATTAAAAACATTTTACTTCCATGTTTTTTTATTTTGTTTTACATGTCTGTTTTTTTATACAAAAAATGTGGCCTTAGATTACCTAACCAATCTTCCAGGGGAGGTAGCTCGCACCACTCATCACCCACTCAATGAGTGGTGCAGTCGATCCTCAGCTACCAAGCCAGCAAGGTGGCAGGTACACCGGCTACCCAGCCAGCAAGGTGGAATGTACATTGGCCCACAAGGGTGCTTCTTTATTATAAGTTAGGGCCACTGTGGTGCGGCATGGTGGAAGGGGTATGCGGAGAGCGCACCCGCAGGGAGGAACCAGTATAAGGCGGTATTGAGGTGGGTACATGAGAGCTAATTTCTTAGTACTAGAGTTCCAGGGATTATAAGGAGGTATCCAAACCCATATCATTTCAATGCAGGACACGTTTTTTTAAGGGTAATCTAACCTGAGACGTTGGATCTCTCCATGCGAGATCTCAGCCATCCAAACAAGTCTAGCCTTAGCGGTTCACCATCGTGGTTTTTTCACCACATTTTCTTTATCTATACAATCTGGTCGCGCTAGTTCTCGGCCACTTATCTCTTTTTTAAAACCCAAATTTCACTATAATAATCCAACAAAATCCATTATTTAATCTCAACCGTCTATCCATTTTTTAAAATAGTGGAACCCACAACAACTATTTGATCTTACTCACCTAATTGTAGTCATCCATTCCCCTTCTACATATCCTAGTACTATTCATCCTCGTATTTTGCTCGCACCAGACCATCTCACCATAGCCATCTCCTCCACTGCTCCTCCTCCTCCTCTGACACATTCTTTAACAATCCATGACCTCCTTCTTTCTATTTTTTCCACAGACCGGACGCACAATATTTTATTTTAAAATCAAACACTCTCAGATCTTATGAAGGGGTTTCATTAATATATATATCTCTTTTGAAAATCGATACATCCAATATATGGGTTGATTGTAGTGATTGTTTCTGTTTAAATAGGTATATCCGAGTCATCCCGATCTCCACTCAAGTATTTGTTTATCTTTTATGTATTTTATATAAAATATATATATTGTTTATATAACTCTCTTATTTCACCAAAATATAATGGGTTTTCTTCTTCACAGCTTCTCCCAAGAAACAGCTCGACCCTACCTTCTTCTTGACTTCAAGTAACATATTTACTACTTTTCCTTCCTTATGAAAAACCATTTATAGAACATGTATATATTTGGTTATAAAAATATTTACATACATAGAGTTTTCTGTAATTCTCCATTCTATCCTGTTCGAAGTCTTCTATGTATTGAAATTCGTTGTTAAAAGATTTTTTTAAACATAAGTAAGCTTTCAAGGTTACTTGGTTTATGACTGATTAAACCATAAATAATCATATGTATGTATATATGGTATATATATATATATATGTGTGTGTGTGTGTGTGTGTGTATCATCAATAAGAAATATTGGGGTTATCAAAGGTAAAATGTTTGTGTGTATTAATATTTTTATGGTCTCTAATGATATAAGGGATCATTTAACATGGTTTTTGGTTATTTAAAATAGTATATACACTTTGTGTATATTTGAATATTTATATACAATATAACCCAAATCTGTTTTATGTTTTTAAAAGATTATTTTCCAATCATTAAATAATAATTTGGATGTGAAATATTTTTTGGTTGCATTGGATTTATAATAAAAAACCCCAACATATATATATATATACATATATATATTCAAACGGATACATATTTTAAACCTAACATGATATTTTCTTTTCAATTAGGTTATATTAATGATTAAATGATGTTTTCTAGTATTCATTATTTGTAAGGAATCATTAAAACTTGTTTTGGTTATGTGTAATGCATATATACACTTTCTATATATGGGTATATATACATATATATATATATATATATATATATTAACAAGATTTCTAGGCACAAATTTCAAGTTAGGGTTTTCATAATTTAATAAATGTTATGATGCATGTAATACTTGTAAGGTTTTAATTAATTTTGAGTTTTCTAAGACAATATGAGTGTATGTTTGCAATAATATATTTGAGGATAAAAGGATGTATAGAATCTTGTTATCATGTTATCCTCACTAATTGTTTATTACATGATGAACATGCAGTAGTGATTATTGTTAGTTAAGCGAGTTTATTAATTAATATATTGCATGTTCACTGCCACTTTTATCAGTGTATTAAATGGAATGTAATTTTTATTAAGTATTAATTTACATGAATCAAGGATTTTAAAACTAAGAAGTTAATATTTAATGTGAAAAGCTACATCCATCCATACAATACTTTTATATTATAGTTATTATCACATGTGCAACAAATGTTTATTAGTCCATCCATTTCACTGAGAAAATTATTATTACCATTTTCTAAATGTTAACTAACATATCAACCCAAAATAACTACACTATTTAATGAAGTATGGGACACCATGGATAATATTAAATGGGAAAGTAAATAATAAAAGTGGTATGGGACACCATGAAATATATAATATAAAATTAAATATTTCAAAGTGTTACGGGACACATTGAATATATTACATCACTGGACATATGAGGAATTTATTGGACTTCTTTTGTGATAGGTGGGGCTTTATATAGCCTCTAATGCATCGTTAGGGCTCATGATACAAATTATGTCATGGAATGAGGCCTTGGAAAATTAATGGTATTGAATGTGGCCTTAATAGAGAGTTTATAGTCATGGCATGAGGCCTCTACACAGTCTAGAATTATTAATTCCCTCACTCTATGTTAGAATATAACTAACCAAGATATTATTCGACAAGTAGAATATACTTGTTTAAGGACACGTACTTATGAGTATCAGAAGAAGGAAATGAACATTTCATAATGTTTATTCGTCACTCATATTCTCAACTTTAATACAAATTCCAGTAGTTTACATTCCATTTTATGATTTTCAGTTAGTGAGGAATGAAATTTATTTTATCATTTCATGCGCAACTCTAATCATGTAGTGCAATAATTTGTAAATTTTGTACCTTCACCCTTTCATTCTATACTTAGTATTGATTGATCAACTTTTTAATTATATTGTGACCACCATGAATTTATTATAATAATGAATTTTATTGGAATGTGTCTTATTTATAGATCTTATAGTTGTCCCTAAAATATTGACTGGTAATTTTGGAATTCTATTAATGTCATTCTATAAGTAGTTAAGATTTCATTTAAGTAAATGTTTTATGTTTATTTTAAAAGTTATGTTTTAAAAAAGGTTTTATTTGAAACATTATTTTTAAAACCCCCTCACTGTGAATTCGTGTGCTCACCACACATTTCCGATTTATTTTTATCGGTTTAGTAGATTTGTCTTAATCTAAATGGCGGATACTTTGTGGAGACCTTTCCATTCAGTGTTGAAGTATTATACCATTCATATCTGGTTTTCTAGAACCTAAACCACAAATATCCTCTGTAGGTAACATGATGTGTAATTCATCAAAATTTATTTTTTTCAATAAAATTACACACCATGTTTATTAATGCATCATCTACAGGGCTTCTGGGGATGAGGTGTTATAGTTGGTATCATAGGATCAGTTTAGACAACTCTGGAAAATTAGAATTGAAACAAAAATTTAATGTTTCTCTGAATATAATTCTTTCTTAAAATTTTCAGATGGAAGGCGATGGTTCACCAACAATCATTTTGTCTCTCCCTACCGAATTACAAGAAAACATAATTTTCGATTCATTCTCAGATATATACCAGCCTTTTGTGAACCTCCTTATAACCTATTAATGCCTTGATCAACTGAAAAACACCCCAAATATCCTTATACTTTATCAAGTACCGAGTCACATCTACTACCTCATGTCGCATGTGAAACATGCTTTTTATGTTCACAAAGGGAGTTACTATGAAGGCATATTTTTGTGTTTCACGCAATCTGTGGGTTATCTAGACCTAGTGAAGTTCTGAGAAGTTATAGAGGCAGGTGACCCCCGTGAAGCCTATATGTTCCATGTATTTATTTTCAGCAGGTATGGGAGGCTTTATAACATCTGGTTTTTAGAAAACCAATTCCTCTGATTGGTCTATCAGAACTATGTTCATTATGATATCTTGGAACACTACACCTCCCATGCCACCAACTCTAGGAACTATTGTATCCCACATGAGATTGAATCTAGACGTGATAGGTGTATCTGGGTGAATGAAATTTAAGAGTTTAAAAATGTCTTGGGGATCAACCTAACTGGATGAACCTTCCAGGAAAGTCTCCGATGGTGGTGAACCTCGTGAAGGGACCTCGAATCAATGTCAGATGTTAGTGTGGGAAAGATTAAGGGAATGAAGGAATTGCATGGATGCAATTCATTGAGGGGTGGGGGGTAATGTCTCACCACAAATATATTCATTATGTAATAATAATAATAATATTATTTTTATTTTTCTAGTTTTCTATAAAAACAATACATCTAAATTAAAATAATAGTAAGAATAAACGTAAAGGCATGTTTTATTCAATAAGAATATTGAAATATTACATTTTCCATATGGCCAAGAAAACATGATAACCTAGAAAGAAAAATATGAAATCTATCATAATTAATGAGATACCCACAAACACCACAAACATTCCAAGAAAATAATGGAAGTCCTTCGAATCTATTGCGATAAAGAATAGTATGGAAAGAATAATAGCCATCGTACTGATCATTAAGGGTATGAAGAGAACCATCTTCAGTAAGCTGTTTCTAAATGTTTGGAATTCCATAAAGTTCTATTTATAAGGCCTTTCATGATTTTTGGTTTCCATTGTTGTCCATAGGAGACAAATGGTTTTGTAACGGTTATAAAATTTTGTAAATGTTAATTACCATGACAATTTTTAATTAATCTATGTATAAAATGTTTTTAAATATTTTATGTATTTAATGTATATTATGGAAAATATGAACTTTAAGGTTTTTAAATGTTTGAAACTAAAATTTTAGTTAGTAAATACATGTTTTAAGGATTCCCTCTATATGTATTAGAAATTTATACCTATTTTGATTTTAATAGAAATGAAATGTAAATAATTATTTTATAAAGAAGTATATACATGTTTCAAATGTTGTAAAAGGATTTAAATATATCAAAGTCATATATTTTTTTGAATTTATATTTTAAAACATAAAATTGATTTTGGAATCATGTTTTAATTAATATGGTTTTCCTTCTTTGTTTTCTTCTTTTGTTTTCCAAGTGTGTTATTTTTTGGGTTCTTAAACAAAAAATGTAGCCTTTGTGGTGCCTTGGACGCCAGCCAGCCAGGGGAGGAAACTCAAACCACTCTTGAAGGAGTGGCATGGCCGAGCCTCAGCTCCCCAGCCAGCCAGGAAATCCATAAGGTAGGTACATACCCCCACAAGGGAACAATGGTATAGCAATACAACGCCACCATGTGGAGTGGCATGGTGACAGGGGTTAGAGCAGAGCATGCCTTCATGAGGGAACCAGTATGGGGAAGAACAGAGGAGGGATAAGAGAGATAATTTCTAATTGTTGGAACATCGAGGTTTTTTTTGGTGGTCCCTAACCCCATATCATTTTGATGTGGGACACATTTTTTTAAAGAGATATCTAATCTGAGCCACTAGATCTCGCCTCGTGAGATCTCTTCCGCCCAATCCAGTTTGTCCTTCGAGCTTCACTGCCATAGTTTTTCCTCTGTGTTTTCCTCAGTTGTCCTATATTGGCACATCAGATCTTGTCCACTTATCAAATTTTTTAAAATCCGTATTTCACTGAAATCTTCCAATCAAATCCATGATTTAATCTCAACCATCCATTTGTTTTTTAAAAACAACACAACCCACAACAGACGGCCGATCTTACTCTCCTAACAGTAGTCATCCACTCCTTTTTTGTATCTCACTTTATTCTTCTTCCACGGGTTGCGTTCTCACCAGACCGTGCCACCGTAGCCATCTCCTCCACTACCCCTCCTCTCCCGTGATACCTTCTTCGGCCATCTATAGCCTCCTTCTTTCTATTTTTTCCATAGAACAGACACACACAGTTTTATTTTAAAACCAAACACCATCGAATCCAATGAGGGTTTTCTATAAAATATTTATATCTTTCAACAACCGATCCATCTGAGATATGGGTTGATTGTGGTGTTTGTTTTTGACTATATAGGTAGATCTGAGTCTTCCTAGTCTCTTCTTGAGTATTTTTTTATCTTTTCCATGGTGTATATAAAAATATATATATAGTTTATATAACCCTCATTTTTCTCTAAAACCATATGGGATTTCAACTTCTCAACTTATCCCAAGACACTACTTGACTCTACCTCATTATTATCTACATGTAAGGTATTTACTACCATGAATTCATTGTAAAAAACCATTTATAAACAATGTATATATTCAGTTATATAAATATACATACAAAAAATTTTATGTAATTATCCATTCTAACCATTTATAAGTCTTCAATGTCAAAATTTAATGTTTAATGATGTTTTTGAAATGTAAGGTTGTTTTAAGGGTTACTTGGTTGATGATTTATTAAACCATAAATAAACATATGTATGTATATACAATATATATATATATATGTATATCATTTCTAAGCTGAATATAGGTTTTCAAAGGTTAAATTATTGTGTGTATTAATGTTTTTATGGTCTATAATGATATAAGGACTTCTATAACAAATGTTTTTGTTATGAAAACCCAAATATAGACTATGAGTATATTCAGATATTTATATATAATAAAACCCAAGTCTGTTTTATGTTTTTAAAGATGATTTCCAAATATTTAAAGAATGATTTGGATGCGAATAATTTTTTGGGTTCAATCAGATTTATAATGAAGAATATAGATTTATATATATACATCTGTTCATATGATAATTTATTTTAAAATTAACAAGATCTTTGTTTTTCTATAAAGTTATATTATGTAGTAAATGTTCATTTAAAGTATTATTTATTTTTATGGAATCATTAATCCTTGTTTTGGTTATATAAAACTCATATATACACATTGTATATATGGGTAATTAAACATATATATATATATATATATTAATAATATTTCCTATCCCTAATTTCAAGTGATGGTTATCCAAATTTAATAAATGTTATGATACAAGTAATACTTTTAAGGTTTTAATTAATTTTCAGTTTGCTAAACCAATATGAGTGTATGTATGCAATAATATATTAGAGGATAAAAGGATGTGTAGAATCATGTTGATTCTCACATAATGATTCATTACATGATGAACATGCTATAGTGATTTCTTTTAGTTAATGAAGATTATGAACTAATCTATTTCCCATTAACTTCAACTTTTATCAGTGTATTAAATGTCATCATATTTTTTTAAGTATTCATTTCCATGAATCAAGGATTTTATAACTAAGAAGACAACATTTTATGTGCAAAACCCCATCAATCCATTACTTATGTATTCAAGATCTTATTACATATAAAAAAACTATTTATTAGTCCATTATTATCATTGAGAAAATTATTATTACCTATTAATAAATGTTAACTGACATATCATGAAATTAGAAAATAATTATTCAATGTGGTATGAGACACCTTGAATAATATGAAATGAGAAAGTAAATATTTAAAGTGGTATGGGACACCTTGAATATATGAAATAAGAACTTCAATATTCAAAGTTGTATGAGACACATTGAATATATGACATTACTAGACATATAAGGAATGTATTGGAATTATTATATGATGGGTAAGGCATGCTATAGCCTCTCGGTGCATCGGTAGGTCTCATGTGACAAATCAGGTAATGGAATGAGACCTTATAAAATTAATGGTCTTAGAATGAGGCCATGATAGATTGTTTCAGTTCTTGGCATGACGGCATGACAAGCCTAGAATTATACATCCCCTCACTATGTGTTAGAATATGACTAAACAAAATATTATTTGATTATTAGAAAATTCTTGGGTCACAACCAATACATATGAGTATCCGAAGAATTAAATGCACATGGAATAATGTTTATTCAGAACATATCTTCTGAATATTAATAAAATTGATAGTAGTTTACCTACCATTTTATTATTTTCAGTTACTGAAGAATTAAATTTATGTTATCATTTTATGTGCAACTCTGATCATGTAGTACTATCATTTTTAAATTCATTACGTGTACCCTTTCATGCTACACTTAGAATAATTTCATCAACTTCCGAATTATAAGATTCACTCGATGAATTTGGTATGAGAATGAATTTTATTGGTATGTGTTTCATTTATAGTGCTTTTAGTTTTCGCTAAAAATTTTAATAGTTATTTTGGAAAACTGTTAATGTCATACTACATGTTGAGTAGTTTTATTTTTAAGTTATTGTTTTAAGATTATTTTAAAAGTAATGTTCTTTAAAAATGGATTTAAATTAAAATTTATTTTTAAAACCCCCTTACTAGGAATTTATGTGCTCACCCCACGTTTTCAATTTATTTTTACAAGTTTTGTAGATTTGAGTTTCTCTAAATGGTGGCTGCTTGGTGGAGTCTTTTCTGTTCGATATTGAAGGATTGTAACATTTGTATTTGGATTTCTAGAACCTAAACTAAAAAAGATCCTATATATGGAACATGATGTTTAATTCATCATCATTTGTTTTTAGAAAAAAATTACACAGCATAATTATTAATGCACTGACTGTAGGGCTTCTAGGGTCGGGGCGTTACAGATTTCCAAATAATAAAATTAAACATATATTTATTTATTTATTTATTTGGTCCCTATAGATACGGTATTCCCTTAATATTAATAATTGAAATTTATAAAATAAACACACATGATTACATTCATTTCATAATATTAATATCATCCTTTGGTTGTTCTTCAGTCTATTTTCACTTCATATCTTACACTATAAATTGATATTTCATGTACAATTTTTCATACCCAAGCTCTTAAATGGATCATAATATCCATAATTCATTCCCACAATGTAAAAATATTTACTAAAATAGTATGGAACATATTATCCAATAATTCGTACTTTAACCTCAACCAATAATATAAAATGATCAACTTAATCCATTTTAAACTTAAGAATCATCCAAAATACTTCTGTACAAAGTCACAGTCCAAAAAATGTCATTAAATTTCTAAAATCAATCTTATCTTTAGATTACCAAAACCATGGAAGTAGATCGTATTGTAACAAACCAAATATTTTATCCCCTTAAATTATATATTAAAAAATTTCATTCCTCTAAATACATAAATAATAATTAATGTATTACATTCCATATATATCTCAGGTTTCTTATAACCAGATCAGCATAGATGAAATAATTCATGAGTAAAAAAAATAATCACATTATCCATTCTATCTCATTCCTTTAATTTTTATCATGTAATATCTTAATCATCAGTATCATAACATTTACTTGTATAACCTTAATAATTCTTTACGTTTCCCCAAACCCAAAGAACAATGTATGGAACTCTAATCATAGATATATAGTCTTGTAGAATCATTTATAGTATGTCTAATTCTTGAAACATTCTCAATATATGAATCGATAAGTTTATACTTGTATATACATTATAATTACCAAATCAATAAGATAATATCATATACATAGAATTCTCTTCAATTTCATTCAAAAGGTTATATTCCCTAATCTATGTTTTCAAAATCTAGTTTTGAAGGTTTCAGAAATACTTAATTTGATACCAAATGTAATGTCTAGACCCTAGAATCCCAAATACAATGAATTATTTTAAAACATTGGTATTGATTAAAGATTATAAACTCAATGGACCAATCAATTTAATAGTTTTAGAAAATAGATTAAATATTTTATATTCACATCACAATTTAAAACCAAAAATACTAAAAAAATACTACGAGCATGCCATTAATCCCCTTATTGTAACCCTCTCTATCAAAATAAAAACACTCCATTATATATGAGAAAAATATAAATAACAAGAAATGGGTGATATCAAATACTTAGTAAGGGTAATCTTATAATTTATGTTGTGAGTAAATATGTAATAAACTATATATAAAGTTAAATAATTGAAACCCATTCCATTTAAATAATCACATAAACTATGAAACATAACAACAGATATTATAGTAATATAATAATCCTATGGGATATCAATAACTAATCTAATAATTATTTATGGAATAATGGTAGAAATATGAACCATATAGTCGATGCCTCTATCAAGACATCTAAAAATAAATGGTCCTAGACTAAACCAAATCCATATCGGAAAATAAATGGACAATGCCTCAGATAAGTCCATATCTAGTTTGTCTCATGAGAAATATTAATGACATTATGGGATATAGTGGGCCCTTCTCATCATATATTAATTATAATTCATTCCTCACCTGAATGGTGTGATATATAAACAATAAATACCTACAAAATAAAAATTACATTCCCTAATTAGAAAACATAATCACAACCCATTTTGAGTGATATGGTTAATGGTATCAAAATAGAACGTCCATTTTGAAACAAATAATAAATCATTTAAACAAACATGTGAAATGATATAATAATATATCAACCTTAATGAATTATAAAATTCAACCAAGGACACTGGAAAACATGAAAACACTCTAAAAAAGTCATTAAAAAATATGAAGAGAAATACCCTTTTTATATTGAAAACATTTATTTAAAAATAATTTAAATTATAAATGATAAAATTTTATCTGAAATTAAAATTATAAACTTATAAAGAAATATTTCAAAAATAATTTCATCATAATGGTCATAAAATCAGCTCATGACATATATATTGAATCATTCTTTCTATATTTTTTTTAAAAACTAATTAGTACCTCATTTGGAAAATGGAAAAAAAGATTTCATTCAAAACATTTTACAAAAGGTTGAACATGTTTAAAAGAGTTAGAAAAAAAAATAAAAAAAATTTAAAACATTTTTATGAAACTTATATATGGGTGTTAAATATTTCCTAGTAGATACTAGTCTATAAACAATCCCGAATAAAATGAGATTTTGAAACTGACCCTTACCTTGTGTTTCCATTTTGGTGATATACTTTTAACCACTTATATAATGGTTTAAAGAGTGATAATTACGTATTATAGAATAATATTAATATTTATGTTATCATATATTTTCACATTATGAAATATTATTACACTTTTGATAACAATCATTCACTATTTTCCCTATTTCGGTTGTTAATAGCTAAGTTTTTTAGAGTATGTTTTGCATTGTTATTTGTTGATCTGATTAATTAAAAAATCTTTTCATGATCACCATAATATAATTAATGTTTTAAATATTTTATATAAAAATTATATATGTTTTTTGATTCATCTATAAGATTTAGAGCTAATAAAAGAAATGCACTGTTCATGGAGATGGTAGGCAACACGTACACTTGAATGCCACAATTATCTCATTGTCATATTAAAAGAATGAAAATTAAATGATTAATATGTATATTATAATTAAAAAATAATATCTATATCATATTTGTTACATATTTTTATAAAAACCATCCATTATACATTTCATGTATAGTGTGAATTAATCACATCGCTCTAAGGGGGTGGTAGTCCACATTTCTACAAATGATGTTATCGTATTCCCACAAAAAGGAATTTATAAGGGTATGTGTTATAAAAAAATAAAAAACTATAAATATATTATAAATATTATATATAACATATATAAATTGGGTGACTATCCTAATTTTTCACTATGAGAGGTGGTAAAGGAAGAACGAACTACATTGTTTTGTGAGGTAGTAGTTCACAATAAATAAAATGGTATGTTTATTTCCCATTAGATGGAAGTGTGTGTTTGTTTTGTATAAACCATTATTATAAAACATATTTTTTTTATTTAAGATATTTGTGTTATTATATAATCAAGTAATAATATGATATGAAGGCTTGGTGAAATAAATAAAATAGAAGTGATTGTTGAAAAATGATACCCTGTTTTCAGGTTACTCCTTTTGGTTTATACAAAATGGATTATTTAGATGGATTTATTCCCAAGGTGGGGATTATAGAATGAATAGAATGAATTTTGGATATAATTGGGGTAGAGTTAGGTTGACATTGGAGGCCTAATGATGTGTGACGAAGTGATGGAAGATGTTTCCTTTTATAAAAAAGTTGAGGGGATCTTTTGAAACTCCAAAACTATTAAATTGATATAATTTCAAATTATATTAAAAATGGACCAAAATGGATTTATTTAAAATATTGGATGAATATGGTTCTGAATAATTTCATCCCATAATAATTAGATATGTTTTGATTATTTTTTAATTTTTATCTTTTTATTTTAACCCTTATTTTACTCTTTTAAATCATACTGTGATTTTTTACAATTAATGAATTGTGGGTGAATAAAATTACAATAAAATTAAAAAAGGAAAATTAATGAGTCATTTATGAAATTTTAAAACATATACAAATCATTGAATCTAATTGTAAATTTTTATGAATTTTAAATGATTTAATAAAGTATTATCTATTTTAAAATATCAATAGTGTCAATGTTGACTCTATTAATTAGTTGACATTTATAAAACATGATAAAATAAATATATTGTAGAAATAACTCATTTATATCATCAATAACAAGTAAATTTCACCAATATAATTCATGGATGGAATTACCTCACTCAAATTATATTTATTTTAATATTTTTAATATCATTAATTTGATTCTTCCATTAATGAGGCAATTACTACATCATCATTGTGCCCCAATTTTATATAATTTTTTTTCCTAAAAATTATAAATAAATTACCATGATGTAGGTAAATATTTTAAATTTTAAAATACTATTCATTTTTGAAAATATCAATTATATAACTCCATATTAAATTTTTTATAATTATGAAAATATTAAGTGTGACTTATTTGTCCTTATTTTAATACAAAATATTACAAATGTAATAATTAGATCCAAGTGGATTAAAATAGTCAGAATATTTGCACAAGGTTGATTTAGGTCATTAATAAAACACATTTAATGAATTTAGTAAATGTTTTAGGGTAATATTATTTTAGTTCTAATATTATTTTGACCCATAATAACTTGATTTACCATTAACTGTGGTAATAAAAATAATTACTAATGTTACTAATCATAATGTCTAAAAATAAAAAGGTTATATGTACTAAAATTTTAGCTTATGATTATAAATACATAACCAATTTTTAAATATTCCAAAAAAGAAATTTATGAAATTAAATACAAATTAATCCTTTTGACAGAATGAGAAAACGAGTTTTAAAAGAAAAAACGTTCAAAATTTCACAAAGGTTTTATATCCAATTTATTTGTGAAAATGATTTAAATGACCTAAATTGGATTAAAATATAAAATCATGGTATAATTATAAATTAAAACAAAATATAAAAGTAATTCAACTCTATATATTAATTAGAAAAAAATACAGGTGTAATCTAACATGTTGTAGTGTTCACTATTTATCTATAAAATAAAACTTATCAGAAAAATAAAAAAAACAAACTATGTAAATTTTAATATCCCAATTCAAAAGAAGATGTTTAAATTTTCAAATAATGTATATCAAAGTGTCAAAAATAAGATTTAAAATAATTTATCCATTAAAAGGGTGTAAAACCGCATTTAAAAAATATATGTTTTAATGCGTAAAAATATATTCATTCTTATATTATGCCTATAATATTATTTTGTTTAATATAAAAACATTGTAAAAAATATATAATACATAAATTTAATAATGTGGTTATTGTTATTCATTCCTTAAAATTTAATATCTAGTGTTAAAAGAAAATATTTAACATTATATTGAGGTTTGTTTACGCTCGGTATTACAAGGGACACAATATATTAAATTTAAAAAAGAAAACATACCATAATATATTGGGGTGTTACAGATGTTCTTGAATCATAATTTGGTTGATGTTGAGCATTAATGATTTCTATTCTAGGGTCTATGAGTGGATTATGAAGTTGTCAATGCACACAATAATTAATAAGCTATGGTGCTGGTGTGTGATATTATTCATTTGAGGTATAAAAACTGCCATACAATTCATCAGTCAAAACAACATCACAAGTTAACATTATAAACCATACCTTCCCTAAAAATATGTATTTGGGATGCTCTCTTCTCTAACCCATTACTGATGAAATCTTTACTAAATGTTAATCTTGTGAAACAACATGGATTCCCATCATATATTGAATTGATCATCATTCTTGGGAAAAGGATATATGTTATTCAACATCACCTATTTCTATACCAGTAATCATTGCATATTATAAGACTAACATCCACATTAATCACAAACAATACATGTGAAATCCATGGTGAAGTAGTCTTCCATATAAAGACCTTGTGCTCTACGTTCATGTTCCATGAATTGAGATCCTTTAGAAAATTGGGTGAATATGATAAGGCGGTATTGAAATGGGTTGTGAACCAATAACTAGATCTATCAAAAATTAAACTATTATCTCTGTTTGATGTCCTATTATGTGATTTGAAAGTAAGTATTGAGAGGGTTTCAATACTGGATGAAAGGTTTGGGGGAAACGACTAATCCTATTCAAATATAAAATCCTTTCATTTTATCTATGATCATTCTGACATGAATCAATTATTGAGAAAATCTTTCTACTCACGTTTTCTTTTATATAGATATTACAAATTTATCTCCATTTGTTCATGTAAATTATACCCATATCTGATAGAAATCAACGTGATCTAGAAAGCTGGTCATGCATTACATGTCAAGAATCACATGGAAGCTCATCATCTCTAAAATAATGAAGAATCAAATCTGTCCATAATTTGTGACAATATTAGTACACTATGATCATGGTTGAATATTGTCCACTTATGTTCCCAAATTTGTTTCAAGGGAAAGTAAATTATTGGATAACATGATTGGTAGGTAAATTCTGACAATTACTTGTCATGATTTGAAGGAATGTAAATAACTAACATCCCAAAACTAATTGAAACCATATAGGTGATTAAAAACAAACATTTAATAGTATATTTTATCTCACCACTATTTTATAGAGTTTGAGATAATAAATACACTTCATCTACCTCAGTTCCAAGATAATATTACTATGACACATGACAAATCATAGTTGTTATCTTGGTCTATAGTAAAGGATCCTCCCCAAAACCATTGTCTGATTATAAAGCTTCTATTATAATCCTATAGATCCTATGACTCGATGATCTGGAGAATGGCTATTTGGGGTTCCCCAGAATTTCACAATGACGACATGAGTTATGAGGTGATTTAATAAGAATATGATAATTCATGACATTTCAACACTTTAATCACTATAAACCTCTGCTTATGGAGAAGATAAATAAGTATTCTAGTCTTATTTATTTTACCACCCTTTTCAAAATTTGTATCATTCTACATCATTTCACTAGAAGAGAAAATAATAGCTGATATAGGAGGTCAAATCAACTGAGAATCGAAGGGTGAATGAAAACCAATTTCTCGATCCTCCTCAAATACATTCCCAATGCATAAGTACTTATGCAGAAGCTCAGGGAATGTACATAGATAAAATAATTGAACCTCCCATTTAATGTAAGTATGGAGTCCAGTCTCAAAAATTTGGGCCTTCTATGCCACAATCCCATACAATAGTGGATCCAAGAGAATAATATCAATGAAATTAAAAGATTAAGCAGATACAATCATGGAGTGCTATTGCAGCACTACAAAATCATACATTCAATAATGATTCATCATTTTCAGAAAAGATACTTGAATACATGGTACCAGATAAAGTCTTAGGTGATACCCTCATATCGACTTGACTGTCTTGTCTATATCAACTATCTCCTTGAATTCCAAATTACATGAATGAAACCAGATTAAAATTCATATCTACCAGGTTCATTGATATGTTTGATGATTTCAACCTAGTCTATTTCATATGTGATAAAAAAGTTCCCCAAAATGTTTGATGATGATGAATTTAGAGTCTCTCCCATATTCGACCACAGAACACAACATCCCTTGTCCCTATGCATAAACCTGAAAAATGATTCCTATCTATGGGGGCCAACTACATGTGTTACCGGAGGAGAAGCATGGGATTTCTGTTATATTGAATCATCTTGAACCGTGACATTTGATTATTCCATTAGTTTTCTATGAGGAGTAATATCTATTACATGATGTGATTTACATAGAAAACTGGATTCTTTATGATAATCCCTAATTAGTCCAAGGCATCACACAAGGTTCTCTATAGATTCTACCAAAAACATATTGTATATCACTCTAATAAGTAATCAATGTCTCATCACTACACATTTTTCATAGTCAAACACACACACAAATAGACATATATATATATATATATATTACATAATAGTTTTATCATGTTCATCAAATTTATTATAACATAGGTATATCACAACAACATGGTAAATAAATATATCATGCAAACATAAAAATTCGTATATCTTGAAAAGATATCATATATCAAGACATTAATTTAAAGAACTATTACATAACATTGATTTTATTTGATCCTATGTGCTGAATACTTATGTATGTATGCACCTAAAACCTAATTAAAAATTAACTACATCCTATCAATTAAAACTTAAAAAAATGTTACACATGGTTAGTCCATGTCCATGGAATCTTGCACACCAGATTCCCATGTAACTATCTCCTTTGTACTGCGTCATTGGATAGTAAAAAATAAAATAATAATATTCTGATATAATACCATTTTGTTACACCTTCACTTGAACAAATGGTTCCAAAAAAATATTTTCACGTTACCACATCTACACCTCCCTATATGTAAGAGGGTGTAGACTAGAAGTGAGTGTATTCATCTGTTAGTGGGGAGACAATACCCTTAGTATTATGTACTTGAAAAAATAATAATATAACATGATATAATAATAAAATTAGCATGAAGAGACTAAATAAACAAAAGTAAAATTTGATGGAACCAAAGTCATTAAAAAATATAAATGTCTCATAGTGTAGATAGACCAAACAATATAAAAAATTATAAGTAATGAGAAATAAAATATACATATTTGTTTTTAAGAGTTTACTGACATCACCACTTACTCAAATATCCTACCTAATACACTCCCCATTATATGGCCTTTACCCTTCACTCGATCCATTTTCATGTTGTTTGGACATGCATTAACATACCCATGTAGGGTGTGAGTAATGAACCTTGTAGGACATGAACCTTCGGTCTTTAATATAAGTTCTCATAATATATAAGTGTGTATTTCATATAAAAAAAATTAAATTCTACAATTCAAATATGGCCAAAAAAATTTCAAGTCCTCATTGGATAAAAATTCCACAAGGATCCTGGGCACCCCCTCCTTCAGCTCATTATACATAAAGATATCTTGTATTTAAAAAAAGTATTGACTTTATGGAAAACCTATAAGTCCCCACCAATATGGTTGTAATTATCTAGAACATTGTTGATCCCACACTAACAGTGTTCATTCTCCTCATATGATTTAAATCCAATCAGTCTTGTTTAATGAAATTGGATAACATATCATCGTTTCATGGAACTCTACCACTTTAACATGTAACCAATGAACCCTTATCTTACACAATATCTACCCTCACTTCAATAGAGGTATCGCTGTTTTGACACATACCATCAAATGATTCATCATATATGGCCATCATCACATCATCATGTTCACCCTTCAAGGGGTTATTTAACTAAATAGATAAATCTAATAAAAATTATACCAAAAGAAATGTTCCAAAGGATATGTAATACCATAATATATTCATACCATTGAAATAAATAGACAATTAGTATCATGAACAATTCCAAAGGCTAAAAATAATTCTATGATCAAAAAAAGATAAATTCTCATGTATACGCTCACACCCACAAGTACACACACAATAATAATGGGTTATCAAGTATAAAAAATCATGTCATAAAAATGTAATAAAGAATTCCCTTATTGATAAAAAATTATTTCATTAATGATGTTGATCAAGAACTCAAAAACTGTCAAGGTATCGATGACCATCCATCGTGACACGCTATGAAAAAGAATATCAGATGTGAAGGATGATTAAATGAGGTTCTAATTGCAATGTAGAATGATTTGAATGGAAACTCATGAAAATTATTTGTGAATAACGTCATTCTAGAACCATATAACCATCAGTTCTCTCTAATGTTGTTAATTAAAAATTATGATACAAGGAAGAATAATAGTGCATTGAATTTTTAATCAATCAAGGAATATATTTTGATTGCATTAATGATTCTAGAAGAGAGTATCCGTTATTATTAGCGATCATCAATCTGAGAATACTTCAAAATTGGAAAATAGATTTATAATGAGAACCAGGATGTAGAAGATCCAAATATTATCAATCTATAAATGCTTACCCAAAGCATTGACATTATTTTGAGTTTTATGTACAATCAATGTGACAACATTTCCAAATCAAGGCCCCCACAAATATATAATAAATTTATCAAAGGATTTAGGTTCCATCCTTGATCCTCCATTTAAGAAATGTCTATGAAGATTATTTGAGAAGACATACCAATTAAACAATTGTCTTAAATTTATACCTTTATTTGATCATTATATATTTTTAGTTAAAATGAATTTCCACTAATATCTAAATAGAGGAATAAAAAATGTTTTGATCATAATGAAAAACCAAAATCCGACATAGATTAATCCACATTTCTTAAGGATGAAGAAGGTTTATATATGGATATAGAGAATAAACTCATAATTTATTATTCAAATATTATTTAAACATCAGAGGGACATGGGGAGAAGTGATTGGAGAGTCAAATGACCAATGGGAGATATCAAATATGAATTAGGGTAAGGGTCAAATTTTAATTTTAAACATGTTGGAATTATATATAGAATTAACCTCTACTAGTTGTATTTAATGCACCCCTAAACTAGGTGTATCATAAAAAAGGTGGGCCTCACTAGCTAGCGGGGGTACCTGAAAGAATTTTATGCATTCCACCTCAAGTATTTTCTAGCTGATGGGGTTTGATAAAATGAGTCAAACTATAATAACACCACCAGATGGATGGAAGGTTCCACCAGTGAGATAATGATATATTTCGATTCACCAAACCCTCCAAACTATGCACCACATCAAGTCATAGACTCCCATACCCTTTACACAAAAAAATAACCTCTAACAATACCATATCATAGATTAACATCAATAGAAATATATAATATCATTTAATAAATATCTCAAAAAAACGAGGATGTTACAATAAACCAAGTTGGTCCATTCCCAATAACATATTCCATGAAATCTATAGATGTCCCATGTAATCTAAAATAGTTTAAAAGATATCGGGGGAGAGGATGTAGTCATCAAACAATTAACTCAACTACTTAATGTAAAGTAAAAAACCCCAAAACATTTAGCATTTGGTTTCCCTACCAATTCAGGTGGACCTACAATATATTAAAATATTTATAATGGGTTCATATATAATATAATGGTTCATTTTTATTTGATATGTGTGTTAAAAAATATATATGTATATATGGATACATTTTTTTATAAATTTTATCATTAGAAATTATTGTGAAATATAAAATAGTTATTTTTTTATTATTATAATATATATATATATAGGAAAAAAATATTGTTAGTAATTTAATTTAATATATTTTATTGTTGAAAATATTATCAATAATTCTCTTTCTTTAAATATATAAATTACCAAAAAATAATATTGAATCCAAAATTACATTTAAAATACAATATTATATGTTTGTATATTACTAAGATTTTATATTACATTTATTAATATAAAAATTTATCATTTTTTATATTCATTTTATAATATCTATAATGTTATCTTATATGAATCTCCAACCATGTGAGGCGTCATCTTAAAAATCATGTTCAAAGTCTCAATGACATTATATGAAACTTCATTAATGTTAATCCATAATATCTTTCTATAATACATTAGATATCAACTCAAATTGTAACACATGTATATATCTTTGCATATATTACTCATCTTCCAATTCTCTATGATTAGATCCCCAATTATTTGACTCAACTGCCCATAAGTATCTGTTTAAATCTATTCTTCTCATTCCTAATAGAAATTAAGGGTCTCAAAGATCCCATGAGAACCCACTTTCCATACATTTTAGTCAACTCGTTTCATGGAGCTTGGGAATCCTCCTCCTCTTATATTCCCACTTAGTCATGAAATGGAATTATTTTCATTTTAGAGTTTGTCTTCACCAATTTTGGAACTAGGTGTTTGAAAGTAATTGATAATCACCAATCATATAATCAAGTCCAATAATATATTAGATAGAAGTACATTATCCCTAATATATCACAATTTGAAAGAAGATGGTTTATATAGGAAAACATGTTTATGAAAAAAATTAAAAAAGAAACAAGGATATTTATTATTAATTTTATAATAATCATTTTTTATGTATAAATAATTTAATGAAATTTTTATGAAAATGTTCACAATGTCCGAAAAGGTCAAAAATCGTTACAGTGCACTCAACTTTTATTACGATGTATTAAATAAATCCAAAAATACAATTTATTGTCAAATATTCAATAGAGGAAATTAACACTCATGAAATACTAGAAGTTATTTATCATTTTATTATCTAGGAAGATATAATAGATCTCATTACACATCTTGACATTAACTAACCTAATCCACCGAGACATGTTAAAATACAAATAGAAGATGTTTAAAAAAAAATTGAATTGATTATGTTCATGATAAAATGAATCTAAATTAAATTTTTGAAATATAATTTTCATGATATGTAGTAAAAAATATTCATTATCTGTTGTATATAAAAATAGTGTCCCTGAAATATCAAAATATTATAGAAAGTTAATATACATACAGAGTAACTCAAATGAAAATATATTTTATATATATAATTTTTATGGAAAATATATTCAAAGAAAAAATAAAATGGTGGTAGATAATAATTTGTTTTGAAAACATTCATTTATAGTAGTTTCCTTTCCAGAAAAAAATAAATACATAATAATGGTAAATACTGTAGTTCCGATATTACAGAAGAATTTAATAAAGGTAAATGGATTTTAAGTGATATGAGGATAACTAGAAATGGATATCTCATTAATTATATTATAACTATTGATTATTATTTTCTTTTAGATAATTATAATATGATTTATTTGATTATAAGAATAATTCTCAAAATAATAATAAGTGAAATTATATGATGATTTCTCCCATCTATCCTAACATGTAAATCTATTCCTCACATGGTGTAAACCATAGACTTGATATGGAATCCCCAATAAGACACATGTTCTCATCTACTATTGTTGATCTTAACTTCAACAAAATCATCACCATACCATTGATTTTAGTTGGGCACCCTTCTATGCATGAAGTAACACATAAAATAATATCCCAACACTTTAGATAGCAATCATAATGAGAATAATGTTGAGCACAAAAACAAGATTAAGATTTGTTAACTAACAGAAAATTTAAATAATCATGAAAGATCAAACAAGGGAATAAATTCTAATAAATATAATAAAAATCATCTATCAATAAATCTATTATCTAGAGTTGTTTCACTATGAACCAAACATCCATGAATACTTTTCAATTATAATGTTACTGGACACTAGTTTCCCCCAAATTTCACTTTTTACTCCATATATATTTTGAAAAATAATGTTATAGAGAAGAATCAATAAAATAAAAATCCCCGTTAAATTTATCTTATCATATAAAAATGAATATATGGTAGTTATTGCTTCCAAACCATGGTTAAAACTAGTATTACGAAACATCATCCGATTGGGAATCATTATTGGGTTTTATAAATTGATGAACCATAAATAATTAATGGAAACAATACACATGTCATACCCTGTGAACACATTTTTATCATAATGATAATATTTTCTTTAAACATAACCTACATTTTAGAAGAAAAAAAATTTCAAGCACAAGAAATCACATATAGGTATAAAAAATAATGATTCAATATAATTTTCAAACACGACGTAAAATGTATTATCATTAAAATCAATATAATTTAAACATTTCATTTTAACATATCCCATCATTAAATATAGAAAATACAATTTATCTTTTAATATTTTGTTAACCTGAATCAAAAATAGAGATATGTTCTTAAAATACTTCATTTAAAAATAAATAATATGAAATTTCATCGAAAAAATTATACAATTCAACGTATTTTTACCTCACATGCAATGAAATGTATTTATATAACTTGTAGTAAACACATGGAATCATGAAAATAAAAGTAACAAATATTCAAATGGGAATCATAAAATTGTATAAATTTTGAAGATGTTAATTAAAACCAAATATACCAAATTTTTTTACTTAAATGAAAATAAAAAACTTAATTATTAATGAAATATAATTTTACATAGGATAAAACAAGAAATATATAGAGATATTTCTAAAAATAAAGAACTATTTAATAATAGAACTTCATTGTAGGGTATTTTAATCATCTAGTTTTATGGTTTTTACTTTTCATCAACTCTATTTAAAATATCCTTAATCACTTCCAACTATTTAATAAATATTTCATTTCCAATACACTTTCACTATTTTTGTTATTTTTCCCACATTGTTACAAAAAATACATTAATATATGATATATAAAGAGAAACAAATTCTAGAATAAAATTAAAAAAACGTAACAAATAAATATTTTTGACTATCATGTGGATGTATACATATAGTATGAAATAATGTGTATTTATATTTGTTATTTTTAGACAATATGCATGTATGTGTATATATTTAGGAAAATTCAAACAATATATGTATACATTATGCCTATATGTGTAAGTGTTTTCAAAACAAATTATGCATGTTTTATATAATTGATGCATATTAAACATAAATTATTATTTTTTAAGGGGTATAATTGGAATAATGGTAAAATTATGCATTTGGTAATCATATACAATATAAAATTTATCCATAATGTAATTGAATATACTATAAATTTTAATGATACTTTTTAGTCATTACGGTATGTAATTATATACTTCATGAAACATAATATATGTGCAAAGGTATTTTTCATTTCAAACAATATAGACATATTATTTGAATTCACATGTATTTAATTTATAATGTTATTAATTTCGTATTCATAGTGTATATATACTGCATTCACCTATACCCTTGATGTATTAAACATATTCATACAATATTAGTTCATAATGTAAATCTTGAAGATATATGGGAGGCATATGAGTTTATAATTTCATTATTATTACATTATACCATATGTACATAGATGTGTAAATCCCAAAAAATTATGCATACTTTATACATATATTTGTAAGTAATAGGAAATATTGTATAATTTCTATATTCATAATTGATTCATATAAGTGTCTGGATATTAGTGTTTTTAAAATTTTGATTGGTTTAATACTAAAATCATGAAATTATATGAAATGGGTTTTTTAAACAATGTGAATGTAAGTATAATATATGTATATATGTGTTTATGTACCTGTGTTTTTATACAGTGTTCATATGTGTGATTGTAATTCAAATTATGTAAATGTACTATAAATGTATTGATATATATGTTTTTTAATACTAAGAATGTTGTTTCATATGTATTTTAAAGGATGTATGAGTAATGTTAAAAAAATTATAAAATATAATTATAGAGTACAATATTCCAAATACAATATATTCATATAGATAAATAGTGTGAATTTATATTCAGCTATTTTTTGGATTATTATGAATTTATATGATGCTAATAAATAATATAGTTTTGATTAGTAATGTTGAGATATTTTGTAGTTAGTTATAATTTTTTAAATACTACTAATTGGGCTTCTATAAATAAAATGATTTAATACCACAAATAGAGTTTGGAAGAGAATAATTTAATTAGTTTCAATTATAATTTTTTATTATATAGTTGGGAATTTATTCTTAATTAAATTATTTTGAAAAATTTAAATAAATAATTAATTTATATATTGATTCTTTTCTTATTAAATTATTTTAAAAAAATTATTTGATGAGGTATAATTTATAATTTAAAATACAATTATAACAAAAAATGTTACCATTAAATCATTAGTTTTTTATATGAGTTTTGTGATTCATCACATGGATGTTAATTATTGTGTTTTTTATCATTGTTTTCATGTCCGAGGACATTATTGTAACATCCAAGGTATTTATGGAATAATAAATTTTAAAATCTATTAATATTTTGAAATAAATATGATTTTTTGATTAATGGGGACATTATGTAAGATATCTCACCTGATACACATCAACGGGTTTCTCAGAAATATTATGTTTCACACAACAATGAGTTATACTGAATAACAATACAAGAATATTATTATTATTTTAAATGATAGTTAATGACTTTCCATGGTATTGATGAGAATTAACAGAACTAACTAAAATATTATTAAACATGTTTGTTAAATGTTTTTATAGTTATACAAGAAATTTTAGTAGATTAAAATGAGAATGAATACAATTTTATGAACAAAATACTCTAGTATTTTTAAAAGGTCATTTTAACACTATTTAATTCAGAACCATTTTTAAATTTAGTTTATTCACTTTTATATGTTTTAGTTGAAAAAATAATCTTTTTCTTTAGAAGCGGGACATCAAAATTTAATTTTGTTGAAATTTTGGTATTTTTCTAATAAAATCCATATTTTAATGAATACTGACAAATACTGAATTTTAATTCAAAACTGTTTTTTCATTTAATTTATTTAGATAATTAGAATGCATTTTTATTTATTTTTAAAGTGTAATTAAAAAAATTCCTTTATAATTTAATCCAATTTTTTTAATTGTATGTAATTTCAAATTGAAATTGGATATAAACACATATCAATATTTTTTTAGGATTTAATTCTTAAAAACACGCATTTGGTTTTGACTACATGAATTAATTATAAATTAATTTATGACAATTTTGTGTTTTGAATTTGTAAAAATGGATTCCATAATTGAAATCATATGGTCTAAATTATGTAAATAGGAAAATTTTATTTTTTGGGCATAATTAATATTAACTTCCTTAATTATTTTTATTTACCATTGTGAAAAGGTAAATCATGTAAATAATGGTAAAAATAATGTTATAATAATATAAAACTACCCTAACACATCTCTTAATCCAATTTCATGGTATATTTAGGACCATTATCATCCTTGGGTCTATTTTATGACCTTATATAGCCACTTGGGTGTGATAATGACATATTATAATAATGAATTTAATGTATAGGAAAATATAGCTTAAACATGCATCTATTTACAAAAAAATTAATTATGGTTGGGTTATATAATTGATATCTCTTACTACAAATAGTAATTATAAATCTACAAATATTTACTACATAATGGTATTTTATTTATAATATTTAGATGTAAAATAAATAAATTAATTTATGACTCAATGTTGATGCATTGATTACCTTATTAATGAAAGATTTAGATAAATGATATTATAATTTATAAAATAAATGTATTTGGAATTTTTTTATGAAATCCAATAAATTTTTGGATGATTTTGAAAATTTATATTTTATTTAATTTAGTTCTTTTGAAGGAACAATGATTTTGTGAATTTAACACAAATCAATTACTAAATAGTGTCAAAATTTACAAAAATGAGTTTTTAAAACAAATACCATTTTATTAAAAGATATAACTATCATAAAAATATGAGATTAGGAAAACTGAAATAGATAATGCTAAATATTTCATTAATGATCCACATGAGGCTTGATTTTCATTTTATAGTATCCATATTAACCATAAATTGTAAAAATAAATGAAGAAAAGGTAAGAGTTAATTTATTTTACGAAAGGTTGATACAAAAATCTAAGGTTATATTTTTGATCTCATATTGTCTAAAGCCTATTTTTTGAGAGTTATTGATATATACAAATATTTTCCATAAAATACATCACTTTGGATCTTTTATTATTCTAAAATAAATTTATAATAAACTTATATTTCAAGACATTCATTATGTTTCCATCTCCCCTCTTATAAAAGGCCACCACCTCTACCCACTTACTTACCACAACAAAGCCCCTTGTCTCATAACAATTCTACGAAGATAATCTCCCAACATCTCTATTTTCTACATAAAATTCTTTCCTTGGGCCTATGGTAATTCCTGAAATCATTTGGGCTCAAATAAAAATGAGTAACTCGATATAGAGGTAATATCTTCTCTCAAGATCCTTTCATTTATTTTCTATCTCCAACCCTCTAACATAAAATTATTACATTAAATTATAACAACACCAATATACTCAATATAATAATATGTTTTCATTCTTTGGGTTATACCAAAACTTGCACCCACCTCAATATAATAGATATAGAACATATTTTCTTTGTGTACAATGAATTACTATATCAGGAAATGTGAGTGTTCCATTTTCTCCTACCACCTAGCATAGTGAACATTATGATGGAAATGTATTTATATAAGATATATATTATATTTATATTGTCACTATTCTTATTTAATTATTATTTAAAACATACCATTATAATTTTTATAATGTGTCAATACGGTAATTTCATTTGTGGAAGTGTGGACTACCACCCCTTCAAAGTGATATGACTCGTTCATGCCATACAAGGAACATATAAAGGATTAAGTTAGTTTAATTGTGTAATATATATATATATATATTATACTAGAAATATAATATACTGATAAATCATTTTGTTTTCGTTCTTTTAATATGTTAATGAAATAAAATTAGTGTTCATGCGTAGGTACAACCTACTGTCTCTATTAGTGGTGCATTTCATTTCATATATAAACATATTATGGACTATTATAAATAGATATATACTATATATATATGATATTTAAATCATTAGTAATATTATGATGATAATGTACTTATGACCACACATATTATTTTCAATAAAACAAGTTCATTTTTGACTCATTAACTGAACATCGACAAAACGTCTGATATGAACTCAAATGGTTAACTAATTTTTATCACATGGTAATAGGTGATATAAAGTGAATAATAAAAACTAAAAATATTCTAAATCAATTAGAAATTAACCTATGTTTATTATTCAGTAAATTAAATAATGAATGAGACAAGTCAGACTCAAGGTAAATGACTTCTTATCATTCTCTTTTCAATTAGGAATATTGTGATTTGCAATAGAACTTATTTAATATGATGTAAAGTTAATACATTTTATTTATAATGATGTAAAATGACCCCATTTTAATTTTAATTTCCTCTAAAAGTGATAATGTTTTTAAAAAGTGAATTAAATACCATATTCCTTTTTAGGTATATTGGTATTGAAAATGGTTTTGATAATTGTATTGATTGTCTCAATATCTATAAATGATATCTTATAATTGTAATGTGAAAGTATTATATTTCCTTTATTCTTGGTCATGTGTTATGATTATGTAATGGTTCTTGGGAGTTGATAATGTATATGGGTGGTTCTATGATAAACCGAGGGTCGGTGAGCTTGTGATAGCTATCCAATTCATTGGGTAACGTGATAGTGGAAAATAATATAGTTTCAAACAATAGATTTTGGGAATATACTATGATGGGTATTCCAAATGTAACAATGAAGGTTACTCCCTATATGGATGTGAAAGCTAAAATTTATGTATGATATGGATACCACTATTTACCTTTATGATTTATGATTTCTATGAATTTCTCATGATTTTTATGAATTCTAGGGTTTGTAAAAATTCACGGACTAATGTTTTCTTTAATTATTTCATCCCTTACATAGTTTTTGTACTCCTCCGATGTTTTTTAAAATGTTTTCAAAAAGTATAAGGATGATTTATGTAATTTAAGAACTCTAGAATATTTTTTTTCAAGAATAGAATTCGTTTTTATGGGTTTTTATTGGTGGATAAAATGGATACTCTTTTGAAAGTATCCTCTTGTATGATTATGGGATGATATTTTTTAATCATGGCCTCATTAATTAAAACTCTAAACCTAAAAAGATCCTTTATGTGAATTAAAGTCAAATTATTAACTCATATCAATAGTATTTAATTTTTTATGTCTCGTTCCATATAGTTGGTATCAATGGTTAGTTTAGATAAAATTAAGGGTTAGGATATTTTTATTAGAATATACATGAATTATTTTTTTCATTATTGTCAAATTGAAATAGTACATGAGGATTACCATGTTTCTTCATTAACAATAGATCGGTTCAAAAGTGGTTTTCCCAAGAGGAAACATAACAGCTATGATGAGATGACATCTGTAGAAAAAAACCCTTCCCAGTCAGCAACCAGATACAGTTGGAATCGGAACTAAGAAATTTTTTGTAGTGATGGAATTTTTGATGGAGGGTATAAATTTAGGGGGTATCTATGCACGAGATCCTCTAGATCAACCATAGAGTAAAATTCCATTAGTTGATCATTTCGTAAAGAAAACACCTCCTTCATTCAGAAGATCATCTAACCCTATGCCATATGAATAGTAGATTAATGCCTTCGAAAATATTTTCGATGTCAAGGGGTGTTCATAACATCAAACAGTTTTTCATTCTATTTACCATCCAAAAGGTGAAGCCGATCAGAGGTGGTTGATAGTTAAAAATATAATGGATAATGGGGAGATTGATGCTCTTTATTGGGATGAATTCAAAGGTTTGTTACTTAAGAGATGATTTCAAAAGGTCGTTAGACTTAGGATGGGATACAAATTTGTAATTGAGTCAAGAGGATAACTCAGTGGATGCATGTGAAGCAAAATTCACTCGGATGGCATGGTATGCTACACATTTTATATGGGATCTTGATAGTAAAAAATTATTTTTTCTTATGATTAAAGCTAAATTGTCAAAAGGATTTATCATCTCGTGAGTACAAAAGATATGGAAAACATGTTTGATGTGTGGAAAAGGTGGAATGGAGTTTGCTGATAATCAGGCGTTCTTTTAAAAACAACTGAAAAAGTGGTCTAGGTGGTAGAAGATAAGGAAAAACTCTTCAAAAAAGTCCCATGTTCAGAACCTTATGTTTACATTTTGTAAAAATTGTGAAAAAATCACCCAAGAGAATTCCTTTTGATTATGGTATGTTCTTCCAATGTGGTAAAATGGGACATAAGGCTCGTAAATACCCTGAAAAATATTAGGGTAGTGGAAATCCAAAATATGATTTATATTTTTTAAAATGATTTATGTGCAATGAGATGGGTCATTATGAAAATGAGTGTTAGATGAAGAAATATAATGATATAAAGTAGATGGAATATAAGCAGAATGGTGTGGAGAAATCCTTTGGAAATACTTTAGTAGATGTTGGGCCATCAAATGAAGTAGTATCATGTACATTTTTTCTTTATTCAGATTATGTGATGTTTTGTTTGATTCCGGCTCTACATATTCTCTCATTTTTTTGAATGTTTCAAGTAAATTGAAAAATACATTTCAAGTAATGAATCCTAAACTTGGGGGAAATGTTGAGACAAAATGAAATTAACATAATCTTCATATCCTTGAATGTGGAAAAAATATACTAGAAAACATTATTTTTTTCCTCTAGTATAGTTTTACATTATTTTGGGTATGGATTAGATTTCTATTTATCATGCTACAATTCACTACAGAGCTAAAGAAGATTATTTTTCAGAGATAATTTGTGTTTTTGTACATGAATCAACCCCTAATATTGATAACATATCCGGAAATTGAGAAACAACTAAAAGATGGAAATTAATCTTACCATGCACATATTTTTTAAAATAAATGAACTATTCTGATACATGATGTGATAGTGGTAAATGAGTATTTTGATGTTTTTTCTATTGAGTTACCTAGTATAATACCTGATCTCGAAGTTTAATTTACTATTTTATTGATTTTAGATGCTAATCCAATTTCAAAACCGCTTATCAAATGGCTCAAATTCAACTTTTAGAGTTAAATAATCAATTGTAGGAGTTATTAGATAAAGGTTTTATTTGATCTATGACATCAACATGGTGTGCCCTTATCTGGTTTTTTAAAAAGAAACAGGATGCAATAAGACACTGAATTGATTATAGAGCCATGAATAACATCAAAATTAAGAACAAGTTTCATTATCCTCATATCAATGATTTGTTCGATAATCTCTAGGGGGATCAATATTTTATTAATATTGACTAGAGGTCGGGTACCATAAGATGAATGTAATAGAAGTATGCATTCAAAATATTGAGTTTAGTACAAGATATGGACATTATGTATTTTTAGTTATGCCTTTTTGGTTAGCTAATGCCCTGACGCTATTCATGTATCTTATGAGTAGAATTTTCCGCGAGTTCTAGGATAATTTTGTGTTTTTATATATTGAAATTATTTTGGAATATTCTAAAATTAAATTGGTGTTTGAATTTCATTTAAGGGAAATCTTGAAAACCATAATTAAAATAAACAGTAAGGGAAATTCTGAAAGTGTGAGTTTTGGTTACACCAAATTTCATTCCTCAATCACATTATTTCAAAAGAGGCCATAATGGTTGATCCTGCTAAAAAATGTTGTTAATAGATGGCCTGCACCCAAATATATAACCAAGATTCGTAGTTTTCTAGGTTTATTAGGTTATTATAGGATGTTTTTTGAAATTTTTTTAGAGTTATCTATCCCATTGACTAAGTTAACTCGAAAAGGAGTTATGTTCATCTCGAAAAAATAATGTGATGAATATTATGATGAATTGAAAATATGATTGGTGAATGATCTAGTTTTGTAACTTCCAAGTAGAAATCGTGATTTTTTAACAATAGTGATGTTTTGTTGAAAGGACTTAGTTGTGTGCTAATACAAAAAGATCAGGCAATTTCTTATTCTTCACATCAATTTAAAATTCATGAGGTAAATTACCCTACACATGATTGAGAATTACCTATTGTTTATTTTGATATAAAATAATGGAGGCATCATTTGAATGGATAAAAATGTTCAATATATACTAACAATAAATGTTTGATGTATATATTTACTTAGAATGAATTCAACATGAGATAGAGAAGATGGCTGGAATTAATCAAGGTGTATGATTGCACGATTGTTTACCATTCTAGAAAAGAAAACAAAGTGGATAATGATTTTAGTTTAAATATTAATGCTACATTATCCATGTCACGTTTGGATAATGACTATTTAATTAATGATTTGATGAAATTTGTCATGGATGTTTTTGTGAAGGATATTCCTCTGTTTTGTTTCTAGTCTCATTGTTGTCTTCTCTTGTAGAAAAAATAAAGCAATTGTAGGAGGAAGATAGTGACTGGAAAAAAAGGTATAATTGGTTCAGAAGGTTAAGTTAACTAAATTTATCATTGATAAAGACTGTTTTTTGAGGATTGGAAATAGATTAAGTGTTCCTTATGATTCAAAATTATAAAGAGAGTTGTTGTGTGAATCTCATAGTTTTTCATTTATATTTCATCCTGGATGTACTAAGATGTACAACTATCTTCATGAGTAAGACTGGTGGGTTGAAATGAAAATATATATTGACGACATTACTATGAAGTGTTTGACTTGTCAGAAAGTGAAATAAAAATGAAAATTACTATAGGGGATTCTTCATCCTTTTCCAGTGCAAGAGTTGAAGTGGGAAAATGTGACCATGGATTTTATTGTGGGATTAGCAAAGACTTCTCTAGGTAACAATGTCATCTTGTTTATTATTTATTGATTTACTAAATCAAATTAGAGATACAGAGTATCAAGATCAACTTTCATGATTTTATATTAATAAAATAGCCAGGTTACATAGAGTTCCATGATTTATTATATGAGATCATGATCTCAGGTTTATTTATAAAATTTTTAAAGGCCTTCAGAAGTCATTGGGAACTGAATTAAATTTCAGTACTTCTTTTCATCCTCAATCTGAAGAGTAGTCAGAATGGAAAAATTAGACCCTATATTATATTTTAAAATCATGGTCAATGCATTACCCTATATGTTAGGGCCAACATCATTCTTTGGATGATTTTTCATATAATAATAGTTTTCATTCTAGTATATAAATGAAACTGTTTGAGGCATTATATGGAATGGTGTGTCAAAATCCAACTTTTTGGGATGAATTATGTGAGAGGAAGATGATGGGAAAAAAATTAGAAGAACCGATGGTATAAAAAGTTCCATTGATTCAAAATCACATAAGGATAGCTCGGAGACTGTAGAATAATTATGCAGACAACTAGAGGAAGGATCTTTCTTTCGAGGTATCTGATCATGCCTTTCTCAATGTTTCCACATAGAGAAGTGTGATTTTTTTGGTACTAAGTGAATGTTGAGTCGATGGTTCATTAGACCCTATGAAATCCTGAGGAAAGTTGGATCAGTTTCTAACAAAGTGGATTTACCTCTATGTTTATCCCAGGTACAAACTGTTTTAAATGATTCAATGTTAAGAAAGTATATGTTAGATTTATCTCATGTTTTGAGTCTAAAGGTCGTTCAGTGGAAAGAGATTCTTTCTTACGAGGAACAACAAGTACAGATTCTTGACCTTAAATAGAAAGAGTTTCGGAATAAGGTGATTTCTATGGTAAAGGATTCATGAAAAATCCATTGTGTTGAAGATGAAGCATGGGAATCTGAAAACACTATGAGGGATAAATACCCCAACTTATTTGATAAGTGAATAAAATTGTGAGGACACGATTACCAAAAAGGGAGAAGGATGTTACATCCCAGGTATTTATAGAATAATAAAATTTAATATTTATTAATTGTTTTGAACAGGATATTAATTTTAGATTAAATGATATATTATTCACAATAGAATACCTAACACAAAATAATGGGGTTCTCATAAATCTTAAATTGCACACAACATAGAGTTATACATAAAAATATTACAAGAATAATATTATCATTTGAAATGGTAGTTAACTCTTAGTCTTTTTATTGAAGGGAATGATAATAACAAACTAAAATATCATTAATCATGTTTATTAATGGTTTTAACATTTACCAAATAAAATTTGGAGGCATAAATTGAGAAATAATCCAATTTTAAGCAGAAAATACTCTAATATTTTTAAAAGTTTGTTTTACTGCCTTTTGATGGAGAACCATTAAGTCTATTTTTTGTTACTTTTAAATGTTATATTTGACTAAATGAAATTATCCTATTGAAGTGGGACATAAAAATTCACTTCGGTTTAATTTTTTATTTCCCATATAAAATCAATATTTTAATGAATAGTGAAATATACCGCATTTTAATTCAAAACATCCTTTTATCTAATTTATTTATATATTTTGATATTTCATTTATTTTTATAAATGTGTAATTGGATTATAATTCAACAATTTAATGCAATTTTGGTCATTTGAAATAATTTTACATTCAAATTGGACATAAAAACATGTTAATCTTATGATAGTCTTTATTTCTTAAAAACCTGCATTCTCGTTTTGATAATGGGAATTAATATTAAATTTATTTATACTAATTATGTGTTTTGAATTTCAAAAATTGGATTCCATATTTATAATCACAATGTATAATTTATGTAACTAGATACCTTTTATTTTTGGAAATTATGAATAGTAACATCAATAATACTTTTTATTTAACATGGTTAAAGGATAAATAAAGTAAATAAAGGTAGAAAATAATATAATAATAATATAAAACTACACTAAGATGTGTCCGGATCCCATTGGAAGATATATGGCCAATATTTTGGATCCTTGGGTATATTATAAGACCCCATAGATCCACTTGGGTTTGATAATGACATGTTATAATAATTAATTTAAAGTAAAGGGAAATATGACATAAACATGTATCTTTTAAAAAAAATTAAAGTGTGGTTATATAATTGATATATCTGTATATAAATAGTCAATATAAATCTAAAACAATTTCCTAAAACATGAAATTTTATTTATTATTTTTATACATTAAAGAAATGTATTTATTTATGATAGAATTATGATATAGTGATAACTTCTTAAAGAATGATTTAAATAAATGATATTATAAATATGAAAAGAAATTTAATTTGAACATTTGATGGAATAAACGAATTTTATGGAGGATTCTAACATATTATATTTGATTTAATGTATTTATTTCGAATGAATCCAATAGTTATGACTTTAATAAAAATCAATTACTAAATAGTGTCAAGATTGACATTAATGATTTTTTAAAACAAATACTATAATATTAAATGATATAACAGTCATAATAATCTAATATTCATCAAATTGAGTTATATGATTTTAAAATTTTCATTAATGATCACCTTGTGTTTTTTTTCTACTTTATAGTAACAATATTAACCATATAGTGTTAAAATAAAATAAGACATGGTAAAAGTTAATTTATTTAACTTTGGGGTAAAGATAAAAGATAAGGATAAATTTATAACCTAAACATGTCTAAAACAAATTTGATTAGAGGATTTCGATCCATATGCATATTACCATCTAAATATATAACATTGGTGTTTTTAAAAATAAAAAATTAATATATAATAAAATAATATTTCAAGACATTCATTAAGTGCCCCTCCTCCCTTTTATCAAAGTCCACCACCTCTACCCACTTAATCAAATATGTCAATCCCCATGGATTGTCCACATTCTGATCAAATAATCTCCCAACATCCCAAAAAACCTCATAGAGTCCTTAATATATATATAAGGAAACTAAATTAATCATTTTTTCTCAAATAAAAATGAGTTATCTGATTTAGAGGTAACATCTTCTGTCAAACTCATTTAATTTATTTTCTTTCGAAACCCCCTAACCTCTCATTATTAAATTATTTTTTTAAAAATAATATATTTTATATATTTTTATTTTTTATTATGTGGTTTCTACCAAAAATTACACACACCTCCATCTAATGGATATAGAAAATACTATTTCCCTGTAAGGCGAACTACTGGCTCACAAATCGATGATTGTGAAATTTTATCCTACCACCAATCATGGTGGCCAGTATGGTGGCACTATATTTTAATATGATAGATATGATATTTATTTTGTATATATTCTACATTAAGTTTGGTTTATTATATTTCTTTATGCTTTCCATAATTTTTAAATATGATAATTTCATTTGATGAAGTGTGGACTACCCCCCTCAAAGTGATATGACTCATTCAGGCCATGCATGGAATGTATAAATCATGGAGTTAATGAACTTATGTAACATATCTTACATAGAAATTGTACTAGAATTATAATATAACTTTTTATAATTTAGTTTCCATTCTATTAATATGACAATGAAATTAAATTAGTATTCATGTGTATGTACGACCTACCATATCCATGAACAGTGGATTTCATTTCTTATCTCTAAATGTTATGGAATATTCTAAATATATATATATATATATTTAATTTAAATGGAATTTAAATAATTAATAATATTCAATAGATAATGGAATTATGACCACATGGATTATTTGAATCAAAACAAGTTCATTTTAGACTCATATACCGAACATCAACAAAACATTCGATATGAACTCATATAATTAACTAATTGTTATAATATGGTAATAAGTGATATAAAATGAATAATAAACTTTAAAAGGGTTCTAAATTATTTTTAAATTAACCTATTTTTATTATTAATGAAATTATAGAATTAAAGAGACATGTCATACTCATGGTAAGGGACTTCGTCGGAGTCTCCTTTGATTGAGGCATATATTGATTTATATACGATCTTCTATTATACGATGTATAATCTACTTATTTACATTTTATTTTCATTTTATAGTTTTTGAATGGAATATTTTTTATGAATATTTTTACAAAACAATATAATGAAAGCATATTTTTAACGTATGTAGCTACAACAACCTTTCTTCCACCATTAGCATTAGTTGATATTTATCATTCTCTAAAAGCCATAATGTTTTTAAAAAGAAATTTAAACACCATATTCCTTATTTGGGTATTCTATTATTGATAATTGTTTTGATAATTAGATTTATTATCTCAATATCTCGAAATGATGTCTTATGATTTCAATGTGGAAATGTCATTTTTCCTTTATGTATGTTCACGTGTTACGATTATGTTGTGGTTCATGGGAATTGCTTATGTATATGGGTGGATCAATGATAAACTGAAGGTGGATGGGCATGTGATATCTCTCTAATGCATTGTGTAATTTGAGAGAGGTAAACTTTATGGTTTGTCCAACGAGATCTAAGGAATATACAATGATGGGTATTCCAAATGTAACCATAAAGGTTCTTCCCTTTGTGTCTGTGAAAGCTACAATGTATGTATGATATTGATTTCCCAAGTTACGCTTTTGGATATATGATTTATATGAATTTCTCACGATTCTTATGAATTCATGTGTTTATGAATATTCATGGAATAATTTATTCGTTCATTATTTAACCCCAAAATGATTTTTATGCTCATCCCAAGTTCTTTGAAAATGTTTTCACAGGGTATAAAGATGAGTAAGATAGAGGATGATGTCTTGAAAATTTTTATCATGAAAAGAAATGATATATTTAGTTGTTTTTTGGTGGAAAATGGATATATTTTTTATAGTAACCTCTTGAATAGTTATGGGAGGATATCTATTAATAATATCAAAATTATTTAAAACTCTAAACATTAAAAACATCCTTGATGTGGATTAATGTAAAATTATTTACTTTTATCAATATTATGTAATGTTTTACAGTTGGGGCCTTATAATTCTAGTATATGTAAATATTAGTAAAAATTTATAAATTAAATATATGATAACAACTATTATGAATGATAGTTAAATAGTTTATGTAAATAAAAAATATTATGAATTTATTAATAACCTTTTTAGAATTATTAAATTCAAATAAACATTTCTCATTATTGTAGAAAATAAGAGGTGGTGTTGGGACATTGTCAAATGTTATTGATGAGTTAAAAGTGTTGACAACAAAAGACTCGAGAGTTGTCACCCATATGTCTAACAATATTGAATAACAAGTAGATAAATAGAAAATAGTTACAAATTTTTTTTCCAAACTATTGGAAAATATTTAAGGAATTAATCATTAAATTTTAATGAATATAATAAAAATTAAAATAAATATAGTTAATATGTAATAATGATAGTTCTAATTTATATATTGTATTTTTATTTCCATAATTATAGTATCATAACCAATATTATTATACAATATGTATTGATCAAACTGCATATATTAGTTTTAACGTGTTATATGGGTGATATTTCTACCATATGTTAGATCGCCATATTAACTCTAAATGAATATGTATTAATTAAAATGTGTAAATGGAATTTATAATATGTGTTGAATAAAATATATATTTACTGTACCAATATTAATTCATAGTTCTAAACATATATTTTGATAAATAAATATATATATATATATATATATCTAATAAATAAATGTGATATATTTATATTAAATATTAGTTCCTAATGAAAATACATATATGTGATATGTAACGTTAGTTTGGAATGAATGTGATATAGTATTTTCTTGTTAGAAAAAAATGTATTATTTTTTATAGATATATAAATATTAATATATATATGATTTATTTATATACAAAATGTAGTTCTCATATATTTTATATTACAATATTAGTTTATTGATGACATGTATTGGAAGAAAAATAGAAATTAGCTCTATTTTGATATGTATTGATCAAAATTCATATATGTTCTGAACTAATATTTGATATAAAACTAACAATATGACAAAAAACTATTAGTTATGATTAATACATATTAGTTCTTCATTATTTGACTATTTAGTAGATATCCATGGGTTTCATTTAAGGATTGAAAAATAAAACATGAGAATATTTTTTCCATAAAATACACAAGATTTAATATTTAAGGTATGCATATTCACATATATGTCAATTTTCTATCATAGTTTATTCATTAAGGTACAATATGATTTAATGGATTAGTGAAAAATATAGATTATTAACTATTTTTATGAAATCATGGAATGTTTTGGTTGATAATACATAATTGTTCACCAAAACAAATTCATGATTACATATAGATTAAGCAATATTCATAGTAGATAAACTACAAAAAAGGCCATTTGTAAATATTTTTGTTGATAACATTGATTGCATTAGTTGATTATACAAAATATTTTACAAAAACAAAATTCATGGAAATACACGTATTCATATACAAATAGTTAATTAATTTCATTTGAAAATATTTATTAATCATTTGAAAAATATATTGTAAATGATGAAATATATGTCAAATAGATGAAATTAAATAGGTGAAATTATAAAATTATTATTATGAAAAATATTAATAAAATAAAACATATTATAAATATAATATATTTAATTAAAAAACTATAAATGATAACAATATCAATAAATTTGATATATATAGGAAGATTATAGTAAAAGTAAAATTAATAATGAATTGAAGTTAATAGAGATTTGATTTTTTCATTTCACATCATAGAAACGATCTTTTATTTTCAATTTTTACTAAAATAAAAACAAATAACTCATCCAGAGGAGCTGATCATTATGTTTGTACAATATAGAAATACACAATGTGTAGTGAAATCTACACACCGTGTACTTAGGTTCAAATAATCGGTACTGGTCTGCCAAACCACAATGTGTGAATTGAGCATACCTAAGTTTTTTAAAACACCATGTTGACCAAAACTGAACAACACGTGGAAACCGGAATTCACGGCCTCTATGTTGAATCAACACGTCGTATAGTCGGATCCGGACCAGGTGAAACTGTGTACAAGGAGAAGCCGTGTAACCATGTACAGGGGATTTCCAGGCGGGTAACCACGTAACAAGTAAGTACATGCCATGTTAGATTAATCTACACATCGTGTACTCCAAAATTTCCAAAGTACAGAAAACAAACCAAAGCCCCTGGGGTGTCCTTTGGATAAAGGGTGAAAACAAATACACGCCGTGTAATAAAGCCTACACACCATGTACTTTCAATAAATAGAATTTCACCAGGTTTCCTCCAAAGTACATGGACCTGTACAAGGAATATGGATGAGAATAATCTCAAGGAAATTCAGAAAGGAATTTAAGATAAATGATTGATTAATTATATGATCATAATTAATTGAAATCAAGTGAGACTTATCTTGAATAAAAGAGCTAATAAAATAATTTGAATACTAAATATGAGTAAATGTTGTTGCATGCAATGGATGATCATGAGACAGACTGAAGAGCCTTTGTGTGTGTATGGTTTAATTTAAATTTACTTAATTTAAATTCATTGGCCTGCGAGCCTTCTTCAAATAAAATGTTGGGCATGTGTGCCCATGGTTTCTTTAATGTAAATCCCATTTAATGGAGGATCTCCCTAGCTAGAGGAGATGGTTCAAAATCCGAAGCTGAGGTGAAACCAACCAAAGAAGATACAAAGGTGGACAGGTGGGAGCTGTAAAACACGAACCATCAGGTTCAAGGTGTTTTCCCCAGGTCAGGGGTTGCTTATCAAAACCTCTAGATAAGCTAACCAATATAAGCTCATGATCTTTCCATATTATTTTATTTCTATCTAATTATTTGGTTTGTTTATTATGTATGTGTTGTCGCGATCACATAATTAATGAAATAAACAAACATGCAAAGATAGAATAAAATAAAATCTGGACTATGCATAAATATTATCAAAACATTGTTAATCACTAAAGAAAGCATGCACAAGAGCCTCAGCCCAGTTGGTGAGGACTCGCTAGGTGCATCCAAGAGACCCAGGATCAAATTCTGGTGGAGAATTATTTCCGGGGTACTATAGCAGTACTGTAGCAGGCACTGTTCGGTACTGTAGCAGCCAGAACTATTCATCCATCTGGGCCATCGGGCCACTGGTTTTGTTATCAGGTCCTGTAAGGCTTTTGGGCCACCCAAGGCCTTCGGGCCAGTTGATTCTCAAGGCCTTCGGGCCACCTTAAGGCCTTAGGGCCACCCCAAGGCCTTCGGGCCACATGAATGCAGGCCCAGACACATTACAAAATAGGAGCAGCCCTAGAAGAGGATTCAGAGCAGGTAAACTCACCAGAGCAGAGCCAAATGGATTGTCAGAATTAGAGGGTATGGCTATGCCATCGGTACCAGCCTGTTCTTGCACAGGAAGCCTAGCCAGATGGTCATGCAAAGGTGGAGAGCTACTATCAAGATGCAGATGCTGGGGAGGGGCAGTTCCTTGTAGATAGTCAGGTTGAATTCCCTTAAGACCTTCTGGTCATGTAATCTCTTAATCCTATGGGCCATGTAATCTCTGAGCCTATGGGCCTTGTAAGGGTTCCCTCTCATCCCTTTAAAGAGGGGTTATCTAAATAAATAAAAAATGAAGGCCTTCGGGCCATTCATGCACTATAGAAAGCATCACTTAATATTAACAAGCATATGATAAGTCAAAACTACGCATAAATTATTAAAATACCTCAAATACCATATTAAGTCAGACGAAGCCTTCCGTAACTTGATTAAGGGAAAGACTCAATAAAACTATGTGTTTGACCAACCCTTGTTGAGAAACTTACTTTTATAAAGGAAGCTCTTTTGAACGTTTAGGGTTGACTTAATCATTTTAAATCGAGAGGAGTAGATCATGCTAGACTTGTTGTAAAATGGAGGCAAGTGTTGAGGAAATCTAAGTCAAGATTTCCGGATTGTGGAGTCTAATCAACAGATCAAGAAACTGTAAGCTCATAGTTGGCAAAGACCTGCCTACCTAAATACCTTTAAATATCTTGACCAACCCTTGTTGGGGTCATGCGAAAAGGAATATTGATCCTTGAAACTAGAATTTTATAGAAACTAGGCATTCCATATTCAATAGTTAGGGCTGTTGGGAGAAGATAAAATAGTGGGAGAATTAATAAATTCATTTATTATTTTTCATAAAATGGAATCAAAAGGCACTGATAAATCTCCTCTTTTAAGTTATAGAATTAATATTAAAAACTCATCAACCACATTTTATCTTTGATCAATTCTGGATAAATAAAATATCATCACTGACAGTAACTTTCAGGAATGGTTTAGGCACCTTCAGGTTATCCTACGCAATGAGAGAATGTTTTACGTGCTGGAGTCCTCACATCCTGATTCGCCTGCCCAAGGGGCGAGTGATGAAGATTTCCTTATCTATGATCAACATTTGAACGATGCACTCGACATTCAATGTTTTATTCTGTCAATAATTTATAGTGAGCTCATTAAGTCTCATGAAGATATGGATTCCTATAACATGATTGAGCACCTCCATGGTCTATTCATATAGAGATCAAGATAGGAAAGTTTTGAGATCTCCAAGGCTCAATTTTAGATAAATCTTGGATAGGGGGCCCCATCTGTGCCTCATGTAGTCAAGATCATTGGCTACATTGAGTAATTAGTGGTTCTAGGGTTTAAACTCCATGAAGAATAGGGTACAGATCTCATTCTTTCATCACTCCCCAGAGATTCTCAATCCTTTTTTGTAAATTTCAACATGAACAACATTGAGAAGTCTCTATTTTATCTTCTTATCCTCATTTTCCAAGTAGGCAATGATATGAAGCATGAAAAACCATATTTCCTTACTGTTAATACAAGGAAAGGAAAGGAAAAGTGATTTAAGACCATAGTTTCTTCAAGGCCTTCCATGAAAAGGAAGATCAAAGGGAAGACAAGAGAACAAGAGGATGTTTGTATCACATGTGACAAGAAGGGCCACTAGAAGAAAACCTGCACCCATCCAAGGAAGAAAGAGGAAGCTTCATGTGTTTTTGTTATCAAATGAAATATATCTATTTCTACCAATATGGTATTAGATACAGCTTGTGGTGCTCACATATGTATCCAAATACATGAACCAAGTAGATTCAGAATGATTGACCGAGGTGAGGTGGATCTGCGAGCACCAACGAAGCCAGACTCGTTGTTGTAGCTATCAGAGACTACCACCTCACATTTCCCACTAGGATGGTCTTGGTATAAAAAGAATGTTATTATGTACCCTATGTAACCAAAAATATTATTTCAGTATCCAAATTAGATACTGATGGATTCATCTTCATGTTTGCAAATGAATGATGCTACTTTTATAAAGACATCATTTGTTTTGGTATGGCCCATTTATATAACGTCCTTTATGTGTTAGACTTCACAAATCAAGTAATGGAAATCGATGACAATGTTAATTCACATGACTCATACCACACCCAACTTTGGCATTACTGGATAGGTCATGTCAATGAGAAATGTTTGTCCAAATTACATCAATATGTGTATTTAGATTATTTCAAACTAAAACCACTTAGTTTATGTCATGCATGTCTACAAGGCAAAATGATCAAAGCCCCATTTAGTGGGAAAGGTGAAAGGGTTAAAGAGATTTTAGAATTAGTTCACACAGATGTGTGTGGACAATTTCTAGTTAATGCAAGGGGTGGGTTCTTGTACTTAATAACTTTTACTGAGGATTTTATTGGATATGGATATATTTACTTAATGAGGTATAAGTCATATTCTCTTGATCAATTCAAATAATACAAGAATGAAGTTGGGAACCAACTTGTTAAGAATATTAAAAAAATCTACTCAGATAGCGAAGAAGAATATCAAGATAAAGACTTCATTTATTTTTTACCGTAGTTTCGGATTCTATCTCAACTCATTCCTCCTTACACGCCTCAATGGAATGGTGTAATTGAAAGGAGGAACCACACCCTATTAGACATGGTGAGATCAATGATGAGTCATGCAAGTCTTCCATTATCCTTTTGGGGATATGCATTACAAATAACAGCACACATACTAAACCAAGTACCAACTAAATCAATAAATAGTATTCCATAAGAGTTATGGAGTGGACACAAAGACAGGTTATCCAATTTATATGTGTGGGGTAGAGAATAATTTGTTAATGCCTCATCAAGTAACAAACTTGCACCTCGAGGCACAAAGTGTACCTTTATAGTATATCCCAAGGAAACAAGGTGATATCACCTATACAACCCCTCAGATAAAAAGGTTACAGTGGCATGACAAACAAGATTCCTTAAGAGGGAGCACATATCCAAATGATATAGTTAGAGCGAGATAGACTTTGATGAAGTCGAGGCTCAAAATACACATGTGTTGGTACAAGAACTGATTCCACAAAGCCCTGTGGAAGAACAATCTGTTCCAGATACACAAGAACTGTGTATCATCACGAGAGAGGTAAGAGAACCAGAACGATATGGTTTTCTTGTAACCGAGGATGGGGACTCATTATTGGTTGACAATGATGATCCTCTTACCAACAAGGAAAAAGTGGAAGAAACGGAAGTTTCCAAGTGGGAAGAAGCCATGAATTCTAAAATGGATTCCATGTTCCAAAACCAAGTCTGGATTTTGGTAGATCCTCCAGTTGATGTAAAGCATGTTGTTAATAAATGGGTATTCAAGAAGAAACTGGACATGGAGGGACAAGTCATCGTCTATAAGGCACGACTGGTTGCAAAAGGATTTAGACAGCATCAAGGAATTGACTATGATGAAACCTTTTCAGCATTTTTGATGCTGAAATCCATCAGAATCCTATTGGACATTTTGGCTTACCATGATTATGAAATTTGGAAAATGGATTTCAAAACATAATTCCTTAATGGGGTCCTCAAAGAAGATGTCTACATGACACAACCAAAAGGGTTTGTGACTCCAAATGATGCTAAAAAGGTATTCAAGTTGTAGAAATCTATTTATGTTTAAAAGCTAGCATCAAGGTCATGGAACAGTCGTTTTGATGAAACCATAAAAAATTTGGATTTGTTATGAACGAATATGAGCCTTGTTTATACAAAAGGTTTTAAGGAAGTGCAGTCAATTTCATAATAGTATATGGTGATGACATATTACTAATTGGAAATGAAGTACCTATATTACAGTTATTTAAGGCATGGTTGGATAAATGATTCTCTATGAAAGACTTGTGTGAGGAAAAATATATTACTGGGATCAAAATCCATTGTGATAGATCGATGAGAATGATGGGCCTGAGTCAAATAAAATACATTGACAAGATACTGAAGAGATTCAATATGGAAAATTCTAAGAGGGGATTGTTTCCAGTGTCACATAACATTCATCTTTCCAAGAAAATGTGTCCTCATACACACGAGGAAAGAAAGAAAATTTAAGGACCCTTTATTCATCAGTGATTGGGTAGTTCATGTATGTTATTCTATATACAAGGATAAATGCTTGTTATGCATTAAGTTCAGTAGGTAGATATCATGCTGATCTAGGAGACAACCATTGGATTGCAGTCAAGAATATCTTTAAGTATCTGAGGAGTACTAAGGATATGTTCCTGGATTATGGATGGGATGAGTAACTAGTCACTAGAGGACATGTATATTCTAGTTTCCAGTCTGATCAAGATGACATGAAGTCTCATACTAGACACACCTTTAGTTTGAATAGAGGTTCATTGAACTGTAAGAGCTTAAATTAATGTGTGGTCGTAGATTCTAAAACAGTGTCTGAGTAAATCACTGCTTCTGATGGAGTTAAAGAAGCAGTATAGATGTGAATCTTTGTCCAAGAGCTAGATGTAGTACCTAGCTGTAATGATCCTATCACACTCTATTGTGATAATACTACAGTGATAGAACTTGAAAAAGATCCAAGGTCACATCAGGTGAAAAAGCACATACTTTGAAAGAATCATTTATTGACGGATTTTTCTCAGAGAGGTGAACTAGCATTGAGCTGTATTTCCATGGAAGACAACCTAGAGGACCCCTTGACTAAAGTTTTGACTTAGAAAAAACATGATCATCACTTGAAGTCTAGTAGACTAAAATTCATAGTTTGTTGGCTCTTGTCTAAGTAGGAGTTTTCTAGAGTTTGTGTCCTAAAAACTAACTATTCTTACTTTTATTACATGAATGAACACTTATTATATATTATTCATTGTTATGCATGACTATAATATAATAATGTCCTGGAATATTTGTTGTATTAATAAGTTCATGGAAGATCCCCACTATGATTATAACCTTGAAATGCTATAACAATATTCTTAAATAACATTCTATAGTTGGAAGACATACTATGATAGGACACATATTATACAGATCGTCATGGGCGAGTTCTCATAAGAAGACGAGACTCTCTCTCACGGAGTCCACACTTGGTAATCTCCACGATATGATATTTTGAGAACATAGCCTCTAGTATTAATTCCACAAGTCTTGGTGTCATCACACATTTCTATCTATGAGCATGTGTAATGATCCTTATTCTGGAAGATTACCATTATCTCATGTCATGACTCACGCACTTATATTTGCTGACAAAAACCCTTACGAATATAGTTGCTGGGAAGTAGGATATGTTGGGTGCATCAATAATGACATGTTGTTAATGGATAAGTCTAGGAAGGATTGGTACCTTCCATATTTATGGAAGTAAATATCTCGGGCCCTTTTATTGAAATAGAATTGTTTCCCAAATTCCATGGCCATGGTGTAACGATTTATCTATTTCTGGAAGTCAAAGAATGAAATATCAAGCATATAGGTTTATGACACTGCCATGAAACCTCTTTGATGAGATATTGAGGAAAAGGGATTAAATTACATGGTAAGCCTTCGTATGATGTGACACGTCAATGCAGAGTCAACTTCTTTCTCTTTGGTGCCTTGACCCATTGCTAGACAGTAATCTTGGACTTTAGGCAATCCCACTTAATGCCAATTAGAAAGAGGCATAGAGGTTCACACACTAAGTGTATCAATGTATCTCAAGTAGAATAAATATTATTCCCATATGTGGTTTAATAATTATTCAAGGAATCATAAATTGTTTGAATGTTAGAGGAAAAATAAAATTAAAACAAGATACACATGCCGTGTACATTAAATATACACGTTGCGTAGTTTTTGTTTTTGAAAGAAAATGAAAACAAGATATACACACCATGTACATTGAATTTACACTCCATGTAGTTTTCATTTTGGAAAGGAAATGAAAAATTAGTACACATCATGTATTAATGATTACACATCATGTAGTTTTTCAAGTCGGGATTTTGAGTAAATAATATCATTTTATTAAATGATATTTATTATAATCAATGTGGGATCATGTCAAAGAATTAATGATTTGACATGGGATTTTCAAAAAGAGTTAATTAAATATATAAATATGTAACGCATTTATTTATTGTCATAACACTATAACCTCAAACCCGATTATAAATATCCTCCCAACTAAAACACTTTTCCCTAATCGTTGTGCACAAAAATTCTGAAGAATTCTCTCATGGATGAAAGAACTCTTTCCTCAAAGAACACAATTTTGACCAAGAGAGATCCTCCTCCATCGGATCAAGGCGATCTAAGGTGGACAAAGAAAGAAAAGGCTTCTCCACGCTAGTACCCGGGTATTTCTCTGGCAACGTCCAAAGATACATGGAGCACATTGGGATCACCACTAGAGGAAGTATACACTTGGCTTCTGCAACACAACGACATATCATATCAGAATATTGTCAAAAATATCAACGAAGAAAGAATTCTATAAAAGGTACTTCTTGTAAATTAATTAAAATAATTATAATCAACCTATGATGATCCATTTTTGTGGTTCCAGGGCTATTCTTCTTCGTTGTCTATTTCTATGATTTGATCAGTGGAGACCGGCGTTTATCATCATATTGATCCTAGATTGATCATTTCTCTTGACAAAAAAAGTCAAGTGGGTACATCCACCCACGAGCTTCCACTGCACCAAGGACCTTGACAATCATGATAAAATATTTCATGTGATTGAAATAACCAATCCATTTTCAAAACCTATTTAATAAAATTAGAAATATATTTTGATTCAAAGTGTCCCAAGCCCCTTTGAAATATTTTTAGGGAAATTAGAAAATTATCATTTTAAAACAATAATTTCCATATAAATAAATTCATAAACCCCATTTTGAAAACATTGAAATGAAATATATGGTTTTTTAATAATACATATTTTAAACATATAAAACGATGTTTTAGTTAAAGATTCCCATACGTTGAGTTCGAATCAACACATAAAATCTTTTTATCCTTGAAAAATAATCTAACATTAATTATTTAATTCTATTGAAATCTTTTTTATGTTTATTATTTCTTTTATATCCATTATTTTCATGAAATAACAATAACATGATTATTTAAGTTCATGTTTGACGTTTTGATGATATTCAATACATGATTCCAAAATGACTTGATATGATGTCAATAGTCAAAATGGTAATTAGTAAATCATATCTAGAATAATATTCATGAAATAAAAATCATTTTTATATATCAATTAAACTTTTAAATTCACCTATTAGATATGTATATGAAAAATGATCTACGTTATAATCATAGAGACGGTAAGATGTATGTACACATGAGTAACGTTCCCATATTCAATTGATAATTATTGAAACAAGGTAATTATTATTTAATCATTATATAGTAATAATAATACCATAAATATTACATTAATAATTTAAATATACTTATAAATATCATACTTTTGATGTGGTAAATAAAAATTAATCACATCGCTTCATGGAGGTGATAGTTCAGACGTACTCACAAATGATGTTATTATTTTTATGCTATTGTAATATAAGAAATTAATTGATATATTATTATTTTATTATCATAAATATGTTATTAATATCATATATAAGAATTAATTCCATCATAATAACTGGCATAGATAGATAGTAATGGAAAACTAATTATATCGGTTCGTGGAGGTGATAGTTCACACATACACACAAATGATTAATTATATTCCCATTTGATGGAAGTTGAGATGTATATAAGTGATTATATTAACAAAATAACATCTAATTATATTTTTTATACTCTAGTTATTATGTAATGATTTTATAAGAATAAATAAATGTAGTGTAAGAAGAAATAAAACAAGAAATACATGACTAAAAACAATACCTTTCCTTTAGATGGTCAACATTGATTAAAACCATAACACCTCTAAGGAGAGTGTTCTTACGAACATAAGGCATAAAGAATAAGGTTAGGGTTTATAGGTAGAGATTTTATCAGATGATTGCTGAACCCAAATTATTTTAAGTGTGATGAAATGATAGGAATTAGTACCCTACTATAAGATAGGGGACGATCGCTCTTGGAATTATTCAAAATAATTAATTAATATAAATTAAATTTCTATTTAAAAATGGCCTAATGTGATTTATTTAGAAAATAGGATTATTATGGGTCTATATTTGATAATCCAATAAAAATTATTAATATGTTGAATTTTTATAAATCCTTATATTTTTGTTTTATCCCTTTTAACTCTTACTATTTAATTAAGTAATTTACACATTGAGGGTAAAATAAATTACCATAACAAGCCAAAAGACCAATAAAAGTGTCATTTATGAACTTTTAGGACTTATTGCAACTTTTTTTCTGAATTATGGTTCTTAAATAAATTTATATCGTTTAATAATATATTTTATAATTTAAAATACCATTAGTGTTAATTTTGGCAGTATTCATTTCATCACTGTTTGAAAATATCATAACTTCATGATATAGTCGAACCAAATATTATAACACATTACTAACATTTAAAGGTTTTCAATAAAATTATATTATTCTATCAATTATGTTAAATTATACATATTTTAATTTTTATACTATCATTTATTTCATTGTTTCATTAATTAAGCAATTATTGCATCATCATTATGTCACAATTTTATATAATTATATAATACATAAAAATTATATATAATTTACCATGATGTAGGAAATAATTTTTCCTTTCTAAATAAAATTTATAGTTAAAGATATATATGTTATTACCCCATATTAAAAATACATTACTTGTAAAAAACATGGATGTGACAGAATTGAATATTCATTGAATATTATATAATAAAAAAATTAAAGTAAATTTTTTTTTCATTTTTTTATAAAATAGACCTAAGTATTGTATTGATCATAAAACACTAATAAAATTAAATTATGATATGTTTGAGTTTAATATTACATTTTTATAATGTAATTTTTACCTTTAATTGCACGAATTAACTTTAACAGTGGTAAAAAAATTTATTACTAAAGATACCATTAATAATGTCCAAAAATAAAATGGGCCAATTTAAATATTTTGGAAATTATTATTCAATATTTTGAATCCATTATTCCAAATTAAAAACACAAAAATTGGATGAAATTAATTTATAATGTAATCATGTTGACTGAATAGGAAAACATGTTTATAAACTAAAACGTCCAAAATTTAACATAGTTTTTATATCCAATTTAAATGTGAAATCGATTTCAATGATAGAAAAATGATTAAATGAAAACACGTAATAAAATTGTACTTTAAAACCCATTATATAGGGTATCTAACAATATAAATAAATTAGATGATAAATTTTTTTGAATTAAATTCCAGTATTTTTCACTATTCATTAAATATGAAATTTATCAAAAAATTACCAAAAATTCAACCAAAGTAAATTTTAATGTCCCAATTCGAAATAAAAAGTTTATTTTTTCAAATATAGTTTATAAAACTGAAAAAATAAGAATATTAAAAACTGGTGCTCCATTAAAATGTTTAAAAAATATCATTTTTTAGAAATATTTGTTTATGTGTAAAATTGGATTTATTTATTATATAATATCTAAAAAACATATAAAAAGTTTTTTAAACATTATAATTAATATATTATAGATATATATTTCATTAATAATAAAACAAGGGTGATTTGGTTATTTATTGGGGTAAAACACATATGTACACATTTAAATAGTTTTTCAAAATATTCCTTTTATTTTAAAAATTGATTATATTATTTTATAATTAATTATTCTGAAATTAAGTGATTATATATATATTTGTAAACTATATTTACTTTATATTGTTAATTCCCACCATTTTAACTACTAGGTTTTAATATTAAAATTTAAATATTAAATATTTATTATCTAAAGATGGATGTGGTGTATTATGTACGCTAACAAACATAGTAGTTATTTTAAAAACTCACGATGTTACATGTTTAATATTGGTTCAATAATTGATATTATGATAATACCAATTCATCAAGGTGATATATACAATCAATCCCCACATGTATCTATATGACCAAATAATTACTCAAATATCAAATAATCTAAATAATTCAAGAACAATATGCCTTTCCATTAAATATATATATTCAATAAGGAATAAAGATTTACAATTTTTATTAATTAAATCAAAATATCATTGAATGATATATATATAAATGAGATATGATTTATAAAATAATAAAATCCATGATAAATAATGTGGGTATTTATAAAAAAATGTATAATGATCAAAGGTAAGTGAAAGAATCAATGAAATGTTAATGATAAAAAAAATGAATCAAGGTAGTTGGTGTCAATACTATCCATGGTCCAAATAATCATAAAAAATTCATAGGAATATTTTTTATGGTGTCAATGCAAAAAATTATCCAATTGATTGTATGTAGAATAAAGGGTTTCTTTCATGGATGTGTGGAAATATCATAAAAATATTGTTAAACCCATTCATAAAAAAACTTTTCATTTTGAAAATAACCATTTTAAACAATAATATCACAAAAAATTTTGAAAATAATTTTATTTGAATATAATGTTTTTAAATAAAAATTAACATTTAAAAAATTTAGGGTTTAATATAGAATAAAATTATGTACATTAAATACATTTTTAAAAATATTTCTTTCACCTATTTCAGTAAATGGAAAATCTGAATTGTTTGGAAAATGAAATCATGATTCCATTAAAAAATCCTACAAAAACTCTTACAAGTGAAAAATTGTCTTTAATAAATAAGTTTGAAATGTATAAAACATTTGGGAAAACATTTTTATAAAACAAGGTTTTTTAAGAAATCACATTTCCTAATGAAGAGATAAATTAATTCATATTTTCCTTAAAACATATTCTCAATTATTTTAAGACCAAAATAGTGGAAAAATTATACTATTACTTGAAAATATCCTGAATAAAAAAATAAAAAAATAAAATTATTTTATTGAACAATGATTGAATAATTTCTTTCAACTAAAATTAAAGAATAAAAAATCCAGATTATAATGATATTTTCAATGACACCCTTGCAAAGATAAAAACATTGATGTGAGAATTAATCAGTGAATAAATTATTTGTGTGAAATGTAAATGAAACAAAATCAATTTGAAATACAAAATAATATAATAAAATTTTATTACAAATATAATCTTAGAATATCAAAGGCGATGAACATGTGACACAACCAAATGAAATGATATTGATTTATGAATTTTTCACCGCTTGGTATATTATAATTCAAATCCACATGGATGGAATAATAATAATTGAAACATAAAATACCATGAATTATTAATTAATCATTACATTAAATGTGAAAGGGGGTATATGTAAAGCATATAAAATAAATTAGGATCACAATAAATATAATATATGATTTAATGAAGGGAAATTGAGAAGAAGTCCCTTACCCTGAGTTTGAATCGACAAGTATGTTCTTCATCTTCCTGAATAAGAAAGTTATATATATTAATTACATACTTAATAAACATTTGAAACGTTATTGTTCATTTTTTAACTTGTTACATTTTTATATATATTTACATAATCTTCTATGTTTATATCAGGTTTTTTGATATATCTGAAAAATGAAATCGGTGGATTGACTTTTGGTATAAGATATAATTATCTTCAGTTTTATAATCATTAAATAATTACTATTTATATACATTAATTTCAATTTTAATCCTAATAACGTATTTTTTTTAGAAATGAATTCTGTTACGATCATGGATATGGTAGCCTATAAGTACTCATAAGTAACATTTCCACTAATCAATTATGATTATCGAATGGAGGTATATATTATTTTATATATATTAATTTATAATAATATAATAAATAACATTATACTTTTCTTATTATACTTATATATTCCATCCATGAGGAGTGGTGATTAAAATATAATCACATCGCTTCCTGAAAGCAGTAGTTCGCACAATCAAAAACAATGTTATCATCTTTAACTATGTGAAAATGCAAGAAAAAAAAATATATTATCTTTTTTGAATAATAAATATATATTTAATATTATAATTATTTAATTTATATGAAAATTTTTAATAATATAATTATTAATAAATTCCATGTAATTTTTTAGTGAAAGGAGAATCACATTGGTTCACGAGGCAGTCGCATGTCGTACACATGAGAGACGTTATCATATCCCTAAATAAAATGAAATTAAAAAAGGTATATATGATATAATGAAAAATAGGTATTATTATTTTATTAATGTCATAAATATTATATATATCAATCATCATAGCCATTCATGGGAGGTATTTATGAAAAACATGTCACATCTGTTCATGATCTAGTAATCTACCGTACACATGAGCAACATTATCATTTACCATTTTAAGGAATACAATATGGATATATGTCATTTAATTATCATAATAAATATCATTATATTTTATATACTAGTGGTTTTATATAATAATAAATGAATTATATTTTATTTTGTTGGAAGAATAAATATAATAGAAACACACTGTAAGTAATTTTAACTCCTATCAGACCACCTCATTATAATTATAACTACATTATTCCTAGGATGGAATGATGACAAAAACATGGGTTATAGGACGAGGAGATGGAATTTTGGAAGTTATTTTATAAGGTCTTGGATGAAAAAAAAAACATTGAAGACATGAAGATGAGAAGAGAGGCGGTCGACTCTTTTAAGCAATTTTAGTGACACACTTGTATTTTTTTAAATATAAAATTTTTACCAACGTTTTAACATGAAAAAATGATAAATAATGTCATATTACCCTGAATTATGCATAATAATGTTCAAAAAAGGCATTAAAAAAGAATTTTTACATGTTTATAGGTTAATTAAATGCTGATATTTTTAGTTTACCCCATAGCTAACCATATTTTTACATTATTCATGGAAAATAATTTTTAATGATTTTACAATTCATTTTTTCCAAAATAAACATTAACATATTAGGTAATATAGATTATTATTATTTCTAATAATTATTCAAATTTACAAAATTTAATTCACATAATATGAAAATATTAATTTAAAATAAATTCTCGAGACATGAAGGGAAAGTGGGTTTTCAAAAAGAAAACATATATAAGTTTACAATGTATTTTATGAAAAATTAATTATAAAAATGATTAAAATTACTCAAAATTTAGTAATTGATATATAATTAAAATAATATAATTATAAAACCAGTTTAAATTTTAATTTAACTCGGTAAATAATTGAAATGAAATTGGGGGTTTCAAATAAAAAATTATTTATCAATATCCTTCGAAAAATTATACTTTTCAGAACAAATCGTTAAAACCCCATTAATATATTTTTGATAAGGTGATTTCGAAAATTATGTTTATTTTATTAAATAAATTTTCTAGAATTGGAAATCATTTATTTCAGATAATGATCACAAAGCACGACTGAACCATCTTTTAGAAAAAATACAGCACTCAAGAAAACATTTCTTTTTATTTTAAATGTATCATATTATATTTACAGTTAATAGATAACCAATGAATTTGTTTTTTCTTGTGTAAACTATATAATTTTCTTAATTTATTTAGTATTATTATTACCATCCAATTTTAAATCTTGGTTATAGGAATATACTATATAACAGTTGTTTGAGTATCAGGGTACCATGTTCTACAAGATATCAAAGGGATCAGATTAAAATAAATATATTTCATGGGATTTTTAATCTCAATGTTTCTTGTCACATATGATATCGAATACAATATTTTATTTTTAAAATTTCATATTATTACATATATTTTATGATATTATTTATTCACTATGATCTGTATGATGAAATCAATATTCCCCTACTAGAATGTTTTACAGATGTGGAAAAAGAGAATATGATTTTTTAGTTGAAAAAATTATGGTGTGGTTTTAAGTAGGGGATGAGATGTTTCAGTAAGTGATTTTATTACAATATCATAGTTTGGGGATAAAACAATAATTATTTTGACACTTTTTTTATCTCACGAGTTGTGATGGTAATGATTTTATTATTATTCTATTATTCTTATATTAAATATTTTGTAGAGGCCCCAAAACTAATCATATTAAAGAGTTGAAGTAATGGTGGAATTTTGAGTTCAATAATAAGGAATTGTGAAAATAAAACTATATTTTTATGAAGATGGTTTACTAAGACCTGAATTATGGGAATATTTGGATATAATAGAATAATTACTTGAGGAATGTCTTGAAATTAATCAAAATGAAGAAAAATAGGCCAATATATACCCCCTTAATATTTATTTCAAGTTATATGATATTCTGAGTCTTAAAACAGAATTTGAGAGTATGGATATTTCTTGTGTACCATTTGTATCAGTTTTGGGGAGTATGATGTTTTCTATTATTTGTACAAGACCATAAAATTATGCATGTAGTGGGATATGTTATGGAATATATAGAGAATATAGGTTGATAGAATTTGTAAATAGTGCATAATTTCTTATGATACATCAAGGAGACCACATCTGATGATTTATGTTATGGAGGATCAATGATTACTATCAGATGATATATTGATACTATTTTTGTTTGAGATTATAGGGAGTGGAACTGCACTATGGGTTATGTTTAGAAAATTATAAGAGGATATGTGAGCTATATTTTAAAGTTAAATATATTTATATCATTATACATGATTTAGGTGAAGTTTATTGCAGCTATATAGAGTTAAAAAGATGTGAGTCAGATGAGAATATTATTTTGGTAGCTCAGGAAGATACAATAGAATATTCCATTATTTTTTGATAGTAAGAGGACCATACACAATTCAATGAATCCATATTTTCATACAATTATTAATAATATTGGGGGTACAATATCATTGTTTTCTAAATGTGGTATAGTAAGGTATTTTGGATATGCATAATATTAAAAATAATGAAAATATAAATGATTTACTTATAAAGGTGATTCCGTCGAATAACAATGGATGTTGTAGATTCTAATGCGGCCTTGCATATATTTGGGATGAATTTTGGAAAATATAATGGTTGTGTGGAGATATTATTGGTTCCTAAAGAAATTACAAGTGAGAGATATATCATTAGAATTTTATTTCTCATGTTGTATGCTAATTATATTTTAAAATGGGATGGTGGTGGTTGATGGGGTGGCTCGAAAATCTTTTTTCATTTGGATAAATAAAGGGGAGTGAGGATGGGGAGGAATATATTTATAAAAAATAATCACACACACATTTTTGGTAATCAACTCAAATTCTATTTAATATTATATTTCATTTTGTGGGTTATTTTATGAGGTATATATTTATTATTCAATATATATAATGTTACACCCCATCAAAAACCACTATGTCTAATTTAAATTTTTGCATTAATCATGGACACTTCCTTGTATGCTATAAGATTCCAACTAGAAGTGAGGGTATAAACATCATCATTGAAGAGACAACACCCTCAGTATCATGTTAACACTATACAAAATCATTGTAATAATAAAAATATAATAAATATTAAGAGTATGTTTTTGAAATATTAAAATTTTTAAATGGGTTATACATGTAGATAAACACGGATTCTAGTGTGGAACAACAAAACTAAGTATAAATATAAAAATTAAATAAATACATGTGGTGGATTTTTTAGAGTCAATTCCAGGCCACCACTATCTTGATATCCCTCCTCTAATCAATGATCAATGGACCTCCTATCCAAATAAAATACTTATACATTAATCCTTTACATGCATCTGGATTCCCACACAAGGTAGGTGTAATAATATCTTTTAGGAAACCAATAAGGTGTCCTTAAAAATATAGAAATATATAATTGGTGTATACCAACATAATAATAATTATGAGATAAAAATAATTATCATACAACCATTTACTAAGTTTTCATGAGGTGACCTAGATGGTAAAAAGCCTCAACCATACCTTCTTCATCTATATTTCATAATAATAGTCATAATATATCACAACTTAATAAGAAGTAGCCACATATAGCATAGTCACGTCTCTTAGTGGCTTAATGAAACAAGTCACATCAGCCACCTAGACTATCATTCCCCATCTCCATCATAGGTCATCCCTATATAACATATTACCCTATTTTTTCTTCATGTATGGCCTCAATACCATATTGACCCCACACCATTTTCTAAATTTATGGTTGTTTTCCTTTATCTTGAAACCTTTTCCACATGAACATCTTCATCATCATTTTATTTCTCAAACACTCCCCCCTATAAGGGATAATCTTCATATAGAGATCCACCAATACGAAGTACAAAAAAACCTCTAAAGCAATGGTAAAATACATATAGGGTATAGAATAAAGGGAAATAATATTTTATCACTCTTAGCATAAAGCTAGAACATAAAAAACTTATAATCATTATCAGCCAAGGAAACAAGCTAATCATGAAATACTAACATAATCATGAATCATAAAGAACCTCACTGAATATACAGACACCCAATTGTGATTATAATAAAAAATTAGTCAAAATAATCCATCACAAGAGTTATACCATGGAACCAAGTGCATATGAGATCCCCAAATGGTAACAGTCTTCATACCTCTCTGTCTTCAATGTCAATATTAAATTTTATCATGGGTGTTTTCTTATAGATCAACTTTTCACACTAACCCAAACAATGTCACATGGTAAAGATTCTCAATTTTTAATAATGAAAATGTTATAATACCATTTAGTTGATAGAAGAAGAGATCATTACTCTTGGATACCGAAAAGTGATGAACTCACCAAGAGAACACCACTAAAGTCATCGATTGTTGATCATAAAGAATTTCATTTATTTTAAAGAACACAATTGATACCCCAACACTATAATTAAATCGGTATATGGTACCAAGAAGCAATATCTAATCCAAGAAAAAAAATAAACCACAGGTGAATCATGATGTAATGTGGAAATTCATCCAAACTATAAGAACACATTGAAACACTTCCAGAGCCTACTGAATTCACAATAAAATATATAGAAGGGTGATATAACATCTTATATCAAATAAGAGAATTAAAATTTTATCCAAAAACTATAAAAAAGGGTTAAATCGAACAAAAACTCATGAATTGAAGGATTATAGGGTTTTTGAGAAAAACCATATGAGGATAGTAATTTTTTAAATAAAAAGGGGTAAAATAAATTAATAGTTGTTAGAATAGTGTTGATAATTGAATTATAAGCCAATATTAATTGTTCCATGTCTTTTCCTCATGAGATTAATATGATCCAAGAGCAGCAGAAATGTATTTGGATCCTTCAATGAAATACTAATACACAAAGTGCTTGTATAATGATGTGGTGTAATCAATAGTGTTCTTTAGTCCACATATGAAACGACATGGGATATGATGTGGCCTAGAAAACCTGGGATTTTTTCATAACACCACGGATTGGACACATTTTATTGGTCAACAAATATATTAAGATCTCTTAGTGATTCATATGTCTTAATTAACATGTAAGCCTCCAATAGATTCTCCTGGCTGCCATTCCTTTACCTAAACTAGGTTCCACTGAAAAACTCAATGTATAAAATTGGAATGATGAATGTTTATTAAAAATATTGGATTTTATAATCATTGAATCGAATGAAATTACAACCTTAAAAATCCCCCCAAGGGGTCTTTCTTAAACAATTAATGCCATTGAGATCGAACTTCACCCTCCCACTATCAGGCCTCCTATTGGATCTATCTACGATTCCACAATATCTAGAAAAGTGTTATCGCCTTCCATAAAAACACATTATCAATTTGGTCTATTATATATACTTTGTATACCTTGTAAGATAAAACAAGGTCCTTATCAATATCCCCACATTTGATTAGATGTGTGGGTTCATCCATACACGTCTAGATCTATGGAACAACAAATATATCCTTCGCACCATTATAATATGATGCATAATCCAATAAATAATACACTATCTGAACCCACTTGATGATCTCAATGGATCTAAGATAATGTGAGGTTATCATTCATTACTTAATTAAATATCAATGGATAAACCAAGGATTCACTCCTAAGAAGACTCTATCGGTTACAACAAACTCTAGAAGTAACAACTTGTAGTCAACATAAGATCACTACAATCAAAGAGATATGATCAATTGTTTTTGAATCATATGAACACTATATGAGGTATCCTTAACCAAACTACGAAATATAACCACTACAACACTAGCCTCATGGGAACACAATTTTCAATGAAATGGTCTCTCATCAAATGTTTCAAATGTTTCCATACGAATCATTAAATGTAAATAATTATTTAAGAAAACTCAATAATGTCTATATGATTATCCAGTTTTCCACCTTGGCCTTGGATGTAATATTGAATAATACCATTTACTATACATTTTTTCTACTTTGACTATAAATCTATCTTACTATAGTATGTTTGGATCAATCTTGGATGAGTTCCTAGGCCCTTCTATAAACCCTTCTAGTACCTCTTTGTAAAACATTTATCTCTATCATAAATAATTCCCAGTTGAACTCAATGTGATTTTATTTTATCATGAACATAATGTATCCACATATCATCTACATTGTCAATATAAATGAATATTAATAAGTGGTAAAGCTTTTTAAATTGATTTAAAATCAGCCATACAACATCGTGACTTCTCATGGTCCTGGGTAACCACATTAGAAAGTCCATCATGATGTTCCCACATTTTTATAATTGTATAGGAAGTTACTAGAGTAAATAAACAAGATTTTTGTGGTTTTCCATTATAATCTAGCAGTGAATTATTTGATAGATGAATCCATCAATTTCATTAATAATCCATGGCCACCAGAACAAACATAGGATGTCATGATACATCTCTGTATCTCCATATTGAACCTCCCACCTAGAGGTATGTATATATCTCATCCAATATTTCATGATATTTGTATGGGATATAAATCATCCATGTACGATGATCTCATAATAACCTTCAATTGACAACTCAGGTGTCACCTTACCTTTTGATAGTTGCTCATGCATCATAACACACTCTAGGTTATAATCTTAGACAACCGGTAACTAGTCTATGATAAAAAATGTGACAACCAATGGGAAAAAATGCCCAATCCATAGTCCACGAAGGAATCCACCGTCCAATCATCCTATATTCTTATAAGTTTTCATTTCTCCATAGAATTCAACTCACAATGTTTTTTTTCTACTTTTATATTTCATTTAATATAATAAAATAATAAAAAAATATTACCTGGTGTATATTCCATATCAAATTAAAATTCATACAGATACCCTATATAGATCCATTCCCTCAGTTCTGTGGAGATATAATTGAAGCTCTTGTGGCCAGTATAGGCATCAAAACTATCACTAAATAGATTATCACTAACACTATGAGTATAGACCAAAATGTTCATCTCTATGAGTTGGTGCTATATTCCTCCTCAGCATTGGCTAATGAAACATAACCTTTGAGTAGTCTGATTATTGGAACATCAATCCCATAATCATCAATAGAGTTTGTGGTGCTGATATGTGGGATAAGTCATGCTTAAATCAATGGTAGTATCCTTCTGAACCGAAAAAGTACATAATCTTAGAAACAATATAGGTAAGTGTCTAGGATATTATTGTCTCCAATTTTTATTGGTATACACATATATTAGTAATTGATATGACATACCCCAATAATTTCAAATTCTTAATCCATAAGCTACACTTTGACAGTATGTCAAAAAGATGATGATATTGATGTGTACCCAGGACTATCTAATTATGTTAGACATGTTTCCCCAATTTTATGATTGGGTGAGGATTTCACCAATAAACTCCACAATGAATAAGTTATGGTATAGGTTTAATATCAATTTCTTATGATCTAAGAACATTATTCGGTCATTTATTAATAACAATAGAAACAAAAACTACACATATATCCATTAACAACTCTAAAAGATAATCTTTAGAATATCCACCACCCTGACCCATAATTGTTGATAATTAGATCAATGATCAATCACATATTACTAAAAATATATCTGTAACTAATCAATGAATTCATAAAAACTGGGAAAAGATATAGATTATTTATTATCACTTGTATAATATCCAATTACTCTATATAGTGATGAAGTGTAATGTCCTTCTTGTCGAAATAATAGGTGGATCCCAGGGTGAATTTCTAATTCAAATAAATATATCTGAATTAAATTCCTCATTATATAACATTATATCCTTTAGGATGACTAGTTCCATAAATTTTGGGTGTATGAAAATGGGTTGAACACCAATCACATGCTATATTTCAATGAAAACTCTCATATCATTACAAATTCCAATTAGGTTATCCAAAAATAAGTCATGAAAAATATCCATGACTAGAGGAGAAGATGATAGGGATTCCAATAACCTTATCTAATGAAACATTACCTCAATCTATTCAATGGTTATAGTATCCCGAACTTTTCATTCAGATATATATAATATAATCAGATGAATATTCATTTTATATTATAATGATCAATAATAGAATCATATAGGTCCAGTATCATTAGAAACATTGACACATACAAAGTTTTTTCATAAGAGTCTCCCATTAGGTCCATCATAACTTGAACCCTTTTTAGGAAAATCATTCAAACCCCCTCTATTCATATAGTAATGAAAGGAACCTCGTGAAAGGGCGAGATCAAATTATTTGTAATTATAAAAAATGTCAGTATAGATGATCACATAATTATAACATGAGCATAAGGATATGGGAACATGAACTTAACATTTTAAATTCATATGATTTATGTCATATATCATAATCTCTATTTATGGAATGAAACAAAAATGTTCATAAAATATTATTCCTAAAATAATCATATAGCTTGAGGCACTAAGACATTACATTGGTGTAGGACCTGGAATTGTGGAAGGCACATAAGTATATCCTTAGTAGTCATGTTTCATTTTCAAGTCTATCATAGTTTATTAGGTTAACTCCCCAAACAATCATTGTATTCAAGGATCACTCCTAATAATATCATAGTATATTGGGTTCACTCCCCAAATCATAGTAGTTTTCATGGTTCACTCCCAATACTATCATAGTGGATTGGGTTCACATCTCAAACTATTTTAGTAGAAATGGATCATATCCCTAACTTTCATAATGGATTACATTCACTTACAAAACCATTATAGTTTTCCTAGCTCACTTCCATTTATATCATAGTGGGCAATGTCTCACACTTAACTAGGGTAACTCACCATTGAAATCCTATTTATCTCCTGGGATATAATTCTTTAAAATTCATTGGAGTGAGATATAATTCCAACCCATCACATAATACTTAAATTTATACTCAAAAATAACATAAACCATTAATCATATCAATAACCCAATAAAATGAAAAAATTTTCATAAAATTTTCATTATACAATAACTAACGAAACATTAATGAGTTCAATAAACATTTCAAACTTCTATCATAAAATACACTTGCAAAAGGAATGTGTTTCATAATAAAAATATTTTCTTTAGTAGAAACCATTCGAGAATGAATAAATATGGTATCCCTGGATCCTATCTCCAATATATTATTGGTGAGATCTATGATTTTTATGTTTTATGAATATAAATACCATCAAATTACCATTAAAATTATAGGGGAAAATATATATCCAATTCTGAAATTATTTTCATTAAAATATAAGTTTTTTTAAAATATGTTGAATTATTTTTCATTGAACATATATAAGAAAAAAATGGATTTGAATCTTTAAATTACTATGTAGTCATTATACTAGGAAATCATGTTCATACCCTATATATTAAAAAATCATTACTTTCAAATTTTTGTAAACTGTATAAAACTATATAGTTTGTAAAATAATAAGAATATTCTTTTAAAAAAAATTGTAAAAAAATCAATCATGGGTAAAATGGATTTAGAAATTCTAGGTGAATAGTGAAAACCTTCTATAAAAGATTTTTAGAGACCATGGGTATGGAATAACATGTTTTTTCAACTGATGGGAGGAATAATATTGATTTTTCAAAATATAAATTTTCAGTGTCTTAAGTACTTAAGGTGGGGAAAAATAATGGGAACATGTATTTTCAAGAAATAATTATAGGAAAAGAAATTGTAAGACATTATTTATAGGTATATCATAATATTTCATCAGAGACAATATTATCATAAACAATCCTAATAAATAAAGAGTTTTTTTCATAAAACCTTTACAAATTTAGTAACATTTTAATCAAAATCTATATGTAATAAAGAACCTTAGATAGATTTCTATATCACATAATTTAAATGAGTAGAATTATAAAATAAATTAATGATAATTATAGACACCACAAAAAAAATGATGTATTATGAATTTTTCACATGGAAATAAATGGGAGGTTAAAATCTATTAACATAGGTCTAACTTCCCTCATATGTCTCGAATCTCCTCTTATATGAAATAACTCTGTAACATATTCTTTTAGGTGATATATGGTTGGTCTTTTGTGAGGACCAAAACAAGTAGAAAGTGAATAAGGATGTTGATAATGGATTTTTTAAGATGATGGTCAAGTTATAAGGCTTGTGGGGGTGTAATAAATATAAAGGATGGGCACCCTTATATAAAATAGTAAATGGTAAATTTTGAAATTTCATAAAATATTAAATTAATTAAAAATAATATAGCTATCCAAATGGATCTAAATTTATATTATTTGAATACAAGAATTGTATGAGTTCACATACTATCATCTAATAAAATCTTGACACGCTTGTATCACATTTTTACACTTATTTTATCTTTTTGACCATTTTTTAACACATTTGAGAATTAAAATAATATTAATGATTTATTCCCTATAATAGGTAAATATATATATATATATATATATATATATAATGAAAAATACCCATAAATAGACAATTTATAATGTCTATAATAATATCCCATACACATGTATGAATAAAATATTTTTATGATTTTTATCTCATTTACTAAAAGATGATATTTATAAAATATATTTAATTTCATTTTTACCACTAAAATTTTCTTGACCTTAAATATATCAATAAAAAGTGTCATTTATGAAATAATAATTCAAAAAATTATTATAATGTCATATAGATCATTAAAATTCGTGGGAAACATTAACCCTCTCAAATTATATCACTATTAAATTTTTACAATCATTTAATATATATATATATATATTACAGAAATTATACATATGGTTTTCATAAGAATTTATGGTCATTAAATAATTACCAAAAAATATAAATAAATACATATAATGAAAATAACTTCATTATGATTTTTATAAACACTTTTATTCATTCATAAAATTATTTTATCCATATGTTGACACAGAATATATATATTTAAAACTACAAGTGATACATTTTGTAACATTCATTTAATTAAATATTATATAGGTCATTTTCATAGACACATGTCCAGAAAAAATCATATACTTTATCCTGTGATGGTAAGGGTATAATTTTATAAATTGAATAATAATTATAATGAAAAAATATTATATTCCCTTATGTTTTACAATAATTTACATGATTGACCCTTTTTCGTTGTTATAAAATTTTCCATGGTTACTATTAATATTTACCAAAATTAAAAGGGGACTATTTAAAAAATATTGACATCCAAATTACAAATATTGAATCCATTTTATCGATTACATTAACTAGTATTGGCATAAATTGTTATAAAATATTTGGACAACATGTCAATAAAACCACATAAAAACAATTTTAGGAAAAAACTATGTTTATTAGTATCCCATTATTATAATAATATTAAATAAATGTTCAAAAAAAAATATTAAAAATTTAACACATATATATTTAAATAAAAACATTCATTAATAGTGAAAAATTGAGTTTATTATTATAAATGCACATTTTTCGAATGAATCCATTTTTTCAAAAAAAATTCTTTTTCTTTCCAATAATTGTAATTTCATTTATAAATAATTGAAAACCATTGGAATTTTTTTAAAAATCTGTAACCATTAATTATTCATATTTTAGTTATTCCTTTTTAAAGATACCAAATGAATGACTAGGTGATAACTATCACTTAAAATAATAATATTTTAATAGTATATCATGGTTTTTTAACTATGAAGTTGTGTGTAATATATGTTATCAAAATAATTAAAAATTTTTGAAAAAAATATATTTCAAAATATCTTGGGTTGTCATATTGTACTTCCTAAAATAACTAATGTGTTGACTAACTCTACCTTCTCCTCTTTCCCATTCTATTGTCATTAAAAACCTCTCTCCATTTAGTGAATTAAAAGACACCCATCTCCAATATCAATCAACATGATCTCTAAAAAAAGTTAACTTGTATATACTAAGAATAAAATCAAAGGTAAAAAACTCTAGAATAGTACATTAATTTATATTTACATATCTAGATTCAATTAGAGAACACTCTGGGAATCAAGATAGATGATCCTATTTCATTCCCAATGGTGTATCAATTGAATGTGACTCCAAATGGAAACACGACTAATAAGTCATGTTTAGAAATAACTTTTAGGTATAAGAAGTATTGGGAAAAAATGGTATCATTAAAGGTTGTAGAAAAATAACTGGGCAGTGACATGTACCTTTGGAAGTAGATATTCCCTCACAATGATATGTTGGAGTTGAATCAACTGAGTACACTCAGCCTACCTCTACTACATCACCATATCCCTGTGAAACACAACTAGTCTTAGTCATCATTTACTAATACAACTAATAAAGGCCCCATCCAGATATGTAGTTCCTAGAAAACATATTCCTTGATCCCAAGTGGATTCCTTTAATTAAATATCTACGGAAATACTACTTACTATTCAATATTTTTTCATTTTTTACACATTCTATGATGTACATAACATGACATGTGATGGTGTATGATATTTCTACTATTGAAACACTATAGACCGACACCTATTAGAACTGAATAATTCCAAATCTTCTCAACCAATATACCACATTTTTTGGAATCCCTAGTCCTACTCTTCATATTACAAAAAGGCACCCTAATGAGCAGTCAATGGACCACCCACGTGAGAAAATAATGTTAGAAGAAGGCGAATTGGTTGATCTCCCTCAAGTACATTATTATGTTGGGATGAATTTAATTAAGATTAAGGAGATGTTATTTTAAATAATATCCCAATATTGAAAATAATTCATTTAAATAATAATTATTTTGAAATTATATAGTTATCTTCTTGAGTATTTTCTAAAGGGTTTTCTATGTCTTGGAATTTTAAAAAAAATTAAAATTTTTATTCATTGATGAATTATTATTTTTCACGGGAAATTAATTTATTAGGTATAAAAATTGATTGAATATTTAGGGATTTTAATTTTTATTTTCATGGTATATCTAATTTTTCACCGATGAACCATGTTTGGATCAATTGTTTTATTTATAAGATTTTAATTTCTATGTGTTAATTGGTTTCAAGTTGTCTCAAAAATAAAAAGGTATTGAGTTGAAATTATTGAGAATTAGTATTTTTATTAGATTTTAATTTTAAAATAGATATAGATAAAATAAAAAACTACAATAATTAAGTTTATAAAAAATATTTTTTTTAAAAGAAGTAAGAAAGAGTGATTTTTGTTAATCCTATGGTTATGAAAAATAATTTTCATAAATAATTTTCTATGAAATAGAGTAATTATTTCAAAATATTTTTTTAAATATGTCAGTTGAAAATAAATAGGGGGAATAATAAAAAATTAAATCTAATATATATTATATTTAGAGAAATCAAGTAGTCTATTTATGGTAATTACTTACTATTTAAATAAGTACTTATTTATATTTTAATGGTATAGAAGGATGGGGATTGTTTGAAGAGTGTATTAATTAGAACTAAAATTGATGTGAATCCAGGGGATATTTCAAAGTTCGGATTAAATATTTTTTCAAATTCTGATTTATGGAAGACCTATCAAGGTGTTAATAATGAGGTGTTTCCATATTATTTTTTTATTAATGTGTATAATTGAAATATAGTTTTATAATTATTGGATGTTGTTGGTTGGATGGAGTTGAAATACATTTTAATTTATTTAAAACTGTCCAATGTGTAAATTATTTCCATGAAATACATAGAAAAATAAATTATTTCATTTTCTATCATTATTAATGATATGGAAATAGAAATAAATATGATCATGCATTATATAAAGGTAAAATCTATAATTACCAATGCTTGCTCATGATCTTGGATATCAGTAAATCCAATAGTATTTACTTATTCTCGATATCAATTTTTCTTTTATAATCTAGGATGTATCAAATAATAAAATATTTTACAATTTTTTAAAAATCATTAAAAGTACATATTTATATTATAAAACCCATTTTCAAAAGAAATTATTATATATAAATTTAAATAATAAAATATAATATAGAATATTCTAATACACTACCATATCTATGTACTATAGTAGTAGGTAATTACGTGATGTGTTTTCCCCCACCACCTAGAACCTAACAGTCTTTGCATTTTGTACATGTGGGGTATTATATTGAATCTATATTTTATTTTATTTTTGTTAATATATTTTTAAAAACCAATATATGAAAAAATTGAAAAATATTACCTAACCAAATATCATCCCATGCATTTTTGTTTATTTTCCCTTGAACATCTCACAATTTGGGGATTTAATGAGTGTATTTTATCTATTATTGTAATTCGAGCCTCTAAAACTATTTTATTACATATCATTATTAAAAATTATATACATTTATTAATTTTTTATGACTATAATTCCATCATTCTTATCCAATAAATCTTGAATCATTGTGGGACCATGTCGTTTTTCAGGATCCAAATACTCATGAGGAAAATAGTAATATGTAATGAAAATAATATATAAAAATTAATCAATGAATACTTTAAATAATTTCTCAAATGAAAATAGAATTTGGGGGATCCAATATCCCTCAAACTTCTAGAAATGGTATAGTATTAGTATATTTATATAGTTTTATAGGTAGTGGAAAATAGATAGAATGTATTGTTTTTAATTTCAATTAATAACAATGATGTGGTGGAGGGATAACAACTGGACTATTATTATAGAAAAAATCTTGTGGACATGGATAGGGTGGTGAAATTTGCAAAAGATTAGATCCATCCAGATTTAATGGTGGGTATGGGTAATAAAGGGCGATAATATCATTGGAATCATTATACTATGTGTTCATGGGTAGAAAAAGATATGGAAAAAGGAATATTCATTTTAGGTAAATAAAATAATGCATTGGAAAAAAATGACTTATGTGTTTTTTATTCAAGTGTTATAATTTCATGATAAACTATAGAACTAATTAATCATATAGTAATATAATGTGTATAATATCACATCTTGTAATTAGAATACCCATTGGAATAAACTTTATATAATTAGTTAAATTGACATGTCCCCTTGATGAAGCACCCTAACATAATATAGATGATAAAATAATGATCTAATTTGGAACAATAATAAATAAAATTATTTTCAATACACCTGGTTTTCATAAGATAATTTTTAGTTTTCATAATCAAAAAAGAGATTACTAAAAATTAATTCCAATACTCATAATAAACATCATTGAGTTCATCCAATAATCTCTGTCGTACTACTCATTTCTGTGATGTTTTTCATTTTTTACATGTCAAACGCTAACATAGTGACCATAAAATTTAAAATAGTAAATTAATTAAATTATAAATAATTAACATGTTAAATATGTTTATTTTATAATAGTTTCCCCTATATTTTACACTTCATTATGGTTCTCAATTTATGAATTTTTCTAATGGGTTTCTTTAAGGAAACAGAAACACCCAATAGACCTGTATCCATGGGGAACTTCCTTCCAAAGGAAAACAATCATTAGAAGTTTTGACCTATGATGATTAGGATCTCACATTGGTCGAGAGGATGGGAGTTCAAGTTCATCGCATCCTTTTGGGGGGGTTTACCTACTACTTCATGACTCTCTTATAGATATAAGATCTATTCATGAGTCCCTCATTAATTCCCAAGTATGATGTGGGTAATCCCAATATTATCAATCAATTGTTTTCATGTATGGATCTTTACATCATTTTTATTTATCTAATGTTCTTCATCAATAGAGATATCTATATGTATAAGAGGTTCTCCATCAATGAAATCCCATTGTTCATTGTATAGGGATTATTTGGTCATTATGATGATGGTGAGGGTTTTCTAGAAACATATTGGGGTACTCTAGAGGTTATTTTAATCCAATAATTCTATGCTCACTCAAGATTTTTTCATCATCCATGTATATGGGTTTTTTTTATATTTGGATTAACACATAGATGGGCTTTATACTTATCCTTGTGAAAGGAATCATAACTCGCGTAGTTAGGTGACTCTTACCAGGGAACATCATACCTTTTAAAGTCATTTGATAAGGACCTAAACATACAGTTTAATGAAAAGTTGAATGGGCATCCCATAGGAAGGTTTTTAGCCAATGTTTAGTGTGGGAATTATTCAAAAACAATACTGGAAAACTTGAGAGAGATGTGCATTCTTAGGGTGATGTAAACCCAACTTTGAATTTTTCCCAAAAAGAATACAATTTATTTGGGGTATTTGGTTTGAACCATATGGGAGGCATAAAATGTATCCCACTCATATGGGAAGCAAATCCAATATATATTGATTATATGTATCTACACCAATTGAGTACATCGAGGGTATGTCTCATAGTGGAGTATGGCTCTTAATGATGAATAATTTGGGTCTTATTCCTAAGGGGGATTCCATTATAAAGGGACCATGGGGGTTATTTTTACTCATGGTGATTTTGGGGCTTAACACAAAGATTATTCTTAATGAGGATTCCTATATTATGGGAATTGTGATTGTCTTTCATTCCTAAGGAGGATTCCCATCGATTTGGGGCCCTAAGTGGGATTCCTATGTTTCCTAGTTAACCAAAAATATAGTTATTTTAGTTCAATCAGTCATGTGGAGTTTATGAATCTAATTATAATCAGAGTAAACTAAGCCCATAAGAGTTATTCATGGTTTTCAAAATAATAGAAAGTGGAAGATTTGAAAAACTACACAATTTTCCTTCTTTGGTGGTGGAAGAGGCTGGGGTTATGGCACTAACCTCTCTTCACTTTAAATTGGATGTGATTCCAACATGAGGAAGGGACGAAGGTGATGTATGCTGTGCTATAGAGGAGAAATATTGTGACTTACTACAAGGAATTCCATCTACTTACTCTAGAAGGAAGTCCCTAAAATTGGTTTCACAATTGGAGGAGGTTCTAATATCATTTTATATATAACAGAAAATGTAATTCTTACCCTCCATATTTGGAACTGGAGGATATTAATGTCAAAAATGGGAAGGGGGGACAAGGTCTTAACCCTTGAATTTGAGACTAGGAACTCTGTGATAGTGTCCCTAGGGATAGTATTCTCGTTTCAATTGAGATACATACTCACATGCACCCTAAGAAACCAGGCTGACCAACTAGATAAGTGCAGCGAAACTTTGACAATACGAAGACATAACCAAATGGAGGACATGATAATGTGCCACTATTCATGGTTTTTTAGGTCTGGAGGTCTTGGTGGAGGCTTCAACCTGGTATCTTTTAGAAAAGTGAGCCTAGAGGACAATATCCCTATCATAGGTAGATTTGGAAGAGGGGTCAAAGGGTGGATCTTGTATGTCATTGGGTGTAGGTTCATGATGTTGTTGTGTCATAAAGGTGTGCCACATAGGTCCTTATAAGAACTGAAAGTGCTTCATGCCTGGAGAATAGTCATACACAAGATGAATATGCCTCAGTAAATGGAAAACTATGGAAAAAAACATGGGTGAGGCCTTAACCTAAGCACACAAGGTCTCCTATGGTCTCATTTGAATAGTCTCTTGCATATCATTGCATAATTATGGGGCCTCAAACATGAGATTTCCTATTATGGTAAAATGATCCTCAAAATTATGTGTTGTATTTTTGAAGCTAAAGGGACTCTGATCATACTAATCCACTTTAATATCCTATTCTCTTTGGTTTTAGAGAACTACCTGAGAAATTTTAGGGGACCTAGGGGAAGGTGATGCATGGTGAGAGATCTTAGGATTCCATTAATTATTTAATTATTGGAATGAGGATCCCAAAGGTCCTATTTTTGGGAAAGTATGGGACCCTAGTCTTATGAGGTTATCAACCTAGGTCTATTGCATAGGTGTTTGCAATACCTATCACATATATGGGTTAAATGTTAACAAGGACATGTAGGTCCAATGTGCAGGTTCCCGACATTGGTGTACCACATAGGGGGTCTTCTCCTTATGGAATACATGTGTATGGCCCACTCTAGCCTCTTGGAGAATAGGTTGTAGCACTAATAGGTTCATTAGGAAATGTATCTCGTCTCTTCTAATGTTCTTTCATACTTTAACATGCTTAAGGAACTCATCACTCTTTTTTCCCTCCTTTTTAAGAAGGGAATGTTGAAAAAATTCCCCCCTAAAAATTAGATATAAATGAAAGAAGAGGGTCTAGTCCTATGGTAAAAAAAATGGGGATAATAATTATAAGGATAAAATTCCGGAACACGTAGGTTCTCCACGTAGTGTGACCACCTAGGTTGTCTACGTAGGCTTTTGGTTGGAGGTTTAATGCACAGGTGTTGGGCACAAATCTGTGACATAGGTGAGAAATGAATACTGAAGGTGTATATAAATAACCCCTTTCTTTTTTCATTTTATTCATATTCTGTGTTTCTGATTTTCACCCTCTCCACAATGATCATCCATCTAGCTGTGTCATGATGTTCTTATGTCCAAATAAATTTACCAATGATTATACAAAGGTATCCTGACAGTTTTGTCAAGGTATATCCACCAGAGTGATGGAGCTACATGGAGTCACCTTGGTCGAAAGGGTTGTGTGGAACTATCTCGTCTCGGGACATTTATCTAGGTTCTTGTTGTGGAATATGGATTGTAAAACATGCGGAAGAACCTCTATGGGAAACCATATTGGGGGAACTATGATCGGGCATTCCCTTTCCAGATTCATGGATTATTCTATGTTATAATTTTAACATTCTTAATTAAATATTTTAACATAATGATAAGTTTTTCTCTTATAGAAGGTCTCCAAATGGTTACATTAATGACTAAAACTCAGGATGATGCTATGTGTCAAATTGAAATTATCAAATTCATTGGGCCAAATTATTATGACATCATTGAAACTACTCTTCCTGATTTAGAAAAGTGTTTGATTCCATATCAATGTAGGTATCTATGAAGTCACTTCCTTCCTCTGTTTGGGCATGAGATTCTATGGTAGTCTCATATTCTAGTGTTGTAGAAATACTTCATAGAGACATGGTCTATGAAACATACCAATTTTCCATGTTAAAACATATTTGGGAAGTTTTTTCCCATCAAGGAAGTAAAAATTCCTATTGGATGCATTATACATAACAATAACTACACTTCTGATATGATGTCACTTGTCCAAGATCCATGAACTCACTATTATGACTCTAACTTTATTTCTAAGAAGATAGATCAATTCTATAGCCATAAATAAGACTACGACATCCACTATGGGGGTAATTACGGAGTTGATGTGTCCATTTTGGGTGCATGAAACTTGTGTGGAGTTCAAAAAAGAGATGTTCGAAATTCATATTTTTTTTCTATTTTGGTAGGAAACCCATATGTAAAAAAGAATCTGGATATCATTCCCAAATTATTGAGTTAATGGAGTACATAGTCAAAATCATTTCACTTGATTCATGGTGAAGTCGAAATCATTTTGTGTGATGACTACTAAATCGCTGGAGTCCCTATTCTTAGAAAAATGCATGCTTATTTATCCTGCCTAGTAAAACATGGGATGATGAGGATATGACACCATCATTGGCCCATTATATTTTTAAAATAGAAAATAAGATACATAAAGATAAAGATCGTCATCCCATGGCCGGTGTAGATATGCAGACATGGATGGCGGATTTCATAAAATCAGCAAAAGAGGGTTCTCCAACTAGAAGTTTCCCAACTATTTTCCACATTGTAGAGAATCAACGTTTTTTGTGTATGTTTTTTTCGCATATTAGAGAAAGGTGACTACCAACATTGGGGTTACAAGGTTAACCCAAATATGTTTTGATGCTTCTCCTGGATGGCTTTCTTTCCATGTGTCCAAGCATTTATCTACTCCCAGTCTCTGCATCCGGTGACGGCGTTAGTCTAGAAACTTTTGTGATCGCATAAAAATTGGCATAGGGGTAGAATATAGGGTTGTCATCCACTCTATGAGAAATAATCTATAACAATTTGTGTCATTTATAAAATGGGAAGGCCTAGTTTAGAATTTCCTGGCCATTCCAGGTGTTGTTGGGATGGATTGCAACACATTTCATCTCATATTTAGTTATGAATATAGTTAAGAACCCCGACAATAGATTTCACCAATTTTTTTTCAAATTCATCAGTATTTATCCTCTAAACCAGAATCTTAATGAGGTGTTGAAGGAACCAAATGTATCTGCAGAATTTATTTTCTTTCTATATGGTAACCATCCAACTAGAATTTTTATCAATGTTGGTATGTAAAAAATTTATGAGATGAGGTGGTTGATTATAGTATTCAGGTTCAATGTTGTGGTATCCCATATTAAGGTTGAGATTATTTGTGAGAACTAATCTTCTTATCAATTTTATTTCCAAATTAAATGTCTTCAACAATCAAGAACATTTATTCTTACACATTTTAGACATTGGAAGTATCCAATAGTATCTAGAAAATTGTGGAGGTTGATGGATCTAGAGAAATCCAAACTTTCAATCATAGTATGTCCATTAAAGGCATGAATTAAACTAGAGGATAGATATGCCAATTCATGGATTTATTTATAACCTCATGGGGTGATGAAAAGGAGAACATATCGGGTAAAGGCCACGATAACTGGATGTCATGGAATGTGAATCAATAAGGATAGAACTAAAGATGATTCCTCAACTCCAAATCAATTGAACCATTATTGTACAAAGACCACCAATTAGAATAGGGTTAAAGAGATAACACTTCTAATACCAAGGAGGTCCAGTTTTCATCCTTAGGAGGAGGTCGCGGTCTCAACCCATTATTACTCTGAATGCAAAAGGATTCCAGGAGAGGCTTCCATGTCACATGGCTTCATGTTTTCTCTACATCCAACCACATTGAATCCAAACTATGTGAAACACTTTGAAATCCAATTTTGGGAAATCATGACTCACAATATTAGGTATATATGGTAGTTTCTCCCTTTCAAACATTGATTCCTAGTGTTGGGTGATATTACAGAACCCTCTAATTTTCATCCTTACAATAATTTTTCTAAGGTAGCAGATTATCTCAAGGAGATAAAATATTTCATATATGAAACCAATGATCATGTATCAGCTTTGAAGTATGTATATCAAAATCTATACGGAGGAGTACTTAAACGTGTAACTCTTCATCGTGGGGAGGAATGGGACATTTAAATTATCCTTTGTGATTTGTTAATTTTTTTTCTCATTTATAATCATTCCTCTTCCATCATTAATCTTGAGGAGGTTTTATTATTTAGTTTTTAATAGGAGATAGATGAGAAACCTCGAAGGTTTCTGGTTCACCGAATTATGGGTTTATGGGAACCCTTATTTAGATGGTGGATTAGGCCCTCAGACCCCCAAACTCTTTCTAGGTGGGAGGAAAATGGTAGAGGTGATGGGGATGGATAATCCTTAGTTGTTACCTCAGGTCTCCATTTCCAAAAAGAGTAGTACAATATCTTTTCTATCACTTGAGAGGAAGTGAAGGAGATAATTAAATTTGGTATGGTGAATATGTTATAGTGATTATTTGTGATATCATCTGCTATTTTATCTTTGTTGACCCACATTTTTTACTATGTTCATCTTTTTAAAAAATCATCAATGATTTCCTCCCTTATGTGATTTAGTACTGGTCCCTCAAGGTTTGATAGGGTTACTCTAGGGGAGTTACAAATTTATAATGATTAATTTTTTACATTGATAGAGAAAGTGTCAATTAGAATGGATACAACTAATATCACTTCTTCAGAGAGTGAAGAGGGTCATTGTAATGTCGTATTCACTTATTTTGGGTTTCATATATTGGTTCAAACATTCCACTTTTCAAAACATTTCAGATCTATTTCCTTCACTAGAGTACTCGGTTGTACTCAATAGTGATAATTATGGTTCTCTAGAAGGGGGAGGGAGAATCCTTGGTAGTCTAAGGATTATTTTTGTACTAATCCCAACCCCAAAATCACTGAAAATATTATGTCGGTTGAAGAATTAGTAGAGAAGAACATCACTAGGGCCAATATTTATCATGATCAACATTTTTTTTGAAACATTAAATATATATGATGGTTCTATATAAAATGGAATAAACTATAATAAGATGGATTATTTAAATCTAGACATTGATATTCCATGTTACATCAAGGATTTAAGGGAAATTATTAAGGAACATCATGGATTTGAGTTTTCTCATTCCCACTTTATTCATATATAGTTGTTATTATTTTATCAGTTATTTCATATTGAAGTTCAAATCATGAATGATTTTCTACAGAGAACATTGATAAGTCCCATTAAGATAAGGGTATCTAAATCCATCTAACCCTTAATAATTCTATATAGGTATCAACTAAGAATTTAGAATTGGGAGGTGGTCCATAACCTATGGTCATAATGGGTGAATAATATTAGAAGGGTGTTCCTATCAAAGAATAACTTGCTCAGATTACTAATGTTAGGACCATTAGGGATGAATATACTAAAGTTGATGATCTATTACCAAGTGAATTTAAATGATTTCCTTGACGATTCACGTTTTTATCAGAACTTTTGAAGCTAAAAATGATTTGAATTCATTATTTATGGTCGTCAGATTATGTTACTTTGTCTGAGGTTGAATCATCTACGTTAGCTTGGAAAAAAATGGAAGGGGAGTAATCCATTGTCTAGAATGTTGTAGATCAAGGAACTTCATTAATTTATTGATTCTAGGATACATCCCTACCCCTTATAATGGTGCTGATTTGGATTTAGAGCTACATTCTACTCCATGTGTAATGCATGGTAGGACTTAGAGTATCATCTGGAAAATAAATTTACAGACATATTTGGAAGGCATTCCTTCACGGTTTCTCTAGCTTCCAATTCTTTTCATCATATTGGTATTTCATGGAATTTATTATCTCCCAATCCATACTTATGTGAATGAGACCAATTTATGGTATTAGAAAAAGAATAAGCATCCATATAACCTTATAAATGCAAAACTAATCCCCAATGTTGAAGGATTTAAAGCTACATAATCCCAAGTGGATTACAAAAATAACCCACACTTGGATGAATTTAAATTTAAAATTTAAGAGAATACCATTCAAGAGTCACTCCAGCAATAAAAATTGCCTGATACTATTGAGGGACTCAAAAATATCCATCGTTCATTATGAGAATCCCAATTAGAAGCATTATGTGCCATTACAACTGCCACAGATGTGATTCACAATACTGAGGAGACTTAAGCCATTCGACTAAATCATCTACAAGAAGTTAATAGGTCTCATGATATTGTTAAATAAATATATATTTTTGTTGAAGGTATCTTTTAATATATTACAGAGATACACCATCTTGCAGATGTTCCTCTAATTTACTCTATAAATTAAAAGTGTTTTGTTTCAAATCAAATATTTCTTCATCCCTACATTCTTACTATATTCATAGCATCAAAAATAATTTAAATAGAATTACATATTCATACAAGGTAATAATAATTACATTGATAATGATGGTGGTGATTTATATTTTACCTAAGAAAAGTGGCCTAGTGAATGTAGTATGACTTTTAATAGAAACATATAGAAAACTCAATAAACAATGAACCTTTTTTTGACAATTCCATTATTTCTACCTAAGCTCAATATGGTGGAGACATAATAGGTGAAATAATGATTTCTCATAGGAATCCCTATTTTTGTTTTCATCCAAAAAATATTTGGCCCTTTTAACTTTTTATCGATTGATATTTTCTAAAACATATATAGTGTAGGTGTAGATAGATGAGAATCAAATTTTCTCCAAAATTCCCTTTATGTGGTTTCAATATGGTGAGTAATGAAAATAATTTTATGGGTATTTTAATTCCATGAAATTTGGAATAAAATGTCTAGTATTTTAGGTCAAAAATATTTGACCACAATGTTCAAAATAATGATCCACATAGGGTTTTCTGGTCAGGAATGTTTGTACATTATTTAGATACCTCCAAGGGGAATTTTGAGACACAATTTTGTGCATTCTGAATCTAAAACATGGTATTTAATAATATAGGAAGTCTATAACATGGAGTTAGTTACCATCGCTTGAAGAACCCATTTGGATGGTTGTTTTATGTATGGACAACTAGGTAGAATACTAAATATTGTAATAGTTGATTCTATATGATGACAGACACATTACATAGGTGAATTATGCATGGCCAATTGGGAAACATACTGCATAGTTAGAAAAAAGAGTTATCAAGAATTTGACATTCAATTGTTAATGGCCAAATGATATTTAAAATTTTTATGCATCAAGACCTAGGTAATTTTTCAATGTAATGATATATAATAATAAAAGGATCATCATTAATGACATATTCCATGAATAAGAAGCCACTCATTCAATTATTTGATGTGTGGATGAGGGTAAATTTTTTAGATGACCAATGTTAGGGGGAGAAGGCCCCTTTATGACAAAGTATTATGTTATTTTTCAATTTAACAACATGAAACTAAGACATTAACTATATATTTTAGCGTCTTATGGTAAGGGAATTATGCTATGGACCTTAATGTCGTGCAACAAAGACATTATGTTTTGTGGTTTAAATTCATGTTGCAAGGAAATTATGTTGTGTAGTTTAATTTCATATAGAACGAAAATTATGATGAGTAGTTTAGAGTCATTAAACATGAGAATTATGTTGTGATGTTTAATTTCATGAAAAAAAACATTTTGGTGCAATAATATAAGGTCTTTAGCTATGAACATGGGTTTGATAGTTCCATATTCTTGATATTTTTCCTAGAAAAGTGATATTACATTAATCTATGGAATGAGATAGTTGTAAGGTGTGATTTAGGGATTACCAAATCTGGAGAGCGGTATTTGAAAAAAGTGGTAATAGAATTAGATGAGGTCTCTGCCAATAACCAATTTACCAATTCTTAAAAAATCCATTATGGGGGCTATTTTATACAAGGCCAACTCGGGCACATACTTCTTATTCAACAGTGTAATCCTTTGAATGAAAAATTGGTTATGTAGGAAACTTATAAAAGGATAACTAAGGCATGAAATTCGTAGTTAGACAAAATTTATCTCATGAATTATGACATTATATCCCCTAAAAATGATGACTGTTTATGGAGATTTAATATTCTCTAAGCACTGAGTTTGGTTTGTTGTGAAATGTTCTTAAAAACAGAAGGTGTTTTTAGGTAATAATTTCCTACGAATTGGGGGAATAGTATCTCTATGAATGTCTGACCCAAATACTAGAAGTATGGTGTCTGTAGTTTGAGGTCATAAGACTTGGACCATCGTACCATAAAAATCATTGATATGTTTGGCCCTTCAGATCAATATTTTCCCAATATGCGTCAAAAAAATGGAGGAGGAAATTGTAATCAATAGTCTTGGGGTTCTTATATCAGGAGAGATAAAATTGGATGAATATGATAGATAATGGTGGATTTTCTTTAAATCATGGGTTTTAGTATTTTGTTATCAATGCTCACAAGGATAGAAGAGTCATCTCCAATCGGTGATGTTACGACTAGTTGGAAAACCCGCATGTGGGATTTTTTATTCAAGGACTACTAGGGAACATTATGCATAATCAAATAGTTGTATCCTTCAACTAATATCCTAGTTATGTGGGTGACTTATGAATGAATAATTGGGATGAAAACATCATAGTCAGGAAAAGGATCCTTCTGGTTTGAGACATTATATCACTATGAAATGATGTAAAGTAATGAAGATATGAAAGTTTCCAAGATTGAGAGTGTGAATTGTGAGAGAAACATGTTTGAAAATATAAGAAGCATCTCGAGTGACATTGGTTATGAGTTTGGAGTCCCTTTTATAGTTAAAAAATAATCATATGTAGGAGGGGGCCATCTATTATTTCTTTGGTAGGCTCTATATAGAGAGGACCCAAAAAAGATATATCCACCATGTATTTTTTATTTTTGGTAGGATTGGAGTAATTTTTATTTTACCTCATAGTATAGAATATAATCCATGTCCTAGTATTTAATAAAAATCTAAAGGGGATGAGAATCAAGCCATACGTAGTTCTATGGGTACAATGTTGTTTAAAATCATGAGGCAAGGAAATTATCCATGTAGTTTAAGGTTATGTGATAAGAACAAAGGTGTCTCAACATAAAGATAAATATAATAACATAGATAAAATATGTTTTAGGTCCCAAGCGTCCCTACATATCTTTTCGGAGTAAGAATCACACCCCATATAGTTCTAATAGATATGGTCTCACGCATACTATTAAAAATTGAATTTGATATCCTCATGTAGATATTAATTGTACACAAAAGTGTAGATGATTTTCCATTTTGGGTAGTAGATAGGCCCATTATTGATGATCTAGGGGCCATTACATATATCATGGGGTAAGAATCAAGCCAAACATAGTTCTTTATAGACCGTGTAGTTTAATGTCATTCTAAAAGGGTATTTGTTTATACTTTTAAGTTCTTTCATCCAATACCTTGAAAGTCTCAATATGAATAGATATATATTATGCATGTAGGAAAATACATTACCAAAATCCTAATCCCACATAATCTATTCTTTGTTTTTGAAACATGGTTTGCTAAAGGTTTCTTTTAATGAACAATAGAAACAATATTGAAATATATAGGCATGTAGATTATGTTGTCGATAGGATAAGAGACAGATTCAAGGTGTCACAACATATCTCATTCGAATGAGAATCAAGTCATACGTAGTTCTGGAATTCCCATGAAATTTAACATATACAGTTTTGATGAAGATGAATAGATGTGAAAGGACCAAAATATTATGGCTAGGCCATGGTGTAGGACCAAGGCATTAATAATATAATGGTATGGAAACAATCAAGCCACACATTATTCATGAAAATGTTCCATGATCATGTTTGATCCATACACATGGGGAGTGGAGGGACCTTGTGTTGTTTTCACAGTTGGACCAATGATTAGAAACATGGGCATCACTATGTATCTCATTGGAATGAGAATCAATCGACGCATAGTTCTTGATGATGATTCCCCAAAAAAACTAGGCTTTAATATAGGGAAGGGGATTTCATATTTTCTATAATAACGGTTGGGCCCAAGACACCACATGGCATGAAGATCAAGGAATATGTTCTTGGAATAATTACATGTATAGATTTGGTTCATGCACAAGAACCATATGGATTTATTTATGGTTTTCTATTGACCATATACTAGAGATATATGCATTACAATGTATCATATAGAGATGAAAATAAATCCACATATAGTTATTGAAATTATGTGTAGTTTTAAACCATACTACAAGGACATGAGGTTATGTTTAATTTCATGTGGGACAATGGGGGTATTTTACATTTTTAGGTCATGCAGAAAGCATCATCAATACTGTGCAGTTTAGCATCATACATGACAATAGGGATCTTTTTTCAGTTAATATAGCTCAGACCATAGTAAAATAATGTCATGTAGGATGTTTAATTTTGTGAGTTCTATGCAGTTTAATGTCATGTATTTAGGATGAATGGTGTCTTTAAATTTTATGTCATGTGACTAGGATGTCATGTCATACATTTTATCATCCTACGACAAGGATGGTGATGATGTGAAGTATAACATCATACAACATGGAGGTATTCGACACAATAATGTTTAATGTCCTGCACCTAAGGAAAATTTCATGCTATTACAAAAAGTACTTCTTCAAGAATCTTAAATTTGCTGTAGTCCTAATCATCTCTCTATCCATGGATATAAAGGAATAAGATTTGTTAGAGTAGACATTGCGAATGGAGTGAGGTCCCTCCCAAATTGGCTGATGTTTTAGGGGATTCTTTTCTAGAATCATCAATGTACTAAGGAATAATACCTATTCTCCTTATAGGAATGAACGAAGGTATAATTTCTTATTGAAGGATCGTGCTCTATGATTCTAATAGACACCCATGTAATGAATGTTAATCAATATCTTTTCAGCCATTCACTCTAATTCATCAAATCATTACTAGGATTGTTAATTTTTTAATAGATGATCAAACATGGAAACATGGAGCAAATGAAACTATCTTCAAACAAGCAAGACTACTTCTGTTCTATATACTAGCAAATATGAAGCCTCTCATGTAGCTATATAGGTTGTAGTCTGATAATCCTATAATGCATGAAAGATATTATTTATCCAAGTCGTCTTATCTTTGTCCACCATCTTATAAAGTATGTCTGGCAGGTTCTTTTTGAAATTTTGTATATATCTATTAGCTTCTACATGAAAGAAGGATGAGTTGTTGGATTTGATTTTGTAATCTGATATACCTTCTCTGCATCAGTATAACAAAAATTTGTTCCATTTTCCTTTAATATGGTATGAGGCACACCAAATATTATAATTATCTTATCTTTGATCAAGCTAATGATGCTTATATCCTAGACTACATTTAAAGGTATTACCTCAACCCATTTAGAGAAGAATTCATTGGTAGTATGTATTTAATTTAACTAATTAGCTGGAGATGGAGGATATAGTCCAAAAACATCCATGCCCCATGTGGTGAATGGATAGGTGTTTTTGGAAGTATTTTGAAACTCTCGGTGTTGGTGGATGAAGTTCGAATGAACATGGAAAGGAATAAAATCTTAATGTATTTTGTAAAATCCTATGTCATCATAGGTTAGAAGTATCCAATCCATCATATTTTATCCAAAATATTATACCCAGACTGGTGTGAAATACTTGAACCTATATGTAATTTTCCCTAATAGCCATAGTCTCTTCTTAATCAACAAATATGAGACATACTATATCAAATCATCATTTATATAGGAATATTTGGTGATGTGGGCCATTATGAAGATTAATATTAGATGCTCACTGCTAGATTTTCTCATCTTCCATTCTTTCTAGTGGGAGCATTCCATCCTGGAGGTTGTTCATGATTGGAATCACCCATCTCATGGTAGTATGATATGGCTTAGAAATGGGGTATATTTCATTTATCACTTCTATTATTATTCAAATGAAATGTGATACAATGAAACGATGGGAAATGATGATGAATGTCTTGTGCCGATTTGGATCTACCAATGATTTAACATCATTTTCCGATGCATTTTCATGGGAATACGATGACTGCAGAATGTAACTATATATTGACTATGTGGGTAATTATTCCATTAAACATAAAACATAGTCATATATGGTGATTAACTAATCATTTATTGTGGTGTAATATCCATTTAACTTCTTGAATACCAAATATGATTCTCTCTACTACTCCTGGTGGTTTATTGGTATTTGAAGTCCCAATTAGAGTCCTAAAATGATATCCTCACATTCTTCTTTTTTATTAGTACCACCCTCTGATACAATTAAGGAGTATGAAAAAACATACTTCTTTAGAGAGATAAGTACAATCCCAATACCAAAATTTTCCATTTTAAGGTTTTCTATTATCTTCCCCATTAGACTTCTAGATGCATCATCAAAAAATATTTCCCATTTTTCAGTGCTATACTGAATAGATAATACCTCTTCATTGGGTAATTATGTACCTAATTAATTCCCTTTCATAAATAGATGCCAAAGAAGAAATTTTCTAAGTCCTAGTCGTTCATTTTTTTCTAAGGGACAAACTGTATATCGAACTACTAAAAAATAACTTCCCACTATGCCATATATCTCATTAATAGAAGATGACATATAATAAATTTGATTGGCTCATTGGTAGAAACCAATTGGATAGCATGATTTTGTAGAGAGTGCCTCAAATTTTCAATGTATAATATTTATTGTAGGAAGATCTTATTAATTTTTAAATAATGATTCTCATTGTCAATCATGGTTCGAATGAGAATAAAATGTTTTTTTTTCATTCCTAGAATCATTATTTTGTACAAAAAATGATCCTAATGATCAATCCAAGGTCGTCAGATATATAATGATAGGTTTTCCCTTAACAAGAAGCATAAATAATAGTGGAATAATGAGTTATTTCTTGAATACCACAAATGATTCTTGAAATTATTTGTTCCACTGATATGTTACACCCATGTTCTACAATTTGGTGATGGGTTAACTTTTTCCATCAAAATTTTCTATAAAGAACTAAATGAAGGTAAGGTTTCCTTTATGTCCTATCAACTATTTAAGATTTCAAGGAGTTAGAATTTCAATGATAGATATAGTCTTCTCTGGATAAACTTAGATGTCACAATGGAATTCGATGAAGCTAATAAATTTTCTAGAGGTTACCCCCGAAAAAAAATTTTAAGGGGTTTATCTTCAGATTAAGATGTTGAACATTTCTTAATATGGTTTCAAGTTATGTCCATTGGTTATAATGTTGATTTTAATTGACCACTATATCATCAACGTAACATTAAATAAACATCCCTTGGAAGGGGCTCAAGATGTGATGCATTACAGGCCGATATGCTTCACTGATGTTCTTCAAGCCAAAGGGCATTACCTGAATGATAAATACTCCCTAAGGGGATTTGAAATATATAGAACCCTCATATTTTGGGGCTATAAAAATATGTTTATACATAGAATATATATCCATGAAGTAGAGGTCTTGATAACCAACCGGTTCTTCAATCAGGTGTTCTGTGATTGGGACCATGAAGTCATCTTTGGGATAATGATGGTTGATATATCTGAAATCAATGAAAACCAAAATATTCATTTCTTCTTCTTTAGATGAAGAATTTTTTCTATCCATTTTGGGTTTTATACCTCTCAAATAAAATCAACAAGGATAATATTTTCCACAATATCCTCAATTATGTAGGTGCGAGTCAGGTGCATCCTCCATGATGCTTTCCTGTGTCCCAAACGATATTCTAGAAAACCCATGTGGTGGGTGGCCACCTCGGGGTCAAGGCCTAAAATCCGTGTGTAGTTCCATGAAAACACTTTTCAATGTTTCATTATGAATGATTTGTATACCTATCATTCTTTAGGATTCATGGCCACACTAATCAGACTGGGGCATAGATATTATTTTGTACCTAGATCTATCTCTCAAATCTCATCCACAGTGGTGGATATGCCTTCCTCAAATGTTGGATGGGTATCCTTGAGATCATCTTAATATTCATATTCATCATTATCCACTATTTATTCTTTTTTCTTGTGAGTATATGATAAATCAAGTTCTTCCTATGGAACTGGATAGCCTCCATTCAGACATCCATAGGATAGAGTAATTGTTTGGGGCTCACTCTCAAGCATGATTCATTTTTAGAGTCCCGAATGGAAAATAATGGATTGAGAATGAGTCACATAACTTTATCTTATAGTAATTATAGATTCATCTTATACATCTGATAAAACTAGACCTTTTCATACCTCGGGAGTAAGAGGAAGAAAATTTTCATTCAGGATTTCTCTATCACTAGGATATTTGATAATATCTCTCATAACATTAGACTCAACTATAGTGATTTACATTATGGAATATTCTAAATGAGTACATTAATTTGGGACCACCCCGTCTAGATCTTTAATAGGCACGATTTAATCCACATTGAGCTATTTTAAAGGGTTATATGGGATCATATCCAATCCATTTGGGGAACTGATTCTAGTACCATAATTATGCATGGGATATTTTCCTCCATTATGATAGAATCATGCATCATTATATTATGTCTCATTGGACTTTAATGGGGAATTATAACCATAAAGTGTCCCATTTTGTCCATTAATAAGATATTTGTGACATTATTGTCATGATGAATTGATGTCTGCATGCTAATGTAACCATGGTCTTCTGAAAAAAAAACATTGAAATTTGTATCCAACAGGACAGCCATGAATTCTTAGTCGGACATGACTCCCACAAATTGATTTCTAAGAATAGTCACACCAAGAGGATCCTACTCATTCTTTTCATAACCCCATAATGTCATAGATTATGGTTTAAAGTGGGATTCATTGAGACAAAATTGGAAAAATGTTTAGACCGGAATGAGTATGAACCCTGATCCATTGTCACAAAAGGTATATTCTGTATGAATGTCACCAATTAATCCAAATATATACATGGGCCTTATGTTTCCTTCCATGTCAACTTCTTCATATTGGTTTTTAAAGAGATAATTACATGGAATTTTGTAGGATCAATCCACAAATTATATTACTCACTGGTAGAAACCTTGACTTCAATATCCTAAGGTCCTGATAATGCCACAAAAATTGATTCTCAAAGGTCCTTTGATAGAATCAAAGAATAAAATATTAATAAATTACTAGGAAAAAGGGATAATTTCTTCGGGACATCGCATTTTTGATCCAAAGGTCTACACTTCCCAAAATATGGATTCTAATTTTTAAGCACTTTTAGAGCTGATGTTCTTGATGTGGATGGGGAATACCCTTGGATTCTAGTAAAAAGTGTTTATGTTCTCGGTGAATTTGGTCGATTGGATCTGAAATCTCATCAAAGAAGAAATGGTGTATCCTCTAACCAATATTACATGATGATAATGTCAGGGAAGACATTTTCATGAGTGGAGGAAGAACATTTTTTTACTGCTGAGATTGCAGGAGAGCTCTCCCATGAGTTTTGGCCACATAGATGATTTGAGTTGGGTTTTGATTGAAGTAGTGTATCCTAGAACAACCAAATATTCCCATGTATCCTCGACCGTGATGAAATCTTCACCAAGTTCTGCAATCAAGTGTAAGAATATTATGTTAATAATCAGAATCAGCATGTGATAGGGGATCTATTAATTGAATAAAATTATCAAAACCAATGATTAACTCATCATCTGATGAAGATTCTTCATGAGGGGACTACTCCTGTAGGTTTTTTTGACAAGGAATCTCACGTTATTTTGGTATGGTTGGTATTAATTCTGCTAAGGTCAAGGATAATTTTTTCTTTTGCATGAGAACATATTATTCAGTTTTCTCTCAATCCATCTTACCATGTATCTTCTCTAAGGACAATCTTTTAGAGGACTGGGATTTTGATGATACAGGGAATGCGGTAGAGGAAGGGGTTGATGGCACACATGGCTTATCCAACAGTGCTTGGAGAATATAATGAGTCTAGTATAATGTTTTTATGACCATCCAGTCAACAAAAATTTACATAGTCTTACATTAATCATCATTCCATTTACCTCCCTCCTCTGGATTCATAGTAGAAACACATGCTACATAGGCTGGTGAATTTTTCAATTTCACTTTCCCAGATTCCACAAACTTTTTTAGGAGGAATATAAAGACAAAAAAATCCTAGATGGTGTTTCCCAACATTTTATGTAAGATGAAAATAGTTTGGGAGATATTCATCACCTAATTTTCATGGCATCATAGGATTTGAATATTGAACTAAGTTGTTTTCCAATGCATTGAATAAGTAAGTGGGGACTCTGTCATTTCAAAATGAATAGAATTTTTTTTCAAGTCCTCATACTATTTATGTCTATGATCTCATTGATCCTCCTAACTAGGTGACCATTATTTTTTGACACTTGGGAGGTGGAGTCGTATGGCATGATGTTTTTTTTAAAGCAGGAATGAATACATGACACTGCTTATTGTTACTACAGTGGCCTCTTCATTTCCTTTTCAACTTCCTTGAGCAGATGGAATTACTTGAGAATTGTACTTGGTCTCTATGATGGAATTATACACCTATTGAGAAATTGAGGCCAGATCCCAAAACCCACCTCTATATATCCCATGTATTAATAATATGGAAAAATTATCATGGAGATTTTATAGACTAATATGCAACATATCTTTGTGGTGGAGTGGTTGGTTTAAGGAGTACGTAAATCCTTTCACCAAGAAATGAAATCTAAAACCATGTCATTATCCACTTGTTTTTTGTTCACAAGATTGAAAATTGTTGTCTCCTATAGGATTGATCTGAACAAGAAGAGAATTTTTTAAGAAAGATCTTCAGATCCCATAACTGATTGACACTACAAACTTAGGTACCATAAAAAGGGTATCCCTTAAAATGATTTAAGGAGGCATCAGAGTTTCACTAGCTCTTGTTGTTTAGGGGTACTCATCATGGGATCCAAATGAGATATGGAATGAGCCCAGTAATGATTCTATTCTCTTGAACCATTTAAGATTGGAAATGTGAGATTTCAAAAATTTGGCGGGGGAGGGGTAGGATCCACCAATTCGGGGCAAGCCTTCTTTAATGGTTTTATCGGTGCACACCATCCTTAAATGGATTTCAATAATGTCATTAAAGAATAATTTTTGTTAATAAGAATCCAATTAATATATGGATGAGCATGACCTAATCAGGTGTTGCGACTAGACCATGAATGGTTGATGTGACCATTAGGACCACTGGTGGAGGAATTGCAGGTATCTACCATTGGTAACCCATAGGGACAGACCAATAAGGATGTTCCTAACCCAGTTCTGGTTGTGTACCTAGTGGAGGGAATACGTGATCTTCTACTATGGGATCCAAATATACTTTTTGATGATATCCCACATTGAGAGGATGTTCCCTATCTATTTTAGTTGTTGTATAAACCCCTCTCTAATAAGCTTCATTGACTGGAAGTGTCAGTAGAAGATCTTCTAGAACAACATATCTTATTGAAGTCTACCTCAGAGTAACTCGAAATTGAGTCTTCTCTACTCTCCCCTCACTTCTATTTTCTGAAAAAATATTGCCTGTAGTAAATGGAATTGACCCTTTCCAAGGGAAGGTGACACAAAGTATTACACTTTGATTTACCCCCATTAAGTTCCTTTTCAGAAGGTAGAGGTTGATTATTTGAGGGGATGCCCAATTTTTTGACAATCCTCTTGTTTCGGGTTTGCACACCTCATTCATTCATTTTTGTGTGGACCACCATACGAACTAAAACATCTTCCTCAGAATCCTCTAAAATTTTCTCTTGTTTTGGTGGAACTTCAATGTAATCATTGATGATGTTCACATATGAGTAATGTATTGCCGGTATTCTAAGGGTTTCGCTGCGTGATCACCTTCTTATGGGCCCTCCACGAGACATGGACCTCTTCTTTATTGATTTCTAGGGATCTTTTTTATGGATAGTAACATTAATGGAATATCTATAGTTTTTACTCATACGTATTCCAAGTTAATTTACTAGATTAGTGTATGGGATGAATTGTGAGGATTCAATCCACAACATCTACCCTAATCAAGAGAAAATCAATTCTCACTTAGGAGGGGATTTTTTAGGTGAGAAATCTCCCACCGCTGTGGGCTAGATCCATTCTTTTTCATATTTATAGACCCTTCCACAATGATTGGTTTTCCCTAAGTTTTATGTTAAAAACTCCCCGAGCCATGTGGTCTAGGGTTACTCCTAAACTGTTATGTCTTATATTTCCACAATATATCTTATAATTTTATAGATGTTTGCTTGAACATGGGCTAGGTGCATTATTTGGAACTCACATAATTCACATGTTTCCAAAGACCTTTATGATATTTCTGACAGTTGTTGAATCTGAAAATTAACATCCTATAAGAGGGACACATGATCAATATTCTCAGATGCTTGATTAAAATGATTCTCAACATCCGGATCTATTATAGATTAATGATTGTGATAGTTAGTCGGATCCTGTTCCTGCTGTGTATATATTCTGTCATGATGAAATTCTATTTTTTGTAGATGTCTTTTGGAAATAACATTTCATGATACTACTAATTGTGGTATTTGATGATAAGTTACTACAGTTAAATGAATTTCTCTATGCACACCCCATTATATGATACATACACCAGATGGGGTATCTATAATTAGATGTCAGGGCCTCATTTATTAATCGAGGAATGCATGTTAAGGGATCCTTATTGTTTCTCAATATTTTGATATTGGGAAGCTAAATGGGATGGAAATTCATTTTTTCACTACAACACTTCTTTTACAATGACATGATATTGATACTCATAATATGGTAATACTATTTCTTTTAAATGTGGAAGAGTTTTACAGATGATGAGGTGGAAGAATTTCATATAGTCTTTCACCAACACGTGTGGAATTCTATATTGAGCGGTAGTTAGAGGATAGAATATGACTATTATGCCATCTTTCACTAGTTGTTTCCCCATGTCTATTATATCTTCATCGTGTGTCAATAGTGGTTCCTCGACCAGGTATGAACATAGTGGAATCTTCTGAGTTTTCTTATCATAGACAATGGGTTTAGATGAGATTTCCTCTTCTATGTTGGAAGTAAAATAAACCAAAGGTGGTTCGGAAAAGGACCATAACCTTTGGTTGTCTTTAGATTGATAATGGATTTCACTTGCCAGAGGCATGTCATCAGACATTCTTGGACTTTTGTTTGAAAGTACCACATTATAGGATGATTTTCTCATCACTACATTACCAATTGGAGAATTATATTTACTATGTGAATCACTACTACGGATAAACATTTCACAATGAATGCTAACATGGGGATCACCCCCACAATGGATTAAAGTAAGGAGAATGCCCTATTTCTACTTATTGTTTTATGCAAATTGATATTTTCCATGTCTCTCATCATGATATATTCCCCCAAGATTGACAGGATCATTTTCATAAAGCAATGCTTCATGAGGAAGTGTCTAATGAGGACCTTTATAATTACTTCTAATTCTCCTGTAATGTGATAATGGGAGGGTAGGATATAATGATCTAATAGGTTTACATCTGAGGGTTTTAACAACTAAATATTTAATCAAAGCCATATCATAGTCCACATCTCTATTTTACAATCCTGTTTGATGACAATTCATCTTGGATTCCTTCTTACAAGAAACTATGGCCACTTTTTGGGAGAATTGGTGGTCATGAGTAGGTTATTGTTCCATCCCGGGAGGGGCCATTGGAATAGACTGATTAACTCTGATTGGGGTGGGTTTATATTCTTGATCTTGATGTACAAATAATATTAGATACTTTCCTCATATCCGTTATATATGATATAAGAGTTCTGTTTATACTCTATGGTGTTTCATTATTGAGATACCCCATTTTGGGGGATAGGGTTATATTTCATTACCATGGGTATTACTGTCATTTTCGTGATGATGTCCTATGATGTCTATATGATATAAAATGGATTTTCATTTTCTCTTTCCCCACATCCAATATATTATTTCTTACTTTAGCTACTAGAATGGGGGTATACATCCATTCAATATCTTGAGTAGGTGTGTGTGCCTAATTTTGTCTTACCTTTCCTTCCAGTGGATACTGACAATTCTCATGCATGGAGGAAGAGATTTCAGTCTACCCTTTCTTTTTATATGAAATTTCTGACTGAATTCATTGGGTTCTTCTTAACGACACTGCTCATAGCATTAATGGGTTCTAACATACATGTGTTCCCATTCATTTTTTACCACAAAAAATGGTCGGAAAACTTCTTTATGTGATGCTAGAAGAGTCATATGGTGGGATTGGTGGGTGTAAGTAGGTGTATATTCCTACTTATAGGTTTCTATCATATTTGGTAGTTCATCTTATTTTAATTCCTCGACACAAGTCTGTTGGCTGGATGAATAAAGGATGACATGTGTATAAGCCCGCTCACTATCTGCCACCAAACTGGGCTAGTGTTATTTTCTAAAGGATGAAAAGGTGTTAGCCTACTAATTTTTTGCTATTTCTCATTCATTGATGACAATATTCTTGTACTTGGTCTAAATGACCCAGTCTGGTTGGTTGTGGAAAACACCCTCATCATGTCGACGGTTAACTATCGTAGGGTATTGGAAGGTGTGATTGTTTGTAGGATCGATTGATAAGGATCCATGTGTCACCTTATAGAGGCTTTAGGTGGTTTCATGAATCACCTCCCTGAAATATGGTAGGGGATGTTTTTTGTATTTGGGGATAATCCCTAGAAATGGATGAAGAAGATAGTTGAAGTTGTCTTATTCTGGACTACTGATCACCGTTGACCAGACTGTCTATGATGATGGTTGAACTGGAGGTCCTATCGGGCATCCCCTAGTGTTTGGACCAACCCATTTTAAGGGTACTCTATGACTACTAAGTTTGAGACCCATTATTTAAGATACTGGGATGGCGATGACATCCTTAATGTAGATGAGGATCCGACATATATAGTATCTAGGTAGTTCCATGGTGAAAACATAAAAGAATCCATGAAATTTAAGGGTGTACTAAAAAGAAGTTCATGTATATATATGAAAAACACATACAAGGAACTCTGTCAATGGAGAATCTCATTTGATTTAACACATGAATTATTACATTCGATGCTTGACCTATGGTTGACGCTCCTTCTTGTCACATTTTCTAAAGGAATGGAAAGGGAAATTACTTAACACAAATTGATTCATCCTTTGAAGAAAACAACAAAAATTGACAAATGAATGAACAAAGAGAACATTGCACAAGGGTCGCGCAAGTACTATCATGGTCGTGTAAGTACACCTGCGTGCCGCATTTTGGTCGCGCAAGTCACTTGCGCGCCCTAAGTGATTGTCACCCAGGGTCTTCAACATCCTATAAATAGACCCTTTGGGCCCCCAATTTAAAGGAGTAATTTTTCCAGAATTCAGATACAGAGCTCTGAACGCCAAAGTCTCTTCTTCAAGTCTTCCAAAGACTTCTAAGGTAATTATTTACCTAGAATGGAAGGTCTATACAAGAGGAATAAGGTCTAAGTGTTAGAAATCACTAACACTTTCACGCCTAAAGTGTTTTACCCTTAAGGGAAATGAACATACTTGCGTGCGTCCTTATCTATTAATTAAAACTTGTGTGCCCCTCTTCTAGAAGTACCTCAGGATAATTCTAAAGGCTTTGGTCAAGGATCACCCAAGTATTACCCTAATGGTTAACAATCGCACAAGTAGCCATGTGCCACGCAGGTATACCTGCGTGACCAGGGACTTGCACGTCCACGCAGTACCGGCGTGCCTGCTAGGACTTGCGCGCCCCTATCTTTTTCGGTGCCTTTACTTCCAATTTCACCCATCTTACGCCATTACCCCTCTTCTATTCAAGATTCAGTCTTCAAGACACTCTTTAAAGCCATTTATAGCACGATTTCTTGATTTGAATTCCTTATCTGAAAGGAACTCCGTGGAACATCTCTCAAAACCTAGTGATTTACACATATTTATGTCACTAAAGAGTGACTTTTCATTCATTCAACGTCATTATTTAAGATGAAAGAACCCCTTAACTTGGGAATACATTTCAGGAATAAGCCCCAGTTATAATTCCCATTAATTTTGGGAATCCTCCTTAGAAGTAAGCCCCAAGTCCTCTAATATGGGCATCCTTTTCAGGAGTAAGCCCTAATCTTAAAATTCCCATATACGGGCATACTCTTTAGGAGTAAGACCCAACCATAATTCTCTTAACTTGGGATTTCTTTTCATGAGTAATCCCCAGTCTCAAATATGGGCGTCCTCCTCAAGAGTAAGCCCCGAGTCCCTTTAATTTTCAAATCCCTTTAACTTGGGCCTCCTTTTCAAGAGTAAGCCCCAATCTTAATTTATCTTAACCATTCCTAATTTACGTTTGATTTGGGCTTCTTTCTCAGGAGTAAAACCCAATGATAAGTCCCCTCCTAACTTGGGAATCTTCCTTAGGAGTAATCCCCAAGATTAGAGTATCCAATTCTCCATAAAGCACATATACCTGTATGGACCCTATTCCTGGATTTCTTCCCTTAAGTAAATCTTAATCTTCATTTATTCTGGGCAGTCATACATACATAACACCCACATCATTTCCCATGATTGCATCTTTTGTGGCACAATTGTCCGATTTTACCAATACCTCTTGTTTCTCACACCGAGCATTACTCACGTGAGCTTAGAGTGTAAAAGTAATTATGACATCTTTCTTTGAGCCATCAATTGTGCATAAACATCATACTCCCTTTCTTGAACTACATGGGTTCTAATTCCTTTTCTAAAACAAAGGATACATAGGTAGCCCATCTGCGGGTAAGATCCCAACTCTGAAATAATTCATGTACTTCTGAATGACAATAAACATCAAGTTCCCCACTGAGTGGCTTGAAAACCAGTATGGTCATCATAATGACCAAGAGAATTTTATGTATTGAAGGATACCATTGACTAAGAATCTATAACAAATACAGATGATTCACCATCAATGAAGAACCTCGAATACAAATAAATGATTCTCTGAATTTCCTACATATCAATCATTGATTTCCAGACTAAAAGAAAGCTCATTTTATACTTGGTAATGTAATAAGGATTCACGAACATAACATAAATCTATAAAGAGAGTCCCGGAGTAGACAATAATTCCCCTAAAAACAGTGTGATGAGTCCGACCTCCCATCCTCTCGACCAATGACGATTCCTAAGCCTCCTCAGTCCACAACTAATGAGCACCTACATTTGGAAAGTTGGTCCAAATGGATATGGAATCATTGGATGAATCCGGTTCTACGAACAAAACCGTTAGAAACCGATTGGAATGTTTGAACCTTCAATCAACAAGGTCATCCCCAATTTGAGAGGAAACAAAAAATGGTTAACCCGACGTGAATCCTTAACCAAGTTAAAATTATGTTTTACTTATTTGTTAGGCCCCTATTTAAAACTCAATGAGAGGTCCAACAAAAACAATCATTGACATATGTTCTCATCCAAATGATGTAGTGGTTGAATTTATCTTGATTACGTCTGTTATATAAAATAGGAACTCTTTTCCAAGATTTTCGACATTATAAGAAATGGCTGCTCTCAGGTTCACACCTGTGAATACCACTGCTGTGAATACCACTGTTGCTACTCCTGCTGGATCGTCATCCGATCTGAGAATGACATCACCTACTCTGCATCTTCAATTTTGGGTATCAAACGTGTTGGTTAAAGAGTACTATCAACACGGTACCATCCCAACTCTGGAGGCTGCCCGAAAGTCCCTCCAAGTGAACAATTCACCTTGGTCATCCGGATAGTGACGAACTATTATCAAGAAGCTGGCGGTGCTAACCACCGTATCCAACCGTTTCAGGTCGTTATCCCCAGAACACAATCACCATTCACTCCCATATTCTGAGAAGGTGAATGAGCAGGTCCCTCAGGGCCTCAATTCAAGGAGACAAGAGTCCTTACCGAGGGCTCCCATTAACAATCGCCGCCAGACTCGTGCGGCAGTGCGCCCTCAACATGATGAGGGTACCGACTCCAGGCATTCGGCTCAGGTTCCTCGAACCCGAGCAGGAAAGAAGAATCGCCAGAGGAAAAATCTGGTTAACAGGGATCAGGTTATCATCTCTGCCATCTCCGAAGAAGTCCACCAACCTAAATTGGTGGCAAGAAATGAGGAGCAACACACACCTATCCGTTTTAATTCCACTACCTAGCGGACTCTTCTGGCAGCATCATGCCAATATAGCCAGGAAATTCCGGCGGAGCACTATAGGAAGGAACATATACCTATTTATACATCATCAGCTAGTCAGTAGGCTCATCTGACTACATATGATAGAGCTCTTCAACCACGTTTAGCGAAGTGCAATCAGTAGGCACATACACCCACTAGTATTGATCAAGCCTACCAACAGTATTTCTTAGTAGCACACGGAGAAGTACGTCGAAAATCTCTGGCGACAAATAGGAGGCAGACTCAACTTTCTTCCCCCACACTTGAGTACTGTCAGGATTCACTAACAGGAAAATGATGACAGAAGCAGGAACATACAACTACTACAAGCATGGAATGGACGTATATCCCCGTTCCGAAAACTGAAGTCACCAAGAATATTCTATCTATGGTGAAAGAGCAGAAGAAAATCCCTAGTCATATTTTGGATGCTTTCCAGGATATTATAACAGCTTCAGCAACATCTCAGGGAAAGACACATAAATCTATCCCTACCAGTGGAGTGACACATCAACAGTTCACTCTGGAACAGAAACATACATCTGTTTTAGTCCAAGAGGGTTGTGGGGCATACTCCCTATATCATACGGACAACCAAGTCAGGAACATACACCTGATTTGACTGGAGATCATCAGCCTAACCTAGCTATCTCTCCTCATCAGGCACATAAACCTACTCAAAGTAGCCACTTTCGTTAACAAGTGTATTCCAAGGTGAGTAAGAAGGCGTCTAAGAAGAATACCCGCCCAACACAGTCAAGAGATTAAGAGCTAGTCTGTAACAAGGCTTTGCTCGATGATGGAGTCATTGAAGCCCTCAGAAAGTTATCAGTTGGAATTCAAGATTCTACTCCCTCATTTCCCAATAGTGGGAACATTAATTCTGAAGGATTTCAATAGACACTTCCTCATGAAGGCTTTCTTCATGACAATTTGGCCGATCTTGAAGTTTCATCTTCAGATGATAGCCACATGAACCCTTTCTGTGGTCAGAAGACCAAGGATCAAGAGATCTCATCTTTTTCTGTAACCCACCATGGTGGTCCTCCCCATGATAATGAATTTTTCTGCGAAAGTCCTCTCCGTAGTAGTAGTACAAATTTCCCAGAAAATGATCAATTAGACAATGTAGTGCCGGGAAATCCCTCTTATCTTGAGGAACTTTCAAATGAGAAACCATCCATGTCTGATGCTTCATCGCTAGCAGGTGAAATACTTTCTCAATCAGAAGATATCCCAGGGTGTAGGTCATTCTCCTAACCACCCCTAAGTCATGTATCTTCTAGTTTGATCAGTGATTTCTCTACCAATCTTGTTGAATCCTATGAAGCAACAAGGAAGAACCAACTTTGGTCTAAACAAGTAGAGGAATCATCATTGAATGATAAAGAGGAAATGTTGAACATGAGAAAACAACTGGTGAAAGGTGATGTTCCAGTCATGTTTTGGCCTTTGGATGGCTTTCAGTATGACATTCCAGAGATGCTGATGGAAGATGGGATTTATGATATTCATGTCAACATATGGAAAAATCTTTTTCAGTTGAGAAATAAAGTATTATCTTATGATGAATATGAAAATCATGTTAAGATAATAGAAGGGTTACAACATTAGATTGATTTGGCGTCTCTATCAGTCTCTCGATATCCGAAGGCTGAAAAGAAGCAGAGAGCCCTTCAGCGTTCATGCCTTGGCGCACTAAGAAGATTGCACCAGTTAATTGAAAATGCCCCATATATTATTCATGTCCGAGGATGGGGTGTTCATGGATCACTACATTTCACCGTGCTCTCCTGTCAGCAAATCACGCCGAAAATGATCTCATGAAATGTTATTTAATGTGGCCAGCCACAGTCAATGGGTTTTGTTTGTAATCAAAAGCTTGCCCAAGAACATGCCTCAACTAGTTCTTCTCAAAATCAAGAATACAGAGAACAAGTTGTTGAATTACTCTTGCATCAATCAAACAAGAATATTGAACAGGACTCTCATATGGAGAAAGCACATCATCAAGTGACAGAAGTGTCGGAAATCATCCAATGGTCTTTCGAGCCGGGTGATAAAAGTGGATGTCGATTAATGCATCCAGTTAATTTCTGGACTGAGGTCCACAAGATTAGGAGAGGTTTTATGAAAGTCTCATACATAGCATGACAAGAGCCACCCCATATCTCTAGACTGGGGACTCTTTTAACCCAACCCTCAGAATCAACGAATATGATTCGAGGAGTTGAGCAAAGACAAAAGGAACATCCCCAGTCCACTGGACTGGGGACTTTTTCAAATCATAAACCCCCTCCTTAGAGAAAGTCGATCTTTTCTCAATTAGGGAAGAAGCCTCAAGAGGAACGAAGAGACAAATTATCAAGAGATTATCTCCAAATTATGGTTCTCCAAGAAGTTCCTAAGGGATCAAACCAACAAAAGGCAATGTCTCAGCAGGGACATGGTAGAAGACAATATCATAGAAATGATGATGGAAGGGATGAAATGAATTATGCATTAATTAATGTCATCAATGTCGTTATTTCTGATCCACCAGATGAGGCTCACTCTGAGGGATCAGATAAAGAGGTTCCTGTTCAAGAAGTTGTATGCACAGACACAAATGAAGAAGTTGTGCGTACACAAAATCAAAGGCTTATCCAAAATCTTGGCGTTCCTTCAAATAACCAACTTCCCCCTCTCCAAAGGGGATCAAACAAGGGGAAGGTAAAGACTCAAGTTACATATCCTTCCTTTCGAGAAGGAAAATCGCTCTCACTAGAGAAAAGATTTGCACAAAAGATGAAGAAATGAACGAATTGAAGAGGTTGAACGCAGAACTACATCAAGATGGTATTCCTCCTAAGCATTCTAGAGTCAGTCAGCCAAGGGAGTTTGTTACAGCTACTGGGATGGATCAATAATATCCTACTTTATCATTACACCCTCACAGGTCTAATCCTACGGGTCAAGTGCAACAAAAATTGGCAGTGCTGCCATCAGTTGCAGTACCAGCTGCCATACCTGTCCAAACTTCGGTTATTGCACCTGCCCAAGTCCAAGTTCAACATGATGTTTCTAAAAAGTTAATAACTACCATTGAGTCATTAATAGCTCAGTTAGAGAGTATGGAAGGGAAGCGTGCACAGGTTCAACCAGAAATTAAATCTTACCCTGAATGGGTAGATTCAATTTCTCCCCTATCATGTTTTGGGAACCCTGTATTCCCTATTTCCAATGGATCAGGCGACCCTGAATAGCATTTTATGCATTACGTGTCTTGTTGCGATCCTATGTGGGAACTTCAGAGCAGAAAGAATTAGTGAAACTCATATTCTTCGTGTGAACCATGCAAGGACCAACTTTTGTCTCGTATACAAGCTTGCAATCCCAGTCAATTACCAGATGGGAGGATCTTCGCCAAAGATTCCTTCTCCAATTCAGTTCAACATTGCCAAAGAAAACAATTTTTTATCTTACAAACTGTATGAAAAGGTAGAATGAAAGGGTCTCAGATTTCATTGCTCGCTATAAGGGATTAACATATTCCCTAAGCATAACACTCCCTCAAGAGGAACTATTGACAATCTGTGTGGAAAATATGCCTAACGGGTTACGCACACCGCTGATCCCTGTGAAATACACAGGAGGGTTCCGATACCTTACTTTAATCAGTCAACAGATTGAAGATTCTCTTATACAGAATAAGGATAAATCTTGTGTAATTCCATCATCTCTAAGAAGAAGAATGGGTAAACCAGAAACTGCTAGAGTTATGCTCAAACAAGCACCTGTACCTGCTTCTATATCAAAACCTTCATCTTCTCAAAGGGCTCCACCTCCTGAGCGCCAACAATAGAGGACGTTTCTTCATGATAATCAAAGATATCAAAGGAGAATACAATTTTAGGATTTGAAAAACAATGTTTACTCTTTCCGAAATGAACTAGTTTCTGGTTATTTCATTTCGGCTCTGGAAAATAATTTGGTTAAATTGCAAATACCCAAGAGGCCAAACAAGGAAGGAGATGAAGACCATACCAACTATTTCATGATTCATCAAATATTGGGGAATCCCATCCAAGAGTGTTTTGTCTTCAAAGACCTCCTGCAAAAGACGGTCGAATCGGGACAAGTCAAAATGAAAGGTTCTTCAGCTCATGTAGCATGTGTTAATGCTACAGTTCCAGAGGAGTCAGGCGAGTGGCAAGAAGTCAAAATCAAAAAATGCACAAAAATATGATGATTGGATGGTCAGAAAGATTACTAACCGAACTCATGCTATTTTTCGAACACAATTGAAGAAACCAACTGTGCCTTTTGCCACGAATGCCGCAGAAAAAGACTCTTCATTAGAGGGAAAATCCTCAAATAAATGGCACAATTCCAAGAAAGAGGAACACTTAGAAAGAAGATGAGTATGTGTTGAAGCCAAAGTTGTCTTTGACTCTGGAAGATTTCATTCCATCTACTTCGAAGCTACGAGCACCGTCCCACCAAACGGCACAGCCTAAATTGGCTAGTCAGGCAGAGTCTTCATTGGATAAAGAGTTAATCTTTGGTTCTGTTAATATGATTCAATTAACAGATCCGTATGCCAGTCGCGGTTTCGATTTTGATGAGCTCGAATTCCCTATATCAAATAGAGGAATCAGAGGAACTTCCAGAGGCTCAAGATACAGGGGAATACATGGATCTTTCAGAATAAACTATTCCAATTCTACCCCTGATAGAACTGTGTATGTAGCAGAAACTCATGGCAGACCCCTTCAGCGAGCTCAACAAGAACAAACAAGTTCTTCCACCAATAGAAAATTCAGTCCTGGCACAGTTATTCTAGAAGACCAGTTGAAGGTTCCTTCTTCTTCCTCTCAGAAAGTAAACGGATCTAATCAGTCTAATCTTCCAAAGCCAGGAATATTGACAACTCCTATCCTCATACAAGATGCATCAACTTCCAAAGCATAAACTTCCAAGAGACCTGCTAACCACATGTTCCTGTTGGGAAAACCCGACCATTGGAACAAAATTATGCTATATTGAAACACCTGTCCGAAGTACCAACCAAGTTATCAATTCTGGATTCTTTGAATATATCAAATGATCTTCGGGGGGCACTCATCGAGGCTTTGTCAAGTCCTCAAGAGTTTGAAACTGAAATTGCTATAGGTGAATTCTATCACATAGAGAATAATCCTGCAGAATGTCATGCAGTAATATCTTTTACTGATGAAGATGAAGATGATGTCGTGCATGGACATATTATACCTTTGTACTTATCTGTCAAGGTCAATGGCGTAGACGTCCAAAGAGATTTCATTGATAATGGTTCATGAGTCAACCTCATGCCTATTCGTACACTTCGTTGATTAGGCCTCATAGAATCTGATTTATCTCCTTCTACCCTAATTTTACAAGGATATTATAAAAATAAATAAGAACCACTGGGAAAAGTTACACTCAGAACTCAGTTTGGAGATCTTGTATCCAATTCAGATTTCATGGTTGTTGATTAAGACTCATCCTTCAACATCTTCCTTAGAAGACCCTGGCTACATAAACATGTGGTATCAATTTATCCTACCATCAATGTCTCAAATATTGTTTCGATGGTCAAGTTGGTACATTTTATGGTGATAAGGGCCCATTCAAGACATGTGAATCTCAATACATTGAGGACGAATTTTATCACATGAAGGGAAGGAATAAATACACAACAAAGGAGATTACAAAAGTTAATACTCCATATGGTTTGGAGAAGATTCCAGTAAATCCATTTACACATGTGAGTACATATTATGTGTTGCCTATCAGTCAAATTGACAAGATATACCCAAATCAAAATACTCTTATGGAAAGATCCATAATGTCAATTATGAAAATCGACCAAGACAACATGGGAGAAATTGGTAACCCACCAAGAAGTGATGAAATCCAAAATGGTGACGTCTTCATTTCATCTGCTGAAATCCAACAAGTCTATACTTCACCAATGAGGGCAGAATAAGATATAGAAACATAAGAGGTTAACAATGATGTCGATTCCCAATCCATCATCTCTTCTTTATTTCCCAAGGAAGACCCTTCATCATCAATCAGGTCAAAATAGAAGCTTCTTCTTCAAGATATTCAAATTTTAACATCTCTTCTGATCATGAAAATTCTGCTTTATCATATACTATGAAAGTAGAAATGGAATAAATAACACATATTGAAGAAGAAGATGAAGATCTCAAAGACTCTCCTCCATCATTTGAAGAGTGTATCTCTACCACCGTGGATGAACTCAAAGAAATAAATCAGGGTACAAAAGAAGATCCACGCCCCATTTTAATCAGTGCGTACATGAATCTTGAAGAACAAGAGATGTATATTTCCTTTTTAAAGAAAAATTGAGAAATTTTTGCTTGGAACTATACAGAGATGCCCATGCTTGATCCTGATGTTTCTACTCATCATTTGGATTTACCAGAAAAACATCGAGGATTTAAGCAAGCCACGAGAAGAACACACCCAACTTATGCTTCCAAAATTGAAGCTGAAGTGGATAATCTTATCAAATCTAACTTTGTCAGATAAGTTCAATATCCCAAGTGGTTGGATAATATTGTCCCTGTGAAGAGAATAGCAGACAAATTAGAGTTTGCATCGATTTCAGAGATCTTAATCGGTATTGTCCTAAGGATGATTTCCCAGTTCGGATTACAGAACTTTTAATTGATGCAACAGATAGATATAGAGAACTTTCCTTCATGTATGGATATTCTGGATATAATCAAATCCGAATAGCCCCAGAATATGAGGAATCCACAGCCTTCGGAGCCCTCAGGGTGTGTTTTGCTACCGGGTAATGCCCTTTGGCTTAAAGAATGCGGGCGCAACATATCAGCATGACATGCATTGTATCTTCAAAACCCTTTTTAGGGAAGTTTATTGAATGCTATGTAGACGATTTGGTGGTAAAATCCAAACAACGTTCTAATCACTTGGCTGATTTGGAATTCATATTCTGTAGGCTTCAACAACATAATTTGAAGATGAACCCCATAAAATGTGCCTTTGGGGTAACCTCAGGAAAATTTCTCGGCTTTTTTGTATGCCATCGTGGTATTGAAGTCAATCTTGAGAAGAAAAATTCAATCCTTGGTATGTCACCTCCTCGAAATTTGAAATAATTAAGAGGAATTCAAGGACACTTAGCCTATATTCGGCATTTCACCGCCAATTGGCAGGCAAAAGTTTACCCTTTACCGAATTGATGAAGAATGGAGTCACTTACGAGTGGAATGAAGAATGTCAAGAAGCATTCGATATTCTCAAGAAATACCTCTTGAGTCCACCGGTACTAATTCCACCTGTTGAAGGAAGACCACTTATCCCCTACATGACAACTTTATAGCGATCATTGGGTCCCTTTCATGCTCAGAAGAATGATGCTGGGAATGAAAAGAGCCTCTACTACCTCAGCCGGACTATGATTGAAGCAGAAAACTGGTATTCAAGTATTGAGAAGTGCTACCTGACATTAATATTTGCAGTTCAGAAGTTAAGACACTACCTGAAACATCATGAGGTCCAATTGGTATCTCGCAATAACCCGCTCAAATTCATCCTTAGTCGTCCAATGCTTACAGGACGTCTGGCAAGGTGGGCAGTTATTTTTCATCAATTTGACATTCAATATTCGTCTCAAAAGGCAGTAAAGGGCCAAGATCTGGCTGATTTCCTGGATGAACACACTTTAGTGGAAGAAACATCTTAGTATATTGAACTCCCTGATGAGGAAGTCTTCTCTATTCAAGAAAGTCCTCAAGCATGGGAAATGTATTTTGATGGTGCTTCCAGAAGTCCAACAGGGAGGAAAATGGAAAATCCTAAATTCAACAATGTTGTCTTGGGAATTGTGCTTATTTCTCCAAAAAAGGCTGTGTTGCCTTATTTTTTCTTATTATGGGAAGGTGGTACCAATAATGAAGCACAATACCAAGATCTCATTGTAGGCTTGGAATTGGCGCTTCAAGCACAAGTGAATCACTTAAAGGTGAAAGGTGATTCAGACCTGGTAATCGAACAAGTCAATGGGGAGTATACCATCAGAAAAGAATAACTAATCCCTTTGTATGATTACATCATAGAGTTAATGGAGGAATTCCCTTTGGAACCACCATTTTCTTATGTCCGAAGATCACAAAATGCTTAAGCTGATGCACTGGCTAATATAGCCACAGCTCTGGCAGATCTAAATCGGGAAGAGACAACCATCATTATTGCCCACCGTCATGCAATTTCACCTTATGTTTGAATTAGAAAAGAGGAAATTAAAGAAATTAGTCTCATTCCTGAATCGTATGGTCATACTACATGATGGATTTCACCTATCAGGGAATATCTTCAAAATGGAACACTTGCTCCTGATTGAGCCGAGAAAGAACAAATCTGGCGACGTGTGGTCAATTTTACTCTTTATGATATCCCAGATCACCAAGAGAAAATTCACTACAAACGTGGTTTGGATAGAGTTCTATTCAGATGCATTGATGGTGAAGATACAATTTTTTTCATGAAAGAAGTGCATGTTGGAGTCTGTGGTGCCCACCAATCTGGACACAGACTGTCTGATCATATTCAAAGGCTTGGATACTTTTGTCCTCTAATGATACAAGATTTTGTTTATTTCACAAAGAAGTGTCATTCATGCCAAGTACATGCTAACTTCATTCATCAACCTCCAGAGTTGCTTCATACAGCTAAATACTCTTTTCTATTTTCCACATGGGGAATGGATGTGGTGGGACCTTACCCTTCAGCTACAGCCAAGTAGTATAAATATATTCTTACTGCTACTGATTTATTTTCCAAATGGGCAGAGGAAATACCTCTTAAGGAAGTCAGTTCCAAATGAATTTTTAGCTTCATTAAGTCTAACATCATTACCAGATTTGGTGTCCCTCATACCATATTAACGAACAATGGCACCAACTTCTGTTCATCAGAGGTGATGAAGTTGTATCAAGAATACAACATCAAATCCAACCATTCATCCCACTATCATGCAGCGGCCAATGGCCAGATAGAAGCGTTCAATAATAATCTTTCAAATATACTTCAAAAGATGGTGGATAAAGATAAGAAATCGTGGCCTGATAAACTCTTTCATGCTTTATGGTCTTATCGGACTACCACCTTCACTGCAACGCGGTCAAGTCCATATTCACTAGTATATGGAACGAAAGTCGTCTTGCCCATTGATGTTCAACTACCCTCGCTCAGAGTAGCCATTTGTGATCAGTCATCTATAGATGAACAATCTCAAAAGTGATTGAATGAATTGGAATGGTTATATGAGAAAATATTGTGCACTTTGCACCACTTGGATGTCTATCAGAATCGAATAGCATGAGATTTCAACAAAAAAGTTCATCTTCGTTCATTCACTCAGGGAGAATTGGTATTAGTTCTCAGAACTCCAATGATACAAGGAATGAAACCTCCCATGCTTGATCCAAAATGGGAAGGACCTTACTCAATACATAAGGTCTACTCCAATGGAGCTTATTATTTAATCTCAATGGATAGAGGACTCTTTACTACTCCAACCAATGCTATATTTCTGAAGAAATATTTTGTATGAACACAAAATAGAGCAACAGTCCATGTGTACAACCTTAAACTATTATCACGTCCCTTACGTCCAGCATGATGTTAAATTGCACCATTCAGGGTCAATGCATATGACCTTAAACAATTCTCACTTTCGTTCAACATGACGTTAAACTGTGTCCCCCATCATCATCCTTGCTATATGAATTAAACTATATAGAAGTCCCTTACATCTAGAAAGATGTTAAACTGCATAACCAACGGTCCATGTATACGACCTTAAACTATTGGCAGTTACGTCCAACATGACACTAAACTGTATCGTCCCTTTGTCGTCCAACATGACGTTAAACTATGAAAAAGTACCTAATACAACCAACATGATGTTAAATGGTGTACTCTTTTGTCTTCACTGCATGGCATTAAATTGCACAGTCCCCCTTTTGTCCAACGTGACATTAAAACTGCGTAGTCCCTTTATATGTCCTACATGACATTAAACTGTGCATCATTAGGGTTGTTGCTACCTCTTTTTTCTCACACCGAGTATGACTCACGTGAGCTTATAGCAAACTTCAACCATAACACTCTCTATGGGATACTAACCATGTGTATGTCCCAACACTATTTTTTAGGTCGTTGTCCCCAAGGACAACTTGATCTCTAATTCATTCTTTAATTGAACTACGCAGACTTTGATCTTTTCCTTCTAGGATGGGTACATAGGCAACCTCTCAAGGTTCAAGCCCAAAACCAATATCTTCACATCAGTTCACCTCCATCTCATTCGATGTTGATTCGTGAAACCGCCCCTAGAATCAATATCTTTATATTGGTTCACTTTCGTCCTTTCTATACGATGTTAAACTATACAAAACTTTTGTCCTGTATGACAATAAACAACAATATTCTTTTATACCCTCACCTGAGAGGGAATCATTCTTTACATTGATTTTCAATCATGTTTCACTTCAAAGACTATGTGCATTCATGGCAATACTTGAACCTTTTATCTTGGGTTAAACCATCATTTCACTAAAATCCACTTTCACCCTTCACATGTACGAACCTAATTTGTACAGAGGGTAGTTCTAGAACTACGTGGGCATGATTACCATCCTTATGGGATACGTTGTAATGTTCGAGTGTCCCTCGAATCTAGCCCCAAGTCTTTTGGGCCTAACCCCAAATTCCACTTTCAGTCCCCTGGCTGAAAAGTCCCCATGAAAACACACATTATGTATTTCTTAAAATGGTCCGAGCTCTATGACCCTAAACGAAGATCTCTCATTCTTTTTTCCCACACGATGTTAAACTGTGTTTCAAGAACTACATACGGCTTGATTCCCATCCTTATGGGATACGTAGTGAAGTCCAAAATTTCAATTCAGGACCCAGCCAGTACATGATTATGGTTAGCCTTGATATGTGTATCTCTACATACATTGGATAATACCCATTTTCTGTGTCATAATCCTAACCTTAAATATTTTCAGATCTTCATAACCCTTTTCTTGACTTCTAGTCACAAAAATGTCCAATTTCTGAGAATTCTATTACCTGACTATGCAGCACGTGCCCTTAGGGGGCCTTGTATAAACAATCTCCATAACAGATTTATCAGCCAAAAGATACTATTATTTGACTATACAGCCAATGCCCTTAGGTGGCCCTGTATAATTCAACCCCCTAACAGGTTTTTCAGATACTGGTAAATTCATTCTTGGGAAGAAAACCTCTTTTGTCCTTATTGGTCTTATCGAAAATATGTAAGGATCCATAAAAATTTCCATCCTTAAACATATTTATTTCATGTACTTTTTCATGATCTGAAAGTATTCAAGTCTATGGTTTATATTTTCCTTCCCTATGTTTGGGTTAGACCTTCGTAGGAGTGATATTCATCTAGTTCTTTGATAATCCTATTTGGAAAATATCTTCTCTATTTTCAAGTACCTATTTCCATATAGAAAACTCTCTGATTTGGAAAATTTGAATCCTCATAAACATCCAATGGCTTTTTAGCAGTAGAAAAGTAAATTTATGAGAGTTCTTTTGCCTGACTATGCAGCACATGCCCTTAGGCGGCCTTGCATAAATAGTCTACATAACGGACCTGTCATCCAAAAGATGCTATTATTTGACTATGCAGCCAATGCCCTTAGGTGGTCCTGCATAATTCAACCCCCTAACGGGTTTGTTAAATAATGATAACTTCACTCTTGGGAACTACTTATTCTAATTCCTTTTATCCCTTTTCGTATCATTCCTCAGATTAAAATTTTCTTTGGTCATAGTTTAAATGTTATACCTCATACTTGAACATGGTAATATGTTTTCAGATAAATTATCAAGGAATTTAGTCAATGTTAATCCATTTGGTCAAATTTATTTCAACCTTCAACATTAGTCTTTTTTATGTCCTACATGCATGACTTTAAACTGCCAATAACCACAATGACTCATGGTTGTTTTCCCTCAGAGTCAAATCCTCTTTTCTCTCTGGATCCAACTCTGAGGGGGGACTTTTGTTGACGCTCTTTTTTGTCACACTATCTAAAGGAATGGAAAGGGAAATGACTTAGCACAAATTGATTCATCCTTTTAAGAAAACATCAAAAATAAAAAAAGGGATGAACAAGGAGAACGTTGCACAAGGGTCGCACAAGTTCTACCATGGACGCGCAACTACACCTGCGCGCCGCATTTTGGTCGCGCAAGTCACTTGTGTTCCCTAAGTGATTGTCGCCCAAAGTCTTCAGCAGCCTATAAATAGACCCTGTGGGACCCCCATTCAGAGGAGGAATTTTTCCAGAATTCAGATACATAGCTCTGAACACCCAAGTCTCTTATTCAAGTCTTCCAAACACATCTAAGGTAATTATTTACCTAGAATGGAAGGTCTATACAAGATTAATAAGGTATAAGTGTTAGAAATCACTAACACTTTCGCGCCTAAAGTGTTTTAACCTTAAGGGAAATGAACATAATTATGCACATCCTTATATATTCATTAAAACTTGTGCGCCCCTCTTCTAGAAGTACCTCAGGATAATTCTAAAGGCTTTGGTCAAGGATCACCCAAGTATTATCCTAATGGTTAACAATCGTGCAAGTACCCATGTGTCGCGTAGGTATACCTGCACGACCAGGGACTTGCGCGCCCACACAGTACCTGCGCGCTTTCCAGGACTTGTGCGACCCTATCTTTTTGGGTTCCTTTCCTACCCATTTCACCCGTCTTATGCCATTCCACCTCTCCTATTCAAGATTCAGTCTTCAAGACACTCTTCAAAGCCATTTATGGCATGATTTATTGATTTCACTTCCTTATCTGAATGGAACGTCATGGAACATCTCTCAAAACCTATTGATTTACACATCTTTATGTCACTAAAGATTGAGATTTAATTCATTCAACCTCATCCTTTATGATGAGAGAACCCCTTAACCTGGGCCTCCTTTTCAGGAATAATCCCCAGTCATAATTCCCATTAATTTTGGGCATCCTTCTTAAGAGTAAGCCCCATGTCCTCTAATCTGTGCATCCTTTTCAGGAGTAATCCCCAATCTTAAAATTCCCAAATATGGGAATCCTCTTTAAGAGTAAGCCACAACCATAATTCTCTTAACCTGATCTTCCTTTTTAGAAGTAATCCCTAGTCTCAAAAATGGGAATCCTCCTTAGGAGTAAGCCCCAAGTCCCTTTAATTTTCAAATCCCATTAAACTGGGCCTCCTTTTCAGGAGTAAGCCCCAGTCTTAATTTCTCTTAACGAGTCCTAATTTACTTTTGATCTGGGCTTCTTTATCAGGAGTAAAACCCAATAATAAGTCCCCTCCAAACGTGGGCATCTTCCTTAGGAGTAATCCCCAAGATTAGAGTATCCAAATCTTCATAAATCACAAATACCTTTATGGACCATATTCCTGGAGTTCTTATCTGAAGTAGCTCTTAATATTCATTTATTCTGGGTATTCATACATACATAAGACCCACATCATTTATCATGATTGCATATTTTGTGGCACAATTTCCTGATTTTACCAATACCTTTTGTTTCTCACACAGAACATGACTCACGTGATCTTAGAGTGTAAAAGTAATAATGAAATCTTTCTTTGAGCCATCAATTGTGCATAAACATCATACTCCCTTTCTCTAACTACATGGGTTATGATTCCTTTTCTAAAACAAAGGATATGTAGGTAGCCCATCTGTGGGTACGATCCCAACTCTAAAATAATTCATGTCCTTCTTAATGACAATAAACTTCAAGTGCCCCACTGTGTGGCTTTAAAACCAGTATGGTCATCATAATGACCAAGAGACTTTTATGTATTGAAGGATACCATTGACTAAGAATCTATAACAAATAAAGATTATTATCCATCGATGAAGAACCTCAAATAAATATAAAATATTCCATGAATTTCCTACATATCAATCATGTTTTGTCAGACTAATAGAAAGCTCATTTCATACTTGGTAATGTAATAAGGATTCACGAACAAAACTTAAATCTATAAATAGAGTCCCAGAGTAGACAATAATTCCCCTCAAAAAGGTGTGATGAGTCCGGCCTCCCATCCTCTCCACTAATTAAAATTCCTAAGCCTCATCAGTCTACAACTAATGAGAACCTACATTTGGAAAGTAGGTCTAAATGGATATGGAATCATTGGATGTTTCCGGTTCTACGAACAAACCAGTTTGAAACCGATTGGAATGTTTAAACCTTCAATCAACGAGGTCATCCCCAATTCCAGAGGAAACACATGTGTTATCTTTGAGAGTGGGAGGGACCTAAAATGTGGGTGATGTAATCTTCTCAGTTAATGATTTAGGTTGGGTTCACTATTTTTCCCTAAGATTTTGTGCCTCGTTACAATTTCCAAATTTTGAATGGTTTCCAATGCGGGTGTTCATGGAACTGGGAACAACCAATGGTTTTGTTTCCCTGGGGACCTTCTTTCCAAAGGTAGACACTCATTAGTTGTTTTGACCAATAATTCTTAAGAACTCAAATTGGTTTAAAGGATTGGATGTCGAGCTCATCACACCATTTTGGGTGGAATTATCAATTATCCCAGGAAACTCTTATAGATTTAATAAATTTTCATCAATCCTTCATTAGTTACCAAGATTAATGTGAGTCATTCTGATATTATAAATCAATTATTAACATGTATAGATCATAGAAGAATCGGTATATATCTGAGTTTATTCAACAATGGAGATATCAATATGTATTTTAGGTTATCCATCAATAGAATACCCTTATATACTACTTGGAGATTCATTGGTCATTATTATGATGATGCTCGTTTTCATGAAACATAATGTAGGACTCTAAAATTTATTTTCATCTTGGGGGACTAAAGTCTCCCTTTAGATTATCATCATCTAGGGATATGGGTTTTTTTTTGATATTAAGATAGAACCCAAATATGGGATTCATATATACCCATGCAGAAGGATTAAAATCCCATGTAGTTTGTGGCCTCCTAATAGGGAACCTATTACCTTTTAAGGTTGTGTGATAAGGACCCAACCATACTATTTAAGGTAATGTGGCAAGGACATCTTAGATGAAGGTTCCAAACCATGTTTTAGTGTTGGAATTATGCCAAATAATCCTAGAAACCTATGATAAATGTGGATTCTCAGGTTGAATCAAGCCCTACTAGGAATGTGGCCCATGAATAATAGGGTTGATTTTGGGTATTGGAATTGAACCTCAGGGAGGATTATAACATATCCCATTTAGATGGGAATCAAAGCCCGTGATTTTTGATAATAAGGACCCACTGCTATAAATTCCCTCATGGGTATGTCTTGCAGGGGAGTATAGACATTTGAGATGAATATGTTGGGGCATATTCTTAAAGATTATTTACTTGTAAATAGAACATGAGAGAAATTTTATCTCATAGGATTTGGGGGACTTTACTCAAGGAATACTCTAATGGTGGATGCCCAGATTAAGGTAATTGTGGCTGGGGGTTATTCTTAATGTGGATTCCCATTTATCTCAGGCCCTATGTAGAATTCCAAAATATCATGGTTACCAAAAATCATAGTTCTCATTGTTTTATTGGTTAGGTGGATTGTGCGTGTTTTATGATCATTACTAAACTCTAAACCCATGTGAGTCATGTAAAATGTGAGAAATAAGAGGAAGTGTAAGATTCAAAAAACCACAACCTTTTCCTTATCACTTGGTGGATTATGATGGGTTTTATGACACTTTCCTCCGTTAAATTTTCATTGGGAATGAGTCTAAGGTGTAGAATGGATGAAGGTGAATGATGTTGAGGGGGAGGGGATCAAGACTACAAACTCCTACAAGAATGTCTAGGTGAATAATCTATGAAGGATTCCATAATATTTTTACGTAGTGGGAGATGGATATAATCCCATGTTGAAGAGAAAAGAATGTTTGATGCTTTCCCTCCCTAATCTGAACTAGTGGCTATAGATCTCAACAAATGAGAAGGGGCTGACATGTTACTAACACTTGTATCTGAGATCTGGAACTCCCATACACTATTTCTGGGGTAAGGGTTATCGTTACCGTAGGTATACATACTCACATGCACCGTGATAAAAATAGATGACCAATATGACAAGTGAAGGGATCCTCTATCCATTGGAATACATTCCCAATTCAAGGAAATGCCAATGTGAAACTCTTCATTGTTGTGCATGTACGGAGGTCTTTGTGGAGGATTTAAATTGTTATCATTAAGACAGGGGATACATGATGAGAAGAACCCTACCATATGTGGCATGGAAGAGGGGTAAAAGGGTGGCTCATGTTGGTCATGGGTGTAGGTTCTCAGTGTAGGTGTCCCATGTAGGTGTGATGCACATTGCTTAGGAGGGACTGAAAGTGATTCAAAAAGGGAGAATAGTCATGTGTGAGCTAAATATTCCTCAAGAAATGGACTAATGTAGAAAAAAACACGGGTGATGCCTTAAACTGAACACCCTTGGTATCTTATGGTGTTTTTGGAAGAGTCTCATGTAGGTCCTTGGTTAAGGAAGGGGCCTTGAATATGTGACTTCATACTGTGGAATAAGGATCCTCGGACATTTGTATTGTATTTTTGAACATTAAATTATTTTGATCTTACTTATCCCCTTTAATTTTATCTTCTCTTGGGTTTTAGAGAGATACATACAAAATTTCTGGGGAACTGGGCATAAGTGATGTGCAATGAGTGCTCTGAGGGTTCTACTGATTTTTCATTTGTTGAAATAAAGACCCAAAAGGTCCTATTTGTAATAAAGTATTGAAGCCTCTTTGAAGTAGGATGTCAATGTAGGTCCATGATGCAGATCTATGATGCCGCTATCCCACGTAGGGGTTGAATGATAACTAAGCCACATAGGTCCTTCTTGTAGGTTCCCAACATTTGTGTACCATTCTGGGGAGGAGGGGGGGGGGGTTGCACCATCTTGATTGTGCGAGCCTGGCCTGCACAATCCCCTTTGTGCATAGGTGGTAGTACATGTAGGTCTATTATGAAAAGTCTCTAGACTCTTGTAAATATTCTATGAAACTTTAACATGATCAATGTGTTCTTTATAATCGTTTTTCCTCTTTTATAAAAATAGAGTATCAACAATAACATACAAAAAATAAAATGATCAAAATCGTTCTAATTAATGGCTTATCAACGTGAAAACTATAAGTTAATTACTTTTTTATCATTGGTTAATATTATTATGATTCATTTCATCGTTCTTTTTTTCTCAACAGTCAATGTGTATTGATAGAAAAAAATATTCTTTAATATACTAGAAAAAATTATTTGGTTCCATTAAAATTCATATACCATGTAAAAAAATCTAAACTATATACTTCTAAATTTTTCTATGATATAAAATCTTTATAAAAATAACATGTTCATAATAATTTTCTATATATAAATAATTAATACCATTAAATGAATAATTTGAGTGAATACTATTTTGGTCATCAAATATATCTCCATAATCTGTGACTTCATCGAAAAATATATATTGGAATAACAACATAACAAAACTAATTTTTCAGTAAATGGAAAATTACATAATATAATTTCCGATATTATGATGGAAGAATACAAGGCACATCATTAGGAATTTGAAATTTTAAATCAATCTCTCAAAAATCTACAAATATCAAAATGCATTCTTTTTGTGTCATTAAAGAATAAAAATTTCAATTTTCCATTATGATAGGACCACTTATATTTAATTTAAATCCCATTATGATAACTTCATTATGATCATGGCCCAAATTATCCCAAAAAAAATGAAAATTTCATTATATAAAATTACATAACATCCACTATAAATTTATGAACCTAGTATATATTGAAATTGTATATTAAACATGGAAATATCATTAAATCAAGAAAATAGAATTTTTTTCATTAACATTAAATATGTAGTAAATTTTTTATGCATAATTTTTCATTAATTTTATTGGACACATAATTTTTATATGTTTTTATAAATCCCACATGATATCAATAAATATTAAAATTTTAGTATTATAATTTCATTGATAGAAATAATACACTTAAAAATATTAATTACTTCACTTTATGTAATCTTCAACCACATAAAAATTAGATTATACTATATGATGTGCCATTTCCCACTCATACATACTCAATGTATAAAATTAATATGATCCAAATATCCCCATTATTTCATGAAGGTAATTAATTTTATGATCAATTTGATTGCAGTTCTCATATTCTATCTTAATTTGTCAGGAAGATATCATATTGGTTGTATATAAATACATTGAAATAAAATTTATACATTTCAATGATAAAAAATCCATTATTCATATATGATTTTTGATGATTCTTTAATCCTGACATATTATTTTTGAGTTAAGATCATTTATTCCCTCAGATAAATACAATGACTCAAAACTAGATCACTGAAAACAAATTTTGTGGGTAGATAAATTTCCAGATGAAACATTCAGAAGAAAAATAATTGTATAAAATTATTTTATAGGACAGAAATATTAATCATTTAATATTAATTTAGATTAATATAATGATATTTATTCATAATATTTTCATAATGGTCTTGATAAATGTAATATAAATAACAAATATATACCCTCATATTATGTGAAAGTAAACACTGAATTGAAATATGAATCAACAATTGAAAAATTACATGTTTTTTTATTTTTAAGAGAATTCTCATGTATTCATCCATTTTGAAATGTTACTTGAATAAAAATTAGGAGCATTTAAACAATCAAGTACATAAAGACATTTTTTTTGATATATTTTTCATAAATAAAATTAAGGGGGACATCAAACTATTTTGATAAAATAAATTAGTATTATTACACAGGTTTATAAACTAATCCATTTAATCATGATGCGTGAATAAATCTTGTAGGTTTTTTTCAAAAACACATTGTAACCAAAAAGTGATGCAATCAATTATATGGCTAATACAAAAAAATTAAATAATTGTTTCTTATTTTAATCAATATTCAAATTATCTTTATTTTTATTGATATTATTTTATTAAATACTTAAAAGAAATTAGTTTATACTATAATGTTAAATTATGATGTCATCCCACCATATAAATAGTGTTCATTTTTATATTCCTATATCATTGTTAAAATATCTATTATTTTTACTTTTTAGATGAGAAATTGATAGAAATAGTCGATTCCCTATAACATTGAACATTCAAAAAAACATTTATTCATTGTGAATGTTATCACATCATCAAACATGCCAACATTAAATATTAACTTTACTAGGATTTATAATATATAATAAACTAGTTTCTTTCCTATTGATGGAGTTGAACAGTTAATTTGTGTTTTTTTACTTTTAAAATTTATAAAAGGATAATGAATTTTGGGGTTTTATTATATAGAAACATACATTATTCAACAAATAACATCATATTTAAAAAATAAATCATTTTCATGCATCCGTATACATCATTTCGGGTTTTGAGTTTTAGAGAATTACAACATAACTATTACATAACAACCCCATACATTAGAATTTAGAAACAACCTCTTTGAATTTTTTCTTACATTAAAGTTATTTTATAATAAAAATGTATTTTTTCATAAAAAATAGTAATGATTTACAATATTAGGTATTATTTTAAAATACTCGTCTATAGAACCTGTGAAAAAAAAGAAAAGGTGTGGTGATAATAAAATTATCAGTAAGGGACATATAAAGGGAATAATGATTCCCATTAGTCCATTTTAAAACCGTTATATCCTAAAAGATATTTTTTCATTGACATAATAAATTTTGACCACAAATAATCATTTACTTACAGATGAAATCAGCATTATGACCCAAAGTTTTTAATAAAAATACTTATAATAAAAAATAAAGTCAACATCAAAATCATGATGGGTTATTTGAAATTAAGATAACCCATGAATAACATTTTCTAGGAAACATACCCTTTTACCCAAAAAGAGCATAATACTTTCTTTAAAAAGTATTATTATTAGATTAACTTTTGAAATCCAGTAATTTCTTTGAAAAATAATTTTCAAGCATAAAAAAATCATCTAGGTTCCTTTTTACATGATTTTCAATGAAAAACCCTTGGAATTTAAAACACCATTTTGGTATACTTCCAATTTATTTATTCGTAGAACATTATCATTTCCCAATGTAATGGAGAGCCATATCAGGCTCGATAATCATCATTAGCAATTTAGGATCACCCATAATCATGATCTATATCATACTCAAACATCATGATAAACATTTTCCATACACCATAACATTCATGAATAAAATAAAATCTACAATATCTGATAATAAACACATAATAATATGTATTTGAACACATAAGTAAAACATTATAAGATTGAAACACAAAATCTCAAACATATTAGAAGTGAGGTTTTTTCATTTAAAAAAATTAATGATTATAAATTAAGACATGTAAAAAAATAGTGGTTTTATTGGTTCAAAAATATATTTACATCATCTATGAAAAAATATAATATTCATTTTTACCTATTGTAAATAATGTACTATTTATCCATATAAATTATTGGAAACAATTCCATTTAAAAACCATTTAATGAATTGAAAATGTGAAATAAATTACTTCACAATTTATTAATTTCCATAAACATACATCCATAAGATTATTTTAATATTATATAAATTGAATAATTTTTTTGAAATTAAGTCATTAAAATAAAATAAAGGTTTTTAAGGTATGGTGTCCCTTACATATTATCCAACACATAACATACAATGATTATAATACTGAATACTAATAATAGGTTAATTATTATATTTATTAAGAACATTTTTCATGTTTACTATACCATTCATATTATTTATGACCATGTATATTTAATAATTTAATCAATGATGTTAACATTAGATGTTTTGACAAATTTCAGCTCATATCTCCAAAATGATTCTTATATGTTGAGTATTGTCAAAGACAAAAATTTTAAATCTAACCAAAACAATGAAAATGAATTTTTTGTCATTTTTATACATTAATTATAATTTTAATTCCAACTATGAATGATGGTTTTTAATATTAAAAAATATTATAATTATGGAGATGGTTGGTCATACGTACTCAATAGTAACATTTTCTTTTTTCAACAAAAGTGATATAAATAAGTTAAGTATTATTTTATCATTATATTATTAATATTATATAATAATTATTATATTATATCAATTCAATATACATATATATATTATCCATGTGATTCGGTGATGAAAAATGTATCACATTACATTGTGAACGTCGAAATCCATGTGTACATAGAAATAACGTTATCATTTATCAATTAATGTAAAATAAATGTAATAGATGCTATATTACCCTTATAAAATGATCTTAATGTCATTAATATTATATTTATATAAATATAAAATCCATAATTATAACCATATGTGATAGGTGATGTTGGAAAATGAATTACATTAGTTCATGAGAAGGTAGTCCACCTTACAGACGAACGAGAGTTTTATTTATAATTTGATAGAATGGTATATGGATAAAGTTTATTGAAAAAAAATTACTAAATCATATTATATATATTATATTAATTTTTATTTTATAATTGTTTATGAAAATTTTAAATATGTAAAATAATAAATTAGATGAAAATGATTGGATCTCTTCTTCGAACATCTTCTTTTGTCCTACCCCAAAATAACATCATAAGTTTATTTTTGAATAAATAAAGGACTTATAGAAAATGATTTAGTATTTAATTAAGCTATATGGGTAGGTGTTTTGGGAGACATAGAGATAAAAATGTGTGGGGAAGAGATGAGAGGAAGTGTTATTTTATAAGTAAGGGGAAGAGATTTTTTGTAATTTTAAGAAGAATTAAAATCATATTACTTAATTTAATATATCAAGGGTGTAAAAATATATTAAATTAGTTTTTAATAAAATTAAGGGTTTAAATTCTATCAAAAAATAAATTTTTGAAAAATATTAGAGTATGCTTTTACCCTTCTCTGAATTTTTAACACCCCACCTAACCATGTTAATGAATATAGTGAAATAAAGGTTTTTACTCATTAAAGGTAAAAATGTTACTATAAAATAAAAATTTAACTATAAATGGACCTTGGTTTTTATATTAAATAGTATATAATTCACCTGGAGAATAATTAGAATTTTATATATTTTAATTCATTTAATAAAATATAATTTATTGTAAAATCTCTCTAGGGATTTTTTTTTGAAATATTCATTTTTTTACCTTCAATATAAAAAATATAACAATATAATTCCAATATAAACCACTAAAAATTCTAACATTTTATAGTTCTATAAATAATTTAGTGGCATCATTATCTTACTAGAAAAATATTACATTTTGTGTTTTTTAAATAAATTATGGGATATTCTCACTCCTTTCACAAGCATTGTGATTGAGTTGTGTATGAATATAATTTAATTTTATAATCAATATGAATTATAAATAAATTACCTTCATAAAAATAGTTTCACTAGTCTAAAAAAACCATTACAATCCATTCAAAACATATTTTTATCTGTACCTCAATATATATGTGGATTCTAATAGAAAGAGAAAAACATTTTGTAATTTCTTCAATACAAATAATATAAATGTGAATCATTCCTATTTGAAATGTTTGGAAAGTTAAGAATTATAAACACTCATCCAATGAAGTGATTTCAAGTGTTGGAATTAGTTTTCATCCTTATTGGATTAATTTCATCCACATTTAGGACATTCTACCATTACCATGGTAACAATGATATAATATATATACTATTCGTATTGGTCAAAACTAAAAATAGAATATTTACCAAATGTGGACTACATAAATCAAAATATAGAATAAATTTAGGAAGATTCAATTTATTGTTATGGAAGAATATAATTTTAAATTAATCCCGCAAAATGTGATTAAAAAAATTCATTTATACAAGTTCCATTATATATATAAAAAAGTTTTCATTCCAAAAGAAAATATAAATTTCAATGAAAATCACATAATTGAATTTTTTAAATAAAAAAATATTTAAATTTTAAAACTAATCAAAAATATATTTTCACTCTTTATATATTTAAAAATAAAATATAGCTTCTAATGAAAATCAATATTTTTCACTATCCATTAAAAAATAAAATTTATCAGATTATTATAAAAAAATAATCCTAATATAGTTTTAAAATATTAATTTCAGAAATTATATTAATTTTTGAAATGAATATTTTATTTTTTGGAAATATATCCTTTATATAAAGCCATATAATATTTGAAGTGGCTATTTGGTTTCCAATAAGGAGTTTTTTTTACAAGAAATTTATATAATATCCTCATGATAAATATAAAATTTAAAATATAAATAATGAATTTTAATAATATAGGAAAATTATTTATAATATAATTAATTAGGTTGTTAGATAGTTTCCCTGATTTGAAAATTATTTCCTTCATATTTTTTTAATACTTAAACTAGTGGTAATATCATTTCTTCATTTCATGTTTTGTTTCCCATCAATCCTATTCGATAATATGGGTTTTGAAAAAAAAATAAACTGGTGAATAACCTTATTATATAATATATACTCTCTATAATAATGAATAATTAAATGTAGTTCATATATGAATGTTTTCTCTCTAATTGAACTCCATTAGGGATCAAAACATGAGTGTAGGTGCCACATATTTTCTTAACAAAAAATCATAAATTTTTCATGTACCGACTATAAAATCAGAGGAAGGGACACTAAATAAGAATTTAATTACAATTTCTCCATGATTTTATATGGATCATTTAACTATGTGAATATCATCCAAATTTTACTAAAACACATAACATTATACCCTTGAGATACTTTAAACAAACATGAATCCCAAAACGAATTGAAATATCATTCCTCTAGTTATCTACAAATATTTTATACCTAGTTTTAGGTAATAACATATATTGTTGAGTCATATTAACCTTCTCAACCATTTTAACTAAAATTTATGGTAAGAAATACTATTTTTTCTTACTTCATCCTCAAAAGATAGTGTCCAAAACTGCTTTCTAGACAATTCCTCAAAAGGTTAAATTTTTATGTTGGAATTATAAATATTGTTAAAGAAAATTTAACTAGTTAATAAGGACAATCCCAATTACCCTAGTAATCTATGAAAATGATCTAATAATATATTCCTTGGTTTGAATCATTGTCATAGATTTGCCATCAGATTGAGTGTAGAAGTATGTAATATAGTTTAATTTAGTTGCCAATAAATACATTAATTACTTTCCTAAAGTTAAAACTACACTTTGGATCATGGTTATATAAAAATTAATGATAAAAGCTATGTGTCATAAAAAATCCATTATTTATAATCATTAATTCAAATATCAATACTATCACGAATTTGGTGTAAATGTGCTGATTTAGTTAGTCCACCAACAATAACCCATATAGAATTATTACCTCAAAATATCCCTGGTAGTCCAACCATGAAATCCCCATATATATTTTCCAATTTCTACTCCAACACTGATAATCACTAAATCATCCCCTTTAGTAATTATTTATAGTTTAACCTAATGAATAATCATGTATTCCATGGTAAATTCAGTAATTTCACCTCTATTCCATCAAACAAGTAATGCTCCCAATGGTCTTCAAAAACATAGTGCTTCCAAGAAGAACATAAAATGGTGAATTATGATAATAAATAATCAGTTCTTAATTAAACATGAAATCGCATGGTACAAAAAATATCCTTCCCAATTTACATCATGTTAAAATATATTTGAGTTGAAATATACTTCAGACATTTTTTTTCATTATATGTTTTACAATTTACCCCATATAACTGATTTGTTGAAATTTTTAAATAAAACCCATAATAATTAATTCAATATATGTTATAGTATAATTCAGTTCATTTGGATTCAATTTATGTGAATTATTATTAACTGCTTAACAATTATATATTAGAATAAACATACGCCCCTTCAACAAAGCCTCATTGTAGATGAGAAATTCCCCATCTATTGATGTCATGGATAAAAGTATATAATTCACCTTTTATCCTTTTAGTTATTAGAAAAATTATATGAAATATTTTTAAGAAGAATTTGAGTCCCATTCGAGAGATCTTGGTCAGTTCAATATATAACCAAACACATATTTCAACAAACCATTTATGGTAACCAACAGAAACAATATTACTGAAAACCAATAAAATATTTTTAGGTAATTGAAATTATTTAAAAAATTGTTTGAAAAGGTTTATAGTTATTTCAACATTTCAAACAATATTCTATGTGTAATAAATATTTTAGAATTAAAATTCATAATTAATAAAAAAAATTATAACATATTTTCTTTCATGGTTTTGAAAATAATCCATATGTTAATTTCATAATCTTCAACAATTTTAGAATATAGCAATAAATCATCAATAAATATCAGTAAAAAATATCTAAATAGTAATGTAAAACTCTATTCCTATGATCTATGGATATAGCATGTGAATTAGACAACCCAAATAGAATAACCAAAAACTAATAATTCAGATATCTAGTCCAAAAATATAATTTTTTTTTGGAAAATCATCCTCCCTCTTCTTCTGATGATATCCTGACCTAAGATCAATCATCAAAAAATAATTCAGTATATAGATCTGTCCCAAAATCATTGGATGACTCAATATATTCCAAAATAGTCAAAAAAGCTTAGCAACACATTTTTATTTTTGATCATGAAAATTTATATCCTTTATTTTCATCATTGGAAATGAACTTTCATAAGTTCCCATCTCATTACTATTAAATAATAATACCATTAGATTCTCATTTTTTCTGATAATTTCATTCAAATTAACATGATCTATGTCTTGACTATTAGAATTTTAGAAAAACATTCTACATTTTATAAGACACTCTACAGGGTTCTTTTTACTATAATTATCACAAGATGGAAACATTATTTTCTTAAAAAAAAAATTCATTAATTTATTATTCCCCATTTCATTCCTTTTGATACTGTTCATCAATGTGATTTCAAAGAATAAATGATCATCTATAAAATATATTTATACATTCTTAATATATAAAATGTTCTTATCATAACTTATTAATTTACCAGATGTTAATTCTCATGGACATCATAGATTTAATATTGATTAAAATAGAGTAATTTTACAATTAAGATCCTAGATAAATTATATGTGTACCTTTCCAATTGAGTTCCATTTTCTTCATATGAATCCACTAAATTCTCTACTTTCTACCACAATTCCATGATATATTTTTCATAAAACGTTGAACATCCTTAGGAAAATATATCTCAAGGAAATGATCATTATTTTTTTCACTTTCGACATAGTCATTCTCTTTTATTTCTCTAGTATTATTAAGCCTTAACCAAAATTGATTGACTATGCATTAAACAATTTACATAGGAATATATAATTATTAATGATATAAAAACACCATGAATTCAAATATTTTCTCCAACAATAAAACAAATACCTTGGGAATCACTATGTTTGATAATTCTATAAATGATGGAGGGTGATGTTTAATTAAATGTTCCACTATAAACTTATTCTCTTATAGTGAATGGTTTTTCTCTGTCTCTTATACACCACCATCTTATATAACCTATTTTATATAATCTATCACAATAAACAACTCTTAAATTCCAATTCTAACCATTCTAGGTTACTTATTTGGAAGGATATTGTCCTCTTGGTGACTTCCTACTTCAGTATCCATGTTACCTCTATAGAAACCCATTCTGAATAACATGGTTTAGGTAAGGAAACATGGTAATGTTCAAATAATATGTCTTGATAAAAAAATTATAATCTATTAAGGGTACATAAATACATTATCAAATATTATAATGTCAACATAAACTTTCATATGATGTTAACAATCAGGAAATATTCCTTATTTGATATATAATTTTGAAAACTATATTTCATTTTCTTTCATTCTCAAATATAATTTTAGGTTTAGAGTTTTATAAATTAGGTCATAAATACTACATAATAAACACATAAATTTTTAGTAATACACTTCATCTTGGTATACCCTTTTACAATAATGAACGACATTTTAAATAAAAAACAATTAAATTTACCTAATAAATATTTATGATTTTCAACCTGAATTATTTGTTGTTTATACACAACTTTTAAACCATTGTAAAATAGTTTAAAACATGGGGTTAGAAAAAAAAATTATGTAATGGACAAAAAATAAAAATATAGTAACCAATTATTACATTTCAAATCCCTTTGATCATAAAAGAGAATTTTCCTTCAACATAATGTAATTTTTTCTCTAATAATAATTTATATACACATACAATAAACATTAATTCAAAATGTTTTTCAAGAAACACTTTATAAGAAAACATAATAAAAAAAGAATAATCATTAGGATTTATTATAAAACATGATAACCCATGCAAAAAATATAAAAACAATAATTTTTACTCGAAAAGTACATAATCATTCCTTCATAACAAAATATGATTATCTTAATTTTTTAAATCAAACTATTTCTCTAAAAACTCATTATAAATCATAAATAATAAATATGGGTTATTATGAAAATAATCTTCATATAGCTATTAAATGAAAAATATAAATAACACTTATTATAGGAATAAAAATTACTATTTAAATTCAACTAAATTCGCTATAGAACATAATCATTAAAACTTTCATTGGATTACTATATCATGATCACCCATCATCAGGAGGTATATCAAGATCACCCATCATCATGAGATATATCTAGATCACCCATCATCATAAATTTTTTTTCAAGGACTATAAAATGAATAAAACAAATAAATACATTCATTTCAAATATTAAACTTATTAAACTATACATTAAAACCCATAAGTAAATCATTTTGGAATATTGATATATTTATTTTCTACAAAACAAAATTTTCAAGTGTAAAATGTAATGAATAATGAGAATTGTTTTTATAAGAAAAATTATAAAATTATAAGGGATTAAAAATATTAAATAATTTTTGTGGAGGGAGAAAAATATTATGATGTTGTAAATGTTGAAATATAACATTTCCTTTTTTCATTTTGTTGATAATTTTGAACTATATTATATTAAAAAGATAATTCTTTTGGTGACCTTCAAAAGAATATAAAAAAGTGACAAAAAATCATATAGAATTAATTTATTTCCATATAAATTGATCCGTAATGTAATTTATGAATATGAAATTTGAATAAAAATATTTTAAATTTAAATCACTAAAATCCTTAAATTTTTGATTTTGTGGTATTGTGTCCTTTACCTCGAGTCTGACTCACCACATACATTCTTTATCTTCAAAAATTGTAAACTTAAATTAGTTATTTAATTAATGAATAACCATTTAATTTTTATTATTAATTTACTTTAATTGTTTACCTTGTTTATAGAATCACATTATTATTTTAGTTCATGAAATACATTTTTTATGATTTGTTTCTCATATGACCAAAATGATATTGGTTGGATAACTATGGTAAATGTTTACACTATTACATCATTCAAAAATAAAAATAATGAAATATTTTTCATTTTTATAATGTAATTATTCTTTTAAGACTATCCAGGATGGATGGTTATGAGAAATTAACTATGTTATAACCACAAATGTGATAGGACATGCATATACTTGAGTAACTTTTCCATTTTTATACCAACGAAATAGAAATATGTTAAGTACTATTTTTTATTTCTATAATTATGATTATATTAAAATTTTAATATTATATTTTTTACATTATTTTATACATACCATCCATGTAATGAAATTATGAAAAATTAATCCCATTACGTTGTAGAGGTGGTAATCCATATGTATGCATAAAAAACATTATCATATATTAATGAACAGAAATGAGAGAAAATAGATTTTTTATTTAATTTAAAGAATTATAATTATTTCATTAATATCATATATATATATATACACACATACATTAAATTTATTAATATGACCATCAGTGATAGGAGGTAAAGAAAAATGAACTGTTGTAGTTTGCAAGGTGGTATTCTGGTGCACAGACAAATAATAGTTTCACTTCCCATTTGAAGTAAGAGAATATGTATATAAATTGTTGCATTAAAAAAAAATTATGTAGATATAAGATAACTATTTTTTTATTTTATAATGTTTTATGAATAATTGAATATGTTATAATATGAAATAACATGAAAATTATTGGTTAAGAACTGTAAGTCTTCTTCCCACAACCTTGTTTTGTATACACCAACAACATTCCTAGGATGTATTTTTAATAACTCTATGACCAATATAAAATATATAGGGAGTTAATAATTAGGTCTTGAATGAGATATAGCGCTCATAAACTGTGAATAAGACATGAGTGGATGTTCCCTTCGATATGTGAGGTGAGGGGAATTCAGGGAATATCTTCAAATATTAAATTAATATAAATTAATTTCCATGTTCACATATCTCCAAATTGATAATATAATAATATATTATGATTATGGGTCTATATAATTTTATAAAACAAATTTTGGACAAGTTTATATTATGTTTTAACCCATATCTGTTTGTTTTAACCACTCATTAACCACTTTAACATGTATAGTCATATCAAAGTTTTTTACGCTTTAAGAGTCAAAATAATTAATATTAAAGGAATAAAATTACAATTAATTGGAAAAAATTTGTTATTTTAAACTATATATCACTCATTTGGCTTAATATAATATTTTTATTAAATTTATAATTTTTAATAAAATATTTTTCATTATAATATACAATTAATGTCATTTTTGAAAAATTCATTTACATTAGCAATAAAGTAATATGAATAATAATTTATTTTACAATATAATAATTTAAAACATATATATTATTTTATATTTGTCTATAGGATTTTTGATAAATATTAACTCATTCTTAAAATAATAGATTTTTATTTTTAAAAAATAATTTATGAGGTTTTTCTACTCCTTGCACAAGATCTATGTGAGTGTTGTATAAGAATTCACTATAATTATGTAATAACAAAAACAAATAAATAAATTAACTTCATAAAATTAATTTAATTATTCTAAAAATTACCATTAATATTGTTTCATGACTTATTTTCATCTCTATGCTAATATATAATTGAAATGTAAAATAAAGAGACTAATATGTTTTATTTTTCATTACTTAAAATTATATAGTGGTAAAAATAAAATTTAAAAGGATAATAAGGTATTATATTATATATTTAGATTGTTATGAAAAATTTAGAGTCATAAAATGAAATATATTAATGAAAATTTATGAATTTTTGGAAATATCACATAATTTCTAGTTGAAACCGCCACATTTTACATTTATAAATGTAACAAAAAAACACCATGGTTTTCATTTGAACTCACCAAAAATAAATTATACCTATTGGATAAATTATTACCTCATGATTAAAAATATATAATCCAATTTTCAATATTCAATTTCATGATATGATATAAGTTAATTCAATATTAAACCAAAAGAACATGATGAAAATGGTTTTTTTGGAAAACAAACTTTTTCAGTATAAAAGTGATTTTAAATTAGTTCAAAAAATAGTTCGACCTTGTAAATACAGTAAATTAAAATATATCTTCTAATTAAAATTATTATTTTTCACCATTTATAGAAAATTCCACCTTTTCAAAAAATTTGTAAATAAATAAACCAGTTATAATTTTGAAATGATGAATAAATAAACAAGTTAATTTTGGATAATTAAAATTCAATAATTTTGAAATTTAACTTTTAAATAAAACTAGATAATGCCTAAAAAACAATTTGGTTATAAATTAATCATTTTTTATTTGGATTTAAATGTTTATTAATACTATTATAATGAATAAAAATATAAAAAATATAATTAATTAATTTTAATAAGGTATTATATTTATTTATATTAATATAACATATTTTTTTAATTTTATTAGTTTTTTAAAAAAATTATTCATTTTAATGAAATGAGAAAATTTTGTTTGAGAAATCATGATTAACGTTGGGTGGGTATCTCATGATGCTCTACCATCATCATTGTCTAGGGATATGGTATAAATAACTTATTCATAGATTAACACATGTTTGAACTATTATGATATTTGATTTATTACTAGGTTAAGAAATATCATTAGATCAATCAAAGAAATTGATTCCTAAAAACAACTAACAATCATTTAAATCAAGTTTTATGTCAGACCTAAACATAATCAATGCATTACATATACAATTTTATGTGATGACAAGATTTTGGTCTATGTTAAATTTACACTCAGACATGAAACACGTATATCCATGTGTTCATGATTCAAATATTTCATCAATCTGTTTAACATATATGACTACTGACGTAATATAATGGGCAATAGAATATGAAAATGCTTTGAAATCATTACATGAACTGAGTTATGCATGAAATCATGATGTTTCACATTTCCTTTATTTATATGGGATTATACTATAATATACAAAACATAAAATAATATAAATGTGTACTAATTGAAAAAACCTAGAAATTCATTATCATACCCAATATTAAAAATAAATAACTCATGATTACATTGGTGACCACCACTTGATTTATCAATAAAGGAGTTAGAAGAATATAAGGGAGAAGAATATGAATATAGATTAATAAATACCCCAATTTCAACTCATTCATACCATTGGACTTTCTAACCACAATAAGGATATATCGAATCCCATTAATAGGAATATTTTCTTATTGACTAAAAAGTACATTTTTATAATCATCTAGATAAAGGCGTAGTACCAACGTTACAAAGGGCCCTCAAGGGGGTCAAAAATAATGTAAGCCAAGAGAATCTTTCTGCATAAAGATCTGAAACTCCCGTGGAAGACACCCAAAACCATAAAAAATGGTAAGTCCCTCTTTTGGGCATCCGAGGCTTGCAAGAGTGTCTGTAATGATGTTAGTTTCCATCCAGCTATGATGAATGATGTGTCTCGAAGAAATTTCCCTGACACACCTTATGATAATGTAAATTAGGTCCCATGGAATCCCATGCCTTCCTTGGATCATCTTCACCAGAATTTTGGAATCTGACTCAACTTCCGACACCTCAAGGCAATGTTTCCTGCAATCTTGGAGACCAGTAAGCAGTGCCCGAGCCTCCACCCCAGGGAGGAACCCAGGCCATAGAAGGAGATGAATGCAACAATAACCGAACTGTATACATCACGCAGGACCCCTCCACCTCTCATTAATCTATTTCTAAAAGAACCATACATGTTGAGTTTCAGCACGCTAGAAGGGGGAGTCCAGCCGACCCATCTTCCTCCCGAGCCTCAAAGTGAAATAGGTATGTTAAGAGTGTTGAAACTCAGGGCTGATTGATGACTGCCTTTCAATAATTTGAGAAGATTATGAATAAGGGACCTTGACCTCATAATAAGAAACTAATCTAAAACACGGGAACCCAACCGTGCTTGATTCCTGGCTTCCCAAATTGTCCAGCAGATGGAGGAATGAATGATGGACCTGACCATAGATTCCATGCTCTTTCCCTCCACACCCTGCATCCATGAGGCCATGAAGCTATGATAGGGAGGCTGCTGAAGATCGATCCTTGGATGTGGAGAGCAGAGTGACCAAAGTTCAACCGCCCAGGTGCTCTGAGCAAATAAATTGTCAGTGGATTCCCTATTTGAGGTCGCACAACAAAAGCATCATGAGGCTAACTATATACCCCTCCTCTATATGTTTTCATCTGTAGGTAAAGCCTCATTCATGATACGCAAAACGAGAAAGGTCATTTTTTGGGGATCTCTTTTCACCCGTAAACTCCAGCCCCCTCCTCTGAACTGACCTCTGCATGTTTTCTTCTTCTATACTCACGGGTGGAGAATATGCCCATACTCGAACCCGTGTAACAATATATATCCTCCTACTCATCCAAGATGATACTATCAAATAATTCCTCAATAAACGAAGGATAAGTTCTTTCTTCTTGGAAGGAGATATTGGGTGCATGGATGTTCGGGAATCTGAGACATTCCCCCTCCCAGTTTTCTTCCTAGAAGCCAACGTCTCCTCTTCCTATGATCCGCTGAATCAATTTGGTCAGCTCATCAAAGCTATCGAACATACATTGTGCCAACCAGACTGGCCTATTCTTAAGGATCCTCCATAATTCTATTGATCATTGTATCTATCCTTAAAGAAAGAAGCCCACATCTATTTCCCCATAATGATTTCCCATGCAAGTCTTTCTTGCATTCCTTGCATGTTTTCCATAATATCACGTAATACCACACTACCCTCCTCCACTAGTCTCTCCATACACCCCCAAACTGCCCTGTGACATCGTCCATTCTGATTTTCATCCCATAGGAAAGTGGACATCACCTTCTCCATCCTTACAATAGTGATCTTCGGTGGTTTGATAATCGCCAGTAGATGCAACATAATTGAAGTGAGAATGCTATAAATAAGTGAAACATGTCCCCAAAAGGATAGGAATTTGTTTTTCTAGTTCATAATTATTCCCAGAATCTGATTCATGATATCTTCAACAAAACATTGTTTAACACATCCCAGAGAGAGTGGAACCCCTAGGTAAATCAGAGGATGTCGTCTTCTCTGGTAGCCCGGGATCACTTTGATATCTATACAGCGTCTTCTTGGGAAGTGGTTGGAGAGGAAAACATGACTCTTCCCTGCATTAATATTCTTCCCACTCAACAAATAGTAAATCGAGAGAATACCCATGAGTTCGATCAAGGATATTCTTCTACCATTCATAAAAATCAGAATGTCATTTGCAAACATCAAGAGTGCGATTTTCTCCCTTAATTTCCTTCTGAAGAATGGTTGAAGTTTCCCATTTATCATGCTCATTTTAAGATTCCGAGAGAGGGAGTCTTGTGCTAGAATAAAGAAAGAAGGATACAAAGGGTTACCCTACCGAACACCCCGCACTGATTTGAAGAAGCCAAAACACTTTCCCTTGAGGGATATGGAAAGCGATGGGGATGCATAGCCCCGAAAACAAAGGTCGCAAACCCATTCCTGGAGTCCAAATTTATGCATCACACAGATGATAAAACCCCATTCCAACATGTCATATGCTCTATACATGTCCACTTGGAAGATGACATTAGACCCATCCACCTTTCTATTTATATCATTAAAAAGTCCACTAGCAATTCTGAATACCCCTTGTATGCCTCTCTCTTTGATAAACCCATATTTCTCACTTGAAACCAATATTGGAATGATCCCACCCATACTCCTTGCAATCAAACTGGCTAGAATTTTGTAGGAGATATTACATAGAAATATTGGCCTGAACTAGCCAATGGATGTGGGATCTTTAACCTTCTAAATGAGTACCACCATTGAAGCACTCAACGATATGCTAACCTCACCACCCCGAAAAAAATCACGTATGGCCTCTACCACTAGCCTTTTTACCACCTCCCATATTGCCACATAGAATTCACTCGAGAATCCATCTAAGCCAGGTGCGCTACCATGAGGCATAGCCAGTACAATGCCCTTAATTTCATCATCATCTAGCAAGGATATCATAATCTCATTATCAGAGTTACTCTCCATCCCTGGAATCCCCTCCCAGAATTCCTTGATCACTTTAGGCCCTTGATCATCCTCATTGCTGGAACTCACTGACCCAGCCAGGAGACCTTCAAAGTGTTCTAAATCCACGCGACCAGCAGCCTTCACGTCCGACATGTAGACTCAATTTCTTAAATAGAAGTTGAATCTTGAGTTGATATTCTCCTTTAGCACGGCATGAAAATTGGTGTTGTTTCTATCCCCCACTTTCAGCCATCCTATGCGAGATCTCAACTTTTAATCATTCTCAATTTCAAGAAGCTTCTCCTTGAGAAAAACCCATTGGTCACAGAGTAACATGAACTTATTCTCATCCTAGGAAGTTTTCAATTCTTCCTCCAGGTTCCCAATGTCCATCTGCACACTTTCCACTCCCAAACCATCAATGATTATATGTAAAATCCATTCAAGAATATCCTTTTTGAGTCTTATACGCCTATTCGTAAGATCATTCCATGCCCTTCCACCAACCTCGCTATCCCACGAGTTTTTGACTGTTGCCATGAAATCACTCACCTGATGCCAATTAACGGAGTAATGAAAAGCTCTATGACCCAATATATCCCTATAGAACTCCACAAGTAGGGAAGAATGATTAGATATCGTACGAGGGAGGTGTGTGGCTGATGTCTACCCAAAAAAATCAAGGCCTTGCAGATTCAAATAACACCTGTCGAGCCGACTCCATATCTGACTAGTTCCCCTGCGGTGATTACACTATGTGAAACGATTTCCTTTGAAACCCAAGTAGTAAAGACCCACCGAAGGGGTGAATTCCCTGAAGTCCTGCATCTCGCCATTATTACCTGATGAGAACCACCTTTCTTCTCTGAAAGATCAGTGATCATGGTAAAATATCCCCCCACAAACCCTGGAAGAGAATCCATACGGACTAAACTCAGGAAGCTCCATAATTTGAATCTCTTGGTAGTGTCATTACTGTCATAAATAAAAGAGAACATGATCTCTCCCCCTTTAAAGAAGATTTTGGAATGAATGCACTAGGCCATAAGATTAACCAGTTCCACCTTAACCAACTGTTTCCAGCATATCCTGATAAAAGAGTTGTCCGGAAATCCATGTATGCACGAATGAAATACCATCTTTTTCATCAATTTAGGTAGCTTGTGAGAGCCCTATTTTGGTTCAAGTATCACCACCACATACGACTTGGATTTCCTAGCTTCCATTGCCAGAATGGCACTCTTTGTCGGAGCACCCATCCCTCTCACATTCCGAATGATCAAAGACGTCATTAAATTTGAGCACTCTGGGTCCTCTAACCAGCATCTACAAAAGAAAATAATCAAATAACCATACCTGACTCCTTCGATTTAGAGTGGGCTACCGGGCTAGGAATACTCTCAATCGAGACACCTTTCTTAAGGGAACGATACTTTTTCTTGGTCTATTCTGAGTCTTCCATCAATGACAGTTGCGGCGGCAATGAAGGAGATGACGAGAGCGTCTCTGATTCCCCATTGAGTATGGAAACAAGAAGCATTCACTAAGGGGACTCCCGTGAAGCCTTCATTTCATTCAATACAACTGTTGGAAATGACTCCTTCCAAGGAAGGCCGCTGATAGTTGGTGACCAGTTATGAAAATTCAAAAATCCCAAGTCACAGTAAAAAAATTCATTATATAATTCTTCACCACATTTATTTTAATATCTGACTAATAATATATAAAAATATTGAATGAACACTTTTTTGTTTATTGGGAATCAATTTTTTTGTAAATACTTTTAAATTATCACATGTGGATCCCCATATACCATGTAATAGCCTAAAAACTATAGGTAGTTCCAATCTATCCTTCCTATATTTTTATCCCATCGTATTCCTCTATTAGGCCTATAATTCATAGACATAACCTTTGGATTTGATATCTAAATTGAATCCAAACCACCATATAATCTAAAAAATGATTCATTTTGTTTAGACTAGTGTATTGAATGTTATGATTGAATTTCAAAATTTTTTTCAAATTTTTTTCATTATACAAAATGAATCATTTTTATTATTATGGTCCAAATCTATATAATTATATAATTATATTAATTTAAATACACTAATTATGATAATATAAATAATAAAACATAGGAATAAATATTTACCATTAAATCCATCACTCTTATGTTTTACACTCTAGGAAAACAACATATATCTAAATTAAAATCCATATAAAAATCAAAATATAGAGAATTTCAAGATTCTTTTAAAAGATTTTTCAATCGTAACACATTTATGATTTCAATTTTTATTTAATTTCTACTTATATAATTCAATTTTTTCAAAATTAGTCTGTATCCAAGAATCATGTTTCCACCTAATTAAAAATAAATTTATTTCAATAATCCCAATTGAATGAACTATATTAAAATTTTTGTTCATCCTCCAATCATTCAAGTAATACCCTATGAATTTTAGAATACTGTCAATCTAAAAATTAGACAAAATAACATGTTATAATTAATAAAATATTGGCATGTTTTCATTAAGGCTTTGAGTTAGTGGGCATGTGTTTGTAAATTAATTCTAATATTAAAATGTTTTCCCATTAGATAAAATTATTAATCAATCATTCAAAAAAATTTATATTCACACTCAATGTACCTAAACATTAGTCACATAACTCTATTCCCCTTTGGATGAAAATTTAAATATATATATCTAGAAAATTTCAATGAAATAATGGTCCACTTGTTATTTTTCATTATATACATTAGTTTCTATTTTAAGTGAATAGTATTGTAGATGAATATAATCAATGTATGATGACTCATTCTCAATTCATTTTTAGTGGGTCAATTGTTAAAAAAAATAAATATTATGAGGTAATCAATTACATTTCCCTCAAAATTTGTTTTATTTTTTTAATTTTTTAAATATAATATTAATTAATTGTAATGGGACATTCATGTTATATAGTTCTTCCTCCAAATGTCAACTCCACCACAAAAATTCATATAATGTTACTAAACCCTATAACAACACTTGAATTACTGTAATTTTCTTACATATGTTTTGAATAGTGACCATGAAACAAATTCTTTTATAAGGAAAAGGTCAGAAAATAAATTTTTTATGTGGCTAACATATAATGAATTCCTGTATTAATATGAAAATTAAATTAAGAATTGAATAGTAAGTCTCAAAATTAAATAAAAAAGAATTTTATATTTTAAAAAAGTACCCCTTTAACACTTCCAATATAAGGGCCCAGCCTTAAACATGACATAATCTTGAATTAAATGAATAATTCACATTGAGGATCTTTTCAGGTTTAGTGTTTTTGAGAATTAGGCCATAACTATTACATTACATTTAAAAAATTAAAAAGTAGAAAATTTCTCTCAGTTTCCATTTATTTCAAAAAATAAAAAAATTTGAAAAAATATTCATGTCGAGTTCCATGTTTTAGACAAAATGACTTTTCCTTTATCCCATCTTTGACCCTATTAATATTTATGTCATGTGAAAAACATTTCAAAACATTGGATGAGCATAAAAAGTTCAGTAGGGGTTATAAAATAAGAAATAAATCATTAGTCCATCAATAGATACAAAACATAAACTCATTTACTTACCTCATGAAAACATAAAATTTATGAATAACAAATAGTAATGATAAATCATAAAGGTAACTAGTGGCATTCATATCATACTTACATTGTTCTATCACAACTACATAGGGAGCTACGTGGGAATACCCATCACAGTATATTCCCTCAATATCTTAGGAGAAACATTCATGTATACCTCTGCCAGGTTACCCAATGCATTAGAGATCTATCTCGGGCTCACCTGCCCTAGGTTTATTACGGAACCACCCACTACGTAAACAATGTCCAAGAACCATAATATATTCATAACACATAAAACAAACACAAAGGAAATATAAAATTTCCACATTTCAATCACAATATATCATTTAAATATATTGACATAAAAAATTACATTATAAATACCATTTTCAATATAAAAATACATAAAAAGTGTATTTGATATTTATTTTTCTTTTAAAAACATTACGACTTGTTAAGGAAGCGAAAGATCAAATAATACTCGCGGTGGCGGAAAAGGTCATTGTCACAACTTGTGTAAAAAAGAAACATTCTTTTTTCCTATAGTTTATTAAAACACCTCATAGAAAAATATTCCATTTTAATAAAAAGAAAATTCAAATGGGTTTATACACCGTATAAAATTACGTTGTGTATAAAAAAAATATATCTCAATGAAAGGATATTGAGACGAAGTCTCTTACCTCATGTCCGACTTGACTCGATCATTCTTTAATCTCCTGAATAATAAACTAAAGCTAATTTATACTTGATTAAGAACCTTCTTCAAGTTTATTATTCCTTTTATATAACTTATTACCATGTTATATACATTATATAATCATTTATGTTAATAACGTTTTCTTTTTTGATATTTGGTACTTGAGTAAAAATGAACACCTTTTAATTACAAGTTGTCAATGTGGTCAAAATTTCATTATATCCAGAATAATATTCATGATTTAGATATCATATATATCATATATGTTAGGTATATATATATGTATTTAAAACAGTACATAACATTTGGAGATAAGAAATGAAATGCACCGTTCATGGAGATGGTAAGCCGTACGTACACATGAACACTACTTTCATTTGTATTTCATACTTTAATGGTATAAAAGCATAATTATAAATATGTATACTATAATTAGAGTATAATATCATATATAATATCATTAACTCAATCGTCTGAAAGTCCAACATATGGCATTAACGAGTCATATCACTTTAAGGGGGTGGTAGTCCGCACTTCCTCAAATAAAATTATTGCGTTTACCCATTATGGAAACCATAAAGGTAGGCTATAAATATAAAATGATGAAATATATATAAAAAATAAACATAATATATATCATATATAAATATATTTTCATATTAATGTCCACCATGATAGGCGGTAGGAGATAATCGAACAATCATAGTTTCGTGAGGCATTAGTTTTCCATCCACAGAAAAAGTAAGTTCTTCACCCATTAGATAGACGTGTGTGTAATTGTAGTTAGAATAATCCTCACCAAAAAAATCCTAGTATATTTAGGATACTGTTTTTGTTATAAAATAATGTAATAAAAAGATTTTAGGTTTTTTATAAGTAAAATAAAATAATATAAGTTAAAAGAAATTGTTACCTTTAATTTGGGTAACTCCCTTTGGTTTGAACCAAAAGGATTTCTAGAAGTTCCTTATGCCTATGCTAAGACATCTAATAAGAGGAGAGAGATCATGAGAGATTATTTAGGTAAGGGTTGGACGATCCAAGGGACTTGAGAGGTGTGTGGAATGTGTTAGATGTGAGGGATATTTATAAAGCGGGGATGAGCTCCTTAAAAATGTTTGCAAATATTATTTTATTATAAACTTATCTTCGATTTATAAAGACCAAAAACTCATTAATGTTGAATCTAAGATGACTCAAGTTCGAAATAAAATCATATAACAAGAATTGGATAAGTTTTGGATATTGTTTTAATAGTTATATTATTATTTATTTAAATCATTTATTAAAGAGGTAAATACTGCATCATGATTGTGTCATTAATAATTTAATTTATTTGATGTCTAAAATTTATAAAATAAATAAAAAATGTAATAAATATTCTTATATTTCAAATTAATATTTATAGTCGAAATTATAACATATATAACCCCATTTAAAAATTAATTTACTAAAAGATATTTGTTTATGCCATTTTTTCCTTTACTATAAGTTAATTAAAATAAAGTGTCATGATCAATCTCATGTAGCTCCATGGGGTCCAACAATCTACCCAAATATTCCCATGGTCATAAATGACTCATACAATAAGTTTATCACAAGTTTTAAGGTAATTTTGTATTATTATAATATACTTTTTACCTTTAATTAACCTTTTTAACTTTAACCGTGGCAAATAAAAGTCAATGTTACTATTCACCAGAAAAATATTTTCATATTCATGAACCAAATTTTACATAATAATAACAACAATGTATGTCATATTTTTTAAATCCAATAGAAGTAGTAAAATTTCATTTAAATGAAAAAGTTAGTTTTTTAACTTCTACTTAATGGTTTCACTATTCATCAAAAATTGATGTTTTTCAGAAAAATACCAAAAATTCATCCTAATATATATTTCATATTCCAAATTCAAAAATGATTTATATTTTATCAAATTCAAAACAGAGAATTTGAATTAATTAATTTAAAATTAATTTCCGTTTTCAAAACAAATAGCATGTTTCTTTGAAACAATAGATATCAAAAGATTGATAATTTTTTATGGCCAATTTCAAAGTGAAATTAATTACTGTGGCCAAAATTGGACTAATGGTCAAACAATAATCTAATTTCAATTTAAAACCAATTAAAAATATAATTTAACCGTATAAATAAATTATATTAAAAAGAACTTTTGAATTAAAATACTTTATTTTTCACTATTTATTAAAAATGAATTTTATCAGAAAAATACAAAAAATTTACCCAAAGTAAATTTTGATGTCTCAAATCAAAAAAGAATTTTAGTTTATCAAATATAACATATTAAAGTTACCAAACCTATATTTAAATATGGTTCACCATCAAAAGGTGGAAAATCAACCTTTTAATGAATATTAGAGTATTTATGTTTAAAATCAGATTCATTCACATTTTAAGCCTCTAACTTTTATTGGATAAGTGTAAACACATTTAACAAACATGTATAATCATACTAGAGTTATTTATATTCATCACATCCAATACAAAGGCTAGGTGTTAACTACCATTTAATATAATAATGTTATATTATTAGTGTGCAACGTAAGATTTCAAAGAAACTCGTTGTTGTGTATCGGGTTAGCCATCAAACATAGAGTCCAATTTAAAATAAAACTAAAATTTGATTCCAAAATATCAATAAATATTCAAATTTATTACGCTTTATTTACTTGGGATGTTACATCCTTCCCCCCTTTTGGGAATTGCATCCTTGCAATTTATTTACTTATCAAATAAGTGGGGGTATTTATACCTTATAGCATTTTCTATTTTCCACGTTTCTTCTTCAACCATATGGTTTTTTCACAAAAACTTTACCTAATCAATTACCTTATTCTCCAACTCTTTCTCTCTACCATCAAGAATCTTGACTAGTTGTCCCACATAAGAGATATTTTTATCCAACTAAATTGCCTTTGGGATCAAAACTTTTGATGGATCTAGCATATAATTTATTATCATTGAAACATGAAAAACATTGTGTACCTAGGATAAACTTGGAAGTAAATCCACTATGTATGAAACTGATCCAACTTTCTCTAGGATTTCATATGGTCCAACGAACCTCGGACTCAATTTTACCTTCTTACGAAAATTCATTGGTCTTTTCCATGGAGAAACATTGAGAAAGACATGATCACCTACCTCAAAAGATAGATACTTCCTCTGGTTATCCGCATAAATTTTCTGTCTTCTCTTAGCTGTTATCAAGTTCTTAGGTATCAACTGATCTTTTTCTACCACATCTTCTACCAATTCCGGTCCCATCAGGTTTTTTAACCTACATCATCCAAAAATGATGGAGTTCGACACCGATTCCCATATAATGCCTCAAATGGAGCCATCTATATACTGGAATAAAAAATTCTTTTTATATGAAAATTAAACCAAAGAAATATGGTAGTCCCAACTTCCCTAGTAATCTAGTGAACAACTATATAAAATATCCTCTAGGGTATGTATTGTTCGTTCTGACTGCCCATATGATTATAGATGAAAACTTGTACTGAAATTTATTTCAGTACCCACAGACTTCTGAAGGCCTATCCAAAAGTTAGAAGTAAACCTAGGATCATGATCACATACAATGGAGAGGGTAACACCATGCAACTTGACTATCTCTGTAATACACAACTATGAAATTTGATCTAGATATAATGTATCACGAACAGAAAGAAGATGAGTAGATTTAGTCAATCGATCAACAATAACCCAGATTGCATTATTACCTAGAGATGTATTTGGTAATCCCACAAAGAAATCCATGGATATATTTTCCAATATCAACTCTGTCACTGGTAAATACTGAAGCAATCTTTTCAGTAACTGCTGTTTTGGTTTAACCTGCTAACAATTCAAACACATCATTATAAAATCATCAATATCTCATTTCATTCCATCCCACCAGTAATATTCCCAAGGATCATTGTGCATCTTAGTACCACGAGGATGAAATGAAAATGGGGAACAATGAGCTTCACATAACAACTCATTCTTTAACTATGAATCACAAGGAACCCATAATATTTTTCCAAACCTCAAAACAAAGTCATTATCAACATTAAAGTAATTAAAGTTAACCTTCTGAAGAAACTCTACCTTTTTTGGCAACTCATTGTCTTCTTACCACACTTACTTTATTCAGTCTGATAGAGATGATTTCACTAACACCTGAAACAAAATATAAGAATTTATTGTACCAACAACTACTATTCCAAAGTTCATCAAATAAAAAACCAAAGGATATCATTCCAAATGTATCATTGTTAATGAAGCATTACTTTTTCAACTCAAAGCATCATCCACATTATTTTATTTACCCGGATGATAAAGAATCATGTAATCACAATCCATGATTAATTCCAGCCATCTCCTATGTCTCATGTTTATTTTTTTCAGGGGGATTATATACTATAGACATTTGTGGTCAGTATATATTTCACATTTTACTCCATACAAATTATGCCTCCAAATTTTTAAATAGAAAACAATAAAAGATAATTCCAAATCTGGTGTAGGGTAATTTAACTCATGAGGTTTCAGATGACATGAAGCATATACAATTACCTGATCATTCTATATAAGAACACAACCAAGTCCTTTCAACGAAGCATCACTGTAAATGACAAACTCACCATTTTTGGAAGGGAGTAACAAAACTGGAGGATTCACCAATCTTATATTCAATTCATGAAAACAATCACCACATTATTTTTTCCCAATGAACATAACACCTTTTTGAGTTAACTTAGTCATTAGAATATATGACTGTGAAAACTTTTCAACAAAACTCGGATAATAACCTGTCAAACCAAGAAAACTATGGATCTCGGTTATATTTGTTGGTCCTGGACATTCTTCAACAATTTTGGTTTTAGCAGGATCAAAAATTATGCCATTTTTTTAAAAAATGTGACCATGGAAAAGAATTTGTTGTATCCAAAACTCACACTGGATGAATTTACCAAAAAAATTATTTTATTTTATGGTTTTCAAGAAAAAATTTAAATTACTTCCATTTTCCTCTTTATTTTTAGAATAAACCAAAATATCATGAATGAACACAACCACATACTTATCCAAGAACTCACAGAAAATTCTATTTATAATATTAATGAATATAGCAGGTACATTGGTTAAACCAAAAGGCATGAAAACAAATTCATAATTTTCATATCTAGAACAAAACATGTTCTTCGTAATGTCTGTTTCCTTTATTTTCAACTTATAGTACCCTGACCTCAAATTAATCTTCTAATAATACTGAGATCCCAGGAGCTGATCAAAAAATTCAATGATATGAGGCAAACAATACTTGTTCTTAATATTGAAGTTATTCAATGCTCTATAATCAATGCAATGTATCATTGAACCATATTTTCTTTTAATAAACAAGGCAAGATCACCTCATGGTGATGTTCTTGGTTGAATGAAACTTTTATATAAAAACAACTGAAATTGATTCTTAAAGTCCAAATGTTCAATTTGACACATTCGATAAGGGGGTTTGGAAATTGTTTTATCATCAGGAACTAATTCAATAGTAAATTCAACTTCTCGATCAAGTATAATACCAGGAAACAAATAAGAAAAAATATCAAGCTACTCATTTACCAATGGCACATAATTAATCTCAACACTTCCTTTATTTTCAACAATATTTGCAAGGTAACATTCATTTCCATCTTTTACTAGTTTATTAACTTTTTGGAATGTTATCAAAATCAAGGGTTCAATCTTCTACACAAACTGAAAAACATTCTGAAATGAAACATCTTTACCTTTGTAGTCAATCATAGCATGACAAATAGAAAACCAAAACAGACCTAAAAAAACATCAAACTCTACTAGAGGAAAAACAATAAGGTTTGCATGTAGATTCTTCCCGCACACAAGGACATGAAGGTTCTTATAATTTTTTTTCTATCTACGTTTCCCCTGGTGTTTTTACCATATTTTCAAGATTCATATCTTGATTGAGAATTCCCAATTTACTAGAAAACTTCTCAAAAATGAATGAATGTGTTGACCCGGAATCAAATAGCACATTGGCATAATCTGAACAAACAAATAGTGTACCTGATACAACTTCATTTGATAGCCCAACATTTACTGAAGTAGTTGCAAAGAATTTCACCACCCCTTACTGCTTGTAGTCTGCCTTCATTCCCTCAGTTTAGTTTTTTGTTGGACACACATTTTCATAATGACCCATTTCATTGCACTTAAAACATTTTACTGACTATAAATCACATTTTGTCTTAAAATTAAGATGATCTTTTTTAGTGAAATTATGAGCCTTATGTTCCATTTTACCACGTCGGTAGCACTTACTAGAATTCAAAAGACATTACCCCATGCATTTTACCACAATTATGACAAACTATAATCTTAAATTTCTTACCATCAGTCATTTTTGAAGAGTTCTTCCCTTTTGCCTACCACCTTGACCTCTTATTCTGTTTTTTCTCAAAGAAAATATGATCATTGGGAAGCATCATTTCCACCTTCTCCACACAATGAAAATGTTTTTCAAAACATTTGAACTCATTAGAATATAAAGCCTGTAGATATATTACCATTAATCCTGAGTTAAAATGGTTGATTTTACTATTAAGAACTCATATGAAATTTGAAGCATACCTTTCCAATCGAGTGAATCTTTCTTCATAAGTAGCCACCGATTCATCCTCTTACCTCTATTATAGTAATTATTTTCCATCCTAAAATGAACCACCTTACGAAAATATTTTTCAAGAAACATACCTTTGAATTCATCCCAATCAAGAGCATCAATATTCTCTTTATCACCAATATTTTTCACCATCAACCACCAGTGATCTGATTCACCTTCAAAATGGTAAACAGCCAGATTAACATTTCTGTGTTTTGAACACCCAATGACATCAAAAATATTTTCCAGTGCTTTAATCCACCCTTCAACTTGCACAGGGTCAGATGATCCTCTGAATGATGGGGGGTGTTTCCTCATGAAATGCTCCACTACTGACATGTCCCTCTGTGGTTGATCTAACTGTTCTCGTGTATGGATACCACCACCATTTATAGCCAGAGTCAACTATTCCATCACGGTAACAAGAAGACAGTTCCGATTCTAACCATCTTAGGTTTCTGATTTGGAAGATTTTCTTCCTCCCGATGTCGTCCCAACATAGATTCCCTATTTCCTCTTCAAAAAACCATTCTAGACATAGAAATATCTTAGGCGAAAAAACATGGTAATCTGTAAATTCTATAACTTTTCAATCATAAAATTAACTAATTTTTTTTATTAATTTAACGATATCCTAACTTCTAAAGTTTTTTAAACCGACCTCTGATACCAACTATAAAGACCTGACCGTAAACATTACATAATCTTGAATTAAATTAATAATTCACATTGAGGATCTTTTTAGGTTTAGTGTTTTAGAGAATTAGTCCATAACTATTACATTAAATTTCAAAATTTACAAAGTAGATACTTATACTCTGTTTCCATTTCTTTCACAAAATAAAAAATTTTGAAAAAAAGAGTCATGTCTAGTTCCATGTTTTAGACAACATGACATTTCTATGATGTTATCCTTGACCCTATTCATTTTTATGTCCAGTGAAAAACATTTCAAAACATGGGATGATCATAAAAATCTCAGTAAGGGTTATAGAATAAGAAATAAATCATTAGTCCAACAAAACATACAAAACATAAACTCTTTTACATACATCATTAAAACATAGATTTATGAATAACACATAGTAATAAAAAATTATAAAGGTAACTAGTGGCATTCATATCATACATACATTGTAGTTATCACAGCTACCTAGGGAGTTACATTTGAATACCCATCACAGTATATTACTTAATTATCTTAGGAGAAACATTCATGTTTACCTCCATCATGTTACCCAATGTATTAGAGAGCTATATCGGGAGCACCTGCCCTAGGTTTATTATGGAACCACCTGTATACGTAAATAATTCCCAAGAACCGTAACATATTCATAACTCATATAACAAACATAAAGAAAAGATAACATTCCCACATTTCAATCAGAATATATCATTTAAATATATTGACATTAAAAAAATACATTATCAAAACCATTTTCAATAAGCAAATATGGAAAATGATTACATGGTATTTATTTTCCTTTTAAAAACATTACGGCTTGTTAAAGAAGCCAAAGATCAAATAATACTCATGGTGGTAGAAAAGGTCATTGTCACTACTTACGTTAAAAAGAAACATTCTAACTTCTTTTTGTTTAGTAAAACTCCTTGTAGAAAAAGATTCCCATTGATTGAAATTAAAGGCCAAAGGGTTTTATACACCGTATAAAATTAAGTCATGTATAAAACAAAATATGCCTCAATTCAAGGAGATTGAGACGAAGTCCCTTACCTCGTGTCTGACTTGACTCGATCATTCTTTAATATCTTGAATAATAAAATAAAGTTAATTTATTCTTGATTTAAAACATTTTTCAATTTTACTAGACATTTTATATCACTTATTACCATGTTTTAAACATTATGTAATCATTTAAGTTAATAACGGTTGTATTGTCGATATTTGGTACTTGAGTAAAAAATGAACACCTTATAATTACAAGTTGTCCATATAATCAATAGCCCATTATCTCCAGAATGATATTAAAGATTTAGATATAATATATATAATATATATTTTATATATATCTGTATTTAAAACAATACATTACATTTCGAGATAATAAATGAGATGCACCGTTCATGGAGACGGTAAGTCGTACATAAGCATTAACGCTACTTTCATTTCTATTTCATACTTTAATGGAATTAATACATAATTATACATTGGTATATTATAATTACAGTATTATATCATATATAATATCATTAACTCAATCCTTTATACGTCCCACATATGGCATTAACGATTCATATCACATTGAGCTGGCGGTAGTCTGCACTTCCTCAAATTAAATTATCGTGTTCACCCATTATAGAAACCATAAAGGTAGGATATAAATATAAAATACAGAGGAATAAATATAAAATAAACATAATATATATCATATATAAATATATTATCATCTTACTGGCCACCATGAGAAGCGGTAGGAGATAGTCGAACAATAATCGTTTCGTGAGGCTTTAGTTTTCCATCCACAAAAACTGTATGTTATTCACCCATTAGATGAAGGTGTGTGTAAGTGTAGTTCAAATAATTCTCATAAAAAACTTCTAGTTTATTGGGGATATAGAAATATTTACAAAGGAAAGTAATAAAAAGAGTTTAGTGGTTTTCTAAGTAAAATAGAATAAAATAAGTTAAGAGAAACTGTTACCTTTAATTTGGGTAACTTCTTTTGTTTTGAACCAAAAGAACTTCTTAAAGTGACTTCTACCTAATGTAAGGCTTCTTAAAGGAGGAGAGAGATATTTATAGCTTATTTGGGAAGGTTTTGGATGAGAAAAGGTACTTGAGAGTTGTGTGGAATGGGTTATAATTGAGGGCTTTTTATAAGGGGGGAGGATCACTTTAGGAAAGTTCGCAAATATTATTTTATTATAAACTTATATTAAGTTTATAAAGATCCAAAACTAATTAAAGTTGAATATAAAATGACTAAAGTTCTAAATAAAATCATACAATAAGAATTGGACATGTTTTGGATATTTTTTTAATATTTTTATTGTTATTTATTTAAATAATTTAATAATTAGGTAAATACTGCATCATTATTGTGTTATAAATAATTTAATTTATTTGATGTATAAAATTATAAAAGAAATTATTTAATGTAGTAAATATTTTAATATTTCCAATAAATATTTATAGTCAAAAATAAAACTTATATAACCCCATGTAAAAATTAATTTACTAAAATATATTTCTCTATGCCATTTTTGCCTTTACTTTAAGTTAATTAAAATAAAGTGTCATTATCACTCGCAAGTGGCTCCTTGGGGTCCCAAAATCGACCCAAATATTCCCATGGTCATAAATGGATCAACCAATAAGGTTATAAAAAGTGTTAAGGTAATTGTTTATTATTATAATATTTTTTTACCATGAATTTCCCTATTTAACATTATCTACGGTAAATAAAAATCAAAGTTATTATTCACCCAAAATTAATTTTATCTTATTGAACCATATTTTACATACTAAAAACAATAATGTATGTCGGAATTTAGATATCAAATAGAATTGGTAAAATTTCATTTAAATGAAAAAGAATGTTTTTAACTACTACTTAGTGGTATCCATATTCATCAAAAATTGATGTTTTTCAAAAAAATACCAAAAATTCAGCCTAAGCTATATTTGATATTCTGAATTCAAAAATGATGTCTATTTTACCAAATTTAAAACATAGAAATTGAATTAATTAATTTAAAATTATTTACCATTATCAAAACAACTCACATGATTTTATGAAACAATAACTATCGAAAGATTCATACTTGTTTATGTCCAATTTCAAAGTGAAATTAATTCCAATGACCAAAATTGGATTAAATAGTAAAAACGTAATCTAATTACACTTTGAAACCAATTAAAAAGATAATATAACCATATGAATAAATTATTTTAAAAGGCACTTTTGAATTTAAATAATGTATTTTTCAGTATTCATTAAAATACTAAATTTTATTAAAAAAATAACAAAAATTTTCCCAAAGTAAATTTTGATGTTCTGAATCAAAAAAGAATTTTATTTTATAAAATAGAACATATGAAAGTTACCAAAACTATATTTTATGTGGGATCTCCATCAAAAGGTGGTAAATTGACCTTTTAAAGAATATTACAGTATTTATGCTTAGAAATAGATTCATTCACATTTTAAGCCCTTAACATTTATTAGAAAAATGTAAAAATATTTATAAACATGTATAATGATATTTTAGTTTGTTTTATTCATCCTCTATAATACAATGGATAAGCCTTAACTACCATTTAAAATAATAATATTATATTATTAGGGTGCAATGTAAGATTTCAATGAAACTCGTTGTTGCGTATCATGTATGACATATAACATAGCATCCCATTTAAAGTAAAATTAAAATTTAATTCCTAAATATTAATAAACATTAAAATGTATTATTCTTTATATACAAGGGAAGCTATGTTAACATTGAAATGTCCATAAAATAATCAATAAATGATACAAATATATTCTATATGATAAAACATAATATGATTTCATTCAATATTTTATGGATCTAAGTAGAGTATTATAAAATTGGAATAGAGTACCTCCTAGAATAAATAAATTAGAATAGTTTAATAAAGCATGGGTTTAAAAAAATTCATCAACCTGTTATGAATTTTTTTAAACATCAATAAATTTTAAAGGAATCCATTTAAAAATATTAAATTATATTTTATAAAAACCTAAAAAAATTCACATCATACTTAAGAATGTATAAATATTTTTAAATTAAAATTAAATTAATTTTTTAAAAATAACCCAAATATAAAAATACATAGTCAAAAGAAACAGTAATTAGTAAAAAAACTGTCATTATATCCTACAACCAAAGAATTACCTCACACCAATTTATAAAATTCATAAGTATAATCGCAATAGATAATTGGTTAGAGAATAAAATAAATTTCTAAAATCATCATATGATTGGAGTTATGTGAAAAATCATGATTATTTCAATCATAGAGTGTAGGATTGCACCAAAGTGTACACATGAATGCAATAAATTACCTATGAAAAACTACATGAAAACTAAAAACTCATAACCAAAAACCTATTACCCCTACCCCAAATCATCATAAATTAGTACATGATAATTTTCCTTAATTTTAGAAATGTAATCAAATATGAATCAAGAAGGCCGCAACCATTTCAAATATGAAAAGATGCAAACCCCTTAAATCAAATGTACCCCAATTCTATCATGAAATATTATCTTTTAATATAAGGCCCAATATCACATAAGTAATTAACAAATTAAAAATATAGTACTTATAAAATAACATTCCATAATACATTTCTCAAATAAATGACTGAACCCATGCAATGACACTAAAATTTCATTCCCTTAAATATGGTTAATTTTCAAAATAATTGTTTTGGAAAAACTTTATTATGAAACATTTATCATTAGTTAAAAAATAAATAAAATTGTAAAATGTCATGAACCCAACCAGAGTGTCATCTAACCCAACACCCAACCCATTCTATAGCATGGCTTGAAGGGCATTGTCAATTACCATTGGCTGGAAACTAGTTCTTAGGTATTACCAATATACCGTTGGAATGATTTCAACAATCTACATAATCATAAACAACCAATAAGAATAAACATCACAATAACAAATACAATATCAAAAAATGACTCAACAATTTACAAATTCAATGTAATACAACATCATCCCATACTAAAAGTACTATAATGGAATAGGAACACACAACATATCAAAAATCCTCCATGAAATAAGAGGTACATCACCCTAAAGTGACCACCACCAACACCTATAATATGTGGAACACTAGAAACTAGATCAATTATCACCACTATGACACCACTAGCCTTTACATGGGTTATACATGAGAAATTCTACATACACCCAAAAGGTGTATGTACGGTGTGAGAAGAATACCATTAGGATTCCATCCAAAAAGAAAGATTACATTCTATGACATTATTACTCAAATAAACAAGCATATTTCTATATGAATATTTTAAATTTTTTGTTGAAAACATTATAAAAAGAAATGTTTTGAGAATAAGTTTTAATAGAAAATCAATTTTCAAAAATAAATTTTTATACAAAAAATGGACACAAGGCCCACCATATGACAATGGATAGAACCACATAACCTAAGATTAATGTCACAAGATATAACCATGGGAAAGTACCTATAGTTTACATTAACAAGTGGGATACTATGAACCTCATGCCTTGGTGGTCAAAATCACCTAACTCAGCAACCAAAATTGTTCCACTCCATAAACCATTATAGGGGACCCCATCAAAAGGAATAATGATCATCATGACATATTCTAGAACTAATAGTGTTCCCCTACAAGACCCAATATATTGGAACACATCCCAAGGACTATTGGTCTCCAATCATATCCCATGTTTAGTTACTATTGTAATCTCTAATCCTACTTGAAGAATCTAATACTCAACCAATTCTGAACGAACTAGTGTACTAGTACTAGTTTTCCCCCATAGATACACATGACTCCATTTGTGCTAAAATTTAATTTCATATATCACATAAGTCAAAAAAATAATATACACATTCCAATAATCATATTCACGCAAGGAAATCACCAAAATAACAATTTCACATTGGTCCAATTATCACAATCAACATTCAATCCACCATTTTACATAAATATAGACACATTACATTTCACACGCACACCAAAACCATTTGGAAATACTTTTCACACCACTTTAATAATTTATGAAAGCCATTTGGAAATTAAACAGGAAGAAAACATATGAGAGATTATAATTTCCTTGGGAACAACCCCTTTCACATTTATACTCACATAAAATCTATTTTATAACATGATTTAAAAAACATTCCAAATTAATGGATACATTTATGGTGTAACACAAAATAGGAAATATGAATTAAAATCCATTTTCCTTGGAAATACACTTCCAACACATTTTCACATTTAAATCACTTTGAAAACACATTTCACACTTTTCTCCCAAGGAATAAAATAGATGTATAAAGTACCAAAACAATTCACACATGAAACAAAGATACTCATATTTAGAGAAATCATTTTCATCACATGTGAATCTTAAATTCTTTATAAAACATATTTTTCACCACAAAAAAATACATATAATACATTTCCCATGCCATAAAATCATATCAGAATCATTTAATAATGTAAAATCATGGACCAACCTACCTCACACATGGAAATCTATGGAAATTGGTGATAAATCATAACTACCCCACCACAAGACCATTTAATGTAAATATAGACCAACAAACATAACTTTTTCCCAAAAAACACAGGATCAAGCCCTCCTTAAGTCATACAACATTCTAGAAAATAATAACTCAATGATCTAGGAATAGAAAACCTTGAAAGAAGGATAAATAAAGTGGAAAAATACTTACAAGATAATTATATGAAGTTCCCACACCAAAACCACCCATGTATTGGGGATTATGTGGTCCAAAAAATCTTTGTTATGGGTCCTAAGGATAAAAATACATAATGGGTAATAGGGGAGGTGTTTTAGTGATACTTGTTTAAAAGTGTAGAAAGGTAATTTTCCACAATTTAATGACATGGAAAAGTAGTATGGTTAACCCCATGGTTTACCAAACTATACAGCAATCGTGCACCCCTCACTGTCTAATATGGATAGGCCACATGATTATCCAACACAATTAGCCAAACCATTCTCCAACAATCTGATAATAACTGTCCAAAATAGAAATTGGCCTAACTCTTACCTAGTAGAGGATGAATAGTTACCCTAACCTTGCACCAATAATGCTCCACATTATGTGATGCCAGAAATTTCTATTTTTATTTAAAAACTCATACGTCACCCAATGGAAAAATACTAAATTTAAAAAACATATGTATTACCTCAATATAAAATCGTGAATGTGAAAATTCTGCCAAACAAAGAAACTTTTTTCCCTATGAACGTCACTACAAAGATTGATCAGTGAACAAAAATGAGTACTACTTCTCACCATAATAAATTTACTTCCACGTTTCATGCACATCACTATAATGCTACCAGAGAACATGGACCAAAAAAATTAACATTCCATGAATTAAATTCTCACGAGAATGCACAATCCATTCTCATCATTCAATCATATAAAATTAATGCTACAATTCATATTCTTCCTTATTCAACACATGAGATAGATCTTGGTTTTAACATTTTTAGTTGAGAGACAAGAAGCATGCTATGAATTGATGTCACTAGAGAGTGTAATGAAAACATGTCTTCAACCATACTAACTACCATGGAAATATAAAATGGTATGAAATACCTTAGCATTATTTCCCTTGTATACCCAAAATATGAGGACCTAAGCATGATGTGACCTCAACAAAACCAATCACACATAAAAAAAACCAATGCTCGGTGCCTCTAATTGTCTTAAGACTTGTGGTGACTCTGAGAATTCAAAAACTATTTCCTAATAAGCCTGAATTTCATAGACATCTCTTGAACAAGGTTCGGTCCCAGCAATGAGGTTTCAAACACCTCTGCCAAGAACAAAGTAAAAGGACACGACTTACCATAAAGAACCTAATATTGATCAATTTCATTCATATACAATTTTTTTCATATTTTTGAAATCCACATTATGTGTTTGTGGTTACATCACATTCAAATACCAGACAAGACACATATATTGCAATATTAAAATCTAACATATGGACATATTGAATCACAATAACCAAATTATAAATTAAATAAAATTTTCATAAAACATGTCTCCACCAAGACGCCTCGCAACATGGGTCCTCGAGCAATGAGCCTCAATGAGTCTCTCCCCCTGACATCTGACCACCTCATTATCTCTATTACCCGATATCACTAGTGAGAACCATGGGCTATCACCGTCCAAGCATCAAAGCCTCATCATAGAAAGAATCTTCAACCGGTTTTGTATGTATACCATGTCACTATCATTCCCATCTGAAGACCATCTTCATCAACTTATCGCAATCGTCTCTTAAGTCACCACAGTGATGTAGAAACATCAATTAACCAAGTGAACCAAAAACAAACCTAAATCCATTAATGTAGAAAAAACAACACGGATAAAACCCATTAATTAAGGGTTCAGAAAGTATATTTCATCCCAATATTGGCCGCACCCAAAAAACTGATTTCCACCAACCCACACATCCCAAAACATCTATGTACCACCACTCTATCTCTGACTATGAGAGGTTCAGAGGAACAAATTGTTAGGGTAGGGTTAAGAGCGACCATGTTCTCGGAATGATGGCTTCAATCAACTTGGTAGTAAACCAATAACTCATACAACATGAGAAAAAAGATTCACACATTCAAGGAATCCCATCGACCTCCCGGCCACAAAACCCAAAAATCCATAGTGTTCACCACTCCAGATCCGACATGGAGAGGATAGGAAGAAATGTGGCCAGAGTATGGGATTAGGAGATAAGGTATCCAACAGAAATTAGTCATTTTCGAGACCACCAAATGATCCTTGAAAAACATCACTGTGATAAAACCTTCACTCTATAGGTTTTCAATGTCGATGTGGGTGAAAACCAGATGCACGTTCACTCAATCACTCCATGATCATTGCGATTTCCAAACCATAGATGCCAGCTAGTAGAGCACTGTCTAAGAAGTAGAGTCTAGAAATTGGTGGAGGGGAGGGGTGGGGGAGGTAGTGGTGATGAAGAATACCTCCCCCCTCCAAAGTTCCTTCCAATATCCCAGATAATGATTCATTTGAATCTAGGATGGTTACAATTTTTATACAAAAACTTGATCAATACAAAATGGCCATCCCAAAAAACATTGAAATCTATATGCCATTCCTAGAGTATGTATTGCAAAATTTGATTCGATCGCTCCATATGAACATCCATTTGAGTGTGGTATAACGTGATCAATATGACAAGTGACCCAATCCATTTTTTATGGCCTCCCCATAATCATGAGGAAAAACAAGGGTCCCTATTTGAAATAATTGTCGACAAAAAACCATAATTCCTTGCAAACTCTAAAATGTACAACTAACATATCTCGTCAACCTAGGATGAATTTCCAACTAGAATGAATTGGGTTGATTGAGTCAAATAGTCAATCACTACCCAAATAGAGTTCCTCCACCTAGGTGTACGAGGAAAGTCAAAAATAAAATCCATGGTGATCTTATCTAACTTCTATGTAGGAATATGTTGTAGATGAACAAAACTAGAGAGACTTTGATGCTCTCTTTTATCCTTCTTACATGTATAACATTAATATACAAAGTCAGCTATATTACACATACTATATGGACACCAGGACTATCGACACACATCATAATACATCTTGGTAGCACCGGGATGAATGACCTTCTAAGACATGTGGCTATCCTGCATCACCAACATCTTTATTAAAAATGGAACCACAAAGTTACCCTTGAAGCATAAACACCCTCAGGAGATAAAGACCATGCACAAGGAACCTCCCCAGAATTTTGAATTTTCAATGATTTTTTTTGAAAATCATCACTCTACTTCACTTTTTGAATAAACTCTAGAAGATAAGGTGTTGGCTACACACTATACAAGAATACACCTCCACCGTGTTCCATAGTCTCTACATGCATTGGAGTGAACATACCCATCAATATCCACTCATCACTTAATTTTCTCAATGCATGAACTATAATATTTCCAACTCGAAGTAGCTTCCAAAAAATTACTCATACCCATGGTGTGGACTATATCAATGATTAACCCCTGATGGAATTCAGCACAACAACATTGCATCAAATTCATGTTTTTCATGAAAAAATGTAGGCTAATATTTTATCATCAGAATAAACTAAAAACTTATACCCATAAATATAATGTCACCACATCTTTATGTCATGAATTACCACCTCTAAATATATGTCATTGGTTGGGTGATTCATTTCATGTGTCGGTGTTGGAGATAACCATTATTCATTGTATGGTCATCCTTCATCAACCCACACCAAAGTCCCATACCTAAAGAATCAAAATAGACCACATATCCCTTTAAATATAATGTCTAGATAAATACAGGGGTTGTGTTCAACCATTTTTTAATATCCCCAAAGGATTATTGACACTCCGGTATCTAATGAATCTTGAACCCTTTTCATGATCGCACTGTAATGGATAAGGAATGTTGAGTGAAAACATGAAAGAACATCTTATAAACCTGTACATGACCAAAAATAATAAGATTTCAATTAAATTCATGATATTTTCCCACGAAAGAGATGGGTTGATCCTATTAGGGAACATCGAAAAACCTTGTTACAAGATCACACAACTTAGAAACTTCACCTCTCTAACCCATAAGGTGAAATTATAAATTATTATATATAAGCGATGATCTTAAAGGGTTCTGAACACAACTCTAAACTTTTTCCCATACTACTTTTCAGTCTTGAATTATAATAGTATTTCATCTTTGTAAACCATGTAAAATGATTCAGGTTATAAAATGAACACCCTGTTTAGAAGTTCTATGAAGAATGCTAGAGAATTTTTCAACTTGAAAGGCCTGAAAAGGTAATCAAAATGGTTGTACCTATATCAGAAAGCTGTTTTTGGAAAATCTTCCTCTTTAACTCTAACGTGGGGATACCGATAATGAAATTAATTATTTGAGAACCACCATTCCCAAAAAATCAAATTTTAAATTTCATCAATTATGGGAAAAACATACTTTTTCTCGATTGGAACCTTATTCAGCTTCTGGTAGTCAATACCCAACCAGAGAGATCCATCATCCTTTTTTAACAAACATAACATTTGTGGCCCAAGGAAAGATGCTTGGGTGAATTAATCATTTAGATTACAAATCATCTAATTTTATATTTAATTACTTTAACACTATGTGATCTATATGGTAAAATAGAATAGATATTAATTTTGTTCTCAATGGAAAATTAACGGAGAACACCACATCCCACTATAGAGGAAATCATAAAAATTCTCTTGGAAACCCTCTAGAAACTCATCCACCATAGTGGTTAATCCAATATATAGTGTACAATCAACATTATACAACATGATCTATAAGATATGATAATGAAATTTGAATAATTTGGGAAGTGTAGGTCCATCACGTCCCGACCAAGGCTCACACTCACCGAGACAAACTTGGTTACATCCATCAGGTTGCACAAAACACACTCACAAACAATAACAATCGATGTGAAGATAAAAATGCTCCATACAATCCATACAAAGGGTCACATCAATGATTGACATCATCAAAACTAGCAAATACCATTCCATATCGACCACTGACATCGTGAGTGTGCAACCCAGACACCTGAGACCCTACTCTAACTTTTACCATTGGTATTACCAACTCAATTGCATACAGGGCAAGATAATTTTTCAAATTTAAAACATCCAAAAGATGGGAAATATTTAATAAAATAAAGAACCAATATAAAAAAAACAACTAATAACAAATAAATATTAATGGTACCACAAATTGTCAAAGGACATGCATCCAATTACACTGATGCTAGATGCACATTATGAAGTTTCGTCATCTCATCCTGAGATTGAGAGAGAGCTCTATTATTCAGCTCTACCTTGACCTGAATATACCCAAACGATGATCCAACCCTACTTTTATGACTTCCAAAATAATAACCGGCTTTAATGGATAGTTGTGACTGGAATGACATCCCTTTGAAAGCTACATATCATGCCCCATTCAGATATAACCATGCCAATTTTCAAAATTTTCTCTAGATCCCCATAAATATACATCGCTAACATGGCTTGTGTGGAAATTAACACACTGGTAACATATTCCCTAATTTTTAACATTGATGGGACATTACTAAACACACATAAAATACTACAAAAGGGAAATATTGTATGGATGACATGAACTACAACCTCCCTTCATTTCCATCTCATCTTGCTTCCTCTTATTCTTATGAGAACTACCACATCCCACTATTGATACACCTCCATAGAAAACAGACAAGATTTAACGATCAATTTCTAAAATCATGGAACAATTGACCACCTCAAAAAAATACTTCAGCTTGAACAAAAATACATGAGATCAGATTCATATTAGAAAACCCATATCAAACTTGTGAGTCTTCATCTACTCATTGGAGATGATTTCTGGTGAATACCAAAAAAGATAAACAATGTGGTTATCATATTCCTTCACAGATCGATTTACCTATCTAATATATATACCATATCAGGGCCAAGAGAATGGAAAAATATCAGGAAAATAATTCATGTAGAAGTTTACCTTGTAGTATTTCAAACACATTAAATCGTTCTTCCCAGCTTACACGACTTATTACTACGACATCTTATTGGTGCCTTTTAATTATAAAGAATAAAAAATGTATCTAACTACTTTAGAAGTATCATAATACCTGAAAATCATCATTATCTTCTCAATCCATTCCTTGTTTTTGTATGTATATTGGTTACCTTGTAATATTATTTCTTTATAATGAGTCACACTTGTGCCTTGTCATTTCAAGGACCCATTTTGGCTTCTTTAGGCTGATAAAGACTATGTCCTCCTCCTTATCCCAAATTATAGATGGCCCGAACCACTTCTTTTTCTATCCTCTGATCGATTGGTGAGGGATTACTCTCAATTGCATATTCCCATTTCTATATATGCAGTCTATGGGGAGGATTATTTCTACAAAATGAAAAAATCACAAGAAAGAACAAAAAAACATATTTTGAAAATTTTATACAACAAAAAAATCTCAAACACTTCAAAAAATCAAAAAAAAAATTGAATCCATAATTATAAAAACTCCAATCAAACAACTAAATCTCAACCCGATGTCCATATACAGTATTCAACATGAACATACCATCTAGAGGAGATGTCAAATCAATTCCAAACAACTCTTGGCAACTCGAGTCCTATCATAAGGTGTTTAATCCATACACCTCACTTGAAACTAGATCCTCAATCACCAAATTTTTTGGATTTGGTATATCTAGAATCTTTCCCAAATAACACGACAAAAAAGAGCATGACATGCTATAATATCATTTTTTCATGAACCTGACCATAGTTCCTTCTAAATCTACACCTGACCTAGTTTGTGGTATGGACTTAAGGGCATTAATAGTCCCCATGGGCTAAAAACTAGTTCCTAGGTATTAATAACATACCTAGGTAATGCTTTCACCCATTTATATAATCATAAAAAACCAATAATAATAAACATCACAATAACTTATATGAATTACCAAACACATTCAATAATTTTCAGATTTATATATATACAAAATTAACTAAAACCAAATGTACTAAAATGAAATAATAACACCAAAATGATCCAAAAAACCTATATGAATCAATTGGTACATCAACCTTAATCCGCCACCACCAACACATCCATGATGCGGAACACAAGAAACCGGATCCACCATCATTATCATGACAAATCATTACATTACTTAGGTCATAAAGGAAAATGTCAACATATACCCAATGGTGTATATAGGGTGTGATCCAAAGCCCAGTAAGATTCCACCCAAAAACAATATTCCACGCCAGAACATTTTGAATAAAATCAATATGAATATATTTATAAGAATATTAGAAACGTTTCTAGGAAAACATATTAGAGAAAACATTATCAATAAACAATTTTGAAATAAAATACATTTTAACAAGTAATATTTAATAAAATAAAAATGTACACTTGTTTTACTATATTCCAACAACTATAATCATATCACCTAAGCATTATGTCACAACAGAGAACCTTGAGAAAATCTCTATAGGTTACATTCATAAGTGGGAACCTATAAACCACATACCTCGGTATTCAAAATTCTCCAAATCAACTACCAAGATCCTCAACATGCATGAGCCTTTGTATTGGATATCATACAATGGTATAATGATCTCTAGGTCAAAATACAAAACCTACATCATTACCATGCACAAACCAGTAGAGGGGAATACATACCAAGGGGTAGTGGTCTCCGATCATATCACGTTTTTAGTTAGTGTTGCAATTACCATTTATGGAATATTCATCTAGGCCTCAACCACATCTAAATATACTACTGTACTATTTCTTGTTCACTAACCATGATACCTAGGACTCCCTTTTCCCCCCAAATTTCGTTTCACATACCACATAAATCAATTTTTTAATATACATATTCCAACCATCACAATAACAAATGTAAATAACTACTTTAGCATTTTCAAATTGCTCTAAGGATCAAAATACACATAGAGACCACCAATTTCCACACAAAAAAAATCCACTTTCCATTTAATACACACACTAAAACCATTTGAAAATAATTTTTTCACCAAATGAATAGTTTATGAATTCCATTTTAAACACAACAAGGGTGGAACATATGAAACCCAACCATTTACATGGAAAATCCCCTATAAAATTCATACTAAAAAATATAAATTTTATAACATGAATCATATCACTTTCCTTATTCAAGGACGCATTTAATGTGTACCACAAAATAGACAACATGCAACAAAACCCCATTTTTAGTGGAAAATCCACTTAAAACACATTTTCACATTTAAATATCATTGAAAAAACATTTCACACCATTCACACAAGGCATAAAATGCATTTAAGAAACACCAAAACAATGGGCAGATGAACTATAACCACTTGAATTAAGAAAAACAATTTCTATTACATGTTCATCTCAAGACCTTTCCAAATCTTATCTATCACCACATAAACTATCCATATAACACATTTACGAAATCAAGAAATCATATCAAAATCATATAATAATATAAAATCATGGAAATACATACATCCCACTTCGAAACATCATAAAATTGGTTCAAAACCAAAAATATACCCCCACAAGACCTAATTAAGGTAAGATCGAGCAACAAACATCAATGTTTTCCCCAAAAACAGAAAATAAAAAACTTCATATGTCAAAAAACTCACTAGAAAATTAGAACTCAAGGAGGTGGGATGAGAAACTATTGAAAGAGGAAAAAATCATGAGTTAAAGGATGTACATTATGATTTTTGTGACGTTTCCACACAAAACCCTCACCAGTATTGCAGTTTAAGAGGTCTAAAAATCTTGGAGGTAGATTAGATGGGTAAAAATACCAAATAAAGAGAATGTAATGTGTTTTAGGTTTAAAAATAAAGAGGTTATAAAGGTAATTTTTTATTTTTAATGACCTAGACAAGTCGGATGGTTAGACTACTTGGTTTACCAAATAGTTTGGTACTCGTGAGCCCCTCACGGTCCAAGAGCGACATGCCAGATGGTTGTCCCGCATAGTTTTCCATACCGTGTTGTCATCACAATACAAAATGAAAATTGGCCATACACATTCTTGTAGGAGGGTTCACAATTCCGCCTAATCATGAACTAAGTGTGTGCTAGCTAATTTCAAGCACCGAATTTATTATTTCCCCAAAACGCATAGGGGGTCCAATGGAAAAATACAAAACTAAAACTAAATAAAACAATTTCCTCCCAATAAAATCATTGATGTGACATAAAAACACTAATGTGTCTACATTTTCGACATCATAAGAGTTAGAAAGAATCCAACTGTTTACAACACACTCATTAAATAATATCAATAAGGAATGATATTTAGAAGGAAGAGTGTAACTCAAAATCACATATGGATCTCATTGGTCTTAGAGTTATATCACAGATCAAAATAATGGTAATTTTTTTGGAAGTAATCTTATCAAAAAAAACTTATATACCCCCAAAATATCACACATGTTTTTTATTCATTATTCACAAAATGTTGCCAAATAATGATTGTTATTTTATTAGAATTAAAATTAAGGTGACAAACAGTATTGTGTGGTGGGTAAATTCATGATATTTTTATTTTAGTAATATTTTTAATACGGGGAATGAATTCATGTAAAAAAATAACAATAATTTTTTTGTGTCCTCTAATTTTAAATTGACTGTATTTTTGCAATACTAATCAAATTAATGACTGTAGAAAATTCATTTACTATAGCTATATTATAAAGTATAAAAAGTAAAATATGCATTATCGAAATGGGATTTTTTGAAGCATATGAGGTCCAAATATTATTTATCCATTTCGAAAATAAATAAATTTTAAACCTATGGAAATTCAAAAATGAACACTACATAAGATCAATGTAACAACCCGAAATTTTTGAATAAATCTTGTTTCCTAATTTTATGTGTTATTTTTATTTTATTTTTGTACTCAACAAAAATGTTTCATTTGATAACATGAGTATAATTAAAATGAGACTGTTGGGTTTTGACCGTTATTTGACCATTGGTCAATATGACCGCTGTAAATTAAACGTTTCGATTATTGTCTCTAAATACAAGCAATCTTGTTTAATTAATAGAGAAAGAAGATTTGATGGCCTCACCCAGTAGTCTTGGACCGATCGAAGCTCATCTAACAGAACTTGGGAAGGAGGTAGCACCACTGGGCTTTTCTCTGGACCAAACCCAAGCTGAACTTCATCGTATAAAGCTAGAACGGGATCGCCTTCGCAAGAAGTTCAAACTGATAGAAATTACTACTCGTGCGATGTTGGTCGAGCCTCCCTCGGATTCTCTCACCTTAGCACACCTTACACTTAGGTCATATGCTGGTGAGATAAGGGGATATGTAAGGAGACCATAACTGTCTTGTGTAATCCTTTGTTTTAAATAAAAATTTTGATTTCTTTTATGAATTTTCAAATGACCGGATAAATATAGTATGCATATTTTTGATGAATTTTAGAAAAAGGATATTTTAAAAATGTTTATGTAAACCTTAAATAATTAAAAATTTGTAATGATTTTCATAAAATGGTCTTATACAATTATGTTCAGTACGAAATTTAGAGTCTAATAAGATAAACTTGATTTTTGATGAATAGTAGATTATGAATAGTGATTTTATGATTAGGATTAATAATGTGTCCAAATGGATTAGTAATCTCATTTAAAGAAAGTATTAAAATAAGCTAGGCACTTTGATTAAGTAATGTGATTCAATAAAATGGTTAAATAACGGTTTCATAAATTATTATTCAAGTATTAGTTTTTTCAGATGAACAATGTTTTTTAATTAAAATTTTAATTAAAAATATTTAGAAAATATTTTTTATAAAATCGACTTCATTTTTGAACTCAGAGCATCGATATTGTGTTAAGGTAAGTTTTGGGGATTTTTTTGAAAAAAATAAATTTTTGATGAAAAGTGTTTTTAATTAAAAATTTAATTAAAAATATTTAGAAAATTATTTTTATAAAATGGATTTCATTTTTGAAATCAGAGCATTGATATTTGGTTAAGGTGAAATTTTGGGATTATTCTGAGAAAGTTGAATTATCGATGAATAGTGAAAATACAGTTTTTAAGTTACGGGTGTTTAATGACATCATTAAATGATGTATTAAGTATGTAATCAATATGGTCGAATTAAGAATAGTAAGATAAGTTATGAGGTGTCCCAAGTGGACAATACCATGGGAAAATACCATGGGCAAACCCATGGTTTTGCCAAAACCACTAATGAGGTGTCCCTTGGCCATTAATGCCTTGTCCCCTCACTTTCCCTATAAATACCAAGCTATCCTCTCATCCATTCGACTCCCCAATCTCCCCCAACGAAGTTATGGTCTCCTTACCTCCCAATTAGTCCTCCCAAGGTTCCTCCAAGCCCTCAAGGTCCAATCCTTTGAGTTTTAAGAGTTACGTTTTAAGGTAAGGGATCCGACCTCTCTCTTTCTTTTCAAGAAATCTCTTTTATGTAATTTCTTTTATGCTCCATGTTCTTATGTTAAAGGATGTTCTTTTATACTCCTCTTACTTCCCTTTTCATGTTCATATAATGAGAGATCCCCTCTTCCTCTCATTATTTCATTTTATGAAGTTTTAAGTGGCGTCGTTAGGCTGCTGAAATTTTTGTAACGGATTCTTTCTCCCTTCTCATTTTTCAAGATCTATTATCATGTAAAGTATTTCAAGTTCCTTTTTATTATGTTGGGGTATGATCTCTAAATTTATCATACTGATCTTTTATGATAACATGATGATATACCCCATTTGATCTCCTCAATTCAGTATTTTGAAGTTTTAAGTGGCGCCGTTAGGCTGCCAAATTTTTAAGTGGTTCTTCACCCTTCTCGTTTTGAAGTTCTACTTTCATGTCAATTATTTCAACTTCCTTTTTTTTATGTTGGGGTATGATCTATATATTTATCATACTGATATTTTATGATAATATGATGAGAGACCCCATTTGATCTCTTTAATTCAGTATTTTCAAGTTTTAAATGGCAGCGTTATGCTGCCGAATTTTTAAGTGGTTCTTCACCCTTCTCGTTTTGAAGTTCTACTTTCATGTCAATTCTTTCAAGTTACTTTTTGTTATGTTGGGGTATGATCTATATATTTATCATACTTATCTTTTATGATCATATTATGAGATACCCCATTTGATCTCTTCAATTCAGTGTTTCAAAGTTTAAGTGGCGTCGTTAGGCTGCTGAATTTTTAAGTGGTCCTTGCACCTTTCTCCCTTTTCAAAGTTCTGATTCCATGTCAAGTCTTGCAAGTTCCTTTTTATTATGTTGGGGTATGATCTCGATATCTATCATACTGATCTTTTATGTTCATATGATGATATACCCTATTTGATCTCATCAATTCATTTTTGGTTGATGTTTATGTAATGCTGTTATGCTGCCGAATTTTCCTAAGAGAAATCTTATTTTTGTCTTCCTTTCATGTTCTTCATTTCATATGGTATATTTTCAAATTTCATTACCATGTTCTTAAATACCTTATATTCTATCCCTATAATGTTTTATGGGTCATTTATGAATGTTTTACCCATGTCCCCTCTCTTTTCAATGTTTTCTAAAACCCCGAAACATAGCTGTTATGCTGCTGAATTTCCGTCTCAAAATGTCTCTCTCTTTTTCTAAAGATATTTTATTTTATTAAGTGAATACTCAAAGCTCTTATTTCTACAGAGGTATTCACATATATATCAAAATTTTCCATTTTAAATTCTGGGATTTACATACATGAAACCCTCTTTCCCTTTCTCTGTGGGTTTAAAGTGACATAATGATCATGTCTTTAAAGCAGTTTTTAAAACGTTATGATTATGAAATGAAACCCATTTCTTTTATGCTATATGGGTTGTTTATGAAATGATTTATGATGATATATGAGGCTCACATTATAATAAAGACATGTCAGTGGTGAGCCCAGATAGCGCTCCAATGCATTGGGTAAAGACTTAATCTCTAGAGATGACCATTTTAACGACGCCTTGGTGAATAACCTTGGTAATTTTTAACGACGCCTTGGTGAATAACCTTGGTAATTTTTAACGACACCTTGGGGATGGACCTTGGTGAAACGAAACGATTGTCAATATTAAATGTTGCAGCCACATCTTCAAGTTATGAAAAATTTTTATTTTTATTATGATATGCCTCATGGTTTCATTTTCATGCCCTAAAGTTCTTTTCATGACTTTATTGATGTATCTCAAGTTCATATGTAAAATGTTTCACTTGTTTCCCTTGCTGGGCCTTCTGCTCACCCTTTCTTTTGATGTATGTCCCCAGGTTATGAGATGCAGTAATGAGACTAGGGTGAACATGAGGAGAATCCTTTCAAGTGTTTAAGAAGAATGTTTTTTTGTTTCATGTTTTATGTTCCTTGTTTCCAAGACACTAAACCTTACTGATCCTCAGTTCCATGTAATGGAATGAAAGTTATGTTATAAAAATACGGGATGCTATATTTGGTATCAAAGGATGGTTTAGTTATTTTTGGAAATTAGGATATGAAAACTTTAGGAAGAAACCTATAGAAAAGTTTAAATATAGGAAGTCTTCCTGGTATTTTGGTGAGTATTGAGTAAGGGGTTTCCAAAAAAATACATCCCTATCTGGATACGAGCAGGTAGAGGTGGCTCTGGCACAGTTGTACATAGGGGTAAAACCCGAAAACACCACTTTGAGCTAGACTCAAATGGGAACTTGTACACGACAACGGGCCTTGCTGCACTCTTGGTTACGACACTCCCGGGGGATATGCTTTGGTAAATTCATAAGCTTTGTATGAACCATTGTTAAAGGAACAAAGATAAAATAAAATAAATATTCACATTAGAATATATGATCATGGATAACCTATATGGGACCTAGGGGATCACAAGTTAGGGTATACTTTTCTCCTACAAGTTATCCTTATATGCTTTAAGTTCCTTTTCATGATTATTGGTTAAGTATTTAAGCCTCTAATTATACTTTCTCTTCTTAGTTAATGGTGGGAAATGGAATAACGTGTCCCAACAACCAATGTGATAGGAAATGCGATGATTTCGGTATTAATATGACAGATATGATTAGGGGATTAAAAGATGATTATTATTTTGTGAGATGTTCACTATTTTGGGGACCCTATATTATCGAGGTAAATAGATCAGTATAGTATTTTCATTGAGGAGTAAGGATGATTTATATTTTGAAGAATTGATGAATTTAAGGTGGACTTATAGTAATTTAGGTTACTTATGGGAATGATTAACCTATCTTGGGTAAAATATGTTTAGGTTAGCTACTTTTGTTATAAGATGTTTAGAGTGGTTGATGTTGTCTGGAGATGAACAATGAAGTTGTTTTGGAAGACTATGTTATCAAATCCTTCTTGTATTTGGGTTTCAATCTTAGTTTGGTTTATTTTTAGGAATTTTAAGGACCGTTATTTATGGAATGGTCTATGATGAACTTTGGGTAGTAACATGGAACTTTGAAGATTTAAAATTAGTTTCCCTTCCTATGGGATTCTTTCTTTTTGAAGAGTTGTTTTACCTTAAACTTTCTGTTTTTGGGATAATGTTTAAAGGTAGAAGAAATAGATAGTTAATATTTTGTGGATTATGTGATTCTTTAGAAGATGATTCTTGTTCTTTTTATGAGAACAAGTGTTTTTGAATGCTCATCATTTGGAGAAAAGATTAGTTTTGGTAGAGACTTATTAAAGGATGAAACTCTACTTGAAGGTAGGTATATTTTCTTATGTTTTTATTCTATGTAGTAAATGAATTCCTCAGAATTATGAAAAGGAACATAAAACAAAAACTTTGTCGGTTTATGTTTCCTACTAGGTAATCAATGACCGTTTACACACATCGTAAGTTTGGGATTTTCTTATGGTTAACTTTCTCCTGATCATGTTTTCTATCACTCTCCCTCAAAACTTGACCCTTTGTTTTTCTTCCATGTCTATGTTTTCGTACATGGAATCCTAGTGTAGGTTATCTCGGGTGGTCTTTCTACTTCCCTTTCTTTATTTTAAAGTAATAATTTTACTGACTCCTTTTCCGATGTGGGACTTTCAATGAAATTTCAAAACCCAATTTTAAAAATTGCTAGGACGCAATTTCTTAAGGGGGGAAGATTGTAACAACCCGAAATTTTTGAATAAATCTTGTTTCCTAATTTTATGTGTTATTTTTATTTTATTTTTGTACTCAACAAAAATGTTTCATTTGATAACATGAGTATAATTAAAATGAGACTGTTGGGTTTTGACCGTTATTTGACCATTGGTCAATATGACCGCTGTAAACTAAACGTTTTGATTTTTGTCTCTAAATACAAGTAATCTTGGTTAATTAATATAGAAATAAGATTCGATGGCCTCACCCAGTAGTCTTGGACCGATCGAAGCTCATCTAATAGAACTTGGGAAGGAGGTAGCACCACTGGGCTTTGCTCTGGACCAAACCCAAGCTGAACTTCATCGTATAAAGCTAGAACGGGATCGCCTTCGCGAGAAGTTTAAACTGATAGAAATTAATACTCGTGCGATGTTGGCCGAGCCCCCCTCGGATTCTCTCACCTTAGCACACCTTACACTTAGGTCCTATGCTGGTGTGATAAGGGGCTATGTAAGGAGACTGTAACTGTCTTGTGTAATCCTTTGTTTTAAATAAAAATTTCGATTTCTTTTATGAATTTTCAAATGACCGGATAAATATAGTATGCATATTTTTGATGAATTTCAGAAAAAGGATATTTTAAAAATGTTTATGTAAACCTTAAATAATTAAAAATGTGTAATGATTTTCGAAAAATGGTCTTCTACAATTATGTTCAGTACGAAATTTAGATTCTAATAAGATAAACTTGATTTTTGATGAATAGTAAATTATGAATAGTGATTTTATGATCAGGATTAATAATGTGTCTAAATGGATTAGTAATCTCACTTAAAGAAAGTATTAAAATAAGCTAGGCACTTTGATTAAGTAATGTGATTCAATAAAATGGTTAAATAACGGTTTCATAAATTATTATTCAAGTATTAGTTTTTTCGAATGAATAGTGTTTTTTAATTAAAATTTTAATTAAAAATATTTAGAAAATTATTTTTATAAAATGGACTTCATTTTTGAACTCAGAGCATCGATATTGTGTTAAGGTAATTTTTGGGAATTTTTATGAAAAAAATAAATTTTCGATGAATAGTGTTTTTAATTAAAATTTTAATTAAAAATATTTAGAAAATTATTTTTATAAAATGGATTTCATTTTTGAAATCAGAGTATTGATATTTGGTTATGGTGTAATTTTGGGATTATTCTGAGAAAGTTGAATTTTCGATGAATAGTGAAAATACAGTTTTTAAGTTACGGGTGTTTAATGACATCATTAAATGATGTATTAAGTATGTAATCAATATGGTCGACTTATTAATAGTAAGATAAGGTATGCGGTGTCCCAAGTGGTCAATACCATGGGCAAATACCATGGGCAAGCCCATGGTTTTGCCAAAACCACTAATGAGGTGTCCCTTGGCCATTAATGCCTTGTCCCCTCACTTTCCCTATAAATACCAAGCCATCCTCTCATCCATTCGACTCTCCACTCTCCCCCAACGAAGTTCTGGTGTCCTTACCTCCCAAGGAGTCCTCCCAAGGTGCCCCCAAGCCCTCAAGGTCCAAACCTTTGAGTTTTAAGAGTTACGTTTTAAGGTAAGGGATCCGACCTCTCTCTTTCTTTTCAAGAAATCTCTTTTATGTAATTTCTTTTATGCTGCATGTTCTTATGTTAAATGATGTTCTTTTATACTCCTCTTACTGCCCTTTTCATGTTAATATAATGAGAGACTCTCTCTTGCTCTCATTATTTCATTTTATGAAGTTTTAAGTGGCGCCGTTAGGCTGCCGAATTTTTTGTAACGGATTCTTTCTCCCTTCTCATTTTTCAAGATCTATTATCATGTAAAGTATTTCAAGTTCCTTTTTATTATGTTGGGGTATGATCTCTAAATTTATAATACTGATCTTTTATGATCACATGATGAGATACCCCATTTGATCTCTTCAATTCAGTATTTTGAAGTTTTAAGTGGCGCCGTTAGGCTGTCGAATTTTTAAGTGGTTCTTCACCCTTCTCGTTTTGAAGTTCTACTTTCATGTCAATTCTTTCAAGTTCCTTTTTTATGTTGGGGTAGGATATCTATATTTATCATACTTATCTTTTATTATCATATGATGAGATACCCCATTTGATCTCTTCAATTCAGTATTTTCAAGTTTTAAGTGGCGCCGTTAGGCTGCCGAATTTTTAAGTGGTTCTTCACCCTTCTCGTTTTGAAGTTCTTATTTCATGTCAATTATTTCAAGTTCCTTTTTGTTATGTTGGGGTATGATCTATATATTTATCATACTTATATTTTATGATCATATGATGAGATACTCCATTTGATCTCTTCAATTCAGTATTTCGAAGTTTAAGTGGCGTCGTTAGGCTGCTAAATTTTTAAGTGGTCCTTGCACCTTTCTCCATTTTCAATGTTCTAATTCCATGACAAGTCTTGCAAGATCCTTTTTATTATGTTGGGGTATGATCTCGATAGCTATCATGCTGATATTTTATGTTCATATGATGAGATACCCTATTTGATCTCATCAATTCATTTTTGGTTGATGTTTATGTAACGTTGTTATGCTGCTGAACTTTCGTAAGAGAAATCTTATTTTTGTCTTCCTTTCATGTTCTTCATTTCATATGGTATATTTTCAAATTTCATTACCATGTTCTTAAATCCCTTATATTCTATCCCTCTACTGTTTTATGGGTCATTTATGAATGTTTGACCCATGTCCCCTCTCTTTTCAATGTTTTCTAAAACCCCGAAACATAGCTGTTATGTTGCAGAATTTCCGTCTCAAAATGTCTCTCTCTTTTTCTAAAGTTCTTTTATGTTATTAAGTGAATACTCAAAGATCTTATTTCTACATGGGTATTCACATATATATCAAAATTTTCCATTTTAAATTCTGGGATTTACATACATGAAACTCGCTTTCCCTTTTCCGTGGGTTTAGAGTGACATAAAGATCATGTCTTTAAAGCAGTTTTTAAAACGTTATGATTATGAAATGAAACCCATTTCTTTTATGCTATATGGGTTGTTTATGAAATGATTGATGATGATATATGTGGCTCACATGATAATAAATACATGTCAATGGTGCGCCCAGATAGCGCTCCAATGCATTGGGTAAACACATAATCTCTAGATATGACCATTTTTAACGACGCTTTGGTGAATAACCTTGGTAATTTTTAGCGACGCCTTGGTGAATAACCTAGGTAATTTTTAACGACACCTTGGGGATGGACCTTGGTGAAACGAAACGATTTTCAATATTAAATGTTGCAGCCACATCTTCAAGTTATGAAAAACGTTTTATTTTTATTATGATATGCCTCATGGTTTCATTTTCATGCCCTAAAGTTCTTTTCATGACTTTATTGATGTATCTCAAGTTCATATGTAAAATGTTTCACTTGTTTCCCTTGCTAGGCCTTCTTCTCACCATTTCTTTTGATGTATGTCCCCAGGTTATGAGATGCAGTAATGAGCCTAGGGTGAACATGAGGAGAAGCCTTTCAAGTGTTTAAGAAGAATGTTTTTTTTTGTTTCATGTTTTATGTTCCTTGTTTTCAAGACACTAAACCTTAATGATCCTCAGTTCCATGTAATGGAATGAAAGTTATGTTATAAAAAGACGGGATGCTATAATCAAAGAACCGTAATAATGGTTATAATACAAAATAATATATTATGGGAATATTATAAAAGAAATTCTTTGAACATATTTGTAAGGAAGTATGTAGATTTGAATTTAGGTACCTCAGATTTTAAACATATATAAAAGTTCCCTATTATAATATCCCTGGAAGACCTTAACTTTAGTTGTTTGGGGTTATAATGTTATAGCATTGAACCTACTATATTCCCTTCTATTGAATTCATTGATTGTATAAAAGTAGTATATCCTATGTCATTCACTCCCAGGAATCCATAGATCATGAATGAATGATAAACATAGAATAACATAAAATGTTCTAATATCTTGATAATAAAAACCAAACAATGGGTACTATTTAGAAAAAAACTAAAAAATAGAAATTTACCCAGGTTAAAAAATTATATCAGCAACATGAATTTACATAACATGACTAGTTTCATTTACAGAGTTAAAAATAAATTAATATAATACATCATCTCAATTAGTTTATAGGTCAATTGATTGATGATGTTGTAACAAACATAAAATGTTATATTTTCAAATTCATTAAGAAAAATAGTAAAAGAATCGTTGAATGATTCTCATTAAATAATAAAATTAGAAACTCAATTTGTCTATAAAGAGATTATCCAACACATAAATAATTATTCTAGAATCATATTAATGAAAACATTTGTAAGATATTGTGACACAATGGGTGTTGTGAGATCGATAAATGTTTGAATTTTCAAAATAGTGTATGATTTTCTTTCTAATCCAGGCATAATAATGGAATTGTTGGCATTATATCCTTTATTGAACCCAATGTGGGTTTTTAGTTTTGTTCTATATAGTTTTTGGTTGTATTAGATGTTTCTTGATGCTTTGAGGCATAGAAATTAGGATTTTTGAGTTTCATCATAAGGCACAAAATTAAAACATAATTTTTCTTAATTATTCACCCTAACTAGGCTTCTCAATATCTAATGGGGAGCCATTTTTTAAAATAAAAAAGGTAGATAGCTAATTGTTCATGGTCTGTAAAAAGTTATGTATCCATGTACAAGTTTTGAACACAGTTTGATAAACCATGTGTTTGAACTATGATACAAGTTTGGTCATGAGATAGTTCTAAATGTATGGTTAGTGCATGTTTCGGAAAACCATGTGGCCAAAATATGATGTCTTGGAAAAGTGGTTAATGACTATTTTCCCCTCTCTATATTCATGTCTTTTAAACTATTTTCTTAACCATACCCTTGAGAATATCCATTTTATCTCCTCTTCTACCCCTCCCCTCTGTTATATTATGAAACTTCTCCGTATGTTGTCCATTCATTGAGGCAGTGACATTGAGGGAGTGAGATATCACCTTGTATTGACTTTTCTTATGAACCTTATGGGTTTTAACCTCACAGGATCTATAGTAAACTATAGGGTGTTTCATCATTTTTACTGTCATTTTAATTTCTTTACCTATAGAATAATGATAAAATTCAATAATTAGTTCTATTTAGTGCATTAAAAACATTGAGTTTTAAAATGAGGGGAGTAGTGATGCCCATAAGCATTAGAAAATGTGAGAATATAGTTTTTATTATGAGGAAGACATATATTTTTTATTTAGTGGTGTCATGTTTAGCGATTGAGGGTAACCTTGAGATGTATTTCCAAACTGTTGCCGATGTTTTTGATACACGATTCATGGGTTACTGTTTTCACTTTTTTACTCAATTCATGGGTTATGCTATCGAGGCTTCCATATAAGGTCTAGTTATTTATTTCTTTTTCTTGTAATGAAATCACATTGAGTCCTTGAATATGATCATAATGCTACATTTCATAGGCTGGGATCATATCAATATCTGGACCAACATTTTGGGAACATTCTTGATGTAATGGTTAGTGATGTCCCATAATGGATGGGCCAATGGCTAATATAGTGTGGGTAAAATATTATAATTTTTTAATGACTCCTAGGTTGATTAGTAGTCAAGAAGCTATAAATAAATCATGTGGAATTTCATTCCATTGGATGAATTCATCAAGGGTTCCTTCGTTTGGTGAGACTAACGGGCCAGGATATACCATATGATTCTTTAGTGGGATCCTGAGAATAGTTACGATGACACACATTTCATGTAATATTGAGTTAGGTTTAGTGAATTATCAAAAAATATATTGTTAATAAAGGTTCTAGTGTGGTCATGAAAGAATACATGGGAAAGATATTCACAATCATGGTGGGCTTTGTGATGATGTAGCGTGTGAGAAAGAAATTAATTTTTTAGTAAGGTTTTGGTGGTGTGTAGTTTTTGGGTGCAGGGCTGTATATATCTGGATTAGTGATATGATATATTTTTCCTCATATAAAAATTATTCATTTCTTGGTGGAAAATATCGATTGGCTTATTGAGATGTAGTGTTTTGATGAATTCTAACTTAGGACATATTATAAGAGAGTAATTGGTTTGTAGAGTGTCTTCATATGTGATACCCTCTTGAATTAATATTTTTAGGAGTTATTGAGATTCTTCTAGATAGAGAAGTATGTGGATTTTTTTTAGATTATAGATATCCTAATTATCTGAGGTAACATCATTATTGGATAAAAAAAGATTATAATGGGAGCATTGTATTAAACAAGAAAAAAAATCAAGACTTAGGGATGTGTTAAGCGTTCATTTGGAGGAGAATCATGTATTGATTCAGCTAGAACCTTCGAGTTTACACTCATGGAGAATTATATGTACATTTTTATTCTTGAGAGTACAACACTATTTTTTGGGGTGTGAGGTCAAATTAATAATCCTAATTTTGGTGAATTCCATGGGAAACAATCACAGAAACCATGAATGGGTGATATATTTTTTATCGCTCCTGAGGGGGTGATGAAACTATGTAAAAACATTATTTTTAGAGATCAATAGAGTGTGACTCATGACATTGGTTATAGAGATAGTCTTCGTAGAACCAAAATTATTGTAATAAGTAGATGTGGTGCATTTTTTGATTCCATAAGGATTTCCAAATGAGAAGATGTTGTAACACTGGATTAAGTTAAGAATTTACTTTAGGATTATTGTGTTTTTAATGCGATCCATGGGTTCTTGGATCATAACTACATTGGGTTCTGTAGAGGATGATGGAAATTTTGAGATGGTTGACGAATTAACCATGTAATCTGTTAGAAATTCATATTTGGACTCTAGTGAGTGTGTTTAGGATGTTGACATATTCCTCAGTTCATATGGGCATTATGGACAATAAGGTTAGAAAAAAATTGGTAGGTGGATTAGAGCATTTTGAATAAGGGTTGTGCAAATGATTCCTAACTAATTTTCTTTTGAATGTAGAGATGATGAGTTACAAGTCACTTCTTTCATGTATTTTTAAATATGATGGCTACTTTTCAATAATGAAACCTAAATTTCAAGGAAATTATGGTCTGTTTATATATTGTGTGTGAATAGTTGTTTTCCATCCCTCATTAGCTGTATTTTAGTGTTGAGAATTGGTTCCAATGAGAAAAAGTTTCTTCTTGAATGTTTTGTTGTGGTGAGTTTTTAACCACACATAGTGCAAAATTGAAACACCTAAGTAGAGTTTTATAATATATTAAAGTGGAAAAAATTATCTACATTGAAATTATTCAGTTTATGTTAAATCGGATGTTAGGGATGATCATAGGCGTTTGAGAATTTGGGAAGAAACACCATTAGTGATTTATGATTGATGGTCTCAATTAAACTACATATTTTTGTTTCAATTTGAAATTCAAGAATTCTATTAGGTTTTATTTATATGAGTGTGTTGAATTGGACGATATTTCTTGTGTGTAAATAATGTATTTCGAGAGAAAATTTTATTGTACTCATTAATATGGTCACAAATTTATGTTTAAAGGTTTGGTTTAATGAACACTGAGGATTCGTGGTGAAAAGAAGGTTATTAAGGGGTAGACTGATAACCTCATGTCTGTACAGGTTCATGGAAATCATGAAATGTCAGAATTGTAAAATTAATTGAGGTTTAGGTTAATGAACTGGTTATCTAAATAGAATTACAAGAGTTGTTATCCCTTGAAGATATAATTTGATTTTGGAATGATATTTTCTTTTTTATTATGAGGACTTAAGAGTGTCCTGTTGTTTGGGATCATATATTGGTATTTTGGAGTTGTATCTTAGGTGTGAAGTTAGTGTGTGATCAGTGGTAATTATGAACCCTAACTGTGAGCCATAGATTCTAAAGGGGCATGGTTTGGTTAAAACATGTGATGGTAGAAAACTAAACAAGAATATTCTACATCATATTTTAGATCCATGAGCATGGTTATCATATAGTTTCATTAAATTTTTGTCATAACAATGTGATGTGGATGGTCATGTGATGGTATTGGATACATAGGTTTCATGGATTTTTACAAACAATTCACCCTTTTAAAGTTGGTAAATGAATAATTTCCACATCCATTCATAAAAGTGTTTAATCCATTTCCCCTATTTCTCCTAGTAGATCACATGCGCCTCCTCTTCTCCAGATCTCATATGTTCCATGGTGGAACTCCATTTTATGTGGTATAAATTGACATCCAACTAAGGAATTGGAATGATCTATGTAATTATATACATCCCCTAACATTACGTGTCAGTTTTATTTGTTTCTTTTTTATCTTAGTCCATTTATATTGGTTATCCCATATTTATATGGAATATTCTGATTCTATGAAATTTATCATTTATTCTTGAACTATAAGATAATAATTAATTAAGTGTATCCTAAAAGGATAAGGTATGATTTCAATAAATTTTATTATAATTAGAACTGTATTTTCAATTATGTGTGTTGAGTGGTTTTGTTGACCTTACTATGTATTGAATTTAATAAAATGGAATATTTTTAAGATTTTGTATGCCTAATTAGTCAACCTTATATGTTCTTTAATCTTTAATATTAGTGTGATACTAGTTTATCACTTTTTAATTAGGTATTCCCATAGAGATTGGCCAAGTGTAATTAAACATTGAGTTATGGTTAAGGTATTTAAAAATAAATTGATCTTTTAATCAATTATTGTGAAAAGGGATTTCACAATCATCAATATTGTACATTTAAGGGGTTTAATGGGAATGTGTTAGATATGATTCTAGGATTAAAATTTTCATATATAATTGTAACATGAATGTTTATGGTTTAATTGGAAATAGTTTCAAATGGGATCAAACATAAATTAATTTTTTTGGGGATGGAAATTTAGATTTATTTGAATAACATGTTTTTTATTTTGAAAATTGTTTTTGTTAATTTCTCAATATTAAATTGTTATAAAAAATTCCCATAGCGCTGGGGATGTATTTTGATATAAAATACACACATAAGGTTGGTTATATTTTATTAGTATTGTAAACTCATATAAGGGAATTTATATTATATATAGTTCAATAAAAAATCCTAATTAGAGATAGGTGGTTACATGAACACTCTAGAGTGAAGAATGTGATAACATGAACAATACATAAGAAAGACTGTGATACCTGAACACTCATTAAGTTGGAATTGTCAATAAAGAGAAATACAATACTTGAGAACTCCCTGGGTAGAGGACTATAAAAAATTGATCGCTTCAATGGTAGTGTAATGTGATACTTGATACTCTATAGAGAGAAATGATATAACATGAATAGTGAGAAATGAGGTTTTTGAGGCTTGGGAACTCCATAGGTGGAAGAATATGATAACTAGAGTACTCAATGGGGGAAAATGTCATAATTTGAAGCGAAAATAAAGTGGTTTTTGATAACTGCGATACCACCATATATGAATTTTTTTATATAAATATATAACCCACATATGGTTTATTTGGTAGGTTATAGTTGGAATGATTTTATTATGCCCTCAAAGACACCCCTAGAACAGCCAAAAGAAGAATGATCGATCATGGGAATGAACCTAGGAATCGACAATAATACAGAATACCTTGAATATACCTGAGAATATAATTCTTTATTGGTTTATTTATATTATATAAATTATTTTAAAACTACTAAAAATATTGTTGACGTCGAAAAAAAGTCCATAACTCTCGGAGGAAGTTTCGAAATGACGAAGCGAAGTCATATTCAGAATCAGAGGCCCGATATGGAGGCCCGGGATGTGGTGCGTGAAATAAAGGAGGATCCAGGTGAAAAAAATTTCTATGCGCGTAGAATCCCCGGGTTTCGCGGAATTGAGCCAATGAGGCACGCAATCTTTGCGCGCCCCAGTTCTGCACGGCGAGTTTTTGCATGCCCGCTGCGCTCGACATGAATAATTTCGCGCGTCGCCTGGATTCTGCGCCGGAGGTCGCCTATAAATAGAAGGTGACCCCAAATGGTTTGGGGGTTATAGAATTCGAAGCGACTCTCGTGCGAGCAATTCGGATTCCCCCGCGCGCAGGATGGCTTCCAGGTAATCCCTCATTTCGCGCAACCTTGCCCCAGATTCCGCCTTTACGCGCAAATCTACCGGATTCAGTGAATTTTCCCCCTTCCTCGAGTTCCAGACTTGCGAGCAATCCGTGTCTCGTGCGCGCAATAACATGTCGTGCGTGAAAAACCCTATGCGTAATTCCCTCTCGGCGCGCAATTACCTTGCTCCAATTGCACGTCATCCCGGTGTTTTGCGCGCAAAACTTATTTTTTTTTGTGTGAAAAGCCCGGGACCCTTCACCTTGACGCCCCTTGACTGCCCCCCCTGCACTGGCACCTGATGTCTCCCCTGTTGGGAATGCGTGCCATGCGTAGTTTTCTAGTAAGGCCTTTCAGGCTCGTGCAAAGTAACCTCAAGGTCCCTTGGTCTGTGTTTCTGGTTGCGTTGCTTTGCCTTATGCTTCTCCTCATAGGCATGCTAACGGCTATTGCTTCTTAGTATAGCCACACTAACGTGGACCCCCAGGTGGTTCTCCCTGCGGCCCCCCTTCAGTATGGCCTTGCCGATGCCTTCCCTCCCACAAGGGGTAGAGGGAATTGGGAATGTAAGCCCTAGGGGTGTGGAGCGAACCCACCTCATCCAAGCTACAGGAAGTTAAACTGCTAAGCACCTCGTCCTTAACACAAGACGTTAAACTGTGGTCCGACCCCGTGCTTCGCACACAGGGTCCCCCCAGCTCAGACATTTTTTATGCCCACTCGTCTCCACGGGAATGGAATCTTCCTCACATGTAATGAGATCCTCCTTTTCAAAGTGGCGTTTGTCCGCAGGGGAAGGGCCGCCTCAGAGCGTAAGCCCCTAGCCTTTCATGCAGATGATTGCACCCGTGCATCTCTGTACTTCCCCCCTGCTAAGGCCAGTGGAGTCCTCTTCCCACTGTGCATTGTCGCACCACGGGCCTCCACCCTGGAGTAAGCCCCGGCACTAAGAGCCTCTAACCACGCGTAAGCCCCCTATTTCCTCTTTGGTCTGCTCAACGCGTAAGCCCCATTCCGCTTCTCACGGACGCACCCTTCGCGACATGATCGTCTGGTCCCTACTGCCTCTTGTTTCCCACACCGAGCATGAATCACGTGGGCTTAGAGCACGCATCGACAATGACATCCTCTTATGGGCCGCCCCAGAGTGTAAGCCCCATCCTAGCGAACTACGTGGACTTTGATCCGTGCTAACGCACGGTACGTAGGAAGCCTCAACGAGGTTCAAGCCCACCACCCGGTCATCCCGACCTCTCCAGGACGGTTCCTTGACCACCCTAGGCTGCTTCAGAGTGTATGCCCCAAACCCCTCATCCCGCATGACGTTAAACTGTATCTCGTCCCACATGACGTTAAACTGTATCTCGTCCGGCATGACGTTAAACTGTATTCCCCCTCTTGGGCTGTCTCAGAATGTAAGCCCCATGTCTCACTCCACCATCCATCCTGATTCTTACCCAGGCCACCACATCCTGGTGAGATCATGCCACCCCATCACACTCCATGGCATCCGGGAAGCCGCCCACGTGCTAGCCCCAACATCGGTGTTCCCCCTAGGGGTCCTTCAACCCGATCTGTCTCCACAAGATGTTAAACTCGCGATATACCCCGTGTTAAACATGGTAAGCTGAGGAAAACTCAGATGGTACACATTCCCTACATTTTATGTGGGATGCCTCGGGCTTCTACGCCCTTGAGAAGCCCTATGATGAGGGACCAAAGATAGACATGCCAACAACGCCCCAACGTGACCATTCTCCTCACCGAAGGTTGCTGCCCCGACAAGACCCCTTGGAGCGTCTTGACGGAAGCAGCGTAATTAACTGGCGTCCTTGTAGATATGGCACCGGGAATGGGCTTCACAAACCCATCTTAAATCTATGAGGGAGACCCGGACTAGGTGATGAGCTTCGAGGAGGAATCCACGGAAGGAAGAATCGACATCCCATAATCCTAGTTTCGATCAAGGAGCAGACCTCCCTGAACAAGGAACGGATTCCACCCACCTTTGGAAAGCGGGAATGTAGGGAAACAAGCAGTGCTTCCTCCCCACAGACAGATGCGTGCTCCCCGGTGAAAGAATCAGAGCAACAAAAATGGTGAACCCGACGTGAAGCTCTTCTCCTCAATACGGATAATGGTAGCCGTCGGGGCGTCGGAAGAATAGCATGTCACCAGGTCCGGGTAACCCTCACCGGGATGTGAACCCACCAGGGGTCGAGGCCGTCAGGACGTTGACCACTCCATTCTGCGATGTCATCAGCATGGATCCCTCTCACCGACCATGGAAGACAGAATGACGCTGGGCCTTGGTTGTTGATCTCCTTTCCTATTGATGCTAATGGGTTCATCTCCCTGCTTCTAGGAATCAGATCACTGCATTCGGAGCTCGATCGCCACCTGCCCACCGGTGCAGGGGCAGGGGAAGTACCGACGCGGATACCCCTAGAGGTCCCACCTATTCCACAGTCGCTCTGACTTCGACCGCCATAGAAGCCGGGCGCTCGTGCCCCCTCTCCCGATCAGAAATCATCCAGCGGAGGGTGATCAATGACCTGGTTCGTAGGTATGAAGAGGAAGGGATCATCCCCGCCAAGGGAATGGCCCACTTGGATCTAGAAGCGACTGCGCCTCACCACCATCGTCACCCTCGAGGGCCGCGCAGGGAGTCTCCGCTCTCCACACCGACGTTCAACCGCTTTGGGAACCTATCCCCGGAGCGCCTTGACATATCCCTCCCCTATGCCAATGAGGTGGGGGATGTTCGGGCCCACTAGATCGGCGATCCGTCCTAGGGGTTAACGGAAAGAACCCCCGCCAGGCTGCGTCGACGCCGTCGCCCGACTCCCCAAGACGAGGAGTAGGCAATCTTCATGCCCGCACCGCCGGTTCCGGCCCATCTGACTTGACGCCAGCGTCGGGCGCGAGCGGGAGAGAATGCCCGTCCTGGGGCATCAACATTAGCAACCACTTTGGCCCAAGCCACTATTGACTCCTGTTACCAGATCCCCGTGCACATTGAGCAGGGGCATCCATGTGCCCGACAGGGATCGAAACCCCGACCGCCCTGCAGTCAAGTTGGGTCGAATCTCCCGGTCGCGGACACTGGAAATGGCCACTGCGGACCAATCCGCAGTAGTGCCTCTCACCATCAAGGCTCATTTCGTGCCACCGATCTGGAAAGCCAAAATCTTCTTCGCGACGACTATTCTCCGGGTATGACTCCTTCTAGCACCCACTGCATGGGGTATGAGGTCACTCCCCCTACTGTCGGCCACGAGTATGGAGCCGTTGTGTATCCAGTCACTCACTCACATGGAGGTCCTCCCCATGTCCCTTTAGACATCTGTACCGGTGCTTCTCGCACCCTGGCCTTCAGTCCCCTCTGCCCCAGCTCTATTGTGGCTGGGGGACCCCATGACAGAAATCGTCCTTACCCTGAGGAGCTACCCAGGGGCAGGAAGGTCGGGCGTCGTCACCGTAGGAGGAATGTCAGGGGATTCCGGACGGAAATTAGATCAGTCCGTTTCTCGGATTCTGTGGCAGAGTACGACTCGATGATGGAACCTCCCCCCTACCCTTTGAGTTGAGGGCAGGTATGGGGACACGACACATCAGTCTCGTACTCCCCGAATGAAATATCCTTATGATTCCCTCCTCCCTTCGAAGGTATATCCAGGAGGACTAGGACTTGGCGTACCGCTAGGGATCAAGCCCACAGTTGCCACTGGCCTCCTCGGGAGCACTTCCCGCCCCTGTTAGGGAGGGTGGGGAACTTTTCTGGGGACCGACGGAAGAGTCGTGAGGTGAAACACCCTCGGCGAGCACCGACACTGTGATAGGAGGCCCATTAGCCGACCCATACTATCGTGACGTGGCAGCCAGGGCACTGCAACCCCTGGAGGATGACCCAGGGATCGGTGGCCAATCGGCCTGTTCGCCGTATTCCCTGCCAGCAAACCCACTACCCCGACGACCTGCCTCGGCGCCATTGCCAATTCCCTAACTTTCTTTGGTGGACGAGTAGGGGAGGCAAGGTCCGGACCCAGAACCGGAGCCATGGAGCTTCTGGACCGTTCTTGCAACGGGACACTTCCCTGAGAAGTTTTGGCCAGTTGCAGAATCGGATTTTAATGTGCCAGAGTCACTCACCCCAGGAGAGTTTGAATGCTTCCGCCAGATTCTTCGTGTGACTCACTCCCGCCTCCGCCATCAGCTAGTTCCTTATCCCGGGAGCCAAGCGCATCTCTAGGAGATCGGTGAGAAGTGTCGTCAGGTCTACCTAGCAGCACTCCCCTCGGTCTGGCACCCCGAGTCACTGGACCACCACGAGGCCCTCCAGAAACAATGCGTCTAGAGTTTTCAAGTACTCCGCAGAGTTATTGAGGAAGCCACCCCCCACGCGCACGTCCGCGGATGGGGGCAGTACACTGCTCTCCTCTTTTGTGCGATCTGCCGACAGCCTAATCCACTAGACGGCCCTGAGGGAACGTCGCCAAGGGCAGTGGCAGTCAACATGGATGACCTTTCAGATGAGGGAAACATTGTAGAGCCCCTCGACGGGGAATTAACCCCCGAGGACAGGCTGCTACTAGACCCATCTGGGAGGATTACTCACCAACAGAGGAGCCTCCTAGGTCTTCCTGTACCCACGGAGGCACTGACACTGGGCCAAAACATCGTCAAGGGTAAAGAGACCATCGGGTCTGTCAAACTCACCGACCCATCTGCCTCGGTGCAGAAGGTAGAGGAAGATCCCGAGAAGGCCACGCTGCGCCAACAGCTAGCTGAGAAAAAGAGGCTGGTTGATGAGCTCCTGGCCGAATGCATCGCAGAGCGGCGGCCTAACTACGGTTACCCTAGACCAGGACAGTAGGGGCAGAAGCATCTACCCCTTGCTGAGGTCCCCCCGGGTTACCGTGACCGTGTCGTGTTCACCGACAGGGGAGACACTGGAACCCATGGTAAGAGGGCGCGATATGTTTCGCCGAACCCTCCCAAGCGGTGAGACCACCTGGGGGACCCTGCTTGGTTTCCTCCCGCCGCCCCGAGAGTCGCCTCGCCAGCTGCCCCGCGAGCCGCTAAGCATGACTACCGTATCGAAGAGCATGGAAATGCGCTTGTTGTTAGAGATCCCCGTCAGGATAGGAATCCACATCCGGATGATCTGATGGAAGTACTCATCGCCCGCTTGGAGGCCCTGGAAACTCGGAGGGTGGCTATCCCACCGGATGGCAAGCCGTACCCAACATGGGTGGATGACATGCCGGCTCGGGCAGGATTTGGGAAACCCACTTTTTCCCCCTTTAATAGGACCGGAGACCCACCACAACACTTGGCCCACTTCAACTTGAGGTGTGGGCCTATGTTAGGGACTCTGGCATAGCAGGAGGCTGCCAAGCTCCGGTGCTTCGTTCAGACACTGGAAGGACCAGCATTCGTCTTGTACAACCAGCTCCCTATTGGATCTGTGACTAGCTGAGAGGACCTTCTCTGGAAATTCCTCTACCAGTTCACTTCCACAACCCGGAAGACGAACATTGCAGACCTCTTCAGGTGCAAGCAAAGGCCTGACGAGCGAGTCGTGGACTTCGTCACCCGGTGGAAGGGGCTCATGTACTCCCTTGACATGCCACTGAATCAAGATCAATTACTGACGATGTGTGTAGGGAATTTAAAGGCAGAGTTTGTTCCTTCTCTGATCATGTATAATTACCCTAGAGGGTTCCGGGACTTCTCGGACAAGGCTCAGCGCCTCGAAGAAGCCCTGCAACAGGCCGGTCAGGCACGCCCGCTGCCTCCTGTAATCTCTGCAAGGAGAGCCGCCAGGGCCGAGCCCATTGTTGTGGCCCAGATAGAGGCCCTCAGACAGCTAGATTTGCAGCCAGTGAGGCCATCTCAGCAGGCTCATAGGGGTCCACCCCCACGGGCACAACCTCCGTCCCAGCATCGACCGCCTCAAAATCGGCAGGCGCCTCCGCGTAACGCAACGCCACCACCTAGGTGAGGTAATCCAGATCTGCCTCCTCAGCCATCTCCTCCGGCCCCGGGTCATGGTTAGCCCCCAAAATTCCCCTTTCCAGATAGAAGGAATCATGCTTACTCATTTAGCGAGGCCCAAATCCCCGGTTATTTTCGTAGCACCTTGGAGCAGAGGATCGTGCGACTGCCTGAGTGTCGGAAGCCAGAACAGGCGTGTCTCACTGATCACCCTAACTACTGCCCTTATCACCTGATCCCGGGACACACCATCCAGCAATGCTATGTGTTCAAGGACAGGCTCCAAGACCATATTGACAATAACATAGTCAGGTTGGGCCCAGCCCCGGCACAGGTGGCAGGTGTCTTCGTGGGATCAGATGGCAGTAGTGACAACGGGGATGGGAGGGAACAGGTTTCTGACCCTGGGTCCCGGAAGTATAATGACTGGATGGCCCGTAGGACGGTCTCCCGTCCCCATGGCATCATCTGTGCCCGCCTAAGTCAGCCAGAGCCCTCGGAGTCTGTGAGCGCCGATTTGGCTTCGTCGTCCCAGCCTACTTCTTCACAGAGGAGCAGGAGGAGGTGCAAGAAGAAAGAGCGCGTCCTGCCATTGTCGACATCTTCTCGCACTCTTGGCGATTTCATGCCCCCGGAAATGGGGATCCCTTCGAGACCCCGTCCGGTAGTGGATGACTCCTCGAGTGAAAGTTCGGGGTACGCTTCAGTAAACACCGTAGAGTTGGTAAATCCCTTTTTGGCTCCCGATGATGAGGAGTTCCAGGTGGACCTCCACAATGTCCCCAATTGTCGCCAACGTCGACGGAGCCGTGGCTACGTGAATCGCCGGGGCACGACAGTCGTCACCTCCAGTCAGGCCGTGCACGCTACCGAGACTAGGTAGTATGCCCGGTACAGAGAGGAGCACTCACGGCTCCCTCACACGGTGACAACAGGTTCTCTTCCACCACCATTTGTGTTGTTGAATCGGGCAGAACCGCCTTGCCTGCGTCGCAACCATCCCAGCCCTGCCACTGGCCAACTATGGCCTTCTGGTCCTAGCACGACAACCACCTCCCGGGATTTAGCTAGTGAAAAACGGGACGTGCCTAGTACCAGTCAGTCACCGGTCCCGCCAGCAGGGCCCGTCATGCCCCCAATCGCGGATCGACCTCTTGTAAGCAGAAGCTCGCGTTTGGAGCGAAAGTATGATGTCCTAAAGCATCTGGCAGGCATTCCGGCAAGTCTTTCCATCCTTGAGGCCCTTTGCCTGTCGTCTGAAATGCGTGAGGCTCTCACCGAGGCTCTAAGGAGCCCCCTTCAGTTTGAAACAGAGGTAGCGGCCGTAGAAGCCTTCCACACCGAGGTGATTGAGGACTCCGAATATCAGGCGGTTATCTCGTTTTCCGGTGAAGATGATGACCTTCCCATACAGGGGTACATCCACCTGTTGTACATCACCGGCCATTTCAATGGCATGGAAGTCCGTCGCTATCTTGTCGATATGGGTTCTAGGATTAACTTGATCCCAAACTCGGACACTGCGAAAACTGGGGTTGGCTGAGGATGATTTAACTCCCTCCGACCTCAGAATCCAGGGGTATGACAGGATTGAGCAAACTCCACTCAGAAATATTCGTCTGAAGTCCCAGTTTGGCGGCTTAATTACCAATACTGAATTCATGGTTGTCTCTTAGGACACCGCCTACAATGCGTTGATGGGCAGGCCGTGGCTCCACCTTCACGCAGCGGTTCCCTCATCATACCATCATTGCCTCAAATACTCCTTTAAGGGTCGAGTGGGTGTGATCCAAGGAGATGTGTCTCCATTTGCCTCTTATGAAGCTCGTTACCTGGATGCTGACTATTACAAGAGCAAGGACAATAAAATCCTGGCAGGTGAGGTTGAGCCCACCACTGTCACGAGTGATCTTTGTGTAGGTTTGGATGACGCATATGTCTTCCCAATCCATCGGTTGGAGGCCATGACTCCTGATATGGGAGGGTGCTCTGTTGTCTCGGGTACCAGAGGAAGGAATATTTCCGGGTCTAAGGGACGGCGGGAAATCACCTCGTACTCTTACACCAACCAGGCTCAGGTGATCCTAGAGCCTCCTACCCCTGTACGATATCGGGACGTTGGGCTCATGGCAACGGTAGTACGTCATACGTGTCTGTTTCGCCAAGCCGGAATCGACCGGCTCAAGCCAACGCGTCACCACTGCTTTGATGTCGTAAAGCGTGGCCCCATGGGCCGAAGGCCAGATGAGATTGGATCAACTGCCTTCGTCGCCATGGTCTCCGCAGTGCATGACGGCCTCTGCCACCCAAGCTGGTTCCATCTCCCCATTAGGGTCGAGCACCCACGAAACGGCTCCCCCCATGGACGATCCTTCCACAAGTGGAGAAGAAGACATGGAATATTCTCCTCCTTCCTTTGAGGAGGGCGTCTCCACCATGGTCGACGAGCTAGTATAGGTGAACCTCAGTAGTGAGGTGGACCCGAGACCCACATTGGTCAGCACCACTATGACTCCCGAGAAACAACAACAATACATAGACTTCCTCAGAAAGCACCGTGATGTGTTTTCCTGGAGTTATGACGAGATGTCCAGACTAGATCCCCAGGTAGCCATCCACCGCCTTGGCCTCCCAGCAAACCATCACGGGTTCAAGCAGCCTCCCAAGAAGATGCACCCCTTTCATGGTTCCATGGTTGAGGCCGATGTTGATAATCTCATTAAGGCCAACTTCATCAAGGAAGTCCAGTACCCCAGGTGGCTAGCCAACATTGTGCCCATCAGAAAGAAGAACGGGCAGATCAGGGTCTGCATCGACTTCTGTGATCTTAATCGCCACTGTCCGAAGGATGACTTTCCCCTTCCCGTGACAGAGCTGTTGATCGATGCAACAACCGGGTTCCAAGCCCTCTTCCTCATGGATGGGTACTCCGGGTACAACCAGATCCAGATGGCCCCCGAGGATGAAGAGTTCACTGCCTTCAGGCCCCCCAGGGTACTTTCTGCTACCGGTTTATGCCCCTCGGCCTGAAGAATGCAGGTTCCACCTATCAACAGGCTATGCACCGCATATTCAAGACGATCCTCGGGACACTGGTGGAATGCTACGTAGATGACCTAGTGGTTAAATCTCATTAGGGCCCTCCGTTCTCGCCACTTGAAGATGAACCCGTTGAAGTGTGCCTTCGAGGTCACCTATGGAAAGTTTCTTGGCTTCATTGTTAGGTATCGTGGTATAGAGATCGACCTTGAGAAGATCAAGGCCATCGGTCAGATGCCTCCCCCGAATAATAATCGGGAGCTTCGAGGCCTCCAAGGCCACTTAGCCTATATATGCCGATTCATTGCGAATCTGGCCGGCAAGTGTAAGCCCTTTTCTCGACTCATGAAGAAAAGAACCACCTATAGGTGGGATGAAGAGTGTCAGACCGCTTTTGAGGAAATCAAGCAGTATCTGCTTCAACCTCCGGTCCTAATGCCACCCGTTCCCGGAAAGCCACTGGTCCTGTACATGACCGGCCTAGAGCGATACCTCGGTGCCCTTCCCTCCCAGAAGAACAACGAGGGAACAACGAATAGCCTCTACTACCTCAGCTGCATGCTCCTCGATGCGGAAATTAGATAGTCTCCCATCGAGAAGAGATGCCTGGTGCTCGTATTCGCCATACAGAAATTGGGGCACTACTTGCAGCACCACGAGGTACAGCTGGTCTCTCAGGTAGACCCGTTGAAATACATCCTGAGCTGGCCTATGTTGACTGGCCGATTGGCACACTGGGCGGTGATCCTCCAACAGTTCGACATTAGGTTCGTACCTCAGAAGACCGTCAAAGGACAGGCGTTGGCAGACTTCTTAGCTGCCCACCCAACCTCTGCGGACCAGCCACTGGATTTCGGCTTTCCTCATGACTCAATCCAATCATTCGATCATGCCACCCCATGCTGGTAGATAAACTTTGACGGCGCCTCCCGAAGCCCTACCGGTAGAAGGCTCAACGATCCTAGGCTTAACAGAGTGGGCCTGGGTATCGAATTCATCACCCCGGAGAAATCCGTTCTTCCATATTCTTTCTTGTTGTCAGAAGGATGCACCATCAATGAGGCAGAATATCATGCCCTCATCACTGGCCTCGAGTTGGCTCTAGAGGTTAACATACCCACCTGTATGTAAAAGGGGACTCTGAGCTAGTCATCAAGCAGGTTAATGGTGACTATGCTGTCAGGAAGCTAGAACTCATGCCGTTTCTAGAGTTCACCCTCCATATAATGGCTATGTTCCCCTCCCGAATAGATGTTGTTCACGTTCCTCGGTCGCAGAACATTCAAGAAGATGCTTTGGCCATCCTGGCTGAATCACTCGCGTAGCCCAAACAAGATGACCTAATCATCCATGTGGCGGACCGGAGAGTCATTTCTCCTGTTATCCCAGAGGGCGATCGTGGCCCGTGAGTGAACCATATCACCGCTGGTGCCCCTACGTCAGGACCCCCCAGGGCTTCAGGTGTGGTGATCGAGACAGTTCCTGACTGGAGGACACCCTTGGTTGAATATCTCCAGCACGAAAATCTTCCGATGGACCGAGCAGAGCGGGAACGAATCTGGCGCCGCACGCTGCAGTTCGCCGTTCAAAGAAATCCTAGCCGTGAGCAGCTCCATTATAGGCGCGGGTTTGACGGTTTTCTACTCCGTTGTCTTCAAGGAGTTAAGATCCCACAGGTCATGCAGGAAGTGCACACTGGTTCCTATGGCGCCCACCAGGCTGGGTCGAAGTTGTCCCACCAGATTCGAAGGCTGGGATACTTCTGGCCCTCCATGATCCACGACTGCATCGAGTACACTAAGAGGTGTCATGTGTGCCAAGTTCATGCTAACTTTGTGCATTGGCCACTGGATCCTCTCCATACTACTAAGTATTCTTATCCCTTTGTGGTCTGGGGGTTAGATGTCGTAGGGCCTTACCCGCCAGCGACGACCCACCAGTGAAGGTTCATCTTAACCGCCACGGATTTCTTCTCAAAGTGGGCAGAGGCAGCCCCGCTCAGGGATGTCAAGGCTGGTTCTATCACCGACTTCGTGAGCTCCAATATCATCCACCGGTTTGGAATACCTCACGCTATCCTCACGGATAACAGAACCAACTTTCGAGCGGCCGAGCTGAAGATATTGTACGCCAAGTACAAAATTCTCTCTAACCAAACCTCCCGCTATCATGCGCAGGCGAATGGACAGATTGAGGCGTTTAACAAAACCCTCTTTAACATTCTGAAAAAAATGGTTGGTCAGAACAAGAAAAGATGGCCGGACAAACTCCCCAACGCCCTCTGGGCTTATAGGACGACGACTCGCAATTCCACCCAGGTGACTCCATATTCCCTGGTATACGGAGCTGAGGCCGTCCTTCTCATCGAGGTCCAACTGCCCTCATTGCGCACGGCGGTCTACGACCAGCAAGCGCCAGATAGAGTTGTCGAGATCCGTCTAGCCGAATTGGAAGCGCTGGATGGAAGTAGGCTTCGCGCTTTACATAACTTCGAAAGGCATCAGAGCAGGATGGCTCGAGATTTCTATAAGAAGGTTCACCTCCGCTCCTTCCTGCAAGGTGGCTTTGTGCTGGCTCTTAGAGAGCCAATGATTCCCGGCAGGAAACCACCCAAGTTGGAGCACAAGTGGGAGGGGACTTTTATTGTCCACAAGGTCTATCCCAATGGCGTGTATTCCATGGTGACTATGGATGGTGAGCGTATCACTCCTCCCACCAATGCCAGGTTCCTCAAGAAGTACTTTGCCTAACTAGTATGGTCCTGCAAGACCTTAAATTGTATGGTCCTACATGAACTTAAACTGTATGGTCCCGTACGACCCTAACTGCACATTGGTCTGAGTTCTGAGACCTAAAACTAAGATCCTCTTGGTCCGAGCTCTAAGACCTAAAACTAAGATCCATATTTCGTCCAACATGACGTTAAACTGTATTGCCAGAACTACATCTAGCTTGATTCCCATCCTAATGGGATACGTAGGAATGCCCAGACCTTTCGTCTTTGGGTCCAGATTGAGGTCCATTGTCGCGTCTGTTTCGCCTTTGGGACCTTGACCACAGGATCACGTGGCGTGGTGTGAGATTATGTCCCCATTCACGTCGGGTTTGCAATAGCTGCACCACGTGCACCCTGTCCTCAGGATTTAGCCCTCCTATGTCCAATGGAATTAAAAGACGCTTTCAAGAACTACGTATGGCTTGATTCCCATCCTTATGGGATACGTAGGACCGCCTGAACACCTAGATGTCAGGTCCAGCCCCATCTCTTAGGAGATCCCACGATCTCCCGGTTCCTAGGGTGTTTGGCATTATGCCCCCTCTTTTTCCCGGGGATCCGCCATCTTTTGGCTGCTCTCGGACTGAGCCCTCTGACCCTTTACAGTGGTCTGATGATGTTCTTAGGGAACTCTGGTCTAGGACTTGGAGTGCTAGATTCGACTTAGGCAAGTTCCGTCCACTTGCCAAGCTTCGTGTTCCCCTTCATTCGGGCCCTCGTCGTCCTTCACACCCGGAGGGACCCCTAATAACGGCCTGGATACAACGCCCAAGGGATCTCCTATCGTCATGGCCCAACGCCCCCAAGGGTTTCAGACAAAAAATTGATACAAATCCTGCGTTGCGAACATGGTCAGCTGTTGATGCTCATTTGTTGGTCCCCATGGCTGACACGACAGGATGCTGTGTTGCAAACATGGTCAGCAGTAATCCTCAGTCATCACGCTGGTTTCCCCGGGCCCTGAATGTTGGTGGCATGGTTCATGTCATGTTCTTCCACGCTGTGTCAAGGTGGAATCTCAACACTCCTTGTACTACCCCTCAGTACACCCCCACACATCAGACAGACCGAGCTGCGTAACGGTGTCTCTCGGGGCTCCCGCGATCTGAGCGCTAGAGTATGTTCTTGGGTCTCTTCTTTACAGGTTGCGTGCATCTTGACCCTCATCCCCATGGGGAATGAGGAGTCACCCAGGCATTGCGTTTTGGGCCCAACATAGATGGGAACTGGCATCTCCTGCCCCCCTGATTGTTGAACCCTCGTAGGCCCCTTTGGCCTGAGGCTCCTCTCTCGGACGATCCAAACCATACGACCTTAAACTGTTGTTGGTCCAAACCATACGACCCTAAACTATGTGTCGGTCCAAACCATACGACCTTAAACTGTGTGCCGGTCCAAACCATATGAACTTAAACTGTGTTGTTGGTCCAAACCATACGACCTTAAACTATGTTTTCGGTCCAAACCATACAACCTTAAAATGTGTTGCTGGTCCTATCACACGACCCTAAACTGTGACATTATCGTCGTGGCCACAAGAGGAAAAACGGCACTGCATTGTGATGACCTCGTTATAGAGGACATCACGTTGGGTATTGGTAACATGACATGACATTTGTCAACGCCAATCACATCTTGGTTCTTGTGGCGACACCACGGCCTACTACTCTAGGCTTGTCGCTTCACAAAAAAAACCACTCACCTTAAAGGACAAACAAGATTTATCAAATTTCGCTTCTTTTAGTGCAAGGGCCACGCCCGCACTCCCCTTTTCCCATGGCACTAGTATCTTACCATGTCACCTTTCAGAACTACGTATGGCTTGATTCTCATCCTTATGAGATACATAAGAGCGCTTGGGGCACTTCCCCATGGGGCCAGCCTACCTTCGTGTTCTGTCCCTCGACTCGAGGATTTCCCCAGAGAGAACATGGTAAGTAGGGCTTAGGTCCTCATACCCGTTGGGTTTTGTAACTGCCTTTCCATGTGTCCGTTTCTCCCCTTTCCCATTCACGGTCCAAGCTCTAGGACCTTAAACTAAGATGCTTTCAAGAACTACGTATGGATTTATTCTCATCCTTATGAGATACGTAGGAGCGCCTGGGTCACTTCCCCGTAGGCCCAACCTACTTTCGTTTTCAGTCCCTTGACCTAAAACCTCTCCTAAGGGGGTTCTGTGATGTGGTGCGGGATTATGTCCTCATTCACGTGGGTTTGTTCACCACACCGTACACACCCCCTATTCCCATTCATGCCAGGTGTTTGAGTTACTCCACCGCGTGCCTCTTATGTTTCCGTCCGTCCTTTGGTCCGAGTTCTAAGACGCAAAACTAAGATCATTTATTTGACTCTTTATGACTCGCTCTCTCTTGTGGGATTGTGCAATGTGGTGCGGGATTATTTCCTCATTTACATCGGGTTACTCTTCATGCCGTTCTTATCCCCAGATGAGATGTGTTTCCCATCTCGCATGACATTAAGCTGTATTCCATCCCGCATGATGTTAAACGTTATTCCTTCCCGCATGACGTTAAACTGTATTTCGTCCAACATGACATTAAACTGTGTTTCAAGAACTACGTGTGGATTGATTCTCATCCTAATGAGATACGCAGGACCGCCCATACATTTTGTCTTGGGTCCATCCCCAGGGATTACTGAACCCCGTCCTTCCTTATTGTCGGCCCCTCAACCCGACTTCATGGGAAGTGGTGTAATCAGGACATCTACCCCGAGCAGGTTCGGGATGCCCCATGATAATAATGGGAAGCAGCAGTTCTCTCGCCAAAGAGGTCCTGCCTGGAAATTGGGATGACCCATGATTAGGTTGGTATGTCCGCCTCATGCGCCTTCGCCGTGGTGGCGCAATTTCGGAAGTGTTGGACTCTGTTCGAACAAACCACCACTCCACCTTCCACTCTTCGCGTCCCCCTTATTCGGATCCACATTTCCTTTCATGTTTGACGGGACCCCCTAACAGTATGGATGATCGACCTATGGTCCGCCTACTGTCCTGGGCCAACATTCTGGAGGAGTGGTCATGTTTGACAGGACCCCCTAACAGTATGGATGACAAAACTATGGTCCGCCTATTGTCCTGGGCTAACATTCCGGAAAACTGACCGATGATATTTGAGTTAGGCCTCGTGTTGCGAACATGGTCAGAGGTCAGCCCTCATTTATTGTCCCACATTACTGGCCAACATGATATTGATACTGTGTTTCTGCCACGGTTGACAGTTATCCTCCATGGTTGCGCCCCATTGGGTTCTGAATTTGGGCAGCGTGATTCACCCTTCCTCTCCATCCCAATATGTTTGGAGGGATTTCGATGCCACCAACATCGCCCCGCTCGTGTGTTAGATCACATTGAGGAGTCGACACATCAATCGGCCCGGGGTCTCCTCAGAAGTCCAGGACCAATTTTGGACGCCTGAAGCTTGGTCAATGCCCCATAGTTGAACGAAATGATTGTACGAGCATCTTCTGCTTCTTGCATTGGGCACGACCCACAGGAGACTAAGGATGAGTTGTTATTATTTTTGAAACTATGGTTGAGCGCATTAAACAAAGGGTAAAAATGAATGGATTTGGCCATATATTGGATTGAGACGATGAGCAGTACAAGAAGAAAGTTCATGAGATGGAAAAAACAAATCCCTTAGGGATCAGCGTGCTGAAGCGATCTTTCCAGCACTGCTACCCTTTGGCTGGTAGCCTCCAGGACCGCTTCTCGCTCTTTGAAGACTCTCTCCTCGTCGTCCACCATAGAGTGTAGCTCGCCAGCCCTAGCTTGTGCCTGCGCCCGCTCGGTTCGAAGTACGGTCATCTGGTGACTCGCCTCCACCAGTTGTTCCTGCGCATCAGCCAGCTGGGCCGTCAGTTGCTCCATGAGCTCAGAGCATGTTGCGATGAAGGCCTCCTTATCTGGAACCTGCCCTTCGAGGTGTCAGACATACTGCTCCACCCTCAGTAGCACTTGAGCACTCGCCTATCCTCCCCGGCACTGGGCAATGTCGGTGCGCTGGCTGCTCTCGCGTATCTTCTCGGCCATGCAATCACGGACTGTCAGATGAAGACGCTGAGCGTCAGCCCCTCCGGTGCACAGTAAGCGCAGCCAGGTCTGAAGTGATCCCATCCGCCTTAGCCAATCCGACTGGGGCTATCTGAGGAAGCGCTGGATACACTTCTACCCCTTGTGCCGTGTCATCCGGCTCTCCTCAGCTACCTCTGAGTCTGATTCATCTATCTCCTCGGGGTCAGTGGGTCAGTATATCGGGAAGGCAGCCAGCATATTGGCAGCAGGATCTGCCACAGGGATGCCTTCGTGAGGAATAGAATCCTCGACGTCCGAGCGACCTTCTTCTCTCGCCCCAGCACCAATGATGCCTCCACCAGTTTCCAACCTTGTCTCGGGAACAGTTCCGCTGATGTCCGCCGCCCCCTGTTCATCAATTTTCGGGGCCGACTCAGTTTAGGGAGCATGTTCTGAATGAGGTGGTATGTCCGCTGCTGGTCCACTCGCGGACGGCCTGGGCTCCGCAGCCTGACGTGCCTCCAGTGTTGAGATCACTGCGCAAGGCATATGCTGGTCAGACGGGATATTTTGACACCAAGCACCAGTAGTGAAGCATGAGACTTACGAGAATCCAGAGCGTCAGTCCCCAGTGTTTCGTCCGCTGCAGGAGCCGTCGTAAGGAGAGACCCCTCCATGCTTGTTAATTCAATGATGGGTGTCGGATCCCCATCATGTCCCACTAGTTCCTCTCCTCCCTCCTCTGGTGTGGATGCCCGTCCAATGCTCAACTTCTCCTGAGTAGGATGGTGATGTGAGTTAAAAGTTGGAAAGGAGAATTGATGAATAATTTAAATGAATGAAGACAGAGAAAAACCTCGATAATCTCGGTTATGTCGAGATAAGAGTCGTAATTTTGCACGTAACTTGACCAGGGGACGTGGCATTTCAGTGTTTCGGCGTTTCCCTTGGAATCCGATCGTCGCAACCTCTCGCCGATCCCATTCCAAGGGGGGGCATTTGTTGACGCCGAAAAAAAGTCCGTAACTCTCGGAGGATGTTTTGAAATGACTAAGCGAAGTCATATTCGGAATCAGAGGCCCGATCCGGAGGCCCAGGATGTGGTGCGTGAAATAAAGGAGGATCCGTGCGAAAAAATTGTTCTGCGCGCGTAGAATCACCGGGTTTCGCGAAATTGAGCCGATGAGGCATGCAATCTTTGCGCGCCCCGGTTCTACGCAGTGAGTTTTTGAGCGCCGGCTGCGCTCGGCACGAAGAATTTCACGTGCCACCTGGATTCCGCGCCAGAGGTCGCCTATAAATAGAAGGTTACCCCGAACGGTTTGGGGGTTCTCGATTTTGAAGCAAATCTCTTACGCGCAATTCGGCTTCCACCGTGCGCAAGATGGGTTCCAGGTAATCCCTCATTTCGTACAACCTTCCCCCGGAGTCCGCCTTTGTGCGCAACTCCACTGGCTTCAGTGAATTTTCCCGCTTCCCCGGGTTCTAGCCTTGCGCGCAATCCGTGTCTCGTGCACGCAATACCCTACCATGCGCGTAAAACCCTACGCGTAATTCCCTCTCCACGCGCAATTCCATTGCTCCAATTGCGCGCTGTCCCAGTGTCTTGCGTGCGCATAAATCCCAGGACCCTTCACCTTGACGCCACTTGGATGCCCCCCTGCACCGGTACCTGATGTCTCCCCTGCCGGGCGTGCACGCCATGCGTAGTTTTCCCATACGGCCTTCCAGGATCGTGTTAAGTAACCTCAAGGTCCCTTGGGCAGTGTTTCCTATTGCGTTGCTTTGCCTTATGCTTCTCCGCATAGGCACGCTAACGGCTACTACTTCTTCGCATAGCCACACTAACATGGACCCCCTGGTGGTTCGCCCTGCGAACCCCTTCAGTCTGGCCTTGCCGATGCCTTCCCTCCCACAAGGGGTAGAGGGCGTTGGGCATGTAAGACCTAGGGGTGTGGAGCGAACCCACCTCATCCAAGATGCATGACGTTAAATTGCTAATCACCTCATCCTTAACACAAGACGTTAAACTGTGGTCCGACCCCATGCTTCACACGCAGGGTCCCCCCAGCTCGGACATTTTTTACACCCACTCGTCTCCACGGGAATGGACTCTTCCTCACATGGAATGAGATCCTCCTTGTTGGAGTGGTGTTTGTCCGTGGGGGAAGGGCCGCCTCAGAGCATAAGCCCCTAGCCTTTCATGCGGATGATTGCACCCGTGCATCTCCATACTTCCCCCCTGCCAAGGCCAGTGGAGTCTTGTACCCACTGTGCTTTGTCGCACCACGGGCCTCCACCCTAGAGTAAGCCCCAGCACTAAGGGCCGCTAACCACGTGTAAGCCCATGTTTCTTCTTTGGGCCGCTCAACGCGTAAGCCCCATTCCGCTTCTCACGGACGCATGCTTTGCGAAGTGATCGTCTGGTCCCTGGTGCCTCTTGTTTCCCACACCGAGCATGACTCACGTGGGCTTAGAGAGTGCATCGACCATGAAATCCTCTTATGGGCTGCCCCATAGTGTAAGCCCCATCCCAGTGAACTACGTGGACTTTGATCCGTGCTAACGCATGGTACGTTGGACGCCTCAATGAGGTTCAAGAACACCACCCGATCGTCCCGACCTCTCCATGACGGTTCCCTGACCACCCTGGGCCGCCTCAGAGCGAAATCCCCAAACCCCTCGTCCCGCATGACGTTAAACTGTATCTCGTCCCACATGACATTCAACTGTATTCCCCCTCTTGGGTCATCTCAGAACGTAAGCCCCATGTCTCACTCCACCATCCATCCCGATCCTTACCCGGGCCACCACATCTCGGTGAGATCATGCCACCCCATCCCACTCCATGGCATCCGGGAAGTCGCCCACGTGCTGGCCCCAACATCGGTGTTCCCCCCTAGGAGTCCTTCAACCCGATCCGTCTCCGCAAGATGTTAAACTCGCGACATACCCCGTGTTAAACATGGGAAGATGAGGAAAACCACAGATGGTACAAATTACCCGCGTTTGATGTGGGATGCCTCGGGCTTCCACGCCCTTGAGAAGCCCTGTGATGAGGGACCAAAGACAGACATGCCAACGACGCCCCAACGTGACCATTCTCCTCACCGAAGGTTGCTGCCCCGACAAGACCCCTTGGAGCGTCTCGACATAAGCAACGTAATTAACTGGCGTCCATGTAGTTATGGCACCAGGAATGGGCTTCACGAACCCGTGTTAAATCTATGATGTAGACCTGGACTAGGTGATGAGCTCCGAGGAGGAATCCACGGAAGGAAGAACCGACATCCCATCATCCCGGTTTCGATCAAGGAGCAGACGTCCCTTAACAAGGAACGGATGTCGCCCGCCTTTGGAATGCGGGAATGCGGGGTAACAAGCAGCACGTCCTCCCCACAGACGGATGCGCGCGCCCCGACGAAAGCATCAAAGCAACAAATATATAATTATAACACTTAAACCTTTATTTTTTATCATCATACCGGTTATATTTAAGGATGTAGTGGGTGGTAGCCTACGAAGATGTACACACACCATTGTTGGGATACCATGACGCATATATAGCTTAACCGATGGTACTTGGTAACATGGGATAGGGTTCCTGGTAGGGCAAGATGATTACTTCTTACCTATCTGGGTAATAGTTGAATGATGGGACGAGGTAGGACTCAAATCCAATTAGGGAAAGGCTCTTATCCAAATAATTATTTTTTTATTTAATTTGGTGTTTCTTGAGTACGATAAACTGATGACGAATCCAGTATTTTTGGAAAATACATTTATTAATTCACATGTTGCTTGTATTTATTTATTAGCGCTTTCTCTGGTTTGTTATATTGATTATGTGGATGAAAATTTGTTTCTTTTTGTTTATTTTTATATTACTACTACTCTTAAATGATGGAATAGTCACCCCTAGGTATATTATTAGTCCCTCATAAGTACTTTATAACCTCTGGAATATGTTGAGGAATGCCTGATGTATATATTGACCTCTAGTCTGGGCACCACATAGTGGTGCAAGGTAACATGATGGTATGTTTATCGGTAATGTTCATACTACCATAAATTCAAATTCATTATTCTCATCAATGTAATTTCATTCAATAACCCTTTTTTCAAATAGAGATTAAAATCAAAATAATAATAATACATTCATTGAATTATTTGTTATTAGAAATTTATTATACACAGTCACAAAAACTAAAAAAAAATGTAAAATTAAAATCATATAAGGATATTTTTTCCAAAAAAAGTATGAAAATAAGTAAATAAGTCAAAAAACTCCCAAATATTGAAAAGAAAAAAATATGCAGGAAAATTGAAATATCTTATAATAAATTTTTAGAAGACCCATTTTAAACATTATTAAGGTGGATTTCCCCTTTATTGTTCATCATTCATCAAATCAAGCATAATAAACATTAAAAATTATTTGTGAAAATAATATATTTCATTTAATATCACTAGAAAATTAATTTATAATAATTATCTCCCATTATAAATAACTAATCAAAAAAATTAAATTAATAAATTTTAAATTTTATACCCAAAAGAAATTTATACACATTAAATGAATAATTTTCTAAAATTTCACCTAAACATATTTCATTAAAATTATATTTTTAATAAAAAATAACCAAACTCCCCAAAAAAATTAACATTAAATTTTATTTTTTATTTCTCCCATTTTGATTAATAATCCTCATTAAAGAAAACATACAATTTTTCTAAATTTTAAAAACAATATTTACTCTAAAAAATAATCATGATATGAAATTATGAAAAAAAATTATTTCCAAAATAACTAAACTTTATTTTTATTCAATATACAAGATTTCTTGAGAATAAGAATATTAAAACCAATTATATATATTTCATACCATGTACTACAGAATAAATTAATATGAAAAAACTCACAGAAATTTGTGAATAATAATATTAATTAATATAAACGTGCTCAGATGTTATCATTCTATTTGAATAGATTATCTTAATATACTACAGATGTTTGTATGAAATTCTTCAGTGGAAAAAATAAATCATCCAAAAAAATACATTGTATATCCGATGATGTTAGAAAAATGAAACATAGGTGATAAATATATTGAATAAAGTTGAAAACATGTTAGAATTATATAAAATCATGATAAAATAAAATAAAAAAGTGATGAATGACATCTGCGTTGTTTAAATAGCTTTTCAGTGTTATGAGGTAATAAATTTATATAGTTCATTATATAAAAATTTATCATTCTCAATCCGAAAATCTATTTAATGTAGTCAAATATTTCAAATATATATTCTCTAAAGTAATTAATCAATTATATTTTAATGGATAAATTATTCTTTAAAAAATAAAATAAACCAAATCCTTGCATTCCTTTAAATTGTAAAAAAATGAACTTTACGACTTGTATATGTGATTACATTAAATTTTCATGAAATGAAAGGAAAAAATATAATGAAAAAAAATTATGTAGACATGCTGAAATATATATTAAACATGTCATAAAACAACAAAAATGATCTTGATCAACTGATTTTCTAAATTCATGGAGATTAAGATTCATATAATTTACTATTGGAATGCTTGTACTGAATTAATTGTATAAAATTATTTTATATAACTTCTATTATTTTAAAGGATCTCAGTTTATTTTTAAATAAAATTCATATGTAATTCGTTGAATAAAAATTATTTTTAACATGATATCTAGTCAATATATTATATAAAGTTTTTGGGGCATGTTTGTTTCTCTATGTTTTTTAATATGTTAAATTTATTTTCATAAAAATTTAGTGTCTTGCAAAACAATAATTTATTCATTGTGAAGATCCTCATAAAACTATTCATTAAGAAAATTAATTTTATCCATAATTTTAGTAATGTAAAATTAATATTTACAACAAGATATTATAAGATTATAATATATTCAGGTCTAGTTGTCAACGAAGAAGAATCACAATAATCCATGTCATGATTTTTACAATAACCCTTTACAATGATCCTTTCATTATTACTAAAAATAGTTCAATTTTCACCACATATGTTTCCATGAACCCATTTTACATCCATTACCAAAATATATTTAGGTATTAAACTAAGGTAAAATCATGGTTCTTTTCTAGTAGATTGATATAATCATAGATTTCACATATCCAAATTTCATCCACCATGGAATTGTCTACTATTTTAGGGTCAAATATTTTTAAAAATTCATGATGAACACATCGATTTATTTATGAAATTTTAGTTGTTACATGTTGAATCACATCACTAGAAATATTATCCATAGGTTGACTCATTTATATCGACATGTTCTTGGGTACAAAGTATCTTGATCATTAATTATTGGTCTTACTTTTTCCATTGAATTAAATTTTAGATAATGAAAATTTAATTGTCAAAGTTTTTGAAAATTTATTTTGACTCACTGGTTATCCACATCTTGTAATACAAAAATACCATCATTATAAACATCGACAATAGGATTTTCCTACTATGATTATCCAAAAAAATAACCAATTTCTTTATATATTACATGAAACCTTTTTAGAAAACAATTGTTCATTTATTAAAAACATTATAATATTTTCTAGTTATAGAAAAATCAATAAAAATTCCTTCATAATCCTCTGGATAAATTATTTTTTGATTTTTATTTAGTTTAAAATATAAATATTTTACACCTAAATACACAAAAAGAAATTTTTTTTCTCTTTATAATTCTAAAAAATTCATAGAGTTTTATTAATAAATTTTCTAAGAAAAAAATGATTTATCGTATTCAAATAAGTACCAAATACCTTATATAATAAATTTTTACAAATAAAACATTCATATAGAATATTTTTATTAGTTTCTTTGATGAAATATATTCTTTCATTCAACTACACTGTTTTAATGCATTGTAAAAGGTGATAAAAATTATGATTAATTTATTTATGACTATATTATTTTTTAATATTTTGAGTTCACAAAGATGATCTAATGATCAATATTGATAGTAACCAAGGACAAGATTTCATAATTTTAAATGAAATCATTATATATCTTTAAATGATTGATAACTCCCCATTTTCACTAGAGAAAATCTTTCAATGTAAATAAAGTGTAATAATACACGAAGAATTATATATAGAGTTCTCCCCTAGTATTTCCATAATGTGTAGGGAAAAATAAATTCTTATGAACTAATTATACAAGTTTATAATTTAAAATGTAATCTTCATGTTGAAAACTAGAAATATATTAATTTTAAAATTAACAAGAATAGTGGAATTTTTTTAAAATTAATCTTAGGTTTTGGTCAATCAACATCATGTTATTTTCCATAATGTTTAGGGTAATTGTGAATGTTATAATATCTTAATATCATATGTTACATTCAAAATAAATGTACATCTTCACCGTAATAAAGTAAATTCAAATCACATATGGTTTATAAGTCAATATTTTAAATATTATCATGAATATATAACGATATGATGATCGTACTACCTCAACATTGACAATTAAATTTCATATTACGGTAGTTAATAAATAACCCTCATCAAATTCTAGAATAATGATAATAAGTATGTTCATGAAAACTAAAACATATAAAAACTATGAAATTAATTTTTTCTTAGAAAACAAATTTACCCAATTCAGATGATATATCCTTCTATTTTGTCTACAAATGTGACTCATCCTTTGTTCATTTTTTTTAAATTTAATTTTTTTTAATTTTCTCTAATCATGTGTCATTGGAAACCCCTATCTGTATATAATTTGTTTCAAGTGGTGGTGGAAATACTATTTTCCCGAAAAATATTAAATGATATTATTGTTACCAATACATTATGACATAGGCTAAATGGCTAGTTTCTGCTGATTCTAAAATGAATTGCTGGAGCACGTAGTGGCTGTACTCCCCAATTAATCAATCCACTAGCATTCCCTTGTCTTTAAGGAGTCTTTCCATTTTTGATTTGCAGGGGAATCCAGAGGCTTATGCCATCATCCCTCCTCACTTATGGACAGAGATCTCCAAGTATGAATATGTTGACTATGACATCCTTATATGGAAACCAACGCCTAGTGGGTGCTTCTCCAGCCGTGACTCATATATGCTGCAATGTGGCAATGCGACTGATGTACCTGCTTGGGTGAAGGGCGTGCGGACCCCTTACATTGCTCCGGCTGATGCACTTCTGATCTGGAGCATTTGGAAGCAAAGGATGCCTCTTCAATCTTCTTTGTAGCGAACCGGTTTAACTGTTGCACCGGTATGTTTCCTCTAATTGGCTGCGGATGAGACTATCCACCATGTGTTCATTTGCTGCCCATTTGCTGTGCGGTTATGGAGTTACTTGAATGAAGTTTTCCAATGCCAATTAGCCTCTCACTCGGTTAGTGCACTGCTAGCCTCGGCCATGCAAGCTGTCCGCATTGAGCAGGTCAAGTCCCTGCTCATTGCTGCAACAGTCGCTCTGATTTCTTTCATTTGGAAGGCCCGCAATAGTGTTGGCTTCAATAATGGAAGGACCTCATTCAAGGAGGGTATTATGATGATTCACCGATATATTATCTCTGCCTCGGCAAATCAATCTGGTGCAATAAATAATGATATTTCTGATTTTCTTCTATTGAGATCCCTAGGTGTAAGTGGCAGGGAGCGGAGGCCAAAAGTGATGAAATATATCAGGTGGATACAACATATAACTGATTGGATAAAGGTGAATGTGGACGGGGCAGCTGCTAGTGCACCTGGACCTGCTGGTTGTGGTGGTGTGTTCAGGACGTATCGAGGATTTTTCAAAGGATCCTTCTTTCATTACATAGGCAATGGAAATGCAATTGATGGTGAACTATGGGCAATGATTAAGGCGATTGGATATGCGGCTCATTATGGTTGGCGAAGGCTGTGGATCAAATCGGACTCCTCTGTTTCAACAGAAATTCCGATGGACTGATCCAGGAATGTGCCATAGAAGATGCTTGCTCTATGGGTTAATGCTCTGCATCTTGCTGAGTCGATTTCTCTGGAGGTGTCTCATGTGTATAGAGAGGCAAATCAGGTGGCAGGCGTCCTCTCAAAAAGGGCAATTATTGAGGCTAGTTCAAGCTGGTCATTTGTATTTCCTGATTACTATAATGAGCTCATTCATAGTGATAGGATTGGCACTTTGTACACAAGGCTGTCTAAGGCCCCCCTTCGCTGAGTTGCCATGTACTATTTAATCTTTTTTTTATGTTTTTGGGAGCAGGTATTCACCTGGCTCTCAGAATTTTTGGCTATTAATGTTTCACAATGTAATTATGGTCATAAAAGCATGATTCTAAATTATATATTTTTAATAATTCCGAATAATATTAAAAAATATCAGATGTTAACTTTAATATTCTATTATTTTTATAATAATACTAAATTTAGAAAATGAAAAGTTATTTTTCCATTTCATATTTTCTTTTTCAATGATATTTACAGATATAAACACTTTCATAAAAATAAGAAAAGGTTACTCACCATCAAATGTGTTAAAATTTTAATTATCTATGAATTTAACTTTTCATGAACCAATGATGTTGGATAATCATCCAAACAAGTATAATTAAATTTCAAATCAAAATATATATTTTTAAAGTATTTTACAGTTACCTAAGTTGTAGGGTATTTCCCATATCTCAATATATATATATATATTACAATTATTTTATAAAATTAATTTAGTCAATATTATGATGATATAAAATAATATATATCACCCACACATATTCTCTATCTATTCATAGAATTTTAAAAAAAATCACTTAAATATTAGAATATCATTTTGTCATTCTATCATTATACTTCATTTGAGGAAAATCATTTCTAAAATAACCTATCATCCAATAATTATAGTATATAAGTTCATAAAAATCTTCTTATCATGTTTATTTTATATAATTTCAATTAGTATAATAGATATTATCATTGAAAAAAATATTATTCACTAATCGAGTAAGCTAGGAAAGACCATTTTCACATTTATTTTAATTATTTTGAAATAAATCATTTCATTTAATCCTTGAAACATGATATTTAAAATAATATCGATTAAAAGTAAAAAATTAATATTTCCATTTTAAGATATAAAATACCCTCCATTATTTCTCTTATTGTGCCCATAATCTCTCTTCATTCTTATACATGTTTAATTAGTGAAATATTCATTTTTTCATGATATTTAGTTGTCAAATTGATTGAAACATAGACTCTTATCCTCTTTGATTACCATTTATTAAGTATAATCTTAACCACATAAAAATAAGATATTTTGATAATTCTTTCCCATCCCAATAATGTAAACAATCACCAATAGTCATACAACATTGCTTCATTGGGTTTTTTGTTTCTCCATCTGGAAAATGAAAAACATGATAATATACTATTTTCATCAATCTATGAGTTTCCGAAACAAAATATGATCTAAAATGATAATTTCCTTTCATATTTCATATAAACTTCACTACTTCCCAAGGTGAAATTTTCATGAAAATGAATTCGGTTATAGAACAAAAAAATATTATAAAAATAATGATTCACTATATATTTTCTATTTTCTTAATGATGAAAATAAACAAATACTTTCACTGAAATATTTTAATTTCTAGTCATTATGATAAACATTTCAACTATGATTCTAATAATAAATAATTTCATGTTATATCATCATTAATAAAAATTATCCCTCTAAAAAATAGGTGGACTTTTTTTATTTTGGTTTTCTACAGTTATAACTGTAAAGCATTTCATTAATTCAAAAGTATTTCCTTTACCACCACAATTAGAGAATGGGGCAGAGATAAAATTTTGAAAAACTAAAAAATATTTAAAATTAACTCAGAATCAAGAAGATGTTTTTTTATCATACAAAATGAATATCCAATAATTATATTGAAGCCATACTATAAGATATGTGGTGATTTATAGTAAAAAAATATTACCAACAATTTTTCCACACTCAAGTTTTAAGTTAACCATATTTTTGAAATATCGATCAAATAAAAAACTTGATGGAAAAAAATGCGTTCATTGAAAATTTATGATATATAAAATATTGTATGTATATTAAAAATATGTTTTTTGAAAGCATATGAAATATAGATTGTAGAAATATAAAGATAAGAAATAGAACATTTAAAACACCTTAAATTAAAAAAATATATATTATTAGTTAAAAACACTGAGATTTAATTACCAATCTAAATAATTCCATAATGTGTTGCTATAAAAATAACACAATTTAACCTTAGTGGTAATGAAATTAGTAGAACTTATGTTAGGTATCACTGATTTTAAACCTATTTTAAGATGCTCCTACTTTTTACAATCACATTACCTATCTAAACTTGTTTATAGGTAGAATTTTCTATCCATATATACTATATTTTTTTACGAATGTAAGACCTCGATTAAGAAGTATCAGAATATCCACTTTCCTCATATACCAAAAACACTTTTCAACATAAAATTAGTAAATTAAAAATAACAATGATAAATTTATAATTCCAAAAAATAATATCATACAATGATATATGTAAATATAAAAAATACTAAAAATAAAAGTAACATTTCTTAGAAATGATTTTCACAACATGTAGTTTAACAAGTTTAATATGCCGAGTAGAATTTAATCTATTTATAATATGTTATCATAAGTCCATTTCTCCCTTAAGTTGTCATTAAATAAATAAAAAAACATTTTAACTAACTTCAACAATCATATTTATCATTTTCTAGGAACTATTATAATACAAATAAATAAAATAATCATGTAATGATGAAATTATCTTTCCACTTTATCTACAGATGACTATATCAATCAATACTATAGTCTGATTAGATTCCACTGAATGTAATCTATCATGAAATTTCAAACTAAAATATTTTTAATTACCTTATTAAATTATATATAATTTTGTTTATGAACCATTTTTATCAAATTAATTTTATATTATATAAATATTATGATTTATGTAATTTTAGTTACCAAAAATTCATTCCAGAAAATCGTAACCACTCAAGGACATCTCAAGAAAAATTAAATTCATATGATGTGTAGTGATTATCAAAATAAATGAATTAAATTAATATAATGACTCAAAAATGTTTCAATCATGGACATGGAACCCTCAAATATGCCTTCCCACCAAGGAATACCATCATGTATATGGATTTAACTCAATTTTGTCTCCATCCCACCATAACATAAACATGATTTAGTTGGTCCTCTCAAACCTTTATTGAACTACTTGAGTGAGGAAGACTCCTCCTCAAGGCATCCACCGTGCCTAAAAATACTATAATATTTGTCTTCCCATCTCATATAAATATAATTTTCATGTTGAAAAGACACTAAATATATTTTCTACACTATGATACAATGTATTGTTATATGGTCGACTCACCACACTTGCAACGCCAACACATAAAGTTCCAAAACCTACACAACATTTAATACCACACTATTATGAAGCCCATAAAGCCCCAAAATTCCACTCTCCAACCAATATTATCTCAAAAAAATACATGAAACAGAAAAAATATTCTTCATAACATATAGATTCATATTAATATAGACACAGACAACAAATTTATGCTATTAAATGCACTTTAATATTAGTTCTTCCTTCCATAGAATATTAGAGGTCATCGATGCCCTGATAGAACCTCAAGAAAACAATATCTCATAAATATCCACCACTCAAAAAATTACTCATAGATTCCATGACTACCTTATAATATATAAACTAAAGGTATACATAAAGGCTTAAAGGGGGTTTCTTTTATATCCCATGACATGAGTCACTATGATAACTCGATGGAAGACCCAATTTAAGGGGACCAAAATGCCAACTAATTATGCCAGTAGAGTCTTATTAATCCTTTTATCAATAGGATATACAAAAACATCAGGAATTTTATTTAATTTCATAAATAACATATCCTAATCAATGAACCACTAATATTTTGAATCTCACAATATATGGAATCCAATAAATCCATTAATTTACAGTCGCTAAACAATTTTCTCACTAAAAATTATGGAAACCAAACCAATCATATTTAGAAATTTTAAATAAAAAATAAAACCAATTAATAACACAATATAAAGGGTTTAAATTAAATAACATACCAAATTCAACAAAACATTATACTTGAAAGATAAAACCTGAAAAACATTCATCCATTGATTTTAATATAAAAGTTATTATTTTTTATCTATAAAAATTAATATGTATTTGGGTGTACGTGAGATCTCCATGAATGTTTCTATAATCCCATTTTTACAAATATATAATTTAATTTGTTAAATGACATTAAAAAAACATTTTTGTAGCTTATTGGGATTTTATTTCATATTCTATATCCCATAGAATCATTTAAATCAGATCACAAATCCCGTGTTATTTTATGAACATTATTGGTGTGTCAAATATGCCTCAATGTGATTTTCATCAATTTATGGGCCACCATGGAGTATATTATGATAAGATTATTCCTTTAGAAATGTTATTTGAATTAAATGCTTGTAAAAATAGATTCCTAAATAATCATATTTAATTATTGTATTTTTGTAGTTAATTTTTAAATCAAATCACCAAACAGCTATCACATTGGATAATTTTTCAAAAATATACAATTTTATGATTTTCACAAAAAACCTCTAGAACATCAATATTTATTAATTAAATGAATATGAATTTAATAAGTTAAATAATAAAATATATAAATGAATTTCATTCATCAAATACTATAGACATAATTTGTATACTCAAGTGAGAAATAAGATATCCAAATCAGATTCCACACTTAAATCAAAACATATAACTTTTCCAAGATTCATATATTATTTAAAACATTCATGTATCTAATATGATTTTTGATTCCATTATTTTTATTTTTCTCAAATTAAAATTTGTTTAATATTATTAAATCACCAAAGAGATATGTTACAACCTACCTCACACCAAATTTATGTCACTAATTTATCATCTGGGATAAATATACAAAGTTTTTCATATATCAGAATCATGAATGTCATTCCATTAGACTAGTGAAATTATTACCTCTCTAAAACAAATACAATAAAACATGTTACAATAATGAGAATATTTAGGGGTGTGAATTGAGTCTTGGAGTCCATGGGTAAGCATTAAAAAATTGAGGATCAAATTGATTTATTTTCTTATAGAATAAAATGAACATTCAATCATTCAAAAAAATTGACCATCCCCACTCAATGAAACTAATGATCAATATCCAAACTCCAATCACCGTTTTTTTGAAAATTCCACACGTCATAATACAAATAGTGATAGGGATTATTCTTCTTATATTTTTCCCCTTTTTTAGAAGCATTTTTTCTATAGATATTGGGAATGAAAATGAATACGATGAATGAATATTGAACTATTACATTTTGTTTTGGTTAGGTTTTGAAGTCAGAGAAATTAATATTATAAAGGATTTCATTTCTAATTTATCTATCTCTCCTCCACCATCTTTTTTTTATTTTGTTATTTTTTTTAGTGTGTAATAAATGAATAGTAATGAGACATACATGAATTTGATGAATTTTCTAAAATTAATAATCCCCCCAAAATACCCAATATAAAAACTCCTCCCCATAATATCGCATGATTTACCCCAATTATCACATACACCTTTTACACTATGATCAATTAATCAATTATTTTGTAAGGAATGGTTTAGAAAATTAGCTTTAAATGTGGAAACAATAAAATAAATGACATTATTACTATGGAGTTCCAAGGGATAATGTAATGGTATATCATAATAGTGGTGAAAACAATTAATTTTATCAAATATTTACCTTCATCGCACTATAAATTTTTTTTGATCTCAAAATAACATTGATAATATTTATAACGTAGGTTTAGGATTAAAAAATGTAATACTATTTTAATCAATAAGGGAGGTTACAAAGAGGATAATTACAAAATTTGATAATCATTCAGTTGGTATGAGGAAATTAATATTAGGAACTTGAAATGTGGCATGGGTTTTAAAAAAAACTTCAAACTCAATTATTTTTATAATTCAAATGTTATAAAAATATTCCATATCAATAGAAATTTCAATTTTGTTTTCAATAACCATGGATCTTCAATAAAGGTGGCCTCAGTAAATAAAATTTATTAAAAAAATTATTTTTAACAAGCGATTGTTTTTTAAAATACATACAAAAAACCTTAAAAATTAAATAAAAATGGAAAATAAAAACATACCCAAATTATAATCTATAACAAAAGGTGTAACGATAAATGATATAACAATATATTCTCCTCAAATAATAAATATATTAAATTTATCATTTCACATGAGACACCAAAATTTATGAATTAATAAATATTTGATAAATATAATTATGAAAACAATCAGAAAATTAATAACATCTAGTAAATAAAATATATTAACTAACCTAAAATTCATATATTTAAAATATTAATAATACATTGGATTTAATATTAAAATGTATATCTTTGTATTAAAAATCAATTTTTTTGATAATATCGTATATTTTTTCCAAATAATTATATCAAAAAACATTAAATATTGTATTTCAGTGTGTGAAATAATAGAGTATCATTCCAAGACTAAATTTTAAAGAGATCAATTTCAACTAAAACTAGTTTCTGTTATATTTATCAGTTTTCCATTAAAATGAAATTTTGAAAATTTAATAATTTTCATTATATATAAAAAAAATAATATTTTAATTCATAATATAAAATTATTCCTATTATAAATTTTTTACCATATTCAAGTAAAGGTTTATTTTTAGTCAAAAAACATGGGATTTAAAAAATTATTAATTTTTTTATTTTAGCACTATAAAAAATAAATATAGAATATTTTAAAATAAATGATACAATAAAATTATTAAATATGTAATTTAATTTTGAATTCTTAAATTGTCTCTTCATATGGAAATAAATTCTATAAATAATGTAAATTTTTACATTAAAATAAATTTTATTTTTCCCTTTTTTATTAATAACATAATATTTTTTTTTAAAAATCGGTAATGATGTTATTTCAAAGAAAAATTAACCTAATAAGTTTATAATTAATCCATATATTTAACAAAAAATAAAATCAGTTATAATTTTATCTAATAAATATTTTTAATCAAAAATAGATAGTTTTCTTAGTAAAAGTTTTATGTGTTATGTATGTTTATTATTAATCTAATATTTCCTAAAAATTTGACATTCTGTAAATAATATTATTTTTATATTTAGTATTATAAAATATATATTAGGTGATAATATAAATTTTAATTTTTTTATTAAGGATCCATTGCTAATAGAAAAATATTCTTATGTAGAAGTACACATAGAAAAAAAAACTAAGGGGATAAAATCCCTATATAGCTCATATATACTACCATATCAAGTGTCTGGGGGTATGTTCTTTACCATCCCCTAAAAAACATTCCAATAATTATATTTTTTGGATTCCTTCACCATTGAAAATTTTAGGATATAAGTAAAACATTTAAGGGTTTTTCCAAAAATACCATTCCATTCATTATAAAGGGGGATACTCCCCCCTTATGTTATAAACATTACATTTAATACCTCTTTTAAAATATTTAATTATAATATCCCTATAATCATATACCATGAAAAGAATCCATTATTTACTAAATATTATCTTCATCCCATCATAATTGAAGCTAATTGCAAGGAAAATCAGGGCTCTAATGAGCTGAATACTAAGAAGAGAAACAAGGTGAGGGTTTTCATATTGAATTTCTCTACATGATACATAAGTTATATTATGAACACAATCATATTTATTTGGTATATATACTTAGAATATTATTTCTTATAACATGAACTACCTTTTATTCAGTTTAATTTAATTTTAATTAAAATCACTCTCTTTATTGAGGGTTTGCATTAAATACTCTTCATATAGTAACAGGTTTTCTAGAATTATTTTTTTAAAGTGATCATAATCACACCCATTTGACTATTAACATGGAATATTTATATATTATAACATATAATAATGTTTTGTTGTAATTTAATCATTTCTCATAAAAAAATCATTTTTTAAAAACAAATACTTTTCATTTATGATTATTTTATTTTTTAAAAATGAACTGATGTTATGAATAATTCTCATACACATGATGAATTTTTATTCCATGTCCATGTTTTTACCTCCCAAAAAATTTAACCCTTCCCTTTTGGAAACTCATTATTTGTTTTTCCCTCATGATCATTTTATTTTTCCTTTATTCATTTTAATGTAATGGTTTTGTTAACCAAAAAATGATGTTGATTTTAAACATGGTAATTTAAAAATGATCAAATATCTTTTTCTATCCTTTTTTCATAAAAATATTTAACAATAACTCTACAACTTAATTTGTTATATTTTATGTTTTTATAGGGTTCTGTTATTAATGATACCTTTGAAAGTTAAATATTTTCAGGTATTTTAACTTCCATTTTTAAAAAGACATTCATTTTATCAGTTTCCATTATTTAATAATTTTTTTAAATGTAAATGTTTTCTATGTGTGGTAAAATCCTTCAAAAATAAATTATATATATTATATTCATTTAACTTCTCCTGGTCTTTAAAAAAATATTTTTTTTATATAACTTGTATTTCAATGTTTTAAAAGTTTTTTTTAAATGATGGTTTTTACATAGATATCTAACATCTAAGGTTAATCATTCATGATGGTATGTTTTCATCACCATTTATATATTATTATAGCATGAATTATATTTGAAAATAATTGTTTTCTATGTTTTGTGGTTTTTTTGTTCATGTTTAGAGATTTTTTTAGATGTCTTACGAAATCCATTCACGATCTATATGTTCTTAATATGATGATGGATTATAGACTTCCATATGGAACATTTATGTGAAGATGATGAATCATGGGGTCAAATTTCATATATTAATTAATTATGGTTTCATATTATATGAGATGATGTATTTTGTTTTGAATAATATGAAGGAATATTCATTTAATAGTTTCATTATAAATGTGATATGAGAATATTTGTTTATAATTTTATATTATAAATGATATTTAAAGGGATTTGTTCAAATATTGTTTTGTGAGAATGAGATATATGGATCATTGTTTATTTATTTTGTGTTAATGAGATGTGGGAATCAATTTTCAGATGTTTTTTGTGAAGGTTTTTTGGAGAGAATTTGTTCATAATATTTTATATTCTTATAGTTGGGTGGAATATCCATGATGTTTATCAGGTTATTCAAAATTCACAATATTAATTTACATTGTATGAAATTCCATTATTTCATGATTAAGACTTTAATTAAATTATATCACCCATTCATATCATAATCATATGTTTTATAATTATTTATATTTTTTGAGGATATGCAATTTCTTATATGGTTCCTGAGTAATATTTTTTTGAACATTCAATTATCTATCATATTTTTTATTTTTATACTGGGTAATTTTTTATTTTAGCATCATATTATAATTCATTTTTAAATTCTAATTCCTTATGATATGCCTGATTCAGAGTGTTTGATCTCACCCCTTATATATGTATCCAGTCCATGGTTTATGAAGATGATTGAATCATGTGAGATCTTGAGAAAGGTTATAGAGGATAACATATATGTAATTTTTTTGAATGTATGATAAAACAATTTATTTATATAGCTACTCTCCAAGACATTAAACCTTTAAGTCCTTCACTTGTGTAGCTATTTGTGAGATGTGTTAGTTAAATCAAGAGATTAATGTATTTTATAAGTAATTAGTATCTACAGTAACTATTTTATGTAATCTGGGTATAGTTCCATTATTTTGAAGATTAATTAATTTATCTTGTATTTTAGTTTGTATATTTTTGGAGATTGGTTTTGTAACCCTTTGTAAAGCCCTAAACTTGCAATTCTGGATTCGGTACTAAAACATGTTATATATTCTTCTAAAGGGATAAAAGAAAAATACATAGTACATTATATATATGAGGACCTTTTCTGATGTAGGATCTAAATAATTAGGCCAAAACATAGAATCCATAATTTATATAGATTGGATACCACTAAAACGGTTTCCATTTCATACAAAATATAAATCTTTTCAAACAAAACAAGTTTTCTCTGAAAAATAATCATAACATTTAACATGTCTTCCTTTATTGTCTTACACATCATTATAACCTGTGAAAATAATTTAAAAACATTGGATGATCAAAAAAATCTCATTAAGGTATATAAAGATAAGAAAAAAACATTAGTCCATGAATACATGTAAACATATGAAATCATTTTCAAACAGACATACTTGTCACTAATATATTTCGACATTGTGAAACAAGATATTTCCAAAATATTAACTCAATATATATAGAACATATATAGAACCATAATTGTATATGGGGTCATTACGTACATAATATGGTAACACTCTTGGCTACCTTATTATTTTTAATCGTCATGGATACTTTACTATGTAACCCTCACAACTACCTTATTGTGTAACCATCACAGTTAAACATGCATTAACAATACAACTGACCTCCAACATACATATACAAAATTCATTTGGGGTAAATATAGGTCCAAAACATAATAAAAAATAATTCATAATAACCAAAACATAATCATATGACATGAATAATTGCATAAAAACAATTCTTTTGAATTATCTAATACATAATATAAAAAGTGTACATTAAAGGAAACACCCCTCAAAAATATCATATAATTGATGTGAGATTCAATAAGGTGGATATAATAAGTATGTACACTATATGTGAAAATAATTCAACAAAATATAAAAAAAATTCATCACACAATCAATTTTAATACCACATTATTAATGAAGTAGAAGGTTAACCCAATGAATGGAAATTGGGTTATGAATTCTCTTACCTCGATTTTGTCTTACTTGAAACATGTTTCAACCTCTTGTATAGTGGTTAAAAGAGTGTTATTAATATATTATATAAAAAATTAATATTTACAACACCTTATATGATAATTTAATAACATCATTTCGCCCTTTAATTATTATTATTATGTTGTTCCTTCTATTGTTTCAGGTGCATATTTTTACATGACTTTCTTGTCCGGTTTGTATTCTATTTTCTTGATGTATATAAATGAAATTCCTGAAATGGAATGAAATGGTATTCGTATGTTACCAAAATATTAAATTATTCCATAAATCATTTGGGTTATATTCTGTGAGTATGAATCATTATATAAATCTTTAGTTATATCTGTTTAGATTATTTTAGATGTTATTTGATAATTATAACTAGTTTAATTATATGACATAATATGATTTATATATGTTAACTACATAAAATGAAATATGATATATCACAATCCTTTTAATAAAATTCAATTATTAAATTTTATTTATAACCAGATATGAAGTAATTAATGGAAATTTAAAACACATTTTCCATGATGTTTGTATATCAACACATCATAGACGATGTTTTTATTTTAAGAATAAGAGGAAGGGAAGGGGAATAATGATGATAAATTTTTCCGTAAGAATAAAAAATAGAGAATATATATAATACAAGAGATTTCTTTCCTCTTAGATATGGGTTCTATAAGAGATTATAATAAATGAAAAGAGTTGAAATGAAAACATAAGAAAATTAAAGAGGATCATTACCTTTTGATGTATTCTCCTTGAGATCCTCCTTAAGCCCCTTGGTTTTGTCCTATTTGTGAGAACATAAAGTCTTGGTCATGGGGGTAGGGGTTTGAGAAGAGTATTTGGTAGAATGTATAAAACATTCAAGGTTTGAGATGTGTTAAAGAAGAGGTGTGTGAGGGTTGTAATTATAGTGGAGGAGGGGAGGGGTTTTAAATTATTTTTATCATTAATTTAATATTTATTCAAAATACTGTGAATAGTATGGATTTATTTAACCATAAATAGTAATTGTATAATTTGTATTTCAACAATGTGTGCTTACATATTCCATGATTCTAGGAATAGTGTATTTAATATATAATTTATATATACGATATTTTAATATATTTTACTATTCATCTAAAATTCAAGCATTTCAGAGAAAATTCCAAAAATTAACCCTAACCATTTTTCAATGTGTAAAATTCAAAATTGAACTTTGTTTTTTTAATTAATTTTACAAATATGTGAAATTTATTTTTTAGAAAAATAATGAATTATATGAAAAATAAAATATTTTAAACTATAACTCATTTTGTTATACCATGAAAAATTAATAAATGTCTCATAAATTATTATATTTTAAATCATTGGTGAAATTACCATTAAGTAGTTCATAATAATATTTATAATGGTAGGATACTATTCATAATGGTGTGTTACTATTTAAAAAAATAACGTTGTCCTATCAGACTCCACATAACATACTGAATGCAACCATGTATGTCATTTTTTCGAAATTAAATTCCTAGAAGTGTCAAAGTTAAGTTTAATAGATATGATATAAAGGTAACCTAGTATTTAGTAGTTTATTTTATCATATAGTGTTTCCTTCAAAAATATTTTGATATCACATTCCCCCACCCCTTAAATGAATTATTCCATCACAATTCGTTCATTGTACGTATATTTATGAAAATTCATATTTAGAAAAAAAACATTTTTATGTGTAATTAATTTACTAGATTTTGAAAAGTAAATTCAATCCATAATTTTTTTTAAAAAAAGTGGACAACAACTAATCTCCAATGCTGTCTAGGACCTTCCTCTACAACCAAATTTAAATCCCTGAACTCGCACTTCTGTATTCTGTATTAAACATGATGTTTATTTTTTTTAAAAGAATAACTAAAAATACACAGTATATTATACATCTGAGGACCTCTTTTGGTCTAGGTTCTGAAAATTTAGACAAAAATGTGACATGTAACATTTATATAGATTGGTACCACTAAAATAGTATCCATTAGTTCCAAAATAAAAATATTTTCAAATAAAAAATTATTTTTTTTAAAAATCATCATAACGTTTAACATGGCTTCATTCATTCTCATACACACCCTTGTAACCTTTAAAAATTATTTAAAAACTACGTGTGAGAGGAAAAATATTATTACGTGATATAAATAGAATTAAATATAACTATAATCCTTGAAAATATTTAAACATATAAAATCATTTTAAAAAAGACATACTTATCACCCATATTTACTTATATTGTGAAACATGAAGTTTCTATGAGATTTCAACAAAAAAAGAAATATAAATAAAACCATTAAGGTATCTTGGGTCATTACATATATAATCTTTTAACCCTCTTTTCTACCTTATGATTTGTAACCGTCACGGCTACCATATAATGTAAGCCCCGTGGCTAAATTATTGTGTAACCAACATAGTTACACTTGGAGTAACCATACAACCGTACTACAACATAAACATTCCCAATAAATTGGATGGAAATATAGGTCCCAACCTTCGTCATAAATAATTCCAAATAACCAGAACATAATCATACAACATGAATAATTACATAAAAACATTACGTTTCAATTTTTTTAAAAGACTTTCCAAATTGGATTTCAAATGAAACACCACTTGAAAATATCATATAATTGAAGTGACATTAATAGACTAGAAGTAACATGTATATACATTATAAATACAAATAATTAAACAATATATAAAAAACATTCATCACATAAAATTTTTTAATACCACATAATTAACAAACTATATGATCAACACAAATAATGGAAATTAGGGTTATGAGTTCCCTTACCTCAAGTTAATATTTCATAAAATTTGTTTAAACCCCCTATATAATGTTTAAAACAATGTTATTAATATATTAATGAAACAAATTCATATTTATAACACCATATTTGATCATTTCATAACATCATCTCACCCATTAATTGTTAGTATTTTGTTCCTTCCATTCTTTTGGGTGCCTTCTTTATATGATTCCAATGGCTAGTTTTTATTTCATTTTTTTGTCGTATAGAAATGAAATAACAGAAGTGGAATGAAAAGGTATTAATATGTTTCAATAATATTAAATTATTCTATAAATATTTTTGGTTATATGGAATGAGGACGAATCATTAGATAAATTGTATGTGATATATGTTTAGATCATTTTGGAGGTTCTTTGATAATCATGAACAAGTTTTATTCATGACATAATATTATGTATATGTGATAACTACATAACATTAATGAGGATATATCATACACATTAAAATCCATTTCATCCATTAAAATTATTTTATAACCTTTTCTGAAAGAAGTAATGGAAATTGAAGACACATCATCAATGATGTTAGTAAATCGAGACATCATATATGGTATATGTATTTTTAAAATAAGTGGAAGAAAAGAGAAATAATGATTAAGAATTTTTCTATTAACATTTTAAAAATCCATAATATATATAATACTAGAGATTTCATGCCTCTTAGATAAGGGTTGTATAAGATATAATAAGAAAATTAATGAATTGAAAATAAAACACATGATAATGAAAGAGGATCTTTACCTCTCGATCTCTTATTCTTGAGATACTACTTGAGGACCTTGGTTTTGGCCTTTTGATGAGAAAAATAGGTCATGGACGTGGGGGAGGGTCTCTGGAAGTGTATTGGTAGATCTTAGTCATGCCTCAAGGATTTAGTGGCGTAAGAGAAAGGGGGTGTGAAGGTGGTATTTATAGTGGAGGAGAGGAGGAGTTTTACATTATTTTAATAATTAGTTTAATATTTTTTATAGACTGTGAATAGTAATGAATCATGTTACCAAAAATATAAAAATGAGCATGTAAGTTCAAATAGAGTGTCCTTACATCATTCATGATGCTTGGAATTTTGTATTTATCATATAATTTATATATATGGTAATTTAGTGTATTTCACTATTAAAAAAATTCAAATACTTCAGATAAATCCCAAAAATTCACACTAACTAGTTTTTAATTTCTAGAATTCAAAAATGAACTATATTTTTTGATAATAATGTTCAAAATATGTGAAATTTAATTTTTATATAAAATAATAATTTTTTTAAAAAATAGTTATTTTATAATTATAAATCATTTTATAATACAATAAAAAATTAATCAAGGTATCATAATTTATTAGAAATACATTCATTGGCAAGGTTACTATCCATTTGGATATATTAATATCCCTAAGAGTTTCTTAGTATTTATAATGGAAGCTTATTATTGACCAAAAATTATGATTTACCTATCAAAATCAAAATAACATATTGATTGAAACCATGTATTCCAGTTTATCGAAAATCAATTCTTAGAAGTGTCAAATATTTGTTTAATGGATAGGTTAATAAGGTCACATAATATTTTGTAGTTAATTTAAACACATAGTGTTTATTTTAAAAATCTCTAGGAGTTACGCCTTTATTATTACCATTGCAGAACCATGGTACATATCCAAGAGATAAGTCTAAATATAAGAAGAAATCATGAAATATTGGTAATGTATTGGGTATAAAGTTTTCTATATAAATATTTCACAACATGGATACTACATAGGTATGCACGCTCTATCATATATGCACCTAGCAATAATAACACTAAAAGGGTGTATTTCATATTAACTCTGTCTTATCCTGGTTCAAAACAAAGAGGCATTACTGCACACTATGGTTGATACTCTTAGGGAAGATTCTTTTGTTGAATATATGCTCCTTATAAACCTGTATAAAGGATTGAGTTCATATTTATTTTGATTTGTTGGTATGAGAAGTATTTGATAACCAAAATTAATATAACCTGGATTAAATACATAGTGTTATAGGATGAACCATGGGTGAAATAATTAAAAATATAATAATAGAATAAAATTAAGGTTCCATTAGAGAACACATATAATGATTTAGATTTCATATTCAAACTATCATTTACTCTAACATTATTGGGAATTATCATAATATTTTGGTTGTAGTATTTGGTTTGAAATAGAAAATTACAATTTGAACTTTTAGTCCATATGAATTCCTAATAATCATACTGGGAATAAACATTTTCCATGTATTACAATGGGTAATGAGTATGATATATTTGTAGATGATATTAATTGAATTTCCCTTAGATCCCTTTTCTTCTTCATTTTTTAAATATTAAAAATAATTACAATGAAACAATTTATATAAGTGGAAGAATGTAACAACAATGGATGTCACTATATCAACTCCTTAAATAAACAAATCATTAAAAAATTATTTAACATGAAACACCAAAGTAGATTAACCATAATAAAATATATGAATATTATTAAGAAAAAATTTAAAAAATTAAAGACATCTAATAAAAAAACATATTAATTTTAACAAATGTTTTACATTTGGAGGATAAATAATAAATGAGACTTTATTTTAAAATTAATGGTTATTTATCATATTTTTATAGAATTATTTCATATGTTATTAAAATATTTAAATTACAAGATATTTAATACTATATTTTCTTATATGAAGTAATATTTTATAATAAATTAAATTTGAATTTAAAATGTAATTGAATTATGAACCTTTAATGATTAAAAATCATTTGTTCAATAGAAGTCGATTTCAATATATAATTTATTTTTACATAGAAATGTAAATTTTATATTTTTATAATTGTAATTATGTAAATGATCAAAAAATATTAATCCATCAAATCAATGTTTTTATATTATTTATTTTTTTACAATTTCCATCAAATATTATTTTTAGTCGAAACATGCAATTTTTAAAAAAAATATAATTTCCAGGATTTAATCACAATGTAATCATAACCTATATAATTTCAGAACCATTATAGAAAAAATATATTAAATTAATTAATACCATTATGAATTTGAGATATATTCATTTTTCATAAGAAAATATTTTTAGAACAAATGTAAAAAGTTAGATTAAGATGAATAAAAGTTTTTATATTTTCTCTTAATAATGAAATATTTTGGTAAAAATTTATTTATTCCATTTTTTAAAAGTGACATAACCTTATTTGGGTTTAAAATAAGTTTATTTATGTTATAAATATTATTAACGTTTATAACCTTATCTTACACATATTTTAATCTAAAAAATATACTTTTCCAAAAAAAATAATTTATCCATTAAGTACATACATTTTGAAACAAACATTACCTAACCATACGAAATTTATTTGATACAATAATTTTCATATATTTTATTATAGATATAAATTTTTTTCAAAATATAAATTTTAATTGTGATCATTTTAATTAATTATAATTGTTAAAATGATAAGTTTCCTAGGTAAAAGTAAAAATTGTTAAAAGCACATGTAAGAAGAAAAAAACATTAAAGCATGAAATTATACATAAAAAATGATAGTATTGATTGATTTTTCAATACCACCATGCCCCACTATCCATTATTTCAAATTATTTGATTCTTTTACCTTGTATAGTGTAAATATATAAGTAAATAATAAATATTTTCTTCGAAAGTATGCTTCCCATCACATATAAAAGTGGACACATTAACCCCAATGTACTTGTCCCATTATGTTGAAATCCTACTTCAAACTGAGCCATTGTACCCTCCATAGAAACCAATTAGATGGTGGTATGTCCATCATAACACATGTTTAGAATACACCACTTAAACATTAGGGGAAGTCCATAGACAAATCAATTTTCCAATAATCATAGAGTGCATCCAGCTAAGCATTGAAACACGCTAATGGTATTCATCTAACATTTATTTCCAAGAGAAATATTTAGTATTATACATGTAATTCAATTTATTTTATGTATATACCTTAAAATTGATATATTATATCATGATATCTTTTTTTATGGCAATTGATGTTCAATTTCAATCTATCTCTTTTGAGAGGATTTGATATAAATACTCTTCAATTTGTGAATAGTTATCGTGATTCAAATTGTTTCTGTATGACATAATCACTATTCAATAAGTGTTATAAATAAATATTGATATATTCTAGCATGGGATGTTGTTATGTTGAATTTAAACATTATTTTAGGGGGAAATATTTTTTATATACAAAATATATCTTCATTTCTGATTTTAATATTTTTTAAATACATTTATGTTAAGAACAATTACAACCCATTTTAATGGTCTTATCATCCATATACATCTTTTTAAATTTGATAAATTCTATCATTTACCGAGTTGAAAATCAAATTGTATTTACCTATAATTAAATTTTAATTTCTTATTTACATATTATAAAATAATGTTCCTCTTACCATTTAATTATATAATATTTCAACATATTTATTTCAAATTAATCAAATGGTTTACCAACATTTCAAAATAAAAAATTCTGTCATCCAAACAAAATTTTATTTTTATTACATATATATAGTTTTTGAGGTTCCATTAATAATTATTCTTTTTTAAATATGAATTTTATCACATATTAGCATATCCCAATTTGAAAAAATTATTTATTTTCCATGTTTTCCACATCTATATTATTTTTAAAATAATAAAATTTTTCAAATTACATTCACTTTCCTTTTTTAATATCATTTTTTGGTTTTCAAGGATCTTGTATTTAAAATTCTTAATAAAAGTGTTTTAATTTGTATTCTCATCCGATTAAAAATATATTTTTTTTAAACGTAATTCTTATTTCAATGTTTTAAAATGTTTTTTGAAAACTATTGTATTTACACTCAAACGTTAATATTTAATTAAGTTGTATTTTTATCAACATTTAAATGTTATTATGGTATGATTTATGTTATCAAATGGTATACTATTATAGTTATTTATTTATTAAGTACATTATATGTGATGTTCTGGATATTTTCAGAATACCATTCTTTTTTTCATGGGTTCTTCATGAGATAAATAATGTTTGATATTATTATGATTGTTTTGTGTATGGATGATGATGCGCCGCATATTATATCACCCTAAAATTTATTTGTTATATCAAATGAGGGAATTCAATGTTTTATAAATGGGATGTGAGAGTCCATGTTCACCAGTTTTTTGTTTGAATGGTATGTAGTATTCTTTTCTCACAAGTTTTTTTGGGTATATGTGATATAGGAGTCTTTTTTCTCATTCTTTTTGTGTAAATGGGTTCTATAAATATTTTTTCACATTAATTTATTGTGAATGATATATGGGATGAATTTTAAAAAAAATTTATGAACATGAATTTGAAATATTGGGTCACATTATTTTCAACTCTTCTCGTTATACCATATTTAAATATTTTTTAACAATTTATACCAAATATTTAAGATGAATTTTATTTCCATGATATTACATTTTATCATGTTTATGAATCATTTTTTATATTATTTTATACCTTTAATATCATGATCACATATTTTATGATTATTGATATGCGTTTTGATCTTTTTTTTGGTTCTTTAATGATATTTTTCTATTCATATGTATCTCAATATTGTTTTATAATTTAAATCCATGGGATATTGAAGTCATGTTAATATTGTTATATCTTTGTCATATTCTTCATCAATTTCATGATAAATTACTTTATTATATGACTTTTCCCTTACTACGCGTTTGACAAAAACCCTATATTATGATTTCAATTCCAATGTTGTGAAGATTATTATATCATTTCTGATGTTTGCAAAGGGTTTAGAGGTTCATGATTATGGATAAAGTTTTCAAATTATTTTTAGATAAGTTATATATGTAGTTACTCTATTAAAAAAATCATTAATGTACTTGGGCGGTGTAACTATTTATGATATATGTTATCTAATCATGAGATTAATGTATTATTTATGTCTTGATTAGCATGCATGAAATTTTTTTGGTTTCAAGAAGGATTTAATTTTTATGTAAATTAGATTAGTTATTTTAGAGATTAATTAATTTATATTTTTTTGATTAGTTTTGTAGACTTTTTTATTAGTGTTAGAGACCCTTATTAAAAACCCTGTAGTTTAGTATAAGTATTTGATGATATTAATAAATATTGTATAATTCTTGAGTATATAGATTTACATAGAAATAAATTTCTATTTTGATAGTATAAGTGGATGATGGATCTAGAATAGATGTATAAAGGGGTAATAACCCTGAATAGGGTGTATTGGTAATTAAATAAATAGTCACCTAGTGCATTAATAAAGGGATTAACTACACACATATTCTTATAGCCTAAGAGAATATTCTTTGGTTGATCATATATCCTCTTTGAAACAACAATATGGATTTATTTCCTTGTTACATTAATGGATTTGGTTGAGAAATATAAGATAAACAACCTTAACGAAATATTGGTTGAACCAATTGGTTTATGAATGAACCAAGCATGACATAATTGAAAAAAAGTATTATAGGATAAAACAATGGTGTCATTTTATAATAAGTATTCATATAGTGATTTCATATTATTTTAATCATTTAATATGACTTTTTGAGATAGTATCAAAACCTTTCCAGCCTTATTATTTGGTTGAACATCTAAATTTATGTTTTTGAGGGTGCTTCCCTATTAAATCATGAGAAACATGTTTGGGATAAATGGGTTACCTGTCTTACATAGGATATTGAGGTGTTAATATTAGTAAAATATTTATATAGAATTTATCATGGATATCATATCTTATTCCTTTAATAAATGATTATTTACATAGAGAGGATGCAATTAATTTTAGAGTGGATAATGTACCCACAAAAGTTCACTGTATAATTTACATAAATTACTAATATATTCATTATCTTACTTCACATGCAAACCCAGAATATAGAAATCTATAAAAATAAGTCTATTATTATTATGAAAACAATAATAAAAATAATAAAAATTAAATAATAAAATATAATAATAATCCCAAAAAATCAAACATGTAGAGGATAAAGAATATATCGAATTTACTATTAAATTGAATAGCCCATTCTCAAATAAATTTTATAAAAATTATTATAGTTTTTATAAAATTAAATTAAAAACTAATATTAAATTTAATATTTTTTAATGTGAACTAATCTATTATAATTAATTAAATTAGAAATTAATATGAAATAAAATTAAGAAAACTGAAAGTTTGGAAACATCATTTTTCAATAGAAATATTTTTATTTTTATTTTTTGTATTTATTTTTTAAAAAATATAATTTTAAATAAATAAAATAAATCATTTTTTAATTCGTCATATCAAAATTTAATTACTATGAATGTTTTAACATTTTTCAAAATGGTTGATTTATAATAAAAAATGTGGGATTTATGAAAATAATAATTTCCTTGATTTTATCACTATATAATCATAACCAAGAAGATTTAATAACCAATAAATTAATTATATATAATATAAATAAATTATATTAATAATTTTTTAAGCATTCGGTGTATTTAACATGCATTTTTTTAACTAACTTACCTTATTATATTAATATAAAAACTATTTTCCCGTTTTCTCTTAATTAAGTAATAATTTTATTATTCCAAGGTTTTAAATTTACATAACCTTATATTTGTATATAATAATTCAATTTATTCAATTAAAATTAAATACATTGATAATTTAAACTCTCGAATAATTTTTAATGTTAAAATCTATTTATTTATAAAATTGTTTTATGTGTTAAGTACATTTATTTTGAATGTTATTTTTCTTAACCATTGAAATCTTATTTTATTAAAATAATATAACATTTTTTATAATAAGTCTCTAAATAGTTGATAAGATCAATTTTAATTTTGTTTATTTTAAATAAAAAAATGTGTAAGAATAAAATTTCACAAGTAAAAGTATACGTAGGTAAAAACAAAAGTAAGAGGAAAAATGATTCAATTCACCCAAGAATACATCCAAAATGAGTTTATGAAAGGAATTGGCAACATCCCCATGTCCGAAAATACATTATTTATAATTAATGGGGTATTTTTCATTTAATTGTAAATATTTAATTAAATTTGTAATGGGTGTTTCAAAAACTACCTTTTCATTCACTTATAAAAGGGGACATTTCCACTCATTCATGCTACACCCCTTACATAAAATTATAACCGAAAAATATGAAATTATACACTCCCTATAACCTTGACCAAAAAGAATAATCACCAATTCACTCATAGTTATCCTATTTTATTCAAAGTCAAGGAGGATTCCAAGGAAAACTCAAGTTTCCCACATGTTTAATGTGCATCTAACTAAACAGGGAAACAAGGTGACAATTTTCACCTCAATGTTCTCTCCAGGAGGAAATTTTTATATAATTTATCTAATTCCATTTATTTGGTGATAATAATTCAAATTTGAGATATTAAATCATTAATTACCATGTATTCATGTTAATTATATTTCAATTTCAATCTCTCTTGTTTACAAGGATTTGAGTTAAATACACCTCAATTTGTAAGGTTTTTTAACACTCAAATATTTTTATTCATTTATAATATGTATCATTTAAATATTATATTTAACGTTCATCTATTGAGTTATATTAAAAATTTAATTTTTACTGTCACCATATTTTCAAGGGAAATCATGTCTCCTAGTAAAGTCCTATTCCACTAGGATTTTATTTTCGTTGAAAATTTATATCTATTATGATTAATATTCATCTATTTTAAATTATTTTTCATCTACATGAATGTTTTTTCCAACAAATTATATTATTTCCCATGTGGATAAAAATATTATATTTATCCTCAATAATAATTTTATTTCGACCATACAAATTTATCTTAATTTCTTTTTGATTAACCCTTCACAATGGGGGTTTTCAACATTGTCAATTCACAATGTTCAAAATGTTTTTAAGTCATGGAGTTATTTAATTGAGAAATTGTTATAGTTGAAATCAAGGGAATTCAATAATCTATGGATGTAGGTAAGCATTTCACAGATTCATTTTGTAGTTTAATTATTTAAATCTATAGATAAATTTTTTTATTATATTGAATTTAAATAGCATGGATTCGATCGGCATCATACCCACATTTATATATCCATTTAACATTTCCTTGTTCTATTCACAAATCTCATGTTGTTGATTGGACATTATAGGTGGAGCCAATATGTTTTTCATATATTTTCATCAATATTGGGCCTTTGATGTGACTCTTAAGAATGGATCCAGATTTTGGTTGAATATGATGAACATGAGTCCATACAACCAATGAATTTTAAAAAAGGAGGTTTCGTGTTAGTAAATGTTCAGTTAATGTCATGAATTAAAAACCAATTTGTGGTCAAATTGGTCCATTATTTTAAAAATAATGAATATTATTCTTCTATACAATTACAAAAAAATAAAAACTTATTTATTTAGTGAATAAATATTTTACTAGAAAAATAATAAAATAAATTAATAAATGCTACTAATAAAATTCTTCATAGTATTTTTTTCACCATTTGATGAAATCATTAATCAATATCCACACCTAATTAAAATGTTAAAAAAAATAATGAATATTTTCCATGATAAATCCATGATTTCTTCATTGTGAAATAAAAATAAAATTCATGTTCTTTTCTAGAATTTAAATTATTTCCAAATAATTCATTCCCTCTTGTAACATGTTTCATCCTACAATAGAATAAATATTTAACACCCATCTATCAAGTGTGAAATAAATTAAAACTTAAGCCCATACCATGATCTTGTCAATAAACCATAGTCTTAGTAAAATACTAAATCTGCATACAACAGACAAATAACATATACCAAATAAGTAACTTTTTAGGGGACTGTATTCATGATTGGGGTTGGTAAGCATTTAATAATTATGGAAACAAGTTTTATGTTTTATTTTAGAATACAAGGGATGATAAATCATAAACAAATGTGTATTACTCACAAAAAGTGTAGGATCCAATGTTTTTTATGAGGTGAAGATTCATTTATATATTGTAAAACCCATGTAAATTTCTCTTTTTGATGTTGACCCTAATCCACGATGTGGGATGGTTGGGTTTTATTTGGAAAAGAATAATAATGAGGGACATTGGCTAACTACATGGAAATTGATCATTTTGTAATTGTAATACACAACATTTAATCAATACACGTTGTGTAATGAATGGGGCCAACCTATTCAAATTGTGTAAGACTTTTCACTTGGCAGTAATTCCTAGAGATTGAAAAGACGTGTAAAGAATTTACATCCCATGTAAATTTATAATTCAGTTTTAAAAAAATAGAGTCATGGCCATTGTTTATTTGGGCATAAGCCTCGCCTCCTTTCTCTCATATCTAGGAGCACCAAAAGATCCTTAAATCAAGGATTGTCTCCAGACTGGTGATATCGATTATGTTTCATCTATCACCTATCTAGTTGGATCTACTTCATTATGTTCTTCTTTCCTCTTTTTTCATTCCTTATTTTAATTTCTATCATATGCACTATTTTTGTTCAAACAAATATTCCATATTTTTGTGATTTTCATTAATTATAAGTTTTTATTTGGATATAGTCCAAATAATAGGTTGATACAGGATGATTAATCTACTACGGACCAATAATTGATGGTCTTTATCTTTTTCATGTGGTTTGGTGATTTATAGAGACAGTTGAAGTTATTTTGTATTACGAAAATTCTAGTGGTTCCCCTAAAATTAATTCAATGATTTAATTATATTATATAAAACTATTTAGGGATTCTAACATGTTGAATAGTGTTTTTAGGTTTTTTCCCCAACAATGGCCACCCATGGGGTGTTTCTTTTTATATTCATAATTTTATAATACCTGTGTGGTGGGTGTGAGATTTATCAGTTAAAGGTATCCCATTACTAACTGAATTGAATTTAATTGAGATATTAGGATATGGTTTTACTCCTTTTACATGTGTTGCAAAAAATGAGATATTTGAATTGGTTATTTGGATTTTATTGAATTTTATAAAATGGGTTGGATAAACTCATGGAATGTAATTGAATATAAACTAATGAATGAAATTATATGATTATTTGAAATTTTAGGGGATTCTATTTTTGGTATACCTTTGGATCCTTGTTTTCATTATATGTAATGGATGGTTCTCCTATGGATCTAGATTGTGGTAGTGGGTAGCTTATTTGATATTACTCCTTCTGTATTTATTCTCTAGAATTCCATGGGCCTTGTTACCCCTTAGATCCATCATATTTGGGTTTGTTGTTGGCTTAGTCTATTGAAATTATCTATGGACCCACCCAATAGTAACTGAGATTCTATTGATAAGTTCCAAGGAATCAATGGGGAATAATTGGTCTTATATAACTGGAATCTCTCCCTATAGGGTTTGACACTTTATGTCATATAGCATGGGAATGAATTATTATTTACACTATATTGTGTGGTCATTGTAGATATTATAATCTTGGTTTTAGGACATGGTCGTGGTTGACTTGATTCACTCCATTGTACAACATCACTGTTGTGGGTTTTCATCTTACTTTACAACTACCATGTCAGAGTATATTAAACCATGTTTTTCGAGGATCCTTTTTAACTTGATAGTATCACTTACATTAATTAATTTTTAAGTGGTAATTTCAGTTGTATTATTATTATTCCTATCATATACATCAACACTACTAAGCTCTTATTAAACAGCATGGTTTTAATATATACACCATTGGTGGTGCCTTTCTATGTGTTTTCTCACACCCTGTTCGGGCCGTCATTGGGTACCTATATAGACTATACAGATTCAAGTAGGAATTGGGGTAATCACCCATAGTAATATTCTTTGTTCGATTTATGCATAGGTGCAGGGGAGCATTGGATCAAGTTGGGGATCACGACGCTAGAAATTATTATTCCTTTTTTGGAATTTTTGGTAGTTTGATACATGTATTGTATTGTATATATATATACCTATTTTCCATATTATTAGATATATGAAATGATGCATCATTTTATATGATATTACTTTTGAAATTTTTTATATATTCCAATCATGAATATAATCTTCTGTCTGGATGGTTTACTTCTTCTAGAAATAACTAATATGTTTTCAAACATTGTGATACACACTTAATCAAGGTAATAGTATAAGGACCCGACCATATAACATTACTTAATATTGAATTAAATTAATAATTCACATTGAGGATCTTTTAAGTTTTATATTTTTAGAGAATTAGATCACAACTATTATATCTCAAAGATTACAAAGTAGACACATCTACTCAGCTTCCATTTTTTCCACAACAAAATAAACTCATGGAAAAAAGAGTCATGTCTAGTTCCTTGTTTTAAACAGCATGACATTCCCTTGATCCCATACTTGACCATATTCTAATTTATGTCATGTGAAAAGCATTTCAAAAAAACTTGGGATGAGCATAAAAAAGCTCAGTGAGGGATACAAAGAAGGAAAATTGTTTGTTTTCAAACACATCAAGTAAACCATGAATACTTTATCATAAGTAATACTTTTCACCTTTATGAAGTAGTAAATACTCTTCATTGAGTACAATATCATTACTTACCAATTTTTTAACCAATATATTACCATAAAACCCATAAAAAGAGCACATATCAAATAAGGTAACTTGGGACATAAACATACTTAAATGGAATAACCATATAGTCGACCTCCACACATTTCACCAAATGGAATAGCCATACAGCCAAATTCCTTACCCAATGCATCAGATGTTATAATGTAACCACCTGTCCTAGTATTCACGGCACCACCCGTCATATGGTTTATCACATAACCACCCGTCAAATGTCCAAGTACCATTATAAAATCATAACTCATAAAACAATTATAAAGGAATGAAAACATTTCCACATTTCAGGCACAATATATCACTTAAATATATTGAAATAAAAAATAAATTATCAAAAACATTTTCAATACCAAAATACATAATGGAGTATATGGTATTTATTTACTTTTAAAAATATAACGGCTTGTTGAGGAAGCCAAAGATCAAATAATACTCACAGAGGTGGAAAGGTCATTGTCACCGCGTACATTAAAAAGAAACATACTTTTTGTCATTTATTAAAACGCTTCGTATAGAAAAGATTCCTTCAAAATAAAAGTATAAGTAAAAGGGGTTTATACACCGTATAAATGATAGTTGTGTATAAAACAAAATATTCCTCAATGAAAGGAGATTGAGATGAAGTCCCTTACAAATTCGGTATCCTTAGATTAAGGATAAATCAATTACATGATTATGTGTGACAAATATAAATACACCCAATATAAGTGTATATCAATTTTTAAACAATCAGCATCATTAACACATATTCATAGAATGACATATTCATGGAGTACAAGTTTAACCCAAAGGATTGAAATTGAGTTAAGAAGTTCCCTTAAGGAAATCTGACAGCCTAACGGCGTCACTTTGGAATTCATAAAATGAGATGATGATAGATAAAAATGGGTATCTCATCACTTGGACATAACATTTAAATAAATAAGGATATATAAGAACATATACCATCATAATAAGATTAAAATACCTAACAAAAATAAGTCTCTTAAAATGAGGAGGGTGAAAGGTTCCCTTACCGAATTGGGTAACTTTTGAAATGTACACCCCATGAAAGAAGGACTATAAAACATTAATTTATAAACCCATAAACGAAAGTATATTACACAAAGAGTAGAATAATGGGCAGTACATACACCAGTCAAAGGAAATGGTGGTAAATGTAGCATAAATCTCATGGTAAAAAAAGTGAGATGAAAAATCCATTACGAAAACTCGGCAGCCTAACAGCGCCACTTAAAACTTACAAAAATGGATTTAAGAGATCAAATAGGGTATATCATAATATAAACATAAAAATTAACATATTAGGAATATAAAATAACATCCCCAAACATAAGAAATATTATCTTAAAATAAATGACACAAATGAGAGTACTTAAAAAGAAAGAGAGAGGTAGGATCCCTTACCTCAAGTCTGACTTGCCATGTTTGTTTCTTTATATTCCTGAATAATAACCTTTACTCAATTTATAATTGCTTAAGGACCTATTTTAAATATTATTATTCAGTTAATATCACTTATTATAATTTTATAATAATTAGTTAATAATGTGAGTTCATATCATACATTTTTGTCGATGTTCGGTAAATGAGTCAAAATTGAGATTGTTGGAAAAGAATTTTCCATGAAGTTATAGGTACATCATATCCATAATATTATAAATGATTTAAATATCATATATATCTATTATATATTCATTTTATACTATTCCATATCATTTGGAGATAAAAAATGAAATGCACCGTTCATGGAGACGGTAGGCCGTACGTACGCATGAACGCTACTTTCATTTATTTGTCATATTAATGGAATTAAAACTAAATGATAGATATATATATTATAATTCCATAATGATATCCAAAATATAGATGTAAAATATGACATATATATCCATTAGATACATGTACTTATAATAGTACATAACATTTTGAGAGAAGAAATTAAATGTATCGTTCATGGAGACGGTATGTCGTACGCACGCATGAACGCTACTTTCATTTATTTTTTTTGTATTAAATGGAATGAAAGAATATTGATATAAGGTATATTATAATTCCAGTATGATAACATATGTAATAACATTAATTACATCCTTTATATGTTCCACATATGGCATTAACGAATCAAATCACTTTGAGGGGGCGGTAGTCCGCACTTCCCAAAATGAAGATATCGCGTTTACCCGTAATGGAAACCATGAAGGTATTCCATAAATGAAAAATAAATAAGATTAAAGAAAACATAAAAATATTATATATCATATATAAATGTAGTTATATCTTAATGGCATCCTTTGAAGGTGTTAAAATAATATTGAACAATCATCATTTCGTGAGGCAGTAATTCGCCATCCACAGAAACAGTATGTTATTTAACCATTAGACAGAGGTGTGTGAAAGTGTAGCTAGAATAATTCTTATAAAAACATCCTAGTATATTTAAGATACTGGTTTTGTTACAAAATAAATTATAAAAAAGTGTTTAGGGGGTTGGAGAAGCAAAATAAAACAAAAGAACACAAGTGAAGACATTACCTTAACATCGGGTAACTCTTTGTAATTTTAGCCCAAATGATTCCTCGGAAATTATTCTGCCCAAAGTGAGGCTTCTAGGAGTAATAGAGGTATTTGGAGAGACAAAAAGAGCAGAGGTTGGTAGAGCCAATGGCTCTAGAGGTGTTGGTATGGATTTAGGGGTGGGGGCCTTTTAGAAGAGGGAGGAGGGGCACTCTTGGAAAGTAAAGAAATGATACTTTATATTAATTTGGGTTTCGGATTTTAAAAGTCCCACATTGATATATTTCTATGATAAGGTGATAAGGGTTCTAAATATACTCATCCAATAGTTTTTCGACAAGTGTAGGTCTTAGAGTTTTCATTATCTTTTCATTTTATTTAAATCTTTTATTAATGAGGTAAGCATTGCATCATCATGGTGTCATTAATAAATTAATTTATTTAATGTATCAAAAATATAAAAAAATACTATGATGTAGGATATACTTTTATATTTCCAATTAATATTTATATACAAAAATATTACTTGTATAACCCCATGTAAAATGTTTTTTAGTAAAACAATACATGTTTGTGACATTTTTATTTTAACTTTAAATAAAAAGTTATCAATGTCATTTTCCTACCTAAGTGTCTTAATGGGGTCCCCAAGTTGTCCCATTAATTTTATTGGTAGGCCATGACTCATCCAATAAGGGTAGGACATGTTTCAAGGTCATTTAATTTTATTATAACATTATCTATAACAAAAATTACACTAATTACCTTTAATCACGATTAATAAAACTTAAAAGTTACTATTCACCAAAAAATTATTTTAATCCCATTGAACCACATTTTACATCTTAATGACAACCATCTATGTCGGATTTTTGAAATTCAAATCACAGAGGTGGAAAAGTTTCATTTAAATGAAAAATCAGTTTTTTAACTACCATTTAGTAGTTTCACTATTCATCAAACATTGAAGTTTTTCAGAAAAGTACCAAAAATTCACCCTATGCTATATTTGATATTCTGAATTAAAAAATTATGTCTATTTTACAAAATAAAAAAATAAAAGTGTCATTAAATAATTTAATAATTAATTCCCGCTGTCAAAACAAAAACGTGTTTTTAAAAAACAATATCTATTAAAAGATTGACACTAGTTTAAGTCTAATTTCAAAGTGAAAATAATTTCAATGACCACCATTGGATTAAATGGTAAAAATATATTCTATTTTTACTTTTATACCAATTCAAAAGATGATCTATTAATATAAATAAATTATATTAAAAAGAGGTTTTGAATTAAAATACAACATTTTCCCTAAAACAAATCTTTATCAGAAAAATAACAAAAATTTACACAATTAAAATTTTGATGTCCATATTCTAAAAAAGGATTTTATTTTGTCAAATATAACATATAACATATTAAAAAGTGTATTTAAAAATGGTTCTCCATCAAAATGTGGTTAATCGACCTTTTAATGAATGTTAGAAGATTTATGCTTAAAATTGGATTCATTCGCATTTTAAGCCTCTAACATTTATTAGAAAAAAGTAAAAATATTTGACAAACATATATAATCATTTTTTAGTCAGTTCTATTCATTCATGCCATTACAACGGCTAAGCGTTTACTACCATTTAAAATAATATTATTTTATTATTAGAGTGCAACGTAAGATTTCAAAGAAACTCATTGTTGTGTATTGAGTACGCCATCGAGCATAGAATTACCTTTAAATTAATATTAACATTTTATTCAAAAATATGGATAAATATGAAAAATTAAGATTCATTATTTACCTGGGATGTTACATCCTTCCCCCCTTTTGTGAATTGCATCCTCGCAATTTTAAAATTGGGCTTAGAAACTTCATTGAAAGCTCCACATCGGAAAAAGAGTAAATTAAACTGTCACTTTAAAAGAAAGAAAGGGAAGTACAAAGGTCACCCAAGTTAACCCATACTAGGATTCCATGTAGGGAAACATGGACATGTAAGAGAAAAAAAAGGGTCATGTTCTGTTGGAGAGTGATAGAAAACATGTTTAGCAGAAAGTTAACCACCATAAAATTATAAACTATTGATGGGTTAAACGGTATTTGATTCCACAGTAAGAAAAGTTAACAGACAAATTTTTTGATTTTAAGTTACTTTTCATTGAGGAATTTATTTATGAGAATAACTAAATCATAAGAAAACATACTTACTTGTCGTGTAGACTCTCATCTTTTACTATATTTATAACACAAACTCATATTTTCTCCAAACGATGAGTATTTCGGGATGACTTGTTCATATTAAGAGAGCTATAATCAACTTCTTGAGAATCACCTAATCCAAAAAATATGAAATATATATTTCCCAAGCCTTTAGACCAAAACCAAAATTTTTAGAACAAGCTTAGATAATCCAAAAAAGGATAATCCTTTATAAAAAGAAAATCTTTTCTTAATCTCCAAAATTTGTCCAACAAAACCCAAATTTCAACGAAGACCATTCAATAAACAAGTTGTCCATAAAATTCTTCAAACTAAACCAAACTAAGATTGAAACCCAAATATTTGAAGTATTTAATCACATAGTCTTCCAAGGTAAAAATTAACATTTATCTCCAAATAACATCAATTGTTCTTAAAGTCTCATATTGAAACGTAATTAACCTAATCACATATCCTCCATGATAGGTTAGTAATTTCCATAGATAACCCAAAATCGACTTACTCTTGATTCATAAAATCATCTAACTAAAAATAATTAGTCAAACTAACAAGGGAATTCATGTAGTTCAGTGGTAGGTGATAAATACCAGTCGCACTTTGGTTGTGGGTTCGATTCCCACATCTTTGTCTGGCGTGATGGGTTGTCACACAGTCTGTGTGTTGTCCTTTTTCCAAAACTATATAATTCTTAAAACATTCCCCAAAACGAGATAAAATCTTCAAAAATAATAATAACATATTTAACCTCAAGTTTATCTCATTCCTTTCATTTTTCATCATATCATATTGTAACCCATAATTACCTCAAAAGAAAGGATCATATATACCCTAATGGTTACCTTTATAATTATTACCTGAACTTCCACCTCAAGTTAGTTCTCTCATACATGATGCATTAGAGAACTCACTAAGGTTGAAGTGGTTGATCATGACTCCTGATAGTTGGTTTATAATAACCACAAGATTTCTCATTGAATCCCCTATTTCATTGAGTCTCCTAATCAGAGAACCACCACGGTTTCTTCAAACCCATTGTCACTTTGGTGCCTGCTAGATCCATTCATTTACTAAAACCAAAAATGTCAGTGTGAGTATATCAACACAATCATCATGTACTAAAGAGGAAGATAAACGCTAAGATATAATTATCCAACTTATCTCAAACTCATTCCAACTTTCATAAATAACAATGACTCTATCTAATATAATAACCATTGTGGTCATACACAACTTGTCACTTATGCTTAAACAACACTCTAGCCTCTGAAGTTATCTAAACCGACCTTTGATACCAACTATAAGGACCCGGCCTTATAACATTACTTAATATTGAATTATATGAATAATTTACATTGAGGTTATTTTCAGGTTTAGAGTTATAGAGAATTATAACATAACTATTACATCTCAAAGAATACAAAGTAGACACATCTACTCATCTTCCATTTTTTTCCACAAAATAAAAACTCCTGGACAAAAGAGTCATTTCTAGTTCCTTGTTTTAGACAGCATGACATTTCCTTGATCCCATCCTTGACCCTATTCCACATTAGGTCTTGTGAAAAACATTTCAAAAATAACATGGGATGAAAATAAAAAGCTCAGTAAGGGATACAAAGAAGGAAAATTGTTAGTTTTCAAACACATCAACTAAACCATGAATACTTTATCATAAGTAATACTTTTCACCTTTTTGAAGTAGTAAATAATCTTTACTGAATAAAAGATCATTAATTACCATTTTTTAACCAATATATTACCATAAAACCCATATAAAGAGCACATATCATATAAGGTAACTTGGGACATAAACATACTTAAATGGAATAACCATATGGTCGACCTCCACACATTTCACTAAATGGAATAGCCATACGGCTGAGTTCCATACCCAATGCATTGGAGGTTATAACGTAACCACCCGTCCTAGTATTCACGGCACCACCCATCATATGGTTTATCACGTAACCCACCGTCAAATATCCAAGTACCATTATAAAATCATAACACATAAAACAATTATAAAGGAAAGAAAAAATTTCCACATTTCAAGAACAATATATCACTTAAATATATTGAAATAACAAATCCATTATCAAAACCATTTTCAATACCAAATTACATAAAATATTAGATGGTATTTATTTACTTTTAAAAATATAACGGCTTGTTGAGGAAGCCGAAGATCAAATAATACTAACAGCGGCGGAAAGGTCGTTGTTACCGCGTACGTTAAAAAGAAACATACTTTTTGTCATTTAGTAAAATGATTCGTATAGAAACGATTCCTTCAGAATAAAAGTATAAGTCAAAGGGTTTTATACACCATATAAAATAAAGTTGTGTATAAAACAAAATATGCCTCTATGAAAGGATATTGAGACGAAGTCCATTACAAAGTCGATATCCTTAAATTAAGGATAAATCAATTACATGATTATGTGTGAAAAATATAAATACACCCAATATAAGTGGATATTAAGTGTAAAAAAATTAGATTCATTCACACATATTTATATAATGACATATTCAAGGAGTACATGTTTTCCCAAAGTATTGAAATTGAGGTAAGAAGTTCCCTTACAGAAATCTGACAGCCTAACCGCGTCACTTTAGATTTCGTAAAATGAGATGATGAGAGATAAAAAAGGGTATCTCATCACTTGGACATATCATTTATAACAATAAGGATATATAAGAACATATCCCATCATAATAAGATTAAAATACCTAACAAAAAGAAGTCTTCTAAAATGAGGAGGGTGAAAGGTTCCCTTACCGAATTGGGTAACTTTTGAAACGTACACCCCATGAAAGAAAGACAATACAACATTGATGTAAATACCCATAAACAAATATATATTACAAAAAGAGTAGAATATTGGTCATTACATAAACCACTCAAAAAAAATAGTGGAAAATGTAGCATAAATCTCACGGGAATAAAAGTGAGATGAAAAATCCCTTATGAAAACTCAACAGCCTAACGACACCAATTAAAACTTAAAAAAATGGATTTATGAGATCAAATAGGGTCTCTAATAATATGAAAATAACAATTACAGTATTAGGAATATAAAATAACATCCCTAAACATAATAAATATAAGCTTAAAAGAAATTACATAAATGAGAGTACTTAAAAAGAAAGAGAGATGTAGGACCCCTTACCTCAAGTCTGACTTGCCTTGTTCGTTTCTTTATATTCCTGAATAATAAACTTTGGTCAATTTATAATTGCTTAAAGACCTCATTTAAATATTATTATTCATTTCATATCACTTATTATAATTTTATAATAATTGGATAATAATGTGAGTTCATATCAGACATTTTTGTTGATGTTTGGTACATGAGTCAAAATTGAGCTTGTTGGAAAAGAATTTTCCATGATGTTATAGGTACATAATATCCAGAATATTATCAATGATTTAAATATAATATATATCCAGTATATATTCATTTTATACTATTCCGTAACATTTGGAGATAAAAAATGAAATGCACCATTCATGGAGACGGTAGGTCATACGTACGCATGAACACTACATTCATTTCTTTGTCATATTAATGGAATTAAAACTAAATGAGATATATATATATTATAATTACAGAATTATATCCATCATTTAGATGTAATATATGACATATATATCCATTATATATATGTACTTATAATATTAAATAACATTTAGAGATAAGAAATGAAATGTACCGTTCATGGAGACGGTAAGCCGTACGTACGCATGAATGCTACTTTCATTTCTTTTTTTTGTATTAAATGGAATTAAATAATAATGATATAAGGGTATATTATAATTCCAGTAGTATATAATATGTAATACCATTAATTCCATCCTTTATACGTCCTACATATGGCATTAACGAATCAAATCACTTTGAGGGGGCGGTAGTCCGCACTTCCAAAAATGAAGATATCACGTTTACCCATAATGGAAACCATAAAGGTATGACATAAATGAAAAATACAGAAGCTTAACGAAAAAATAATCATATTATATATCATATATAAAGATATTTACATCTTAATGTCCACCATTGAAGGTGTTAAAAGAATATTGAACAATCATCGTTTCGTGAGGCACTAATTCACCATCCACCAAAACAGTATGTTCGTTAACCATTATACAGAGGTGTTTGAAAGTATAGCTCAAATACTTCTTATAAAAACATCCTATTATATTGAAAATAATTTTTATGGTACAAAAAAATTAATAAATAGAGTTTAGGGGGTTGTAGAAGCAAAATAAAAAAAAAGAACACAAGTGAAGACATTACCTTAAAATCGGGTAACTCTTTTTGATTTGAGACCAAAGGCTTCCTTGGAAATGATTATTCCCAAATTGAGGCTTCTGTGAGTAATAGAGGTATTTTTAGAGACCAAAAGTGCAGAGGTTGGCTGAGTTAATGGCTCGAGAGGTGTTGGTATGGAGGTAGGGTTGGGGGACTTTTATAAGAGGGGGGAGGGGCACTCTTGGAAAGTAAAGAAATGTTACTCTATATTAAATTGAGTTTCGGATTTTAAAGGTCCACATTTATATATTTTGACGATAAGGTGAGGATGGTTTTAAATATACTCATCCAATCGTTTTTGGACAAGTTTATGTCTCATATTTTACATCATCTTTTCATTTTATTTAAATCGTTTATTAATGAGGTAATCGCTGCATCATCATGGTGTCATAAATAAACTAATTTATATAATGTATAAAAATTATAAAACAAATACTATGATGTGGGATATCTTTTTATCTTTCCAATGAGTATTTATAGTTAATAATATGACTTGTATAACCCCATGTAAAAATTGTTTTAGTAAAACAATACATGTTTGTGACATTTTCATTTTAACATTAAATAAAAAGTTATTAATGTCATTTTACTACCAAAGTGGATCCATGGAATCCCCAAGTTGACCCATGGATTGTCTTGGTCGGCCATGACTCATCCAATAAGTCTAGGAAATGTTTCAAGGTCATTTTATATTATTATAACATTATCTTTACCTTAAATTACATTAATTACCTTTAATCGCTATTAATAAAACTTAAAAGTTACTATTCACCAAAAAATTATTTTAATCCCTTTGAACAAAATTTTACATCTTAATGACAACCATGTATTTCATATTTTTTAAATTCGAATCACAAAAGTGGTAAATTTTCATTTAAACGAAAAATCAGTTTTTTAACTACCACTTAGTGGTTTTATTATTCATTAAAAATTGAAGTTTTTCAGAAAAATACCAAAAATTCACCTTAAGATATATTTGATATTCAGAATTCAAAAATTATTTCTATTTTACAAAATTAAAAACATAAATGTTTCATTAATTAATTTAATAATTAATTCTCGCTGTTAAAACAAATATCGTGTTTTTAAGAAACAATATCTATTAAAAGATTGACACTAGTTTAAGTCCAATTTCAAAGTGAAAATAATTCCAATGACCACCATTGGATTAAATGGTAAAACTATATTATAATTGAACTTTAAAACCAATTCAAAAGATGATCTAATTATATAAATAAATTATATTAAGAAGATGTTTTGAATTAAAATACAACATTTTCACTAAAACTAATCTTTATCGGAAAAATAAAATTTTTTTACACAAAGTAAATTTTGATGTCCAGATTATAAAGAAGGATTTTATTTTGTCAAATATAACATATAACATATTAAAAAGTATATTTAAAAAGGGTTCAATATCAAAAGGCGGTTAATCGAGCTTTTAAAGTATATTAGAAGATTTATGCTTAAAATTGGATTCATTCGCATTTTAAGCCTCTAACATTTATTGAAAAAAGTTAAAATATTTGACAAACATATATAATCCTTTTTTAGTTAGTTATGTTCATTCCCACCATTTCAACGGCTAGGCATTAACTACCATTTAAAATAATATTATTTTATTATTAGAGTGCAACGTAAGATTTCAAAGAAACTCATTGTTGTGTATTGGGTATGCCATCGAGCATAGCATTCCCTATAAATTAGTATTAAAATTTTATTTAAAAATATGGATAAATATGAAAAAGTAATATTCTTTATTTACCTGGTATGTTACAAATAGTTTCCCCATAGAAAAACCTTAGGCCCCCTCTTCATTTTAGCAACCTCTAAAATTTTGAGAGATTCACTTGTAGAAATGTGACCCTCCAGATCAGGGAACAATTTAGTAGCATCCATGCCGGAATATTACAAATTTGTATCATATGTGTTTCTATTTCTTGTTTACTATTTCATGAAAATATATATAGGATTATAAAGTAGTGGGAATTTTTTAATTATATGTTCCTTGGAGTAGCTAACTCATGTACATTGAATCTCCAAATTGTATTGAGTGAAATTTTTTGTTTTCTATAATTTTCTGATTATGTATGATTTTATTCCACCATTGGGTGATGCACATGAATTTTGATGTTATCATTAATATGGTAGATTAATGGTTTTAGTATTTCATGATGAGATAATTGTATGAATCTTATGAATCATTTTAGGAATATTACCAGATTCACATTCCATGCATCAGTCCATGCCATATAGGGTTCATTTCTTGATTGCATGAATTTGAGATATGTTCTTTGTATGATAAACATGATGTTGTGGTAAACAATTTGTATAGGGAATTGTTAAACATAGTTTCTACTTAGTATTATTCTCATAAGCTAGGTTGTGTCTCCTTGGTTCGGATACATCATAAACCTTAAGCAGCAAATTGTGGATTGTCGAGTCATGAACTATTGGTGACATGGACTATAATGTTATTGTGTATGAATTTAGTTGAGGACATATTTCAGTTCTTATGTGTATGGGAATATATGGATCATAAAGGATGACCCATATTATTCAACCATGATAAGAGAAATTTGAAATGTATATGAATTCAGATACAAATTTAAACTATAAAATGGAGATATAGACCTTAATTTGATTTTTTAGAGGGCATTAAGCAATGCCTCTAGGGGTGTTTGTGACTTTTCTTTTTTACCATTTCCTAGCATTAGAAGTAGGAATAGAGTTATGACCTGTTTGTAGGAAGTTTTTTCTAGTATTACTCTCCGAGATATGATAATTCCATTATTGATCTTTTCTAAGGCACTGGTGGGGTATTGTGGATACATTTCACCACAAAAAACTCATATCGTAAGCCTGAAGATTGGAAATGACCATGATCCAGAGGGGGTGGGCCATGGGTTACCATTATATCATCCTATTTTCCTACAGAAGAACTCATTCTTCATGACAGTAGTAGGTGATGAGGAATAGTTTTCTTGTGGTTTTTTATAATATAAGAAAACATTTTTTGGATCACCACACCATGTCTTGTCTATGGCTAAGCTGATGTGTGTTTTCTTGCAGCAACATCCTCCCATGCTTTTTGTGGATGGATATTTATAGGATAATTGGATATGTATTAAGAAAATTTTGTTAATATATGATTATTTAGTGATATAATCTAAGAGGATAGTAAATCAGATGAATTATATGCTTTAGGGATCATCAACACACCTATGGAATGATTTGAACTGTGCTGATAGGATGTGAGTTATGGATTGGGTTGATTTCAAAAATTGTATTTATTAATACTTTTTCCCAAAGAATCTAAGTGAATATAAATCTAGTGATCTCATACTTTTTGAGTAGTCCTCCAGGAAACTTATCAAATATTTAGCACACTTTAAAGAGATACAATATTTTTCAACGACATATCATGGTGACAAAACTATGAGGGAGATACATTTTGAGAATATTGACAAGAATCATGTATGATCTCAGGTCAAGAAACATAGATTGATGATAATACTATGATAGTGGATCAAGAACTGATTAAAAAGTGGAACCTTAAAGAAATTGGGGGTTAAAAGTTGGAAAATTCAAACTCTTTACATAGAGGTTCAACATCTAGTGGAAGAAAGTGAGGATTTGAGGATTCCATATATATTAATACAGTCAGGGATATTATTGCTGGTATCTCAATATTCTCTCATTATTTTCCAAGATGAGTAAATTTCTAGAATAATTGTGATCAAAACCCATTCGAGTTCCTATTTTTTAAAATTATTTTCCACATAAATGGATTTTACAAGACCCTCCCTCAAGTCGGTAGTCGAAGGGGCCAGCTCTGACTATTGGTTTAAGAGAGTGTGTAATAGGTCTATATGAATCTGGGAGTTGTAGAAAATAAATTTTGGTTAGTTTGTGGTGGTGGTTATAGATTAATAATCAATGAAGTAGTTGTACCTAGTAAAGAGGTTGAGATTACTCCAGGCGGTGAGGTTATTTCACTCAGCCATGGTTCAGGCAAGACAATGTATATACAACCTACACTTGAGAATCATAGTGACATGAATTCTATAGTTAGAGGTAATATCATAGAATCCTATACTCTTATACATTATCTTTTTGATATAGGATCATAATAATTTTTTATATCTGTATGGATGGTAGATATCCTTGGTCTTGTTGTTAATTACTCTGAGGTCATCATGACACATGATACTATGATGGTATTAGAATAGAGAGTGTTTTCCAGTAATGGGAGTTACCTTTTAAGGTTTGTGGGAGTCAATTCTTATGGGTACCTTTTTTCCTCTGTATTATAATGTTTGATGTCATACTCTTGATGAGCCATCTTGGGGCATATCAATCCAATGATGATTTATATTGATAGATGATGATGTTCACATCACAAGAGGGTGGAGTTTTTATTCACAAGGGAGAATGGGATGTACCATCAATCCAGGAAACATTAGAGCATCATGGTTTAGGGAAGGATGAAATCCTATATTTCTATTTTATATCTAGATTATTAGGGAGCGTGTTAGTTAGATTTCCCTCTTAGGGTTGTTAATTTTAGGGACATTTTCCCAGATAACATTTCAAGTTTAACACCTATGAGAAAGGTGTCATTCTATATAGTTCTTGTTCCATGAGATTCATCGTTATCCATTCCTCTATATAAGATGACATCAACAGAGTTATATGAGTTCAAGAGGTAGCTAGAGGATTTAGAGGAATATGGGTTTATTAGATTGAGTACATATCTGTGGGGGTCTCCTCTCCTTTTGTGAAAAAGGTATATGGTACCCATAGGTTGTATGTAGACTATCATAAATTGATCTTGTTGATGAATAAGACTCAGAATCCCATTCCATGGATTGAAGACCTATTTGATTAGCTATGAAGATCTCAAGTTTTCTAGAAAATTTATTTGAAATCTCGATATAATTAGGTGAGTTTTTGAACTATACACATACCATATACACATTTTAATATAAGGTATGTTCTATATGAGTATCTAGTTATGATGTAAACTCTAATGAACATGCCATTATTTTTCATGGAATCTATTAAAAAAATTTCCATCCTGTCCTGGATTTTTTTTATTTTAAATGAATTTTATATTTTTTGTATTTTCAATATAGATAAGAATCATGATAAAAATAATAATATTTATTATAACACATAGAGAGATAAATTATTTTAAGCTCAACTAATAAAATAGCACTTCTGAATAGATAATATTCCCTTACATTGTCATATTATCTCAGAGACATGAGTATTAGTTGACCCAGAAAGGTGAGAGCTATAGTTTTCTGTGAATGTCCCATGAAATCATTGGATATGGTTTTTATTTGCATTGGATGGATATTAATGGTGTTTCATATAGTAATTATGATTTATAGAATCACCTTTTAATTTCATGACTAAGATGGGTTTGAAGTTTGTATTGTAATATACATGTGAGACATCATAACAATAACTTAAAGTGAGACTGACTTTAGCAACATTCCTTATTCTTCTTGAGATTGGAAGGACCTAAAATCCACATTGTGCTTCATAAAGTAATAGGAAGGGATCCATTTTAATGAATGGTTAATGATTAATGGCATACACATCTTAATAGTTGAAACTGCATTAGAGGAATTACCTAATTCCTGATATTGAGTTGGGAGAAGTTGATCATGCTTTGTCATTTTTGGAGACAGTATATACTAGGAGAGCAGTTTTTAGTATACACATACTACAAAACCCTCAATTTTTTTTAAATGATTGTTCTAAATTTGATTCATTGAATCTATGTTGATTAACTATAGTGTTTTGTCATCGATCTTTCATACACACCTAGTAATGTAAAAGTTGTGTTTGATGTACTAATTAGGGGGACACAAATACATGTAGTTTGCGAGTCTAGTAGCAAGTGGAAGCTTATAATTTTTTTCCCTTAATTTAACTTGGAGGAGTAGGATGGTTAGGGTTAGAACTATCTTTCACCATTAGTTGTGACCTCTAACCTTCTGGATAGAGTGAGGATGAAGAAACAATCAAAATCTATTGGATTATCCCTATGAGAGAGTGTGGTAGGTTGGGAATCACCTCCAGGTAGGACCATGGATTAGGATTAAATATTATATTTTCATGGTCACATTGGGTATTTAGGGGATAAAAGAGAGGAGGTGATGTAGGAGTTTCATTCCTAATTTTGAGTTTTGTACCCCAAAATCACCAAGATGTATCATGACTTACGCCATCAGTACAAATGGACAGGTATAAAATGTGAAGTAGCTAGTTTTGTTTTGATGTGTTCCACCTATAAAGAGTTTAAGGAACAAAATAAGAAACTATCCATACTTTGACAATTGTTACCTATTCTTAATTTGAAAATGGAATATGTCACAATGGATTTTGTTTTCGGTTTTTTGAGGATAACTAATGTTAGTGATATGGTATGGTTCATTATTGATAGTATCACAAAGGAATATAATTTTCTAATGATCAAGGATACCTTCTCAACTAATAAGAATGGGTGGTTGTATATCTGTGAGATATTACGACTGCCAGGGGATCCTTAGACCATTATATCGAATATGGATTATTCATTTACATATAGTTTGTGGATGAGTTTATAGAGGTACTTGGGAACACATGTTCCTATGAGCACAACATACCACCCTAAAAATGTAGCTTAGTCAGACCATACAATACACGTTCTTGAGGATGCTCTACCTGCATACATAATGGATTTTAGGGGATGTGGGGAGGTAAATATTCCCCTAGTTGAGTTCCTAAAGATTAATAGCTATCCGTAGATGATATGTATTAAAACATGTATGTATTTCTATAGAAATCCATTCTGATCACCCTTGTTATAGTTTGAGGTTACTAAGGTATCTTTACTAGGACTACATCTCATGTAGGATACTTCAATGTTGATCGAGTTGATAATAAAGTGAATGGAAACTACAAAATCTTGAAATAAATCTTTCACTGGTTATCATCAACAAATTCTAGAGTTTGAGGTAATGGATCGTCATTTTTAAATATCTTACCAAGGTTGGGACATGGAAATATTAGGAGGTAGGGTAACATTTCACCATGATATGTCAGGTCATTCAAGATTCTAGAGAGTGTTGGTCTAGTAGCTTATCGGTTATAGTTAACTCAGATATACCGGTCCATGCATGGTGTCTACCATGTAAATTGTCTCCACCATTATCACTTAGACATATTTCACAATCCACAGCCAAAAAATGTGTAGTAAAAGTTATATTCATTCTTTTAGGAACATACTATTCATATTGTTTATAGGATCAAAAAGGCTCTCTAATATCCGTCAATTTCTATAGTACAAATGTTATGGAAGAATTACCATTTACATGATGATATATAGGATTTGGAGGCCAGCATACATGCTTAGTTTTTGGAGTTATTTTCATATGATTCATTGCAACACATCATAGGTAAATTTGTGGATTAATTTCTTTAAGGGGGGACATTTTAGGTTCCTAGGTATTTCTTGTTGTATAGATTATTTTATATCCACATATACTATTTTGAATATCTCTATTTGGATTAGACCCTAATCTATGCCATGGTATGGTTGGGTGGTTTTTTTGAAAGGAATATGATATAGGGTTGTAGGATGGCCATGTAATTGGAATACACAATGTTTATTCACTATACAGTGTGTAATGGCCCTGGAAGACTATAACGATCCAGAATTTTATCAATGTAATTTCTACCTTTTTATTGTAATTGTATATACTAGAAATCACATAAAATAACTTATAGAACATAATTAAAACGTTATAAATATATAATAAATGAAATTACAAGTATTTTTAGAATTTAAGTAACCAACATTGATGAAGTTGTATCTTGACCTTACGAGTAGTAATATATCCATTATGAATAGAAATCTAGCCATAATAATAGTTACCTCACCCAAGAAAGAATAAATAATATTTAGGAATATTATATTTGAAATTATTGTATAATTATGTCATAGACTATATTAATAAAAGCTTTATAGATTATTAATTAACTCATGGTATTTTCGTAAGTTTTAGATATTTAATTGCAATTTGATGATTTTATTAATAATTTAAAATGAAATTTATTTTCATAAAATGTATTGATAAATTAAAATTTTTATTTTTCATTACTGTAATTTAATTTTACGATACCTTAAGTTAATGTGTTAATAAATCAGCAATAATTTTGAAATCTGTATTATTGGTTTAAACGATGATTTTATTTTAAAGAATAAATTTTACATATTTATAAAGTTATTTTCATAAAATAGAATTCATTTTTTAATTCTATATATTGAAAAATGGTTAGGGTGAAATGTTTTGTATTTTTCAAAAAATTTTGAATTTTTGTTGAATAGTAAAATATGACAATTATGATAAAAGCTAAATACATGAATTATGGAGTCATAGATCATGTATGACTGATGTAAGACCGAATTCATGGACTATCCTTCATTATTTTAATATTTTCAGTCATAATTATCGAACTATTCATAGTAATGATCCTTAATAATAAAAAGATTATATAATAATGAGAAAACACCCCTCCTCCATTATAAATACCACCCCTCACCACCTATTTTCCTCACACATCATAATCTTTGAGGCTGGTCCAAATTTATTCAAATAAACTTCCCTATCACATTCCCCGATCCAATTTCTCTTGGTATCATCAAAAGACCAAATATTCTTCTGAATGGTAGTTCTCAAATAGGATTTATTTAAGAAGTAAAATTCACCTTTTTTTTCTTTCAATTTCTATTAATTTATTTCTCTTTTCTTATTCAATCCTCAACTCCTCTATACAAATGTTCCTAATAAGTCTAGTATATTTTATATACTGTAATTATTTCATTTTAATGTAAGATCCATCATCAAACTCCACTTTATCTCTCTCTATCTCTCTCTCTCTCTCTTATATAAAAATGGAATCGTTTCCCCAAATGTGTCAATTTACAGACATCATGGGCGATACACAATAATTTTCCATTAAATCTTTCAAGAATGTTAATGAATGAATTATAATGGATGAAAAATACTTTAAAATTTATGTTAGAACCCAATTTATGTTTTATAACTAACATATATACATAATATTAAATGATAAAACTAAACAAGATTGTTGTGATCTAAAAGGCACTATAATTAAATTAAAATGATCGTCATTAACTTTTATCGAATGATTCATCCTCATAACATTTTACCAAATTATATATAATAACATTTAATAATCTAGAAATCATTAATGATATAATATAACCTTTTTTTTAATTTATCTACATTTTACACGAAGATCCATTCACGTATACAAGTGAACTGATCATGAAAACTAAGAATATGAACACTTTTGAATGGTGAAATTAAACACAATAACTCATCATAAATACAATAATAGAACATAATAAAATATTATTTAATAAAATTCATGTAAAAAATGTTCGGTATTTTCTAGTTAATTATTGTAATGTGAATATATTAGATATTGAAGTGAAGAATGAATTCTGAAATAAGGTAAAGGGGAATTCTCAAACCGAACTCTCTTTCTTTGTGTTTTCCATCATTCTCCCCATTTTTAGTGTGGATATTCCATTAGTGTTCATTAAAAATCATCTATTGATCATTATATTATTTTTGGGGACATATAGGTTTTCTAAATTAGTTTATGACAATTATAATGTTTTTCAAAAGAACTCTTCTTTCGAAAAACTCACCTTTTAATTCTCTCGAAATTGTTACTTCTTCACTCAAGATTGATGATTTCTACACCATGAATGTTTTCCATTTTTCTTTCCCAAATTTTATTCATGAATATTTAAATTATAAAATAAAATCTATTACTTTAAATGGTTTATTTTATGTTCAATATTAAAATACGTTCTGTGTGGCATACATGTTAATGTAAATATTATGATGTGATGGGTGAACCCAGAATTATATACTATAATATAAATGTTATGATGTGACAGGTGAACCCAAAATTAAATACTTCTCCAATTAATTGGGTAGTTTGATGTATCTCATGAGAAAAATTATAATATTCATGAACATGATGCTATCTGTGTTCACAACTATGTGTGGTAGTTGTATAATAAGACATGATGATTCATTTTTATGAATTTCCACATTCCATACCCTTATCTAAAGCTTCCTCTCATTATTATGATGATGATCCATGATTATATAATCCACACCCATGTTTCATTTCTCATATTTATACATATATTGGTCTTTTAGTTTTCCCCTTCTTTTGATTCATAACCTATTGTGAGTACATGTAATAAGGAGAATTCAAGAGACAATAATAATATAAAGAAGAAAGAATTAAATTAATGTTTATATTTTATTTTTTAAATTTTATGTAGTGTATTAATTTTCCCATGATATTAATCCTTTAGATCTTGGTTTTGTAATGATTCAATGATGTTTTTCTTTAAAATGACGTAATAAGACTTGTTTGAAATGCATGGATGATGTAGTTAGTATCAGAAAATGGATTAATTAATTTAAGAATTAGTTTTTTAGAACCCTAGTGAATATCCTTAGTAAGAAAATATGTATATTTAATAACCCAAGATTCATTTTTTTATAAATTTCTAAAAACAGGAATCCCACAAGATATTCCTTTAAGATTAATTCCATAGAAGAATAAATTATATATTCATGACTAGTTCACTTATGTATTTTTTTCTATATTTTTCTATTTCAGAATATGGTGGGAAATAAGATAATCCAAGACAACAACCTATGTGAGGAATAATGCAGTGATTTATAGAATTAAATCCCTAATTTCTTGGGGGTGGAGTTCAAAATTAATTTTTGATTATAACATATATATCTCAAGTTATAAACAACAACATAAATAATGTGGAATGCATTCTATCACCTAAGACGGAACAACTGGATATCTATTCTTTTATACAACAACAACCAATAACATTTAATTGATATTCTAATCCATTAATAAAAAAATGGGTCAACTCAATGGTTAATATCTTTTTTGTACTTCACTATTGTTAAATGGATTAGGTTACTCTTTCAGTTTTTCATCTTGATGGAGATACCGACCAATGGAGGGCATTGATTTAGAACACCAAAATGAAAGATGAAATTGATGATATTGAGTGGAAAAACATTAAGATAATTTTTATTAACATGTATTTCCCTCGAAAGTTTCATACAAATCTGGATAGGGAATTCCTACAGCTGAAGAAAAAGTATTGAGAATCAACCATGACATATGAAGAAAATATCAAAGGGCGTAGAAGGTGTGCATTGGGTTTTGTAATCAATAATAAAAGTAGAATTTATTGAATATTTAGTTTCTGAAGTCAACACCATTTAATTTCTATATAAATTAGAGGAATTTAGAGGTATGAAAAATAAATTCAATGTTATATCAAAGTGCATACGATGTTTAGAGAATTGTCCCATGGATATGGTGATAAGAAATGAAAGATGGAGTTTCAAGCCATATGGTCTAATGATTAAGGTGGAATGAAATATCAACCAAAAACATGTAAAAAATGTGTGAAGAAGAATTATGGGAACAACCTCAAAGGGATAAGAAAATGTTTCAAGTGTAAGAGAGAAGACCACCAGGCTCATGAATATCAAAACACTACGAGGAAGGAAAATATGGTGGAGGAATGGGGAGAACTGTAACCACCAATGTTTTTATGAACCATTTTTTCAAATAAATTAAATTTTAATTTATGAATAAAAATTCCCTAATTAAAACATGACATTAAAATGGAAGAAACTTATCATACATTAGATGCAAAACTTACTCGATTATGTTGCACATAACACTGACATGGCATACGATACACGCAACCCTATGTGTATGCCAAAACAAATTTTTTATTGTCTAAATGAGATAATTATAACCCAGATAGTAAACATTGTCATGTGAATAAAAATAAATACATTTATAATTATTTTTTATAATTTTTTATATAAGTAAAACATATTGATAATAAAATATATGATTCTTGTTAAAGTTCTCCTATGTTTAAAATTATCATTTTCTCGAATGAATCACTTTTAATGCCCTTATAACAAAATTAATTCTATACACTAATAGAAACTTATTTTGATGAAATAAACATCATTTTTGAATTTTTAATATTAAAATTAGCATAGGGTGAATATCTGTTATTTTTTCTGAAAAGATTTAATTTTTGATGAATAAGGAAAATACATTATTGTAGAGAAAAACTGTCTTTTTCATTTAAATAAATATTTAAATTTAAATTTATTTTAATGTCACAATAGATTAAAAATTAATATATTAATCCAATTTAGGTCATTGGAATCATTTTATTATATAATTAGACATAAAAATTTATTTAACTTTTTATTGTCTCCATTACACGCCTTCTAACCACATTTGTGTGATTAAAATCAAACAACATTTTACCGCTTATGTGAATTGAATTTAAAAACATTAACATATATTGTTTTAATAAGAGGGAAAAAATTGGTCTAATAGGATAAAAATAAATTTTGGTGAATATTAACTTTTTAATTTTAGTTACAACAGTTAAGGGTAAATATGGTAATTAATAGTACAAATAATATTATAATAATATCAAATTACCCTAACACTTATTCTAATTTCATTTGATATGTGTATAATGACCCAAATAATCCTTATGATTAAAATATGATCCTATTTAAGACAATTGTTTTATATTAGGACATTTATTATATTTTATTTAAGGAAGAGTTAAAAATTTCATATTCAAATTTCAATAACTAAATAATTATTAATATAGGGTTATATATAAGAAAACATTTACTATAAATATTCATTATAAATATAATAAATATATCTTAATCATGATAATTTATATTTATTTTATAGATAATATATATTTTGTTTTTAATTTGTAGATAATATATAATTTAATTAAAGGCTTGTATATACTGATGAAGTAAATGTTCAATTAAATGACATACCAAATAAATGATATTATCAATATTAAAATAAATATAATTTGACATAATTATTTAGATCGATTAATTTTATAGATAATGTATACATTCTATTGACATATTGGAATGATTGGTTCAAAGTTATACTGTTGTGATGACATTTTTAAAATGTAAATAATAAACAGTATCACAATTGACATAATTGATAATTTAAAGGAAGCAATATTCTTGTAGGATCGAAATAATGATGTAGATGCTCAATATAAAATAGGGGGTGAATTATGTCCTTTAAAAAGTTCTATTGAAACTTTTAATTTTGTTATAAAACATTATATTGTTTAAAAAAGTTAAACAAGGTAAAATCACAAGACCTCTTAGTTCTACAAACTTGAAACATTCCAAAAATATGGGTTTGGAAATGAAACTTAAGAAAAGTTTTAAAGGGAAAAGATTATTCTTTAAAGTGTATAGAATCATACTAATCAGAGTACAAGTACAAGAATGTATAATCTAGTTATACATTCCTTATTAATCAAAATTCAGTGGAAAAAAACTTCGAACAATACAATTGACATGTTTAGAATCTATTAACCCAAAGAGTAGGGTATCCAATAACCTTGGATAAAGTTCCCTTGATTTATACTTTCAAGAAAGTCTGTCTTACCCACACCAGGGTAAGCCCTCGATAGGAATATTGGAGTGTATCTTACAATCCACATAAGCCCTCGAACTTCTAGGTTGTCGGGACCTCTGTGTTCCTTAACAAGGAAGTACTCAAACTTTAAGGTAGTCAGCACTTGTGTCTTACTATCTCCAGAAGCCCTAGATTGTATACAAAAAAAATCAGAGTTGCACGAAGAAATCTGAATAAGATGTTCAGTATACACAAATCATGAGAGTCTTTATGTCTAGAAATCACTTCAACAACATGTAATATCTGGAGTTATAGAACAGTATTGAGCTCATTCAAATGAGCTCCTATTTATTGGAATTTCTTCAACGGTCGGCTCCAACCTCCAATGGTCATATTTTTCCATCGAATTTCGAAGGGACCTATACACATGTCACATAAACAACATTTAGATACAAATAGAATGCATGAAATTATTTCATTGCTATTACAAAAGTAAGTAAAATATTGTTTCTTAAAAAATATATTTTTCCGAGTCCAAAGAAAAATAATGTTTGGAGTCTACGAAAATAAACATTCAGAGTCTATATTTGAAGGATATTCAGATTCTATTTTTCAAGGAATTCGGAATAAGAATTATATAGCCTTCAGGGTCTGAATTATATGGATTTCAGAGTCAGAATTATAAGGAATTTGGAATTTTAATTTTAATGAATTCATAGTCCTAATTCTAAGGAATTCATAGTTTGAAATCTAATAAATTTGGATCATGAATTCCTTAGAATTTTGACACATAATTCTGAGGAATTCTGAACCTGAATTCTATGGAATTTGAAGTTTGAATTATAAATAATTATGAATCGGAATTTAAGAGAATTCAGAATCTGAATTTCAGAGAATTTGAAATCTAAATTTCAGAGAATTCAGAATATGAATTTCAGAGAATTTGGAATCTAAATTTCCAAGAATTCGGAATCTGAATTTTAGAGAATTCAGAATCTGAGTTTCAGAGAATTCAAAATATTATTTTCATCAAATTCAGAATCTGAGTTTTATATAATTTGGAATCTGAATTTAAAGGAATTTGGAATTTGAGTTTTAGAGAATTCAGAATCTGAATTTCATAGAATTCGGAATCTGATTTTCAGAACCTGAAAATATAATTCTTTATATATAATTATTTATAGGAATCCAGGGTTTTTTAAATGAAACCAAATTTTACACTTATAAATAAAAATAGTTAGGTTTAGTGAAACTAAATGATAAACAATGAAAACAAAGATAGAAGAAAATTTCAATGGGGAGGGCAAATTTTATTTATTAAGAAAAATCATCATGGAAATAAAATTTTCCTTGTGATAGAGTGTTTGTGATTTTCAAAACATAAAGGAATGAAAAAAATCCTACGGAGACCTTATTGACTCAATAGTCTCCCCCTATTTGGAAAGCACAAGAAACATAAAAAGAATCTAAGGGATTAAAAATTGTATTGACTAAATAATACTTATCTCCATTTACTTATGGATCATAGTGAATATGACTAACTCCCCCTTAGGCTTTGGAAACAATATGTATCATATTATTGATTTCCTGAATGATATTTTTCATTTTCATTCATTGGAAAAACATCATTCATAAGAACATATCTATCGATGAATTCTCCCTTAGAGAAATATCTTCATTACATTGAATTCATTTTAACATTATTTTCTCCCCCTATGTGATTTTCAAAAAGTAATATAGGGAATAAAAAAATTAGTACCTAAAACATTAGTACTAAATAAAAAAAATATGGAGAAAACAAAATTCATTAAGACTGGATGTATTTGTATAATAAGGAAAATACAACAAAAGATTGAAATTCAATAATATTATCCCTATTTTTCCTTTGGCATCAGCTTCTTCACAATAGCTTTTAGCTTCTTTAGATATTTTTTATCCTCTTCTACACGCTTAAGAAACTGATCCAAGACTTCAGTTTTCTTCTCTATAGATTGAATTTTCTTTTCCTGAGCTTTAGGAATGTCTTCCTGGGATTTTAAGAGTTCTTCTTTCTTAACAATATTTTCTTCAATATCCATTCTAATATCTCTTTCCCCTATCTAATTCATGGCCACAAAGTTATGCTTGACATTGAAATCCTTCAATTCCTGCTTCTGAGTAGTCACTTCAAGATTTAAATTTTCCTAAAAAATATTTGAAAGATATTCAATCATTCCATATTCGGTATCAAAAGAATCCTTGACATTATCATGGAATTCATAAGTAATTATAATTTCTTCAATAACCTTATTTGACCATCTTTTTATCTTCTTGCATGATCGTTTATGGGCCTCATAACAAATGAGGAATGTCTTGAAATATACCTCAAGTGAAACACATTTATCAATCACCATGGAAACTAATTCTGACTTCTGGTTTATGGTATGATGAATCATCTGACCTCTTGAATCTATGCATGGAAATAAAGGAATAGTACCAACTAGCTTCTTCAATGACTGGTCAAATAAATCATGTCCAAGTGAATTTGATTCTGAATCAGAATGTTTTATTGGTGAGGATACTTTTTTGTATCCACATATTTCCTCTTTGATGAAGCACTAACATCTTTCTTCTTCACCACATATTTATTTGGTGTATCTAGAACCATCTGTTTTACCTTATCTAGCCTCAGAATGATATCTTGTCTATTAGGAAATTGATGCTCACTATCAGATAGTTGATCAATCTTTTCTTCATCAATATATTCGTTTTCTCTATCATCTAGTTTATATTCCGGATGAATAAAACATGATTACTGTTATCATCATCTGTTGTCTTATTTACTTCTTCTTCACCCTTCTCATATTTTCCTAGTGTATCAATTTTTGAGGATTCATCATGGGAATTCCAAATTGATAGTTTTAAATATGGACTTACCTTCTCATGGTACACTTCAACTTGTTTTATGATATCATTAGATTCATTCCCTTCTTCTTTCACCTCCTCTTCTTCTCCTTTTTCTTCTTCCACTTATTTTTCTAAAACTATTTCTTCTTCATTATGTGATTCTGAAATCACAACATTATTTCCCAGAGTCTCTAGTAATTATTCTATAAAAATATATTCTGGTACTTGAATTTTTTCAGAGGCTCTTTAAGTATCCTTGAGAAGAGGTTGAACGACTTCGGCTTTTGAAAATTTCTTCATTTGCTTCATTTCGTTTTGTTCTTTTTCATGATTCAGAGCGGCCTATTCCTTTAATGATTTTTCTTCAGTAGGGTCCAAGTAAAACATAGGCTCCCCTTACTTCTAGTTCTTCTTAGCTTCTCTCCACTTAGCCACAACTTCATCAGGATAATCTTTTTTATTCATCAGATTTGGTGGTGCTGATTGAGATTGCCTGTCCATAAGATTTTTTGTTATCTATTCCAGCTCTGTAGCCTTTCTCTTACTTCCACCTTTCATAGAGATTTTATTTAATTATGTCTTCTATCATAAAACATCAAACTCATCTTCAAAAAGATCATATAATTGTCCGGATTCATTGGAAAGTCAAATTTTCATTCTTCATATGGTGTCATCACTCAGCAACATAACTTTGTAATTTATTATCTTGGAATGGCATGGGATTTTGAATGAAATAATGGTAAGAACAATAATTTTTTAAATAATGGTAGGATAAATAATAATTTGAGACTTCAGATTTCCATTCTTGATATTCTCAATCATTAATAGTATATACTTAAACAAGTTTATCCTCCTTATATTAACCAAGAAATACCAAATATATATGACACTCTTCTTCAGAGTTTCCTAATCCCCTTTCCATGGAATTATAAATCCTTTAACCCACAATTCAAAAATCAGAAACTTTTATGAGAGATGAATGATATTCAGAGTCTTCACTCCTATCAAACCAAGACATTCTATTGCATTATCCTTGTTAAAAGATCATGATTTATCAAGTAATTTTTGAGTATAAAACTCTGCCCCCCCTTCATAAGTAATACCAATCAGACTCATTGCCTTACTGTATGAAATGGATTAAGTCTTTCCATAACACTTGAATGCAAATTTATCTTTCCCTCATTCATTAGAAAAGCTAAATGTTTAATAAAAATCCACCATTAACTCCAGATACACTTGATCTTTTTCCTTCAGCTTCGAAAACAGGCTCTCCCAGCCTTTCAGTTTAATATTTTGGAAACAATAGAATAATACATGTTTAGTAATTTTTGATCATCTACCCTCTCACCATATCTCTTCCATTTAGATATTTCCTTAACAGTTGACATTTCTTTCTTCGGAGAAGCTTTTGCAGAAATCTAGAACTGAGGAAGCTTTGGAAGATTCAGAAAAGGTTTTAAATATAGAGGCAGAGTTTCAACAGTAAAAATCTTGAAAACCACCAATGTGGGACAACCATCAGTGGGGCATTATTTTGGAAATTTCAGGGACGATTAAACTTCCATGGATGATCCAATGGTTAACAAAAAGTTCTGATCAAATCGGATGGTTGAAATGATAACTGAAGAGGGATTTTGATAGATTCTAATATTTTGAGGTCTCTTATAAAAAAAATTGGATTTAAGGGAAAAAATGAATCCAAAAAATTTAAACCAAAAATAAAATACCAAGTAGGAAAAGATGATTACGAAAACATAGAAAAAAATCATACCTTCCAGATTGTAAGGGAAATTATTTGTAGTGAGGAAAATTTCTTCTTGAATAACTTTATATTCCGAAAATTTTGATTACAAAAATTTTAGACTATGAGAATTATGAAAATCAAAAAATCGTGATTACAAAAAAAACTTGATTATGAAGAAAACTTGATTACAAAAAAAACTTGATTATGAAAAAAAAATTGACCATGAAAAACAATTTAGACTACAAAAAATTTGATTAAATTTTTTTTTTGACTAATAAGAAATGGCACTCCCCCTATGAAAAGGAGATTCTTATTGTTAAGGAGATAGGTTTCAACTAGAAGTTAATATAGAATATTACATTATGGTTATCATTCCTAACTTCTATTTAATGTATTCAAATCGATCGAAGGAAAAGGATTTTCTGGAAATATATGCACGATGAACTTGTGTTCCAATAAATTGATGAATAATAACTCCTTTTTGTGTGTGATCACTAAGAAAGTGATGGCTAATATCTATGTTTTTTGCATGAGAGTGATTTTTAGGGTTTTATTTAAGGCAACAGAACTAGTATTATTGCAGAGTATTTGTGTTTTGGTAAAACACATATTATAGTCTTTGAGTGTGTGTTGCATCTACAACACATGAGAACAATAACTTCCAGCTACAACATATTCATCTATAGTAGTGGAACAAGATACTGAGTGTTTCTTTTTTCATGAACAAGTAAATAATTAATCTCTTAAGAAATGACAAGTTTTGGATGTACTTTTCCTATCCATTCTATATATACCAAAGTCAGCATCCAAAAAACATTTTTAAAAACTCATTTCCAGAAGTATAAAAAATGCCATGGTCCATGGTTACTCTCGAATTCATTTAACTCATCTTGCATAGATTTTATCCATTCATCATCACCTAAAGCTTCATCATTGATTTTAAGTTTTAATTGGGAAAGAAATGTTAGATGTCCTACTTCTTTTCACGAGGAACTTCTAATCCTTACAGGTTGATTTACATCACCAATAAAACTATCATTGGGATGATTCTTAAGAAATAACTGATTTGGGTTTTTTAGAACTTGTTCATCAACACATGGTAGGAAATCTCCCGGGGTAAATGTTTCAGAAATATATTCATGGTCATTTTATTTATCAGAAGGATCTTCTATCAAGGGTTGATAATCAGTTTTCTAAAACACTTTCGAAGATGTGGGTTGAGGTTGTTTAAAAAAAGGGATTGGTTTCATCCATCTTAACATGTATTATTTCTTCAAAAGTACAAGTACTTTTATTGAAAATATATAAGCCTTATAGGTTGTGTAGTATAGAAAGAAAATTAATTCTTTAGACATTGGTGAAAATTTGTGTAGATTATCCTAGGCATTTATAATGAATACATTGCAACCAAAAAACATGATGTAGGAAAGTCTAGGTTCTCTACAATTATATATCTCATAAGGGTTTCTATTAAGAAAAGGTCTAATCAAAACATGATTTATATTATAACAAGTAGTACATACAGCTTCAGCCCAAATATGTTTGGCTACCAAATATTTACTCAACATGGTTCTTGTTATCTCTTGATGAATTTTGTTTCTTCTTTCAACAACACCATTTTGTTGAGGAGTTCATGGTGTTGGGAAGTAATGAATAACTCCTTTTCTACTAAAAAAAGATTCAAAATCATATTTTTGAAATTCACCTCCTTGATCACTATGAATACTTTTCAATGTATGATTTTTCTCATTTTTAAACTGGGAACTAAAACTTTTGAAATATGAAAAAGTGTCAGATTTGTTTCCTAGAAAATAGACCCATGTTAATCTAGTGTAATCATCAACTAAAACAAATACATAATATTTTCTTCCAATGCTTCCTATTTTTGTTGGACCAAAAAGATCCTTATGCACCAATTGTAATGCATCAGTGGTTGAGACTTCTCTAACTGATTTAAAACTTGATTTATGTTTATTGTCATATTGACAAGGATAAAAAAATATTGAAGAATCAAATATAAGTTCAGTGGATTTTTAAATTGTATATTCTTATAGAGTTTTCATAGTTTATTAAGGTTATAGTGTCCTAACCTTCTATGTCATAACCAAGAATGATCTTCTATTTCACTGAGACAAGTTAGATCTGGGCTCCTAAGGTCTTCTATGTTTAATGTGTATACATTCTCTTACCGATGGCTAGAAAGAATAAAATCTTCTTTGGAATTGTGTACTAAACACTTTTCATTCATAAAATTCACAAGATATCCTTCATCACATAATTGAATTATTCTAATAAGGATTTTCTTAAGACCATTAAAAAATAAAAAATTTGAAATCAATGTTTTTCCAAGAAGAACAATATTACATATACCAATAATTTCTCCCTAAGAATTATCTCCAAAAGATACTTTTCCTCCCTTTATCTTGATAATCTTTTGAAAAATGTTTTTTTACCAGTCATGTGCTGGGAATATACACTATTCATGTTTCTTGTATTTCTGTTGGTAATATATTTACATTCTTGAAAATAAGAGTTTTAGACTTTTGGAACCCAAACATTCTTGGATCTAGAAATATCAGAAATTAATATCTTAGGAATCCACATTTTCAATGAAAAGTAAGAGTTATAAAAACCAAAATACAAAGTTTTGTTTAAGGAACATTTTTTTCCTAATTCCCACCACGCTGACACTTACAGCAGAATGGTGCACTTTGAAGAAAAAATTAATTATTACTAAAAACTGGTTTTGAATGAGTATAACCAAATATAGAATTATTCCATAGAGGTTGAATTTGGGAGTAAATCTTCTCAAATTTTTCCTTACCCAAGGTAATGTTTGAAAAACACTTTCTTAAGGAAACTATTTCCGAATTTAGTATAATAAAAAGTTTTATCCTCAAAAACATTAGTTATAGCACAAGAGTTAGTCTCTAAAACGTTTTTTGTCACAATCCGTCCTCGGGACCCGTGTCGCGACTACCCCAAGACTGCCTTCCATAGGCCAGGGGCTAGTGACTAGCACCAAAGGCATAATTCCTGATATAATGGAAGACATTGCGTTTTTGTAAGAAAAAAAACCACAGAGTATGCAAGCAGAAGTAAATAGAAAGTAAAATAAGTTCAATAGTAAGTGATGGAATGTAAATGGGCCAGTATACAAACCCAAATAGAATGTAAAGGACAACTGAAAAGAGAGTACATTAGCAGAAAAGTAAAGCAGCGAGTCCAAGCCATCCTCTGTAAATCCCACCTGAAGGGTGGGTACAGATAGTCTCCTCTACTCCTCAGCTCCAGTTGTCTGCTCCGAGAACATCTCGTCCAGTGATCCAACTCTAGGTACCGTCCAGCTCCACGAGCTCCTACCTCGATCTGCGCGGTCCGTCGTCTGCATCCAACACAATGTAGTGTGGGCATAGCCCGTGGATGGTGAGTATACGCTACTCAGTAGGGACCCCGAGACCCCCAAAGGTCTCCCAGAATCCACGAAGGATAAACCACAAAGGAAAGTTACAATCACGAAGTAACAACCAACTCTACTTAGGTATATGCCCATACATATACCTAATTCATCAATTCCAGTTCGGCTCCAACATCCGAGGCCAAGTTTGATCTAATCCACACAGGATAGTACCACCCAATCCACACAGGAAAGCACAACCCAATCCACACAGGAAAGAAATTCAAGCATATCAAAGATAATGATTAAAAATCAAGACTCAACTCACATAGGTATACTTCTTCATAAGGCGATAGAGATGATCAGGTGTAGCCACTGATTCATCTAAGCTGTCAAACACACATAGGATACAAGACCAGCTAAGTTGTCGGACCCATAAAGGATACAAGATCAACTACTCTTCCAGACCCACATAGGATACAATTACAGAGTCAAATACTGCTGGACCCACATAGGATACAAGAACAGTGGTCAAGTACTGCCAGAACCACATAGGATACAAGAACATTAGTCATCGCCGTCGAACCCATGGTGGATTCCAGTACGGTCATCGTCACTGCCGAACCCATGGAGGATCCCAGTACAGTCATCATCGTCATCGTAGTTGCAGCCAGCTCTAGGGTTCCCACACACGACATGCTCGATTCCTGGAGGGTCCACTCCACGATCCAAGGGGGGGTCGATACATCAAATGAAACTAAGTCCGGAGTTGATGTACCCCAAAGTTCCGTCTCATCAATAGTAACTCAACGCGACAGAAGGCGCTTCAATCGGACGCCCGGTCTAAGAGTTATTGGCTTTTTATCCCAGGGGCCCGGTTGTTTTTTAAGCCAAAGCCAACCTGACCGTACTCCAGCTGCATCCAAACCTCGAGCGGAGTAATAAAAAAAACCGTCTCACTAAGAGGAATCCAACAAAATTGACGGCTCGTCATTCGGACGTCTGGAGCTCAAGTTATAAGCGTTTCTGCTCCGTGGGCCCGGTTGGTTTCGTGTTCGAACCAACCCGGCCATAAACAATGTTCTCCAAAACCCTGAGTGTAATATAACGAAACGACCGTCTCGATCCAAGTATCTCTACGCAACTGACGGTGCGTCGATCGGAGGTACATAGCCCATGTTATGGGCATTTGAACTGATTTGTCTGAAAACAGGGGGTTTGGGCCTAGTCCGACCAGGCCTAATACCCCCTGGGTCGGCCCGAACCTGGTCGAACCGACCCTAGTCCGACCCGGTTAGGCATGGCCCGTCCCGACCCGGCTGGCGTGTCCCAGCCCGGCTGGCACGACACGGCTCAGCTGGCGCGACCTGGCCTCGTAGGTGCGGCCTGGCCCGACCCAGGGGTCTGACCCAGCACGGGCGGTCCAGCTCGGCGCGGCAGGTCCGACCCGGTGTGGGCGCCCGCATGCTGAGCGGACGCGGAAGGGGGAAGGGCGCCACCCCCTTCGAACCGAACGGTGGACCCCACAATGTCCGCCCTATATTTTGATCGGGGGTTTCAACCCCCGGTTCTCCATGGTAGCAGCCGACCATTATGGCCGGCTGTTCGATTCATGTGGGACTCGTGGGGCTCCCACCTCTAGTGTGTGCCGGCGGCCGGCTCATCCGGCCGCCTTCTAGAACCACCGCTATGGCCCACCCCGACCATGACCCTCCTTCGTGCTCCGGTGCAGCGCGACAGAACCACACCCCTTTTCCACGGCCTGCTCTCGGCCATGGCCTCCTTCGGCTTCACCGGCATAGTGCGACAGCACCGCGGTCCTTCACCGCGGCCCGCTCCAGCTACGTTTCCCTTGTTTCCACACGATGCAGTTTCATCGTCCTGCCTCCGTTCGAAGCCAAAAAAATAATAAACAAAAAAAGGGGGTGGAGGTTCGGCCATGTTCGTGCAGTCCAACCTCCTCCGTTATATTTATAACATATGGTTAATATTAACGATGAACATCAAAATAAACAAGAATGTTAAAACAACCCCTACTTCGAAGAAGATGTCGAACGATGATCGTCGCGGGAAACGGCATCGCGAGGTGAAGCTCCTTATATGTTGACGGATAATGTCCTAGGAGGAAGCGTCATATCCCTTCCATTGACGCGGGGAGAAGATCGAAAGAGGGTGCGTCGTCATTCTTCAGGAAAGGCATCACACACCGGCTGCGGAGAGGAGAAGAGAGGACATGTCGATCTCTCCTTATGGTGACGATGTTCTTCGTCGAAGTCTTGGCGTTCTTCACGAGGAAGATGAAGTTCTTCAATAAAACACACAAGAGCTCTCTCCTCAATTATCCTCACACAACAACCAACCAAAATAATATAAGGTTCATCCTTATTTTATTAACTCATGCCATGAATTCAAAAATTCAAACTCTTATCTCACTTAATTGATTAAGTGTATTGGCATAATTAAAGAGGGGAGAGGGGAGAGTTAAAAATTAAATGAAAGAGGGGGTTTAATGGGGAGTTATGGAATTTGAAGGGGGTGGGTCTCGTGTGGGCCTCACCTCTCAAATATCATAACAAGAGGAGTTAGGATATTCCCTCACGTGGAAGTTAAACCACATAGAAAAATAAAGTTTTGACACAACTTTATTCACGTAACACTTAAACCAGATTTTTAAAAAACTCTTCCCGAGAAAACACAACTCTAGAAAAGGTCCTCTTAAGCAAATACTGGTGTTGTGGTTTCATCGGTGCCCTCCGATTTCGATTCTGAGCACCAGTTCAAAAGTTAGAAAAACCAGCTCGTTCGTTCACTGAACGTACCCAAGCTAAACATCGGAAATTGATTCCGGGCACACCGGTCCTCAGAATCAGGTGTCGTTAGAAACTGCGTACTCATAAAATCCCAAAGAAATTACGACAAAAATTTCCTTGAAATTTATGGCTCTTTACATTACTCCCACCTCAGGGCTTTAGGTCCCAGTAAAGATACATCACAAACTAGGAGAACAAATGAGGGTACTGTGCACGCATCTGAGCCTCCCGCTCCCAAGTGCTCTCCTGGAGGTTCCCGTGCTTCCACCTGATACGTACTAGAGGAATCGACCGCCCACATAGGACCCGCTCCTATCGATCCTCAATCTCCACCGAGACCTCCACAAAAGTCACCCTATCATCGATGTCCATATCCCCATGGTTGATGATATGTTTCAGGCCGTGCACGTATCTCCTCAGCTGAGATACGTGGAAAACGTCATGCACTCGGTGCAACTGAGGTGGTAGAGCCAGGTGATAAGCCACCTCGCCTATCCTACTGAGAACCTCGAATAGTCCGATGAAGCACGAAGATAACTTGTCACCCCGGCCAAATATCCGTAATCCACACTGAGGTGAGACCCACAAGAAAATGTGGTCGCCATCCTCGAACTCCAGTGGTCTCCGCCTCGTATCATCATAAGACTTCTGTCGGCTCTGAGATGTCCTCATCTGCTCCTGGATGACCTGGACCTTCTCTGTCGTGGCATGGACCATCTCTGGTCCCACAAGTGCTGACTCCCCGGGGTCTGTCCCGTACAAAGGTGATCTGCAAGGTCGTTCGTACAATGCCTCGTATGGTGCCATCCCGATGGTGGAGTGGTAGCTGTTGTTGTACGCAAACTCCACCAAGGGTAGGTGATCCTCCCAACTATGACCAAAGTCGAGGACACATGCATGGAGCATGCCCCCAAGGGTCTGAATGGTCGTCTCCGTCTGACCATCCGTATGTGGGTGAAAAGCGGTGCCCAGGCGTAGCTATGTCCTGAATGCTTCCTGCAACCCCTTCCAAAGCTGGGATGTAAAGCGTGTGTCATGATCGGAGATTATAGATGATTGCACACCATGAAGCCATACGATATCTTGAATGTAGAGGTGTCCCAAGCTCTCTAGTGATCCCTTCTCTCTAATGGGTAGGAAGTGGGCCGACTTGGTGAGTCAGTCGACGATCACCCAAATAGAGTCGTGTCCTCTAAAAGTACATGGAAGTCCAGTTATGAAATCCATAGATATCTCATCCCACTTCTACTCCGGGACCTCCAAGGGTTGTACCAAGACTGCTGGTACCTGGTGCTCTGCCTTCACCTACTGATAGGTGAGACATCGAGAAATAAACTCTACCATAGCCTTCTTCATACCTAGCCACCACTGCTGTCATCTGAGATCATAGTACATCTTCCCCACTCCTGGATGTACCGCTAAAGGGGAAGTGTGAAACTCCCTTAGCACCTCCTCCTGTAAAGCATTTGGTACCATGGTACATCCTCTGAAAAGGAAGACGTGCTCTCCTTCTATAAAGAATCCATCAGGTTCCTGTCCTATGGAAATATGTGCACACCGCATCTCACAATCAACATCCACACGATGTGCCTCTCTGACCTGCTGAAGAACTAGACGAGTGGCTATGAGTGACTGAAGAAAGGATACTCCATCTCTATCTACGAAGGATATCTTCAAAGCGGCTAGCTGCTCTGTCGCCTCTCCATGTAGCTGAATTCCCTTCCTCCTACTAAGAGAATCAGCTACTACGTTACCCTTTCTAGAAGTATAGACTATCTCAATGTCATAGTCCTAGAGGTACTCGAGCCATCACAGCTATCTCAGGTTTAGGTCCTTCTATGAGAAGATGTATCTGAGACTCTGGTGGTCAGAATAGACTATAAAGCGCTCGTCCATCAGTTAGTGTTGCCACATCTTCAGATCGAAGACCACTACTGCTAATTCCAGGTCATGGGTAGCATAGTTCTACTTGTTCTTCCTCAACTGTCGTGATCCATAGGTGATCACTTCCCGCTCCTGCATCAGGACACACCCGAGTCTGGTCCCTGATACATCGCAGTAGACTATGTACCCTACTCCCTCCTCCGGTAGCCTCAAGATGGGTGCACTGGTCAATCTCTGTCTCAGATCCTGGAATCTTTGCTGACATCATTCTGACCACACGAAGGGTCTCTCTTTCTTTGTCAAAGCTGAAAGTGGTTCTATAACTCTTGAGAAGTCTGGCAAAAATATCCGGTAGTACCCAGCCAAACCTAGGAAACTTCGCACCTCCATCACGCTCCTGGGTGGCTCCCAAGATAGAACTGCCTTGATCTTTGAAAGATCCACCGCAAATCCTACCTCAGAGATGATGTTCCCCAATAAGTGGGCCTCATGTATCCAGAACTGCCACTTCAAGAGCTTACCATAAAGCTGGTGCTCTCAGAGTGTGTCCAGTACAACCCGCCAGTGGTAGGCATGCTCCTCCTGAGTAGTCGAGTATATCAATATGTCATCGATGAAGACTACAAAAAATCGATCAAGGTAAGGCTATTATATCATGTTCATGAGACTCATGAATAATTATGGAGCATTGGTTACACCAAATGGAATAACCAAGAACTCATAGTCGTCATACCAACATCTGGAAGTCATCTTCTGCACGTCCTAATCTCGAACTCTGAGCTGATGATAGCCTGACCCGAGGTCTATCTTCGAGAACCAACGTGATACCTTGAGCTGATCAAAGTGTTCGTCAATCCTCAGAAGCAGATACTTGTTCTTCACGGTCACCTGGTTCAGGAGACAATAATCAACACACATTCGCAAGCTCTCATCCGCCTTCTTGGTGAACAATATCAGGGAATCCCTGGGTGAAACACTGGGTCAAATGAATCCCTTGCCCTTAAAGTACTCCATTTTTACCCGTAGCTCTCAAAGATCAGCATAAGCCATACGATATGATAGAGTTGATATCGGGGTTGTCTTGGGGTATAGGTCAATATAGAAGTCTACCTCTCTGCGAGGAGGTAGTCCTAGAATGTCGTCAAGAAAAACGTCCGCATACTGATCCACCACTGCAGGAAAACTCGGACTCCGCACATCCACTGCTCCTAGGATGAGGCTAGCCAACTTATGAGTGATCAGTTTTCCTCTCCTTTGTGTGAGTCCATCTTGCACTGCAAAGGATCCCTTCTCACTGGTGAAGGTGAATCTACTCCCATCGGTGCGGACACACCGCACCTTGTGCCTAATACAGTCTATCTAAGCATGAATAGTAGATAACCAATCCATGCCCAAGATTTCGTCGTAAGCACTTGACGCCGCTACAAGAAAATCCCAGCTGGAGATCTCACATCCTAGAGTAAGCACACACTGCCGGTACCGGTGTGTAATCATCGAGTCTGCTCTCGTATGAGTCTCTATCCATAAGAATCAAGCCAACGACTCTGTTGGAATCTCCGAGCTCCGAACAAGGGCAACGACAATGAAAGAATGACTCGCTCCTGTGTCTATAAGAACTGCAGTAAGGGTGAAGTAGATACAGATTGTACCTAGAATCATCTATGGTGCGACATGATCATAGGCCTCCACTTCTTGAAGTTGATCATGCCTCTGTCCGCCAGCTCCCTGTGGTTGGGATGGATCTCCTGGTGGTGGGTGTGGTAGTCTCAAAACATCATCCACCACCTGCCGCTTGGCCAGCTCCTCTACCTCATCCGCCTGCTCCATGTGGACCGCCATGGTCGAACCTCTGCCTCTGCCTGGGTGGTCCCTCAACCGTCTGCTTCTCCTCTGTATGGCGAGTCGGGCAGTCACGAGCCATGTGGCCCTACCCGCCGCATGCATAGCACGGTCTACTCTTCGTAAGGTTGGCTCTGTGCCGTGTTCCCCACACCTCTGAGCTAGTATCCTGAGGTCTTCCACCTGATGGTCTGGTCCCCTAGACCCCTGTGAGATCCATCGACTACCAGCTGTAGAAAACTCTGCTACATGCCGCCCAGAGGTAGGTCTCGATGCTAGTGTAGGCTCAGCAAGAAAACTCTCCACAATAAGGGCTTGCTCTAGTACTCCTGCCTTCGTCGGAATGCTGAGGGAGATCATCGATTCCCTGATCTCATGCCTCAGTCTCTGCTCGAAGGTCCAGGCCCGGAAGAAGGGGTCTCGTACCATATCCGTGGAATAGCACGAGAGATCGGTAAATCTCATCGAGTACTAGGCTACCGTAATGATGCCCTGCCGCAGCTGTAGTAGCTTCTGAATGCGCACCGCACAGAGGGTGGAAGGTATGAACTCTGAGTGTAAGAGGCTCTCGAAGTCCAACCAAAGAAGAGATGCCTCGTCGTGCACCTGGAGAATCAGGCTCCACCATATACCTGCTGCCGCATGCAGGAGACTCACTGCAAGGATCACCATGAGGTCAGCTGGTGTCCCCACTAACCAGAAAACATGTACAACAGCCTCCAACCAATCCTTGGCTACCTGAGGGTCCGTCTCCCCGCGGAACATGGGAGGTATCTGACGTTGATACTCATGTAGTTCACTAAGTCGACGTGTACTCTCAGCGGCTGGGGCTGGTGGCATCGGTGGCTCGGCGGGTAGAGGTACCACCGGAGCCTCCGCTGTAATAGGGCCCTGCACTGAGGCCTCATCACTCGGGGGGCTGTCGCTCACACAAAGCTTGGAACCCTAGCTAGCTTCCGTCGTGGGCCATCCTGAAAAGAGACAGGTGCACCACAGCCAATACATTTTACCTGGTGAGCTGACACAAAGTAATCACAAAGAAAACTTTTGAAAAACACATGCAATCAATGTTTTCGTGCACTGAGTCGGAAATTGGAAGTCAGGGTCCTGGTATATGGATACGTCAGCTACCGTACAAACACTGGACTACCTAGACTAATAACCACACTCAATAACCTTAACATTATTGCCTCACATAGAAGAAAGATCAGAGTCCTAAGTTCTACGGTAGAACCGAACTACTTTGAAACCAATTTGTCACGAACCGTCCTCCGAACCCGTGCTATTACTACCCCAAGCCCGCCTTCCTTAGGCTAGGGGCTGGTGACAAGAACCAAAGGCGTAATTCCTGATATAAGGTAAGGCATTGCCTTTATGTAAGAAAACAAACACCATAGAGTATGTAAGCATAAGTAAACACTAAGTAAACTGAGTACAATAGTAAGTGCTGGAAAGTAAATGGGCCAGTATACAAACCCAAACTGAAAGTAAAGTACAACTAAAAAGAGAGTACATCAGGAGAAAAGTAAAGCAGTGAGTCCGAGCTGTCCTTTGGAAATCCCACCTGAAGGGTGGGTACAGATAACCTCCTCTTCTCCTTAGATCCATCTGTCCGCTCCGAGCACGTCTCGTCCAGTGATCCACCTTCCAGGTATCGTCTAGCTCCACGAGATCCTACCTCGATCAGCGATTCCTGTCATCTGCATCCAACACAATGTAGTGCGGGCATAGCCCGTGCAGGGGTAAGTATACGCTACTCAGTAGGGACCCCGGGACCCCCTAAGGTCTCCCAGAATCAACGAAGGATAAACCACAAAGGAAAGTTACAATCACGAAGTAACAACCAAATCTACTTAGGTATATGCCCATACATATACCTAAGTCATCAATTACAGTTCGGATCCAACATCTGAGCCCAAGTTTGATCTATTCCACACAAGATTGTACCACCCAATCCACACAGGAAAGAACAACCCAATCCACATAGGAATGAAACTCAATCATATCGAAGATAATGATTGAAAGTCAAGAATCAGCTCACACAGGAATACTTATTCCTAAGGCGACAGAGATGATCAGATGTAGCCACTGATTCATCTAAGCTGTCGGACCCACATAGGATACAAGACCAGGTAAGCTGTCGGACCCACAAATTATACAAGACCAGCTACTCTGCCAGACCCACATAGGATACAAGTACAGAGTCAAATACTACCGGACCCACATAGGATACAAGAATAGTATTCAAGTACTGCCAGACCCACATAGGATACAAGAATAGTAGTCATCGCCATCGAACCCACATAGGATTCTAGAATGTTCGTCGTCATTGCCGAACCCACGGAGGATCCCAGTACAGTCGTCATCTTCGTCGCAGTCGCAGCCAGCTCTAGTGTTCCCGCACACAGCATGCTCGATTCCGGGAGGGTCCAATCCACGAGCCAAGGGGGTTAAATACATCAACTAACACAAAGTCCTATGTTTATGTATCCTAACATTCCGTCTCCTCAATAGGAACTCAACGCGACAGACAGCGCCTCAATCGGACGCCCGGTCTGAGAGTTATTGGTTTTTTCGTCCGAGGGGCCTGATTGGTTTTTAAGCCAAAACCAACCCAACCATACTCCAACTGTGTCCAAAGCTCTATAGGAGTAATCCAAAAGAACCTTCTCACTAAGATAAATCCAACAACATCAACGGTACGTCAATCGGACGTCTGGACCTCAAGTTATAAGTGTTTCCGCTCCGTGGTCCAGATTGTTTTCGTGTTCGAACCACCCTGGCCATACAAAAATTTCTCCAAAACCTTGAGTGTAATATATCGAAATGACAATCTCAATTCAAGGATCACTACGCAACTGACGTTGTGTCGATCGGAGGTCTGTAGCCCATGTTTTGGGCGTTTGAATGGATCTGTCCGAAAATAGGGGGTTTGGGCCCGGTCCGACCCGGCAAAATACCCTCTGGGTCGACCCGACCCGGGTCCGGGTCCGACCTGGTTAGATATGGCTCGGAATGGCCGGTTTGTCCCGGTGCGGTCGCCCGCGCGCTGAGCGGACACAGAAGGGTGAACGACGCTGCCCCCTTCGAACCGAAGAGCAGACCCCATAGGGTCCGCCCTCTCTGTTGACTGGGGTTTTCAACCCCCGGTTTTCTAGGGTAGCAGCCGGCCTTTATGGCCAGCCATTTGGTTCATGAGGGACCCGAAAGGGTCCCGCATCTAGTGTGTGCTGGCGGTCGGCTCAGCCGGCCGCATTCCAGAACCGCCGTGGCCATGGGTTGCGGCTCTTTGACGTCCGGCGCGACGCGACGGTTCTGCGCCCCTCCGTCGCGGCCCACCCCAGACGCGTCCCTCCTTAGTGCTCCGGTGCGGTGCGACGGCGCCGCGCCCTTTCACCACAGCCCGCTCTCGGACGCGGCCTCCTTCATCTTTACCTGTGCGGCGTGACGGAGATGCGCTCCTTCTTCGTGGCCTTCTCTGGCCGCGGTTCCCTCGTTTCTGCGCGGTGTCGTTGTACCGCACCGCCTCCATTCCAAGACACAAAAATAATCAACAACAAAAAGGGGTGGAGGTTCATCCTTGTTCTTTTGGTCTGACCTCCTCCATTATCTTGATAACAGACAGTCAATATTAACGATGAACGTCGAAATAAACATGAATGTGAAAACAACCCCTACTTCGAAGAAGTTGTCGAATGATGATCGTGGCGGGAAACGGTATCGCAAGGTGAAGCTCTGTATATGTTGATGGAGAACGTCCGAGGAGGAAGCAGCGTCTCCCTTCCTTTGACATGGGGAGAATATTGAAAGAGGGTGCATCATCTTTCTTCGGGAAAGGCATCACACACCGGCTGTGGAGATGATAAGATACGACACGTCGATCTCTCCTTGCGATGACGGCGTTCTTCGTCGAAGTCTTGGCGTTCTTCGCGAAGAAGATGGAGTTCTTTAGGAAAACACAGAAGAGCTCTCTCCTCAATTATCCTCACATAACAACCAACCAAAATAAAATAAGTTTCATCCTTATTTTATTATCTCTTTCCATGAATTAAAAAATTCATATTCTTATATCACTTAATTGATTAACTGTATTGGCATAATTAAAGAGGGGAGAGGGGAGAGTTATAAATTAAATGAAAAAGGGTGTTTAATGGGGAGTTAGAGAATTTGAAGGGGGTGGGGATCGTGTGGGCCCCACCTCACAAATATCCTAACTAGAGGAGTTAGGATATTCCCTCACATGGAAGTTAAACCACATAGAAAAATAAAGTTGTGACAATACTTTATTCATGTAACACTTAAACCACGTTTTTAAACAACTCTTCCTGAGCAAACGGAACTCTAGAAAAGGTCTTCTTAAGAAAATACTGGTGCTGCGGTTTCATCGGTGCCCTCAGATTTAGATTCAGAGCACAATTTCAAAAGTTAGAAAAACCCGCTCGTTCGTTCACTGAACGTACTCGAGCTAAACATTAGAAATTGATTCTGGGCCCACCAGGCCTCAGAATTAGGTGCCGTCAGAAACTGCATACTCGTAAAATCCCAAAGAAATTAAGAAGAAAATTTCCATGAAATTTACGGGTCTTTACATTTTTATTAGAAATTTATTTTTTTAAATACTTAGAATGTTTATCATTCTCAGAATTAAGTTCCCTAAGGTTTTCTAAAATACAATCAAAATAATAAATTTTCTTATCAAGATCATTATAAAGATATGATACTTCTTTAGTATGAATAGAAATTCCAGAATTTTACTTATCATGCTTTTTCATGACTTTATAATTTTCATTCTCAAGGAGCTTAGCAAACCTAGAAACTTCTTCATAAGTTGGTAAAGTATTATCTTCATCTGAAGAAGACTTTTCATCTAAAGATTCATAATATTTACTATCACTGTAATTTTCATTCGAGGATACATTGTTTATGGATTCAGCATTGTGTACCTTGGCCATTAAACAATGATTTTCAATAGGTATCTTGGAAAGTAAACCAAGATTCTCTTGACCCAAAGATTCATACTCTGACGATTAATCCGAAGAGACTGCACCACTATCACTCCAGGTGTCATTGTCTTTCAAAACATTCTTAGCTTTATCTTTTTAGTACTTCTTTCTATATCTCTTAGAATTATTTTCCTTTATATCCTTTCTCATAATAATAGGACAATATTTCCTTATATTCCATAATCTTTTGCATTCATAACAAGTGATTTCTGAGTCTTTCTTGTCCTTTCTCTCTTTCTTCATATATCTATACTGAAAGTCTTTAGTCCCAACTATCTTGTTCATCCTTCGAATAATATTAGCTATTTCATTCTCAAAATTTTCACTTTCTATTGATTTAGTTAAAATAGTGACTTTCTTCAACTTGGATCTAGTAACCTTTTTAGGAGTCTTGACTTTCATAGTTGTAAGGAAACACTTCCATTTTCATTCTTATTTTTATTTAAATTAGCTTCTATTTTCATTCTTGTCTCATGTTGAATAATAGTTACAAAAACCACATCAAGAGCAATCTGGGATACTTTCCTATTCTCCTCAATAGTTTTTCTCTTAGATTCCCACTCATTAGGCATGATGTCTATAATATTATCCACAAGTGACTCATCATCTAAAAAGTTTCACCCATGGACTGTAAACTATGAACAATATTCATAAACCTCTATTTTACCTTTCACACTGGTTCTCCATAAGGAATGAAAAAACCATGATATTCTGCTCTGAGCATGGCTCTCCAAGTTTCTATAACCTAGGTTGTACCAAAATTCGTAACCTCTAATTTCTTCTAAATACAATTTGTAGCTTCGCAAGAAGAAATCAAGATATATATATTCCTGGTCAAGGAACTCAACAAATTATTGCATACCTTGTAGTTTAGTTGATATTCTGACTTTTCTTGATTATTAAAAGTTATGACTTCTTATCAAGAATTTTTTAATCTCTAGTAAGCATAAAAAAATTTTCAACTCTAGTGTTAATAAAAAAAGACTTCATACAATCACTCTAATATTCATAATCACTCCCATCAAATATAGGTAGTCTAGTAGTATTATGATTGTCAATTGACCCAATATTCATCCCTGCCATCATAAAGAAAATATCTTTCCACAAAAACTTGTTAGTAATAAAAGTTAGTAAACATGAATAAAAATCCTAAGCCTTGAAAATATAGAACAATGAAATCTTGATCAATAAAAATTATATGTAATTATAAGTATTTTAGATACCTCCTCCAATACCAATTGTAGGATCAAAATAATGATGTAGATTCTCAATAAATAAGAGGGGGTGAATAGTATATTTTAAAAAATTCCTTTGGATCTTATAAAGTTGATATAAAACTTTCTATTGTTTAACAAAGATAAACAAATAAACTAACATGACCTTTTAGTTCTACAAACTTTCTAGATTCCAGAAATTTGGTTATGAAAATGAAAATTAAGAAAAGATTACAAGAGAAAGGATTATACATTAAAGTGTATATAATCTTACTAGTCAGAGTACAAGTAAAAGAAGGTTTAAGACAGTAATACGTTCATTATTAATCAAAATGAAGTGAAAAAAACCTTGAAAAAATATAGGTAACAAATATAGAGTCTTTTAACCCAAAGAGTAGGGTATCCAACAACCTTGGATAAAGGTCCCTTGATTTATAGTTTCAAAAAAGTCTGTCTTACCCACACTAGGGTAATCCCTCGATTGGAATATTGGAGTTTGTCTTGCTATCCTCGCAAGCCCTCGATCATCAGGGTAATCGACACCTATGTCTTCCTTAACAAGGAAGTCCTCAAACATTATGTTAGTCGGAACCTCTGTCTTTTTATCCCCAAAAACCCTCGATTGTATAAAACAACAATCAGATTCACACAAATAAATCTAAAAAAGATGTTCAGTACGCAGAATGAATTAGTGTATTTCTCTATAGAAATCACTTCAACAACATGTAATCTATGGAGTTATAGAACAGTATTGAGCTTGTTCAGCTGAGCTTCTATTTATTGTCATTTCTTCAACGGTCATCTCCCTCTTCCAACGGTCATATGTTTCCTTTGAATTTTGGAGGGACATGAACTTGTGTCTATTAAACAATGGTTAGATAGAAATAGATTGCATGACATCATTGTATCTCAATAACTCGAGTATGTAAAATATTGTTGCTAAACCAAATCTATTTGTCGAAGTCTAAGTAAAAATAAATTTCAAAGTCAAAAAAACATTCAGATTCTATATTACAAGGATATTCAGATTCTGTTTTTCATGAAATTCGGAATTATAATTCCATAGACTTCAGAGTCTGAATTCTACATAATTTGGAGTCGGAATTCTAAGGAATTCAGATCCTGAGATCTAAGGAATTCAGAACCTTAATTATAAGTAATTTGGAACCCAAATTCTAATGAATTCAGAGTCTGAATTCTAAGGAATTTAGAATCCAAATTTCAGAGAATTTGGAATCTGAAATTCAGAGAATTTGGAATCTGAATTTCATAGAATTCAGAATCTGAAAATATGAGAATTCAGAAGCTGAGTTTCTGAGAATTCAGAATCTGAATTTCAGAGAATTCAGAATCTGATTTTCAAAGAATTTAGAATCAGAATTTTATAGAATTCGGAATTCGAGTTTTAGAGAATTCAGAATCTGAATTTTAGAGAATTCAGAATCTCAATTTCAGAACCTACAAATAGAATACTTTATATAAAAGTATTTATAGGATTCTGAGGTTTTAGAAATGAAATCTAATTTTACACATAGAAATAAAAAGTGTTATGTTTAGTGAAACTAAATCATGAACAATGAAAACAAAAATTGGATAAAATTTCATTGGGGAAGGAACAATTTCCTTATTATGAAAAATCTTTAGGGAAATAAAACATTCCTTGAGATAGAGTTTTTGTGATTTTCAAAATATAAAGGAATATAATAGTTTTAAGGAATAATTATTGACTGAACAATTCAACATATTGTTATATAACTAATTAAATTATAGAATTCTGAAAACTAAAAAGGATAATGTTATATAATCCATAAATTATCTAATTGGGGTTCATTTCACTTTTTATAATAATTATATTAACCCTATAGTGTACAAACATAAATTTTCATGGTAAGAGTAAAATTGTTTAAATAATGGTTAATTCCAAATGATAAGGTTAAGTTTATGTATAAAATTCATATTTTGTGAGTATTTATAATCATAAATATCTAATCATATAAATTAATCACTTTTTAGTTATTTTAAATCGAAACACAATTTATAATAAATTAATTTTTTTTATGTTTCCTAAAGTGCCCATCCTCCTTCTTATAAAAGGACACCACCTCTAACCACTACCCCACACCCCAAATGACCCTCGGATCACCCAAAAACTAAAATAATATTCTCCCAAACTCCATCACTTCCTCATATAATACTTTCATTTGTAATAAGTCATCTCAAGGACATTTTTTGGGAAAAAACGAAAGGATTTACCCGAATAAGTGGTAACATCTTACCTCAAGCTTCTTTCATAATTTTTATTTTTCACCCCTACAATATATTTATTCAATTAATTTATGAAATTACCTATATCCTAAAAATATTATGATTTTTTATGCTAAGGGTTAATCCTACACTAATATACAAGTCCATATAATGGATATCGAACATATTATTTCTATATATAGCGAACTATTGCCTCAGAAAACGATGATTGCTAATTTTTTACTTTACCACCAATCTTGGTGGATATTATGATGGAAACTCTTGTTATATATGTCATATATAATATATATTATGTATTTATTATTATGTATTCATTTTTAAAACACATAACTTATTAATTTCTATTTTTTGTTAATAAGATAATCTCTTTTGAGGAAGTGTGGACTACTGCTCCCTCAAAGCGATTTGATTTGTTCACACACCACATGGATTGTATTAACGATGGTTTTAGTGAATTATATGATATATATGATGTAACAAAGATACTGTAAAAATGATATCTCTATACATACATATATATACTTAATTCATTTACAAACTTTCTTTCAATAATACAATTAAACAGAAACAACATTCATGCATACGTACAACTTACCATCTCCATAAACAATGTATTCTACTTCAAAATTCATAATTATATAGATTATTATAATATACATTTAATTGGTATACAAAATATTTATATAATGATTTAAATTCTAGAATCATGATATAACTATAAGTTCCAATGATATAATAAATTAATACACAAGCGATGAACAAAGTGAATATTACTTGAAGTGAAAAATTGACATTGGATAATTTAGAAGCAAGTAATATAAGGTTATTATTAAACCATATGTTGTATTAGATATAAGAATATTCTTCGTTATAATATTTATAATAAATATTTTTATTATAGATGAATCTTTTTTGGGTACGAATAGAGTCAAGACACAACATAAGGGGATCTCATTTCACTTTTAATTATTGTGAGATAAAAGCTATGTTATCCTTTATTTTCTTTTGTATGTGTATGTAGTTACCATGATTTATCAAATTTTTATTATCATTAAATTTATTGATAATTATATATCCATTTTACAATATTTCATTCATGGGGTTTATGCTTTAAAGGGTTTTGTGTTATAAAAATAATTTTTAAAAGAGGAATGGATTTTTTCCTCAAGAAATGTTTTGAAAAGATATTTCTAAATTATTTTCCATCTATGATAACATCCATTGGTGTTAACCATGCCTTTATGGGGAATGTTTGCAATGTTTCCATTCATATTCTTTTCAATAATGGAATATTTTTTGATGGAATGAGGTTTATGAAGCTTGTTTCTCTTTCACAGGTTATATGCATTGGAAACTCACTTCTCTTCATGGGTAATGTTTGTTATGAAATGATTATGAAACACCTTTCATTATATAGGTTATTATTTTTTTAAATTTTTATGATACCTATTTAATTTCCTAGGTTATGTTATGATTTTACATAATCCTTTGGAACATATTAGTATGATTTCATTATGAGATATGTGAAACCTATATCTCCCTCCAATGCCATGGGTAATGTTTTATATCTCATGAGAAAGACTAATATGGCAATGGGATTGATCCTTTACCACTAAAATGTCCATGGGAGATAACCAAGATGGTATGAGGATTAAAGTCATGCTACAAATATGGCCATTGGAGTGAACAAAGACTACCAATATGGTATGGGTCATGATCCCATACTACTAATATAGTATTGGTAGTTATGACTTTGATACAATAGAAATAATTATATGATTATCTTTCTGCCACAATTTCATATTTTATTCCTATGTTATGCATTATAGGCTTATGATATTTAATTTATTATTATTCATGTCATATAAACTACCAATATTTATTACATGATTGCAGTTATGATCTTTGATAAGTAGGGTATGATCTCATATTTTCATGATAACGTTCTCATACCCCTGTACTCATGTTTATGCTTACATGTCTCCATTTCTTACCCCTATTAATAATATGAGCGCACACATTTTATTATTTTGTTTACCCAAATAATGATTATGTGTACTATTTTTTTATGTGTCCAAGAAGGGTGATAATAAATAAGAATAAAGTGGGAGGGGATGTAGATCATTCATGTACCAGGGTTTATGTTTTGATGTTTCCAGAATAACTAGACCAATTATGGTCATTGGGCATCAGTTTGTATAATTTTTAAGTATTCCTAAAAAGTTATTTAATGTTAATATTTGTAAAATAGGGGATCACTATAAGAACCACCCATGTTCCAATGCTATAACAGTAGGTAGAAGGGGAACTATGAATGTCAGTGCAATAAACCTCGAGTCCTCAAGGGTTATTAGAATCAGCAACCACAAATGTCAAAGGAGAAATTAAAGTATTTTTTCATCACTAGTATTGAAGTATAGAAATAAAACAAATTCATACAATGTAACCTACCTATTCATTAAATATTGGAAATTATACACATTCCTTTATTACCTTCATGATTTCTAGAACTATTGAATAGAATCTACAAAACCATGAAGTATATATATCTATAAAAACACCAAGTTGTGAAATCATTACAACACAATTGTTAGATTGATCTACTATAGGAATATGTGGGATGATTCTTATAAAAAATATTGTCATACTTACCTTAGTAAAATTTAACACTATAACGTGGATAGACTATATCTCTTTGTAAAGGGAACATATAAATTTTTATTAAAAGGAAATATATTTTTATTTTTGGAACCATCTGATTCTCCCCTACAGATTTGAAGAAGATCATGAATCTCTATTGGAAAATCCTTACATGTGTTTAGTATTAATTCCCTATGAATAATCATACCTCTATCAAATGGTGTAGTCAGTGTAAGTTAATCAAACTAGACGAAATTCCATTTCTGAGGGATTATAATGATGTATTTCCTTAAGAATTACTTGGACATCCCCCAGATCATGTGGTATAGTTCCAAACAGAACTCATACCCCATGATACACCTATCCCAAAGTGTTCATATAGGATGGATCATATTGAAATATAGGAGTTGATGAATTAGTTTTATGATTATTTAGAAAAAAGGGATCATATTCCCTAGGGAATGACCTTGGGGTGCACCAATACTATTTATCACAAAGAAGTATGGGTCAATGTGGTTGTGTATTAATTACCAGTATCTCAACAAGTTCCACATAAGAAACAAATATCATCTTCCATCGATTGATGAATTATTCCATTAGTAATGAGGTGATTAGTACTTATCAAGGGTGTATCTCTATTATGAATATCATCATATAATGGTGGATAAGGAAAATATTTATAAGGACACCTTTTGTAAAGGTATGGGCATTATTTGTTTTGGTTTATAACCATAAAACATACTAATGCCCTAGAAATCTTAATGGTTTTTTTGAATATAGTGTTTAGATATTACATTAAAAAATTTATCGTAGTAATAATTGATGTTATTCTCAAATTATCTAGTAAAAACGAGGAACATGAATAATACATAGAGCTTGTGTTGGTGACATTAAGGAAGAATAATTTCTTTACCATGTTAATCAAGTGTGAATTTTGGATTCAGAAACTCATATTCAGGGGAAATGTGATCACAAGTGAGGAAATTTATGTGAAACATTCAAAAACAAAAAAAAATTGATGATGAACCAAACAATTTAGTTTCCCATAAGTCCATACTTTTCATGCATTAGTTGGGTACTATCGATTTTTTGGGAAAAATTTATCATGATTGTCAATCCTGCTCAATAAGTTAACAAGGAAAGAGGTAATGTATGTCTAGATGGAAGAGTGTGAGGACATCTTAAAGAATCTAAATAATATGATGATCATTTCACCTATACTCACATTACCAAAAAGTTGAAAATGTTTTATGATATACAATGATTCTTCAAAGAAAGGATTATGTTTTTTACACATGAAAAATGATAATGTGATAGCCTAAACTTCACGGAAGTTGAATATCCATGAGAATAATTACCTGACACATGATCTGGAGTTACCAGCTATGAGTTTTTATCTGAAAATATGTAGGCACTACCACTATGGTGATAATTGTTACATATATAATGATCAAAAGATCCTAATGTATTTATCTAGACTAATGTAGTTAAACATGAGAAAAAGGAAATGGTGAAAGACAATAAATGACTATGATTTATCTATTCAGTATCATCCTCGAGTGGAAAACACGGTAGCTGATACTCTAAGTAGAAACAAACCCACTACTCTATCCATGTTGCTGATTGAGAAAGACACTATCTTCATAGATATGCCATGGATGGTTTTGGAAATCGTAATAATAGGGAATACATCACACCTTTCCCAAATTATTTCCCAATCATCTATCCAAGAAGTGGTTAATCAAGTAAAAATAGATGATTTTGCATTATAAATGAAGGATAATGAAGTAAAGGAAGGTAATTTCCAAGAGATTCATATAGATGATTATTATGTGATTCAGTTTGGAATGAGTATCTGTGTGTCTTCCTCACATGGGATAAGGATAAATCTTTTATATAATGCACTTAGCTCACCTTTCTACATACCTCCTAAGAGTACTAAGAAGTTCTGTGATCTTTGAGAACAAATTTTCCTGGACAACATGAAGAAATAGAATATATAGTACATATAAATATACATGATATGTCATCGTGTTAAAGAAGAGTGACAGAATTACAAATAGATGATTCAACCATTTCCTATGCACATGTGGAAATAGAGGAATGACACTATGGACTTTTTCACATGTCTCATGAAGATAACCAAAAACAAATAATGCAATATGGGTTTTTGTGGGATGAGTCACTGAGATGTTATACTTTATTTCTATTTGCGAATATCTCTCTCTTTGACAACTAAAAATTTTATATGTGAAAATAGTGTTCATAATGCATAGGGTTCCACTCTTGATTGTCTCTAATTGTGATCTCAGGTTCACATCTAAATTGTAGATGATTCTTCAACATGTCCTAAGTACCGTATTATATTTTAGTGTGACCTATTGCCCCCAAACTGATGGCCAATCATAAATGAAAATTCACATTCTTTAAAAAAATTATAAAATCCTTCTCATTATAATTAAAATGAGGATGGGATAAACATCTACCATTTGTTGTGTTCTCAAAACCACAATAGATTCGCATTGAGTATTTAGATGGAAACATATGAAGCACTGTATTAAATTCGATGTAGAACTATAACCTATTGGGATGAATATGGCGAAATAAATCTATGTTGGCTTGATCTAGTGAGAGAGATTATAGATAAGGTTCAACCCATCTAGCAATATATCAATGCATCTGAGAGTGAGTGGGATATTTTTACTGAAAACCATTTAAGGTACTTGGAGTTTGACATTGGAGATAATGTATTCCTTTGAATATAACCATGGAAGATATTCATATGATTTGGAAACTATGGGAATCTAATCCAATGGTACATCGACCCCTTTGATATTCTTGATATAGTAGGAGTCGTGGATTATCAGCTTGAACTTCCACTATATATGGATCGAGTTCATGTAGTGTTCTGCATATCACTCCTGATGAAGTAAATACTAGATCCCAAACATGTACTAAATTCAGAGGTGGTGTAGTCGAGTCTTATGTGGGTGTCCTACATATCCTAGTTATAGAAGGAATCAATGTTCTTGTATTGGAAGAAATTATGTCGATTATGAGAATGTTGTGATCATCACAATCCTCTAAGACCACATGATTCTTTCTTAGTGTGATCACAAGAGGATGTAAAAGATTCAAAAAACCGCACACTACTTTCTCATCCACTAATGGAAGATGACGGCCCAATGGAAGAAGAGTTTATTTCTATGACACTTCTACTTATTCCAGTTACATTATATGATGGTCCAAGTTAATGAAAGGATAACGGTGAAGGGTGTAGATAGGGGTGACACTACGACCTCCTATGTGAAATTCTAGGGGCATACACTAGGATGGATAACATAAATTGTTCCTATAGTGTGTATGGGTAATTCTATTTTGTCTAAAGGAAAAGAAAGTGTGAATTTTACCCTCTCTACAAGGGATCGGGGGATTTAGATCATAGAGACGATAGGGAGAGGACATGATCCAAACCCTAATCCTCCAAAACATAGAACTCTACAATGATATCTATGGGGTAACAACCTATGAGATTGTAGATAACCAAATATAAGGACTTCTTGAATATCCTTTTCCTAGGGTAGGATAAGTGTGAAAAACCTATAACTGTAGATATCCAAATCCAAAGGGGAGACACGCTGATGTGCCTTCCCAAAGGACTGATAAATCAAAAAGACATATTGGAAGTTTCAACATGGTTACTTTCAGATAAGGGATCCAAATAATGAGAATCCCTACCCAAAGTGTCTTAAAAGATGGATTAAGGTATAGAAAAAGTTGGTCCTAAGTGTATGTGGTTCTCAATGGTATGATTGTGTAGGTATTTCATGTAGGTAATAGGAGGAACAGAAAAATACTTAACATAAGAAGGATAAGTTTATGAAGTATTGATATGCCATTATAAATGGTCAACTGAGACAGCAACACTAGGGTGAGGTTTTAACATAAGCACCTGGGGTGTCCATTTATTTCCTTGGAAGAATCTCATGCATGTATTCTCTTAATGAAAATAACTTTGGTAGGTGACTTATTATTATGTAAAGATGGACCTCAAACATATATCTTGTATTTTAGAACATGAACAGACTTTTATCTTTATTTTCCCATTTTATTCTCCCTTATATCGCATTTCAGATATAATCCTAAGATAATATGATGGACATTGGTGAAGGAAATGTGAAATGAGAGATTCAAGATTTCCTACAACTTTTTAGTTGATGATATGGGAAGCTCAAGTTTCCTTTTTAAATTCCAATAGGGGACTTGGTCAAAGGGAGTTTTTCAGAAAAGGTCTTGGGAATAGGTCTATAGTGAATCTCTCCCACACATGAGTATAAAAATTATGCAGCCATGTACGTCCTCGATGTAGGTCTCTAGAATTGGTTCTTGATATAGATATTCATCATATAGGGCCAAACATTTGTGTTATGATGGTATTCATGGGTAAACGTGTTCTATGTAGGTCTATTTGGCCATATTTATTTGCTTCATATCAAATTTCATTACAAAAAGTGCATTTCATAATCCTTTTTCAATCCATTTTTAAAAAGGACTGTCAAAATCCTCCCTCCCTCAGGACTGGAATGCACTGAAAAATGAGGGTCTAGTATAGAGGTAAGAATTTAAATAAAAGATTATGAAAAAATTAATGATGGATCACACAGAACCTCTACGTGCTCTTTAATGTAGGTCCTCTACGTAGGCTGTTCAACATAGGTCGGTGGCATAGGCTAGGTGTGCTAATAATTACCCATATAATTTTTTCATTTTTTTCACCTTCCTTTTTGTTTCTTCACTCATCACATAGTTCATTCATGCAGTTAAATTATTTTTCTCTTAAGTATGTCCATTAAAGGTCTTCTAAAGTTACAACTACCAAAGTGATGAAGATGTACAGAGTCACATTGTCGAAGGAGTTTCACAGAAGGGCCTCATCGAGGTACCTTAAATGTATTCCTTGTCTAAGGACATGTGTGGGGTACCTCATTGAAGTACCTATGTGGAGATATTCCATTTATAATTTTTTGAATTCCACTAAGTTGAACTTTCCAATTTCTTGAGTTAACATTTCAAAATTATGAGAGAAATTGGTGTTTTCTTTCTGGTTAAACATGGGTAGATTAAAGACTTCAAATGAGGAGGATACTTAGTAGTAGACTAAAATGGTGAAATATATTAGACCAGACTATTATAATGTTTTTTAGAGTACCCTTCCTAAATTAGAGGAAGCCTTGATTCTATATCAATGTGAATATCCATGAAGAAACTATATTCCAATGTATGGCCATGGAATTCTGAATGATTCTCACATTCTAACATATAATAAATATTTTCTAATGATTTGTCTTTTATAACACATTAGTTTTCTTACATAAACATATCCATTAATGGTGTCCATATTAATGAGGGAACAGTTCATATCATATGCTTTCAACATCATAGTGGTTTTACTCTTGATTTGAAGAATCATATTACATATCCAAGGCCTCAATTCTATGATTCAACCTTTCATGATTCAAAGACATGTCAATCATATAGATGGAAAGAATACTGGCATATTCGATCTAGAGGGAGAATCAATCCTGAATGGATGTGTTGTTTTGGGAACACTAAACTTATGATGATTTTAGAAAGAGATGCAATATATTCACATTTATGATTCTATTTGGGTAGGTCAGACATATGTTTATAAAAATGATGTTATTACTGAATTACTGAGCTCATGGAGTCTATAAAAAAATTAATTCCATTTAATGCATGATGATATTTTATTAGTTTTTTAGATGTCTATAAAATTTCTAGGGCTCCCATTCTCAGGGAGATGTATGATGAATTTATCTAACAAAAAAACATGGTATGATAATTATATGAAACCACCATAGGCCCATGATCTATTATAAATAGACAAGGATATGTCAAAATAAAATAAATATCATCATCATAGAGCTGAAAAACATGTGATAGTGTGGATGGAAGATTTTTTTAGAACCAATAAAGGAGAAAGGCCCTACATGTAGACATACTACTAGTTTCCATACAGCTCATAAATAGGGTGCCTCAGACACATTTTTTCCCACATTGGAAATGGGTTATCACACGCATTGGGGAAACAATTTTAAGACCAATATTTTTGTGATGGCGTGCTTGGATGGCTTCTTTTCCATGTGGATAAGCATCAATCTGCTTATAGTTCACGACTCCAGTAGAGGTGTGAGGCTAGGGACTTTTGTTATTATATCCAAGATAGTACAGTAGATGTATATAGGTTTAGTATCCTATATTTTTTAAATAATATATCATTTCATGTTGAATTTACACAATTGGAACGCTCTATTTAGACTTGTAAGACTATTTCATGTATTGTGGGGTTGGATTACATCATATTTCAGTTCATATTCAGTGCTGAATTCTCTTATGATCCTAAATGGTTGATTTACCCTGTTTGTTTAGAATGTTTCCATGATTTATCATTTGAGCCTAAATCTAGAAGTGGTACTAAAAGCATTGAATTTATCTTTATAATTCATCTAGATTCAATTTGGTAACCCACCAACCATAAAATTTGTTGATAATGGGACTGAGGATAATTATGGGATGAGGGTGTACATGACAAAATTTAAGGAAATTGTATTATTCACCTGAATCGATAGAGATATTATCCATGATGCTTATGTCCCATATAGGTTTTCTCTCTAGTTTAAATTTCTTCAATAATCAATACCCATCCCTACCACATATGTTATGCATGAAAATAACCAAATGGATGTTCGAAAATTATGGATTAAAATATATTTATAAGTATCCAAAATGATGATTATGCTATGTCCATTAGTGGAATCAATTGCAATAGAGGATGGATATGCCAAATCATGGGATTCTTCATACCCTCAAGGGGATTTAACAAAAGGAACATGTTGGGTAGAGGGCATGGAAATTTGTTTTCATGGAAATTGTGGCAAGAAGTCCAAAACCAAAGAGGATGAAGAGGCTTCAGGGCATTTAAAACATTCATGTAGAATGTATACCAAGAAAATTAAGGTTAGTTAGAGAAAACCCTTATTACTGAGGCGACCTAGTCTCCATTGTTGAGAATAATTAGTCATTCAATCACTTTTTTCTTCTATAGAAGAGGAAATACCTGAAGAGACATTCCAATTAGAGGGTGTTAAATTCTCCCCAAAACCATATGAAATAATGAAAACAATGTTTGACCTTCCAAAATCCTTTATTGGGAAACCATGACCCATAATCTCATGGTTGAATTGGAGTTTCTCCAGCTTGGCCCCCAAATTCTGGATTAAGGTGATGTTAAAGGACCCTATGATTGTCATCCCGATAATAATTGGGCTTCTGTAAAAGATTAATTCGTGGAACTGGATATCTATATATATGAAATAGATGAACAAGTCAAATATTAAAAATGAGTATTGAACATGTTGGATTGAGGAATATGTGAATAGTTAATTGTTCACCTTAGGATAAATGAGGCCTTTATGTTATTAATGATAATTTATTTCACTTTACTCTTGTTTTTGTTTTCTCCTATTTCATCCTACATCTCTATTTTTGATGGTATTTAATTATTATTCTTCAAGTCAAAGAAGGAGAACCTTTAGGAAAGGTGACCATGTCTCTAATGTATGAGCCTACATGAACCCCCATCGATACATTAGATGAAACTCTTAGGTATCCTACTCTTTCTCTAGGATGGAAAACCATGATTGAGGTAATGGGAATAGAAATTCCTCATCCATTACATCTAGTTAGTATTTTAAAGATAATTACTACAATCTCCCAACTATATTATGAGAATAATAGCAAGATATCTTTGATGTTGGTCTGAGGAGTATGATAAACTTAGTATTTTCACTACCAACTGGTATCACAACTTCCATGAAACAATTTCTAACCATTTCCACCTTCTCATAAGATATTCATAACTTTATTCCCTAAAGGGATCATGTACTGGTCTTTGAATTTTAATAAGGATATCCTAGGGAATTATGGATTTGTGCAGATAAGATTTTCACCATGACAAAAAAGTGTCACGGGATGTGGCTATGTCTGCTACTGCTTCTATAGAGAGAGAGAGATGGGAGGGTCACGATAATGGAAAATTCACTTCTTCTAGTAATAATATGATATTTATAACATTCTCCTCCCTATAATATCTCATATCTGTTTCATGTACCACAAATTCCTTAGGTAGATTGTTCTGATATTCTCATTGATTATGAAAAGCGAAACAACGAACCTAGGCAGTCAGAGGAAGGTGTCAGTGATGATCTTGACTCAAAAAGGCCCGATAGTGGCACAACAATTGGAAATAGGTGGAGAGAAAGGTTTGTGGAGACAATATTAGTATTGATCAACATTTGATTTATACCATAAATGGTTATGGTTCTATAATATACAAAGAACTATACACTAAAATTTTGGACTCCCTTAATATAGGAATTTATATTAAAGGATATATCAATAATATTAGGGACATTGATGAGAAACTGAAAGGATTATAGTTTTCTCATTCATAATTTTTTTATACATAGTTGTTATATAATATAATATTTTGCATCAATGTTTAACTTATATAGCTTTGTCATTAGATATTGTTGAAAAGGATATTCAAGAATGGGGCATCACACACCATCCCAACTCTACTAGCATCATCGTAGTATCAACTAACAATCCAATGTAGGGAGATGTTCCATAATATTTTACCAGGACCACTGGGAAAGCTCATGATAATGTCCCATAATATGAAAAATACATTCAAAGTACTGAAGTTGAGAGTTTTAGGGAAGAATATAACAAGATACTAATGTATTAATGTAACATCCCAAGTAAGTAATGAATAATAGATATTCTTATCTATGTCTATTTATGAATTAGATAGTGTTTTAGATGCTTAAAATGAGAATAAATCCAATCTTAAGCATGGAATACTCTAATTTTTTTAAAAGATTGTTTTACCACCTTTTGATGGAGAACCATTTTTAAATCTAACTTTTGACAATTTTATAAGATATATTTGTCAAAAAAACATATTCTCTATGATTGGGACATTGAAATTTACTTTGGATAAATTTTTGGTAATTTTTTAATAATGTTCATTTTTTAATGAATAGTGAAAAGTGTTGTATTTTAATTCAAAACCTCTTTTTAATATAATTTATTTATATAGTTATATTATCTTTTTAATTGGTTTTAAAGTGAAATTAGAATATATTTTTACCATTTAATCTAATTTTGGTCATTAGAATTAATATCACTTTGAGATTGTACATAAACGAGTGTCAATCTTTTGATAGATATTGTTTCTTAAAAACACGCTATTTGATTTGACAGCAGGATTTAATTATAAAATTAATTAATGCAACTTCTATGTTATGAATTTGGTAAAAATGACATCATTTTTGAATTCGGAATATCAAATATTTCTTAGGGTGAATTTTTGGTATTTTTTTGAAAAACATTAATTTTTTATGAATAGTGAAACCACAAAGTGGTAGTTACAAAAACTGATTTTTCGTTTAAATGGAAATTTACCACTTCTATGATTTGAATTTCAAAAATCCAATATAAATGATTTTCATTATTATGTAAAATTTGGTTCAATGGGATGAAAATTATTTTTGATGAAAAGTAACTTTTAAGTTTTATTAATCGCAATTAAAGGTAATTAGTGTGATTTAAGGTAAAAATGATATTATAATAAAATGAAAATATCTTGAAACTTGTCCTAACCCAATTTGATGAGTCATGGCAGACACATAAAACCCATGGGTCTATTTTTGGGACCACAATGAGCCACTTGGGTAAGATAATGACATTAATGCCATTTATTTAAAGTAAAAGTAAAAATGGAACAAACATATATTGTTTTAACTAAAACAATTTTTACATGGGGTTATACAAGTCATATTTTTGACTATAAATAGTCATTGGAAAAATAAAAATATTTCCTACATCATAGTTTTTTTTATAATTTTTAGACATTAAATAAATTAAATTATTTATGACATCATGATGATGCAGCAATTACCTCATTAATGAACGATTTAAATAAAATGAAAAGATAATGTAAAATCTAAGACTTACACTTGTCAAAGACATATTGGATGAGTATATTTAGAACCCTTATCACATTATCCTCTAAATACATCAATGTGGGACCACTAAAATCCAAAACTCATTTGAAAAAAAAGTAACATTTTATACCTTTCCAAGAGTGCCCCTCCTCTCCTCTTATAAAAGCCCCCCACCTCTACCTTCATACCCACACCTCTCAAGCCTTTGGCTCGGCCAATATCTGATTATTTTGTCTCTCCACATACCTCTCCTCGTCCTAGAAGCCTTACCTTAGGTAAGAAGCTCTTCAAGAAACCCTTTTGGTTCAAACCAAAGGGAGTTACCTGATTCAAAGGTAAAGTCTTCTCTAATGCTCTTTTGATTTATTTTGCTTCTCCAAACCCCTAACCAATTTTTATTCATTTATTTTGTAACAACTCCAGAATCTTCAATATAAATGTATTTTTTATAAGAAGCATTCGAGCTACACCTACACACACCTTCGTCTAATGGTTAAAGAACATACTGTTTCTGTGGTTGGTGATATTATGCCTCACGAAATGATGATTGTTCAATATTATTTTAACACATTTCATGGTCGCCATTAAGATGTCACTATATTTATATATGATATATATTATGTTATTTTTCTTTATGATTCTGTATTTTTCATTTGTGGCATACCTTTATGGTTTCCATTGTGGGTAAACACGATAATTTCATTTTAGGAAGTGCGGACTACCGCCCCCTCAAAGTGATTTGATTCGTTAATGCCATATGTGGGACTTATAAAGGATGGATTTAATGTTATTATATATTATGTTATACTGGAATTATAATAAAACCTTATATAATAATGATTTAACTCCATTAAATACGAAATAGAAATGAAAGTAGCGTTCATGCGTACGTACGACTTACCGTCTCCATGAACGGTGCATTTCATTTCTAACCTCTAAATGTTATATACTATTATAAATACATGTATATGCGGGATATATATGATATATATGATATCCAAATCATTAATATCATTCTGGATATAATGAACCTTTGACCACATAAACAACATGTAATTGTAAGAAGTCCTTTTTTGACTTATGAACTTGATATCGACAAAACAAACATTATTAACTTAAAAGATTACATAACATTTATAACATGTAAATAATTTATATAAAAGGAATAATAAAATTGAAAAAGGTTTTTAAGAAAGTATAAATTAACACTAGTTTATTATTCGGGAGATTAAAGAGCAATCGAGTCACGTCGGACACAAGGTATCGGAATTCATCTCAATCTTCTTTCATTGAGGAATATTTTGTTTTATGCACAACTTTATTTTATACGGTGTTTAAACCCCTTTGAAATTTATGTTTATTCAAAAGGAATATTTTTATACAGAGCGTTTAATAAATGAAAAAAGGGAATGTTTTTTTGTCGTACGTATGCGGCGACAACGAATTCTCCGCCGTCGTGACCATTATTTGAGTATTGGAATCTTCTACAAGCCATACCATTTTTTGAATGAAAAATAAATACCATGTTTTAATTTTCTTTTATTTTGGTATTGAAAATGGTTTACACAATGTTTTTATATCAATGTGTTTTATTGATATCTTGGGATTGAAAAGTGGAAATGTTATGTTTCCTTTATGCATTTTTTATGTGATACGATTATGTTATGGTTCTTGGGCATTGTTTTGAAGACGGGTGGTTCCATGATAAACTAAGGGCGGGTGAGCCCGATATAGCTCTCCAATGTATTGGTTAATGTGAATGCATTAAACATTAAGGTTTCTCCGAAGAGATTTAGGGAATATACTATGATCGGTATTCCAAACATAACCATTAGGGTTACTCCCTATGTAAGAATGTTATGAATGCCTCAAGTTACCTTTTTGTATTATGATTTCCATGATTTATTCATGATTTTATGATGTATTTGATTATGTTTTATGAGTAAAATATGATTCCATGCATGGACTAATGTTTTCATTTTGTACTTTTATATTCCTTACTGAGCTTTTATGCTCATCCCATGTTTTTGAAATGTTTTTCATAGGTCAAGGGAAAGGTACACGATGTGATGATAGTGTCAAGGAAGCGTCAAGAAAGAATCCATGTTTTATATTAAATACTTTTTCATTGATGGGGAAAATTAGTACTATATTTTATGTAACCACTTTATTGAAATGTGGAATTTAATTCATGTTTTATGATCTAATTCTCTAAAACTCTAAACCTGAAAAGATCCTCAACGTGTATTCTTGAAGTAACTCAAGATTAAGTAATTTTTAAGACTGGGGCCTTATAGTTGGTATCATAGGTCAGTTTAGATAACTTTAGGAGTTATAATTCTATTAAATCATTATCCAAAAATATTTTTTTTGGTCAAATTGAAATGATATAGAATTTATAGATTTCCATGTTGCTTTGCCTAAGATATTTCTGTGCTAAGAATGGTTTTTCATAGAGGAAATAGACATATTTTCTAGGAAGGCATACAGAGAAAAATGACCTTTCAAAGCAGTATCCTGAGATGGTCAGAATCAGAACTAAACAGTTTGTTGTAGTGATGGCTCAGTTGACTCAGGTGAAAAATGTTGGTTGTTTTTATTGATGATATTTTGGTGTTTTCTAAAAGTAAAGAGGAGAATAAAAGTCATTTAAGGGTTATTTTTGAAACATTAAAATAAAATAAATTATAGTAAAAATTCATCAAGTGTGAGTTTTGGTTACAACAAATTTCTTTCCTTGGTCACATTGTTTCAAAAAATTGTGTAACTGTTGATCATGCTAAAACCAAAGTTGTTGAAGAATGGCCAAGACCCAAAAATTTAACCGAGATCTGTAGTTTTCTTGGTTTGGTAGGTTACTACCAAAGGTTTTTTGAAAATATTTCACGGTTATCTAGTCCAATGACTAAGCTAACTCGGAAGGGTGTTAAGTTTCTCTGGACAAATGAATGTGACGATTTTTTTCAGGAGTTGAAAAGAATATTTTGTGAATGATCTAGTTTTGGAACTTCCTTCCAGTAATGGTGAGTTTGTTATATACAGTGATGCTTCGTTGAAGGGACTTGGTTGTGTCCTTATGCATAATGATCAAGTAATTACATATTCTTCATGTCAGTTGAAAATTTATGAAGTAAATTACCCTAAACATGACTTGGAATTAGCTTCTGTTGTTTTTGCTCTAAAAATTTGGAGGCATCATTTGAATGGAGTAAAGTGTGAAATATATACTGATCACAGAAGTATAAAGTATATATTCACTCAGAAATAATTGAACCTGATACAGAAGAGATGGCTAGAATTAATCAAGGATTATGATTGTACAATTCATTACCATCCGGGAAAATAAAATAAAGTGGGTGATGCTTTGAGTCAAAAAGGTAATACTTCATTAACCATGCTACGTTTGTAACGAGATCCCTTGGTTTTTGATTTGATGAACTTTGGAATAGAAGTTGTTGGTACAGGAAGTTCATCTGTTTTGTTTCAAGTATCAGTGAGATCATCTCTATCAGACAGAATTATGCAAGCGCAGAAGAAAGACAGTGGGTCGTAGAAAAAGGTAGAGCTGGTTCAGAAGGGTACGTTGCCTGAATTTAATATTGATAATGATTGTGTTTTGAGGTTTGGGAAGAGATTATTTGTGCTTGGTGATTCACAGTTGAAGAATGAGTTGTTATGTGAGGCTCATAGTTCCCTGTTTTCAGTTCATCCTAGTAGTACTCAGATGTACAGAGATCTGCGGGAGTATTACTGATGGGATGGAATGAAATAAGATATTGCTGATTTTACTGTGAAGTGTTTGACTTGTCAGCAGGTTAAAGTAGAGAGGCAGTTACCTAAATGGATGCTTCGGCCTTTACCAATGCTAGAGTGTAAATGGGAAAATATATCCATGGACTTTGTTGTGGGATTACCGAAGACATCTCGAGGTAATACTGCAATCTGGGTTATTGTTGATCGCTTGACTAAATCTGCTCATTTCCTTCCTATTCGAGATACTTTCTCTCTAGATAAACTTTTTCGATTGTATCTTAAAGAGATAGTCAGGTTTCATAGAGTTCCTCTATCCATTGTATTCAATCGTGATCCCAGGTTTAATTCTAACTTTTGGAATGGCCTTCAGAAGTCGTTGGGTACTGAATTAAATTTCAGTACAGCTTTACATCCTCAATCAGATGGGTAGTCAAAATGAACAATCTAGACTTTGGAGGATATGCTACGTGCTTGTTCTATGGACTATCATGGATTTTGGGACCAACATATTTCTTTGGTTGAGTTTTATTATAATATCAGTTTTCATTCTAGTATACAGATGGCACCATTTGAGGCATTATATGGGAATCGGTGTCGAACTCCAGCATTCTGGGATGAAGTGGTTGAAAGGAAGTTGATGGTACTGGAATTGGTTGAAGAGTTGGAAGAAGAAGTTCAGATGATACAGAGACAAATGAGAGTGGCTCAGATCAGGCAGAAGAGTTATGCGGACAACAGGAGGAAGGATCTCTCTTTTGAGGAAGGTGATCAAGTTTTTTTCAAAGATTCACCATGGAAAAGTGTGATTCCATTTGGTAAGAAAGGAAAGGTGAGTCCAAGGTTCATTGGACCATATGAAATTCTGGAGAGAGTTGGATCAGTTGCATAGCGAGTGGCTTTACCTCCGAGTTTATCTCAGGTACACAATGTTTTTCATGTTTCAATGTTAAGGAAGTACATGCCAGATCCATCTCATGTTTTGAGTCCAGATGTAGTTTACATGGAAGAGAATATATCTTATGAGAAAAAACCGGTTCAGATTCTTGATCACAGGGAGAAATTGTTCCAGAATAAGGTGATTTATCAAGTAAAGGTTTTTTGGAAGAACCACATGAGTGAAGAGGCAACATGGGAATCTGAAAATGCAATGAGGGATAAATACCCCCACTTATTCGATAAGTAAATAAATTGTGGGGATGCAATTTTCTAAAGGGGGGAAGTATGTAACATCCCAAGTAAGTAATTAATAATATATATTCTTATCTATGTCCATTTATGAATTAGATTGTGTTTTAGAGGCTTAAAATGAGAATAAATCCAATCTTAAGCATGGAATACTCTAATCTTTTTAAAAGATTGTTTTACCTCCTTTTGATGGAAAACCATTTTCAAATATAACTTTTGACAATTATATAATCTATATATGTTAAAATATAATTATTCTTTATGATTGAGACATTGAAATTTACTTTGGATAAATTTATGGTATTTTTCTGATAATGTTCATTTTTTATTGAATAGTGAAAAGTTTTGTATTTTAATTCAAAACCTCTTTTTAATCTAATTTATTTATATAGTTAGAATATATTTTTAATTCGTTTTAATGTGAAATTAGAATATATTTTTACCATTTAGACCAATGGTGGTATTTGGAATTAATATCACTTTGAAGTTGGACATAAACGAGTGTCAATCTTTTGAAAGATATTGTTTCTTAAAAACACGCTATTTGATTTGACAATGGGATTTAATTATAAAATTAATTAATGAAAATTCTGTGTTATTAATTTGGTAAAATAGACATCATTTTTGAATTTGGAATATCAAATATAGATTAGGGTGAATTTTTGGAATTTTTCTGAAAACCTTAATTTTTTATGAATAGTGAAACCACAAAGTGGTAGTTACGAAAACTGATTTTTCGTTTAAATGGAACTTTACCACTTCTGTGAATTGAATTTAAAAAATCCCATATAAATGATTTTCATTATTAAGTAAAATGTGGTTCAATGGGATGAAAATAATTTTTGATGAAAAGTAACTTTTAGGTTTTATTAATCGCGATTAAAGGTAATTAGTGTGATTTAAGGTAAAAATGAAATTATAATAAAATGAAAATATCTTGACACTTGTCCTAACCCTATTGGATGAGTCATGGCCGACCAAGAAATCCCATGGGTCGATTTTTGGGACCCCATGGATCCACTTCGGTAAGATAATGACATTAATGCCTTTTATTTAAAGTAAAAGTCAAAATGGCACAAACATGTATTATTTTAACTAAAACAATTTTTACATGGGGTTATACAAGTCAGATTTTTAAATATAAATAGTCATTGGAAATATACAAATATTTCCTACATCATTGTTTTTTTTATAATTTTTAGACATTAAATAAATTAAATTATTTATGACATCATGATGATGCAGCGATTACCTCATTAATGAACGATTTAAATAAAATGAAAAGATAATGCTCTTTTGATTTATTTTTCTTCTCCAACCCCATAAACACTTCTTATTCATTTCATTTGTAACAACTCCAGTATCTTCATTTTACATGTATTTTTTATAAGAAGCATTCGAGCTACACCTACACACACCTTCGTCTAATGGTTAAAGAACATACTGTTTCTGTGGTTGGCGATATTCTACCTCACGAAACGATGATTGATCAATATTATTTTAACACATTTCATGGTCGCCATTAAGATGCCACTATATTTATATATGATATATATTATGTTATTTTTCTTTATGATTCTGTATTTTTCATTTGTGGCATACCTTTATGGTTTCCATTGTGGGTAAACACGATAATTTCATTTTAGGAAGTGCGGACTACCGCCCCCTCAAAGTGATTTGATTCTTTAATGCCATATGTGGGACGTATAAAGGATGGATTTAATGTTATTATATATTATGTTATACTGGAATTATAATATACCCTTATATATTTATGATTCCACTCCATTAAATACGAAATAGAAATGAAAGTAGCGTTCATGCGTACGTACGACTTACCGTCTCCATGAACGATGCATTTCATTTCATACCTCTAAATGTTATATACTATTATAAATACATGTATATAGGGGATATATATGATATATGTGATATCCAAATCATTAATATCATTCTTTATATAATGAACCTTTGACCACATAAACAACATGTAATTGTAAGAAGTCCTTTTTTGACTTATGAACCAGATATCGAAAAAACAAACATTATTAACTTAAACGATTACATAACATTTATAACATGTAAATAAATTATATAAAAGGAATAATAAAATTGAAAAATGTTTTTAAGAAAGTATAAATTAACACTGGTTTATTATTCGAGAGATTAAAGAGCAATCGAGTCACGTCGGACAGGAGGTATGGGACTTCGTCTCAATCTTCTTTCATTGAGGCATATTTTGTTTTATACATAAATTTATTTTATACGGTGTATAAACCCCTTTGACTTTTATGTTTATTCAAGAGGAATATTTTTATACAAAGCGTTTAATAAATGAAAAAAGGGAATGTTTTTTTGTCGTACGTATGTGGCGACAACGACTTCTCAGTCGCCGTGACCATTATTTGAGTATTGGCTTCTTCTACAAGCCATAACTTTTTTTGAATGAAAAATAAATACCATGTTTTACTTTTCTTTTATTTTGGTATTGAAAATGGTTTACATAATGTTTTTATATCAATGTGTTTTATTGATATCTTGTGATTGAAAAGTGGAAATGTTATGTTTCCTTTATGCATGTTTTATGTGATACGATTATGTTATGGTTCTTGGGAATTGTTATGAATACGGGTGGTTCCATGATAAAATAAGGGCGGGTGAGCCCGATATAGATCTCCAATGCATTGTTTAATGTGAAGGAGTTAAACGTTAAGGTTTCTCCGAAAAGATTTAGGGAATATACTGTGATCAGTATTCCAAACTTAACCATGAGGGTTACCCCCTACGTAAGAATGTTATGAATGCCTCATGTTACCTTTATGTCTTATGATTTCTATGATTTATTCATGATTTTATGATGTATGTGATTATGTTTTATGAGTAAAGTATGATTCCATGCATGGACTAATGTTTTCATTTTGTACTTCTATATCCCTTACTGAGCTTTTTATGCTCATCCCATGTTTTTGAAATGCTTTTCATAGGTCAAGGGAAAGGTACATGATGTGATGATAGTGTCAAGGAAGCGTCAAGAAAGAATCCATGTTTTATATTAAATACGTTTTCATTGATGGGGAAAATTAGTACTATATTTTATGTAACCACTTTATTGAAATGTGGAATTTAATGCATGTTTTATGATCTAATTCTCTAAAACTCTAAACCTAAAAAGTTCCTCAACGTGTATTCTTGAAGTAACTCAAGATTAAGTAATGTTTAAGACTGGGGCCTTATAGTTGGTATCAAAGTTCGGTTTAGATAACTTTAGGAGTTATAATTCTATTAAATGATTATCCAAAAATAATTTTTTATGGTCAAATTGAAATGATATAGAATTTAAAGATTTCCATGTTGCTTCGCCTAAGATATTTCTGTGCTAAGAATGGTTTTTCGTAGAGGAAATAGAACGTATCTTCTAGAAAGGCATACATAGAAAAATGACCTTTCAAAGTAGTATCCTGAGATGGTTAGAATCAGAACTAAACAGTTTGTTGTAGTGATGGCTCAGTTGACTCAGGTGAAAAATGTTGGTTGTTTTTATTGATGATATTTTGGTGTTTTCTAAAAGTAAATAGAAGAATAAAAGTAATTTAAGGGTTATTTTTCAAACATTAAAATAAAATAAATTATAGGGAAAATTCAGCAAGTGTGAGTTTTGGTTACAACAAATTTCTTTCCTTGGTCACATTGTTTCAAAAAATGGTGTAACTTTTGATCATGCTAAAACCAAAGTTGTTGAAGAATGGCCAAGACCCAAAAATTTCACCGAGATCCGTAGTTTTCTTGGTTTGGAGGGTTACTAACGAAGGTTTTTTGAAAATATTTCACGTTTATCTAGTCCAATGACTAAGCTAACTCGGAAGGGTGTTAAGTTTATCTGGACAAATGAATGTGATGATTTTTTTTTTCAGGAGTTGAAAAGAAGATTTAATGAATGCTCTAGTTTTGGAACTTCCTTCCAGTAATGGTTAGTTTGTTATATATAGTGATGCTTCGTTGAAGGGAATTGGTTGTGTCCTTGTGCAAAATGAACAAGTAATTGCATATTCTTCACGTCAGTTGAAAATTTATGAAGTAAATTACCCTACACATGACTTGGAATTAGCTGCTGTTGTTTTTGCTTTAAAAATTTGGAGGCATCATTTGAATGGAGTAAAGTGTGAAATATATACTGATCCAAAACGTATAAAGTATATATTCACTCAGAAATAATTGAACATGAGACAGAAGATATGGCTAGAATTAATCAAGGATAATGATTGTACAATTCATTACCATCCGGGAAAAGAAAATAAAGTGGCTGATGCTTTTAGTCAAAAAGGTAATGCTTCATTAACCATGCTACGTTTGGAACGAGATCCCTTGGTTTTTGATTTGATGAACTTTGTAATAGAAGTTGTTGGTGCAGTAATTTCTTCTGTTTTGTTTTAGGTATCAGTGAGATCATCTCTATCAGACAGAATTAAGCAAGCACAGAAGAAAGACAGTGGGTTGTAGAAAAAGGCAGAGCTGGTTCAGAAGGGTATGTTGCCTGAATTTAATATTGATAATGATTGTGTTTTGAGGTTTGGGAAGAGATTATTTGTGCTTGCTGATTCATAGTTGAAGAATGAGTTGTTATGTGAGGCTCATAGTTCCCTGTTTTCAGTTCATCCTAGTAGTACTAAGATGTACAGAGATCTGCGGGAGTATTACTGATGGGATGGAATGAAATAAGATATTGCTGATTTTACTGTGAAGTGTTTGACTTGTCAGCAGGTTAAAGTAGAGCGGCAGTTACATAAAGGGATGCTTCAGCCTTTACCAATGATAGAGTGTAAATGGGAAAATATATCCATGGTCTTTTTTGTGGGATTACCGAAGACATCTCGAGGTAATAATACAATCTGGGTTATTGTTGATCGCTTGACTAAATCTGCATATTTCCTTCCTATTCGATATACTTTGTCTCTAAATAAACTTTTTCGAATGTATCTTAAAGAGATAGCCAGGTTTCATAGTGTTCCCCTATCCATTGTATCCGATCGTGATCACAAGTTTAATTCTAACTTTTGGAATGGCCTTCAGAAGTCATTGGGTACTGAATTAAATTTCAATACAGCTTTACATCCTCAATCAGATGGGTAGTCAGAATGAACAATCCAAACATTGGAGGATATACTAAGTTCTTGTTCAATGGACTATCATGGAAGTTGGGACAAACATCTTTCTTTGGTTGAGTTTTATTATAATAACAGTTTTCATTCCAGTATACAGATGGCACCATTTGAGGCATTATATGGGAAGCGGTGTCGAACTCCGGCTTTCTGGGATGAAGTGGTTGAAATGAAGTTGATGGTACTAGAATTGGTAGAATATTTGGCAGAAAAAGTTCAGATGATACAGAGACAAATGAGAATGGCTTAGATCAGGCAGAAGAGTTATGCGGACAACAGGAGGAAGGATCTCTCTTTTGAGGAAGGTGATCATGTTTTTTTCAAAGATTCACCCAGGAAAAGTGTGATTCCATTTGGTAAGAAAGGAAAAGTGAGTCCAAGGTTCATTGGACCATATGATATTCTGGAGAGAGTTGGATCAGTTGCATACCGAGTGGCATTTTCTCTGAGTTTATCTCAGGTACACAATGTTTTTCATGTTTCAATGTTAAGGAAGTACATGCCAGATCCATCTCATGTTTTGAGTCCAGAGGTAGTTTACTTGGAAGAGAATATATATTATGAGAAACAACCTGTTCAGATTCTTGATCATAGGGAGAAATTGTTGCAGAATAAGGTGATTTATCAAGTAAAGGTTTTTTGGAAGAACCACATGAGTGAAGAGGCAACATGGGAATCTGAAAATGAAATGAGGGATAAATACCCCCACTTATTCGATAAGTAAATAAATTGCGGGGATGCAATTTTCTAAAGGGGGGAAGTATGTAACATCCCAAGTAAGTAATTAATAATAGATATTCTTATATATGTCCATTTATGAATTAGATGGTGTTTTAGAGGCTTAAAATGAGAATAAATCCAATCTTATGCATGTAATACTCTAATATTTTTAAAAGATTGTTTTACCTCCTTTTGATGGAAAAACATTATCAAATATAACTTTTGACAATTTTATAATCTATATTTGTTAAAATAAACTTATTCTTTATGATTGATATATTGAAATTTACATTGGATAAATTTCTGGTATTTTTCTGATAATGTTCATTTTTTAATGAATAGTGGAAAGTGTTGTATTTTAATTCAAAACCTCTTTTTAATCTAATTTATTTATATAGTTAGATTATATTTTTAATTGGTTTTAATGTGAAATTAGAATATATTTTTACCACTTAATCCAATGGTTGTCTTTGGAATTAATATCACTTTGAGGTTGGACATAAACGAGTGTCAATCTTTTTAAAGATATTTTTTCTTAAAAACACGCTATTTGATTTGATAGCGGGATTTAATTATAAAATTAATTAATGCAACTTCTATGTTATTAATTTGGTAAAATAGACATCATTTTTGAATTCAGAATATCAAATATTGATTAGGGTGAATTTTTGGTATTTTTCTGAAAAACCTTAATTTTTTATGAATAGTGAAACCACAAAGTGGTAGTTACAAAAATTGATTTTTTGTTTAAATAGAAATTTACCACTTCTATGAATTGAATTTCAAAAATCAAATATAAATGATTTTCATTATTAAGTAAAATGTGGTTCAATGGGATGAAATTTTTTTTTGATGAAAAGTAACTTTCAAGATTTATTAATCGCGATTAAAGGTAATTAGTGTGATTTAAGGTAAAAATGAAATTATAATAAAATGAAAATATCTTGACACTTGTCCTAACCCTATTGGATGAGTCATGGCCGACCAAGACAACCCATGGGTCGATTTTTGGGACCCCATGGATCCACTTCGGTAAGATAATGACATTAATGCCTTTTATTTAAAGTAAAAGTAAAAATGGCACAAACATGTATTTTTTTAACTAAAACAATTTTTACATGGGGTTATACAAGTCATATTTTTCACTATAAATAGTCATTGGAAATCTATAATTATTTACTACATCGTAGTATTTTTTTTTAAAAATTTTTAGTCATTAAATAAATTAAATTATTTATGACATCTTGATGATGCAGTGATTACCTCATTAATGAACGATTTAAATAAAATGAAAATATAATGTAAAATATAAAACTTACACCTGTAAAAGACCTATTTTATGAGTATATTTCAAACCCTTATCACCTTATCCTCGAAATAAATTAATGTGGGACCTCTAAAATCTGAAACTCATTTGAAAAAAAGTAACATTTTATACCTTTCCAAGAGTGCCCCTCCTCTCCTCTTATAAAAGGCCCCCACTTCTACCTCCTTACCCACACTGCTCAAGCCTTTGGCTCGGCCAAGATCTGATAATTTTGTCTCTCCACATTCCTCTCCTCATCCTAGAAGCCTATCCTTTGGTAGGAATCTCTTCAAGAAACCCTTTTGGTTCAAACCAAAGGGAGTTACCCGATTCAAAGGTAAAGTCTTCTCTAATGCTCTTTTGTTTTATTTTGCTTCTCCAACCCCCTAAAATCTTTTTATTCATTTATTTTGTAAAAAAAAAAGTATCTTAAATATACTAGTATTTTGTTATAAGAAGGATTCGAGCTACACCTACACACACCTTCATCTAATGGTTAAAGAACATATTGTTTCTGTGGTTGGTGATTTTCTGCCTCACAAAATAATGATTGATCAATATTTTTTTAACACCTTTCATGGTGGCTATTAATATGTCACTATATTTATATATGATATATATTATGTTTATGTTTTCCTTATTCTTCTGTATTTTCCATTTTTGGCATACCTTTATGGTTTCCATTGTGGGTAAACACGATAATTTCATTTTTGGAAGTGCGGACTACCGCCCCCTCAAAGTGATTTGATTTGTTAATGCCATATGTGGGACATATAAAGGATGGAGTTAATGTTATTATATATTATTATATACTGGAATTATAATATACCCTTATATCGTTATGATTTCACTCCATTAAATACAAAATAGAAATGACAGTAGCATTCATGCTTACGTACGACTTACCGTCTCCATGAACGGTGCATTTCATTTCATACCTCTAAATGTTATATACTATTATAAATACATGTATATACTGGATATACATGATATATATGATATTAAAATCATTAATATCATTCTGGATATAATGAACCTTTGACCACATAAACAACATGTAATCGTAAGAAGTCCATTTTTGACTTATGAACCAGATATCGACAAAACGAACATTATTAACATAAATGATTACATAACATTTATAACATTGTAATAATTTATATAAAATCAATAATAAGCTTGAAAAAGGTTGCTGATCAAGTAAAAATTATCACTAGTTTATTATTCAGGAGATTAAAGAGCAATCTAGTCCCGTCGCACATGAGGTATGGGACTTCGTCTCAATCTCCTTTCATTGAGGCATATTTTGTTGTATACAAAACTTTGTTTTATACGGTGTATAAACCCCTTTTACTTTTACATTTATTCAAAAGGAATATTTTTATACGAAGTGTTTAATAAACAAAAAAAGGGAATGTTTATTTGTCGTACGTATGCGGTGACAACTACTTCTCCGCCGCCGTGACCATTTTTTGAGTTTCGGCTTCCTCTACAAGCCAAAACTTTTTCTGAATGAAAAAATAAATACCATGTTTTACTTTTATTTTATTTTGGCATTGAAAATGGTTTTTATAATGTTTTTATATCAATGTGTTGTATTGATATCTTGTTATTGAAAAGTGGAAATGTTATGTTTCCTTTATGCATGTTTTATGTGAAACGATTATGTTATGGTTCTTGGAAAATTCTTATGAAGACTGGTGGTTCCGTGATAAACTAAGGGCAGGTGAGCCCGATATAGCTCTCCAATGCATTGGGTAACGTGAAGGAGTTAAACATTAAGGTTTCTCCGAATATATTTAGGGAATATACAATGATGGGTATTCCAAACGTAACCATGAGGGTTACTCCCTACGTAAGAATGTTATGAATGCCTCAAGTTACCTCAATGTCTTCTAATTTCTATGATTTTTTCATGATTTTATGAGGTATTTGAATATGATTTATGAGTAAATTATGATTCCATGCATGGACTAATGTTTTCATTTTGTACTTTTATATCCCTTACTGAGCTTTTTATGCTCATCCCAAGTTTTTGAAATGTTTTTCATAGGTCAAGGGAAAGGTACATGATGTGATGATAGTGTCAAGGAAGTGTCAAGAATGAATCCATGTTTTATTTTAAATATGTTTTCGTTGATGGGAAAAATGATTACTATATTTTATGTAACCAATTTGTTTAAATGTGGAATGTAATGCATGTTTTATGATCTAATTCTCTAAAACTCTAAACCTGAAAAGATCCTCAACGTGTATTCTTGAATTAACTCAAGATTAAGTAATGTTTAAGGTTGGGGCCTTATAATTACTAGGTAAATATCACTGACTAGCATGATAAGGCTTCATTCATAATAGTCATTTGATGCGTAACAATGATTTTGATTTATCATTTTGGAATTATAAACTTTTTTGGACAGGTCTATAGTTGAATCTTTCTCCTTGGCATGACCAACAATGGTAGGTTAGGTATATGATGCTTCAGAGGGAGTAGAGCTAGGCGTGTCCTTCAGTGCATTGATTTTATAATACATCCTACCTCATGGAAGTGACTCTAATTCAGACATAGAACTGTAGGTTACCCTATGTATCACACGTGGAATGATATGGAAGATAATTTGGGAAATGATCTCTGATAATCCATTGAAAGGGATGAACTCGCATTTGTGCCAACTTCAAGAACTATTTAGCATAATAAGATTTGGTGGATTTGATTATCATCCAATTTATAATGCAGTGAAAGAGACTGATCATCAGTAATAGAAGGAGAATAAACATTGGTAGGACGTTATAAAGGTCAAAATACTTAACACTGATGAGGGTTTTAGAGATGTATTGTCCTAGGTAGAGGACAACCATAGTTCCAATTTGGCAGAGTTTGATTAGAAAATCAAGGAGCAATCAATTGAATTTTAACTCCTTTAGAAAGAGGTGTACCACCTTCATAAAGAGTTGGATGCCTTTCAATAGGGACTTGTAAAACCCCATTAATCAATAGGAGAAGATCATATGGAAGGGATTACTAACATTGGGGCTAACATGAATGAACATAATAAATCCAAGGAGACTAAATATCATCAACTATATAATCATCAACAAGAGGTTGACATGACTCAGGAGGCTATGCAAAAAATGAAGAGTCATGGTGAAAGATTTATGTAATATAAGACACATAGACTCCATTTTTGGATGTTCCTCTAGTTTTGTTACCTAAAGGAAAATTATTTTGTCTCTGATCATTTTTATGTTCATCCCTACTACTTTTCCTATAATCATAAAAAATATTAAATATTTTCATATCTCTACATCATCATACCAACTAATCATAATTACAATAATATGGAAGGGGGTGCTCATCATTTTTTATATAATCCAATGGTCCTTGTGAGTGTAGTTTGAATGTTTCTATAGTAATATCAAAAACCCTATAATCATTGTGTTTTATTACTTTTATTGATCAATACTTTATAAACAATAAACAATGTAGGTCTAGTGAGCTGAGTCTCAGCTTTTCTTTGGAATTACCTTTACAGGTTTTCAGTGTGGTGAGTACTAAATCTCTTTTTATAGATTGTTTAAATTAATTTATATTGGAATAATAATTCTATTATTTTAGGTCAATCAATATTCACCATAAATTTTTAAATTAGAATCCTAATAAGGCTTGATGGATTCGAATGTCCCGATATCTTTTATTTTCAATACTTTAATAGGGAATCATCAGTCATGGTTTTTATGGTCACCATATCAAAAATTTAAAATCTAATAATAGAAGAGGTATTTTCCATGAAAAAAGTTACTTCAATTTTACAAACCCCTTATGGGGATGTATTATGAAGGGCCATTTAGGGCATACGTTTCATAGCCAAATAGTGGAATCATTTGGCTGACATGCCCATTGTGTGGGTGACTTATGCAAGGACAACTGGGGAACATACTACATAGTTAGGTAAAGTTGTCCCTAGATATTTTTACATAATATTATTTATAGAAAAATGGGTTTATTATTTGGATTCCTTAAGACCATAGTCGGTGTCTTTTACAAGGAATAGTGTTTGACAATAAAGTGGACAATCTGTAATGATATAGGACATGAATGGGGAACCACTTCTACAAGAGTTTAATTTATAAAAGAGGGTATATTTGTTCAAAATTTACATTATGATATTTTCTATGCATTTTAAGGTCTCGCTTCAAAGATATTATGTTGTGCAGTTTCATATAATAAAGTAGGGACATTATGGTTTTTTTAATTATTATGATATGATGTTTAATGTCATGCATCATGGAAATTGGGTGGCTTTGCGGTTTCAAGTCATGCAGAAAAGACATTATGGTATTTAATTTAAGGTCTTTAGCTCTAACCAAATACTTGATGGATCTACAATTCTTGGTAATTTTAATTTAAATTTTCTTCCATATTCATGTATTAAAAGGGATAATTAAAAATTGTGAATAAGGGATTTCCAAATCATAAGTGTGATATAAAAAAAATGGACTAATGTCATTAGATGAGGTATCTTCTAAAAATAATGTTACCTCTGCTAGAAAAAACCCATTATGGAGGATATATTATGCAGGGCCAACTGGGGAATATGTTGCATAGCCAATCAATGGAATCCTTCTACTAATAGGCACATTATGTTGGAGAATTTTATACAAGGCCAACAGAGGCACATACTTCATATTCAGGTAATGGACATATCAATAATTATAAAATTCTATTTCTCAAATACAATGAATGTTTATGGAGATTCAGATCATATTAATTACATAGTCTGGTTTTTGGATAAACATACTTGAATATAGAATGGGTATTTCTAGTAGTGATTTCCAAAGAACCGGATAAATTGAATTTCTACAAAGGTCTAACCAAAATGTATGTATTATTGTTCCTATAGTTTTAGGTCATCTGACATGGACCAAAATGTTATGGAAACAATAGAGGATTATGTGGATGAATGTCCCACGGTTATTCCAATATTCTTTGAACACATAGAGATGAAAAATGCAAACTTCATTCTTTGAGACTTTTAGTTTGGGAGAAAGTATATGTGAAAAATACACAAAGGTTGACCACTTTAAATTATAGTGCTCTAGCATATCTATATTAAATCATAAAGGGATACAATATGCTTCTCCTAAGAATGAAGTCACCACACATTGATAAACCTATTATGAGGGTGTATTATACAGGGCTAAACTAGGGCATGTTCTGCAAATCCAAACAATATAATCCTTAGGCTAACATCTCTGTTATGTTGTAAAATTATATACAAGGCCAACTGGGGCATGTACTGCAATGCTAGGAAAAAATATATCTCAGGTATTAGACATTTTGTCACCAAAAAGTGATGAAATATTATGAATACATATAAATATTTACATATTAGGAGTATGACGTGTGAAAAAGGAATTTTCCAATGCCTAAAAGAATTGTTTGAACTGATGTTATCCATGAATTTATATTCTCATACGTAGATCTGACCCATATGTATAAAAGGGGGAATATCTTATTTCCATGATGGGTTCACTGAGGAGAGGGACCAAAAAAATTGTCCTGTATAAATATTGATTGTATGTAGGATATGGGGAATTTTCCATTATCTCATGGATGAGACTAGGATCTAAGACCTAGTTTTCACTATGTATCTAAAATGGGATGATAATTAAGACATACATTGTACTTTAAATATCGTGGATTTTAACATCATGCAACGAGGACTATGAATTTACCACTATGAAGGGAAAGGGTAGATCCGTTCATTTTTATGTCATGTGCTAAAGACATTAGTTGTGCAGTTCAACATCTTGTAGTAAGGACTCCAGTGTATTGACCTGAAATTTTAAAAGGAAATGTAGTTGAACTAGGGCATGGGGTCCAATAATCACTACATATCATGTCAGCGTAGGAATCAAGATGCACATTTTTTATATCTACGAGTTCATGTGTAATGTGAGAAGTCGTATTAGACATTATCATATAGATATGACTCATATATATGAGAGTAGATGATTTTTCCTTTCATAATGCTACTGATCCCATGATTAAAAATCTAGACATCAGAACATATATTATAAGGGTGATAATCAAGCCACACATATTTCTATAATGAAATTCCATCCAATTTATCATTATATGGTGAGAACATATTGTGTATCATTTATGTTATTGCAACAGGGATCACTTATAACCTCAATAGGAATTGAGACACCTTATTTATGTAGATAATATCTTTACTGAATTCCTATGCCCATGTGATCTATGCATGATGTGAGAAACAGGGATAAGGAAATGTTTTATTGGCATCACAAAGGAGTCCCAAGTGAAGGATAATGGTGTGATAATTATGTGGTGGTTAAGCAAAGGTATAGGGAATGAGAAGCACTATGAATCTATCTGGGGAAAGAATCTAGAAACACCTAATTCTTGTGATTGTTCCCCATATTAATCAGGCTTTGATGTGGGGAATATGGATTTTTATAATGTCCATGACGATTGTTGGGCATACAGTCAGAAGTATAGGAATTACCATGTATCTCATTGTTGTAAAAATAAACATAGACTTTATTGGAAATAACCACATGTATATATGACTCATACATATGGAAAAGGAAGGGCATTTTCTCTTCCAAAATATTTTATGAGACCAGATTTGGAGATTCATGCATCACTATGTATCTTATTGGAATGACAATCAAACCACACAAAGTTCTTAAAATGTTCCATGTGTAGGTTTTACACATACACACAGAGAAAGGAGGATTTTATTTTATTTATGGTTATACCTAAGATATATGATTTGGGTTTCACTACCTATCTCATTTGAATAAGAATCAAGACACACGTAGTTCATGAAGAAATATTCCATGTGCACGTTTGATTCATGCACACAGGGAGTGAAGGAATTTGTTTTTGTCATAGTTGGGCAAAATATTGGAGATATGGACATTTATATGTATCTCATTGAAATGATAATAAATCCATACATAGTTTTTTCCATGAATGTTATCATCATGTGGAAAGGACCAAGGTAACCTGATGTGAAAGATACATTGCAACTGATCGTAAGAATACAATTCTGGGTGTCAACCAGACCACACATAGAGTATAAAAGGTTCCATGGGTAGATTTCATTCATACTCAAGAAGTAAATCTTCCTAACTATTAATTGTTTCTAGAACCTATATTATAAGTTCAAGCGTCACAACTATAACACCCCAAGATTTCATAGTACGTTATTTCTTCAAAGTAATGTAATAACTTGCATTACACACAACACCGAGTTCTAGCGCACCATGACTTACCAAACTAGCCGTTCAAAAGAGGTTATGAATAATATTAACTGTATTTTGAACATTATATAATCCTTATAATTTTATAATCAATATTATGAGTTTCTTAGACACGATGTAAGAACATATTGATTTTTTTCAGATAAAAATAGTATTTTTCGAAAAATGCAATTTTACCGCCTTTTAATGGCGAAACTTTTTTAAATACAATATTTGAAACTTTTATATATTCAATTTGAAAAAATAAACATTTTATTTAGCATCAGGACATAATAATTTAGTTTCAATAAATTTTTGGTGTTTTTCTAATAACTTTCGTATTTGGGTGAATAGTGAAAATACTATATTTTAACTGAATTTTTTTTTTAATCAAAATAATTTATAGTGATAAATTATAAATATTAATGTTTTGGAAGTATAAATGGATTATATTTTTACTTTTTAAACCAATTATAGTCATTGTACATAATTTCACATTTATACTAGAAATAAGTAAGTGTCAATCTTTTGATAGTTATTATTTCTTAAAAACACGCTTTTTGTTTTGACAACTGGAATTAATTTTAAATTAATTTCTCCCAGTTATGTGTTTTCAATTTAGAAAAATGGATTCCATATTTGGAATCAAGTGGTCTAAATTTTTTAAATAGGTAACTTTTATTTTTATATATTTTGAATAATTACGTCGGTAAAAAGTTTATTTAACATGGTTAAAAGGTATATCCGGTAAATAAGGGTAAAAATTAAAATTAAAATAATATTAAATTACTCTTACACATGTCGTAATCCTATTGGATGATACATGTACGACCATGATAATCTTTTGGTCGATTTTGGGACCCTATAGAGCCACTTGTAAGTGATAATTACACTTTATATTAATTATGTTAAATTAAATACAAAAATGACATAGGCATATATCTTTTATTATAACAATTTTTACATAGGGTTATACATGTTTTATCTTTGAATATAAATATTCATTAGAAATATAAATCTATTTCCTACATAATGGTATTTAATTTATAATTTTTATACATTGAATAATTAAATTTATTTATAACACAATGATAATGCAGTATTTTCCTTTTTAATGAAATAATTAAATAAATGGTATTATAAATGTTACAATAAATATAATTTTAAAGTTTTGATGACATCCAATAATTTTATAGGTTAATATGACATTTTAGGATTTATTAAAAGAATATATTTAGTAATAATAATATTTTTATGACTTTAACAAAATCAATTATTAAATAGTTTCAACATTGACATAAAATAGTTTTAAAACAAATTATATTATTAATTGATATTATATTCCTAAAAATATAAGGTTTGTCCAAAGGACTTATATAATGATAGGTGTATCATTAATGAAACACTTTGGTTTCTCTTGGAAGTATATAGTAAGTGTATCAACCATATAATATAAAAATTCAAAGAGAGAGGGTAAATGTCATACTATTTAACAATGAGTTAAATCTAAAAGATAAAGTTAATATAGAGACACAAACCTATATAAAAACTATTGGTTGAGTGTTTTTCAAACCATAACCATTTTATACTTTATATAATCCACTTTGGAGCCAATATAAACCGAAAATTATTTTATTATAAAATAATATTTCTATCTTTTCCTAAGGTGCCCCTCACTCCTCTTATAAAAGGGCACTCACCCTTCTCTATAATTCACACCTTCAAAGCCATTTGGCTCAGACAAACTCTGCCCAAATACCCTCTCAACTTTTCTCTCTTCATCTTATATTCATTACTTTAGTCATAAAGCCAACACAAGGATCCCTTTTGATCAAATCAAAAGGAAGAACCCGAAGAAGAGGTAAATATTACATCACCTCTTTCAAGTTCCTTTCTTCTTCCACTTACTTTTTCTTTGTTGTTTCCATTCAAAAATAATAAATCATGTATCTTCTATATACTGTGATGTTATTATAAATATGGAATAAAAAAATTCATTATTCTCTTCATCCTTTGAATGACATGTCACCATACGTGCGTACGTACAGCTTACCGTCTCCACGTCGTGGTGTAATTGTTATTCAATACATTATTAATTGGATGGGTATAATTATGATGTGTAATTGATGTAAATAATAAATATAACATTATAATTATTCTTTATATATGATATAACATCCAATTCCACACCTTTAAAAAAATTATATTGTCTCTTATGCGTACGTACGGATTACCGTCTCCACGATGTTATGAGATTCATTTCCAAGTTCACCATTAATCGACGATTATAAAAATATATATTACTAATAAATATGTAATATATTTCATAATAATTCTACTAAATATATATATATATATGTATGTATTTAATTACTTACATATATCTTATTCACTTATGTCCGTTCAATACGATATGAAAACAGAAACTACGTTTTTGCGTGCGTACGGCCTACCGTCTCCATAAACGGCATTTTCCATTTCATTTATCTATCTTTTATAAATATTTATATTCTAAATATGTAAGATTTATAAATCAAGTTTTATATTCTGGAAGTATGTAAATCATGATCTAAATGATACGATCAATAATAAGAAGTTAAAATATGTATGATAAAGAAAGATATTATTACCCAAAATATTAATTTAACATGAAAATCATTATTAAATGGGTAGTATAAAGTCATAAAATAATCATGTATGAAATAATAAATATGAATATGGTTTTGGTTTTGGTATAATATAATAACGTACAATGGTCATTATACAGGTGGTTAAACGTACCCTCGACCAAAGGAAAGTGCAAGGTAATGGTTAATTTCACAATCTCTTTATTATCTGAGGTTGTTTTTATGTAAGAATCTACATGGACATATTTATTATCCATGTCCATGTTTCATGAAAGAGTTTTCAAAATGGATTCTTTTAAGTGATTTTTTTTTACAAAAACATCTTCTTAATTGTTTTAAATATTTATTCCTCTAAATCATTCTCGTTAATGTCCATGTTTTCAAAATGGTTTTTAAGGATTTATCTATATGGAAATGAATGATTTTAAAATGTTAATTCATTTCAAAAGATTCAAAGTGGTCTGAGATACTTTTATTCAAAATTTTCATTAAATTTCTTCTATTATAAATTGTGTGACTTTTAAATGTTTTCATTAAAAATGGATATTTCTCTAAAAAAGTTTTACATATCATTTTCATCTAAGTCAACATCCTTTGATGGATTTTAAACTTGTTTGAAGATGATTTATTATTATACAAATATTCCATATTGTATTGATGGTTTTGTGATATGTTTGACTGTGGATGTGTTATATTTATACTATTCATGGTTTATGGATAAATTATTAACATTTCGTATGCTAGTTTTAATATGAATATTTATGTTATGTGTAAACCTTTTAATATGAGGAATGCATTGGACTTAGTATATGACGGGTGGAGCCTGCTATAGCTCCTCGATGCATCGGTAGGTCTCATGATAAAAACTAGTGTCTTGGAACAAGGTCTTGAAAAAATTATTATTTGTAGTCTTTTCACAAGGCCTTGACTATGTGGTTATGAAAGTATGGCATTAGGCATTACATCATTTTGAAAGTGGATATTGACATTTCATGTGATTATTCCACTGGCAGAGTATCCATGTGAGTAAGTAAATGGAATTATGTTGATTTATATTTTCCATATTATGAGGAAGTTTATGTTGAATAGGCTTTTGTTTTAGTTTTATAAATTTCCTAAAATGTTTATGCTTATTTATGAATGTTTCAGATATATTTCTTACCCTTATTGAGTGTTTGGGATCCCCCCTTTCTATGTTTTATTTTTCCCAGGATTCCAAGATGTGTATTGTGATTGATATATAGGGTTAATCCAAGAAAATAATAGAGTTCATAAAGGATTATTTATGTTGTTTTGTATGTTATAAAGTTTAATGTAACATTCATGTATGTAATCTATTTTCCAAGACTGCTAAACCGATCAGTCCTTTGGGACTTGATTCCTTGTAATCATGCCAATTTTTTAAAATAATGCATCGACTTTGGGATTTTGGGGTCAGTGCGTTACAGTTGGTATCAGAGGAAGTTTAACAATAACCATGGAAACTATATTTAGATAAACTATGATTAGAGCACATTACCCTAAGATAGACATTGAGTTTTAGTATAGAGGAACATTTTAAAATTTTGGTACTGTAGAGATTTTGTGAGTTTTCCAAGAAATACATCCTTGTATCGATACGAGCAGGTAGAGGAGGCTCTAACACATATGTACCTAGGGTTAAACCTTGAAAACACCGCATTGAGATAGACTTGAACGAATACTGGTGCACAACAATAGGCCTTGTTGTACTCTTGGTTACGACACTCCCAGGGGATATGCTTAAGACAATTCTCATTTTCTTTAAAACCCATTATAAAGGGTTTATGAGTATATACTTCTTCAAAGAAAACAATTTTTTTATTATTATGGATTATATCCATAAACTGTTCAATTTATGTTAGGTGTTATAAAAGTTTTGAATTATTAATTGCAATTCATAAACTGACCTAGTGTAAGCCATTTTATAGAAATCGCACTCAGTAGAAGGAATGTAAACTCCAGCAATGCATATGATCCAAAGATTAAGAAGAATCATAACTTTCATGGTATTGAGCCAACATTTAGAATAGAAATTGTTCCCCATGTATTCTCAACATATGAAGAAATAGTATCATCTGTTAATAAGATATGTAAAAAATTATCTATGTCCTATGGCGTTGAAGGGATGAAAGAAAATAAAAGGATGGAAGACAGAAATATGGATAAAGGGAAGAGGGAAAAGAAGGATTTTCTCATATGTGATAACTGTGGAAAGAATCACATTGGTAAATGCATGAAGGGAATGGGATTTTGTTATAAGTGTGGATAAAAAAGGACACCAAGTATGTGATAAATAAGTATTTTCCCATATGTGATAAATTTCATGTTATGATACTATCTCAAATGAAGAGGAATGACTAGTGTTATTATGTTGTTATTATAGAATTATTTCATTTGAGTGTTGTATCAACAATATAGTAGTTATATGAATTATGAAGATAAATAAGGATTGTACTGCAGTACTATTTTATTGAGGATTTGAGAATATATGGTTCTAAGAAATGTGACTTAATAGTAAGCTACACTTTTTAGAAAATACATGGTTGAAGGAAAGGTAATCCTTAATATGGTTCTGATAAAGAGGTAGTGATTTTTGAATAATAGATGGTTGATTTCAATAAATTATATTGGATATTCTTGACTTCCATGAAACTGATTAATGATTTGTATATTTCATCATTGTAGGATTTTACATCATTTTTTGATAGAAAGAGTATATCATGTATTCTATAATTAATAAGGGATCATGAATGTAATAAATAAGTTTTTATGGTAATTCAGGATGTTTTAGTGTTTTAAAAGAATACACGATGAAGGTGACCACATGTTATTACATAGAAAAAAGGATCATCATTGTTTTTATCTTCCTTAAAAATTTTGGACTGTGAGATTGGATAGAAGTATTTTGGATAAGTTTGGTTTGAGATTATTATTTTGTATTTCCATTAAAAGGACAACCCAGAGGTTGGGCGGAAACCTGTCACGTCCGGCAAGGCCGTGAGATGTGAACCCATAGCTCTAGCCACCCCTCTCCCCCGGTCTCTCTTACCCGAGCCAGGCACCCGACCTTGTTTCCCTCTCGCCCCTCCCCTTTGGTGGAGGATCAGTGCGTGCTTCCCCCTGTGGGGATACCTCTTGGTGCCCCCCGTCCTGCTCCTGAGCTTCCTCCATCGTCGCTGTCTGTTGTCGCGCTAAGGTGCTCGGTCTTGTACTCTTTTTCCACAACCTGTTCGTTTCCCCTCCAGTCCGGTCTGGATCTGCTTTCCCTCTTGTGCAACGTATTTTTTCAGGGGCCTCACCTATCGGAGCTAATTCCATGTGTCTTCTTTTTTCCCGAAACACAGTTGACCCTTCCCTCTCCCCCCTCTCTTCCTAATGGCACCCAGGATCCTCCTGGATTCCCGTGTGCTGGCCTTTCCCCCCTGGAGGTCTCCCCTCGTGGATCTCCCCTCTTTCTTGGCTCCTCAGTCCATGCCCTCCCCTTTTATCCCAAATCCATCGGAGAGCATCCTCCCTTCCCTGCTTCTGCCTCCCCTTCGAGCCCACCAGCAGGTTCCCCAAGCTTGAGACCCAATGGCCACGTCCAGGCCTTCGGGGTTTCTTCCAGTGGAAGCAGCTCAACCCCTTCCTCCCCCCAGGGACCTTTCCTTCTTGGGTCATCGATGGGCTGCAAGGATGGTGGTGTTTTCACTTGATCAAGATCAAATCTTCAAAAGGATTTCTCATCCTCCCACCTCAAGAAGGCCAAGAGTTCTGGATCCAAAGTCAAAACTTTGTTAGTCCAATGATATCCCTGATCATATGGAATGCTCGGGGATTAGGTGTCCGGGCTAAGATGGACTTCCTTGCCTCTGAAATCAGGAAACACATGGCCTCTCTTGTCTCTATCCTTGAGCATAAGAAAAACACCAGAATGCTACATGATTTCTCCTAGAGAATCAGGATGTATAACTCTATGCATGTTGATCACATTAACAAGCACATCTAGATTTTCTAGCACATGGACCTCTTTGTTGATCTGGTTCAAGTAGGTGATCAATTCATCACTACAAAAGTGTCACGTGATGACACTTCTGTTTTTATATCCTTCATCTATAGAAGTTGCGATGCTGGCCAACGGGAATCTCTATTGCAAGATCTTAACTCCTTTGATCCTGACAGCCTCCCATGGATAGCTGGGGGGATTTCAACATAATTGCCGATCTGGACGAGAGGAAAGGAAGGGGTCCCTTAAATAGAAGGGCTAACCTGGATTTCAAACATTTCATGGAAAGGAAAGGTCTCAATGATCTAGGATTCTCCGGTGATCGGTTCACCTGGTGCAATAATCAAAAAGGATCTCACCGCTCATGGAGTCGCATGGACCACTGTCTGGAAAATATGCAAGCCCTCTCTACCTTCACTAACTCAAAGGTGACTCACCGTGTTCGCGGCTTATCGGGCCATTCTCCTCTCTTGGTCTCTTTGTCTACAGGGCGGAACTCTCAGGACAGATTTTGGTTTTATCTTCATTGGGACAGCTACCCGGGGTTCCACGATCTGGTGAGAGAATTTTCGAACGATCAAGCTCAGGGTCATACGTGGGTGGAAATCCACAATAAACTGAGAATACTAAATATGAAGTTACAAGTGTGGGCGAAAGGGAATCCCCCCATCGACGGAGACATCGACGCTGCCATGAAATATGTTGAGGATCTTGAGAGTAGTCTGGAAAATACTTAGGACGATCAATTTTTGAAGTCCTCTCCAGGATGAAAGAAACTCTGTCGGATTTGATCCCTAGACAGGAGCATTTGGCGTGCGAAAAATCCAGGATAAAATTGATTAGAGAGGGAGACAAGAACATGTAATTTTTCCACACGTGCATCAAGGAGAGGAAGCTCTTAGGGAACCCGAACATCCTCCTAGACGACGACACCTACACAGATGATAGAGATACCGTGGGAAGACTGGAACACTCATTTTTTAGGGACCTCGTCGCTGGGAAAAATCCCCGAATGCTGAACGGGTACCTGGAGTGGAATAGCGAGATTTCTGATGTGATCCCTATAAAACTCTTGCAACGGGACAATGATATCCTCAGAATAATACCGGATGAAGAGGGGATTCATGGGGCTATGAAGAACCTCAACCCAGAAAGCACCCCAGGTCTGGACGGCTTCCCGAGCTCCTTCTTCAGATCTGTGTGGGACGTGGTTAAAGAGGATATCATCTCTTCCATCCAGAAATTCTTTCGAGGGGAGGATTGCCTCGGGTTTCTTGTGCCACAATAATAGTCCTCCTTCCCAAAAATAAGAATCCTTCTTCCCTCTCACACTACCGACCAGTGAGTCTATGCAACTTCCCCTATAAGATTCTGGCTAGCTTAATCAACAACAGACTCTATGTTCATCTTCCCCGTTGGATCTCCTTAGAGCATCATGGGTTTGTGAAAGGGCGCTCAATTTAGGGTGCTATCGCTCTGGATCAAAAAATGATCTTTTATATCAATCTCAAGACCCATATCTCTAACATCGCCATTAATATGGACATGAACAAAGATTACGACCATGTTGACTAGGGCTTCATTAATAAGGTGTTGGCAGGTATGGGTTTCTCCTCTTGGAACATTGATCTCTTGTTCAGATGCTTCAGCTCTGCATATCTGGAAATCACCTTCATGGGGAAGAGATATGGTTTCTTTATGTCCATTCGTGGCCTCAGGCAAGGTGACCCCATTTTTTCAAGCCTCTTTATAATATCCCAGGATTTCCTTAGCCGCCTCCTTCATAGGAGAATCAACAATGGTTTGATCCATCCTTTTCGCAGACACCAGTGGTATCCCTCCATTTCACACCTTCTGTTCGCGGACGATACATTCATTTTAATGAATTACAACAAGAGATCTCTCAGAGCCTTCAACAACCTGATGTCAGCGTAATGTCACTAGAGTGGCTAGGTCATCAAAAAGGCCAAGAGCGACTTCTTCATTTCCAGCAGATGATTGCCTGGTCAGATCTCCTCTGTGCAGCAGATCCTTGACAAGAAACAAGGGTCATTTCCCTTGTAGTACTTTGGGGATCCTATTTCCTCAAGCAGGATCTAGATTAGGGACTTGGATTTCTTAACGAGTAGAATCATGGACCGGATTCTCAACTGGAAGAACAAATATTTATCCTTCGGGGGCCGGATAGTTCTGGTTAACAGTGTCCTTATAGCCACTCCGATTCATTCTCTATCAGCCACTAAAGTCTTAAAAGTTATTATTAATAGAATTGAGATGATTCTGGACAGATTAATTTGGGATCCCTTTTCGGAAGGGAGGCGCCATTGGGCCTCCTGGAGCAGGGTGGCTTGTCCGGCGGGGGAATTAGGAATCAACGTCTGAAGCCTCTCGGATACCCTGGAATGCATGCATGGAAAACTTTCTTGGGAAGTTCTTGAACAACGCACGCTCGGGGGGACCACCATGAATAATTCCCATTCTGGAATTTCGACCCAATCCGAGAGCCAAGCCTCCCCACTCTGGTCTGCGATCTCCCCTCTGATTACGGCCACTCAACCCCACATCCAGTGGGTCATAGGAAAGGGGGACATCTCCTTTTGACACCACAACTGGGTCGGGACCTCTTTTGGTTTCCTGGGATGTCCATATGCCGATATCTACTTCAGGGAGGCTAGCCGCTACCCTTATTTTATCAAGGCTGTCTTGGATGAGGATCAACATGAGGTTTTCAATCTCATTGAACTATGTACGGAGCTGAAAAAATGTGTCTTTACTCCCTCTGCTTCAGGGGCTTTTACAGCAAAAGATTTCTGGCATTCCCAGGCGGTGCATGGCCATTCAGACTATTTGAAGGAGACTCTCTAGCCTCGAGGAATTATAGCGAAGTACAACTTCCTCACATGGAGGATAAGGAACAAAGCGGTTCCAACGGATGACAATGTCAAGGGTTGTGGCATACCTCTGGCCTCGCACTACCCTTACTGCAGTCGACATAGGGAGGAGTCGGTGGCCCACCTTTTCTTTGAAGGTGAGTGGGCGCGTGCAGTCTGGAATTATTTTGGAGACTTCACCGCGCTTTCTATCCAGAACATGGTGGACTTGGATTTCTACGAGAGGTGGTATCACGACGCGGGTGAGAAGGGTATGGAGAGGCTGGCTCACATGATGGTCATGCATGCAGGTTGCTGGTGTATTTGGCTAGAGAGGAATAAGTGCAAGCATGAGGAAGGCCATGCTTCAGATAGATCCATTATTTCTAGTACAAAGAACCTCCTCCTTGATATAGCGAGCCTCCTCTGCAACTTGCGGGAAGAACTTACCCTTAAAAAACTTCAAGTGCTCATCCATGCACCCTTCCTAGTACCAGTTTGAATAGAGGCATCTGGGTCTCCTGGTCCACGATTCTGTCGGCTTTGTTTTCCTGGCTTTTTCTGGATGCATGGGTTGCGGTTCATCCCTTCAAGATGAAGCCAAGGCGATGATCCATGGCCTCTGGTTATGCCAGGAGAAGAGTTTGGAGTTGTCCGATGTTGAAACTGATTCGCTGCTCCTCTATAATGCCTCGTGTGGAATCGATTCCACTCTGTGGTCAATCCTCTACATCATCAGAAAGTGTCGGAGCCTGCTTGGCAACAATACCAAAGTGATGCACTCCTAGAGCGAGGGAAATCATGTTGCCGACTACCTTGCATCAATTACAGTTCATGGTCCTATTCCAATTCTCCTGCATGACTCTAATAGCTTGTCTCCAAAGGGGGTCAATCTGATTAGGGGAGATTCTTTGGTCCTCCATTACTTCAGGCCCCCATAGGCCTTCTTTGTCCTAGATGCTTTGATTGGTGGGTCATTCTTTTGTATTTCTTAATATAAAATTATTCCCTTTGCTCAAATTTTGAGGACCCAATTTATTGAAGGAGGGATAATGTAACGCCCCAAGATTTCATAGTACGTTATTTCATCAAAGTAATGCAATAACTTGCACTACAGGCAACACCAAATTCTAGCGCACCCTGACTTACCAAACTAGCCGTTCAAAAGCGGTTATAAATAATGTTAACTGAATTTTGTACATTATATAATACTTATAATTTTAGAATCAATATTATGAGTTTCTTAGACATGATGTAAGAACAAATTCATTTTTCAGATAAAAGAAGTATTTTTCAAAAAATGCAATTTTCCCACTTTTTAATGGAGAAATTTTTTAAATAAAATATTTGAAACTTTTATATATTAAATTTTACAAAATAAACGACTTTTTTAGAATATGGACATAATAATTTAGTTTTAATAAATTTTTGGAGTTTTTCTGATAAATTTCATATTTGGGTGAATAGTGAAAAATACAATATTTTAACTAAAAAAAACTTTTTTTGTCAAAATAATTTATAATGATAAATTATAAATTTTAATGGTTTGGAAGTATAAATAGATTATATTGTTACCATTTAATCCAATTCTAGTCATTATACATAATTTCACATTTAAACTAGACAAAAGTAAGTGTCAATCTTTTGATAGTTATTATTTCATAAAAACACGCTTTTTGTTTTGACAACAAGAATTAATTTTAAATTAATTTATGCCACTTCTGTGTTTTGAATTTATAAAAACGGATTCTATATTTGGAATCAGGAGGTCCAAATTTTCTCAATAGGTAAATTTTATTTTTAGACATTTTGAATAATTACATCGGTAAAAATTTTATTTACCATGGTTAAAGGGTAAATCTGGTAAATAAGTGTAAAAAATAAATTATAATAATATTAAATTACCCTAACACATGTCCTAACCATATTAGATGGTACATTTCCGACCATGGGCATATTTGGGTCGATTGTGGGACCCCATGGAGCCACTTGTAAGTAATAATGACTCTTTATATTAATTAAGTGAAAGTAAATACAAAAATGACATAAGCATATATATTTTAGTATAACAATTTTTACATAGGGTTATACATGTTATCCCTTCAACTATAAATATTAATTAAAAATCTAAAAATATTTCCTACAAAATGGTATTTTATTTATAATTTTTAGACATTGAATAATTAAATTTATTTATGACACAATGATGATGCATTATTTTCCTTATTAATGAAAAAATCAAATAAATGTTTTTATAAATGTTACAATAAATATAATTTGAATGTTTTGATGACATAAACGAATTTAATAGGTTAATATGACATGTTAGTATCGATTAAATGAATTTATTTCTAATTAATAAATTTGTTAGGACTTTCACAAAAATCAATTATTAAATAGTGTTAAAATTCACTCAAAAGGGTTTTTAAAAAAAATATTATATTATTAATTTATTTTATATTCCTAAAAATAAAAATTTCAGCCAAAGTACTTATATAATTATAGTTGTATCATTAATTAACCACTTGGGTTTCTCTTGTAAGTATATAGTATATTTATTAACCATATAATATAAAAATACAAAAAGATATGGTAATGTCAAACTATTTAACTAAGAGTTAAATCTATAAGATAAATTTAATATAGTGACCCAAAACTGTCTCAAACCTATTGGTTGAGTTTTTTTCTTCCCATACACAAATTATAATTTAAATAATCCACTTTTTATCCATTATAAACCACAAATTAATTTACTATAAAATAATATTTCTATCTTTTCCAAAGGTGCCCCTCACTCCTCTTATAAAAGGGCACTACACCTTCTCTCTAATACACACCTTAAAATCTATTTGGCTTGTCCAAACTCTGCCCCAATACCCTCTAAAATATCCTCCCTTCATCCTAGAGGCCTTAATTTAGTAATAAATCCAATATAAGGAGCCCTTTTGATCAAATCAAAAGGAAGAACCCGAAGAAGAGGTAGATATTCCATCACATCTTTCAAGTTTCTTTATTCTTCCTCTTCCTTTTTCATTGTTGTTTCTATTATAAAATAATAAATCCAGTATCTTATATATAATTTGATGGTATTATATATATGTTACAACCAAATTCAATATTCCATCCATCCTTTGAATGACATGTCACCATACGTGTGTATGTACGGCTTACCGTCTCCATGTCGTGGTGTAATTGTTTTTCCAAACATTATTATGTGGATGGGTATAATAATGATGTTTAATTTATGTAAATAATAATTATAACATTATAATTATTATGTATATATGATATGACATCCAATTCCACACCTTTAAGGAAAATTATATTGTTGCTCGTGTGTACGTACGGATTACCGTCTCCACGACGCGATGAGATTCATTTCCAAGTTCACCATTCATCGACGATTATAAAAATATATATTACTAATAAATATTCAATATATTACATAATAATGCTACTAGATATATATATGTATGTATCTATTTATTTATTTAAGTACATACATATATCTTATTCACTTACTTCTGATCAATACGATACGAAAACAGAAACTAAGTTTATGCGTACGTACGAACTACCCTCACCATAAACAGTGTTTTCCATTTCATATATGTATCTATTATAATAATTTATATTCAAAATATGTATCATTTATAAATCAAGGTTTATATTATGGAATTATTTAAATCATGATCTAAATTATATGATCAAGAATAACAAGTTAAAATATGTATGATAAAGAAATAGATTATTACCCGAAATGTTAATTTAACATGAAATTCATTATTAAATAGGTATTATAAAGTCATTAATGAATCAAATATTAAATAATAAATATGAATATGGTTTTGGTGTAATCTAATAACATAAAATTGTCATTATATAAAAGGTAAAATGTACCCTCAACCAAAGGAATGTGCAAGTTAAGGGTTAATTTCACAATCACTTTATTATCTGAGGTTGTTTTTACGTAAGCATCTACATGGACATATTTATTATCCATGTCCATTTTTCATGAAAGAGTTTTCAAAAGGTACTATTTTAAGGGATATTTTTTACAAAAACATAATTTTTAAATGGTTTAAATATTTATTCCTCAAAATCATTCTCATTAATGTCCATGTTTTCAAAATGTTCTTTATGGATTTATCTATATGGACATGAATGTTTTTAAAATGTTAATTCTGTTAAAAAGTTTCAAAATGTTATGGGACACATTTATTCAAAATGTTCTTTAAATGTATTTCTTTTTATATTGTGTGACTTTTATGTTTTTTCATGAAAAATGGATATTTCTCTCAAAAAGTTTTACAAATCATTTTCATCTGTGTCAACATCCTTTGATAGATTTTAAAATTGTTTGAAGATGATTTATTATGATACAAATCTTCCATATTGTATTGAAGGTTCTGTGATATGTTTTAATGTAGATGTGTTATTTTTAAACAATTCTTGGTATAGGGATAAAGTATTGACGTTTCTTATGATAGTTTTAATATGAATGTTTTTGGTTTTGTTTAAATCTTTTCATAGGAGTAATGCATTGGACTTAATAAGTGGAGGGTGGAGCCCACTATAGCTCCTCGATGAATCTATAGGTCTCATGAGACAAACTATTGTCTTGTCATAAGAAATTGACAAAAATCTTTTTGGTAGTCTCGGCCCAAGGCCTTGACTATGTGGTTATGAAAGTATAGAATTATGCATTCTATCATTATGAAAGTGGATATTGATAATGCATGTGATTATTCAACTATAAGAGTATCCATGTGAGTAAGTAATTGGAATTATTTTGATTTATATTTTCCATATTATGATGAAGTTTATGTTGAAAATGCTTTTGTTTTAGTTTTATAAATTGCCTTAAATGTTTATGAATATTGATGAAAGTTTCTGTTGTATTTCTTACCCTTACATAGTGTTTGAGCTCACCCCTTTCTATGTTTTATTTTTCCTAGGATTCCATGAAGTGTATTGTGATTGATGTGAAGGGTTAAGCCAAGGTAATAATGGTGTTCATAAAGGATTATTTATGTTGTTTTTATATTATAAAGTGTAATGTAACATTCATGCATGTAATCAATTTTCCAAGACTTCAAACCGATCGGTCCTTCAGGACTTGATTCATTGTAATCATGACAATGTATTAAAATAATGCACCGACTCATGGCTTCTGGGATCGGGGCTCTACAACAATTTATCTTGTTGAGGAAAGAATCAAGACCCAGGTAGTTCTTGAAGGTGATCCTAATTTAGGTTGGATTCATATTCACAAGGGTGATAGAACCTTTTTAACATTTCATATAGACCCAAGATAGGTGATTTGGGTGTCAATAAATATCCAAAATGAATTATAATGATTCCACATGTAGTTATTGAAAGGTTCAATGAAGTTTAACATCACATGGTAAAGAAAAAGATAAACCGATTTGAAAAGATTCAAATTTAATAACTGGATCAGGGGATATGATCTAGTGTCAGTATATATCTCATTGGAATTAGAATCATCTCACACATAGTTATTGATCATGGTTTCCCATCTTAATTTATTTTTTATGTGAGAAATAATGACATTAATACATTCTAGAATAATGGTCAGGCCCAATATACAGGATGGTATGAAAAGAAAGCAATATTTTCTATAAGGGTTCTTAGTACAGAAATAACTCATATAATATGAAAGGGGAAATTTATTCTTTTACGGTTGTGGGAAGGCCTTATATAATAGATCTGGGTGTCACTACGTATCTCATTGGAATGAGAATCAATCCACATGTAGTTAACGAAATGTTCCATGCAGTTTAACTTCATGAAGTAAGGGTGATGATTCTAAAGAATATAACATCATAAAATATAGACGTATATAGTACTATGTAGTTTAACATCATGAAACTAGGACATGGGCTGTTACAGAGTTTAAAATCATTCCACCAGGACATTTTTTGTCATGCAGTTTAACGTCATGTAACTAGGACTTAATCTTTGTGATCAAAAAATGTATTTCTTCCAGAACATTACATTGGTTGTAGTTTTTGTGAGTTATCAATCCATTGAGATTGTGTAAAAATATCATTTTTAGTAGAACATATATATGGATGAAGGTCCTTCCAAAACTACATTAAGTATCAGAGTCTTATTTCATATTATCATTGGAGTCCTAAGGACCAATACCACTTCTCCTTGGATGAATAAATGGAGGTGAATTTTCCAGTTGAATTATCGTTCTATTCGGCTCTGATAGAATTCAATGTGACACAAGGTATGGAATCTCTTTTAATACAATCACTCCAACTCATATATTCTCTTCTGATACTTGTCATTTATAGATAGATGATCACAAAAATCAACTCAGAGTTAAGGCAATTTAATTTCAATAGGCATGACTACTTCTATTCCATATACCAATCAGTACGGAGTTTACATTGTAGGTGTATGGGTAGTAGTATGGTAATCCCATAATGAATGAAATAGTTTATTGGGATAAAGATTTTTATCATTATCCACTATCTTTTGGAGTTTTTTGAAAATGGTTCTGTTGAAGGCATCTATCTATACATTTTCCGCTGCATGATAGAAGGATGGATCGTTGGATTTGATAATGTATTTTAATATAACTTCCCAAACTTATTAAAATATAAAATGGTGGAAATTTCCATAATTATGGTATGAGGGACACCAAATCTGGTATTAATATTTTCTTGGAAAAATTTAACTATGATTTCAGCTCCTAATTCATTAATTGTTATTTCCTTGTCCCATTTATAGAAGAAATCAGTAAAAGTGAAGATGTACAAGAAAAACGTTTTTGTAGTTGTAAGATAAGGTCATAATTCCACCATTCCCAATGTAGAAAATGGAAAAACTTATTTTGTTATATGTAGAAGCTTTGGGTGTTGATCAATGATGTTGGTATGAACCTAGAAGGGGTGACAATTCTCAGTGAAATTTGGGAAATCATGTATCATTGCAGGCCAAAAATATCCAACCCTTCAGATTTGATCAAAAAGATTTTACATGGGCTGGTGGGAACTATAGGTTTATACATGTACTTATTTCATGACAGCCATAGTTTGATCCCCATAAATTCATAGGAGGATAACTTCATGAAACCTCATCTATATAGGATATTCTAGTGATTTGGACCATCATAAAGAGTGGAATTAAGTTCTCATCACTGGATTTTCTCTTTTCCTACTCAATCTGGTAGAAGTACCCCATCATAGATATATTCCATTATGGGTGTCATCCATCTCATGGTAGGACCAAGAGGTTTAAGAATGGGATTATTTCATTGATTTCCATTTTCATGATTTGGAAAAAAGTTGAAACCACTAAACGAAGAGAAATGATAATGATTCTATTATCCTAGTTTGGATCTTCCAAGGTTGTAGATACATTTTTCAATGCATCATCTTGGGAATTGTTTGACCATGAGGACATAGGAAATGTTTCTTCTAAATGAAATTTTGACATTAACACTCATACATGCTCACACATGAGGATTATTCCTTTGTATGATGGTTTAATCCCCATTGATATGTTTGTTTACCAATTCTGAATCACCCATCACCTGTAGGTGATCCACTGATACTTGGATTAACAATTACAAACCTACAATGAGAGCCTAATATTATCCCTCATTGTTGTAACAACCTTCATATAATAGAAATCATATGGAAACACTTCTTTTTCAAGGGAGATAATCACATTTCATAACCCAACATTATTGAGTTCAGGATCTTCCATTATCTTCCCAGGAGGACTTCTGGAAGAACCATCAAAAGAACATTTCCCATGTTCGGGGACTATCCTAGATAAATAATATTTATTCATTATGATGTTCAGTATTAATTTTTTTTCTTCCAAATATGGGTGTTTAACAAGAAATTATACCATGGCATGGCCTTTTACTTTTTTTGAGAAAAAAACTATATATCAAACTACTATAGAATATCTTACCAACATTCCAAACATTCTTTTCAATAGAGGAAGATTGGGAATAAATTTCATCTAGTAATTACGAGAGACCAAATAGACCTTGTGGTGATGCATGTAGTGCCTCATCTTCTAAACTGCAATGATTAATGCTAGGAATGACATCTTAATATTGGAATATTATTTCTCTAAGTCGATCATTGTTTAACTGAGATATTAAATGTTGTTTTCATTCCCAACATTGTTCTTTTGTGAATGTAATGAAACCAATGATCACTCAAAGGATTTTACATTTGGAAGGATCATTTTTCCTTAAAGATGTGGCATCAGTACCAGTGGACCCAAGAGGGATTTGATGATGGTATAAAATATCTCTTGGAGGTCATTGGTCTATTGATATGTGACCAAATTCTCAATTAATTTGGTGAAGGGAAAAAATTTACTACTAAATTGGCTATAAAGTTCCAGATATAGGAAATGTTTCTGTAGCATCCTCTCAATTTTATCATGTTTTGAGGAGATGAAATTTCATGTTTAGCCACAGTAATCTCAGGATTGAATTCAATGCCAGGATGGAATACAATATGACTGAGAAATATTTTTGAGACTGCCCTAAAATCACATTTCAAGGGGTTTATCATTAGATTATGGTGTCGAAGCTTGCTGAATAAGGTCTCCAAGTACGTTATGTGATGAGAATTTTTTCTGTATTTGAAATCTAAATCACCAACATATAATTAAATAAATTTACCCAAGAAGGGATTGAATATGTAGTGTGTTTCACATTGAAATGTCGCATATGCATTCTTCAAGCCAAAGGGAATTACCCGGAAGCAAAATAATCCTTCAAGGGATCAGAAGGAAATAGATTCCCCATCTTATGAGGCAATATAGATTTTGTTATACCCATACTATACATCCATGATAGTGAGAGCTTCAAAACTATATATTACATCAATCAATGGATATATTACGGTAACTGAAACGTCATCTTTGGGGAAATATTTGTTTTCATCACTCGAAACATTGATAACTCAGATTTACTCATTCTTATTTTGCACCAGATTAATATTGGATAACCACTTTGGATACATCCCCTCCTGAATGATGTTCATTTTGGTAAGAATAGAAACTTCATCCTCAATTATTTAGGTGTGAGTCAGGTGCATTCTTCTTGCGGCCTTATACTATCTGAGATGATCATTTGTAAATCCAAAAATGATGGGTATCCACTTCAGGATTAAGTCCTATAATCTCTATGTAATTCTAGGAAAAGATATCCTTGTTCTACATCAAAAATAATGTATACAACTCTTTCTCTTCTTGAGTAATGGACACACTAATAATATTGGGGAGCAGGACTTCCGCTATAAGTAGATTTATTTTTCTATGTTCATCGACAGTGGCAGAGACACCATCCAAAAATACGGTAGGGGTATCCCTGAGAACTCCCTCCTCCTCCTCTTCCTCGTGTTTTGAATCTTCTACAATTTCATGAAGTTGTGGTGATGAAGAAAGAATATTAGTGATAGGGGTGGAGTCAAAATTTAGACATCCTTAGGAGGAGGAAACCATTTCCAACCAAACTGATAATGAAGGGTCTTTTTGAAACTCTAAAGGGATAATAATAGGAAGGGAATCAACATACGTATCTTTTTTCATGAGTGAAAACACTTCTTCTATATTGAATGATAAAGTCAAGACTTTCTAAATTTCATGGAATGGAATGAATACACCTTCATTTAATATTTCATTACTGATTGGAAAATTAATGATTTATCATGTGATTCCAGGCTCTGTTGATACAACTAACATTATGGATACCACAAAAAAAGTTCTTGGATTTGGGATAAAACATTTAATTTGATTAATGGGGAGAAAAATATTTGCGTTGTGATGCTTAAATGGGTTACCAAGGATATTTTCTATACCATTCTGAGCATTGATTCTAGTAATATCATTTTCCATGGACTACGTTCCTTTTGTGTGGTAGAACCCTGCATCAATCTACTGATATTAAAAAACAATTAATTGGTATTTATCACCATGAAATGTCCCAATTTTACCATTGAAATAATATTTGATACATTGGTGGTATAATGATGGAATAGCTGCATGGTGATTCTGCAACATTCACCCCTACAGAATGTTGACACATGTGTCCTACTAGAAAACCATGAACTATGAATCAGCTATGAGATCATAAAATTGGGGTTTGAGCATAATATCATTGAGGGGTTCTTTTCATTATTTTCTTAACCCTGTAAAATTAATGTAGAGGCAAACAAGTGGGATTCAGTGAGGCCCAATCAGAAAAGTTTCTAAATGGTAATGAGTTTGAGTACTGATCCATTATCAATGAAGCCTCATTGAATATCAATATCATTGATCTTGTCAGATAGATATAAGACATTTATGTGTCCATGTATGATGGAATCCTCATCATTATCCACAAAAAAAACAATATGGCATTCTACTGGTTTATTCTCAATATGGTAAAGCTCCATGAAAAAAACATCATTTTCAAACTATTGAGGGATTGATAATGCCTCCATAATAGCATTCCATATATCCTTTGAAATATTTAGAGCATATAGGGTTGATAGCATGGATGTTACATGTTCCATTTTCTTCAAAACATCATACTTTTGATCTAGATGTCAACATTTTCTTGTATAGGGATGCAATTTTGCAGGTGTCTAGGAATTTGATTCACTTAATGTGGATGGACTATTTTTGGGGAAGAAGCTCTAAATACTTTTCCTCTAGAAGGATTAGATTGGAGACAAATTCATATGTACTAAAAAGGTAGGGGTATATCCTATAATTAATTAGCCAATATGATTATGTAAGAGAGGTCCTGATCATGTGTGGTAGAATACCCTTTTTCTTTCTAATCCTGATGGAGGGCTCTCCCATAAGTTTATGCTATATAAATACCTCAAGTAGAGGTTTGGTTGGAGTAGTGGATCTGATCATACCCACATCTTTCTCTGTATCCTTCACCTTGATGACCACTTCCCCTAGTTTCCCAGCCAAGTAAGGGTAATTAGGGTTCATAATCAGAATCATCATTTTCATGGGGATCCATTGTGTGAATAACATGAATGGAACTGAATATCCACTCCTCATCTAATGAATATTTTGATTGATAGGTTTATTTTGTTTGTTATATTAGGTTGGGTGGTACCCGGGCTTTTGAAATAAACTTCATTAAATCATCATTGATCAAGGACAACTTTGGGCATGAAACCAACTTATCTTCTTCTACTTCCACCTTATAGTTTTTGTGATGTTTATTCTTTGATTATTAGCTTTAAAAAGACATGGTTTTTGATGAAGATGACATTGTTTTAGAGAATGTGGTAGAATACATAGCAGGTTGTTTGAATTATGTTCATAGAATGGAATGTTTTTCAATTAATTGTTTTCTGAAACATCCAATCATATAATTGCTGAGCATTCTTACTTTTGACATCGTTCCACTCACCTTATTCATATGGATTGGTAGTAGTGACACATTCTACCTTGGATAGTGAATTTTTGATCTTCACTATCACATAGTATACCATTTTTTGTAGGATTTCCATAAAAATAAAACACTCATGGATGGGGTTCCCCATCATTTTATGGAAGGGTGAATAGTTTGGGAGGTCCTATTCATCTTCTTTTTTGGTTTATTTGGCCTTGTTAACTGAACTAAGTAGCTTTCTAAATCTGAGATGGGGTTGATAGGGACATGGTCATTTCAAGAAGAATAGACCCTATTTTTCAACCATTCAAACTCTCTCTCCCTTTGATCATTTTTATCATCTTCATGTTATAGTTATTATAGTTGATACTCGAGAGGCAGAGCCCTATGGTATGATGAGTGCTGTGAATTAGGAGTGGAAAAAGGGTCCTGATTAAGTGTAGTTGTATCAACTTCTTCTTTTCAAGATCTTCTTCATGAAGTCGATGGGATTAATCCTGATTTTGCTCTATTATCTTTTATGGTGTTTTCCACCTGTTGAGAAATTGAGGCCAGGTCCTGAAACCCTCCTATGTATTTCAAAGGGATCAATGCTGTGTGAAATTAATCCCTGGTATTTACTACATAAATGGGAAAAAATATGCTTGAGGGAGTGTTATATTTAAGGATTATGTTAATCATTTTCACTGAGAAATAAAATATGATAATATTTCATTATTTTTTTCATTCAGTTAATAAGATCATTGACTATCATTTTCTGTAGTGATAAACTGAACTGGAAAAGGAATTTATAATAGAAATCATCCTATATAGTGATTGATTGAGACTAAAAACATGTGTACCATAACAAGGATGGCCCCTGTAATTATTGTATAAAGCATTTTAGTTTTACTGCCTCTAGTTGCTCAGGGGTACCCATTATGGGATCACCGTGACAGACGAAATGTGTGAAGTGCTGCTCTGTATGTCATGATCCACTGAAGATTGGAAATGTGGGATTGCCAATATTTGGTGGAGGATGGTTCAGATCCTCCAATTATGGATAAAAATTAATTTTAGATGTATTGGGGTTCAAAATCCTTCAATATATTCCAATCAAGTCATCAGTGACTCAATAATTTTCATAGAATTTGAGGAATATCTAGGTGAACCATGACCTAAATAGGGGCAGTGACTGGAGCCTAAACTAGTGCAACAACTAGTAGGACCACTTGTGGTGTAACTGCAAATATTTTCTTTGGATAACCTAGGGTTCAACGCTTTATATATGTGAATTATTCTACTCTGGGTGTGTACCCAATGGAGATAATTCAATATCTAAATCAGTAGATGAAACAAACCTTCTTCTATGCGGTGCTCCTACTGGAACTTCATGCTGATGATATTCATATGGTGCATGTCTGGTATGAGTGCTATTTCAGATTAACTCTACATTGAGTCTTCTCTACTCCCTCATCTCCTCTTTTGGAGAAAATTATTTTTCAAGAAAAATAGATTGTTCTTTTCCAGGGAAAAATATGAGTCATGGACTGACCATTACGTTTTCCATTATTAGGTTCCTTCTAAAGAGGTGGGAGTTGATTATTCGAATGAATTCCAAACTTTTGGGTAATCCACTGATTTTCGGTACACACAAAACCATCATTTTCTTTATTGTGGACTGCATTATGAATACGAACTTCATCCTTTAACTCCCAGAGCTATACTCATTTTTTGAAGTATCTTCCATGATGTCATTAATCAAATTTACTAATGAATAATGCATTGATGGACTTTTTTTAGTGTCTTGGGGAGACCTCCTCATTATTCATCCTTAATAATACATGGTTCCCATATTTTATTATTCCTCTAGAACTATTGGGTGGATAGTAATCTCAAGGGAATCCTCAGATATTCCATTAATGCATTCATTTTGTGGATTCTTCCTAATTAGGAGAAAACTGACTTCTTCTGAGGAGGGGATTGTGAATGTAAAAAATTCCCCAGCCCTGCCGGATAGGGATGTTCATGTTATTCATTATCAACCCTTAAGACTCTATTTGTTTACTCTGAGGGTTGGGTTAAAAATTTCCCCATCCCTGTGAGTTGTGGTGGATCCTGAACTACTTTGTCTGATATCAGCACAGCTGCTCTACTGATTTTATGAATTTGGTCTGAACCTTGGCAGGGTGCATTATCTGGAACTAAATTAAATTTATTTTTTTTGTAATAAAGTTATTCTATTTCAGAAATTATAGCAATATGATGAATACAATATTCTAATCGGGATAAATGCTTTATTTTTCATATCCCTGATGAAAAATTCTCTATAACCATTCTCACTTTTGAGTTGGATTTAGTAGAAGACAGTCGAGGTCTATTCTTGCTAAGAATCTCTTCAGTTGTGAATAAACATTCCTTGATGTATCCATCCTTGGAAAATAACATTGCGTCAGACATATTTTGGTGAGACTTCCTAGATCTGGAGTGAAGTGAAATTCAATTCTCCAGTTTCACCCCATCCTTTGATATGAAAACCAGATGGGGTTTCTGTGATCAATTTTTGGACCTCGTTAACACATTGAGGTAGTCACGTTGAAGGGATCCCTACTATTTCATAATATTTGGATGTCCAGAAACTGGGAGACATATAAACTCAATTTGTCATTGGAACCCTTCTATTACATTTACATGATGTTTATTTTTATCATAAGTTAATTATTTGGAATTTAGATGATAAAGAGTCTTTAATATGTTGACGGGGATATCATTAATACAATATTCTTCCAACATCCTTAGAATGTCGTATTGAGAGGTGTCCATAGGCCAACAAATGTTTGGTATTTCACCCTTAACTAGTTTTTTCCTCACGATAAATATATCTTCTTTGTATTTTTCTATAAGTTTCATGACTATATTAGACCAATGTTTTTATTTTCCTATGGATTTATCAGAGTCAACAAGATTTGTAGGGGTTACTCTATCGTATTGGATTATAAATGGCCCTAGGGTGGTTCACATAATGACTATTTACTAATGTTTTATTCTGGTTGAGAAATAATTTCACCCATCTTTGACAATGCATTAGAAATGACAGGTCCTATATTCATAAGTTCTTTACAATAAGGGGTCATTCTCTTTACTACATTATTTGTTTGAGAAGTCTCTTGAAATTGTAATTCACTACTAAAAATAGAACCGTCGCGGGGAATTCCATAATTGGGAGTACCACATTGGTGTATTAAGACATGGTATAAATATTTTGTCTTCTTTGTCTTTAGGCCACAATGAAGGTTACCGTGGATTTCATTAAAATTTAGGTTCTTTAGATTGACCGAATTTTAATGAACCAATACTTCATGAGGAAGTGCTCGATGAGGACCTTCATAATTAATGATATTAATCCTATAATTTTTAATGGTATGGTAGGATCTTGAGTTGTAATAGATAAATGTATGAGGGTTTTATTAACTCAAAAATTATATAGTGCCAAATCAAAAACTAGCACTTAATTTTCTATCTATGTTTGATAAGACATATTTTTCGATTCCTTCTTATAAGTAGTTGGGGCCACATTCTAGGAAATCTTGTTATCATGGGTAGGTGTATGTGCCTTTTTTGAGTGGCTATCATAATGGACCAATTATTTCTAATTGGAATAGTTGTATGTTCTTGATCTACTTGTCCATATAATATGGGTAAATATGGCCCATAACCCACCTGGATTGGAACAGTGGTATGCATCTAATCTTGGGTGTCATGTTGATGATCCACCCTTCTTGTGGGGATATATTTATGTTTCTATCCCTTAGGTATTGGTATTGTCATAATGATGATATCATGGAATGTCTCTAGGATATGGGAACGAATTTTGGTATTCCCTTTCACCATTTCCAAGATGTTATTCTTTACATTAGCGACCAGATTGGGAATATATATCCATTCCATATCTAGAGTAGGGTTATGTACCAGCTCTTATCCTCCCATTAATACCAGTGTAAACTGATAGTACTCATATGTTTGTTGAAAAGAGTTGAGTTTTTCAACTTCTTGTCATTGGTGTTTTCTAACTCACTTATTTGGGTGATTCCAAATAATATTTTTGGCATGCTTGATTGGTGCAGGTAGGTGTGTGTTCCTGATTTAAAATTTCCACCACATTTGATTAGTGGTATTTGTTGAATGCATCCATATGAGTTTTCTAATTGGTTGATATATTATATATAGGTGTATGTACCTTCTCATGGTACTCCACAAAACTTGAACGGTGGGATTGTTTGGGAACCAATATACAACTCTACTAGCTGACAGAAAGAAGGCAGATAAGTGCATGTGCCCGCTCAATATTTTCCACCAAATTGGGTTGGTGGACATCTTCAAATGTGGAAAAGGCAATAACATGATCCATGTTAGCCAGTTTTTGTCCACGGTGGTTCGCCTTTTATGAATTGGTGTTAGGGACCTAGTAATAATAGCCAATGAAAACAACCTCATCATGTTGAGGGTTTGCTGCCACGTGGAACTAGAAGTGGTGATTGTTGGAATTAGACTTCAGGATGGACCCATGTGTCTTTAAGATGAGGAAATAGTTGGAATATTTTTTGACCTCCCAAGAATATGTGAGGGATTTTTGATTGGGTTCCGATGATAGGCTCCTACAACTATTGAAAATCATGGTAGGAATCATCATCTTCTTGACCAACGTTCGTCATTGACCAGACGACAGGGGGTTATTGTTGATGTGGAGGGACTATCAGGTAGCCTACAAGTCCTTGATATTATCCTGTTGACAATACAATCACAATAGGGGATTAGTTACCCAGTGATGAAGATATGGATTCAGTGATGGCATCCATTGAGAGAATGGGGATCCATCTTGAGGAGATGGTAGGGACTTCATAGCTGTAAAATTTAAGGAATAAATTTGGAATTAAGGGAGTTCAGGGAAGAATGTTCTTATATATATGATAAAAAAACAATGAACTCCATCAAAAAATTATATTTTAGATAAATAGATGAATGATTTTTTACCATGTTTGGACCTAATTTATCATTTAATAGGAGCTTGAAAATTGAGTAACACTATAATCTTGGTTAGGAATTCCTGCTGTGTTCACCATTTTCATTTGTTTCCTACAAAAAATGTGTTCTAGTTATGAATCACTATTTCTAAATCATTTCCAATAGATTTATTTATAGAATCAGAAACACACAATGGTTTTTTATCTAATGGGATCTACATTCTATATGTAAGAAATTGTTTGGTTTTTTAACCTTTGATACATAATAGATCTCATTGGTAGAGAGGATGGGACATTGGGCTCATCACACCATTTTTTGGGAAATTATTTCCTACTCCAAGACTCACTAGTAGATTGAAGATATATTCATGAATATTTATTAATTTACCAATCATAATGTATGTTTAACTAAATAATCCAACAAACTATTATCATATGTGTAATTCAGAATCATCTGTATGTAATTGAGTTTCTTCATCAATAGAGATATCTAATGTATTCAAGGTTTGATTGTATAGTGATTCACTATTCAATTCCACCTTTACACGGCTGTTGTAAACTTTTTTTGTAATGAATATTCAAAATATAATAATAAATTTCACATCATGATTGATTTAATGAATTAATTTTTACCTCCATTTAATAATTCAATTTTACTTGTGTCAGTATTAACATTGTAGGAGGAGGTGATTTAGAGAGCCAATGAGGGAATTCAAGAAAAAAGGGCCAAACTGCACGAGATCCCTAGAAGGCATGTGGACATTAATATGTATATTGGATAATTAGTGCATCCAATTAGGATACAAATGGGGGAATGAAATCAAAACATTGTGGGATACATTTATCTAGAAGATCATGGGGCCCAATTAATCCATTTGGAGGCCCAAAATAGGCCCACAGTCTAAAGAAATTTGAGTGGTCCATATTAGAACAACATTTCGTATTTGGGCCATAACGTAGGCCTCAGGGATCCAATGGGGAAGCTTCCACCTCCCTTGGGTAGATAGCTCGAAGGAGAACCTTTCTACTGGTTTTAATGTCAATTGAAGGTGTTTTTTCAATCATCGAGCTGGATAAAGAAGGATTAAACATTCTTCCTTGAATAGTCACTTATCCCTTTAGATACTTGAACACTTTTTGTGCATATTGTGATGTAATTATCAATAAAATAACTCCTCCCACTCATTATCTCATGTTTCACGACTAGGGGTGAAGGGTAGATAAATTTTATTTCTCCCTTCATCCATTTTAATTCTCTTATACCTCAGGTACATCTAAGCCTCTTAGTGATCAATTTGGGTGGTGTTCCTAGTTGTAATCTCGATCTCTACACTTGTAATCTTTATAAGGTAATTAATTTCCAGGTTTGTTTTCAATGTTTCTTCATTTCAACCTTCTAAATATGTGTTTATTCTAGAATGATCAAATAAAAATAAATGGAACAAGAATCCACATGCTTCCATTCCAGAATGGCTTGAAGGCCTTATTTTTATTTTATTAAGGATAATCCCCCTTTTAAGGGTTGGAGTGGAACCCGTACATGACCCGTAGGCCTAAGGTACAAGGCCCGACATACCCGCAATACATGACCCGAAGGCCTAGAGGAATACCATGCCCAATACATGACCCGTAGGCCCAACCCACTTGAACTATCCCTCCCCAGCTTCCTGTATCATTGATCACCAAGCTCCCCACCTTACATTGCTGATCGGCTAGCATTTCCCCATACAAAGTTGCACGGTGCCTGGTCCCGATGGCGGCTGCCATACCCTCTCATTCTTCCAATCCGGTTAGCTCTGCATCTGGTGACTTCTACTCCTATTGCTCTGATCCTCTTCTGGGGCATGTTCTGTGTGAACTGGGCTACTCTATGGTCTATGTGACCCGAAGGCCCTATGGCCCGATTGCCTTTGATGACCCGAAGGCCCTGGAGACCTATAGGCCCAAACCGGTGGCCCAAAGGCCCAAATTGGGTGAAAAGTTCCAAGTGATACATTACCGAATAGTAACTGCTACAGTACTACTACAATACCCATAAATTCACCTCCACCCGGTTTTGAACCCAGGTCTCTTGGATGCCAAGCAGGAGCCCTTACCACTCGGGTACGGGTCGTTGGCACCCCATGCTTCCATACATAACCCAGATCTTGTGATGATACGAGTATGGTTGAATCTTTTCTGACCCCTTCCCATTCATGATTATGAAAATGGATTGTGTTGGTTGATAAAATCTAGTAGATTGATCCTATGAATTTTCATGTTATTGTCTTGTAGAATATTTTATCTCTAACACAAATCTAGTCATATCATTACATTTCTGATGCGATTCCTTGATTGAGTTCCATTTTTACATTGATTCATGTTTTTTTATTTTGAGAGTTTGATGATAATCAATATATTTTATTGATAAAATATTAGGTTTTAACCTATTAATAACTAACATACCATTGATAGTTTCAGTATTTATAAAATCAAGGAATTAGGGATTCATCCATTTCTCTTGAGAGTGATGATGGATCGAGCATCATGGGACACATACCTATGATGATAATGATTTCTCCAACCAGTTTCTCTCATTGGTAACATAATTTCTATTTCTATTTTTATAGCCACAAATACCAAGTTTTATAAAACCCCATTATTCTTTTAGTTTCTTAATCCAAAACTTCTTTTTGAATTAATGATCTAAGGCTACATCGAAGGGCGAACAAGGGTTACTATTATACTGCAAAACTTTTAGTAAAACAAAACAACAAATATAACGTTCTCGAGAATGTGATCAAATTTTGGCACCGTCATCAAGGATCCAAGATCATTTTTCCCTTTTACCATTTTATTTTATATTTTTTACATCTTTAAAAACCTCCCCTCCCCTTTGATTGTTTTTGTTTTCCTATTTTTTTGTGTTCATAATCTCTTCTTCTCTTCTTCTTCTTATTCTCTATATATCTATCTAATTATGTAGTATAACATTATATTCTTCTATCACACTTCTTAAGTTATTTTTTCCATCTCCATTCATATAAAAAATCACAACTAATTTTCATGACCTGATCAAGAAAAGGAAAAATGTTTAAAATAGATCATGAAATTGAAAAGACACTTCACTCCCAAATTAGGTCATCCAATTTAGGACAACCAATTAACATAGAGGAAACTATTTCTGAACCTCAAGTGGTCTTAAAAAATCATAAATTGAATGAAATATAACCCCAAAAATCATGGCTGCAAATAATTTAACTTTAAAATAACTGACCACCCCTGATGTGGAGTACCAACCTACATTTATCCAATATCCTAAGGAATCAGCCAAATTTGATCTGTGATCTAGCATCATCCACCTTCTTTCCTAAATTCCATGGTCTTCTTGGGGAGGACCCTCATTAACACTATATGAATTTTCACACAGTGTGCTCCACCATGAAATGCCAAAATGTGTCTGAGGACTAAGTTATGTTTAGGGCTCTCCCTTTATCCCTTGGTGGAGTGGCCAAAGACTTGATATTCTATCTTCCTAAAACAATTGGCAGATGTAATGACCTATGAATATTCTTAGATATTTTCTTACCTACCTCCCAAACTTCATCACTTCAGAAATAAATCTATGGCATTAGACAAGAACAGTATGATACCCTTCATGAATACTGGGAGAGATTCAAAAGACTTTACTCAAGCTTCCCCCACAACCATATTAGTGAATAGCTATTAATACAATAATTATATGAGGGACTTATCCCTTACGGATTGTGTAATTATTGATGTTGCAGTTGGTGGTTCCCTAGTTGATGAAACTCCTCCGCCACTCGTGACTTAATAGCCACCATGGCTCAAAATGCACAACAATTTGGTACATGATCTATTGAACCAATATGAGGAGTTCATGAGGTAATTAATTCATCCCTAAAAAAAATGAAGATAATAAACATGATGATATACATTCTATTCTAAAGCAATTTTCTCAAGAACAAAGTAACTCACACCCTTTTTCAATTCCATTACATTTCGGTATTTGTTCTGACAATAACCCATTTTTTCTGACTAGTTCCTACATCATCAAGATTCACATGAGTCTTGTGAAGCTGTGTTCCCAAGGCATCCATTCCAACAAGAACCTCCCATCAACCAAGAACTATTCAGGCAAAATCAAAACCCCAGGTGGACAACAAAACAATAATACCGACAATAAGGAAACTCAAGCTACCCCAAGAAGAATTGGTATCAACAAGGCCAAGGTATTAAGCATTAGTATCCTTCACCTAATTGAAACAATCCTCCTCCTCCTCCAAAATATGAACCAAGACTTGAGGATTTTGTTAAGAATATGGAATCCCAGAACCTCCAGTTCCAATAGATCACATAATCGGTAATTCAAGAACAAAAAACTCAAGAGGGACAATTGGAGAACAACATCGATGAGATAAAGATGAATAGTTCTAGAAAATTACCTTCCAAACCCATATCTAATCTAAAAGATAAATGTAATTTTTGTTCAATACAACTTTCTATTTGTAAAGAAGTTTCAATGCCCTAGGATTCTACCCATCAGGTATGTCCCCCTCTTGAAAACACTCTATCTCCACCCATAAAAGATTATAATGAAGAAAAAAAATAAAAGCGTAATAAAATTATCATTAATAATTCAAAAGAACAATCCATTTCTCTTCTTTGAAATAAAAACTCTAAATCTATGAAGAATTTTGATAATTATATTGATTAAGAAATAATGGATTCATTTAAAAAGATTCAATATAAAATTCATTTATTGAATGAAGTCAAAGAATTCCTCTATATTCCAAATTTTATAAAGAGATTTATACCCATTGAAGGAGGATTAAGGGTAATGAGAGATTCAACATAGGAAAGAATGTCTCAACATTTATTCAAACAACAATTCAAACCAAATAAAAGGATTTGGGGACATTCATGATACTATGTACCATAGGGGATACCTTCGTTTAGGATGATATTCTAGATTTAAGTTCTTCCATTAATGTAATGCCTCAATCTGTGTATACTACTCTACAGGTTTGAGGGCTTCATCCAATATGAATTATCATGAAACTTCCCAACCAGAGTTCTATGAATCCAACATGACTGATTGATTATTCCCTTGTATGATTGAATAATATCATCTTCCCAACCAAATTCTACATTAATGAGAGAGAGGATACCTGAAACCAAGTATAAGCCTCTCAAATACATGGGAGGAAATTCCTCAAAACAACAAAGAAGATCATCAATAGTAACAATGGTACGCTATCCATTGAGTTCGGTGGAGAAAATGTAAGTTTAAACATCTTTTAGTCTATGAAATACCCCATTGGAGAGAACTCCACACTTCCTATCTATTCTATGAAAGTGCCCTCAAATGACACACACATGCAATTCTATCTAAAACCCATACTCTGACTCATTTTCCTCTTCTTCTCCCTTGATTAATTTGAGTTTTGATTCATGTTTGGATTGTTTTTTGGTTTATGAAAAATGTAAATTTTTTGTTGTTATTGATGAGTGTGTTCATTATGGGGTACCCATGATTGTTGAAGATTCTACAAATCTCATTTCTATAGATTCTATTTCCTTAGAAAATAAACATGAGTAGATAGGCAGTTTCATGGAACTTGTCCTCCCTAAACCCCCTCCACAATCCAAAAACCACCAGTGTTGGAAATTAGGAAACTAACTTATCATTTAAACTATGAATATCTTGAGGGTATTAACTAATTTCTTGCCATTATTTTCTATAACCTCTCTCCACATAGGGAAATCAAAACTACTCAACCATTTGAGAGAATGTAATATGGTGATAGGATAGACATTGGATGATATTCCCAAGATTATACCATCTATTTTTATACCCCAAATAATTTTGGATGATGAGGTTAATCATTTAATACAATATTAATGTTGGTTGAATCTCACTCTCCTTGATGTGATAAAATTTGAAGTCAGTAAATTAACTACTACTGGGATCAATTATCGTATATCTTATAGTAAAAAGGTTAGCATGGTGAAAATTGTGCCAAAAAAAAAGGAATGATAGTTGTTTCCAATTGAAGGAATTAATTGGTTCCAACAAGTGTGCAAAATATTTGGTGAGTCTGTATTGACTACCATCAACATAATCAAGACACACCGAAGAATAACATTCCTTTACCGTTTATTGAAAAAATGATAGATTGATTGGTAGGTAAGTCCCCTTATTGTTTCCATGATGGCTATTTTGGTTATTGTCAAATCGATATAGCCCCCAAGGATCATGAAAAGGCAACAGTTTCCTGTCCATATGGAATATTTTCATACATTAGGCTGCCTCTAGATCTATGTAATGCTCTTGGTACTTTTCAGCGATGTATGTTGAGAATTTTTTCTGAGTACCTTAAAAGTTTTATGGAAGTCATTAAGGGTAATTTCATGGTATATGGTTCTTATTATGATTATTTTTTTTGGAACACCTAGGTTATCTCCTCTATCGTTGCATTGATTAACATGTTGCTTTAAATTATTAGAAATTCCATTTCATGGTTAAGCAGGGGATAGTTCTTGGTCATATCATATCGAATAATGGAATTCAATTTCATAAATCTAAAATTGAATTAATTTCATTCCTTCAATATCCAAAATGTGTTTTAGAGGTGTGATCAATCTTGGGTCAAGCTGGGTTTTACCATTGGTTCATTAAGAACTTTAGTAAGATCACACTTCCATTATCCCAATTATCACTAAAATATTCTGAGTTTTTTTTTGATAAAAATTGTTAGGATGCCTTAAATTAACTAAAAAAGAGTCTCACATCACCTCCCATCATCCAACCAATATGTTGGAATATCCTCTTTGAACTTATGTGCGATGCCACTAACTTTTTAGTTGGGGTAGTTTTGTCACAAAGGGTTGAGAAGGGTCATTATGTCATTGCATATACCTCGTGTACCTTGGACCATGGTTAAGTAAACTACACAACCACTAAAAAATAATTCTTTTCTATTTTGTTTTCCTTTTTAAAAATTTCCTTCATATCTTCTTGGGTTAAAATTCATTGTCTTTTCTGATCATCTTGCCCTTCGTTTTCTATTAAAGAAACCTAAATCTAAGACCCAACTTACACAATGGATGCTCCTCCTCCAAGAGTTTGACCTTGAGATTAGATATAAAAAAGGAGTATAAAATATTTTAGCTGACCACATTAGTAGGATATCTCAACCATTGGACCACCATGTTGACTCAATCCTCTCTATTAGATAATTCTTCCCTCATGAGAATATTTGTGATGTTGTGGACTCTACCCCATATTTTGCAGACATTGTGAATTTTCTAGCAACATCTAGGGTCCCCACTATGTTTAGTCCATCACAATAATAGATAATTAAACATGATTATCCATGGTACATTTGGGATGACCCATATTTGTGGAGAATTTTTTGTGACTAAGTATTTCTCTAGTGTGTCCCTGACCATGAGTTCACCTCTATTTTTACCTTCTCCCACACATTGGCTTGTGGGGGAAACTTTTTCCCCCAATGTACAGCTCTAAAGTTTGGTGAATGAAGACTTTATTTTTAAACATTTTATAGCGATGCCCATCAATTTTTCAATTAATGTATTCATTGTTAATTTATAGGTAATATCACTATGAGGAATGAAATTCACTCATCAACCGGTGTTATTCTGTGAAATTTTGGATGCATGGGGAATTGACTTCATGGTGACTTTTCCAAATTCATTTGGCATTATGTAAATATAATTTTCTATAGACTAAATGTCTAAATGGGTGGAATCAAAGGCATCTAGGACTAATGACTCTCAATTTTTTGTTGATTTTATAAAGTCCCAGTTTTTTAGTAGGTTTGGTTTTCCAAGATTCATCATTAAAGAGTATTGATCACATTTAAAAAAAATGAAAACATTTCGTTGTAAATATGGGGTTGAAAATAATGTATACACTACATATCACCCCAAAATTAATGGAAAAGATTAAATATCAAATTGAGAAGTTAAGAGAATCTTTTAAAAATGGTACAACCGAACATGAAAGATTGGATTTTTCACTTCGATGATACACTTTGGGCGTACAGTATATCTTTTAAAACCCCAATCAGAATGTCACCATACATAATTGTTTTTATAAAGGCTTGTAACCTCTGGTTTAAGTATAACACCATGAATATTGGGATATTAAACAATGTAATATTGATCCTTATGATATAGGTGAGCATAAGAAGATTTATATTCAAGAGTTGGAAGAAATTTGACGGGATGAATTTGAGAACTCCTGGATCTATAAATAGAAGATAATGGTTATCCATGACAGAATAATTCACTAGTGGATGTTCCATATGGGTTATAATGTCCTAATGTAAAATTACAAGAAATATCTATTTCAAGGTAAGCCTCATTACCGATAGATCATTCTTTATACTATTACTAATGCTTGCCAATTTTGTTCAATAGATATTTATCATGAGCACAACAGATGAAGTATTACCGTAAATGGGCCACAACATAAACAATTATATGAGGATTTTCTAAAGAATATGGTGGAGTAGATCCACCTTATAGATGCAACATACTAGTGAAAAACACTTGGTTTTATCCTTCCTTCAAAAATTCTCAATTATTACAGTGAGGACACTCCACTTTCTAGGTGTGTAGGGTGGATTCATTTCTGGGTTCTTTAGGTTTTTCATTGTCTTTTTTATTTCTTGTCTTTTCTCCCTATTTTGGGAATTTTAACATTTCCCCATATTCATGGTTTCATTAGTATTTTCATTGTCTTTCTTCTATTTTTTCATGATTTATGGTATTATTTTACTTCCCCCTCCTTATTGTCCTCAAATCAGGGAACTTTCTAAAAATGCATGTTGAAATTTTTGATTCATTGTTGTTTTAACAAATGATGAAAATTTTTCCCTATTATGGAATTAATATTTTTATGAATTTAACTTCAGGGGTGATGTTTAGTGAATTTGTTTTCTTTCAATGATATAAATGTTTGTATCCCCATGAAACCATTGACAATATTTATTCCCTTTTTTTAGTAGTTTTTAAGAAAACCATTTCACTAATATCTCTACAAATTTTTGAACCAAACCACAAACTGTGAATATTTTTTACTTAATAGAAGGTAAATATATATCAAGTTAATATTTTTTATCTTAAAATTATATTTCCACATGTTCATTCCTTATATGATCTATTTCATTACTATACCGAATTAATCGATGCATTTGTACTTGATATCTGAGTGTTGTACTCCCTAAAAAATAGGGAAATGGTTTGTGCCTTGGGCTGGTAAAAAACCACTCCTCCTTAACATTTGATATTGTTATAACTATTACAAAAAGTGTGATGAGGAGATCAAACAATTTTTGAGAGATGAGTGTGAGATTTGTTCCAAATCAATATTCTGAAAAAATGAGGGGATTGATGAAATGTGCAACATATGGGGATATCTAGGTCATGAGATTATGGTTTGACATTCGAGAATGATTATGTGAGTGGTTCTTGAAATATGATTGCAAAGGATGTAGGGAAGGTTCAGTGGAAAAAATAATTTAAGCTGAAAAATGTTTAAATAACCTATATTTATTGGAATGAAAGTGGAAAGAATATTTGGGAATGGTTTTATCACACACCTAGACAGTTTGTGGAAAGGTTTAATTTTGGGTTCCTTTCTCAATTTGGTATCATTAATCTCTTTTAATTTCATTGTGATATGATTTATGAGACATCTTTTTCTATTTTCACTAGGAATAACTCCTTGCTGTGGTTTTTTCAATGATCATATTACTTTAATTAATTAAAACTTCCTAAAAATAAAAATCTCCATTATGTTGGTAATATATAAATGAATTATTTTTTGGATATGTGAATTTTCCTAGGAGTTGGAATGATTAGGTGTGGGGGTATGATCACACTATAATTCACTATTCAATTACACCCTTAAACCGCTATTTTAAATTGGTTTTGTAATGAATATTACATAACATAATAATAAATTTTACATCAAATTTGATAAAATTAATTAATGTTTATCAGTTTTTAATAGGTAAATTTTAATTGTTTTGGTGTTTACATTGTAGGAGGATTTCATTTACAGATCCCATGATGGAATTCAAGAAAAATGGGACCAACTGCACGAGAGCCCATACATGCATGTGGACATGAATTTGTACATTAGATAATTCATCCATCTAATTGAGATAAAATTATTTTATTAATGAAAAAAATGTAGTCTACATTTCTATTAAAGATCTTGGATCCCAATTTATCCATTTGGAAGCCCAAAATAGGCCAACAATGTGATGAAATTCTGGGCAGGACAGATTGGACAAACCATCTGTGTTTGGGCCATAACTCCGGCATCAGAGATCTAATTGCGCTATTTTATCTTTCATGGACTACTTACTCAAAGGAGCACCTCAAAAACTAATTTTATGTCAGTGGAACGTGTTTGGGTTAGTAAACGTGTCAGATAAAAAAGGTTTAAAAATTCTTCCTTGAATAGTCACCAAGCCCTTTAGATACTTCACCACTTTTGAGGAAATTTGGAGGTAATTGTCCATAAAATAACTTATAACCCTCATTGTCTGATTTTTAATGACCAGGGGTGATGTTAAGTCTAATTTGAGATCTCTCTTCATCCATTTCAATTCTCTTCTCCCTCATTTACTTATAAGCCTCTTAGTGATCAATTTGGGGGTGTTCCTTGTTGTAATCCTGAGCTCCCCGCTTATAATCATCGAAAGCTAATTTATTTAACGGTTTGTTGTCTATAGTTCTCAATTTATTCCTTCTAAATTTTTATTTATTCTTGTATGATCAAATAATAATCAAATAAACAAAAATCACAATGCTTCCATCCATAACCCAAATCTTGGGATGATTTGAGTGTGGTTGCCTCTTTTCCCACCCCTTCTCATTCATGAGTGTTAAAATGGATTGCATCTGCTGAAAAAATCAATGATCTTGAACATATGAATATACATGTTCTTGTATTGTGGAATATTTTATCATTGACACAAATCAGGTCATCTCATCCTGTTGTTTATGTGATCACTTTATTGAGTTCTGTTTTTTCACCGAATCATGTTTGTTGATTTTGAGTGGTCGCTGATAATCAATATCGTTGATCGATCAAATCATAGGTGGTAACCTATTAGAAAATCACATACCATTATTATTTATAGTATGTATAAAATCAAGGAATCAATTATACATCCTTTCTATTGAGAGCAATGATAGATTGATCATTAAGGGACACTTAGCTGAGTTGATCATGATTTCTCCAACCAGTTTCTCTCAGTAGTAATATTATTTAAATTTTTGTTTTTAAAGAAACAAAACCCATGTTTTATAACACTCCATTCCCCTTTTATTTTCTTAATTAAATTATTATTTTTGAATTTATTATCTAAGCTTCCCTTGGGAGATAACCTAGGGTTACTATTATACTACCAAAATTCTGGTAAAACTAAGCAACTGATTTGATGCGCTCGACAACATGATAATCGTTACCCATAAATGGTATCCTCTCATATAATTCATAAATAATCTTTGTTCAATACTATAACAATTATGTTTTTAATACAATCTATGAGGAACTCTTGAATTTATGGTCATCCATGTAGAAGAATGTCACTATAAAATTTATCGTCATCCGGGGAGGTAGAAATTTACTCTGGAATTTGTTGTCATCATGGTAGATGGGTTTTAATCTAAATTTTCTCATAATCTATAGAGAAAACATTTGTTATGATGTTGGTATCAAACCCATTTTTTGGATTCTTATGTGTTATTTTGAAAGGAATCAGAGACTATTTAGTCTGATGAAACTTAATGGGACACATCATAACTTTTAAGTCCATGTGATAGGGACCCAACCTTAATGTTTAAAGTCATGTGATAAGGAAATCTTAATGGTATGTACCTTGTCAAATCATGGTGTGGAACTTATATCTTAATAGCCCAATGAGCTTTTAATGGATATGTGATTTCAAGTTCAAATAGATCCTACTAAAAATATGGCCCGGAGTGAACATGGTTTATTTGGGGTTGTTTGATTTGAACCTCAAGGAGTCTTCTTATATATTTTGTTTGAATGGGAATCAACACCCATGCAGTTTGGTAAGTCCAGTAGGGGAGTCCGTCCCTTTTAGAAAAATAGGTTGGTACTTATTCCTAATGAGGATTATCTTGTGATAGGTTCCACAATATATGTATTAACTCATAGAGATTTAGGGGGATATAATTCGAGGATTATTACTAAGGAGGATTTCAGGATTTGGGGAATTAGGGTTAGACTCTTGGGCATTATTTCTAGTGAGATCAGATCTTAGGTGAACGCTTCGAGTGAATCCCATTTATGGTGGGAATCAGTGTTCTCATAGTTCATTTGTCTCATAAGGGGAGTGTAGCATGTTGAGAGGATTATGTTAGGGCTTACTCCTGAAAAGGACACCCTAGTAAATTTGTGGTTTTGAATGGGACTGTCTTTTGAGGTGGATGTCCCATGATCTCGGGTCTTAAGTAGTCATCCTACATATCCTAGTTAAATTAGGAATTAGTGTTTTCATTTTTCAGTAAATGAGGTGGACTATGAGGATGTTATTATCATTAAAAAACTCTAAGACCACGTGATTCATGATCAGTGTGAAATACAAGAGGATATGAATTATTCAACAAAACCTACACTTCTTTCACCTGATCTGATAGAAGTGGAAGGGCCTACGTCAGAAGAGAATGTGTCTACGATACATCCCCCTATTATCTTTACATTGGACAATGTTCTAACGTAAGAAATGGATGAATGTGAATATTATAGAGAAGAGTGAAACTAAAACATCCTATGTGAAAGACTAGGGTCTTAACAAGTTTGGATTCTCTAAAATAGGTCCCATAACGGGGAGGGTGACTTTTCTTTTGTCGAAAGAAGATGCTACTATGAACTGTACCCATCCTAATAGGGACAAGAGGCTTCAAATCATAGAGATGAGAAGGGGAGAACATGGTCTAAACCTTAATCCTAAAAAACCATGAACTACATAGCACTATCTCTGGGGTTGGGGTCTATGTGACCATAGATATTTTAATCTATAGATACCCTGAATAACCTTACCCTTTCGTAGGACATGTTTGGAAGACCTCTGGCCGTAGATATCAAAATCCAAATGGGAGACACGCTGATATGGATTTCCCAATGTTATAATAAATAAAAAGGTCATGGTGAAGTTATCAACATTGTTATTTTCAGACAAGGGAGCCAAATAAGGAGAAACTCTTCCCTGAGTTACTTAAAAGATGGATAATGGATAGCTCGTGTAGGTCCTTAGCATAGGTGGTCCTTGTCAGTATACCACATAGGTATTTCATATAGGTTTGACACAAATGTCCTAGGAGGAACATAAAAACTATTAACAAAAAATGGATAAGTATTTGAAAGCCTGATATGCCTAGGGAAATGGACTACTAGGACAACAAAAATTTCTTGAGGTTTTATCATAAGCACCATGGGTGTCCTATGATGTCCTTAGAATAATCCTAAAAATGTATTTTCTTAAGGAATGGACCTTACCTACGAAATTTTTTCTTCTGAAAGTAGGGTCATAATACACGTATCATATATTTTAGACCCTAAAGGTACTTTTACCTTTTTATCCCCTTATTTCCTTCTTCCCTCATGTTTTAGAGAGCTACTTGAGAAAATTCGGTGGATCTGGGTGAAGGAGCTGCTCAATGAGAGATTTGGGAGTTTATTCTACATTTCAGTAATTGAAATGTGGACCCCAAGGGTCTTATTTATTGTAAAGTAAGTGACCAAGTCTGTGCGATTTTTTAGCATCAGTCTTGGGCATTAGTCTATAGTGTATCTCTCCCACGTAGGGGTGTAAAAATTACACAACTATGTATGCCCTTGGCGTAGGTACTCGACATAGGTCCTCAACATAGGTCTTCAGAGTCAGTCCTCGACATAGGTATTCAGTATATGGGGCTTCTGTTTTGGGATACAGTGATCTTCTTCCGTGAAATAGTTCTATGTAGGTCCATTTAGGAATATTTCATTGCTTCTTCTCATAATTTTTTATAAAAGTTATTTTCATAAAAATTTCTCATATTTTTTTTAAAAAATGTCAACAAATTTATTTTCATAAAATGTATTTGAAAATTTCTATTTTTATTTTTTATGGTTTTCATATAATTTTCTGTGATGTTAATTAATTTTTCAAATTGTAATAAAATCATTTATAATCTTAAAATCCATAATTTTTGAGTAAATAGTTATTTTAATTATAAATTTAATTTCACATGTTTATAAAATTATTCTCATAAAATGGAGTTAAATTTTAAATTCCATTTGTTGAAAAAAATTTAGGGTGAATTTTTTGGATTTATCTAAAATACATGATTTTTAATGAATAGTAAAATACGATACTTTACGATTATAGGTAGATTGATGAATTATAATGTCATTGATGATGTATGGTTGATGCAAGCCAAAAATATTGAAATATACTTAATTATTTTAACATAATTTAAGATAATTCTCAAACTATTAATATTATTAAGACAAAATAATAAACTAATGAATATAAAAAATGAGAAAACACTTATCTCCTCAACTATAAAGACCACCCCTCACTACCTCTTTTCCTCACACATATCAAGATTATGGCCTTCCAAATATTCTAAAAATTAACCTCCCCTTATCCCCTACCCCACTTCAAGTAAATTGTTTTCTCATCAAAAGAACCAAAACATTTCCCTAAGGAGGTTCTCAAGGACGAGATATTTAAGTGGTAAAATTCTCTTCCTTTTTCTTTCAATTTCTTTTGATATATTTTTAATTTCTTATTATTTCCTAAAATAATATATCCAAATGTTCATGATAACTCTAGTATATTTAACATACATGAATGATATGATTTTAACAGAAGATCCATCATCAAACACCTCCCTCTATAACTTTTATTCTAAAAATGAAATCGTAACCCGTGATGTTTTGTTTTACCGATATCATGGGTGATTCACATTCATTTTCATTTAACACCTTGAAGGATATTTATAAAAAGTTAATGGTTAAAACATATTTTAAAATTTATTTTACAAACCTATTTATTTTCTATAACTGAAATATATACATAATAATAAATGATAAAAAACGTGTTTTTTGTGATCATGAAACAACCAAAATTAACCAAAAATTGTCATCATTAGCGTTTACCTCTAGATTAGTCCACATAAAATATAAAAAAATTATCTATAAGAACATTTAAACTTATGTAGGATAATTAATTACATATAATAACCATTCTAGATATTTATATTCTTTTTAAATTAGTTTCCATTCATGTATACAAGTGAACATATCATTAAAACTATGAAAATGAACACAAACGAACGATAAATTTTACAATATAAATAATCAAAAATTACCTAAATAAACTTAGTAAAACCAAATTAAATAAAATTCATGTATATAAGATTATTTTTTTCTTAATTAATGGACCTAATTTGATTATATAGTATATTATAGTGGAGAAGTCATTCAGAATAATGGATAGGGGAATTCTCAAACCCAACTCTCTTTCTTTGGGTATTTCCTCCACCCCATTTTCAGTATGTATATTCATTTAATGTTCCTAAAACATCATTTATTCATCATGGTATTATATAATATATGATATAAATTTTTTATACTTTAGTTTATGTCAAATACAATGTTTTCTAAAATAACTCTTCTTTTAAAAAACACACCTTTTACTTTTATGGAGATTGTTAAATATTCATTTAATATTGATGATTCCTATATCAAGAATTTTATTCCCTACTTCATTACCAAAGTATGTTAATGAATTTATTCTTTAATAAATGAAACACATTCCTTTCCATGGTATATTTTATGTTCAATATTGATATATTTTATGTGTGGCATGCAAGATAATGTAAATTTAATGATGTGATTGGTTCCAAAAAAAATTTATAGAATAATGTAAATGTTATGATGTTACAGGTGTGAATAGAATTTTATTGAGATATCATGTTGTGGGAATGTGAATTATTGCATGAGAAAAAGAGAAATATGACTAAATATGATTCTAGGTTTCTTCACAACTATGTGTGGTTATTGAACACTAAGATTTGAGGGTTCTATTTTATGTATTGCAACATTCCATTAATTTATCTAATGTTTTATATCATGAATCTGATGATAATCCTTTATTATGTAATAATGATGATGATTATTCTTACCCATGTTTCACTTCCCTTATTCATCCTCTTAATGGTATTTTAGATCACCACTTCATTTTATGCATATCCTTAGGTGACTACATGTACTAAAGAGATGTCAAGGTACAATAAGATTCATTAGAATATTGAATTAGATAAATGTTTATTTTTTATTTTTTTAATGTTATGCATGGTCCTAATTTTTCCAACAGACTAAACCAATGGATCCTGGTTTTGTTATTATTTAATGTTTTTTGTCTTTAAAATAATGTAATAAGATATGTAAGAAAAAGAAGGTATGTTATAAGACCATTTCACTTCATGTAAGAGTTTCTCCCATGGAATAATTCTAGGAGCATTAATCAATGTTTAAATGATTTCCATGATATGTAAACTTCATATTATGTTTCTAAATGTAGAGTTAGAGACTCTATTTTTTGTGACAGAGGCCTCAACATACATATATCACACATTGGAGCACCCAAAGGGGAGTAAAGCTAGGATTGGATCCTGTTTCGTGATCCAGACATTGTTTCTTGCACCTTCAGTCATGTTGGATCTCTGCTAGTAAGTTATTTATAAATATTATTCTATTATTACATATCTTTGGAATTGGTTAGACAATTTTTGTCAAAACCCATGTAAATAAAGAATAATTCATTTGAATGTTTACTAATATTTGTGAATTAAATTTAATTTTACTTTAAAGGGGATGCTATGTTCGATGGGTTTTCCAATACGCAACAATTTGTTTCTTTGAAATGTTACGTTGAACAATAATAATATAATACTATTATTTTAAATATTAGATAATACCTAGCCATTGTATTGGTGGGGATGAATATAAATAACTACAATATTATTATACATTTTTGTTAAATGTTTTTACATTTATCCAATAAAATTTAGAGGCTTAAAATGTGAATGAATCTAATTTTAAGCATAAATACTCAAAAATTCCATAAAAGGTCGATTTGCTGCCTTTTGATGGAAAACCCTCTTTAAATATATTTTTTGTAACATTTATATGTTATATTTGATAAAACAAAATTCTTTTTTAAATTAATAATATCAAATATAGCTTAGGCTGAATTTATGATATTTTTCTAAAAAACTTCAATTTTTGATGAATTGTGAAACCACTAAGTAGTAATTAAAAAATTGACTTTTTCATTAAAATGAATTATTACTACTTCTATGAATTGGATTTCAAAAATATGACATGTAGGGTTTTTATTAGTATGTAAAATGTGGTTCAATAAGATGAAAATATTTTTTTATGAATAGTAACATTGACTTTTATTTACCTCGGTTAAAGTTAAATAGGGTAATTAATGGTAAAAAGAATATCATAATAATAAACAACTACCTAAAAACATGTCCTAACCTTATTGGGTGAGTCATTTACGACCATTAAAATCTTTGGGTCGATTTTGGGACCCCATGGAGCCACTTGAAAGTGATAATGACACATTATTTTAATTAACTTAAAATAAAGGCAAAATGTCATAATCAAATATATTTTTGTAAATTAATTTTTACATGTTGTTATTTAAGTTTTATTTTCAACTGTAAATATTCATTGGAAATATAAAAATATTTACTACATTATGGTATTTATTTTATAATTTTTAGACATACAATAAATTAAATTATTTATGACACAATAATGATGCATTATTTACCTCATTAATAAATGATTTAAATAAATAAGAATATACATATTAATAAAATATCCAAAACTTGTCCAATAATTTTTGGATGATTTTATTTCAAACTTGAGTCATCTTATCTTCAACTTTACGTATTTGTGGATCTTTATAAACAAAATATTAGTTTATAATAAAATAATATTTTCAAACATTCTTAAAGATCCCCTCCTCCCCCTTATAAAATCTCTCACTTCTAACCCATTCCAAACACCTCTCAAGTCCCATGTCTCATCAAAAACATTACCATATAATCTCTTCAGATCCCTATCCTCCTCATAGAAGCCTTACATTAGGTATAAGGCACGTTAATAAGTCCTTTTGATTCAAACTAAAGGGAGTTATCCAATTTAAATATAACAGTTTCTCTTAACTTCATTTGTTTTATTTTACTTCTACTACCCATGAAATATTTTTATTATTTTGTTTTATAACAACAAAATTATCCTAAATATACTAGGATGTTTTTATGAGAAGGATTCAAACTACACTTAAACACACCTCCATCTAATGGGTTAAAAAAATACTGTTTATGTGGATGGAAAACGAATGCCTCACGAAATGATGATTGTTCGATTATATCCTACCACCACTCATGGTGTCCATTAATATGACACAATATTTATATATGATATATATTATTTTTATATTTTCTTTATGCTTCTGTATTTTATATTTATATCCTACCTGTATGGTATCCATAATGGGTAAACACGATAATTTCATTTGAGGAACTGCGGACAACCGCCCCCTCAAAGTGATATAACTCTTTAATGCCATATGTGGGATGTATAAAGGATTTAATTAGTGATAATATATATGATATTATACTGGAATTATTATATACCAATATATAATTATTTTTTAATTCTATTAAAGTACGAAATAGAAATTAAATTAGCGCCCATGCATAGGTACGACTTACCGTCTCCATGAATGGTGCATTTCATTTCTTGTCTCTAAATGTTATGTAATATTATAAATACATATATATACTAGATATATATGATATATATGATATCTAAATCATGAATATCATTCTAGAGATAATATATTATTGACCTCCGGGACAACTTGTAATTATAAGATGTTCATGTTTTTACTCAAGTACCAAATATCGACAAAACAACTGTTATTAACTTAAATGATAACATAATGTTTACAACATGGAAATCGGTTTTATAAAAGGAATAATAAACTTAAAATAGGTTCATATTATCATAGAAATTAACTTTATTTTATTATTTAGGAGATTATAGAATGATCGAGTCATGTCGGACACGAGGTAAGGGATTTCATCTCAATCTCATTTAATTGAGGCATATTTTTTTTATACAAGACATAATTTTATATGGTGTATAAAACCCTTTGAGTTTGAATTTAATTTATAGGGAATATTTTTCTAAAAAGATTTAAACTAAACAACAGTAAAAAAAGAATGTTTCTTTTTAACACAAGTGGTGACAAAAATCTTTTTTCTTGCTGCAAGTATTATTTGTTCTTTAGATTCCTTATCAAGCTGTAATGTTTTTAAAAGGAAAATAAATACCATATATACTTTTTATGTATTTTGGTTTTTAAAATGGGTTTGATAATGGATTTTTTATGTCAATATATTTAAATGATATATTGTGATTGAAATGTGGACATTTTATATTTTTTTATGTTTGTTTTATGTGATATGAATATGTTATGGTTCTTGGGCATTGTTTATGTATACAAGTAGCTCTGTAAAACACCTAGGGCGGGTGAGCCCGTGATATATCTTCAATGCATTGGGTAACGTGACAGAGGTAAACGTGAAGTTTCTCCTAAGAGATTTAGGGATTATACTATGATGGTTATTCCAACGTAATTCCCTAAGTAGCTATGATAGCTACAATGTAAGTATTATATGAATACCACTAGTTACCTTTATGATTTTTTATTACTATGTGTTATTCATAAATCATATGTTTTAATGAGGTTAGTAAAAGAGTTTATGTTTTGTATGGATTGATGGAATAATGATGTGTTTCTTATTTTATAACCCTTACTGAGATTTTTATGTTCATCCCATGTTTTGTAATGTTTTTAATAGGACATAAAGATGAATAGTGTCAAGGATGGGATCAAGGAAAAGTCATGTTTTCTAAAACATGGAACAAGACATGACTCTTTTTTTCAAGATTTTTTATTTGGTGAAGGAAATTGAAACTGATTAGAAGTGTCTACTTTGTAATTTTTGAAATATAATTGTTATGGCCTAATTCTCTAAAACTCTAATCCTGAGAAGATCCCCAATGTGAATTATTCATTTAATTCAAGATTATGTAACATTTAAGGTTGGGTATTTATAGTTGGTATCAGATTTTGGTTTATAAAACTTTAGGAGTTAGAATATAGTTAAATTAATAAATTCTTTTAATATTATGTTATGATTGAAATGATATTGCATTTACGGATTAACATGTTGCTTCACCTAAGATGTTTCTATGTCCATAATGTTTTTCTATAGAGGAAATAGGGCAGATATGTTGGGATGACATCAGGAGGAAGACAACATTCCAAATTAGAAACTTGAGATGGTCGGAATAGGAACTGAACAGTTTGTTTCAGTGATGAAATAGTTGAATCGGGCTATAAATGATGGTGGTATCTATGCATGAGATCAGCCAAATCAACCACATAATAATGTGTTAGTAGTGGGTAATTTCATGAGGCAAAATCCCCCATAATTCATAGGATCATCTAACCCTATGCAAGTAGTAGGTAGGATTAAATCACTGGAAATGATTTTTGATGTCTTGGGGTGTTCAGAACACAAAAAGGTTAGTCATTGGGTTTCCCGTTTTCAAGGTGAAACTGATCAATGGGGGTCGATGGTGAAAAATATCTGGGATAGTGAGGAGATTGATTCTCTTTATTAGTATGAATTCAATGGTATGTTTCTGGAGAAATATTTTCCTAAGGAGGTTAGTCTTAGGGTGGAATAACAATTCCTAAAATTGAGGGAGGAGGATGACTCTGTGGCTACTTTTAAAGAAAAATTCACGCGACTGGAAAGGTATGATCCAAATGTCATACAAGATCTTGATAGTAAATTCAACCATTTTTACTCAGGATTATATCCAATGTATCAAACGGATTTAGCTTCTCATGAGTTCAAAAGTTATGAAAAACTGGTTTGTTGTGCAGAGAAGGTGGAAATGGAGTTTTCCGATGATCAGGTCTTCTTTGACAAATAAAAAATAAGATGATGAGGTGGCAAGAGAAAGGGAAGATCTCTTCAAAAAAAGTCTGATGGTAAGAAACTAAAGTTTATAGTTTGTGAAAATTGTTGTAAAAATCATGATAGGTAGTTTCTTTTGAATTCTGGTAAGTGCTACAGATGTGGTAAAATGAGACATAAGACTCATAATTGCACTAAAAAGATCAGGTTAATGGTAATACAAAATCTTATATACAATCAGTAAAATGTTTTAAGTGAAATTAAATTGGTAAATATGAAAATGAGTGTCAAATGAAGATCTCAACTGAGGGAAAGCATCCGGACTACAAGCAGTAAAGTGGTGAAATCCTTTGCAACTTCTTCATCAGATGTTGTGGCAATAAATGAAGTAGTATCAGGTATACTGTTTGTTTGTTCAGATTATGCCAATGTGTTGTTTGATTCTGGGTCTACACATTTGTTAATTTCTGAGATATTTTCAAGTAAATTGGAAATTTCATCTCAAGATATGAATCTTGAACTTATAATAAAAACACCAGGGAGAATTTTGAGATAAAAATAAATTATAAGGACCTCCATGTACTTGTGTGTGGGAAGAATATACCTACAAACCTTATTGTTTTGACTCAAGTAGAGTTTGATGTTATTTTGGGTAAGGATTGGATTTCTATTTATCATGCTATGATTTACTGTAGATGAAAAGAGGTTTCTTTTCAGAAAGATTTTCAGTTTATGTATAATAATGAACCCTTGATTTTGAAACATGTCAGGAAGCTGAGAAACTAGTAAAAGATGGAAATGAATGTTACCATTCACATGTTGTGGAAAATAAATAAAGTGTTGAGATTAATGATGTTTCAGTGGTAAATGTTTACCTTGATGTTTTCCCTGATGAGTTGTCGGGTATTATACATGATCAGAAAGTTGAATTTACTATTTACTTATTTCTTGATGCTACGCCAATTCCAAAACCCCCTTATCAAATGGTTCAAATTGAACATTTAGAGTTAAAGAATGAATTGCATGAGTAACTAGATAAAGGTTTCATTTGACCTATAACATCACCATGGGGTGCTCCTATCTTGTCTGTTAAAAAGAATGATGGTTCAATGAGACTTTTCATTGATTATAGATCATTGAATAACATCCCTTTTAATAACAAGTATCCTTTGCCTCATGTCAATGATTTGTATGATCAGCTTTAGAGAGCTCATATTTTTTAAAAGATTGATTTGAGGTCGGGTTACCATCATTTGAAAGTAATGGAAGCAGACATTCTGAAGACCGTGTTTTGTACTATTTATGGCCATTATGAATTTGTAGTTATGACTTTTGGTTTAACCAATGAACCTACTGTATTTATGTATCTTATGAATAGAATTTTATGTGAGTTCTTGGATAAGTTTGTGTTTTTGTTCATTGTTGATATTTTGGTTTATTCCAAAAAGTAATGAGGAAAATGAAAGACATTTAAGGGTTTTATTTCATACCTTAAAAGAAAAGAAACGGTTTCGTAAATTCAACAAGTGTGAGTTTTGGTTACAACAAATTTCATTCCATGGTCACATTGTTTCAAAAATTGGCATAACTTTTGATCCTGCTAAAACAATAGTTATTGAATAGTGGCCCTAATCCTCAAATATAACATAGATTCATAGTTTTTTTAGTTTGGGAGGTTATTATTGGAGGTTTGTTGAGAATATTTCATGGTTATCTAGTACAATGAATAAGATACCTCGAAAAGGTGTTACGTTCGTTTGAAAAAAATAATGTGATGATTGTTTTCAGGAATTGAAAAGAAGAACGGAAAATGCTCCAGTTTTGGAACTTCCTTCCATAAATGGTGAGTTTTTAATTTATAGGGATTCTTAGTTGAAAGGACTTGGTTGTGTCCTTATGCAAAATGATCATGTAATTACTTATGCTTCACATCAGTTGATTCCTCTTGAGTTAAATTACCTGACACAAGATTTGGAATTAGCTACTGTTGTTTTATGAATTAAAAATTTGGAGGCATCATTTCTATAGTGTAAAATGTGAAATATATAATAACCACAAAATATTGAAGTATATATTCACTCAGAAAGAATTAATCATGAGACAGAGGATATGGCTATAATTAATCATTGATTATGATTTCATGACCGTTTACTATCCAGGAAAACAAAATAAACTGATTGATGCTTTGAGTCGAAAAAGTAATGCTTCATTAACCATGATAAATTTGGAACGAGATACTTCGGTTTTTGATTTGATGAATATTGGCATAGAAGTTGTTGGTGTAGGGAATTCTTCTGTTTTTATTTAGGTGTCAGTGAAATCTACTCTATCAAACAGAATAAAGAAAGTGCTGAAAAAAGACAGTGAGTTGCAGAAAAAGGTAGAGTTAGTTTAGAAGGGTAAGTTGCTTAATTTTAATATTTATAATGATTGTGTTTTGTGGTTTGGGAAAATATTATCTGTGAATTGTGATTCATAGTTGAAGAATTAGTTGTTATGTGATACTTATAGTTCCCCATTTTCAGTTCATCCTGAAATTACTAAGATATATAGAGACCTTCAGGAGTATTACTAGTGGGATGGAATGAAATGTGATATTGCTGATTTTACTGTGAAGTGTTTGACAAATTAGTAGGTTAAAGCAGAGTGGCATTTACCTAAAGGAATGCTTCAGTTTTTACCGGTGCCAGAGTGGAAATGGATAAATATATCCATGGACTTCATTGTGGGATTACCAAAGACATCTCGAGGTAATAATGAAATCTAGGTTATTGTTGATCGATTGAAAAATCTACTCATTTTCATCCTATTTGTGACACTTTATCTCCAGATAAAATTTCTCGATTGTATGTTAAATAGGTAGTTATGTTGCATGGTGTTCCCCTCTCTATTGTATCTTATCCTGATCCCAGGATTACTTATAACATTTGGAAAGGCCTTCAGAAGTCATTGGGTTCTGAAAAAAAAATTAGTAGTGTGTTTCATCCACAATTAGATTGGCAGTCATAACGAACAACATAAACCTTAGAGGATATCATATGTGCTTGTTTATTGGATTACCAGAGAAGTTGGCACAACCATCATTCTTTTGTTGAATTTTCATATAATAACAGTTTTCATTCTAGTATACAAATGTTTCTATTTGAGGTATTATATGTGAAGCGGTGTCAAAATCCATCTTTTTGGGATGAAGTAGGTGAAAGGAACATGATGGGACCAAAATTGGTAGAAGAGATGGCAGAAAAAGTTCATTTGATTCTGAATAACATGAGAACAGCTCAGAGTAGGCAGATAAGTTATGTGGATAACCGGAAGAATGATCTATCTTTCGAGGTAGGTGATCATGTCTTTCTCCAAGTTTATCCCTGGAAATGTGTGATGTGTTTTGGTAAGAAGGGAAAATTGAGTTCGTGGTTCATCAGATCTTATAAAATCCTAGAGAAAGTTGGATCAGTTGCATACAGGGTGGATTTACCTAAAATTTTATCCAAACTACACAATGTTTTTCATGTTTCAATGTTGAGAAATTATATGCCAGATCCATCTCATGTTTTGAGCCTAAAGGTAGTCCAGTTGGAAGAAAATCTTTCATATGAGGAACAACCAGTCCAGATTCTTGACCTTAGAGAGAAAGTGTTGCGGAATAAAGTAATTCACTAGGTAAAGGTTTTGTGATAAAATCATATGGATGAAGATGCAACATGGGAATCTGATAATTCTATAAGGGATAAATACCCCCACTTATTTTATAAGTGAATAAAAATTTGAGAATGAAATTCCAAAAATGGGGGAAGGATGTAACATCCCAAGTAAATAATTAATAATACATATGAATTTTTATTAATATTTTTGAATAAAATTTTAATTTTACTTTAAAGGGGACTCTATGTTCGATGGCTTACCCGATACGCAACAACGAGTTTCTTTGAAATCTGACATTGAACAATAGTAATATAATATTATTATTTTAAATGGTAGTTAATTCCTAGCTATTGTATTGGCCGAGATGAATATATATAAGTAAAATATGGTTATATATGTTTGTTAAATGTGTTTACATTTATCCAATAAATGTTAGAGGCTTAAAATGTGAATGAATCTAATTTTAAGCATAAATACTCTAATATTCTCTAAAAGGTCGATTTACTGCCTTTTGATGACAAACCCTCTTTAAATATAGTTTTGGTAACTTTTAAATGTTCTATTTGATAGAATAAAATTCTTTTTGGAATTCGTAATATCTAATATTTCTTACGCTGAGTTTTTGGTATTTTTCTGAAAATACGTCAATTTTTTATGAATAGTGAAACCACTAAGTAGTAGTTAAAACTGACTTATTCATTTAAATGAAAGTTTAATGATTTTGTGAATTGGATTTCAAAAATCCAACATTCATGGTTGTTCATATTATGTAAAATATTGTTTAATAAGATGAAAATAATTTTTGGTGAATAGTAACTTTGACTCTTATTTGCCACGGTTAAAGTTAAATAGGGTAATTCAAGGTAAAAAAAGAATATTATAATAATAAAAATTATCTTAAGACTTGGTCTAACCTTATTAGTTGAATCACTTACAACCCTGGGAATCTTTGGGTTGATTTTGGGACCCCATGGATCCACTTGAGAGTGATAATGACACTTTATTTTAATTAATATAAAGTAAAGGAAAAAATGGCATAAACAAATATCTTTTAGTAAATTAATTATTACATGGGGTTATATAAGTTAAATTTTGGACTATAAATATTCATTGGAAATATAAAAATATTTCCTACATAATTTTATTTATTTTATAATTTTTATAAATCAAATAAATTAAATTATTTAAGACACAATAATGATGCAATAATTACCTCATTAATAAATGATTTAAATAAATAATAATATAAATATTAAAACAATAGAAAAAACAATCCCAATTCTTATTGGAAAATTTTACTTCTAACATGAGTAATATTATCTTCATGTTTAATGAGTTTTGGATCTTTATAAACCTATGATAAGTTTATAATAAAATATTATTTGAAAGCATTCCTAAATAGACCCTCCCCTCTTATAAAAAACCCTCACTTATAACCCATTTCAAACACCCCTCAATTCCATTGGCTCGTCCTACCCCAGCCCAATTAAAATCTCATTATCCCTCTACTCCTCATAGAAGCCTTAACTTAGGCAGAAGGCACTTAAAGAAGTCCTTTTGGTTCAATCCAAAGGGAGTTACCCAAATTAAAGGTAATAGGTTCTCTTAGCTTCTTTTATTTTATTTTACTTCAAAAACCCCAAAAATATTTTTATTCCTTTCTTTTATAACACCTCCAGTATCCTAAATATACTAGGATGTTGTTATGAGAATTATTTTAACTACACCTACACACCCGTCACTCTAATGTATGAAGAAAATATTGTTTCTGTGGATGGAAAACTAATGCCTCACAAAACGATGATTGTTCGATTATCCCCTACTACCTCTCATGGTGGCCATTAAAATGACACTATATTTATATATGATATATATTATGTTTATGTTTTCATTATGCATCTGTGTTTTACATTTATATCATACCATTATGGTTTCCATAATTGGTAAACATGATAATTTCATTTTAGGAAGTGCGGACTACCACCCCTCAAAGTGATATGACTCGTTAATGCCATATGTGGGACATATAAATGATAGAGTTAGTGATATTATATATGATATTATACTGCAATTATAATATACCTATGTATCATTATGTGTTAATTCCATTAAATTATAAAATAGAAATGAAATTAGCGTTCAGGTGTAAGTATAGATTACCGTCTCAATGAATGGTGCATTTCATTTCATATCTCCAAATGATTTGAACTGTTATAAATACATATATATACATGATATATATGATATATATGATATATAAATCATGAATATCATCTTCAAGATAATGGATTATTGACCACCTGGACAACTAGTAATTATATGGTGTTTATTTTTTACTCATGTACCAAATATCGACAAAACAACCGTTATTAACTTAAATTATTACATAATGTTTATAACATTGCAATAAGTGATATAAAATGATTAATAAACTTGACATAGTTTCTTATGCAAGTATAAATTATCTTTTTTTTATTATTCAGTAGATTAAAGGGTGATCGAGTCACGTTGGACACGAGGTAAGGGACTTCGTCTCAATATCCTTTCATTGAGGCATATTTTGTTTTATTCACGACATAATTTTATAGTGTATAAACCCATTTTACATTTCATTTCATTCAAATGGATTCTTTTTCTACGAGTAATTGTACTAAATGACAAGAAAAATTAATGTTTCTTTTTAACGTAATCAGGGACAAAGGCCTTTTCTTCCACCGTGAGTATTATTTGATCTTTGGCTTCCTTAACAAGATGTAATGTTTTTAAAAGGAAAATAAATACCATATACTTTTTTAAAAATTTTGTTATTGAAAATGGTTTTGATAATGTATTTTTTATGTCAATATATTTAAATGGTATATTGATATTGAAATGTGTAAATTTTATCTTTCCATTAGGATTGTTTTATGTGTTATAAATATGATATGGTTCTTGGGAATTGTTTACGTATATGGGTGGTTCCATAATAAACCAAGGGCGGGTGAGCTCAATATTTCTCACCAATTCATTGGGTAACGTGACAGAGGTAAATATGAATGTTTCTCCTAAGATATTTAGGGAATATAGTGTGATGGGTATTCCAACGTAACTCCCTATGTAGCTGTGATAGCTATAGTGTGAGTATGATATGAATGATACTGGTTAACTTTTTGATTTGTGAATAATATTTTTTATTCATAAATATTATGCTTTCATGAGGTATGTAAAAGAGTTTATGTTTTGTACTCATTGATGTAATAATGATTTATTTCTTATTTTATAACCCTAAATGATATTTTTATGCTCATCCCAAGTTTTGAAATGTTTTTCACATGACATGAAGATGAATATGGTCAAGGATGGGACCAAGGAAAAGTCATGCGGTCTAAAACATGGAACAAGACATGAATATTTTTTTCAAGATTTTTTATTTTGAGAAAGAAATGGAAAATGAGTAGGACTGTCTACTTTGTAATTTTTGAAATGTAATAGTTATGGCCTAATTGTCTAAAAATCTAAACCTGAAATAATCCTCAATGTGAATTATTCATTTAACTCAAGATTATTTAACATTTAAGGTCGATCCTTATAATTTCTTTGAGAGAAAATATGCCCTGTTTTAGGGATTTTATCTACTCATTGTCTTTCATATGATTAGGACCAAATCAGAGGTCAGTACTAGATTAGTAATATACTATGAATTTGTAGTAGTTCTTTATAACATTACCTATAATTCGGTGCTTTATATATATATTTCTCATTGTTACACATGTTGTGATTTTATTTGGTTCCCCTAAAATGAATTAAATGATTTACTTATTTGATTTGAAACCTATTTGGGATTCCTAATCATTCCTTTGAGTTTGTTGTAAGTTGTTTCCCTAACCCAGAAAAACCATGGGGAGTTCATTCGTATTTTCCTAATGTAATATAACTATTGGGGTGTGTGTGAGCTTTCCATGTTAGAGGAATCCATTAAGGAATTTAATTAAACTGGATTGAGATATTAGGATATGGTTTGCCTCCTTTGTTATGTGTTGACATGATCTGAACTATTTGAATTATTTATTTGGATTTTATATAATTTTTTATATGAGTTAGATGAAATCATGTATTGTAATTGAATATTATTTGATGAATGAAATGATAATATGGTTTGAATTTGTAGTGGATTCCTTTGTTGGTATACCTTGTATGTTGATTTTCATTACAATCCATGGACAGTTCTCCCATGGATCATGAATGTGGTAGTGGACACATTAGATGATATTTATTATTATTTCATGGTATCATAGGATTCCTTGGGACTTTATAACCCCTTGATGCCACTTGTTTTGGGATCATAGTGTTCATAGTCTATATAAATTCTCTGTAGACACTACCCAAGACTAATGTAGTTTCAATTGAGATTATCCTATGACTCAAAAAGGATGTCTTCTTCTTCTATACCTCGGATCTAGCCCTATGGAATCTGACACATTACATCATACAGTGTATCCATTTTAGGTGATTTACACTTTAAATCATAGTCTTTGATTATATTATATGCTTGGTTTTAAGGAATGGTTGTGATTGACATGACACACTAGGTCATACGAAATGGTCGTAATTGACTTAAAAACCCAGGTTATACAACATAGTCCTAGTGGATTCTCTATTATCTTCATAATTTATGTCTTAGAGGATATTTACCCTGGTTTTTTAGGGGGCCTTGTTTTCTTTATAGATTCAAATATATGAATTAATATTTCCATGGTAATTTAACTAATATTACTTTCATAGCTGTCATATATTTTCAAACAAATTATCTTGTATCACACATCTTGGTTTTTATATAGACATTGTTAGTGGTGGCCTATTGAGTGTTATCTCAAACCTTATTTAGGCCCCCATTTGATAACTCGGTAGAATTTAAGGATACATGTAGGGACTGTGGATACCATTCATAGTATGATGCTTGATTTTTCTTATACTTAGGAGCTGAGAAGCACATGAATGAGTTGAGGCTCATGGTGATGGAATGGATAGTTCCTTTTATGGTCTTTATGGTATTTTAAAAACTGTATTATATTGGTAGTATGTATACTTATTTTTTTTATCTTTGTAGAGTCATCACATGAAACATCATTATATATGCGATTAATTTTTTTGATTTTTTATATATTTGCAACATGTATGTTTCCATTGTCTGGTTGGTTTAATAATTCCACTATCGATGAATATGTTCATTAACATTCTTCTACACTATGACATGAAGACATAGTCTCCCTATAGACACACCCTAGGCCCTCATTGCTATTCAAAAACAAATTTCATTCAAGGAGAAGCACCTAAAGACAAGTTTCCTTCTGGCTCGATGCACCATGTAGTAGAATATGGGTTTGGATATTACACAATGTATATAAACATCAATCACCCAACTTGATTATCCTTTTCTAAAAAATACCAAAATTCGTAATAAGAAAAGAATAAGTAATGATTATTCCCTGTTTTTAATTATATATATAATAAAATGGGAAACAATGTTAATTCAATGAATGAATATTGACTTATTCCATTTTCCATTAATAAGGTTATACAATCACATTAATGAATATGATTAAGTATTCCATTTCTATTCTCTATCTAAATATATTTTATAAATATTTATTTTTTTATGTGGAAAGAATCATTACTTCTAATAATTTGTGTGGCTCTTAACACCCATGTCATTCTCCCCACTAACCATCTCCCTCTGATATTTCAAATCTCGAGAAACCACTTTACCATCCCAATGTTTGCTTCCCCGAAACCCTATAGATAGTCAAACGTCTCTACCCCTCCATTGCCTTCCATCCGGTTTTTCATATCCCCCAATATCGCCCCACTTTAAAGCTCAGTTCTCCCATGAATCCTATCTCCATTGATTCTTCTATCTTCCATACCATTCATCCCACTCAATTATGAAACCCTAAATCAAAGTTATTCTTTATCCCGGTCTGTCATTCCATCTTCATATTAATGAAACTGACCATAGGGGAGCCCCATATCCCATAATCCACCATCACACCACTCGGCCTCACATAAGTTCACCAACACAAGTGGCCTCAGGTTCATCTATTAGAGTAACCATCAATGTGGTCAGATCCCTCAATCTCGTCCTTGAAATCTTTGTGTATTTTCACTAATTTCTCAATATTGTTGTGATTTTAGAAGCATCAAATATTTTTTTACCTTGAAATAACCCATCTGAATTATGCGGCATCTGCATGGTTATCTCCCACAATCTTAGCCTTGGCATTGGTGTGTATTTTAACTAAATTATCTCCATTGTTGCTATTTTAGGATCATAAAATTTTTTTTACATTGAAATAACCCATGTTATAATTTTCTGTCAACTTAAAATTTATTTTTGGGTTTTAATCCTCAATTTTTATCTTATTTTTGTGGATTTTTTAGGCATAGGGATCTAAGACTGAAACTTTTTATTCCCATATATAGATGGAATTTTGGGTATTAAATGGTTTCAATAATCCAATCTACTACTTGCATATATTTTAGAGGCATATTAAATAGGACCTTTCATAGATCAATATATTTTAGTTTTTTATAGTTAAAAATTTCCTATATTAATTTATAGTTGTCATATTGTTTCTTTAATATCTTGAACATGTTGACATAGGTTGTCCGGGATCTAGCCTCATGCTCAATGGTGTTCTAGGCATGTTACATGTATTTGTTTTATTTCATTTTTCTGTTTCATTTGATTTCATCAGGGACTTTTAAATTTGAATAAAATTGACTTTTCTTGATGCATTTCTTGAAATCACATTTCAATGATTCATTTTTTGTTTGGGTTTTATTTATTTTTTTTCCATTAAATCTATACAGATGATGAGATTATTTGGGTTTTTAGATTTTATTTCCCAATTAATGTCTCTTAACAACAAAACATTAATGAGGAAGGGATTCATATTTGAGTTGGATGAGTGGATTGGTCTGCCATCTCCCTCTAATCAGATATGATCCTTGAATCCTTTGACATTGGGTTCCACAGATCTAGAATCCTGCTCCATGGAATTTTTTTATTATATTTTTCTTTATTTTATTTTATTTTTTATTTCATTTGATTTCATCTATGACGTTTAATGTTGATTAAATTGAATTTTCTGGATGCATTTCATGATATCACTTTTCTATATTTAATTTCATGATTATGTTTTATTTATTTTTTCCATGATGTCTACACATATGTTTATATAACTAGGTTTTGGAGATTTGATTATCCAATTGATGTCTCTTAATGATAATCAATTATTGAGCTTGGGATTAATATTTTAGGTGGATGAGTGGCTTAGTCCTCCATCTTCCTATGATATGATTAGAGACGAGACACCATTGACATTGAGTGTTAGGGATCTAGTATAATGATCCATGGAATTTTATGTATTATACATGTTGTTATTTTATTTAATATTTTGTTTCCTTTTATTTTATCTATGACTTTTAATGTTGACTAAAATTTACATTTCTGGATTAATTATTTTATACCTATTTTCTTTGATGCATTGCTTGATTATGTTCTCCATATTTTTTTCACCATTGTTATATAGATTATGAGATAATCAGGGTTTTGATATTTGATTATCCATTTGGTGTCTCTTAATGAAAAATAGTTATTGAAGCAGGGTTTTAGATTATAGTGGGATCAGCGGCAGTGTCTGCCATATTCCTCTACTAGATCAGATCTGAGCTAGGAATCCATTGACATCTGGTGTCACATGTCATGACCCATCCCAGTGGGGCCTGAGCCGCAACTCCCCAAGCCCGCCTCCAATAGGCCAGGGGCTGGTGACTTGCACCGAGTAGGCATGCTACTAACATGGGAGGCATTGCCTATAAACCTGTACACACGCACACACATATCCAAGCCCAAAAAGCTGACAAGTAAAAACTACTAAAAGGAAAAAAGATGAAAGTAATGTACAAGAAAGTAAAACCCTAGGCCAAAAGTACAAGACCACAAAAAAAGAGTATGTAAAAAAGTCCAACCTGTAAAGAAATGTGCTGAGACTGCAATCTGTAGCCATAAGAACACACCTTGGCCTCTCTGATCTCACTGATCACAGTCTGGTCCTGGTCCACCTAGAATCCTGTGAAAGGCTCTCTCGTCTGCACAAGACACGACATGTGCGGGAAAAGCCTGTGCAGGGGTGAGTATAACAATACCTAGTAGTAAACCCTGAAACCAAAAAAGGAATACAACAAGGGAATTACCATAAAAGAAAGGTACAACCATCTCTACACAGTATATGTTTACAGAACATATAACAAGGATATCCAAATATGCACATACAAAAACGACCATTTCGAACCCACCACAAAGATCTAGCTCGAAGATTCCACTAAGCATACAACCGAGAGAACACAATCCTAGGTCTGAAGAGAGAGATGCGAAGTACTCATTCTGGGAGAACACACTCCATAACTACTTTGAGAACATGATGCACAGAAAGGGATCACCACCAAGTCATTGGGGGATTCCGACAACTCAGTCTGAGCTAATCCGCTAAGCAGAGGATCAGCGACTGGGTAAAGCTGGTCATGTTGATACCAAGAACTCTACCTAGGGTTCCAGGATTGAATACTGGTTTTAGCTCTAAGTCTCACAGAGGGGATTCCAATAACATTATTCGGGATGTCATGCTGAAGGGATCATACTTCTATGTGTAGGAAATGATACCGGAATCCTTCAGGGGAAAGACCAAGGGGATGAACCCTAATGAAACTAGCCCAAGTCACAGAAAGAAACTGGCTCAAGACATGAATAATTGGTTACACGACATGTAGTATGGTTACACGCCATGTTCATTGACTCCGGGTATTGCCTGTGGAAATGGCATGTGTCATCCGTTCAAGCTGTGTAAAACTCAACTACACGGCTCGTAAAAGAATCACACGCTGTGTTCCTTGACTCTGGTTACTACCCATGTAAACGGCCAGTGTCATTTGGATCGTCATATAGAAATTAACTACATAGCGTGTAGAATTATCGCATGTCATTTCCGAGCACCTCGGGCTCGCTCCATGTACGCTGGTCATGTACCCATACATAGTGTCTATCCGTGTCACCTGCCCGTGTACCAGCACACGGGGTATCCCGTGTATCTGGCCGGGTCTAGCCGGGGAGGGGTATAAAAGCCATGTCCACGGTCGTGTACCCAACCCGTGTCTATGTACTCCCGGAGTACACGCTGGGTGGTCCGCTGACTAACACATGCCGCGTAGCCCATTCTACATGTCGTGTAATCGGGATTTTTCCAGAAACGCCGTCTTCCTCCTCGCATCGCGGCTGATCCTCCGGATCCACGGTTTCTCATCCGTTCATCCCGATACTCTAGGGGTTGGTTCGTTTCATCATACGAACACCATAACGGGTGTTTTCGGTCCATAAATCAGATCATAAACCTCGAACGACCCTTCTGAAGAAAAACGCTTGAAAACTCATATCTCTCGATTTGCTCCAAATCATCTTCCGAAACCGTCGTCACACCTTCGTGACATCACTCCAAGGTTGGATCTATAATCTCATATTGTTGCGCCAACAAATGAATTCACAATGATCGATTTCCTCCTAGAACGTGTAAAACGCAACGAAGAAGGCGCGGGAGAAAAATACAAAGAATCGAACAAGAGGGACGAACCTCAATCATTGTTCGTGAAGATCCGGGTTCGTCGTCATTATATCAAAATGACAACAATCAACATATTATAAATCTCGAGTATTTGTTTTCCCGATAAAACCCCAAATCACACACGCCCACAAACCAATCGATAGGCGGGCTAATCAGTTCACAGATTAGTCTGTGTTCGTCGTAGAAATCATGAACGGGTAAAGTAACCAAGATCAAATATCCTACCTGGATCCGTGGTGTTCGTTGGTGAAGATCCAGTCGTCTCGTCGTCGTCGCTGGCGAAAATCGTCAAGAACGTCATCGCCGCGTTGGGAGGTTTTTCTCCAGAGCCTCTAGAGCCAACAAGGGTTTTAGGGTTATAAGGTTTGTAGCCATGGACCCCTGTGCAAGCCTTTATTTAAAAAGGATAAAAGATATCTGTTGCAACAGATTTAAAAAGATTTCTCTGTAGAATAAAATATTTTTATTAAATATTTTATTACTATTACGTCCAAAAACTAGATTTCACCATCGACCTGCGCTAGACGATGTTAGGCCCCGCCTAAGGTAAAATCGCTGCATTGAACGCAACAGAGCCCTCGTATTTCTGATCCGAGCACCCGTTTAGGAGTTATTACAATTTTTCAGGAAAACCACAAATGCATGTTATTTAATTATTTAATTAAATTCAAACATTTGTTCCGGGCTCACCGGGCCTCGGAACTGCACGCTGTCTTGAAGACGGGTCTCAAAATAATTTCCGCATATTTTTAAAAATAAAGTATGGAAAATCCGAGACATTACATCACACCCACCTTTCTGCTTTTATATCCCCAAAAATCCAAAACAAGGGATACTAAAAAAGATGTGGGTACTGCACATGAATCTGAGCCTCCCGCTCCCACGTTCTCTCCTGGATATTCTAGTGCTCCCACTGGACACACACCAAGGGAATATCTCACCCACGAAGGATCCTCTCCTACCTATCCTTGATCTCCATTGGGTACTCAGCAAAGGTCACTCCATCATCGATGTCCAGCTCTCCCCAGTCGATGATGTGTGATGGATCATGCACGTACCTCCGTAGCTGCGACAAATGGAAGACGTTGTGTACCCGGTCCATCTGAGGAGGTAAATCCAATCGATATGCTTCCCTGCCAACTCTACTCAGGATCTGAAAAGGGCCAACGAACCTCGGAGATATCTTGCCGCCTTGTCCAAATCTCTGCAACCCCCATCGAGGTGAGACCCGAAGAAACACATGGTCTCCCTCCTCGAACTCCAAGGGCCTCCACCTCCTATCGGCATAAGACTTTTGCCGACTCTGTGCAGTCTTCATCTGCTCCTAGATGACCTGCACCATCTCTATAGTACCTCTCACCATCTCTGGGCCCATGAGTGATGACTCTCCTGGGTCAGTCTAGCAAAGTGGTGACCTGCTAGGTCGCCCGTACACAGTCCCGAATGGTGCCATACCAATAGTAGAATGATAACTGTTATTGTAAGAAAACTCCACCAATGGTAGGTGATCCTCCCAGCTATGACCGATGTCAAGTATACAAGCTCAAAGCATATCCTCCAAAACCTGGATGGTCTGCTCTGTCTGACCATCAGTTTGGGGATGAAATGTTGTGCTCAAGCGTAACTAAGTCCCAAAATTTTCCTGCAATCCCTTCCACTACCAGGATGTAAAGCGAGCATCACGGTCTGAGAAGATTGTGGATGGAACTCCATGAAGTCAAACTATCTCTTACATGTAGAGGCATCCCAAACTCTCTACTTAACTCTACTACCGTATGTCTAGGATGTGGGCCAACTTGGTGAGTCGATCCACGATCACCCAGATGGCATCGTGTCCCCTAGACGTAACTGGTAAGCCCATCACGAAGTCCATGGATATCCCATCCCACTTCCACTGTGTCACCTCAAGGGGCTATGTCAAACCTGCTGGAACCTGGTGCTCAGCCTTTACTTTCTGAAAAGTAAGGCACCGAGAAACAAACTCTTCCACACACTTCTTCATTCCTGGCCACCACAACTGACGTTGGAGGTCCTTGTAAATATTTTCCACGCCTAGATGCACCGCCAAAGGGGATGTATGTAACTCCCTCAGAACCTCCTCTCGCAACTTCACTGGTACTACCGGGTGCCCTCTGAAAAGAACAAGGTGCTCCCGACCTGTTGAATATCCATTAGTAGCATCACCCGCGGATATCCGAGCACGTAGAGTCTCACAGCTAGCATCCTCGAGTTGTGCTTCCCTAACTCGATGTAAGAGTGGAGGGGTAAAAACCATAGACTGAAGGTAAGATCCCTCATCTATATCCATGAAGGATAACTGTAAGGAGGCCAACTACCTTGTCGCCTTAACCAGCAACTGCGAACTGGATGCCCTGCTAAGAGCATCTTCCAAAAATTTCGCCTTCACAGGAGTATAAACTATCTCAATGTCGTAATCCTGGAGAAACTCAAGCCACCAGCTCTGTCTCAAATTCATATCCTTCTGATAAAAGATATATCTAAGACTCTTGTGATCAGAGTAGACAATAAACCACTCACCCATCAGGTAGTGCCGCCACATCTTCAATGCGAAGACTACCGTTGCCAACTCAATGTCATGGTTCACGTAGTTCTGCTCATGGGGCCTCAACTAGCGCGAGCCATAGGAAATCACCACTTGCCTCTGCATCAGGACACAACCAAGCCCTGTTTCTGATGCGTTGCAGAACACTACGTACTCGACACCCTCTTCTGGTAGTCTCAAGATCGAGGTGCTCGCCAGACTCTGTCTCAACTACTGAAAAGCCTGCTGGCATCTCTCGTTCCACACGAAAGGCTGCCCTTTTTGGGTCAAAGCTTTCATGGGTGCTGAAATCCTGGAGAAATCTAGAATGAATCTTAGATAGTAGCCTTCAAACCCAAGGAAACTCCACACCCCCATCACAATCTGGGGTGGATCCCATGCTAGTACTACCTCCACCTTGGCTGGGTCTACTACTACACCATCTGCTGAGATAAAGTGTCCCAGAAAGTGGATCTCATGTATCCAGAACTAACACTTCAAGAGTTTCCCATACAACTGGTGCTCTTGGAGTGTGTCTAGAACCATCCTTAGGTGTCTCGCGTGCTCCTCCTCGGACGTAGAGTACACAAGGATATCATCAATGAAGACAACTACGAACCGATCTAGATAGGGCGGAAAGATCCGGTTGATGAGTACCATGAACACTGCCGGAGAATTCGTCATGCCGAAGGGCATCAGCAAGTACTCATAGTGACCGTAGTGACATCTGAAAGTCATCTTCGGTACATCTCCATCCCATACTTGCAACTGATGATAGCCTCATTGTAGATCAACCTTCGAGAACCATCGTTCCCCTCTCAACTGGCCAAAGAGCTCATCGATCCTCGTTAGTGGATACCGGTTCTCCACGGTCACCTGATTCAAGCACCGGTAATCCACACATAGTCTCAAGCTCCCGTCTGCCTTCTTGGAAAACAGCACTAGGGCCGCCTAGGGTGAAACTCTGGGTCTCAAAAATCCCTTCTTCTGTAAGTCTTACAGCTGCACCCTCAGCTCATGAATCTCTTTATGAGCCATCTGATATGATGATGCTAATATCAGTGTCGTCCCGGGTTGCAACTCAATGCAGAAATCTTTCTCCCGATGGGGAGGTAGTCCGGGGACATCCTCCGAAAAGACATCCTCGTACTCAGCCAATACTGATGGAAACTTGAAACTCGTAACATCTGCTACGCCAATGGATAAGCCAACCAACTGATAGGTTATCAGTTACACCTTCCTACGCACGAGTCCATTATGTGCTGCCTGGGTCTCTCTTTCACTGACAAAAGAGAACCTCGTTCCATCACTGTGGACACACCGCACCCTTCACCTAAAATAGTCGATCTGGGCATGAACTGTGGATAGCCAATCCATACCAATAATGACATTGTAAGGCCTCGACGCTACCATCAAGAGGTTCCAACTGAAACTCTCGCCTCCAAGGGTCAGGTCACACTGTCTACATAGATGTGTGATCTCTGAATCTTCTCCAATCAGTGTTTCTAAGTGTAAGGGTCGAGTCAACAACTCAAATGGAATCTCAAGGACTCGAACAAGATAAGCAGCTAGAAAGGAATGACTAGTACATGTGTCTATCAGTACGGCAGTCAAAGTAGAAAAGACACAGATTGTACCTCTAATAATTCTTGGAGTACCTGGGTTATAAGCCTCTACCGCCTGGAGCTGTCCCTGCCTCTATTCACTGGCTCCCTGAACCTGGGGTGGACCTCCTGGGGGTGGTGGTGGTAAAAGGTAAAAATGCTGACCACCTCCAGCTGCACTCCCAACTCCCTTACCACGTCCACCGCCCCACGTATCTGTCTACTCCACATGTTTCCTCTACCTCGGTGGTCCATCCACTGCTCCCATGTCAGTAGTACAGCGGGTCGGACAATCTCGAGAGAGATGTCCCCTTCCATCATATGAGTAGAATCGCCTCTCTCGAGGCTGTCTGGATGCACCCTACGAACCCTTTACGGTAGATCCCCTGTCCTGGGATATCCTCTGAAAACGTATCCCATGCCTGGGTCCCTGGCATCGGCTCTATGCTGCCGAGGTCTCTGCTCCAGCTCACCCACTACTGACAACTGACGGCTTTCCCTGCTCTACCAAGAAGATCTCGACCACCAAAGCCAGCCCGATCCCCTCAGCATAAGTAGTAATTCTCATAGGGACGATGCTAGCTCGGATATCTATATGCAAGACCTTCTTGAAAGTCTGAGATCTGAAGTACTGATCTATGACCATATCCATCGAGTACCACAAGAGGTCGTTAAACCTCTATGAGTAGTCAGCCACTGTCATGGTTCCCGACTATAGCTGAAGATCCTCTTGAATACGTAATTATCTCAGGGTAACCGGTGAAAACTCCTCTCTGAAGATATGCTCAAACTCCGACCATGCAAGAGTCGCATCGTCGTGAGTCTGGATAACCAAACTCCACCATATCCCTGCCGAGACCTGCAGAAGGCTCGTTGTTAGGATCACCATCTGTTCTGCTGGTGTCCTGACCAAACGGAAGAATTTTTCCACTTCCTCAAGCCAGTCATCTGCTTCCTGAGGGTCTGGATCACCTCGAAACCTGAGGGTTTTCTGTCTCTGAAACTCATGGAGTGTGCTCAGCCTACGCTCCTCCTCCACTGGTACAACAGGAACTAAACACTGCTCCATAGGTGGTGGGATAACTGGAACACCACTCGTTGATAATATAGGGGGATCTGGTCCATAAATATAAGCTTCATCACTGAGGGGATCATCCTCGTGATCGAGCTGCTGGATCCTAATGGGTGCACATCACGGAGGAATCCTGTAAATAAAACAAGATGTATCGCAGTCAGTGAGTATATCTGTAGAGATGACTCAAGAAGGATAGGGAAACAACAACCCATTCCTATATGATGCATGTACCATTATTTTCCCCTACAACTAGTGTTATCATGTTCCGAGTTGAAAAGAAAGTTATCATAGTCCTAGTGTATGGATACGTCGACCGCCCTCACCCACACTGGGGTCCTTGGCCTAAAAGCCGAACTCAAAACACTTAGCACTGTTTCCCCATACCAACTCATAGACTCTCATTCCTAAGGTAGAACTGACCAGCTTAGATACCACTCTGTCACGACCCGTCCCAGTGGGGCCCGAGCCGCAACTCCCCAATCCCGCCTCTAATAGGCCAGGGGCTGGTGACTAGAACTAAGTAGGCATGCTACTAACATGGGAGGCATTTCTTATAAACATGTACACAAACACACACACATCTCCAATCCAACAAAGATGAAAAGTAAAAACTACTAAAGGAAAAAGATTCATGCATACACTAAAACCCAACCAACAGAGTACGACAAGAAAGTAAAGTTCAAGAAAGTAAAACCCTGGGCCAAAAGTACAATCCCACAAAAAGAGAGTCTATAACAAAGTCTAACCTGTAAAGAAAGGTGCTGAGACTGCAATTTGTAGCCGTAGGAACACAACTTGGACTGTCTGATCTCACTGAGCACCATCTAGTCCTAGTCCACCTAGAATCCTATCAAAGTCTTGCTCATCTGCACAAGACACAACACGTGCGGGCAAAGCTCGTGCAGGGGTGAGTATAACAATACCCAGTAGGACACCCCGAAACCACAAAGGAATACAACAAGGGAAATACCACAAAAGAAAGGTACAGTAATATCTACACAGTATATGTTTACAGAACATATAACAAGGATATCCAGATATACTCATACACAAACGACCATTTCAAACCCACCACTAAGATCCTGCTCAAAGATTCCACTATGCATGCAACTGGGAGAACAAACTCCTAGGTCTGAAGAGAGAGATACAGAGTACTCAATCTGGGAGAACACACTCCACAAGTACTTTGAGAACATGATTCTCAGATGAGGATCACCACTAAGTCATGAGGTGATTCCAACAACTCAGTCTGAGCTAATCCGCTAAGTAGAGGATCGACGCCCTGGTAAAGTTGGTCACGTCGAAACCAAGAACTCTACCTAGGGTTCCAAGAATGAATTGAGGATCCAGATCTAATTATCACAGAGGGGATTCCAAAAAATTTATTCAGGAAGTCCTGCTAAAGGGATCATACTCTTATGTGTAGGAAATGATACCAGAAACATTCAGGAGAAAGGCCAAGGGAACGAAACCTAAGGAAACTTGCCCAAGTCACAGAAGGAAACTGGATCAAGCCATGAAGAATTGGTTACATGACGTGTAGTATGGTTACATGTCCTATTCATTGACTCTGAGTATTGCCCGTGTAAATGGACCGTGTCATCCATTCAAGTTGTGTAAAACTCAACTACACGTTGTGTAGAAGAATCACACGCCGTGTACCTTGAATCCAGGTACTTTCCACGTAAACGGCCCTTGTCATTTGGCTCATCATATAGAAATTAACTACATGACGTGTAGAAGAATCACACGCCATGTCCGAGAACCTGGGGCTCGCTCCGTGTACACTGGTCATGTACCCGTACATGGTCTCTCTCCGTGTCGCTTGCCCGTGTACCAGCACATGGGGTATCCCATGTATCGGGACAGGTCTAGCCGGGGAGGGGTATACACGCCGTTTCCTTGGCCGTGTACCCAACCCATGTCTGTGTACTCCCAGAGTAGACGTCGGGTGGTCCTCTGATGGACACCCGCTGTGTAGCCCATACTACATGCCCTGTAGTCGGGATTTTTCCAGATACGCCGTCTTCCTCCTCGTACCGTGGCTGATCCTCCGGATCCATGATTTCTCATCTGTTCATCCTAATACTCTAGGGGTTGGTTCATTTCATCATACGAACACCATAACGGGTGTTTTCGATCCTTAAATCGGATTATAAACCTCGAACAATCCATCCGAAGAAAAATGCCTGAAAACTCATATATCTCGATCTGCTCTGAATTGTTCGCCGAAACCGTTGCCACACCTCCATGAAAATGCTCTATGGTTGGATCTACAATATTGGATCGTTGCTCCAACAAACGAATGTGCAGCGATAGATATCCTCCAAGTACACGTAGAACGCAACGAAAAACGCGCGAGAGAAAAATAAAAATAATCGAACAAGAGGGACAAACCTCGATCGTTGTTCGTGAAGATCTGGGTTCATCGCCATTAGATATAAACTAAAACAATCAACAGATTATAAATCTTGAGAATTTGATTTCCAAAAAAAACCTCAAATCACACCCGCCCGCAAAACGATCGATCCGCGGTCTAATCGATTTTCAAATTAGTCCGCGTTCGTCATAAGAATCAATAACAGGGAAAGGAACCAAGATCAGACATCCTACCTAGATCCGTGGCATTCTTTGGTGAAGATCTGGTCGTCGCGTCATCGTCGCCGGTGAAAATCGTCAAGAACGTCGTCGCCGCGTCGGAAGGTTTTTCTCCATAGCCTTCAGAGCCGCCAAGGGTTTCAGGGTTATGCGGTTTGTAACCATAGACCCCTACGCAAGACTTTATTTAAAAATAATAAAAGATATCTATTGCAACAGATTTAAAAATATTTTTCTGCAGAATAAAATATTTTTATTAAATATTTTATTACTGTTACGTCCAAAAACTAGATTTCACCACCGACCTGTGCCGGCCGATGTTAGGCCTCGCCTAAGGTAAAATCACTGCTCTGAACGCAAAGGCACCCTCAGAATCTTGATCCAAGCACCCTTTTAGGAGTTATTCCACATTTTCAGGAAAACTACAAGCACACGTTATTTAATTATTTAATTAAATTCAAACATTTGTTTCGGGCTCACCGGGCCTCGGAATTGCACGCCGTCTCGAAGACTGGTCTCGAAATAATTCTCACTTATTTTTAAAAATAATTTTTTAAAAATCCAAGACAATAAATCACAGATCTTGGATCGTGCTTCATGGAGATCTAGGTATTATACTTGTCATTTTTTAATTTAATTTTTTATTACATTTGATTTCATTTGTGACTTTTAATATTGACCAAAATTGACTTTTTTGGATGCATTACTTGATACTGCTTTTCATTGATGCATTGATTGATTAATTTTTCTCTAATTTTCCATGATAGTTATACAGATGATGAGATAACTATGATTTTTACCATTGATTATCCAATTTGCATCTCGTAAAAAAAAGTATTTGTTGAGTTATGATTGCATCTATTTATTAACATTGTAAGTTTAAGACTTATTAATGTATTGGAATTATTTAATAAACATTGATCAACCAATATTATTTTTTTACACGTATTGATTACAATGATTATTCTAAGGCATTAATAAGTTATTTTTTGGGACATATATTTAATGACGTTTATATAAAAAAGGAAATTTAAACAAGAGAAGGTTTGATTCAGTTAACTTCTTATATTGACTATAACCCGGAAGTATTGTTATTTATATTCATATTTTCTTATATATTTCCCATATATCTAACCACACTATTTTGAATTATGGTATATTTTTATTCTTACTAGGTTTATGTAGTTATTGGAACAATATTTTGGGTATTAAATAGTGTTAATCATCCAATCTAAAACCTGCATACATTTTACAGGAAAGTAAGATCTGATCCTTCATGGATAAATATATATTATATTTTCATAGTATCAATTTTCCAATATTATAATGTGGTTTTCATATTTTTTATTTAATGTCTTGACCACTGTTCCCCATTAATGTTTGTTTAAAAAAGGTTATTACTGATTTCTAATAGTTGTGATTTAGGGGGAATCACCTATTTTTGGCATTGAAATATCCCATGTTAATAAACATGCAATGTTATTCTCTAATATTTTGAAGAATTTGATATGACATAAGAATATCATATTAACAAGAAATTTTTCAAAAAAAGATTATGATTTGTTTCTATTTATTTTAATCTAGATATTTTGAGTGTAATTAATGTGGATAAATCGTAGTGGAAGAATTTCAATTATTATTTGTTAAATATAGAAAAAATATTTTATATAAAAACTATCCTTCAAATAAGTGTACAGTTGATTTTGGTAAGTTCTTATTTTGAAAATAACTGTATAATATTTTTATTTATAATATTATTTTCTTATATATGTTTAATAGATCTAACCACACTAATTAGAAATATAGTATCCTTAAATTATTACTAGGGGCATGTCGTTATTGAACATTATGATACTATAGTGGAGTTATAGAATCCAAGCTTCTAGATATCTCATTTGGAACCCCTATGGTACACATCAGGGTTTTTAGTTACTTTATTTACTTCAATTATATATTATTCATTCTATAATTCATGGCTCAAGTACACATGTCAAATCCTCCACTACTCATCTCCTCCAACTTTTTATCTGTTATTTTTAATATTGATTATAAATATTTAACATAGTATTATATTCATAATTATAATCCATACGTTGTCTTTTCCTCTACAATGGATTAGTTGTTTTCATTGAATGGAATTTGCAACAACTTAAGTGAAATTATATTTATCAAATTTCCTTTTGGATAAAATATAATAGTTATAGATTCTTTAAAAAATGAAACATTTATTTTTAAAACATCTCTATGTGATTTCCTTTATCTAATGATGTATCATTTATGAATATAATTTTTGATAAGTTTCTTTTTTACTTTTTTGTTTTATATTTTATATCTATTGATGAAATTGAATTAAAATTTAATCATTGATTAAAATATGTGATTCACAAGATTCAATTTATTTACTACGATGAAAAAAATATAATGTCGATTTCTTAATGTATTATAGATTTTGATTTTGAGAGTCTGTAAAAATAATATAATAGAAATCTGATGAAAATTATGACGGATGGGTACAATTAAAATCATTTGTTCTGATTTCTTTTTTAGTCATCATTGTGGAATATATCAATTACTTAACAAACTTCATACATGTATATCATATTTTTAAAAATATACTTTATTTTTATTGATTTTACCTCCACTTATGGAATCTATGATTGATTGTATAATACAAATATATACAAGGTTGCTTCTTCTAATATGAAATGGCCCCTGATATAAAATCATGTAATGTGAGCGAGCCCCTAGGTCACATTTTCTTCTCTCATGCTTTTAACACTTCATTCAAAAAATTTAAACACTGGATCACATGTTTTTTTCTAATAAAACCTCTTACATAAAAGAATTTGTACTCTTTTTCAACTTTTTATTTGAAATTAGTCATTTTTTAACATTTATTTATTTACTTTTAGTAGTTTCAAATAAACCTTATCATATTTAATATTAAATTTATTTATCATCGACCTATCATAATATAATTTGAATATGTTTTGAAGGTTGATATGCTAGATCGATACTATAATCCAATAAAACTCGAAGAATTAGTTTTTGTTGAACCTATTGAAGGGGTCCTTGTTTGGTGACCATTTCATTTTCATGTGAACATTGATGGGTTTTACAATCATGTAAATATATGATGTGTTGTGAAACATCATTAAGAAAATTCATCTCTGATACATTATTTGATGTATGTTTACAAATCTTATTTCATATTTTTATCTTTTATTAATTTTCATTTGAAAATGATTCATCAAATCAAACATTACATTAAATTTATATAGTCAATTATTATTTATTATTCATTATTTATATTGTTTTTGAGTTCAGTTCTGTAAGAACCTGGTTTTTGAGCCTATAAGACTTTGAAATTTGCTTGATATTATTCCAGACCAGGGCGTTCAGACGGCGTGTGATTCTGAGTCCCAATGTATCCGGAATTAATTTTTAATTGTCTTTAGACTAGACATGCCAAATAAACATAATAAGTCCTAAAAGGTTGCTCGAATTGAAAACCTAAGGGAACCGTTGAGTCTGTAGTGTGCCGTTTACTCTAGGAGGGGTGTAACTTTCGTAGGTGTGGCCCTTCTCTGGAAAACGCCACCAGGGGAATTTTTTGTAATTTAGCGGCATCGGGAATAAACATTATAACTTCTGAACGGATGATCTGATTAAAATTATAAGACCACCGTTGTGTGCTAAACATGGATTTTACCCTAGGAGTGGCTTAACATTGACCCCGTCGAGTGTTCGGGTACGGGACTACTGGTAGGTGTTTAAAATTAATTAAATTTTAATTATTTTTCCCTTCTTAATAACATCCACCCCCTTCTTTCCCCTTTATAACTTCTCCCCGGAGGAAGTTCTCCAAACAAAGGATCCACCTCCCTTCAAGCTCCCCCTCCTCCAGAGTGAGGTGTTTGCATCTTGGCGGGTCGTTTGTGAAGTGATAGGCTACGCCCTGCGATGTAGGTTCATTGTGTTTTGTTTTAAATTTTTGAATCTTCTTTGAACTCAAATTATAGTATATAATATCTGTTTATTTGTCAAGTGAAGTACATAGTTGCATAGGGTTCGATCCAATCTTTCCAATGTTATTTTCAGATCGAAAAGCCGAGTCTCGGGGCGTCTGATGTAGCCCTTGGATGTTTTCCGCCCAAACATCTTGTTTTCTGGTGGTTCCAGGGATGTCCAGCAGGCGGTGATGGCGGTGCGGGCTCCCCAGATGGCGGTGCGGCGGGCTCTCTAGGCGGAGGCGGTCAGCATGGGCGTGCGGGTCGGCCGACTTTGTCGGTCGACGTGCAGCTGGAGACCAGGGTCGACACGACCCCGAGAGAAAACCGAGACCCGCAAAACATTGGTCTCTTGGAGGAAAAGATGGACCAGCTCATTCCAGTCTAGGTAAAGCTGTGCGGCCCGTATGGTGAACCGTGGTCCGTAGTAGACCAGGCGGCTGAGCCGCTGACCTCCAGTCTAAAGGGGCGGACCGTCCAAACCGGTCCGGCCCACCCCATCTTTGTCTGTTTGCGTTAAAATGATCTCAACATGCAAACCGAGTGTTGGATTCATGTATTTTATATGGAGACGCGATCCTCGGATCATGAAGGAGGTTTTTACATGGTCTTGGGGATTTTTAATTCCTGAGATGGGGGCTCGATGGCGCGACACGCCCGTTAAGTGTTGCTTGGCACCTTGCCAGGATTCTTATTTCAAATGGAATGAGCACATACGGAGTCCATTTTAGACGCTGTCAGTGGAATTGTGACCCTGGCATTGTGAAGAAGTAGTCCAGGGTAGTTTCAGGCAATGAAGCCAGAGTTGAGCCATGGGCCCCAGGGCCCGTCTTTTACATGATGTGCAACATACTGCGAGTTTTTCATCAGACATCCGTTTGGGGAGAATGAATAGTCTATTTGGTGTGTTTTTCAGAGAGCATCGCGATGGCGCAGTTCACCCGACCTTTTTCAGAACTGCGGTGTGGGCCCCATGAGATGTCGTAATGGCATAAATCGGTGTTGAACAACGTTTTCATCGGGAGTTCAATCCAAGCCAGTAAATAGTCTATCTCGCGTGTTTTTCCATGAGGATTACAACAGTGTAATCTGTTTGGGTGTGCGGATCCTAATTCAAGATCTCATTAAAGGTGGAAACATGAAAGGGAATTGGTCGGAGGTTGTTTTTATTCACTTTGAACCAACGCATGGTAGCAATGTTAGTGACACCCATATATGGCACGGGCGGTCCGGAGTTATCAGAGTAGTATAGGGTTTACCATCCAGCGGGGCTGGAAGTGGGTTACCTATTGACCTAAGGGTTTCCCTCCCATAGGGCTGGGTAGTGGGTTACCCATTAACCTTAGGGTTTAATGTCTAGCTGGCCTAGGCTGTGGGTTACCCGACGACCTCTTAGGGTTTTCCCTCCAGCTGGGCTGGGCAGTGGGTTACCCGACGACTTATTTCAGACTCACCCTTTCTATGAGGCTAGTCAATGACTTTTCTCCGTGATTACCAGAGGGGGACCCTTAGGTGTATGGTTTAATGATGAGATAGCTTTGACGCGTGGGATTGTTGTGCATCCGTGATGGATATCCTTATAACTGTTGGCGACATTTCATGGGCTGATATTAGAGATAGAGATCTCTTTACACACTAAATCTGGTTTCATGTTGAGCATATATATATATATACACACCATAATTTTGTTCCCACTACATGGGTTCAGTTACTCTCGTTCTAAGAGGGGTGAAGATGCACGAGGTATGTCACTTTCTTTCCATGTATAACTCCTCTTGGTTTGGAAGATTTTACTTTCATTCTTTTGTTGGGTTGAGCTGCACTCTCCATATTGTACTCTTACATTGTTATTTGTTCTGTCTACTATTCACCATTTTAGTACCTCCTTTGTTGCTCCCTCAAGCTTTCGTGGCATCCTAATTAATATCTTTATACTCACCCAAGCTTGGGATTTTTCCGCACTTGGTGTTCCCTTGCAGATGAAGGACATGTCGATCACGACTACGGGGGAGCGTAGAGGACATAGGATCTTGGTCTATGTTCAGTGGTCGTAGTAGGACTTTCAGGTGTGAGACTCTCAAACTGTTTACTTTCATTTACCTGTTGTCGATTTGTGGCACCTTTCTAGTTGGGAATGTGTTTTTCCCTTTTCTGTTCAGTTTACTTGTTAGTCCACTTCTCAGCACTTTACTTATTCTTTTTTTAGAGGTCGATGCATGCTTCTTGGTTGGGACATTGTAGTCTGTACTTTGGTTTCCTTTTTACTCTGCACTTTTACACTGAGTGGGCTGTGTGTGTGGGTACAAGTACTTTGGCAAAGACCTTCCTAAGATTGTTAAGCCTTCGGTGCTTGTTTCCAGCCCCTGGTCTAGAGAGGTAGGCTTGGGGTAGTTGCGGCTCGAGACCGGTGGGTTCAGGTCATTAAAAAGTGGTATCAAAGGATGGTTCATTCCTTGGGGTGTTGTTCGGACATCCCTAAAAAGTAATTTTTTGGGATTTAGGGAAATAGTGTCGACGTGTCTCAAGAGCATCTCTCAGGTGAGTGAGTCCAGTGAGGGTACGGGCGGCCAACATATCAATTCACCAGGACCCTAATAACCTACTTGTCAACTCGGTACGCTGAGATACCTGTTGTAGGGAACTTTGTAACATGAATCTGGTAGGATTGAGTCTTTGACTATCCATGTTGAGTTATCTCCCCTTTGTGATTACTGTTATACATATATATGCTCATCTAATTGCGGAAATCCTCGATAATTTTCAAGATTCCCCCACGACAGCAACCAGCCAGGTTACCCTCTCCAGTTCGTGATGACGACCTGGCGAGCGATGGGGCATCAGTTTAGGGACCCTCATGCGATCCCCTTTCACCCAATGGTTCAGAGGTAGCCCTCCCTCTGTAGAGCATCGGTTAGTACCAACAGCACAGGCCGGGGTTGAGCACAGGCTGAGTGCACCTCGAGACTACTAGCGTCAGCGGCCGCAGAAGTTCCACAGGGACATGAATCCCCAGGAAGTAGAATACTGGCTAAAGTCCATGGACTGAACTTTCATGTTGGTACAGACACCAAAGGACCAGATGGTAGCCCTAGCTACTAGCCGTTTCCTCAGGAAGGTCGGGCGTTGGTGGGGGTTGGTTACGGAGACCCACGACAAGTCATCTCTCACGTGGGATAGCTTCCAGCAGCTTTTTGGGAGGAGTACTCCCCCTCTTGTTTACACTACATTTTGATTTAGGTTATTCTAGAGCTGAAGTACGGGGGATAACCGTGGAGTAGTACCCATCCCGGTTTACGGATCTGACATGCTACTCGCAGGATATGATATGAGATTGTTACTTCTGGGTATGGACGTTTGAGCAGGTTCTTCGCAGGGAAATATGTGCTAGTGTAGTACCCATGTGCATCCCTACTTATGATGGGGTGCTAGAGAAGGCACTCATGAAAGAGAGTTTCTTGGCTGAGGGACATCAACTGGCAGGGTCTTGCAGTGGCCGCTTCAGAGCAGAGTCTTCGGTAGCAGGCAGGCAAGAGAGAGCAGAACCTCAGTCGATGAGACCCTTCCGTGAGAAGACTCAAGGGGTAGGGTCGTACACCAAAGTGGCGCTATAGAGAACCGGGGAATTTATGAGAGAGACGGTGTTATTCTTGTGACAGACGGGGTCCCCTAGCATGGGACTTCCCGACCAGGTGTACCGAGTAGCCGTGACAGGCAGTGGACGCACCACAGTGGCAGAGGTCGTGTCGTGACTAAGGATCTCCTAGGCGACCATAAGGTGGTCCTCAGGGAGGTGGCGCAGACAGAGTGGTAGAACCTAGAGGTGGGGGATGGTGTTTTAAGGTCTTTCCACCACCACCACCGGGCGGCCCATGCAAGCCTCAGGGAGCTGGCGGTAGGGGTCACGAGCAACTTCAGGCTATGGGTGTTCGTGACCCCCTATCACATGAGATGGTCCGAGGTATGCTTTGTGTTTACTCTACACTTGATTCGATACAAGTAGACACTAGCTCCAACCACTATTTTATCGCTACATTTGTAACGGGAGTTGGAGCTCCCAGTAGAGGCATTGACACATGCACTTAGCCTTGAGGTTCCTACAGGAATTGCCTCATTTGTGACCATTGTTTGCAGACAGTGCGAACTATTGTTCATAGGAGAGAGTTTCATGTGGGACGTACTCGTCATCACAATGGATCCGTATGACATCATCCTGGTCATGGATTGGATTTCTATGGTTCACGCCCAGATCAATTTTCGTCACAGACAAGTCAAATGCGTGCATTCTGATGAGACGAGATTCACCTTCCTCGGTGAATGAGACCTCGTGGCAGAGAAGATGGGTACTCTGAGTAGGAGACCATGACCTTTTTATCATCAGTTGGAAAGCATGGATTTCAAAGTAGCAGATTCTACAGGTATCGAGATCTCTATCGTGGTAGAGGACTACATGAACGTCTTTCCCTAGGATGTCCCGCGACTACCCCCGAGGCGATAGATGGAGTTATGCATTGACTTGTAGCCGAGGACTGCCCCGATATCATGTGTGGCTTATCGGATGACACCCATAGAGCTTCAAGATCTACGACTTCAGTTAGAGGACCTTCGTGAGAAGCTATTCATTAGGCCTAGTGTTTCCCCCTGGGCAGCTCCAGTTTTGTTTGTGGAGAAGGCAGATAGGAGCCTACATCTTTGTGTGGATTATTGTCACCTGAATCAGGCTACGATAATGAACAAGTAAGCTTTTCCAAAAATTGGAGACCTCTTCAACCAGTTGAGAGGTACACAGTGGTTCTCAAATATTGATATTCGATCCGGCTACCATGAGTTGTGGGTTCGTGAGGCTGATATCCCAAAGCTGGATTTACATTGTTGTTAAGGGAATTACGAGTTTCTGGTGATGCCCTTTGGTGTGACGAATTCCCCTTCCTTTTTCATGGCTTTGATGAACTAGATCTTCCAGCCGTACATGGACCAGTTTTTGGTTGTCATTATTGACGACATACTCATCTACTCTGCAACGGAGGAGGAGCACACAGAGCATTTGAGGATGGTCCTAGACATACTCTGGGAGCACCAGCTATATGGGAAGCTCTCGAAGTGTCAGTTATAGATTCATGATGTTCACTTTCTGGGGAATGTCATTTTAGAATATCATTTAGCTATAGATCACGCAAAGATAGAGGTAGTTCTTTCTTGGGATCCACCCAAGAATTCATATGAGGTGTGGAGCTTCCTTGGTTTGGAAGGGTACTACAGGAAGTTTGTGGATGACTTATCTAGGATTGATTCCCCTTTGACTGCATTGATGCGGAAAGGAGGACCGTTCACCTAGACTTATTAGTGCATGAAGGACTTCGAGGAGTTGAGGAAGAGGTTGACTAGTACTCTAGTGTTGAGGATGCCAGAGGAGGGCATTGAGTTCATGGTATATTGTGATGCTTCAGGAGCTGGGCTCGGGTCCATGATGATGTAAAAGTAGGCAGTGATTGTATATGGGTTGAGGCAGTTGAGGCCCCATGAGAAAAATTATGCAACTCACTATTTGAAGCTAGCAGTGGTGGTCTTCGACTTGAGGTTATATAGACACTACCTTCTGGGTGAGCGTTTTTTGGTATACTCAGACCACCAGAGCCTCAAGTACCGTTTCACACAGAGGGATATGAATCTAAGGTAGAGGCTCTGGCTGGAGTTTCTGCAGGAGTATGATTTCGAGATAGTCTACACTCCAGGGAATGGAAACGTAGTAGCAGTTTCCCTTAACAGGAAGTCCCATGATCGTCTAGTGCGGGATGCTTCAGAGTAGTTGGATTCCATATAGCTGAGCTTGGTGGATCAGAAGGATACGAATTTTTTTTAGTCGATGGTGTTGACTCCTTTTCTCCATGAGTATGTGGGAGATTCGCAGCTGGGGGATGTTGACAGCAAAGTATGGCATGATCAGATATCCACAGGTGACGCACCCGATGGGTATTCTAAAGGAGAAAATCATGAGATCCTGTTCTAGGGGTGAGATGTAGTACCAGTGGAGATAAGGGAGGAGGTGATGTGGGAATTCCACACTTCTCCAATGGTTTTACATACCGATGTGTTGAAGATGTAAAGAGACCTTCAGCTGTAGTTTTGGTGGTCTGGCATGAAGCAGAACGTAGCTGAGTTCATTTCTCGGTGTCTTACCTATCAGCAGGTGAAGGAAGAGCATCAGGTTCTAGCTGGGTTGTTGCAGCCCCTTGATATTCGGGAGTGGAAGTGGGATGGCTTATCCATGGACTTCGTCATGGGGCTTTCGCTCACATTTAAGGGCCATGATTCCATTTGGGTGATAGTGGACCGACTCACAAAGTCGTCGCACATCCTTACCATCAGGGAGCAGAGCTCTGTGAAGAGTCTAGGGAATATGTATGTTCGGCAGATAGTCCGCCTTCATGGAGTACCCTCGATGATCGTCTCTAACCATGATGCGTAGTTTATGTCGTGATTATGGAGAGGCCTACATGAGGCATTCGAGACTCAGCTGTGGATGAGTACATCTTTTCACCCCTGGACTAATTAGTAGACGGAGCACACTATCTAGTTGTAGGAGGATATGCTCAGGGTGTGCATGTTAGACTTTGGCCTAAGCTGGGAGGATCACCTGCCCTTGGTGGAGTTCTTATATAACAATAGTTACCACTCTACTATCGGCATGAAGCATTTTGGGGCCCTCTACGGGAGACCCTATAGGTCACCGTTGTGCTGGATGGAGGTTAGAGAGACCTCCCTCATGGGCCTAGATATGGTGTGAGCGATGACAGAGAAGGTGTAGTTCATTCATGAGAAGATGTGGATGGTTCAGAGCAGATAGAAGTCCTATACAGACCATCGTCATAGGCCATTAGAGTTCGACCAGGGGGACCATGACTTTTTTAGAGACTCCCCACGGTGTGGAACACAGAGGTTAGGCTAGGGAGGAAAGCTATCCCCGAGGTTCATTGGGCCCTTTGAGATCATATTCAAGGTTGGTGAGGTTGGCTACCATCTTGCTCTACCCCCACAGCTTGAGAGGGTGCTTGATGTCTTCCAAGTGTCACAACTAAGGAAATATGTACAAGAACCCACGCACGTTATCAACTGGGGAGAGATGGACATTGAGGATGGAGCCACCTTTACAGATCACGCATTGGCGATTGACGGCTTGTAGGAGTAGACTCTGCGTGGGCAAACCATTCCTTTGGTTCGTGTGATGTGGTAGCATAGCAGGGTGCCGGAGAGCACCTTGAAACGGGAGATCTAGATGCAGGCTCAATATCCCGAGTTGTTTTTGTAGTTTTTTTTCGGGGATGAAAAACCTGAAGGAGGGAATGATGTAAGAACCTAGGTTTTGAGCCTGTAAGGATTTGAAATTTTCTTGTTGTTATTCCAGAGCAGGGCATTCAGACAGAATATGATTCTGATCCCCAGTGTGGTCGGAATTAAATTTTGAGTGCATTCACACTAGAAATTCCAAATAAACAGAATAACTCCTAACCGGTTGCTCGAATAGGAAACCCGAGGGCCCTTTTTAGTCCGTAACATGTCGTTTCCCCCAAGAGGGGTGTGACTTTCACAAGCGCTGCCCTTCTGTGGAAAACACCACCAGGGGAATTTTTTTAATTTAGTTTCATTGGGCGTAAAATTTATAACTTTTGAACGAAGGCTGGGATTAAAACTCTGAGACAACCATTGTGCTCAGAACATGGATTTTACCTGAGGAGTGGCTTAACCTTGACCCCGTCGATAGTTCGGGTATCGGCCTATTAGTAGGTGTTTAAAATTAATTAAATTTTAATTAATTTTCCCTACTTAAACACATCCACACCCCCTTCTTGCCCCCGTAGAAATTCTCCGTAGTGTAAGATTTTACAACAAAGGATGAACCTTCCTTCAAGCTCCCCCTCTTCCCCAGCGAGGTGTTTTCGGCTCTAGCGGGTCATTTGTGATGTGACGGGCTACTTCCTACGAGGTAGGTTCATTGCATTTTGTTTTAAATTTCGGCATCTTGTTCAAACTTAAATTATAGTATCGAATTTTGTTTATTTTTCGAGCGAAGGCCATAGTTGTGTAGGGTTCGATCTGAGTTTTCTAACTCTATTTTCAGATTGAATATCCGAGTCCCGGGGCATTCGGGGTAGCCCTGGGAAGTTTTCCAGCAAAACTTCTTGTTTTTCGGCGGTTCCAGGGTGGCTCGGGGGGTGACGACGGCGGCGTAGGCTCCCAAGGTGGCGGTGTGGCGAGCTCCCCAGGTGGCGGTGCAGTGGGATCCTAGGGATGCGGCACAGCGGGCTACCCAGGCAGCGATGTGGCGGGCTTCCCAGGTGGCAGCGGTCGGTGAGAGCACACGAGTCTGTCGACTTTTCTTTCCAGCGTGCAGTGGGAGACCGAGGTCGACGCGACCTCGGGAGTGAACTGAGACCCGCAAAACACGAGTATTTTGGGGGAAAAGCCAGACTGGATCCTGCCTATCTGGGTAAAGCCATACGGCCCGTGCGGTGAACCACATGCCGCGGTGGACCGGGTGGCCGAGCTGCGGACCGCCAGTCTAAGGGGGTGGACCGGCCGAACCGGTCCGGCCCACCTCGTCTCCGTCTGTTGGTGTTAAAACACTCCCTAACTTGAAAACCAAGTTTCAGATTCACCTGACATCTACGACGACATGATCCTCAGATTGAGATGGAGGTTTTGAGATGGTCTCGAGGATTTTTAATTCCTAAGATGGGGTCTCAATGGCATTACACGCCCGTTAAGTGTTGCTTAGCACCTCGCCGAGATTCTTCATTCGGATGGCGTGAGCACATCCGGAGTTTGTTTTACATGTAGTAAGTGGCATTGTGACCCTGACATTATGATGAAGTATTCTAGGGTGGTTTAAGGCGTTCAAGCCAGAGATTATGTGTGTGCCCCATGGGACATCTTTTACGCGGTGTGCAGCATACTGCGACTTTTTCAACAGATGTTTGTTCCGGGCGAATGAATAGTTGATTTGTCATGTTTTTCAAAGAGCATCACGATGGCGCAGTTCGCCTGACCTTTTTCGAGACTGATGTGTGAGCCCCACGAGACGTCATAAGGGAATTAGGCAGTGTTGAACAACGTTTTCGTCGAGAGTCTGTTCTAAGTGAGTAAATAGTCTATCTCATGTGTTTTTTTGCAAGGATTGAAATGGTGTAATATTTTCGGGCATGTAGAGCCTAACTCAAGATCTAATTATATGTGGAAGCATGAAAGGGCATTGTTCGGAGGTTTCTTTGACGCACTCCAAACCAATGCATGGTAGTGATGTTAGTGACACCCAGTGATGGCGTGAACATTGCGGAGTTATCGGACTAGTTCTGGGTTTACCCTCCAGCGGGGCTAGGTAGCGGGATACCTACCAGCATATTAGGGTTTACCATCCAACGGGGCTAGGTAGTGGGTTACCCATTGACCGTAGGGTTTACCCTCCAGTGGGGATGGGAAGTGCGTTACCCGTTATACTTAGGTTTACCCTCCAGCTAGGCTGGGCAGTGGGCTACCCGATAACCTCTTAGGGTATGCCCTCCAGTTGGGATGGGAAGTGGGTTGCCCAACAACTTCTTTCAGGCTCACCCTTTTCTATGAGTCTAGTCAGTGACTTTTCTCTGTGATTAACGGAGTGGGACCCTTGGTTGTATGGTTTAGCGATGAGACAGATTTGGCATGCGGGACTGTTGGCCATCAGTAATGGATATCCTTAGAAGTATTGGAAACTTTTCATGGACTGATCTTGGAGATAGAGATCCCCTTACACAGTCATCTGGGTTTCTTGTTGAGCACATATATATATATATATATATATAACATAATTTTTTTACCACTCCTTGGGTGCAGTTACTATCCTTATAGGAGGGGAGAAGTCCTGCGGGATATACCACGTGCTTTCCGTGTCTAACTGCTATTGGTTTGGATGAGTCTACTTTATTTATTTTTTTGGGTTGACATGAACTCTCCCTATTGAACTCTTACACTATTCTTTGTTCTGTCTACTGCTCACCATTTTTTTACCTCTTATTTTGCTCCCTTGAGTTTTCGGGGCATCATACTGAGTATATTTATACTCACCCCTACTTGGTCTTTGCCCGCACTTGGTGGGACCTTGCAGAAGACAGACAGGTCGATCGAGACTATAGAGTATCGTAGAGGACAACAGAGCTTGGTCTGCATTCAGTGGTCATAATAAGACTTTCAGGTGTGAGAATCTCTAGCTATTTACTTTCATTTACCTGTTGTCGGGTTGTGGAACCTTTCTAGTTGGGACCATGTTTTTTCCTTTTCTGTTCTGTATACTTGTGAGCCCACTTTTCAGCACTTTACTTATTCTGTTTTTAGAGTTCGATGCATGCTTTTTGGTTGGAACATTTTTTTTCGTACTTGGGTTTCCTTTTTTATTATGAACTTCTGCATTTAGTAGACTTTGTGTGTGGGTACAGGTACTTAGGCAAAGGCCTCCCCAATATTGTTACACCGTCGGCACTTATCGCCAGCCCCTGAACTATGGAGGTGGTCTTGGGGTAGTTGCGGCTCGAGACCAGTAGGGTCGGGTCATGAAAAGTATAATAATGGTTGTATGGTAATATATATTATTTAAATTATCGTAATTTTATAATGTCTATAATCAGATTTTTTTATCTTATAATTAGGATTTCATAAATCACCAATCACTGTAATAATATATGGTTGTTTTCTATTAAAGGTACCCTTGATAATTGTTTAGATTTTGACAACTAAATGCATTAGGAAATTTACCACTATATTTTACGGTTGAGAATATTTAATATACAAGAGGTTGAAAATATTTAAATTCTTTAAGCACACTGTAAGAATACAGATATAAAATATGATATTTTACACCATTGTAGATATAATAATCCACGTACTAATCCATTTAACATTATGTATAACTATTATCATTGAGTTTTATATTTTGAAAATTACATTGATATCATTTCACATTCCCTACCAAAAAATATATAATTTCCTTCATTTATAGTTCAATATAATGACCACATTTTCAAGAAAAACAAAATCTAAATTACTATTATTTATTGGATGTAATGGATATTGAGTAGATTTTATGTTATTTAGTAAAATCCATTTTCATTTTTTCCTTAAATTTTTATTAATTATCCAATTTCAAGATACCTTTCCTTGAGGCGAATTTTATACATATAAAATTCCCATAACTTTTTTGTTCTATATTTTCAATTAGTATCGTACTAATAATTTCCATTCTACAAGACAAAATTTGAGTCAGATTTATTGATTGTAAATCAGGAAATTTCAAAGAATATTATGTTTTATTTGTTAATGACATTTTTTATTCCAAGCATAATAGTTGTGTGAATTACACAATGATGATGCACCTCAATTTGGCTTCACTTACAAGAAAATGAATGGCACATTATTTTTATTCTCTATTTATTTCAAAAAAATTAGAAAAATAGAAAATATTTTTTAAATTGTATTTTCTATTAGGCAATAATCCATGTTGTATTTAGAAGTAAAATTTTCAATAACCATTATTGAAAATATTTCTCACTCTGTTGTTTAATTTTTTTAATCTATATCAAACATGAGAAACCAATATATAATAATGAAGAATGAACCCATAGGGAACACCATGAAATTAGTATTAATATATTTTTTTCCTTTCAACATTGTCAATACATAGTATATTTTCACAAGGTAACGTATTCCTCAATTATTCAAGAAAATAAATCTAATATAGTTAACATTGAAAAACAGATATGTTATGATTCAATGTCTCCGAAACAATCCTATTAAAATTTACCAACCAAAATTCCCCATGAATTACATGTGGGAGAATACTAGTTAATTATGAAAAGGATTAATTCACTCTTTGACCGTCCCTTAAATAATAAAATCCACTTGAAAATTCTATGTGAGAAGACTCCTCCCCGTAATGAGAATATAATTACACCAACTCCCATCAAACGTATTTTGATCTATGCTCTGGCACAAAAACCATGTGTATGGGTTGGTGGGGAAAATAATATATTAATTAGGAATACAAATAATGTAATATGTGTCTACTATGGTATTCCATAGAATAATATAATGAAAGATATCAAATGTGGGCTAAAACAATGTTGATTTCCAAATAAGTACCCCAATCAAACTTACAAAATTCATTATTCCAAACATTCATTATTAATGATTAAATTGAAGATCTAAATGAAAAAACAAAGTATGAGTTCACTAAAGAATGTAGAGTTCTATAAAAGAATAATAAAATTGAGTTACGATACCTCTAGGAATGGGGAATTGACATTGGTATGTGGTAATGAGGCATGAGTTTAAAATATCTATTAATTTATTATGACTATTACTAAATTTAAAAAATCTAGAAATGTATTTCATTTAAATAGTTAGAAATTTTTTTTTCTAAAAACATGTAATTTCCACAAAATTATAATTAGCATGTAATGTTATTATAGATATTTATTTTCTTCTAAATGTTTTTTAGGAAACAGTTTTTATTGTAAATGTAATCGAATTGAAAAAAAAATCGTACTTATAAACTACTACAATAGATATACCCCCATTAATATATGAAATCCAAATTAATATTTCAATAAGAGAACGAGTGAGAGATTAAAAACACAATCAAATAATCAAATGTTATTAGTTAACCAATAAAGAATAATGATTCATATTCTATTTTATTAAATATGAGAATACTAGTATAAAAAATAAAAAATATATAAATCAATATCTATTGAAAACATAAATTTAAATAAATTTCTCATAAAATATTAAAAATATAAATATATATTGAGATTTCATCAATGGTTACATAACAAATTGATGCTATAAGTGTTTAGAAGTACACAAGGAGTGAAAATAAAAAATAAGATTAATATTTTTCATACGATCGAATCAAATGTACCCCATAATGATCCACCTTCTAGACGATCCATTTTGTTATTTGATTGAGGAATTTTTATGTGGATTATATGAAAATTTAATAGTATATAGTTGTTTATGATTTGTTTAAGAATTTTTTTTTCTAGTGTGATGTTCTTAATAAATTTATGAATTTTTTTTATAAATATTGATATCTAATTTTTCAAGACCAATTATTTTGTAGGATTAAAAATTTTACCTTCCAGTTATATTTAAATATAATATGTAATGAGACCAAGTATAATACCATTCCTCATGTTAAATCCCAAACACATTTTGTGAGTCCAAAAAATCTCACATATATTTTCATATAATGGTTTGCCTTCAGTGCTTGGATGTTTCCTTTATACCAATTGGATTAATTTAATTTATAATAAAATTGATTCTCATTCATATTTTTTAATTTTTGGTTATGTGTAGTAATTATTTTTATAGAAATAGAAAACTACACTCTAATTGGTACATTGACTAAAAATAATCTACTCAATGGTTTCATCCCAAAACCTTTGAAAATTTTAAAAAAACTCATCCAATATATAAAAATATGATGATATGGATAATATATATATATATATATATAATTTTCACTCATGAAAACCCCTATGAATAAATTTTTATCTCTTAGAAAAATAATTTATCCAAATAGAAATTAGAACCCAAATAAAGTGTTATTTATTTTCCAATAATCTTTTCAATGTAAAATCTATTATGATTACTCTACCAAATTAATTCTTATTTCTTTTTAATCTACCCATATTAAATTTTTTAATCATAATTCATCCTGAAAACATTTCTCATCCTACCACGCAAGAAATATATATCACATATCTCTTAATTTTGAATTATATAAAAATCTATTCTAATCTCATAATCATGTAAGTCATACAATTAGCATGTTAATTTCCCAACTATTGACACAATATTATATAAAACATGGTCTATTTATGAGGACATTAAAGGGGTTTCATTGAGTCTTAGGGATTGTGATGACCCAAACATCTTAAATGATATTTTTTACCTTAACAAATTTTTTATTCATATTATATAATATTATAATCATAAAAAATAATGCTAAACCAAAAAAATTAACTCATTAATAAATATAATTATTTTAGTCATCTAGAAACCCAATTAAAATTAAAAACATTACAACTAAACTAAGAATATAAAATAGAATAGATAAATTGGAAAAATAAGGATCACTCAAATGTGCTAGAATCATCACCCACAATACAAAAGAAAAATAAATAAGAAAATATTAGTAAACTAGCCAACATCTTTGGAAATTTATGTATAACCTTAAAATAAATTGTAGTTAATTTTGAATGAAATAATAAAGTTGTATTTGTAAGGTATAATGGGAAATATAATTGCTGTGATTCGACCATTATATAACTATTAATAAATATGATCTTTGGAAACTATACTTTTGGATGATAATTATGCCATTAAAATTAGTTTTTATAAGTTTTAAAGGAAATTATAATTGATAAAAAAATAAGAATCGATGGCCTCAACCAGTACAATCTTATTATATGAAGACCATTTTTTTGAACATGGTAGTGAGGTCGCATTGCTGGGGTTCAGCAATAACCAAACCCAATATGTGCTTTAATAAGTGAATCTTGAATGAAATTGACTATGGGATAATTTCATGTCATTGTATATAACAACATGGACGATATTAGCTTATCCACCCCATGAAACTATGACCATAACACACATTAGTGTAAGATTTTATGAGGGTGTAATAAGGGGTTACATGTCCATTCCTTAACTACATAGTGTGTAATTTATTTTTTATAAATAAAATTTTTATTCCATCAATTCATTTTAATACTATTTTATCATAAAAATTTATATATTTTATTAATATTAATTTGATAAATTCATTTTTGGATGAAAATAAAACATAATTATTTTTTTTAGAAAATATATATAATTTTATAATAAAATAAGTTATTTGGAATAATATTTATTTTACTCAAATTTATTTTTAGAATAGTCTCATCTAAATATAAATGATTCAATATAATTATAATGGATTAGTAATTATTTTATAAGTGTTAGAAATTTTATTATTCCTTAAATATTGTAATTTTTTTATATATTTAAGGATTTTTTATTTAAAAGCTAAAATTATCATATTTAGATAATTTATCAGATAAATTAAATATCATATTTGATATAATAATTTCATAACTGGGTTAGAGTAAATATATGAAAATTGTCACAAATACATTAATTTATCTATGAATAGTAAAAATATAGTTTTGGGTTCTCGGTTTGTTTAATGAGTTTATATTTATTTTATAATGACATAATAATTATGTAACCACACTACATGACCTAACATTTTTTTATATTTTTTATATTATGTATTTTAACATAATGTAATCAATTCCTAAAACCTATAAAGGACTTTCTAACATCTAAAATGGAAACATTGAATTTAAGAACATTAATTTATGTAAACATTAATTTTATATGTCATTAGAAGTAATATAAATGATTTTTGATTCTGTTGGATTCAAATAACATAAAATGTTTCCAAAAAATTAAAAAAATGGTCAAAAACTATGTGTATTCAATGGTTTTTTATATTATGAAACCTATATTTACAAGGCCAATATTTGGGAATTATAGAATAAATTCCCCACCTTTTCAATAAATACCCACCCATTCCACCATACTCTCAATCAATAATCCATGAATTTATGTTGATATTTCCTCCCAAGGAATACCCCAAGGTACTCTCAACCCCACAGGGTCTCAATCATCATGATTTAGGAGATAATCTTCCTATTAAGGGAATTATCCTTCTTTTCTCTTTAATTGAAGAACCTCTTTTAATATAGATATTCTAAACATTATGGTTAATCTCTAGTATTGTGATTAAATCATACGCTTAATTAAAAATTAATTTTTTATCAATGTTCTATCATTGTACCCACTCAATTTTCCTTTTATATAATAATTTTTTATATCTACCATACTAACAAATTTAATTCTCAAAATTTATCTCTTCTCATTATGAAATTTTCTTCTAATTTAATTTAGGACATAAAAAACATTATATTTTCCATTTGTTTTAACATTTATGAAAACATGATTTATTTTATTCATTTATTTACACAAAAGAAACCCACATTAACTTTTCATGGGCTAACAATATTGTAATTATCGTGTCTTTAAGCACTTTGGTACGCCATGATATTGATAAGAAATCTATTATTCATTATTTATTTATTATTACAGAAAATAATGATTATTATTTATTTTGATCAAGTAATTAATATTTTTTATGGTGTTCCATTATAGTGCTCTAATTCATTGGGTTATTAATTTAATCTCTCGAGATGACATGTATTATGATACCGCTATGAAGAACCTTAGTAATTTTTTATTTATGAGACCTTGTTGATAAACTATGGTGATATTCTTATAAATGTCTCAATTAAATTTCATATCAACATTTACATGTTATGACTCATTTTAAGAATTATTATGATATTCCTCTTTATCATTCCTTAACATTATGCCTCTAGATCCTGTTGATATATCTCTATATCACATGATATATGACTCTCTTTCCCATTCCATTACAAGAATTTATTCTCATCTCGTTCCATTGATGTATTTCCCAAGGATATGAGATGTGTTAAAATTAACTTAGGATTAACCCATGATGATTTATTTCATGTTTATTTAGATGAAAATTTTATGTATTCATGTATTATGCAACTCAATTTTCAAGAAGCTAAACTATAGATTATCATTATTTTGTACCCTTTAATTAAATGTTTTTTATAAAAAGGTTTGATTTCATAGGGTATATGGGTAAAAATTTTAAAATATGTATAAAAAAGATTTTTTTCTCATAGATTAAAATTCATGATCAATCACTCTAAATAAGGTATATTCCTTAATCGAAGTACCCGAACATCAATCTCTCAACCCAAATAAAAATTCAAAAATATTAATTAATAAACAAAAATGATAGATAATTTATCTTTTTTGATATTTTATTTTATATAATTTTTTTTATTTATTTTATTTTTCTATGTAAATTAAAGGGAAATAAATTCAATTAAAAATAGTGTCTTTTTATCTTTTTATGAAATTCATGAGTGAAACTAACACATTTTATAGTGGAATAAATTCTAATTTTCTCTATATATTTTATATATTTCAATCATATTTTCCTGATAAAACCGATAAGTTATTTAGATATATATTTTTATTAGATTACTACCCTAAACAATAATGTATACCATACACTTATATATAATATAACTAGACCCTATAATAACACATGAATTACCCTATTTTCCCAAAATAAATTATGAACAAAGACCATGAAATAAATTCAAGTGTAAGGTAAGGTGATGAATATATTTTTATAATGAATGTAAAATCTAATAAAATTAATTCCTATTATAGTATTATCAGGTATAATGAATGGGAAAGACTCAAAATTTTGTAAAAATAAGGTAATGTTCTGAATAAGTACTTCAATCACATAGATCATTTTAATTTTCATGAAAGCATTAATTTAGGATGAAACCAAGTACTATATGATTAAATATATTACATATTAACTAAATAATGGATAAAACATTAAAGTGAATCAGAGATTTTGTTTAGTGTACATGTTGGGAAATTTAAATTAACATTGGTTAGTGATTGTGAATCATTGTTCTCAAAAACCCATCAAACTCAAATGAATGTTTTCAAAATAAGAATATTAGAATATGATTCCATGTCACAACACCTTTTAAATCTCATTTAAAAAACATTAAATTACCTCACAAGTGACTTTACTATGTAAAATTATTTCGATATTTAATTTCACCTCAACGTTGTTTTAATAGAAAAAATTGTATAAAATAAGAGAAAATGAAAAATGAAAAAATAAAAAGAAAGTAAATTATAACATATATGTAACGTCTCGACCCAAGTTACACAGAGTTGGTTCATTTTTACATAACATTTTCATGATAAAAAAAGATCAAGTCTCGAAAGATCGATTAGTTTTGTAGACTTGGAATAAATAGATACATTCAAAAAGTTTACATTACATATTAATGTGAAAACTACAACAACATCTTGTCTCCACACTCATATCCCCTTATATTATCCCTAGAGGTCATTCATAAAATACTTCTTTACATCTTGTGAAAAATAAAACATAGAAAATGGTGAGCACAAATGCCCAGTAAGGATAACAATATAGCGGAAACATTCAAAAATAAGCATAAAAATTTAAGGCAATGTATAATTAAAACAAAAACCTTTTAAACTTTAACTTCAGCATAATATGAAAGAAATAAAATGAAATAATTCCATTTACTTATTCACTTGGATATTCTACTAGTCCAATAATCACATGAAATATCAATAACAACTTTCATAATGATGGAATTCATAATGCCAAAAAATCATAGCCATGTAGCTAAGGCCTCGTTTCAAGACTACAAATGATATTTTGTCAAGGCCTCATGCCAAGAAACTAGTTTGTCTCATGAGACCTACCGATGCATCGAGGAGCTATAGCGGGCTCCGCCCATCACTTTTTAAGTCCAATGCATTCCTCATATAAAAATGTTTAAACATAACATAAACATTCCTATTAATACTAGCATACAGAATGTCAATAATTTCTCCATAAACCATGAATGGTATAAAAATAACACATCCACAGTCAAACATATTACAAAATCTTCAATACAATATGGATGTTTTGTATCAAAATAAATCAACTTCAAATAAACATAAAATCAATCAAAAAATGTTGACATAGATGAAATCAAAACTATTTGAGAGAAACACCTATTTTTTTTGAAATCATTTAAAAGTCACATAATTATAAAAGAAAAAATTTACTTTAAAAATTTTCTTATAATCTTGTAAGGGATGCTTCGAAGATTTATCACCCGCTGTATAATTTAAAAAAAGACATTCTTACCTTATTTTGTCAAAAATGATAAAAAGGTCCTTGTTTGGAAAATGTCGTAAACATTACTTTATAAACGTATTATAAAAAAATTCAAACAGAGGTATAAATGACTTTAACCCATATTCTGTAAAATAGTAAGAATGATTTGAAATACATTTTTAAGAAATATATATGTGGATGATAAAGAAGTCCCAGTAGATAATTACGTATAAACAACCTCGGATAATGAAGAGATTGCGAAATAAACCCTTACCTTGTACTTTTCCTTGGTTGATGGTAAGTTAACATTATGTATAATGGTGAAATAAATTTTATTAAATTATAAAAAAATCATATACATTATTATGATATCATATATGATCTTTTAACATTGATTTGTTAATAATATCTTAGTATTATCATCGTTTCGGGTGTTAACTTACTCATTTTATTTTATATATTTTGTTACATAAGTTGTGTTTGTTATGGATAGGTTGTATCTTATTTATATTTAGAATATTATCAAGTCCTTTAAAATTATTTTTAATCATCAAATGATATTTATAATTGCACAGATACGATGGGGAATGAATCACATCGCATTCGTGGAGACGGTAGTCCGTACGTACGCACGAGTGACAATATCATTATTTTGATATTAAAATAATATATAATTGAATGGTATATCATATATACAGAATAATTATAATGTTATATTTATTATTTACATCAATTACATATCATTATCATACCAATCCAACTAATAGTGTTTTTGAACAACAATTACACCACGACGTGGAGACGGTAAGCCATACGTACACACGTATAGTGACATGTCATTCAAAGGTTGGATAGAATACTAAATATGGTTTCACCATATTTATAATTACATCATAGTATATAGAAGATACTGGAGTTCATATTTTAGAATGTAAATAACAGAGAAAGAAGAAGATGAAGAAGAAAGGAACTTGAAAAAGGGTGGTGAAAACATTACCTCTTCTTCGGATTCTTCCATTTGATTTGCTCAAAAGGGCTCCTTAGGTTGGCTTTATGATCAAAATAAGGCCTCTAGGTTGCATTTAGGGAAGTTCAGAGAGTATTTTGGCAGGGTTTGTCCGAAAATAATGCTTTCAAGGTGTGAATAATTGGTTAGAAGTTGTGTCCTTTTACAAGGGGGAGGAGGGTCACTTTAGGAAAAACTTAAAGTATTAATTTGTAATAAATTCATATTCCATTTATAATGGCTCAAAAGTGTATTTTTAAAAGTATATGGTGGGAATGTATCTCAATCCTTTAAACCAATATATTTTAGATAGGTTTGTGTCATTATATTAACCTTATCTTTTAGTTTTAACTCTTAGTTAATTAGTTTGACACTTACCATGTCATTTTGTATTTTTATATTATATAGTTAATAAACATACTATATACATCCAAGAGACCCCAAGTGGTCCATTAATAATACACCTATAATTATATAAGTCATTTTTTTGAACCTTAGATTTTTAGGAATATAATATGAATTAATAATATAAAAATTGTTTTAAAAACTCATTTATGTCAATTTTGACACTATTTAATAATTTATTTTTGTTAAAGTCATAACAACATTATTAATTCGAATAAAATTAATTTAAGCAATAATAATATGTAATATTAACCAATAAAATTATTGTATTTCATCAAAACTTTCAAATTATATTTATTTTAACTTTTATAATACCAATTATTTGATTCTTTTATTATTAAGGAAAATATTTCATCATTATTGTGTCATAAATAAATTAAATTATTCAATGCCTAAAAAATATAAATAAAATAAAATTATTTGGTAACTCTTTCTATATTTCTAATTAATATTTATATTCTAACATATAACATATATTACCCTATGTAAAAATTATTTTTCTAAAAGATACATGCTTATGTCATTTTTGTATTTACTTTAACTTAATTAATATAAAGTGTCATTATCACTTACAAGTGGATCCATGGGGTCCCAAATCGACCCAAAGATGACCATGGTCGGAAATGTATCAACCAATAAAGTTAGGACTTGTTTTAGGGTAATTTATTATTATTATAAAATTATGTGTTACCCTTATTTACCGGATTTTCCGTTTAACCATGGTAAATAAAATATTTTCCGAAGTAATTATTCAAAATGTCTAAAAATAAAAGATACCTATTTACACAATTTTGAAATCCTGATTATAAATATGGAATCCATTTTTCTAAATTCAAAATATATAAGTGGCAGAAATTAATTTAAAATTAGTTCCCACTGTCAAAACAAAAATCCTGTTTTTAAGAAAAAAATAATTTTCAAAAGATTGACACTTTTTTATGTCTGGTTTAATTGTGAAATTATGTCCAATGACTAAAATTGAATTAAATGTTAAAAATATATTCTAATATACTTTAAAACCACAAAAATTCATAATTTATCACTATTAATTATTTTGAGTAAAAAAGTTTTTTTTAATTAAAATTTAGTAATTTTCAATATTCATCAAAATATAAAAGTTATCCGAAAAGTACAAAAATTTCACCTTGGATAATTTTGATATACCAAATTAAAAATGAAGTCCATTTTGAGAGATAAAATTTATAAAATTTCAAAAAGTGGGTATTACTATTCATAACAGCTACTTTGATTGGTCGCAGTGTGTTAGAATCTCGAAGTTGCGTACAACACACGCTACTGTATTATTCAAAGAGAATCATATCGTGGAAGCTTGGGGTGTTACATTCTCCCCTACTTAAAATAATTTCATCCTCAAAATTTTTAGAATACTACCGCATGAAAGGACTTAGGTGGTTCTTCATCATAAGTTCCTCGGGTTCCCACGTTGCCTCTTCCATCTTATGGTTTCTCCATAAAACTGTTACCAGACGTGTCGTCCTGTTTCTCAGCACTTGTTATCTTGTATCAAGAATCCTGATGGGCTCTTCGCAATAAGACAGATCAGGTTCCAGTTCTAATTCCTCATAGGGGAGTACATTCATTGGGTCGGTCATGTATTTTTTCAACAGTGATTTGTGGAACACATTGTGATCTTTAGAGAGATTTTGCAGAATTTCCAAATGGTATGCTACAGCCCCAATTCGTTCTAGAATTTTGAAAGGTACGATGTACCTGGGACTCAATTTACCTTTCTTATCGAAATATATAACTCCCTTCCATGGAGATACCTTCAAGAAAACATAATCTCCTACATGAAATTACAAATCCTTCCTTCAATTATCGGCATAGCTCTTCTACCTACTTTGAGCTCCTTTGATGTGGTTTTGGATTACCTTTACCTTTTCCATCATTTCCTCCAACAGTTCTGGGCCTACGAGTTTTCTTTCACCAACGCCATCCCAACAGGTTGGTGTTCGACATCTTTTTTTCGTATAACGCTTCATATGGTGCCATCTGAATACTTGAATGGAAGCTATTGTTATAGGAAAATTCCACCAAAGGTAAATATTGATCCCACACACACTGAAATTTAAGTGAGAACTATCTCAACATGTCTTCTAAGGTTTTAATAGTCCATCAGTTTGGGGGTGGTAGGCAGTTCTCAAACGAAGTTCAGTATCCAGGGATTTCTGAAGCCTTTTCCAGAATCTTGAAGTAAAATGGTGATCACAATCAGAAACAATCGATAGGCGTACTCCATAATGTCTCAAAACTTCATTAATATATAGTCTTTCTAGACATTCAAGTGGTAAATCTTCCCTTATAGAAAGAAAATGTGCTGACTTGGTAAGAAGATCAACAATGACCCATATTACATCATTCTTTCTAGGAGTATTTGGTATTCCCATGAAAAGTCCATATTGATATTATCCAATTTCTACTCGGGTATGGGAAGAGGTTGTATGACTCCTCCAGGCTGTTGCCTTCCATCTTTCACTTGTTGACAAACCATACATCTTGACACAAAATAAGCAATCTCCATCTTCATGTTGTTCCACCAAAAATGTTCCTTCAAATATAAATACATATTGGTGCTCCCAGGGTGTATAGACAAATTGGAACTATGAGCATCATCCAACAATTCCCTTTTTAGATCAAGTATATCGGGAACACAAAGTCTCTTCCCAAATTTCAAAATTCCATCTTCATACACAATGTCACTCAATCTCCCATCATTCACAGCTTTAATACTCTTTTAAAATTCTTCATCATCGGTCTGAGAACTCTTTATCCTATCTAGTAAACATGGTTTGGAAACCATTTGAAAAAGTATTGATGTTTCACCTTATATGGTAATTCCCATATCCATCTTCACTAGATCCATTAAAATAGGATCCCTTTCAATTCTCATCACGTTCAAAACTCCATGATCCTTTCTTCTCAAAGCATCTTCCATGTTATATGACTTCCCCGTGTGGTAGTGTATTGTGTAATCATAATCCTTGAGTAGTTCAATCCATCTCCTTTGCCTCATGTTGAGTTCTTTCTATGAGAAAATATACTTCAAACTCTTATGATCGGTATATATCTCACATTTTTCACCATAGAGATAATGTATCCATATCTTGAAAGCAAAGATTACACTTGCTAACTCAAGATCATGAGTAGGATAGTTTTGCTCATGAATTTTCAGCTATTGTTATGCATAGGCAATAACTCTATCATTCTGCATAAGGACACAACCAAGTTCTTTCTTCAATGCATCACTACAAATAACGAACCCATCATTCTCCGATGGTAGAGTCAATATAGGAGCATTGAATAATATTCTCTTCATTTCTTCAAAACATTCTTCACACTCTTTTGTCCAAACAAATTTAACCCCTTTACGCGTGAGCTTTGTTAATGGGTTAGCCAATCGGGAAAAATTCTTGATGAAACGTCGATAATAATCTACTAAACCAATAAAACTACGTTCCTCGGTTATAATTGTTGGTGCTGGACATTATTGGATTGATCTTATCTTAGCAGGATCAATAGAGATTCCATCCTTAGAGACAATATGGCCAAGAAAATAAATCTCTTGAATCCAGAATTCACACTTGCTAAACTTCCCATATAATTCATGTCTTCTCAGAGTCTTTAGGATAATACGCAGGTGATTTTCATGATCTTCGTAGATTTTGGAGTATACCAAGATATCATCAATAAATACCACTACAAAATCATCGATATATTCCTTTAAAACCCTGTTCATTAGATCCATGAAAACATAGGGTGCATTAGTCATCCCAAAAGGCATTACTGTAAACTCGTAATGCCCGTACTTGGTTTAAAATGATATCTTCGGAATTTCTTCCTTCTTCACACACAACTGATGGTATCCAAGTCAATGTTCAATATTTGAAAACTATTGAGCTCCATGCCGCTGGTCAAATAAATCATCAATGCGAGGTAGGGTATACTTGTCCTTTATTGTTATAGCATTGATCTCCCTATAGTCGATACATAACCTCATAGATCCATCTTTCTTTTTCACAAAGAGAACAGGGGCTCCCCATGGAGAAATACTAGGGCGAATAAATCCCTTATTACCCAATTTCTCTAGTGGTTTCTTGAGTTCAACTAACTCTACAGTGGCCATTCTATAAGGGGTCTTCTATATAGGCCTTGATCCAAGAATTAAATCAATAGAAAACTCAACTACTCGTTCAGGAGGATGTCCAGGTAAATCTTCTGTAAACACATCTACATATTCTTTTATAATAGGTACATCATCTATTTGAACATTCCTTTCCTCACCCATAGTCATTTCATTCTCTTCCTCCCCAATAATTTAATTTAGTTTAGCTACTGGGGTGGATCCAGATAAGAATTAGGTTGTGATGATTCTGCTCTAAAGATAAGGTGTTCCTTATCATCATCATCAAAAGTCGTAATCTCCTTCTTCTTATAATAAATATTCACATCATGGTCCAGAAGCCAATCCATACTGAGGACTATATCAAACTCAATCAAATGTATGACAATGAGATCAGCGGATAAATAACATTTATGTGCTCTAATGGGGACAGATTCAAAAAACTTTGTTGCAATGATACTTCACTTTTGAGTTTTAACTGAAAACTCCCTTGTTAAACCAAATTGTAAATATCTAGTTTTCATAGCAATGTGGGAAGATATGAAACAATGCGATGATCCAGAATCAAATAAAGCATTTTCTAAACTTGAGGAAACCATTAAATTACCCACCACCACGTCTTTTGGAGCTTCTACCATAGTAGTAGTGATAACATAATCTTGGCCTTGATCCCTTGGCCTTTTCTGAGGTAAGTTCCCCTGACGCTTAGGACATTCATTTTCATAATGTTCCATCTCTCTACAATTATAGAATTCCACGTTGACAGAAACTCTCTTTCCCTTGTAATCATGAGCATGGTGGCCTTTTTCACCACACTTGTAACATAATCCCATTCCCTTCAAGAAAGTACTGGGTTGTTTCTTCCCACATTTACTGTAGTATCGACAACCAAATTTTCCCTTATTCCCTTTATTTCCATTTCTAGAGTGGTTAACAAATTTCTTCTTCTCTTGATTTTCCTTAAAGTCGTAAGACATAGCGAAGTCCTTTTCTATCTTGATAGCACATGAGACAATATCTTCATACGACGAGAAAGATTTTGAGACTAATGCTCGATGGAGAAAAAGTTTTAACCCATCAAAGAAATGATCAACCTTAATTCTTGGGGTACGTATATAATCTGATGCATGCCTCCCTAACCTTGTAAAGATAGCCTCATACTTTGCGACATTCTCATCCTCATTTTGCCTCAGACTCAGAAATTGCCTTTCTATATCTGCTCGATGGTCACGAGGAAAGTATTTTTATAAGAAAATATCTTTGAACTCCATACATTACATATTTTATACTTCATCATCTTCCTTCGTGTTTTGTATCAATGACCACCATTGATCAGTATCTTCAGTGAGGCGATAAACTGCCATGATAACTTTTTCCCTTTCACTACTCCCTAAAGCCTGAAATATTTTCTCTAGGGAACGTATCCATTTCTCAGCTACTGATGGATTTTTACACCCGTTGAATGTTTGTGGTTTCTTCTTCATGAAGTGATATAACATTGATCCTCCATGCTATGGATCAGGGTGCTCCAAACAGGGAATGTTATTATTCATAACCTGAGTGAGTTTTCCCAGTATGGTGATTTTTTGATCAGCAACAGTTGCATCACCAGCTCCACTATAATTATCTTGAGCAGGAGGGAAATCCCTACATGGAGTGCATGCATTGATACGGTTTCCATTCCATTCACTAGGCACAATTTCTAAACAATGGTGTAAACTAGATCAATTTATGAATCAAAATACATAATTCCATACTTGTAAAACACTTAAAATAAATTGAGCTATTTATGGAAATAATCCATAATCATAAAAAAAAGGTTTCATTGAGGAAGTTTATACTCATAACCCTTCATAGTGGATTGTTATGAAAATGAGAATTATCCTAAGCATATCCCCTGGGAGTGTCGTAACCATGAGTGAAGCAATGCCCATTGTCGCGCACCAGTTCCCAATTGAGTCTAGCTCAAAGCAGTGTTTTCGGGTTTTACCCCTAGGTACATCTGTGCCAGAGCAGCCTCAACCTACTCGTATCCAGACATGGATGTATTTCTTGAAAACTCACAAAATCCTTACAATACCAAAATTCTAGAAAGTTCTTCTATGCTAATCCTCAAAGTCCATCTTAGGTATATGTGCTGTAATCAGAGTTTATCTAAATCTAGATTCCAAGGTTTGTACTAAACTTCCTCTGATACCAACTATAACTCCCCGACTCCAATTACCCAGAGTTGATGCATTATTACATAACATTGGAATGATCACAAAATATCAGGTCTCGAAAGATCGATTAGTTTAGTATACTTGGAATAACTAGATACATTCATAAAGTTTACATTACATCATAAAGTGAAAACTACAACAAAATCTTGTCTCCACACTCATATCCCCTTATACTATCCCAGCAAGTCATTCATTAAATACTTCTTCACATCCTGGAAAAAATAAAACATAGAAATCGGTGATCTCAAATGCCCAGTAAGGATAACAATATAGTGGAAACATTCATAAATAAGCATAAAAATTTAAGGCAATGTATAATTAAAACAAAGTCACTTTAAACTTGAACTTCAGAATAATATGGAAGAAATAAAATGAAATAATTCCATTTTCTTATTCACATGGATATTCTACTAGTCGAATAATCACATGCAATATCAATAACCACTTTTATAATGATGGAATGCATAATGCCAGGCTATCATAACCACGTACCCAAGGCCTCTTTCCAAGACTACAAATAAGATTTTGTCAAGGCCTCGTGCCAAGACACTATTTTGTCTCATGAGACCTATCGATGTATCGAGGAGCTATAGTGGGCTCCACCCGTCACTTATTAAGTCCAATTCATTCCTCATATGAACATGTTTAAAATTAACATAAACATTCGTATTAAAACTAGAATACGAAATGTCAATAATTTCTCTATAATCCATTAATGGTATAAAAATAACACATCCACAGTCAAACATATCACAAAACCTTCAATAAAATATGGAAGTTTTGGATCATAATAAATCAACTACAAATAAAATTCAAATCCATCAAAGGATGTTGACATAGATGAAATCAAAACTATTTGAGAGAAATATCTCTTTTTTTGAAATCATTTAAAATTCACATAATTATAAAATAAAAAATTCACTTTAAAAATATTCTTATAAGCTTGTAAGGGATGCTTCGAAGATTTTTCACCCGCCGTATAAGTTAAAAAAATACATTCTTACCTTAATTTGTCGAAAATGTTAAAAAGGTTCTTGTTTGGAAAATGACGTAAAGATTCATTTATAAACATATTATAAAAAAAGTCAAAAAGGGTATAAATGACTTTATCCCATATTCTATAAAATAGTAATAATGATTTTAAATAAATTTCTAAGAAACATATATGTGGATGATAAAAAGGTCCTAGTAGATAATTACGTATAAACCACCTCGGATAATGATGAGATTGCGAAATAAACCATTACCTTGTAATTGTCCTTGGTTTAGGGTAGTTTAACCTCCTGTATAATGGTAAAATAATTCTTCTAAAATTATAGAAGAATCATATACATTAATATGATAATATATATGATATTTTAACATTGATTTGTTAATAATATCTTAGTATTATCATCGTTTCGGATGTTAACTTACTCGTTTTCTTTTATATATTTTGTTAAATAAGCTGTTTTTGTTATGGATAGGTTGTATCTTAATCATATCCAGAATGATATCAAGTCCTTAACCATTGTTTTTAATCATAAAATGAAAATTATAATTGCATTGATATGATGGGGAATGAATCGCATCGAGTTCGTGGAGACGGTAGTCCATACGTACGCACGAGCGACAATACCATTCTTTTGATATTAAAATAATATATAATTTGATGGTATATCATATATAAATAATCATTATAATGTTATATTTTTTATTTACATCAATTACATATCGTTATCATACCCATCCAAATAATAATGTTTTTGAATAACAATTACACCACAACGTGGAGACGGTAAGCCGTACGTACGCATGTATGGTGACATGTCATTCAAAAGATGGATAGAATACTCAATATGGTTGTACAATATTTATAATAACATCAAAGTATATATAAGATACTGGATTTATTATTTTAGAAATAAAATAACAAAGAAAGAAGAAGTTGAAGAAGAAAGGAACTTGAAAAATGGTGGTGAAAACATTACCTCTTCTTCGGGTTCTTTATTTTGATTTGATCAAAAGGGATACTTAGGTTGTATTTATGATCAGAATAAGGCCTCTAGGTTGAATTTAGGGAAGTTTATAAATTATTTGGGTAGGGTTTGGCTGACGAAAAAGGATTTTAAGGTTTGAATAATTTGTTAGAAGTTGTGTCCTTTTATAAGGGGGAGGAGGGGATCTTTAGGAAAAACATAAAGTATTAATTTATAATAAATTCATATTCAGTTTATAATGGCTCCAAAGTGAATTATTAAAATTATAAGGTGAGTATGGGTAGAAATAATTTCAAAAAATATATTTTAGACAGTTATGGGTCATTATATTAACCTTAACTTTTAGTTTTAACTCTTAGTTAATTAGTTTGACACTTACCATGTCACTTTGTATTTTTATATTATATAGTTACTAAACATACTATATACATCCAAGAGACCCCCAAGTGGTCCATTAATGATAAAACTATCATTATATAAGTCCTTTGGCCGTTACATATATTTTTAGGAATAGAATATGAATTAATAATATAATATTTGTTTTAAAAACTCATTTTTGTCAATTTTGACTCTATTTAATAATTTATTTTTGTTAAAGTCATAAAAACATTATTAATTCGAATAAAATACATTTAAGAAATCATAATATGTAATATGAACCAATAAAATTCGAGGATGTCATCAAAAATTTCAAATTATATTTATTTTAACTTTTATAATACCAATTATTTTATTATTTTATTTTTAATCAAAATACTACATCATTATTGTATCATAAATAAATTTAATTATTCAATGTCTAAAAATTATAAATAAAATACTATTATGTAGGAAATAGTTTTATATTTATAATGAATATTTATAGTTGAAAATATAACATATATAACCCTATGTAAAAATTGTGTTTCTAAAAGATTTATGCTTATGTCATTTTTGTATTTACATTAACTTAATTAATATAAAGTGTCATTATCACTTAAAAGTAGATCCATGAGGTCCCAAAATCAATCCAAAGATGACCATGATCGTACATGTATCAACCAGTAATGTTAGGAGATGTTTTAGGGTAATTTTGTATTATTATAATATTATTTTTACCCTTATTTACCGGATTTACCTTTTAACCATGGTATATAAAATATTTACCGAAATAATTATTCAAAATGTATAAAAATAAAAGTTACCTATATACACAATTTTTACCTCATGATTATAAATATGGAATCTATTTTTTTAAATTCAAAACACAGAAGTGGTAGAAATTAATTTAAAATTAATTCATGCTGTCAAAACAAAGTGTGTTTTTAAGAAATAATAACTATCAAAAGATTGACACTTGTTTATGTCCAGTTTAATTGTGAAATTATGTCCAATGAACAAGATTGTTTTAAATGGTAAAAATATATTATAAATATACTTTAAAACCACTCAAATTCATAATTTATCACTATTAATTATTTTGATTTAAAAAGTTGTTTTTAATTAAAATTTAGTGATTTTTACTATTCATCCTAATATAAAAGTTATCCAAAAAGTACCAAAATTTCACCCTAGGCTAATTTAGATATTCCGAATCCAAAAATGAAGTCCATTTTGGGAGATAAAATTTATAAAATTTCAAAATGTGGGTATTACTATTCATAATGGCTACTTTGATTGGTTGCGGTGTGTTAGAGTCTCGAAGTTGCGTACAACACATTCTACTGTATTATTGAAAGAGAATCGTACTGTGGAAGCTTTGGGTGTTAAAATATACCCATATATATTCCTCTCAATATATTGATTATATATATAAGATAAATAATAAAATGGATTGGGGTGATAATAGTAAAACCTACTAAAATAAATATATGATCAATTTTATTAGTAAAAGCCTAAGTATTCAGGTTCCTTTTATTTGTATGTGACCATACTAGAATAAAAACTAAATAAAATTACATAAATGAAGTTAGAATAATATAAACCATGAATTTAAATTAAATTACAAGGGTTTAAGAGGTAGATATAAAAAAAAAATAGACTTGTTATTATGGGGTTGATGATTATCTAACGTAGAAGAATAATAAAATGGATGAAGGGATCAGCTAAATTCAATTCAATAATACCCATTGATGTTTCATCATTGAAAACGATTCATAGTGTTCTTATAATTTTAAATTTTTTATGTTTTCTCTATGATAATTATATGGTTTTATATTATATGTTCCAGACATGTTTTATAAACAATTTATTCAAATATATGACTATATTTCTTCTAGAATATTGTTTAAAAATTATGTGATTTTTTAGAGAGTTGTTTTTCTAAAATTTATTAAACAATTTCAATTAAATTAATTTATCATATATTCTGGAAGGGAAAATTTTAGTGATTAAAATATATCTTACCTAATATTTCATCAATGTGTATCCTCTATTGGGCCACAATGTCTAAGATATGTAAATTCATTCATTTGACTTAATTGAATACATGTGACAATTAAATCAGAAAAAAATTAATTTTCCTTTTTATATTATATTAGTACATTAATTGATATTATATAAACAATATACTATAAAATATATTATTTATATAAAGTGAATTAGTTTTATAATTTTTCAATAAAACTACAGAAATGAAAAAAATTATCAATTTAGTGACTAAAATGTTTATTAGAAAAAAATACAATATATGAAAAATATTAGTGAATATATCCCACCATATTAAATGTGTTACCCTAGGAAGAAATAATATTTCCAAATCAACAACCACACCAATTTAAACATGAAAAAACTTATAATATTATTTCAATGTTAATTGTGAAATGTATGTTTTTTATAAGTATATTTTTCTTCCATTTAATATTTATCACATTTAAATTTATCTTTAATAAATCATTAACCCCTAAACCATGTTGAAAAATATCTTATAATAAATCAATGCAACTCATCTGTCAGGTGAAAAATATATGAAATATTTTTCTCATATGATAACTATGCATGAAAAACCATAAGTTTCATAAAATCCAATATCACCAAAAAATTCAATAAATCATGTTCCCATCATGAATATTTTTTAAAAATTTCATTAAAGAATATAGTCTCTAGGTAATAATTAAATATTAAATTTAAAAATAATATATTTTCTCCAAAAATAAAATTGTTAATCAAATATTCAAAACAAGGTGTATTCCTAACTCAATGTACCCAAACATTAATCACCATAATTGAGTAACAGTTTCCATGAAAATGAAAAAAATCTTAATTTTTAATAGTTAAGGAAATATTTGTACTCATTTTTTTAAATTTTATATATATTTCCTTCATTTTTAATTTTTTGAATGTAATGAATGGAAAATCAATTCATTGAAAAGAAAAAAAACTTATTTCGGTTAATTTTTTGAGGTTACATAACACAAAAATTAATATAATGAATGATTAAATTATCATTCTCTCTCTATATATATATTTATTTATTTCTCATTTTTAAAAGAGATAAATTTAGATTATAATGAGAAATACTTGACTTGTAGTCCTTCATTCCATTTTTAACACCTCCCCTGTATTATAGACAATATAAATTCACCCCATAAAGAAACACAAATTTACCCAATTTCCCCATACATATTTTGAATTATGAGAAAGAAGAACCGTAAAGTATAAGTGTATGTAAGTAAATTGGGATTTAAATATTTCTAAATAATAATAATAATTTTATGGATACTAGGGTTTTCTGAGGGATAATTTATTGGTAGGTTTGAAATGTTGTTAAAAGATGATATCTTTCATAACTAGTACTTCAATGCTCATAGAACATTTATTTGTTCTAAAACGAATTGATAATTTATAAAATATATCTCGAGAGGACAAAGCATGTTATTAATTTACTCAAGATTTATGGGTAAAATGATGTGTATAATAATACTAGCGTCGAGTAAATATTAGGATGAAGAAATTTACATTGTTTAATGGTAATGTGGAATGGTGTAATGTACTGATTCCGAAATCCACCCAAAGGCACACCGTACCCGGTTGGTCACATGGCCTCAAGCACATTTCCCTGAACACCAGAGGCTGTTGACTTGTAGTGAGCTCCTTGGGTGTGATAGTTGGGAAACTATGCCCTCATTGGATGAGTACGCAGTGGATTTAAATAAATACATACAAGAGCGGAAGTAGTAATAATGAAAAACATCAGTAATAGTAGAAAACTGAAAGTATAAATAGGAGAATATATATATAATGATGAATGATACATATGTCTATGAAAACAACCAAACAAGTCACAATGTTGGAATACAACAATGTTAAACCAAAGTTCAAAAAAAAAAAGAAGATAAAATCCTCAGCATCGCAAGACATAGCTTGGTCTCATGCTTTCCAGCTCCACAGCAAGTCATCTACCTAAAGTAGAAGGGCGCTTTCCCATATCTATACCTGCTATAATATAATTTGTTTGGGCCCAAAAGCATGACCCAAATAGGGTGTGAGACTAAATACCAATAGGCAACCACCTGAATATCTATGCCTAATAGTCAGTGAGTATATGGTAGGTAAAGTATAGAAAGTAGTAAATAGGAAAACACTAAGCAGTAAACAATCCACAGTTTAAAGCATTCAAATCTCCAAAAAATCATGAAAGAACTAAACAAAGTAGATAAACACAATAGGTGACCCTCTAGGATGTACCCACAACATATCCCCTCTTGTTCTACCTATCACCATAAGCAAGCAACTAAACACACAGTAACCCTCTGGGAAGTACTCATAACTTATCCCCTCTAGTCCTACCTAACAAGTATAAGCAAACCTCTTTGTAGTAAACTCAGTCTAACCCCTATGGTTTAGCTTAAGAAAATACTCTCTAAGAAATCACTCACTATAATTTCCCCCTATAGTCTTGTATCAGTACTAAAGGAGTTCAGGGGAAGAACTCAATGTCTCATTCCCCTTATGGGCCGCGTCAAGGAACTACAGAAACTCTGGGGAATCACTCAATGTCAATTCCCCCTTGTGGTCTCACATCGTAAATTACAAAGACACTCTAGAGAATCCCTCAATGTCCATTATCCCTATGGTCTATACACTAGGTTCTCATGGCCCTGTGTATGTCAAGAAAGTTTAGTAGCACATAACGGCCAAGGAAAACCCCATGAACTACCTGGCTAGCATTCTAAAGTAGACAAGTATAACAGAACAACTGTCATGTCATCCTATAATACTACGCATGGGAAATTAAACAACATCCTAACATGAAAACAATATCCAAAGGTCAAATAAGGAAATACATGCATGGGTAAAACATCCAAAGAACCAAAATTCACCCTATTCACAATTAATAATCATCTACTCAAGCATACCAGGATAAAAGAGAAACAATAAGGCTGAAACGGTAAACGCGCAACACCTCGTTCATGGGTATTGGCAACATGTTCACATAAAACTCAACTACATTCAATAGAAAGGCACAAACCACCAACCTCGGGGTTAGGAGATTTCTATATTTGATCCTCAAAACTTTAATCTACTAGAAACATCGTAGATCTGAGAAAACATATAAAATTTTCAAACCACGATAACTTGGAAAAGAAGAGGAATCAGAAGATGATTCTCTAGAAGAATATAGAACTCACTGATGTGATTCCAACACAATTATCAGTGTTCGACTAAGAGGTTAGATGGAGGCTCGAGATAAATTCAAAGATTTGCAGCCGTACAGACTCTCTCGGATGAACGAGACCCAGATGGAGGGTTTTATGTCTGTTAGACGTAACCCCATTGCGTATAATAAAAATAAAAAATACACGACGTGTACTTTTGAAGTACATGATGTGTAGTTGATTTTTCCATACTCTACATTAGTCAGCCTCTAATTCACTCCCACAGGGCCGTGTGTGTGGCTACTACACGGACAACACACGACCTTCTGCGACAAGGAAGTATACGACGTGTACTCATAAAGTACATGATGCGTACTTAGAAAATTTCCAAAATTTCCTCTTTTTCTCAAAAACGACCAGAAAAGGGAAAACATACCTAAAAAGAAGGTTTTGGTTCTTACAAACATACCCCTTAAAGAAATTTGTCCTCAAATTTCCCTTTAATGACGTAGAAGAAGAAACCTCGAACAGTTACGACCACTGTGCTCGTACATCGGCATCCCTCTCCCAAGTCTCGTCTTGTCCTCGCCCGTGCTGCCATAGAACTCGTACCACAGGAACAGTCCGGCCATAGAGAACCTTTGTAATGCAATCCACAATCCGGATAGGATACTCTTCAAACGATGCATCCACTTCGAGCTCATCCTCCTCGGGTTGAAAGATAAGAGACAGGTCTAAAAAGTAACATCAATGCTGAGAAATGTGGAAGACTATGTGAATTTATTGGAACCTATGAGGTAACTGCAACCGATAGGCAATCGACCCAACTCTCTCCAAAACCTAAAATGACTCAACGTACCTTGGTGAAAGCTTAATCTGTCTCCTAATCCTCCCATGTCCCAACCTCGGTGTGAGACGTAGGAAAACCTGGTCCCCAGCCATGAACTCCAGAGGTCGCCTCTGCTGATCAGCATAAGACTTTTGTCAAGACTACACAGTAGCCATCCTCTTCTAAATCAACTCTATATGCTCTATGGTATCCTGAACAAGATGAGGTCCTAGAAAGGCTACCTCTCCTACCTCTAGAAAACATAAAGACGATCGTAATGGCCTACCGTACAAAGCCTCATAAGGTTCCATCTAAATAGTTGATTGAATACAATTGTTGTAGGCAAACTACACAAGAGGTATATGCTTCTACCAAGAACCTCCAAAATCCAGAATGCATGCTCGGAGCATGTCCTCAAGAACCTGAATCATACGTTCGGACTGGCCAACTCTTTGGGGGTGGTAAGCTGTACTCAAAAGTACTTGTGCACCCAAAGCTTTCTAAAGCCCCTTCCAGACCCGAGATGTAAAACATGCATCCCTGTCTAAAAAAATGCAGTGTGGAACTTCATATAGGCATAAAATCTCTCAGATGTACAATCTTCCCAGCTCATCAACACTGAAGGTATCCTTGATCGGCACAAAGTGGGAAACCTTCCTGATTCTGTTAATGGCAACCCAAACCGCGTCATTCCCTCGAGAAGACCTCGACAACCCGGTCAAGAAATCCATCACTACATCATTATACTTCCACTCAGGAATGGGTAATAGCTATAAAATCCCTACTGGTCACTGATGCTCTGCATTCACTTGCTAACAAGTGGAACACCTCTTGATAAAACCAGCAACTTCCCTCTTCATACCTGGCCACCAATACTGATGGTGTAGATCATGATACATTTTGGTGACACCAGGATGAACTGCCCAAACCATGGAATGAAAATCCCACATCATCTCCTCACATATGTCTGCTGGAACCCATAGTTGTCCCTATAAATGAAAGATCTCATCCTGGACTATGGTCCATCCAGGAATAGGTTCCTCTCCTGACACGCTTTCCCTTAGGACTGGGCCATTAAAATATGATAGTTTCCTCATTCAAACTCGATCGAGAATAGTAGAGGTAACTGCTACATAAGATAGAAACGTTTTCCCCTAACTATCATGCACCTCCAAATGCATCTTAGAGAACAAATCCATGGGATTCCACTCACTGTTGGCCTCTTGAACTGCATGTATCTGAGTCCTCCTACTCAACGCATCATCCACCGCTTTTCCCTTCCTAGGCATATAGGAAAGCTCAAAGTCAAAGGACTGTAGGTACTCAGCCCACATTCATTGTCTCAAATTCAGATCACGCTGAGTGAAGATGTATTTGAGACTCTTGTGGTTGGTAAAAACTACAAAGTGATCTCCTAGAAGATAATGTCTCCCACAGCGTAAGGCATGAACAACAGCTGCCATCTCGAGATCATGTGTCGGGTAATTCCTCTCATGTGGCCTCCACTTCCGAGACCCATACACAACGACTCCATCTTCCTGCATAAGTACTTCTCCCAGCCAAATACCTGACGCATCACAGTAAATAGTATATCTCTTTCCCACCTCTGGTAAGATTAGTATCTGTGATGAAATCAACCTCCCACTCAACTCCTGAAAGGCTGAATCACAAGAATCTGACCATAAGAACTTCACATCCTTATTATTTAGACCTGTCAGTGGTGCTTCCAAGCATGAAAAGTCTTTTATGAAATATCTATAGTATCCATCCAGCCCTAAAAAACTCCACACCATAAAGACGCTCTTTAGCTTCTCCCAGGAAACTATAGCTCTCACTTTCTATGGTTCTACTAATACTCCTGCCTCTAAGATAACATGACCCAAGAAGTGAATCTAATTCATCTAAAAGTATCACTTTGAGAGATTAGAATATAAATGATTCTCCCTCAGTGTACTCAAAACTATCTCAAGATTGGTAGAATGGTCGTGTCGGGTGTGAGAGTACACCATGATATCTCCCACAAAGACCACCATGAAGAAATCCAAGTATGGATGGAACACTCAGTTCATTAGTGCCATGAAAACTACAGGTGCGTTTGGGATATCGAATGGAATAACCAAGTACTCGTTTAGACCATACCTTCTCTGAAAGGCTATAAAAGGTATATCTGATGGTTTAACTCGCAAATGATGGTAACCGGATCTCAGGTAAATCTTTGAGAACACCCGGGATCCTCGAAGCTGATAAAAAAGATCATTAATCCTGGGCAAGGGATATTGGTTCTTTACTGTCAACTAGTTCAACTTTTGATAGTCCACACAAAGCCTGAGGGTACCGTGTGTCTTCTCCGAAAACAGAACTGGAAACCCCAAGGAGAAGTATTGGGTCGGATGAAACCCTTTGCCTACAACTCCTCCAATTGCTTCTTTAGCTCCTACAACTCAGGTGTAGCCATCCTATAAGGAGGAATGGACACAGGTGGCGCTCCTGGAACAATCTTAATCGAGAAGTCTACCTCACGCTCTGGAAGAAAACCTGAAAAGTACTCTAGAAAGACATCTCTGGAATGATATACCATAAAAGGAAAGTCTAACTGTGAAGTCCCCTGGTCATCTAGATATAGAGTAGAAATATTGGTTGTAACTCCTCCCAACCCATGATGCTCTGGACCCACTATACTTGCCAATACATCCCATTCGCACCTATGAAGAAAAGATTAACCTTCTGGTGATGTGAAACTCACCCTGTGGCGATAACATTTGATGACTACCTGGAATGGAACTAACCAGTCCATACTGAGAATGACATCATAGATTGTCATTTCATGGACATAGAGGTCCCACAGAAAGTGACATCCACCAACACATAGAGGGAACTCTCTGCACTGGTGTACACTAGCCGTCTCATTCCCCAACGGAGTGTCTAGCATCAAGATATCAACAGAATAAAGGAAGCATAGCTCAATTCTATCCACGATATCAACAAATATAAATATATGAGAATCCCATTTATCAAAAAGGGCAAAAGCTAAAGTTTAGGCTCTTAAGATCGTAGCTCTAACTATACAAGGTTCGGGATCCTACTCCTGCTGGGTCTACTCCATGACAACATTTTGGCCCGTACCATGACCCTATGACCCTGCCTGACCACTCTAAGCTGATACATCCTGATTTCATTGAAGAACAGACAAATATCTACCACAACCACAACCTCCACCTCGGCCTGGACGACCAAAAGATCTACAATTTGCAGACTGCTGAGAAAATGGTGGCGTTGCTCCAGAACGAGGAGTCATAGAAGAATTACTGTCACTAGTTACTGGAGAGAAGATCTGACAAAAGTTCTGAAGATGATCCATCTTGCCATAATATCAGCACTCCATTAAAACTTTTGGGCAATGTGGCCTTGTATGCCCACTCTTTCCATACTGGTAGCACACCACCTGAATACCAGAAGAAGTGTCTTGCTTCCTCGGATCACCACATGAAGAATCTCTATGGTGCTTCCTGTTGTCAGTAGGAGGAATAAAAACCCCAATCGCCGAGCTTCCCTAGCTCACAACTCCAGAATCCCTCAGATTTCGCTAAGTGATCAGTGGCTGGTTGACTATAGAAGTGATATAACTCAGGCAAAAGATGTTCACCTATGATCGGATGTCGTGCCTTAGACCATCCTCAAACTTCTTTTCCACGAAAAACTCATCAACTCCCAGAATAGGCATGAAGCACTGCAGCTCAGTAAAATGGGAGGAATACTCCATAACAAAATGTGTATCATGCTCCATACTCATAAACACTCGGGTTCGATTGTCCCTCAGGGTCTTCGGATAGATGCAATCAAGGAAGATGTACTGAAACTCCTCCCACTCCATAACCTACTGGCACCCCGCCAGTGAGATCACGTCCCAACACCTCTTGGCGGAGTCCCGAAGCATATAGGTAGTGAGATCGAACCACCTCTCTGTAGGCATCTCCATATGCTCTATGATCACCAAGATGGCTTCTATCCATGACTCTGCAGCCTGAGGTCCTCCTTCCCCTGAAAAAGTGGGAGGATGCCGCTGCTGGAAGACTCACGTCAAATCCTCCATCGATGGGGTATGAGGTGGTTTTCCCTGAAAGGTCTGCATTATCCTCAAGAAGCCTTCCATGAAATATGCATCAGCATTGATTACAGGTATAACTGCTCATTCCATGACTGGAAAAACTAGAGGATCTTCAGGAAGTCCCTGATCAGCCGTATCCGGCGTCTGATCACTACCCTATAACTGGCGGACAACTGGAGGACATCTCGGTGGCATGAAATGGAAAGGTCAAGAACACACCTTAGAACGTAATTAATAGGAACTGAAACAAGGAAGTGTATGAAGTGAACATGAGAAATAAAACATTCAAGTTTTACAAAACATGACTACATGGTGTGTACATTTCTTACACTGCATGTTCCCTAAAGTCATTCTCATGGGCGTGTACTTCTGCCTAAACTGGTCGTGTAACACCCCAGACACATGGAGTGTTGTCTTGACACACGATGTGTACTTGAATCCTCTTTCCCTTCCCAAGTTCTTCTACATGGTAAAGCCACACGGCTCTCTTGAGGCATGAGTACATGACATGTAAAATACATACAGGGCATGTACTAGACCAGGTTCACCTCACCCATGTTGTTCAAGACACGACCTGACACATGGCTCACACTACACGACATGTTCCAGATGGACACGGTGTGTAAGAGATAGGATAACACCATCACATTTTGTTCGTGACACGACTAGGTACTTGGGTCAGACTACATGGTGTGTTCAAGGTGGAAACGACGTGTACGAGAAAGGATAACACCAACCTGTGTTGTTCGTGACACAGGTTGGCACAGGTCAACACGAAATGACGTGTATAGGCAGTACATGGTGTGTTCACTCCAGGTTATCCCTATCCCATATCCCTGCCCACACGGTATAAGACCAGGCTAGAGACTACAAGGTGTGTACTTATAGTACACGACGTGTTCCCACCAGACATTTCCCCATCTCGTGTCTCTACCCACACAGCCTATGACACGGTTTAAAGACTAGACGGAGTGTACAAAAAGTACACGACATGTACATAAGAGAAATAATTTATTCCCAAACAGAAGAACCCAGGGCATGTACTTAACATTACACGGCATGTATTATGGGTTTTTTTGGACAGTAATCCTCAGAAACTACTCTGAAACCTAGAAAACACTGATACAAGCATAGAAAGTGCCAAATTTTGATTCGTGAGGGCCCATACTCCCCACGAATCAATTTTCGGAATCTCATATACATTATAACATGGCATAAAAGGTAATTATCCACCAAATTCTGCTCCATGAGGGCCCATAACATGTCAAGAACCAAATTTTGGCATTAATTCATGAAACCCTCTAAAAAAATAATACCCTATCAAAAAAATGGTATTTTTATCAAGGAAACTATCACAAGAACATGCATATTTTACACATCATCTATCACAACAACATACAATCACTAATTCATCTTAGATGGCATGGAGAAAATGTGAGACATGTGATTTCTAGTAAGTGCCTATATGATGCATGAGATGGCATACCTTCATCTCATCGGGTTGCAATATAAATTGAACCTTAATAACATCAACAATAATAGAACAAATCATGTGAATCATTCAAGGTGAAGTCAAATCAACTGTAATAATTAAAAAACCAGAAAAATTGCAATTAAACAAGGTATATTGACTTTTCCCTATACATGGGATAGCTACTCCCGGGTACAACTTATTACCAAGTACCTATTCCATCCTATCCCGGGCTAAGGCTCCAAATAGTAATTCAAGAGAAAAGAAATCCTCTGATACCACTTTGTAACGTCCCGGTTCCAGAAGCAACCTAGAGGTGCCCCGTAACCGGTTGGTCACATGGCCTCAAGTGCATTTCCCCGAATGCCAGAGGCTGCCGACTAGCAGCGAGGGCCTTGGGTGTAATAGTGGAAAAACTATGCCCTCATTGAAAGAGTACAGTGTAGAAGTAAATAAATACATACAAGTGCAGAAGAATAAATAATGACATACTTCTGTAACAACAGAAAGATGAGAGTATAAACTTGAGAACATGTATATAATGATGCATGATACACATGTCTAGGAAAAGATCCAAACAAGTCACAATGATGGAATACCACAGTGCAAAGCCAAAGTGCAATAGAAATTAGATAAACTCCCCAGAATCGCAAGCCATAGCTTTGTCTCATTCTCTCTACCTCTATAACATGTCAAGTACTTGAAGTAGAAGGTCACTTTCCATTATATATACCTGCAACAATATAATCTGTTTGAGCCCAAAAGAATGACCCAAAAAGGGTGTGAGACTAAATCCCAGTTAGCAACCACCCAAATATCTTTGCCTAATAGTCAGTCTGTATATGGTAGGTAAAGTAAAGAAAGAAGTAGATAGGAAAACACTAAGCAGTAAACAATCCACAGTTTAAAGCATTCAAATAACCACACAACATGTATCAAATAAACAAAGCAGATAAACACAATAGGTAACCCTCTGTGAAGTACCCACATCTTATCCCCTCTGGTCCTACCTATTAACATAAGGAAGTATCTAAAAATAAGGAAAGCCTCTGTGAAGTACTCATAGCCTATCTCCTCTGGTCCAACCTAACAAGTATAAGCAACCCTCTGGGTAGTACACTCAGTCTAACCCCTCTGGTTCAACTTAAACATAGACTCTCTGAGGAAGCACTCACCTTTGATTCCCCCTACAGTCTCGTATTGGTACTAAATGCGCTCTAGGGAAGCACTCAATGTCTGATTCCCCCTACAACCCATGTCGAGGAACTACAGACACTATGGGGAAGCACTCAAATGTAAGTCCCCATGTGGTCTCGCATCGTAAATTACAAAGAAACTCTGGAGAATCCCTCAATGTCCATTCTCCTTATGGTCTATACAATAGGTTCTCAAGTCCCTGTGTATGTCAATCAAGTGTAACAGTGCATAACTGCCAAGGTAAACCTCATAAACTACCTGGATAGCATTCTACAGCACAACAGTATAATAGAACAAGAGTCACATCATCCTATAATACTAGGCATGGAAAAGTAAAGAGTAACCTAACAGGGAAACAAGACCCAAAGGTCAAAGTAGGAAAGAAATGCATGGGAAAAACATGAAAAGCACAAAAAATCACCCTAATCACAATCAATAATCATCTAATCTAGCATACCATCACAATAGAGAAATAATAGAGCTGAAATGGTAAACGTGCAACCCCCTGTTCATGGGTATTGGGAAAATTGTCACATAAAACTCAACGACTTTCAATAGAAAGGCACAAACCACCTACCTCGACGTTAAGAGATTTCTATACTTAATCCTCGAAGCTTGAATCTCCTTGGAACGTCCTTGATCTAAGAAGACTTATAAAATGTTCAACCCATTATAACTTGTAAAAGAAGAGGAATCAGAAGACGATGCTTTAGAAGAAGAGATAACTCACCTATGTGATTCCAATGCAAGCAATAGTGTTCTATTTAGAGGTCATACGGAGGCTCGTGGGCTCGTTGATGATATGTGGCCATACTGACTCTCTCAGATGAATGAGACCAAGAAGGAGGGTGTTCTGTCCATCAGACGCGACCTTGGTGCATTTAATAAAAAAAATACACGACATGTACTTTTGGATTACATGACGTGTACTTTCTGTTTCTGTAGTTTGAATTAGGAAGCCTCCAAGTCACTCCCACACGATCATGTGTGTGGCTACTACACGGCCAGCACATGGCCTGTTGCGGTAAGTAAGTACACGACGTGTACTCATAAAGCACATGGAGTGTACTTATAAAATATCCATAATTTATTATTTTTCTTTAAAATGACCAGAAAAGGAAAAATATACCTGATAAGAAGGTCCAGGTTCTTTCAAATGGTTTTAAAAAATCCCTTAAAATATGATCATTATTATTAATAAAATGTCATTTCATCACTCATTTAAAATAATTAAACATTGAATCCCTCAAAACAGAATTGATAATTGAAAAAATGTTTGGGATATTTAATTTCATCCAAATGTTGTTAATAAAAATTAGAAAAAAGTGATCAAAATGAAAACACTAAAAAATAAAACCTAAAACCATTAACATCCCTTCAAAGACCCATTATTATTTTATTATCCCCCATAAAACACAATTTATGATTATGATTTGATTCTTTTTATTATATGGGAAAATATTAAAGAAATATGAAAGGTATAACCCATGGATTCCATTTATAAGTTGAATAATAGATAGAGACATCCTATACCACTTTATATATGTAATCTTCATGGATGGGATTCAACATTTCCATTGTAACCAAGCACCATGAATTCTTGAATTAAAATATGTTAAAACACACACAATATTAAAAAAATTAAAAAACATATATTTTAGTAATCATTGGTAATGAAAATTATAAGGAATTTCCATTAGACATGAGTAATATATGAGTACTTTCTCTACCATTTGAAATTGTCTTTAAAAAATAATCTTATGTTTGAAACCTTGGTTTTTCAATTTAATATGATATTTTTATTAGTTTAAAAAAAAAATTATTAATAACCTCAATATATTGTTTTCAATGAGTACCAACATTAAAAAGACGTGGTGGCAGGTAATTTAATGGTTTCCTCAAGTTTAACAAATGCATTATTTGATTCTGGATCATCACATTGTTTCATATCATCCCAGTTTGTTAAGAAAATTAGATATTTCCAATTTGATTTAACAAGGGAGTTATCGGTCAAAACCCCTAAGGGAAGTATTGTTGCAACAAAGTTTTGTCGATTAGTTCCCATTAGAGCACCTAAATGTTCTTTACCTGCTGATCTCATCGTCATACCCATGATTGAATTTGATATAATCCTCGGTATGGATTGGCTTTCGGACCATGATGCAAAAATTTATTGTAAGAGGAAAGAGGTTATGATTCTTGATGATGATGATAAGGAACACCTTATCTTTAGAGCAGAATCGTCGCCACATAATTCTTATCTAGATCCACCACCAGTAGCTCAACTAAATTCAATTATTGGGGAGGAAGAGAAGGAAATTACTGAGGGTGAGGAAAGGAATATTCAAATAGAGGATGTACCTATTGTGAGAGAATATGTTGATGTGTTTCCGGAAGATTTACCTGGACATCCTCTAGAACGAGAAGTTGAGTTTTCCATTGATTTAATTCCTGGATCAAGGACCATATCGAAGACCCCTTATAGAATGGCCAATGTGGAATTAGTTGAACTAAAGAAACAACTAGAGGAATTGAGTAATAAGGGATTTAGTCACCCTAGTGTTTCTCCTTGGGGAGCCCCTGTTCTTTTTATTAAGAAGAAAGATGGATCTATGAGGTTGTGCATCGACTATAGGGAGATCAATGCTATAACAATAAAGAACAAGTATCCCCTACCTCACATTGATGATTTGTTTGACCAAATGCATGGAGCTCAATAATTTTCAAAGATTGACCTTCGGTCTGGATACCATCAGTTGTGTGTGAAGAAGGAAGACGTTCCAAAGACAGCATTTCGAACAAGGTACGAGCATTATGAGTTTACAGTAATGCCTTTTGGATTGACTAATGCACGCTCTGTTTTCATGGATCTAATGAATAGAGTTTTCAAGGAATATCTTGATGACATTGTAGTGGTATTTATTGATGATATCTTGGTATAATCCAAAATCCACGAAGATCATGAAAATCACTTACGCATTATCCTGAAGACTCTTAGAAGACATGAATTATATGGGAAATTTAGCAAGTGTGAATTCTGGCTTCAGGAGATTTCTTTTCTTGGCCATATTGTCTCTAAGGATGGAATTTCCGTTGATCCTTCTAAAACCAAGGCAATCCAAGAATGTCCAGCACCGGCAAGTATAATTGTGGTACGCAGTTTTATTGGTTTAGCAGGTTATTATCGACGTTTCATCCAGAATTTTGCCAGATTGGCTAACCCATTGACAAAGCTCACACGTAAAGGGATTAAATTTGTCTGGACAAAAGATTGTGAAGAATGTTTTGAAGAACTAAAGAGAAGCTTAGTCAACGCCCCTGTATTGACTCTACCATCGGGGAATGATGGGGTTTTTATTTATAGTGATGCATCGAAGAAAGGAATTGGTTGTGTCCTTATGCAGAATGATAAGGTTATTGCCTATGCATCACGACAGCTAAAAATTCATGAGCAATACTATCCTACTCATGATCTTGAGTTAGCAGCTGTGATCTATGATTTAATGATATGGAGACATTACCTCTATGGTGAAAAATGTGAGATTTATACTGATCAGAAGAGTTTGAAGAATATTTTCTCACAAAAAGAACTCAACATGAGGCAAAGGCGATGGCTTGAACTACTCAAGGATTATGATTGCACGATACATTACCACCCGGGGAAGGAAAACAAGGTGGCAGATGCTTTGAGTAGAAAATACCATGGAGTTTTGAATGTGATGAGAATTGAAAGGGATCCAATTTTCATGGATCTAGTGAAGATGGACATGGGAATAACTAGGGAAGGTGAAACATCAATACTTTTTCAAATGTTTTCCAAAACATCATTACTAGAAAGGATTAAGAGTTCTCAGACCAATGATGAAGAATTTCAGATGAAGATTAAAGATGTGAATGATGGAAGATTGAGGGACTTTGTGTATAAGGATGGAATTTTGAAATTTGGGAAGAGACTTTGTGTTCCCGATATACCTGATCTAAAAAGGGAATTGTTGGATGATGCTCATAGTTCCAATTTCTCTATACACCCTGGGAGCACCAAAATGTATAGATATTTGAAGGAACATTTTTGTTGGGACAATATGAAGAGGGAGATTGCTGATTTTGTGTCGAGGTGTATGGTTTGTCAACAAGTGAAAGCTGGAAGGCAAAATCCTGGTGGAGTATTGCAACCTCTTCCCATACCTGAGTGGAAATGGGATAATATTACGATGGACTTTGTCATGGGACTACCAAAGACTCCTAGAAGGAATGATGCAATATGGGTCATTGTTGATCGTCTTACTAAGTCAGCACATTTTCTGGCTATACGGGAGGATCTACCACTTGAACGTCTAGCAAGACTATATATTAATGAAGTTGTAAGACTTTATGGAGTACCCCTATCGATTGTTTCTGATCGTGATCCTCGTTTTACTTCAAGATTTTGGAAAAGTCTTCAAAAGGCCTTGGATACTGAACTTCGTTTGAGTACTGCTTATCACCCTCAAACAGATGGACAATCAGAATGGACTATTCAAACCTTATAAGACATGTTGAGATCATTCTCTCTTGACTTTCAGGGTATGTGGGATCAATATTTACCACTGGTAGAATTTTCCTATAACAATAGCTTCCATTCAAGCATTCAGATGGCACCTTATGAAGCATTATACGGAAAGAGATGTCGTACACCAACCTGTTGGGATGACGTTGGTGAAAGAAAACTTGTGGGACCAGAACTGGTGGAAGAAACAATGGAAAAGGTGAAGGTAATCCAAAACCACATCAAATCAGCTCAAAGTAGGCAGAAGAGCTATGCCGATAACAGAAGAAAGGTTTTGGAATTTCAGGTGGGAGATCATGTTTTCCTAAAGGTATCTCCATGGAAGGGAGTTATACGTTTTGGTAAGAAGGGTAAGTTGAGTCCCAGGTACATTGGACCTTTCGAAATTCTAGATTGTATCGGGGCTGTAGCTTATCATTTGGCGATGCCGCCAAATCTCTCCAAAGTTCACGATGTTTTCCACATATCGCTATTGAGAAAATACATGCCCGAACCAACACATGTACTTACCTATGAGGAATTAGAACTGGAACCCGATCTATCTTATTGCGAAGAGCCCATCATAATTCTTGATGTGAGGGAGATGGTGCTGAGAAACCAGACGACTCGTCTGGTAAAGGTTTTGTGGAGAAATCATAAAATGGAAGAGGCAACATGGGAACCTGAGGAACTTATGATGAAGAACCACCCGAGTCTTTTTAGGCAGTAATACCCTAGAAATTGCGAGGACGCAATTATTTGAAGGAGGGGAGAATGTAACACTCCAAGCTTCCACGGTACGTTTCCCTTCGAATAATGCAATAGGGTGTGTTGTACGCAACCTCGAGCTCTAACACACACCACAACTAATTAAACTAGCCGTTTTGAATAGTAATACCTACTTTTTGAAATTTTATAAATTTTATTTATCAAAATGGACTTCATTTTTGGATTCGGAATATCGAAATTATCCTATGTTGAATTTTTTGTATTTTTCTGAGAACTTCTAATTTTTTATGAATAGTGGAAAAAATACTTAAAAACAACTTTTTTAATAAAAATAATTTATAGTGATAAATTATAATATTTAGTGGTTTTAAAGTATAATTAGAATATATTTTTACCATTTTATCCAATGGTGGTCATTATAATTAATTTAACATTGAAATTGGACATAAACAATTTGCCAATCTTTTGATATAAATTGTTTCCTAAAAACACGCTATTTGTTGTAACAGCGGGAATTAATTATAAAATTAATTAATGAAACTTATATGTTTGGAATTTTGTAAAATAGACATCATTTTTGAATTCGGAATATCAATTATAGCTTAGGGTGAAATTTTGGCCTTATTCTGAAAAACTTCAATTTTTGATGAATTGTGAAACCACTAAGTGGTTGTTAAAAACTGATTTTTCGTTAAAATGAAATATTACCACTTCTGTGATTTGATTTTCAAAAATCTGACATACATGGTTGTCATTAAGAAGTAAAATGTGGTTCAATGAGATTAAAATAATTTTTTGGTGAATAGTAACTTTTAAGTTCTTAATCGCGATTAGAGGTAATTAGTGTAGTTTAAGGTAAAAATAATGTTTTAATAATATGATATGAGATTGAAACTTGTCCTACTCCTATTGGATGAGTCATGTCCAACCAACAAAACCCATGGGTCAACTTGGGGACCCCATGGAGCCACTTTGGTTGGACAATGACATTAATATATATTTATTTAATGTTAAAATTAAATTGACACAAACATGATTTTTTTTACTAAAACAGTTTTAAAGTGGGGTTACACAAGTCCAAATTTTGAATATAAATATTAATTAGAAATCTAAAAATATTTCCTACATCATAGTATTTTTTTTATAATTTTTAGACATTAAATAAATTAAATTATTTATGACATCATTATGATGCAGCGATGACCTCATTATTTAACGATTTTAATAAAATGAAAAGATAATGTAAAATACAAGGCTTACACTTGTCCAAAGACTATTGGATGGGTAGATTTCGAACCCTTATCACCTTATACACTAATTATATAAGTGTGGGACCTTTAGAATCCGAAAAGCATTGTATAATAATGTAACATTTCAATCTTTCCAAAAGAGCCCCTCCTCTCCTCTTATAAAAGGCCCCCACCTCTACCACCTTATTCACACTTTCAAGCCTTTTGGTTCGGCCAACCTCTGCCAAAATACTCTCCCAACTTCTCTCCCTTCATAATATAAGCTTTACTTTAGTCATAAAGCCATCCTAAGGAGTCCTTTTGATCAAATCAAAAGGAAGAACCCGAAGAAGAGGTAACATTTTCATCACCCTCTTTCAAGTTTCTTTCTTCTTCCACTCCCTCTTTGTTTATTATTTCAATTCTAAAATTATAACTCCAGTATCTTCTATATACTGTGATGTTATTATAAATATGGAACAACCATATTCAGTATTCTACCCATCATTTGAATGACATGTCACCATACGTGCGTACGTACGGCTTACCGTCTCCACGTCGTGGTGTAATTGTTATTCAATATATTATTATTTAGATGGGTATAATAATGATATGTAATTCATGTAAATAATAAATATAACATGATAATGATTCTGTATATATGATATACCATCCAATTATATATTATTTTAATATCAAAATAATGATATTGTCGCTCGTGCGTACGTACGAACTACCGTCTCCACGAACGCGATGAGATTCATTCTCCGTCGTATCCATTCAAGTATAATTATCATTTAATGATTTAAAAATAATGTTTAAGGACATAATATCATTCTGGATATGAATAAGATACAACCTATCCATGAAAAACATGACTTACGTAACAAAACATATAAAAGAAAATGAGTAAGTTAACACCCGAAACAACGATAAATCTAAGATATTGTTAACAAAGCAATGTTAAAAGATCATATATGATATCATATGAATGTATATGATTCTTGTATAATTTAATTACAATTATTTCACCATTATACAGGAGGTTAACCTACCCCAACCAAGGAAAATTACAAGGTAAGGGTTTACTTCACAACCTCTTCATTATCAAAGGTTGTTTATACATAATTATCTACTGGGACCTCGTTATCATCCACATCCATGTTACTTAAAAATGTCTTCCAAAACATTTTTACTATTAAATGGAAAATGGGTTAAAGTCATTTATACCCTTATACGTTTTTGAAAGGAATCTTACCATCTTTTTCCAAACAATGTACTTTTTGACCTTTTTGACAAATTTAAGGTAAGAATGTTTTTTTAACTTATACGGCGGGTGCGACTATTTTCCGCCATCATAACTTTGTCGAAGCTTCCCTTACAAGATTATAATAATATTTTAAAAGTAAATGTATTATTTTATAATTATGGTACTTTTAAATGATTTCAAAAAAGAGAGATATTTCTCTCAAATAGCTTTGATTTCATCCATGTCAGCATCCTTTGATGGGTTTTAAGTTTATTTGAAATTGATTTATGATACAAAACTTCCATTGAGCATTTTGTGAAACATTTGACTGTGGATGTGTTATTTTTATACCATCCATAGTTTAGGGAGAAACTGTTGACATTTCGTATGCTAGTTTTAATACGAATATTTATGTTATGTTTAAACCTATTCATATGAGGAATTTATTGGACTTAATAAGTGACGGGTGGAGACCGCTATAGCTCCTCGATGCATCGGTAGGTCTCATGAGACAACTAGACGTGGAATTGGCCAAGTCCCTTTCCCAATTTGATATATGGTTTTGGCCGAGGCCTTAATCATTTTAGACGTCTTGGTCGTGGCCTTGACAAAATGTTTCAGAATGTCTGGCATTATACATTCCCTCATTATGAAAGTGGTTATTGATATTTCGTGTGATTATTCCTCTAATATAATATCCATGTGAGTAAGTAATGGAATTATTTTATTTTACTTTTTCTATATTATGCTGAAGTTCAAGTTCAATAAGGCTTTTGTTTTAGTTATACATTGCCTTAAATGCTTATGTTTTCTTATGAAAGTTTCCGCAATATTGTTATCCTTACGGAGCATTTGAGCTCACCACTTTCAATGTTTTATTTTTCCCAGGATGTGAAGAAGTGTATTATGACTGACTTGCAAGAATAGTCAGTGAGGATATGAGTGTGGACTAGGGAGACCATGTTATTTTAGTTTTCATTTTTATGATGTAATGTAATGTTTATGAATGTATCTAGTGTTTCCAAGGCTACTAAACTAATCGGTATTTCAAGACTTGATATTTTGGGATCATGCCAATGTTACGAAGTAATGCACCGACTCTGGGTAGCTGGGGTTGGGGCGTTACAGTTGGTATCAAAGTAAGTTTAGTACAAACCTTGGAAGCTATATTTAGAAAAACTCTGATTAGAGAACGTAGACCTAAGATGAACTTTGAGGATTAGTATAGAAGAACTTCCTAAAATTTTGGTATTGTAGAGATTTTGTGAGTTTTCCGAGTAATACATCCCTGTCTGGATACGAGCTGGTAGAGGCGACTCTTGCATAGATGTACCTAGGGGTAAAACCCGAAAACACCGCTTTGAGCTAGACTCGAACAGGAACTGGTGCACGACAACGGGCCTTGCTGCACTCTTGGTTACGACACTCCCGGGGGATATGCTTAGGATAATTCCCATTTTCTTTACAAACCACTGTGAAGGGTTACGAGTATATACTTCCTCAAAGATTTTTTTTATAATTATGGATTATATCCATAATTAGTTCAATTTATGTTAAGTGTTTTACAAGTATGGAATTATGTATTTTGATTCATAAACTAATCTAGTTTATGCCATTATTTGGAAATGGCGCCTAGTGGAAGGAATGGAAACCGTATCAATGCACGCACTCCGTGTAGGGATTTCCCTCCTGCTCAAGATAATTATGGTGGAGCTAGTGATACAACTAGTGCTGATCAGCTTCTCACCGTACTGGGACAACTCACGCAGGTTATGAATAACAACCTTACTCGTATGGAGCACCCTGATCCGCAACGTGGAGGATCAATGCTAGACCGTTTCATGAGGCAACAACCACCAACCTTCAATGGGAGTACAAATCCTATAGTAGCTGAGCAATGGATAAATTCCGTAGTGAAAATATTCCATGCCTTGGGGAGTAGTGAAAGGGAGAAAGTTGTCATGGCAGTTTACCGCCTCACTAGAGATGCCGATCAATGGTGGTCACTAATTCAAAACACAAAGGATGATGATGAATTAACAAACATGGAATGGCAGGAGTTCAAAGAGCTATTCTTAGAAAAATACTTTCCTCGAGACCATCGAGCGGATATGGAAAGGCAATTTCTGAGTCTGAGGCAGAAGGAGGATGAGAATGTCGCAAAGTATGGGGCTAACTTTACAAGGTTAGCAAGGTATGCTGCAGATTACATACATAACCCAATAAGTAAGACTGATCGTTTCATTGATGGGTTAAAACCCTTTATCCGTCGAGCTTTAGTATCACAAACCTTATCTTCAAACGAAGGTATTTTCTCGTGTGCTATCAAGATGGAAAAGGAATTCTCTATGTCTTATGACTTTAAATCAAATCAAGATAAGAAGAGATCCGCTGAAAACTCTGGGAAAGGAAATAAAGAAACAGGGAAGAAGGGTAGAAATGAATTTCCACCCTGTGATAAATATGGTAGGAAGCACCCTGGTGCCTGTCTAAAAGGAAAAGGAGTATGTTACAAGTGTAGTGAAAAAGGCCACCAAGCTCATGAATTCAAGGGAAATAAAGCGGCTGTCAATGTGGAATGCTATAATTGTAGAGAGAAGGGACATTATGCAAATGAATGTCCTAAGAGTCAGAGGAACTTACCTCAGAAGAGGCCAAGGGATCAGGGCCAGGCTTATGCTATCACTACTGCTGAGGTGGAAGCTCCGAAAGACGCGGTGGCAGGTAATTTAATGGTTTCCTCAAGTTTAGAAAATGCATTATTTGATTCTGGATCATCGCATTGTTTCATATCTTCCCAGTTTTCTAAGAAAATTAGATATTTCCAATTTGATTTAACAAGGGAGTTGTCGTTCAAAACCTCTAAGGGAAGTATTGTTGCAACAAAGTTTTGTCTATTAGTTCCCATTAGAGCACCTAAATGTTCTTTACCTGCTGATCTCATCGTCATACCCATGATTGAATTTGATATAATCCTCGGTATGGATTGGCTTTCGGACCATGATGCAAAAAATTATTTTAAGAGGAAAGATGTTACGATTCTTGATGATGATGATAAGGAACACCTTATCTTTAGAGAAGAATCGTCACCACATAATTCTTATCTAGATCCACCCCTAGTAGCTCAACAAAATTCAATTATTGGGGAGGAAGACAAGGAAATTACTAAGGGTGAGGAAAGGAATATTCAAATAGAGGATGTACCTATTGTGAGAGAATATGTTGATGTGTTTCCGGAAGATTTACCTGGACATCCTCCAGAACGAGAAGTTGAGTTTTCCATTGATTTAATTCCTGGATCAAGGCCCATATCGAAGACCCCTTATAGAATGGCCACTGTGGAATTATTTGAACTAAAGAAACAACTAGAGGAATTGAGTAATAAGGGATTTATTCGCCCTAGTGTTTCTCCTTGGGGAGCCCCTGTTCTTTTTGTTAAGAAGAAAGATGGATCTATGAGGTTGTGCATCAACTATAGGGAGATCAATGCTATAACAATAAAGAAAAAGTATCCCCTACCTCGCATTGATGATTTGTTTGACCAACTGCATGGAGCTCAATACTTTTCAAAGATTTACCTTCGGTCTGGATACCATCAGTTGTGTGTGAAGAAGTAAGACGTTCCAAAGACAACATTTCGAACAAGGTACGAGCATTATGAGTTTACAGTAATGCCTTTTGGATTGACTAATGCACCCTCTGTTTTCATGGATCTAATGAATAGAGTTTTCAAGGAATATATTGATGACATTGTAGTGGTATTTATTGATGATATCTTGGTATACTCCAAAAGCCACGAAGATCATGAAAATCACTTACGCATTATCATGAAGACTCTTAGAAGACATGAATTATATGGGAAATTTAGCAAGTGTGAATTCTGGCTTCAGGAGATTTATTCTCTTGGCCATATTGTCTCTAAGGATGGAATTTCCGTTGATCCTTCTAAAACCAAGGTAATCCAAGAATGGCCAGCACCGACAAGTATAACGGAGGTACGTAGTTTTATTGGTTTTGCAGGTTATTATCGACGTTTCGTCCAGAATTTTTCCAGATTGGCTAACCCATTGACAAAGCTCACACGTAAAGGGATTAAATTTGTATGGAAAAAATATTGTGAAGAATGTTTTGACGAACTGAAGAGAAGATTAGTCAACGCCCCTGTATTGACTCTACCATCGGGGAATGATGGGTTTGTTATTTATAGTGATGCACCAAAGAAAGGACTTGGTTGTGTCCTTATGCAGAATGATAAGGTTATTGCCTATGCATCACGACAGCTAAAAATTCATGAGCAAAACTATCCTACTCATGATCTTGAGTTAGTAGCTGTGATCTTTGCTTTAAAGATATGGATACATTACCTCTATGTTGAAAAATGTGAGATATATACTGATCACAAGAGTTTGAAGTATATTTTCTCACAAAAATAACTCAACATGAGGCAAAGGAGATGGCTTGAACTACTCAAGGATTATGATTGCACGATACATTACCACCCGGGGAAGGAAAACAAGGTGGAAGATGCTTTGAGTAGAAAATACCATGGAGTTTCGAATGTGATGATAATTGAAAGGGATCCAATTTTCATAGATCTAGTGAAGATGGACATGGGAATAACTAGGGAAGGTGAAACATCAATGCTTTTTCAAATGGTTTCCAAACCATCATTACTAGAAAAGATTAAGAGTTCTCAGACCAATGATGAAGAATTTTAGAAGAAGATTAAAGATGTGAATGATGGATGATTGAGGGACTTTGTGTATAAGGATGGAATTTTGAAATTCGGGAAGAGAATTTGTGTTCCCGATATACCTGATCTAAAAAGGGAATTGCTGGATGATGCTCATAGTTCTAATTTCTCTATACACCCTGGGAGCACCAAAATGTATAGATATTTGAAGGAACATTTTTGGTGGGACAATATGAAGAGGGAGATTGCTGATTTTGTGTCGAGGTGTATGGTTTGTCAACAAGTGAAAGCTGGAAGGCAACATCCTGGTGGAGTATTGCAACCTCTTCCCATACCTGAGTGGAAATGGGATAATATTACGATGGACTTTGTCATGGGACTACCAAAGACTCTTATAAGGAATGATGCAATATGGGTCATTGTTGATCGTCTTACTAAGTCAGCACATTTTCTGGCTATACGGGAGGATATACCACTTGAACGTCTAGCAAGACTATATATTAATGAAGTTTTAAGACTTCATGGAGTACCCCTATCGATTGTTTCTGATCGTGATCCTCGTTTTACTTCAAGATTTTGGAAAAGTATTCAAAAGGCCTTGGATACTGAACTTCGTTTGAGTACTGCCTATCACCCTCAAACAGATGGACAATCAGAAAGGACTATTCAAACCTTAAAAGTCATGTTGAGATCATGCTCTCTTGACTTTCAGGGTATGTGGGATCAATATTTACCACTGGTAGAATTTTCCTATAACAATAGCTTCCATTCAAGCATTCAGATGGCACCTTATGAAGCGTTATACGGAAAGAGATGTCGTACACCAACCTGTTGGGATGACGTTGGTGAAAGAAAACTTGTGGGACCAGAACTGGTGGAAGAAACAATGGAAAAGGTGAAGGTAATCCAAAACCACATCAAATCAGATCAAAGTAGGCAGAAGAGATATGCCGATAACAGAAGAAAGGTTTTGGAATTTCAGGTGGGAGATCATGTTTTCCTAAAGGTATCTCCATGGAAGGGAGTTATACGTTTTGGTAAGAAGGGTAAGTGTAACACCCCAAGCTTCTACGGTACGCTTCTCTTTGAATAATGTGATAGCGTGTGTTGTACGCAACACCGAGTTCTAACACACCATAACTAATCAAACTAGCCGTTATGAATAGTAATACCTACTTTTTGAAAATATATATATTTTATATTTGAAAATGGACTTCATTTTTGGATTCGGAATATCGAATTTAGCCTAAGGTGAAATTTTGGTACATTTCAGATAACTTTCATATTTTGATGAATAGTGAAAATTACTAAATTTTAATTAAAAACAACTTTTTTAATCAAAATAATTAATAGTGATAAATTATGAATTTGAGTGGTTTTAAAGTATATTTAGAATATATTTTTACCGTTTAATATAATTTTGGTCATTGGACATAATTTTACAATTAAACCGAACATAAACAAGTGTCAATCTTTCGATAGTTATTATCTCTTAAAAACACACTTTTTGTTTTGACAACGGGAATTAATTTTAAATTAATTTCTGCCACTTCTGTGTTTTGAATTTAGAAAAATGGATTCCATATTTGGAATCAGGATGTTCAAATTGTGTAAATAGGTAACTTTTATTTTTATACATTTTGAATAATTACTGCGGTAAATATTTTATTTACCATGGTTATGGGTAAATCCGGTAAATAAGGGTTAAAAAATAATATTATAATAATACTAAATTACCCTAAAACGTGTCTTAACCATATTGGTTGATACATGGTCGACCATGGGAATCTTTGGGTTGATTTGGGGACCCCATGGATCCACTTGTAAGTGATAATGACACTTTATTTTAATTAAGTTAAAATGAATACAAAAATGACACAAGCATATATCTTTTAGAAAAACAGTTGTTACATAGGGTTATATATGTTGGATTTTATATTATAAATATTCATTAGAAAGATAAAACGATTTCCTACATAATTATACTTTATTTATAATTTTTAGACATTAAATAATTTATTTTATTTATGACACAATGATGATGCAGTAATTACTATAATAGTGAAAAATTAAACTAATTGATATTATAAATACCTAAATAAATATAATATGAAACTTTTAATGAATTAAACTAATTTTCTAGGATAATATGATATATTAGAATTGATTTAATTGACTTTTTTCGAAGTAATCAATCTGGTATGAGTTTCACAAAAATCAACTATTGAATAGTGTCAAAATTGACATAAAAGAGTTCTTAAAACAAATATTATATTATTAATTGATATTAAATTTCTAAAAATATAAGGTTCGTTATATCATGATAGTTTCATCATTAATGGACCACTTGGGGGTCTCTTGGATGTATATAGTAAGTTTATTAACCATATTATATAAAAATACAAAGAGACATTGTAAAAGTGAAACTAATTAACTTAGAGTTAATACTTAAAGATAAGGTTAATATAAGTACCCAAACCTGTCTAAATTCTATTGGTTGAGTGGTTTTCGACCTATACCCACCTTAACATTTGAATAATCAACTTTGGAGCCATTAGAAACCGAATATGAATTTATTATAAATTAATATTTCTAGCTTTTCCAAAGGTGCCCCTCACCCCTCTTATAAAAGGGAACTCCTCCTTCTCATTTCTTCACACCCTCAAAGCCTTTTGGTTTGGAAAAACTCTGCCCAAATACTCTACAAACATCCCTCAATACAACCTAGAGGCCTTAGTTTGATCAGAAAGCCAACCTAAGGAGCCCTTTTGATCAAATCAAAAGGAAGAACCCGAAGAAGAGGTAATGTTTTCACCACCCCTTTTCAAGTTCCTTTCTTCTTCCACTTCTTCTTTCTTTGTTCTTACCATTCTAAAATAATAACTCCAGTATCTCACATATACTGTGATGTTATTATAAATATGGTACAACCATATTCAGTATTCTATCCACCCTTTGAATAACATGTCACCATACGTGCGTACGTACGGCTTACCGTCTCCACGTCGTGGTGTAATTGTTATTCAATATAAGATTATTTGGATGGGTATAATAATGATGTTTAACTCAGGTAAATAATAAATATAACATGTTAATGATTCTGTATATATGATATACCATCCATTTATACATTATTTGAATATCAAAAGAATGATATTGTCGCTCGTGCGTACGTACGGACTACCGTCTCCACGAACGCGATGAGATTCATTATCCATCGTATCCATTCAAGTATAATTATCATTTGATGATTTAAAAATTATGTTTAAGGACTTGATATAATTCTGGATATGAATAAGATACAACAAACATGGCTTATGTAACAAAACATATAAAAGAAAATGAGTAAGTTAACACCCGAAACGACGATAATTCTAAGATATTATTAACAAATCAATGTTAAAAGATCATATATGATATCATATTAATATATATTATTATTGTATAATTTAATAACAATTATTTCACCATTATACAGGAGGTTAACCTACCCCAACCATGGAAAAGTACAAGGTAAGGGTTATTTCACAATCTCTTCATTATCTGAGGTTGTTTATATGTAATAATCTACTGGGATCTCTTTATCATCCACATCCATGTTTCTTAAAAATGTATTTCAAAACATTTTTACTATTTACTAGAATATGAGTTAAAGTCATTTATACCCTTTTTGACTTTTATAAGTGGTTTATAAAGGAATCTTTCCATCGTTTTCAAAACAAGGTCATTTTTAACCTTTTCGACAGAATTAAGGTAAGAATGTTTTTTTAACTTATACGGCGGGTGCGGCTATTTTCCGCCGTTATAAAATCTTCAAAGCTTCCCTTAAAATCTTATAAGAATATTTTCAAAGAAAATGTTTTATTTTATATGGATCTTAAATGATTTCAAAATAAAAGGAGATATTTCTTTAAAAAGAATTTTTATTTCATCTATGTCAACAACCTTTGATGGATTTTAAGATTATTTGAAGTAGATTTATTATGATACAAAACTTCTATATTGTATTGAAGGTTTTGTGATATGTTTTACTGTGGATGTGCTATTTTTATACCATTCATAGTTTATAGTGAAAGTATTGACATTTCGTATGCTAGTTTTAATACGAATGTTTATGTTATGTTTAAACCTTTTCATATGGGAATGCATTGGACTTAATATGTGATGGGTGGAGCCCGCTATAGCTCCTCGATGCATCGGTAGGTCTCATGAGACAAACTAGTGTCTTGGCATAAGGCCTTGACAAAATCTTATTTGTAGTCTTGGCACGTGGCCTTGGCTATGTGGTTATGATAGTCTGGCATTATGCATTCTAACATTATGAAAGTGGTTATTGATTTTGCATGTGATTATTCGATTAGTAGAATATCCATGTGAACAAGTAAATGGAATTATTTCATTTTACTTTTGCCATACTATGTTGAAGTTCAAGTTTAAAAGGCTTTTGTTTTTGTGATTCATTGCCTTAAATGTTTATACTTATTTTTGAATGTTCCGCTATATTGTTATCCTTACTGGGCATTTGAGCTCACCCCTTTTCTATGTTTTATTTTTCCCAGGATGTGAAGATGTAAGTTATGAATGACCTGCAGGGATATTATGAGGGGATTATAGTGTGGACTGTGGAAACATTATGTTGTTGTAGTAGTTTTTCATTTTATGATGTAATGTAAAACTTATGAATATATCTAGTGTTTCCAAGGCTACTAAACCAATCGGTCTTTTGAGATTTGATCTTTCTTGTGATCATGCCAATGTTATGTAATAATGCACCGACTCTGGGTAACTAGGGTCAGGGCGTTACAGTTGGTATCAGAGGAAGTTTAGTACAAACCTTGGAAGCTAGATTTAGATAAACTCTGATTAGAGCACGTAGATCTAAGATGATCTTTGAGGATTAGTATAGAATAACTTCCTAGAATTTTGGTATTGTAGAGATTTTGTGAGTTTTCCGAGAAATACATCCCTGTTTGGATACGAGCAGGTAGAGGCGGCTTTGGCACAGATGAATAGAAAGTACTAGGTAAGGGTTAATTTCACAATATCATTATTACCAATGATTTATTATACATAAGTATCTACCAGGACATCATTATCATTAATGCCCATATTTATTAAAATATATTTCAAAATATTTTTGGAATATTTTTTAAGTTATTTTTACTTATGTATGAGTTTTTAGAAAAATATTTGAACGGAATATTTCTGTCATTTTCCAAATGATCCACTTTTAAACCTTTTTGAAAAATTAAGGAAATTTTTTTTTCTAACACATACAGTGGAAGAGGCTATTTTCCACCATTATGAATCCTTACTATTTTGATTCATTACTGACATTACTATAATTTTATTTTAAAAGGTAAACATTTATTTTATAATTGTGCAGCTTCTAAATGATTTCAATGTAAAAAAGGGGTGTTTACCTAAAAGAGTTTCAATGAATTTGTTAAATTATTTTAATTTAAGTCAACATCTTTTATTGAATTGTATGATTATTTAAGGATTACTCATTATGATACAATCATCCATATTATATTTAGGGATTTATGATATATTCAACTGTGGATGTTCTAGGTTTATACCATAAATGGTTTATAGTTAAATTATTAACATTTTTTATGCTAGTTGTAATACAAATTTTTATGTTATGTTTCTCAATTTTCATAAGAAAGAAGCATTAAAATTATTTATTTATGGGTGGGAGCCACTATAGGTGTTCGTTGTATCAATAGGTCTAATGAGAACAAATAATGTCTCAAAAAAAGGCCTTGATGGTATGTTAATGGTATTGGCATGATGGCTTGATGGTATGGCTAAGAATTAGGAATTAGGAATTCCTTTATTATAAGATTAGTTATTGATTTTGTTTGTGATTATAAAATTACTATAATATCCCTGGAAATTTTTAAATTGGATTATTTTATTAAATATTTCCATATTATGATTAATATTATGTTTATAAGTCTTTTGTTTCAGCTTTAAACCTTTCAGTGAAATATTTTGTTTATTTTTGATAGCTTCCTCTATATTTTTTATCGTTTGGTAGCATCTGAGCTCAACTCTTTCATTTGATTCATATTTTCCAAGATTCAAAAAATTATATTATGATTGACCAAAAGGGATAGTCTAAGGGATATGAGTTTTTTCAAAGGGGATAATATGTTTATTTTTAATTTCAATATATAATGTAAAAATTATGTTTGTATCTAGTATTACTATGTCTACTAAACTGATCGATCCATTTATGATTTTATTTCCTTGTGATCGTACAAATGTAAAAAAATATTCACCTAATTTGTTCAGCTGAGTTTGAGGTGTTATAGTTGGAATCAGTGGAATTTCAATACAAAATATGGAAAATATATTTAGAAAACAAAATTAATTAGAGAACCTAACCCTAAGATAGACTTTGAGGATATGTATATAAGAACATCCTAGAATTTTATTATTGTAGGTATTATATATGAATTTGATGAAAATAAATCCCTTTATGGATACTTAAAGTGGATTTGGTTCTAGAAAAGATGTACTTAGGTGTGAAAAGTCTGAAATGGTGTTTTGAGCTCGAATCGGGGTAACCTGGTACATGGCAGCGGGCCTTACTGCTCACCTGGTTTGATAGTCCCGAGGGATATTCCTAGGATAAGTTGAATTTTATTTACAAACAATTATGAATTATTTATGATTAAACTATGAAAAAAAAGAAACCATATATAATATTATGGATTACAAATTCATAAACCATTCGATTTATGTTACGTATTTTACTGGTTTTTAATATTCATTATGACTGATAACCAAATCTAGTGTATTCAATTGTTATAAATGACACCTAGTGGAGTAAATAGAAAACATATTAATGAATGAAATCCATGTAGGTATTTCCCTCCTATTAAAGATAAGGATAATGGATCTAGTGACACAAATGATGCAGAACATCTTAGAACCATATAGGGAGAGCTAACTCGGTTTTGGAATAATAATTATACCCATATGGAGAAGCCTAATCCAAAATCCATAGAATCTATGGTATATGTCTACATGAGAAAACAAACTACAACATTCAATAGGACTAAAAATACATATGTAGCTGAGTGATGGATATGTTCCTTAGAAAAAATATTTCTTGCTTTAGGGAGTAATGAAAGGGTAAAGGTTCTCGTTAAAGATTATTGTCTCTCAGGGGAAGCGGATCAATGGTGGGAATTAATTCAAAACAGAAAGGATTATGATGAGGTATCCAATATGGAATGGAGGGTGTTTAATGAAATTTCCTAAGAAAAATACATTCCTTATGAACAATGTGTTGATATGGAATTGAAATTTTTGAGTTTAAGTCAAAAAGAGGATGCAAATGTTGTGAAGTATGAGGTAATCATCACAAGGATATAAAGGTATTCTATGAACTATATACATAACCCAATTATTATGATTTATTAATTAATTTATTGGTTAAAACCATTCCTCTGATGGGAATTAGACTCACAATATTTCTCATCATACGAAGATATAGTCTCATGTTCTATAAAGATAGAAAAGGAATTCATTATGTCTTATGACTTTAAAGGGAATAAAGAGAAGAAGCGGGTTGTTGAACACTTTGGTAATCGGAATAAGAAGAATAAGGGAAAAGTAAACTTCCTACACTGTAATAATTATGGGATGAAACACCCCAGTACTTACCTAAAGGGTATGTAAGTTTGTTACATGTGTGGGGAGAAATTCCACCAAACTCGTGATTTTTAGGGGAAGATAGGATATTTAAATGTTCAATTCTACAATTGTAATTAAATGGGACATTATTCAAATGATATTTTGACAACCATGCAATTTATTACACAATTAAACATAATTTATTACATAAAAATCAATTAATACAATATAGAATATTGAGACGTCTAGTGTCTTTGGGACTTAGGATCATTACATAACAACTTAAAACATGAAATAAAACTTTTTTATTGAAAAAATACTTTACATGACAACTACATTCCCTCGTACTTAGCATTTCACGGGATAACCTGAGGACATGCGTAAGAAAACAGTGAGCTATAAAGCCCAGTAAAAGAATAATGATGGAATAACATGAGGAATACAATACATGTTAGACAATAAAATTATCAAGAGATCACAATAATAATCATTTACATAAAGTAATGATAAATCATGATAATCATATCATGGAAAAGTGGCACCAATACTTAATAAGGAATTAGCATGATCCAAGGCTCATTGAACATGGAGCATTATTAAACCCACTTTGCACATGGAGCATGAGTAAAACCTAAATTCACTTGAATTAGAATGAGTAAACACCCCTTTCACATGATGTATCATGATATTATACTTTACCCAATTCATTAGAGTGCTATCAGGGCGCAACCTTAAACATTTCATTTCATGCATAAGTGTGCCACATGAATCATAAAAAATTGAATCATTCTACATAATCATCTATTCCATGATAAATGAATTTGGAATACATACATGAAAATCTTTAAAAAATAAGTAAATGTTAATAAAAGTGAATACCCTTGATTGATAAATGGGCATGGTATTCACTACACAATTACTTTGGCTTGAAAAAGTGGAGTGCAATTTTGGCAGCATAACGGCGTGACATAAGAACTCATAAAAATGGTTCATGATAGATAAAAGGGTTTCTCAAAATATTTACATTACATGGACAGTTAGGTGTTCATATAGATAAATTTCCCAACAAATTTAATGGAATTAATAATCATGATACAAAAGAATTCCTTGAATGTAATTGAGGAGAGAGAAATTTCTTTCGGAATTTCTGTATAGTAACGGGTGTACATGGGAGGAATTCAATGAGTGGGAAAGGGGTATCCCATCATTAAAACATAAAGAGGGAAGTATGGGGGATGTGTGAAACCATACCCGAATATTTATAATTGATATTAAAAGGTCATAAAAATTTAATGAATATTTGACAAAATGAGAGAGGAAGAAAAACCCTTACTTGGAAGTGTGCTTCCAAAGGCTTGAGAGAGGCTTGAGAGAGGCTTATTGGGAGCTTGGGGCACCTTTGGAAGATTCCATAGAAATTATTTCATTGTTTTTACTAACTCTAATGGAATTGAGTGATGAGGAAGTGGGGGATTGGGTGGGTTTATATAGGAAAGGTGAGGGAATTCTTTATTATTTAGGTTTGGGACACCTCACATTAAACTAATCCAAACCACAGACAAGCCCATGGGTTTTTCCCATGGTTTTTGGAAAATGGAAGTGGTAAAAAATATATTATATGGACAAAGTCCAAACTTCTAAAAATAATGAGGTTGCTTATGTGGAGGTGAGTCACACTCCCAAGGAAAACAATTTAAAAATACAAGATGCTTAATAAGTCTTGAAGGGTCTATTAATGCTTTGTAAAATAAGTCAAACCAACCCAAAATCACATTATTTTAATGGTAAAACAAATATTGACCAAAAATAAGGCTTATATAATTTTATTACATCACTATTGGGTCATTATGATGTCATAAAACACATTATATATTTAAATGGTATTTAATTTTTACCCAAAAATTTGACTACCTCAGAAAATTAGGAAAAATTCAATGTCGGATAATTTTGATGTCTTGATTCCAGAAATAATATTTATTTTATCTAAATAATTTTCTAGATATGTTAATATTCATTTTTAAAATAAAAACAAACATTTATCAAAAATTCATGGGTTTTGACAAAAATGGATTTCAAGCCTTAATAACAATTACAATTGCATTCATAAAATTATACAAACATTTATATTTAATTAAAATTAATTAAATAATAATAATATTTTATTAAAATATTATTTAATTAAAAAATCTATTAATTCATCAAAATAGATTCCTTAGTTAAATGTTAACTACAAAAATACTATTTGAGCTTTAAAAACTATTTACAAGGTAACAATAATAAAATGAAAGTATGTTCATTATTATATACCAAATTAACCTACATAACCATAGTGCTAATGTCTAGTTACATAACCCCTTATAACACCCGCATAAGACCGAAGAGTAAGGTGTGCGATGGTGACAGACTCTTGGGGTGTCTCGGATAACATTGCTTGAGTGGTAATCACTATCAACTTCCACTTCTCTCATAGGCGGTCCTAGTCTATCTTAACATATTCACTCTTGGCTTGGGATTGGTCAAGAGCGAAGCCCAACAATTCCACCTCCTGTCTGAGCTCTGAAAAATGGGCTCTGTATGGGTCACTTCTACTAGATGATCCCATTGCTTCTTTTTTCTGAGTAAATTTGATTTTTTAAAACCCTATATTTATACTAATAATGTGATCATAGTTCAATGGATATATTCAGAATGATCACAATTCATAACATAAAACCAAAGAAGTTGACATTTTATATAAACAATTTACATAAATATATATTTAACTAGATCAATATGAATTTCTATTAATGAAATTCGGGGTTGTTAAAATCTTCCCCCCTTAAGAAATTTTGCCCCTGAAATTACCTTTTACCACACTAGAATAGATTTGGGTAACTCTGCTTCATCATTTTCTCTGATTCCCATGTCACTACTTCAATCTTGTGGTTTTTCCACAATACCTTGATGAGGAGAATTGTCTTATTTTGTACATCATTTTCTCTATGATCTAATATCTTCAATGTTTTCTCCTCGTAAGAAAGATCATCCTCTAGTTGTACTACCTCTGAGGAGAGTACAAGTGAAGGGTCCAGTATATACTTCATTAAGAGGGATACATGAAAGACATCATGTACTTTGTCCATGGTAGGTGGAAGTTCTAGTCGATAGGCCACAACCCCAACACGATCAAGAATCTTCCATGGGATGTTATACCTTGGACTTAACTTCCATTTCCTTCCAAACATCATGACCTTATTCCATGGAGATATGCATAGAAATACCATGTCTCCAACTTTAAACTCAAGGTCTCATCAACGATTATCTTCATAACTCTTCTGTCGACTATGGGATGCCTTGATATTCTGCTGAATGATTATCACCTTCTCCACCATTTCTTTGACCATTTCTGGTCCAAGCAGCATACGCTCCCAGACCTCATCCTAGTATGTCGGTGTTCTACACCTTATCCCATAAAGGGCTTCATATGGTTCCATTTGGTTGCTCGAGTGGAAACTTTTATTTTAAGAGAACTCAACTAGAGGAAGATGTTGATCCCATACTCCTTTAAAGTCCATTGAGCATCCTCTCAACACGTCCCTAAGTGTATGGATAGTCCACTCGGATTGGCCATCAGTTTGAGGATGATATGATGTACTGAAGATCAGTTCAGTATTCAGAGCATGTTGAAGACTCTTCCAAAACATGGAGGTGAATCTTTGATCTCAATCGGACACAACATATAGTGGTAATCCATACAGCCTTACCACTTCCCTGATATATATCTATTCCAGTGGATCTAAGGATAAATTCTCCCGAATTGAAATGAAGTATGTATCCTTTGTAAGACGATCCACCACAACCCAGATTGCATTGTTGCCTTTGGATGTCTTCATAATTCTGGTGACAAAGTCCCTGGTGATGTTCTCCCATTTCCATTATGGTACGGGAAATGGTTGCATCATCCCCTTATACTTCTGCCTCTCTGCCTTTACTTGATGACACACCAGGCAATTTGATGTCTATTCAGCAATCACCTTCTTCATATTATCCCACCAATAATGCTCTTGTAGATCTCGATACATCTTTGTGTTTCCTGGGTGAATAAAGAAATTTTAACTATGTGCATCATCCAAAAGTTTTTTCTTCAGCTCCAAAATTAATGGAAAACATAATCTTTTCCCAAATCTCACAATTCCTTCTTCATTAACATTAAACTCTATGGATTCTCCTTTTCCGATAGCTTTCACATTTTCCTGAATTCCCACATCATCCTTTTGAGCATCCTTTAACCTTTCCAAAAGTGACTTTTGAGTAATCATTTGTGAAAGGATTGATGATGTTCCCTTAGTTATGATTACCATGTCTGTCTTCATCAAATCTAAGAAGATTGGATCCTTTTCAATTATCTTCAATGATAGAATCACTAGGTCCTTTCTAATTAGGGCATCTGCCACCTTGTTCTCTTTCCCAGGGTAGTAATGGATTGAGCAGTCATAGTCTTTGATCAGCTCTAACCATCTTCGTTTGCCCATGTTCAACTATTTCTGTGTGAATATATACTTGAGGTTTTTTTGGTCTGTATATATTTCACACTTCTCCCCAAAGAGATAATTCCACAAAATTTTCAAAGCAAAGATCACTACATCCAACTCTAGGTCATGTGTTGGATAGTTCATTTCATGAACATTTAATTGCCTTGAAGCATAGGCAATGACTTTTTCATTTTTCATCAACATGCATCCCAAGCGCTTCTTTGAAGAATCACTGAATACTATAAAAATTTCTCCACTTGTGGGTAAAGTGAGCACGAGTGCAGTGATAAGCCTCCTTTTCATCTCCTTAAATCTTTCTTCACATTCATCACTCCATAAAAACATTACTCCCTTCTGAGTTATCTTTGTAAAAGTGTTGAACAATCTTTATAAATTTCTCCCAAATCGTCGATAATATCCAGATAACACAAAGAAGCTACAGATATTTGTTACCGATGCTGGCCTCGGCCATCCCTCAATGGCATCTGCTTTGGAGGTATCCATAGATATCCCATTTCTTGTGATGATATGGTGCAAGAATGAGACCCCCTTCAACCAGAAGTCAAACTTGTTGAACTTTTCATTGATATTCTCCTTCCACAAGGTCTCTAGTACTTTTCTTAGATGCTCCTCATTAACATCCTTATTTTATTATTATATAAAAATATCATCTCTAAATACTACCACAAATTTGTCGAAGTAATCTCCAAAGAATCTACTCATCAAGTCCGTAAAGATTGAATGATAATTAATGAGTCCGAAAGGCATTACTATGAATTCATAGTGCCCATATCTTGTACAAAAAGCAGTCTTGGGGATATCTTCCTTCTCCACCCTTACATGATAATATCTTGACCGCAAATCCTCCTAGAAGAATTATTATGTTCTACGCCGTTGATCAAACAATTTATCAATTCTTGGGTTAGGATACGTGTTCTTTATCATGATTTTGTTGAGCTCATGATAATCGATAAAAAGGGTAATTGACTAATCCTTCTTCTTGACGAAGAGGACTAGTGCACCCCATAGTGAAGCACATGGGAATATAAACCCTTTATCTAGATTCTATTGTTGTTGTTTCTTCACCTCCTCAACCTCCACAAAATCCATTCTATATGGAGTCTTGGATATTGGCAGTGACCCAGTTATAAGATTAATTGAGAATTCATCATCTCTTCTAGGAGGAAGACCAGGAAATTCCTTGGGAAATACTTCCGGGAATTCCCTCATAATAAGAATGTCTTCAAGGATGGTTTCTTCCTTAGACTCAATCATCTGATCCAGATACACGTTCTCATAGGGTAGTAATATCTATTATTGAGATGATGGAGCTAAATAAGATTCGTATTCCTCCATGTAGTTGTATAGAATCAGTGGTCGATTGTCCACATGGAGAGTGATTTCCCTCTCACGGCAATTTATGTTGGCTATATATAGGGAAATCCAATCCATGCTAAGAATTGCATAAAATTCCACCGGAGGGAGTATGAAAAAGTCCGCCAAGATGTTCAATCCACATATTATGGCAGGGGAGGAGTTATATTCATGGGATGCAATTATTTCCCCATTTTCCGTACTAACCAATATCTTCACTTCCATGATCTGTGGTGGTGTTGGGATTGTTCTACTAAGATTTCGAGATATAAAAGAATGCATTGAACCTGAATCAAAAATTATGTTTTCTGTTCTTGAATGAATAACTAGAATACATATCACGACTTCGTTTTCGGGGTTCACTTCAGCAGTAGTGATGGAAAAAGCTCGGCCTTGCTACCTTGGAGGTTGTGGGTTGCCTCAAAAAACCCTTGCTTAGGGATCTGATTTTCAAGATGCCCTGGTTCTTTGTAGTTGTAGCAATAAACCATGTGTTGAGGTTCGAACGGAGTGTTCCACTCATCTATCACATCCGCGGGTCTTACTTTCCGACATTTAATATCTAGGTACCCTTCTCTTCAACACCTAAATCATTTCCTCGTACCCTTCAAGAAATTTCTAGGGTGCTTCATTCCGCACCTTTGGCAAGTGGGGTGCTGGATCATCTTAGCACCGTTGGATTTATCCATCGGACTGCCAAAATTGAAGTCCACCTTATGCTTCTTATCCTTATGATACCCATGAGATTCTCTAATCTCCATTTCAACCTTGACGGCACAACGGACAATTTCCTCATAGCGGTCGAAGTCACAGATCGTCAGCACTTTCCACGGGCTAGGATTCAGCCCACCAAAGAAGCGGTCAACCTTGCATTCGGGGGTCACGACAAAGCTGGAGGCATATCGTGCAAGCCTTGTGAATTTTTCCTTATACACTGCAATATATTCATCGTCTTTTTTCTTGAGGTTAAGGAAGTCTCTTACCATCTTATGCTAGAGGGTGTGGGGAAAATATTTATCGAAAAACATCTTCCAGAAAACCTTCCATTCCAACGCCTTGATCTCCTCCTTAGGCTTTGTATATTTGATCAACATCCACCATTGATCAGATTCACCCTCCATATTATAAGAAACTAAGTGAACCTTCTCTTGTTCAGAACATTGAAGGATGGAGAATATATTTTCAATGGAGTTGATCCATTATTTGGTGATTGAGGGATTAGATGATCCATTAAAAGTAGGAGGCCTTTGTCTCATAAATCTCTCGATAACGACTTGTTCTTTCTTTGGAGGGGGGGTGAACATTCCTCTTGAACCATGTTTCTATTCAAATATTGAGTTAGCTGAGAGAGAAGTGTGACAAAGTTCGTGATTCCCACCCCTATTGGATTGGGAATCTCATTAGTATAGTCATCACATTGATCTTCACATCGGTTGTTATCCAGAGTCCTCCTATTACCGAAAATTGGTTGGAATAAAAGGAATGTTAGGGGTAACACATAAAGGGTAATACAAGGACAAAACTGATGACTTATAAAAAAAATTATTTCCTTAACATGTGAATCTATTGTCTTCAGTCTATGTTATCCATGATCTACTTTCTAACATATATTCTTAGGGAATTTTTTTGTCCCCTAATAATGGTTCATACTAAGCTTGTGAATTTACCAAAGCATATCCCCCAACAGTGTTGTAACCAAGAGTGCAACAAGGCCCATTTTCGTGTACCAGTTCCTGTTCGAGTGTAGCTCAAAGCAGTGTTTTCGGGTTTTACCCCTAAGATACATATGTGCCAGAGCCGCCTCTACCTGATCGTATCAAGACATGGATGTATTTTCATGATAAAACACTTACTCAATAATCACCAAAACATAGGGATGTTTTTATTATACTTAGTCTTGTTTCTAATGCTTTACTAGGGGTTTCTAATCCTAATCCCAAAAATAACTAAACCTATCCTCTAATACCAACTATGACAACCCTGCTTTTTATTACATAATTAAACATAATTTATTACATAAAATTCACTTGATACGACATAGAATATTGATAGGTATAGTGTATTTGGGGATTAGGATCAGTACATAAAAACATAAAACATGAAATACAACATTTTTATTGAAAACTTAGTTTACCTGACCACTACGTTCCCTCATACTTAGCATCACATGGGATAACCTGAGGACATTCATATGCAGAGGGTGATCTATAAAGCCCAGTAAGGGAATAATCATGGAATAAAATGAAGAATACAATACATGTTAGAAAATACGCATATCAATAGAGTACAATATAAGCATAAACATAAATTCATGATAATGCATGATAATTATAACATGGAAATGTGGCAACAACACTTAACATGGAATTAGTATGAGCCAATGCTCATTGCACATGGAGCATGAGTAAACCCTCATTGCACATGAAGCATGAGTAAAACCTATTTTCACATGAATTATCATGAGTAAACACAAATTTCACATGACATATCATGATAATATACTTTACCAAATGCATTGGAGCGCTATCAGGGTGCACCCTTCTTAAACATTTCATTTCATGCATAAGTGTGGCACATGGATCATAAAACATTGAATCATTCAACATAATTATTTATTCCACGATAAATGAATTTGGAATAAATACATGAAACAATTTAAACAATATGTAAATTTTCATAAAGGTGAATACCCTTGATTGAGAAAAGGGTATTGTATTCACTACACAATGACTTTGGCTTAGAAAGGCGTGGTGCAATTTCGGCAGCATAAAAGCAAGACATAAGAACTCATAAAAATGGTTCATGAGAGAGAAAGGGGTGTCTCATAATATTTAAATAAAATGGATAGTAAGGGGTCATATAGATACATGTCCCGAAAAATTTAAGGATATTTAGATTCATGATACAAAATAATTGCTTGAATGTAATTGAGGAGAGAGAAATTCCTTTCGGAATTTCGACATAGTAATGGGTGTACATGGGAGGCATTTAATGAAAGCGAAAGGGGTCTCCCATCATTAAAACATAAACAGGGAAGTATGGGGGAGGTGTGAAACCATACCCCAACAATTATAATTGTAATTATAATGGAATAACATTTTAATGAATATTGGACAAAATGAGAATGGAAGAAAAACCCTTACTTGGAAGTGTTCTTCCAATAGCTTGAGAGAGGCTTCTTGGGAGCTTGAGGCACCTGGGCAGATTCTAGAGAGAGGAGGGCAGAGGTTAGACTAACTTCAAATTCTTTGAGTGAGGAGGAAGTGGGATCTTGGGTGGGTTTATATAGGAAATGTGAGGGAATTCATTATTATTTAGGTTTGGGACATCTCACATTAAACTAATCTAAAAAATAAACGAGACAATGGTTTCTGTCCATGGTTTTTGAAAAAGGGAATTTGAAAAAAATATTTTATAAGGCCAAAGTCCTAACTTATTAAAATAATAGGGTTGCTTATGTGGAGGTCAGTCTCACTCCCAAGGAAAAAAATTTAAAAAGACAAGATGTTTAATAAGTCTTGAATGATCTAATAATGCTTTGTAAAATTAGTTAAACAAACCCAAAATCACATTATATTAATGGAAAAACATATATTGTCCGAATAAAAGGCTTATAGTATTTTATTAAATCACTATTGGGTCATTATGATCTCATAAAACACAATATATATTTAAACAGTATTTAATTTTTACCAAAAAAATTTGACAGTCTCAAAAAATTATCAAAAATTCACCATTGGATAATTTTGACTTCCTGATTCCAGAAATAATATTTATTTTGTCTAAATAATTTTCAGGATATGATAATTTTCTCTTTTAAAATAAAAATTGATGTTTCAAAAATTTATGGGTTTTGGCAAAAACGGCATTCAAACCATAATAAAAATTACGATTTCATTCATAAAATTATGCGATCATTTATATTTAATAAAAATTTATTTAATAATAATAATATTTTATTAAAATATTATTTAATTCAAAAAACCATTAATTCATCAAAATAGATTTTCGAGTTAAATTTTAACTAAAAAAATACTATTTGAGCTTTAAAAACTATTTACAAGGTAAAAATAATAAAATGAAAGTAAATTCATTTTTATATACAAAAATAATGTACATAACCATATTTATAGGGTCTTGGTACATAACCCCTTATAACACCTGCATAAGACTGAAGAGTAAAGTGTGCGATGGTGAAAGACTCTTGGGGTGGCTTGAATAACATTGCTCGGGTGGTAATCTCTATCAACTTTCACTTCTCTCGTAGGCGGTCCCTCTCGAGCGCACCATATTCAAGATCGTCTAGGGCTTGGTTAAGAGCGAACTCAATGATGCCAACTCATTTCTGAGCTCTGAAAAATGGGCTTCGTATGGGGCACATCTACTGGATGAGGCAATTGCTTCCATTTTATGAGTAAATTGGATTTGATAAAACCCTATATTTATACTAATCGTATGATCACTGTTCAACGACTTTATTATAAATGGTCAGAATTATTAACATAAAACCAAAATAGTTTAGATTTTATATAAAAATTTTATATAAAGAGGCATTTAATTAGATCAATAAGGATTTCCATTAATGAATGTTTGGGTTTTTATAGATATTCCAAATTGTCAAGGAAACAAACCTTATAAAAGTCCAATGGAGAAAGTCCAAGCTTTTGAAATATCAACTGTTAAGGTTGAAACTCTTAATGAATTTGTGGATGGTACTATAATCATCTCTTGAAATTTAGAAAAAGTGTTTTTTGATTTTGTATCCACATATTCCTTTATATATTTCCAGTTTTCTTAAAAAATTAGATATTTCCAATTCACTGTCACAATGGAGTTGTTAGTCAAAACCTCTAAGCGAAGACTCATTGCAATAAAGATATGTCAAAAAGTTCACATTATGGAATATAAAAGTGAATTATCTTTTGAATTTATTATCATACATATGGTCTACATTGATATAATCCTTGTTATTGATTGGCTATCAAGATATGATGTAAAAATAGTTTGCAAGAAGAAAGAGGTTTCATTTTGTGAGGATGATGTAGAATTCATTATCTTTAGAGAGGAAAATTCATCACATGATTATTATCAAAACTCACCCATATTAGCTTTACATGATGATATTCTTGGGGTGGAAGAAGAAATAAAATCTAGGGATGAATAAATAAATATTAAAATTGAGGATTTACTTTTTGTAAAGGTATAAATTAATGTATTTACTGAATATTTACCATGAAATACCCCTAGAGCGTGAAGCTGAATTTTATATTGATTTAATCAGTGATGCATGATAAATATCAACGACTCCTTATAGAATGACCATTACATAATTATTAGGGGTGAATAAACAACATGAGTAGTTGAGTAATAAGGTATTTATTCTATGTAGTGTTTCACTATGGGGATCCCCCATTCATTTTGTTAATAAGAAATATGGATTGAAGAGGCTGTGAATTGACTATATAGAAGTCAATGATATTATAATAATGAACAAGTATCCACTTCCTCAAATTAATGATATATTTGATCAACTTCATGGAGGTCAATATTTTTTTATGATTGACCTTAATTTTGGATATCATCAATTGTGTTTAAAATAGAAATATATCCCCAAGTCATAATTTTTGATGAGGTATGGTCATTAGAAATTTATAGTAATGACAATTCGGTTGACTGATACACTCCTTATTTTCATAGATCTAATGAACTGAGTGGTCAAGGAATATATTGATGATTTTTTCATAGAATTTATCGATGATATCTTGGAATAATCAAAAGGATACAAAGACCAGGAGAACCACTAGAAGATTATATTGAATACTCTTAAAAATAGAACTATATGGGACGTTTAGAAAGTGTGAATTTTGGAATTAAGAAATTTATTTTTGTGGACATACAGTCCCCAAATATGGAATCTACATTAATCCTACATGAACATAATAAGTCAAATAATGGGCATCAATAATATGTATAACTAACGTATACAGTTTTATTGGTATATTAGAATATTATTGTCATTTCATCCATAATTTTTTCCTATTGCTAAACCCATTAACCTAGCTCACATGTAAAGGGGTTAAATTCATTTGAAAAAATGAGTGTAAGTAATATTTTGTAAAATTGAAGAGAACACTAGTCAATTATCATTTGTTGAATCTACTATCTGCTAATGATGCGTTTTTTATATACTATTATTAATCTAGGAAATGAATTGTTTGTGTACTTATGCATAATGATAGTGTTAATGCTTATGCATCAAGGAAATTTAAAAATCTTGAACAAAACTTTACAACTCATGATCTTGAGTTAGCATAAGTAATCATTAACCTGAAGATATAAGGACACTATCACAATGGTGAATGATGTGAGATATATACTGATCACAATATTTTGAAATATATTTTCTCTAAGAAAGAACTCAACATGAGATAAAAGATATGGCTTAAGAAACTCAATGATTTTGATTTCAAAATACACTAACACCTAGAGAAGAAAAATAATGTGGAAGATAATATTAGTAGAAAAGACCATTGAGTTATAAACAAACTGAAAGTCAAAATGGATCCTATGTTAATGCATCTAGTAAATAGGTGTATAGAAATTATCATGGAAGGTGAAACATCACTACTTTTTCAAATGGCTGCCAAAAAATATTTACGAGAATGGATAAAATGTTCTATTTTTGATGATGGGGAGATTCAAAAGAAAATTAAAGCTTTTAATGATGGGAGGATATTTGACTTTGTTTTTAAAGATGGTGTATTGAAATTTTGGTAGAGGCTTGTGTTCCTACTATACCTATGCTTAAAATGGATTTATTAGATGATTATAATAGCTCTAATTTACTATAAATTATTTTGGAAATAAGCTTTATATATATTTTAAAGAAATTTTTTTTGTGGGATAACATTAAGAGGGATATTTGATGATTATTTTTCAATATGTTTCGTTTTTCAATAGGTGATGGATTGAAGGAAACATTCTAAAGGATTCATTCAACCTATTGATATGTAATTGTGGAAATGGGATGATATTATGATGTTCATTATCATGGGGCTTCCATAGACTCTGGGAAGAAATGATGGGATATAGGATATTGGATAATGATAATTTCTCTCATTTCCCATAAAATATAGTGGCTCTAAGTTGTATAGAGATTTCAAAGAAAGTTTTTTGTGGGAAAATATGAAGAGGGATATTTGATTATTATGTGCTAGTATGTCTGGTTTTTAATTAGGTGAAGATTAGAAGACAACATACTAAAGGATTCATGCAACCTCTTCATAAGCCTTTGTGGAAATGGGATGATATTACGATCATCATTTTCAGGGGAATCCAAAGACTTCGAGAAGAAATGATGTGATATGTGTTATTGTTGATCATCTTACCAATTCATCACATTTTATAAAAATAAGATAAGATTTACCAATTCATCTTTTAGAAATACTTTATAAATTAAGTTGCAATACTTTATGGTGTACCCCTATCGGTGGTTATTGACCATGATCCCCATTTTACATCACAATTTTGGAAAAGTCATTAGAAGGTCCTAGATACTGAGCTTTGTTTGTGCACTACCTACCACCCTCAAATAGATGGACAATCAAGAAAGGATTATACAAAATTTTTATGACATGTTGATATATGGATCTCTTGAATTCCAAGTTATGTGGGATCATTATTTACTAATAGTAGAATTTTCCTATAACAATAGCCTTCATTCATGTATATATATGGAACCAGATGAAGTGTTTTATGAGAAGAGATGTCATATACAAACCTGTTGGGATGATATTGGTGAAGAAAAACTCGTTAGTATAGAAATTGTTGAGGAAGTGATGGAAAAGTTAAAAATATTCATAACCATATCAAAACGGATAAATGTAGAATCAAGAGATATGCTGATAACCGAAGGAAGGTTTTGTATTTTCATGTGGGAGATCATGTTTTTGTGTTGTTATCTTTATGGAAGGGTGTTATATGATTCGGTAAGAATGGTTAATTAAGTCCTATGTACATCGATCCTTTTGAAATTTTGGAATGATTTAGAGTTGTAGCTTACCATTTTGAAGTGCTTCCTTTCGACTCCAATGTTCATGATGTGTTCCATGTATTAATGTTAAGAGAATACATGAATGAACCAACCCATGAACTCACCTACAATAAAATTTAAATTTAACCCAAACTGTCTTATTGTGAAGAGATTATCAATATTCTTGATACTATATAATAAGTGTTGAGAAATCGGACGACTCGTCTAATAATGTTTCTATAGAGAAACCAAAAAATAGAATAGGTGTCATGGGAAATTGAAAAAAATTTGAATAAGAACAACTCAAATATTTTTATGAAATTATATTTTGGAAATTTCTAGGTTGAAATTATTTAAAGGATGGATGAATGTAACACCCCATTCATCCATGATATGCTTCCTTTTAAATAATTAAAATAGATTTCACTACACACATCACTGAATTATAGCACACCATACTTATCAATTTAAAGATAGGTTTTGAATAGTATTATACAAATTATAAATTTTCTATATTACATATAATTTCAATATTTATCTCATATATTTCTTTGTCACTCAATAATAAAAAATTCAATTTTTTGAAAAAAAGATTTATTTTTAAAAAAAATTACAGTTTTACTAGCTTCTAATGGAGAACCCTTTTATAAATCCAATTATTAAAACTATTATATATTCAATTTTTCAAAATAAAATTCCTTTTTATAATCGGTACATAAAAATTTATTTTGGGTAAATTTTTTTTGTTTTTCTGATAATTTTCATATTGTGATGAACAGTAAAAAATTCTAAATTTTAATTAAAAAAATTTAATAGAAAAAATTTATACTGTTAAATTATAAATTTTTATGGTTTTAAAATATAATAAGATTATATACTTATCAATTAATATAATTTCTATTATTGGAATAATTTTCACATTAAAATTGGATATAAGCACATGACAATCTTCGGATGGTTTTTACTTGGGAAAAACTGGGTCTTACATTTTGACAATGGGGAATAATTTTAAATTAAATATAACCAATATTGTGTTCTAAATTATTAAAAATGGATTCCATATTTGTACCCTGTAAAGACCCATAAATTTCAAGGAAATTTTTTTTTCTTAATTTTCTTTGGAATTTTATAAGAACACAGTTTCTGACGGCACCTGATTCCGAGGCCCGGTGTGCCCGGAATCATGTTCTGAAGTTTGGCTCGGGTACGTTCAGTGAACGGATGAGCGGGTTTTTCTACCTTTTGAACCGGTGCCCGGAATTGAATTCCGAGGGAACCGATGGAATCGCAGCGCCGGTAATTTCTTAGAAACGCCTCTTCTAGAGTTGCGTTTGCTCGGGTGTGGTTTTTAATTTTTGGGCTTTAAGTTAAGAAATAAAATAATGTGGTACGACAAACTTTATTTTATTTCACTTAAAGCCGCTTAAAGACACTTATAGCTACTTAATATGAGTTGAAGTGGATAGGTTGAAATTCAAAATATCCTACCCTCTTGGTAGGATATTTGTGAGGTGGGGCCCGTATGAGCCCCATCGTTTCTTTTCCGCTAAGTAACGCACCCGTGAAAACCCTTTTTAAATGAATGTCAACTGGGGAGTTTCATAAACTATTAAACACTCCTTTTAATTGGGCAGTTAAGTCATACCATTAATTCATCAAATTAATGGTTCATTACTTAACTTAGAATTTTCGTTTTTTGGCATGTAATAAAATAAGACCAACACTTTTCTTCTTAAGTTTTGTTCGTTCAGAGGATTTGACGGAAACCTTAAGACATTCATCCTCCTTCGCGAAGAATGCGAAGAACGCGAAAAATGTGAAGAACGCGAAGAACACCGGCCTTCGACGAAAGGCGACGAAGAACGCCGAGACCTCGGAGATTGACGACGCGACGCCAAGTACCGCGACACCGACGATTCTTCTCCTGTGACGTTCTTCTGCGACGTTCCTTCATCCACGACAAATCTTCGATCATCCGTTGACGTAAGAGATTTCGGACCTTTTAATTCCTTTGTGGTTTTTATCCTCAACATGGATTTAATTTTTATAATTAAATCCATGTGTTTCTTTAACCCTCGGAGATCGTCGGCGCGACGCCCTTCCGTGAGGACGCGACGCCCTTCCGCGACGACGCGACGCCCTTCCGCGAGGCGACGATCACCTCCTACCACGACGATCAATTCCGCGTAGAACGATCGCTCGATGACTACGGCGAGGTAGGGATTTGATTCTTAAAAATCTTTGTGATTTATACCAGTGACATTTGTTAAACTTTTGTTGTGTAATATTTTAAAACCGCTAACGCGGTGGGTGCAGACTAATGAACAAGTCTGAACCCACCGCACTTTTTCGTTCTTGGTGCGCAAAACGGCGGACGATGACAAACGGGGCCACAATGGAGATTTGAGGGCCTGGAAATGAAGAATGGGATCCGAGAGGTGCTACGGTGCAGACGAAAATGGAATCGGACCACCGGAGCAACTCCGGTGGCCCGCGGAATCCACCGACAGCGCGGGTCGCCGACGCGGCGGAGCAGGCGGCCGGAGGCGGCGGCAGCCAACCAGACCCGCGACCGCATGGGTCCGGCGACACATGGGACGCGGAAAATCCGCGTCTTCTGAACAAGCATGGCCCCACCCGGGGCCACGACACCACATCCCGCGGGGGCAGCACGCCCCGCGGTTCCTCTGCTCGGCCGCTCGGCCGAGCTGAGCTGGGCCGACCCGCTGGGCCGGGTCGCACCCAGGCCAGGCCGGGTCGCGCCAAACCGGGTCGGACCCAGACCCGGGTCGGGTCAACATGGTTCGGGCCGACCCAGGGGGTCGGGATGGGTCGGTCCGGGCACATACCCCCAGTTTCCGGGCCTTTTCGGTCTTTTGCTCATAACGTGAGCTACGAGCCTCCGAACGACGCGCCATCAGTGGCAATGCGATCCTTGGATCGAGATGGTCTTTTTAGTATATCACACTCAAGGTTTCGGAATACTTTGGGTTCGGCTGGGTTGGTTCGTACACGAAACCAATCGGGCCCTTGGAGCGGAAACGCTGATATCATGAGCTTCGGACGTCCGTTTGACGTGTCGTCGTCTTTGTTGTTTTCCTATAAGTGAGACGGATCTTTTGGCATACTCCGCCTAAGGTTTGGATACAGGTGGAGTACGGTCGGGTTGGTTTTGCCTTAAAAACCATCCAGGCCCCTGGGACGAAAAATCCAATAACTCTCAGACCGGGCGTCCGATTGACGCGATGTCTGCGACGTTGAGTTCCTGTTGATGATACAGAGATTTTGGATACATCAACGCTGGACTATGTGTTAGTTGATGTATCAGCCTCTCGGATCGTGGATCAGACCCTCCCGAACGAGCTTGCTGTGTGTGGGAACCCTAGAGGTGGCTGCGATTGCTACTGTGATGACGACGACTGTACAGAGATCCTCAGTGGATTCGACGACGACGACTACAGTACTCAGCGATCCATTGTGGGTCAGTGCTACCGATCCTGTGTGGGTCCAATCTTGTGTGGGTCAGCGCTCTGTGGTCCTGTGTGGGCCAGCGCCTATAGGTCATGTGTGGGCTCGATCCTATGTGGGTCATTGCAGGGGTTAGTTACCTATCGATCCTTTGTGGGTCAGATCCTTTGTGGGTCATTGCAGGGGCTAGTGCCTATTGATCCTTTGTGGGTCCGACGAATTAGATGGATCAGTGATCATCTCTATCGTCATTCGAAGAATTATACCTGTGTGAGCTGAAACCATGTTTTGCTTTCCATTGTGGATTGTGTTGGGCTATCCTGTGTGGATTTACGTTTTTCTTTCCTTTGTGGATTATGTTGTGCTACCCTGTGTGGATTTACATTTTGGATTCCTTTGTGGATTGTGTCGTTCTATCATGCGTGGATTTACGTTTTTCCTTCCTTTGTGGACTGGGTTGTACTTGAGCTCGGATGTTGGAGCCGAGCGAGAATTGATGACTTAGGTATATGTATGGGCATATACCTAAGCAGTGTCGGATGTTACTTCGTGATTGTATCTTTCCTTTTTGGATTATCCTTTGAGGATTATGGGAGACCTTCGGGGGTCTCGGGGTCCCTACTGAGTAGCTTATACTCACCCCTGCACGGGCTATGCCCGCACTACGTTGTATTGGTTGCAGACGACGGACAACGCTGATCGTGGTGGAGGCTTGCGGAGTAGGACGGTACCTGGAGGTGGACCACTGGGTGGGACGTACTCGGAGCGGTCGACTGGACCCGAGGAGCAGTGGAGGCTATATGTACCCACCCTTTAGGTGGGACTTCCAATGGACGGCACGACGCTACGGCTTTTCTTTCAGTTGCTGTTTTTCCCCTTTCAGTTGTACTTTACAGTTGGGCTTGTATTTCCGGCCCACTTTACTGTTCCGCACTTACTGTTGTACCAGTTTTTACTTAGTGTTTACTTCTTCCTCTTGCTTACTCTGTGGTGATTGTTTACTTTACAATGGCAATGCCTTACCTTTTTAGTGGGATTTACGCCTTGGTGCTAGTCGTCAGCCCCTGGCCTATGGAAGGCGGGCTTGGGGTAGTCACAGCATGGGCCCCGAGGACGGGTCGTGACAATTGGTATCAGAGGAGTTCGGTTCTACCGTGGACTCTGATTCTTTCTTCTATGTGAAGCAATAGTGTTAAGTGTATTGGGTGTGGTTATTAGTCAAGGGAGTTCAGTGTTGGTGCGGCGGCCGATGTATCCATACACCAGGACCCTGACTTCTGATTTCCAACTTAATGCACGAAAGCATTGATTGCATGTGTGTTACATGTTTTTTTTGTGATTACATTATGTCAGCTCACCAGGAATACTATTCTGACCATGGCGCACCTGTTTCCTTTTCCGGATCGCCCCACGACGGCAGACAGCTAGGGTTCCGAGAGTTGTACGTGACGACAGCCCACCGAGCGATGAGGCCTCGGTAGAGGGCCCTTTGACAACAGTGGCACCGACGGTACCTCTACCTGCCGAGCCACCAATGCTTCCGGCCCCAGCCGCTGACGATGCACATCGCCTTAGTGCACTACATGATTTCCAGCGCCAGCGACCGCCCAGGTTCTGTGGGGAGACGGACCCCCAGGCAGCAGAGGACTGGCTTGAGGCAGTGGTACGAGTTTTTCGGTTAGTGAGGACACCAGCAGACCTCATGGTGATCCTCGTAGCGATCCTATTGCACGCAGCAGCGGGCCGATGGTGGATCTTGATGCTCCAGGTGCACGATGAGGCATCTCTCCTCTGGACAGAATTTGAGGGCCTCTTCCGCTCAGAGTTCGTCCTGGCCACCCTCCGTGCGGTGCGCATCCAGGAGCTTCTTCAGCTACGGCAGGGCAGCTTGACGGTCTCCCAGTACTCGGCGAGGTTTACCAATCTCTCTCGCTACTCGACATACATGGTACGAGACCCGTTCTTCCGGGGCCGGACACTTGAGCAGGGATTGAGACATGAGATCATGGCATCGCTGATCTCCTTCAGCATTCCGACTCAGGCAGGAGTACTGGAGCGAGCCCTTTTGATCGAGAGCTTCCTTGCTGAGCCTTCTTCAGCAGCGAGACCTACCACATGGCGACAGGTAGCAACGTCTTCCGCAGCAGGCAGCTGACGGATGACTCAGGGGTCCAGGAAGACTAGACCCTCACGTAGACGACCTCAGGACACTGGCTTAGCAGTGCGGGGCACACAGCGCGGAGCCAGTCTTTCGAGAGGCAGGCAGTGCTACACATGCGGCGGACATGGTCACATGGATCGTGACAGCCCGACCCACCATGCCGAGGAGCAGCAGATGGTTGAGGGGCCACCCAGGCAGAGGCAGAGGGTCGACAGTGGTGGTTCGCAGGGAGGAGGCGGACGAGGCAGAGGAGCTGGCCGAGTAGCAGGTGGTGGGCGATGCTTTGAGGCTCTACCACCACCACCACGAGGAGGTCCACCCCGACCACAGGGAGCCGGCGGGCAGAGATAGGCACAGCTCCAGGCAGCGGAGGCCTACGACCACGGCGCGCCCGAGATGATTCTAGGTACTATCTGTGTCTATTCCACCCTTCCTGCAGTTCTTATAGACACAAAAGTGAGTCACTCTTTCATATCCGCTGCCCTTGTTCGGAGATCGGAGATTCCGACAGAGCCGTTGGCTCGATCCTTACGGCTAGAGACTCCTACGGGAGTAGAATCGACGATTACGCACTGGTGATGGCAGTGTGAGCTTACTCTAGGAGGCGAGAGCTTTGGCTGGGATCTTCTTGTAGTAGCGTCAAGGCCTTACAACGTCATCTTGGGCATGGATTGGTTATCTACAACTCATGCACAGATTGATTGTATTAGGCGTAAGGTGCGATGTGTATGCACCGACGGGAGCAGGTTCACCTTCACCGGCGAGAAGTGAGCCTTCACAGCACAGGTTGGACTTCCGCAGAGGAGAGTACATCCCATCACTCATCAGTTGGCTAGCCTCATCCTAGGAGCAGTTGACGTGCAGAGTCCTAGTTTTCCTGCAGTGGTGGATCAGTATGCGGACGTCTTTCCCGATGACGTTCCAGGGCTACCTCCTTGCAGAGAGGTAGAATTTTATATTGAAATGTACCCCGGAATAGCCCCGATATAGACTCCAGTATATCGGATGGCCCCCGCTGAGCTTCGAGAACTATGGGTAGATTTGGAGGACTTACAGGGCAAGGGATTCATCGGACTTAGTGTTTCACCCTGGGCTTCCCCGATATTGTTCGCCAAGAAGGTGGATGGGAGTTTGCGACTATGTGTCGACTATCATCGCCTGAATCAGGTGACAGTGAGGAACAAGTATCTGCTACTGAGGATTGATGACCTCTTCGATCAGCTCAAGGGAGAACGGTGGTTCTCGAAGATAGACCTCAGGTCAGGCTATCATCAGCTCAGAGTTCGAGATGAGGACATGCAGAAGACAGCCTTCAGATGTCGGTATGGCCACTATGAGTTTTGGGTTATTCCATTCGGCGTAACCAATGCTCCAATAGTGTTCATGGGCCTCATGAACAGGATCTTTCAGCCATACCTTGATCGATTTGTCGTAGTCTTCATCGACGACATTTTGATATACTCAACTACTGAGGAGGAGCATGCCTACCAATTGTGTGTTGTACTGGACACACTCTGAGAGCACAAGATTAATGGAAAGCCCTCGAAGTGTCAGTTCTGGATACGCGAGGTTCACTTCTTGGGGCACGTCAACTCTGAGGTGGGAGTTTCAGTGGATCCTGTGAAGATCGAGGCAGTGCTAGCTTGGGAGACACCCAAGAGCGTGATGGAGGTGTGGAGTTTCTTGGGACTAGCTGGATACTATCGGAGATTTGTGCCAGACTTCTCCAGAGTTGCGGCACCACTCTCATCTTTGAAGAAGAAGGGGAAACCCTTTGTGTGGTAAGACAGATGTCATCAGAGCTTCCAGGAGCTAAGACAGAGATTGACCCGTGCACCTATCTTGAGGTTTCCTGAGGAGGGAGTAGGGTACGTAGTCTACTGCGATGCATCGGGGACTGGACTCGGATCTGTCCTGATGCATGAGTGGGCAATGATCGCCTATGGATCACTTCAGTTGAGGCCGCATGAGCAGAACTACGCTACCCATGACCTGGAGTTAGCAGTAGTGGTCTTTGCCCTAAAGACATGGAGACACTACCTGATGGGCGAGCGCTTTACAATCTTTTCTAACCATCAGAGTCTCTGGTACATCTTCTCGCAGAAGGACCTGAACCTGAGACAGCGGTGATGGCTCGAGTTCCTCCAGGACTATGACTTTGAGATAGTCTATACTTCTGGGAAGGGGAACGTGGTAGCCGATGCTCTCAGCAGGAGGACGGGAATTCAGCTACTTGAGGAGGCGACAGAGCACATAGCCGCTTTGCAGATATCCTTCATGGATAGAGATGGAGCAGCCTTCCTTCATTATCTCATAGTCACCCCTCCACTACTACAGCGGGTCAGAGAGGCACAGCGTGGGGACGCTGACTATGAGACGTGGCGTGCACAGATATCCTCAGGACAGGCACCTGATGGTTTCCCATTAGGAGTAGAGCACGGCATCCTTTTCAGAGGGCGTACCTTGGTACCAGTTGCTTTATGAGAGGAGGTGTTGAGAGAGTTTCACACTTCTCCCTTAGCGGTACACCCTGGAGTGGCGAAGATGTACCAGGATCTCAGATGACAGCACTGGTGGCCAGGCATGAAGAAGGCTGGGGCAGAGTTCGTTTCACGATGCCTCACCTACTAGCAGGTGAAGGCAGAGCACTAGGTACCAGCAGGCTTGGTACAACCCTTGGAGGTCCCGGAGTGGAAGTGGGACGGGATATCTATGGATTTCGTGACTGGACTTCACGCACTTCCAGAGGTCACGACTCCATTTGGGTGATTGTCGACCGACTCACCAAGTCGAATCACTTCTTACCCATCAGAGAGCAGGGATCAGTGGAGATCTTGGGGCGTCTCTACGTTCAAGAGATTGTACGGCTTCTCGGTGTGCCATCATCTATCGTCTTCGATCGAGATGCTCGCTTTACTTCCTGGCTTTGGAAGGGGTTGCAGGAGGCGTTCGGGGTGCAACTATGTCTGAGCACCGCCTTTCACCCTCAGACGGATGGTCAGACGGAGAGGACCATTCGAACTCTCGAGGATATGCTCCGCGTATGTGTCCTCGACTTTGGTCGCAGCTGGGAGGACCACCTACCCTATGCGTACATCAAAAGCTACCACTCCACCATCGGGATGGCACCATACGAGGCATTGTACGGTAGACCTTGTAGATCTCTGTTGTGCTGGACAGACCCTGGGGAGTCAGCACTTGTGGGACCAGAGATGGTCCGGGCCACGACAGAGAAGGTCCAGGTTATCCAGGAGCGGATGAGGACAGCTCAGAGCCGGTAGAAGTCTCATGCTGATAGGAGGCGGAGGCCACTAGAGTTTGAGTATGTCGACCACGTCTTCTTGCGTGTCTCACCTCAACGTGGATTACGCAGATTTGGCTAAGGTAGCAAGTTGTCTCCACGCTTCATCGGACCTTTCCAGGTTCTCAGCAGGATTGGCGAGGTGGCTTATCACCTGGCTCTACCACCTCAGTTGCACCAGGTGCACGACGTCTTCCACGTATCTCAGCTGAGAAGATACGTGCATGACCCGATGCACATCATTGACCATGGGAAGCTGGACGTTGATGATGGGGCGACTTTTGCGGAGGTCCTGGTGGAGATAGAGGATCGACAGGAGCGGGTCCTATGTGGACGGTCGATTCCCCTAGTGCGCATCAGATGGCAGCACAGGAACCTCCAAGAGAGCACTTGGGAGCGAGAGGCTCAGATGTGTGCTCAGTACCCACATTTGTTTCCCTAGCTTATGATATATCTTTATGGGGACGTAAAGCCCTGAGGTGGGAGTGATGTAAAGACCCATAAATTTCAATGGATTTTTTTTCTTAATTTTCATTAGAATTTTACAAGAACGCAGTTTCTGATGGCACTTGATTCCGAGGCCCAGTGTGCCCGGAATCATGTTCCGATGTTTGGATCGGGTACGTTCAGTGAACGAACGAGCGGGTTTTTCTAACTTTTGAACCGGTGCCCGGAATTGAATTCCGAGAGCACGGATGGAATTGCAGCGCCGGTAATTTCTTAGAAACGCCTCTTCCGGAGTTGCGTTTGCTCGGGTGTGGTTTTTAATTTTTGGGCTTTAATTTAAGAAATAAAATAATGTGGTATGACAAAATTTATTTTATTTCACTTAAAGATACTTAAAGACACTTAAAGCTGCTTAAGCTGAGTTGAAGCAGATAGGGTGAAATTCAAAATATCCTACCCTCTTGGTAGGATATTTGTGAGGGGGGCCCGCACGAGCCCCACCGTTTCTTTTCCGCTATGTAACGCACCCGCGAAAACCCTTTTTAAATGAAAGTCAACTAGGGCGTTTCTTAAACTATTAAATGCTCCTTTTAATTGGGCAGTTATGTCATACCATTAATTCATCAAATTAATGCTTCGTTACTTAACTTAGAATTTTCGTTTGTTGGCATGTAATAAAATAATACCAACACTTTTCTTCTTAAGTGTTGTTAGTTGAGAGGATTTGACAGAAACCTTAAGTCCTTCATCCTCCTTCGCGAAGAACGCGAAGAATGTGAAGATCGCGAAGAACGCGAAGAACGTCGGCCTTCAACGAAAGGCGACGAATAACGCAGAGCCCTCGGAGATCGACGACGCGATTCCATGTACCGCGACGCCGACGATTCTTCTCCGGCGACGTTCTTATGCGACGTTCCTTCATCCGCGACAAATCATCGATCATCCGTTGAGGTAAGAGATTGAGGACCTTTTAATTCCTTTGTGGTTTTTATCCTCAACATGGATTTAATTGTTATAATTAAATCCATGTGTTTCTTTAACCCTCGGAGATCGTCGACGCGACGCCCTTCCACGACGACGCGACGCCCTTCCGCGACGCGACGATCACCTCCTACCGCGATGATCAATTCCGCGTAGAACACTCGCTCGAAGACTATAGCGAGGTAGGGATTTGATTCTAAAAAATATTTGTGATTTATACCTGCGATGTTTTTTAAAATATTGTTGTGTAATATTTTAAAACCGCTAACGCGGTGGGTGCGGACAAACAAACAAGTCCGAACCCACCGCACTTTTTCGTTCTTGGTGCGCGAAATGGCGGACGATGACAAACGGGGACGCAATGGTGATTTGAGGTCCTAGAAGTGAAGAATGGGATCCGGGAGGAGCTATGGAGCAGATGGAAATGGAATCAGACCACCGGGTCAATTCTGGTGGCCCGTGAAATCCACCGAAGGCGCGAGTCGCCGGCGTGGCGGCGCAGGTGGCCGGAGGCGGCGTCGTCGGCCGACCAGACCCGCGACCGCGCGGGTCCAGTGACACACGAGACGCGGAAAAGCCGCATCCGCTAACCAAGTGCGGCCCCATGCGGGGCCGCATCACCTCATCCCGCGGGGGCAGCGCGCCCCACGGTTCCTTCGCTCGGCCGCTCGGCCGAGCCGAGCTAGGCCGACCCGCCAGGCCGGGTCGCACCCAGGTCGGTCCGGGCCGCCCTGGCCGGGCCGAGTCGCCCAAAACCGGGTTGGACCCGGACCCGGGTCGGGTCGACCTGGTTCGGGCTGACCCAGGGGGGGTCGGGCCAGGTCGGTCCGGGCACAGAACCCCCGTTTCCAAGCCTTTTCGGTCTTTTGCTCCTAACTTGAGCTACGAGCCTCCGAACGATGTGCCATCCGCGGTGATGTTATCCTTGGATCGAGACGGGATTTTCAGTATATCACACTCAAGGTTTCAGAATACTTTGGGTTCGGCCGGGTGGGTTCGTACACGAAACCAATCGGGCCTTGGAGCGGAAACGCTCATATCATGAGCTTCGGATGTCCGTTTGACGTGTAGTCGAATTTGTTGTTTTCCTATAAGTGAGACGGATATTTTGGCATACTCCGCCCGAGGTTTGGACCTAGGTGGAGTACGGTCGGGTTGGTTTTGCCTTAAAAACCAACTGGGCCCCTAGGACAAAAAGGCCAATAACTCTCAGACCGGGCGTCCGATTGACGCGCCGTCTGCGACGTTGAGTTCCTGTTGATGATACAAAGCTTTTGGATACATCAACTCTGGACTATGTGTCAGTTGATGTATCAGCCTCTCAGCTCGTGGAGCGGACCCTCCCAAACGATCTTGCTGTGTGCGGGAACCCTAGAGTTGGATGCGACTGCTACTGTGACGACGACGACTATACAGAGATCCTCAGTGGATTCGACAGCGACGACTACAACACTCAGCGATCCTTTGTGGGTCAGTGCTACCGATCCTGTGTGGGTCCGATCCTCTGTGGGTCAGCGCTCAGCGGTCCTGTGTGGGCCAGCGCCTACAGGTCCTGTGTGGGCTCGATCCTGTGTGGGTCATTACGGGGGTTAGTTACCTATCGATCCTTTGTGGGTCAGATCCTTTGTGGGTCATTGCGGGGGTTAGTACCTATTGATCCTTTGTGGGTCCGATGACTTATATGGATCAGTGATCATCTCTATCGTCATTCGAAGAAGTATACCTGTGTGAGCTAAAACCCTGTTTTTCTTTCCTTTGTGGATTGTGTTGTGCTACCCTGTGTGGATTTACGTTTTGCTTTCCTTTTTGGATTCTGTTGTGCTACCCTGTGTGGATTTACGTTTTGCTTTCCTTTGTGGATTGTGTCGTCCTATCCTGTGTGGATTTACTTTCTTCCTTCCTGTGTCGACTGGGTTGTACTTGAGCTCGGATGTTGGAGCCGAGTGAGAATTTATGACTTAGGTATATGTATGGGCATATACCTAAGCAGTGTCGGATGTTACTTCGTGATTGTATCTTTCCTTTTTGGATTATCCTTTGAGGATTCTGGGAGACCTTCAGGGGTCTCGGGGTCCCTACGGAGTAGCTTATACTCACCCCTGCACGGGCTATACCCGCACTTCGTTGTGTTGGTTGCAGATGACAGACAGCGCTGATCGTGGTGGAGGCTTGTGGAGCAGGACAGTACGTGGAGGTGGACCACTGGGTGGGACGTACTCGGAGCGTTCGGCTGGACCCGAGGAGAAATGGAGGCTATCTGTACCCACCCTTCAGGTGGGACTTCCAGTGGACGGCACGACGTTGCAGCTTTTCTTTCAGTTGTTGTTTTCCCCTTTAAGTTGTACTTTACAGTTGGGCTTGTATTTCTGACCCCCTTTACTTTTCCGCACTTACTGTTGTACCAGTTTTTACTTAGTGTTTACTTCTTCCACTTGCTTACTCTGTGGTGCTTGTTTACTTTACAAAGGCAATGCCTTCCCTTTTTACCGGGATTTACACCTTGGTGCTAGTCGCCAGCCACTGGCCTATGGAAGGCGGGCTTGGGGTAGTCACGGCACGGGACACGAAGATGGGTCTTGACATACCCAGTAAATCCAAATTATGTTGATAGGCTACAATTATTTTTTGGCATTATGAATAGTAACTTTTGTAATTTTTATATTACCATGGTTAAAGGTAAATCAGGTAACTAAAGGTAAAATTAATATTATAATGTTACCTTAACATCAATAAAAATACTATCATTTGAATATATTCAAGACTTATCATCTTTTTTTTGAAATTTAATCACTTAATGGCCATTATCCTATGAATATGACATGAATATAATAAAAATTAATGAATGTGACAAAATGTCACAATCTCATTTTATATAAGTATATTAATTTTAATATATGAATCAATATGATCTAACATCAACTATAAGTAGTATCTAGAAATATACAACTATTATCTACATCATTGAAATTTATTTATAATTTTTAGAGACAAAAGAATTTCGATTCATGATGATATAATAATGGTGTAGAAATTATTTTATTAATATAAATATCAAATAAATGGTATTAAAAATATTAAATGAAATATAATATGAAATAATTACTGCTCTAAAATAATTTTCATGGTGACTATGGAATGATAGGGGTGTATTTTAAATTTACGTTTGAATTTATCTTCTATTGTGATATTATTTAAGGAAAAATAAATGAATACTATAAAATTTACACTATTGATATTTTCATAAAAATCACAATTTTTTAAAAATTTTAAATCTAATAAAGATATTTAAAAATTATAAAGTGAAAATTATATGATCTAAAATTTCATAATGTTTCCAATTATATACAATTTAAACCACATAATGTTATATTTATAAGCATTTAATATTTTCAATTTTATTACCATAATTAAAATTTAATAGATTAAATAAGGATAAATCAAAATGATATCGTTTAAAATAAAATAAAAACATGACTAAATTTTATTGGTTGAGAAAATTTAGACCCATAATAATTTTATCTTTGATATAACTCACTTTTAGGAAATTTTAAACTGAAAATAAATTTATAATGAATTAATAGTTTTTGTGTTTCCAAAGGTACCCCTCCCCTCTCTTATAAAAGGTCACTTCTTATTCACTTTAATTAAAACCTCTAAAGCCTTTTGTATCATGAAACCTATACCAATTTCCTCTCCCAACATCACTCACATCATCTTAGATTCAAAACATTGGGCATAAATCCATTCTATGGACTCCTTTTTTGAAAACCAAATGGAGATACCTGAAATAGAGGTAATTGTTTTATCATCTCTTTCAAAATTCATTTATTCTTATACTTTCACATTATAGCCAAAAGGTTCATGAGACAAGTAGAAACCTTCTCCCATCAAAATTATTAAATAAAAAGGTAAACATTATAATACAACTCAAAAACAAGAGGCTTTACAAAGCCTTGATTACAAAACACCATTCCTATCATTGCTAATCAAATTTTCACAATAGAAAGGCAGGACAAACCACCAGCTGGAACTGACCTCCATAATGGCCTTTTTAGATAGAGCATCAGCAACCTAGTTGGCTTCACGATATGCATGAGAGACATCAAGGCATAAGCTATCATCAAGCCTAAGACAGGAGATCCAAGCGTACATTTGGAGACCTATCTTTCAAAATCTTCACAGCAAGTGACGAATCCGACGCCAACCATACTCTATGCCAACCATAAAAAACTACATACCAGATAGCTTTGATCATCACCCATAGTTCAGCTTCAATAGCCTGAGAATAGCCAATATAATGGAAAAAACATCCATTCACAAAGCCCTGATGAGTTATGAAAACTCCACCACACCCAGCAGGACCCGGTGCACCGACGGCCGCCCCATCAACATTCACTTTCAGCCACTCTAAAATTGGTGGAATCCACCTAATATATTTGATCATTCTAGGCTTCATTTCCCTTCCATGGACACAAAGGGATCTCAGAATGACAGAGTCAGAAATATCATTATGCATAGACCCAGTTTGGATCCTGGAAGCAGCTGCAATACTTCGGTGTATATGCAGAACACCATCCCAAAAATATGTCTTTCCATTGTTAAATATAACAGAATTCCGATCTTTCCATATGTAGGGTAAAACTGATGTAATAGCAGCAGTAAAAAAGGATTTCAGTTGGTCACTGAAATCAATCTTCAAGGGAGAACTTAACACCGATTCAAGATAATAGCAATTGAGACAATAGTGAAATATTGATTGCACATAATTCCATAAGTGCATAGGAAAAATGCAGTGAAGAAACAGGTGTGAAAGGGACTCATCACTGCTGAAACAGAAGTGACATACAGAGGCCAGGATGAGTCCAGTGCACTGCAACACGCATTGAATTGGCATTCTATTTTTCCAAATCCACCATATCAACATAACATCACTGGGGGAGATGTATGGTTGATGAAAACCTTCCATCCATGAAATAATTCTAGAGAGAATGCCACACTGCATATTGTAATAATCCCAGCTGAAAAATGAACCACTAAGACCAGGTTTCTAGATTAAAATATCACTATCAACATAAACATAATTAGCAATTTCCATGCGTAGATTACTTGGAATAATCTCATGAGCAATCAAGTTTTCTTGCATATTAGAAATGGAAATATTTCACAGGGAGGAGGAAATATTAACATGATCTTTTAATGGAGAGGACAACCGTGGTGTGTTCCAGCAGTTTAGATTAGAATCAGAAGACCCCAACCAAATTGACTGAGATATAATAGACGAATAAGCACTCCTAATTCAAGGCCAGACATAAGATTTCAAAAAACTGCACCTACTATTTTGTAGTCTATCCACAAACATGCCAACCAGAAAATCAAGAGAAAATACAGGCTTGGGGAGAAGCCTCCATGTGAAATTCCATATCATTTAACCATAAATGAAATGATATCATCACTATTATGTATGTATGGCCTACCTTATTCACATTATGGTGAGATTAATTATCCACATTAATAATTCAAGAATGATTATAAAACTTATATGATGAGAAAAAATATTATTAATCAACTTAATTTCATTCTATATATGAATAAAATACATTCTATTCATAAGAATCATAAATTACATGAAAAAATAGGAATAGATAAATGAATCAGTTAACACCCAAAATAATGGTAATATTGAAATACTATTAAGAAAATGATATAATAGGATCATATATGAAATCATTAATATAGATATAGTTCTGGTAAGATTTAATAACATTATTAAACCATTTTAAATATGGTGAACATACCCTATAACAATGGAAAGTACTAAGTAAGGGTTGATTTACCAATATCATTATTATTTGAGATGGCTTATATGTAAGTATGTACTGGGAAATCCATATCATTAATGTTTAGGTTTATTATAATATATTTCAAAAATTATAAAATAAATTTAATGTCATTTTTACCCATTTTTTACTTTTTAATTTTTTTTTGAAAGAAATATTTTTGTTGTTTTCCAAATGAGGTACTTTAGAACCTTTTTGAAAAATTAAGGAAAGATTGTTTTTTTAACTTATACGATGCAAGTGGATATTTTCCACCGTTATGACGCCATAACATTTTGGAGACTTACTTAAAAGATTATATGGTTATTCTAAAAATAAATTTTCTCATTTATAATTTTACGACTTCTAAAATATTTGAATGTAAAAAAGGATATTTCCTTCAATGAGTTTTAATGAATTTATTAAAATATTGTCATCTAGGTCAAAATCCTTTATTGGATTTTATTATAATTTGGGGTTGACTTATTATGATAGAATTTTCTATATTGTATTGAAGCTTTTATGATATATTTTACTGTAGATGTTATATTTTTATAACATCCATGGTTTATGGTTAAAGTATTAACATTTCATAAGGTATTTTTAACATGAATGATTTTATTATGGTTCACTATTTTTATAAGAGGTATCCATAGGACATAGTAATTGGCGGGAAAGGCCTATTATATCCCCTATATGTACATGTATGTCTCATAAGACAAACTAGTGTCTTGGAACAAAGTGTTGGTTGTATGTTAAAGGTCTTGGCATGAGGCCATGAAGGTATGTTAATGGTGTCTGACATTATGAATTTATTCATTTTGAGATTAGTTGTTGAGATTTCATGTGATTATTCAACTAGTAGAATATCTATGTGATGGTTTAAATGGAATTAATTTATATATTCTTTTCATATTATACTGAATATTATGTTTAAAATGACAGTTTTTCAGTATTATAACTTTCCTTATATGTTTTTGCATATTTATGATAGCTTCCACTATATTATTTATCCTTACTAAGAATATGAGACCAACCATTTACTATGGTTCATTTTCCCCAAGATGTCAATAAGTATGTAATAATTTACCAAATTTGATATAATAAGTGATATGAGAGTTTTCAAAGGGAATAATATGTTGTTTTTATATCAAAATGTAATGTAAAACATATGTTTGTATATATTATTTCCATGGATCTTAAACCAATCGGTCCCATCAGGATTTGATTTTATTGTGATCATGCCAATATAAAAAAATAATTCAATTGATTTGGGAAACTGGGGTTAGATCATTATAATAATTGTGGTTCCAAGTTATTGATAGTCCCTAGATGCATTACTAGTCTCATTAGATGAATCATTTGGCCAAATAAGATGGTTTTCTACCTGGTAGATTTAGAAAACCATGATGGTGGTCTTTATTGTAAAGGTTTTCATGATTCCAAAGGTAATGAAATCCAATATTTGAGATTTTCCTTCACTTATATGTAATTTTTTATTATAATACATGAGATTTTATTATTTAAAATATATCTGGATGCATTTTATTCTCAGTTTATTTACTAAATGACACGTGTTTTCAAGTAATTTACATTACTATAATCATTATGCCTTATCAAATTTTTTATATTCAAGTTAATTATTAAATGGAATTTATATTTAGGCATTTAAATTTGTATTTCTATCATGATTTATTGATTTATGATAGCTTACTCTATTTGTAAACCATTCTGAGAATTTGATCTCTCCCTTATTTTGTTTCATATCCCCTTGATATGAATAATAATTCTTGTAATGAGTTCAAGGAAACAAAATATTTCAATTAATTTTCTTTTTCTTTTATTTATTAATTTCAAATGGGTATCATGTATATAGCTGGTTCTCTAAAATTGTAAAATGATCAGCCCTTTAGTATCTGATCTGTTGTATTTATGAGAGCATAATTACAAATACACCAACTCTGAGTTACTAGAGTCAGGGTACATCTATTAAGTGACTTATAAAATGAAATAGTGAGGTAGAATGTGAGGAATTATGTGAACTCATGTTTTGATTAACATCATATTATGGGTTTTTCTTATCGTTCCTCACTCTATTAGTTGTGTTTTAATGATCAAAAATAAATTCTAATATTTAAATAAGTTTATTTAATGTGTTCTTATCTATATTTTTTATGTTAATTTATAGGTTTTCATTAAAAAAATCAATGTGAAAACAAAATCATGGAATAGTATGATAAAGTTTCATATAAGATGGTATAACTGGCTATATGGTAGAATATCACCACCCAATTGGTACCAAGATGACAGAATCATAGAACCTAGATGAGTTTCACTGGTTAGTGGGTATATGTTCATTGTCTAATCAATGACATTATTAAAATTGTTGAATTAGTGTTATTTTCAAAATCCAACTTGTGGATACCATCATCAAGTGTGGGGTTCTAGAAAAAAATGATAATGGGAGATATACGACACAATTTACCCATATGTAGCCTATGTCTACACATTTTTAACTAATATCTGATTGGTGGATTCACAACAACAAGTCCAAGCCTACATTGATGATGGTACTATTTCCCTTATGTCATCCTCAAATGGCTTTATTGACCCCAATTTGATTCTAAAGGATTCTAGAATCTCTTGGATCCAATAAACAGAAATCGGGGAGGAATTGGAAACTTTTATGAATGGAAAAGATATCATATTTATTCCTGGTACAATTCTCATCTCAATTCGAACCAAATGTGTTTTGTCATTGTAATTCATCATATATTATTATTTTTCTCCATTTTCTATAATATTATTATTTGTTGTTATCATAATATTAGAGAGCATGATTTAATGAGATTGTTCATTATAAAATATATCATATTCCTATTATCTTACTGGTTCTTTTTTACATATCTATATTAAGGATATTTGGATTTATTTTTTTCAATTAGTTAAAAGAAATTGTATTCCCATTTCTATATTTTATACCAATATCTAAAGTTATGGGATCGATTTTATAAATCATCTAAAAATTGTATTTGGAGATATAGGGGTTCATATTGAGATTTTTTTGAACATCCTTATCAAATCATGTGACAAATTTAAATTTCTTATCTTCTACTTTTTTAATATTCATAATTTTCATTAATTTGTTCAGTTTGTTATTCCATCAATCCTATAACCACTATAAATCAATATCTCATATAGTTATTATTCTTCTTCCTATATGAATGTTCTGCTATTTCTCAATATGATTATTTTATTGAATCATTCACAATAAATACTTTATTTATTTTAATTTATCACACTATTGTATATTTTCATCACTATAACCTTATTTTTTAATAGTTTTAACAATGATATTCCCACCCACCCCATTTCAACTTACTCAATCCAAAAATTCCTATCAAAGGAGGTTGTGTTTTAAAATTTTGAGTCAATCATTTTATTGAAATTTTTTATATCTTGTTTTCAAAATTCTATTATAAAATTATTTATATATTACCTGGAATGATCTTTAAAAATGGATTCTATGTTTTATACCCATAGTTCTACCAAACAATAATCAATGGCTTGTGCACTTTATTTTAATGGTTCCTACAATATTTATTGGAATACATATATGGTATCCTTTATTATAAATATGGGTTATCATGTATGGTATATTTTTAGGTATGTTTATACACTTACTGGTGAAAAAATTACCACAAAAGTATATTTATACTTTTAAATAGTGTAGTAAACCAATAAATTATTTTTGTGGTTGTCTAAAAAGAATAAGTTTAATAAAATTTATTCATAAAAATATTATCATTACATCTGGATAATACTTGTTGTCACACATTAAGGAACTAAAAATGTTAAATTTAATATTCTTATAATGTATAGAAAATACTTGATTGATTTTCATTACATTATAAATAATATTTTTTCTGAGATTTTCATAAAATTTTATTAATGTTTTTATAAATGATACTTTACTCCTGAAATAAATCTCAATTATAATATACTATATATTATTATATAAATAATGAAAATAAATTAATTTATTTCATTAAAAAATATTGCTATATTAATCAATAATGTACCCAATTAAAATTACAAATATTATAATTGGACCAAATTATAAAATAGAAAAGCTAAAATTTGATATATGGATTATCTCAATATGCTAAAATCAACACCCCCACAACCAACCAATAAAAAACCAAAATACTCTTAAACAAATCCACATAATAAAAAATTGAAATATATATCCTTGGGAGGAAGTGTAGTGAATATATAGTAAATGAATGAAGTGGTATATATAGGGGTTAAGGTGACTGTTTTAATAGTAATGTGAATGTTGGAATAATAACCTCACCTATAGGAATAATATCCAAACCATCGAAAATAGTATCCTGATAGTTAGAATAGTAATTTTAACTCAACATAGAAATTATTTTATAAATATTTATTATGATTAATTTATTTAAAAATTATAAAAACATAATTATTTAAAAACTCAAAGAAAATATAACTGTATTCATAATAAACATTATTATAATGTATTTTAAAAAAATAAAGTTATTTATATTAAAAATTAAAATTACCTATTTTATAAATTTATTTTGAAAAATGAAATTTATTTTTTAAATAAAAATGTCAAAAATATCCCTGGGATATTTTTTAGTAATTTTATACAATAATTCATTTTTCAGTGAATAGTTAAAAAAATTACAAATAATTGGTGTATCTTAAATTAAATTATTCATGAGGTAATAGTGAATTAATAATTTATAGAACAAGAGGTTTGGCCATGAAATATTTAATTTCATAAAATATTAATTAAAATAATATAACCATTAATTCCAAACAAAAAAAAGTATTTTACAAAAACATAAAGTCAAAAGTGTTCCCTTAAAATAATTGTTTTTACTACATTCACTTTCTGTTTTAATGAAATAAAACATTGTATTGAAAAAAATGTGTATATTCTTAAAACCCATTTCATTATATTTATATATGATTTATATTTTAAAAAATCTCTAATACAAGTATTTTCATTGATATATTATTTTATTTAATATTTTATTCTAAAAATACACCTCTCATAAAATGTAAATAAACACACACCCTCCCCATGGAAAATAGAACCTCCCCCTCCACAAAAACAAAATCCTCTAAACAATTATCTAAATCCCCTCAAAATCCTTATAGACATTCTCGAGTAATCCAACTCCAAACATCAAGGGAGTTCTAGTTTTTTAAAAGAGAAGCTATATCGAGGATTAAGTAAGTGTCAATTAACTCTTCTTTTTTTATTTATTCTTCTTGTTATCTTTCTTGGTTTTACCACGCCTTTGAAAATTAATACATTATATGGTTAATTATTCATTAAATTAATGTTACACTAATGATGTTGACCAACTAAATGTATCATATCTATGATATATACTAATTTTAAATATCACATTCCTACTCTCACAAAAATTTATCTTGAAAGGTTGGTAAATATCTTATGGATCCGTTTACATGTAAATACTTAAAGAAATAATCTTGTAAGGATATAATTAATGATATATAAAATATAAACATATAATTGTGTGTTCTATAAGGTTCTGTAATTAATTATTTTATTGTATAAATTACATTGAAAAAAATGGAGAAATCGAATAAAAACATAAAATTTCTATGGAAGAAATTTAATGAAAATGAAATCCCTAAAACTAGGGATATTAAAAAAAATAATCAAATTAAAATAATTGATATATTTTGGTAAAAATTACAATAATTTACTTCTATATAAATATTCTAATAAATTATTTTTTGTACATTTTTTGTTTTATGCTTTATTGTGTAAATATTATGATGTAACGGGTAGGACTAGAATTATATTTCCCTCAAAAAAATTGCGTAATATGATGTATCGTTTGAGATACTATGTACTATGTGTGAACTTGATTATCCATTTTGTCATAATAATGATGTTATGATTATGCAGATATGTTATTTATTAACATTATGCTATATTTGTTCAGAACAATGTGTTGTATTTCAAAACTATGACATGATGTTTTTTTTATACATTTCCACTTGATATGATTTTAACACATATTTCACTCATTATGTTGATGATTACTCTATTCTTATGATATAATGATTATGATTATTCTCTCCCTTATTATATTTATTAATATTCCCTATCCATACTCTTACTGGGAATTAGCTCACCCCTTTTATTGATGTGTACCCCCAGGTGATTACATGTAAAAAAGAGAACATGTTATTTAATAAGAGAAAATAAGAATTATTAAGTAAATGATTATGTTTTATTACGAACATGTAATGAATGATCCTAATTTTTCCATGTCTGTAAACCTTTTGATCCTGGATTTGTATCTATATATTTTGGTTTATCTTAAAAATTATGTAATATTCATGTTAGGTGTAACAACCTAATATTTTATGAGAAGTATATTTTTTTATGTAATATGTTATATGGAAAGGAATCTTCCACTACACAGAACACTAGCTTGGATTGCGTTACACGCAATCGCGACCTTCCTCGATAGCGTGTGTAGTACGCAATACCGAGTTTCACTAAACAATGATATATTATAATATTATAAACTAGCCGTTATAAATAGTATTAACTGAAATATTAATTTTATAACATTACAATTCATCTTATACATTTTCTAGATTTAGGGATGAAAACAAAATCAGTTTTTTTTTATAAAAGAAGTTTTTTTTCAAAAACAAAATGCAGTTTTACCGCCTTTTGATGGAGCACCCACATTAAATCTAGTTTCTGACAAGTTTATAAGTTTAATTTGACAAAATAAAATTCTTCTTTATAATCAGGATATAAAAATTTAATTTGGATTAAATTTTCATATTATTCTGATAACTTTAATATTTTAATGAATAGTTAAAACACGCTATATTTTAATTAAAAACAACTTTTTTCATCGCAATACTTTATATGGTTAAATTATAATATTGAATGTTTTTAAAGTATAAATAGAATATATTTTTACCATTTAATATAATTTATGTCATTAGCATTAATTTTACATTGAATTCATAGTTAAAAACATTTCAATCTTTGGCAATGTTTTAACTTTTAAAACTCGTTTGCTTAACAACGGGATTAATTTTAAATTAATTACTGCAACTTCTGTGTTTTGAATTTTGAAAAAATAGATTCCATATTTGGAATCATTGGGTCCAAATTATGTTAATAGGTTACTTTTATTTTTCTGATATTAAGAATAGTAACTACGGTAATTTTTATTTACTACGGTTAAAGGTAAATAGGGTAATTCAAGGTTAAAAGAATATTATAATAATTCAAAATTACCTTGAAACTTGTCCTAACCTTATTATATGAGTAGTGGACGACCATGGTCATCCTTGGGTCGATTTGTGGACCCCATTGATCCACTTGGTAGTGACAATGACAATTTGGATTAATTAATTTAATGTGAAGACAAAATTGACATTAACAAAAATCTTCTAGTAATTAATTTTTATAAGGGATTATATAAATTATATTTTCGACTATAAAAATTAATTATAAACCTAAAACGATTTCCTACATAATGGTATTTTATTTGTAATTTTTATACATTAAATAAGTTAATTTATTTATGACACAATGATTATGCATTAATTATATTTTTAATGAAATATTGACATAATTGATGTTATAAATACCCAAATAAATGTAATTTGAGAATTTTAATGAATTAAAATTATTTTTTATGTTAATATGACATGTTAGTATTTATTTAATTAACTTTCTTCTAACTAATCCTTCTGTTATGATTTTTCACAAAAATACATTACCAAATAGTGTCAAAATTGACATAAAATAGTTTTTAAAACAAATATTATATTATTAATTGTTATTATATTCATAAAAATCTAAGGTTCGAACAAGATACTTATATCATGATAGGTGTATCATTAATGGACCACTTGTGGGTCTCTTGGATTTATATGGTATGTTTATTAACTATATAATATAAAAAAATAAAGTGACATGGTAAATGTCAATTTAATTAACTAAGAGTTAAAACAAACATATAAGGTTAATATAATGACCTACACATGGCTAAATTATATTGGATGAGAGGATTTCTACCCATACCACCTTAGTTTCGAAATAAATCAATATGGATCTATTAAAAACCGAATATTACTTTATAATAAAATAATATATTTGGTTTTTCCAAAGGTTCCCCTCTCCTCCCTTATAAAAGGGCACCTCCTCCCTCTCTTCCTCACACCAATTTTAGCCTTCAAGATCAGCCAAACTCTGACCATTTCACTTCCCCACTTCCTTAGAAACATACCAGGGGTACTGGTATTCTAAAAAGACCAACTCTAGTGCCTTAAGAGAAAGTTTAAAGGAGGCACTTCGAGAAAGAGGTAATACCTTCTACCATTTTCTTCAAGTTCCATTCTTCTTCTACTCCCTCTTAATTAGTTGTTTAATTATGAGGTAATAACATCAGTATCCCTAATATACTTATATGTTATTATAAATATGAAACAACCATATTTCACCTCTTATCCATCCTACGGAAAATGAAATCACTGCGCGTGTATACGTACGGAATACCGTCTCCACGTTGTGGTGTAATCTGTTTTCCACCACCACCTTACTTGGATTGGTATAGTGGTACAAATAAATAACGATATATGATTATTTTAAATTTTTATTGATTATGAAATAGTATACATTCCATCCAATACAATTCCACGATCATGGGAACGATATCATCGCTCGTGTGTACGTACGGCCTACCGTCTCCACGATGTGATGCGACTCCTTCTATATGATCTTCATTGAATAATGATTATATAAATGAATTAAAGTAATTAATATGATATATATTACACTAATACCAGTATTTAAATGATGTATCTATATCCTATAAAGAGGAATAAGAATTTATTTGACAAAACACGGATAAGAACAAAAAGTAATAAACACACGAATAACAAGTAGTATTGAAATATTACTAATAAGAAGCTAAGAATATGACCATATATGATATCATAACAATAAGTATGATTCTAGAATAAGTCAATAACATTATTTAAATCATTATACAGGAGGTTCGGACACTTACAAAGCAAATCGGACCTAAGGTAAGGGACAATCTCCCAATCTCAATTTTTATCCGAGATTGTTTATACTTCATAGTTTATGGGGGAATATTTATAATCCACATCCATGTTTCCTCAATATGTAATATTATTTATATCCTACTAAAATTGTTTAAATCCAATTTTACCCTTCGGTGAGTTTTTAGTAAAAGATATGAAAGGAATCTTTTGTCATTTTTCATACGAGGTACTTTTTTACTTTTCTGAAAAAAGTACGAGAAGAATGTTTTTTTAACTTATACGGTATGAATGGATTTTTAAAAAATTATTTCCAAGTATCTTACTTTACAAGTTTTAAAGTTTATTTGTAATCAACTTCTTTTAGTTTAAAATTTTATGACACGTTAAGAGAGGAAAAGAAATTTAAAGTAGAAAGGATATTTTCCTCAAGAATGGAGTTCAAGTGTTTTATCAAAATTAATTTACATATAAGATAATATAGGGTTCTTTTTTCATCCCTATTATTAAATTTATTTGATTATGTTGTGATGGAAATATTTTTATGAATTCCTATATCTTATATGAATTGTTTTATGATTCCATGATGTTTATGAATCCCATTTTTATTACATGGGTTATGCAATGATGTATGAAAAATGATTTTGTGGCACACATAAGAATGGTATCATTATGAGATGGGTGGGACCTATATCTCCCTCCAATGCATTGGGTAAAGATTTATATCTCATGAGGTAGACATGGCTGGAATGGAAGGTTAATCGGGTTCAGTGAAACAAGACTGAAACGAGGAGTGAACTCTATTCAGAAATGGACTTTGTCCGCTAAGATAGTCTTGGATATGAGTCTTGACTACTAAGAAATGATTCTCTATGATTATGTCTGTATGCCACAAAGTTTTATGTTTTAAGTTATGATTATTGGGATTACATTTCACTTCTATTATTTATCCCATGATATGAAATTATGATTTCTTTTGCAGGTTAAGATTTCCAAAATGTTATGTTCTTATGAATATGATGTGATTGATTTTTATTTTTTTTACCCTTACTGAGCATTTGAGCTCACCCTTTTGTATGTTTTCTTTCCCCCAGGTCAGGAAGAAGGTTATTAAGTAGGATATTCCAAAAGGGACTCTAGATATGATGAAATAAATGGGAGACAATGTAGATGCTTTATGAACCAGTTGTTTATGTTTCCCAGTTTCTAAAGACACTATACCTATATGATCCTTTCATGGTTTTGTTATATGTTGTGATAAGTGTGATTCAATTTTGAAGTATTAAAAATTTATGTAAAGTATGGGTCGTTATAGTTGGTATCAGAGGAATGGTATAGTCAACCTTTGGAAACTAGGATGTGAAAGCCTTAGTAAGAACCATAAGGATAAGTTAAGCATAGAAGACAATCTTAGTGTTTTAGAAATGGCCATGAACAACCTAAGATAAGACCTTATGTGTGAAATTTTATTCTTGATTATGTGGTTTTCCTATTATAATTAGTGTTTCTCACACTATTCTTCTTTGTTTTAGTCAATGGCTAGAACCCGAAGAAACCGTGTTAATGCGGAATGTGACGGGAAATTCAATGATTGTTCCCCTGAGCAACCAAACGTTATGGGAGCTGGAATGAAAAATCTTGTAGTAAAGCTCACACAACTTTCTCAAGCTATGAATCATACAGGACTTCCAAACGAGAAATGTAAGGAGCAACATTATGTTGAATCCTTCATGAGGCAGCGTCCACCTTCATTCAGCGGGTCTTCTAATCCATTAGTGGCTCAACAATGGATCAGTACCACTAAAAAGTTATTTTCAGTTCTTCAATGTTCTGAACATGATAAAGTCATCTTGGCAGTTTCTCGTTTGGAAGGTGAAGCTGATCAATGGTAGAATCATATTAAGAATCTGAGGTAAAGGGATGAAATTGAGTCCATGGAATGGGATGAGTTCAAGAACTTATTTTTCAATAAGTACTTACCTCATATTCTTCGAACAAAGATGGAGAAGGATTTTCTTGAACTGAAGCAAATGGATGATGAATCTGTTGGTACCTATGAAGAAAATTTTACAAGACTTGCAAGGTACGCTTCTCGTATTATTATCCAACCTGAGAGTAAGATTGATCGATTCTTTAGTGGCTTAAAACCAAATCTTTGAAGGGCGTTAGCCATAAGGGACTTCAATAGCTACGAGGAAATCGTTCGATGTGATCTCAAGGTTGAGATGGAGATTGGAGTAACCCATCAGTCATATGGGTTTGATAAGAGGAGGAAAATGGAATTCAAAGGAAAATATAAAGAGCACACTAAAAATAAGATGAGTTTTCCCTTATTCTCAAAGTGTGGAAAGAAACATGGAGGAAATTGTCTTAAGGGGACAATAAAATGTTATAAGTGTGGAAAAGAAGGTCATCAGGCAATTGAATGTCAAAATAATGGTAAGAAAATGTCTAATGATGAAAACAAAGGAAGGGATACACAGAATGAACCTACTATACTTCAATGTTTCAAGTGCAAGGAAATGGGGCATTGTGCTAATCAATTCCCTAATCCAAGGGTTAATGATGATGATCGACATCAACAAAATCTTAAGGCTAAATACAACGGAAAGTCACATGAAATTTCTATCAGTGATGTGGATTACGATAAAGAAGTGGTGAAAGGTACACTTACCATCCACTCTAAATTACAAAATGTTTTATTTGATTCTGGATCCACCCACTCTTTTATTTCAGAAGTATTTTCTAAGGGTATCACTATATTACCTCAACAATTAGATGTCGAGTTAGCTGTGACAACTCCTAATGGCACAACGGTCGCATCAAAAGTTTATAATTCTTATCTGATTAAAGTATATGGGAATGTGCTTCCTGCAAATCTTGTGATCCTTCCTATAGTGGAATTTGATGTGATTCATGGCTTGGATTGGATTTATTTATATGGATCTCATATCAATTGACAAAGAAGGGAAGTCACATTTCATATTCCAGATCAATATATGATCGTCTATCGATGCAAGGATGAACATAACCTTTCAGTGGAAATTTATTCCATTCTATAGGTCTTGATTCCACTAAATTAAGGTTATTTATCTCAAATGGTTGGTGAGAAACTCACGATTAAGAATATTCCCATTGTATGAGAGTTTGAGGATTTGTTTCTAGAGGAATTGTCAAGACTTCTACCAAATCGTGAAGTAGAGTTTTGAATAGAACTCGTACCAGGTGATTTGCCTATTTTAAAGACACCTTATAGAATGGCGCCAATTGAGTTTCAGGAATTGAAGAAGCAACTCCAAGAGAATATTGATAAGGGATTCATACGCCCTAGTGCTTCACCTTGGGGAGCACCTGTTCTATTTGTTAAGAAAAAATATGGATCAGTGAGACTCTTCATTGATTATCGAGAACCTAAAAAGATCGCTATCAAGAACAAATATCCTCTCCCACGCATTGATGACTTATTTGACCAACTACGTGGAGATCAATACATTTCCAAGATTGATCCTCGTTCAGGGTATCATCAATTTAGGGTCAAAAGGGAGGATATACCAAATATGGCTTTCCGTACAAGGTATGGACACTATGAATTTATAGTGATGCCATTTGGTCTTACTAATTCCCCTGCTATCTTCATGGATCTGATGAATAGATTCTTTAGAGACTATCTTGATCAGTTTGTGGTAGTCTTTATAGACAATATTCTTGTATATTCAAAGAGCAAGGAAGAACTTGAAGATCACTTGAGAATTATATTGAAGACCCTGAGAAAGGTGAAGCTTTATGCCAAATTTACCAAGTGTGAATTTTGTCTTCAAAAAGTTGCATTTTTTGGTCACATAATCTCAAAAGAAGGGATATCTATGGATCCAGCAAAAATAGAGGTTATCGAAAGATGGTCGAGACCAACAAAAGTAACTGAGATCTGAAGTTTTCTTGGTTTGGCTGGATATTATTGACATTTTGTGAAAGATTTTTCACAATTATCTAATCCAATCACCAAGTTGACTTGGAAAGGAGTTAAGTTTGTTTGGACTGAGGAATGTGAAGAGAATTTCAAGGAGTTGAAAAGAAGGTTATCCAGTGCACCTGTGCTCATACTTCCTTGTAGTGTAGAAAGGTTTGTGATCTATAGTGATGCATCCAAGAAGGCATTGGGGTGTGTTCTTATGCAAAATGATATGGTGATAGCTTATGCATCACGACAGTTGAAAATCCATGAGAAAAATTACCCAACTCGTGATTTGGAGTTAGCTACGGTAATATTTTCATTAAAGATTTGGAGGCATTATCTTTATGGAGAAAGGTGTGATATTTATACTGATCATAAAAGTTTAAAGTATATTTTCACACATCAGGAGCTGAATATGCGCCAAAGAATATGGTTGGAGCTGATTAAGGATTACAACTGCTCAATTCATTACCACCCTGGGAAAGCCAACAAGGTGGCAGACGCATTAAGTCGACAAGACCATTCCAGTTTATCCATGATGAGGATCACAAAAGATCCAATATTTATAGATTTACAAAGGATAGATCTTGGAATTATAATGTAAGGTGGAAAATCATATCTTTCTCAAATGAATGTTCAACCATCTATACATGTGAATATTAAAGAGGCGCAGAAAGAAGATGTCAAGTTACAAAAGAAGGTGAGAAATGTTCCTGAATTCAACCTTGATTGTGATGGGATAATAATGTTTAGGAATTGGGTTTGTGTTCCTCCCATCCCAAAATTAATGAAGGAGCGACTGGATGAGGCTCATATTTATTCATTCTCTATTCATCCTGGAAGCACGAAGATGTATAGGGACCTGAAAGAGTACTTCTGGTGGGATGGCATGAAAAGAGATGTTGCTAAATTTGTCTCTCGATGCTTGGTTTGTCAACAAGTTAAAGTTGAGAGACAGAAGTCCAAGGGGATGTTACAACAATTACCCATACCTGAATGGAAATGGGAAAACATCACTATGGACCTTTTCACTGGACTTCATAAAACATCCAAAGGCAATAATGTTATCTGGGTCATAGTTGATCGTCTTACAAAGTATGGACACTTCATTGCTATTAGAGAGTATTTCTCTCTAGATCATCTTGCCAGGATATATGTAATAGAAGTGGTAAGATTTCATGGAGTACCACTTTCTATTATATCTGATCGGGATCTGAGGTTTACCTCAATGTTCTGGCGAAGTATTCACCATACTCTGGATACAGAGTTGAGTTTCAGCACTACTTATCATCCTCAGATAGACGGTCAGTCTGAGAGGACAATTCAAACTCTAGAAGATATGTTGAGAGCTTGTTTTATAGATTTAAAAGGTGGTTGGGATCAACACCTACCTTGGGTGGAATTTTCTTATAATAATAGCTTTCACTCCAGTATTCAGATGGCTCCTTATGAAGCTCTCTATGGAAAGAAATGTAGGACTCCAACTTGCTGGGATAAAGTTGGGGAAAGAAAGCTATTAGGACCTGATCTTTTTGATGAAATGGAAGAAAATGTCAGATCTATTCAACAACACATAAGAGCAGCTCAGAGTCAACAAAAAAGTTATGCCAAAAACCGAATAAATGACCTAGAGTTTGAAGTGCGTGATAAAGTGTTCTTACAAATATCTCCTTGGAAGAGAGTAATGAGATTTGGAAAGAAGGGAATGTTGAGCCCTAGATATATCGGTCCTTTTGAATTTATGGATCGTGTTGGGAAGGTAGATTACCAATTGGATCTTCCACCGAATCTCTCTCTAGTTCATGATGTGTTCCATGTATCTCTCCTGAGAAAGTACATACCTGATCCTTCACATATACTAAGTTCAGAAGTTGTACCTCTGGAACAAGATATTTCTTATGAAGAACAGCCGATAGAGATTCGGGATCGTAGCGAAAAAGTCCTACGGAACAAGACCACTCGCTTGGTGAAAGTTTTATGGAGAAACCACGAATTAGAAGAAGCTACATGGGAACTTGAGGATACGATGAGGGAGAGGTATCCTCATCTGTTTGTTATGAATTGACGAATTTGAGGGAGAAATTCATTTTAAGGGGGGTAAAATGTAACACCCTGATATTTTATGAGAAGTATATTTTTTTATGTAATATGTTATACGGAAAGGAATCTTCCACTACACACAACACTAGATTGGCTTGCGTTACACGCAATCGCGACCTTCCTCGATAGCGTGTGTAGTAGGCAATACCGAGTTTCACTAAACAACGATATATTATAATATTATAAACTAGCCGTTATAAATACTATTAAAATAATTTTGAATTTTATAACATTATAATTCATCTTATACATTTTCTAGAATGAGGTATGAAAACACAATCAGTTTTTTGGATAAAAGAATTATTTTTCGAAAAATGCAGTTTTACCTCCTTTTGATGGCGCAACCACATTAAATCTAGTTTTTGACAAGTTTATAAGTTCAATTTGACAAAATAAAATTCTTATTTAGAATCAGGATATAAAAAATTACTTTGGATAAATTTTTCATATTATTCTGATAACTTTCATATTTTAATGAATAGTAAAAACACTTTATATTTTAATTGAAAACAACTTTTTTTCATCGCAATACTTTATATGGTTAAATTATAATATTGAATGTTTTAAAGTATAAATAGAATATATTTTTACCATTTAATATAATTTATGTCATTATCATTAATTTTACATTGAATTCATAGGTAAAAACATTTCAAACTTTGGCAATGTTTTAACTTTTAAAACCCGTTTGCTTAACAACGAGATCAATTTTAAATTAATTACTGCAACTTCTGGGTTTTGAATTTTGAAAAAATGGATTCCATATTTGTAATAAGTGGGTCCAAATTATGTTAATAGGTTACTTTTATTTTTTTGATATTATGAACAGTAACTACGGTAATTTTTATTTACTATGGTTAAAGGTAAATAGGGTAATTCAAGGTTAAAAGAATATTATAATAATTCAAAATTACCTTCACACTTGTCCTAACCTTATTAGATGAGTAGTGGCCAACCATGGGCATCCTTGGGTCGATTTTGATACCCCATTGAGCCACTTGGTAGTGACAATGACAATTTGGATTAATTAATTTAATGTAAAGACAAAATTGACATTAACAAATATCTTTTAGTAATTAATTTATATAAGGGGTTATATAAATTATAGTTTCGACTATAAATATTCATTAGAAAGATAAAAAGATTTCATACATAATGGTATTTTATTTGTAATTTTTATACAATAAATAATTTAATTTATTTATGACACAATGGTGATGCAGTAATTATCTTATTAATTAAATATTGACATAATTGATGTTATAAATACCCAAAAAAATGTAATTTGGTTATTTTTATGAATTCCAATAATTTTATATGTTACTATGAAATGTTAGTATTTATTTTATTAACTTTTTTTAACTAATAATTCTGTTATGATTTTCACAAAAATCAATTACCAAATAGTTTCAAAATTGACATAAAATAGTTTTTAAAAACATATTATATTATTAATTGTTATTATATTTATAAAAATATAAGTTTCGGCCAAGATACTTATATCATGATAGGTGTATCATTAATGGACCACTTGGGGTCTCTTTGATGTATATGGTAATTTTATTAACTATATAATATAAAAATACAAAGTGACATGGTAAATGTCAATCTAATTAACTAAGAGTTAAAACTAAAAGCTAAGGTTAATATAATGACCTAAACTTGTCTAAATTCTATTGTATGAGAGTATTTCGACCCATCCCTACCATAGATTATAAATAAATCAATTTGGAGCTATTAAAAACTGAATATGACTTTATAATAAAATAATAGTTTTTGTTTTTCCAAAGGTGCCCCTCTCCTCCCTTATAAAAGGGCACCTCCTCCCTCTCTTCCTCACACCAATTTGAGCCTTCAAGCTCAGCCAAACCCTGACCATTTCACATACACACTTCTTTAGAAACCTTCTAGAGGTACTGGTCTTCTCAAAATACCAACTCTAGTGCCTTAAGAGAAAGTTTAAAGGAGGCACTTTGAGAAAGAGGTAATACCTTCTACAGTTTTCTTCATGTTCCATTCTTCTTCTACTCCATCTTCTTTAGTTGTTTCATTATGAGGTAATAACATAAGTATCACTAATATACTGATATTATATTATAAATATGAAAAAACCCTATTTCACCTCTTATCCATCCTACGGAAAACGAAATCACCGCGTGTGTGTACGTACGGAATACCGTCTCCACGCCGTGGTGTAATCTGTTTTCCACCACCACCTTACTTGGATGGGTATAATGGTTCAAATAGATAACTATATATGATTATTGTAAATTTTTATTGATTCTGAAATAGTATACATACACTCCAATACAATTCCATGATCATGGGAACGATATCATCACTCGCGCGTACGTACGGCCTACCGTCTCAACGATGTGATGCGACTCGTTCTATATGATCCTCATTGAATAATGATTATATAAATGAATTGAATGAATTAATATGATATATATTACACTTATACCATTCTGTAAATGATGTATCTATATCCTATAAAGAGGAATAAGAATTTATTCGACAAAACACGCATAAGAACAAAAAGTAATAAACACCCGAATAACAATTAGTAATGAAATATTACTAATAAGAATATAATAATATGACCATATATAATATCATAAAAATACTTATGATTCTGGACTAAGTCAATATCATTATTTAAATCATTATACAGGAGTTTCAGACACTTACGAAGCAAATCGGACCTAAGGTAAGGGACAATCTCGCAATCTCAATTTTTATCCGAGGTTGTTTATACTTCAGAATTTACTGGGGAATATTTATCATCCACATCCTTGTTTCCTCAGTATGTAATAATATTTATATCCTACTAAAATTGTTTAAATCCAATTTTACCCTTATGTGTGTTTTTAGTAAAAGATATTAAAGGAATGTTTTGTCATTTTTCGTACGAGGTACTTTTTGACTTTTCCGACAAAAGTACGAGAAAAATGTTTTTTTAACTTATACGGCATGAATGGATTTTTAAAACATTATTTCCAAGAATCTTCCTTTACAAGTTTTCAAGTTTATTTTTAGTCAACTTCTTTTAGTTTAAAATTGTATGACATGTTAAGAAAGGAAAATTGTTTTTGAAGTAGAAAGGAAATTTTCCTCAAGAATGGAGTTCAAGTGTTTTATCAAAATCATTTTCCATCTAAGATAATATAGGGTTCTGTTTCTATCCCTATTATTACATTTATTTGATTATGCTGTGATGGAATTATTTTTATGAATTCCTTTATCTTATATGAATTGTTTTATTATGCCATGATGTTTAAGAATCCCATTTTTATTACATGGGTTATGCAGTGATGTATGATTTATGATTTTGTGGTACACATAAGAATGGTATCATTATGAGATGGGTGGGACCTATATCTCCCTCCAATAAATTGGGTAAAGATTTTTATCTCATGAGATAAACATGGATGAAACAGCAGGTTAATCCGGTTCAGTGAAACAGGACTGAAACGAGGAGTGAACTCGGTTCAGAAATGGACTTTGTCCGCTAAGATAATCTTGGCTATGAGTCTTGACTACTAAGAAATTATTCTCTATGATAATGTGTGTATGACACAAAGTTTCATGTTTTATGTTATGATTATTGGAATTACATTTCACTTATATGATTTATCCCATGATATGACATTGTGATTTCTTTTGCAGGTTAAGATTTCCAAAATGTTATGTTCTTATGAATATGATGTGATTGATTTTTCTTTTGTTTACCCTTACTGAGAATTTCAGCTGACCCTTTTGTATGTTTTATTTCCCCCAGGTTAGGAATAAGGTTATTAAGTAGGATATGCCAAAAGGGACTCTAGATATGATGAAATAAATGGGAGACAATGTAGATGATTTATGAACCAGTTGTTTATGTTTCCCAGTTTCTAAAGACACTATACATATACGGTCCTTTCATGGTTTTGTTATATGTTGTAATAAGTGTTCTTCAATTTTGAAGTATTAAAAATGTATGTAAAGTATGGGTCGTTATATTAAGAATAATAGTGTCTCAATACATGTTTTCATTGTTAGGGTTTACATAATTTGGGAAATATAATTATAAGATTTTAGATAAAATTGTTATTGAAAGTCTATTTAAATGTAAATATCCATGAAACATGGTTTTAGAAAAACACAAAACATAGGGATCCCAAAAAATATGCCTTCAATGTTAATTGAAAAAAATAAAAAATTATTTATAATTTTTCAACTTTTGTATTATTAAAACCTTTTATATTTTATAAAAAGTTGGGAACCAAGATAATATTTCACAATAACCCATGTGAGGGACAATGTGACAATTTCTTGAACAACACTCCAAATGTAATGGGATGTGGAGTTCAAAACATTATAGAGAATATTTGGAGATTTATCCAGATATGGAAAATAACCTAAACAATTAGTAATGAACTACATCACCTAATAAGGATAAATTGGTTATAAAATCTTTTATTCGGGAATGAACACTAATGTTTATTGGATGTTATAATCCACTTTTTATTGAATAGTTGGTTAATTCAATAAATGATGTATTTTCTATTCTCCATTGTTACTAGAAAGAGATGGTCACTCTAGCAATATTTCGTTTATATGGTGATTCCAATAAATGGTGGGTGTTTATAATGAATACTAAGATGATATATAAAATGGATTAAATTGAATGTGAAGCATTCATGAAAATATTTCTTAATAATTATTTCCCACAAACTTGTCGGCCAAATATAGAGGGAGACTTCAAAGAGATTAAAAAATGATATAGAATCTATATCATCATATGATGAAACATTTAGAAGTACTTAAATATCTAATTAGGGTTTATTTATCAACTATGATAAAAAAATAGATAGATTATTTTGTGTCTTAAAATCTCACATATGAAAGGATCTGGATACCTGAGACATTCCTAATTATGAATAGGTTGTTCGATGTGATCTTAATATAGACATGGATGTTAATGAATGGTCCCATGGATATGGTGATATGAAATGATTGATGGAGTTTCAATTTGGAGGTTCTAATGAAAAAGGAATAAAGAAGGATTAATCACCCACATGTCAAAAATTTGGGAAGAAGCATCATGGGAACTAGCTCAATGGGATAGGGAAATGATACTTGTGTGAGAGAGAAGGACACCAAGATCATAAGTGTGAAAGAGGCATGAAGAGTATGACCAGTGTGATGGATTAATGGAAATAACCACCCATTTTTTATTGCTTTAACAATAGGGATCATGGGAACTATGAAAGCGAGTGCACTAATCCATTGATCCTAGAGGGTAATCTGTGTTAGCAACCACTATATATAAAGGATAATGTGAATGATTATTCCATCACCACTGTTGGTGTAGAACATAAAAATGAATTTTTATAATTTACACTTACCATTAAATAAATAATGGTAATATTTTTCTTTAATTCTATTTTTATGATTTTCGTTATATCCTGGACGTTTTCTAGAACTGTTGAATGGAAGCCTTGATAGCTGTAAGTAGACATATCATTATAAACACCATGTAGTGAAATAAATTCAACACAATAGTTTTAATTTTCTCATGTATAAAATTATGGGTTTTTTCTTACCAAGAATATAAAAATACTTCCTTTTTCGGGAATCCGATAGTATACTGGGCATGGATTGGATCTCATTATATAGAGAACACATCAAGTGTAGGGAGAAGTAAATCTCTGACAACCCTTATCTTTATTGAATATTAATTCATGATTTATTGAAAAAAATTACACATAGAAAAATAAATAATATTTATTTGTATAGTTTCATTGAGAATTAGTTACAATACATAATAACTTAAAACATGGAATACGTCATATTTATTAAAAACTTCCTAAAAATGATTGTACTTAAAAAAATATTGGAGAACCTGGGTACAAACATAAAAAATGGGTGAGATATAAAGTTTTTTTAAGGGAATATAATGGCATAACCTGAATAAAAAATACTTGTAAGACAATAGGAATATAAATTGGGAATAAAAGGAGTTAGAATCACAAACATGAACAATGAGGTATGATATAATATGATATTCATAAATACAATAAAAGAGATGTGGAAACAACATAAAACATTGCATTATAAACATAGGTCAAGGATAACCCCCATGAAATCCTGATGGAAAAAGTCCCATGATGGATTAAGTTCACATTATAATATCATTCCTGACTTTACATGAGAATAAAACATTATTCAATGCTTTGGATCACTATATAATTCTGGTTAAACTCATCACTCTTATTTCATTCTCATATTTATGTGTGCCACATAGATCATACTACATGGATTAAGTCATAATAATATTTTATTCCAAGATCAAGGAGTTTGGAATAAATATATTCAAGTACCCATTAATGAAGAATATGTTCATAAATGTTAAAATCCATGAAAGAAAATGGGTACGGTTATTCAATACACATTTTTTTTTGCATGGAAAATGGTGATGAAATTTCAATAGAATAACATGGGCATATGAATATTCTCGGGAGGGCATGATAAAATAGAAAAGAGTCAATAATAATTTAGACATAAAATTGGATATAATGGAGATATGGAATAACATATCGCAAAATTATAAAATAATGATTACGAACATAAGATAAAGGATATACATAAATCAATAAGAGACCGAAAAGAATCCTTACTATGAGATTGTGACTCCAAATGCTTGGGTTGATATTCTTGAGAACTTGGTGGAACCTTGGGAGGACTCTAGAGATGGGAGTTAAGAGTTAGGATGTTCTCCATGGATTTTTAGTGGAGATAAATGGGATCCTAGGATGTTTTATATTGTAAATGAGTGGGGAATTCTTTATCATTTCTCAAAAAATGGTTTTTTAATATATGTAATAAAATAACCAAAACTAAAAACCTTAACATGGTTTTCCAAAATTGTGTAATTAAAAGTGGAGATTTTCTCATTATTTTAAAGTCTATGTTATTAACTTATAAAAATAAAACCCTTTCTCATGTGAAAGTGAGTCATGTCCTTAAATATATGATTTTAAAATATTAAAACGCATTATATGTTTTAGAGAATTCATAATCGATTTATAAAAAAAAATAAAAAACCTAAAAACCATATTATTTATAAATGAAAAAATATATTTGGTCATGGATATCATTTATAGTATTATGGCATTGTTTTTTTCATTTTGATGTCATAATACACTCTGTAAATATATACTATATTTAATTTTTACCCGAAAATTTTAATTTCTCTGGAAAATATGAAAAATTCACCATTGGATAATTTTGAAATTTTGAATAAAAAATAATATTAATTTTTTAAAAATAATTTTATTAATATGTGAGTTAATAGTTTTCAAACCCAAATAAAAATTACTTTTGACATCATAAAAAGTTTATGATCATTTATATTTAAAGAAATATATATTAATAATATTGTATTAAAATATTATTTATTTCAAAATGAAATTATTTCATAAAGAAAATACTTAATTGAATTTGAATGTTAACCAAAAACAAATTTTTTTTACTATATAGAAATCAAAATCATTTAGATAGTTAAAATAATAAAGTGAAAATATATTCATTATTCAATACAATATTCATGTTAATATTATTAGTGAATTGATACATATCCCTTTAATACACCATCAAATTCCATAAGAGTAAGGTACATGAATGTGATGCATTCATGGGGTGATTCGATGTACATCATTTGGGTTTTGATCTCGAGGATCTTGATCTTATCTTGTAAATGGGTTTTCTCATGCTAATATTGTTAGATCTCAGCTTCATCTCGATCATGGGAAAATCCCAATAATTTGATCTCCCATGGAATATCAAATAAATGGGATTCATATGCTGTGATCATTCTAGTTGAGGACATCACATCCTTTTTATGAAAATTGGATTTATTAAAATCCAATTTTAATACTAATCATATGATCGCTATTAATTAACTTTATTATTAAAGGTTATGATTCTTAACAGTATTTTAAATCAATTATGAAATAAAATATCCAAATAAGTGTTTTTGTTTTCTATAACCAAATTACATATAATGAAACATAATTAAATTATATGAGAAATTTTATTTATAATCTTCAGGATGATACAAAACATCATTTCAAATTTTGAACCATCCAATGATAATCTATATGTGAAAGGAAGATCATGAATCTTCTTTCTATGTTCCATCAACGCTCTTAGTGTTAATATCCTATAATGAAGAATACCTTTCCCAAATGGTAGAGTAATAGGAAGATATCAAAATAGAGGAAATTCGCATTTTTAGGGAATACGATAACATATTTCAAGAAGTGTTACTGAGAGTTCCCTTAGATTGTGAGGTAGAGTTATAAAAAAATATCATAAATAGTTCCAATCCTATCTCTAAATTTCAATATAGGATGGACCATATCAAACAATAGTAGTTAAAAAAATTTCTACAATATTATTTTGTCAGAAGGTTCATACACCCCAGTGCATCTCCATAGAGTGAACCATTTCAATTTATAAATAAGATGTATGGATAAATGCGGTTGTACCACAATTATTGAGAGATCAACACAATCACTATAAATAAAAACTATATTCTTCCTAGAATCTATGACTTGTTAAACCAACTACAAGGATATTAGTAATTCTTAAAGTTATATCTTATTTATGGATATCATCAACTAAAGTTTAACAATTTATATATCTAGGAGACTACTTTCCATATAATTTATGGTCACAATGAGTTCATTGTGACACCCTTCAAACTTAATACTACCCGAAAAATCTTCATAGACATAATGAATAGTGTATTTTGATACAACCTTGATAATTTTTTGATAGTTTTTATTGAAGATATTATTATTTAATCCTATGTAATGGATGAAGATAAATAGAATCTAAGGATTTTCTAAGAGTCATCATGGAAACAAAATTATATGTTATGTTCTGCATGTGTGAATTTTGGATATAGAGGGATGATTTTTTGGTGAACCTGATCCCATGTGATGGAATTAATGTGCACACTATAGAGAAATATTCAATTGAGGAATGGTGTAATCCCACTAGAATCAAGGACATATATTTTTTTGTTGGATTAATTGGGTAATTATGAGGTATTTTGAAGAAGTTTACATGATTATCTATCTCTCTAACTATGATAACATGGAAATGGGTAAAGTAGTTATAGATTGAAAATTGATATTAAATATATATAGAGTTTAATAAGAGCTTAATCATTAAACATATACTCACACTACAAACATGTGGATAAGGTTTTGTGATATAGAGTGATTCTTCAATGACATTATTGTGTTTTTCACTCATTCTGAATGATAAATTGATAAACTATTCCACAAGACAATTGATGATCCCTGAGAAGAACTACCTGACACATGATATAGATCTGTCATCCATGGTCTTCACTCTAATTATTTGGTGACACTACCTCTATTGTAAAAATTTTGATATACTTTTTTATCACAAAAGAATAATGTATATATTCACATAGAAGGATCTCAACATTCATCAGATAAAATGTTTAGAGCTAATATGGGACTGAAATTTCTTTATTCACTTCCATTAAAGAAAGGAAAAAAATTTATATGCTAATCTCTATAGTAAAGAACATGCTTCTCTATCCATGATACATATTGAGAGATACTCTATCTTCATGGATATGCAAGGGATAGGTCGGGAAATCATAAAGGTAGGGAATAAAACTTACCTTTCCCAAATGATTTCTGAATCATATATCCCAATGAAGATGAAGGAGGCACAAAGGGATAATATGGACCTCAAAAAGAAGGTAAAAAATTTAAAGTAAGTGAAGCTAAATGAGATCCACATCAATGAAAATAGTGTCATTTGGATTGGAATAATTATTTTTATAACTTCATCCCCTGAGATTAAAATGGAGTAATTTAACAATGAACAAATATAAACTTTCTCTATCCATTCAATATGTACTAAGATGTACTATAATATTCAAGATCACATATGGTGGGATAAAATTAAAATGATATTTTGGATTATATATCAAGGTTCCTAGTTTGTTATAAAGATATAGTAGAGCGAAAAAATTTCAAAGGGATGATTCAACCATTCACTATAACCAAGTCAAAATTATGGAATGTCACCATGATCATTGTATCTAGTTTCCTGAATAAATTAAAATTAAATAATGTGATATTGGTTTTAATTGATCAAATCACCAAGACTAGCCACATTGTCAACATTTGGGATGATTTACACCTAGATAAGCATGCTAAGATATAAGTAATGGATGTGGTGAGGATGCATGAGATTCTATATTTGATAATTTTTAATCATGATCAATGGTTCAAATATAAATTCCAATGAATTATTAAGAATTATCTCAATACTGAATTTCAGTACAACCTATCATTTCAAAATTGATATCCAATATGAATGGATTATCCAGATTCTTGAAGAAATTCTAAGAACCTGCTCACTGGAGTTCATAGGCCGATGGGATTAACATCACTCATGGGTTAATTAATCATATAAAAACATTATCCACTAGTCTATTCAAATGGATCCATATGACTCTCAGTATGGGAAGCGATATAAAAATCAAACATGATTACATGAGTTTGGGTAATGAAAGAAACATGGACCTGATCTTGTGATAGTGTTGATAGAGAAGGATCAAGCTATCCAAAAACATATAAAAGCTATTCATCTTTTGATAAATATCTATGTTAACAAATGTCAAAGAAAATTGGAATTTAAATATAGAGAAAAATGTTTCCATTTAATATCACCATGAATTATAGTCATGTGGTTTGGAAGGAAAGGTAATCTTTGGCCAAGTTACATTATCCACTTTGCGATCCTTGATCACATAGGAATAGTGGAATATCAGTTATCACTTCCACCATGTATGAATCACGTTCCTGACATTATCCAAATATGAATCATAAGGAGATAAAATCTAATCCCTCACATGTAATGAATTTTGGGGTGTCACTACAAGAGAATGTACTCTCATATGAAGATCAGATGGTAAAGATCATAGATCTGTGAGACAATGTTCTACACAAAAAGACAACTAACATTGTCAATGTGTTATAAAGGAACCATAACTATGAAGAGGTAACATGGAAACCCTATGAAACTATGAATGAAAATTTCCCACAACTATTCCTAAAAGAGAATTAACATTGAAATTTTAGGGGTTAAATTTCCAAGGGGGGAACAATGTGCCAACCCACACATTATAAATGATATTTATCTTTTGAGATAAATGTGTGTTATAATATATTATATAGTATTACAGACATAATTAAACCTATATCATTTTATTTAATTATTATATATTGTTAAATTAAATATAAATTTAAACTAATAAAAATTTAAAATAATACAATTGGAAAAAATATATAAAATATAAAATCTAAAAGGGGAAATATTACTTACCCCAATTAGTTGTAATCATCTTCCCCATAGCCAAAAATACTATAAAATATTTATAAACCAATCAACATTGTATTATTCTGATAAAATAAATATATTTTTGGAAAATATAAAATGAAAATAGTCGATGTGTGACTTTTTGAAATTTTATGATATACATCATTTACATGTGAATAATCGATATACAGTTTTTCACATAACTTGTGTATCTTAATTTTCATAATTAATTATGAAATAATGACCTAATACTTTATAGAACATTACGTTTGGACATGATATATTTAATTTCATAAATCAGACATTGAAATAAAATAATCTAAATTTTAAAACCTAAATAGTACTTTCCAAAACCAAAAGTCATAACTGATCCCTTAAAATAACAATTTATCCCTCTCAACACTTTTCATTTAAATAAACTAGTTAATTTGAATTATAATGATTGTTAATGTCCTAAAAATAATTATTATATATTTATATTTGGCCTATATTTTATAAAATTTATTGTTAAATGTTTTACATTTGATATATTATTTTATTTAATACTTTACTCTTAAATTACTTTTCTCCCCAAGTATAATTAACCCCACTCCCTATCCCAATAAAATCATTGATCCCATTCATATCAAAGCCTACCCTCTTCCAAAATATTTCATATCATGCCCCCATAAAATCCTTATAATAGTAATGGAGTAATTCAAATATAAACACCAAGGTAGTTTTATTTCCATATAATAGAATCTACACCAATCATTAAGTATGTTTTGATCAACTCTTTTATTTTCTATTGATTCTTCTTATTCTATTTTTTGACCACCCCTTTCTCATAAAAAACATATAATAATAATTATTCGTAATGTTAAAATTATATTAATGATGTTAACCCTGTGACTTTATCTTGTCTATGATGTATATAAATTTCAGACATCCCTTTCCTGCTCTTTTGACAATGTCCCATCAAAGGTATGTTAACCACTATAGTACGCCCAGTTTCTTGTAAGTAACCCTTGTTTTATGATTTTTAAGTGCATGAAGTTATGGGAGATGATTGGGGAAAGTTTGGGAGACTTTTAAAGCATAAAATGGAAAAATGTGGGGACACACGGGCTACGAACGGTTTGACAAACCATGCAGAAGCCATGCTGGTGGTGGTCTCTTGGATAGTGGAGAGTTCATGGAGTGCGCACAGTTTTGGAAAACCATACGATGAGGTCGTAAGTGAAGGATGTCCAAGGCAGAAGCTACCACACGGTTTGTAAAACCGTGTGGTCACTTAAAATTAGATCCTAAAATTGTGGATCTAATCTGTTTTTCCTCTAATTGCCTCATTAAAGCCTATAAGTGGCCCTAACTCAGGATTAATCTCCCTTGAAGGTTGGGGGACTTCTCCCAGGGGTTATAGAGGTGATTCGAAGGGTTTTCTTGGAGAATCGAAGCCGGATTCTTAAGTTATGTGACCGTTCTTGATGGTTTCTAAGATCTACTTCTCCTCTTCTCACTTTTTCTTAGAACTATGACTTTTATGGGTCGATATAAGGGTGTGGATGCCAAATATGACAAGTTTTTGTCTTTGTTGTGTTAGGAGGAGATATCTAAGGAGGATTCTTGGAGTTTTGACCCGGCGTCCTTGAGCGTTCTTCATCTATTTCTTGGTTTCACCTTTTTGTTGAGGTAGGTGGCTTCACTCTTGACTCCTCTTGCTAGAATTGGTTGGATTAGTTTTAAATTGGTTATTTTAATGGTATTGTTTGTAAAAATCATGGAATAAATATCATTTAGGGATGATTTATGGTTTGATGAAATTGTGAAATCATGGTGATTTTTTGTGAAAAACGATTTGGCTATTTGAATTTAAAATGTTGATTTTAAATTATGAAATTGCTGAATTTGTAATTGGTTTGATGAGAAAAGGGATTTCAATAAAAGGGGTGGTTTATTAAAATGGGTTACGATTGAAATTATTTTTATTGATTTGGGTTTTCAATAATAAGGGAGTTTTATTGAAATGGTTGAAAGGTTTTGAACACACTTGGTTTTGGGCATGGACTTGCATGGGTCGTGGTGTGTGTTCATATGCATTGGGATAGATAAGGGTGAGAAGTCCCCCCATAAAAATTTTGGGAAGGATAAGGTCTTGAATTATCCTCGTCATGGTAGGTCACTAAGTGATGACTTAGTAGAAGGATAGCTCACCACTCGCGAGTATTGGGAGGTCCGGGTTGCATGCATGCTTGATTTCACAGGTTTGTGAAATGGCTGGGTATGCCAGAACGGGATTTTTGTGAAATGGCTTGGAAATTTGTTTGGTTATTTTTCTGGAAAAATAACATGTTGGAAAAGCCGGTTTTAATTGCACTTTGATACCTTTGCACATGGATGGTTATGGAAAACTAGTTTATAGTTAGTTATAAACTTCTTGGGTGAAAATTATTTATATAAACTATTTTTGATATAAATGTGGATAACTCTTCTATCCTAGTGGAGTGAGTTGGGAAGTAATTGGGGAAAACCTACTGAGTTTTTATACTCACCCCTTCTTTGGAACTTTGTTGCTTTTGCAGATTTTGTATTCTGTGACACAGGTAAAGGTAAAGCATCTCGTTACTAGTGGATTGTGGTAAATTTTGGGAGATGCTATGGAGCTTGGAGCTTGCAGACCACTAAGTCGTGGTGTCTATTGAGAGTCTTGTGTTGTTTTCACTCCGTTGTGTACTTTGATGTTTGGTTGGTCTTCCACTTTTGTGTACTTTGATGTGGTCTTTTGGAAATGAAGTTGATTTTGGTCTTCATTTGTTCTTGCATCATATAATGAATGGTTAATAGATGGGTTTTTTTTTCTTAAAGGGAAAATAGTCCCCCAATTGTTTTTGAAACCCTTCGGCATTTATTGACAGCCTTTGGCATCTTGGGGATGTCACTTAAGGGCCAGTAATGACTCATTGCACTCTCAAGCCAATGAGAATTGGCGGGTCATTACAAATGGTATCAGTTTGTTCGGTCCTTGCCTAACAGGTGGTCACCGATGTTCTTGGTCTTGGATTTGAAATTCCTTCTTGTATATTCCTTGAGTGGTCATATTAGACCTAAGTAGGATTGTCGGAACTTGAAATGTATAGCATAAAATGATGTAGCTAACCCGTTTATTTTGAACTTCAAGTTCCCAGGGTTTTGGTTACATAAGTGCTATGGATACACATCTAGGATGTTGGAAATCTCATTGTCAGGGGTTTAGCCAATGAGATTAGCATGACATGAATTGTAGAGGAATTAATTCCAACTAAGATTTTATATCTCATTGTAAATAATGAGTAAGAATTTTTTGAAAAGTGCCAATTTGTTTGAAAAATGCAGAAACTGTTTGCAACCGAAAGACATTGAAAACAGGGTATTTTGGTGTATTTTGAAAATGGATTGATTTTAAAAAGAATTTTGAATGTTTTCAAAAATGGTTGAACATGGAAAAAGGTTGTTTGAGAACAATTTTGTGATCATTGATGTGATAGAATATGAAATTCTAAGCCAACAATTGCTAGAGAGTGAGATTGAAGGAGTTTTTTGTTGCTTTAGAAAATGACACCTGGTAGGCGTCGTCGAAACCAACCCGAAGAAGCTGCGGAGAATGTGGTTGCACCTGAACCACGTGTTACCCAAGAGATAGTTCAGAGTATCGTTCAAGCATTCCAGGTTGTGGACACGGTAAATCAGAGGGATGAGTTAAGGCATGTAGACCATTCTGTCCTGTTCCAGAAGCAAAACCAACCCATCATTCGGGGTGATTCTGAACCAGAAAAGGCCGAGGTGTGTCTGGGTAGGATGAATCGTATATTCGATTTTATCGGCACACTAGTATAGTTGAATGTAAAGCTGGAAACGTATATGCTAGAAGATCTTGAACGATAGTGGTGGGAGCTTGTGGTACAAGCTAAGGTGAATCAAGTCCTGAGTTGGGAGGATTTTGAAGAATTATTTAACAAACAATTATATCCTCACACGTTCAAGATCTAGAAAATGAAGGACTTCTTCAGCTTGAAATAGATGAGCCTCTCTGTCACAGAGTATACGGTTATGTTCATGAATATAGTCCATTTTTCACCAGATGTAGTAGAAACTGCTTCTTTGAAGGCATGAATCTTCGAATCGGGGCTAAGGTAAAAGATTCGATCGAAGATTGTGGTGCTCTGTATTTCTGATTATACAGAAATGGTGAACAGAGCAAAGGTTGCTGAACGTGACATCTCGAGATTGATAGTAGGAGGCATGATGATGCCCATGGGAACGTGATTAGACAAAAAAACACATTTTATAATTACATTTTATTGGGATTAAAAGTTCATTTTTGATCATATGGGCCTGAGTTAGTACATTTTAATTTTAAACATCCACTCTCATCAATTGGGCACTTCATGCCTAATGTACACCAATTTAGGCCCAATGACTCATCTGATTTTATTGAATGTAATTATTCATGTTTTAATATTATATTTTTGTAAATGTATCTTCACTTAAAATTTAAATATTTCTCATTCAGGGATCAAGGAAAGATTCATAAAGGATGATGAAGATATTTGGTGATGAAAGGAGACAATTCTGGTGATGGGAGATTGGACACCAACCCAAAGTTGAGGATGTGGGTCCCACAATACTATACCAATGAAGCCCAAATTTCTTGTGATGATAGAAGACATACAGGGAAACAAATCATTCTTCATGCCAATGTGCTAATTCGGTCTCCATGATGGTGATCAAGGCAGCCCAAATGGAAGATCAGAATCTAGGCCAGAATCTGTGGCCCAGAATGTCAGCCCAATGAATCTTCCATATCTCTCGAACCACAAAGTAAATTGGGATGATATTTTTCAGGCTGTTATAAGACATCCGGGGATTCATTTTTGTCTTCTATGGACCACTCGAAATCGGCCATCTAGAAGGACTTTGAAGCAGATCTGTCAAGTGGATGCAAGCTGGATGTCATCTCTGGTCAAGGGTGGAGAAGTCTCGTCTCCACCTACTTTACACCACCTATGCCTACCCTCATTTATTGGGATGACTTGGACTATTGGAGCTCGGCCTAAGGATCCAAATTTCCTATTTAAGGTAGTGGTGGTGAGTAGGAACTCATACCTTCTTTCATGTAATGTTATTATGCTCAATTTTCATTGTAATGCTTTCATTTACCCATGTAAGTTTCTTTTTGTATTTTTAAGTTCTTAATCCAATTACTTCTCTTCTCTTATTCCAGTTTCTATACTTAAATATCTAAAATCAAAAAAGCACAGTGATAACTCTGTGTGTTGGTGAAATAGTTCACACATAGGTGTGAATCCTATTCACACACATGGAGGAGTGCTCGTTATTTCCGCGGTTTTAATCTCTTCAATTCAATTCTTATAAGCCGTCTTCCGCCCACCATTGATAGTATATAATCAATGGAGGGCTAACCCTTTAATGGATTGATCTTAGGAAGATGCAAAGGCTGTATTGAATGTTATTTAATGCACTAATTGTTGTTAATTGGTTAAATAATTCAAGACTTCCATTCTTCAATTATTTTCGCTCCTCATCTTCACTGTGTTTGAAAAAGCTAATTCCAATTACTAAATTGACCATATACCTTGGAGAGATCATGAATCTGGTTCTTTAAGTGTGTTGGTGACTAGTAATTGAGTTTAGTTAGTATCTAACCAGAAAATGATGAAGGTAGTGTTATTTTGAAGAATGGTTTCATCAAGAATTAATAAAACCAAAAAAATTTCTAATGAAATAAAATGCATTCAATCCACCCAAGCATTACCCTAAGATCAACCCATTTCATTATAATTAAACTCAACTAAGCTTTTTAGTATTCTCCCAAAACACTTAAAAAAAAATCCAATTTGGCCACTTTATAGCCAAAAATCCATCCCTTAGGGTGTGTATCTTAGGTATCTTCTTTGGTCTCTGTGGAATCGACAACCCAAGCTACACTACAAGGACCGTTCTACCCTTCTTCTCTTGGGTAAATTTGGGCGTGAACCAAATTTTGGTGCCATTTCCGGGTACCAAGTAAGTACCTTAGATCCAAAAAAACCTTCTTTCCTCACCTCCATTCTTCTACTCTCACCCAAGATCTCTTATCTTGTCCCTTTCTCGCTTTTTTTGGCGCATGTCCGCCTACACCCGCGATTTCTCAAACAGACTAGTTAGGATGGAAAGTCCTAGGATAGGTGATTCAAGTGCACCTAGGGGATTTTTTAAATCAGATCCATATATTCTTGAAAATCCAAAGATAGAACTTGAAACAAGTCCAATGGAGGGTCATCTACAAAATCAAATTGTAAACCCTGGGGGGAATCAAATGGGAAACCAAAACCAAGAAGCTCCAAACTTAGGGAATGTACTTGATCAAACCATGAACGACTACCTCACTCCAGCTTGGACCAATGCCCCCTCATGCATTAGACACAATTCCATAGGAGACACCAACTACATATTCAAACCCCATGTCCTAAACCACCTTCCAACCTTTCATGGGATGGAGTCAGAAATTCCATACCATCATGTCAAAGAGTTCAACGACATTGTTGAAACCATGTGTCCCCCACATCAACTAGAATCCGCTAAGATGAGGCTATTTCCTTTTTCATTAAAGGATCGAGCTAAAAATTGGCTAAAAAACTTGATACCTTCATCAATCCACTCTTGGGACCAACTGCAAAGAAAATTCTTCAAAAAATACTTCCCTCATCACAAAACAATTGCACTTAAAAAGAGCATCCAAAATTTTTTTGAAAAAGAGGGAGAGTCATTTTATGAAACATGGGAGAGGTTCAAAGACACCCTAAACATGATTCCAAACCATGGGTTTTCCATCCCTGAACAAGTGACAATTTTCTATGAAGGGTTGGGTTTGGGTAATAAACAATTCATTGACATGATGTGTAATGGATCTTTTAAAAACAAGGCCCCAAATGATGCTTACGAGTATCTGGAAAGTCTGGCTGAACAAAACCAAACTTGGGGAACTACACCTTATTCTGAAAAGCCACAAAGAACCACTGGAATTCACACACTTAGAGAAGAGGAAATCCTTAGGGCTAAACTCGCAGCACTCTCTAGGAAGGTTGAAGAGATAGACCTTAGGAAAGTCCATGAAATCCAAAATGTAGACCTTGTTTTCACAATTTGTGACAAACATGACCATAAAACAGACAACTGCCCAACCATTCCATCCATCAAGGATTTTCTTCTAGGAGGACCCCCAGCGGAAGTCAATGCCCTAAACTTTCAAAAGCCCCAATACCAAAACACCTTCAATCCAAGGTACAATGACCACCCAGGCTTCCGATGGAAGGATAACCAACAACATAACCAACCACAAGGGAAAAATCCTTACCCTCAACAGAACAACCAAACCCATAATCAGTTTCAAACCCAACCTATCCAATACCAATAGCCACCAGTCCATTTTCAGCAAACCATTCCACCTTCAAAATATCCCCCAGGGATAAACCTATCTTCTCAAGCACCAACCCAAAATGTTCCACAAAGCCTACTAGAACAACTTTGAAAACAAATAGAAAGGATGAACTCAGAAGTCTCTTCCCTTAAACAAGAACTTCAAACAATCAAAACTGGGAAGGCACCCATGCCTACCCAAGCCATTCCACAACAAACAACAAGGGGAGAGTCAAGTTGCACTCAATCAAATCATGAACAATTGAAAGCAGTGACAGTCTTAAGAAGTGGGAAATCAATTGAAAAACCTGAACAAACCATTTCAGAACTATTAAAAGATTCAACATCACTTCAAAATGATGAAGAACAACCCACAGATTCTGAAAAAACCAATGAGAATGATAAGGAACCACAACCACACCAAACACTCAAACAACCTTCTCCCTTCCCTCAACGCATGAGGGGGAAATCCAGGCCTGAACTGAGTGAAACCTTGAGAGAAATCTTCTCTCAAGTCAAGATGAACATTCCACTCCTCGATGCAATACAAACCATACCAGCCTACTCAAAGTACCTTAAGGACTTGTGCACTTTTAAAAGGAAATTTTTACATAAAAACCAAGTCCTTTTGGATGCTAATGTGAGTACCACCATTCAAGGGACCATTACTCCAAAGATGAAAGACCCAGGTTGCCCTTACATCAATGTTGAACTAGGAGAGACAAAAGTTGTCAAGGCCTTGTGTGACATAGGTGCCAGTGTAAACCTCATTCCTTATTCCATGTATTGTCAGTTAGGGCTCGAAGAACTCCAACCCACATCTGTCACTCTTCAACTCGCTGATCGCAGTTTTCAGGTTCCTAAGGGGATCTTAAAGGATGTTTTAGTGAATGTTGAGAGTTTTATTTACCCTGCTGACTTCATTGGCCTTGACAATCATCCAATCTTAGGTCCTAGGGAGCAAACCCCAATCATTCTTGGCCGTCCTTTCCTTGCAACAATCAACTCTGTTATCCGAGTCCGAAATGGGAACATGACCATCACCTTTGGGAACATGATTCTATACTTGAACATCTATAATGAAAGCTCACAAATAGGATACGACAAGGACATTCATGAAGTAAATATGTTAAGAAGCATTGAAAATGAATCCATAGAACATAAAGAAATATTTGATGGATGTTTAAGTCAGGATGAGATTGATTTCCTTTGTTCACATGAAGGAAGTTTATCTCCTTGGCTCGAATCATTTTCAAATTGCTCCTATGATGATGTCTTAGGACCAACAAAAAGTGAAACCTTTCAGGAAAACACATTCATGGAGACAAATCAAACTCCCTTCCCTAACCCAAGTCAATACAATCTTGTGGATGAAACTTCTACACATGGGGAATCAATTCAATATGAAAATCTAGGAAACAAATTTGATCTTGATCCAATGCCCCAATCTTCTGCTGAAATTCTGAACCAACCTGATCTTGAGTTGAAGGAACTTCTTACTTCCCTCAAGTATGCCTTCCTAGGGAAAAATAAAACACATCCTATAGTCATATCTTCTTCTCTTAAAGCCAATCATGAGGGGATGCTTCTAGATGTCCTTAGGAAACACAAGAAATCCATTGCTTGGACCCTGTCTGATATTCCTGGGATTAGCCCACTTATTGGAACTCATAGGATTACTCTTGAATCTGAATCCAAACCATGCCATAAACCTCATAGGAGACTCAATCCAAATCTTATGGATGTGGTAAGGAAATAACTTCTTAAGTTTTTGAAAGCCGGTATCATCTACCCCATAGCTAAGAGTGAGTGGGTAAGCCCAATTCAATTTGTCCCAAAGAAAGCTGGAATCACTGTGATCACTAATAAGGATGGGTAAATTCTTCCAACTAGGTTGAGTAGTGGATGGAGAGTCTATATTGACTATAGGAAGCGCAACTCTTGTACCAAGAAGGACCATTTTCCCTTGCCCTTTATTGATCAAGTCCTCGAGCGAGTGGCGGGTCACCAATTCTATTGCTTCCTTGATGGGTACTCAGGGTACAATCAAATCGAGGTCTCCTTGGAGGATCAAGGGAAGACAACCTTCACATGTCCATTCGGCACCTTTTCCTTCAAACGCATGTCGTTCGGGTTATGCAATGCCCCTGGAACCTTCCAGCGGTGCATGATGGGAATCTTCTCATATATGGTAGGGGATTTTATAGAGGTATTCATGGATGACTTCTCTGTCTTTGGGGATACATTTGAGGGATGTCTTAGGAATGTGGAGAGAGTTTTGTCAAGATGTGAAGAAAATAATCTGGTCCTAAACTGCGAAAAATGCCATTTCATGGTAAAAGAGGGGTTAGTCCTTGGCCATATAGTCTCGGGTAGGGGAATTGAAGTTGATAAAGCAAAGGTTGACATCATTCGTCACCTTCCATCACCCAGAACTGTTAAGGATGTGAGGTCCTTCTTAGGACATGCTAGTTTCTATAGAAGATTCAATAAGGACTTTAGTTCAATATCTCGTCCTTTTTGTGCTCTCCTAGTAAAGGATGCTCTATTTGTTTGGACAGAAAGCTGTGAGGGTTCATTTTCAACCCTTAAATCCGCTCTCACCTCTCCTCCCATTATGAAATCGCCAAATTGGGACCTTCCTTTCGAACTCATGTGTGATGCTAGTGACTTTGTTGTAGGAGCTGTGTTAGGACAACAGTGTGATAAAACTCCATATGTCATTTCTTATGCAAGAAAATCCTTAAATGATGCCCAAATCAATTACATCACCACTGAAAAGGAGTTACTTGCTGTTGTGTTTGCCTTAGAGAAATTTAGGTCCTACTTCTTAGGATCACCCATCATTGTCTTCACCGACCATTCAGCTCTACAATATCTCTTCCAAAAACAAGATTACAATGCTAGATTGATTAGGTGGGTCCTTCTTCTTCAAGAGTTCGATTTAACCATTAAGGATAAAAAAAGGTGTCGAGAATGTTGTAGTTGATCACCTCTCTAGGTTGGAATTCAAAGACAACTCACATCACCTTTCTGTGTCTGATTCATTTCCTGATGAGAACCTCTATTCTATGAGTGATTGCCCTTGGTATGCTAACATAGCCAACTTCTTAGTTTCAGGGGTCATTCCAAAATTCTTAGGGACCCAATCTAGAAGAAAATTTCTTTCTGATGTCAAGAATTATGTGTTTGATGATCCATACCTCTACAAGTTCTGTCCTGACCAAGTCATTAGGAAGTGTGTGCCAGAATCTGAACAAGAGTCCCTCCTAATGTTCTGTCATAGTGAGGCTTGTGGATGTCACTTTTCCTCTATGAAAACTTCTGCCAAGGTTCTTCAATGAGGTCTCTTTTGGCCCACCCTCTAAAGGGACTCCTACACATTTTGTCAAAGCTATCCTAGGTGTCAAAAAGTAGGGTCCATCACAAAAAGGAATCAAATGCCTCTTACTTCAATATTAGTGGTTGAAATCTTTGACTGTTGGGGAATTGATTTCATGGGTCCCTTCCCAAACTCTGGGGGATATCTTTACATTCTCTTGGTTGTCGATTATGTCTCAAAATGGGTTAAGGCCATTCCTACAAAATCCAATGACCATCAAACTATGATTAGATTCCTTAAAGAAAACATCTTCTCTAGATTCGGGATTCCTAGGGCTATCATTAGTGATCGTGGGACTCATTTCTGCAATCTCCCATTCTCATCACTCATGGAGAAGTATGTAATTTCTCACAAAGTGTCCACCGCTTACCACCCAAAAACCAATGGTCAAGCTGAGTTAGCCAATCGAGAAATCAAACAAATTCTTGAGAAAACTGTTAATCCATCTAGGAAAGATTGGTCGAGCAAACTCTTAGATGCTCTTTGGGCATATCGAACAGCATTTAAAACCATCCTAGGAATGTCCCCATATAGGTTGGTTTTTGGTAAAGCATGCCATCTGCCAGTGGAGATTGAGCATAAGGCCTTTTGGGAAAATCAAAAAAATGAACTTTGACATTTCTTTGGCCGGAATAAAGAGGAAATTTGATCTAAATGAGCTTGAGGAACTTAGGATGGAGGCTTATGAAAATTCAAGGATCAATAAAGCTATAGTTCAAGCCTACCAGTCTAGGAATCTTAAAACTAAACACATTGAACCAGGGAAACTTGCGCTTTTGTGTAGTTCTAAACTTCATTTGCACCCGGGAAAGTTGAGGTCTAGATGGTCTGGTCCATACATAGTGCATAAGGTGTACCCCCATGGGGCTGTTGAAATTAAAGATCCCACCAATGGTCAAATATTTAAAGTTAATGGTCATAGAGTCAAACCATTCATAGAACCATTCAAAAAACATGAAGTTCATGAAGACCTGAGTGAACATACATTTGATGAAAAAAACAATTAATCAATTAGGGGTTTAAGTCGAGCTAACGACGTTAAACAAAGTGTTGAATGGGAGGCAACCCATGATTTTTAAATTTACAATCAATTTATTGTTTTAATCAATTTTTTTAGAAGATATAATTTTACCTCATATTGTTGACCTGTTTATCTCTTATGAGTATGGATGGGTATGAAAGGGGAGCGTTGTATTCATCTGTGTCACGCGGTGTGATCCCTAAGTATTATCTTACCCAGAAATTAAAAAGAAGACAATGTATCAACAATATAAGTGTTTGTAAGTTTTTATTTTATTTTTTTATTTTTTTATTATTAAAAAAAACAAAAAAACAAAACAAAAACAATGTAAAAAAAAAGTGACACGCCGTAGGACGTGGGTCAAACCCCGTCACAGCCGGCGAAGCCGCGGGACTCGAACCTAGGACCGAAGGGAGACAGGGGCGCACGCCTACGACTGAACTATGGTGGTTGCTGCTTCCTTATTATATCTTCTTTATATATATACTTATATATTAAATTTTTATATATATACATAATTGTTTTTAAAAAAATATTACTTGTTATGAGTGTCGATCGTTGGAGTTTCAAAATTAACAAGTATGTTTTGTCTTTATTTTTATTTTATTTTATTTTTATTTTATTGTTGTTTATTTTTAGAAAAGGGAACCTCAAGGGGTGTCCATTGTGTCTAACTATGTTGGTTTTTGAGATTCAGGGGCTGCCAAGTTTGATGGATTGTCAGGGAAATCATAAGAGTACAAGCGTACACTACCGTGAAGATTCTTCAAGTGACATGGAGACCAAGGGATTAAATGAGAGTATCACAAACTTCAACATCAAATATCAGGTGAAATTGTTCTATGATCCTATTCTTTTCCTCTACCCCTTCTAAATTATATTTTCTTTAAACACTGGGGACAGTGTTATATTATGTTGGGGGGAGGTGAAAATAAAAATCAATCACATAGAGTAATAAAATGTGCGTGTTAATTGAATGAAAATTTTCCTTAACCTTGAACAAGTTATTACACATTGCAAACCTTGAAAACTGAATATTAAATAATTTTGTATTCCTTGATTCTGATTTTAATACATGTTTAAGTTCATGAGCATAAAATTTTGGGAAGTGTGGCTGTCTAATGTGATTTTTTACTGTTACATTTTCAACCAATTTTTATAAAAAAATTCACAATGCATGTCCGTTGGATTGTGGGGTATTAATTTACATTCATGGGGTCCCATAATAAATAGCATAGTGTTAGTGATCATTTTAAATTTAATATGAGTATTTTAAAAAATATATATATAAAAAAGAGGTGTAAAAAAACACAAAAAAACAAAAAAACAAAAACAACAATAAATTTAGGCATAGAGCAATGAAATGACTTAATGTGTGGCTTTCGGCACTTGGGGATCGTGAATCTATAGTTTTCTGGCCCAGAGTTGGGAATTTTATCTCTATTTGTGGAAATTCGAATTTTTTTTTGAATGAGTTAACTCGAGATGATGCCCGAGTATGTGGGCTTCACATGGTGCCCTAAGGCCTTTGAGCCTGGGAGTCATCGGCAAAGTTTCGCTACAAAGGTTGACTCATTTGAATGCAATTTCAATAACCCTGGAAACATTGCAAAAAAAAAAGAAAAAAATGTATACTCATATTAATATTAAAATGTGATTCCACCTAGATCTTCCATCTTTTCCCCCTTGAATAAAAATGAACCCCCATGTCTATTGTGACACACAACACATCATCATGATTAATTGAAATTGGATGAAATGTGGCATTGAATTTTATCAGAAGAATGGGCTTGGACTTGGGTTATGATTTAGAACCTACATTGTATTAAATGATTTTGATGGGATGCATAATTTTTTGGTATGAGGTATTTTGGTGAGCATTGTTTATTAAAATGTTTTTGGAAAAGGGAATTTGATTTTCATAATCTTTGAGTTATTTGCCCGGGACTAGCAAATCTCAAGTTGGGGGGGTGTGATTAGACAATCAAAACACATTTTATTATTACATTTTATTGGGGTTAAAAGTTCATTTTTGATCATATGGGCCTGAGTTAGTACATTTTAATTTTAAACATCCACTCTCATCAATTGTGCACTTCATGCCTAATGTACACCAATTTAGGCCCAATGACTCATCTGATTTTATTGAATGTAATTATTCATGTTTTAATATTATATTTTTGGAAATTTATCTTCACTTAAAATTTAAATTTTTCTCATTCAGGGATCAAGGAAAGATTCATAAAGGATGATGAAGATATTTGGTGATGAAAGGAGACAATTCTGGTGATGGGAGATTGGACACCAACCCAAAGTTGAGGATGTGGGTCCCACAATACTATACCAATGAAGCCCAAATTTCTTGTGATGATAGAAGACATACAGGGAAACAAATCATTCTTCATGCCAATGTGCTAATTCGGTCTCCATGATGGTGATCAAGGCAGCCCAAATGGAAGATCAGAATCTAGGCCAGAATCTGTGGCCCAGAATGTCAGCCCAATGAATCTTCCGTATCTCCCGAACCACAAAGTAAATTGGGCTGATATTTTTCTGGCTGTTAGAAGACATCCTGGGCTTCATTTTGGTCTTCTATTTCCCACTCAAAATCGGCCATCTATAAGGACTTTGAGGTGGATCTGTCCAGTGGATGCAAGCTGGATGCCATCTCGGGTCAAGGGTGGAGAAGTCTCCTATCCACCTACTTTCCACCACCTATGCCTACCCTCATTGATTGGGATGACATGGAATATTGGAGCTCGGCCTAAGGATCCAAATTTTCCTATTTAAGGAAGTGGTGGTGAGGAGGAACTCATACCTTCTTTCATGTAATGTTATTATGCTCAATTTTTGTTGTAATGCTTTCATTTCCCCATGTAAGTTTCATTTTGTATTTCTAAGTTCTTAATCCAATTCCTTCTCTTCTCTTATTCCAATTTCTATGCTTAAATCTCTAAAATCACAAAATAATAGTGATAACTCTGTGTGTTGGTGATATAGTTCACACATAGGTGTGAATTCCCTTCACACGCATGGAGGAGTGCTCGTTATTTCCGCGGTTTTAATCTCTTCAATTCAATTATTTTAAGCTATATTCCGCCCACCATTGATAGTATATCATCAATGGACGGATAACCCTTTAATGGGTTTATCTTAAGAAGATTCAAAGGATTGATTTAAAGTTATTTAATGCACTAATTGTTGTTAATTGGTTAAATAATTCAAGACTTCCATTCTTCAATTATTTTCGCTCCTCATCGTCACTGTGTTTGAAAAAGCTAATTCCAATTACTAAATTGACCATATACCTTGGAGAGATCATGAATATGGTTCTCTAAGTGTGTTGGTGACTAGTAATTGAGTTTAGTTAGTATCTAACAATAAAATGATGAAGGTAGTGTTATTTTGAAGAATGGTTTCATCAAGAATTAATAAAACCAGAAATTTGTCTAAAGAAATAAAATGCCTTCAATCCACCCAAGCGTAACCCTAAGATCAACCCATTTCATTATAATTAAACTCAATTGAGCTTTTTAGTATTCTCCCAAAACACTTAAAAACAAATCCAAGTTGGCCACTTCATAGCCAAAAATCCATCCATTAGGTTGTGTATCTTAGGTATCTTCTTAGGTCTCTGTGGAATCGACACCCCAAGGTACACTACAAGGACCATTCTACCCTTATTCTCTTGGGTAAATTTGGGCATGAACCAGAACGGGTGGGAACTCTAATGCTAGGAACAAGCGGAAGAGGGGCACCTACTTCCAAGGTGGGAGTGCGAATCAGAACCAGATGGCGGGATCAGTCAACCTTCCCCCATGACCCCAGAGTAAAGCAGGTTGTTTTCAATGTGGCTCAACTGATCACATAAAGTGAGAGTGTACGACGCAACCTAGACAATGTCACAAGTGTAAGCAGATGGGGCATCTACAGTTCTATTGTAGAAATACCCCGAGGTCGGGTGCACGTGACACTTCCCAAGCGTTGCAAGCATCGTATGTTTCGATAGGATGAGGACAGTAGAGTCAGTCGCATCAGAATAATAGATCTAGCCATGGTGATTCTTGAAATACCATGAATCCTCAACTAGGGAAATCTCAGCAAGGCAACAAGGAAAAAAGTGAAGCAATGAAGCAATTGTATGGAGCTGAGAAGATGATTGTTGATGATCAGGCTGGACCATCAATAGTAAGAGTTATGATTCTTTTGAATTCTACCCTTGTGCAAGTGTTGTTCGATACTGGTGCATCGCATTCCTTTCTTGCTTCTCGTATTTCTGATTTTCTGAACTTAAAACTGGAAATGATGCCTTCTGTCTTGAAACTGAAAACTCTTCTTGGTGAAAGAGAGTTTCAAGCCTTCGTGTGTAGATCATGTGATATAACCGTTGATGTAGCTAATCTGAAATGGATATTCTCCATGTTAGATATCGATGTCAATGATGTAATCATGGGTATGGATTGGTTGAAAAGGCTTAAGGCTCACATCGACTGTTATAGGAAAACGGTTAGTTTCACGACTGAAGATGGCATAGAGAATCTCCTCAGAGGAGAGAGAATGGTAAAGAAGTGTTCAAAGACCCTATTGGCCCCAATGGTGGGAATGATCTCTTAGAAATTGGATGATTTGACTTTGGAATCATTGTAAGAGAATGAGGAAAATAGTTTTCCAACTGTGGTGGATCAATTTCTTGATGTTTTTTCTAAAAACATCTCAGGGTTACCACCTGGGAGAGAAGTGGAGTTTACGATTGATCTCCGTCCGGGGTACAGTATTATCTCACTTCCATCTTATAGGATGGCACCAATAGAGTTAAAGGAATTCAAAGTACAGTTAGAGGAGCTGGAAATCAAGGGATTCATTCACCCAAGCATGTCTCCATGGGCAGCACCGGTTTTGTTCGTGAAGAAGGCAGATGGAACTCTTCAACTGTGTGTTGATAATTGTAAGCTTAATCAAGTTACGATAAGGAATAGATATACACTTCCACGCATTGATGACCTGTTTGATTAGTTGAGGGGAGCTCAGTGGTTCTCCAAGATTGACTTACGGTCAAGATATCATCAATTGTGAGTTTGAAAGGAGGATATTTCAAAGACAGCCTTCAAAAGTTGATATGGCCACTACGAATATGTAGTCATGCCTTTTGGTCTTATGAATGCACCAATAGTCTTTATGGAACTGATGAATCTGATATTTCAGTGGTATCTGGATTCTTTTGTTGTGGTTTTTGTGGATGACATATTGGTGTATTCAAGAACAAGAGATGATCATGATAAAAACTTGGTGAAAGTGATAGAAATCTTCAGAGACCATCAGTTGTATGCCAAATTATCAAAGTGAGATTTTTGGATACAAGAGGTACACTTTCTAGGCCAGGTTGTTTCGAAGAAAGGTGTTTTAGTGGATCTAGAAAAGATAGAAGTTTTCCTTTCTTGGAAACCACCGAAGAATGTATTTGAGATACCCAATTTTTTTGGTCTGGCTAGTTATTATCGACGCTTTGGGCGTGACTTCTCACGACTATCATCGCCTATGATAGCATTGAAAAAGAAGAAAAACGTATTTCAATGGACTGACGAATGTCAGATATCTTTTCAACAGTTAAAGGCTTGCCTTATATCAGCACCTATCTTGATCTGTCTTGAATCGGGATAGGGGTATGCGGTGTATTTTGATGCTTTAGGAATAGGGTAGGGTTGTGTTCTCATGAAAGGAGACCATGTTGTTGCTTATGGTTCAAGGCAGTTGAGAGTGCATTAGAATAATTTCCCAACACATGACATGGAATTGGCTGCAGTCGTCCATGCTTTGAAAACATGGAGACATTATCTCTTTGGTAAGAAATTTACTGTGTTTACAGATTACAAAACCTTGAAACACATTTTCCCAAAACGAGATTTGAATCTGAGGTAGAGAATATGGATGGAGTATCTTCAAATGTTCGACGTTGACTTGATGTATACACCGGGTAAGGTCAATTCGGTGGCTGATGAATTAAGAAGAAAGCCATATGCTCAGTTAGAGAAAGAAACATTAGAAGAATGGTAGTTGATGGCGGTCTTATCAGACATGCATATGGAATGCGAAAACCGATGTGATGTCGTGGTTTTCTTTTCAGCTATGCTTGTTCCTGATCTGGTAAAAGTGGTCAAATAGGCACAAACATCTGATGCCAAATGTCTAGGAATGAGTTCAAAACTCAATGGTGGGGAGCCAATTGATGGCTGGAAACTGGAAACGAGCTCAGTTTTGTGTTTCAGAGATCGGATGGTTGTACCTATAGATTGTAAGGAACAACTCCTTAATTCTTACCACCATTCAATATGGGTTGTACATCCAGGTACACAAAATATGTATAAGGCTCTTAAGGCGCAGTTTTGGTGGAGCGGCATGAAAAGGAAGGTGGACGAGTTCATCTCGCGATCCTTAACTTGTCAGCAGGTTAAAGCAGAGCATCAGAGACCAGCTGGTATGTTACAGTCCTTACCTATCCCAGTGTATAAATGGGAGAAGATAGCAATGGATTTTGTTACAAGTCTTCCATGAATGGTCTGAAAAAACTATGCCATTTGGCTGATAGTGGATCGTCTAACCAAGTCGAACCATTTCATCCCGATTCGTGAAACTCATATGGTGGAAGATCTTTAAAAAATATATATCTGAGAAGTGGTAAAGGGAAATGGTGTACTAGTGTCTATAGTCTTAGATAGATATTCTAGGTTCACATCTCATTTTAGAAATCATTACAGCAAGCCCTGGGGACTCAGTTGACGATGAGTACGGTGTATCATCCTCAGACAGATGGGAAATCTGAGCGGATGATTCAAACATTGGAAGAGATGTTGCGAGATTGTGTAATGGATTTTGGTGGCTCATGGGAGGAGCATATACCCATAGTGTAGTTCTCATACAATTACAGCTACCAAGCCTCGATACCTATGGCTCTGCTTGAAGCATTGTATGAGCATCCTTGTCAATCTCCACTATGCTGGGTGGAAACTGGTGAAACTTCACTAGTCGGGCCGAGCCTTGTCCAAGAAACAACGGAAAAGATTCAGTTGATTAGAATGGGGATGGAGATGGCTCAAAGTTGTCAAAACTCTTATGCAGATCACTGTCGCAGACCATTGGCATTCGTTGTTTGTGATCATGTCTTCTTAAGGATCTCTCCAAGACTTAGACATCATCGTTTTGCGAAGTAGGGAAAATTATCTCATCGTTACATATGCCATTTTGAGATACTAGAACAGGTTAGAGAGGTGGCATATCGGTTGGCATTACCACCACGGTTCAGTGCAGTGCATAATGTGTTCCATGTATCTCAGTTGAAGAAGTATCAACCCGATCCTGACCATGTGATCAGATGGGATCACATTGACCTAGATCCGAATGCTTCATTGGTACATATCCCAGTGCAGATTGTGGATAGGCAAGATAAAGTATTGCATGTAAAAAGCATCGGTCTAGTATGGGTTTTGTGGAAACATGGAAGGATTCAGGAGGAGACTTGGGAATGCAAGAAAGACATGAAAGAGCAGTGTCTAGAACTCTTTCAGGAAAGCGATGGTTTTCTACTTTCTGAGGACGGAAAGGCCAATGGTGGGGAGAATGTAGTACCCCCGTTTTCTGGTATGTAACCCTTGTTTTATGCTTTTTTAAGTGCATGAAGTTATGGGAGATGATTTGGGAAAGGTTTTGAGACTTTTAAAGCGTAAAAAGGAAAAATGTGGGGACGCACGGGTATCGCGCGGTTTGAAAAACTGTGCAGAAGCCATGTAGGTGGTGGTCTCTTGGACAGAGGAGAGTGCACAGTGTGTGCATGGTTTGGGAAAACCATGCGATGAGTCCATGCGTGAAATATGGCCAAGGCAGAAGATAACGCATGGATAGCACACGATTTGTCAAACCGTGTGGACTAACCGTGCGGTCACTTAAAATTAGATCCTAAAATTGTGGATCTAATCCATTTTGCCTCTAATTTCCTCATTAAAGCCCCTAAGAGGCCCTACCACGGGATTAATCTCCCTTGAAAGATGGAGGACTTCTCCCATGCATTACGGAGGTGATTCGAATGGTTCTCTTGGCGAATCGAAGTCAGATTCTTAAGGTATGCGATCGTTCTTGATGGTTTCTTAGATCTACTTATATCTACTTCTCCTCTTCCCTTGTTTTCATAGATCATCGCCCGTTATGGGTAGACCTAAGGGTGAGGATTCCAAATATGAAAAGTTTTGGTCTTGGTTGTGTTCGGAGGAGAGATATACTGAGGATTCTTGGAGTTTTGACCCGGTGTCCTTGAGCATTCTTCGTCTGTTGCTTGGTTTCACCTTTTTGTTGAGGTAGGTGGATTCATTATAGACTCCAATTGCTATAATTGGTTGGATTAGTTTCAAATTGGTTATTTAAATGGTATTGTTTGTGAAAATCATGGAATAAATCTTCTTTAGGGATGATATATGGTTTGATGATATTGTAAAATCTTGGTTAATTATTGTGCAAAACGATTTGGCTATTTGAATTTAGAATGATGATTTTAAATTATGAAATTTCTGAATTTGTAATTGGTTTTATGAGAAATGGGATTTCAATAAAAGGGGTGTTATATTGAAATGGGTTATGATTGAAATGATTTTGATGGATTTGGGTTTTAAATAAGAAGGTAGTTTTATTGAAATGGTTGAACGGTTTTGAACAAACTTGGTTTTGGGTATGGACTTGCAGGGGTCGTGGTGTGTGTTCATATGATTTGGGATGGATAAGGGTGAGAAGTCCCCCAATCAAAAGGTTAGGATTGATAAGGTCGTGAAGTACCCCCATCAAGGTAGTTCACTAAGTGACGACTTAGTGGAAGGATAGCTCACCACTCGCCAGTATAGGGAGGTCCAGGTTTCATGCATGGTTGGGTTTGTGAAATGGTTGGGTATTCCAGAACGTGATTTTTGTGAAATGGCTTGGAAATTTGTTTGGATATTTTTTTGGAAAAATAATGTGTTGGAAAATTCGATTTTAATTTCACTTTGATACCTTTTCACATAGATGGTTTTGGAAAACTAGTTTATAGTTAGTTATAAACTGCTTTGGTGAAAATGGTTTATATAAACTATTTTTGATATAAATGTGGCTAAATATTCTATCCTAGTGGCATGAGTAGGGAAGTAATTGGGAAATATCTACTGAGTTTTATACTCACCCATGCTTTGGCACTTTGGTTCTTTTGCAGATGTTGTATTCTGAGACATAGGTAAAGGTAAATCATCTCATTACTAGTGGCTTGTGGTGATGTTTGGGAGATGCTATGGAGCTTGGAGCTTGCGGACCACTGAGTCATGGTGTCTATTGGGAGTCTTGTGTTTTTTTCATTCCACTGTGTACTTGGATGTTTTGTTGGTCTTCCACTATTGTGTACTTTGATGTGGTCTTTTATAAATGAAGTTGTTGTTGGTCTTCGTTTGATCTTGCATCATATAGTGAATGGTTAATGGATGGGTTTTTTTAGTTAAAGGGAAAATCATCCCCCAATAGTATTTGAAACCCTTCAGCATTTATTTCCAGCCTTTGGCATCTTGGGGATGTCCCTTAAGGCCCAGTAATGACTCGTTGCACTCTCAATCCAATGGGAATTGGCGGTTCATTACAACCAGCTATTGAGACATTTCCCTGTCACCTTTTATAATGAAAATTATGGATGTAAATTATAAAAAAAAATCTAATCGTATAATTATATGTATTATAGTCATCTAGAATTAATTCTAGTAGAGTTTGAATCACTTTAAAAAAATTAAATCAAATCAAAAAATGGAAATATCTATGTAAAACATGATATCAAAATAATTGTTTTATAATGAAATTAAATAATAAAAATAATAAAATGAAAAATATTGATAAAATATTGCAAAAATTATAATAATTCACTTTTTTATAACTATTTTATTAAATCTACATTAATTATTTAGGAGGTGCAAAAGAAATGAAATAAATCGTGAATTAAGGTAATGGGATTCTCAAACCCAATTCATTTTCTCTTTTTTATGATATTTTTTTTCCAAATTCAGAGTTTAAATTCCTTTAATGATCCTTAAATATCATTTCATTGTTCTCCCCCTATTTAGGGATATCCAATTTTATACCTTTTTTTAATTCAAATGTAATGATTTTTGAAAAAAAATCATTCCCAAAAAAATATTAGACTCCACATGTGTTGTTTCTTACCAAAAGAACGGCGGTATTTTATTACAAATTATGAGCCCCCTTTTTAATTGGTGAACCCCAAAGTTTAATTTTGATTTATTATTTCTGAAATCCTTATGAATCCCATTCCTTTACATAGGTTATTAAATGACTATGATTGTTATACTTTCTTGGTTTCTTGCATGGTTATGTATATATTAAAATGTAATGGGTGGGACTGTAACTATATAGCCTTCCATTGAATTGTATAATGTGGTGTGATTAATTTGATAATGTTTATTATGTGTGAAAATTATTCTAACTTTGTTCATAATTCTGATGTTATGATTATTAACAAATGTAATGTGTGGAAATTATGGTAGTTTTGTTCATAAGTATCTATGGTATTTGACCACTATGACATGACATTTCATTTTTATACACTTCCACATTCCATTACATTAACATATGTTTCCCTTATGATGTTAATAATGATCTGATGATTATGATATGATGATTATTAGTACTCTCACCCATATTATATTGATTCACATCACTTCTTCATTATCTTACTTTCGTTTATCTCACCCCCTTTTTAGATTTATATCCTCTGGTGATTACATGTACTAAAGATAATATGATATTTTAGAAGGATAAAGAAGAAGGAATTAAATAAATTTTTATGTTTTTTATGTACATGTTAGTAATGAGTCTAGTTTTTTGGATCCATTATACCTTTTGATCTCGCATTTTTATCTCTATTATGTTTTTTATCTTAAAAATAAAGTAATATCCATGTAAAAAGAAATTAGGGTCACTATAATTTTTAAAAAATTTATATGGTTGAAAGGAGATTGATCATAATATTTCTATATATATGTTATTCAAGAAAATTAATTTGTGTGTTACCAAAAAATTTATCACCTGAAGTGATGGATATCAAAGAATCTAAATAAATAATGAACAATTCATATGAGGAGCTTATGAGATCTCATATTAATTATATGATAACTATGAATATAAATGATAACAAAGAGATTAAGGTAGTCAAGGAGATTAAAAAATATTTGTTTCTTCATGTTTATCAGTGCAGAATGAATAAATAGTAATACTATGGTTGAACATCACGCCAAGAAATTAAACAAATTATTGAAGAATAATTAATACTTTAATCATATTAAATAGAATAATCAATGGAAGGAACCAGTGATAACATGTTATCACTATAAAAAAAATTCTATAAAAACATAATTACCCCAGATACAAAATGTAGAAGAATGAAAAATGAAATATAAGAGAGATAACAAATCCTACACTTTGATTTCTAATAATGATTCTTTCTCTTCATATGAATCGAGTAATGATTATTCTTAGTGTCTCATGAGAAAAATTGAGGTTTGTGAATCGATTAGTTATTAAACATAAATTTATTCTAACTCTTATGATTCATCTATCCATTTATGTTAAAAACATAATAATTAGTTTATAGATTAACTCTAAAATTGTTTTTTACATCCCCTTACATTTAAAAATATTAAAATGAAATTTTACCAATTTTTTCAAATATTAAGACATAAAATGAAATGAAGTTTTAGGTTTCAAATTAGGACATAATACAAAATTTAAAGAGTTAATAAACTATTATAGATGTCAAAAAATCTCTTGTAAAACATAGACAGTGTGAAAAAACATGAATATAATTTTAGGTTCTCAACAAAATGTAAAAAATCATTTTTTTCAAATCATGATTTATTCTCAGAAAATACAAATAATATCATAATTTGATGGTCTCAAGATCAATTTATCAATTATTATATAAAACCATTATTCTTATTTATGATTTTTATTATAAAAAAAATCTCATTACAGTGTGCCTATATATATAAAACTATCTTTTAATTCCTTGTTTCAGAATTAAAAAATGATTCTAAAAAGCATGTTTTCTGATATCTCTCTTTGATAGCATTTATGGACACAATTATTGGGTGAAAAATATTTAGTGTATTTATTTTCTAGAAAATACGTCTCAACATAATGCATCATAGAGCTAGATCATACTAGGATAACATGTCCCCGAAAGGTATTTTTGGTGTATGTTACTTGTTTTTCTCAACAAGAGATATCAATAGAATTGGTACCATTTGTTTTTTAAATTATGACTTTATTTATAATGTTTAATTACTATTTTATATATAGTAATTCTATAACATTAATTTTTTTAATTAATTAATAATTTTAAAAAAAAAATCAATATCATTTCCTCATTTTGAAAATGATCTCAAATATCATTTATTCATATTTCCTCATTTTCTTCTCTATAAATTTAATTAAATATTGAATAATGTTGTGAATATATGACAAAAAAATTAATATTAATTTATTGAAAATAATGATGAAATTATATCTTTATTTTCTAACTTTCACTCCCTTTTTTGGGATCTAAAAGAACAAGTTTTTCATCAACATGAGTCATTAGTCAAATTGATTTATTTTTATCATAAATTACGGATCCTATGCAATTTATAAAATCCTATTTATGTAGTTTCATTCATAAAATATTCTATCTTAGTATTTATATATTGATCTATTTAGTATAATATATTGTATACATTGATTTTTCATTTATAATTATAAGTATATTTATCTTTTAAATCTTTTTAATGGAGGTTATTTATTAATTTTTTTTATTCTATATTATTTTTATCTAAAACATTATCTGGATTTTATTTTTGATAAAATCGTGAAGTATTTTTTTCATTGATGGGATAAATAGATGTTTTATTTATCTAATATGTTTATTTATCTTGTTGTTTCAATTCACGTTATGTATATTTTTTTATAATTTCAATAATTAAAAACAATTCTTTAATTTCATCTTGACATATTATTCGATTATTTTATAAATTAAATGTAATGAAATTTATTTTAAATATTTAATTTATTTTAAAATATTAATTATTTATTTTATTAAAAATTCCATAATCACATATATCATATTTATGAATTTATTTTGAATTTATTTTGAAATATTTTAAAAGAAGATTTTTTTTAAAATTTAGCTTATTATAGGAAATATAAAGTGGGTGTAATATTCCTAGAATAAAAATTAATTAATTTATTCAAAAAAATGATGTTGTCTTATCACAGATACACCTAATGGGTATATATTTAAATGGGAGGTTATATTAGTAATATGACCTTCACCTAGGGGATGATTTGTTGGCCTTTACTACCCATGGTTTCACATACCCATTGAATATACTATATATTTATCACATAATATTTCTAAATCTAAAAAATGGATTGGAATTTTAATCCTCATTTAAATTAATTATTTTATATATTTTTTCATATTTATTTTTTTAAAATTTGTCACCAAAGTTTTATATATTTTTATCCTTTTTTATAATGTAAAAATTTGTGGGGGATCCATTCCTTTTCAATATTCTAAAATGTTCCTATTGAAAATAGCCATTTCAATAAAAAAAATTGATAATTGAAATAAAATTCTTTATCTATGTTGAATGCTTTTAAAACTCAAATTTTATTTATAGTTTTCAAATAATAAAATATATTTTACCACTGTAATAAAATATTTATATTTAAATTAATAATTATTCATTTAACCTTATGTCTTTGTATTTTTGGTAATTGTAAATGGGGATAAATTTTTGAGGAGAAATGTCGTGGTGGAATTAATTTCAAATTGGGGGAGAAAATTATCGTAATATTATGGGAGATATTAATTTTAATCTTCACTTTAAAATATAAAAATTTTATATGGAATATATTTTTAATTAATATTTATAGTAAAATATATTTTATTTTTTCTTTATTTCTGGTAAAATACTATGGTAATGAGTGTATTTTAATTTAATGAAGGATGGTTGTTATGAGTTATCTTAAATTCATTATGAAATATTAATATTCTTTGTAAAACTAACATGGAAATATACTTTTGAAAATAATTTCATACCTCCTTTTACTTTAAGTGTACGTGATCACAGAATTTGGAGGTTTTTTTGTACGTCTCTTTAGTAGATGGGGTTTAATGATCAAAAATTATTTTAGTGTTCTAGAAAGTTAATTTCAATAGTTTTTACATATATTGTTTAAGATTATTTATATGTTTTCATGGGACCAAAATAAGGCATAAAACCATTACTAGATGTCAAAGATAATGTCTTACAAAAGATATTAGTGGTGATTGCATAGTACAAGATGGGTAGCCAATTCGTTTCCCATGTGAATAATCAAAGAACCTATAGAATGTCCACAGGCCTGCCAGTAGTGATCCACTACCATGATGGTGAAAATCATAGATTTATAGAATTAATTCTAGTATCACTGAAAAATTGGTTCATACCACTAGTTAGTCAGTGTATTTAGGATTTAATAAGTAAGGGGAATCAACACATTTCCTACTGAATGTTAGCTAGATTCTACATGATTGTAGTTAAATACAACCTAGAGGTAGAGTCAGAGAATGTAAAATATTACATTAATGATGATCTATATTTCCTTTACAATCCTTGAATGGATTAATTAACCCCCATTCGATTCAATAATAATCCTAGGAATATTGGAGCTATAAATATAAATTATAGAGTCTTGGAAATAATCTATGAATAAAAATGATCTCAAATTTATAATGGTAATTTTTATCCTGTCAATAACAATATATAGTGTGATTGCATTGAAAATACTTGTCACTTATGATTTATCACTATCTTACATAATCTTAATTTTATACCTATAATGATATTAAATAACATCCTCCAATTGGTTTCATACAATGAAACCTCTTCTTCCTCCTCTTGTCATATAGGTTCATAGTTAACCATTAAGACCAAATCTCTTTTTATTTCATTCTATAATCTAGTCAAAAGTAAGAGCCTACATTTTTTGGATTCATTTTTCATTTAGTGAAAAAAAATTATCTTTCTTTTTCTATGTTTTTGGATTCAATTTATATTAATTGATTTATTTCATAACAATGTATTTAATTAAGAAATGAGTTGTATGGGTCCTTATTCTGTATTTTTTGAACTTCCTGGTAAAATTTCATGCCATATTTACAATATTATTAATTTATTTTTTTAATCACATTAATTTTTTATCAATCTAATCAATCATTTAATCCACAAAATTTTTCACCTTTATTAATAACTCTCATAGATAATTATAATTTTGATATCATTATACCGATTATTTTAATTTCATAATAAATTTAATGTCTTGAATCACTCACCATTATTAATTTGGTAATTTTAATTTATCACACTATTATATATATTTTCTTTAAAATAAATACATATTTATTTAATTTATTGATGCAAATTTACTCCATCTATTTATATTTTTATGAAAAATTGTTCAACATACATTTTCCCTTAATAGGGGCCATCCTAAATGCACCACCTTGACTAAATTGATTTATTACATTTAGTTTTTATCATAACTAGGAGGATCGTATTAGGTAATAAAAACATTTAGAAACTTGACTAACCATGGTATGGTATCATGATAAATCATTATGTTCCATTCTAGGTTTTAACTAATATGGCTGGAATCTAAATTTTTAATCTTTTTTATATAATATTCGATATAAAACCCTTAATGGATAACCATCCATTTAATACAGAATTATCATCATAAAATATATAATTATAGTGTAATTTGAAAGAAACTCTACCTTATACAGAAAGATATATTAACTAAAAATTTCCAAATCAAACACTATCAAATGAAATTATTTCTCGCTGAGGGTGTAGCTACATTATGATATATTTAAAGTGTGTGACGCATATATAATGTCCTGAGAATTATGATCAACTAGTTGATCAATAATATCCCCAATTACAAAGTCATATGCATTAGAAATGGTATATCTCACCTTTGTGGTAAGATTATTGGTAATGAAGTAAGACACTTTTTAACCTTCCAAATTCAATTTTGCACTTTCCATTATAAAAAATGATGAAATATTATTGTATAAGTTGATACAACTATAATGAAATTTTACCAAAATAATTAACAATTCAATGATAAAAACCACTATTTATAAAAAATTAATGAACTCTCTAAAGTCAATTAGGTAGGGTAATGAATAAATAACATTAATTTATAACTTATGATGTTGTATACCCTTCCTAGAAACAATAAAAAAAATGAATTCACTCTTCCAACAGTAAAGTACAATTTTTAAAATTTTAAAGAGTAAAATTTTCAATGAATTAATAAATTTTAGAATATATATTAGAAAAAATTAATAAAAATAGAAACCATAAATAGTGATATCATTCACATGTAGCTCCATTAAATTGTTTAGGTAATTCGCCAAAATTATAACAATGAAATTTTGGAATATACATTGATCATTATATAGACCAAATGAAATCCCCGTATATGAAATTATACCAAATAAAAATTTAAATGTTGTATTTTATTTATCATTAAGGGAAATATATATATTTAATTATTTGCATATTCCATCAATAAGACAGAAATGATCTTACACATCAAATGATCCAGAATATGGTCAATAAATGGTAATAGAAAAATGTTATTTAATGTGAATTTTTTGACATATAATAGATTATATAGAATCTCTATATATGTTTTACTATAAAAGGAACCAAATCATTTTGATCATTTGGAATAATAAAAATAATAGTATTTTTTGAATATTATTTATTGTAATATCCTATTTATTATACTTTTTAATGTATATAATCTACGATACTATACATTACAAACATATATTTAAAAAAAATGTCAATAATGTTGAGTTTTAGTCAACATTGTGGTTTCCATACTAGGTTTTATTCAATTTCAAGGATAATTTCATTCATTTATGTGGATCAGATAATACTAATTATGTCATCAAATATCTGTAAAATTTCCTTTTTATGCTCTCTTAAAAGGTCAAGAAATTATATTTCATTCTTATTAGTGATGTGATTAGAAATAATTATAGGAAATTTTTCAATACTATCAACAAATACATATTTCTAGTTACATTAATGTTGATTGATTTTAGGAGAAGGTAGGTTGAGAATTAAAGGAAATGTTTTGTGAGAATAATCACATGTACACTATCAATTTTCTAATTATTTCTCTCCATTGTGGGAAATTAAAAATACATGGTAATTATATAACCCTAAATAATTACCAACCCCTAATGATATAATAAATCATTAATATAAATACATTTATGAAAATTTATAACAAAAATTCATTAATAAATTGACTAACCATTTCCCATAATATTAATTATAGTAAAAAAGGTGATAGGGGATTTAAAGATGAACTTATAACTCTGAAATATATGTAGGGGTTCTTAATAATGTTCACTAAAAATTTGTAGTTATCATATGAGTAATTTTACAATACATATGGAATTATTAGATGAAAATTGAACTATTGTATATTGTTGATAGGGTTCCATTAATTTCATTAATTATTGAGTTCTAAAATATTATATATGACCTTCTAAAAAAAGACGTGGGTGTGTTTATATTTTACAATCCTCTATTTGAAGTCCATCAAAGTCCATCGATAACACTAAACCCATCAATTTCACTAACATGTCCTCAAATAGAAAATTTGCGTATCTTTTACACTCATTTTACAATTGAACTATAATTCATATGTGATTAAATTTTATAACATATATAATAAAGGTAACCACGTGAGGAATCACATTAATTAAATCACCAAGGTGAATAACAATATCAATGAAATATAACAGCCCTATATTACTCCAAATTTATAGGGATCGCATATCCCAACTCATTGTTATTAATTTTTATTGAATTAATCATGAAACACTTATCACCATGATTTTTCTATCATCTCATTGATTTCATTGTGTATGGTTATACTTCTTTGTCAGAAACATTACATATCAAGAAATTATTTTATCTTCCACTACATGACTAGTTTAATCCTAAACATTTTTCAATTTACCAATAATTACATAATATAGTTCATTTTAAATTTATATCATAGTGTTTTGGACTCATGTATGTAATGGAAGCAATACATTTGAATTCATGGGGGATTGCTGACCGCTTTTATACCACTTTAAAATTTATTTTCTATTGAATCTATAAATGATTAAGAAGTATAGATTTAAAGAGTCAGGAATACCTCATTAGAATATAAATTATTAATAGAAACTTTTAGTGGATATAAATCTTTAATACAATTTTGTGTAATAGAGCATATAATAAAATTATTATTTGGGATTGAGAAGTGGTTGGGAAGGATGTTTTCTATAAAGTTCGTTATTTATATATCAAATGGTGTCCAACAAAATTCTCACTTTATTCCCCATATCATGAGTTATTGATTGAGTGTTTTATTGAAACTATATGTTTTTTAAACCAACAACTCTATTATATCATTGACACCTAGATTATTCTTTGAAGGTAGTGGAGTTACAATTCTAAGAGGTAGATGGTGAAAATTCAAACCTTTACCATGTTGGTATGAATAATGATTAGTGTATAATTATTATATATCTTTTGGGTAATGTTACTGTGATTTAAAATTTGTGTTAGGAGTTTTTAGGTAACTTTTTTGATTTAATGGGTGGTTTTACTAAAATCAATTACCAAGGAAAACTATTTCTAGGATATCAAATTAAACCTGGTGCTAGAGGAATTTAACAATGAATTGATTATTATAACCACAAATAAACAATGAAAATAATATATGAATATTGGGAATTACATTGATATATGATTATATATTAGAATAGTTTATACATTTCATTAAATTTATTGTCCACAATTTATTCCTCTGTTGAATTTTTTCCCCATCAAAACCTTTAGTCAATATTTTCACTCATGTATAAAACTATTATTCATTTTCTCCAAGTAAAAAATCACCTCCCATGTGTAAACAAGTGGATTATTCTGACACACCAAACATATTATATATGTAATAATATTATTATTTTTAAAACTTTCTTAATTTTCTTAGTTTCATTACTATCCAAAAAATGTTTGAAAAATAAAAACAACACATATTTTAGTATATAAAACACTGAAACATTTTATTTCAATAAGTCCAAAAGAACCTTAATAAACTATAATTTCTACTATTAGACCTATCCAGATCACCGTGAGACCCCTAAACATCACAAATAAACCAAAGAGATAGTGAGCTTTCTTCGGGTCTATCACAATGAAGAACGTTATAGTCATTGCTATGGAAAACAAAATAAGAATTAAGGGTATATAAAGAACCATATTCACAGATCGTTTTATGTTTGAAATACTCTAAAAATGTATATATAAGGCTTATCTTGACCTTTGTAAATAATTATGACCTTTATTTTCTATAATAGAAATTAGAGCCTTAAGACGACTGTTACTCTTAAAATTGATAGTTGGACTGGTGTAAATATTTTTAAGTAATACTCTTGGTTAAATAATACCAAGTCTTCCTTTAATAAAATAAATGACCTTCTTATTTTAATTTGAATTATAATTATTGAAGTTGGAAAAAGTTACCATAGGTATTTTTTTATAAAGCCTATAAAATTTCCTTAAACATTTCATGTGTTTTGATATGTTTTACATATATAGATATTTTAAGAGTTACAAATTTTTTAAATTATTTAAAAAGTATATCCCTATTAAATGATAATAGAGTTTTAAGATATAATTTATATTGTATTTTTAAATATATAATAACCTTAATGTTCTAAGGACATGTATTTTGAAATTTAATGTTTTGAAACTCTAGGTAGATAAAAATATGTAAGAAACTATTATATAATTTATCACTTTTATTCTATTCAATTTTCATTTTAATGTATTTATGAAATTCTTTAATTATAATTTTTTTTAGAGTTAACTAAATTATTTTATATTTTTGGTTTTTAAAACATTTAAGAAAGAGGTTTTAATAAAAAATATTTTCACTTTGAGGTCTCTAAGTCATGCGGCCAGGATGCATCACTTCGAACATGTGGAGTCGAGGTTGAGCTGCGGTAGGATTTTGTCTGGGGGAGGAAGTTGAGTCATTCGAGCTTCATTGAAGGGTCAAGATCAAGGATAGGGATTCATTTTTTTTTGTTTCTGGTAGGATATAGATCTTTGTTCTTCTTAAACCTATCAGTATATGTTTATTTTTCTTTTCAAATTTTAGGTGTTTTGATTTTTCTTTTCTTAAACTTTGGTTTTTCGCATTTTGGTTATGTGAATTGTTGTGCTCTATTGATTATTTTTGGTCAGATTAATATATGTGATTAAATCAATTCCTAGTACTAATTTTCTCTTTGTAATGTTTCTATATTTTGAAAAATATGTCAACTATTTTTTTAAGTTCATTCAATCAATTTAGATTATACAATAGTATAAATTCTAAAATCAATTTGTAAATGTTTCTAATAGTTGTGGGTCATAATTTTTCTTAGGATCAATATAATAAATTGAAGATAAATTTCACAGATAATATTTTCTATGCTTAGCTTACTCTACAATCCTCATGTTGTTGCTTTCCCATTTTAATGATCACTATTGATCCATGATTTGTCTATAAACAATTATATAAATATCACTAGACATATGAGATTATGGTTATAAAATACATATAAAATATAAACTTCAAAAAAACAATTATCTATTAGTCTGGTGAGATGATGTGATACAACATTATCAGAAGGACTTCGGCATGCATTTATAGATATGTAAGGGGTTATTTATGTTTAAGGTTATTGTCTTGTAAGGGAAATTTATTTATATATCTTAATTTATACTCTCTATTTTATGTTCTGTGTAAGGGGAATTTAATATTAGTGGTTATTTGATTGGTTTTTTTCATTACCACCAAAAATGTTTTTCAAAGATAGTTTGTTTATTTTCAATCAAATATTTTCATTATTATTAGTAAGGGATTTTTTTATTCTTGTCTTCCTTGTGAAAAACTACATATACACCAGGTGTAGATATGGATATGTATATGTTCATACATATACATATAGATTTCCATCCAAAACCTATTCTGGATTTCTAAATATAGTTTATCATAGTTTAACTAGTGCGAGAAGTTCTTGTTTGGTTGTATTTTTGAAATGAAAAATGTATTCACTTTTTTATATATAGATACGGTATATATATATATATATCATCTCTTAGGTGAATCCATTTTTAAAAGGTAAAAAGATAATGTTCATTAATATATATAATGTCGATAATGATAAAAGGGTTCATTTAACAAGGTTTTTGATTATGAGAAACTGAATATAAACTTATTGTATATTCATATATATAATCAATCCAAATCTGTTTTATATTATTAAAGATGATTTTTAATTTTTAAATAAATACATGGATATGAATAATGTTTTGGGTTCAAATTAATTTGTATTTATTATGAAAAAACATTAGTTTTGATACATGTATGTCTATATGGTTATGTATTTTAAACCTAACATGAGTCTTGTTTTTCAATCTGGTGATATTGGTGATTAAATAATGTTATGAAGTATTTCACTATTTTTAGGGGGTCATAAAAAATTGTTTTGGTTATGTAAAACTCATATATACACTTTTTCAATATATATATATATATATGTGTGTGTGTGTGATTTCCAAACCCTAATTTCAAGTGATGGATAACAAGATTTAATTAATGTTTTGATGAAATTAATACTTTTAAGATTTTAGTAAATATTAATCATGAGTTTTATAACAAATATGTTTTTATATTTATGTCATAATATATAAAATATAGTATAGGATAAAAGTTGTGTAGATTCATGTTATCATGTTATTCTCACTTAATGTTTTATTGCATGATGAACCTGATGTCATAATTTTAGTTAGTTAATCAAAATTATGATTTAATCTATTTACATGCTCACTAACACATTTATTAGTGTATTAAATGGTAGGTATTTCTATTAAGTACCCATTTCCATGAATCATGGATTCTATAATTAAGAAATTATCCTTTTATGTGAAAAAATGCATCGATTCATTACTTATGTGTTTTAATCATTATCACTCATTCAATGAATGTTTAGTAGTTCATGCACATCCTTGAGAAAATTATTTCCTAAATGTTAATAGAAATATCATAATATTTCATTAATAAAGAACTAAATTATTCAAAGTGGTATGGGACACATTGAATATATGACCTTAATTGGACATATGTGGAATGTATTGACTTATTATGTGACTGGTGAGGCCTGCTACAGCCTCTAGATGAACCGGTAGGTCTCATTAAACAAATTAAGTCATGGAACGAGGCCTTGGAAAAATAATGGTCTTGAAATGAGGCTTTGATAGAGAGTTTATGGTCTTAGAACAAGGCCTTGACACAATATTTCATTATAAATTCCCTCATTATGTTTATAATATTTAATTAACCAAGTCGATATTCGACTAGTAGAATATTACTGATTACGAGCTTTACTTATGAGTATTAGAAGAAGTAAATGCACATAGCATATTTTTTATTCAGCACTCAAATTTTGGACTTTAATACAAAAGCCAGAAATTTATCTTCAAATTTATGATTTTAATTTAGTAAGGAAAAAAATTAATTTTACATTTTATGCGAAACTCTAATCATATATTACTTTAATTTCTAAATTCTGTACTTTCACACTCGCATGTCACTCTTAGTATAGTTTTATTAAATATTTATTTATATTTTTTACACCAAAGATTTTGTATAAGAATGCTTATGATTTGAATGTGTTACATACGTAGCCCATTTAATTTTTCCTAAATTGTTTACTGGTAATCATGGAAAGCTGATAATGATGTGATACTTGTTTTCCGGTTTTATTTTAAGAAAATGATTTATTTTTATTTTTTAAGGGAAGTTTTTAAAAAAATCATGAAATAATTTATTTTTTTAAAACCCCCATTAATGAGTATTCTTATTCTCCCCCTACGTTTTAATTTTATTTTTACATGTTTAGACGATTAGAGTTAGACTGATTGGAGGCTTCTTTGTGGTGTATTTTCTGTTCAGTATTAAAGGATTATAAAATTTTTATCTTGTTTTCCAGAACCTAATCCAAAAATATCCTCTGTATGGAACATGACATGTAATTTATCAATTTTCCTTTTATAAATAAAATTACACACCATGTTTATTAATGTACTGGCTCTAGGGATTCCTTGGTTTGGGTGTTACAGTTGATATCAGAGGTTCAGTTTAGAAAACTCCCGAAAATTAGAACAATGCTAAAAATTTAATTATGTATTACTAATTGTAATTCTTTATTAAATTTTTCCTATGGAAGACAGAACAATTATTTTGTCTCTCCCTACCGAATTACTAGAATGCATAATTTTCAATTCATGTTCTAAGATATACCATCCATTTGTAAACTTACATCTAACCCGTAAACTCCTTTATCAAGTGTTTAACAGCCCAAATATCATTCAACTTTATCAAAGAAAGAGTCATGTTTACTACCTCATGTCGCATGTGCAGCTTTCTTTTAATGCACACAAAGGAAGGCACTAAGAAGGCCTCTTCTTGTGGTTTACCCAATTTGAGGATTATCTGGCCCTAGAGAATTTCCAAGAAGGTGCAGAGGAGGGAGACCCCACTGTAAAATATATGTTCAATGTTTTTGTTTTCAGCTAGTATGGGAGGCTTTATTACATTTGGTTTTTAGAATACCAAGTCATATGATTGGTCTATCAAAACCAAGTTCATTCCTATATCTCTAAACTCTTCACCTCTTATGCCACTCTATTGAGGGCCTACTACTACCTGCATGAGTTTGAATCGAGCTACGAGAGGTGTATCTAGACGAATAAAATTGATTAGTTTAATTATTTTTTAGGGAATAATCTAACCGGAAGAACCTACCAAGATTGTGTCTAACGAAGGTGGAACTGGTAAAGGGGTATCCGCGGTGAAGTCTATGGGTTGGTAATGGGAATAATAAGAGTAGGAAAGAATTTCAAGGATTCAATTCTTTAAGGGGGGATAATGTGACACCCCAAGCATATTATATGTGTAATAATAATTTTTTAAATTGTTTTAATTTTCTTAATTTCTTTTTATCCAAAAAATATATTCAAAATAAAAACAAGACATATTTTAATGAATAAAACATTGAAAGATTAAATTCAAATAAGGCCAAAAGAACCTTACTAACCTAGAATTACTACTAGGATACCTATCTAGATCACTATGAGTCCCTATAACATCACAAATAAACCAAGAATGTGGGGAGAGTCCTTCGAGACTATCACAATGAAGAACATTATAGCTAGTGATATGGTGACTGAACTAAGAATTAATGGTTTGTAAAGGACAATTTCACATATCATTTTGAGTTTGAAATACCATAAAAATTTATTTATAAGTGTCTTCTTGATCGTTGGAAATAATTATGACTGTTATTTTCTCTTATAGCTATTAGAACCTTAAGACGACTGTTGCTCTTAAAATTAACCATTGGACATGTGTAAATATTATGAAGTAATACTCTTGGTTAAATAAAACCATGTCTCTGGTTAATAAAATAAATGAACTTCTTATTTTAATGTAAATTATAATAATGGAAGTTGGAAAAATTAACCATTGGTATTTTTTTTATAAATCCCGTATAATTTCATTAAATATTTCAAAGGATTTGATATGTTTTAAATATATATATATATATATTAAGAGTTTTGAATGTTTTAAATGCTTTATATATTATAGCCTGATTAAAGGATAACATAGTATTATGCTATAATTTATATTATATTTTTAAATTAATAATAACCATAATTTTTTAAGGAAATGTATTTTAAAATTTAATGTTTTGAAACTAAAAGTATATTAAAAAACATAAGATACAATTTAATAATTAATCACTTTTATTCTATTTAATTTTTTTTAAAGTATTTATTACTTTTTTTAAAGGTTGGGGTTGAAGCCTCAATTTATTATTTAAAGAAATTACCACTTTAAGACTAGGTAGAGGGAGACCCTTTACATTTATTGATGGCCAAAGGCCAAAAGGCCTGAATACAAAGCTTAAAATCCAATTTTTTAGCCCAAAGGACCCCTCAGTGAACAGTACTGCTACAGTACCTCACTCCTATAGTGCCTACATTGTTAAAGTTCCTACATCAGTACCACCGCTGCTATAGTACCTGTTGACCTCACCTGTTTTGATAATCCCAATTATGTGTTCATATATTATGCTACTCTCAATTACTAATGATCTACAGTTTAATTCTTAAAAATCAGTGATCAAGTTAATAATAATGTTTAAATAATCTCTGATTTATGTTAATCTCGATTATCCCTGTTTATACAAGCTTTGAAACAATTCTAAGTCAATTAGATGTGGTTTGCATAAGAGCCAGAGCTACCGATAGCCAGAGCTACCGATAGCCAGAGCTACCGATAGCCAGAGCTACTGATAGCCAGAGCTACCGATAGCCAGAGCTACCGATAGCCAGAGCTACCGCTGCACACAGAGCTACCGATAGCCAGAGCTACCGATAGCCAGAGCTACCGATAGCCAGAGCTACCGATAGCCAGAGCTACCGATAGCCAGAGCTACCGATTGCCAGAGCTACTGATAGCCAGAGCTACCGATGCACACAGAGCTACCGATAGCCAGAGCTACCGATAGCCAGATCTACCGCTGCACACAGAGCTACCGATGCACACAGAGCTACCGATGCACACAGAGATACCGATGCACAGAGAGCTACCGATGCACACAGAGCTACCGATGCACACAGAGCTACCGATGCACACAGAGCTACCGATGCACGCAGAGCTACCGATGCACACAGGGAGCTACCGATAAGAGCTACCGATAAGAGCCACAGATAAGAGTTTGAAGAGCTACTGATGGAAGATCCCTACACCGAGTCAACCGTGCACGTCTACTAACAAACGGCTACCTATAATGAACTGTGGAGTCAAATCCTATATCCTCGACACTATTTTTTTATTATACTAACGGTTACATTTGTTACTTTTGATGCATTTAATGTTATTAAATGATTTATGTTGCCATTTCAGGAAACCGTACCAAGTACGATCAAAAAGTATAATCATTAATTCTTTTCAGAAAAACAAAAAGGGTATAAAGAGGACATCGTGTATGTATCAAAAGAAGTGTGAAAGAAAACTCGAAGAGATCAAGCACACAGAACACACTTGCAATCAAGCTCAAAACGTTCCATGATCAACTGGAGAACTTGCACTCACGAGACTACTACTACCAGCCTCCAGAACATAGAGCATACATCGAGCAATCTATGCAAAAGAAGAACCACACAAAACTCATCATTCTTTGAGCTGATAAGAAAGCTGAACCTCGAAGTCAAGGAAGCCGATGATACTCTGTTTTCCAGACAAAAACCAGAAGAAGACTCAGAACGAATTCTAATCAACAAAAGGAGTCAAGAGCTGCATGAAGATCACTAGAGCCATTTCTAACCTCTAAATCTTTATCTCTGTGATTTACTTTTTACATTACGAGAAGTGTGTGTTATCTGTTGTATTTTACACACACACTGTCTCCTGAACCTTAACTGGAGGATTTTTAAATCCTCACTCACTATCTTTTCATTCTTTCTCCCACTGTGGATAGTGGTAGAGGTCGTGTGTGACCTGGACAGCTGGTTGCTGTTGTTTTGCGTAACGCCCCGACCCCAGTTACCCAGAGTCGGTGCATTAATTACACAACATTGGCATGATCACAAGAAAGATCAAATCTCGAAAGACTGATTGGTTTAGTATCCTTGGAAACACTAGATATATTCATAAGTTTTACATTACATCATAAAAATAAAAACTACTACAACAACATAATGTTTCCACAGTCCACACTATAATACCCTCATAATATCCCTGCAGGTCATTCATAACTTACATCTTCACATCCTGGGAAAAATAAAACATAGAAAATGGGTGAGCTCAAATGCCCAGTAAGGATAATAATATAGCGGAACATTCAAAAATAAGCATAAACATTTAAGGCAATGAATTACTAAAACAAAAGCCTTTTAAACTTGAACTTCAACATAGTATGGAAAAAGTAAAATGAAATAATGCCATTTACTTTTTCACATGGATATTCTACTAATCGAATAATCACATGCAATATCAATAACCACTTTCATAATGATGGAATGCATAATGCTAAACTTTAATTTCTTTTCAAGGCCTCATCCCAAGACCTTGGGGCTAACTGTAACCGGAACCCAACCCAGAGTGCCTCTAATAACCGGACACCAACCCGGAGTGCCTCTAATAACCGGACACCAACCCGAAGTGCCTCTAATAACCGGAGACCAAACCAGAGGGATTACTTTTACCAGTCCCTAACCTGGAGGGCTTACTTTTACCTGTCCCCAACCTGGAGGGCTTACTTTAACCAGTCCCCAACCTGGAACATACTTGTCCAACACATTCATATGAAGTAAAGGTTGAAATATAACATAAACATTCTTATTGTAACTAGCACAAGAAATGTCAATACTTTACTCCTAAACCATGAATGCTATATAAATGAAACATCTACAGTCAAACATATCACAAAACTTCATTACAATATGGAAGTTTTAAATCATAATAAATCAACTTCAAATAATCTTAAAATCCATCAAAGGATGTTGACATAGATGAAAATGTTTTTTTAAAAATTATTGAGAGAAATATCCCTTTTTCATGAAAACATTTTAATGTTACACAATTTAGAAAGTAAGGCATTTAAATACATTTTTGAATCAAAGTGTCCCATACCACTTTGAAACTTTTGAATGGAATTAACACTTTTAAAACATTCATTTTCATATAAATAAATCCTTACAAACCATTTTGAAAACGTGGACATAAATGAGGATGATTTAGAAGAATAAATCTTTAAAACATTTAAAATGATGTTTTAGTAAAAGTTCCCTTAGAAATAATCCCTTTGAAAACTCTTTTATGAAATATGGATATGAATAGTAAATATGTCCCTCTAGATACTTACGTAAAGACAACCTCGGATATTAAAGAGATTGTGAAGTAAACCCTTATCAATTTGGTAACTTATGAAACATAAAACCCATGAAAGAGGTATCATACAATGAAAATATAAATACACATAAGGTAAATTGTATTACACAAAGAATACAATTATGGGTAGTACATACACCACACAAAAGATAATAGTGTAAATATGGCATGAATCTCACGGAAATAAAGAGTGAGATGAAAACCCCTTACCACGTTAATCAATTGAGTTGTATGGACAAAAGTTAATAACCACCAAATTATTTACAGAATAACATGAATATGAAGATAATCATGATAATATATATCAAATTCCAGTACACAATACACCACTTTCAATAATTTAGTGGCGAATAATGGAAATCTCACAGAATTGAATGTGAGATAAGAAAATCCCTTACCACGTTAATCAACTGAGTCGTATGGACAAAAGTTAATAACCACCAAATTATTTACAGAATAACATGAATATAAATATAATCATGATAATATATATCAAATGCCAGTACACAATACACCACTTTCAATAATTTAGTGGCGAATAATGGAAATCTCACGGAATTGAATGTGAGATAAGAAAATCCCTTACCTTGTAATTTTCTTTGGTTGGGGTAGGTTAACCTCCTGTATAATGGTGAAATAATTTTTATTAAATTATACAAGAATCATATATATTAATATGATATCATATATGATCTTTTAACATTGATTTGTTAATAATAACTTAGTATTATCGTCGTTTCGGGTGATAATCGATTCGTTCTTCTTAAATGTTTGGTTACGTAAGACATGTTTGTAATGGATAGATTATATCTTATTCATAATCAGAATTATATTAACATTATTTTTAACCCTAAAATGAGAATAATACTTGAATGGATACGATGGATAATGAATCTCATCGCGTTTGTGGAGACGGTAGTCCGTACGTACGCACGAACGCTACTTCCATTTAATTTTTATTTTAAAAGAATCGAATCCAAATGATACATAGGTATATTACTATTACAGTATAATATAATATTTTATATATGTTACTTATGTTCATTAACACCATCCTTTATACGTTCCATGTGTGGTATGAACGAGTCATATCATTTTAAGGGGGTGGTAGTCCGCACTTCCTCAAATGAAATTATCGTATGTATATACAACATGAAACGAATAATGGTATGAAATAAAATGGAATTACAAAAGCTTATATATAAAATATATATCATTAATATCATATTTAATTACAGTTCCATCATAATGGCCACCATGAGAGGCAGTAAGATGTATTTGAACAATCATCATTTCGTGAGGCGTTAGTTTGCCATCCACAGAAACATTATGTTCATCATCCATTAGATGGAGTTGTGTGTATGTGTAGTTTGAATCCTTCTTATAAAAACATCCTAGTATATTTTGGATACTGTTGTTTTTACAAAATAAAGGAAATAAAAAGAGTTTGGGGGTTGGAGAAGCAAAATAAATGAAAATAATTTAAGAGAAATCGTTACCTTTAATTTAGGTAACTCACTTTGGTTGGAACCAAAGGACTTCTTGAAATGATTTCTGCCTAATGGGAAGCTTCAAGGAGGAGGATAGGGATGTGGGGAGATTATTTGGGCAGGGTTTGGACGAGCCAAGTGGCTTGAGAGGTGTGAGGAATGAGTAGAAGTGGTCTCCTTTTATAAGTAAGAGGAGGGGCTCTTTAGGAAAGAGTGAAAGTATTACTTTATAATATAATTATATTCGGTTTATAATGGTCCAAAAATCATTGAGGTCGAATATAATATGACTCATATTCTAAATAACATCAACCAATAAGAATTGGACAGGTTTTAGATAATATTTTAATCATTATAATCTTATTTATTTAAATAATTTATTAATGAGGTAAACATTGCATCATTATTGTGTCATTAATAATTTAAATTATTTGATGTCTAAAAATTATAAATAAAATATAATTATGTAGGAAATCGTTTTAGCTTTCTAATGAATATTTATAATCGAAAATCCAACATGTATAAACCTATGTAAAAATTGTTCTTCTAAAAGATGTAAGCTTATGCCATTTTTATTTGTATTTTAACTTTATTAATATAATGTGTCCCTACCACATACAAGTGGCTCCAAGGGGTCCCCAAATCGACCCAAGGATGCCCATGGTCGGGTATGTGTCCACCAATAAGGTTAGGACACGTTTTAGGGTAATTTTGTATTATTATAATATTATTTTTTAACCCTTATTTACCAGATTTACCCTTTAACCATGGTAAATAAAATATTTACCGCAGTAATTATTCAAAATGTGTAAAAATAAAAGTTACCTATTTACATAATTTGGACATCCTGATTCCAAATATGTAATACATTTTTCCAAATTCAAAACACATAAGTGGCAGAAATTAATTTAAAATTAATTCCCGTTGTTAAAATAAAAAAGCGTGTTTTTAAGAGATAATAACTATCAAAAGATTGACACTTGTTTATGTTCGGTTTAATTGTAAAATTGTGTCCAATGACCAAAATTATATTAGATGGTAAAAATATATTCTAAATATACTTTAAAACCACTCAAATTCATAATTTATCACTCTTAATTATTTTGATTAAAAAAGTTGTTTTTAATTAAAATTTAGTAATTTTCACTATTCATCAAAATATGAAAGTTATCCGAAAAGTACCAAAATTTCACCTTAGGATAAATTCGATATTCCGAATCCAAAAATGAAGTCTATTTTAAAATATAAAATATACATAATTTCAAAAAGTAGTTATTACTATTCATAACGTCTAGTTTAATTGGTTGTTAGAACTCGGTGTTGCGTACAACACACGCTATCACATTATTCAAAGAGAAGCGTACCGTAGAAGCTTGGGATGTTTAATTTTAAATTTTTGATGTCCCCATTTAGTCAAAAAGTTTAAAATATAGTATTTAAAAATGGTTCACTATTAAAAGTTGATAAAAGTGCAATACTGAAAATGAATTTGTTCTTGCATTATATCTAAGAAACTCATAATATGGATTCTAAAATTATAAGGATTACATAAACTTTAAAATTTATCTAATACTATTCATAACCTCTTTTGAATGGCTTGTTTGGTAAGTCATGGTTTAATTGAAATCGGTGTTGCGTGTAATGAAAGTTATTGAATTATTTTGAAGAAATAACAAACTATAAAATCTTGGGGTGTTACATTCTCCCCTCCTTCAATAAATTGCGTCCTCGCAATTTGAAATTGTTCTTCGAAAATAAAAGGTTGAAAATAGAAAATATCTTTGTGGGAAAACCCACATTGAAAATTGGGTTACTAAAATTTAGTCTTAATATGAGGAAAAGAGAAATGAAAGGGTCACCATGAAATTATGATCTCGATTAGGAGAACATTGGTGGCAATTAGAGACATATAATTGGAGGAAAAATGTAAATATTTATAGGTAGTGATTGAGGTCATAAATCACAAACAAGTATAAAATTGAGGTCCTTAAACTCATCAATCTATGATGATTTGAAGTACCATCGGTTCAACAAAATATAGGGTATTGGGATAACACATTTTTGACGGTTCAAAATATCTTAGTTGAAATCCCACATCGAAAAATGAATTAATGAGGCCTCTATTTAAAATAAAGAGTGGAAAGTATGAAGATTACCGAAAATAACACATACTAGGGTTCCATGTAGGAAAATATGGATATGGAGGAGAAATCTAACAATCAATTATCTGATGGAGAGTGGTAGAGAACATGGCTATGAAAAGGCCAACAATCCCAAAGCCATAAATTAGTGATGATTTAAGGTACCATCTAGGACAACATTTTTGTTCTAAGTTCCTTTTCTTAATGTTGTGGAATTTATTTATGAGATTGGATAACATCATAAGGAGATATACTTACTTTATAATTAGAGTTTTATCCATTAATAATTTCTACCACAAACTCATCTTTCACTTTAAAAGATAATAGAATGTAAAAAAAATTCTATTTACACTATTGGTATAGGGTTCCAAAATAAACGAATTTATAATTCATCTACAATATCTTTTAATAAAAACTAAATTATTTAATCCAGGACATCTCATGGGTCAGTGGTAGGTGATACACCCTTGTCGCCCTTCGGTTGCGGGTTCAAGTCTCACAGCCTTGCCGGACGCGACGGGTTGCCGCCCGACTTCCGGGTTGTCCTTTTATGGCAATCCAAAATAATTCAAACTAGAACTATCCAAAATACTTATGTCCAAACTCACAGTCCAACATTTATAAGGAAGGAAAACATAATATAGATCCTTTTTACCCCGTAATAGCATATGAATACCTTCATCATGTATTACCATATTCCATATTGATTACATTCATGCTCCCTTATTCCATATAGAATGCTGGATATACTTCATTAATCCAAAAAATGTTTTAAACCCCAACAATGATGGAATATACAAATCATTAATCAGTTCCAAGGTAGTCAAGAATATCCAATATAATTTATCCAAAACAATAACATATTATTCCAAAATCACTACCTCAGTATCAGAACTATATTATGATTTATCATTCTCTCAACCATATATTTTCCAAAAAATTATCCTGCTATTGAGTCACTTTTCTTTGTTCCACACAATCTCAAGTCCTTAATGAAATAGTACTGCAGTACAATCCTTATATACTCCATAATTATTTTAACAAGTACATTGTTGATACAACACTCAATTGAAATAATCAACATAAGAACTCTAATCATTCCTCTTCATCTGCGGTAGTATCATAACTTGATTATTATCCAATAACATCATTTGCGGCATAGTCTAATGACTGGGACATAGGTTCGCATAGTTTCCAAACTCCTTGCAAATGAAGCATTGTACATTTAAAACCATTTTCTTACCCTTGCAGTCACGTACTTTGTGCCCTTTTCCTCCAAACTTATAACAAACTCCCATTCCTTTCAGGCAAGTTACAGGGTGTTTCTTTCCACAGTTACCACATATGGGAAAATTCTTCTTTTCCTTCTTCCCTTTATCCATCTTTCTCTCTTCCATCCTTTTCTTCTCTTGCTTCCCTTTAAAGCCATAGGACTCAGTAAACTCTTTACTTATCTTATCAACAAATGATATTATTTCTTCATATGATGATAATACATGAGGGACTATTTCTCTTATAAATTCTAGCTTAAGACCATGAAAGATATGATCCTTCCTTCTCTTTGGATCATGTGCATTTCTGGAGTTCTCATTCCTTCTACTGGGCGCCATTTCTAAACAATGGCATACACTAGATCAGTTTATGAATCAAAATACATAATCCCATACTTATAAAACACTTAACATAAATTGAACTATTTATGGATATAATCCATAATCATAAAAATGTCTCCTTTGAGGAAGTATATACTCATAAACCCTTCATAATGATTTGTAAGGAAAATGAAGTTATCCTAAGAATATCCCCCGGGAGTGTCGTAACCAAGAGTGCAGCAAGGCCCGTTGTCGTGCACCAGTTCCCGTTCGAGTCTAGCTCAAAGCGGTGTTTTCGGGTATTACCCCTAGGTACATCTGTGCCAGAGTCGCCTCTACCTGCTCGTATCCAGACAGGGATGTATTGCTCGGAAAACTCACGAAATCCCTACAATACCAAAATTATAGGATGTTCTTCTATACTAATCCTCAAATTTCATCTTAGATCTACGTGCTCTAATCAAGATTTAATCTAAATCTAGCTTCCAAGGTTTGTACTAAACTTCCTCTGATACCAACTGTAACGCCCCGACCCCAGTTACCCAGAGTCGGTGCATTAATTACACAATATTGGCATGATCACAAGAAAGATCAAATCTCGAAAGACCGATTGGTTTAGTAGCCTTGGAAACACTAGATATATTCATAAGTTTTACATTACATCATAAAAATAAAAACTACTACAACAACATAATGTTTCCACAGTCCACACTATAATCCCCTCATAATATCCCTGCAGGTCATTCATAACTTACATCTTCACATCCTGGGAAAAATAAAACATAGAAAAGGGGTGAGCTCAAATGCCCAGTAAGGATAACAATATAGCGGAACATTCAAAAATAAGCATAAACATTTAAGGCAATGAATTACTAAAACAAAAGCCTTTTAAACTTGAACTTCAACATAGTATGGAAAAAGTAAAATGAAATAATGTCATTTACTTGTTCACATGGATATTCTACTAATCGAATAATCACATGCAATATCAATAACCACTTTCATAATGATGGAATGCATAATGCTAAACTTTAATTTCTTTTCAAGGCCTCGTCCCAAGACCTTGGGGCTAACTGTAACCGGAACCCAACCCGGAGTGCCTCTAATAACCAGACACCAACCCGGAGTGCCTCTAATAACCGGACACCAACCCGGAGTGCCTCTAATAACCGGAGACCAAACCAGAAGGCTTACTTTTACCAGTCCCTAACCTGGAGGGCTTACTTTTACCAGTCCCCAACCTGGAGGGCTTACTTTAACCAGTCCCCAACCTGGAACATACTTGTCCAACACATTCATATGAAGTAAAGGTTGAAATATAACATAAACATTCTTATTGTAACTAGCATACGAAATATCAATACTTTACTCATAAACCATGAATGCTATATAAATGACACATCTACAGTCAAACATATCACAAAACTTCATTACAATATGGAAGTTTTAAATCATAATAAATCAACTTCAAATAATCTTAAAATCCATCAAAGGATGTTGACATAGATGAAAATGTTTTTTTAAAAATTATTGAGAGAAATATCCCTTTTTCATGAAAACATTTTAATGTTACACAATTTAGAAAGTAAGGCATTTAAATAAATTTTTGAATCAAAGTGTCCCATACCACTTTGAAACTTTTGAATGGAATTAACACTTTTAAAACATTCATTTTCATATAAATAAATCCTTACAAACCATTTTGAAAACGTGGACATAAATGAGGATGATTTAGAAGAATAAATCTTTAAAACATTTAAAATGATGTTTTAGTAAAAGTTCCCTTAGAAATAATCCCTTTGAAAACTCTTTTATGAAATATGGACATGGATAGTAAATATGTCCCTGTAGATACTTACGTAAAGACAACCTCGGATATTAAAGAGATTGTGAAGTAAACCGTTATCAATTTGGTAACATATGAAACATACAACCCATGAAAGAGGTATCATACAATGAAAATGTAAATACACATAAGTTAAAGTGTATTACACAAAGAATATAATTATGGGTAGTACGTACACCACACAAAAGATAATAGTGTAAATATGGCATGAATCTCACGGAAATAAAGAGTGAGATGAAAACCCCTTACCACGTTAATCAACTGAGTCGTATGGACAAAAGTTAATAACCACCAAATTATTTACAGAATAACATGAATATAAATATAATCATGATAATATATATCAAATTCCAGTACACAATACACCACTTTCAATAATTTAGTGGCGAATAATGGAAATCTCACGGAATTGAATGTGAGATTAGAAAATCCCTTACCACGTTAATCAACTGAGTCGTATGGACAAAAGTTAATAACAACCAAATTATTTACAGAATAACATGAATATAAAGATAATCATGATAATATATATCAAATTCCAGTACACAATACACCACTTTCAATAATTTAGTGGCGAATAATGGAAATCTCACGGAATTGAATATGAGATAAGAAAATCCCTTACCTTGTACTTTTCCTTGGTTGGGGTAGGTTAACCTCATGTATAATGGTGAAATAATTGTTATTAAATTATACAAGAATCATATATATTAATATGATATCATATATGATCTTTTAACATTGATTTGTTAATAATAACTTAGTATTATCGTCGTTTCAGGTGATAATCGATTCGTTCTTCTTAAATGTTTGGTTACGTAAGACATGTTTGTAATGGATAGATTATATCTTATTCATAATAAGAATGATATTAACATTATTTTTAACCCTAAAATGAGAATAAGACTTGAATGGATACGATGGAGAATGAATCTCATCGCGTTCGTTGAGACGGTAGTCCGTACGTACGCACGAACGCTACTTCCATTTAATTTTTATTTTAAAAGAATCGAATCCAAATGATACATAGGTATATTACTATTACAGTATAATATAATATTTTATATATGTTACTTAATTTCATTAACACCATCCTTTATACGTTCCATGTGTGGTATGAACGAGTCATATCATTTTAAGGGGGCGGTAGTCCGCACTTCCTCAAATGAAATTATCGTATGTATATACAACATGAAATGAATAGTGGTATGAAATAAAATGGAATTACAGAAGCTTATATATAAAATATATATCATTAATATCATATTTAATTACAGTTCCATCATAATGGCCACCATGAGAGGCGGTAAGATGTATTTGAACAATCATCGTTTCGTGAGGCGTTAGTTTTCCATCCACAGAAACATTATGTTCATCATCCATTAGATGGAGTTGTGTGTATGTGTAGTTTGAATCCTTCTTATAACAAAATCCTAGTATATTTTGGATACTGTTTTTGTTACAAAAGAAAGGAAATAAAAAGAGTTTGGGGGTTGGAGAAGCAAAATAAATGAAAATAATTTAAGAGAAATCGTTACCTTTAATTTAGGTAACTCACTTTGGTTGGAACCAAAAGACTTCTTGAAATGATTTCTGCCTAAGGGGAAGCTTCAAGGAGGAGGAGAGGGATTTGGGGAGATTATTTGGGCAGGTTTTGGACGAGCCAAGTGGCTTGAGAGGTGTGATTAATGAGTAGAAGTGGTCTCCTTTTATAAGGGAGAGGAGGGGCTCTTTAGGAAAGAGTGAAAGTATTACTTTATAATATAATTATATTCGGTTTATAATGGTCCAAAAATCATTGAGGTCTAATATAAGATGACTCATATTCTAAATAACATCAACCAATAAGAATTGGACAGGTTTTAGATAATATTTTAATCATTATAATCTTATTTATTTAAATAATTTATTAATGAGGTAAACATTGCATCATTATTGTGTCATTTATAATTTAAATTATTTGATGTCTAAAAATTATAAATAAAATATCATTATGTAGTAAATCTTTTTAGCTTTATAATGAATATTTATAATCGAAAATCCAACATGTATAACCCTATGTAAAAATTGTTCTTCTAAAAGATGTAAGCTTATGCCATTTTTATTTTTATTTTAACTTTATTAATATAATGTGTCCCTACCACATACAAGTGGATCCAAGGGGTCCCCAAATCCACCCAAGGATGCCCATGGTCGGGTATGTGTCCACCAATAAAGTTAGGACACGTTTTAGGGTAATTTTGAATTATTATAATATTATTTTTTAACCCTTATTTACCAGATTTACCCTTTAACCATGGTAAATAAAATATTTACCGCAGTAATTATTCAAAATGTGTAAAAATAAAAGTTACCTATTTACATAATTTGGACATCCTGATTCCAAATATTTAATCCATTTTTCTAAATTCAAAACACAGAAGTGGCAGAAATTAATTTAAAATTAATTCCCGTTGTTAAAATAAAAAAGCGTGTTTTTAATAGATAATAACTATCAAAAGATTGACACTTGTTTATGTTCGGTTTAATTGTAAAATTGTGTCCAATGACCAACATTATATTAGACGGTAAAAATATATTCTAAATATACTTTAAAACCACTCAAATTCATAATTTATCACTATTAATTAATTTGATTAAAAAAATTGTTTTTAATTAAAATTTAGTAATTTTCACTATTCATCAAAATATGAAAGTTATCCGAAAAGTACCAAAATTTCACCTTAGGATAAATTCGATATTCCGAATCCAAAAATGAAGTCCATTTTAAAATATAAAATATATATAATTTCAAAAAGTAGTTGTTACTATTCATAACGGCTGGTTTAATTGGTTGTTAGAACTCGGTGTTGCGTACAACACACGCTATCACATTATTCAAAGAGAAGCGTACCGTAGAAGCTTGGGATGTTTCATTTTAAATTTTTGATGTCCCCATTTAGTCAAAAAGTTTAAAATATAGTATTTAAAAATGGTTCACTATTAAAAGTTGATAAAAGTGCAATACTGAAAATGAATTTGTTCTTGCATTATATCTAAGAAACTCATAATATGGATTCTAAAATTATAAGGATTACATAAACATTAAAATTTATCTAATAATATTCATAACCTCTTTTAAATGGCTTGTTTGGTAAGTCATGGTGTAATTGAAATCGGTGTTGCGTGTAATGAATGTTATTGAATTATTTTGAAGAAATAACACACTATAAAATCTTGGGGTGTTACATTTTGTTTCCCACGGATAACAGTGGTAGAGGTCTTGGACCTGGATAGTTGTAAACTATTGAACCCCGATTCAGGGTGTGGATCATCCTTATATAAGATTTTGAGAGGACTAAGTCTCGGCTTGATACTGAACCTCTTGGTTAACTCCTCTGTGTTTTTAGTTAAAGTTTATATCCATACAATACATATCTATTTCATATTCCGCTGCTATTACTTTGAAATATAATTTGTCTTCAAAGCTACTTTGATAGTTAAACTTGCATGTGTTTATATTTATTATAAATCAGTAAGTTAGTTTCAAAAGTTAATTTAATCATCTGATTAATTTAACTGAGAACTAATCAATCTTTGAGAAACTAATTGAACCTTTATAATCTGTATAAATTCACTACAGTTTAATCTTTTTTTGAAATTGGGGGATTTTAATAGAAATTGTTTTTAGCAGAAATTTTAATTGGAACTCAATTCACCCCCCTCTTGAGTGTCCACTTCGACCAACATTTGGTATTAGAGGGTTTATTAATACCTTCTAAATTACTCTGTTTTCAACTGTGATTTTAGTTGTATTTTAAAGTTCTTAAAATTTTTGTTATTCCTAAATTTTTATCTCTTTAAATTTTGTTTATAATGGACAATAGACTTGAGGGTGTTGCTACTAACCGGACACCTTTATTTAATGGAAATAACTATGCTCAGTGGAAACTTAAAATGAAAATTCATCTAGAAAGCATGAGTTTTGATATTTGGACTGCTATTGAATCTGAATATAAAGTTCCCACTACTGATAGATCTACTTGGGATGAACCTACAAAGACTGCTTACAATAATAATTGTAAAGCTATGAATGCTCTGTACTGTGCTCTAGGAGATGAAGAATTTAACAGAATTTCTGCATGTAAAACTGCTTTTGAAATTTGGGATACCTTGGCTGTTTCTCACGAAGGAACAACTAATGTTAAAGAAATGAGATTAAACACTTATACTATTAAATATGATAATTTCAAAATGAAGCCTGATGAAACTATTTCTGACATGTATCTCAGGTTCAATGAGATAGTAAACACAATGAGCTCACTCGGAAAGATTGTTCCTGCAAAAGAACAAATTATGAGAATACTGAGATGTTTGCCAGATATATGGAGAGGTACATCCGTTTCAATTAGAGAATCCTGTGACATTGGAACACTGCCTGTCAAGGAGTTAATTGGTAAGCTGATGATGTTTGAAGAAGAGATTAAAGTAAATAAAGAAGAAGATGAGGAACCCAAAAGAAAATCTGTAGCTTTTAAAACTACTGCCTTTAAGTGTAAAGGAAAGGATAAACTATAAATGGAGACTGAGAGTTCAATGAGTGAAAATTCAGAATCTGACAGTGATGCTGAGATGGCTCAAATATCCAGGAGATTCAAAAAGTTTTATAGGAAAAAGAAATTCTTTAGGAAAACAAATTACAAAGGAAAGTATGATCAACAAGGCAAATGGAAAAAGATTGGAAGAAGGCTGATAGGACTGATGAAGTTGTCTGCTATGAATGCAAGAGAAAAGGACATATCAATGCAGACTGTCCAAAGTTAAAATTCAAAAAGAAATATGATTACAAAGACAAGAAGTACAAGAAAGCCATGAAGGCTACCTGGAGTGCTTCAGAAGACAGCACTAGTGAAGCAGAATCTTCGGACTCTGAAAGGAATCGATCCAACATGTGTTTCATGACAAATACTTCTGAGGTAACATCTGACACTCCTGTTTTAAATTCATATTTTTCTGGAGATGATTCTGATTCAGAAAACATGTCAAAATCTGAACTATTTGAGTACTGTGATATGTTGGATGAAACCTGTAATGAGCTTAAAGACAAATAAAAAGGTTTAAAGAAACATTATGCTTTAAGTGTTAATCATAAATCTGATCTTGATATAGAAAAGGAAAAGAATGCTCAACTACTAAAGGAAAATACAGAACTGAAACTTTCAAATGAGCAAATTAGAAAGGACTTAGAAAAATTCACAAATGGAAAGGATGCGTTAACACAAATTCTAGGAAAGAAAGTTGCACCTAGATATGCTACTGGTTTGGGATACCAACCTGGACAGAGACAATTCACTGGAACCCGATTTATTCCTAAGTCTGAAAAAAATTCTGCTAGTTCCAGTTTTGGAAATTCATATGCTTCAACAGGTTGTTCACATGGTTATAGACCAAATAAAGTTTATCTTTCAAAATCTGTTGTTTCTGTTAATTGTATGGGACCCATAAAACAAATTTGGGTACCTAAGGCCCTGATTGCTAACCTATCTGGACCCAAGAAAATTTGGGTACCAAAGTCATTTCCTGTTTAAATCTATTTTATAGGAGACCTGCTTGAAGAGCTGTCACAAGAAGATATGGTATTTAGACAGTGGGTGATCAAGACACATGACTGGAGGTTATTCTTGCTTCAAAAGCTTAATAAAGGTTGATGGAGGTCATGTCACCTTTGGTGACAACTATAAAGGAAAAATCATCGGCCTAGGCCAGATTGGTAACACTGACTCAGTATTAATTTCTAAAGTTTTATTCATTGATGGACTTAAATATAACTTGCTTAGTATATCTCAATTATGTGACGATGGTTTTAATGTCAAGTTTGAAAATGACTCGTGTGATGTCTTTAACTCCAAAAACTCTTTAGTATTTTCTGCTCTAAAGAATGAAAATGTTTATGCTGTTGATTTAAATTCTTTAGCCAAACAAAATATTTCTTGTTTGAATGCTTTTTCATAAAGAATCTATGCTATGGCACAGAAGATTAGGACACTGCAACATTCACTCACTTAGAAAACTGGCTAGGAAAAACTTAGTTAGAGACTTACCTAAGTTTGAATTCCCAAATGACAAAGTGTGTAATCCCTGTCAAAAGGGAAAACAACAAAAAGTTTCTTTTAAATCAAAGAAAGAAGTCTCAACTTCTCAACCACTTGAGTTGGTTCACATGGATTTGTTTGGACCATCAAGAGTTTCTAGTTTAAATGGGAAGCATTATGTCTATGTTCCTGTAGATGACTTTTCTAGATAAACTTGGGTATACTTTCTAGCTCACAAAAGTGAAGCTTGTCCTTTATTAAATATTCCAAGTCTGTAGAGAACCTTAGTGGACTTAAGATTAAAACCCTAAGAAGTGATCATGGTCGTGAGTTTGAAAATCCTGAGTTTGAATCTTATTGCTCACACAATGGCTATAGTCACAATTTCTCTGCCCCTAGGACACCCCAACAAAATGGTGTAGTAGAAAGGAGAAACCGAACCCTTCAAGAAATAGCTAGAACCATGCTCAATGAATATGAATTGCCTATTTACTTTTGGGTTGAAGCTGTTAATACAGCTTGTTATGTTATCAATAGAGTCTTGATCAGACCTGTTCTTAGGAAATCCCCTTATGAGTTGTGGAACAACAGAAAGCCTAAGGTTAATTACTTCAGAGTGTTTGGTTGGAAAGTTTTTATACTTAATACTAAAGATAATCTGGATAAGTTTGCTCCCAAAAGCGATGAAGGAATTTTTCTGGGTTACTCTATTTCAATTAAAGCTTATAGAGTTTTCAATAAGAGAACCAAATGTGTGGAAGAATCTGTTCACATCAAATTCGATGAAACTGATCCACATGAGCCTAAAAACTCTCTTGATAATCTTGAAGAAGATTTGTCTATTCTGGACCTTAATGATAAATCTAAAGAACCTGTTATAAAAACATCCAGTTCTGGACTTTCTCCGGAATCTGCTTCTATTGAACCCGAACCTATAGATGAACCTGAAGTTTCTAGTCCAACCTTTACTAAATCGACTAAGATTCTAAAGAATCATCCTTTAGATGTTGTTGTTGGTAATCTTGATAGAGGAACACAAACTAGAGCTTCTCTAAGGAACCAGGTTGAACATCATGCTTTTCTGTCACAACTAGAACCCAAAAATATCAATGATGCTATCAATGATGAATTCTGGGTAATAGCCATGCAAGAAGAGTTGAATCAATTTGAAAGAAACAAAGTCTGGGAATTAGTTGACAGACCCAAGGACACCTTGACAATAGGCACAAAATGGGTTTTTAGAAATAAAGTAGTTGAATCAGGAAACATAGTTAGAAACAAAGCTAGACTAGTTGCACATGGATATAGTCAAGAAGAGGGTATAGACTATGGAGAAACTTTTGCACCTGTAGCTCTTCTGGAAGCTATTAGGATCTTACATGCATAGGCATCACATCTGAATTTCAAGTTATATCAAATGGATGTCAAAAGTGCATTTCTAAATGGTTTTATAATTGAAGATGTTTTTGTGGAACAACCACCTGGATTTACAAACCCTCATTTTCCAAATCAAGTTTTTAATCTTTCTAAAGCATTATATGGTTGAAAACAAGCTCCAAGAGCTTGTTATGATAGACTCAGCAATTTTCTTATTTTAAAAGGTTTTACTAAAGGGATCGCTGATCCAACTCTCTTTATTAAAAGAATTTCTAAAGATGTTTTAGTTGTACAAATCTATGTTGATGATATTATATTTGGATCTTCTAAACACTCTTTATGTACTGGTTTTTCAAAAAGTATGCAAAATGAATTTGAAATGAGCTTAATGGGAGAGATTAAGTATTTTCTTGGTTTTCAAATTTTTCAAACTAGAGATGGAATTATTTTAAATCAAAGTAAATATACAAAAGATCTTTTAAAACGTTTTGGATTGGATAGCATTAAGGAAACTGATACACCTATGAGTACTTACTATAAGTTGGATACAGATGAAGCTGGGAAACCAGTGGATCAAACCAATTACAGAGGTATGATTGGAAGCTTACTTTATCTTACTGCTAGTCGACCAGACATTATGTTCAGTGTATGTATGTGCGCTAGATTTCAAGCTAATCCTAAGGAATCACACTCACTGAATGTTAAAAGGATTTTTAAATATCTTAAGCATATTGTACATTTAGATTTGTTTTATCCAAAAGGACAATCATTTGACCTAATTAGCTATTCAGATGCTGACTTTGCTGGATGTAAGTTGGAAAGGAAGAGCACATCTGGAACATGTCATTTACTTGGTAAATCCCTAGTGTCATGGTGTAGTAAGAAACAGAACTCAGTTGCATTGTCTACTGCCGAAGAAGAGTATATAGCTACTGATAGTTGCTGTGCACAAATTCTGTGGATAAAACACACTTTATTGGACTATGGATTTGAGTTTAAACATGTTTCAATTAACTGTGAAAACACTAGTGCAATAAACATATCTAAGAACCCTGTATCTCACTCTAGAACCAAACACATAGATGTAAGACATCATTTTCTGAGAGATCATTATCAAAAAGGTGATATTACTCTTGAATTTATTGGCACTGAACATCAATTGGCCGATATTTTCACTAAACCTTTAAGTTCTGATAGGTTAAGTTACATTAGGCACGAGCTGGGGATGATCAATTCTCACCAATGTTGAAATTCTCACCGATGTTGAAATTCTCACCGATGATCAATTCTCACCGATGTTGAAATTCTCACCGATGATCAATTCTCACCGATGATCAATTCTCACCGATGTTGAAATTCTCACCGATGATAAATTCTCGCCGATGTTGAAATTATCACAGATGATCAATTCTCACCGATGTTGAAATTTTCACCGATGATAAATTCTCACCGATGTTGAAATTCTCACCGATGTGAAATTCTCACCGATGTGAAATTCTCACCGATTTGAAATTCTCACCGATGTGAACTTCTCACCGATGTTATATTTTTAAACTTCTGTCTGCTGCCAAGAATATGAATCGTTTTATTTTTATGTTATTTTACTTTATTCATTTATTTATGATTCCTACATGATAAAACTAAGCCTAAACCGCTTCTCACTCCACCGGACCCAAAACCCTTCTCCTTTGAATCCTAGCTCCCTAATCGACTGAGAACCCTAAATCCGTGATGGAAAAAACCAAGATTCCTGCCAGCAGAGATGACAGTGTAGAGCCTAAAACAAAGAATCAGAAAGTGCAGCAAGAAGCTTGTGGAAGTAATGTCAGAACTAGGTCGGGAAAGCGACCAGTAAACCCTCATTTGCAGCATAGAGATATTGTGATTGAAAAGGAGCTATGCGTAGATTGGCTGCTACCAAGCAAGTCGTTGGTGATTGCAATTCTGTAAGATCAGAGATGGGTAGATTGTTTTTCAAATAACAATGGTCCCTACTACCCGAAGTTAGTGAAACAGTTCTACGAATTCGTAAGCTTCGAGAAGTCTGAAAATGAAAATCGGGTAAGTTCTTTTTTAAATGGAAAAGAAATTTCGTTTTCTTCAGTAGAGTGGGTAGAATGTTTAAAAGTCCCACATGAAGGTGTATCCGAGTATGTCTCAAGATCAATTCCACCTACCAGTAACATCTTTGACTATGAGACCGCTTTAAAAGAGTTAACAGGTAATGGAAGTCAGAGGCAAGTGGTTGCTACTGAATTGGATTGAGAGAACAGACTGCTTTTCAAATTTGTTCAACATGTTTTGATACCGAGGAGAGGAGATTTTTCTAATATGAGATATAAAGATATTTATCTTCTACATCTGTTAAGACATGGTGTGAAAGTTAATCTGTGCAGACTATTGTTGAATCAAATGGAAGACATGATTAGGCCAAAATCAAAGACTAATGCTTTATTCTTTTCCAAACTGATATCTGTGATGATAAAAGTGAAACAGATAGCTGAGTCTCAGGATGAGACAGTTTTAGTTAAGAATAACTTTTGTATCACTACTACAGTTTGTAAGTACATGAAAATCAATTGGAACCCGTGGAAAGGAGAATGGGTCAGTGATGACCAGAGGGTGTATGATAAGTTTAATCCTGTGGATTATCCTTCAAGGCCAAAGGATAAAAGAGATCCAGGTTTCGGATCTGATGAAGAGGAACCCGAGTACAGTGATGAGTCAGAAGAAGAAGAAAAATAAAAAGAAGAGGAAGAAACTCCTATGGATATTGGAGGAGATCCAGACTTGCCCCCAAGTCCTGTTACTGAGTTTGTATACTCAAGAAAAGGAAAAGTAGAGGAAGTGTTATCTATTCATGAGGAAGACCAGCCAGTTCCTCAGCAGGAAGGAGAAAAAGAGGATGTATCTGAATCATCTGATTCTGCTAGGTTGAGTCTGAGTCCTTTGATTGAAAACTCAGTTGTGCCTACTGATGAAGTAGAAAAAGAAATAGAATAAGATGTACCTGTTTCAGAAAATCTCCTTACTGATGCTGAGATGGAAGTTGTTGTGGAAGATTCTAATGAAGAAAGACCAGAAGAAAATGTAGTTGTTGTACATAGGAATGCACCCTTTGAGGGGGAGCATCATTCCAATCTTGGAAATGTTACAGTGGATATTGAGATTGAAGACTGGGTAGAAGACCCAGGTTTTATAGTGTGTGGTTTGGATTATCCTGATTCTGATAATGAAGTATCCTTGAATAGACCAAAGATAATCTATGACATCAATTCTGAGTTATTAAATGATGATGTGGTCCGAGTACATGATTTAGATGTACTGAAAGAAAATCTCAAAGTCAGTTTTGTAGAATAAGTAAAGACAATGGAATCTTTTTTAGTTTCCTCAATTCAATCAGTCATGAATGATTCACTAGTCAGCTTAACTTCTGCATGAGTATCTACTACAGTTGCTCCTACTGATTTTGTTACAAAGTCTGATCTTGAATCCCTGAAGCATGAGCTGAAAGAATCCTTCACTGCCTCAGTTACTGAGATGAAGCACTGTTTTCGTGAAGAAATGAAGTTGTTAGAACAATCTCTTGAGCTTTCTCTTGGTTTCAATCTGTCAACTTTTATGGGTGAGCTAATGGAAGCAGTCAAAGAATGCCAGACCCAATCTTCAAGAATAGAAGCAGATCTTGAAGCCTTAAAGAAGTCTGTTACTACTTTATATTTTTACATGAGATCAAAGCCTCAAGATGATAAGGATTTAGCCTATGTAAAAAGTGTTGTAAGCCAAATGGTTTCAGTATTTGAAGATTTCAAATCTTCTATAAAGGATCATGTTAAAAATCAGGACTCTCAACTGCAGACTCTGATTAGTGGCTTGACCAAAAGTTTCAAAGAAATTGTATCCTTCTCAGTTGGTCCTCTAGCTTCAAAACCTGCATTTGATTTGAATCAATTACGAGCTATGATGAAGGAGGAGCTTGGTTCTATTTCAACCAGTGGCTCTATGGACTCATCAGATCTAAGCAGGGTAGTGCTCTCTACAAGAGATTCAGTAAGGGAAATAATGAAAATCGTCCACGACACTATGAAAGAGGCCTCTGACTCTCAGGAGGAAATCAAGAACAAGGTGGATTATTATTTCCAAAGGATTTTTACCAAGCAAAAACTCACCCATCATTTCAAGCTGATGTTGGAAAACATGAAATTACCCCCTATAACTCAAGCCTTCCCAGAACAAGTGGGAAAGCTAAGAGAGATTACTCCTACCTTAGAAAAATTTATGGAGAATAAAGATGATTTTATATCTGCTATGGAAACAGGGGGAGGAATCATTATGGATTTCAAAAATCTGTTGCTGCCCTTTTTGCATGTTGATGCCAGACCAGTTATTGTCCCTCCTGCCTTGCCTGCCTCTGCCTCTACTGAGTCTCCAGTCCAGATGACTCCTGTTCAGGCCATCCGAAGCCTCACACCTATGATCACTCAACAAACTTCCCAATACAGGCCAGGCACTGTATCAGTGGCTCAGCCTCCTGTGATCATTTCTGGGATTCCAAATCCCTCACTCACATCCTCACCACCTGCCTCCTCTTCTGATCCAAAAGGAAAATCTCATGTTGAAGATCCGGATTGCTGAAGTAGCCAGGCTGTTTGATAGGAATTGTTTTTTTTTCTTTTTTTTCTCTTCTATTCTGTTTATGTAAGTTTTGTCTGGTCTAATACAAATGTTTTTCTTTACACTATCTCTGTTTATCAATTATTTCTGTCTGCTTTCCCACTTTTTGATTCTCACAAATGGGGAGAAAATTATAAAGGGGGAGAAAATATAAAGAGAGGGGGGGGGGCAATATCAAAGGGGAGAAATTTTGAGCCTTTGCTACTATTCTTACATTTCCTTCTTTGGTACCAACTCTTTCAAAGCTTATCTCTGATACTATTGTATTTAATACATCCTATGATAATTTTTGATCTAATTCATTCTATTACTATTTTCTCTATTTCCTCTGATTGCTTTCTTTGAGAAATTAGAATATAAACGTTATATTATCTTATACTATATTCTCACTATTTTTGGTCATATCTTAAGTTGTGATTATCAAAAAGGGGGAGATTGTTGACCTCACCTGTTTTGATAATCCCAATTATGTGTTCATATATTATGCTACTCTCAATTACTAATGATCTACAGTTTAATTCTTACAAATTAGTGATCATGTTAATAATAATGTTTAAATAATCTCTGGTTTATGTTAATCTCGATTATCCCGGTTTATACAAGCTTTGAAACAATTCTATGTCAATTAGATGGGGTTTGCATAAGAGCCAGAGCTACCGATAGCCAGTTCTACCGATAGCCAGAGCTACCGATAGCCAGAGCTACCGATAGCCAGAGCTACCGATAGCCAAAGCTACTGATAGCTAGAGCTACGGATAGCCAGAGCTACCGATAGCTAGAGCTACCGATGCACACAGAGATACCGATAGCCAGAGCTACCGATAGCCAGAGCTACCGATGCACACAGAGCTACCGATAGCCAGAGCTACCGATGCACACAGAGCTACCGATGCACACAGAGCTACTGATGCACACAGAGCTACCGATGCACACAGAGCTACCGATGCACACAGAGCTACCGATGCACACAGAGCTACTGATGCACACAGAGCTACCGATGCACACAGGGAGCTACCGATAAGAGCTACCGATAAGAGCCACTGATAAGAGTTTGAAGAGCTACCGATGGAAGATCCCTACACCGAGTCAACCGTACACGTATACAAACAAACGGCTACCTATAATGAACTGTGGAGTGAAATCCTATGTCCTCGACACTATTTGTTTATTATACTAACGGTTACATTTGTTAATTTTGATGCATTTAATGTTATTAAATGATTTATGTTTCCATTTCAGGAAACCGTACCAAGTACGATCAAAAAGTATAATCATTCCTTCTTGTCAGAAAAACAAAAAGGGTATAAAGAGGACATCGTGTATGTATCAAAAGAAGTGTGAAAGAAAACTCGAAGAGATCAAGCACACAGAATACACTTGCGATCAAGCTCAAAACGTGCCAAGATCATCTGGAGAACTTGCACTCACGAGACTACTACTACCAGCCTCCAGAACATAAAGAATACATCGAGCAATCTATGCAAAAGAAGAACCACACAAAACTCATCATTCTTTGAGTCGATAAGCAAGCTGAACCTCGAAGTCAAGGAAGCCGATGGTACTCTGTTTTCCAGACAAAAACCAGAAGAAGACTCAGAATGAATTCTAATCAACAAAATGATTCAAGAGCTGCACGAAGATCACTAGAGCCATTTCTAATCTCTAAATCTTTATCTCTGTGATTTAATTTTTACATTACGAGAAGTGTGTGTTATCTGTTGTATTTTACACACACACTGTCTCCTGAACCTTAACCGGAGGATTTGTAAATCCTCACTCACTATCTTTTCATTATTTCTCCCACTGTGGATAGTGGTAGAGGTCTTGTGTGACCTGGACAGCTGGTTGTTGTTGTTTTGTTTCCCACGGATAACAGTGGTAGAGGTCTTGGACCTGGACAGTTGTAAACTGTTGAACCCCGATTCAGGGTGTGGATCATCCTTATATAAGCTTTTGAGAGGACTAAGTCTCGGCTTGAGACTGAACCTCTTGGTTAACTCCTCTGTGTTTTTAGTTAAAGTTTATATCCATACAATACATATCTATTTCATATTCCGCTGCTATTACTTTGAAATATAATTTGTCTTCAAAGCTACTTTGATAGTTAAACTCGCAAGTGTTTATATTTATTATAAATCAGTAAGTTAGTTTCAAAAGTTAATTTAATCATCCGATTAAGTTAACTGAGAACTAATCAATCTTTGAGAAACTAATTGATCCTTTATAATCTGTATAAATTCACTACAGTTTAATCTGTTTTTCAAATTGGGGGATTTTAATAGAAATTGTTTTTAGAAGAAATTTTAATTGGAACTCAATTCACCCCCTCTTAAGTGTCCACTCCGACCAACAGTACCTGCTACAGTGCCTCCTCTGCTACAGTACCATCATTACTACAGTTCTTCCACTGCTACAGTACTGAAAATTCATTCATGCCCGGATTTGATCCTAGGTCTTTTGGATGCCAAGCAGGGGCCTATACCACTTGGGTACAGACTCGTTGGCTAAAGTATATATGAAATTCTTTAATTATAAATTATTTAGCATGAATTAAATAATTTCATATTTGTTTATTGTAAAAAACTTGAGAATTATGTTTTAATAAAAAATATTTTTACATTGAGTCATATATATATATATATATGTAATATTATTTTTTTAATATTTTTAAATCACAAATATTTTGTACAAATTATGATATATATTATATTGATTTTAAATTAAATACATATTCAAACTAATAGTTTAATTTATATCATTTTATGTGTATAATATGATATATATATATATGTGTGTGTTTTTTATAAATAAATTAAATAATAAAAACATTTAATTTTTAAAAATTATTGATAAAATAATTTTAAATTTTTTTGAGTTTTATTAATATTTTGATTCTTAAAATTATTAATTATATAATATTTGGTTAAATAAATAATGAAAAAGGTATAATAATAATAAAATAGACTGAAATTGACAAAAAAAAGATCTATGAAGAAGGGGGTGTCACGCAGAAAAGGGGAAGGCCCTCCTAGGAAGGGTTTCTGAGTCACGGCCATGAGAGTTTGAGGAGGAAGATTTGGGTCTGGTGGAGGCCTCCATGTCACACGTATTAAGGGAGATCTGGTGTCTTCGAAAGACCACACCATGTCTAGATATGTAATGAGGGGGGAATCCATTCAGATTGATGTCTACAAGTCAGACATCCAAGATGCATCACTTTGGACCAGTGGATTTGGGGTCAATCCATGGTGGGGTTTCATCTGGGGGTAGAATCTGAGACATCCAAGCTTCATCAAAGGGTCAAGATCAAGGTTAGGGTTATGATTTGCCTAATTTTTGGTAGGAAATAGATCTATGTTCTTCTTCAACCTTTTAGGATAGGTTTATTTCTTTCACTTTTGGGTTGTTCTGATTTTTTTGATAAACACTGGTTCTTTGAATTTTGGTTATACAAATTGTTGTGTTATATTGAATATTCTTGGTCACATTAATATATGTGATTAATTCTGTTCCTAGTCGTAATTATTCTTTGTGAATTTTTTTGTATTCATATAAATCTATCAACTGATCTGTTTTAGTTCATTCAATTAATTTTGATTCAACTATAATGTAATTTTTAACATGAATCTTTCAATGTTTGTAATAATTATGTGTCATTTTGTTTTTCTTATGATGAATATAATACAACTAAGATAAATTAAATAGATAATAATTTCTATGCTCTACAAGCTTCATGTCGCTACTTTCCTATTTTAAAGATCACTATTCTTCCATGATTTTTCTATAAATAATTATATACATATCACTGCATAGAGGAGATTATGTCTATAAAAGCCATAGAAAATATAAATATCAAAAAACCCATTATCTATCTGTCCAATGAGATGATGTGCAAGTTGAATAATTATTACAAGGACATTGGCATGAATTTATAGATATGTAATGGGTTATTTATGTTTAAGGTTATGCTCTTGTATGGTAAATTTATTTATTTATTTATTACAATTATTACTCTCTATTTTTTGGTTTGCATAATGGGAATTAAATTTCAGTGGTTATTTGATTGGTTGTTTTCATTACCACCAAAAAAAATTTCAAAGATAGTTTGTTCATTGTCTATCATGGTCTTTCATAATAATTTATAAGGGATTTTTTATGCTTGTTTTCTTTGTGCAAAACCATATATGCACCCGGTGTATACACGGATATGTCTATGTTAATATATATATTTGTGTGTGTTTTTAGTTTTCCATCTTAAACTTATTTTGTATTTATAAATATTTTTTATCAGTGTTTAACACATGAGATTAGTACATGTTTGGTTGTGTTTTTGAAAGGTGAAACCCATTCACTTATTTATATGTATATACGGTTTATATATATCTACGTATATATATATATATATATATCATCTCTTAGGTGAATCCAAGTTTTCAAAGGTATAAAGTATATGTTTATTAAGAATTCTAAAGTCGATAATGATATAAGGTTTCATTCAATGTGGTTTTTTATTATGCCAAATCGAATATACACTTAGGGTATATTCAGATATATAATCAATCCAAATCTATTTTATATTATTAAAGATTATTTTAAATTTTGAAATAAAGACTTGGATACAAATAATGTTTTGGGCTCAAATGAATTTGTAATTATTATGAAAAACATCAGTTTTTATATGTCTATGTCAATACAGTTATGTATTTTAAAACTAACGTGAGCCATTGTTTTCAATCCAGTGATATTGGTGATTAAATAGTGTTATGAAGTATTCACTATTTGTATGGGATCATTAAACATTGTTTCAGTTTTGTAAAACTCATACATACACATTGTGAATGTGGATATATATATATATCTGATTTCAAAACAATAATTTCAAGGGATGGATATCAGGATTTACATAATGTTTTGATGAAATTAATACTTTTAATATTTTAGAACATATTAATCTTGAGTTTCCAAACTAATAAGTCTTTACAATTATGCAGTACTATATAAAATATATTAGAGGATAAATGGTTGTGCAGATTTATGGTATCATGTTATGCCCACTTAGTATTTTATTGCATGATGAACCTGTTTCAATAATTGTAGTTAGTTAATAAGAATTATTATTTAATATATTTTCATGTTCACTGACACATTTATCAATATATTAAATGGAATTTATTTCTATTAAAAATACATTTAAATGAATCAAGATGTTTAAAAATAATAAATTATCATTTTATGTGAAAAACTACATCTATTCATTACTTATTTGTTTTAATCATTATTACATGTGAAAAGAATGTTTACTAGTTCATTAAGGCCATTAAGAAAAATTTTTTCTAAATGTAAACAAACATATCCTGAAAATTCATAAAAAAGAATTAAATTTTTCAAAGTTGTATGGGACAGCTTGAAAAATAGGAAATGAGAAATTAAATATTCAAAGTGGTGTGAGACACTTCTAATATATGACCTTAATTGAACATATCAAGAATTTATTGGACATATTATGTGATAGGTGAGGCCCGCTATAGCCTCTCGATGCATCGGTAGGTCTCATGAGACAAATCGGGTCATTGAACGAGTCCTTGGAAAAATAATGGTCTTGGAATGAGGCCTTGACATAGAGTTTATGGCATTGGCAAGAGGCCTTGGCACGGTCTAGAATTATACATTCCCTCATTATTTTTATAATATTTAATTTATCAAGAGGATATTCTACCGGCAGAATATACTTAGTTAAGAGCCTTACTTATGAGTATTAGAAGAAGTAAATGCACATTTAATATTGATTATTCAGCACTTGTCTTCTAAATATTAATAAAAAATCTAAAACATTATCTTCCAATGAATGATTTGTAGTTAGTAAGGAAATAAATTAATGTTATAATCTTATGAGAAACATTAATCATGTTTTACTTTCATTTGAAATTATGTACTTGCACACGTGAATGTCACACTTAGTATAGTATGATTAATTCATGATTTATATTTTTTAAACCATAAATTTTGTATAAGTATGCATATTATTAGAATATTTTACATATGTAACCCTATTAATTTTCAATAAATTTTATACTGGTGGTATTTGAAAACTGATAATGATATGCTACATGTTTTATAGATTTATTTTATGAAAATGTTTTATATTTATTTTTTAGAGAATTTTTTAAATGTTTTAATTGAAATATTATATTTGTTTTTAAACACCCCCACCCCTTATTGGGTATTCTTAGGCTCACATTATGTTTTAATTTTTTTTACAGCTTTAGTAGATTTTAGTTACACTAATTTGTGGCTACGCTGTTGAGTTTTTTCTATTCAGTATTGAAGGATTGTAATATTTGTATCTGGTTTTCCAAACCCTAAACTGAAAATATCCTCTATATAGAACATTAAGATTAATTTATCAGTTATTCGTTTATAAAAAAATTACACACCATGTTTATTAACGCATTTTATCCTGGTCTTCTTGGGTTGGGGTGTTACAATTATCCACTAATCTACCATTATTTGTAGCTTCTATCACAGAATTATCCACCAATAAAAGTTCAAAATTATGTTATTCGATTAATAGTTGGTTTCTAATCTGGAGTTGAGGAAAACTGAAAAAAAAAATTAATTCTCTCTTAATATTCAAATAATATCTCTCTTAATGCTTTAATAATTAAATATATATATTAATCATGATAAATATATTATGGTAGGATGGTAAAAAATTATTTACAAAAATTCATTTATGGTCATACCAAACTATTATAGTTTAGTAATATTGTATATCAAATTTTTAGATACACTATTAAGATATGCGCGGAATCCCTTACATTTAATGTTGTCCTCAGAGACACCCCGGGGATTCAGGATGGATCAAAAAATATAGAACACTTATAGGTGATTTTTGTAGTTCTTTCTAAGATCTCTAGAATATTTAGGAATGCTAATGACAAAAAAATTAATTTCAATGTTTTACACCATAATATTTAGAAAAATAATTATTTCATTTGGAAAAAAATGAGTTTCGTTTTCATTTCTTTCATTATCTATTTTTTATAACTCTATTCCAAAAGAATTATTTTATTTTCATTTTGGTTTTTATGTTGTGGCCTATTTAAAGTAACATATATTTATATGTAATATTAATTAATAAATCTATTACAAAATAAAAAAAAATATTATTATTTTATAATAAAAGAGTGATATCACAAGAAAAAGAAAAATAAACTCACAAAAAATATGTAATAAAACTCAAAAAAGGAATAAATGAGAAAAATGAAAAAATGACCCAACCATTTATTAATATGGTAAAATTTGAAAACAAATAATGAAAGTCTCAGAAATATATCCTTATTTATAAGTTATTTTCAAAATTTTATACCATGTCTTATCTCATTAAATAAAAATCATATCATGTTGGTATAACTAAACCTGACTGAACCCGAGTCATTATATAAAGAATAAGGGTAAAAAAGATAAAAATAAAGTTTTAATGAGGAATATATTCTAAAGAAATGTCTAGAAATAATATATTAACTATTACAAAAAAAATTTGTTTAAATTTTAGTAGTATCTTCAAAAAAAATACTTATAGTTTTTAAATGTTTTGTAGAATAACGCAAATTATTTAATTTCCAATGAAATTAAAATATCAAGTGAATATAGATTTTTTTACATTGATATTTTCAAAATTTTGACCAATGTTTGAGTTTATTTTTTTAAACATAATTTTATATAATAAGAATAATGATGTTAAATTTTGTTTATAAATCATGATCCACCTAGGGTATGTGTCATATAATTTTCAATCATCATCACACTTAAGGGATATTAGATAGGTAAATGATTCAAAAATTTATCACTACTATTATCACTATGTAATGAGATTTATTAATATTTTAATACTTTTAATTTGATCAATCAATGATTTTTATTACCCAAAATCACTTAAAATTGACCCAAATTATGTTTTATATAATATCCAAAATTAATTGGTACATTATGTCAATGTGGTTATGTAATGAATAAATTTGAGTATATTATAAAATTTTTATAAACACTATAACCCATATATTCATGGTTCATACCATCTATATTTCATTAATAAATGAAATCTATAAGACCACTAATGATATCAAAAGGGTAAGATAAGGGGAAAACAAACTAAAATCATTACACGTTCCATGTTCTTTATAAGAGAATAAGGATTAAAGTTATTTTTATTAGTGGATAGTAATACCTTTATAAATAAAAACATAGAAAATAAACATGAATAAAAATGGAAAACATGTCTGAAAGTCAATTACCTCCAATAGATTAAAAACATTGATCATAGGAATACATCAAAGGGAATTCCCAATATCGATTACCAGGTGGTATAAAATAAAATGAGGGTGATGGAGAAAAAAAATGAATATAACATGTAGTGAATTATCCCTTGAAGGCTCGAAGCCAGTGTATTCTATGAATCACATGGATTGATTACAAGGAATCAAGCTCTGGAGGATCGATCAGTTTTGTATTCTTAGTAAACCAGATATATAAATGAGTCTTGTATTATAAATGAATTAACTAATCATAACACTATTAAATCCTTACATATAAATAAATAAACAACACTGAGAATAACTCTAATATTTCTAAAAAATACTAGCATGTGATTCATATTACACTTCATCGACTCCTAGATAAAGGAAACATAATAAGGGTGAGCTCAAATGCTTAGTAAGGAAAATATATAAATTAATAAATAAATAATTAATGATGATAGTTAATATGGAAAGGTAAATAAATGAACACAATTTCCATTTGATCAATAAACTGGTTGAATGTTCATAAAAAATATAGACATTTATTAAATAAAAACCCAATACCATTCAAATATATTTATAAAGAAAAATAAATATGGAAATGTAAGAAACTAAAACACGTTATTTCTAAATATTTGTAAATGAAATGTATCCATAGACATATAAATTAAAAATATAATGGATGAATAATAACTAAAACTAATTTGAAGTAAATTCTTAATTATTAGATGAAACGTTCTCTAGGTACATGGTAAATTTACCATTAAGATCTTTTACAAAAATGTTTACAAAATATTTGGTAAAACCCCCATATAGGTGGTTATCCAAATGACTCATCCATTAGATTACTGATGCATTGAGGGGTTATATATAACTAGTCACCACCTGTGTTGTACTAGTCCCAAACATACTTCAAATATCGAATAATCGATTTAACAATGTGCTTTATCAAATATAAATATTGAGTATAAGATAAAAAAATTCAATAATTCCCCAATTAATAAAATAAAATTCAAAATAAACACCATATGTAAAGTGGCATATAGTTTAGGAAATAATAATATCCATCATAAATGATATGGATACTTAGAGGAAATTCAATGTCAAATGATCATTAGAAATTGAATATTTTAAAGGAACTAAAAGGATTCAAGGAAGTTAATGTGATCACTATCATGAAATAAATAAAGAATAAAACATCTAAAAATGATTAACGATCGTATCAATAACACATACCCAGAGTGGAGTAAAATAATTTTTTTTTGTTGATGAATAGACACAATATAATGACTATATTTAAAAATATTCTTTGAAAAAAATATCCTTTTATTTTGAAAAACCTTTGGAAAAACATTATATTTAAAAATACATTTGAAAATATTTTCATTAAAACGTAACCTTTTATTCATGAAAATTATTCTTAAATGAAATGATGGGGGTAAATCCACTCAATTTGTACAAGGTAAAATAGAAATTTCTTTTGCATGGTTAACGGTTAGAAATTTACCTTGTTTGGAATCTGACAAGATGATTCCTTTGAAAACCATGGAAAAATTAAAAGTGGTTAAAATTTTATTTTCCAAATCATTCTACAATAAATGAATTTTTTTTAATAAAATATGGTTTTTAGAAGAAAACATGATCTTTGACTAATGAGAAAAATAATGTTGCGACATCATAAAAAAATTTATAACATTTGTATAATAAATAGTGCAAAAATGGTACTAATACATTAAAATGGCCATAAATATTCAGAGAATAATGAAAGGGTTTATTGAACATTTTTTATATAATTTCCATGAATGGAAATTCTATTTAACTGTCATTACTATTAGTCTTAAGGAAAATAATCTTTAAACATCCCCATGGTTCCCATACCTCTATGAAACATTTTAGGGTGTTTCGTAAATATTTGTGGTAAAAACCTATATTGAAATTAATAGAAATTAAAAATTAAGCTGATTCAAAATATGGAACCACTCTTCCAAATTCCAGTCACATAAAATGCATATATTAAAATAAATTTAATCTTGTAGACGGGATTACAATATGGGATTTTAATGTTAAAATCTCCTAACGTATTCAATATTTTCATAGTCACATTAAAATTGAAATTGATTCAAATGAAATTAATGTAATTAATTGATATAATTATTATATAAAAAAATTTAAATAATTATAATTATAATATATCATTATAAATAAATGATATGAAAAAGATATTTTGAATTAAATTTAATTATTTTCCACCATTCATTAAAAAATGAATCTTCACACCAAAAATAAAAAAAAATTACCCTAAAATACTGGTTATGATTTTTTTTAAAGATGATGTCTGTTTTGAAATATTAAATTTATAAATGGTTCAAAATTTGGTATTAAAATGGATTTTATATTAAATGGTTGTAAAAGTTCCTTAATAAAAATGTATGTTTTTATGTATAATGTTGATTTTATTCTTATATTTTTTCTATTGAATCTATTTTATGATAATCAAAAATATTTGATTGAATATATAACATATATATTTCATTAATGGAATTTAATAATTTTAGTAAATTTAAATTATTATTATAAAACACCTTTGTGAGCATAATAATAATAATATTTGTTTTATATTCAATTGGTTTATGTTTTCATTTATAATTAATTGGTAACCTATTAATTCATTTTATATTTGTTTAAATCATATATCTTCATTATTTTGTTAATAATATTCATAACCACTAATTTTAACATCTAGTTTATGTATTATTATATTATATAATAATATTTTAATAATATAGTGTAATTTGGTGAAACTAGGTCCTAAATATAACACAAGATATCGAGGAAACCTGGTCCTATGTGGAATGAAATATAACTCTATGTTTAGTGAATTACATGCTTTAAAATATATTGAGTTTATTTAGAATTTAAAATTTATTATAAATTATCAGGATATTATATTCATTTACATGTTTGGTGTTGTAATTCATATAAGCAATCGAATTTAACATTATTACTCTACAATGTCAGGGTGTTAAATTCTCCCCAAATTAATTAAATTATGTCCTTTCCATTTAAACTAAATATTGGTTATAAATTTTCTAATATGTATAATTTTTGAATCTCGCAACATCAGAAGGGTTTGTAAATAATCCTCTAGAAAATAATGAATAGGAAGTACATTGGTCATATGGACTAACATGTAACTAGGCCTATAAGTAAGAAAACATCATTAAAAAGTAGTGCTACATACTTATAGGAAAAGAGTAAATATTGATATGGGTGATTGAGTTCATCAATCAAAAACTATTGAATGATCCCTGGAATGTTGAGGTCCTCAAATCCATAAATCTATGATGATTTAGTAGACTTTTAGTTAAACAATAATTATGGAATTAAATCAACACATTTTTATTATTTTCTTAATATTGATAAATAATTTTACTAACTAAAAATAAAAATAAAATATAATTTCATGATAAAATTCAATTTCATAAGAATAATTTCATCTTTTGTTTGTGCTTCGAACAAATTTTAAATCATTAAAAATTATTTTTGATTCCTTAAGCACGAAAAGAAACTTTTACAGGATAGTAAGGAATCTAAAAGAGTGAAAAGTATTACTATTTGTGTTTAATTATCTTATAAAACCAATATAGTTAAATAATTAAACTATAATCCAAAAAAGTGATACTAAAAATTCATAATTAATATTTATTCATCAAATTATTTAACTAAAAAATGTAGAAATAACCAGGATATTTTGTAGGTCAGTGTTTGGTTTGAAGATCTTATCGTCCTTCATTCATGGGTTCAAGACCAGTGGCCTTTCCAGACATCATAGGTTGTCAACCAACATACATTTTTTTCTTTTCAAAAACTATATTAATAAAATTTGAAAAAAAAATCTAATTGAAATATTTGAAAATTAATCAATAAATAGACTCTTAACTAAGGTTTTCAATACAACCATTTCTTTTATTAAGTATCTAAATATTATTTGACTACTATTATGATGTCATTACTGATCATAAGATCACAAAATGTTATCAATATCTTAAATTTTGTGTCTATATAAACGTAAGGGAATTATTACTTAAATAACATTTTCCTCTACAAAATTGGATTCCACAATCAATCATATTTCATAGATATATCATGATTCTTATAACCAAAATACCATAGGTAAAATACTTCTACAATTTAATTTTTGAATTAGAAAAATATATCATCAAAATTTTTCCATCCTTTGTATAAGGTTTAACCATTATATTATCAGTTTTATTTATAAATCACATGAACTTTTATTCAATATAAAACTCCTTATTTTTAACCTAGGTAACATATTATGTATCCAGATAATTTATAAGGGTTTGCAAAGAAAATGTAAATTATTCTATGAATATCCCATAGGAGTTTCAAATAAGGTGCATAGTAAGTCCTGCTTTTGTGTACTAGGATACCTCATGTGAGGCCTGTAACACCTTCTCCGAGTTATTACACTATTGTACTTATGTGTCCGAACCACGTACACTTTTAGAATTGTGATAGGGATGTATTTCTAGGAATACCCACATAATATTTGATTTATGAAAACTATATGGTTTTCTTGTATACTTATCCTAAAATTCTACCTTAGGGTTATATTCTTTAACCTATGTTTTTCTAAACCTTGTTCCCATGTTTGAAACTAAACATCCTTTGATACCAACTATAGCAACCCAACCATAGAAGGCATGGATCCAGTTATTTCTATCAATTACATTGGCATGATTACAAGGAATCAATACCGGAAGAACCGATTAGATTAGTAGTCCTGGTAAACTAGATACATAAATCACTCTTTTATTACAAATGAATATAGTAATTACAACACAATTTTTTCCTTATTTCTAAATAAATAAATGAAATAAAGGACATCTTTAATCCACATAGTAAATATCATCATATCCTTGATAGTACGCTTCTTTGATTCATGGGGAAATGAGACATAATGAGGGTGATCTCAAATTCTCAGTAATGGTAAAATATAGTTGAAGCAATAAAGAATTGATTAGAATAGTCATTATTGAATGGTAACTAAATGAAAACACATCTCATGTAATCAATAAAATAAATGAAAATTCACAAACAATATGAAAATTTAATAAATAGAAACACATACCATTTAAAAAACTAGATAAGGAAAAATCAATATGTAAAGGTATGAAAATGAAACACATGACTTTTAATTAACTATAAATGAAATGTATCCATAGATATGTCTATGAAAAATATCATAGAATAATAAAGACTAAAACTAATATAAAGTAAATCATTAATTGTTGGACGCCATGTTTTCTCTGTACACGGTACCTTTACTATCATGACCTTTCACAAGACGGTATACAAAATATTGGTTAAAAACCCATATAAGGCGGTTATCAAAATGAATCATCCCATGAGACTACCGATGCATCGGGGGCTATCTATAACTAGGTCCCACCCTTGTTTTACTAGTCCAAAAAATTCCTCATATATCAAATAATTAATTTAACAATGTTTCATATCAAATATATGTATATAGTTGAATATTAATATTTATCAATAATTCCCAATTTAATCAAATAAATCTCAAAAGAAATACAATATGTAAAATTCTATATTGTATTAGAAATAGTTATATCCATGATAAATGATATGGATACATAGGATTAATTCAATTTCAAATGATCATAAGAAATTTAATATTTTAATGGGACTAAAAGGAGTCAATGATGTGAATGTGAATATTATCATTAGCCAAAAAATATTAAACCTTCCACATGAAGATTAAGGATGGTACAAATAAAACATACCCCATGTGGAGTAAAATAAATTATTATGTCATTGATGAGTGGAAACATTATAAAAATAATGTTTAAGAACATTCTTTAGGAAAATATCATTTTATTATGAAAATAATTTTCAAAAACATTGTCATTGAAAATATTTTTTGGAAATATTTTTTTAAATGTAACTTTTTAAAAATGAAAAAGAATTCTTTAATGTAATGATTGTGGGTATATCCATACAATCCATATGAGGTAAAAAAATACATTCCTTTTATAGAGTTAAAGGGTAGAAAGATTCCTTGTTCAGTTAACAATAGGAAGATTTATTTTAAAACCTTGGTTAATAAAAATAGGGTAAGAATATATTTACCAATAATTTTAAAATCAATTTTGGAAAACATTTTAGTGACACATGGTTTTTATAATGAAAAAGGTTCTCTAACTAAAAATAGAAATTAATATGGGATTTCTTAAAAACATTTATAAAACATTTTTCATACAAAAAAATGTAAAAATTGCACTAATACATGAAAACGGTTCTGAATAACTAAATAATAATTAATTTTTTTTATTTAAAAATGGTTATATAATTTCACTAAATTGAAATTCAATTAAAAGATCAATATTATTAATGTTGAGGGAAATTATCATTAAACATCCCAAAATGTCCCATTACACTTTAAAAAATATTAATTCATAATCATCATGAAGGAATAAAATTAAACAAAACATATAATCTCATTAGAATAAAATTATTCATTATATAAATTATAAAAGTCAATATATACACCATATAAAAAAATTCATTCATAACAAAAGTTAAGTCTCAATAGAATGTAAATTGAGATGAAAATCTCTTACTGTATATTTTTTTTCAGGTTAACGTCCTTTAACATCTTATAAAATAAACACTAATTAATTTTTTTTACTTTCTTGAGAAAATTTTAATTTTTATCACTAATTTTATCTCACTTATTACTATGTTTTATATAACAATGTAAATAATTATGTTTACATCGATTTTTTTGACCAAAATTCTGTTTGTGTGTCAAAAAAACATTTTGTAGGTCATCATTGGTTAAAGGGGAAATAATATAACATATCTAGAATAATAATCATGACATAATTATCCTATTTTTTCCTCAATTTTACTTTTAAAATAAATAGTAAATATTTTTATTAAAAATGAATCAGAATTACAATCATGGAGAGGGTAGAACTTTAGTACACATGAGTAAAATTTTAATTTTTCAATGATCATTATAAAAAGTAGTTAAGTAGAATAATATATTCCTATAATGATAATTATATCATAAATACTATATTACATAACCATATATAATTATACATATAATTATTGTGATGTAAAAAAGGAATCAGATCATGTTGAGGAGGTGGTAGTCCACATGACCATGACAGACATTATAACATTGTATTGTGAGAAAGGATAATAATGAAAATGATATATATATATATAGAAATGTAATTATTTAATTAATAATATATATATATATGTTATTTATTTCTCGTATTTTTAATTATAATTATCCTTTATACATTCCAAGGATCATGTGAATCAATTATATCACCTTAAGGGGTAGTAGTCCACACTTCCACAAACAATGTTATCATTTTTACAAAAATGAAATGGATAAATATATGTTTTCCAAAAAAGATAAATAATAATAAATAAATAATAAAAATTTCCTATAAAATATATAGATATATTTTCTATCATAATTTCCACCAAGAGTGGTGGTGAAGGAAAAATGAACAGTCATTGTTTCGTGAGGCAGTAGTTTTCCGTACTCAAAATTAATATATTCGTTATCCATTTGATGGAAGTGTATATAAGTGATGTTAAAACCATTAAAATAAAATCCTATAATATTTTACATAATTTTATTTCTATATTATCATGAAATAAAGATAATTTAGGGAGTGGATAATTGTTATAAAATTAATCACCTTTAAGAAATATGTTACCTCTTAATCAAGTAACTCCATTACATTTTCCCCAAAATACATCCTCTAATTTCATTCTTCCCATAGGGAGGATTCAATAGGTAAGATAGGGTTGTTTTGGAGTAAATTGAGAAGATTTTGGTCTAACCTAAGTGGATTTAAGGTGTCAAAATGTTGGAGGAATAGAGGCCTTTTATACAGAAAGAAGGATTGGATCTCTTATAATATTTTAAAATAAAGGATCCCCACCCATGTTTTTTAGTAAACGTATATCATTAATGGTCCCAAATAGATTCAAGTGAGTATAGGGTAAAAATATAGACATCAAATATCTTTGGGACAACTGTATAGGTCTTTTGGGGCCATAAGTGCATGGTTTAGTTCCTTATTAAGCATAATTTAATCTTGATCGTTGTAACTAATTTGAATTAATTTCACTAATATGTTTTTTATAAACTAATTTTACCTAATTAGAAATTATAAATTATTATTATTAAATATATGGAATCCATTTTTCTCTATTATAATCAATTAAGTTGAAGATATTAAATTAAAAATAATCTTATAGATGAGAAGACAATGTGGGTTTTTATAGTAAAAATCTTATAAAGTTTGCTATGTTTTTATTATCGATTTCAATGAGAAATTTATTATAAAGAAATAAGATGTATTAATTGATAAATATATTTTATAATTAAAAATTAAAATAAATTAAATATATAATTTATCCATATAAATAAATTAGATGAATAATTTGTTTTGAATTTAATTTCAGTATTTATTTCTTATTCATTAAAAAATGAATCTTGCTTGAAAAATACCAAAACATTATCCTAACCAAATTTATATGTTTCTAATTAAATTATGACGTTTATATTTATATATCAAATTTATAAAAAGGTCAAAATTTTGATTTAATATGGGTTCTCCATTAAAAGACTGTTATAGTTCCTTAATAAAAATATTGAGTTTTATGTATAATATTGAGTTTATTATTATCTTCTATCTATCTAATATATTGGATCTTTATCGATAATATTGTTTTGAATATATAAAATATATTTTTAATCAATATAATTATATAATTTTAATTAATTTATTTTATTAATAAAATTCTTATGTGTATATAATATTAATAATATTCCCTTTTTATTTTATTGGTTTATATTTTCATTTCTAATTAACTGGTTACCTATTAATTAATTTTGTATTTGTGTAAACCATATATTTTAATTCGTTAGTTAATAGTACTTAAAATTTTTAATTTTAACTTCTAGGTTACCAATTATTTTATTAAAAAATAATATTTTTAATAATACAATGTTATTTGGTGAAACTCAGTTTTGCATGTAACCTAATCTATCAAGTAAAGTCTCTCTTGTGTGAAATTAATGATAACTAATTATTGTGTCCATTAGAAGATAAAAAAATTATTCTTATATGAAATTTTAAATTTTTTATAAATTATCATTATATTATACTTCTATACGTTCATGGTGTTGTGTGTCTTACACACAATCAAATTCAATATTCTTATACCAGTATTTCTAGTTGATACAAAGAATAATCTGAAATTATACTTAAACATAACCATAGATATTATAACCCTTAAAATGATGCATGGGTTTCATTAAATTAGAAATGGTAATTGTTTCAACCAAGATAATTCAAAATTCTATGGGTTTAGGTGACCTATTTATGACAGATTTTGTCACCCCATTGACTTAAATAGATAGATGACTATCTAGATGAATGTTGAAATAAAATTACATTGGATTGTGAAATATATATATATATATATATATATATATATATATTTCTACATCATTTGGAATAATTTTAGTTGTATGTTGTCATTTTTAATAATTGTTCAAACACTATAGGTTTTTTTGGTTTGTCTCGCTAATATGTTTTCTACATTATGGGCCTCCATTGTGCCTTTTATTCTTAGATGAAACATTTGTTCTAGTAGAATGAAATAAATTACCATGAACATAGAATCATATAAAAATATTAACCATGTTTTTATTTGGGTTTTGAATCTTATTATAGAAAAACAAAACTAATGTTAAACTCAGATATATTTTGAAAAGAGTAGATTTTATGATTCTAGAACAAAAACATTTGAACCATAAAATTTGTTTATTCAAGGACTAAAAGTGTTTTTAAACTAATAATAGAATATATGATTAAATTTAAATCATTAGAACATGTATTTTTTATAAAAATAATTGTGGATAATATCGCCAATGAACTAAAATTATACAATAATTTGAATATATGGATATTATTTATCATTCATTACAACATTGCATAAATTATAAATAAATCCTTTATAACTACAAATTATCACTGTAAATTATTGTAATAGAGCTACATTATCTCATTTATTAAATGTTTAGAGTATATTTCCATCTCTGTTAAATGATCACATAGTCCGTAAATCAATATACATATTATAGTAAATGGATTCTTTATACACATAAACGGAATTATATTTTAAAATTTCATGAAAAATAGAAATTTAACTTATAGAGTATTTATTTGTAAAATTATTTGAAGCTAATCATATGATAATCCCAATCTAACATTTCATGGGTAGGATGAAAGATTGGTATTTGACCTATCAAAATTTTTCATGTTAACTTGTTTAAATATACATTATTTCATTAATATAATGATTTAGCTCATATTAATTCAATTCAATATACACTTATTTTTTGGTGATATTAACCATTTTCAAATTATCAAAATAAATGACAAGGGTAACATTCAAATCTCTTGAAAAATGATTGGGTCTTATCTTTATTTTCCTTTTATCCCGATGCAATATACTATTTTAAATTATTTAATATAGTATTCTCATATAAAACTGCATAAGAATACATTTTCCATGCATTTATTTTATTATATAAGAATAAAAAAATCAATTAGAATTGATTCCGTTTAAAAAAGTTATATTAAATCACTAATTTTGTATTAATTCCCTAAAATGATATAGAGATATTTAATCATAGTATTACTAAGTCCATACATTATTTTCCCAAATTATAAATTCCTTGTATTTTAGGATGTTCAGATATTCCATAAATATTATAACCTATAAATGTCATCAGTTTGAACAATAAATGATAACTATGAACCCTTACTCATGACCTATTTCATTGATCTATATATATTATCATCATGAGAAAACAATTGAACCTGATTAAAAAATCCATTCCCATCCTTTTTAATAAACCAGTTTCCTTTTCAAAAAGAACTATTTCTCAATTTTGATTCCAAAACTGCTAATTTTTCTATAATCCTTTCCTTGCTGATATTATAACTCACTTTCTCACACATTAAATGTGGTTCTTTAATAAATTAAAAACATGATCATAAAATTCATCCTCCATTTTTGGAATTATAGAATGAGAACTCTAAAAAATATTATTAATCATTCTATGAATCATCAATGATTTGATAAATTTTTTTATCCAAATAATATTCTTATATTATAAATAAAAAAATATTTTTAAAATTAATGATTTTTAATAATAAAATAATAATGAAAATTAAAAACATCATTACACGTTGATAATTATTTTATTTATATATTTATTTTCATTAAAATCATGAATTTTTTATTTGGAAAGTACATCACCAATGATAATGTTCTATGATTTTTTATAATATTTGTTCTATAATAGTTCTTATTAAATGTGTAGTGAAATGGAATATTTATTATATTGAAGGAATTGATGTACTGTGTCTTTAGTTAATCTATGGAGAGAGAGATCTTTATTTAATCTCTTTCATTATGTATCGAAAAATCTAAGAAGATTATATATATTTTTAAATACACAATATTTTTCAGTAAAATTAGAATATCCCTTTTATATATAAAAATTATTAATACTATAGATGAAATGGTTATATAATTATTTAATACAATGAATATTTTCTATAAATGTTTCTATTCAAAGATTCCATCTAACATTAATTTATTCCATAATTGTTATGTGACGTAAATCATAGTAGGTTATATTAATGACAGACTAAGACCTTTCAAAATCAGGTAATTATACTATATCAGTTTAACTTTAATTCCCATATATAATAACAATTTGAGACATTACATTAAAAAATTTCGGGCTAAATTTATTTATTGGTTAATTAAAGGGACAATATTTTGGAATCTTGACTTAAAATGTCCATATATAAAATTGGATTTTTTATACTTATGGTTTCTTTCATCATCCAAATAAATCATAGACATAGAAAAATATTAAAATTGTTCCAATGACTAGAACATATTCAATGATACTTTATGAGAGTAAATTTGATATATTTATAATATAAAAAAATTATTTATAGATCATTATTTATAATAAATAAAATAAAAATATATAGAAAAAACATATAAAACTATATATCTTAAAATATCCCTAAAAGATAATAATAATGATATATAAAGAGTTATAAAATAAATCTATATTGATCTTTGAGTTATTGATATGTATATTGGTAATATAACTACTCAAATAGAGTATTAAATAATTATAAAAACTAATACATCTACGATTCCTTAGAATCATTATATGTGTCTTATTATAAGAAACAATAATGACTCAAACCCATTTTTCTATAGGTATTAAAATAAATTTGATATCACATTTATGGATGAAAAATTTCTACATATTTTATCTATCAATTTTATGAAATTTATTAAAATTAAATAATTAAACTAGTTTTTAATCTAATTGTCAATGTTAAATGATCTTTTCTTTTGATAATTACAGTTAGGATCATTAAATGATTTTATGGACAATTGTAGATAACACATTTGTATATATATATATCAAAATTAATCACTTGATATAAAATTACAACTAATTATTATATTATATTATATAGTATAATTCATCATAACCTTCATGAACAAATTACATGTTACAGTCATGTGACCATTAATTCTAGACTCTCTATCATTTGATAATAAATTCTAACTTTTCTAAAAATTTGTTATACATTATTATAACACTAAAAACATATTAAAATTTCTATTTTAAAAACAATAATATTTTTAAATATCATAAAATACATAAAAATCACATCACTAATTCAATATAAAACCCATGTGTAAAATTCATCAAAAATGGAAACTAATTTTTGAATTACATGAAATTTAGATATGTGATTTATTTGTTTGAACTTTCTAATTGATTAATATTATTTTTTTTAAAAACATTGTCACTATAAACATAACTATAACCCATAAAAAAAATTCAAATATTAATGAAAACATCAATGAATCAGAAATAGTTTTTTTGATTCATAGAAGCAAATTGTGGTCACATGACCCACATATAAATTATAAAGGATTGAGGGGAAGGAAATGTCTAAATTTTACTCACATACTTTTATAAAGATTTTCGTATGGTTTTATGAGTCAACAGTGAAATTTAGAGAGATTATCAAATAAATGCCTATAATATTATACATAACATCAATGTGCTCAATTATATTTGATATGTAGAAGTAGAATAGGGTCTTTAGCCTGGATTTAATAATAGAAATCAACTGAGGATAGGAGAAACCAATTCTGTAATAGAGACATGTAGATTCCTCTAAATGGGGGGAACATATTTTCTGAATGAATTGGGAGCTACCATATTAATATAGTCCCCTAAAGAAATTAAAACTATTTTTATGCAATTAAAAATAGTTCCAATGGATATATTTCATCTTATAATGGACCTATAAGGACATTAAAAAATATTTGGGACTATATATGACATATATAACCACTGTAATATTTGGACCATTGGAATATATTATAATTAAAATCACTTATATACTTGGGACCCATTACTTATTACAATAATATGCACTCCAAGAATCTATCACCATAGTTCATGACACCAGGTAAACCTCTATTTGGTAATATATTGAAATAATAATTTCTTATGGATAGGGGTTATTATATAACCCCACAACCAATCTCCTATGACTGCAATGGCCAATCACTAGATTTAAAAAGGTGACTATCTCAATCCATACGTAATGGCCTGAAATTTTTCAATATAAAATTTTCCTTCTCAACACATATGTGTTTCATGCTTAAAATATATATTATTTTAAAAGAAAATATATGGTATTTTACAAATATATCATATGAATTACATAATAAGGGAAACAACTATTTTATTTTCTTCAATATAATAAATTATATAATATGAATAATGGTATTCTTAAAAATTAAAATTAGTATAATAGGGTAATAAACATATCAATAAAAAATAACTATAAATCGAAATTTAAATGCGCCTTGGTCTTCCATAATATTGACACATGTGAAAACCCTTTAGTAAAAAATGGTTGGAAATTTTCCAGGCATATTACTAATAAAATATTATTATAAAAGATAATATATGGTATTTTAAAAATATATCATATGCACTACATAATAAGGGAAACAACTATTTTATTTCCTCAATATCATAATTTATATAATATGAATAAAGATATTCTTAAAAATTAAAATTAGTATAATAGGATAATAAACATATCTATAAAAATTAACTATAAATCTAAATTTAAATGCACCACGGTCTTCCATAATATTGACACATGTGAAAACCCTTTAGTAAAAAATGGTTGGAAATTTTCCAAGCATATTACTAATAATATATCGAGATAACTGATAGAAACAATGTGTATGAAATATTTAAAATTTAAGGGGGTAAATAAATGACAATAAAATAGAAATATGATCATTTGAAATATATGGATTATAAGGGAAAATTTTTTATTAGACTATTAACTTTAATCTTTGAAGGATTGCCTAATAGTTGGAAGACTAAAATAAAGTCTATAGCTATAATTACAAAATTTGATCATTAAAAAATTATATATTAATATTAAAATTATAAATATAATGGTTAAATATATTATTGAAATATAAATCAATAATTTTGGTATTATTATTTATTCATATTAACAATCCTTTAATGCTTTGAAAATAAAAATAAATTTTCAATTTTCAATTTTTTTAATTTATTTAAATTTTTTATCATAATATTTATGTAAAATTAAAACTAAAATGTCCAAATAACTCAAAATTCATTTTTTTATAAATTTGTGAAATAGTTGAAAAAAAATTAAGATAAAAATAAATAATTAAATATTTACAACAATATTTTGTAATAATAAAAAAAATATTAATTAATGAAATTATATTAAAATGATACATTTCATTAATAAAATACATTATCAAATTTATTACACCCAAAATACTAATTTCAATACGATAGAAAATAGATTATAAAATTTTAGAATTATTTTAATCCTATTAATCTATTTCTAAAACATTTATTTTCACTTTTTTGAAAAGTAATTTTAATTAAATAATTTCTTTTGAATTTAGAGAATTAAAATTATTTCCAGCTAATATTATAGTTTTTTATTGAAACATAATAATAAAAATAGATATAAATGTTTCAATATGGAACAATAATGATATAATGAAAAAATAATTATCACTAAAAATTAATTGTCTTTCTATGTGTAACACCTAAAAAAATCGCATGATTCTATCCAAATCAACATGTCATTTGGTGTCAAGCATGCCTATTAGAATTCCATAGGTTTCTAACAAGTTAAAAGGGATAAAATCATATGTTGGGAATACTGTTCCCATGATATAATAACTATCAACCATTATTAACTCACCAAACAAAATCCATTGAAAATAATTAGAGCATACATAATCAACAGTACATACACACAATAATGATTTTGTATTATTACATATGTTAATACATCCCAACATATCACCCATTATGATGATCACGTATAAAAATGAATAAATGAATAAATTTAAAAGGATGATCTACTACCATCCCCATGCCTCAACCCTATCCAACCTAAAAATATATATCCTTCTAATCTAGCCTGATCAATTAGATGACCAATGATTATTCCTAGAAACATACAAAAGGCTTGCACAAACACTATGGTTTCCACAAAAGACTTTAGAAATACCTCACAGTAGGGACTTGCCAAGTGCCCCTAATATAGTCATCATATATATATTGACATAAATAAAAAATAATAATATAAAAATAGGAAAATTTATGTGAATTGGGTCTTCATGTGTTATCTATGGAACAATGACAGCTGATGAAGGTTTCTCAATCTTCCTGAGAGAACAATCTACCTTATTCCACATATTATGACCCATAATCGAACAATCAAAGAATAATTCCACACTAAGACTCATATTATTTTATAATATAATATTTAGGGTTTCATATGAAGTTCTATACATTCCACATATTTTGGATATTTTACCATACCAAACCTATGATAAGTCACACCAAGTCATTTCCACTAATATTTCTATTAGTGTATCGTTTTTATCTCAAATATATATGTACAAATAAAATATTCTTAACGGCCTCTAACAAAAAAAGTATCACTAAAGTTTTTGCCAACCATACCTGTGTGAGTGACATCAAATCGATAGATCCCCTCTCCCATGGTACATTACCTACCATATCACAATCTAGACTATAAATTCTCACTCATGGTGGTGCTTCTAGAAACATCTCACTCATACCGAATCATTTTAGCACTCTATTACTAATTTTGAATCTATAGATATAGATCTCATATCACACCCCATGTAACATCACATCATGGGTCAATCCCTACTCACTCTAGGTATTCATACATGAACCTTATCCCTCAAGATAATGTCATTCAATGAGATTATGTACCACATCACTTATAAGATACTAAAGAATACTTTATCACTAATGGTAGGTTATATTCATCACCTTCTAACCCAAGGTAAGTATATCTATCAACTCATAGAATCCAATATATATAATACTATTCGCACACATGAAATAAAAATTAGGGCTTCGTAGCCCATCCCATATGCTCACCAACTGTAGATAATGATGATAGTCACTCGAAACGATTACATGTATCTCATATCTCATCTCATCATCTAGAAATATTCAAAGGCTTACCTTTATAAGAACATCTCAGTCATAAAATAAAAACATTTTTAAAATATAATCATTCCAATCCTGCATGTAAAGAAATATATTGAGTTATATATACCCAACATGATCATTTATCATCAATACTGACAGACATTCAACACCCCAAGTGAAGTATAAACTCTTACGCCCTAATGACCCTCTCTCTAGGTGGTTGACATTAATTATCATCCTATTACTATATCATAACTTGGACTCACCAACTAGTTTCCTTTAAATTACCCCATAATCTAATTCCATTGAAATATCATTTACAAGTTGTCAAAAATTCCTATATCCCATGGTAGGGTCCCTATGTGAAATCTTCCCAAGGTTTTCTCCAAAGACCATCATCTAGTTCATGATATCCATTTCACACTATGTCAAGACCATGATGATTTATCCATATCTTGGTAAATTCAATGTATAGATTATATCCTTAATATGTAATTCAATTTATTGGTTAAGGTGTATTTCATCTCAAATATCACCACTAGGGAAAAGAATCTAATACATATCATACTTATCTATGGAATCTGATTACGAGTAATAATGACTAATATGAGATCTCTATACCTTCTCAGATTATCTTTTAAATTTATCCAAATCCATTACCCCCTTGGGAACTTAGTCTATAGGAAACCCAAAAATACCCAATGTTAAATGTTTCACTTGTTTTATCCCTAACAGGATAAATTCCAACCTATATCTTTTACTAGGGAACCTTAAGTCTCTTCCACATTTATAAAAAAAAAATCATATTAACATACAAGACCATATACAATCATGATTGTGTTGTTATATTATATATACCACCTACATCAACCATGGAGTTACCATAATCGATAAGCTCGAATGATCCAAGACCAATCCCTTATACACCCTGTCTCTGATCATACCTACCACAAAGCCTCTGTCTCAAGAAACATAATGTAAAATATTCAATTACAATAGTTAATAAATTATTTTTCTCTTATATTATTGTGGGTAAACCTTGACGATATATTTTTCACCAATGAAAAATATTGAAACCTTATGCACCCATCCTCCATAAATATCCTCCAGAAAAGTTGAACAAAATACCCCATTATCTAAATGATTTCATCAAAACTCTAATTAAATAATCATTAAAATCCTTTCTAAAATACAAAAATACAAGTTTTTTAAAAATAAAAGAAAATGTTATCATGGAAGATAAATCCATACATTCGATATTTGTGTAAAATAATCCTGAATATCCCCTCACCAAGGGTAGATATATGATAGGATGAGAGCGGGAAAATGTTTATAAAAAGTGGTTCTTAACAAATCCATTTTACCATAAAAATCATTAAGGGGTATCCTAGAAATGATAGGTATTCCCCTTATTTTACAAATTACTAAACTATCTCATAATAATGTGACTGTAAGCATCATGGCATGAAATCATCGACCGAGCATCCTAAAGTATGTTATCACTTTGGTTGTGCTATGAAACCCCTATCATATGAGGAACCAAAATTCCAATAACCAAGCCTTCATAGTGCAAAATCCTCCTAAATAATATTTCATTCAGACCAAAATCTTTGGCAACTCCTCATTATAGGAATAACCTTTACTATTCATGTTGTGATAGTTTCTTAGTGGATGGATTCACCACATGACCCATGGTCATGGTTTAACCGACCATTCTCAAGAAAAACTCATAAAAAATACATAAGTGTTCAAATACACCATATATATGACTCACTATCATTGAATACTAATTTACCCATAGAATTACTAAACATATATTTTTTATTTCTTTCTAATGATCAAAATTTATTGGGTATATTCAATATGTGACACCACTTTCCTTTGTGTGCCCTCCCCTACCTTCATAGAAAGAATTTTCCTTATTTCAAATCCCCCAAAACCCCATAATGTCACCCAATTATCACATAATGAACTAATTCCATTACACTTTTGTTTATCCTCATGTTATATATTGAATCTATAATCTCTACCTTTTGATGAATTTTGCATCATCCATGACGATATGGTGAGCCTTATGTAGGAATAATAAAATATAATTCACACCAACACTACTATAAATCGAACCCAAGAACCTAAACCACTTCTCAAGAATTTAATTCTATACAAAAAAAATATCTAGAAGCTATTATAAATCAATGAATATGGATTTGAGTCCCAATTTGTATGTCATTCCATTCATTGAGGAAAAAATTCAAATTTTCTTCAAACAACCCGATTGTTCAATTTGGGGACCCTACAAATTTCCTAATATAATACTTCTCATTTATGTGATGAATTAAATAACATCCACTGACTTGAAATACATAAATCAGAATACAACCCCCACCTCTTTACCATTTCTAAAATGAACATGATTTATTTCCAAGAACCATTCACTAACCTCAAAACCACAATATTTTAACCAAAATAACTAGTTTAATCACTATAAAATACCTATAATTTCTAATAGGATTCACTATATATGGTTTACACCTCAAAATATCTAGTTATACATAGTAAATCTAGTCAGCCCTCTTCTTGATGGATTTCTCTAATATCACTCATCCACACCCACTTACACATAATGACATCACCAGATCACAATATCACAATTCCAAAATGCATGATGAGATCATTGGAATGTTGAAAACATTGTTCCAACATAATGATTTATTTATATATATGGTTAAATCGTCATCAAACTATATTTTTCAGCATACCACAAAAAAATAGTAAGAACGTCTCTTATCATTATAATATTAAACAAAATTTATTTTTTATATTTATAAAGACATAAGGAACACCTGAAAATAAAAACATGAATCTCAATTATAGAATTATCTATGGAACTAAAAAAATTAAATTTACCTATATGAGGATATTCTATTATCATCTTGACTATCCACAACGAAAATCACTACAACTATGTGTCTTTTGAAAAAAGAGTGGTATATCAGCAACCAATTTGATGTTTTCAACCATGTTTGTGTTTCTACCATCACACCAATGAACTAAAATGAAAAATATCTATAGAGAAACTATTTTAAATTACCAAACATAATGACCATCCATAATCAACATTCTTACAAATGAGAACCAAAATAAAACACCAAATTTTATCCATTATAATATCACCTATAATTTCATCCTCAATGATTATAGAATACATCTATAAAGAGGGTCACACAATCCAAAAAAAGTATTGTAATCCCCTTTATATCAAATCCCATTTACCACTCTCCATGGATATCCTCTGACATGTCCTAACCTTTCAAATGTATCTATCTTCCCAAGCTATGTCTATCCCATTTTCTAAGACACATGTCAAGGCCATTTCTCATACTGATCATAAAATGATACTTTCATCTATTTCTATTTAATACTATCACCATATAGAAATGACATAAATATGATCAAAAAAATTGGTCTTTATTAATATAGGTTTGTTGTGGAATCATCATGGTTACCTCACTCTAAGATTGATTCCTTTAATGAATCTCAATAATATGGAATGATTTTCATTTGAAAAATATGAACTATGAGAATTAATTTCAACAATATCAATATGGAATAAATTTAAATTCATTGGTACCCATGAATTCTTAATGGAACTCACACTAAAAAACATATATCTATAAATTATAAACTGAATCACGTATAACTATTGTGCGTTATACTATGCATGTCGAGGATTTTCCCAAATGTAATTCCAATACCCACTCTCATATTTTCAGGAAGTGTGAACCTATATGAACCCTATCATAGTTTATTAACCTATTTAATTTATGATTTAATTAAAACATAGTGTTTGTATGCTCCCATATAACTTGATCACACAACAAAACTCATGCTCTGATGAGTCTCACACTATTGGATATAGTCTTAGATGCCTAAATATCTACCAAATATTATCTGACATGTTAGACATATTTGATAAAAATAATCAAAGGATATTCATTTCTAAAATCCTAAGGTATCTCACGCATGACAAAACCTGCCACACAGTCACTAAAAACAAAGGAATCATTCCATAACTATAAATAAGATACCATTTCATTACCCATCTTAGACTAAACATCTTGAATCATGATATTGGATCCTATTAGAAACCATACCAAGAACAATGTTTCTAGAAATCCAAAAAACATTTTAATATAAACCCACCCTCGATTCAAAAAACACTCTATACTGTTTTCACCTCAAATTACATAGGTATTCCTCATGTATTTTATCAATCCAAACTAGGGTATCAACATCTTTTAGGAAAATCATATATGGTAAATCCATATCTCTCTAGAATAACCAACTCGTACCATAGAAACAAAAATATATCCAATTCCATGTCTAACCATCATAGGGATATAGTACATCCCTTACACTACGAGATTATATATCAATCACCAATGAACATTTAATAGTGGAATGAATATATCCTCTCATCATAAAACCCTATGGTTGAGCAAAGTATAATTTCATAAATATGTTATATAGGAAGACACACAATATTTTTTTGTTCAAACGTTAAACAATTTATCAATATATCATTAGAAAAATCAATCACACACAAGAAAATATATTTCATGTGAATCCAATATTTTAAATGTGATATGTGTACATTGTTTTTTTCCTATTATGGGAAAATTTAAAAAATCACAAATACAATATTTTATGACCCACATAATTCATGAAAAAGTTTCCTAACAATTATAGTGAAATCCATGAACAACAATCCCACCACCTGTGTTACCTAATATTCCTATTATAATGGTTTTGAGGACACTCCAATTTGATATCCATCATAATCCATGTAACATTCATATTTTCAATATAATTTATATTAAATAGAAAGACACCTAAAAATATTATTCATTACCACGTTGTAATATAATAGTTAAAATTAATTGATTATCACTTATATGGAGTGTCACATTTCATAGGTTTTCATCCCAAAATTCCATAGGCTACCTCTATGTTTCAAGGGAATAAATAATATGGTAGGTATAAAATTACATCAATATCATAACATTAAATAACAAAAACACCCTATAAATTTCTATTCAATGTAATCAGATTTCAAAAAAAAAGGGAACACATCCCTCCTAAGAAAAAAATATGGGAGTGTAAATTTACACAAAGGTACATATTACACACCATGATAATCACATATACCAAATGAATAAAAGAATAAATACACAATGATTATCTACTTATACCCCAATTCCTAAACTCCATCAAATATCAAAATACCTATCAATATTCTCTATCCTGGTCCAATGTACTACCCATGCTCAATCCAATATAAGAGATATATGGTATATACCTTTATTAGGGTTCCCATATAGTATAATAGAAATTCATATCAGTGAGTCTCACCAAGTATCCATAATATAAAACATCATATACATCTGTATGGTCCAAGAAAATAATAATTGAAAAACATATACAAGAAATATTCATGAATTAACTTATGCTAACCAAGACCCCAACACAGCTAAATTTACCATTTTAACCATCATAATAGAAAAAGATGCTTCATACTACATATCAATGAAAAAAATACTATTGGTATGGGTACATTCGAATCCTAAACCTATATCTAGTGATATAGAGTAGGGTTTCTTAACATGCCACAACCACTTCCCTCTCTCAGTGTAGGGTCTCATACCAACCCTCATTCATGTCATGTCGTGTCCCAAAATTTAGGCTTTATCTCTAGGTAGATCCCTATATAGCGAAAATACTTTTATTAATACCATAAATCTTCAAGAATTTTTCATAACTTTCTGAATCAAAGTGATGTCATCAATATTTTTCATGACACAGTGAATTACATACTTCCCTCTTTTGGGGTAAGTCAATTACCACATCAATAGTTGGACCATAAATTATCATTCTATGAAGTCATTCCAGAACCTTCTAACCCAATTTTGGGTCTTCCTACACATTCTCACTCAAGGTGATACCATGTGTTGAGATCCTATATCAAATCATTAGTGACATGAAATCCTAGTCCCATCCATTCTCACTCAAGATAGTCCTAACTATACCTTCTCACTTAGTGTGAAGAAATACCTCATGATATTTTATCATGACACATAATATATCCCTATTACTACCTTATCAATAACAATTTTATCTTTTTGAAACCTTCTCACTGAATATTAGTCCTTTCATCCTCTCTTTCCATCCATTATATCAACACACAGGTGCACACAATTGATAATAAGTGGGTCTTTTCATCTCTTTCCATGAATTCCTAAAATCAAAACCATAGTTATATTCACATAAGAACTATCCCCATTTCTCAATTTATATATTATCATATATATAGCCTCATAGGTTAATCTCATCATGATTATCTCAGAAAAAAATTAAGTACATGAAAAAATCATTAACATTCTTATCTTACATATATGGAAATCTACTACATTCATGAATCTAAATATAATATTTGATTTTTGATAGAAACAGACAATGATTTCCCCATGCAAACCTCAAAACATATAGGACATTCCTTTACTTAGAATCAAGAGGATCCACCTAATCCTTTTATAATCCCATCAACACAACCTTGTCATGTTAAATGGGGAAAATGTAAATATTATCTACTCTAAGGCCTTTGGGTATCTCGATTTAGAGTCATCAATGATTCTCTCTAAGAAATCATATGATCAAATCCTATATAATCCCTATAAAATATCTCATTTCCATCATCTATATAAATCCCTACATCTGAAAATATGTTAATCCCCCAATTACATACTATTATTATGCCACATGGTAGGTATCCAATCCAAAGAAAATTGGTAGTTCCTTATCCTATGGTAGATATAGTAGAATCTCACTAGTAACAACTATTACTAAACCCTCATTATAGTGATTATAGATAAATGAAACCAACTTAGGATATTCACAAATCATTCCAAATCCCATGACCTACTCATGTTTTCTTAAAAACTCAACTAGAACCACCACCCACATGGAACTATTGTTTCTTGGTGATCCAGGGATGCAGATCATTAATATATGAAACTGTTTCTTCTCTAAGAGGATTAATACAAATTTATTTTATTATGTATAGTTTTCTATTTTCCAATCTATTTTTTCAAAAAACTAGTTTTTTAATTTGAAGCACAATATTATATAAATATGTATACTATTTTTTTATAGGGGATACCTACCATTTCCACTATGTTTTCAGAATTTCATACATTGCTCTTCCCCAACTAAGGTTTCCCATTCAATATCCTAGATCATATCACAATCACAACACATATATCAAGCCACAATATGCTATATATAGAGAAATAATGCTCATAAACATATTAGTACAGAATTATTAACATTAATATCTATTAAACACAACCCAATGGCCAATATTCCTCATGTATTTGGGAGACTAGGATTATATGACATCAATATTGAAATAAAATGAACCAACTTTATTTTAAGCACCCAAATGGGCTCCATGATCAGAATGAGATTTTAAAACATCATAAGGTAACCATGTTAATACATACAAAAATAGTGTAAGCAATAAATCACAGAAACGGAATAATAATGATAATGTTGAAAAACAAATGGTTCAAATATCATAACATGATATGATAATGGAAAAGGTACATGAAATGTCACATAGATTTATGTAATATAGAAGATGGAATCATATAATCATGGAGTCGTAGGAATTTGGAAACAATATCAAATATGGAATAAACATAATTCAAGGATCACTGCCATGAAAAAATTACATGTTTGGAATTGTCCCATCATATATTATGTTTACTCACTAATCTTGTAGATATCATGTCATGATATATAAACATTAATCGATTAATTAGTGCACTATATGGGTAAAATAATCATAATATGTACATAAATATGAAAATTACATATGGAAATCAAACCTACGGAATAAAAATTATTATTTCCTCTAGAAAAAATGATGTTAAGTAATAATGCCTTATAAAATAACCAGGTAATATATCATAATGCTTTCCATGAGAGAAGAAATTAAATTGTTTTTTGGAAGTTAAAAGGTAAAAATTTTCCATTGTTCTAAGAAAATTATATACATGTGAAGTGATGATTTTAAAAATAGTGGATAAATAACTTTGGAATTGTACCACATAATCTGGGGTTTAGTGAAAATGGTTTAGAGTCATTAATATGGGAAAAAAGAATATTACTATCCATAAAAAATGAACTCAGTAGTTTTTATAAAAACAATTATGAATTTTAGAATCCATGGATAATTTATAACATAATATTTTGTGGTCCATGAAATGGGTTAAGAAATATATAATTACATATTAATCCAGTTTTCTTAACAAATGAAACTGATAAAAAAACCATAAAAACATGTATATCCCCTAAATTAAAGGTAATAATAAATTGTTATATATATTAAGGATATATATATATATATATATTTTTTATATTAAATAATCTCCTGAAAATATTACTGTGACGAAGAGAGTTTAAGAGGGAAAGTAATTACCCAAAATAAAGAAGGGTGGTTTATAAGTTCCCTCAACTCTTTCTTATGACTCACACAGTATGATAACCTGAAATTAAAAAATATAAAATAAAATTTATTAAAAAAGGTAAAAATATTTTTTAAATATTTTTTTATTACTATTATTTTAGGTTTATTTGAAATAATGTTTTGAAGATTCCATGTTAATTCCTACTCCCCTAAGAGTGTCAGTTTCAAGGTTCCAAAGCTTCTTTAGATTGTGGATAATTATTGATGTTCTTGTAAAATGGGAAAAAATATTGAAGTGAAATGAAATTATATTAATATCCTTACCAAAGCTAAAGTGAAACCAAATTACCCAAATTATATTAACATATGTATTATTAATTTAGTATAAATTTCATTATTATGTGGTTAGTTAATTTAGATTGTTTTATATAACACCATGAACTAGATTCATTTTATTTAATTAAATAATTATAAATAAATTATTGAACATGAAATACATTTTAATATATTTATTTTCATCATATTAAAACCTAATATTATTTATGTATCCATCCATTAATGGGGTGAATAAAAAAGAAGTTTGTTGTTCATGGAGTTACTGAACAGAACATAATAAGAGAAATTGATTTCATTTTCAATAGAAATTTAAAAATGATTGATATTTAATATTACATTATCATAAAACAAATATTATTTTTATGATATTTTATTCATTATTAAATGTGGGAAGGAAGGTTTTTCGATGATGAATAGAAATAAGGAATAATAATATCGATTGATATTATTACATTTTCCTTTGGTTTTGTCCTATTTGGCCACCATTTAAGGATCATTGGAATGATCTCTATTTAAGAAAAACACTCCTTGCTTGTGAATATGTGGCTTGGTGTTAGAAAAAAACATGGGGAGGGTGGTTTTTTTAAGACTAGAAGATTGGGGTTTTTGAATATAATAATCATTAGTTTATTATTATTTTTAAAGACAAAAAAGTGACTATGTTTAAAAATAAATGCTGTAATTAATTAATGTAAATTAAAAATAATGTCCTCTTACATTATTTATAAATTTTTAATTAAAATATTAATCTTATAATTTCAAATATCATATTGTGTTATATTTCTCTATTCACAAAAAAAATCAACTATTTTATAAAATTATTAGATATCCACCATAACTATTTTTCAATGTGTAAATTACAAAAATTAAATCCAGATTTAGAAAATAGTTTTTAAATATGAGAAAAAAATTATAAAAATTCAATATTTATTTGAAAATTTCCAATTATAATTTTTTGATCAACTTTATAAACCTTTGAAAAAATTACATACATTTTAATAAATTTAATTTATCATTATAATGACACTTTAAATTATATTATAAGAAAATTTAATGAATATATACTTTCATTGAAATAAATATATTTATATTAAAAATTTAAATAATGCATATTTGTTTTACAAAAAATCAATACACTAATTTTATCACTTAAAACATTTATTTATCTATATCTTGGTATGAAATCACTGTATTTTCATTTTATAATATAAAAAATATTATTTTAGAATTAAATATGGGAGTTCACTATTATCAAACTCATATTAATATTCTTAAATGTCATATTGCTATTATAAAGTTATGATTAATACTCTAGTGATAAAATTCATAACTGTTATATGGGTTCCCTACCTTATATAATTAACTCATATTTTATTAAATCATCATTCAAATTTATTTTATATAATGGTTATATGTATTTTCATTTTTAAAACTAATATTATATTACTAACATTTTTTATTTATTTTAATATTTTTGTTCACTAGTGTGATGGTTCTAAGGGATCAAGCATATCTAAATTTTCATATTACCATTATATTATTTATTTCTACCAGCATAACACTATCAATTTCTATAGATATTTTAATAGTAACAATTTAGTTTTTAATTTAATAAAATTAAATGAATTTGGTTCTATCCACTTCACTATCTAAAAAAATACTTTTTAACGATGATTTATTTGAAATGGAATAGTAACACATCATATTAAATCAAAAACATCATGATAATTATGATGGGATGCGAGTCATGATGATAATAAATAAAGAATTCATGAAATTTTTGAGAATCTATGAATAATGTCACAAATAATATTTGAGAAAATAAACATTATATGGAGGGGAAGGACTATATGTGATGGAATGAGGATTTTCATTGCAAATAAAATTATTTGTGATAGAATCAGAGCACATAACACATAATTTTTTAATATAGTAAATAAAAAGTTGATATCATTCCATCAAAAACAATATTATTTTTGAATGAGTGAGGATTTAAATCTAAAATTATTTATTGAATGGTTAAATAAATATTAAATTTGTTTGGCAGAATTTGTAATGGATCTGGACATCCATCCCAAATTCCATTTCATTCACCACCGTAATTGAAACATCCAACCCAAAACACAATAGAAATAGTGATCACGATGAAGTTTTACATGATCACAAGGATGCCTCCAAATATTTTAGATTCTTCTGACTAGTAGCAAGGTTCTATAGTTTTTTTGGAGACTATACCCCCAATATCAGAGTACATGGTAATGGGTAAAAAACTTGGAATCTCACAACAAAAATATAAATCCATCAGATATGAAGAAGTATATAAATAAATATCCAAAAAAATTAATTCAAATGAAGAAGGCCCCAAATATCAATGGAATACATACAACATACCCTATCACATCATTCTTATCTTGAGCTCCAAATCCATCGTATCCCATATCAAATTTTATTTCATGGAGGTTTGGACCCACAAAAGAATATTCAACATGATTCAATTCATAGAATCTATAACCATAGTCTCATGGATCTAGACTCCACCCATGATGACATATGAATTGTAATATGACTCATGGAAGTGATAACCATAATCTCATATATTGAGACTCCACCCACTGAAGTATATGCATTTGGATCCAATTTATTGAATCCATCACTATATTATCATTTCTTGGGACTCCACCCCTGGAGACACTTGCATCATGATCCAATACATGGAATTTTTAACCATATTAGATTCTACAAAAACCACCCATGTTAGCCCTATAAGGACCTCAAAATCCATGGAATCCTCATTCATCAGGGATCCATATAGATTATGTAACCCATCATATAATGAGACCCAATTTCATGGTGAATTCAATGAGAATATCTTTCACTCTGGAGGCTCTAATCCAAGACCACTAAATTTGTGCTAGATCTCATTCATAACTAGATTCAAAACGTGGTATCCCAACATTTTTTTTAGACCCATATCTATTTAATCCCAACCTTATCATGTCTTCCAGGTGGGAACCATCCTAAATGGAATAAAAATGGTTTTTTAAAACATACATAGTCATCATCATTTTCCATAACCCATTCGGTTGTCGGTTCTAGTTGAGGATCCATGGTGACACTCACTACCATCTCACATACCCCAAATAGATTTAGTATATAAAATGGTTACCTCTATGTATCTTAATTCTCAATATATTAGTGGAAGAATCTTGTGGGTACTGAAAAACTGTCTTTGTTTCATTTCAAAATCCGAATAATTGGGATTATTCATCCCAAGGAATCATCAATAGGGTATCATATACTTTCATGATACTTGAGGTATAAACACATGGGACAAAACAAAGAGATTTTTCATGTCACATATCATTACATGGCGTCACTCTGGGGTGGTCCACTCACCAAACCCACTACCGATTAGCCTACTGTCTCCCCCCTTGTCCTAGTCACTTCAGACATGAGTGTATCGATCATCCTGTCAAACTATTTACATGTTTTAATGGATTTAAATCCAAAGGTTATGACCTATGGAATATATATCAGAGGTTTATTACTCCACTCTTTCCTCTAAAATAGTGTCCTCATAATCCCCTTCACATGGTTCCATGAGTCTCATTTGGCTCGACCTCACATCATGAGTGGTCTATATCAAATTCAATTTCTCAAGGTCTCAGTCTCATCTTTTAAATGATGAGGCTTTAATCTAGAACATAGGGTTATCTTGAGAACCCTAATTCTTGAACATTTTTATTAAAAAATATAATTTTATTATTTTTTAAAATAATTTAATTAATATAACATTGTTCATTGAATTCTTTAGAGAGCTAGAACTCCCACACGTGTCATAAAAACAAATACAAATAAAGGTAATGTACAGAAGACCACTAGCCACTAAAGTGAATTCCTCTTCTATTTCCAAGGGACTGGCAGTAGCTACCCAGACCCATCTAATCCCATATGGAACCACCCATTATTAACCAATATGATCACAACAATCCAAGATCCTAGTTATACTAAAAAATAATTATTAATAATTTAAAACCATTAAAATTAATAATTTAATTATTTGTTAATTTTTAATAAATACAGAAAACTTATCATATTTATCTCATCACATTGGAAATGCTTTTTATGGAACCACTCGAGTCTATCTAATATATATAACCCTAAACTATGAAAAACCCAACATAAAACATACAATTAAAAGTTATTTAAATTAAATTTTATATAAAAATTTATAATAAATTTATGGCCTAACATACCTTTGTAAAATTAATGATCCACTACATGACGACGATATCATTTTTCACCAAATTCATCAGAAGATTGTAATCATTGTGTGGATCAGTCGATTTCATGAAATATCTAGTGGAATCATAACCAATACCCTACACCCAAATACGAAAAGGTAAAAATAATGAAGGGGAGGGTTCACAGATAACAATAGAGGTGGATAAATAGCTTTAATCCATGGGAAACATTACTTAAAACACCCCATTAAACGGGGTTTCATGTGGGATATGATGGAGAGATCGAAGGCCATGCAGCCAACCGTGGGGTAAAGGATACATATTACCTCTCAAAAAACCATGGTCATAATAGGTTATTTTAACATTAAATTCCCACAAGATCATTCTAGTCTTAACCTTCATCCAGCCTATAGAGACAAAACCCCACAAGGCTAATATCTATAGCCACTATTTGTCTAGTGTCCTACTATACCCTAGGATTCAAAAACTACAACACCCACACATAGGCACCTTTAAAGCCCCTTAGATAACCCTTGACCCAATGATCATTCCCCTAAACAGCATTTGAGGTGTTCTAAGCCTCAAAACTAGGTTCTAAATCCTCCGAAAAAGTTTAACCATGCAACTAAAAAAATAAAACTTCTATTTAATTTTTAAAATTCATATGTAATGGTTATTTTAAAACATACCAACCATATTAATTATCATAGTTGTTAATTCCGAGTAGTCATTCATCCAAAAAACCTAAACTAACTTTATTGAGAATTCCGACTGGCACAACCATGTTCCACCACCGATTTTCCATTATGATCCCAAATATCCACATGAATTGATTATTTAAAACATCCAAAAATGAATCCAATGATCTAATTCACCACTAAAAAAACAAGAGAGTTCTTAGAAGACCTTTCAAACCCAATACATGTTCCCATGTTCATCTTATTCATCCCCATCATTTAGTGTACCCTACAATAGGGATTCAGTTAAGTCCTCCAATTCTGACACTTTAGCCCTCAGGGAATGCACCCCATATTCTAACAAGGACCCCAAAATATTACCCAACTCACAATACTTGTTCAAAAATAAGAATCTTTCTACCTATTTCTCAATTATTATAGGAACTTATTTAACTCTATTTTAACCACTTGGAATATGATCATATGGAATTTTCCAAGAAAAAAATCAGACTATTATCAAAAAAATCCCAATCATTTCTAAAATGATGTGGCCAACATTGGTTCTGACAACCTTTATCCAATTTATTGAATATTTATTGTTAAACCACCTCTGGATGACTTCCATTAAAAAAATATTAGCTTCTTGTATCAAATCAATATCAACCAATTGATCTGGATACCCCATCTCCTTGAGACACCCCCAAAATAATTTAAACACTCTTTCTAGACTCTATTGTAGACTCCTGATGAAACTATATAGTTGGATAACTATTTTATTGATACTAAATCATTATTTATATGAGGGTTGATACATTTATATTTTGTTTCCTATATTGATTTTCACAAGAGATAATAATCCAAAAGACCACGCTCAAAGTCCTCCTAATGACCCACATTCAGTTTGAATTTTCCACAAGCATCAAAATTCTGAAAAGACCATATATCTGTATATACGATTCTTCCATGATCCTTCTCACATGAATTCCAGATGTCTAAAACTGACATCAATTTTTCTAAGGTATGAGTATATTTATCATCACACCATTGAAACAAGTTCCTGGTCACTGTAGCTTATGCCTTATCCATCAGCAAACATATTGACTTGTGTAAAAAAACTAACCCATTGAGAGTCACCTAAATATTTTCCAACATTAAAAATGTGTATATCCTCTAGATAAAAGATCACCTAATGACAAACCTTTATATAAAATACCCTAAACTGAATGGAATGATCTATCTTCTACTTCGAAATTCCATGAAACCCATTTCATTTCCTGACACACTCTCTTAAATATCATACATCATCAAGTCCCAACTAAATATGTTACATGTCACATCAGTCTTAAAACACCTAGATCACTATCGGAACTCATCTTCAAAAAAATGAAAATATCTTGTTCCAGGATTCATCCACATGGTCTCCCACCTTATGGTGTTGTTCTATCCATGAGTTTCCACCTCTATTCTAACTATATTTCTAACTACACCAACCCGGAAACATGGTCAAGCACCCAAAATAAATTTCTTTAAAGAAAGTCTTGATAATAAATCACTCTATGTGAATCCTCAAAAATCAATGGAATCATAATTCCTTTACCTAAAACCCAAAGCTTGTTTGTGTATCAAAATTACACCTAGAATCATGTAATTATACTTCACCTCAAAAGAAAAACTTGTACTAGGTTAATCCCTCTCTCTCAAGTCACACCCATAAGAAATTGAATCACTATCCCACTAAGTTACAATTCATAACTGAGGATCTCTAGGTATCCCCTAAAGCCGGACTAGGTCATTTCTCATGATATGGTCAATAGTGAAACCACCCAATCTATATTAAATCTTGTAGAATTTCATACCACATAAGGAGTCAATCATTATTATGTATAAACCCACGACATGAACTATCTTACCACCTCACACGACAATGAAACCCATCCTCATGAGAATCCACCAATGAGACTACACCCTCAAGGATCACATCTTGCTAGTCAAATATTCGTGTACCCAATGATATCTTCATAGATAATCAGATGAATTTCAAACACATTTGTGGTTTATATAAGTATAGTTTCATTCAATTATATGTAGGAAAACAATGTGTAGGGTTTTAATGTTACTTTCAATAACTAAACCTAAATAATGATAGCCCTTACAGTGTTCCACATCATCCCTACAATGGAATGTCAATGAACAATTGTCACTACACCTCTTAGGGTTGAGTTATATGTTGTTATCATCACTATAAAATGTATCATCATAGATCCACATAACTGTCCATCAGAAGAAATTATTTATAAATGTTGTCCTAGATGAGTATAATTTCTCAAAGTACTTATATAAGAAAAAGTTGTATGATCAGTTGTTTAATCTTTAAACAATTGATCCTTAGTCATCAGTGAAACCAATCATGCTAGTAGTCCAACATTTCTTGTAAACTTGTATTCCTAATATGATACTAATGATTCCCCTTGCCTCAGTAAGATAATAGTTAAATCCAAAAATCATATCCTCTTCCCATTGGGTTAAGAGACAGAAACCCATCTTAATTCATAATTCCCTCAGACACCTATGTGAATCTCTCAAGGTTAAAATCATATACAATCATAACATCTCATACCAAGAAAATAAATCTCATCCCAGGTAACTTGGTCTTCCTATAATAATAGGTGTTCGCAACACATCTTTCAATAATCCATAATACACCCCCAACACATTTCTATGTATCCAATATACCAAAATCCCATGATGGAATGTCAAAATAAAACTAATACTATGATACCATTAGATAATGCTATACCAAAAATCTCTCTAGGAAAAATTAACCATGATCGAACACCATGTGACGTTAGGTGCACCTCATCCTAATCCACAAGAGAATGAATAGGAATTGGGGTTTATTGTGTTACTTTAAGAAGATTATACACCTATATTAGAGTGCATAATAGTAGGTATAAAACAAGAATCTCACATCATAGTTAATTTTCCATTAGACAACATATAATCATATAAAAATATCCTTGAATAATAACTAAAATGAAATTGGTCCCAAAAAACTATTTCATACATGAAACACTCCTCCCACTATTCTAGAAACATATATATACATAAATAAAATTAAAAAATAAAAATGTATCCACTATATACCTAGGGAAAACCTCATATAGTCTCTGGATACCATCTGAGATATCATGTGTGACCATGAAAACTCTAGACACAACCCAACTTGTACCATTAATAACCTTGTTAGTAAATATATGTTACATTAGTATAATGGTGGAACGAGTAGGGTGTGTGTACTTAAAATAGTAGGAAGAAACCAACACGGTCATATATTAACCATCACATGAAATGACATATGTATAAAACATGATTAGTTTAAATAAAGGAAAATTATATAAAATAAATTAATTAATATTGATCTAATTTTTTTGATATTGATCTTTCATACCTTCCACGTATAGTGTTAGGGTTTCTCTAAGCATGTTTAAAAGTCCATTCCAACAAAGTAACATATGGGATCTAAATCCAAGTTACCACTATACAATCCCCCCAAATCCATTTATTCAGAATAGGATAATCATATCCTAAGATCCAAACGCATGAATTTTCATATCATATATCATGAATCATAGTTCATGGCCGAAATAATCTCATGTGTCTACCTCCATATAATGAAATCCATAACCATTGTCTCAAGTAATGTGACTAAACCCAAGGAATCATGTGTGTTCAAATCCAAATCAGGGTATACATTACTATAATCTCATAACATGAGACACTACCCATGGTGGATCCATATCCTACTCGTGGAATCCATAACCATAATCCCATAGCCCGATATTCCACTAATGGTGGATCTTGAATCTGGATATACTATATATTGATTCCATAGAGCCTATATTCCTTGTATTTTGTTATATTTTTTTGTATTAATAATGTTTTCTTAACTTAAAATTATTAATTTTCAATGTGACATTTTCATATGATAGTGCCCTAAGAATTATTATCTCACTAATAGGCCACCACTGTTCCTTGCTATGATGAGAGACTGGAGGTTCTGTGATAATATTCTTGACTATAGTTATATGAATGAATTATATTGTCTGATAGAAAATACGAATTGTAGGATATCAGGTCTTTGAGGATAATAAGACATTGATACACCTTCTCGTGGAGTTTTCCCTTAATAATCTTCATGATAAGTGATTTTGGTAATAGACCCATTAATTGGAAATGCATATCTTCATGTTCCAATATATATTCCTATCTAAATAAGAATGCATTAAATGTTGTATTTAAAGATTATCATTAAGGTATATCATGAATTATGTAATTTGATGTATTGATTATATTCCTAGTTACATAGGTTCATATAGAGGTTTGAGACTATGGATTTATCATTATTGATATTAAATTAAATGAAACTACTAAGATGGAATAATCAATTCCATGACTTATTGGATGTTTATATGTAAATCCCATTGATTTGAATAGAGATACCCACAAATATTTGTGTCCAAGGTGTTTTTTGGGTGAGTTCATTTATAAAATTTTAAAGAAAGATACCATGATCATATAGGTTTATGGAACCAACATGAAACCTGCATAATTAGAGACATTATGACAAACTAATTATATTATATGTTAATTTTTCTTAATGTCAAGACCTAGCCCAATAGGGGCCGAACCAGGACTACCATTACCCACCTCCAATATTCTAGGGGTAGTGACAATTTCTGAGTGAGAATATCATAGATGTGAGATATATTAATCTAATGTACCAGCACACAAAAACATCTCGAAGCCCACAAAATGATGAAATGTAAAAAAGTGAAACCAATGCATGCATACATCTATGATCCCATAATCATTGTATGAAAGAAAAGTAATGAAAGGGAAAATGGGTCCAAATACAAGCCCACCCAAAAACCACATAGAGGCCAACCATCTCTGAGGGTGAGTTCTATGATCGATTTCAAGCACCCAAAAAACACCTCAATATATCAAGATCAATCAATGATCTGCCAATGCCATTTCTCCATTGGAAACCATACAATATTTCATTATCTATATAAAACACTACATGTGTGGGAAGATCCCATGTTTGGGTGAGTATAATAATACCTAATAGGACCCCTCAAAAACACTACACATGAATCATCAAGAATACCAAGAGCATAGAAAACATATGACAATAAATGTATAACTAATTGAACCAATATATAGTTAGGATTGAAAACACACATCTAGAAAGTGACAGTCAAAAATCCAGGTAGAGTAATATACTCCATGAAATTTTTTTTCTCATAGAACCCACTCCCTAATACATGATATCTTTAGAGACAGTCATCCTCCATGTCATGATCTATTGGGAACTTCCCAAGAAATATTGTTGGTCTCAGAAGACCTTGATACTCAAATTGGGGGGCCATTCCAAGGATTGCTGGGGGACACCAGGAGCACAATATTGATTACCCCGCAATTAATGTAATAATATTCCAATGATATAATGAACCATATTGATACATCCTTCTAGATGGGGGATCAAAACCCTACTCAATGGGGGAATATGATTCCAAAAATCCCTCATAGGGTAAATAGATGATAGAGGATAACACTCTAGTCTCACATAGGTACACCAAAAATTATATTTGGGACTCATCCCCAAGATGGGATCACACTCCTATGATGTGGTTGTCATACTACATTGTTGCATCATGGTAATAGGATAAGGGAACACACACAACATATACTAGTTTAGAATGATGCAATTAAGGGTACAATCACCCACAATGGGGGTATACGACATGTAATTGGGGTACAGAGTGCATCCAACCAACCCTTGATCTTCTTGTATAGTAATACCTCACACAACATATAAATATAAAAAAATACTATTTTTATTAGTTTTAAATAGTGTATAGAGATAGCATGACACCTTTCCCATTCCATATAACCATTCCCGTGTAGCATTGGTCGTCTCCATGTACCACCCCATGTACACCTGCTCATACTCAACTATAACTGGTTCTGTTTGGGCCCTTGTACAACTACTCATGTACTCTAGTCTTATCCATATACTCTGACCTTACAATGCATGTGTAACCTTCGGGTTACATGTTAATCCATGGAGCACCTTTCACATGGTGTATCATAGGTCTAATCTCATGTGATATTTAACGCATCATAAAAACCCTAGTGGCATGATGGGGGTCCCATATGGGGTGTTGTCATGACCCCGACCCCAGAAGTTTGGAATCGGTACCTAAAAAGTTGTGGGAAAATTAATTTTTATAAAAAAGTATACAAAAATTACACATCTTGTCCCAATATAACGGATCGATTCAGTTTAGGTTATGGAAAATCAGATGCGGTTGAAACACTACTTTCAAAAACATGACAAAGGTAAGCTTCAAATTTATGTTGTCACATAAGAGTACACAAAGCTTAGAATAATCCACTTAGTCCAGTAAAACATCAATTAAAATATATAGTGAGAATGAGAATTCACAGTATGGGGTTTTAAAACAATTGATTAAATTCCCTTTTTAAAACAACCACCATTGAAATTATAAAACGTTTTTCTTAAGAGGAAAACATTTCTTTCTTGAGGCATGTCATCAATATTTTCAAAGGTTATTGGATAACATCTTTCAAAAATACAATTCAAAAAATATATATGTGTTCACTTTTATTAAAACATGAATCATGGTGTGCATACGTATACAAGAAATGCATGGAAGATGCACAAATCATTAATTGATCCATCAAACTCTAAAAGCATAGCGGTAAACATAAGCATTCATATCATGATTCATTAGGACTAAAATTAAATTCATATTACCTTAACATTAGATACCCTTTACTTTTATTACATGCCATTTGTATACATGGTTATGCCTTATTCCTTCATTACCATCATCATATAATATCCTCATCCAAGGGATATTCAACTAGCCGAACAATCCCTTGGTTGATCGTTTACCATTACATAATGATGGAATGTATAATGCCAAAATTTGTCGAGGCCTTTCACCAAGATCGTACGGGTAAATACCCAACATTATTGTGATTAACTACAACCCATAGATGTGAACAAATATAGCATCATGTTAACACATCATTTCTTTTAACCCACAAGATTCATCACTTTACCCAATGCATTGGAGTACTGTAGAATTTTGGGCACACCCGTCACATCATTGAAGTCCAATATATTTCTCATATGTCATAGTATGGTCACATTTCATTCGTTTCCATACTACATAGGGACTATCATTATTAATCCATAATATTTTTCATACAATCTCATACTTTAATTTAATCATGTATTAAGTGTAAAATAACTAGATTTGTTAGTTTCAGATTTAATAGTGATGTGCATGAACTAAAAAACATAATCTTGAGAATATAGTAAGAACTGGTATACATAAAATGATGGGTTATCACATGAAATAAAAATACTTGAATTAAACCCTTAAGAATTTGACGTTTTCCACAACCATATTTACATGTCTTTAATTTGAGATAGCCATGCAATGCTAACTGTTACAAAAAGATTAAAACATATCCTTAAATAATTAGAGGCATTTTCTTCTAAAAAATTGGAATACAGGGTGTGGATTATTTCTTGTATAATGTTCATGTATAAAAGAAATAATTAAACATGCATTCTCATGCATGAATGTATATTTATGCCGTAACATAAGAAAATAATTCTTGAAAGAAAATATCACTCATCAAGTATCATAAACCTAAAATTGTCTGTATAAAGAAACTGTATACATAAATATACATAATATTTTAAAATTCCAAAATGGGTTAAGAAAAACATATATAATCCATGAAACTTTAAAATTGACAAGAATTATTTTCATGTTTGAAGCATAAACCCCATTCATGTATTATATACTCAAAATATATTGATAAAATCCAATGTGAGTTAAAGTTTAGATGTAATATAAAACTATATAAGTTTCTATATATATATATATATATCTACATATACACTAGAATATAAGGGTTTTTAAAAATGAAAACAAAGAAAAATTTATCCCTTACCTGACATCAGGAGTGCACCGATGTTGGGTAGGGGATATTAGCATGTTGAGGACAAGGAAACATGTGCAATTATAGGTGAAAATATGGGGTTCATATAGGGGTATACATATAAATATATTTTATATATTTAATATCATAAACAAAATATAAATAAATACCCATGGTCTAGCTTAAATTGAACAAATAAAAACCCCAAGTCATTGTTTTTAATATATATTTAAATATAAAAATCTTGTGGAAAACTTAAACTAAAACCAAAGAAAATATAATAATAAAATAAAATAAAAATAAAAAAGATCGTGGAGGAACATAAAGGTAGATGTCAAGGGCCACAAGACCATAAAACATTGGGGAATCTCAATGGAGAAGAAAAGAAAGAAGAAGAAGAATGAATAACAGTGGGCAGACACTGGTTTGGCATAGAGAAGAAGACAATACAAATGAGAAAATTAGAGAATGAGATGTATGAATCTGATTATGTGGGATTTTCTCAGATGGCTGGGATAATTCCATGGTTTTAAAAAAAGAAAAATGGATAGTATTAGATCATATTTGATCAGATTTCAAGAGTGATGTAGTGATTTAGAATAGAATGGATGACTACGACTAGATAGAAGATAGATCAGATGGTCTGGATCACGTCTCACCTAAAATTTTCCATCCCACATCAAAGCAGATATAGTTTTGCTACTCCCTTATAACCCTAAAGCTCCAAGCCTTTTCTCAGAATTCTCCTCCCCACCCTCTAGGTACCACCACATAATGGTGTTCTTCGAGCCCGCTTTATGCCCACCCCTGTTATTGTGCCGCCCATCATAGTGGCATGCTACCAGGATCATCTATCGTGCTTGAGGTGCACACACACACCCATGTGTTAGCCTGTTCTAAGGCAGAAGGCTTAGGCTAGGTAACCTAATGTGTGTTGCCTCATTTAGCTCAGCTATAGGGATGTCCCTTTAGGATTATTTTTATTAAATACAACATTCAAAATAGTCTACAAAATCATAAGAAGAAATATAATCAATAATTAGCATAATTAATTTTATAAAAGATGATTCTTATTTCAAACATTGGAATATTCAAGTACCCAAATCAAATTAAATTTTGTCTTAACTAAGAGTATAACAAAAGTAATCATAAACATGTTTTCAAATTCAAAAACAAAAACCATACCTCTCATGGTATTTTCATTTAAAAGACAATAGTTGGACTTTAAATCTATTTTAAACCTCATTAAATTTATCCTTTCAAATTTTAATGATGTTTTTCTATTATTAACATTTCTAAAAGATATTACCTTAATATATAATTAAAATGATCGAAAATGTCAATATTTCTAAATAATTTGATCTACAGTTCCCAACAGCTATAAATATATCTATTAGAGATTCATAGTTCACTTAACGTAGAAAAAATAGAATTAAGGCCTTATAAAAATGAGATATAGGGTAATCCAACTTCAAACACCGTGATAAGGAAGATGGTCCTATTCATCCTTCTAGTGCTCAGTCCGATTGATGCATTTTCAGTTATAATTTTCTTAGCTGTGGTAGATCCAAAAGAAACCCATTATTTTCATGGCATGTTCATGGTGCTTTGGGGTCTATCAGTGATTGTGATTGGTCTACGTGAAGTATTTTTAGGTTAGTCGTGGTCCTTTGATCTTGTTTCCTGGTAAACACATCGGTGTTTAATTAAACACAATTCCTTGTGTTTATTTTGTATGTTTGGATTGGAAAACATGAAAATTAAATAGAATAAAACTATAATATTATTTTTACATTATGAAAAATTTTGGGGAGTCACATTATCCACCCCCCCCCCCATTTATAGGAATTACGTCCTCACAATTCATTTCATATAACCATGCTAAAAATACTCTCTGATGTTCTTCACAACACCCCCCATTACGGAGGATCCTCATATGTGGTCAGCTGAATACCCAAATTGATGTTTAATTCTTTTACTTCCCTGGCCCATACACACCTCAAACGGTATGGATTAAACTATTTCATTTCTCTCATGATATTCCAAAGGCTGGCTTGAATGGTATAGAGTTTATAGATGTCCAAATGGACAAGCTCTCTAGGAACTCATTGAACTATCTCTTATCCGAGAATTTCAATGTGGTAGATGTGGTCATACAAACTAATGCTCAGGATTTTGAGCATGTAGGTTGCATGACGGTTTCCTTCTAAGGAAGCCTCTTGAAACTTTTACCTAGAAGTAATGTTTTTGGATTGAGTGAAGCATATGAAAATACCTTCATGGTATTTTATCCTTCGCCTATACTCAGAAAGTTGGACAGTGGCTATGTAGTTGTAGATATTGGCATTCCATTGGCTGGAGCAGAGAATATATGTACTGTTCAATACCTCATAATAATGTATTCATGTTATTCGCAGGTTTGCGATGGGAAGGTATTCATTTACACAGGTTATGATCATAATGTCTTCTAATACCTCAATGGAAAGAGATAAGAAATGTTTTTTCCTTCAATATGAAAATATAAAAAATCATGAAAGTACAATTAGTGAAAATCATCCAAAAGTAAAAACACAGAAATGGTAGGAGATAGAAGAAACGACAAGTTTTATTTTCATAAAACAACTAGTACACAACACCCATGAATAATGGTTTCTCCAATTCCTAGTTACTTGAATCCCAAAAAAAATTCTAACTCTCGATCTCCCTAAATCAAATGAAACCTGAGCAATCTAGTTTAATCATCACAGTACACTTATGGTGTCTCCAGAGTGAGTCATTATGGGTGTATATCCAAGAGACATCAGTATGTAATTGATCTCTGTATAAAGAAAGGAAGCCCACAATTTCAGAAATTTCAAAGTCCATTACTTGACTATAATGGACATAGGACAATATTTGGAACATATATGATGTGCAGAGGTCACCCACTGCTGCAGATTCTTGGAAATCCATGAGGGATGGGATTCCTTCTACTACGTTGAAGCATCTAAAAATACTCTCTTAGTACTTTCCCCGATGTACATAGGATAGAAATTGGATTTTCATCATAAATAGGTAGTCTAAACCCACTACTTGGTCGAGTGGAAGTACACAAGGAGAGTATGACATGTTATAGAGATGTTTTCATGTCATATGAATGTATGTATAGTTTACAAATTTTTTTGTCTAGATATAGAAACTATAGTTTCTGGAGCCTCGATAGGAAGAGGCAAAATACTGGTATTTTTGTTTTCCAACTTTAAATTAAGAAAACATCATACTTAGTAAAGATAATATTTTTTAGTTCTGTTATAGATTTCCAGAGTTATCTAATCCAAACATCTAATACCAACTGTCATGACCCCAACCCCATATGTCTAGAAACGGTGCTTGATACATGGTCTGAAAAACAAATTATAGAAAAGCATAAAAAATTTCCACATCTAGTCCCAATACAGAGGATTTATTCGGTTTATGTTCTGGAAAATCAGATGCTACAAAAACACTTCTTCCAAAAACTAGAAAAAGTAATCTTCAAATTGATGTAGTCATATAACAATACTCTAAGCATAGAATAATTCAATAAGTCCTGTAAAACATCAATTAAAATGTAGTTTGAGCATGAGAATTCCCAGTAAAAGGTTTTAAAACAATTGAAGAAATTACCTTTTTTAAAAACCTCATTTGAAATCATAAAACTTTTTTATTAAGAGGAAAACATTTATTTATTGAGGCATGTCATCAATATTTTCAATGGTTACTTGCAAACATCTTTCCAAAATACCATTCACATAAGATATATGTGTTAACTTTTATTACCACATGAGTCAGAGTGCACATACATATACATGAAATGCATCGAAGATGAAAAAAACATTAATTGATCCATCCAACTCTAAAGGAATAGCAGTAAACATAAGAACTCATATCAAGATTCATTTGAACATAAAATAATATTCATATATGCTTAACATTAGACAACCTTTCATTTTATAGAATTCTATTTTCATACAAGGTTATTTCTTATTCCTTCATTAACATCATCATAGAAGATCCTTTGCCAATGAATATTCTACTAGTCGAACAATCCCTTGATTGATCCTTTACCATTACATAATAGGGGAATGTATAATTCTAGACTTTGTTGTGGCCTTTCTCCAAGACCATACGGGTAAATACCCAACATGATAGTGGTGTAATACCACACATAGTTGTGAACAAAACTATATTCATGTTCACAAATTATTTCTATTAACTCATGAGATTCATCACATTACCAAATTCATTGGACTGATGTATGATTCCGGGTGAACCCATCACATCATTTGTGTCCAATAAATTCCTCATATGTGTTATTATGGTCTCATTTCCTTAGTGTACATACTACGTAGGGAATTACATTATTAATCCATAATCTTTTCCATACATTATCATAATTTAAATGAATCATTCATTAAGTGTAAAGTAACTAGATTAGTTATTTTCAGATTTAATAGTGAAATTCATGAAGTAAACTACATACTCATGAGCTTGTAATAAAATCTATTATACAAAAAATGATGGGTTATCACATGAAATTACAATAATTGCATTAAAACCTTATTAATGTGACCTTTTACAAAAACATGTTTACATGTATTGAATTTAAGATACCCTATGCAATGCTAATTGTTACATAAAATATTAAAACATATCCATAAATAATCAGAGATTTTTTTGTGAAAAATTATAATACATTGTATGGATTATTTCCTTTATAATTTTTATTAATGAAATAAATAATTAAACATATACACTCATGCATGAATGTATATTTACGCTTGAACATAAAAAACAATTCTTGAATACCAAATATCACTCATCAAATATCATACTCCCAAAATAGTTTATATGAATAAACCATATACAAATATTTATATAAGATTTCAAAATTACAAAATGGGTTAGGAAAAACTTATATAATCCATGAAACATTAAAATTGACAAGAAGGATTTTCATTTTGGAAGCATAAACCCCTTTCATTTGTTATATACTCAAAATATATTAATAAAATCTCACGTGAGTTAAGGTTTATAAGTAATATGAAATCGTATATGTTAATATGTATGTGGATTCATATATACACAAGAATATATGGGTTTAAAAAAAAAAAGAAAACATAGAAACATTTATCCCTTAACTGACTTCAAGAGTGCACCAGGGTTGGTTAAGGGATATTAGCACATTGAAGAGGAGAAAAAATGTGCAATTATATGTGAAAATATAGGGTTCATATAGGTCATATACACATATATATATATTTTATATAATGTTTCATACATAAAATATAGACAAATACCCATGGTCTGGCTTAAACCAAAAAAATAAAAACCCAAAGTATGTTTGTGTTTTTAATATATATTTAAATATAAAAAGATTGTGCAAAATTGAATCTGAAACCAATGAAAATAAAATGATAAAATAAAATAAAAAAGAAAGGAGATCAGGTAGGAAATTACGGGTATATTTCAAGGGATGCAAGACCATAAAACATTGGGGAATCTTGAGGGAGAAGAAAATAAAGAATAAGAATAATGAATAATAGTGGGCGGCCACTGGTTTGGCGCAGAGAAGCAGACGACGCACAGGAGAAAATCAGGGAAAGAGGTGGATGACTCTAATTAGGTCGTATTTGATTGGACAGCTGGGATGAGTTTGTAGTTTTAAAAAAGACGATAAACTAGGATTTGATCTTATTTGATCAGATGGCTGGAGCGACGTGGCAATTTAACAATAGAGCGGATAGTCATTATTAGGTCGGAGATATATCAGATGGTTTGGATCATGTCTCACATAAATATTTATGTCTTACATCAAATCAAAATTCATTTGGATGCTACCTTATTACCCTGAAGCTCTGATCTATAGCTCATAATTCTCCTCCCTTCCTTCCCGGTAGTGCCCTGTACCGGTGTTCTACGGGCGCACTCTATTCCCACCCCTACCACCATGCCTCCACGAATGGTGGTGTGCTACCAAGCTCCTCTGTGCATTCTTGAGGCACACGCACATGCCCATGTGTCGACCAGTCCTAAGGATGAAGTCTTAGGCTAGGCTACCTAGCCTGTGCCACCTCCATTGCCTCGGCTAGAGGGATGGCCCTTGGGGTTAATTTTTATTAAAACAAACATTCAAAATAGTATACAAAATCATAAGAATAAATATAATCAATAATTAATATCATTACTTTTAAAAAACATGATATATATTTTTAACATTGGAAGATTAAAGTACCCAAATAATATTATATTTTTTTCTTAACTAAGAGTATAACAAAATTTATTCATAAACATGTTTTAAAATTCAAAAACAAAGATAATACCTCTCTTGGTAGTTTCATTTAAAACACAAGAGTAATACTTTAAATCCATTTAAAACATCAAAACATTTATCCTTTAAAAACTTAAAGAAGAGTTTCAATTATATACATGTTTAAAATATATTACATTAATGCATATATAAAATGCATGAAAATGTTAATATTTCTAAATACATTAAACGTGAATTCTCAACGGCTATAATTATAGCTATTAAAGATTCAGCAGTCACTTAAAGCTTCAATGGTCAAATTAAGGCCTTATAAAAATGAGATTCGGGTGTTCCAACTTCAAAAACCGTGATAAGTAAGATGGTTCTATTCATCCCTCTGATGCTCAGTACTATTGTTGCGGTTATGGTTATAATGTTCTTAGTCATTGTAGATCCGAAGGAAATACACTATTTTTTTGTCATTTCTGTGATGCTTTGGGGTATTTCGGTGATCGTTATTGGTCTAATTGTAGGAATTATAGGTTCTTCATGGTCATTTGATCTTGTTTCAATGTAAAATCATTGATGTTTAATTAAATACAATGCCTTGTGTTTATTTGCTATGTTTTGTTTGAAAAACATGAAAATTTAACAGAATAAAACCATAATATTATTTTAACATGAGAAAACGTATTGGGGTATCCCAGGTGTAATGTTAGATTACATGCCATGTTATGTGAAATTTTCATGTTCCACTTATTCTTCCTCACCATAATATACCATGTCACTGAAGTTGTGATTCTCACTGGAATACTTAAATCGGATCTTTTCTGACCACAAAATTTCCCCCTAGCTAGGTTTTGATCCTTGATCGACTCAAAAATGAATCAGTCAAGATGATTTGTAACAACCATGAGATTCCCTCACATATCCATCTTGGAAACATAACTCTTAGTATGATATAGTCTTATTCCTCTTAAAATCTTCAAACATAATATCTAATCCTCAAACTATAACCTACACTGCACGATGTACCCATGGTTATGATCTATTTCATTGAATGATAGTTACACAATGATCGATTAACAGGTTTTCATCAAACCAAAGTCCAATGAAAATACATTTTATTAATGAATGAAGATTCAGGGGAGAAGTCCTTAAGACACAAGATGTGATAAATTAACCTCATCCTTTGTTTATTCAAAAATAATCTGTTCTCAATAACGAATATAGAAGAAGATGAAATAAAAAAATGAAAATTTTAATCCATTAATAAATAAATCAACCTTCGATGCACAAATGAATACTTCTTCGTGGAACTGATCAATTTTTGACTGGAATAAATGAACAATATCGAAATAAAAATTCAACAAAAAATTGTTTGGATGGATCACTCTTTTAAAATTTTCATTCTTTACCTTCAAGGTTGGGATCCACATGTTTTTTTCACACCAATATATGATCCAGGATCCGATCGTCATTCACCCAAAAAAATTTCTTCAATGCTCTCTAAAGGATCATTTTTATTTTTAGGGTTATGTAGCTAACCTAATGTTTTTTGATACAAACATATTTAAATGGGAATACCTAGGTCACTACATCAATGAAAACAAATTATTAAATTATTTATTTATATATTTAATTCATTTCCAAGAAACAATTTTCAAAAAAATACCCAACGAATAAGAAGATTATATTGAACCTAGGGTAAAACCAACATTGTGAACTCATTGGTTCCATCAAATATTTATTCTAGACCCCAATTCAAGAGTTATTCCACATTTTCATAAAAAATAAACACATGTGAAATAAATATATTTTATATATTTAAATATTTAATTCCAAGAATACTGAGAATCATAATCTCATACCATCATAGTTCTTGGATCAAAAAAATCCATATAATTTTCTAAAATAATACATGGGTAAACCAAATTGGTAACATTATCCCTGCCTTATGGATTTTTTTTTTGAAAAGAGAAATACCTACATGAAAATATGAGTGTACTGGGTTTCTATCTTCTTCTCCTACTACCAAGTGCTCTCATGAAGATTCTTATGCCACCACCAAACACACACTAAGAAAATCGATCACCCATAATGAATCCTCTTGCACTAATCCTTGAACTCCCTCGGGTAATCAAGAATATGTTTCTATAATCACGATGTCCATATTTTTCTATTTGATAACATGTGATGGTTTTTTCATGTACATTCATAGTTGTGACATGTGGAAGATGTTGTTTACCCCATCTAACTGCATTGGTGGAGCTAAGTTGTATGCCACCTTGAAACTCTATAATGTATATAAAAGTGGATAATGAATCTTAGATATAAACTTATTCCCCATCCAAATATCCATTATCCGCATCGTGGTAATACACTCAAGAACACATGGTCTCCCTCATAAAACATCATAGGCCTCCATATTCAATCTATATAAGACTTCTGAAGGCTCTATGATATACTCATCAACATTTGTATGAACAAAACTTATCTGTAGTAGTTTTCACCAGCTCTGGTCCCATGAGTTTAAATTCTCTAAGATCAATCTAACAAAGTGGGGAAATATAGGTTCTATCATATAAGGATTAAAATTTTTCCATTCCACTTGTGTAAATTTAGATTTTCTGTAGGAAAAATCCACAATATGTAGTTGATCCTTCAAACTATAAAAAAAATACAAAATGTAATCCCATAGCATGTCCTCTAATAAATAAATGGTATGCTCAATATGATGGTCTGTATTGGGTGAAACCCCATGCCAAGACTTAAATGAGTCTCAATGGCCTCTTGAAATCCACTACATAATCATGAAATGAAGTTAAATCCATGGTATGACCATCAAGGAAACTCTGTGGATCCTGACTATCTTCTTCAAATATATGTGTCCCAAGATATCTAATAAACACTTCTATCAAATGGATAGTAAATGGTCCAACTAGGTGAGTTGTTATATGATAAATTAGAAGGAATTGTGTCCCCTATGAATAAATGGTAACACCATAACAATGTCTATAGATATCCTATTCCACTTAATCTTTGGTTTCTCGAGGGGTTGAGTTAAACATAGTACAATATGGTGCTCAACCTTCAGTTATTTTCATGTGAGGAATTGAGAGACAAACACAGAAACACAAATCATCAATCATGGCCACCAAAACTATTGTCAGAGGTATGGATACATATTTTACCCCCTAGATGTACCACCAAAGGGGATTTATGAGACTCCCTCAACACCTCCCATTAAATTCCAATGGTACCCTCATTCTTCTTATGAATAGGATAGTGTGATTTCTACCTTTAAAATATCCATCAGAAGCATTTCCATATGATATTTGAGTATTTAATGTATCATAGATAGTATATCCACACAAATTATCCTTATTATAATGTAAAATAATATGAGTAACAACCATGAAATGTATATATGAAGGACCATCCTTGTAAAATAAGGAAAACTGCAAATTTTTTAACTCCTCTGATGCCTTGACCAAAAAACAATAACAAGATATCTTGTTGAGAGAATCTTCCACCACATATCACATCCCAATGTTATAGAAAATCTCAATGTCATAATCCTAGAGGTAATAAATCCATTTCATCTATATATTGTTGAGGTCCTTTTGAGATAATATATACTTTAGACTCTTGTGGTCATAGTAGATGATAAGCCTCTCATTTATAATGTAGAGTCTCCATGTCCTATGTTCTTATAATATATCTTCAGACTAAATATTGTGGGGTTATGAAGTACTTATCTTGTGGTATCAACTAATGTGAACCATAGTAAATCATCACCTTTCTCTTCATCAGAACAGAACTAGCCCCAACCCATGATGCATCCCAAGACACTATATACACAACACCCTCCTCTATAACTTTTGAGGTGGGAGCTCTAGACCATGTCTATATCAAATATGAAAATCACTTTTTTCACCTTTGAATCCACAAAAAGGCTACCATATCAAGTCAAATATATCAAGTGTTATTATACTATATATATATCTTGAATAAACTTCTCAAAATAACCTAAAACCCCATGTAAAATTTTCACCTCAGTGACACTCAAATCGAGGTCTTAGATCCTAGGTGAAATCTACCAACACCCAAAGTCAACGCCTACTTTTCTTGGAATATCTCTATAATCAAGTCCTGATCAAGCACTGATGTCCTAGGGAGATTGATAGGATGATATAAAGATAATGGATTTGGCCAAAAATAGCACTCTGCATACCACATTTTCAATCTATGTCATGAGGGTGGTGACCTTGAAATTATAGGTGTGAACCTCCTTTAAAAAAATTAGAAATGGACCCACCATAGAATTCTCCAATATATGATTACATGATTCTCACATCCAATAATCCCTCATAGATTAGTCCCTCTTATCATGGGGTGTCTCACCTATACTTGATAAAAGAATTACATAGTGTGGCCTTCTCATCCATCATGGTCTGTCCATCTTACCCTTCATTGTGTGGCCTCCAAAATTCATGGCATGGACTTCACCCTTCATGGTGTGACCTTCTCACACAATACTACGTATAAATAAATCTAAATATAAATGTTAGATAATATCTATATAATTATAGTTTAATATATCATTACTGAACATAAAAATTCCCATAACATAGTTATCAAAATGACATATATGTGATCTGTTCACCGTGATATGAACCATCATCTACCCTCACACTTCCATCCACCATTATTTGAGATCTAAATTTTCTATTATAACCTTACCTGAACACACAACAATCTATACATAGGAGTGAATGAACATACACACATCTGAATACCGTCATGAAATTCTAGTGACTAACCATATAAAGGAGATAACATACCTTTTACATAGTTTAATAAAATATAAATTTTATATACCCTAGTAAAATCTATTTAAGGGTAATTATAATTTTTATTAAATAATAATTACAATTTATAATAATTTTAAATATTAAACCAGAAAAATTCATATTATTTCCAAAATTCCAATTTTCTCAAAATATATTCTTATCAAATTATAGGTATTTTTATAAATTGAAATGAAATTATAAAATACCTATTTAAATTTACAAAAATATATCATGATCCACTGATCACCTAAGAATATAAAATGAAAAAACATTTATAATTTATGGGTTTAAAAAAAGACAATTTCAATTTAATTTTCCACGGATTAGTTCATGTTATGTCTTTCGGATAGAATATCATATTATTAGTTTATTTCTATCCTTTTGGGGTTAAATCGCATTGGTTTTGTTCAATTTAGTTCCTTAACATTTGGTTCATCTTGATTTAATTTTTTCCATTTGGTTAGTTTAGTATTAATTAGTTACGGGTTTATTTGTTTTATTTTTGGTCATTTTGTTTCGATAATTTTCGACTAAATGAAATAAATATTTTTATATTATATTATTTTAGTTGGAGTCCTATTTTTGTATCCATCAATTTTCTAGTGATATAGAAAATTTATTATTTTAAAATTGACAGTTGGTTTTGAAATTATACGTTAGACAATTGGTGAATGTAAAAATATTAGAGAATTTATTTTAAATTAAAATAATTTTTTAAATTAAAATTTCAATAGTTTTATATATTTTTATAATAATTATTTTTTAAAGTAAAAAAATTAAATCTAAAACATTTTTATTAAGATAAATTTTAATAAGTTTTAATGAAATTTTAAGGATGATTAACAATATAACTTCTTATGATTTTTTAATTAAAGTTAGTGGGATTCATGTTATGTGTATATTTTGTTCATTATAATAATAAATTTTTAATGGAGGTATTTTTAAAAATTAAACTGACTAAATGAATCAATTATATACGAAATAATATTAATGTATTAAATTTATTAAGTTTTTTATTTAGTTTAAAAATAATGATTTATTTAATGTGGTAATTAGGGATATTTTTTATTCTATTTTTTGTAATCAAAAATGAAAATATGCCATTAAAACTTTTTCTATAGATAATTTATTTTAAATTATATGATCTAAATTATTCATGTTTTCTATGAACCTAATTCCAAAAAATTAATTTTTATCATAGTTTTCCATTAATATGGCTTACAACTAGTTACATGGTATGATTTTGGAAAATTTTAACTCTTGTTTGGTACTTTATAATTGAATTATGGTTTTTTTATGACTGTTATAAATTCATTATTGGTGTATTTTGTTGATGAATAATGTTTTTAAATCATAATTATAGAAAATATACAGTTATAAAATTTTTCAAAATTTTTTGATGTCTTCCATCTCCTTTTGAATTATCGAATGTATTTAGGTATATATTCATTTTTAATTCCTGTGGAATCATATAAAATTTTATATTGTCTATATATGTTATCTAGAAACTAATAAATTTGGGTATGATATTGCTTTCAAAATTCTTCAATGAGAAAAATCTAAATACATTGTGTGATGTTTTTTATAATAAATTCAACTTTATGAATATTTTATTTGTATTTGGTTGATTTCAATTAAGATAATTTGGTTTGAATATTTAGGGAAATTAATATCTAAATAACCATAATAGGTTTTTTAAATAATAATTATTTTGAGATCAAATTTTGAAGTGATTTAGTAACATTAAATGGGGTTTTATATGGGTTGGAATGTTTAGAGACACAAATTTTGAATTTGGTTCTTCATTAATGAATTATTTTATTTTATGTGTAATTATTTTAAGAATGTTTAAAATTATATTAATATGTAAGGATTTTAATTCTGATTTTTTAAAAATAAATTGTTTCATAGTTGGTTTATGTTTTGATTAGTTATGATCCATTTAATGTTATATATTTTCAATTTTTTATTTGGTTGAAAGTGGTTTTGAAATTATAAATCTTTCGACATTAATTTTTTAAAACAAATTTCATTATAATGTAAGGAATATGATAAGGTTCCATTAGTTAAAATCAAAAAGATAATTTCAAAATGGATAATAAATTCTATTGAATGAAATTGGGTAAGTGTGATTTTAGGTAATAATTTGATAAAAAAATAATCAATTATGATATAGTTTTTCCAGGAAATAGTGTAATAATATTACATCAATGATTTTCATTATGTAAGGTCACAATAAAGAGGAAGATATATCAATGTTTCAATCTATTATGAAATTACTATTGAAAATTCCTCTAGTCTATTTATAGTAATTGACATAGCCCTCGAAAAGAATTCATCAGTATTTCCATGTAAATGGGGGAGAACGATGATAATCTATTGAATAAAGGATTAATTAGCACAACAAAAGGAGTGATTCAATGCATTATTTCCAAGTCGGTATTAAATGTGCCTTCAAATCCCAATTCAAAGGTGACCTATATAAATATTAATAATTATTCTTTTAATAGTAAGTTACTTTATTAAAATGTTTACTTGATTTATATATTTCAAATTTTTGATGGTTTTGGGTTTGATGGTATTTTAATATTTTTTACTTTATTTCACAGTGAATTATGTAAAAATTATTTCGATGAAATAAAAAATATGTGTTATTATTTAATATCATAATAGTATTAATTATAGGGGAATACATATAAATAGTAAAATTCATTGTACAAAAATCCATTATACAGTTACCTTTGACCTCTCATAACTTTGAAAAGAAGTGCGCCTAAGAGTATGAAATTATTTCATAGTGCATTTTTTCATTTATTTATATTATATTTCTTTTAAATATTATATTTTTACAGTATCATTAATGAATTTCAAATTACTAATTTATATTTTAGTACTAATTCTCAAAAAAAAATATTATACAAACAAGTTAACTGATTCCATAATCATTGGACACTCATAATAACTTATCATCTTTATGTATTATGATAATGTGAAATGGGGAAACTATTTGAATTCCCAAAATACCATATATCTCATAGTATTTCAATATATTCTATTGGGTAAATTATATCAAAATTTTATTGAAAAATAATATTTTTAAATAAAATGATACATAAGTAAATTAATTCTTAAGTATTGTCCTTTATTTTTCTACTAACTTATCTCTAACTTATGTCTTAATAGAAATGAATATATTTATTATTGGAATTTGAACATATAAAACATTTTTATTCCCTATAATTCTTAACAATTATATCCTTATCTTCATTGTATTCAACCATTTTTTTACAATTTCATATATCTCATATCTTTTTGTAACTACATAATTTTTGTATGATCCAAATGATCAAGAGAAAATAAATTATAAAATAAACATAATATATTCAAATTTATCAATGATTACATTAAACCTTTTTTATAAAGAAACTAGAATGAAGGGAATACCCTATACCATGTAATTATATAGCCATTGTAGGATTAGTGGAATTATTTTTTTATTGTGGGTAGTGTGAAATCAATAAAATTACTAGTTTATAAAATCTATGATGTATACTAATGTTATAGAAGGATAAAAACTAAAAGATTGATCTATAAAGAAGATGATGGAAAAGTGAGTTGTGGTGGAACATATGGAGGTGTAGTTCCCTATATAGGAGATACTATTTAGGGGTAATATTGACGGGTAAGATCATGGGAAATTACATCCTATGTGGTCATTGGTGGAATATGATATGAAAAAAATAACAATTCATTATCATGTAAATAAAATAATTTGATTATATGACATATGAATAATGTACTGGTGAATGGAGAAGTATAGTTAGAGTTGGACCTATTGAATTATTATAACATGTAATCCTAGAATGTGTATGATATCTCTTTCTGTACTAAGTGTACCCCTTGGAATACTCATTTGATAATATTTGGAAGCTAGATCTATCCTCAACGAATCAACCTAACATAATATATATTATAAAATAATCCTTATATTTATAATAATTATAGATAAAATTATTATCAAAATATGTAGTCTTAATACGATATTGTGAACTCTTCGTAATCACAAAATTGATTAATGTCTAATAAATAAAATACTCATAAAAATCAACAATGAGGCCTTCTTTAAATCATTTATGTCATACACATTTCCCAATTTTTTTTTCTTTTCAAATCTCCGTAAGGAGAAAATGTGACATTAATATTTGAAATAGTATTGTGATATAATTATAAATAATTAAAATGATAAATATATATTTATTAAATAAAAAAAATAAAGTTAACATAATATTTTTAATAAAATGATTTATCAAAATAAAAAATTATGTTAATTTCTATTCTATATTTCTTTAATAAAATGAAGAAACATTTTCATATGATTTTTTAGTAGTAAATAAGTTTTGATTCAATTTTTTTGATATAGTAAACATAATTTATGTGGTTTCATATAAAAATGAAACATGTCACAAAAATATAAACTAAATACTTTAAGATATGCCATTTATATTAATTCATTATAAAGATTTCAAGTCTTTAATACTTTCAAATAATTTAATTATTTAGGTCATATAATGAAACATTTGTGTGAATACTATAATATTTATCAAATATGTCACTATCATGCCTCACTTCACCAAACATATGTGTCATAATAATATAATTGACCACAAAAAATATTTTTTTAAAGGGTTAGAAAAATAATATACTTTTTTATCATGTGATTAATGGATGTAAGGATCATCAATATAAGCATGAAATTTCATATCAATCTCTCTAAATGTACACCTATCTATATTTATGATTTTTATTTTCATTAAAGAAAATAAGATTCAATTTATTATTATCATAGTACAATATTCCTATTAATGTGATACAATTATTCTCTAAATAAACTCATAATAGGATATTTTATTGGATTGAGGTTTTATTTGAGATGCACTAGCAAAAAAATCAATTTTTTCGTTTATCATAAAACCATCATTCTACGATTTCATTTTTTTTCTTTACAGCTATTTATAAAAAAATTAAATCCAATGATGAATTTTTATTTAAAATAAATTTTCAAATTTTTTAAAAAATAACAATTCCATTATCTAAAAAGATAAATCATTGATTAGTAATTTTTGAAAATGATATATAACAACAAATATTATTAAAATGGTCCATATGATTTAGTTTTGTAAATAATGGTTTTGTAACCTTTAACATTAACTTAGCAAAAAAACTATTTAATATATAATTCCACCATCCTATTAATGGATAAAAAATTATTTATTTTTTATCCTCTACACATGATCTATAAAAATATGAATGTTTTAAGATTCCATATTTTATTTTAAAAATTAGAACAAAAAAGATATTTAATATTTTCGTTGATGTGATCATCAACCACACCAAAGTTGAATAATATTATATTATGATCCATTTAAAAAGCTTCTTTTACCATACTTCATATTGAACATGATCCATATATAACTATTATTTGTAGTAAAATGATAAATATAGGCTTAATGGGACCATATGACTTCTCCTAAATTCTCATTGGTTGAATATGTAGTGACCCCACCATAGAATGCCACGATCCATTTTCTGGTAATATTAAATTGGCATGATTATCATGAATCCAACCCCAAAGGAAAAAAGTTATTATTAGTCTTGTTAAAGAAGATACATAAATGATTCTTGTATTACAAATTAATACACTAATTAAAACATAATTATTTTCCTTCTAAATAAATAAATAACTTTTAAGATAACTCTATTCCATCAAATAAATCCATGAATATCATTCTAAATGCTCTTCTTGGATTCCTAGGGAGTGAAAAATCAAATGGGTGGGCTAAAATTCTCAGTTAGGGTAAAGAATAGTGAATGCTACAATGAATTAATGAGAATATACAATATACCAAGGTAAATAAATGAACGTTCCTTCCCTGTAATTAATAAACTAAATGGATGTTTGTAAATATTATGGAAACCATATAAATGAACACAAATTTCAGATAATCAATAAGTTGAATAAAAGTATGTCAAAAATATGTAAATTTAATAAATGGAAACACATACAATCTAAATAAATTAAAATGAAATATATCCATAGAAATTTGATAAAAACCTCATGGATGATTAAAAACTAAAACTAATTGAGGGAAATTATTTCTTTCATGGAATCATGTCTAAGGCACATGAAAAAAAAATACCATCAATATCTCACACATGATGGTTTAAAATATGGTAGAAACATATGTAAACTACTTGAAACAAACTCAAAGGGTTTTTCACTGACTAATTTCACCTTATGAGATGACTGATGCATTGATGGGATTTCATTTACTGGTCCTCAACCTGTAGATCTTGAATTAACTAGTATCTAACCAGTAAGGATTGTATTAACTGATCTGCAACATACATATTGCATTTCTAAAGAATTTATATAAAAAAATTAATTATAAAATATCCATATGGAATAAATAATATGAGTTTATCAATATTTACACAAATAATAAAATATCATTCAAAGTAAACACTAGATAAAAAAATTTATAATGGTCAGGAAATAATAATATTAATAAAAAATGATATGGATATTTAGGTGAAATTCTAAATCCAAAGATCATAGGAAATTGAATATTTCAATATGATTTAAATAAATAAAGGAAGTGAAATTGAGTTCAGAAATTGTACAAATAAATCACAATCCAATTTGAGTAGAAAACATTGTGGTTTTAATACAACATATCATAAGTAATGAAAAATAAATCATTTATGTTGTTGAGGAATATAAATACATTAAAAATATCTTTTTTTTGAATCCTTCTTGAGGAAAATATGCTATTGATATGAAAAACAAATTAGAAACCTGTTAATTGATAATAAGTTTTCAAAACATTTAATTTTATAATTAATATTTTAAACAAGAAAAATAATCTTTGATGAAATTATGATAGGTTAATCTATATAAGCCATATGATGTAAAAGAACATTACTTTTTCTTAGTAAAATAATAAAAAATGTATTGTTCAGAAAGTGAAAAAAGGATTCATTTTCAAAAGTTTGTAAAATATAAAAAAATTAAAATTTTCCTTAACAAATAATTTTACAAACACTTTTCAATTTTTTTTAATAAAACTTGGTTTTTAGAAGAAAACAGGTTCTCATACTAAAGAGATATTCAATGTCAGGTTTCGTGAAAAAACGTTTTATAAAACATTTTTTATATCAAAGAGTTGAAAAATGGTAATAATAGTAGAAAATGGTAATGAATAACTAGAGTAGAGAAAATGGATGGTTTTATTGAAAATTTTTCATTTAATTTCCACAAATTGAAATACCATTGAGAGATTATTAAACTTATTGTTGAAGAAAATAATCATTATACATTACAAAGAGTCTCATACCACTTTCAAACATTTTAAATCATAATATTTGTGAAGGAATAAAATTATATAAAAGGTATAATATCATCAAAATAAATATATTATTGATATATCATGTAAAAGGGAAGTATATACATCGTATAAAAGAAACTATGTGTATAGCAACAAATAAGTATCAGTGGAATGTAAATTGAGATGAAATACCTTACCTTGAGTTTCATTTCAGGTGAACATCCTTTAACATCCAGTATAATAATGTTATGTTACTTTTATAATTTCTTGAGATCCTTTTTTCAAGTTAATAAATACCTATACTCGACTGTTTACAATGTTTTATACAACAACATAAACAATTCTGTTTACATTTTTTTGTTTTGACAATATTCAATTTATGTCTCAAAAACAACATTGGTGGGTCAACTATAATCAAAGGGGTCATTATATAACATCTAAAGAATAATAATAATGACATAATTATGATATTAATTAATTAATTATACTTTTAAAATGAATCATTAAATAAGGTAATGAAAAATTAATCTATGTATCGATCATTGAGATGGATGGTCATATGTACACGTGAGTAATGTTCCCATTTTTTCAATGATAATTGTGGAAAGAAGGTATATAACCCCATATCATTATAGAATGATCATTATATCTTAAATACCATGTTATTTATTCATAGACAGCCATATAATTAATTCTTTTATTGTAAATGGAATCGTATCATGTCGAGGTGGCGGTAGTCCAAATGCCAATGAACGATGTTATCTATTTTTATGTGTCTGAAAGGTTAATAAAGAATATAATATATATATATATTATATAGAAATTTAATTATGTAATTAATACAATATATATATATTATGTCACATATATTTAATTTAAACCAACTTTATATGTTCTTTGTATAGTATGAATGACTCACACCACTTTGAGGGGGCGGTAGTCCACACTTCCTCAAATGATGTTATCGTATTAATGTAAAATGGAAAGTATTAATGGTATACTTAATAAAAAGATTAAATAAGTATAATGAAATAAAAAAATATCATATATATAATATATAAATATATTTTAAATCATTATGGACACCATGATAGGTGGTAAAGGAAAAATGAACAATCGTTATTTCATGAGGCATTAGTTCGTCGTACATAGAAACAATATGTTTGTTACCCATTAGATGAATGTGTCTATTGGTGTAGGTCAAACCCTTAATAAAAAAACCTAAAAATATATTTAGTATAATTTCTTTATATAATCATGTAATAAATATATTTTATGGGTGGAAAATGGAAATGAAACTAGAGTGTTTGATAGAAGATGCTACCTCTTAATCAGGTAACTTCTTTTGTTTTATACAAAAAAGGAATCCTTGGAAGGATTTATACACAATGGTAGGATTCATGGTTTAGGGGATGTATTTTTGGAATCTATATAGGAAGATATGGTCCAAACCTATGTGTTTTGAGAGTTTTGAGGAATGGGAAGAGGTGGTGGCCTTTTATAAGGGAGGAAAACAACTCACTTGGTATTTTTTAAAAGAATTTAGGTGTACCCATGTTTTCCCTAACAATAGTCTTCAAACAAAATCAATGATTAAATTTTTATTCCCAAATTATGGTTGATCAATGGATTTTGGTAAAGTGAATAGTCCATTTGGTCCCTTAAATTACTGTTCTAATCCTTTATTAATCTTAATTTTACCACAATAATTGAAAATAACTTAAATTACTTTCACAAATTCTCGTGTTCATAAAAATGTATTTTCTTACGGAAAAATATATATTATTCTTATTGAAAATAATTAATTCATTCTTTCATATTCTAATCACAAAAGTGGTATAAATTAATTTTAAATTCATGCAACTAGTTGGATGATAATGTGATCTTTTAATGTAAAAAACATCTAAAAGTTTTATATGGTTTTATAACTAATTTAAAACTGAAAATGATTCCATTTTATTAAATTTTATTAATTGATAAAAATATTATTTAATTAAATTTAATCCTACATAAGAGTATAGTTTAACCTTGTTAATAAATTATATGAAAAATAGTTTTGAACTACAATTCAGTATTTTTAACTATTCATTAAAAAATGTAATGTTTTAGAAAAACATCAAAAAATCATCCTAACCTAATTCTTATGTTCCACTTTAAAATATGATGTTTATTTTGACATATTAATTTAATTAATGATTGAAAATGCATATTTATAATGGGTTCTCCATTAAAACACTGTAAAATTTCCTTTATAAAAATATAGGTTTTTATGTGTAAAATATTGTTTGTTCTTATCTTATGCATAAAAAACATAATGGGTGAATATAAAAAATATTTATCGAATATATAACATATCTAATTTACAAAAAATATTAACTAATTGTATTTAATTATTTTTATTAAGACAAAACACCTTATAAACAAAAAAATAATAACATTTTTTATATATATAATTGGTTCTTATTTTTGTTTCTCGTTAATTGGAACCCCATCAATTCATTTTATATTTATAGGAACCATAAAAATTCATAATTTATTTATTAATATTCATAAATACTAACATAATAACTACATTATATATTTATATTTTAATAAGACATTGTTATTTGTTGAAACTCATACATTCTTGTAATAAAAGAAATTGAGGAAGGTCGCTCTTGTGTGTAACCCAAGATATCAGAAAAGGACTCTCATGTATATAACTCAAGCTAACTCGATGTGGAATTCATTATAAGTTATACCATGCAATATATATATATATAATAGTAAATATATAGTACAATCTTGGGATATTATATTCCTTAACACCCATGGGGGAAGTTTTCATACACGGTATTGAATATAATGTTATACATTAGAATTTAGAGGTGTTACATTCCCCCCGCCTTAATTAAATTGAACCATCACAATTTAAACATAACCATGGTGATATATTGTTGGATGTTTCTAATATTGAATTCCCACATCATTATAAGGGTTTATAAAAAATCATCTGGAAAATAGATAATGGAAAATAAAAATGTCACATGGACTACCATGTAACAAGGACTCAATGTAGGAGAACATTAGTGGCATGTGAAAATATGTACATTGGGGGGGAAAGTGAATATATTTATAGATATTTAATGAGGTCATCCATCACAAAAAGATTAATGGCCAATAAAATTTTTAGGGCCTAAATGCCATAAATCTATAATGATTTAGAAGGTCATTGGTTTTATATTAATTAATATTTTAGGATAACATTTTATTTCTATGTAGTTTTCTCAATAGTGTGTAATTTTTTTACTGACCAAGAAAATAAAAAAATTATTCTTACATATAGTTTTGAATTTCATGTGAATAATCCTATATTTTGGTTGTGCTTCGATAAAAATATAATTCATCCCTTTACTCAGTTAAATTAATGAAAAATAATGTTCTTTTATTTATAAAAAAAGAAAAACTTTTAAAGGATCATAAGTAAAATAAAAGAGTGACAAGTGTATCTATTTTTCTCTAATTATCTTCCAAAACCAATATAATTAATATATTAATCTCTAATCTCCAAAAGTGATATTACCGGTTCATTATTTACATTTATTATTCAAATTATTTAACTATACAAATGAAAATTAACCAGGCCATTGCATAGGTTATTGGTTGGAGGGAAACCCTTATAATTCTTTGGTCACGAGTTAAATAGCCACATACTTTCCTGATTTTATTTGATTTTACTAGAATTAAAGGTTGTCCTTTTTAAAAACCATATTTATATAATTTCTAAAATAAATATTAGGTACATCCTTGAAATAATGATTATAACTAAATAACCTTTTAAAAATGGTTTTCATGTCATCCCTAATATATAAATACTTCAATCATTTTCTTTTGACATAGGTTCTTCCAAGTTAAAATGTTTAACCATAATATCAATTATGGGATTGCTAAATTATGAAACATGATATTCAATCCAAAATAACATAGGTTTAACCTAGGATATTTATATTCATTATATGTTCAAATCCACCCAAATGGTTTGTAAAAAAGATATTAATTATCTTAAACATATCCCCTAGGATTATTGAACAAGGTGAACAGTAAGGCTTGTTGTCATGTACTAGAAAACCCTATGTCGAGCTCAGAACACCTTTCTAGAGTTATTACTCAAATGTACATCTCTTCTAGAACCACGCCCATTTGTTGAATCAAAACATGGATTTATTTCATGGAAGACCCACATAATTTATACCTTTCTAAAATTCTAGGGTGTTCGTCAATACTTATCCTCAAATTCTACCATATGGTTGCGTTATTTATCATATGTTTTCTGAAATATAGTTCCCAAGGTTGATAATAAACTTCCTATGATAACAAATGTAGAGACCCAATCCCATAGTGCATAGATTGAGTGTCTAATACCATTATATTATCAATATTACAAAGAATAAAATCCCGAAGCACCAAAGAGTTTAGTAATATTGGTAAACCAGATACATAAATGATTTCTATATTAGAAATGGATATTATAGACGTCAAAAAAGTCCCCAACTCCCAGAAAAAGTTTCGAACGGATGGTGTGAAGTCATATTCGGACTCAGAGGCCCGGCCCGGAGGACCTGGGAGTGGCGTGCGAAATTAAGGAGGACTTGTGTGAAAATATGTTGTTCGCGCGAAGGAAGTCTGGGATTTGCGTAAAAACACCAGGATGGCGCGTAATTTTGTGTGCCCGGTTCCACGCGGTAAGGCTTTGCGCGCCGATGGGTCCCGACGCGGAAGATTTCGCGCCTCGCCCGGATTCTGATCCAGTGGATGCCTATAAATAGAAGGTGACCCCAACCATTTCAGGGTTGAGGAATCCATACCAGCTCTCGTGCACGCAATTCAAACTCCCGGGCGTGCAAGATAACTTCCAGTTAATTCCTCGTTTCGCGCAATCTTGCCCTGGGGTTCGCCTTTGTGCGCAACCCCACTGGCCTATGTGAATTTTCCAACTCCTCCGGGTTCTTCCTTTGTGTGCAATCCTTGTCCCTTGTACGCAATCCCTTCCAATTGCGCGCAATCTCTTCCAAATTACGGGCAATCCCTTTGATAGTTTTAACCGCACACAATCCAAGCCCTTTGCATGAAATCCCCTATCCGCGCACAATACTCTGACCCAATTTTGTGTCATCCCGGTGTTTTGCGCGCAAAACTTCTCTTTGCGCACAAAACCCAGGACCTCTCACCTTAACGCCCTGCGTAGGCGCCCGATGCCTTCCATGCTGAACATGCATGCCATGCGTTGTTTTCCCGTACGGCCTTCCAGGCTCGTACGAAGTAACCTCAAGGCCCCTTGGGTGGTGTTTCCCGTTGCGTTGCTTTGCCTTTTTCTTCTTCGCATAGGCACGCTAACGGTTATTTCTTCTTCGCATATCCATGCTAATGTGGGCCCCTCGATGGATCGCCATGCGGCCCCCCTTCACTACGGCCTTACCGATGCCTTCCCTCCCACAAGGGGTAGAGGGTGTTGGGCATGTAATCCCTAGGGGTGTGGAGCGAACTCACCTCGTCCAAGCTTTAGGACGTTAAACTGCTAAGCACCTCATCCTTAACACATTATGTTAAACTATGGTCCGACCGTGTGCCTTGCACGTAGGGTCCCCCCAGCTCGGACATTCTTTATGCCCACTCGTCTCCACAGGATTGGATTCTTCCTCACATGGAATGAGATCCTCCTTGTCGGAGTGGCATTTTTCCGCAGGGGAAGGGCTGCCTCAGTGCGTAAGCCCCTAGCCTCTCTTCCAGAAGGTTGCACCCATGCACCTTCATACTTCCCCACTGCCAAGGCCAGTGGAGTCACTTTCCCACTGCTCGTTTTCGCACCACGGGCCTCCATATTGGAGTATTCCCCGACACCAAGGGCCGCTAACCACGCGTAAGCCCCTGTTTCCTCTTTGGGCTGCTCAACATGTAAGCCCCTTTCCGCTTCTCACGGACGCACCCTTTGCGACTTGATCGTCTGGTCCCTGCTGCCTCTTGTTTCTCACACCGAGCATGATTCACATGTGCTTAGAGCGTGCATTGACCATGACATCCTCCTATGGGCTGCCTTAGAGAGTAAGCCCCATCCCAGTGAACTATGTGGACTTTGATCCATTTTGGCGCATGGTACGTAGGAAGCCTCCATGAGGTTCAATCCCACCACCCAGTCGTTCCGACTTCTTCATGTCGGTTCGCCAATACCTTGGGGTGCCTCAGAGCGTAGGCCCTAAATTCATCATCCGGCATGATGTTAAACTGTATGCCCTCGTCCCGCATGACGTTAAACTGTATGCCCCGAACTACATGGACTTTGATCCATGTTAGCGCATGGTACGTAGGAAGCCTCCACGAGGTTCAAGCCCGTCACTCAGTTGTTCTGACCCCTCTGCGTCAATTCAGAACCACCTTTATGGGCCGCCTCAGAGCGTAAGCCCCATACCCACTATCATGGGCTGCCTCAGAGCGTAAGCCCCATATCTCAAAACCATGTCTCATCCTGACCTCTCCCTTGAGCCCACGTGCCTCAGGAAGCTCATGACCTAGCCCAGATATCTTACTACATCCAGGCTCCAATCCATGCATTCATTCTCATGGGTTGCCTCTTCAGGTGTCCCACCTTATCACCGAACTATGCGGAATTTGATTCCCCGACATGGGGATACATAGGAAGACCCCATGAGGTTCAAGCCCATCACTCCATCACCCAACCTGATTCTTACCCGGGCTGCCACATCCCGTTGGGATCAGGCCACCCCTTTCCAATTCATAGTATCCGAGAAGCTGCTCACATGCTGGCCGCAACATCGATGTTCCCCTAGGGGGTCCTTCAATCTGATCCACTCTCAGTGTTCCGATCAGTCCGATTCATTTCCACTAGACGTTAAACTCGCGACATAACCCGTGTTAAACATGGGAAGCGGAGGAAAACCTCAGATGGTGCACAATTCCCCGCATTCGATGTGGGATGCCTCAGGCTTCTGTGCCTTCGAGAAGCCCTGTAGTAAGGTACATAAGACATACATGTTGATCCTCAGCGTCAAGGCACGTCGAAGACACCCCAGCGGGACCATTCTCCTCACCGAAGGTTGCTGCCCCCACCGGACCCCTTGGAGCATCTCGACGAAAGCAGCGTAATTAACTGGAGTCCAAACAGATATGGCACCAGGAACGAGCTTCACGAACCCGTCATAAATCTATGAGGGAGACCTGGACTAGGTGATGAGATCCGAGGAGGAATCCACTGAAGGAAGAACCGACATCCCATCATCCTAGTTTTGATCAAGGAGCATACGTCCCTGAACAAGGAACGGATGCCGCCCGACCTTGGAAAGCGGGAATGCGGGGAAACAAGCTGCGCGTCCTCCCCCCCCCCCCCCCCCCCCCCGTGTGACGGACGTGCGCGCACCCCAGCGTAAAAGCGTCGAAAATAGAAAATGGTGATCCCGACGTGAAGCTATTATCCTCAATACGGATACGGGTAGCGTTCAGGGTGTTAGAAGATATAGCATGTCACTGGGTCCGGGCACCTATCACCGGGACGTGAAACCCACCAGGGGTTGAGGCATTCAGGATGTTGAGCACTCTGTTCTGTGACGTCGTCAGCGTGGATCCCTCTCACCGACCACAGAAGACATAATGACGTTGGGCTATTGGTTGTCGATTTCGTTTCCTATTAGTACTAATGGGTTCATCTCCCTTCTTCCAGGAATCAGATCGCTACATCCGGAGCACGATCACCACCTGCCCACCAGCGCAGGGGCAGGAGCAGGGGTAGTACTGACGCTGCTACCCCGCGCGATCCCGCCTTTTCCACAGTCGCTCCAACTCCGACCTCCGTAGTTGTCGGGCGCTCACGCCCCCTCTCCTCATCAGAAATCATCCAAAAAAGGGTGATCAACGGCCTGGTCCATAGGTATGATGAGGAAGGGGTCATCCCCACCAGGGATATGGCCCGTTTGGATCTAGAGGCAGTTGCGTCTCACCACCACCATCTCCGCCCCCGAAAGTCATGTAGGGAGCCACCTCTCCCCACTCCACTGTTCAACTGCTTCGGGAGCCTATCCTCGGAGCGCCTTGACACCTCCCTCCCCTACGCCGATGAGGTGGGGGATGTTCGGGTCCACCCGATCGGAGACCCGTCCTAGGGATTCACAGAAAGAGCCCCCGTCGGGCTGCGTCAATGCTGCCGCCCGACTCCCCGGGCCAAGGAGTAGGCAATCTTCGTGCTCACACCACTGAATCCAACCCATCTGACCTGACACTAGCATCGGTCACGAGAAGAGGAGAATACCCGCCCTAGGGCACCAACATCAGCAACCACTATGGCCCGAGCCACTGATGACTCCTGTTACCAGACCCCCGCACACATTGAGCAGGGGCAGTCACATGCCTGACCCGGATCGAGGCCCCGACCGCCCTGCAGGAAGGTTGGGTCAACTCTCCAGGTCGCGGGCACCGGCAATGGCCACCGCAGACCAATTCGCGGTAGTGCCACCCACCATGAAGGCCCATTCCATGTCACTGATCTGGAAAGTATAAGGCTTCTCCGCGACAGCTACGCTTCGGGTAAGGGTTTTTCCAGCACTCACTACACTGGGTATGAGGTCACTTCCCATACCGGTGGCCGCGAGTATGGAGCCATTGCATATATGGTCGCTCACCCACATGGAGGTCCTCCCCATATCCCTTTCGACATTTGTCCCAGTGCTTCTCGCACCCCGGCCTTCATTCCTCTCCACCCCAGCACTATTGCGTCTAGGGGACTCCTTGATGGAAATAATCCTTGCCCTAAGGAGCCACCCAGGGGAAGGAAGTCAGGATGTCATCACTGTAAGAGGCATGTTAGGTGAGTCTAGACGGAAATCAGACCAGTCTGTTTCTCAGACTCTAAGGCGGAGTACAACTCGACAATAGAGCCCTCTCCCCGGTCTTATGAGTCAAGGAAAAGGGTGGGGACACGGCGCGTCAGCATTGTGCTCCCCGAATGCGAGATCTTCATGATTCCCACCTCCCTCTGAAGGTATATCCAGGATGACGAGGACTTGGCGTACCCCCAGGGGTCAGACCCGTAGTTACCACTGGCCTCCCCGGAAGCACCTTCCACCTCAGTCAGGGAGGGTGGGGAACTTTTTTGGGGACCGAAAGAAGAGTCGCGACATGACACACCCTCGGTACGATCTGATGTTGTGACAGTAGGCCTATTCTCCAGCCCATCATATCGTGATGTGGCATCCAGGACACTGAAACCCTCGGAGGAAAGCTTAGCGATCGGTGGCCAATCGGCCTGCTTTCCGTATTCTCCGCCGGCCAGCTCACCGGCCCAGCGGCCTTCCTCGGCACCGCTGCCTGTTCCCCGACCATTCTTGGTTGATGAGCAGGGTCTTCAAGGGCCAGATTCCGAACCAGGGTCATGGAGATGTTGGACCGTCCTCGTAGTATGCCACTTCCCCGAGATGTTTTGGTCGGTCGCAGGATCGGATTTTGATATGCCAGAGTCGCTCACCCCGGGAGAGTTTGAATGTTTCCTCCAGACTCTCTAAGTGACCCACTCCCATCTTCGCCATCAGCAAGCGCCTTATCCCGGGAGTCAAGCACATCCCAAGTATATCTGTGAGTAGTGCCGTCAGGTCGACCTAGTTGCGCTCCCCACGGTTCGGTACCCCGAGTCACTTGGCCACCCCAGGGCCCTCCAGCAACAATGCGTCCAGAGTTTTCAAATACTCCGAAAATTTATCGAGGAATCCACCCCCATGTGCACGTCTGCGGATGGGGGAAGTACGCTGCCCTTATTTTCTATATGATTCGCCAACAGCCCGATTCACTGGGCGGCTCTGAGGGAATGTTGCCAAGGGAAGTGGCAGTCAACATGTCCGACCTTCCGGGTGAGGGAAATGGTGTGGAACTCCTCGATGGGGACATACCCCCTAAGGACAAGCCGCTACTGGACCCATCTAGGAGGATTACTCACCAACAGAGGAGCCTCCTAGGTCTCCCCACACCCACTGAGGCATTAAAACTAAGCCGAAACATCGGAAAGGGTAAAGAGAACGTCGGGGCTGTCAAGCTCACCGACCCATCTGCCTCGGTACAGAAGGCAGAGGAAGATCCTGAGAAGGCCACGCTATGCCAACAACTTGCTGAGCAAAAGAGGTTGGTTGATGAGCTCTTGGCCGAACGCATTGCAGAGCGATGTCCTAACTATGGTAATCCTAGGCCAGGACAGTAGGGGCAGGAGCACCTACCCCTTTACAAGATTCCCCTGGGCAACCACGACCATTCCGCATTCACCAACAGGGGAGAGGTTGGAGCCCATGGAAAGAGGGCGCGATACATTTCATTGAACCCTCATGAGCGGCGTGATCACCCAAGGGACCCCGCTCGGTTTCCTCCCTCTACCCCAAGAGTCGCTCCACCGGCCGCCCTGCAAGCTGCTGAGCTTGACTACCAGAATGAAGAGCCCAAAAATGCACTTGTGGTTAGAGATCCCCATCCGGACAAGAACCCAAGTCCGGACGATCTAATGGAAGCGCTCATCACCCGCTTAGAGGCCCTAGAAACACGGCATGTGGAAATCCCACCGGACGGCAAGCCATACCCATCAAGGGTGGATGATATGTCATCCCTACCGGGATTTGGGAACCCCTCTTTCTCACCCTTTAACGGGACCGGAGACCCGCCACATCACTTTTCCCACATCAAATTGAGGTGTGGGCCTATGTTTGGGAGTCTGACACAGCAGGAGGCCTCCAAGCTCCGTTTCTTCGATCAGATGCTGGAAGGACCAGCATTCGTCTGGTACAGCCAGCTCCCTGTCGTGTCTATGACTAGCTAGGAGGAACTTCACAGGAAACTCCTCTACCAGTTCAGTTCCACGACCCGGAAGACGAAAATCGCAGACCTTTTCAGGTGCAAACAAAGGCCCGATGAGGGAGTCGCGGACTTCGTCGCCCGGTGGAAGGGGCTCATGTACTCCCTTGACATGCCGCTAACTCATGAGAAATTTCTGAAGATGTGCATAGGGAAAGTCAAGGCATAACTGGTTCCTTCTCTGATCACTCAGAATTACACCGGAGGGTTCTGTGACTTCTCAGACAAGGCTCAGCGCCTCAAAGAAGCCCTGCAACAGGCTATTCAGGCATGCCCGCTGCCTCCTGTAGTCCCTATAAGTACAGCTTTCAGAGTCGAGCCCACTATTGTGGTCCAGATAGAGGCTCCCAGGTAGCTGGAGTTACTACCAGTGAGGCCAGCTCAGCAGCCCCATAGGGGTTCACCCCCATGGGCACAGCCTCCGGCCAAGGAGCGACCTCTTCAAAATCGGCAGGCGCCTCCGCATAACGCACCGCCAACACCTAGGCTAGATAATCAGGCTTCTCCTCCTCGGAATGCTCCTCCGGCCCCTGGTCATGGCCAGCCTCCAAGAGACCCCTTTCTAGATAGAAGGAATCAGACTTACTCGTTTGACGAGGCCCAGGTCCCTGGTTATTTCTGTAGTGCCCTAGAGTAGAGGATCATGCGGCTTCCTGAGTTCCAGAAGCCAGAAGAGGCGCGTCTCACTAATCACCCTTACTATTTAACTTATCACCGGACCTTAGGGCACACCATCCAATGATGCTATGTGTTCAAGGACTGGCTCTAAGACCAGATTGACAACAACATAGTCAGGTTGGGCCCAGCCCCGGCGCAGGTGGAAGGTGTCTTTGTGAGACCAGATGGAAGTAGTGGCAGTGAGGATGAATGGCAGCAGTTTTCTGACCGTGGGTCCCGGAAGTATAACAACTAGATGGCCCGCAAGATAGTCACCCACACCCATGGAATCATTCGTGCCCGCCTGAATCAGCCAGATCCCTCAGAATCTACGAGCGCCACTTCATCATCATCGTCCCAGTCTACCTCTTCCCAGAAGATCAAGCGGTGATGCAAGAAGAAAGATCGTGCCCTGACAATTCCATCATCATCCCGCACTCTTGGTGATTTTATGCCCCCAAAAATGGGGATCCCTCCGAGACTCCGTCTGGTAGTGGATGAATCCTTGAGTTAAATTCTGAGGTACGCTTTGGTTAATATCATAGAGTTGGTAAAACCCTTTTTGACTCCCGAAGATGAGGAACGCCAGGTGGACCTTCCCAATGTCCCCAGTCATCGCCAACGTCGGCGGAGCCATGGCTACATGAACTGCCAGGGCATGGCAGTTGGCACCTCTATCCAGGCTGTGCACGCCACTGAAACTTGTCAGCAGGCCCGATACAGAGCTCAGCACACGCGGCCCCTTCATTCGGTGTCGACGGGTTCGCCTTTACCACTGTTTCCATTGCTGGATCAAGCAGAACCACCTCATTCATGTCGCGACCAGCTCTGCCCTTCCACCGGCCGACCTCAGCCTTCTGGTCCAAATTTGGAAGCCACTTCTTAGGCTTCGACTAGTGAACAGTGAGACGTGCCAAGTACCAGTAAGTCACCGGTCCAGCCGGCGGAGCCCGTCATGCCTCCAATCGCAGAGCGGCCTCTTGTAAGTACAATCTCGCGTTTGGATCTAAATTATGATGTTCTGAAGCACCTGGATGGCATTCCATCAAGTTTTTCTATCCTTGAGGCTCTTCTCCTATCATCTGAAATGCGTGAGGCACTCGTTGAGGCTCTAAAGAGCCCCCTCCATTTTAAGATGGAGGTAGCGGCTCCAGAAGCCTTCCACACTAAGGTGACTGGAAATGCCGAATGTCAGGCGGTTATCTCATTCTCCGATGAAGATGAAGACCCTCCCATACAGAGGAATATTCACCCACTGTAAATCATCGGCCAGTTCAATGGCATGGAAGTCCAGTGCTGTCTTGTTGACACGGGTTCCGGGATTAACCTAATCCCAACTCAGACACTGCGGAAGCTGGGGCTGTCTGAGGTTGATCTAACCCCCTCCGACCTTAGGATCCAGGGGTATGAAAGGACCAAGAAAACTCCACTTAGCAATATTCTCTTGAAGACCCAGTTCGGCGGCCTAATTTCCAACATCGAATTCATGGTTGTCTCTCAGGACACCGCCTATAATGCGTTGATGGGCAGTCCGTGGTTCCACCGTCACGCAGCGGTCCCCTCATCGTATCACCAATGCTTCAAATACTCCCTTAATGGTCAAGTGGGTGTGCTCCTAGGAGATGCGTCTCCTTTTGCCTCTTGTGAAGCCAATTATCTGGATTCTGACTACTACAAGAGCAAGGACAAGCAGATCCTGGCAGGTGAGGTTGAGCCCGCCACTATTGCAAGTGATCCCTAGGCAGGTTTAGACGACGTATATGTCATACCAATCCATCGGTTGGAGGCTACAACCCCATACATGGGGTAGTTCTTTGCTGTTTCGAGTACCAAAGGAAGGTATATTTCCAAGTCCAAGCAATGGTGGGAAATCACCTTGTACTCCTACACCAACCAGGCTCTGGTGATCCCCGAGCCTCCTACCCGTATACAATATCGGGACGTTAGGTTCATGGCAACGGCAGTACGTCATATGTGTCTATTTCGCCAGGCTGTAATTGACCGGCTCAAGTCGACACTACTTTGATGTCATAAAGCGTGGCCCCTTGGGCCGAAGGCAAGATGTGATTGGATCAACCTCCTTTGTCACCACGGTCTCCGTAGTACATGAGTCATCTGACATGATGACCTCTGTCGCCCAAGCCAGCACCAGCTTCCCATCAAGGTCTGGTAGCCATGAAACGTCTCCCCCCATGGATGATCCCACCACAAGTGGGGAGGAGGACGTGGGAGATTCACCCCTACCTTTGATGAAGGTGTCTCCACCATGGTTGACGAGTTAGTGTAGGTGAACCTCGGTAGAGAGGTAGACCCAAGACCCACATTGTTCAGCGCTGCTATGCCCCCTGAGGAGCGGCAACATTACGTAGACTTTCTTAGATAGCACCATGATGTTTTCTATTAGAGTTATGATGAGATTCCAGGAATAGATCCCCAGGTAGTCGTCCACCGCCTTGGCCTTCCAGCAAACCATCGTGAGTTCAAGCATCCTCCCAGAACGATGCACCCCTCTCACGGTGCCATGGTTGAGTCCGAAGTTGATAAGATCATCAAATCCAACTTCATCAAAGAATTTCAGTATCCCCGGTGGCTAGCCAAAATTGTGTCGGTCAGGAAGAAGAACGGCTAGATCAGGGTCTGTATCGACTTCCACGATCTCAATCGCCATTGTCTGAAGGATGATTTTCCCCTTCCAGGGACAAAGTTGTTGATCGATACCACGTCCGGGTTCCAAGCCCTCTCCATCATGAATGTGTACTCCATGTACAACCAGATCCGAATGGCCCAGAGGATGAAGAGTTCACTGCCTTCAGGGTCCCCCAAGGTACATTCAGCTACCAGGTTATGCCCTTCGGCCTGAAGAATGCAGGTGCCACCTATCAACTGGCCATGCATCGCATATTCAAACCGATTCTTGGGACACCGGTGGAGTGCTATGTGGATGATCTGGTCGTTAAATCTCACCAGTTCCAAGACCATCTCAAAGACCTTGAGAAAGTGTTCGTCTTCCTCCGTTCTCGCCACATGAAGATGAACCCGCTGAAGTGTGCCTTTGGGGTCACCTCCAGAAAGTTTCTTGGCTTCGTTGTTAGATACCGAGGCATCGAGATTGACCCAGAGAATATCAAGGCCATCATCCAGATGCCTCCCCCGAGCAATATTCGGGAGCTTCGAGTTCTCTATGGCCACTTAGCCTATATACGCCGATTCATTGCGAATCTGGCCAGCAAGTGTAAGCCCTTTTCCCGGCTCATGAAGAAAGGTTCCGCCTATGAATTGGGAAAAGAGTGTCAGATCTATTTTGAGAAAATCAAGCAGTATCTACTCCAACCTTCGATCTTGATGCCACCCATTTCCGGAAAGTCGCTGGTCCTTTACGTGACCGCCCTGAAACGATCCCTCGGCACACTTCTCGCCCAGAAGTACAGCGTGGGAACAGAGAATAGCCTCTACTACCTTAGCCGCATGCTCCTCGATATGGAAATTAGATATTCTCCCATCAAGAAGAATTTTCTGGTGCTTGTATTTGCTGTGAAGAAATTGCGGCACTACTTGCAGCACAACGAGGTACAGCTGGTATCTCGGGTAGACCCGTTGAAATACATCCTGAACCGACCTATGTTGACTGGCTGATTGGCGCATTGGGCGGTGATCCTCCAGCAGTTCGACATTAGGTTCGTACCACATAAGGATATCAAAGGACATGCATTGGCAGACTTCTTAGCTGCTCGTCCAACCTCCGTGGACCAACCACTGGATCTAGGCTTTCCTGATGAGGCAATCCTCTCAGTCGACCATGTCGTCCCATGCTGGCAGATGTACTTTGACGGTACCTCCCAGCGCCCCACCGGTAGAAGGCTCAATGATCCTAGGCTCAACAAAGTGTGTCTGGGTGTCGTCTTCATCACCCCGGAGCAAGCCGTTCTGCCGTATTCATTCCTGTTGTCAGAAGGCTGGACCTACAATGAGGCAGAATATCATTCCCTCATCACTGGCCTCGAGTTCGCTCTCGAGATTGACGTACCCCATCTGCATGTGAAAGGGGACTTTGAGTTAGTCATCAAGCAGGTCAATGGTGACTATGCTTTCAGAAAGCCAGAACTCGTTCCATTTCTGGAGTGCTCCCTTTGTCTAATGGCTAAGTTACCCTCTCGCCTAGAGGTCGTTCATATTCCCCGGTCGCAGAACAGCCGAGCAGATTCTTTGTCCAGCCTGGCCGCATCACTTGCGGATCCCAAACAGGACGACCTAATTATCCACGTGGCTCACCGGAGAGTCACTACTCCTGTTATTCCGGAGGATGATCATGGACCACAGGTGAACCATCTCACCACTGGTTCCCCAACGTCAGGATCCCAGGGGACTTCATATGCGGTAAACGAGGTAGTTCCTGGATGGAGGATGCTCTTGGTTGAGTATCTCAAGCACGGAAATCTTTCGTCGGACTGAGCCGAGCGTGAGAGAATCCGATGTTGCGTTCCACAGTTTACCCTTCAGAGCAGTCCCAACCTTGAGCATCTCCTTTATAGGTGCATATGTTATGGTGTTCTCCTCTATTGCCTTCAAGGCGTCGAGTTCCCACAAGTCATGCAATAATTTCATGCTGGTTCTTGTGGTGCCCACTAGACCGGGTCAATGTTGTCCCACCAGATTCGGAGTCTGGGATACTTCTAGAACTCCATGATCTATTACTACATCTATTTTTCCAATAGGTATCATGCATTCCAAGTTCACTCTAACTTTGTGCATCGGCCACCGGAGCCTTTCCATACTACCAAGTATTCTTAGCCCTTTGCAGTCTGGGGGTTGGATGTCGTAGGACCTTACCCGCTGGCGACGGACCGCCAGTGTCGATTCATCCTGACCGCTACGGATTTATTTTCCAAGTGGGCGGAGGTAATTCCGCTCAATGAATTCAAAGCTTGTTCTATCGCTGACTTCATGACCTCCAATACCATCTACTTATTTGGAGTTCCTCACGCTATCCTCACGGATAACGGAACAAACTCTCGAGAAGCCGAGCTGAAGAAATTGTATGCCAAGTACAACATTCTCTCTAACCACACCTCCCGCTATCATGCGCAGGCGAATGAACAGATCGAGGCATTTAACAAAACCCTCTCTAACATTCTGCAAAAAAATGGTTGGTCAGAACCAGAAAAGTTGTCCGGAAAATCTCCCCAACGCTCTTTGGGCTTATCGGACGATGACTCGTAACTCCACCCAGGTGACTCCGTATTCCCTAGTATATGGATCTGAGGCTGTTCTGCCCCTCGAGATTCAGTTGCCTTTATTGCGCACAGCGGTCTACGACCAGCAAGCGCCAGATAGATTTTTTGAAATTCGTCTAGCTGAATTGGAAGCACTGGACGAAAATAGGCTTCATGATTTACATAACATGGAAAGGCATCAAAGTAGGATGGCTTGAGCTTTCAACAAGGTGGTTCGCCTCTGCTCCTTCCTGAAAGGTGACCTGGTGATGGATCTCAGAGCGCCAATGATTCCTGGCAGAAAACCACCCAAGTTGGAGCCCAAATTGGAGGGACCTTTCATTATCCATAAGGTCTATCCCAATGGCGCGTATTCCCTGGTGACTATGGATGTTGAGCGTGTCACTCCTCCCACCAACGCCAGGTTCCTCAAACGGTACTTTTCCTGAGCCCCTAAGGTCCGAGTTCTAAGACCTTAAACTAAGACCCTTACATAATCCAGCATGACCTTAAACTACATTTTTCCCTACATCTGGTCCCCTTAGGTCCGAGTTCTAAGACATTAAACTAAGACCCATATGGTCTAGCATGACCATAAACCGTGTGCTCCTCACTACAAGATGTTAAACTATAAGATGGTTATGCATCCCTAACCAAGGCCCAGCCTCAGGCCCCTTGGCCTCCTCAGGCCTATCAGCCCCATCCTTCACACGGAGCATGCGGTGCACTGTAGGATTAGGTCCTTATTCGCGACCGTTTATCTGCTGTGCCATGCACACCCCCTGGAAGAAGTGCTCCTTTCATCCTGCATGATGTTAAACTGCGCATCAAGAACAACGTGCGGCTTGATTCCCATCCTTATGGGATATGTAGGACCGCCTGAACACCTAGATGCCAGGTCCAGGCCCATCTCTTAGGAGATCCCATGATCTCCCGCGCACCTCGTCCTCTTGGCCTGTCCCTCCCCATGGATGTAATATATAGGTGTGGTGTAGGGTTTTTGGTACGAAGCCCCTTCCCCAGGAATCCGCCATCTTTTGGATGCTCTCGGACTTAGCCCTTCGACCCTTTCTAGTGGTCTGCTAATGTGTTCAGAGTACTCTGGTCTAGGACCTGGAGTGTCGGATTCGACTTATAAAAGTTTCCATCCACTTGTCAAGATTCGTTCTCCCCTTTATTTGGGCCCCATTATCTTTCACACCCAGAGGAACCCCCAAGAACGGCCCGGATACAACGCCTAAGGGATATCCTACCGTCACGGGCCAACGCCCCCGAGGGTTCCGGGTAACAAATTGATACAAATCCCATGTTGCGAATATGGTCAGTGGTTGATGCTCATTTTTTTTCCCCTATCTCTAGGTTAACGTGACAGGATGATGTGTTGCGAACATGGTCAGCAGTAATCCTCAGTTGTCACGCCCACTTCTTCGGGCACTGAATGTTGGTTGCATGATTCACATTATGTTCCACCCCACCGTGTCAAGGTGGAATCTCGACACTCCTTGAACTAACCCTCAGTGCACCCCCACACGTCATACGGACCAAGATACATAAAGACGTCTCTCAGGGATCCCGCAATCTGAGTGCTAGATTATATTCTTGGGTTTTTTCTTTAAGGATTTCATGAAGCTTGACCCTCATCCCCATGGGAAATGAGGAGTCGCCCAGACATTGCATTTCGGGCCCAGCGTAGCTGGGAGAAAGCATCTTCTGCCCGCCCTGATTATTGAACCCTCTCCATCCCCTTGGCCTGAGGCTCATCTCTCGTAGTTTCACAGAGTTATGGTATGAGGATATGCCCTCACCTACATTGGGAATGCCTTATCGCATCATGCGTATTCTCCAGGTCCAAGCCATATGACCTAAAACTGTGCTGTCAAGTCCAATCCATATGAACTTAAACTATGATGCCAGGTCCAAGCCATATGACCTTAAACTGTGCTGCCAGGTCCAAGCCATACAACCTTAAACTTTGCTGCAAGTTCTAAGCCATATGACCTTAAACTGTGCTGCCAGTTCCAAGCCATATGAGCTTAAACTGTGATCTCTGGTCCACGCCATATGACCTTAAACTGTGTTGCGAGGTCCAAGCCATATGACCTTAAACTATGATGCCAGGTCCAAGCCATATGACCTTAAACTGTGTTGCGAGGTCCAAGCCATATGACCTTAAACTGTGCTGCCAGGTCCAAGCCATATGAACTTAAACTGTGCTGCCAGGTCCAAGCCATAGGACCTTAAACTGTGCTGCCAGGTCCAAGCCAGACAACCTTAAACTGTGTTGTCAGGTCCAAGCCATATGACCTTAAACTCTGCTGCCAGGTCCTAGCCATATGACCTTAAAATGTGATGATATCTTCCTGGCCGCACGATGAAAAATGGCACTGTGTTGTGGTGATGAACCCATAGGGGACATCATGTTGGGTATTGGTCAATTTCCATACCATTTGTCAACGCCTGTTACAACTTTATTATTGTGTTGATGCAAAGTGTTCCTACCCCAGGCTGGTTTCTCCACAAAAGAAAAATCACACACCTTCAAGGAAAAACAAGATATATCAAATGCCGCTTCTTTTGGTGTGAGGGCTAGACCCGCACATCTCCCTCGTCCTTTGTGCAGGCACCATGTCGTGCCACGCCACCTCTCTAGAACTATGTATGGCTTGATTCACATCCTTATGAGATATGTAGGAGTGCATGGGCACTTCCCCATGAGACCAGCCTAACTTTTCGTGTTCGGTCCCTCAGCCTAAACATGTCCCTAGGAGCACATCATAAGCAGGGCCTCACCCCCATTCATGTCAGGTTTTGCAACCGCTTTACCGTGTGTATCCCATTCCCCTTGTCCTTTGATCCGAGTTCTAAGACCTAAAACTAAGATCCTTTCGCGGTCCTAAATGACCCTAAACTACATTTTTTCCTATATCTGGGCTCCTTTGGTCTGAGTTCTAAGACCATAAACTAAGATCTCTCTAGAACTACGTCTGTCTTGATTCTCATCCTTATGAGATACGTAGGAATGCCCAGACCTCCTGTCCTTGGGTCCAGATCGAGTTCAGCTAATTTTTCTCTTCGGTCCCACCTTCGAAACCCCAACCACGGGACTGCGTGGCGTAGTGCGGGATCATGTCCTCATTCACGTCAGGTTTACGACGACTATACCCCGTGCACCCTGTTCTAAGGAATTAGCCTTCTCGTCCTTTCGTCCCACACGACGTTAAACTGTGCTTCTAGAACTACGTGTGGATTGATTCTCATCCTTATGAGATACGTAGGAACGCCTGGAAATTTCGCCTTGGGTCCAGCCCTAGGGATTACCAAATTCCATCCCTCCTTAATGTCGGTCCCTCGGCCTGACTTCTTGAGGAGTGGTGTAGTCGTGACCTCTACCCTGAATAAGTTTGGGATTCCCCATAGTGATGGTGGGAAGTTACAGTTCTCTTGCCAGAGAGGTCTGGTCTAAAAATTGGGACGATCCGTGATTAGGTTGGTACGTCTGCCTAACGCAACTCTACCGCAGTGGCACAATTTTGGGAGTGTTGGACTCTGTTCGAACAAACCACCACTCCACTTTCCACACTTTGTGTGACCCTTTATTTGGATCCTCGTCCTCTTTCATGTTCGATGGGACCCCCTAACAGTATGGATGATAGAACTACGGTCTGCCTACTGTCATGGGCCAATGTCCCGGAGGACTGGTCATGTTTGATGGGACCCCCTAACAGTATGGATGATAGACTTCGGTTCGCCTACTGCCACAATATGGATGTTAGACCTTTGGTACACCTATTGTAGCAATATGGATGATAGACCTGTAGTCCGCCTGCTGTCTTGGGCCAATGTTCCGGAAGACAGATCGGCGATATTTGTGTTAGGCCCCATGTTGCGAACATGGTCAGTGGTCACCCCTCATTTATTGTCCCCATTTCAGGCCAATGCGATATGGATGCTTCATTTCCGCCACGGTTAACAGTTATCCTCCATTGTCGCACCCCATTGTGTTCCAAATTTGGGTAACGTGATTCACCTTTTTCATTTACCTATGTTCGGAGGAATTTAAATTCCCTCGGCATTGACCCACTCATGTGTTAGGGCATGTGGAGGAGACGATACATCGATCGGTCTGAGGTCCCCTCACTTCGGCTGGACCTCTCTCTTCTCCTCAGAAATATAGGCCCAAGTTCGGATGCCTAAAGCTTGGTTAATTCCCCACAGTTAGACGAAATGATAACACGAGCATCCTTTACTTCTCACGTTGGGTGGGACCCACAGGATATTAGGGGTGAGTTGTTATTCATTTTAGAATTATGGTGAGCATATTAGACCGAAGGTACAGATAAATATATTGGTTCATACATGGGTCAAAATGTTGAGCAGTAAATGCAAAAAGTTCATGAGATGGAAGAAACAAATCCCTTAAGGATCAGTGTGCTGGATCGATCCTTCCAACACTACTGCCCTATGGCTGGTAGCCTCTAGGAATGCTTCTCACTCCTTGAAGACTCTCTCTTCATAAGCAGCCGCAGAGCGCAGCTCGTCAACTCTGGCCTATGCCTGCGCCCGCTCGGTTTGAAGTACGACCATCTGGTGACTCACCTCCGTCAGTTTCTCTTGGGCGTCAGCTAGCTGGGTCGTCAGTTGTTCCACAAGCTCAGAGCACGTTGCAATGAAGGACTCCTTCTCGGCTGCCAACCCTTGGAGGCGCCGGACCACCCACTCCTCCCTCAGAAACGCTCGTGTGCTCGCCGATATTTCCCAACACTGGGAAACGTCAGTGCACCATCTTCTCTCGCGTATCTTCTTGGCCATGTAATCACGGACCGTTAGATGAAGGCGCTGAGCATCATCCCCTCCGGCACACATGAAACACAGCCAAGTCTGAAGTGATCCCATCCGCCTCATCCAATCTGACTGGGGCTGCCTGAGAAAGCGCTGGATACACATCCACCCTTTGCGTCGTGTCATCCTTCTCTCCTCGGATGCTTCTGAGTCCGAGTCATCTACCTCCTCAGGATCAGCGGGCCGATAAACAGGAAAGGAAGCTAGCAGGTCGGTGGAAAGATCTTCCTCAGGGATGTCTTCATGATGAATAGGATCATCAACGTCCGGGTGACCTTCCTCTCTCTCCCCAATAGCGACGGTTCCTCCATCAGCTTCCAGCCTCGCTTCAAGGACAGCGTCGCTGATGTCCGCCGCCCCCTTCTCACCAATTGTCAGGGCCAACTCAGTGCAGGGAGAATGTTCTAAACGAGTTGGTATGTCTACCACTGGTCCGCTCACGGATAGCCCAAGCTCCGCAGCCTGGCGAGCCACCAATTTTGAGATCACTGTGCAAGGCGTACACTGATTAGTTGGGATCTTTTGATAAAAATCTCCAGTAGTGAAGCGTGGGACTTACACGAACCCAGTGCGTCGACCTCCAGTGTTCTAGCCACTACAAGAGCTGCCATGACAGGAGACCCCTCTGCGCTTGTCAATTCAATGATGGGCGTCGGATCCCCATCATGTCCCACCGGTTCCTCTCCTCCCTCCTCAAGTGGGGATGCCTGACCAACACTTAGGTGATCCTAAGTGAGGAAGAGAGATGGGTTGGAAATTGTAAAGGAGAATGTATGAAGAAGGAAAATGAATGAAGATAGAGACAGACCTCGAGTATCTCGGTTATGTCAAGATCAGAGCCGACAATCTCACAGCTCTCCCGGAGACTCCCTTGGTAGGTTGGTCCCTGTGACCCCTCACCTTTGGGTTCTCCTTCTCCTTAATATCCTCCTTCGCCTTCCTCTTCTTCGGTTTACTCCTCCCCCTCCGACTCCTCATCACTGTCGCCTTCTCCTGGCAGCATCACTTTCGGATCATGCTCTTGGTTGAGCATCACTTTCACTAGGAAAGGTGGCTCAGCACGCCGACCCCTTTGGCGCGCGTATGTGTCCATGGCCGCCAGATAATCATGTCGTCGATGGAAGTTCGCTCTGTCGGTAACTCGAATGAGCCTGACCTCTAGCAGCTAGATCCCATTCTGCATTATCTTCTTCCAGATGGCTTCAACGTCCAGTGATTTCCGCAGGATCATCCAGGCCAACCACAGTGCCGGGAAAATTGCATCTTGGGAAGGTTCGAGCAGGTACCTTATTTGCTACCCGGGCAGTTCCCTGGCCGCCTTGTGTGACCCCCCATGGGCAACGAGGTTGTGGCGGCGCTGTGTGATGTTCCCTCCACTGAGGTCCTAGCCTGCATAGGCCTCGCTGTCTGGCTCACCCCTGGTTCCCCCCTTCTAGCAGCACCCTACCTTCTCCCCCATCGCCCGGTTTCCAGGCGGGTAGCCTCAACTTTCCGGACTCGCTTTCGTAAAATCCCCTCAGGGTACGCAATGGTCCAGTGCTCAGCGTACTCAATTTCTAGGCCAGCAACGACCCCGGTGGGAGGAAGAGTGATGACATCTCCAGAGCCGAAAGTGGTGAACATCAACCACATCTGGCACAGAATGTAGGGATTATTCTCCTCCCAGACAGCCGTGAATACCCTCTTAGGCATTCGTTGGAGGCACCCAAATTTCATGGCGAATTGGGATGGAACGTAAGGCTTGAAGATCACCTTCCCGTTGATCAGAGCCATGAGCACCCCGCCCCGGATGCTCTGAAAATACTCCTACAGTTCCAGAGAGCCTCTCCCATTGTCCACCATCTGGCCGATCAGGATGGGGAATGGGCTGAAGTTGAAGTTGGTGTGGTTACCAATGTGGATCCTCAGGCCCTCCTCATTGAGCTTCATCGGCGCCACCCCGGAGATGTTCAAAAGGGATGGTCACAACCTGTTTCCTGTAGGATGGATGGCATTTGGGAAAGTGTACCTGCCGATATGAGCTGCCACCCAGCCGTGGAGGATCTGGAAGGGGCCACATACCCTCCAAGGCGACCCCCCTCATGAGATACATCTCAGGATGGCATAAAGCTTGGCCAGAACGGGGACCCCCAAGTTGAACTGTTTGTTGGAGACCATGGTGCCCGCGATCACCAGTGTTTCTGGATGGACGCCCATCCTTGTGTCCCGCACCGGCAGGAGCCACCCGCTCAGGAAGGCGGAAAGGAACCCGGCGTACTGTACGTTCGGGTCCCGGGCCTCAATGACACTGTAACCCCATGATTGGTATTGCCCCGCCTCCAGGGTCCTCCAATACGATCCATCCTTGCTCCTCTAAGCCGTGGTTGGGAACCGTTTACCCCGTCTCAGCATCTTGATTGTCGGATCCTTCTCTAGTAATTGGCGGAACTAGCCCTTGTAGGAAATGACCTTCAGGATGTCCTTAACCCCCCAGCCTCTCTTTCGCCAGCTCCAATAGGTGCCACGTCAGCATTGGGGTTCGTGACCTATCTTCCCAGGTGTTCTTTGGAGGAACTAACTCTTCATATTGGTAGCCCTCTAGTGGGATACCACCAATGCAGGGAACATCCTAGTGGTTGATGCCAACTTCCCCATGGTGAAGGTGGAATGTGTTGGTATGAGGAGACCATCGGGTGAATAGCTCCATCCCGATCTCAGGTTGATGGTGGAAGTCGAACTGCAACGTCCATACCGCCTCGAACAAGCCAATATGCCGCAGCTCGACCCCAAACTGGTCGCAAGTATGGCGAACCCAGAATGCCCAGGCCCACTTGCTGGTAAAGTTTCTCCCGGACCGCATGTCCCAATCTTTCAGCCAGCCCTTCATGTCATCTGTGACGCTCTGATGGAACGTGCTCGCGTAGAGGGCCGGAGAATTCTCTGCGACAGGATCATCCCCGGTAATGGTCCTGGTCCTCGGGTTCAGGACATATACGTCGATATGTCTGGTTTCCCTGGAAGGATGTCCATTTTTGGTGATGTTGCAGCGAGGAAGCTCATCCTCCCAGGTCACCCATGACCGCGGTGTGTCCACTTCGAAGCCCGGTAGGGGAACCTCCTCCAGGATGCCAAAGTTCCAGAGCGGCAGGTTGTCAGACAAGGGATACTCCTTCTGGGCTGGGGTCAGCAAATTGAACAAGGTTAGGTTATTGGAAACGATCACCTTGGCGCCATAAACATCCTCATTCGCCGCTATTTCTGTTTTACGAGTGGCGGCTTCCCCCTCATCAACTTGGTTTGCAGCCATCTCGAATATTTCGAGAGTTGCGCGAAATTAGGATTAAGTGCGCGGAATCAGAGAGAGTTGTGCGAAATCGGAAGCTTCGGCGCAAAATCCAGGAGTTGGGCACGCAATCGGCACACTAGGTGTGGAATATCCTGTGTAGGAACGCAAATGCAGCCGCAATTCGGAGGGAATTACGCGCTGCCAAAGTGTTTTTACGCACAGCCGCGGAAGCAATTTCGCGCACGAGTGCGGTATGCCTATCATGCAGAAAAGCTTGAGTACGGATCTTGGGACCCATCGCCCCTTTTTATAGGCTTGGTCGGGGTTCTGCACCACGCGGAAAGAGAATTACACACTGATCCATCATTTTTCATGCCCTATTGGATTTTTGCGCGCAAAATGCCCAGGAGATTCACTACTTCGGCGTTTCGGCATTTCCCTCGGAATCTGATCGTTGCGACCTCTCACCGATCCAATTCTGAGGGGGGAATTTGTAGACACCGAAAAAGTCCACAACTCCCAGAGGAAGTTTTGAACAGATGGAGCGAAGTCATATTCTGACTCAGAGGCCCGGCCTGGAAGACCCAGGAGTGGCGCGTGAAATTAAGGAGGACTTGCGCGAAAAAATGTTGTCCATGCGATGGAAGTTCGGGATTCGCATAAAAACAATGGTATGGTGCATAATTTTTTATGCCCGGTTCCGCGCGGTGAGGCTTTGCGCGCCAACGGGTCCCGGTGTGGAAGCTTTGGAACCCTGCCCGGATTCCACGCCAGTGGATGCCTATAAATAAAAGGCAACCCCAACCGTTTCGGGGTTGAGGAATCTAGACCATCTCCTGTACGCGCAATTCGGACTCCCGCGCGTGCAAGATGACTTTCAGGTAATTCCTCTTTTCGTGCAATCTTGCCTTGGGGTTCGCCTTTGCGCGCAACCCCCCTGTCTTAAGTGAATTTTCCAAATCCTTCGGGTTCTTCCTTTGCACGCAATCCTTGTCCCTTGCACACAATCCCTTCCAATTGCGCGCTATCTCTTCCAAATTGCGTGCAATCCCCTTGATAGGTTTCACCGGGCGCAATCCAAGTCCTTTGCATGAAATCCCCTATCCGCATGAAATCCTCTGACCCAATTGCGCACCATCCTGGTGTTTTGTGTGCCAACCATCTCTTTGCGCGCAAAACCCAGGACCTCTCACCTTGACGCCCTCCGTAGGCACCTGATGCCTTCCATGTCTGGCATGCACGCCATGCATTGTTTTCCCGTACGGCCTTTCGGGCTCGTACGAAGTAACCTCAAGGTCCCTTGGGCAGTGTTTCTCATTGTGTTGCTTTGCCTTATTCTTCTTCTCTTAGGAACGCTAACGGCTATTGCTTCTACGCATAGCCACGCTAACGTGGTCCCCTCGATGGTTCGTCCTGTGGCCCCCCTTCACTACGGCCTTGCTGATGACTTCCCTCCCACAAGGCATAGAGGGTGTTGGGCATGTAATCCCTAGGGGTGTGGAGCGAACCCACCTCTTACAATATGCAGGACGTTAAATTGATAAGCACCTCGTCCCTAACACATGACGTTAAACTGTGGTCTGACCCCGTGCCTCGCACGCAAGGTCCCCCCAGCTCGGACATTCTTTACGCCCACTCGTCTCCACGGGAATGGATTCTTCCTCACATGTAATGAGTTCCTCCTTGTCGGAGTGACCTTTTTCCACGGGGGAATGGTTGCCTCAGTGCGTAATCTCCTAGACTCTCTTGCATAAGGTTTCACCCATGCGCCTCCGTACTTCCCCACTTCCAAGGCCAGTGGAGTCCCTTTCCCACTGCGCTTTGTCGCACCACGGGCCTCCATCCTAGAGTAAGCCCCGGCACCAAGGGCCGCTAACCACGCATAAGCCCATGTTTCCTCTTTGGGCTGCTCAACGCGTAAGCCCCTTTCCACTTCTCACAGACGCACCCTTTACGATGTGATCATCTGGTCCCTGCTACCTCTTGTTTCTCACACAGAGCATGAATCACATGGTCTTAGAGCGCGCATTGACCATGACATCCTCCTAGGGGCCACCTCAGACCGTAATCCCCATCCTAGCGAACTACGTGGACTTTGATCCATGTTAGCACATGGTATGTAGGAAGCCTCCACGAGGTTCAAGTGCACCACCCAGTCATTCCTACTTCTTCACGTCGGTTCACCAATACCTTGGGCTGCCTCAGAGCGTAAGCCCCAAATTCCTCGTCCCGCATGACTTTCAACTGTATTCCCTCATCCCGCATGAAGTTAAACTGTATTCCCTGAACTACGTGTAATTTGATCCATTTTAGCACATGATACTTAGAAAGCCTTCACGAGGTTCAATCCCATCACTCAGTTGTTCCGACCCCTCCGCGTCTGTTCACAACCACCGTTATGGGCCGCCTCAGAGCGTAAGCCCCATACCCACAATCATGGGCTGCCTCAGAGCATAAGCTTGATACCTCACACCCACGTCTCATCCTGACCTCTCCCTCTATCCCACGTGCCTTAGGAAGCTCATGCCCTAGCCCGGAGATCATACTCCCTCCAGGCACCAATCCATGCGTTCATTCTAACGGGTCGCCTCTTCAGGTGTCCCACCATATCATCGAACTACGCAGACTTTGATTCCCTACCATGGGGATACGTAGGAAGCCCCCATGAGGTTCAAGCCCATCACTCCATCACCCATCCTGATCCTTACCTGACCCACCACATCCCATTGGTATCATGCCACCCCATTCCACTCCATAGTATCTGGGAATCCTCCCACGTGCTGGTCCCAACATCGTTGTTCCCCCTAGGGGGTCCTTCAATATGATCCACTCTCAGTGTTCCGATCAGTCTGATCCATCTCCACCAGACGTTAAACTCGTGGCATACCCCGAGTTAAACATGGTAAGCTGAGGAAAACCTCAGATGGTGCCAAATTCCCCGTGTTCGATGTGGGATGCCTCGGGATTTCGTGCCCTCGATAAGTCCTATAGTAAGGGATAGAAGACAGACATGCTGATCCCCAGCGTCAAGGCACACCGACGACACCCCAGCATAACCATTCTCCTCACCGAAGGTTGCTTCCCCGACCATACCCCTTGGAGCGTCATGACGGAAGCAGCATAATTAACTGGCGTCCATTCAGATATGGATCTAGGAACGAGCTTCACGAACCCATCTTAAATCTATGAAGGAGACCTGGAATAGGTGACGAGCTCTGAGGAGGAATCCACGGAAGGAAGAACTGACATCCCATCATCCCGGTTTCGATCAAGGAACAGACGTCCCTGAACAAGGAACTGATGCCTCCCGCCTTTGGAAAGCAGTAATGCTGGGCAACAAGCTGCGCATCCCCCCCCCACCGCGTGACGGACGCACACACGCCCTAGCGTAAAAGCTTCTGAAATAGATATACTAATAAAAACATAATCATTTTCATTTTAAATAAATAAATCTATTTGAAGATAACTGTATTCCAACTTGTAACTCCATGCATATATTTAATAGTACGCTTCGTCTATTTTTGAGGAAATTATCATCTTAATGGTGATATTAAATTCTTAGTAAGGGAAAAGTATAGTGGGAGTAATAATGAATCAATGAGAATAGTCAATATGGAAAGGTAAATAACTGAACAAATATTCCTTTTAATCGATAAACTGAATGGATGTGATTAAAAATATGTAAAGGTAATAAATGAACACATATTCCATGTAATCAATAAACTAAACGGAAGTTTGGAAAAAATATGGAAATGTAATAATTGGAAACACATGCCATATAAATAAGTGAAAATGAAAAGTTTCCATATATATGTTGATGCAAAATATAAAGGTTGAATAATAACTGAAACTGAAAGAGTGAAATTAATTCATAATGTAAATCATATTTAAGTCACATGAAAACCTTCTCCATAAAGATATATAACAATATGGTTTAAACTATTGGTAGAAACCAATCTATATTTCTTATAAAAAAATTAAAAGGTATTTTCATCAACTAATTCTTTCTCATGAGACTACTAATGAAAGAAAGGGCTTTCATTAACTTGTTCCCAACATGTAGTGCTTTAATTAACTGATCTCTATCCTGAAGGGATTTTATTAACCGGTCACCTACCCGTAGAGTGGATGTCTAATGAATTTAAATAATCAAAGTGAAATATAAAATATCTGTACTGAATAAAGGATAAAAGTTTATCAATATTTACAAAAATAATATAATTAATTTCAATGAAAAAACCTTATGAAAATTGGTATATATTTCTGGAAATAATCATATTAATGAAAAATGAAATGGATATTTATGGGAAATTAAATGTCAAATGATCATAGGAAGATAAATACATCCAAGAGACTAAAATAAATCAAGGATGTGAATCTTAATATTATCCTTGGCCAAATCAATCATGAACCATACTTAGTAGAAAACATGATGGTATTAATAAAAAACATCCCACGTTTTGTAAAATAAACTGTTGTTTTTAATGAATACAAATTCTATAAAAATGACTTTTTTAAGAAAATTTCTTGACAAATATATCCTTTTCTTTTAAAAAAAATTAAATACCTTTTCATTGAAAATCACTTGTGAATAATTTTCATTAAAAATTATCCTTTTAAACAATCAAGGTAATCTTCAAATAAATTACGGAGGTTAAATCTTTACTAGCCATACAAGGTAAAAGATTATTTAGTTTTCATGGTAAAAGGTTTGAAAAAATATATTTTCAGAAAGAGATAAGAAATTTATGTTAAAAATATTTTTAATATAAAAAAGGTAAAAATTTCCTTACCAAATCAATTTAAAAACTTATTCTAAATTTTTTTAATAAAAATATTTATTTATCGTAAAACATGTTCTCCAACTTAAGAGAGATACAATGTCGTTTTTTTAAAACAATTTCTAAATAAATTTGAGCACCAAAGAGTTAATATGGTATGAATACTTGAAAGTGGTCATGAATAACCACAGGATAGAAAATTGAAGGTTTTATTAAATAATGATCTTGTAATTTCCTCAAATGGAAATACCATTGAAATACCATTAATGTTATTATTGGGTAAAATAATCATTACACATTTTAAACTATCCCATATCACATTAAGAAATTTAAAATCATAATCATCATAAAAGAATAAAATTAATTGAAAATTATAATATTTTAGAATATATAGATTCATTTTATATCATGTAAATGTTCATTATATATCCCATATAAAATTCACTATGTGTATAACAACAAATAAGTCTCAATAGATTATAAATTGAGACAAAATACATTATATTGAGATTTCTTTCGGGTGAACATCCATTAATGTCTTTTATAATAAAAAAAATTTAATTTTTTAATTTCTGAATCCTATTAAATTTTTATCATGAAATTTATTTCACTTGTTACTTTTTTAAACAACTAATTAAGTTATTATGTTTTATCATGGTGTTTTAACCAAATTCAGTTCATGTGTCAGAACGACATTTTAGTCTCAACAATTGTCAAAGGGGTCATTATATCACATATCAAGAATAATATTCATGACATAATTTTCATATTTATAAATTAATTATACATTTATAGTCAATAATTAAATATAGTTATGAAAAATGAATTAATGTTACGATCATGGAGATGGTAGGTCGTATGTACACATGAGTAATGTTCCCATTTTTCAATGATCATTATGTAACAAAGGTAAGTAACAACATATAATAACATAATTTTCCTTCTATCATAAATACGATTTTATATAATCATATATACTTATATATATATATAATTATATTTATGTAAAAGGAATAACATTTTTTCGAAGAGGTGGTAGTCCTCACATCCACGAATGGGGTAATCACTTTTTAAGTGTGTGAAATTCTAAAAAAGAAATGATATATATAAATATATTATATTTTCAAAAAACTTAATTATGTAATTAATATAATATATGTGTTTTCTATGTCACATATGAGTAATTTAAACAATACTTTATATTTTTCATGAATAGTATGAATGAATTACATCATGTTGAGAGGGAGTTATTCTACACTTCCTCAAACGATGTTATCGTATTCCTGTAAAATATAAATTATTAATTTTATGTGTAATAAAAGGAATAAATTGGTATAAATAAATAATTAATATCACATATATATTATATAAACATATTTTCTATCACAATGGACACCATAGGATTTGGAAAAGGAAAATGAAAAATCATCATTTTGTGAGGTAGTAGTTCGTTGTACACATAAAAAATATATTCTTTATGCATTATATGGATGTGTGTGTTAGTGTAGGTCTATGCCTTAATAAAATAGGATACAATTTTTGTTATATATTAATGGAATAATAATATTTTAGGGGGTGACGAATGGAAATTAAACAAGAGAGCTTGAGAAAACTGTTTACTCTTAATCGTGTAACTTCTTTTGGTTTGAACTAAAAGGATCCTTGGAAGGATTTATGCACAAAGATAGGATTCAAGGCGAAGAAGATGGATTTTGGAAAAAAAATATAGGAATACATTCTATGAACCAATATTTTTTTAGAGTTGTGAGGAATGGGGAGAGGTGGTGGCCTTTTATAAGGGTTGAAAAGGACTCAATTTGTATTTTAGAAAAAGAAGTTTGGTGTACCAACATTTTTACCGAATAAAAGTTTTTAAAAAAACAAACTGTAAAGAATAATGAAGTTTAATGGTCTAATTATGTCCACCAGATAGATTTTTGATATGTTTCTACAAAATTTGATCCCTTAAATTAATTTTTTCAACCTTTATTAAGATTAATTTTACCTTAATAATTGTAATTATTTTTAATTATTTTCACAAATATTTTCAGTAATAAACAATATTGGTCTTATTAGAAATTAGAAATTATGTTTATTACAAATACAGAATCAATTTTTTCAAATTATATCGTAGTAGTGGAATAAATTAATTTAAAATTCATCCCATAAGCGGGATGATAATGCAGGGTTTCAAAATAAATGACTGAAATTTTCCTATGTTTTAATAATTAATTTCAAAGTGAAAATGATTAAAATGAAATAAATTTTATTAATTTATAACAATGTTATATAATTAATCTTTAAAACCAATGAAAATAATAATTTAACCTTATAAATAAATTATCTTGAAAAATAGTTTTTAACAAAAACTATGTATTTTTAAATATTAATTAAAAAATGAAATGTTTCCAAAAAAATTTAAAAATTCCCCCTAATGTAATTATTATGTTTAGTTTTAAAATATGAATTATATTTTGATATATAAAATTTGTTAAAGTGTTGAAATTCATTATTAAAATGGGTTCTTCATTAAAACGAGGTAAAATTACCTTTATAAAAATTAATGTTTTTATGTTTAAAGTAGGGCATATTCTTATTTATGAATATAAAACATAATTTATGAAAATAAAAAATATTTGATTGAATATAAAAAATATATATTTCATTTAAATAATTAACTAATTGTAATTAGTTATGTTTATTCATAAAAAACTATGTGGAATAATACAAATGATGATATTTATTTTTATATACAATTGGTTATTATTTTTGTTTCTCATTAAATGGTACCCCATGATTTCATTTTAAATTTATATAAACTATAAAATTTCATAAGTTAGTTAATAATATTCATAAACACTATCATAAAGTCTATGTTATATAATAATATTATAATAATACATTTTCATTTGGTGAAACTCATTCTGGCATGTAGCACAATCTATCATGGAAGGTCGTTATTGCGTGTAACACAAGCTATTGAGGAAGGTCGTAGATGTGTGTAACCAAATATATCTCCTTGATCCATTCATTAAAAACTATATCATGTATTTAATATATTTAAAATATAAAATATATATTATAGTATTTGAATATTATATTCCCTTACATGCTTGGGGTTTCATGTCATACACCCTATCGAATTCAATGTTTCACATTAAAATTTTGGGGTGTTATATATTAGATCTTATACTTGTATAATATTAGTAATTTTACCATAAAATCGTGAATTCTTGTTCTGTATAACCATTCATAATAGAGACTTTTGGATGAGTCTTATTCCTCATAAAACATTTCTGACTTGAAACCATTCTTTATTTTAGATACAATCATTAAGAAAAACTGAGGCCATCAAAATGAACTTTCATGGAAAGATAGATAGTCAGATATTATATAAATGTGAAAATTATTGGAGATAAAAACATTTTTTCACAAATAATGACTATTATGACATTATATAGTTTCATATCAAAATAATTTTCATCCATTTTGAAAAAAGGTCTCGGTAAGAGTGACATAAATTAAAAACATTATTATTGCATTAGTTGATAGAAATTATGAATTCAAACCTGAATGACCTCATGAAATGTAAAACGTTTTTTGGGGTTTTAAGATATTTTATTTTCATATATCATGTGTTCACTGTAATTCCTTAAACCTCTCTGGTCTATTTTATTGTAAAAATCTAGTGTTTGAGGTGTTCTGGGGGATATCAATAACTCATCCTGAGATGTTTATCCAAAAAGTCTAGTTTTTTTTGTTATTGGATAATTTTTGGACTATCGGTGTCAGTGTGTCATTTTGAACTATTACTATTTGTGAGTCTTTTTGAGCTATTGGTGTGAGTAAGTCATTTTGAACTGTCAGTGTCAGCGTTTCATTTTGAACTATCGGTATCAGAGTATCAATTTGAATTATTGGTGTTCGTGTGTCATTTTTTATTTTTGGTGCCGGCATGTCGGTTTAAACTATCAGTATCATCTTTTCATTTTTAATTGTTAGTGTCAGTGAGTTATTTGGAACTATCGATGTTGCGGTGGCATTTTGAACTATCAGTGTTGGTGTGTCCTTTTGCACTGTCAGTGTCAGCGTGTAATTTTGAACTATCAGTTTCAGCATGTCATTTGAGTTGTTGGTGTCGATGTGTCATTTTGGACTATCGGTGTCGGCATATTATTTTGAACGGCCTATTTTGGTATGTTGTTCTGTACTATCAGTTTTAGCATCAGCATCATCATTGGTGTTGGAATTGACATATGTGTTAGTGTTAGCGTTAGCACTAGTATCAGCATCGGTGTCATTATCAGTGTCATTTTTTCAATTATTTCCTAGTTTTTCTATTTTTCCCCTCTTAAATTTTATTTTACAAAAATTGATTTTAAAGGATTGTTTTATCTTTTCTAAATTCATTTCGATGTATATTCGTTATATCATTAATATCTGCATGCACCCTAGATATTGATATTGTCAAGCCATGCAATCTTAACCTTGATCCACCTTTAATGTCCATTAAAAACCATTCTCATTATATTGATATAGGATCTAGACTTTCTAAATTTTAGTTCATATCTTCTCTCTTTATTTTTGTGTGTGTAGAAATTTTCTTCCCCAAACAATTTGTGCACCTATTCTAGATCCCTTTCCTATCTAGTTTTTCATAGAGTCTTCTATTGCTCAAGTGATCCCCCTGTCTGGAAAAAGGGGAAGTTCTGGTCACCTGTTGTTCCAGGTAGGTATTTTTCCTTCATCTCTCCATAATTTTGTATAATGAAGGGTGGCTGTAGTAATGATTCATGGGATATAATGACTGAATTTATTATTTAAAAAGAGTAATAAATAATGGGGGAAGATGATGATAAAAAGACAATGGGATTTATCATGATAACAGGAAAGGAATTTAAGATTAATGAATATTGATCATTTTTTTTATTTTTTTTATTCTTTTTTATAGTTATTAATTGTAGTGGTGGTAAGGCCTTATGAAAATTAAGGTCATTGGTGGCCTTTTCTTCTGCACTAGTGATTTTAATGTTGTTATTCTAGATACTCCATGAATAATGGAAAATATCAATCCATTTAATCATCTACACCTGGTTAAAAAAATGGATTCCCCTGGATAAAACTTGTTCTATTGTCACCCTAGTTATTCTAAGTGAAATAAAAGAAATCATGTTAGCTAAATGAGAATAATCGTTTCTTGATGATGTGGATGTGTGTTGTGTTTTTTTTAGTTTGTTCCTTGTGTGGGTTGAGTGATGTTACCCTCGATAACCTGGTTCTTGGTATAGGTGTGGACAAAGAGTATGGTTTTATATCTTGGTATGACTTGTTTGTCCAGTAGGGCTGCTAATTGGTTGTTTGTGGGAAGCATGAACTTGTAGGCAATGGGACTGCCTTTGGTTGTGTTGTGGCCATTCAAGGGACTGCGCCTTGGATTTCTTGTTTCTTGGGGACAGTTATGGATGGTATTTTCCCCAATTGTGATGGAAAAAATTAAAGTGAACTACTTAATAAAGAATGTCAAGTGGTTAAATGAAAAATGTGTTTGGTTTATGATTTGTTAGTGGTTATTTTTGTGGTAGTGCATATAGGTGTATCAACAAAAGTGGTTTTGGTGGGCTGGTTTTTTTTTGGGGTCCCATAGATTGGTTTGATAATTTTTTTACCTATATGTATAAATTGTAGTTCCTTGCCATTTTCAATACACACCCCTCCATTGATGATAACTATGTTCCAAACACCCCCATTTCTTGGGGGTGGGTGTCCTTCCCAACATCCTAGTGGGAGGAAGGGTGGATGGTTATTGACTTTATTCATCATACCCCTTCTTGGATATTACCATGCAAGAATATTGGGCAGCCTATAATGTATTAAGGTTTACAATATCCCATGATCCCATAGGAAGATTGGGTTGTAGAAGAGGGGCTATGGTTTTTGTTGGCTAGGTCTGTTTCCTATGTGTCTTCGGGATGGGGACCCGATGTTCTTAGTCAAGAGGTGTGATTATTGTGAACCAAGTGTATGTGGGGGTGATATGTGTAACGCCCCGACCCCAGCTACCCAGAGTCGGTGCATTACTTCGTAACATTGGCATGATCACAAGAAAGATCAAATCTCGAAAGACCGATTGGTTTAGTAGCCTTGGAAATACTAGATATATTCATATGTTTTACATTACATCATAAAATGAAAAACTAATACAACAACATAATGTTTCCACAATACACACTATTAACCCCTCATAAAATCCCTGCAGGTCATTCATAACTTACTTCTTCACATCCTGGGAAAAATAAAACATAGAAAAGGGGTGAGCTCAAATGCCCAGTAAGGATAACAATATAGCGGAAACTTTCATAAATAAGAATAAACATTTAAGGCAATGTATAACTAAAACAAAAGCCTTTTAAACATGAACTTTCAACATGGTATGGCATAAATAAAATGAAATAATGCCATTTACTTATTCACATGGATATTCTACTAATCGAATAATCACATGCAAAAATCAATAACCACTTTCATAATGTTGGAATGCATAATGCCAGACTATCATAACCACATAGCCAAGGCCTCGTGCCAAGACTACAAATAAGATTTTGTCAAGGCCTTGTGCCAAGACACTAGTTTGTCTCATGAGACCTACCGATGCATCGAGGAGCTATAGCGGGCTCCACCCGTCACTTATTAAGTCCAATGCATTCCCATATGAAAAGGTTTAAACATAACATAAACATTCGTATTAAAACTAGCATACGAAATGTCAATAATTTCACCATAAACTATGAATGGTATAAAAATAGCACATCCACAGTCAAACATATCACAAAACCTTCAATACAATATAGACGTTTTGTATCATAATAAATCAACTTCAAATAATCTTAAAATCCATCAAAGGATGTTGACATAGATGAAATCAACATTCTTTTTAAAGAAGTATCTCCTTTTATTTTGAAATCATTTAAGATCCATATAAAATAAAACATTTTCTTTGAAAATATTCTTATAAGCTTGTATGGAAAGCTTTGACGATTTTATAACGGCGGAAAATAACCGCACCCGCCGTATAAGTTAAAAAAAACATTCTTACCTCAATTCAGTCGAAAAGGTTAAAAAGGACCTTGTTTTGAAAACGACGGAAAGATTCCTTTATAAACCTCTTATAAAAAGTCAAACAAGGGTATAAATGACTTTAACCCATATTCTTGTAAATAGTAAAAATGTTTTGAAATACATTTCAAAGACACATGGATGTGGATGATAAAGAGATCCCAGTAGATTATTACGTATAATACAACCTCGGATAATGAAGAGATTGTGAAATAACCCTTACCTTGTACTTTTCCTTGGTTGGGGTAGGTTAACCTCCTGTATAATGGTGAAATAGTTGTTATTAAATTATACAAGAATCATATATTTTAATATGATATCATATATGATCTTTTAACATTGATTTGTTAATAATATCTTAGAATTATCGTCGTTTCAGGAGTTAACTTACTCATTTTCTTTTATATGTTTTGTTACATAAGCCATGGTTGTTGTATCTTATTCATATCCAGAATGATATACAGTCCTTAAACATCATTTTTAAATCATCAAATGATAATTATACTTGAATGGATACGATGGAGAATGAATCACATCGCGTTCGTGGAGACGGTAGTCCGTACGTACGCACGAGCGACAATATCATTCTTTTGATATTAAAATAATATATAAATGGATGGTATATAATATATACAGAATCATTAACATGTTATATTTATTATTTACATGAGTTACACATCATTATTATACCCATCCAAATAATATTATATTGAATAACAATTACACCACGACGTGGAGACGGTAAGCCGTACGTACGCACGTATGGTGACATGTTATTCAAAGGGTGGATAGAATACTGAATATGATTGTACCATATTTATAATAACATCACAGTATATGTGAGATACTGGAGTTTTTATTTCAGAATGGTAAGAACAAAGGAAGAAGAAGTGGAAGAAGAAATGAACTTAGAAAAGGGTGGTGAAATCATTACCTCTTCTTCGGGTTCTTCCTTTTGATTTGATCAAAAGGGCTCCTTAGGTTGGATTTCTGATCAAACTAAGGCCTCTAGGTTGTAGTGAGGGATGTTGGGAGAGTATTTGGGCAGAGTTTGGCCGAACCAAAAGGCTTTGAAGGTGTGAAGAAATGAGAAGGAGGAGTTCCCTTTTATAAGAGGGGTGAGGGGCACCTTTGGAAAAGTTAGAAATATTAATTTATAATAAATTCATATTCGGTTTACAAAGGCTCCAAAGTTGACTATTCAAAGGATGAGGTGGGGATAGGTCGAAAACAACTCATCCAATAGAATTTAGACAGGTTTGGGTACTTATATTAACCTTATCTTTAAGTATTAACTCTAAGTTAATTAGTTTCACTTTTACAATGTCTCTTTGTATTTTTATATAATATGGTTAATAAACTTACTATATACATCAAAGCGACCCCCAAGTGGTCCATTAATGAGGAACCTATCATAATATAAGTCTCTTGGCCGAACCTTAGATTTTTAGGAATTTAATATCAATTAATAATATAATATTTGTTTTAAGAACTCTTTTATGTCAATTTTGACACTATTCAATAGTTGATTTTTGTGAAACTCCTAACAGATTGATTACTTCGAAAAAAGTCAATTAAATCAATCCTAATATATCATATTATCATAGAAAATTAGTTTAATTCATTAAAAGTTTCATATTATAATTATTTGGGTATTTATAAGATCAATTATTTTTATTTTTCACTATTTTAGTAATTACTGCATCATCATTGTGTCATAAATAAAATAAATTATATAATGTCTAAAAATTATAAATAAAATATCATTATGTAGGAAATCCTTTTAGCTTTCTAATGAATATTTATAATCGAAAATCCAACATGTATATCCCTATGTAAAAATTGTTCTTCTAAAAGATGTAAGCTTATGCCATTTTTATTTTTATTTTAACTTTATTAATATAATGTGTCATTATCACTTACAAGTGGATCCATAGGGTCCCAAAATAGACCCAAAGATGCCCATGGTCGACCATGTATCAACCAATAGGGTTAAGACACGTTTTAAGGTAATTTAGTATTATTATAATATTATTTTTTTAACCCTTATTTACCGGATTTACCCTTAACCATGGTAAATAAAATATTTACCGCAGTAATTATTCAAAATGTCTAAAAATAAAAGTTACCTATTTACATAATTTGAACATCCTGATTCCAAATATGTAATCCATTTTTCTAAATTCAAAACACAGAAGTGGCAGAAATTAATTTAAAATTAATTCCCGCTGTCAAAACAAAAAGCGTGTTTTTAAGAGATAATAACTATCAAAAGATTGACACTTGTTTATGTTCGGTTTAATTGTAAAATTATGTCCAATGACCAAGATTATATTAAATGGTAAAAATATATTCTAAATATAAATTAAAACCACTCAAATTCACAATTTATCACTATTAATTATTTTGATTAAAAAAGTTGTTTTTAATTAAAATTTAGTAATTTTCACTATTCATCAAAATATGAAAGTTATCCGAAAAGTACCAAAATTTCACCTTAGGCTAAATTTGATATTCCGAATCCAAAAATGAAGTCCATTTTAAAATATAAAATATATATAACTTCAAAAAGTAGGTATTACTATTCATAACAACTAGTTTGATTGGTTACGGTGTGTTAGAACTCGAAGTTGCGTACAACACACGCTACTGTTTTATCCAAAGGAAAGCGTACCGTGGACGCTTGGGATGTTTCATTTTAAATTTTTTTGATGTCTCCATTTATTCAAAAAGTTTAAAATATTGTATTTAAAAAGGTTTCACTATTAGAAGTTGATAAAAGTGAAATACTGAAAATGAATTTGTTCTTGCATTATGACTAAGAAACTCATAATAGGGATTCTAAAATTATAAGGATTATATAAAGTTCAAAATGTAGTTAATACTATTCATGAACTCTTTTAATGGTGTGATTGAACTCGGTGTTGCGTGTAGTGCAAGTTATTGAATTATTTTTAAGAAATAACACACTCTGAAATCTCGGGGTGTTACATTCTCCCCTCCTTCAATAAATTGCGTCCTCGCAATTTGAAATTGTTCTTCGAAGATAAAAGGATGAAAGTAGAAAATATATTTGTGGGAAAACCCACATTGGAAATTGGGTTACTAAAATTTAGTCTTAATATGAGGAAAAGAGAAATTAAAGGGTCACCACCAAATTATGATCTCGATTAGGAGAACATTGGTGGCAATTAGAGACATATAATCGGAGGAAAAACGTAAATATTTATAGGTAGTGATTGAGGTCATCAATCACAAACAAGTGTATAATTGAGGTCCTTAAACTCATCAATCTATGATGATTTAAAGTACCATCGGTTCAACAAAATATAGGGTATTGGGATAACACATTTTGACGTTTCAAAATATCTTAGTTGAAATCCCACATCGAAAAATGAATTAACGAGGCCTCTATTTAAAATAAAGAGTTGAAAGTATGAAGATTACCGAAAATAACACATACTAGGGTTACATGTAAGAAAATATGGATATGGAAGAAAAATATAGCCATCAATTATCTGATGGAGAGTGGTAGAGAACATGGCTATGAAAAGGCCAACAATCCCAAAGCCATAAATTTGTGATGATTTAAGGTACCATCTAGGACAACATTTTTGTTCTAAGTTTCTATTATTAATGTTGAGGAATTTATTTATGAGATTGGATAAGATAATAATGAGGTATACATACTTTATAATTAGAGTTTTATTCATTAATAAATTTCTACCACAAACTCATCTTTCACTCTAAAACATAATAGAACGTAAAAAAAATTCTATTTACACTATTCGTATAGGGTTCCAAAATAATCGAATTTATAATTCATCTACAAGATCTTTTAATAAAAACTAAATTATTTAATCCAGGACATCTCGTGGTCCAGTGGTAGGTGATACACCCTTGTCGCCCTTCGGTTGCAGGTTCAAGTCTCGCAGCTTTGCCGGACGCGACGGGTTGTCGCCCGACCTCCGGGTTGTCCTTTTATGGCAATCCAAAATAATCCAAACTAGAACTATCCAAAATACTTCTGTCCAAACTCACAGTCCAACATTCATAAGGAAGGTAAACATAATATAGATCCTTTTTACCCCGTAATAGCATATGAATACCTTCATCATGTATTACCATATTCCTTATTGATTACATTCATGCTCCCTTATTCCATATAGAATGCTGGATATACTTCATTAATCCAAAAATGTTTTAAACCCCAACAATGATGGAATATACAAATCATTAATCAGTTCCAAGGTAGTCAAGAATATCCAATATAATTTATCCAAAACAATCACATATTATTCCAAAATCACTACCTCAGTATCAGAACTATATTATGGTTTATCATTCTCTCAACCATATATTTTCCAAAAATCTATCCTGCTAATGAGTCACTTTTCCTTGTTCCACACAATCTCAAGTCCTTAATGAAATAGTACTGCAGTACAATCCTTATATACTCCATAATTATTATAACAAGTACATTGTTGATACAAAGCTCATAATCAACATAAGAACTCTAATCATTCCTCTTCATCTGTGGTAGTATCATAACTTGATTATTATCCAATAACATCAATTGCGGCATAGTCTGATGACTGGGACATAGGTTCACGTAGTGTCCAAACTCCTTGCAAATGAAGCATTGTACATTTAAAACCATTTTCTTACCCTTGCAGTCACGTACTTTGTGCCCTTTTCCTCCACACTTATAACAAACTCCCATTCCTTTCAGGCAAGTTCCAGGGTGTTTCTTTCCACAGTTACCACATATGGGAAAATTCTTCTTTTCCCTCTTCCCTTTATCCATCTTTCTCTCTTCCATCCTTTTCTTCTCTTGCTTCCCTTCAAAGCCATAGGACTCAGTAAACTCTTTACATATCTTATCAACACATGATATTATTTCTTCATATGATGATAATACATGGGAGACTATTTCTCTTATAAATTCTAGCTTAAGACCATGAAAGATATGATCCTTCCTTCTCTTTGAATCATGTGTATTTCTGGAGTTCTCATTCCTTCTACTGGGCGCCATTTCTAAACAATGGCATAAACTAGATCAGTTTATGAATCAAAATACATAATCCCATACTTATAAAACACTTAACATAAATTGAACTATTTATGGATATAATCCACAATCATAAAAATGTTTTCTTTGAGGAAGTATATACTCATAATCCCTTCAAAATGATTTGTAAAGAAAATGAGAGTTATCCTAAGCATATCCCCCGGGAGTGTCGTAACCAAGAGTGCAGCAAGGCCCGTTGTCGTGCACCAGTTCCCGTTCGAGTCTAGCTCAAAGCGGTGTTTTCGGGTTTTACCCCTAGGTACATCTGTGCCAGAGCTGCCTCTACCTGCTCGTATCCAGATAGGGATGTATTGCTCGGAAAACTCACAAAATCTCTACAATACCAAAATTCTAGGAAGTTCTTCTATACTAATCCTCAAAGTTCATCTTAGGTCTACGTGCTCTAATCAGAGTTTATCTAAATCTAGTTTCCAAGGTTTGTACTAAACTTCCTCTGATACCAACTGTAACGCCCCGACCCCAGCTACCCAGAGTCGGTGCATTACTTCGTAACATTGTCATGATCACAAGAAAGATCAAATCTCGAAAGACCGATTGGTTTAGTAGCCTTGGAAATACTAGATATATTCATATGTTTTACATTACATCATAAAATTAAAAACTAATACAACAACATAATGTTTCCACAATACACACTATTAACCCCTCATAAAATCCCTGCAGGTCATTCATAACTTACTTCTTCACATCCTGGGAAAAATAAAACATAGAAAAGGGGTGAGCTCAAATGCCCAGTAAGGATAACAATATAGCGGAAACTTTCATAAATAAGAATAAACATTTAAGGCAATGTATAACTAAAACAAAAGCCTTTTAAACATGAACTTTCAACATGGTATGGCATAAATAAAATGAAATAATGCCATTTACTTATTCACATGGATATTCTACTAATCGAATAATCACATGCAAAAATCAATAACCACTTTCATAATGTTGGAATGCATAATGCCAGACTATCATAACCACATAGCCAAGGCCTCGTGCCAAGACTACAAATAAGATTTTGTCAAGGCCTTGTGCCAAGACACTAGTTTGTCTCATGAGACCTACCGATGCATCGAGGAGCTATAGCGGGCTCCACCCGTCACTTATTAAGTCCAATGCATTCCCATATGAAAAGGTTTAAACATAACATAAACATTCGTATTAAAACTAGCATACGAAATGTCAATAATTTCACCATAAACTATGAATGGTATAAAAATAGCACATCCACAGTCAAACATATCACAAAACCTTCAATACAATATAGAAGTTTTGTATCATAATAAATCAACTTCAAATAATCTTAAAATCCATCAAAGGATGTTGACATAGATGAAATCAACATTCTTTTTAAAGAAGTATCTCCTTTTATTTTGAAATCATTTAAGATCCATATAAAATAAAACATTTTCTTTGAAAATATTCTTATAAGCTTGTATGGAAAGCTTTGACGATTTTATAACGGCGGAAAATAACCGCACCCGCCGTATAAGTTAAAAAAAACATTCTTACCTCAATTCAGTCGAAAAGGTTAAAAAGGACCTTGTTTTGAAAACGACGGAAAGATTCCTTTATAAACCTCTTATAAAAAGTCAAACAAGGGTATAAATGACTTTAACCCATATTCTTGTAAATAGTAAAAATGTTTTGAAATACATTTCAAAGAAACATGGATGTGGATGATAAAGAGATCCCAGTAGATTATTACGTATAATACAACCTCGGATAATGAAGAGATTGTGAAATAACCCTTACCTTGTACTTTTCCTTGGTTGGGGTAGGTTAACCTCCTGTATAATGGTGAAATAGTTGTTATTAAATTATACAAGAATCATATATTTTAATATGATATCATATATGATCTTTTAACATTGATTTGTTAATAATATCTTAGAATTATCGTCGTTTCGGGAGTTAACTTACTCATTTTCTTTTATATGTTTTGTTACATAAGCCATGGTTGTTGTATCTTATTAATATCCAGAATGATATACAGTCCTTAAACATCATTTTTAAATCATCAAATGATAATTATACTTGAATGGATACGATGGAGAATGAATCTCATCGCGTTCGTGGAGACGGTAGTCCGTACGTACGCACGAGCGACAATATCATTCTTTTGATATTAAAATAATATATAAATGGATGGTATATAATATATACAGAATCATTAACATGTTATATTTATTATTTACATGAGTTACACATCATTATTATACCCATCCAAATAATATTATATTGAATAACAATTACACCACGACGTGGAGACGGTAAGCCGTACGTACGCACGTATGGTGACATGTTATTCAAAGGGTGGATAGAATACTGAATATGATTGTACCATATTTATAATAACATCACAGTATATGTGAGATACTGGAGTTTTTATTTCAGAATGGTAAGAACAAAGGAAGAAGAAGTGGAAGAAGAAATGAACTTAGAAAAGGGTGGTGAAATCATTACCTCTTCTTCGGGTTCTTCCTTTTGATTTGATCAAAAGGGCTCCTTAGGTTGGCTTTCTGATCAAACTAAGGCCTCTAGGTTGTAGTGAGGGATGTTGGGAGAGTATTTGGGCAGAGTTTGGCCGAACCAAAAGGCTTTGAAGGTGTGAAAAAATGAGAAGGAGGAGTGCCCTTTTATAAGAGGGGTGAGGGGCACCTTTGGAAAAGTTAGAAATATTAATTTATAATAAATTCATATTCGGTTTACAAAGGCTCCAAAGTTGACTATTCAAAGGATGAGGTGGGGATAGGTCGAAAACAACTCATCCAATAGAATTTAGACAGGTTTGGGTACTTATATTAACCTTATCTTTAAGTATTAACTCTAAGTTAATTAGTTTCACTTTTACAATGTCTCTTTGTATTTTTATATAATATGGTTAATAAACTTACTATATACATCCAAGCGACCCCCAAGTGGTCCATTAATGAGGAACCTATCATAATATAAGTCTCTTGGCCGAACCTTAGATTTTTAGGAATTTAATATCAATTAATAATATAATATTTGTTTTAAGAACTCTTTTATGTCAATTTTGACACTATTCAATAGTTGATTTTTGTGAAACTCCTAACAGATTGATTACTTAGAAAAAAGTCAATTAAATCAATCCTAATATATCATATTATCATAGAAAATTAGTTTAATTCATTAAAAGTATCATATTATAATTATTTGGGTATTTATAAGATCAATTATTTTTATTTTTCACTATTTTAGTAATTACTGCATCATCATTGTGTCATAAATAAAATAAATTATATAATGTCTAAAAATTATAAATAAAATATCATTATGTAGGAAATCTCTTTATCTTTCTAATGAATATTTATAATCGAAAATACAACATGTATATCCCTATGTAAAAATTGTTCTTCTAAAAGATGTAAGCTTATGCCATTTTTATTTTTATTTTAACTTTATTAATATAATGTGTCATTATCACTTACAAGTGGATCCATAGGGTCCCAAAATAGACCCAAAGATGCCCATGGTCGACCATGTATCAACCAATAGGGTTAAGACACGTTTTAAGGTAATTTAGTATTATTATAATATTATTTTTTTTTAACCCTTATTTACCGGATTTACCCTTAACCATGGTAAATAAAATATTTACCGCAGTAATTATTCAAAATGTCTAAAAATAAAAGTTACCTATTTACATAATTTGAACATCCTGATTCCAAATATGGAATCCATTTTTCTAAATTCAAAACACAGAAGTGGCAGAAATTAATTTAAAATTAATTCCCGCTGTCAAAACAAAAAGCGTGTTTTTAAGAGATAATAACTATCAAAAGATTGACACTTGTTTATGTTCGGTTTAATTGTAAAATTATGTCCAATGACCAAGATTATATTAAATGGTAAAAATATATTCTAAATATAAATTAAAACCACTCAAATTCACAATTTATCACTATTAATTATTTTGATTAAAAAAGTTGTTTTTAATTAAAATTTAGTAATTTTCACTATTCATCAAAATATGAAAGTTATCCGAAAAGTACCAAAATTTTACCTTAGGCTAAATTTGATATTCCGAATCCAAAAATGAAGTCCATTTTAAAATATAAAATATATATAACTTCAAAAAGTAGGTATTACTATTCATAACAACTAGTTTGATTGGTTACGGTGTGTTAGAACTCGAAGTTGCGTACAACACACGCTACTGTTTTATCCAAAGGAAAGCGTACCGTGGACGCTTGGGATGTTTCATTTTAAATTTTTTTGATGTCTCCATTTATTCAAAAAGTTTAAAATATTGTATTTAAAAAGGTTTCACTATTAGAAGTTGATAAAAGTGAAATACTGAAAATGAATTTGTTCTTGCATTATGACTAAGAAACTCATAATAGGGATTCTAAAATTATAAGGATTATATAAAGTTCAAAATGTAGTTAATACTATTCATGACCTCTTTTAATGGTGTGATTGAACTCGGTGTTGCGTGTAGTGCAAGTTATTGAATTATTTTTAAGAAATAACACACTTTGAAATCTCGGGGTGTTACAATATGTGTGGTTTGTGGCCTAGGTTTTTGTGAGAAGTTGTGTAATGGGACTACAAATGGGGAAGGGAGGTAGCGTTAAGAATTTATCCTTTAGGAATGAGTAGTTATGCAGTGGTAAAATTGGTGTGGTGTACCCAAATCATCGATGTTATTATATTATTACCCTACATGACATGCATTATTTGGTGATAATTTTTTGGTGAGGTTGGGATAGTTAGTATTTTTAATTGGTAGGTTCAACTGGTTTCTATTGTTTTCATAGGGACATTCGTATACCTCTCCCACTTGTGCATGAGTGACTTTTTTCCCTACTAATTATACTTTTCTTCTCACCCTGCATTATAAAATTATTTTTAGGTTTCCAAGAGGACATTGAGGTATGTTCTAGACTTTACTAGCTCGGATGTCGGGATAGTTTATGTGATGCTACTTAATCTCTTTATTTTGGTACATATTTTGGTGCTTTGGTTGTAATTTTGTGGAATTATGTTCAAATCATGCATGTTTTGTATTTTTAATTCTTTTATATAAAGTTTTTGTGATGTTTGGGATTTTTACCACATTATCTCCCAATCTTGTTTTCATTAAAAATGGTAATGCCTTCAATATGGTGTGAGATTCTATATCCTTGGTGCTAATTTCCACTCTCGGGCCTATTGAAGGCGAAACATGGGGGGAATTAACTCTTCTTAATAATGAAGAAGTCTTGTTGTGAGGGAATGGTATCAAAGGGAAGTTTGAATTATAGGATTTAGTTTGGAGTTTGTCATAGTGAAGAATACATGAGATGGTTGGGAAATATTGTTAGGAAATCTTTATACATGAAATAAGACCAGGAACACTGGCTAGGAAATAGGATTCCCCCCCCCCATGATCTGATGCAAGGACTATGAGCCTACCGAACGATGATTTGAAGATATACTGATTACAAGGTAGAGACTCTAGGGAAGGTACATAAATTATAATTATTTGTGTTCTTATATGTCTTGGGTGTTTTGGGAATTTAAAATAATTAAATAGTTAAAATGAAATTAAAAGAAAATTTCCATACTACTGAGGCTTAGGAGTTCCTTGTTTTCCATTTATAGCTATGTCACTCAGACATCACCTATGTCTGGTATGAGCAGTTGAAGCACATTATGCTAACCTGGTTGATTTTTTAAGGGTTGATTGAGAGAAGGAATATGACTTGTGGTAGAATACCCCTCAAGATTTATAGTAGAAGACCTTGGGGAAGTACAAAGGTTGTGTTTTAAACTTTGAGATGGAGGGATTGAATAAGGAGTTGGAGATCATCTTTACCTTGATCTGTGATCTGAGAGAGTATTGGTTTTATTTTTTGTTGAGCTTGATGAGGTTAGGACTCATCTCTGTTAGATGCTCTATATTGGGGATAGGGAGGAGAATGATGTTTTGTGGGATGGCATTGAGAATGACTTTTGGGTCGACTTTCTTTCCATGACGATGAAGGATGATAAGATATATGATATATTCTCCCTCTATCATGGAAGTTTGTTAGTGAGGGAACGAGCGATCAAGTTCAAGGATATCCTACACTTTTACTTGATCATCATTGTGGATGATGAGTCTTGGTTGTAGTTTATGTAGGATGAACTCCAGCATTCTTTTCAGTATGAAGCTACTATTTTCATGCTACTAGCATTCAGAGATGTTTAAAAGAAGGGTGAGGTAGTGGAAAGGATTCACTAATTAGGAGGCATGCGGTGAGAGGGGAGTAAACTGAGTTTTTCAAAGGGGAAGGCAGTCAGTAGTAGATCTATGGTGTCAAGACCTTCTAGGTTTCGATCAGTGGGACGTAGGCCTTAGCAGTTCTAGTTCTAATCCCTTGGTCCCTATCCTTTCCCTATGGGACTAGGACAAAGGTGTTATTATTTTAGAGATTGTTTGGAACATAAAAAATTTAGTGCCTAGTTTGTGCTCATCTTATTTGGGGTGGTCAGGTTGAGTTCCTAGCTCAGTAGAAAATTTTTCTGATTAGGCCATTCCAGTAGCAGCAGGGAACCACTCCACCAAGGGTAGATGGTGTGAGAGAAATCCAACCATAGGGAGCTCCTCAGGGACATCGACTAGGTCATGGTCGGGAGGCGGTCGACAACCAAGGGGTATAAGAGTGGGATGTGGGAAGTTGCACTCCGTAGAGGAAGTAGTTTCAATAAGGTTGGAGGCCGTTCTTACTTGGATCCATTTTTTTAGCACTCTTTCTTGTGCTTTATTGGATTCATGAGATTTTCACTCCTTCATTGCACCCAATCAAGCCCATTCTATTGGACAATATATAATGATAAATTATATTCCTCTAATGCTTATCATGCTAGTTAGAGGACAGACTAGTCATTTTGATGTTTTTTGGGGATGTAGACTGATTTTAGGGCCGCATCATTCTAGTGGGAATCTTCTTCTACTATAGATGATTCCATATGATTTCATGCATGGAATTTATTGGTCATTATTTTCTCATTCAATTATTAACTGATTCTGGAAGAGATTTGTGTTGTTTGATATGGATAGCCAGCAAGTAGCTTTTGTTAGTGTGCATAGTTCTCAGGTGGGAAGCCGGTGTGTGGACCCTCTTCTTTCTTTGTTAGCCGAGTTTTCAGAGTGGTTGACGGATACAGAGATGGTGGAGGCTCTAAAAGTTGTTAGGGAGTTCTTGGATGTTTTACTTGAAGTGGTTTTGACTTTATTCCATCGATGTGACCTTGTGTTTTGGATAGACATACATCATGATGCCCATCCGATTTCAATGGATCCCTATCAGATGGAACCATATGTGATATAAGAGTAACAGATTCCGATTGAAAATCGGATCATGAAGGGATTTATTTGACCTTGTGTGTCACTGTTGGGTGCTCTGTTTTGGTTTTAAGTAAAGGTGGATGGTATCATGGGGTTATATACAGACTACCAGATATTGAACCTACTAAAATCCAAGAACAGTAACCCCCTTTTGAGGATAGATGATCGTTTTTGTTAGCTAATTATAGTAGGTTGGTTCTCTAAAATCGATTTGTGATCTAGATATCACCACTTCAGGGTGATTGGGGTGACATATCAAAGACTTCTTTCAAGTGTAGGTATTGACGCTTCATGTTTGTGTTCATGACATTCATTGTCATGAATGCCCCAGTCGTGTTCATGGGGCTCATGAACTCTACCTTCCACATGTTTCTGGACTGGTTCATTATCATGTTCATTGACGACATCTGCATTTACTCGATGATAGAGAAGAAGAATGATGAGCACCTCAGGACATTATTAGAGGTCCTCTGACACCACCATATCTATGGGAAGTTTTCCAACTGCATGTTCTGGATTCGAGAGGTGCACTTCCTTAGAAATTTGGTGTCTTAGTAAGAGATAATAGTGGACCCATCAATGATCAAGGTGGTTGTTTCTTAAGAAGCACCTAAGAATGTAGTAGAGGATTGTATCATTCTTGTTCGGGTAGGTTATTACAGGAGGTTCGTACATGACTTATCTCTAGTTGTAGCTCCATTGACTGCTTTGACCAAGAAGGACCAGGATTTTGTGTGGAGTGAGCAGTTTCATTCATCTTCCATCTATCTCATGGGGAATATGATTAGAGCTCCAGTGATCAGGTTGAAAAATTAATGGGTGATGTTTTAAGTGGTATGTAATGTTACTAATCTTGGATTTGGATGTGTTCTAATCTAATAAAGGAGAGTGATATCATATAGTTATTTGAAGTTAGGTCCCCAAGAACATAAATATGCCACCCATGATCAGGAGATTACAATGGTAGTGTTTGCACTGAAGCTGTGGTAGCATTACCTCATTCAGGAACACTTTGTGGTATTCACAGATCACAAGAGGTTGATGTATATCTTCTCCAAGAGAAACTTTAACTTTCATCAGTGGAGGTGGAGGTAGTTTCTCCAAGACTTCAAATTAGAGACCTCTTACACTGATGGTATGTGAACCATTGTGGCCGACTCCATGAGAAAGAAGTTGTAGAGGGAATTGGTTCTAAAATATGAGAAATCTTGGATGGTAGTAGAGGATTTGGACACATTTTTTCTAGATGTTGGGGTGGATAGTTGAAGATTATATCACTTTTTAATGATAGTAGAGTATTCCTTGAAGTAAAATTTAGAGGATCCTCAGTGGGGAAACATGGAGACTGAAGTGATGTGTGATCACATTGACTAGGGCGATGCTCCGGAAGGATGGTCAAACGATGGTCAGAATTATATTTTCATCGGTGGAAAACTATTTGATTTAGTGGTGATGCATGATTGATTTATCTATGAGTTCCATATATCACCCCTTTCACTACACTCAAGAGTTTTGATGATGTACTTAGTCATGAGTGAACAGTTTTGGTGGCCTAGGGTGAAGCGGGTAGTGGCATTGTTTGGGGTAATGTTCCTAGTCTGTCAAGAAGTGAATGTTAAGCACCATCTTCCCAAATGTCTATTGAATCCTTTAGTTTTCTCTGAGTTGAAATGGGATGACATCTCGATGCATTTCATCATGGGACTACCTATGGATCAGGGAGGATGTTATTTTATTTGTGTGGTGGTGGATTGGCTGACAAAATCACCGCACTTCCTAGCGATCAAGGAGTCGAGCACAGTGGATGCCTTATCAAGTTGGTATGTGGATGAGGTGGTGCTGATTCATGGGGTTTCAAGATCCATTGTCTTGAGTAGGGATTTCCAGTTTACCTCACGAGTCTGGAGGGAACTACAACATGATTTTAGCTCATAGTTATGCCTTAGTACTGATTTTCACCCTCAAACGGATGGGCAAATAGAGTGGACCATTCATACTTTGGAGGATATGCTGAGAGTGTGTATTCTCGACTTCGGGGGTTCATGGGTACAACATTTACCTCTGGTATTGTTTTTTGACAATAATAGTTGTCACCCTACCATTGCCATGGAACCGTTTGAAACCTTCTTAGGGAAACCATGTTGTTCACCATTATACTAGATAGAGGTTGTAGAATAAGCTATCCTTAGACCATATGTGGTGAAAAGAATGATAGTGAAGGTTCTTCTTGAGCATGAGAGAATTAACGACTCTCATGATAGGAAAACCTTTTATGTCGATTATAGGGGGAGGCCCTTGTAGTTAGAGGTTGGGGGCCATGAGTTTTTTATGGCTTCCCCTCAATGTGGGCATTGAAGGTTCAGTGGGGGAAGCAAGATTCCTCTCAGTTTCATATGACCTTTCAAGATTATGGGTCGATTTAGTGAGTTTAATATCAGTTGGCATTTCCCCCACGATTGGGGAGGATCCACAATTTATTTAGCATCCCTCATATTTTTTGATATCAACATGAGGACTCACATGTCATTTACTGGGGATATTTGGTTGTAGAGGATGACACAACATTAGTGAAGTGGTCGGTGGAGATCTAGGACCATCAATAGAATCTGATTCATTGATGTACCAATCCTTTGGTTTGAGTGTTGTGGGGGGTTGTTAGCCCCCAGGAGAGTACTTGGGAGTCTGAGGCACAGATGTCTGTCAAGTACCAGGAGCTGTTTTGAGTTTATCTATTGTCATTTTCTTTATTATTTTATTACGTTGTATTTCTTGACCTTGTTGTTATGAAATAAATTTTTTCCTCTCCTATGAGATGTGAGAAGTCCCAACATAAGGTCATGGGTGGATCGGATCCCTAATTAGGATGCATTAATGCAGATGTGATTATACCTATGTGGGAGAGTCATTACTGACCAAAGTGGAGTGTATCATGACCTAGGGGAAGAAATTCATTAATATGTGTGTCCCGACCATGTGACCTCTGGTTTCTATATAGATGATTGGTGTAGGTGATGTTGGGGATGTTTTCATGTATGTCAAGGTTTTCACTCTAGTTTTTGAACAACATAGGCTTGTTTATCCTTGGGAGGTATCTTACGAGGTTCTTGTTCATACCCCTCCTTTTTTCCATTGGTTGGTTTTAAATTATAGATGGATATAATTTTTTAGAGGTATCAGATGTAATTTCCTAGACCTCTTTGGTCCATTCCATTATAAAAATCCAGTGTTTGGGGTGTTCTGGGGGTGATTATTGACTCATTCTGAAAAGTTTACCCAAAATGTCCATATTTTCTATAGGCATGTTATTTTAAACTATTGGCTATGGAATTTTATTTTGAACTATTGGTGTCGGTGTTTCATTTGGAACATTTGGTGTCGACATGTCCTTTGGAACTGTTGGTGTGGGCAAGTAATTTTGAATTGTCGATGTTGGCGTATCATTTTAAACTATCAGTGCCTGTGTGTCGTTTTGAAATATCGATTCCAGTGAGTCATTTTGAACTTTCAGTGTAGGTGGGTAATTTTAAAATGTCTTTTTCAAAGTTTCCTTTAAAGTTGTCTGTGTCGGTGTGTCATTTTGAACTATCAGTGTCGATGTGTCATTTTGAATTGCCAGTGTTTTCATATCATTATTGATTTTTAGTGTTTTCTTTTTGTTTTTAACTGTCGGTATTGGCATGTCATTTTGTACTGTCAAAGTCGATGTTAATGTCAAAATCTATGTCTACATTAGTGTTAGTGGCAGCATCATTTTTTCCAGTTTTTCTTTTTTTATCAGTTTCACTACTCTTGTAGTTTATTTTATGTAAATAAATTTTAAAGGATTGTTTTAGCATTTATAAAGTCATTACAAAGTATATCAATTATATACTTAAAATCCTAATGATCACTAAAAATTTTAATAGTCCATCCACGTAATCTTAACCACAATATAACTTTAATGGAACTTGAAACCATTTCCAATTAATTTATATAGTATCAAGCTTTTATAAAGTCTAGGTCCTCACATACCTTTTCTCATAGTTCATAGAGAACTCTTATTCCCCAGATGAGTCATGTTTCTGAGCTAGAGCCCTTTTCGATCCAGTTTTTCTTGTAGTTTTCTACTTCTCACTTGACCCCTTGTTTGGCCCAAGGAGGAGTTTTGGTCACCTGTTGTTTTAGGTAATTCTTTTTCATTCATCTCTCTTTAATTGTGTATCATGAAGGGTGGGTTTTGTATTGATTTTTGGGAGATAATTAATGAATTATCTCTTTAACAACAGTAATAAATGATGGGGGAAGATGATGATAAAACGACAATGGGACATATTATGATAATAGAAAAGGGATTGAGGATGGATTATTGGTGAGCACTATTTTATTTTTATTATACATTTTTTCCTGTTATTAAATGGTGTGGCTATAAAGCCTACTAAAAATTATTTATGTTGGTGTCATTTGTAGGAACACAGGTAATTTTCATTTTCTTATTGTTGATACTCTGTGAATGATTATAAAAAAAACCACTTAATCACATAAACATTGTTAAATAAATAGATTCCCCATGATCAAAAATGTTCTATGATTACCCCTATTTTCTATTTGAAATTAAATAATCCCTATTGGCTAAATATGAATATTCTTGGCTTGATGGATTGGTCGTGTGTTGTGTTTTTTTATTTCATTAGTTTTGTGGGTTGTGTGATGTTATTTTCAATATCATGGTTGTGTGTATGGAGGTGGATAGAGAGGATAGTTTTTTGTTTTAGTATGACATGTTTGTGCCAAGGGGCTACTGATTGATTGTTTAGGGAGTGGATGAACTTGTTGGAAGTGGGAAAGCCTTTGGATGTGTTATGGTTGTTCGAGGGGCTGCACCTTGTATTTCTTGTTGTTTTCGGATGGTTATGGTTGGTAGTTTCCCCAATAGGATAGGAATAAATTAAAGTGAACTCCTTAAGAAATAATGAAAAGTAGTTAAATGAAAAAGAGGTTGGGTTTATGATTTGGAAGTGGATGTTTGTGTGGTTGTTCATATAGGGGTTGCAACAAAAGTGTTTCTGGAGGGATGGTTGTTTGTTTTGGGACCTGTAGGTTGGGATTAGTGTTTTTTACCTATATGTATAAATTTTAGTTCCTTGTGATTTTTATTACACACCCCACCCTTGTTGAGGATTATGTGCCAAACACCCCCCCCCCCCCCCATTTCATGTGGGAGGGTGTCTTTCTCAACATCCTAGTGGGTGTATGGATGGATGGTTATAGACATTCTTCCTCACACCCCCTTTCGGGTTCTCACTACTCGAGCACATCTGTCTATGCTGTAATACATTGTGGTTTACTATATCCCAAGATCCTTTGGGAAGGCTGTTTTGTAGATGAGGGGCCTAGGTGTCTGTGGTCCCGGATTTCTTCCCATGTGTCATCGGGAAAAGGCCGCAATATTTTTGGGTGTGAGGTCTGGTTGTTGTGAATCATGTGTCTACGAGCGAGATATGTGTGGTTTGTGTCTCATGTGTGTGCAGACAATTATGTAGTAGGACAACACTTGGTGAAGGTCAGTAGCCTCAAGATGTTAATCATTTGAAATGATAAGTTAACCAGTGGTAAAATTTGTGTGGTGTACCCAAATCATCGATATGTTTATATTATTACATTACTTGTCTTGCGTTATTTAGTGAACGTGCCTTGGTGAGGTTGGGATGGTTAGTATTGTTCCTTCATATGTGTTGTTGGTTTCTATTGTTTTCACAGGGACATTAGTTTGCTTCTCCCACTTGTTCATGAGTGACTTTTGTATCCCTAGAGAGAATAATTATATGCTCACCCTACATTATAAAATTGTTTTTAGGTTTCTAGGACTACATTCAGGACCATTCTAGACTTTACTAGCTTATGAATCAGGATAGTTATTGGGATGCTGCTTAGTCACATTATTTTTTAATATTGTTTGGTTATTTGGTTGTACTTTATGATAAGTACCTTTAAATCATCCATGGTTTGAATTTTGGTTTCATATATATAAATTTTTGGTGTTGTTTTTTTATTTTTACCATCTTATCTCCTAATCCTGTTTTCATTAAAAATGGTATTGACTTCCATTTTGTGTGAGATTATATACCCTTTGTTCTATTCTCTACTCCAGGGCCTATTGAAGGTGGGACTCTGGGGTCATTATCTCTCATTCATAATGAATAATGCAAGTCGTGACATTGAACCATTGTAAAATTTTTATTTAAGAACAATTATGAACCATTACAAATTCTATTATATAAAGGAATTTTTATTTCTCTATGTTTGTTATAAAAAGTAATAATGATTGACTTTCTATTAATTTTGAAATATTAAATTGAGTATAAACATTTTATTTATACACAAATCCATATAATATTGATGTGATAACAAATCACCCATTTTTACATGATATGAGTTACATCAAATAATTGATACAACCAATTCAATGGATAATATTAAAAATATGAAAATACGTTTCTTTAATAAGTGTTTATCAAAATTTAAAGGAAAATTATTTCAAATTAAATAATTATATTAACTCATTCCATTAAAAAACCAACCATTATGTTATTTAAGGATTTCATCGCCGCATTTCCATTGAGGCGCTTTTTCATTATCTATAAGATTATAAAAATGTCTATGATTTATAATATATAGAAAAATCAACAGTAGAAATCATTAGTTCCCTATGATACTGAATGTTCAAAAATCCTTTTATCTCTTATAAAGTAATAACATTGTCATACATGTCAAAAATAAATACTTTTTTACTATATTATGCAATATATCATAACCTAGGTTATTTTAGAAGGTTTTTTATGATTAATTAACACAATTTTATTGTATCTTGGGAAATATAAAATGTGTTTTCCAATTTTGTGGTGTCATTTTGTTTAAAAAATTGATACTCTATAACTAAATGAGATAGATTTTTTAATAAATGATTATTAACCAATGGTAGGTATCCAATGATGCTCAACTATCATCATTGTAAATGGATGTGGGATAAATAATTGATTACAATATTTAAACATATTAGAACTAGTATCATTTGTGATTTTATATGATCATATAACCTAGGATGTGATAGATAAATGATATTGATGCCCTCATATAACAAAATTTTATTAATATCATGTTATAAGTAATATCTGATCAAAATTAATGCATCACACAAAAAATGTGATGTGATGACCAGACTTGGCTCAAAGTTAAAATTTGTCTCAGAAATTGAACATGTATATTCACGTATTCTGGATTATTTATTTTATAAACAAATTTAATCCATATGTCAACTCATGATAGAGGAAGGGTTATAGAAGAGGAAAATTTTCTCAAACAATCACAAGATCTGAGTTATTCCTGAAAGAGTGTGGATTCATAATGAAATTATATAAATTCAAGAATATGTATATAAATATATAATGAAAACATAGAAATGGTTAGTTATATAATGAAAACCTTAAAATTCAATTATCAACAAATTTTTGTAAATGAGGGGTCGATATAACTAAAAATAGAACCCCATGACATATTACTGGAAGTGTTAAGAGTACATGAGGTAGATAAAGAAGATAATATATTCCATAAGATCCAAACTTTGACTCACCCAAACCCCTAGAAATTTTAACCGTGAATATGATTGATTTAATTCTTTTTGAAAGAATTTTTTCATGTTGGATCCATGAAATGTCAAAATTCTAAGGTTGTAGTCGAGTAATTCTAGAAATAATTTTCTAATCCTGATGATTTGAATATATAATTGACTTTATATATAAAATAATTTTATCATCATTTTATGTTTTTAGAGATTCTATTTTTATTTATATGGACATTCTAATTAACCCCATATAATACCCCATATCATATGTAATGGCCCAATAATTGTATGTTGTTCCCTCTTCTCATGCACAAATTTTCATTACATGGAGGGCCCCCATTTAGAATATTATACATGGATCCATTCATTGGTTTGGTTGGGTAAATTGAGGCCAAATCACCATATAATCCAAATAAATTGAATTATTTGTCTATATTAGGGTAGACAATTTCCTAATAAAATTAATAAATTAATGTAAAATTGGTCCATTGTATTAGATGAATCATGTGTTGGATTTTCACCTAAATCCAAATAAAAATAAATCTATATTCATTAAAAGTCCTAAATTATGATTTTCTAAAAAATAATTTAATTATTAAATATTATTCATTAAATTCCCAACCCTTACACTATTCACTATAGAAAAAGTCATATATCCCAATAAACATCCACAAGAAAATAAAAATTTAGTGATTTTAAATGATTAATTTAAAAGTATAATACATAATATTCTTTTATGAAAACAATTTTATTTCAATTTCATTTTCTAACATTAAAATTTGTTCAAAAACATTCATCCATACATGAAAATTGTTTCAACAGAACTTAAAATATGTTTATGAAACTCATCTATCAAGGGTTAAATATATGAAAGTCCTACCATGGGAATCGTAAGATCCTTTCTTTCAAAACAATATATAAAAAAATCTGCATTCATGATAATTTTGAACTGTATTCACTGAGTCTTATGGTCTATGGGTAAAAATTTAAAAATTATGACTACCAAGAAGACTTTTCTCATATCATAAAAATCAAGATCAATCATCAAAACATGGTAGATTTTTTACTCAAAGTACCTAAACATTATTTACCTAACTAGATTCACCATTTTCAAAAAACATGCAACAAGTTATAATAAGTAATGTTTAAGGAAAATTTATCATAATATTTTATTTTATTTTTAGAGAACATGATGTTCGGTGAATAAATTAAATTGATAGTTATTAAAAAAATTGTGAGGTTAAAGACTGTATAAAAATTTATATGATGATGGATTCAATTACCATACACTCTCTATATATTACTTATTTTTTTAAATTATTTTCAATTGGAAAATAAGGAATTTAAATGAGATATACTTGACTTGTAAGACATTCCAAAAAATTTCAATTACACACCACACATCTATATGATGTAACTTCTCCAAATGAAACTTTAATAAATTCAATTATTCTACAAATTAATCAACTATAATCATTATATAAATTCACATGTAATGGAATATAGTATATCATGCTTTTCATACAAAAACAGTTTATCTTTTTACATGGATATGTTATAAATTTCACAAATACATTATTGAGGACTAGAAAGGATTAGTGTCTTTTGAGATGAGATAAAAAATATCCTTATGTAAGATCTTCAATATCTCACATATATATCATTACATAAGTAATATTCATTGACATAAACTACATAAAACTTTCTTCAAAACCTGGGAAAATAAAACAAAAGAGTGTTGAGCTTTGATAATCAGTGATGGTAAACATATGAGATATTAATTAATGATCATTAGAATGTGTAATCTAGGAATAAATGTGTGATGTTATAAACATAACATAAAAATTTAATGATTAATCTATCATATATTATTTACATTAGTTGTGATTTAAATAATTATCATATAAAACAATGGAATCATAGTAGTGAGAAATAATCTGGCATTACCCATGAATCCAAACATAATTTCATATATTTGGGGTACCATAATACACATTGAAACCATTTCATATGACAAGGTTTACTTATGATACAATAAAATAATATTGGATGAGGCATAATCACTTTTTTCTAATATCATAATTGATCTGTAAAAATCACTTGTTTCATAAATATGATCACGAAAATAGACTTGTTTTCCATATAGATACAACACATTGACTTGTTTCACATAGTGGATCAAGCACACTGAATCATTTACCATATTTATCCAATGATACATAAATACTTACCCAATTCATTGTGGGCCTATTTAATTTCTATCCCACATGTCACATAGTGAAAAACCATACCCAAGTGCACTACAAGATCATAAATCATTCACCATATTATCATATTATACCCCATTAAAATAATATTATTTCATAAGAATTTACTCATTTAATCATTTAATAACCCATGGAAAATAAATGGTTTTAGTGAAAAACTCATAATATTAATCATAAACCCTATAGGGAAAATATAATGATGGTATCATTGATTCATATTCCCAAATAAGAATAATTAACATCAAAATATTTTATCATAGATGCAAAATCCTTTAAAAGAGTCACACAAATATTTTATGTGAAAAATACACTTTCCATTCAGAAATAATTTATTTAAATTCCAAATATATCTAACATATAATAGAAAGGTTTATATTAAAAAAGATAACTACAAAATTGTAATTTATGCATTATTTTATTGGGTAGTGATGACAATAGGAAATTCAATTATTTTCAGGTACATTAAAAAATGTTTTCATTCCCATTTTTGGTAAAAAGGTCAAATATACCTCGTTCAAAAAAAATAATTAATATTCATTTGAATTTCATTAAAAAATTATTACATTTTTAAAATGAATTTAAAATATCATTGTAGAAAAGTAAATAAAAAACTGAAAAAAATTATATTGAAGACAATGACAGGGTAGAAAAATGATTTTTGATAGAAGAGAGAAATTATGTATTTTTTCCTTAAAATCATTTTTGGATATTATTTATTCATAGAGGGAAATGAAAGGAAAATATTTAATATATAGATTTATTAAGAGGTTAATAAAAATAAAAATGATTTATCAAATCTAGATCATATAATTTTCTCAAATTAAATTCATGTATAACAAATCCTAATTAAATATGGGTTGAAATGTAATCCCTTTCTTCAAGTATTATCTTTCTTCGCAAAAATTTGAATCTCATGTATAATAAATATTTATTTATTATATATTTATTCCATAACCATAATCATCCACATTTATGCATCAGTTATCCATCATTAATATATTAATTTTCACAATTCAATCAATTGAAAATTTTTATGAAATAATTAATATTGGATGAAAATCATTCTTCCCAATGTCACTGGTTTTTGTGGAAGTGAATATAAATACCATTGGATGATTGTGGAAATGGATTATATAATGTGGATGAAACCACTCAATACATGCTATCATGGTTGGAATTGGATATCATTGAAGGTAACTCTTTATGGGAAATGTTTGTTAAAGTGTGGTATGAGGAAGATTTGAGGGGGTGGAAGGCGATCACGGAGGATTAGTGCCATCACAATGTATTATTGATATAATATAGAAGTTTTACGAGGTATTTTGATTAATTATGGGATATGGATACATATATCTATAAAACATTAGTTATAAACATGAAACAATTCATTTTTAAGGATTTCCTAATCCAACCATATTTCTTAAGGAGGCTAAAATCTATCCAGATTTCCATGAAGCTATCTAGAATCAAGAACAAATGGTCACTTATGATAGAATCATGCTTTTTTATGAAACTGATAAATGTATTCTCATGAGTTCCACATCGAGTAGGAACTATCCTCTTAATTTATGGAATCTGGTTTACACCGTTAGATGTTTGTATTCATGGGATTCTAAGATGAGTTTAAATAAAATTTCAAGAAAGGTAATTTTTTTAATTTTAGACAAAACATAACCAAGAGAGACAAATTTATGGGGACATCCAAAAGTTAGGTGTGGTTTTTTTCATACAATTTTAATTTTTAATAAAGCCTTAAATAGAGATATCCTGGGAAATCTTCTTCCATGGGGAATGGGGAAAGGGGGTTTGGGACTTCTTATGATAGGTGGTGAACATGAATATCAATGGAGACTCAATTCATTGAATTATCAATGCATGGTATAGGGGTTCTGGATAACAAGGGATTGATATGAAGGTGTCTAGATTTGTGTTTGTAGAAGCATGATGGATTAATTAGGATTCTAGAAAAACAAAATGGAAGATATTATGAAAACTATTATTTTCTTGGTGTGGGATAGGCTGTTTTTGGCATTGTGGGGGAAGGTTTAATAAAATATTTATCATTAATGATATATAGTTTACGATCCTACATGAACATGGAAGTCAGTCATAATATCTAGGGAATATGGGTCTGATGGGAACCTCTTATTGTAGGGTTAAATTAGAATGTATATGGTCCATATCTTGATCAAAAATTGAGAGGTGTTATTTTTGTGAGAGATTTCAAGGTTTTGATGATTCTTGGATTCAACTCCTTTATTGGTGTAAGTAATTACATTGGTGCATAGGAAAAATCCTTGTTCACTGGTATTTGATTAGGTCATCACATTAGCACCCAAATTTACAAACATGAATCAGATTTTTCTATATTGGTCAGGTGCCTCCGAGAGAGGGATTATTTACCTATGGAATGGTTTATATTTTTAAAAAATTTAGAAGTAAATAAATCATAATACTCATGTTTGGTGTATCTGGATAGAAAGGAATTTTTCGGCATATGGGTTATCCAAAAAAAGGTGTCCTTGAGAGAGATTGATTCTTTACACAAGTTTGGGGTCCTTATCAAATAATTTTATCCACATTTTTAAGAATAATTCCCTCGATATTCATTAACTTTACCAACCATCAGTTCTTATATCCTTGTATTCTTGCATTCTTACATGCTCATCCTAGATAAAAAATTTAACTTTAATTACTATAATTAAAATTATTATTCTGGGAGGTCTTATTCATTTTTCAAGCATGATTCATCTCAAAAATCTAGGTTATTATATTATGAATATGGTTTCATCATCATAAGAATTTTATTAATGATCTTAATTTAACATATATTCATTATATACATACATATATATATATATATATATTTAGATTCTACTATATATATATATATTTAGATTCAACTATAAAATATATATATATGTATACATATATAGAAAAGTTAATATCATCAAAGTAATAGTAATTTGAGTATTTTTATTATTTTAAAAATAATTAATAAAATGTTATTATAATAAAATACTATAATTATCATTTTAAGAACTATAAATAATTTTGGACTTTTAAAATAACATTAATGTAATGGAATTTGAATAAAAATATTCAAAAAATCTCTAATTTGTTACATTAATCTATAAAATTCATGGAACACAATTATTCACCCAAATTATGTTACATTTAACAATTTTTATAAATTAATTTTATGGATATAATAATTGAATCTATATTGTTCCTTTGTTTCATAAGGGTATAAGTTAATTTTTATGTCATTGAAAATAACAAATAAATTACTATGATAAAAAAATAAATCAATCTTTCAAATTAACAAATATAATAAATCGAAACTTATTTTTATACTTATATGAAAAATATAAAGATACTAAATTCTTGAGGGAGGAATTTTATGATTAATATTTATTATAATAATATAAAGGTCATAATAAATGGGAAATGGAATGAAGTTTCCATACAGTCAAGTATAGATTGAAATAGATGGACTCAACTCATCAAATATGATAAAGTCAGGTGTTAGATAAAGATTAAATCCTTATTCTAGTATTTTATCAGTACTTTTTCCATTTTACATTTATCAAGGAGAAAAATATTCCCTAAGGTTACTATTCATAATGAAAAAAAGGAAAGAGATCTATTTCAAACTATTATCCGCATGATTCCAAATATGAAATAGTTTTTTCCATATTCATTTTATATTATTGGTGGAAATTATATTTAAAAGAAGTGTGAAAAACAAGATGAAATTCCATTTTCATAAAATCACATTTTTATGAAAACAAATTGTACTTATAACATTACTACAAAACCAATATAAGAATATTATAATATATAAATGAATTTATATTATATAAATTCCATTAAAATTATTCAACAATAGTAAATATTTTTATTTATTAATATAAAAACACATTCCACTCAATAAAATCTAGAAAAAATAACTTTATTTACTTTCAAATGATGTTTAGTTCCATTTCTAAAAAATTGATAACTAATGGATAAAAAATATACATTTATAAGACATAAATTTATCATAATTTATTTAAACATATTCGTATCTAATAAACCAATTATAAATTCCTATCCTTAAACATAACATAATCTTGAATTAAGATAATAATTCACAATGATAATATTTTCAGGTTTAATGTTTTATATAATTAGGCCATAAATATTACATTACATCTCAAAAATTATAAAGTAGACACTTCTACCCCATTTCTATTTTTTCATAAAATGAAAAATATTAAAAAAAGAAACATGTCTAGTTCCATATTTTAGATAGCATGACTTCTCCTTGATCCCATACTTGACCCTATTCATCATTATGTCCTATGAAAAACATTTCAACAACATGGGACGAGCATAAAAAGCTCAGTAATGGATACAAAATGAAAGAAAACTGTTAGTTTTTTTTTCAAACAAAAATTAAACATTGAATACATATCATAAGTAATACTTTTCACCATTATGAAGTATTAAATACTATTCACTGAATAAAAGATCATTTCATACCATTTTGTAACCAAAATATTACAATAAAACCCATAGAAAGCATACATAACATATAAAGTTAACATGAGACATAAACATACTTAAATGGAATAACCATGCGGTCGAATTCCACACATATCACTAAATGGAATATCCATATAGCCAACATCTATACCTAATGCATTGGAGGTTATAACGTAACCAAATAACCTGGTTTATCACTGCACCGCCTGTCATTTGTTTTATCACGTAACCCCCATCAAATGTTCAAGTACCATTATAAAATCATAACACATATTATATTTCGAATATAAACATTTCACTAATGAAATTTTGTTTTTAATAACAAGAAATAATTTCAAGATATTTCAAATAATCAATCAATTTCAAAAATCATTTTCAATAAAAAAACACCCAAAAACAGAATAAGGAGTTTCATTTTTAATTTTATAATAAACATTAAAAATTATAGAGGAACCCAAATTACAATTATGCTGGTAGAGAGGTCATTGTCACCGCAAATGTTAAAAACATACCTTTTTTCATTTAGTTAAATGATTCGTAAAAAAATATTCCATTTGAATAGAATTAAATTTCAATTGTTTTATGTTAGGTCCACTAGGATAGATACCCTGAGAGGGGAGGGGGTGAATTAGGGTATAACCGATTAAAACAACTGCCCCTTTTGATCTTGTTTTTCTGTTAGAAAAAACCCTCTTCTCTCTCCTTTTTGATGCAGAGTATGAGAAAATTTTAAAGCATGCACAAGACACATCGATTTTTACTTGGTTCACCCTCACTGGGCTACATCCAAGAAGCATACACCGATAGTGTGCCGATGTACCAATTCCACTATATGCACACTATTGTTTACAAGTTCTAAGTGGACTCACTGTCCCTCCTAGTTTACAACCACTCACAATTTGAGAACTCACTACTCTCTCAACTGAAGTGAGCTCACTGCTTCTTCAGAAGATCCACTCACAGTTTATAGACCTGTAGGTCTCTTCATTTTCATGAAATAATGAATCCTCAACTGTTGATAGATGATTTTTTGAAGTCCAAATTTCATCCACTGATGAATAACCTTTTTCCACTGAACACTGGGAAATTCCTTTGGAAAAACCTTCGCAAAGCACCCTACATCGCAAGACTCCCAATTTTGAAAATATCAAACAAGCCTTCGCGAAACTCCTTACTTTTCACGAAGCACTCTCGTGAAGCACTATCGCGATGCTCAAGTCGTTTGCAGAGCAACTTCCCTCGTGAAGCTCACTGAGCCAACGCAGAGCGCACAAATTTCGCGAAGCTACAATAGTCGTCGCGAAGCTCTTCTTTCGCGAATCACAAAGGCTACGCGAACTACCTTCAGGAAACAAGAGCGAAAGATATTCTTTGAAGATTCTCAGCTTCTCTTGAGGGGGTTGACCTCTATTTATAGGCGATTCCACTGACCCTCGACCCTTCTACGTGAAGTCAGCGCCATGTCATTGCCTATCGTGAAGCTCCGAAGTTTCCGCCAAAAATCTGTCCAAATCGTGAAGCACTACGGCAATTTTCTGATCGCGGAGCGTGTCATAATCGCAGAGCATTCCATCATTTACTTCACGCCACCTCCGTGAATCTCCCTCACATTTCCTTACAACTCTTCCGTTCATGAATCTCGTCGTAACCGCGAAGCATCACCGCCTCTATTCTTCTGTTCTTCGCGAAATCCAAACCATACATCCTATCTTCACAAAATTCATGCCTTTTCCATTTTAAAAAATGATCTTCAAGAATATCCTCTTTTCGCGATGCTCACCGAACTCCAAATTTTAGACCCCAAAAATTTGGCAAACACTGGGAAAAAGCGTCACCTTGTACTGCTCTTTTTTACCACCTCCAGATCATTTTTTCCTTTGTCATTGTTCTTTGTCAACAAGGATTGTCAACAACTTCTCTGGAACTCGAAAATTCTTCATAGAAACCTGCCTTGTCAAGAAACACAATCAACCCAAAAAAAACTACAATATTACCTATAGGTATTTTTTCCCAACATTTTATTATATAGATTATAAAATAAGGAGGCGTATATTATCAAAACATACCTCAATGAGAGGATATTGAGATGAAGTCCCTTACCTCATGTCTGACACGACACGTTCGTTCATTAATTTTTTGAATCATAAAATTAAGTTAATTTCTAATTTATTAGGAACCCTTTTCAATTTTAATATTCCTTTTATATTAGTTATTATCTTTCTATGACAATTAGTTAATTAATTTAGTTCAAATCGAAAAAAATTTCGATGTTCAGAACCTGAGTTAAAAATGAACTTGTTATAATTATAAATTGTCCATGTGATAAAAATTCCATTATTTCCATAATAATATTATTGATTTATATATCTTATATATCATATATGTTTATTATATATGTATTTAGAATAGTCCATATCATTTGGATATATGAAAATGATATGCATCGTTTATGGAGATCGTAAGTTGTACGTACGCATGAACGCTACATCCATTTCATTTTAAAAAGAATGAAAACCAAATGATACTTAAGTATTTTATTATTAAAATGTAATATACTATTTTATATATGTTATGTAAGTTCATTAACACCACCCTTTATACATTCCATGTATGGTAAGAATGAGTCATATCATTTTGAGGGGTTGTAATCCGTACTTCCTCAAATGAAATTATCATATTTACCAATCATGGAAATGATAAAGGTATGGTATAAATGAAAAATACAGAAGAATTTAGAAAAAATAAACATAATATATATCATATATAAAAATAGTGATATCATAATGGCCACCATTATAGGTGGTTGGAGATATTTGAACAATCATCGTTTCGTAAGGTAGTAGTTCGTCCTCCACAGAAACAGTATGTTTGTGTCCATTAGATAGAGGATTGTGGAAGTTTAATTCGAATAATTCAAATAAAAACAACCCAGTATATTGAGTATACTATGTTTTTCATAATATAATGTAATAAAAATAGTATAAGGGGTAGGAGAAGTAAAATAAATGAAAATAACTTAAGAGAAGATGTCACCATTAAATCGGGTATCTCCCTTTGGTTTTAACCAAAAGATTTACTTGAATTGCCTTTTTCCATGGGAAGTATTTATGGAGATATAGTGGGATATAGGGAGAAAAATTCGGTAGATTTTGGATTATCCAAGTGGCATTATAGGTGTTAGTAATGGGTGAGAGGTTATGGCTTTTAATAAGGGGGCGGAGGTTCCCTTTATGAATGTTTGAAAATATTATTTTATTGTATAATGATTTTCGGTTTCTAATGGTCTAAAACTTACTAAATTCTAATATAAGATGAATATTATTAGAAATACTATCATCAAATAGGTTTTATACAAGTTTTGATTTCATATTTAACCTTATCGTTTAGTTTTAACCCTTAGTTAACTAATTTGACTCTTACCAGGTCTTCTTGTGTATTCACTATATATGGTAAATATAGTTACTATAAAATTACAATAGAACCACAAGTGTTTCATTAATAACATTTGAAACCTTTTCTAAGTCATTTGGACGAATCATAGATTTTTAGAATTATTTTATCATTTAAGAAAATATTGATTGATTTAAAAACTCATTTTTGTCAATTAAAATACTATGTATATCATGACTTTTAAAAATTCTATAAAAAATTAATTCTTTGGAACAACCTACAATAATTAAATAATAAAAATTCATAATAATCATTAAAATTCGTTTATGGCATAAAAAGATTAAAAATAAATTTATTTTTACATTTATAATCTCATTTATTTAAAACATTCCTTAATAAGGTAATCACTACATCATCATTGTGTCATAAATAAATAACTTTATTTAATATATAATAATTATAAATTAAATACCATGATTTAATGAATCTTTTTATCTTTCAAATTAATATTTATAGTTGAATACGTCACTTATATGACCCCATATAAATTTTTTTACTAAAAGATGTATGTTTATGTTACTTTTTTCATTAGTTTAAATTAATTAATATAAAGTGTCCTTATCACTCCCAAGTGGATCTGTTGGGTCCCCAAAAAGACCCATGGATTCACATGGTCGAATATGTATTATCCAATAGTTTTAGTACACTTGTTAGGGTAATTTAATATTATTATAATAGTATTTGTTTACCCTTATTTACCATATTTTCCCTTTAATCATGGTAAATAAAATATTTACTAAAATAAATATTCGTAATGTCTAAAAAAGGATACATATTTTCAAAATTTGGACCTCATGATTCAAAATATAAAATAAATTTTTCCAAATTCAAAACACAAAAGTGACATAAATCTATTTAAAATTAATTCTCATTGTCAAAACAAAAAGAGTGTTTTCAATAAATAATAACTATCAAAATATTGATACTTGTTTATGTCCAATTTCAAAGTGAAATCACATATAATGACTAAACATGGAATAATTGGTAAAAAATTATCTAATTAAACTTTAAAATTAATTAAAAATATAATATAACCATATAAATAAATTAGATTAAAATCCAGTTTTGAATTAAAATACTGTATTTTGCATTATTTATTAAAAAATGATCTTTATCAGAAAAATACCAAAATTTCATCCAAAGTAATTTTGATGTCCCAATTCTAAATAAGAATTTTATTTTGTGAAATATAACATATAAATGTGAGAAAAACTAGATTTAAAAAGGGTTCTCTATCAAAAGGCGGTAAAATGACCTTTTAAAGAATATTAGAGTATTTGTGCTTAAAATCAGATTCTTTCTTATTTTAAGCTTCTAAAATTTATTTGATAAGTGTAAAAACATTTAACAAACTTGTATAATCATATTTTAGGTATTTCTGTTCATTACCTCCAATAAAACAACTATGAGTTAATTACCATTTAATGTAATAATATTATATTAATATTTTTCTCTATAAATCAACATTGTGTGCAATATAGGTTTTCAAAGAAACCCATTGTTGCACATCAGGAATTCCATCATAGCATCCCCTTTAAAGTAAAATTAATATTAAATTTATAAATATTAATAAATATTAAAATATCATTTCCTTTATTAACCTGGGATGTTACATCCTTCCCCCTTTTGGAAATTGTGTCCTCACAATTTTATTCACTTATCAAATAAATGTGGGTATTTATCCCTCAGAGCCTTTTCAGATTCCCACATTGCATCTTCAAGAATATATTTTTTCCACAAAACAATTACCTGATGAAATTATTTATTCCTCAACATTTTCTATCTTTGGTCAAGAATCTAGACTGGTTGTTCCTCATAAGAGAGATTCGCTTCTAACTGAACTACCTTTAGACTCAAAACATGAGATGGATCTGGCATATACGTTCTCAATATGGAAACATGAAAAACATTGTGTACCTAGGATAAACATGGAGGTAAAACCACTCGATATGCAACTGATCTAACTGTCAGAAAGATTTCTCAAGGCCCAATGAACCTCAAACTAAAATTCCATTCTTACAAAAATGAATCACACTTTTCCATTGAGAATCTTTGAGAAAGAAATGATCACCTATCTCGAAAGAAATATCCTTCCTCTGGTTATCCTCATAACTTTTCTACCTTCTATGAGATGTTCTCTTCTGCTTCTAATTAAACTGAAATTTTATTTCCATCTCTTCTTCCAATTTTGGTCCCATCCATTTCCTTTCACCAATATCATCCCAAAAATATGGAGTTCGACACCGGTTTCCATTCAATGCCTCAAATGGAGCCATCTGTATACTGGAATGAAAACTGTTATTATAATAAAATTTAACCAAAGAAAGATGTTGGTCCCAAATTCCCTAGTAATACATTGATCAAGCATGTAACATATCTTCTAATTCCTGAATTGTTCGTTCTGACTGCCCATCTGAATTTGGATGATAACATGTACTAAAATTTAATTCAATACCAAATTGATTCTAAGGCATTACCAAAAGTTAGAGTAAATTTGGGATCACGATCAGATACAATGGAGAGGGGAACTCCTTGTAACATGACTATCTCATTAACATACAACCAGGAAAGTTTATCAAGAGGCGAAGTATCTCGAATAGGAAGGAAATGATCAGATTTATTCAATCACACAGATTGCATTGTTACCTATAGAAGTCTTCATTAATCCCACAATGAAATCCATGGACACATTTTCCCATTTCCACTCTGGCACTGGTAAAGGATGAATCATCCCTTTTGGAATCTTCTACTCTACTTTGACCTATTTACATGTCAAACACTTCATAGTAAAGTCATTAATATCTCTTTTTATTCCATCCCACCAGTAATACTCCTAAAGATCTTTGTATATCTTATTACTACCAGGATGAACTGAAAAACAGAAAACTATGAGCTTCACATAAGAACTCATTCTTCAACTGTGAATCATAATGCACACATAATCTCTTTACAGATCTCAAAACACAGTCTCTATAAATGTTAAATTCAGTTAACTTACCATTCATAACCTACTCTGCCTTTTTTTGCAACTCACTGTCTTCCTTCTGCGCTTTCTTAATTCTGTTTGATAAAGATGATTTCACTGACACTTAAAAAAACATGGGAATTTATTGCACCAAAATATTCTATTCTAAAGTTAATAAAATCATTAATCAAAGGATCTTGTTCCAAATGTGACATGGTTAATGTATCATTAATTTTTCGACTCAAAACATCATCCACTTCATTTGAATTTCCTGGATGTTAATGGATCGCAAAATCATAATACTTGATTAATTCTAGCCATATCCATTGTCTCATGTTCAATTATTATTGATTTAATATATAATTTAAATTTTTGTGGGCAGTATATATCTCACAATTTACTCCATACAGATGATGCCTACAAATTTCTAAAGACAAAACAACATCAGTTAATTCCAAATCATGTATAGGGTAATTTAACTCATGAGGTTTCAACTAACATGAATAATCCTCAATTAACTGATAAATATGCATTAAGAAACAACCAAGTACATTCAATGAAGCATCACTATAGATATTAAAATCACCGTCTCTATAAGGAAGTTCCAAAACTAGATCATTCACCAATCTTCTTTTCAATTTCTGAAAACAATCATTACATTATTTTATCCAAATGAACTTAATACCTTTTCGAGTTAACATAGTCATTGGGATAGATAACCATGAGGAATTTTCAACAAACCTCGGGTAATAACCTTCCAAAACAATAAAACCACATATATTGGTTACATTTTTGGGTCATTGCCATTTTTCAACAACTTTTGTTTTAACAGGATCAATAGTTGTGCCATTTTTTGAAATAATGTGACCAAGGAAAGAAATTTGTTGTAACCCAAACTCACACTTTATGAATTTACCATACAGTCTCTTTTCGTTTAAGGTTTACAAGACAAACTATAAAACATTTTCATTTTCCTCTTTAATTTTAGAATAAACCAAAATATCATAAATAAAAACAACTACAAACTTATCCAAGAATTCACAGAAAATACTATTAATAAGATCCATGAATACAACAGGTGCATTGGTTAACCCAAAAGGAATAACTACAAATTCATAATGTATATATTATGTATGAACCGCGGTCTTCATAATGTTTGCTTAATTTACATTCAATTGATGTTACCCCTTCCTCAATTCAGTCTTTGAAAAATACTGAGCTCCCTAGAGTTAATAAAACAAATCATCAATACGAGGAAAAGGATACTTGTTCATAACAGTGATGTTATTGAATGATCTATAATCAATGAAAAGTCTAACTGAACCATATTTATTTTTTACAAACAAGATAGGATCACCCCATAGTGATGTGAAATGTCAAATTAAACCTTTATCTTATAACTCTATCAATTGCTTCTTCAACTCTAAAAGTTAAATCTGATCCATTTGATAAGGGGGTTCTGAAATTGGATTACCATCAGGAACTAAGTCACCAATAAATTCAACTTCTTGATCATTTATTGTACGAGGAAACTCCTAAAAAATAAACGTACTCATTCATTACTGGCACATAATTAATCTGAACAATTCCTTTTTTTCAACAATATGTTCAAGGTAATATTCATTCTCATCTTTTACTATTTTCTCAGCTTCCTGATATGTTATCAAAAGTAAGGGTACATTCTTATACACAAACTAAAAATATTTTTGAAAAGAAACCTCTTCAAAGATACTGTCAATATTAGCATGAAAAATTGAAAGTCAATCCATTCCTAAAATAACATCAAACTCTAATAGAGGAAAAACAATAGAGTTTTTAGGTAGATTCTTTCTACACACAAGGACATGAATGTTCTTATAATTTTTTTTGTCTCAAAATTTCCACCAGGTCTTTTTACCATAAGTTCAGGAATCATATCTTGAGATAGAATTAAAATTTATAAGAAAACTTCTCAGAAATGAATGAATGTGTAGACCCTGAATCAAACAAAATGTTGTCAAAATCTGAATAAACAAACAATATACCTGATACTACTTTATTGGATGACCCAACATCTACTAAAGTAATTGAAAATGATTTCACCACCCCTTTATGCTTGTAGTCAGGATACTTTCCCTTAGTTAAGTTCTTCGTTGGTCACTAATTTTCATAATGAACCATTTCATTGCACTTAAAACATCTTACCGCTAGCTTTTCATTTTCAGCATGATCATATTTCTTAGAATTATGAGCAATATTACAAGACATACCACATTGGAATCACTTTACAGACTTCGATAAACATTCTATAGGATTCTTTTTAACACACTTCTCACAAGATGGATATTTAATTTTCTTACCTCCAGGGTTATTTGATGAATTAATTACCATTGCCTACCAACTAGACCACTTATTTTGTTTTCTCTCTTGTAACACCTGATCATCAAAGAAATCAATTTCTACCTTCTCGAAACATCTGATAAGTTTCTAACAGGTTTTGAATTCATGGGAGTCTAACGATCTTTGATATCATAGCTCCAGTTTTGAGTAAAATATATTTATCTTAATATTATGATCTTAGATGAAATTTAGAGAATACCTTTCCATTCGAGTGAATTTTGCTTCATAAGAAGACGCTGAGTCATCCTCATGCCTTAATTATAAGAATTTTTGTCCATCCTAAGACAAACCAACTTAGGATAATATTTCTCAAGAAACATACCTATGATTTCATACAAATCAAGAGCATAAATATCCTCACTATCCCTGATATTTTTCACCATCAAAATTCATTGGTTAGCTTCACCTTAAAAATGGTAAATAGTGAGACTAACATTTTGATGTTCTTGAAAACCCCATGACATCGAAAATATTTTCTAGAGCTATAATCCACCCTTCAGCTAGCACAGGGTTAGATGATCCTTTGAATGATGGGGGATGTTGCCTCATGAAATGCTCCACTACAGACATGTTCATATGTGGTTGATTTGGTTAATCTCATTCATGGATACCTCCAACAGTTATAGACTGAGTAAACTATTTCATCCCTATAAAAACTGTTCAATTCCGATTCTGACTATCTCATGTTGCTGATTTGGAAGGTTGTCTTCCTCCGGATGTCGTCCCACCATAGCTACCATGTTTCCTCTGCGGAAAACCATTCTTAACATAGAAATATCTTATGTGAAGAAACATGGTAATCTTTAAATTCTATATCATTTCAAACATACCCTTAATTAATTTATAGACATTAATTTCACAATATTCTAATGCCTAAAGTTTCCAAAAACAGACCTGTGATACCAAATGTAAGGCCCCGCCATTAAACATTGCATAATTTTGAATTATTTTAACAATTAAAATTGAGGATATTTTTAGGTTTAGTGTTTTAGAGAATTAGTCCATAACTATTACATTACATCTCAGAAATTACAAAGTAGACACTTCTACTCAGTTTCTATTTTTTCATAAAATAAAAACTCTTAAAAAAATAAACATGTCTAGTTCCATGTTTTAGACTGTATGACTTTTCCTTGATCCCATATTTTACCCTATTCATCTTTATGTACTGTGAGAAACATTTCAAACACTTTTATGACGATAAAAATCTCAGTAAGGGATACACAAAGAAGGAAAATTGTTATTTTTTTCCAAACAACAAGTAAACCACGAATACTTTATCATAAGTAATACATTTCACCTTTATGAAGTATTAAATACTCTTCACTAAATAAAATATCATTGTTTACCCTTTTGTAACCAACATATTACCATAAAACCATAGAAATCATACATGACATATAAAGGTAACATGGGACATAAACATACTTAAATGGAATAATTATACGATCAAATTCCACACATATCACTAAATGGAATAGAAATACGGCCGACTTCCATACCCAATGCATTGGAGGTTGAAATGTAACCACCTATCCTTGTTTATCACAGCACGACCCTTCATTTGGTGTATCAAGTAACCACCCATCAAATCTTTGAGTACCATTATAAAATCATAACACATAATATATTTAAAATATAAACATTTTACTAATAACATTTCATTTTAAATCACAATAAATAATTTTAAGATACTTGAAACAATAAATCCATTTGAAAAATAATTTTCAATAGAAAAACACCCAAAAACATAATAATGGCTTACCATTTTGATTTAAAAAAACATTAAGGCTTATAGAGGATGCCAAATAACAATTATGGTGGCGGAGAGGTCATTGTCACCCCAAACATTAAAAATGTTCTTTTTTTCATTTACTAAAATGCATCGTAAAAAAATATTCCATTTTAATAGAATTAAAATTAAAAGGGTTTTATTATATACCTTATAAAAGAAAGAAGTTCATATTATCAAAACATTACTCAATAAAAGGATATTGTGATGAATTCCATTACCTCATGTCCAACTTGACCTGTTCGTTCTTTAGTTTCCTAAATAATAAACATAAGTTAATTTCTAATTGTTTAATAACATTTTTCAATTTTATTATTCCTTTTATATCACTTATTACCTTTCTATAACAATTATTTAATTATTTTAGTTCATATCAGACATTTTTCGATGTTCGGAACTTGAGTTAAAAATGAACTTGTTATAATTATAAATTTTTCATGTGGTAAAAATTTCATTATCTCCATAATGATATTCATGATTTATATATCATATATATAATATATATCTAGTATTTATTTATTTATAATAGCCCATATAATTTGGATATATGAAAATAAATGCACCGTTCATGGAGACGGTAAGCCATACGTACACATGAACGCTACATCCATTTCATTTTAAAAAGAATAAAAACTAAATGATAAATATTTATATTTTTATTACATTATAATATCATATTTTATATGTGTTATGTATGTTTATTAACACCATCATTTATATGTTCCATGTAAGGTATGAATGTGTCGTATCATTTTGAGGGGTGTGGTAGTCAACACTTTTTCAAATGAAATTATCATATTTACCCACTATGGAAACCATAAAAATATGATATAATTAAAAATACATAATCATAGAGAAAACATAAACATAATATATATCATATAAAAATACAGTTCCATCATAATGGCCACCATTAGAGGTGGTTGGAGATATTTGAACCATCATCGTTTTGTGAGGCAGTAGTTCACCGTCCACAGAAATAGTTTGTACGAATCCATTAGATAGAGGTGTGTGGAAGTGTAGTTCAGATAATTCTGATGAAAACAACCTAGTATATTTAGAATACTGGTTTTTTCAAAAATGAAACAAATAAAAAGAGTTTAGGGGGTTGGAGAAGTAAAATAAAATAAAATAACTTAAGAGAACATGTTACCTTTAAATCGGGTATCTCCCATTGGATTGAACCAAAAGGTTTACATGAATTAACTTATTCTTATGGGAATGCTTCTAGGAGTAATATAGGGATCTTAATTTGTATGATTTTGGATGTGCCAAGGGGCTTGACATGTATGATTAATGGGTTATAGGTGATGGATTTTTATAAGGGGGAGGAGGTTATCTTTAGGAAAGTTTGATCATATTATTTTATTATATAATTATTTTATGTTTCTAAAAGTCCAAAACATATTAAATTCAAAGATAAGATGTCCGTTATTTTAAATACTCCCAACCAATAGGTTTTAGACAAGTTTTGGTTTAAAATTTAATCATATCATTTAGTTTCAACCTTTAGTTAACTAATTTGACTCTTGTCGTGTCTTCTTGTGTATTCACTCTATAAGGTTAATATATTGGATATAAAATTACAATACAACCATAAGTGGTTCATTAATGAAATTTTAAACCTTATCTAATTTATTGGGACGAATCATATGTTTTTAGGATTATTTTATCATTTAATAAAATATTGAGTGATTTAAAAACCCATTTATGTCAATTTAAATACTATTCATATCAAGACTTTTAAAAAATCTATAACAACATAATTATTTTGAAAATCCTTAAATAATTCATATATAACAAGTCATATTTATCAATAAAATTCTTGTATGGCATAAAAAGTTTCAAAATAATTTAATTTGAACATTTATAATCTCATTTATTTAAACATTCATTAATAAGGTAATCACTGCATCATCATTATGTCATAAATAATTTTTTTTATTACTGTATAAAATTTATAAATAAATTTTATGTTTTAGGAAATCTTTTTATATTTAAAATTAGTATTTATAGACTAATATATCACATATATTACCCCATATACAACTATTTACTAAACTATATATGTTTATGTTACTTTTGCCTTTACTTTAAATTAATTAATATAAAGTGTCATTACCACTCCCATGTGCCTCTATGGGGTGCCAAAATCGACCCAAGTATTCCAATGGTCAGATATATATCAACCAATAATAATAGGACACATGTTAGGGTAATTTAATATTATTATAATATTATGTGCTTACTCTTATTTACCAGATTTACCCTTTAATCATGGTAAATAAAATATTTACTGAAGTAAATATTCATAATGCCTAAAAATAAAAGTTACCTATATAAAAAAATTACCTCCTGATTCAAAATATAGAATTGAATTTTTAAATTTCAAAACACATATGTGACAGAAATTAATTAGAATTTAATTCTTGTTCTCAAAACAAAAAAGCATGTTTTTAATAAATAATAACTATCAAAAGATTGATACTTATTTATGTTCAATTTCAAAGTGAAATTACTTACAATGACACACATTATATTAATTGGTTAAAACATAATATAATTAAACTTTAAAACTAATTAAAAATATAATCTAACCATATAAATAAATTAGATTAAAAGCCAGTTTTGAATTAAAATGCAGTATTTTGCACTATTTATTAAAAAATGAACTTTATCAGAAAAATACCAAAATTTCATCCAAAGGAAAATTTGATTCCCTGATTCTAGAACAGAATTTTTTTTTTTTTAAATAGAATATATAAAAGTGAAAAAAACTAGATTTAAAAAGGTTTCTCAATCAAAATTTGGTAAAATGACCTTTTAAGGAATATTAGAGTATTTATGCTTAAAATCAAATTCTTTCTTATTTTAAGCCTCTAAAATTTATTGTAAAATTTTAAAAACATTTAAAAAACATTTATACTCATATTGTACTTATTTCTATCCATTCCCACTAATATAACGTCTATGAGTTAACTACCATTTAAAATAATAATATAATAATAATATTCTTCAGTATAACTCAATGTTGTGTGAAACGTAAGTTTTCAAAGAAACCCATTGTTGTGTATCAGGTACACCATAATTGCATCTCCTTTAATGTAAAATTAATATTTATTGCATAAATATTATTAAATATGAAAATATCATATCCTTTATTTACCACGGTTGTTACACCAATGGCTATGAGATAATTTTATACTTTATTATTGTTCATTTGATCTTAGGGTTGAGTATATCACAAGATATCGAAGAAATTGATATTTTTCAGTGATAAATATATTATAAAGTATTATTTTGTTATATTATCCCATACTTAAAATAAATTATTTCATTGATATAATATCGGTCTAATTCAAAAAGGTGAAGAAATATCTATGTCATCACATCATCTAGTTGCTAAGTTGCTTCTTCAGGGTGGATACTTAGAAAACATCATGACATCATAGAGATTCAGTGGACGTACCAAAAAATAAGCTACTATCCCAATACAATCATGAATTTCAAATAGAATAATTTTTATACTTCTCAAAATTCCCTTATTTTCAAATATCATGTCTATATTTCAAGGGTATATTAATTGTAATATATTTTCACTATCTTTGATATCCATGTATTTCTGTTGATTTTCAGCAAAACGTTTCTATTGGATCTAATCTACTCATATGTATTGTTGATATATCTTACTTTCTCTGTCCTTTCCTCAACTAGATAAGGTTCCCATTACTTTATTTCTCCAACTTCAATCCAGCATGTTGTATTTCTACCCTTCCTTCCATATATTGATTCATAAGAAGATATATTAATTCTTGGGTTAATGATATTATTGTAAATAAAACTAAACTAGAGCATGGTGTTGATAATAACCACCATTTAATTCCATAGAAAAGATCTCAATATATCCTCTTGGGTTTGATTGTATCTCTCCAACATACCATCTATATTAGGATGATAAGTTTTACTGAATCATAACTCTATATCTAGAGCCTACTAAAAACATCATAAAAACATATATTTCAACCTTAGAGATCAATAATATATAATATGATGTGGTGCCCAATTAAATATTACCACTTAATGTATAACCTAGAAATAAAATGCAGAGAGTAATATACTATGAGGAAATGACATGGGCTGGCTTCATAAGATAATTTACTACAACCCAGGAAGCATTGTTACGTTGGGGTGTATTGTGGACTCCAAAAATTAAATACACTGTAATGTTTTCCCACATCAAGTTTGGTTTTGGTAATAGTTGTAACATTTCTATAGATATCTATCTCTTTACCTTAACTTGATAACATATATGGTATCAAGATACATACTCTATAGTTTTACATTTCATGTTATCCCACCATATATATTCTATTATATCTCTATATATCATTTTTTACTTCTCATATGTATACAGCATGATGAACTATGAGATTCATCTAACAATTACTTCTTATATATTGGTTTGGACCGAACATGTATATGGTTTCTAAACCTGATAATTCCATCAAAATCAAGGTTAAGCCACATTATTAGAGGGTTTTACATCTTCTATCAGTGCATCTTTAATATTATCATGGATAGATTATTGAAATCCTATATGTAAAGGAATTAATTTGTACCCTTTCCTTGGGATTTTTAGTTTTACATTTTTTAAATTTAAAATTATTTGATATCTTTCAATCCTCATCATAGATTATAATTCATAACTATTTCTTTCATGATCCAGCATATCGAGGGAATACTGGATGATGGAAAAACGATTATGGCACCCCAAGACTACTAATAATAGGCTATGATCTGTTTGATAACACTGAGAAGGCATAAAAAATTAGATTTCTTATCCTAATGTACATATACAAGTACAGAAACCCTTCTATATGAAAAATGTTTGTAGTATTAATAAAATACTAAAAAATCTTGTGTATATACATGCATGTAAAAATATCTATGGAATAAATTAGATTATGAAAACATAATCCATATAAATAATGGAAAAATTCATTCCCATCCAGATATTAAGTCGCAACCTGAAAAAATGTGAAAAAATGGAAAAACTGTGAGTACCTAGATCATGATCTCAATCTATGGACCTTGAAAATGATCAGTAAACCAATGTATCATTATGCTCCACCAAAGTCACCATCAACATGTTTTTTTTCTATATAGAAAAAGACAGATACAGCTAAATCTTTTATAGGGATGATTATATTCATACCTAGTATGATTCCATTGAGAAGTAAAATATTAGAAATAAAAAGATAAAATTGTTTTCATATTAACACAAAAAATGGATTTCAACAAGGACATGAAAAACCCCATAAAAAACCATATATTCTTAACCAGAATAACAAATTAGAGATAAAGATACCACCATCTATATACCCCTTCTAAAAATTATTCTCTATATATAGATCTAATTTTCTATCTTCAATACACAACATCTCACATTTTTGTAAAAGAAACCATTTGGAGGACCCAAACCAATCCACTATGTTTTATAGTTTAGGAGAAATATACAATATATATCCCACAACCTAGTTGGATAGGTAGGTTACACTTAGAAGATAGAGGACCCACACCTTAGTTCAATAAGGGGTTCCACTATAAAGATAATGGGAATATGCCCTGGTATAATAGTGGTTCCACCTAAAATGTAGAGGACCTTCACCCTGGTGTGACATTAATATCCACTAACCCTATGTAGATATCATGTGGTATACTCACCATGGTGTGATAGGGGATTACCAACCCTGAAATCACTCTGAAAATCCTTCATAATATTTATAATGAGCCAACCATCACCTTAAAGAGGGTCAAAATCCCAATACATCACATCGTATCTCAAAATACTCTACAAGAGACACAATTACATTATATGTGTAAAAAATATAAAAGGGAACTCACAAGCCAATATCTGAGTTTTTAAGAAAGATATAAAAAAAGGTAGAAGTTCATAGGAGAAGTACATTGCATGTTTGTGGTGTCACATGATGTGAGACCTCACCACATAACATGTGTTATACTCCTCTATAAATGGATTGAGATTCCATATAATACTACATGGGTATTCTAGGAATTACATGGCATATCTTGGCCACATGGGTCTTGGTTTTTTCTTGCGTCTTATTCTCATGGATAGTCATCATGACCATATATGCAATTCATGTCTGAGTACCAAACAAGACCATGTACTCTAGCTGTAGTAATATACCTAGACACATATATGCTTGTGTAATACATAATTATTTATTGAGATGCTACAACTAATTCACACAACTTGTATATAACAATACACAATATTTGATGTTTTTCTTAGCCCAAAACCATAGCTTCTTCAGCAAGGGGACTATATGAAATTTATTTTGAGAGGGTATATGGTTTGTAGTCGAGAAATTTGTAGAAACCCATTTTATTCATCTAGACCGTAAATACTCTATCTCTTCTTCCATTCACTAATTTCAAATTTTTTGAACCTTACATAAAATAAAGAAGGAAATTTTTTTCTTTGAGTCTCGACATGTAGTTTCCAGAAATTAGGATTTCAATCAATTATGTGAGAAATTCTCATACATCCACCACATTTTGGGGTTATAAAAATATAATCCATCATAAAAACAATTATTAATAATTTTATATTTGCAAATAATCCAACCCTCCATTTATTTCATCATTATGTATCCAGATATTTTATCATTCATGAATCCAACCTGAAATTATCAAACCATGATCCTATTGGACAATGATAATGAACAAAAAGTGCAAGGGGAGATATCACATTCACAAAGGTGATAAATGTTATTACCTAATGCAATCAAATCCAAAAACAATATAGTGAATAATCAAGGGGTTTAATTAAGGAAAAAAAACTATAAACAATTTTAATTAAGATTATTTGTCAATTTGGGGCTCATGTGAAAAATGAAAATTTCGAAAAAAAATTAATAGATGATAACATATACATTATTAATAGTCAATGAAAAGGAAAAAACTAAAAAAATTATTCCTACCTTGTTTATGTACCAATATTTGGTGAATAAATCGTCCAATAGTGATGGAGAAGATAACGTATTGTGTTCATTGTGAATCACATGGGTCACCTCAATCAATTCATCATCATTCTCCAATCCTAATATTCTAATGAATAATAGTTACTCCTCCTCCCCAATCTTCCCAAGGTTATATAGATAACCCTTTAAAAGGATCATAATGGTTTATTTATATAGGATTATTAGGTTTGGGGTTTTAAATGAATAAAATAAGTAAATTATCTTAATAATCAACCAACAATTATCTTAACAGTATATCTAATTCCTATCAACTAGGTTGTGCCTAGGGTAAATCCCGTATTCTTGAATCAATAATGGTCTCAAATTTTTCATTTTAGGATCATATTGAGAGTTATTACATTAAATTGAGAAAAATATTTTCATGTGACATTATATATTTCAAGTTATTATTATTTCAATATCAGGCCTCCATAGGCCACGAAATTCTGTGACAACTCAACACCTAGATTTGAAAATATTCCAAAAAATAATACAAATCATGAAAGGGAAAAACTTTTCATTACATTGTCTAGACCATAAATGATATGAATACCATAAAAAGATAATTATTACTCACAAGTGATGATACAATGATCTCAAGTAGGTTTACCCCTCCAAAGACCTCGCTTTAACGCTCTCATTTTATCAAAAAATACAAACCCAAGGGTAAAACTAACCGAAAAATGAATTTCACTTCGTTGGTTGTAAAACACCAATAAAATTTTCAAAATCCTTAATAAGGGTAATTATAACAACAACATACATCCTATCATGGTAGATATCATGTAGTGGCTTTTGCGATGTTCACTTTAACTATGACGTGTAGAATACATCAACACCCAAGCCTAACATTGGTTAAAGGGAAAAGCAACATACCAACTCGATATCTCAAAACAATAAGAAGAAATACCTTTGAACATAGAATAAAATTTTATTAAAGTTAAACTATGTAATCCTTTATGAGGTGAAATCTCATGGAACATGATCACCTCATCAAACTCTAATGTATACCATATTTTTTATATAAATGACTTATGACACCTCTAGGTAGTCGTCATCTTCTTCGAGAAGAAATAAACCTTTGAAAACAATCGTTTTCACCATCACTAGGCCCTCATGCTCTATTTCCCATTTTCTCCAACCACAATATCATTGATCTTTAGGGTCTCCAATACATGTCCTCAAATGATTCTATAACAATGGTTGAGTGATAACTATTATGAAATGAAACTAAACTTATGGTATATGATCCTCCAATCTATAGGATAAATCATACATGAAATCACAAAAATTGTTCTCTATAACCTAAATAATTTTCTTAATCTAGCCATTGGTTTGGGTTTGAAACACTATGATCAAACTCAAACAAGTCCATTTGGATTCATACATCATTTACTTAATCATCTCATAAAGTCTGAATCATGGTATATAATAATCATTAAGGAAACACAATGAAGTGAGAACACATCTGGCATGCACAGTTATACAAAAAACTTTACTAAGAACTTCTCTCACAAGGTTAGTATATAGCATCCCGCCATTTTATAACAAAAACTTTCATTACATTACACAAATCTGAGGATCGTTAAGGTTTAGTGTCTTGGAAACAAGGATCATAATACATAAAAAAACATAAAACATTCTTCTTAAACACTTGCAAGGCGTCTCCTTAAGTTAATTATAGGTTCATTACTGCATCTAATAACCTGGGGACATACATCAAAAGAAAGGGTGAGCAGAAGGCCCAGTAAGGGAAACAAGAGGAACATTTTACATGTGAACTTGAGATACTTCAATAAGGACATGAAAAGAACTTTAAGGCATGAGAAAGAAATCATGAGGCATTTCATAATAAAAATAACATTTTTCATAACTTGAAGATGTGGCTACATCATTTAACATAGACAATCATGAACATATCACCAAGGTCCATCCCCAAGGTGTCATTTGAAAATTACCAAGGTTATTCACCAAGGTATCGTGAAAATTGTAATCTCTAGTGGTTACATCATTACCCAATGCATTGGAGCGCTATCAGGGCGCACCCTTAAATTTTCCTTTATTATCATGTGAGCCACATATATCATCATCAAACATTTCATAAATAACCCACATAGAATAAAATAAATGGGTTTCATTTCATAATCATAACATTTTAAAAACTGCTTTAAAGACATGATCTTTACGTCACTTTAAACCCACAGAAAGGGAAAGTGGGTCTCATGTATGTAAATCCAAGAATTTAAAATGGAACATTTTGATATATATGTGAATACCCTTGTAGAAATAAGAGCTTTGAGTATTCACTTTATAACATAAAATAATTTTTGAGAAAAGAGAGAGGCATTTTGAGGGAAAATTCTGCAGCATAACGGCTAAGTTTCGGGGTTTTAGAAAACATTGAAATGAGAGGGGACATGGGTCACCCACTCATAAATGATCCATAAAACATAAGGGTGAAAGAATAAGAAGGAAATATGGACATGGTAATGAAATTTTAGGGACATACCATTTGAAATGAATAACATGGAAGGAAAAAAGATTAGATTTCTCTTATGAAAATTCGGCAGCCTTACAGCGTCACTTAACTTCAAAAGAAAATGATTTGACAAGATAAAAAAGGGTCCCTCATCATATGATCATAAGAGATCAGTATGATTGATATAGAGATCATACCCCAACATAATAAAAAGGAACTTGAAAGACTTGACATAAAAATCGAACTTGAAAAATGAGAAGGGTGAAAGAATCCCTTAAAAATTCGGCAGCCTAACGGCGTCACTTAAACATTCTTAAAACGAATTGATGAGATCAAGGGGGGTATCTCATCATATGAACATGAAATAGGCATTAGGATGAATATATAAGAACATCCTCCAACATAAGAACATGGAGTATAAAAGAAATGACATAAAAGAGATTACTTGAAAAGAAAGAGAGGGGTCGGATCCCTTACCTTAAAATGTGACTCTTGAAACTCAAAGGATTGGACCTTGAGGGCTTGGGGAACCTTGGGAGGACTCTTTGGAAGGTAAGAAGACCAGAACTTCGTTGGGGGAGAGTTGGGAGTGAAAAATAAGGGAGGAAAGGGTGGGTATTTATAGGGAAAGTGAGGGGACAAAGCATTAATGGCCAAGGGACACCTCACAGGTGCTTTTCTCAAACCCATGTGCTCTCCCTTGGCATTTATCATGGAGTTAGGCCACATGGGGCCCCCAAAACAATAATTCATCACCCTTGGCCGGACAACCCTCAAAAGATCTCATGACATCATCATGACACCATTATGATGTCATTAAACATATCGAAACCCTAAAACTGTATTGTTTACTATTCACTGAAAATTCAACTTTCTCAGAATAACCCCAAAATTTCACCTTAACCAAATATCAATGCTCTGATTTCAAAAATGAAATCCATTTTATAAAAATAATTTTCTAAATATTTTTAATTTAATTTTTAAATAAAAACACTATTCATCGAAAATTCACTTTTTTCAGAAAAATCCCCAAAAATTACCTTAACATAATATCGATGCTCTGATTTCAAAAATAAAGTCCTTTTTATAAAAATAATTTTCTAATTATTTTTAATTAAATTTTTAATTAAAAAACACTATTCATCCGAAAAAACTAATACTTGAATAATAATTTATGAAACCGTTATTTAACCATTTTATTGAATCACATTACTTAATCTAGGTGTCTAAATTATATTAAAACTTTCTTTGAGTGAAATTACTAATCCATCTGGTCACATTACTAATCCTAAGCGTAAAATCACTATTCATAATTTACTATTCATCAAAAATTAAGTTGATCTTATTAGACTCCAAATTCCTTACTGAACACTTTTGTAGAAGACCATTTTTTGAAAATCATTACACATCATTAGTATTTAGGGTTTACATAAATATTTCAAAATATCCCTTTTTCAAAATTCATCAATAAAATACATTCTAAAATTATCTAGACATTTGAAATTTCACAAACATCACTAAAGGAAGAAATCTCAATTTATTCACCCGAAAGGATTACACAAGGAAACTAGGGTCTCATCACATAGCCCCTTATAACACTGGCATAAGACCTAAGTGTAAGGTGTGCTATGGTGAGAGAATCTGAGGGAGTCTTAGATAACATTGCCCTAGTAGCAATCTCCACTAACTTGAACTTCTCCTGCAAGCGTTTCTGTTCAAGCTTGACACGCTGGAGTTCGGCTTGGGCTTGGTCCAAAGCGAAGCCCACAGATGCTACCTCCTTCCCAAGCTCTGATAAGTGGGCTTCGTAAGGGTCGATTCTACTGGATGAAGCCATCAACTCCTCTTTCTGCATTAACCATTAACATCCTAATAAATCATTAAGAGTAATTTAATATACTACTCAAAAAGATTGGGTCGTTACATTCTTCCCCCCTTAAGAAATTTCGTCCTCGAAATTTACACTTGAGGCCTAGTCGAAAAGGTGAGGGTACTTTTGCTTCATCGTTTCCTCGGGCTCCCAAGTCGCTTCTTCATACTTATGATTCCTCCACAACACTTTCACAAGGTGGGTAGTCTTGTTTCGTAGAACCTTGTCTCTACGGTCTAAGATCTCCACTGGCTGCTCCTCATAAGAGAGGTCATGTTCAAGTTGTACCACCTCTGGGTTCAGTACATGCGAAGGGTCGGGTATGTACTTCCTCAAGAGAGATACATGGAAGACATCATGAACTTGAGCTAGGTTTGGTGGAAGTTCTAGACGATAGGCCACTGCTCCTATGCGATCAAGGATTTCATAGGGGCCAATGTACCTAGGGCTGAGCTTCCCTTTCTTCCCAAACCGCATGACTCTCTTCCATGGAGAAATTCGAAGGAAGACTTTGTCACCAACACCAAACTCCAAGTCTCTTCGTCGATTGTCAGCATAGCTCTTCTGCCGACTCTGAGCAGCTTTTATGTGTTGTTGGATGGCATGAACTTGTTCTGTCATTTCTTGCACAAGATCAGGCCCAAGAAGCTTCCTCTCACCAGTTTCATCCCAACAAGTAGGAGTTCTACACCACTTTCCATACAGAGCTTCATAGGGTGCCATCTGAATACTCGCATGGAAGCTGTTGTTATAGGAGAACTCCACTAATGGGAGGTGTTGATCCCATCCACCTTTAAATTCCATTGAGCATAATCTCAACATGTCTTCGAGTGTCTGAATAGTCCTTTCAGATTGGCCATCAGTTTGAGGATGATAGGCCGTACTAAAATTCAATTCAGTATTCAGAGCATGCTGAAGACTTCTCCAGAATTTTGATGTGAATCTTGGGTCACGATCAGATACGATGGATAGTGGTACCCCATGCAGCCTTACCACTTCCTTCACGTATATCTTGGCAAGCTGATCCAGAGAGAAATCTTCCCGAATAGAGATAAAATGGGCTGTCTTGGTGAGACGGTCCACAATAACCCATATCGCATTGTTTCCTTTGGATGTTTTTGGGAGACCAGTTACAAAGTCCATGGTGATATTATCCCACTTCCATACTGGTATGGGTAGCGGTTGTAATACCCCCTTAGGAAGTTGTCTTTCTGCCTTTACTTGCTGACACACCAGGCACCTTGTAGTGTAATCGGCAATCTCCCTCTTCATGTTATCCCACCAATAATGATCATGAAGGTCTCTATACATCTTAGTGCTTCCCAGATGTATAGAGAAAGTAGAGCTATGAGCTTCATCCATCAGTTCTTTATTTATCTCCGGAATAGATGGAACACATAGTCTTGTACGAAATTTCAATACACCTTCTTGATCAATATTGAAATCAGGGAACGTCCCATCCTTTATAGCCTCGAACTTCTCCTGCAGCAAAGGATCTTCTTTTTGAGCCTTCTTGATCTTCTATAGTAATGAAGGTTGAGAAATCATTTGGGATAGGGTTGATGATGTCCCTTTCCTTATAATTCCCATGTCCAATTTTACTAGATCTTTAATCAAGGGATCTCCCAGGATCCTCATTGTTGCCAGAACAACAGGATCTTTCCTGCTTAACGCATCCGCGACTTTGTTTGCTCTTCCAGGGTGATAATGAATTGAACAATCATAGTCTTTAATAAGCTCCAACCATCTCCTTTGTCTCATGTTCAATTCTTTCTGTGGGAAAATATACTTTAGACTTTGGTGGTCAGTGTATATATCACATTTCTCCCCATAAAGATAGTGCCTCCATATCTTTAGAGAAAAAACAACTGCCGCCAGCTCTAGATCATGCGTAGGATAATTCTGCTCATGAATCTTCAACTGTCGAGATGCCTAAGCAATTACTTTGTCATTTTGCATGAGGACGCACCCAAGCCCTTTCAGAGATGCATCGCTAAAAATAACGAATCCTTCTCCGATAGAGGGTAGTGTTAATACAGGTGCAGTAACCAATCTCTTCTTCAGCTCTTGGAAACATTCCTCGCATTCCTTTGTCCAGATGAACTTAACCCCTTTTCGAGTCAACTTGGTTAGTGGATTAGAAAGCCGTGAAAAGTTTTTCACAAACCTCCTATAATATCCCGCTAAACCAAGGAAACTACGAATCTCAGTTACTGTTGTGGGTTGAGGCCACTCCTCCACAACCATTGTCTTTGCAGGGTCAACCGAGATTCCTTCATTGGTTACGATGTGCCCCAAGAAAGCCACTTGTTGTAACCAAAACTCACACTTGCTGAACTTCCCAAAGAGCCTCTCCTTCCGTAGAGTTTTCAAAATAACCCTCAGATGATTTTCATGCTCCTCACGACTTTTTGAATATATAAAAATATCATCAATAAAAACTACCACAAAGTTATCAAGGTAGTCCTTAAAGACTCTATTCATCAAATCCATGAAAATAGCAGGAGCATTAGTCAAGCCGAAGGGCATAACAGTAAACTCATAATTCCCATATCTTGATCGGAAGGCAGTCTTAGGAATATCTTCCTTCTTCACCCTCAGTTGATGATAACCAGATCGAAGGTCAATCGTAGAGAAGAATTGAGCCCCATGATGTTGGTCAAATAAATCATCAATTCTTGGAAGAGGGTATCTGTTCTTCACTGTGATCCCGTTCAGTTCTCTATAATCAATGCATAGCCGCATTGATCCATCCTTCTTCTTCACAAAGAGAACTGGTGCTCCCCAAGGAGACACACTCGGTCGGATAAACCCCTTCTACAACAAGTCTTGGAGTTGTTTCTTTAGCTCCTCTAGCTCCACATTTTCCATTCTATACGGAGTCTTTGATATCGGTTGAGACCCAGGTACGAGTTCAATGGAGAACTCTACCTCTCTTTCTGGGGGAGGTCCAGGTAACTCCTCAGGAAATACATCCATGTATTCTTGAACAATCAGAACATCTTCAATTTGTATGCTCCCTTTCCCTTCTTCATCATCACCGATTAACTCCATAAAGAAAGCTATAGGAGGTGCTTCTAGATAGGGATCAGTTCGGGATATCTCTCCTCGGAAGATAACTGTAGGTCGTTCATTCAAGACTACTGAGATTTCCTTACTTCTACATTTGATCTTATCATTATACTTTGAGAGCCATTCCATCCCTAGTATAACATCAAATTCCATCATGGGAATGACTACTAGATTTGCGATAAGATTGTGCTCACCAAAGTAAACACTAGAGTCTCTAAACACTTTTGATGCATGGATAATCCCACTTGGAGTCTTGACTGATAACTCTACCTCAAGCAATTCGGGGATTGATTCTATATTCTTTGCAAACTTGGAAGAAATAAAGGAATGCTTAGAACCAGAATCAAATAAAGCACTTGCTAGTTTTGAGAGGACAACAAGAGTACCTGCTACCACATCGTTTGAAACTTCAACATCAGTTGTTGTGATAGCGAAAGCACGACCTTGCTCCCTTGGCCTCTGCTGAGGTTGATGGTGATTCCCCTCCACCGCCCTCGGATTTGGACATTGATTAGAAAAGTTCCCAAGCTGTCCACACTTGAAGCATGTGACTTCGGGTAGGGCCAGAACCATCTTTCCTCTGTCGTTAGTGTTGGGAAGTTGAGGCTTCACATCACCACGACAATTCCGAGAAATATGGCCTTCTTTTCCACACCTATAGCACTTGCCACTTCCGATCAAGCAGTTCCCCGGATGCTTCTTCCCACATTTATTGCATGTGGCATGTTGCATATGCTTTCCACCTCTTTCCTGATCAAAACTTCTTCCCAGGCTCGGTTCTATATTTCTCTTCTTCTCATTAGATTTGTGAGACCACTGTGTCTCCCCAAACTCTAGTTCAACTTTCATAGCACTTCGAACTATTTCTTCATAGCTATCGTAGTCCCTGTTGGCTAGATTCTTCTGCAGATGTGGTCGTAGTCCGCCAAAGAATCTATCAACCTTACCATTAGGGTCCATGACAAAGCTTGAGGTATAACGGGAAAGCCTTGTTAAGTTCATCTCATAGCTTCCGACAGATTCGTTCTCCCTCTGCTTCAGCTCGAGAAACTCTTTCTCCATTTTCGTCCTCATGGAACGAGGGAAATACTTGTTAAAGAAAATCCCCTGAAATTCTTCCCACTCCATAGCTTCCATCTCTCCTCGTGGCTTCGTGTTTTTGATCAGTGACCACCACTGATCAGCTTCTCCCTCTAGGCGGTAAACAGAAAGGGTGACTTTTTCTTGTTCTGAACAATGAAGTACAGAAAAGATCTTTTCAATGGAGCTTATCCATTATTCCGCAACCAATGGGTCAGTAGATCCAATGAATGTTGGCGGTCGTTGACGCATGAAGGACTCAACAGAAAGTTGTTCCCTTCGTGGTGAGGTTGGCCTCTCAGCTTGATTTAAGTTATTACTCATAACTTGAGTCAGTTGGTTCATCATTCGCATGAATGTTTCCATTCCGGCTTCCATCGGAGGGCCGTCAGCACATGGTGCATTGCGGTCACCATCGGCACGGTTCCTCCTATTGCCCGCCATTTTCTAAAAGAATAAAACCTTAGTGAGAAACTTATTTCATTTATGAATCTTGTAACTAAGACTTCGTGCTTAGACAATTATACTTCTCTATAATTCCTTCATAATGATTCATAAAAAGCTTGTGATTAACCAAACATATCCCCCGGGAGTGTCGTAACCAAGAGTGCAGCAAGGCCCGTTATCGTGCACCAGTTCCCGTTCGAGTCTAGCTCAAAGCGGTGTTTTTGGGTTTTACCCCTATGTACATATGTGCCAGAGCCGCCTCTACCTGCTCGTATCCAGACAGGGATGTATTTGTTTGATAGACCACTTACTCAATACTTACCAAAATACCAGGAAGTTTTCCTATATTTAAACTTTTCTATAGGGTTCTTCCTAAAGTTTTTATATCCTAATTTCCACAAATAACTAAACCATCCTTTGATACCAACTATAGCATCCCGCCATTTTATAACAAAAACTTTCATTACATTACACAAATCTGAGGATCGTTAAGGTTTAGTGTCTTGGAAACAAGGATCATAATACATTAAAAAAAACATAAAACATTCTTCTTAAACACTTGAAAGGAGTCTCCTTAAGTTCATTCTAGGTTCATTACTGCATCTCATAACCTGGGGACATACATCAAAAGAAAGGGTGAGCAGAAGGCCCAGTAAGGGAAACAAGAGGAACATTTTACATGTGAACTTGAGATACTTCAATAAGGACATGAAAAGAACTTTAAGGCATGAGAAAGAAATAATGAGGCATTTCATAATAAAAATAACATTTTTCATAACTTGAAGATGTGGCTACATCATTTAACATAGACAATCATGAACATATCACCAAGGTCCATCCCCAAGGTGTCATTTGAAAATTACCAAGGTTATTCACCAAGGTATCGTGAAAATTGTAATCTCTAGTGATTACATCATTACCCAATGCATTGGAGCGCTATCAGGGCGCACCCTTAAATTTTCCTTTATTATCATGTGAGCCACATATATCATCATCAAACATTTCATAAATAACCCACATAGCATAAAATAAATGGGTTTCATTTCATAATCATAACATTTTAAAAACTGCTTTAAAGACATGATCTTTACGTCACTTTAAACCCACGGAAAGGGAAAGCGGGTCTCATGTATGTAAATCCCAGAATTTAAAATGGAACATTTTGATATATATGTGAATACCCTTGTAGAAATAAGAGCTTTGAGTATTCACTTTATAACATAAAATAATTTTTGAGAAAAGAGAGAGGCATTTTGAGGGAAAATTCTGCAGCATAACGGCTAAGTTTCGGGGTTTTAGAAAACATTGAAATGAGAGGGGACATGGGTCACCCACTCATAAATGATCCATAAAACAGTAGGGTGAAAGAATAAGATGGACATATGGACATGGTAATGAAATTTTAGGGACATACCATTTGAAATGAATAACATGGAATGAAAAAAGATTAGATTTCTCTTATGAAAATTCGGCAGCCTTACGGCGTCACTTAACTTCAAAAGAAAATGATTTGACAAGATCAAAAAGGGTCCCTCATCATATGATAATAAGAGATCAGTATGATTGATATAGAGATCATAACCCAACATAATAAAAAGGAACTTGAAAGACTTGACATAAAAATCGAACTTGAAAAATGAGAAGGGTGAAAGAATCCCTTAAAAATTCGGCAGCCTAACGGCGTCACTTAAACATTCTTAAAACGAATTGATGAGAGAAAGGGGGGTATCTCATCATATGAACATGAAATAGGCAGTAGGATGAATATAAAAGAACATCCTCCAACATAAGAACATGTTGTATAAAAGAAATGACATAAAAGAGATTACTTGAAAATAAAGAGAGGGGTCGGATCCCTTACCTTAAAATGTGACTCTTGAAACTCAAAGGATTGGACCTTGAGAGCTTGGGGCACCTTGGGAGGACTCTTTGGAAGGTAAGAAGACCATAACTTCGTTGGGGGAGAGTTGGGAGTGAAAACTAAGGGAGGAAAGGGTGGGTATTTATAGGGAAAGTGAGGGGACAAAGCATTAATGGCCAAGGGACACCTCACATGTGCTTTTCTCAAACCCATGTGCTCTCCCTTGGCATTTATCATGGAGTTAGGCCACATGGGGCCCCCAAAACAATAATCCATCACCCTTGGCCGGCCAACCCTCAAAATATCTCATGACATCATCATGACACCATTATGATGTCATTAAACATACCGAAACCCTAAAACTGTATTTTTTACTATTCACTGAAAATTCAACTTTCTCAGAATAACCCTAAAATTTCACCTTACCCAAATATCAATGCTCTGATTTAAAAAATGAAATCCATTTTATAAAAATAATTTTCTAAATATTTTTAATTTAATTTTTAAATAAAAACACTATTCATCGAAAATTCACTTTTTTCAGAAAAATCCCCAAAAATTACCTTAACATAATATCGATGCTCTGATTTCAAAAATAAATTCCTTTTTATAAAAATAATTTTCTAATTATTTTTAATTAAATTTTTAATTAAAAAACACTGTTCATCCGAAAAAACTAATACTTGAATAATAATTTATGAAACCGTTATTTAACCATTTTATTGAATCACATTACTTAATCTAGGTGTCTAAATTATATTAAAACTTTCTTTGAGTGAAATTACTAATCCATCTGGTCACATTACTAATCCTAAGCGTAAAATCACTATTCATAATTTACTATTCATCAAAAATTAAGTTGATCTTATTAGACTCCAAATTCCTTACTGAACACTTTTGTAGAAGACCATTTTTTGAAAATCATTACACATCATTAGTTATTTAGGGTTTACATAAATATTTCAAAATATCCCTTTTTCAAAATTCATCAATAAAATACATTCTAAAATTATCTAGACATTTGAAATTTCACAAACATCACTAAAGGAAAAAATCTCAATTTATTCACCCGAAAGGATTACACAAGGAAACTAGGGTCTCATCACATAGCCCCTTATAACACTGGCATAGGACCTAAGTGTAAGGTGTGCTATGGTGAGAGAATCTGAGGGAGTCTCAGATAACATTTCCCTAGTAGCAATCTCCACTAACTTGAACTTCTCCTGCAAGCGTTTCCGTTCAAGCTTGACACGCTGGAGTTCAGCTTGGGCTTGGTCCAAAGCGAAGCCCACAGATGCTACCTCCTTCCCAAGCTCTGATAAGTGGGCTTCGTAAGGGTCGAGTCTACTGGATGAAGCCATCAACTCCTCTTTCTGCATTAACCATTAACATCTTAATAAATCATTAAGAGTAAGTTAATATACTACTCAAAAAGATTGGGTCGTTACATAGTAAGTGGTACAACATGGTGAGTTGATCTATGATCACTTTGATCATTTCATGACCCATATTAAATCATGGAAAATCCATTCAAAAAACTATAAATATATTATCCCATTTCTATTTTTATCTGGGAACCTTAGTCTACACCTTTAGATATTTGATTCATCAAATGATAAAATCTAAATCACAATACAATATCATTATCTACACAAACTGATGCTAGTGGATAATATTACACCCTAACCTTCAGAAAAAGGATTAATCATTCCCTACTATCAAAAACCCATAAGGATAATGCACTATAGATATTTTTTCTGAAATGATCATACAATAATTATCTGTATGAGGAGACACCCTGACATGTTATAGAATAATTGGGGTAAGAACCAACAACTGTAGGCACATTGAAACTTTATCAACATTAAGCTTCAACTACAATGTGTCAAACTAATACATCGCCTTACTCAACAACAACGAATAGAAAAATTAACTACAAACATATGTTACCTAGATTATTCCTTCTCATGGCCTCAAGATAGCTCACCCTTATCTTTTTTTGGGGTCTAATGTCACGCCCATGTCGAAGAAGACATATCCTAGGGTTGTAAACTTCATGAATCCAAAACTAATTATATAAGAGATTTATATAGGATTTGTACTAATTATGTATCTATAAAACAAACCTCAAGTTTCCCATGTTCTTCTATACTAACATCGAGCACATAATTATTTCACCATATAAGACTACAAGAACCTGATCTATGTTGGGATAAGTATATGGTTCCCAATTCTCACAAACTTGGATGGGGTATCCAAAATACAGAACTGTTTCACCAAGTAGTCAATTATACCACACATATCTAGGATTACACATTATGTACATCATACTATAATTATTAGTGCTAGTGAAATACAATGATAAGGAAACAATCAGAAATCCTATTCGTCCATAACAACTTGTTGAAGAAATCATCGGTTCTCAAGTGTGGATACTCCTTACTAACATTTACTTAATTCAAGTGATTTCAATCCACACCCAACATCAATCTATCATCTAACTCATAAGAAAACATAACTGGGCTTCCCAAGTAAATACATTGGGTTAACAATCCCCTAATTCGCAGACTCCTTCATCAGAACCACAGACTATCATGGATATATATGGTCATGTGATATACTAGCACCAAAATTATGTCATCCATGGTTCATGTACATGTAGAAAAAAATATAGATGTGAATGTAAAACATGAATGCCCTCCCTGAAAATTTCTTCATAAATCCAAACATCACATGAATTGAATTATCATAGGACCCATTACTCCAAGGTTCATATTATTTAAATGATAAGGAATCTGTTGTACCCTTCTCATGCAATGTTGTATTGCCAAGTCTAGGATTACTCCTTACCAAAGAAGGATAAATTCTATTTCACTAATTATGGTAAACTATAAATCTCACTTGTAATAGTCAAATTGGCATGAATAATAGGTAGCCAGTCCTTATAGAGGAAAAAAATAGGGCCTCACTACTGACTATTGAAGGATTCCACATGAGGATGTCTCTCATTGTAGAGTTAGGTCACATTATCAATAAAAGTGCATGATCAATGATACTCTCTGATGGATCCTCTGATAAAAATGGTCAATTTAAAAGGATCCAATTGTTTCTATATTCCTCAAATATGTGCTATGTCCAAGGAAAACTAAGTTATGAAAACATACCACAATATAAATTAAAATAAAGAAGACATGGTTTTTCCATCGATCACACCCTAGAGCATTAGGGTTAGTATCCCCACCTACATAAAACCATTTTTCACTTGTTCACATTTACTCCATAACCAATTACATCTCTGAAGCCTTTTATCATCAAAATTAACACAATATTAAAATTAAATGTAACTCTTCCACCACAAATATACTCAATATTCATTAGGAAGAACTAACTCACCCACAATGGTTTATATCACATCACAAGAAAGTGTCTCCATGGGGGAAGTGACCATATACATTTTGTGTGAAAATAAGCATTATAAATCACCAAAAAAGGGTCCTACTAATTACATGTTTTACCTTGGAGAAGTCTCTCCACAAGTACCACCACAAATTTGAGTCCTCTAATAGAAGTACTTTAACACCATAGGTCTGTATCATTCAGATATCACATGAAAAATAGGGTTGTTTATATCATCAAGAAATTGAGGTCTCTACTACTAGAAACCATGATTTATAATATTCATAGGGGTGTCATGTACTAGAACAATGAAAAATATTCCACTCTATTACTGAGAGTGGTCACGAGTGCAACCACATGGTTGGTAAGGTTTTGAACAAGTGAAAAAACATAGACCACCACCTCGATCCAACCCTCCACTACCTAAGGGTATGGATCATCACAAAACATAATTGGTTTAAACCAATAAAACTCATAAAGAATGTTATGACTGTGTGAACTATCACCTTATCGTATTGGGTAAATTAACTATTCCACATGGGGATGATCATCTTCTAGGACCCCTAGAGGAGGGTCATTTCACTACTCAACTGGAAGTATCCCTATTTTGTGCCTACGTGGAAGAAACACCTCATGAGTGGGACCCTAAAATGAGGTTGTATTACCGAACAAGTCATATTCATGAAATTTTCTTGAAATCCATTTTATCTATCATCACGTATGAATATTGAAAATCATTATGATATACCAATGTCAAATAGATTATCATTGGAGTTGACTCCAGAGGGACAGTCAAAGGACTAAATCCTACTAGATTTATTCACCATTGTTTCCCTATAATAGATTCATTGACATACCTAGTTGAAAATTGGGTAGTAAGAGTTCTAGTGAATGGATATGTTAGTAATTGTACCGACACTGGGTGTTTCCTAGCCTAAAAACCACACTGAAGACACTCCAACACAATTACCATATAATCTAACCAATCATAACTAGTTTCGCTACTGCAACACAATCCCAGAGATGAAATGTTCAAAAAAAACTTTTTCATGAACCAAATCCAATATGATATGGGTTTGTGATAAGTGCAGAAAAGGAATAATTTATAATAGGAGGCATTTTCCTAGAATTTCATTATGAATACACACAACATTCACTATTTAAAAGTGAGGATAAAAAATAATATAATACAATATATATTGTATAAACATGCATGTAGAAAACTCTAGTGAATACTTAAGAGTATGAAAATATAATTTATAACATAAAGAGTAGAATACACACCAAACTAGAAATGAAGTCCCGACCAGATAACAACAACAAAAAAGTGAAACACTAAGTGTTCTTGACCCCAGATCTCTATGTCTAACCATGAAACATGGTTGATGCACCTAAAAAACACTTTTCTCCACAAATGTCATCAACAATATACCAATCATATCTGTATCAGAAAACACTTTTGGGATGATTCCATGTAGTGGTGAGTATATATAAACTCATTAGGATGCCTCAAAACCTAAAAATAGGGATATAGAAAGATGAAATAGTAGTCAGGTCAACCCACAATGCACTAAAAATTAAAACATGAAACAAAACAATAATATCCCAGACATGATCCAATAGAATCCAAAACAAGAGAGAAGGGGATATCTATACTCATACCCTAGATAAGAATGACGAGCCTTCCTATGTTACTAAATATGCATTTCCAATTCCCAGCAACTCGTGTATATATACAAAGAACAGTGTACAAGACATGTTCCTCACCAATTGGATTCACAGTAATGGGAGAATAATATAAAATAGAGGACCCACAACCTAGTGTAGTAGAGGGTTGAACTAAAAATATAGAGTACATGCTCCCTTGTGTGACTAGTGGTTCCTCTAAGTTAATAGATTACTTACACCCCAGTGTGACTTGGGGTGCCACTCGAATGGTAGAGGACATGCAGGCTGGTGTGACAAGGGGTTCTACTTGACCTATATAGAGGGCAGGTTGGACCTACACCCTATTGTGACATGGGGTAATATTAAACCAAGATTCTCATACATTTTTATTCCATAATTCTAGAATATTACTCATTAAATTATAAAATACATTACTGAGGATCATAATAGTTTACTATCTTTGAAAAATTAGAACAAAATATTCTTAATTCATGATAGATCATCCATGTATCCCATAATGTCCATCCCATTAATTACTCTTTTGAGACATACCATACTTAAAAAAGTATTCATAACATAGGTAATGGAAAAATAATAAAGTGTGATATCATATTTTTAAAATGGGAAAACAAGGAAGATAAATAAGAATATTATGAACATAATGGTATGAGAACACGAGAATAAAATTTTAAAACCATACCACATATACAATGAATATAATCATGAGTCATGACATAAATATTGGTAGTTCATAATATATGAATGTTTGGTAAATTAAATAAATTCATCCATGAGGGATCAAATAGAAATAAACGTGGAATTAATTCATAAAAATAAGCATTGAAAATCATTTACATATTAGTCATGGATCATTAAATAAATTTATTAGGGAACTATATGGGAGGTACACCTCTAGGTCAGGATGCACCACCATCACTAGTGGAGTTCCTTTCCTTATATAGGAATGGGTTAACTCTCCAAACCATCATTTTAGTCATTCTTATCTCCCAAGACCATTATAGGGGATAATGTCCCATACTAAACTATGTTCACTTGCCATTCCAGTCCTATATATCTCATGAGATATAAATCATTAACCAATAAATTGGAGGTATATATATGTCCCACCCATAGATGATAATAGCGTAACTATTATACTTGGTTATAACATAACCATCACCCTTAGTTATTACAAAAAAAACATCACAAAATTAAAATAATACATACCTATTCCAAAATATCCAAAATCATTCATCTTATTAGAACCCATGAAACAAATGGGTTTTATAAACATTTCCTCACAAAATAACCTATGTAAATGAAAAATAATAATAATAATTTAATCATTTCCTCAAAGAATAACCCATTCAAAAAGAATTAGGTTTAATGAGAATTTATAATGATATAACCCATGGAAGAGGAATAGGTTTCATATAAATCTTATCATGAGAAAAATAAACCATTATGTGAAGAATATGAATGGTATCCTTCTAACACTAACCTAGTAAATTATTAATTATGTCAAAGTATGACATATTATATGTAAAATTTTTCAAAAGGATTACATGTGAAAATTATTGAGGAAAATTTTATTTCCACTATGACAAACTCCATTTTCTTGAAACATAAATGTTTTTCAAAAATATTTTATTAGAAAATTACATTTCAAAAATTTATAAAAAAATTGAAAATAATTTTAATTATTTCATAAGGAAAACATCCTTTATGGGGTGAAAAATACATTTTAAAACATTAATGATTTTCAAAATATATTTTTTGTAAAATAAACATGAAAAGGTAATAATAAATATTCAAATAAAATAATATTCATGAATTTTGTAAATTTCATTCATGTCGTACTTGTTAAAACAAAGATTCCATACACATTTTTGGAAAAATCTAAACAGGGTTTATTTGGAAAATGAAATGAAGTTTCATTCAAAATAGATTTGTCGAAATTCAAAAAAGTGCAATATTTTATTTTAAAAAACATATTATTATAATAAAAAAATTATATTTTTAGAAAACATGGTTTTGGTAAAAATGGATTTTTGAACAGAGAGAAATAAATTCAAATTTTCTTAAAAAACTTTTCGAAATTATTTATGTAATAATGGTACTATTGTATTAAAATATCATTAATAACCAATGTATTAAATTATTAATTAGTTTATTGAGAAATGTTTCATTATATTTTATCATCAGATATATAATCATAAATAATCCCAATAAATGATGAGATTGTAACAAAAAATCATTTCCACTTTGGTAACTTTGAATCATAATCCCAATGAAGGAATAACATAAAATAAATCATATAATAGAATGATAATATATAAATTCATGATATTACATGTAAAATGGGATTCATAAACACCTCTTTAATGTATATAGGATTATAAGAAAACATATGTCTCAAAGAATAAAAATTGAGACAAAAATATATTAGCTATTTAGTAATCTTTTGATTCATAATACATTGTAATGAATAATATCAGATAAAAAATTAAATATCATTAAAGTAAAGTTAATCATGTTTTAATATTTCAAAGTTGAAGTATATACACAATAAAAATTAAATTATTGGTAAATGTTCATATGTCTCCCAAAAAATACAAGAGAGACTATAAATCCCTTATGGATTTGGTAATATTGAAATCAAAAAACCCCATGAAATAGGGATACTAAAATGGATATCTACATCACCATAATTTTAATTATAATAATCATAATATTAATTCTTTTTTAAAATATACATATAAAAAATAAATATGTGTTTAATATGGATTATGTCTCACAAAAAATAAAAATTGGGATGGAAATCCCTTACCGTAAGTTTCTTAATCCTTAATAGATGTTGAAAACACCTTTATAAAAAATATAGTATTTTTATAAATATATTATATAAAAATATATACATATATAATACCATTTATTATTTAATTATGACCTTTTATTATCTATTCATCAATAATTCCTTATTAAAGTCACATTTCAAGATATAATACCTATGTTTTCTGTGTATGTTTTGATTTTTGATTTTTTATCCTCTTAATTTGAAATTTTTTCATCATTTACATAATATTAAAAATGATATGATTATAATATATATTCAGTATATATTTATTTAGAGTCATCCATAAAATTTAGTGATAAAAAATGAAATACTCCATTCATGGAGATAGTTGGTCGTACATATGCATGAATGTTTTTTCCATTTTATTATTAGATTGAATGAAAGAAAGATAAATGATATATTATCATCATATTATAAGTTTTATGAAATATAACAAATATATGATCATTAAATCCATATTTTTTACCATCTATGTAAGTCATGAACGAATTACATCGCTTCATGAGGCGATAGCTTGTTGTACTGACAAGCGACGTTATTGTAATCCAAAAAATGGAGTATGAAGGTTTTAATGAAATATTGGTTCCATAATTATAAAAATATCATAAATATAATATTTTTATAATAAATCCATATTTATTTTATACCTGGAGATGTGGTAATGAAAAAGTGAATGAAATATGTGTGTGAGGCGACAGTCTTCTATAAACACGAATGATGACTTCGTGGCACACATTATGGATGTGTATACAATTTTAGGATATTATCATAACATAAAACAATATGGGTATTTTATATACTCATTTTATTATATTAATATTTCATAATAAAAATTTAATTAGGTAGAGAAAGAAAAAAATATAAAAACACTTGCTGAATAATGTTACCTTTTCTTTGGGTATCCTCATTAGTTTGCATAAAAAGCCTTTATTGGTTGGATTTTTGTACAAAATAATTCATATATTATTATAGAATTGATTTTGGGAGTTTAATTGTTTGGTATTAGGGGAAATTTTTTTCTAGCAATGTGAAAACAATAGGATATGGGGCGGACTTTTGTAAGTAAGATGAGGGGCACACAAGTACTTTTTTGAATAGACAAAGTGTCATATATTTTTCACATTCCAAAAGGGTAAAAATTACTCCAATTAAAACCATAAACATTATAAGGTATAACGTTTTTCATAAAATATATTTTAAAAATATATAAGGGTTATTTTTATCCTTATCCTTTTAGTTTAGCCCCAAGTAAACTCATTTTGACCTTAAACAAGAGTAATTAATTTTTATTATTTTAAATATTCATTTTTGTCAAAAATAAGGTTCAAATTAATATATTATATAAATAAATATTATTAAAAATATTTCCCAAATTTTTTTTATATTTGATTCACATATTTTAAAATACTTGATTTAAAATTATTCATGTAGACACGATGAAAAATCATGTTTTCAAAGAGAAAATGTTCAAACATTTACAATGTTTTTATATCCAATTTCAATTTGATATTGACTATAATGACCTATAAAGTATTAATATATATATATAATTTATATAATTTTAACGACAATAATAATTCAAATAATAATTAACTTTATACGTAATTTAATTGAAAACGTAGTTTTCAATTAGAATTTAGTGTTTTTCAATATTCATATAAAATTTAATATTTTCACAAAATTATTAAAAAATCACCATTATATAATTCTGATAGAATTATTTTATAAATTATGATTATTTATTCAAAAATAAATGTTTAACATTGAAAAAAAATTAATTTTGAATCTAACCCCACTAACAAGAAGAAAAAACATATTTCCGAGAAGTTTGTTTTTCAAGAACAAAATGATTTTATATTAAGCATATCACTAATTATAATAATTGTTTTAATATAAATTAAAATTTATTAATATATAATATATTAATTACATTCCATTCATTCTTAATTTTTCATAATGTTAATTAATTAACATAGGGAATCATTATTCACTTTAAAATAGTTTTCATGAACACCCCTTTATAACCCCAAAAATAGGCATATACTAAAATAAAAAATTAAGTTAATTAAAAATAAATTAAGTGGATTAAATATAAATGAATTATTATCATGTTATATTTATTTTGAAATTAAATATCTTAATTTATTTAAAATAAATGATTGTTTTACAAAAAACAAAATTTATCAATATTTAGTGAAAAATCTGTATATTCATAAAAATATCAAAATTGGACCATAAGTTAATTCTAATATAATGATTACAAAAATTAAGTTAATTTTATAAAATATTTTTTATAAAATAACTATAATTTAATTATAATTCTTATTAATACATGAAATATAATTTATTTTTAGAGAAAATATATTTTTGAAAAATATAATTTCATTACTAAAAATTGATTGATTATTTACATAGATTCCATAATTAAATTTATATTGAGTAGGTAAATTTTATGTATGATTCATAATTAGGTTAATATAATTCATCCTCACATATTACATGGAAATTTTATAACAGACATATTTATTATAATATATTTTCAAGGTTCGCTGACACTGGTTGTTGTGTGTCATGCTCGCTATAGAAGAATCTTGATGTAGCATTTAATGAAACCTAAAATTGTTTTTTTCATGTAATTAATGATAAACTGGGTTTTTTGTATAATGAATGATATACATAGAGTAACTTATAACAAAAAACAATATAGAAAAAAAGAAATTTATTTAAAAAATCACAAAATATTGGGGTACATTCTACAACCCTTAAAATGGATTTATCCATTGAAATCCATCTCATTAATTGAAGGATTAATATTTAAAAATTACCTCATTAAAACCCACATTGTATAAAATAATAATAAAAATGACTCTTATAAAGGAGAAAGGGTCATTTTAAAGTCATATGTAATAACAGATATTAGGTTTTAAAATAGGAGAACATAAGGTAGGTGATTATATGGACATTAATGAAAACCATAAAAAAAATATAGGGAGTGATAGATATCATGGATGATAAGAAATTGGGTGATCCATATAATGTTAACGAAAAGATAACCCTAAAAAAATAGGAAGAAAAAGGCAATTTATGTCATCAAAAATTTATATGATAGGAAAACGTTTTATTTCAAGGTCCCTTTCCTAAAGATGAAAACCTTTTATGAGAAGATATATTCGATTTCATTCCATTTCATAAGAACAATATCACACTTTGGTTATCCATGATAAACTAAAATGTCATATCTTACACTAAGAAATTAATTTAAATTGGTTATGACTAAATCTGTAATGTATTATAAGCTCCATATATATAATTATAAGTCATTTTTTCTAACTTTTATTTATCATGAAAAAAAATACTATCATAAGTTATCCAATATGAATGAATCCTCATATGGAGATGTAATACATTAATCTCTAATACCTCATCCTATGTATAACATAAAAATTCTATAAATATTTATCCTTATAAACCTTCAAAAATTAAAAATTAATAAATTGTGTTAATAAATTTCTCGAAATCAACTTAATATTTATCCCAAAAATAACAAGAATTTTCTCTCAATTGTCACATAAAAAATATTTTAATAGCTTCATCATGTATTATCTTGAAATGTGGTGATAAAATGAATTACAATAAAACATTATTGAAAAAATACATGGTTTCTAATTCCTTGAATAAAACCACATATGATAAAATATATTCTAAAAATATAATAATGTTGTATACTCCATCAATGATATCTTAATTCACTTTTTAAAATAATCATTAATCAGTTAAAAGGTCATAAATACTACCCAATTTACATTATTCATATCAATCATATCATTATTATAAATAAACACCATTTTCTCAACATCAGTAACATATTAAGTATTACCTTCCCTTAATTATTTGTTTTCTATAAAAATATCCTTTATATTAAATCACTTATCTAGGTCATTATTACTGTTTAACATATTCTTTCAAATATTAAAAAAATCTGAACAATCCTTATATATTTCATGATTTATAAAAAAAAAATCTTGGATTCCTATTACATAAACAATTCAATTATCCCATTTCCTTATCAAAAAATCAACTAGACATCATTTTCATAATCTTTAACACTTATTTCCTTTAATATTTCATTTTTAGTCTCTCCCTCATTAGTAATATAACCATTAATCGTACAAGCTTATTGATTACCTCCATGGTCTTTCGATCTAGAACATTGAATTTTATAATGTTATACTCTATACATTTAACCATTTATCCATTAACAATACCTTAAATATAAAATTATTACTATCCATTATGTTAACTAAAATATTCATTTTACATCGATAATTACATAACCTATGAACTTCTCTACATATAAAACATATTATCATTCATTTGATACATTCCCTTGAGTGATTCTTCCAACAATCTCTACAAATAAGAAACTACATAGTCCTTACTCCAAGGGCTCAAATACCTGAACTCTTAGAGATCTCTATCCTTTTACTAATTTTTGAGTCTATGATTTGGTTAATATGAGCATTTTCTATCAAGTTCAATGATAAAAAATTAGATATAATCACAATATCCTTTATTATATTAATCATCCCATTTGTATAGAATCAAAAAATAATCCATCACATTCAATGTAATCATAGTTCCTTCAAGTACCCACAATTGACTAAAACCATAAACTAATAGTGTGATAAACTCTAATCATAGTAGAAAACTAGATAATCTATAAAAATAACTTATAGGATGTTTAAATCATGAAACCTTCTTTTTAATTAATGAAAACATGGGTTTATCCTATGTCATTCTTATTAATAATTTTTTAAAATACTATATGATGGTTTGTAATGAGTTTATGAATTTCCAAATCATATCCTTTGTTGGGTCTAGTTGAGTTCTTCCTCTTTAGGGATATTACTTCTAGGAATATATATTCTAGAGGAACACCTAATTTTAGTATCCATAAAGGGATATAATTTTTTAAAAACGAAATTCACTATAATTTACCAAAATTTCATAAATATTTCCTAAACTTTTCGTTGTACTTAGACTTATCTTTAGAGGCATCCTTAGACACATCCTTATAAATATCCCTTGGGATCTCACTAAAGTTTTATCATCCATGTTTCCAAAGGATATTTAACCATTTCCTCTAATACCAACTATAGTCATCTAGACTTATCATAATTGGATATTACATAATTTAAGAAACATATTCATGATTTTATAGAAATAAATATATGAGGGTCGTAGTAGTTTAATTCATTTATAAATATGGAACACAATATTTTTTATTCCTAAAATATTTTTAATATCTCCCATAAAGATATTCTCATTATGTAATCATCACAGACATACCCAATATAAAACCTTTAATCATAATCTTAGGATATGATAAATTAGAAAGTGTGACCTCAGATACCTAATAAGTGTTAAAAATTGAGAGAAATAAGTATGTCTTGATCATATAGATATGAGAACATGAGAATGACATTTTAAAACCATACCCTTACTATCAATGATCATAATTTTGATTCATGGGATAAATATTTTTAGCATATAATACATGAATCATAAGAAACAAATAAAAAATATCCATGAGGTAATAACATTTGAATAATACAACTAATTACAACAAACACATAAGCATATAAAATCATTTCCTTTATAGTAAAGTCTCACTTACAAAAAAATTGGGAACTCTATGGGTGGATACACCTCTTTGGTGGGATACGACACTATCCCTAGTGGAATCCCAATACTCATCATAGAATGGGTTTACTAACCAAACTAGCATGGTAGTCCAAGGTCACTCGCAAGACCATCATAGTGAATAAAGTCCCTTACTGAACTGGGATCACTCCATATTCCAGTCATATCTCCCTAATGATATATGAATCTCTAACCAATGAATCAGAGGGAGATGTAGGTACCACCAATATTTGGTTATAGCATAACCACCTTCCCCCGTTATAATGTAACCACCAGCCTTGGTTATATCATAACCATAATCACACAACTAAAATCACACATATGTGTGGCACATTGTTGTAAAACATTCATCACATAAAAACCCATGAAATGAAATGGGATTCATAAAAATTTCAACAAAATATAATATATATAATGTAAACACGTTTCATAGTAATTTTATAATTTCATAAATGCAAAAACCTTGTAAAATAAGTTGGTTTCATGTTGAATTAATCAATGTATAACCTATATAAAATGCAAGGGGTTTAAAAAATCATATTATTATTAATAGAAACCATTTATATTATAATAACCCTAATATTTATTTCACATTTAAACATGATTTATTACATAAATATAAACTTAATACAACACAGAATATCAATAGGTCTAGTGTCTTTAGATCTTAAGAATATTACATGACAATTTAATACATAAAAATACAACACCATTATTGAGAACTTATTTTAAATGAGAACAACATTATTTTGTACTTAGCATTTCATGGGATAACCTGAGGACATACATTAGAAAAGGGTGAGATATAAAGCCTAGTAAGGTAGTAAACAAGGAATAACATTATGAATACAATACTTGTAAGGAAATAGACATATTAATGGAGAATAAGAGAAATATTAACATAATGACATGATATAACATGTTTATCATAACATGGAAATGTGGCAACAACTTAAAACACTGCATCATTAACACAAAGAAATATGGTAAATCCCTATACCAACATGGTGTAAAATTATATAAAATGAATCATTTAAACCCCTACCCTAACATGATTTATCATGAAACTAAACATTATCTGATGGATTGGACGCTATTAGGGTGCACCCTTTATATTAATTTCAATCTCATACTTTGGTTTTCCACATAGATCATATAACATGGATTCATTCAACATCATAATTTTTTCAAGATAAAAGAATATGGAATACATAAAAATATGTAAAATTCAATAAGTATATGTGTATAAATGTGGATACCCTTAATAGATAAATAGGTATGTTATTCACTACATGATGATTATGGCTTAGAAAATCGCAGTGCAATTTCTGCAGCATAACGGCTTTATATAGAGATTCATAAATTGGGTTGATCAGAGAGAAAATATTCTATAAAAATTTATAACTAAAATAGAAATTAATTTAATCATTGATCATAATATCAAAACTTGTGAAATGGAATTGAGATGCATAATATACAATAAATACCTGAATGGAAATAAGAAGAGATAAATCCCTTGCGGAATATTAGCATGGTAACGGGTGTACACGGAAGGAATTAATGGTAGTTAAAGGGGGTATCACATAATTAAAACATAAGAAGGTGCGTAAGGGGGAGGTGATAAATCAAACTCAAAAATTTTTAATTGAAAATAAAAGGGTATAACAACATAAAGAAACATGGAAATAATGAGAAAGGAATGAATCTCTTACATCAATGTGTGATTCCAAAGGCTTGGGAGAGGTTTGAGAGAGTATTATAGGGGGATTGATGAACCTTTGGGGATTATATAGAGTAAATGAAATAGTTCGATGGTTATAAATGTATTTTAAGTGAAGAGAAGAGGGATATTGGGTTGATTTAAATTGGGAATGAGGGGAATTCTTTAATATTTTATAAACTTAGGTTTTAGAGCCTATATAATTAAATAATCAAAACCAAAAACCTTAATGTGGTTTTCTCCAATTTATGTTTCAAAATTATAGTGTAAAACATTATTTCACAAGTCTAATTTCTGAACATATTAAAATATTATCCTTGCTTATGTGGAGGTGAGTCACATTATTAAAGAAATGAATTTAAAATCAAAAAATATATTATACCTTTTGGGGGATTCAATAAGTCTTTATAAAATAAGTAAAACAAATATAAAATTAAATTATTATAATGGTAAAAGATATATTAGGAATTTAATATCCATTATAGTATTTATTACATCATTTTGGGGTTATTATGAGGTCATAAAACAAATATTTTGTTTATACAGTATTTAATTTTTACTCAAAAAATAAATTGTCTCAGAAAATTATGAAAAATTACCCATTGTATAATTTTTAAATCTTGAATAAAATAATAATATTAATATTATGTAAATAATTTATAAATATATTAATTTTTACTTTTAAAATGAAAAACGACATTTATTGAAAATTCACAGGTTTTGACAAAAACAATATTTACGAACCTCAATAAAATTGACATTCAACATAATAACAATTAAATGATAATTTATTATTCGTATATTTAATTTGATAATAATATTTTATTAAAGTGTTAATTATTTGAATAATTCATTAATTCCTTCAAAAATTCATTAAAAATACACTATTTGTTTTATCTTATAAAAATATAACTCTTATCAAACTGATTAACTAATCATTTAAAGATAAATAACTTATATAATTATAATTTATAAGAATTTATTTCATAATATTATTAATATAAAGCTTTTTTAATTTAATAATGTATATATTTCTCAAAATTACCATTTTTCCCAAAAAACACAATTTATCAAATTTATTATTTATTTAAGAAAGACTATTCTCATAAAGGAATTGACGGAATAAGACTTTTATTAATCAAAAGTTAGTACAAAATAAGTAACTAATACCTTATTACATAACCCCTCATAACACCTACATAAGACCTAAGGGTAAGGTGTGTGATGGTGATGGACTCTTGGGGAATCTCAGAAAACTTCTCTCGGGTGGTAATATATAATAACATGAACTTCTCCAATAGGTGATTCTATTCAAGCTTAAAATATTGAATCTCGAATTGGGTTTTTTCGAGAGATAAGACCAGTGATGGTACCTCTTTCCCAAGCTCTGACAAATGAGCTTCGTGTCGCCCAAGTCTACAAGATGAGGCCATACTCTCCTTTTTTGTATTGAAAGTATTTTTTTTAGAACCTTATATTTATATCAATTGTGTGATCACTGTTCCATGGATATATTATCAAAATTAAAGATACATAAAGGTAATTTAATCCCAAAGATAATAAAAAAAGATTTCATGTGTTTTCTATATCTATACTACATTACAATAAAGATAGTTTTTCTTCATAAAATATTGGGTCATTCCAATATTTCCCCCTTAAGAAATTTCACCCTCAAATTTTATTTTTCATACAATATTAAAGATGAGGGTAGCACTATCTCATCACTTCCTTCAGTTCCTATGTTTCTTCTTCAAATTTTTTGTTTCTCCACAACACTTTGACGATAGGTATTGTCATATTTTGTAGAACTTTTTCCCTATAATCTAAGATCGTCACTATATTCTCTTCATGGGAATGAAAATTCTCCAATGTCAGCACCTCTAGATTGATTACATGTGACGGTTCATGTATGTACATCCTCAAAAGTGATACATGGACTACATCATGTTCTTAAGATAGGATTTTTGAGAGTTCTAGAAGATATTCCACTACATCGATGCCATCTAGGATCTCAAAAGGGATGATTTACCTTGAACAAAGCTTTCCATTAATCCCAAATATCATCACTCTTTTCCATGTATATATGTAGAGGAAAACCATATCTCCAACATCAAACTCTAGGTCTCATCGAAGGCTACCATCATATCTATTTTTTTGACTTTGAGAAACTTTTATGTGTTGTTGGACGGTCTTAACCTGCTCCACCATTTATTCGACCATTTTTAGAAATAAAAGTTTTTACTCACCAAATTCATCCCAACATTCCGTTTTTCTACACCACTTCTCATAAAGGTATTCATTGTGATCCATTTAGATTATTTAGTGGAAATGGTTGTTCTAATAGAACTCAACCAAAGGAAGATTTTGATCTCATACTCCTATGAATTCCATTGAACATTCTATCAACATGTACTCAAGTGTTTGGATAGTCCTCTCAGATTGGCCATTATTTTAAGATTGATAAGATGTACTAAATTTCATTTCAACATTCAGATCATGTTAGAGATGCATCGAAAACATAGATGTGAATCTTGGATCTTGATCAGATACAATCGAAAGTGGTACGCCATGAATTCTTACCACTTCTCTGATGTATAAATGTTCCAGTTGATCCAATGATAAATCAACTCTAATTTCAATGAAGTGTGCAGTGTTTTTAAGATGATAAAAAACAACCCAGATAATATTTTTCTTTGGAATGTATTCAGAAGTCTTGTGACAAATTCCATGGTGATGTTCTCTCATTTCCATGTTGGTATGGGTAATTATTTCATAAACACATTAGACTTATGCCTCTCTACCTTCACTTTATGAAATACTAGAAACATTGACATATATTTGGTGATATCCTTATTAATGTTAGACAACCAATAATGCACTCTGAGATCCCGATACAACTTTTTACTTCCTGGGTGGTTATAGAAATTAAAACAATTTTCATCATCCAAAAGTTTTATCTTTAACTATGGATTTTATGGAAAAAATAGTCTTGACCCTAATCTCATAATTCCTTATTCAATAACAATGAACTCTGAGGATTTACCTTTTCTAATAGTTTGCACTTTCTTCTAAATTACCATATCATCTTTTTGATCATCCTGAAACCTTTCCAAAAGAGATGGTTGAGCAGTCATTTATGAAAATATTGATGATCTTTCATTATATATGATTCACATGTCCATCTTCATCAATCTAATAATATTTCATCCTTTTCAATTCCCATCAATGATATAATTTTTGGGTCCTATATACATAGATAATTCTCCACCCTGTTCACTTTCCGAGGGTGGTAATGGATTGAGTAGTCATAATCCTTGATGAGCGAAAACCATCTTCATTGGTGCATGTTCATCTCTTTCTATGTGAATGTATATTTGAGACTTTTTTGATCCGTATATATTTCACACTTTTCCCAAAAGAGATAATGCCACCATATTTTCAATACAGATATCACAGCTTCCAACTCCAGATCATGAGAGGGATAGCTCTTCTCATTAATTTTCAACTATCTTGAGGAATTGGTGATGAATATTTCATTCTGTAATAACACACAACCCAAGACCATATTTGAAGCATTGATGTTGATTACAAAAGGCTCCCCACTTCTGGGTATTGTGATCACAAGGGAAGTGATAAGACTCTTATTCAACTCCATGAATATTTATTCACATTCATCATTCCAAGAAAACATGACTCCCTTCTGAGTTAGCATGGAATGAGGGTTTTACAATCATGAGAAATTTCTCACAAATTGGTAATAATATCTAGCTGACCCCTGGAAGATACAGATATCTTTCACAAATTTCGGCCTTGGCCATCCCTTAATTGATTTAGTTTTGTAAGGATCCATAGATATCACAATTCTAGTGATGATATTCCCATGGAATGAGAAATATTTCAACCAAAACTCACACTTGTTGTACATTTCATAGATCTTATCCTTTCAGAAGTTCTCTATAATTCTTCTATGACACTCCTCATGCTTCTCTTCAGTTTTGTAGTATATTATAATATCATTAATAAATACTATAAAAAATATGTCAAAGAAGTCTCTAAATATTATATTCATAATTTCCATGATGATTTATGAAGAATTAGTGAATCTTAAAGACATTACTAAGAATTCATAGTGCATGTACCTTGTATGAAAAGCAGTTTTGGGGATACCCTCCTACTTCACCCTTACATGGTAATATCTCAATCACAGATCCACCATGGAAAAGTATTGTAATCCACATAGCTAATCTAATGAGTCATAAATTCATGGAAAAGGTTGATTGTTCTTTATCATTATTTTTTTAGCTCACGATAATCAATTCAAAGGCGCATTGACCCATTATTCTTCATGACTATGAGGACTGGTTCACCCCATAGTTAAGCACTTGGGCATATTAAACCTTTATCTAGATTCTCTTGTAGTAGTTTCTTTAGATCCTCAACCTCCACAATATCCATTCTATATAGAGTCTTGGATATTTTCAATTCCCCAAGTACATGATTAATTGATAATTAAAAATATCTTCTAGGAGTAATACCAAGAAATTCCTCAGAAAACACATAAGAAAACCCTCTTACAATTAGTATGCCTTTGAGGATTGTTTTGTCATTATACTCAATCATTTGAGAATGATACTAATTCTCATAGGGATATAATATCCATGCTTGAGATTATGGTTCTATAGAAGATTCATCATCATCCTTGCACTTGTATAGAATTGGGGTCTGATTCACCATATAGAGAGTGATTTCCCTCTCACAACAGTTTATGTTGGATCTATATTAGGAAATCCAATCCATTCCAAGAATTGTATCAAATTTTACCAGAGGGAGTACAATAGTATTTGTTGGTAAGTTCAATCCAAAGAATGTGATAGGGGAGGATTTATATTCATGGGATGTTATAATTTCCCCATTTATCATTCTCACAAAACCCCTACTTCAATGATTTTTAGTGGTGTTTGGATAGTTATATTAAACATTCTGGATATAAAATAATGAATAGAACCAAAATAAAAATGTACATTCTCTATTTTTGAATGGATAAATAGCATACCTATACCCACTTCGTTGTTGGGATTTGCTTCAGTAGTAGTAATGGAAAAATCTCACCCTTGCTACCATGGAGGTTGTTGGTTTCCCCCAATTACCCTTGTCGTAGGGAACTAGTTTTCATAGTTCCCTAGTTCCTTGCAGTTTTAGTAATAAACAATGCACTGAGGGTATACTATAGAATTCATTTCCACTTCCACAATAGTGGTTTTCTTTGATCCTCAATCATTATCCAGGTGTCCTTCTCCACCCCACATAAAGCATTTCATCGTCTCATTCATGCAATTTTTAGGGTACATCTTCCCACACATTTGGAAAGTGAGATGATGTAATTTCTTAGCCCCATTATTTTTTTTCATCACACCACCAAAATTAAAGTCCACTTTACACTTTTTATCCCCATGATACCGCTGAGATTCTACAATCTCCATCTCGACTTTTAGGGAGCATCAGATAATCTCCCCTTAGCTTCCAAAGTCATAGATCGCGAGGTTATTCCGTAGGCTAGGTTTTAGCCCACCAAAGAAGCTGTCAAACTTTCATTTTGGGGTAACGGAAAACCTAGAGGTGTATCGTGCTAGTCTGTTAATGTTTTCCTTGTACGCCCCAATAGATTTTTCATCCTTTTTCTTGATTGTAAAGAAATCTCTTTCAATCTAAATATAGCTTGTGTTGGGAAAATATTTTTCGAAAAACATTTTCTGAAACTCCTTCCATTCCAATTACTATATCTATTCCTAAAGCTTCATATTTTTTATCAATGTACACCATTGAGAAGCATGACCCTCTCTGTAGTAAGCAGCCATAAGAAACATCTCTTGTTTGGAAAATTGAAGGATGGTGAAGGTATTTGTAATGGAGTTGATCCATTGTTTGGTGATTAAGGGGTCAGATGATCCATTGAATATATGAGGCCTTTTTCTCATGAGTATCTTGATTTTGAAATGTTCTTTATTAGGGGGGTTGGAAGGTCCTCTTGAACCATTTTTCTATTAAAATATTTAGTTAACTGAGAGAGTATTAGGATAATGTTTGTAATTCCCACTACCATCAGATTAGGCATCTCGCAAGAACAGTCAATGCATTTATCTTCACATCGATTGTTTTTCTGAGTCCTCCTATTACTAGCCATTTAATAGAATAAAAAGAAAATTATAGGTATGTATTTTAAAATATTGAACAAATAAAGGGAAATCCAACAACAAAAAGTGATAACTTATGAATTACATTTATCTGTTTAACGTAATAATTAATAGGATTTAGTCTATGATATCTAGAAACTATTTCATTGATGTATATTATTATGGTATTTTTTCTCCCTTAATAATGGTTATTACTAATATTATGAATTTAAAAAAAGAATACCTCCTAGGAGTGTCGAACTAAACAACATACTCTATACTCAAAAAAATTAATGGATTCTTTTCTTATACTTAGTATTATCTTTAATTCCTTCACTAAAGTTTTCTAATCCTAATTCGAAAAAAATAATCTTATCCTATGATACTAACCATAACAACCCTGCTCTTTATTACACATTTAGACATGATTTATTACATAAATAGGCACTTAATACAACCCTGATGATTTGTAGGTCTAGTGTATTTGGGTCTTAGAAACATTACATGACATATTAAGACATAAAAATATAACATCTTTATTGAAAACTTCTTTTACATGACCACAACATTACTTTGTACTTAGAATTGTAGGGGATAACCTAAGAAATACATAAGAAATGGTTGATATATAAATCCTAGTAATGGAGTAAACAAGGCATAACATGAATAATAAAATACATGTTAGGTAATAGAAATTTAAATGGAGCTTAATAGAAAGATGAACATAAAGTATAGATATAATATGATTTTCATAACATGGAAATGTTGAAAGAACATTAAACACTTCATCATTAACACAAAGGAATCAGGTAAACCCATATCCCAACTTGGTGGAAAAAATTCCTAAAAGGTATCATGTAAATCCCTGTCCCAACATGATGTATCAGGATACAAAAAATTACCCAATGCATTGGAGAGTTATCAGAGTGCACCCTTCATATTCATTTTAATCTCATCCTTAAGTGTGTCACATAGATCATATAACATGGATTAATATTAAATATGTTTATTTTAATAAAGTTTAATGTCCTTGATAGATAAATGGGTATGGTATTCCCTACACGATGATTTTGTTTTGGAAAATCATGGGGCAATTTCAGTAGCATAACGAATTTATATGGAGATTAATAAATTTGGATTATGAGAGATAAAATGGTATCTCATAATTTATACATGAAATAGACAGTATTTGAATCATTTAACATAATATCCCAACATATAAAATTGATTTTAGATGTATAATACATAAGAAATTCTTGAATGGAAATAAGAAGAGAGAAATCCATTATAGAATTTAGGCATGGTAACGGGTTCACACGGAAGGAATTAATGAGAGATAAAGAGGTATATAATCAATGACAAATAATGAATGAAGTATGGTGGAGTTTATAAATCATACCCCAACATTTTTAATTGAATATAAAACTGTCTAACAATATAAAAATACTTCCACAAAAATGAGAAAGGAAGGAATACCTTACTTGGATATGTGATCCCAAATGTTTAAGAGAGGCATGAGAGAGGATTCATGGGAGATTGGGGTGCATTGGGGGGAATATAAAGATGTTATTACAGACTTGGGATATGCTACAAGAATTTTTTCTGATGATAAGTGCGAGACTAGGTGGGTTTATATAGAAAATTAGAGGGGAATTCATTAATATTTCATACACATAGGTTTGGGAGTCTGTATAATTAAATACTAAAGACCACAACCCTTACCATGGTTTATTTCATGGTATTTCCCAATTAAGAGTAAAAAAAATATTTTTTATGTCCAATGGCTGAACATTTAAAAATATTAGCCTTGATTATTTGGAGGTGAGTCACATTATTGAGGAGATGAATTTAAAATCATATAATATATTATACATTTGGGAGGATTAACTAAAGATTTATAAAATAAGTAATAAAAACTTAAAATCCCATTATTTTAATAGTAAAACATATATTGGGCTGATAATACCAATTATAGAAGTCATTACATCATTTTCTGGGTCATTATGATGTCATAAAACACATTTTATTTATATGGTATTCAATATTTACCCAAAAAATCGATTGTCTCAAAATATTATGAAAAATTAATTAGATAATTTTGACATCTTGATTCCAAAAATAATATTCATTTTATCTGAATAATTTTTTAAATATTTGAATTAACACTTATAAAAAGAAAACCAACATTAATTGAAAATTCATCGCTTTTTATAAAAATAGTTTTCAAAACTTAATAAAAATTATTTTTGACTTCATAAATATTATATATTCATTTATTATTCATAAAAATAATTGGATAATAAAATTTTATTAAAATATTATTTATTTTAAAAATTAATTAATTCCTTAAATTAAATTCATTAAAATTACACTTTCTGTTTTATTGTAAAAAAAATAACTCTTATCCAATTTATTACATAGTCATTTAAAGATTTATAACCGATATAATAATCATTTATAATAATTGTTTTATAATATTATTAATCAAAAACATAGTTCAATATAATAATGTATATATTTCTCAAAATTACCTTTTTTACCTGAAAACTCAATTTATCAAATTTATCATTCTTTTCAGAAAGAGTATTCTCATAATAGAATTGATGGAATAAGACTTTTATATATAAAAACGGATTAAAAAATAAGTAACTAATACCTTATTACATAACCCCTTATTACACTCACATAATACCTAAGGGTATGGTGTATGATGGTGATAGACTCTTAAGCAGCTTGTATAAAATCACATGTGTGGTAATCTCTATTAACTTGAAATTCTCCTGTAAGAGATTTTGTTCAAGCTTAATGATTTGAATATTGTCTTGGGCTTTGTCAATAAGTAATCCTAGTTTCACTAACTACTTCCTGATCTCTGAAAAATGATCTTTATATGGCTCAAGTCTACTAGATGAGGCCATCCTCTCCTTTGTATGTGTTGAAATAATTTTTTAACCTTATTTTTATATTAGTTGTGTTATAACTGTTCAAAGGTAATATTATCTATGGTAACAATACATCACAATAATTTAAACCCAAGTGTAATAGCAATAAAAATAGTACATGTGTTTTCTATATCTATAAGACAATAAAATAATGGGTATTTTTATTCATTAATGTTTGGTCCATTATATAGATAATGAATTAGAATGGTATCCATGGATCATAACCCATGTAAATCATATATAACATCAATGGATTTCATATCATAAGGAAACTAATTTTGAAATATTACCTCAGAAATTTCACTTGGATAATATTCTTCCTAAATTGAACAAAATGGGTTTTTAAAACATAAAAGATTTTATAATTTGTTTTCATTAAAAATACCTTTTAAAATTATATAGGAAGCTCTAAAAATAATTTAAAAAGTTTCTTGAATAAAAAGTATGATCAAATTCAAAAAATGATATTTAAAACATAAAAACCATTTAAAATCATTTCATTGAAAATTTCTATAAAAACATATAAAAGATTCTATATAACAAATAATGGACATGAATTTGGAAAATTATACTCAAGATGTACATTTTAAGAAAAGGATCCTGTTAACATTTTCCTAAAATCCAAAAGTGCATTTTTTGGAAAATATTCTGAAGATTAATTTTAGAAAATTAAAAAATAAATCATGGGTAATAATTTCTTTTAAATTTTTTTGTAGAATAATAATGTGTTTTTGAATTCATTTTTAGAAGGAATTTTCTTTGATGAAAATGGATTTTTGTCTGAATAATGAAATAAAGTATTATTTTCTTAAAAAAACTAATTCCTAATTATTTTAATTTCCAAAGAGTGGAAAAATAAAAATATTACCTTTAAAATAACATGATTAACCAAAGGAGAAAATAAATCATGGTTTTATTGAGAGTTGGAGCATAATATTTTATCATCGAAATCACAATCATATTGAATCTTGATAGATGATGAGATTGTAACATAAAATCATTACCACTTAGGTAACATTAAATCATAAACCCCATGAAGGAATAAAATAAAATTGAACTGAAAATATCATGAGTATAATAAATTGATTATGAAAATTTGAAAAATGAGTTTTAAATACACATCTATAAAGAATGTATGTTTATATCAAAACATACGTCTCGAAATATAATTGAGAATAAAATCCCTCATTACTTTTGTAATCATTGAATTATAATACATGGTAAATAATAAAATCAAATGAAACATTAAATTACAAGAAACTAATGTGATTCATGATATAACAAAACAAATAGGCAGTGTATATACACACAAAAATATAATAGTAGTGAATTTTCATATGTCTCCTCGAAATAAAAGAGACAATATAAATCCCTTACCACATTGGTGACATTGAAACCATAAACCCAATAAAAATGGTATAATCAAATGGATATGAATATCCCAATAATTATAAGGATTATAAAAATAAAAAAAATTCTTATGTAGTATATATAAAACATAAAATAAACACATGGTGAATATGGATTGTGTCTCGGAAAAAATAAAAAGTAAGATAGAAATCCCTTACCTTGAGTCTTGACATCTATCATACACATTTAAAACTCAGGTAAAAAATATATGATTATTATAAATATATTAAATATACAAAAATATATATATAATACCTGATATTATTGAATTATGACCTTTTATTACCAATAATATTTATTCCATTTATTTCACATATTTATATTAAATCCATCTTAATTATTTTCCATGTAAAGCATGATAGAATCACATCGCATCACGAGGTGGTAGTTTTTCCTACACACAAATGTTGTTATCTTATTACAAAAAAAGGATAGTATGAAGGTATGGGTAATATAATGATTATATAATTATAATAATATAATAAATATCATATATAAATAATAAATTCATTATTATTTCTAGAATTTATAGGTGGTTAGTTAAAAACGAATGACATTTGTTCAGGAGGCGGTAGTCCACCATATACACGAATGATGATTTTGTAACCCATTTGACAGAAGTTGAGACTGTTGGAGGTCATTACCTTATAATGATAATTTATTAGTATATGGTAGATAATTAAGTTATTATATCATTATTTTAAAGTAATAATTTAATTATCTGGAGAAATAAATCAATCAAAAATGCTCATAGATGAATGTTTCCTCTTCTTAGGGTACCCTCCCTACATTTTCACCAATATCCTTCTAGGTTGAATTTATGTAAAGAATAATTCTTATAAAATGGGATGACACATATTTTTAAGATGTTTGGGGATATATTGGGGGGGGTCAAAATGATTTGATGGTGTAAATAAGAGAGGATAGTGGTGGCCTTTTATAAGTAAGGTGAGTGACGCACTTGAAATGTTTTGAAAAGAAAATGTGGCCCACATTTTTAACTTACCAAAAGGGTGTGAAATGGATAAACTAGAACCCCCAAAAATATGAGGTCAAAATATTTCCATTAGATATATTTAATACATGAATATAGATCACTTTCTCCCCTATTGTTTTATTTTAACCCTCAGTAAACACATTTTTACCTTAAACACATTAATTAGTTTTTACTATTTATAATATTAATTTTTTCCAAATATTAAGTTTAACACAATATATAATATAAATTATTATTTTTAAGAATATAGACACCATTTTTTCGAATTATATTCACATGAATGTAAAATTTTAATTGAAAATTAATCTCGTTAACCCGTGAGAAAGAGGGATTTAGGAGAGAAAATTTAGAAATGTTTACAAAACCTTTACAACCAATTTCAATATTAAATTGACTCCAATGACCTAAATTTTATTAATATATAAAAAAATTAACTAAACTTACCTTACACCCAACTAAAAATATAATTTTATTTTATAAAATATTTTATTGAAAAAGGATGTTTTCGTATAATATTTAGTATTTTTCAATATTTATAAAAAAATAATATTTTTAAAAAATTATCATAATTCACCCTAATATAATTTTTACAAGATGATTTAAAAAATTTTTTTTATTTTAAATATTTTTTTTAAATTGGGAATATCAAATTTATAGAATAACCAACAAATGTGACAGAAAATCAAGTTTTTGAGAAATGTATTTCTCAAGCACAAGATGATCTTATATGGTCTTTATGTTAAATAATATTAATTGTATGAAACTCAATTAATCATTATTTATATATAATATATAAATATAATTTAAATCATTCCTCATTAGGTTTTATTTTAATTAATTAAATTTTAAAATCATTTTATACTTTAAAATAGTTTTCCAAAAATCCTTTTTTAGTTCCAAAAATAGTCTTATAAGGAAATACAATATAATGATGGTCCAAAAATAATTTAATGGATTAAATTTAAATAAATAATAATTATGTCACATATAAAATAATTTTTAATTTAAATTATTTATTTTATTTAAAACAAATGACTGTCTCACAAAATCAATAGTAATCACCATTTAGTAAAAAAACAATATTTTCCGAAACATCCCAAAAAATTCACAATAATTAAATTTTGATATGATTATTTAAAAAATTAACTAAATTTTATAAAATATTTCTAAAATATTAATAATTTAATATTGATATTTTTTCATAAAAATAAATAAAAATCATTTTTGAAAAAAAAACTCATTTTTGAAGAATATAATTATCTTATTAAAAATAAAATTATTATTTTATAATAATTTGTAAAAAAATATTTTAGAGTTTGGAATTTATATTAAAATTTAATAAATTATTTAATATTATCCATACCTTCTTATTTAATCTCTATGTTATAATGATCATATTTAGAATAATATAATTACATGGTTCGTTGAAATTTAGTGTTGCATGTCATGCACTCGGTCAAAGAAAATCATTTTTTGCATTTAAGGAATGTTATTTTTTGTGTATAATGAATTATATAGTCAATGTTATGTGTAATGTAAAATCTAAAAAATTACTAAATTCATTTAAAAATTCACAAAATATTGGGGTGTTATAGGGGTTTCAAACCAGGTAATTTCCCTTATGATCATGCATAATCACTGTTAGCAGTTATGCATCTCCTGAAGAAGTTTCACACTCAAAATACCTCACTTAATATCTCAAAAAACACTATCATGGATGACATCATGTTTTACATGAAAATATACTCATAATAGGCAACTCATGGTCCAATATACGAGATCAGTAGTCATATATACTATATCTATAATTTCCTAGGAGAACTCATCTATTTATATGTGGGGTTAGATAGTTTGTGACCGCACCTCATTGATTTTAAATTTTATCCCTATAAAATTTCTTAGTAATACACTTCATGCGGCATAATATGTCTTTGTCACTCAGGTCATACTCATATCCACTCGGCATGTTCTGTGTACACTAGTTGTGTCCGGGTAAAGTAGTCATGTCTGAGTACATAGTTGTGACCATATACTCTGGTAGTTCTCATGTGGATGTCCATATTTGTTCCCATATATTCCTAGAGTAAATTTCAAGCCATATAAACTATATCACATAGTTTATATATAATCACACACATCATGTGATACATATCTCCCCCCAAAACAAAATCTTTCATGGTTATGGGACTACATAGTAAGCACCGTTATGAGGCACATGACTTGTAGTCTAAGAATTTTTAGAAACCTAGTTTCATCTTGTGGATCCAAGATACACTATATCCAACACCATTTTATCCTTTTGGAACATATTAATAAATCAAAAATTAAAGGTAACATCTCTATCCATGAGATTCATGACCTACATTGGTCATATATCAGGATTCCGAGAAACCATGTGGGAAACCATTACGAGTCTACCAAAATTCAGGGTTCTAAAACTAAAATACATAACCTGAAACCATGAATACAACAAGATCCATTAATAAATAATCCAAAAAAATTTCCTACACTTCACCATCACATATCTGGGGATTCAATCTTACTTTGATCAAACTCAGCATTGTAAAAGCATGACCTCATGGGAAAACTATGAAGAATGTGATGAATAAAGGGGAAATAGAAATATAAAAAGTTGAATTTAATTGTTGGAAAATGAAATCCCACTCAAAATTTCAATTTTTAGAATCAAGGGTTTATCTAGGTCACAATAATTAAAATTTTCATAATCAAGAATATTTTTTAATTTCATCCTCCTATGAAGAACACTGATTATCTAAAATAATAATGTAGATAATAAATCCATGATTAATATTAAATCCAAAGGAAGATAAAAAAATCATTCTTCCTAAATATATTATTGATTTTACATTGGTGAAGAACACGTATTATAGAAATGAATAAGAAGACCCATTGTGTTCTCCATATGTCTTATTGTTCTCTATGAACTATTCTCCGTAATTCTATAATAATAATCCACAAATGAAAAATGATTCTTCCTCCTTTATAATCCTCACTATTTTATACATATAACTCTATAAGAACATCATAATGATTTATTTATATATTATTATTATCTTTAGGTTTTTGAATAAATTAATTAAAATAAATTAACTATTTCACTTAACGCATTAACCAATGGATATCTTAACTAAACGACCATCATTGATCAACTTCATATTGCACCTAGGATAAACCTCAGATTCCACAAACAAAAGTGGACTCATATTTACCATTAAATGATTTTTTATAGATATATATTATCTTTGAAGAACTATTCATGTGTGATGTTATATATTTCATATTATTATTATATCAATATGGGGCTCCATAGGCCACAAAATTCCATGCCTACTCAATTCCTGACACCAAAAATATTCCTCAAAATATTCCAAAGTCTAATAAGAAAAAAAATAGATTCATTAAAAATTTTACACATCGAATTTTCTTGCTAGGTTCTATTTCCCATAGTGGTAATGTATTGAGAAGTAATAATCAATATTAAACTACAATTATTTTGTGTAGAGAATATTTGGATCTTTATATGTTAATATATACTTAATACTTTTATGGTATATTTTTATATCACACCTTTAAACATAAATATAATTCGTATATATATTTAATTAAAAAATTACCACTTTTATCTTCAAATATTGAGTTGGATTGTTTTTATAATGTATTTTCAATTTCTATGAGGGATCTAATATCACTATAAAATTATATATAACAACACATCATTTTCCATTCATTAATGCAACATTATAGATCAAAAACTATTCTACATTATTGGTTACTATGATAATTGGTTCCCTAACCAACCTTCTCTTCAGTTCATTGAAATTGTCATAACATTTATCTTTACACAAGAACATAATCCCATTATAGGTCAACATGGTGAGTGGGTTATATAGTAATGTGAAATATCTCAAAATTATTCTACAATATCATTAAATCATAATAAAAATATATATTTTTGTTATCATGGTTGGTATACTCCATTTCTATGTAAATTATATTTTTTAGTTATATACCAATATACCCTAACTTGAAAATATATGACCCAAGAATGAATCATTTTAAAGGAAATATTCATACATGTTATCTTTTACATACAACTTATACTTCCTTGATGTCATCAATACAATTCATAAATAATATTCATGATATTAGTTTTTTTGTTAATATATAAGAATATAATCTATAAAGGATACCACAAAAATAAAGGTAGTAATTAATAACTCTATTCATTATATCCATGAATATTTCATAAGAATTAATAAGTTCAAATGGAATCAGAAAAATTTCATCATGTACATACCTTATATGAAAGGATATATTGCGTGTATCCCATCTCTTATACCTAAATTGTAGATAATTAGAACAAAGGTATATCCTAGAAAAGTAATTATCTCCCAAAAATTAGACTATTAACTTTTTGATATGATTTAGAGGATACTTTTTTTGATATTCATCCTATTAAATTTTTGATAATCAATTCAAAAATGAATTGACCCATATTTCTTTTTAAGAAAATAATAATTTAACCACATATTGATGTAATAGTGAGTATGAATAAGTTATCATGATACTCTTATGGTTTGTCCTTAAATTCAAATAACTCAATTGAGGTGATTCAATATATATTCTTGGAATTAGGTGTAGAAACATATATGAGTTCTATTAAAAAATCATATTCATGATTCAGTGAAATTCTAGGAAACTCTTCTAGAAAGACATCAAGAAACTCTCATACAATTTTCGTATGCTAAATGTTGACTTCCTCCCCAACCATTTGAGATAGATACCCATAATGTATAGGAATTAAACCCCAAAATATATAATAAATTACTACTGTATGTTCATATTTATGCTCACACTAGTAAATGATCATAGGTTCAGTCAGAATATGAAATGTGACGAACATTCATAAAAAAATTGATATAGGATATATATAAATAAATAATTCCATGTCTATAAAAATATAATATTATCCTACTTAGAAAATCATAATATTTTTAAGGATCACATTCCCAAAAAAATAAATATTAGAAGAAATATATACATGAGATGTGGTGATCATTCCATTGGGAATTTTCACTATTCACTGAGCATCGAATTGGTGAGCAAAAGAATTAAAATTACTATATACTTTTCATGAAATAAATGACTTCATATGAATAATATCAAATTAGATACATCAATATTTGAGTGGATTAAACACAACCTCAACTTCATTATTAAATCATCAGTACTTAAATACAATAAAAATAGTTAGCAGGGCTATCAAAAGTTGATAACCAATGAAATCATTTTATACATGCATAAAAAATTTATTCATAATTTTTGTAATCATTTTTTTACCTTATAGTGCAACGTTTATGATATAAATTTTTTACTTCATTATAGTTCATTTAAAATTTGGTTGCATGTATCCCAAACTATCAAAAAATAAAATTTATTTAAAGAGAAATATATCATAAAATATCTAGTTGTTATATGAATGGTTGGGGAAATAATTTTTTAATGATGATAACTTATAATACATTACCTAGTGACTAGAGGTTTCTAATAATGAATTTAAGAATATGTATAAAATGGGGGTAAACATAATTCCCCATTCAAAGTAATTTCATCCGTCACACTAGTATAATTTTATGTCCTCAAAACAATAAATAAAAGAGAAAACCATGTATTCGATAAAAAAACATAAAATGAGTTTGATATCAATATTTCATGAATATATTTTATGGAATATTAATGTATTTATTTCTATATTTTGTTGATTATTATTTCCATTTTATGAATAGTTTACATTCATTTACATTTTATGGTAGGATAGAAAGATTAGAAAATGAACAAAATATCATATTTTTTAGGAAGATCACAGAGCTATTTTAAAGCACATAACAAAAGAACTGAGAAAAAATGTTGATTGTACTATAGAAAATTGATATTCAATGTCATTTAATCATTACATGTCATATAATAGTCCAATTAATAAAAATAGGGACACATTGTGATGTGAAATAAGTCATTATGTAAATTAATATGTGGTATAATAATTTACACAATGTTTAGATTCACGGGATTAGATTTTAAGATCAAGATTCACTGTATATTTGATATTTAAAAAAATATGTGACATGGATCCTACCCCAGTCAAATTTGGGACCATTTATTAAATATATTCATTGAAAATGGATTCCATTTGAAACCTATAAATAGAGGGATATCCTGTAACTATTAGAGAGAACCTAGAAGACTAAACATTTGAGTAAGAAGCTACGTTGTGCAAGGTGCTCCCTGAGTTCATATCCCTTTTCATTATGCATTATAATTATCTTCCACTTACCTGTAATATTATCATCACTAAGATGAGGAGTTGAAACCCCTTATGTTAGGGTTATGTAAATAGAAAGGAGAAGGATTGTTTGATTTATTTTATCATATTTATTTTTGTATTTGGTTTGTTTCAATTCTTAAATCAAATTAAAATCCCTTTATTTTACTTTTATTATAACCGTTGATAATTGAATATAAAAGGAACATAAAAAATTTTCAACTTAAACCCTTAATGAAGTCATGATCATTGTCAAATTTAAGAGAAATCATGTTTAAATTTGGTATCGAGAAAAACTTAATTCAGTGAAACCCTAAATTACTATAACAAAAGAAATAGTGTATTGCCACATAGAGTAGGGGATACAAGGACCATTGGATTTTCCTCTTCTCAAATTTGACATCAATCATGAATTTTTCAACATATTTTATTAAATCCAATTTCAATAGATCCATAAATTACAATATTCCAGATATCTTCCAAAATCTACTTTCATAACATACAAATCTATTATGCTTTGTTTTCTTTATCTTTTTATTCAAATGAAATGAAACCAAACTTCTCCACCAGATTCTCCAAATTTAAATAATTAAATCTATTGAAAATAAAATCAAAATAATTTTAGTATCTTTATGGATCGATCTGGACCTATTTCTTGTACTCATTTTAATTAATTAGTCTCTACTGTTGAGATTTTATAAATTTGTACTTTTTATAGACTCGTAGGGAATTAATGATTACCTCTAGGCCTGTTAGAGTTTTATCAATAATAGAGGGTTATCATATGAATATTAAATAATTGGGTAATATTAACTCACACTATGTAGAATTTATTTTCCTGATATTTTTTTAAATGAAAGAGTATGCTCGCTAGCATACAATACATGCAACAAAGAGCTTAAACAAACAAAAAATAATATTATTTAAATAGAACCATTATAAACAATTTGTTGAATTGGGGGTGTAAATAGAGTTATATTTCTTATGAATTGTATAAAAATGTATTAATATTTAAAAATTTAATGATTAATTCTGTGGACATAATCAACAAAAATTAGTGGACATTTTATTCTGAAAAAATAAATTTTCTTTAAAAATTTATTTAATTTCATTTTTAGGGAAATTTTTTAAAATTAATCTTTCTTTAATATTATGAATTTTATTTTATAACAATGATATTATTTTTTAAATAATCATAATAAATTATATTATCATGAAATTGGGATATTTTTCTCAAATAGTTTTTTTAATAAATTATGAAAAAACTGATTTTTATTATAAAAAATATTTTAATTTAAATCATTTAAAAAATTAAAATCTATTTTTGATTAGTTTTAAATTTTAATGAAGTAATATTTATTGAAAAAAAATCCTAATTATAGTCACTCAAATGAATTATATATTCCAAATTGGTATAAAAACATTTTTAAAATTGAAAAGTATTTTTTATGAAAAACAAAATTCAATGTTTTTCTAATTTAGAGTCAACTTAATTTATCCTACTTCAAGAAGTTTATTTTTAATAAATAAATTTTATATTTTGAAACTATAGGTCTAGATATTTTAAATTATACCCATTTACTTTTCTTCATTTTTAATAGTACTAATGATAACTAATTATCAGTATGATAACGGTAAATCAAGTAATTTGGATTAACAACAATATGAAAAGAAATAAAAAATAACCCCAACACTTTTTTAATTATATTGGACAATTTTTTCATATATATATACCTATATTTTAATCATATTCCATCATAGAATCATATTTCATTGATTTTTGTCTTTATATTATATTAGATAACAAGAAATAATAAAATAATCTTTTTTATTGTCTCTACATTTTTATAGAGAGATAAACATGAAAACTATTTAGTAGTTAAAGATTTCTTTATAACAAAAACTATTTATTTGTCATTTAAATTTATTTAAAAAAATTAGGGATGCAATAATTATATTAATTGGACACATAATGCCAATATAATATTTATTCAACTAATAGAAAATTAAAATAAATGATTTTATAAATAATAATAGTAATATAATTTAAATGAATTATTTTTTACATGAATTTTCATATCAAAATAACATATTTGAGAGTTTTTAATTTATTAAATTAGAATTCAATTTTTTTATTTTTTATAAAAGTGAAATAAATTATGCAGTTTCTAAAATTATATTAATGTTATTTTATAACAAAAATAATTAATTAAAAGATTTAAAATTAATAAAAAATAATATCCACATTTAATTTTTTATTTTATTTTTAAAAATATCATCTATGGTACATTTAGGGACCAATTGTTCTTTTATTTTAACTATATTAACCTCGAAAATGTAATAACTTTGTTACCACAGTAATAGTCAACATGGGTTAATATTGTGGAAAACAAATAGATAAGGGTAAAAGCATAATATAAAATTGTCCAAATATTATTGTATAATTGGTTTCATACCCATAATTACCCTATATAAGAATTATTTTAGTTTGTATTCTTTTATCCATAGAAAATTGATTTATATTAACTAAATATTTTATATAACTCTAAAAGAGTTCTTGTCCCAACATTTATAAATGGAAACGTATATCCTCTTTTATTCAGACATCAAAAACCATTTAGTTCAAATAAACCATTTCATAATTCCTTAGTATAGTCCCTTATCAATATATAGTTGTATTAATTTATGAATAATACATACCTTTTAGGAAAAAAGGTGTAATTCAATGGATATTTTCTGAAGAAGTGGTATATATTTTAGCTGAATGTTTTAGTTTAATTTATTATTCCATATACTTCAAATATTATTCAACTGTGATGACATAATCTAATCAGTATTTCTGGTATACTATGATTTTATTTGTTTAAGGGAAATATTTATATTTACATCCTTCTTCTATGAAGTGGTAAATAAATCCATCAGTCATATGTATGGTGGACTACTAGCATAAGAACCGAAGTTATTTGTTTTCCATCATTCCCTCTAATGGATGGTTATAATCATATATTCAATCATTATATATGTTATTTATGATATTATTATAATTTTATAATGGTGATTTATCATTTACCTATCTTTTTTTCATCCATAAAAAATGGAAACACCAAATATTAATTTGTATGACATACTTTCTCCATGAATAGTGTAATTCATTTCATTATATACAAATTTAGTGGATGAATCGGAATATATTTATTCAATATATCTAATATTAATATCATTTTTAACATTAAATATATAATGAAACCATGTTCAACATAAAAATAATTTGACTACATAACCAAAACATGCATGAGAAATGAAACATTTGTCACTCGGAACACTGATTTTAATAAAGAATTGTTATTAAATTTGAGGTATGATATTATGAAAAATAATATATTGCTTGAAATATATTTTTATGATTTGGGAATAAATAATAAATACATTTATATTTATTTTAAATTATTTTCTAATGGGTATGAAAAATAAAAACACTTAAGGTAATAGATCTCATTGAACCACCCATTTTCTTAATCTTATGACCATTCAATATCTAACTCACATTCTATCTCCACTTACTGTCAAATATTCCTTAAAAAATTATTTTATGTATCTCACATATAAATATATATCATCATTTATTCTGTTTATATGGAAATACATTCAATGAGTTTATTTCTCAAATTTATTCTTTAAAACCAAACCCAATTAAAGGGGGAATTTATATCCCTAAATCCTTTTACACAATGTTCCATTAAAGTTTTCAATTACAAATTAATTCATTATTTTTTAGAAATATAAATATTTATTCCAATATGAAAATATATAATATTTAATTCCTTCTTCTTTTTAGAAGTTTTAAAAAATTCCTTTTCAATATAAAATAATAAATATTATACAACTCATTTAATTCCACAGGTAATTCATACGATAATTACATATGATTGATTTTCTTTTTGTGGAACAAATAATCATGAACATGATATGGTTGGTTCTACCATATATAATTTTAATTAATAGTGTAATTTTTTTCTCATGAGATATTATATATGGGATTTTGTAGTAATCTTAATCCATGATAGGACTTTGTGCACCATGTGATGTTTTCTTGGTAGTTAGCCTAGACTTATTCTTATATAATGTTTCTTATTACTTCCAAATTATCTATGATTTTATTATTATTATGACACAATTTTTGTATGTTTTTATCAAATGTTATTACTCAAGATCATTATTATTCTATGATAACATGCAATACTTTTGACACACATGTTATGTTTCTTATGATGTTTATTCAGTTACTGTAATTTTTATCCCACCCCCTTTGTCTATTTATTTCTCAAGTTATCCCATGATGAATTATTTGATAAAATATATTTATAACTTCATAATAAAAATTAAAATATATAAATTTTAATATTAAGTAAATTTTTTTGTACATAGACTTCCAAAGGAACAAGGAATTTTGATCCTTTTTTGTATTTAATTGATATTTATGTTCAAAATAATATAATAATATATTTAAAAATTAATGGGGTTGTAGCATAAAAATTTATAGTAATTATGTTTTTTTTACAAGAATAAATAGTTATAAACATTGGATTTTATATGTATATTAAAATATCATGGAATTTGGATGAAGTATAGAGTGAGTAGATTCTAATAAATTACATCCATTTATTGATTCTTCAAGTGGATATTGATCTTCCACGGTTGTACTAGGGGTAATAAACGCAAAAGGGGTACATTGGGAATTAAATTGATCATCACCTGGTGCATTAAAAAGAGGATTCAATGTATACCTCGTTTAATAATACTTGGGGATATGATTTAGAAAAATCACAAAAACATGATGACCTATTATTGAGGAATTGAATATATTGTTATGTTATAAAATTTAATTGAAAAAACACTAGTTCCCTCCTAGATTGAAACCTAGAAACTCAGAATATATGATATAAATATCATATACAAGTTATTCCTTTAATTTTCTTGAGTTTCGCATTATTAAGTTTTTTAATTGATATATTCACATATTTCTTTTATTTTTTAGTCAATGTTGGGAAATAGGATAAATCATTAAAAAACAAATATAGAAGTAAATGTGATGATTTCACTATTGATACGACTTTCCTTATGGGATCTATGGCTAGGAATAGCATGAATTTACTGGCTTAGTAGACTCATACTAGGAATAGTACCATGAATCATGTTGAACACCTTCCTTTATCAAATAATGACGATGTTTTGGTTAAGTGTTTTATATGGAAATGGCATCCAATATTTTGGTCCTTTCATCATATTGAAATGGATTAAATCTATTGATAATATATTTTATACCAAAAAATTTATAGAATAAGAGAATATTGTGTTGGCCTTTCATCACATTGAAGGGTAAGAAAATCAGTAGTAGGTGATGATCAAGAAAATGAAGTCAAAATAAAATATTGATTATAAATAATTGGAATAATTCAGTAAAATATATTTTAAATAAATATTTTCTCGAGATTCTACATCATAAAATATAGAGGGAGTTCCCCTAAATGAAGAAAACAGAATATGATTCTAATGGTGTGTAAGAGGAAAACTTCACTAGGATTCCATAGTATGTGTACGGCTTCTTCAAAAACACCAAATATAAGGTGGAACCATTATTTAGTTAATATATTCCATATCTATAAATGCTAATAGAGATTATATACTTTGATATCTATGTAGAGGTTTTTCATTGTATCATCAATGACGATATATAGATTGGAGACTATATGTTTTCTAATGTTCCAAGTAAAAAAATTTACAATAGAGTTTTTTATTTGTGAGGATAAAAAAATAATTCTCATAATAGAAATAAATCCCATCAACCAATATGTTAAAAGTGTTGGAAAAAACATCTCAAAAACAATCTGAAGTGATTTGGGAGATTTACAAAGTGTGGAATGGAAGGTAATTGATCTAATAAATTCCACACACAAAAAAAGTCAAATCCATGAATGTAATGAGAGAAAATAAGTTCCATGTCACTAAAAATTATATATTATAGTGTGTCATAATTAAGGAATAGGGTAATTATTATAGAAAATTCCCTAAGAAAATTGTTTTCAGAGAAAATAAATGATAACAAACTAAAATTACAAGAGAGAATGGAAGGTCATATTTTATTATTACTACTGAAGTGGATATTGATAAAAATGTGGTGAAAGGTATCCTATTTATTAATTAAATAATAGAAAAAATATATTTTTATTATATTTCAATTCATTCTATATTGTCTTGTAACTTTAGCAGAATTATTCACACAACACCTCAAAACACAAAGGTTGGTTTATATTTTAGAACATTAAACTACAAAAATATTTTATCCCCATTATATAAATCCTCTCTAGTCAATTTTTTTGGATTGAGTATTATATTAATCTTTATTATGCATAATTTGGTAGAGTTTGGAACTATATTGGGAATGGAATGGTTGTCCTTTTCTAATTCCAACATCAACTATCTAATAAGGGATATCGCTCTTCACCTCCCATGTAACCCACTAATTTTGTACAAGTGTATGGAGGAGGATGAATCTACCTTGGAATTTTCTTCTCAATAATAGTTACTATTGCCTTATGAGAAATAATATCTTCTTCAAATGATTTAAAGAATAAATAAAATCATTCTTAAAGACATGCCCATTGTGAGTAATTATACAGAATTATTATTTAAAGAGTTTCATGGTTTTCTTCCTAACATGGAAATTGAGTTTATAATCGAACGTATAACTAGAAAACTTCCAATACTAAATACTACTTAAAAAATATCCATAATTGAGTTGGATGAAATAAAAAATTAGTTATGAGAGAATATGTTAAAGGTTTGTATATTCCTAAATGTTTCATTATGGGGTTCTTTGGTCCTCTTTGTCAAGATGAATGATGTGTCAATGAACCTTATTATTTATTATCATGAACTCAAATAAAATAATGATAAATAAATATTATCACATACATTGGATTGAAGAATTTTCTAATCAACAATGTGGGGCTCAGTATATCTCTAAAGTGGAACATCATGCAGGATATCACCAATTAATATTAAAGAAGGATTATTTTTCAAAAACATCCATTTAAACATGGTATTGGCACTTTGATATCATAGTGATTTCCTTGAGACTCACTAATTATCTAGAAATATTTATATAAATAATTAATATAGTATTTATATATTACCAAAAATAATTTGTGGTAGTCTTTTTGGATAATAGTTTGATATGCACTAAAAGAAAGAAGTATCGGGAGAAGAATTTTAATATTGCACAGAAGACATTGTGAAAGGAGGATATATATGAAAATTAATGTAAATTTCTGTTCCTGATGAAGTCTCATTCTTGGGAAATTTATCACCATTAAAGGGATATCTATGGATCCTTCTAAGAAAAAGGTAATTGATTACTATCTCAGACTAAAATTCATTATAGATATACGTATTTTTCATGAACATAATTGGTATTATAAATGATTTTTTAGAAACTACTAATGATTATTAAACTTTTTAAACATGCTATCATGGAAGGGAGTAATGTTTATTTGAATCAGAAAATGTGATGATGGATTTAATGAATTGAAATAGAGGCTTATCACTGCACTTGTCCTCACACTTCCCTAAAGTGGGGAACTTTTCATGGTATATAGTTATTCATTAAAGATGTATTTGGGTGGTTTAATAATGAAAAATGAATACTTTATATCCTAATCTTCAAGGAAGATGAAATATCATGATCAAAATTATCCAACACAAAGATGTGTCAAGATCTCCTAAAAGATAGATTTACCTTCTTCATCCTCCTAGGGAACATAAATATGTTTCAATATCTCCTAAAATATAATTAGTGAGATAATATAAATAATGATATATTATAATTTAAATCAAGGTTTATTGAATTTAATCAATTAAAGGATAAATGGAAAATTTCTAAAGGTATTATAAAAACCTAACCCATACCTACATGGAATTGGGAAATCACAACCATGGGTTTTTTCATTAGTATTCTAAAGATATCAAGAATAAATAATGTTATACATGTTTTGGTGGATCATATTATAAAGAATAATCACTCATTGCAATTTTATAGGAGTGGCCACTAGATCAATTTCCAGGGATATACAATGGAGATGTGGTGAATTTATATGTAATACCATTATTCATTGTATTTAACTGAGATATTATATTTACTTCCTTATTCTGGAAGATTAACTAACATTATCTATATATTACGTTAAAATACAGAATGGATTATCAGGCCCAAATTGATGGAAAAAATGTGAGTAATATCAATACATTGGATAAAATTTTCTAATAAAACTTTATGAACATTAAATAAGTATGGGTTCAATATCTTCCTCTGGTTGGGTTTTTATTAAATAATATTTTTCACTTCATCATCCAAATAGATAATTATGAATACCATAATCAAAATATTAGTTGAAAATCTATGAGTTATTATATATTTTATGAATGAAATATTTTTTGACCTAAAATTAATGAAATGGTTAAAAATATTCATTAACTCATCAAATACTTCTCAGAGTTAACAGACTAGTTAAGCTGACAATCATAAATAAGACCTACTGTTTGAGGTTAAAGATAATTGATTTGTCAACATATATCCATGGAAGATAATCATGATATTTGGAGAGAAGGTTGAAATTTTTATTCATTTCATCATCCCCATTTATATTGTAGATCACATTGGAGTTGTGATCTACTGACTATCACTTTAACATTTCTTTTTTTTAGAGTACACGAAATATTCTACATATCCCTCCTGAGAAATTACACACTAGATCATTCACATGTAATGAATAAGATGGTTCTTCAACTGGAAAATGATATATCTCATAAGGACCATCCGATGAATATATTGGATCATAGAGACAAGTTACAACCCTAAAAAACAACTCACTTTGTCAAAGTACTCTCGTAAAACCATAAATACAAATATGAAAATTGGAAAGCAGATGAATCCATGAAGAAAAAGTACCCTCACCTATTTTCACATCAGTATGGAATATGAAATATCAATGATGATGTTTATTAAGGGAGTAATAATGTAATATCTTGATATTTTTCTATAAAAACACTATATTTAATTATATAAAAGATACACAACTCCGAGCTAAAATAAAAAAAAGAAATTATTTAAATATGACCATTATAACCTAAAAATTGAATTAGTGTGTAAATAGATTATTATAACATTATCAAATATATATAATGGTACTAATCAATAAAAATTCATTGATTAGTTCTTATTAAATAAGGACTAAATGTTTATTAATTTAATTTTATGAATCATAATTTTATTTTTTAAAATGGTTTTTATTTATTTTTATGGGAAAACATTATAATTAGTTTCTAGAAATATATGATATTTTATTTGATAAATATTATATAATTTTTCCAATATTCATACCCATATTATATTTTTAGGAAATTTAGATATTTTTTCTGAGAATTTTTAATTTTCAATTAATTGTAAAAATATTGATTTTTATTAAATATTGTATTTTATTTTAAATTATTTAAAAAGTAAAAAATTTATTTTGAATTTTTTAAAAACATTTATTACATACCTTTTACTAAATAGAATAAATTTTTATTCTTTTTAATTAATTTTATACTTTATTCTGTATAGAAACATTTTCTAACGTAAAAGGGCATTTTTCAGAAAAAAATAGTTTTTTTGTTATTTTTTATGATATCATGTTAAATTAATTTCTACCAATTATGGATATCAAATATGGAATAATGGATTCCATATATGAATTCAAGAGTTACACATTTGGTAAATATTCCCCTTTTATTTTTTCCATTATGAATAGTATACATAATACAAAAATCACCACGGTTAGGCTAAGATAGGTAATTAAGTATTAAAAAATTTGATAATTACAAAACAAGTTACCCTAAAACTTTCCACTATCTAATTAGATATGTGTATTTCAATCATTCCATCATTTTTTCTAAACCATGTAAATATGGTGATATATTTCTTTCATTTTAAGAACAACATAATTTTATGTGAAGAAAAGTAAAAAATGTCATTCTCATTGTTTTATTATCACTACATTTTCCAGAGGGGAATAAAGATAGAATATGTTTGGTTATAAAATTTTTATTTCAATTATTAGTTATTATTTTTTATCGTTTTAATTTTTTTATTATTTGGTCATGAAATAATTACCTTAAATTATTACACAACATTGATACAATATTATTAAATTATTTTAAAAATGATATAAATTATTTAAAAAAATTAAAATAAATGTAATTTGAAATAATTATTTTGTTTAATGAGTTTTTTAGAATAATATAAAAAAAATTTATTGGTGTTAATAGATTATATTTGGAGTCCATTTTTTTATGTTTTATTCAAAATCAAATTAATCGAATGGTTTTGAAAATGAAAGTAATGTAATTTTATAACAAATATTGTGTTAATTAATGATAAAAATTTTCATAAAATCTTATAATCATCAATGTGATAGGTTTAGGTTGAAAAATATTAAAAATTCTCAGTTTATTGAATAATTTATCTTTTATAGTAACTATATTGACCCGTAATGAGTTCAAAAAATTATTATTGTGAAAAATGTAAAAAAAAAGGTTAATGTGGGTTAAATCAAAGTGATAAGTATAAAAACCTAATATAAATGTTTATAAATTTTAATATATAATTATATTTCAATATTAAAGAATACTATATTTTAATTATATCACTTTTTAGCTTTTTATATGAATATTAATTTATATTAAATTAGTATTTTATGTAATTTCAAGTGTGCCCCTCGTATCACATAAAAAAGGGTACCCCATATCCTCTTTTCAAAACACTTAATAAACTATTTAGTTTGAAAGATACGTATATAAATATTTTCCTACATTCCCTTACCACATTATTAATTTCTTGGTTTAGGCATAATAGTAAACTCAGAGGGCTGAAGGTGTAAAGGAATGGAGATTGTCGGAAGAAGATGTATGGATTTTAAGAGAATGTTTTATTTTTATATCTATATCGACCACCTTTAAATATTTTTAAACAATAATAATATAATGACATAATTATTTTATATATACTAATATGTTATTTTCTTAATTTCTTAACCTATATACATATCCTTATTTAGTAATGTGGGACCTAAACCCCTCAATATTGTGTATAGAACACTACTGCCTCATAAACCAATGTAATTTGTCTTCCTTAACCACTAAACATGGTGGGTTACAATGATGTATTCAATAATAATATATATTATTTATGTTCTTATTATTATTCTATATAGTTTAATTTTGTTTTTCATTCCTCTAATCCATTGAAAATGTAAGTAGAGTTCATGTGGATGAATGGATTTCCATCTCCATGAATGGTTTAATTAGTTTCCTTATTTGAACCTTTTCTGGATGAATGTGAATGTATATATAATAAATATATATGAAATTAATAAAATGATTAAAATTATATATAGTATATAAAAATTATCAATGTATAAATATAAATACCATCGATCCAAAACATGTGGGAATAATGTAACAGTTATCACACATAATAGTGATATTAAAATACAATTTTTATCATACAGGTAGTAAAAGGTGATATGAAACTCAGATATGGTATTATATATATCAGTATGGTTTAAAAAAATTAAAATAAATATATATTTATTTTACTTGAGTTTTTAACACGTATAAAGAAAGTAAAGACTTAATGCAGGGTATCTCTCTTGACTAACATTTTTCATTATGTTATGACTATTATCTCTATAAATAACTTTATTTTTATATTTAATGTCATTGATTGTTTCAAAATACTGAATATATTTCTCCTAAATTTATACCTAGATCATTATACCTTCCTTTTTAAGGGTTAATATATTCCATAATTTCATTTCTCAAATTCCTTTTTAAAATCGATCCCGATTAAAGGGATCTTTTCTATACCATAATCCACTTGTATAATACTCATTTAAAGTTTATATATATAAATGAAAAAACAATTTCTAGACTTATGAATATGTACTCTGATATTAAGATCCAAAATATTTAAGTTTTTATTCTCTTTAAAAAAATTACAACATTTCTCTTAATTATGATATGTAAAAATATTATGCAACACATTTATTTCCATAGGTAATTCTTATGAATATGTCTTATGATTGATTTTTTTTGTGAACATGTAATCATAAACACCTAATTATGTTGCTTCCCACATATCACTTGAATTAATTAGGTAAATATTTTCCTCATGAGATGATATATATGGGACTAGGGAGTAAACCTAATCCAAGATGGGACACAATCCACCATGTGATGTTGTCTTAGCGGTTAACCTCAGCTTATGATTATGTTAATTTTTTTGTTTATACTTCAATTAATATGATTCCATGGTCCATATCGTACAATTTTATTTATGATATTTTACCATTTTATTAATCATTATCATTATATTTTACGATATCATGTTATTTTTTGACTCTCCTTTTATGGTGCCTTATCAGGTTTATTAAATTACTAAGATCATCATCTTATCCCTCTTATCTATTAATTCCCCTTGTTACCCCAGGTAGGTTTAGGAGCACATCAAGATTTAGGGTCACATTATGAATATTGAAAAAAATTATTTTACATTCATGTTTATGTTTTATGTTCTTAGTCTTCCAAAGGCACTAGTATATTTTATCTTTGAGTTCTATTTAATGGATATTTATGTTGTAAATATTCTAATAATAATGGTTAATGGCCTTGTTCATTTTATATAAATCAATAGTTTTATGTGCTACTAACTCATGGGTTTTATAAATGCAATATATTCATAGAAATGATTAGATAAATTAAAAAATTTAAAAATATTCAATTTCAAAACTCATTTAGATAACCATTTAAAATACATAAAATTTTCTCACAGGTGAATTGAGATTGTAAAATGAGTTTAGATATTTAATTTTTACCTAATAATCTGTTATTAAATAAATTGAAAAAATATATAAAATAAAGTGCATTGATAGTATAATGAAGAAAAATTATAACGTACAAGAGCATAAACTCATCCCCATCAATTGAAGATATATATAGGCACACTCATAAAATTGAAACTTTTATAGAATAATGAAATGTGAATATATCAACACATGATTGGTTTTATATGACTAAAAATGATAATTAACACTATATAACATAGAATTGAAAAAATAGAGCACATAGACAAGAAATGATTTTCCAGAAAAAACAACATGAGTAGGTGAAACACATTATTAGAAACCCATACTCTTTGACCAATGTTGTCAGATTATGGTGAAAAATAGTATTCCCTAATTTGGGAATGTTCTCCAAGTCCAAATCAACAAGGCCTTGACTATTTTTATTTTGAAAACATGTTAATCTATGAAATATATAGTGTCAAAATTTCAGTATGAAATCAATGTCTGAATCAATAAGTCCCAAAATCCACATTCATCATGACACTAAAAAACATCCATTTTGAACACGACTTTTGAAAATCTATTTAATTAACCAATGATAAAAAACACACCCTGACACTAACATTCCCTTCATTTTTCTAATAACATTATTCAAAATATTTGAGTCACCTTATTTTTTTTGAAACATTTGTTGTTAATTAAAAAAGAAATTAAATCTGAGATCACCCATTTATCAATATTATATATTACAGAATAATTATTGATAATCCACCTAAATGCATAATAATTATTTAGTAATTTCTTTAAATATGTAGCTTTATGAGGATCAAAGTCACTCAAAGTCTTCTATGGAAAACATTAATTTTAGAGACTTACTGACAAGAGACTGAATGATAATTTAATGGAATTAATCAATAGAAAAATAGATTTTTTGTATCCCCAAAATATTACGCATGGTTTTAACTCATGGTGAATATATTTTCCCCAAATCACGGTGTTAATAAAAGTTTTTTTAAAATCAAGAATTTTGGATCCAAAATGTGGTGGTTAAAATCTTAAGAATATTATAGTTATAATACTAAAAGTGAGAAGTAAATTGAATTAAAAAATATAACAAAATGTTTTTATTGAAATCTCGGGTTTTAAGGTGATTTTATTGATGTAATAATAATTAAATAACATAATAAAACAATTAATTCTTTTAGTGGAAATATCAATTGTATAAAATTTAATAACCATAGTGGAAATAATGTTTTCATAAGAATATGTATTTTAGGTATCAGTAATCTAATTTTATGATATAGAAAGTTTAAATCAATAGAAATTCTAAAATGATGATAGATGAAGATTAATACAATATATATAATATTTTATTCAAACATTAATACTTCTTTAAAATAATATTATATAAACAATATATTTAACCTTAGTGATAAGGATATCTGTAAACCTGATTTTAGTTATCTTTTACTTTAAAACTATAAAATGGAACTCTATATTTCAATCCCATGAATACTTTCACAAAACCTATTGGTAGGTATAGTGTTATTGACCTAAAACCTCTAAATTTTTATCAATGGAAACCCTAGATCATGTATGATAAATAAATCCCTACTCTTATAATCTATGAAATATCTCGATCATGGATGATCATTAAATAAACAATTAAAACACAAATTGAAAAGTTATTTATAAATAAAACCTATTACTTTGTCTATTAGAAAAAATACTTAGAAATAAAAAAAATAGACTGATTTTACCAATATGAATTTCTACAACTACAGAATGACATGTACCATTTAGAATATAGAAAATAAATTTGATTATGTCTTTTTCTCCATAAATTTGTGGTTCAATTTATTAGTTACATTTTAAAAAATATAATGGGAATATTTCAACATAGTTTAGTATTAGTTGTAATAATATAGAAAAAATATTATTTAATTATAGATGAATATAGTTTCTTGTTATCTCAACTGATAATAATATGTGACACTAATATAGTGATCTTTGTATGTGATGAATGAAATCTATTGGAAAAAATTTGACTACTGGATTTTCAAATCTATTTTAAAATTATATAAAAATTATATCAACCCATTTTTACATTGGTGAATGTAATACATGATAAATCTTAAGTTATTTAGAATTTTAGTTTCTATAATTTCATTCATCACAATAATAGAAAATAAAAAAAACACAATTTGAATCAAAGTTATATGAAATGTTATGTTATTTTCTTAATAAAGAAACAATTTGAGTATGTGACTCAAAATTCTCTCCTATTTTGAAAATTAGAAAACATGAAGAAAAAGATAAAAATATTAACATTAAATTTAATAAGACAACCTTAAAACCTAAATAATGTGAATTTCTCCATCATTGATCATTAGTTTTTAAAACAAGTATTTTAAACATGAACGATATAAATGAAAATAAATTAAATAATTAAATAACACTAAAAACAAAACTAAAAACATTACTCCCATTTAGAATGACTGAAAAAGAAAATTCAACATATTATTTTTTCAAATTACTGGAAAAATATTCATATACAAGAAAAATGAATGTTTCTCTCAAATTTAAAAAAATTTACTCAACCTAAATAAAATATTAATTTTTTAGAAAAAATAATTATAAAAAATTAAATAGAAATTTTTTATATTTCACCATTTTTTACTGAAAAAAATAATATAATAAATAAATAATCTAATTTTCCACCCATTTTGATTTTGAAAAGAAATATTGGGAGAAGAAAACAAAACCTTTCTATCAATTAAATTAATTTATTGATTAAAATTACATGATTTTCCAAGAATAAAAAATATTTAGCCAAGGAAAATATTCCCCCCTAAATTAAATAATATATGAATTAGTAAAATTTGATGTGAAATGGTAGAATACGTGATTATTTAAAGTAATTTTACCCTGAAGATATCTTCCCTTTTAAATTTGTGATATTACTCAATTAATTAAAATTCCCTAAATTGTTTTACAAAATAAATTCTTATATCACATTGTAATACATTATAAATCTCAAGAAGGTGGAACATTATAAGAAATAATGATGAAAAATCAAGAGAATAATGATAAAAAATAATTTAATTATATGAAAACCAAATAGAATTAAACAAATATCAGTTGAATTTCATCCCCTTTCTCAAATAGGTTTTAAATGTTAGTAGATAAATAATTATTATACGTATTGAATATATTTGTAGGTTGATCATTACCAAATTATTTTTAATCTATTTAAATATATCTAACATATAGTCTTTAAATTCATTATCAGACTAAATTTAATGAGAAAAATATTTTCAAAATTATTAAAGAAGGAAAAGTTTAATGTAATTTAAAGTATAAAAAATGAATTTTACCACTTTTATATAACATTACTTTGTATTTGTTTTATATCTCACACATAAACAAATTGAAATCATAATATTGGGTTGATATTATATATGATATATTGAACTCCCATTTATAAATATATAATTTTTTTGATCTACGTATTTGTCATATTCATCATGATCGTGTTTTATAGAATTTATTATCCAAGATCTTATACTCAAGTAATATTCAAACCATAACCTTTTTTTATATATATACTATATTTATATTGATTTATAATAATTTCATCATATTTTTGAAAAATATTGAAGCCAAATAAATATGTTGAGTTCACCAACCATGATTATTTAAAAGCCATTCATTATATGTTTTGAAAAGTAATTGGAATGAGATTTTTATATTGAAATAAAAAAAATCATCATGATAAATTTGATCAATGATGATTTCATTAAATATAATATTTAAAAACGTCTTGGATCATAAATTCATCAAACTATATTATTTTTATGTAAATTAATAGTAATTCTATCATACAAATCTCTTCGTATTTGTTTAAATTCAAGGATTAATTTAGTGAGTTTAATATATTACTCAAAAAGTTCATTTCTTGAAAACGAAAAGTGTGTTATACATAAACATATTATTAGAAGTGTATGTTAATAATATCAATTTTAATATCCATATGAAATAATGTAAAACTGTGATGTTTTGAAAAGTATAGTAATATTTCAATATTTGAAATTTTATCTAACAATGAAAATGTTTGACTATTATATATGTATTCATATTAAAATAACCCATAAAACCAATTATTTATTTATTACTAATAATAGTTAAATTTTTGTCACATTTGATTCTAAAAAAACATTTTACTCCAATTACTCAATGAAAATTTCGGTTTTCAACTAATGTACAAACTTGATTCCTTTATAATTGACTATTATTTTATAACATTTATATTATTCCAATTTCATTATCGAAGGAATCATCAACTGTTTAGGATAAAATTATGAGAAGAATATTTGATTATCATATTTATTTCATAAGGAGATTTTAATTTTCACCTATTGACATAAATCATCATTAATATTATCTATAGGATGAGTCCTTAATATCATCCTATTTATTGGTAAATGGGTATATTTTTCATCAACTAATGGTTTTATATAATCTGTTGATGTAACTTCAAGATAATGATAATAAAATTTATTAAATTCATGAGGATTTACTATAATTAGTATGGAATAAAAATATTTTACACTAATATGATCATTTTCAAAAAATCTTCGATTGGATATATATAAAATGATTTTACAAAAATACCAGTTTCATTTGATATTACATATATAATTTATTTGAGTACATTTTTTGGTTTACTGAAAAATATATAAGCCTTACTAGTTATATAATGACTCATATAAAATCAGTCATTATCATTTATATAAAATTTATTTAATTGAGTATTATTATTATGAATGATTACATTAAACACTAAGACAATGAAATTAGAATGTTTTTGTTCTCATTCATTCTATAACTCATGAGTCGCTTTATTAAGTAAATGTATAATTAAAACATGATTTATATTATAAAAATTAGTACTCAAAGACTCATCAAAAATATATATATAATTAGTTTGCCTATATAGAAAATTTATTTTAATTTCATGTGGAATTATATTTCTTCATTTAATAACAATATTTTTATATTATTTTAGGGTGTTTAAAAATTATGTGTAAAACATTTCCTTCAAGATGATGTTTTAAAATCATGGTTTAGAAACTCACCACCAAGATCACATTAGATTATAACAAATTGTATTATTTTCTTTTTTTTATAGAATCACTATAAATCATTAAATTAATTAGAGTCTATGATCCTCTTCTAGGATGATATACCCATGTAAACCAACTGTAATCATCCTCTAAGACCAAAATATAGTGTTTTTTCCCAATATTTATTGTATGTATATGACCAAATAAATATATGTAAACAATATATAAAGTATAAAATGTTGAGACAAAACTTTTAGGTTTACATATTGATTTATTATTCTTATTAAATTAATAAACGTTAAAAAATTATGGTTTAATTAAACTTATGTTTTTCTAGATCATTTTTATGTATTTTACTATAAATTTTAGTAAATGTATGAAAGTTAGGGTGACCTAATATTCTATTCCAAGACCAATAATAATCATTAGTTTACCGTATAAAATTTAAATTGTAATGAATTAATTCTTTTATGTCAACAATGTAGAAATTATTATGGCTATATAAAGATATAATAATATTTTCTTCTCAAAATGGAACATTAAATTTATCATTAACAATTTTAAAATGATAACACTAATCTCATAGTACAATAAAACTGATAATGTTTTGTATAAACCCATAAAAATTAACATATTTTAAATATATGTTTTTCTGAGAAAATATTTGTCACTAATTCTATTAATTTATCCAATTTTTTGTCACCAAAAATGACCCATCCCCCATTTATATTTTTCAAATTTCACAATTTTGAATTTAATGTAGTGTTATATCAAGAACAACTACTAACCATATTATATTTTATTTTTCTATTGGTACATAAAATCTTTTCTTGAAAAATGTAAGTCTATGTTCCAAATTCTAAAACATTCTTGGATCCAGTAAAAATAAAAAATAATATTTTAATCCCTTATATTGCAATGTAAAACCTTATGAGTCACAGGAATAAAAAAGATAGGCCATTTTATATATCTTTTTATGTTCTATATGTCTTTGGGGTTTTTAGGATTCGTATTGATAGATTGATGGAAAACAATATAGGATCATGGATTAAGAAAATGGTTAGCACTAACCATGAAATAACCATATGATATAGTAATGTGAGTTTCTATATAATTCTTCACAATTGGATCATGCTTTGTCAAATTTTGTTAGTCACCAATAAAAGCATTTTTATATCTTGGATTTGGTCCTGAGGCTATAGCATGGTTTTTCGAAATATATGGAATTCTCCCAGAAACTGGACAACATGTATTTTTATGGAAACTTTCAACCACATTTTTGGTATATGGTTTTCAAAACAATGTATCCGAACCATGTTTCCAAACATGAAATTTTTAAAATGTAATTTTACCATGATTCCCTTGATTTTATTATCCTCTAATCACATCCAAATTCTTCAATATGTGGAACTGTCTTATTCATGATCCTCTAAAAGGGTGTCCCATTGGTTCCATGGTAAATCTATATCGATCATGATAGATATATTAAACAGATGTTTTCTTTTCTAATGGTTTACTTCTCCTAATTATATATCTTCCTCAAATATCTCATCATTTATATGTGGTTCAAACATTTTTGTGGAATGAATATTTGATCCATTGATTTTTAAAGAGTTTGTAGTGTTTTCTTAGATATAGGATGGTGGGGACCAAATCACATCATTTCAAATCAATTATTTTGGAAGGAAAAATTGTTTTCATCATTCATGATATAGGTGTCACTATCCTGTAGTTTATATATTTAAATGAATTATTTTATTATAGAATCGCATTTGAGTTTTTTATGAAATTATATCATTAAAATCTATTTGATCTTTAGTGGATAATAATGTGTTTTAAAAGTTTTTAACCTGGAAAATAGATGTATTCACATGATTAATTCATTTAAATACATTAAATAGAACTTAAAAATTAAAAATAACATTTAAGAAGGTATGGTGGATCACTGTAGAAAACATTTTATAAAATGATGAACTTGATTTGAAATGGATTTTTCCTTAGAAATTTTTTTCTGAATCATGTTTTTGTCTTGAACATATATGTAATGTTATTTCCTACTAGGGATACCTTTGTGTATGTGGAAAACTAAATAATGAGGAGTGTTAAAGGAGTTATAAATCTTTAGGAGAGTTTCAATTGTTTTCATAGAGATAATCTGGTAACAATTCTATGGGATAGAGGATACAAAATTTCGTGAGTAACATCTATTGGATAGTGTTCCTTTGGGTGTATTATAATTATTTTACACACTTGTGGTGTGATATTACCAGTTTTTCATTATAGAAACTTTTTATGGTTTCATATTTTAATTTGGATATATGCATAATCTTTTCATATGCTTATTTTCTCACTTGATATTAATATGAATAATGATGTATAGAAAATATTTATTTATCTATTTATACCGTTTTAAATTTGAACTTTCATATTTCTCTATTTATTTTAACATGAAATTATTTTGAAATTATAGGAATTATTTAAATAAGAGATATATATATATTTATATGGAAAATGATTTATTTCAGGGTGTTTTAGAATTTTTTTAAACAATAACTAATGGAATTATGTCGATAGATATTTTATATATTATATAGTTGTCTCTTATTTAGATTTAGTCCCCACACACTATTATTTTCATTTGGGAATGTTAAGACTTGATGATGAAATATAAATGTAAAGGGAAGTGACTCATGTAAATAAATAATATTTTTATTAATGTTTCCTTCATGTTTGTTAATATGGTGGAGAATTATGGTCATTTGGAGATAGACCCATGGGTTCTTTGAGTTCAATTTTTTTCTCCTCACCTTTAGACCATGTTAACCAATTTTTGGATGTGACCTTTTATGGTTTTTTGTTCTTATAATATAATGTATCTTAGATATGTGTAATGTTATTTAGTTAGATTCTATTTTTCATATGAATATTCATAGTGAAATCTTTACCATATTCTTTTGTATGATACCTAAGTGCTTATCTCAAACCCATGGTGATAGGTAATATTATTTGGCCCCTATGAATAGTCAATTTGGGTGACTTTATAGGTTGATCTAGGTTACTCTATTATATATTTATATCTAAGGTTTAAGTTATCATGAAATATGATGTGCATTTTTGTGTATCAACCTATTCTGTATGGGGTTTATTGGTATATTAGAGTTAATAATTTTCAGGGATCAAGGTGTAATTTTAATTTAGGTTATTTATTAAAACCATTAATGAGGACACATGAGTTTATAGGGGATGTTAGGATTTTCTTTACGTGTTGAACTAGCTCTGGGTATTAAAAAGAAACAAGAGTCCAATTATGTGATTAACGTGGATGGAATTACTAACCATATTTTTATAAATCACCTAATTTTAGAAATTTTAAGGTGTTTGTGACATGATTTAATCATAAACATCAACTATGTGGTTTTCCCAAGAACGATTCTATAACCATTTAAATTTTATTGAACCCAATATACTAGGGTTATTTGAGAGACACTTATTGATGGGAAAAGTGACCAGGTGGTTCTTAGGATATTTTTACATCACAAACTTGTTTTATTGATAATTTAGGATTAATTTTATATAGGTGTGTATTATAACTTGATTATTTGAGAAAAAAAATTGTTTTCAAAAAAAAATTTCTTTCAGCTTGAAAATTGTAGCTTTATTTCATTATAGTAAAATGATGTTTGGTTTCAAGATATTATTTTTAATGGTGATTTTTTTATTATATAATCTTGAAATGTATTTTTGTTTTCAAATCTAACAATGATCTATATTAAAAAAAATTACACTCTTAATTAATGTGATTAATATTGTTTAAGATTTTTATAAAAAATGGTTGGTTAACAAGAATCCATAAATGGAGGGGTCATAGTTTTATAGAAATAATTATGATTTTTTCTGATAGGTAACTTGAATGAAAAAATGTTTTTGAATGATAAATTATAAACCAAAAATATATTCCAATTTTCTTGAAAAAATATCATAACTTGGTAGGTCCATGAAATGTGTTGAATGTTTTAATTAGTGGTTTCTTCTAAATAATATCAAACTTAAATAATGTAATCAAATATTATAATGAATTTTGATAATTATTTTTCATGAAATGTAAAAGGCTTACTCATATATTTGAAGTGTTATGAAACCTATCACTTTTTTAATTTCTCCAATGTAATGAAATATGCTTACTCCAAAAATAGGTTATTTGTAGAATTATGTTTTAAATGGTTTTGGTGGTTTTCTAAATGAATTCTTATTAATATAGGGTTATTCTCTTTAAATATTTTTGTTTTGAAACCAATTTTATGGTGATGGTTTCTTCATTTATTTTCATGTTTTGAATGAATCCATCTACCGTAGTGTAAGTAAATCCTCCAGATAGGCCATGAGTTAAAGTGTGATGATTTCCTTAAGAGTGGTCTTATTCCATTATCTTTAGTATTTTTCAGGCTCTGAGTGGAGTTTTTGGTGTCATATACTCTTTCAATGTTCTATAATAACCCATATTGAAAACTATTAAGGTTTAACAATGTAGTTAGGTAATTATAGAATAGTTCCCTCGGATCCAAAATATTCTTTTCAATTGGTGGAATATTGGGTCAACAATGTGAAATGTGTACAAAAACCTTTGGGACCATGGTATACAGTTTTGATGCTATTGTGGTTTTGTGATAACACTATTTATGTGTGACTATTGGTGTCATATTTGGAATGAAATGTTTAGAATGTTGGACATCTCAAAATTTTCTAGGCAACATTATTATGTTTTCAAAATGTAAAAATTATTTTTATGGAAATATTTGGGGAAAGAGTAATTCCATGAGTTTTAGAATATTTATTTGGACTAGGAGAACCTTGGGTGTGATCATCATCATCAATCCAATTTTTATTTTATTGAAAATCCACTTTGAGGGTAAGTAGTGACCTAAATTAACATTCATTGCAGCATCAAATCACTTCCTCACAAAACACACATTACAAAATTCAAATTTAGAAATAATAAAACAAAACCATATCACTCCTGCCATAACATTCATGAGGCACCATGTTTTAAAATTAAAAAGATTCCATCATCATAGCAAATACCGAAACCTAACTGAGAAATTTCATTAACTACATCTCGAGCCTGGCGCACTGGCCCAACAAGCATGTCGTCGCCACGAACCAACTTCCTACAAAACATGATCATCCCCCCAACACCATCAGTAATGATCAATAAAATAAATACCAGTAGGATCACAATAAGAGAAAATAGATCATCCTAAATGTGCACCACCTGGAACACAAGCATCGTTTCGACCAACACATCCCAATACCTCTTTGTAATCCTTCACACCAAACCGACTAGGAGAGGAGCTAAAGAACCTGAAGCAACAATAGAGATCAAAGTAGACTTGGCCTCACCAGTAGGACCTGACATATGCTATAATGGTTATCTTCTATCAAACCCTCTTGATCTTCTCCAATGATATCCAACATCATCTTACCAATCAAAGAAAATCGGCAGTAACAAGTTGGAAAAGAGGACAAAACTACACCCAATCTATACTGAAAGCAGGAGCAATGATCCAAAATATTCAATAATAGAGAACAAACCATACTTTATCCCCTCCAGAAATAACATCGGCAAGGAATAATATCCAAGAAACACCAACACACCATCGAATCATCCAACCATTGTAGTAAAACAACAACAACACCAGGAACCTAAAACAACTGACGACGAAAAGTAACACTGGGTGTACCATTATGAAGAGTGAAGGGAACCACTGTAGTCAGATCAAGAATTTCCAGATATGAGAACCACTTCTTTGGGCTTGAACATCGATTCTAGTCAAGATCTAGATGAAACCAAAGATGAGATATTACTCAAATTTTGAGCAATCCTAGAAAATCAGAGAGGACAAAACGAAACCAACCCAGAACCGAGATGTTGGGGCAAGGGGAATCCATGAAAGATGAAGACTGAAGCTTTAGAGAGAAAATAGTGTAATATCATAATGCCTAGGCATGAGGGAAGCTGGAGAAGGAACCCCAAATTGGAAGAATGATTAGGAAACCATAAATCGCTCCGGAGTGGTGGTCAGGAGAGTGTGGTGCCATCCCCCCTTGTATGATATCATGGTTATAGAGGTTTTGTTTCATGGATAGATTAACTAATATTGACAAAAGAGATTATATGGACCAACTCCTAAAATCCATTTTTCTTAATTTATTGATAATCTAGGTTGAGGTTAGTGGGAAACATACAAAAAAATTCACCACATCATTATATAGACCCTTTATTTTAATACATTTAAATTATATAACATTTCATAGTTCTTACAACATTATAAAAATAGATTCCCAAAGACTGTGCTAGTCTAGTGACTTTAGAAACATGGAAATATAAACCTTGGTACATAAGTGAGCTACATTATCGCCCACTAGTTTCTTCTTGACTAGAAACCTTCATAGAAACATCAAATATAATACATATCTTCACAACCTGTGGAAGGAGACATAAAAATGGAATAAGCCCAGTAAGGGTAATCATGAGAGATATCTAAGGATAGTCGTGTGTATAATGGTATGAGAACAAGATCATGAAAATATATGATCATACCATCCATATCAATGATTATATACATGAATGATGTAATAAATTTTGGCAGTTCATAAGACTTGAATCATAAAAATACAAGATAATACATGAAATCATAAAATGAGAATAATAATTGGAATTGTGTAAGTCACATAAGCATATAAAATTATTACCACAATATTCAAGGAATTTCATCCAAGGCTATCTTAGTAGTATGATTTCACTCCCCATACCATTTTTGAAGTCATGGTTCACTCCAATATCCATCGTAGTAGTATGGGTTCACTCCTCAGACTATGTTGGTATCCATGGTTCAATCACATGGTCATCATAGTAGTCAATAATCACTCCCAAGATCATATTCATCAAACTCAGGGGAAATAAATATTTACCTAATGAATTGAGAGAGATATTTTTCCCATCTATCTCATTATAAAATCTTACATACATGTTCTAGAACGTAATAAATATTCATATCATATCCCATGAAATGAAATAGGTTTCATAAACATGAAAATATATCATAACCTTCAAAAAACATATAGGCTTCATAATCATTTCATCAAAATAATAACTTGTGAAAATAAGTGGATTTCCAAAGCATATAGCTCATGAAAGTGAAATGGTTTTCATAAATTTCATGTCATCAAAAAATAAATCATTAATATAAAGAATATGAATGGAGAAATAAAATAATTTCCCTAGAAATACATTATTAAAAACAATGGAATTCATCTTAAATGGGAAATAATTTTCACATATCCTTTAAGAACATTTCTTGATGAAAATATATTTTTTGCCTTGAAAAATTCTTTTAAAAGCATAAATAAATTCAAAACCTTTTTAATTGAAATATCATTTAAAACATATAAAGGAATATTTGACAATAATGAAATATTTTTAAAAGACTTTTTACATGAAAATTTTCATCATGAAACATTTTAAAAAAATTCAAACAATTTTGAAAACATGGTTTTTTAAATAAAAAATATTTCCTACCAAAATAAAAGATACAACAACGTTTTCATAAAAAAATTATTAATTATCATAAATACCAAAGAGTGTAAAAATGGTACCATTACATAGATATAAAAAATATAAATAGGGTAATAAAATTCATGAGGGTTATTTATATATTGATTATAATATTTCTTCAATGAAATCATAATCATTAATAATCTTAATAAATGATGGGATTATTTCAATAAAATCATACAACTTTGTAAATTTGAATAATACTCCCAATATAAGAAAAAGAAATTAAATAGATCCTAAAATATTTTTAAAAATAAGTATATTAATGATATAACATGTCAATTTTATTCATATATACCTCATTAAATAATGTAGTTTCATAAAAAACATGTGTCTCAAAGATGAAAAATTGCGACCAAATTACTTTACTAATCTGGAAACTTTTAAATTATAAAACCCATGAAATAATGATCACAAAATAAATATTTAAATACCAATAAATTTAATTCTAATAATTATATAACATATTAATGGGTAGTATATACACTAAAAAAATAAAATGAGTGGGTAATAAGGCATGTATCTTACAAAAATAAAAAATTGAGATGGCATTCCCTTACCTTGTGTCTTGACTCACTTCGTTCTCCTACAAGATTCAGGTATAATAAATGTAAATTTATATTAAATAATCAATAGAAGAGTAAAATTATATATAATACCATATATAGATTTATTATTACTTTATATTACCCTCTTATTAGAAATTCTATGTTAAGATTACGATTTGGGTAATAATTTCGTTTCTTTTCGCATGTGTCTTAATTTGTTATATATTTGGAACATTAACATATATCATGATTTCCAAAATATAAAATGTGAAATATATATCATTTATATTACGTATATTTTTATAATAATAATCAATATAATATAAAATTATATAATAGAATACACTATTCATGGAGACTATAGGTTATATGTACGCATGAATGTTGTTTCCGTTTTTATTCTTGTATTGGAAGAAATAATGAAAATTAAATATATGTATAAATGTAAATAATATAATTGTGGAATAATTATAATGTTATATATATCATATATGTTTACCAAAACTATCCTTAATGCATTACATGTAGTGTGTGAACGAATAACATCTCTTTGAGTTTGCGGTAATCCACTCTTTCTCAAATGAAATTACCGTACTTACACAAGATGATCAGTTTAAAATAATGGGTTGTAAAATAATTATATATAAATAAATACATAATATATATCATATATATCATATATAAATAGTTTTTCTATCATATTTACCAGTATTATAGGTGGTAAATAAGTACTAGAAACCATCGTTTTGTGAGGTTGTTGTTCGTCGTTCACATATATTGAAAGTTCATTAAACATTAGATAGAAGCGTTAGTAGAAGTAGATGGAACCATTAATATAATAAAATATCATTTTATTTATGATACCAGTGTTTTTTATAATAATTTAATATGTTGATATTAGGTTATTGAGAATAAAAATAAAAGAAATGAGCTTGAGGAAGTATGTTACCTCTTCTTTGGGAAACTACTTTTGGTTTGCACGGAAGGGCTTCTACGTATGGATTTCTAATAAAATTCCAGATTCAAGGAGGAAAGTAAGTATTTTTTTTAAGTGAATTTTGAATATATTTTCCAAAACTTAATTTTTTCCCATATGTTTGAAGAAGTGGGAGGAGAGGAGGCCATTTATAGTGGAGTTGGATTCACACTCTTGTAAATTTTGGGAAACAGAATTCCGCCCATGTTTTTCCCATGTCATGTGAATCAAATAATAGTAATCATTAAAAAAATGGAGGTTTGATTAAAAATATGTTCATAAAATAAATTTTGGACATCTTTATAGGTCATTCTAGTTCATAAGTTTATGGGTTAGTACTTTTATAAGCTAACTTATCTCCAAAATGTTGTAATTAATTTTAATCACATTCACTAATATTTTTTGTAAAAAACTATGTTTAACTAATTTGACATTATAAATTATGATGATTCAAATATTGGATCCATTTTCCAAACTCCAATCATAGATGTTCCAGAAATTAATTTAAATTTAATCCTGATGATCGGACAACACTGGGTTTTTAACTTAAAAATGATCAAAGGATTGTTATGTTTTAATATCCAATTTCAATGTGAAATTGGTACCAATGAGAAATATTGGATTGATTTATAAAACTATTATAAAATTAAACTTTTATAAATAATAATACATTTCATCCTTAAAAATAAGTTAGATGAAAAAGTATTTTTTAACTAAAATTCAATATTTTTCACTATACATCAAAAATTGATGTTTTTTAGAAAAATTTCAAAAAATAACCCCATGATAATTTGAAAATTAAAAATTAAAAATTATGATTATTTAATTAAATTTTAATTATAAATTTATTTAAAATTAATTATATTTCTTTCATATAAGTATATAAAAATAAGATCAAATGAGAAAACAGTATTATAAAATATATAAACACATTACCAAAAAAATACTTTTCATTATCAATATGGTATATTTATATAAAACCATTATAAAAAATATTTGAAAATTATTTAGTAAAATAAAAACTACGGGTGTTACATTCTACCCCTTTAAAATGAATTTCATCCTTGAAATTCTTCATTCGGGTAAAAAATGAGGAAACAAAAGCTTAATAAAATAATCAAAATCTAAACAGTGATTTATTCACAAACATTTAACCATTTCTATGGTCTTTTTTCATATAACTTGATCTGTATTATCTTGAATTTCAACTGGTTTTTCCTCTTCAAAATGATCCTTCTCCTGTGTTATGACCTCTTAGTTCAATACATGTGAAGTTCCATGTATATACATCCCTATGAGAGAAACATAGAACACATCATGGACTTTGGATAGATTTGGATGATGTTCCAAAAGATAGGATATTATCCCGATGTGATCAAGAATATTAATAGGGATGATATACATAGTGCATAGTTTCCCTTTCTTCTCAAATATCATAACATTTTTCTAGGGTGAGATTTTCAGAAACACATTCTAAGCAGATTAAAATTCTTGATCATTTTGATTGTTATCAACATAAAATCTTCCATCTTTGAGCTACCATAATATGATGTTGAACAACTCTAACCTTATCTTAAATTTATTCAACAATATAAGGTCCCAATATGTTTATTTCTCCAACATCATCCTATGACGTTGGATCTCTACATTTCATCCCAAAGAGGGATTCATAAGGTTTCATCAAAATTCATGATTGAAACATATTTTTTAAAGAAATATTAACTGGAGGAATGTGGTGATCCTAACCAACTTTGAAAAATAACAAACAAGATCTCAAAATATCTTATAAGTTTTTAATTGTTCTTTCGGACTGACCATCCATCAATGGATGATAAGTAGTGTTGAAACTCAATTTTGTATCAAGTTCCTGATGATGACCTCACTAGAACATTGGGTTAAACCTCAAATCCTGGTCTGATAAAATATAATGTGGTATTGCATGAAACCATACCACATTCTTAATATATATCATGGGAAGTTGATCCAGAGAGAAGTTGTGTCTAATAATGGTGAAGTGTAATGACTTAGTAAGGAAATCAACTACCACCCAAATATCATTAAACCCTTATAGTTTCTGGGCGTTACAATTAAAAAATCCAAAGTGATGTTTTTCCATTCCTATTCAAGTATGTTTAATGGATAAAACATCCCTTTATACATTTATATATCTACATCAACTTTCTTGCATACCAAGAACAATGATACAAACTCTACAATGTCAATATTCATTCCATTCCACCAGAATTTTTATTTCATGTGTCTATACATATTCATACAACTAGGATGATTAGGGGTGAATAAATATGAGCCTCCTCTAACAACACCATCTTTAGATCTGGTCTGGAAGGAACACAAACATTGTTCCTAAACCTTGTCATTCCATCCTAATCAATATTAAACTCATGAACATTTCTAACATTCTTTTGCAGCTATTTGTCTTCCTTATGCACCTACCTAATTTTCATTTGGATTGAGGGTTTTACATTAATTTAAAAAGATTAAAATGTTTTCCCTTACTTTATAATTTCTAGTTCCATCCTTTTAAAATCCAAAAATATTGGATCTTTTTTTATCCCCATCATCGATAAGCTATAATGATCCTTTCAACTCAAAGCATCAATCACCTTATTCACTTTCTGAGGGTAGTGGCAGTAAAAGTACTTTATCAAATCAAACCAACTTCTCTAGTGCATGTCCAAATACTTTTGAGTGAATATATATTTAAGAGTTTTATTATTGGTATATATATATATCACACTTTTCTCCACAAAGATAATGCTTCCATATATTTAGTGCTTAAATTGTTGCAGCTAACTCTAAACCATGAGTTAAGTATTTATTCACATTAATATTCAACTACCATGAGGTATAAGCATTAACCATTTTATTATGTATAATAATGAATCCCACTCATTGTTTGGATTCATCAATATAGATTACAAACCCATATCCACTATAGGGTAATGTAATAATAGCTGTGCTAACTAACCTTCACTTTAGTTCCGTCAAATTGTCCTCACATTCATATGTCTAGAGTAAATTGATCCCTTTCATGTTAATTAGGTCATAAAATTAGATATTCATGATAAATATTCCAGAAACTGTTGATAATATCTAATAAAACCATGAAATATACATATCTTCGTCAGTGTGGTTGGTTTAGGACAGCATTAAATTGCATCTATCTTTGATGGATCTATTTCTATACCATTTCTTAAGATTATGTGATCCAAAAATGAAACCTTTTGCATCCAAAATTCACCCTCTATAACATTTTCATACAATTTTTACTTCCTTAATGTCATTCATACAATTATCAAGTGATATTAGTGCTATTCCTTTATCCTTGAATGGATATGAATGTAATTTATAAATACAATAAAAAAATGATTGAGGTAATCTCTACAGACTCTATTCATAAAATCCATGATTATATCAAGGGAAATTGTAATACCAAAAAGAATTTATGTATATTCATAGTGCCTATACCTTTTATAGAATAATGTCTTGGATATATCCTTTTTATTGATCCTCATTTGATGATATCTTGAATGAAGGTCAATTTTGGAAAATTATTGATCTCTACACAGTTGATAAAACAAGACACCAATATGGGGTAGAGGATAATTTTTCTTAATCATGATGTTGTTCAACTCCCAATAATCAATGCATAGTATCATTAACCCATAATTCTTTCTCACAAAAAAAAAAGTTGCATCCCAGGTTGACACACTTGGACAAATTAATCCCTTATCAAGGATTTCATGGATTTTATTCTTCAATTCCTATAAAACAATCAGGGCCAGTCTATAAGGAGTATTTGAAATTAGGTTGGAACCAGATTAGAGTTCTACTGAGAACTCAACATCACATTTTGGTGGAAGGCTACGTAACTCTTCTAGAAATACATCGAAATATTACCGAACAATAATCATATCATCAATGTCAATTTTATCTCCAACCATTTGAGATAAACAACCCTTTCAAATATGAATTATGGCCCATAAATTTGATGAAATCTCTATAGTAAGTTCACACATATCCTCACATTGATAAAAGATTATAGGAGGGTTTGGAATATCAAATGTAACATACCTTCTATTAAGTTTGATGTGGGTTTTATTAATATAATGATAAAACATTCATTAAATGACTTCAAATTCAACTAATTGAATAATGACATGATTTACAGGAAGCACATTCCCAGAGACATCAACCGGAGAGGAATCATAGACATCTGATACAATAGTTGTATCATCAAGGATTTTCATATCTAATTCCATGTCAAATAAATTTTGTGGAATCTTAATTCCTTATTAAAATTCATTAGATTTAAAAGATTTGATATATCCAAAAAAATACATTAGAAGTTCTAGAGTGAATGGAATATGTACATTTGACCACTTAATTATTTTACCCCTCATCAGAAATAGGGATTTCATGAGATTTCACCTTAACCTTAGGCATAAAAGGTTTGTGATGTAAATCATTATCACCATCCATTAGGTTTGGGAACTGGTTAGCATAATTCCTACTATCTATACACATGTATCACTAAAGTGGGGGAGGTGAAGTTCCTACCACTTTTTTCTCCATTTCACCATTTGATAACTTATTCCAATCACTTAGGAAAGTAAATTCATAATGGCCTTCCCTTACAAACATAAAACATTTATTATACCCCTTAAGTGAATTTCCTCAATTCTTCATCCCACACTTAGAGAATAAAGGAATGACCATCTTCTTCTATTTGTGGTTTTTAGATTTTATTTTGAACTACATCATTCTTTTCTTATCAAACCCATTATATTGATACACAAAACCAAACAATATTTCAAAATTAATTACACAATGAACCATCTCTTGATAGCTACTAAAGTATCTTATATCCAACTCCGTCCTAATAATTGGATTTAAGCCACTTAAGAACCTATCAAATTTACATTAGGGTTGGACGACATTTCTGGAAGCATAACATGTGTGTCTTGTGAAATTAGTCTCATTGGTACCAATATATTAATCACCCCTTTTCATAAACATAAGGAAATATTTCTCCATCAATATATGACCAATATGAGGAACTTAATTGTTAAAAAATAATTATTAAAATTTATCCAAATCCATGGATTAAATTTCATATTAATGCATCCTATTATTAATTAGAGTCCACCACTAGTATGATTCACCTTATAACCAATAAAAATCCAGAACAACTTTTCCATTCTTTGAAAACTAAACAATGGATAATATCTTTTTAGTAGTACTTTTCCCTTGTTTAGTAACAAGTGGATTAGAAGAATATATAAAATAAGGTTATCATAGCCTCATAAAGGACTTAACAGAATGTTGCACCTTATTTTCCACATTTGGATGTTCACCGTGATTCACTGCTTGAGATAGATTTCTGAGCATATCAATGATGTTTTGTATTTCATCTACCTTATCATTTGTTTTATTAAGAGTGAAATCATTCCATTATCTATCATAATCACTGTTAATGTTGTTCCATTAGGTTCTATCCATTGATAAAAACCAAAACCATAACAGATAAAATAGTTATCCTAATGAGGATCCAGATAATCGTTAAATGTGAATTATAGGATGGCTAAATCATGACACCTACCTTAATCTATGACACCTTATGTGTATCCTAGGTTATTCATAGAAAACCTATATTTAAATCTCTTATGATGGTTCATTAAGAGTTTGTGAATTCCAAAATCATATCTATGAGGTGTATCAAACCATGTGTGAAGAAAGACAAATTTTCATGTACCAAGTAATGTCGAGTTAGGCTCAACACAACTTGTCTTAGTTTTCACTCTGAGGTACATCTATTCCAGAGCCACTTCTACTTGTAGTATCCAGAAAAAGATTTATTGTTGGGAAACCACTCACTCTATCCTTTACCAAAATTATTGGACCTTTTCCTATATTTTTATTTATCCTTAGACTTATCCATAGATATGTGATTAGTTTTCCCACTACGGTTTTATAAACATTGCTTCAAAATGTTAGCTAAACCTTTTCTATAGTAACAACTACATTAAACCTCCCTTTTAAGAATTAACATTACATAATTTTTTCAGAATACTCAAAACATTATACAAATAGACACATAATGATCATACGAGTATAGTGCCTTTGGAAATAAGGAAACACAAACATAGGTACATCATCGATCTGCATTATCTCCCACTTGGTTCTTTATTACAATAACTCTTTTTATACATAGTAAACATAATATGATTATTCATAAAATATTGAAGGAAACATAAAATGGGGTGAGATTGGTTTCTTAGTAAGGGTAAACAATATATATATGTAAGAATAATGCTCAACATTAGGGTATGATAATAGGATCATGACCATACAAGATCATACCCAATACATCAAAGATCAGATACATGAATCATGGAATATATATTATAATTTCATAAGACATGAATCATAATAAAATAAATAACATAAACCATGAACACATATCAGAGGAATAAGACATGGAATTGTTTTATACACATGGGCATATAAAATTATTTCCTTAGTATTCAAGGCATTTCTTCCAAGGGTATATTAGTAGTATGGGTTCACTCCCCATACTATATTGTTATTCATGGTTTACTCTCATAGCCATCATAGTAGTATGAGTTCACTCATCATAACATATTGGTAGTCATGGTTCACTCCCATGGTCATATTAGTAGTAATAGTTTAATCCCAATGCCATCTCAGTATATCTCATGATATATAAATCTTTACCCAATCCATTTGAATGAGATATAGGACCCACCCATATCATAATAAAATCGTACATATATATTCAAAAAAAATAGTAAATAATCATATCATAACCCCTAAAATGAAATGGGATTCATAAACATGTAATCATATCATAACATAAGGAAAAAGATATATGTTTCATAATAATTTCATCAAAATCATAACCAATGAAATGAACTCGTTTCAAAATCATATAACACATGAAAAGGAAATGGGTTTCATAAACATCATGTTAGAAAAACATAATCCATTCATAGAAATAATATCAATGGAAATATTTAATCATTTCCCCATAAATACATGATTAAAAAAATGTATTTCATCTTATATGGGAAATAATTTTGATATATCCTTTAAAAAAATTATTGAGGAAACTATCTTTTCTTCATTTAAAAATTATTGGTAATTCATAAATCATTTTTTAAAAGAAATTTCTTGGAAAATAGGATAGAAAAATTAAAAAATAATATTTGAAAATTAAAAAATATTAAAATCCTTTTTCCTAGAAAATTAACTTCATGAATTATTTGAAAACATTTTTGGAAACATTTTTGAAAACATGGGTTTTGAAATAAAATAGACTTCCAAACGAAAAGAAAGATATTGCCACATTTTTATGAAAAAATTTTAATACTTATCTTAAATATAAAAGAGAAAAATAAATATACAATTACATGGATATAACATTCATATCTATAGGTTAAGGAAATTCATTAGATTTCTTGAGATATGGATCATAATATTTCATCAAATAAATCATAATCATAAACAATGTTGATAAATAATGAGATTGTTTGAATAAACTCTTACCACTTGGTAACCTTGAATAATACTCCCCTGGTAATAAATTTAAATTACATATAGAATATACTATAATAAAAAATATGGAATTTTATGATATAATTTGTCAATTGAAATCATATACACCTCATTAAAGAACATTGGTGCATTACAAAACAGGTGTCTCAAAGAAAGAAAATTTATACAAAATTACATTACCAATTTTGTAACTTTTGAACCATTAAAACCATGAAATAAAGATCATAAAATTGATATGTAAATACCCATAAATTTAATTATAATAATTATAGAATAAATTCATTTTAATAATATACACCACACAAGATAAATTTTTGGTGAATAAGTCGTGTATCTCAAGAAAATAAAAAATGATATGAAATTCCCTAACCTTTTGCCTTGAATCTTCTCATACTCATACAATATTCATGTATAAAAATATTAATTTTATAATTCAAGTTTTCTAAAATAATATCCATATATATAATACTATATGTTTTTTTATTATGAATTTATATTACCCAATTATTAACAATTCTTTGTTAATGTTACGCTTCAGGTAATATTTTCGTTGTTTTCAGATTGGACATAATTTGTTATATATTAGATCCTTATTAATATATAATGATTTAAATAATAGTAAAAATGATATAGGTATCATTTATATTAACTATATGTTTATTATAAAAATTTAATAATATCAAATAATCACATTTAATACACTATTCTTGGAGATAGTAGGTCGTACGTACGCATGAACATTGTTTCCATTTTTTATTGTAGTATTGTAAGAAAACAAGAAAATAACATGTATGTATATATGTATATAATATAATTGTAGTATAATTATAATTATATATATATCATATAAATTCACTAAAACTATCCTTAATTCATTCCATGTAGTGTGTGAACGAACAACATTGCTTTGATGGGGCTGTACGCCCAAATTTCTGAAACAAATTTGTCGTATTTACAGAAGATAAAAATTATGAAGGAATATGATATAAAATAATTTAATAATCATAAATAAATAATAAATATAATATATATCATATATCAAGAGTGTTTCTGTCATAATTATAATTTTTAGTGGTGGTAAAGTAATAACGAACAATCACAGTTTCGTGGGGAGATTGTTCCCCTTACATGTAATCATTATTTTTGTTAACAATTAGATAAAATTTTGTGTATGTGTAGGTATAATACATAATATAAAAACATAAAATTATATTGAGAATAATTTAGTTATTTATAATCATTTAATAATTATAGATGATTTGGTGGATAAAGAAAATAAATGAAAGGATCTTACGGAAGGATGCTACCTCTTCTTTGGGTAGCTCATTTTGGTTAGATCCAAAGAAATTCCATGGATGAATTCATAATGAAAGGGAGGATTAAATTGTGAATCATGGTTTTTTTGGAAGTTAATTTTTCATATCATTGCCAAATATATGTAGATTGAGAGTATTGAATAAGTTGGAGGAGAGGAGGAATTTTTATAGTGGAGTGGGAGTGGCGCTCTTGTAAATTTTGGGAAAAGGAAATTCACCAACATTTTTCCTAGGATATGTGGATCCAATAATGTACCCAATTTGAGAAAATAAAGAATAGGTTTTCAATATGGTTATCTTATATCTTTTGGAAAAACATATCGTTCTGTTTTGGTCTTATGTTTTTGGTTTAGTAATTTGTTAACATAAGGTTTCACTTAATAGTTATAATTAATTTTAATCACTTTCACTATAATTTTTAAGAAAAAACTATGTTAAACATATTATATATAATGAATTATGGTTATTAAAAATATTTAATCCATATTTACAAATTAAAATCACCTAAGTGTAAAAAATTAATATAAATTTAATCCCGCTGACGGGAAGAAACTCTGAGTTTTTAAAGTAAAAAATGATCAAAAGTTATCTATACTTTTTATATACAATATCAATGTGAAATTGGATCCAATGAAATATATTGAATTAAATGACGAAAATAATACTTAATAAAAATTTCAAGAAAATTTAAATTATAAATTATCTATATATATAAATTATATGAAAAAGAATTTTGGAATTAAAATTCATTATTTTTTAATATTCATACAAAAATGATGTTTCTTGGATAAATCCCAAAAATCCACAATATTATAATTTAGAAATTCTAAATTAAAAAATAAAAATTATTTAATCCAATTAAACTTGTAAACGTGTCACAAAAATACTTTATTTCTTTTCATTGAAGTACATAAAAATGAATTCATTTGAGAAAACAATATTTTGATGAAAAAAATAAAGGAATTTCGAAAAATTAAACATTTATTTTTCAATATTTTATATTTATATAAAGAAATTTACAAAAATATTTTAAAATTAGTTATTAATATTCATATTAATATGTTTAACATTTCTGTTATAACTATCTCATTTGATTAATTATAACATTGATATAATGTTTTGTATAAACTCAGTGTTGTGTATAACACATCCCAAGATGGAGTGGTTTGTGCGCAAGCCAGGTTAGGGACATGTGAAAGGAATGATTAAATTAGTGAATTTCAAGACATCAGTGAAAATTACTTCATTCAAAAAAAAAGTACATAAAAACTCATGGTGTTAGAGAGATATTTTCTAACGGTTGGATTGTAGAGACCACTAGGTTGATATGTTAAAACCTGAGAAACCAAAGATGTGGTTTTATAACCCAAGTCTATAAAAATGTAAGTTATTATTGAGGAATGTATTTGACTAACTATCTCTTGTTTATGTGATACATTTTGTATTTGATGATATGGGTTGATCTTTTCTATTGAACTCTAAGGTAGCATGATATAATGATATTTTAATCATTTTTTGGTTGGTTCATTTTCATAGTATGGATAATGTTTCGACTTTGTCAGTTTCGCATTATTAAATATTACCATTTTCTATGGTTTTGTTTTGAAAAATTGTAGTTTAATTTTTTTGGAAAGTGAAATATTAGATAACTCATCGATACTCTCTTGTAATACAGTGTTTTCCTGTTGTTTCAAAATTTTAGATTGCAAAGCTACGTTAGGCGTCTTTTATTTTAGAGCCTCTTGATTGAAAATAAAAAAAATAAGAATCATCTGAAATTATAGATGTGAGGTTAACTTAATATATACTTTTATTTCATATTAATCTAGGTTCTGATGTAAAAAAATATACTATGAATCCTAATTAATTTATTTTCTATATTTATTGTTGTAAAAAAGGGTGATGTCCAAATGGTGTCACTAATTATTCCTTCAAGGTATGAATGTTTCTCATTTCACCCTTGAGTTCTTACCAATTGTTTAATCTCTCAGAACATGGTGACACTATCACCATAAAGATAAGTGTATAATATTTTAATATCACATAAAAATAATCACACATTTACACAGTGGAATATAATCGTATTCAATAAATGTTGATTGTATCGATTTAGATCCTTGATCTCAAAACTTTTTAAACTCTTCTGATATGAGGTATGTTTAGAAATGTCTTGTTAAGAGATCTATCAATATAGGAAGATAAATAATTAAAAAGGATGGGTACTTAGTAAACAATTTTCACAAAATTATATGGGTTGGGTTCGAGGCTATAATTTTGCTATATGTCATGATTTTTATAGGCTAATTGTTTATTGGGAAATATTCTCCAACTTAGGAAAGTAGTGGATTCTATTATTCATTATTTGAATTAAAACTTTTGTGGGTGGATACCTCATGTTCTTGATTTCATTATCCCAATGGTTCACTCTATCTTGGAATGTAGGTGTTTTTAGATGTTTTTATTTAGAATTTTATGTATTGTAATAATTTTCTTAGTCTGTTTATGAAATTTGGGATTAATAATCACTTATATGATTTGATTCATTAGTGTTAGTGTCCCATTGTCAACCGATCTAATGCAGTCATTATGTTACGATACCATTCTTACTATAAAGGTTGAAGTAGAACAGAAAAACCTACTAGTTTTGTGTATCTTTATGAATTACATTATAGAAGTCAGATAAAAGTACCCTTGGACTCCGTATATGAAATATCATAAACTCTTGGTGCAAAAGATGATATGGTTTTCTAAATCATTCATTAACACACAATGTTAGTTCATATCATCCCTACCAATGAGATGGTTATGGTAGAAGTGTTTAAAAAATTTTATTTTTATGGGGTTTTTAAATTTGATAGGTTTTCATTTCAAGGTGAGAATGATAGTCAATATTCAAAATGAAGTTGAGATTAGATGAATAATCCACTTCTATAGGATAGTCTTCAGCAATGCATAATTGGTCATAGTGGATTTCTGGTTTAGTGTGTTACCAAATATTTTTCTAGGGAAATGAATTTTGAAGTGTCTCATGGGTGACCATATAGATATCTGTGATGTTTGGAAAGAGTTGGTTAATGGTCTATGGTAAGACTTAGTCTTCTTCAGGGGTGATATATATGGTTTGATTATCACAATATATGGTTGGTAGAGGCTTTTAGCCACCAATAATGTTTTTACCCCAGCATCATAATATATTGGTGTTCTAGGTAAGTGAATTGGTACTTTTTCACTTTTACCTTATGTGAAACATGGATGTATAGAGACGCATGGTGTGTTTAGACCTTTTTATTTCCTCCTATTTGAGACTGTGAAGTGGCTTGGGAAGATGGATTATCGATTGATCATACTTACATAGTTGACTTTAGATCATGTTATGTTCTATTTTATCCTACATAAGATGTATCGACAAGATCTAGCCTACATAATCAAGTTGGAGGATTTTGAAATTGAACTTGTCAAATCAATGTTTGAAACATCTATTCATATAGTGGATTATAAGGATATGGTGTTTCATAGAAATATTATGAAATTAGATTGATTGAAATGGTTGTGTGGTAGGGAAAACCATGAGACATGGGATAAGGTGGCCTTGGAGATATAGTAATGTCCCGATATATTTTTAGCTTCATGATTCTGATCCTTTCTAGGGATGGAAATATTTTATATTTAGGAAAAATTTGACACCACTTATATCGCATGTACGGTCAATTTCAACCATGGTTTAACTATTTTGATGTTAGAGAGGTCTTCAGGAGTCGTATGCTGAAAATTGGAGATTCATGTATAATAGTACAGGTTCATGGTTAGTACTAGAAAATAAAATCTTATGAATCATTCTTATCGAGTAACTTTTCTATCTCTTCTATGATAGTTATCATTTTTATAATTCAGAAAAAGTTTATTCATTACAATATTATGAAAAGAAAGATAATTCTCAATTTCTTATAAACACCTTCGACCAAAATTTTTGTATTTATTCCATGAAACCGGAGACTTAGAAACATTAGTATAGGTGTTAAAGGTACTAGATATTAGATTACAATATAAATTAAAAATCTAATCTTTTCTTCATATACCTTTTATCAACATCTCTATCTAGTATCCTTTAATATTATATTAGTGTAATAATCATGTTAAACATATATTGTATTGTGAAATGTTTAGTATCATCAATGTTTGACCTCTTTGACTGCAATTCTTTCAAAATAATACCTATAAAATTTTTAATAAATGTATATTTTAATAATTATATCTCACTCATTATTTTAAACTATCCAAAGTATTTATATAACATTGATGATTTTTCTTACCATTTCACCAAGAAGAAAAATAGAATCTTAATAATCATCTCTTGAAATTTAAGTATGATATTTTAGAACCATAGAAGTTCTAATATGAGTAATTTATTTCTTCTTCCAAATAAAATTCACCATTTCAAAAGACAACATCAAATTGTAAATGTTCCTAATCATTGCCCACAATATCATATTACAAAATTTATGATCTAAAAAATATTTTCTTCATTTTGAATGAGAAAAATGAATAACCTCATTCAATAATTTTTCAAATTTGATTCCATTGTGATAATGTTATTTACTCCAATTTTATTAATAAAATTCATCATATGATCTCACCAATATACATAATCATATACCTTGGGAATGGGTGGTCATATCTACATTATATGAATATTAGTAATTACCTTGATAAAGGGACATTTTTTAAAAAAATTGTATACATTTTATTAAATTTATTATATACATATTTTTCCTGTTTTAAAATATTTTCCTTAATAAATGAATTATAGAGTGTTGTCACTACTGTCTCGAATTATTAAACATTTTTATATATATTGACTTCCATGTATCAAGTGGATGTAAGTTTTTTTCACCAAACCCCTACAGGTTGAATCTTCTATCACACCATGATACATGGTGACAAGTCCCTTATTGATATAATAGATTACCAGTTTGTTTTAAATTTGGTTTTGAGGGAACCTAACACCCAATAATTTTAATTTACCATAATATTCATGTATGGAATATTTTTCTTCTTGATTAATTCAAAATATTTCATTCCTAATACATATGTTATGAGGGTTTGGTAAAAAAATATTATTAACAGTCATTTAAAGTTAGGAAAACCTAATAAAGTGGTAAAAACTTTATGTCAAATTTTTGGATTCACCATCAATTTGGAAGGGGATGTCCCTAAGTAAAATAAGTCCTCATAGACACCATGATGATTAGGGTAGATCACATCATATGAAAAACAATTAGGTATTTTTCTCTATCCTCTCTTATAATTCTATGAAATATACAAATATATCGATATAACCATAAAAATTTATTATTGGAATACTCATGAATAGGTTCAATCATGGTTTTATTTGGAACCTCTTGAGGTTACTTTTAGTTCATTATTTATCTATGTTTGATTGTTATAATCTATAATAATATTATTATGTTTATAGATAATTCTATAGTTAAATGTCTATTACAAGTAAAGTACCTTTATATGACTTAAAAAAGAATTCAATTATGATAACCAAAACTTATTATTATTATTTTATAAAAGATGAGGGATATAGGATGAAAAATAAAAAATGACACACAGAAAATGAAAAAGAAAAAAAGGAAAAGGAAATAATTCTGAAAATAGAAAAAAAAATCCAAAAAAATACTAATATAATGGAATTTGATAGAAATATTTTTGATATAAAATGTCAGTCTTATTCATATTTTCATTAAAATATTTTATAGAATTATTTAGTTCAATAATAACAAGTTAGATAAAGTTAGTATTCTTGAACCCAATTGAATCCTTATCATTGCATAATGAAGATGAGGAAAGAAGAAAAAATAGAGTAAATAAGGAAAATAAATTCAAATGGTTTAAAAAATGAGCAATAAATCCTCTGAAATGATGTTAAATTTATGATTATGTAATCAAACACACAAAAATTGAATTTTATTTTAATAAGGATTTATATTATAGTGTAACCTAGTTTAGTTTCCTTACATATAAAAAATCAACTAATATATATTTTTTGATTGATTTTATTTTTTAAATTTATGATTGAATTTTGGGATTATTAGATTTTTAAAAACAAATTGAAACTATATTAATAAATTTTAGAAACTTATTTAAGATATATTGATCAACCAGGGTAGGTTTAATGAAATTATCAATTTTTATTGCACACCAAGGATGTGGGGTAGATCAGTGATTAAATTATTGATAATGACTGAAATAATTATGATATTTGAGTTCATATAAGTACAACACCATTAATGTAACACCCCAGGTAAATAAAGAATATGAAATTTTCATATTTATCCATATTTGTGAATAAAATATTGATATGACATTAAAGGGGACGCTATGCTCGATGGCATACCCAACACGCAACAACGAGTTTCTTGGGAATCTTACGTTGCACTCTAATAATAAAATAATATTATTTTAAATGGTAGTTAACATGTAGTGGTTGTAATGGTGTGAATGGATAGAAATAACTAAAATATGATTATATATGTTTTTAAATGTTTTTACATTTATCCAATAAAGGATAGAGGCTGAAAATACGGAAAGAATTCAATTTTAGGCGTATATGCCCTAGTTTTCACTAAAGGTTCACTTATCACCTTTTGATGGAGAACCGTCATTAAATATAGTTTTGTTCACTCTTATACATTCTATTTGGACCAAATAAAACTCTTATTTAGAATCGGGACTTCAAAATTTACTTGTGTAAATTTTTGGTATCTTTCCGATAAAGTTCATTTTTTTAATGAATAGTATAAAATGTTGTATTTTAATTCAAAACCTCTTTTTAATATAATTTATTTATATGATTAGATTATCTTTTGAATTGGTTTTAAAGTGAAATTAGAATATATTTTTACCATTAAATCCAATAGTGGTCGTTGGAATTAATTTCACTTTGAAATCAGACTTAAACCAATGTCAATCTTTTGATACTTGTTGTTTCATAAAAACACGCTATTTGCTCTGACAGCGGGAATTAATTATTAAATTAATTAATGTGACTTATATGTTTTGAATTTTGTAAAATAGACTTCATTTTTGAATTCGTAATATCAAATATAGCTTAGGGTTAATTTTTGGGATTTTTCTGAAAAACATCAATTTTTGATGAATAGTGACACCACTAAGTGGTACTTATAAAAACTGATTTTTCCATTTAAATGAAATTTTTCCATCTTTGTGTTTTGAATTTCAAAAATCAGAAATACATGGTTTTCATTAATAAGTAAAATGTGGTTCAATGGGATAAAAATAATTTTTTGGTGAATAGTAATTTATTAAGTTTTTAATCGCGATTAGAGGTAATTAGTGTAGTTTAAGGTAAAAATAATGTTTTAATAATATGAAATGAACTTGACACATGTCCTAACCTCATTTGATGTGTAATTGCCGACCAATACAAGCCATGGGTCAACTTGGGGACCCCATGGAGCCACTTTGGTTGGGAAATGACATAAATAACTTTTTATTTAATGTAAAAGTAAAAATGACACAAACATGATATTTTTTACTAAAACAATTTTTAAGTGTGGTTATACAAGTCCGATTTTTTATTATAAATATTCATTGGAAAGATAAAACTATTTACTACATCATAGTAATTTTTTTATAATTTTTAGACATTAAATAAATTAAATTATTTATGACATCATAATGATGCAGCGATGACATCATTATCTGACGATTTAAATAAAATGAGAAGATAATGTAAACTCTATGACCTACACATGTCCAAAACTTATTGGATGGGTGGATTTATAATCCTTATCACCTTATACACGAATTATATTAATGTGGGACCTTTTAAAACCGAAAAACATTTTCAAATAAAGTAATATTTCTTACTTTCCAAAAGTGCCCCTCCTCTCCTCTTATAAAAGGCCCCCACCTCTACCTCATTTCACACACTCCTCAAGCCTTTGACTCGGCCAACCCCTGCCCATTTACTCTCTACACATCCCTATCCTCATCCTAGAGGATTCCCATTGGGAAGAATCCTTTCAAAGGAAGCCTTTAGGCTCAAATCAAAAGGAGTTACAATTTTAAAGGTAATTCATTCTCTCATGTTCATTTGTTTTATTTTGCTTATCCAACCCCCTAAAATCTTTTTATTTACTTATTTTGTAACAACATCAGTATATTCAATATACTAGGATGTTTTTATAATATTTATTCAAGCTACACTCTCACACAACTACATCAAATGGTTAATGAACATACGGTTTCCGTGGATGGTGAAATTATGCCTCCCGAAACGATGATTGTTCAATACTCATTTAACACCTTCAAAGGTGGCCATTATGATGTCACTATTTTTATATATGATATATAATATGTTTATGTTTTCCTTAAGCTTATGTTTTTTTCATTTTGGGCATATCTTTATGGTTTCCATTATGGGTAAACGCGATATCTTCATTTAAGGAAGTGCGGACTACCGCCCCCTCAAAGTGATTTGATTCGTTAAATACCATATGTGGGACGTATAAAGGATGGAACTATGATATTATATATCATATTATACTGGAATTATAATATACCTTTATATAATTATTATTCCATTCTATAAAATACGAAATAGAAATGAAAGTAGCGTTAATCCGTACGTACGGCTTACTGTCTCCATGAACGGTGCATTTCATTTTTTACCTCTAAATGATTATGTAATGTTATAAATGCATGAATGTACTGGATATATATGACATATATTATATCTAAATCATGAATAAAATTCTGGATATAATAAACATTTGTCCACACGAACAACATGTAATTGTAAGAAGTCCACTTTCGACTTAAGAACCAAATATCGGCAAAACAAATATTATTAACTTAAATGATTACATAATGTTTATGACAAGGTAATAAGTGATATAAAAGAAATAATGAACTTGAAAAAGGTTATTAAGGAAGTATAAATTAACTCATGTTTATTATTCAGGAGATTAAAGAACGATCGAGTCAAGTCGGACCCGAGGTAAGGGATCCTACTCCTCTCTTTCTTTTTAAGTTCACACTTTTATGTCATTCCCTTTAAAGCTCATCTTTATTGTTATTGGGATGATATTTTATATTACACTTACTGTAATTTTTATGTTCATGTGATGAGAGACCCTATTCTCTCTCATCAATCCATTTAGGAAGTTTTATGTGGCGCCGTTAGGCTGCCGAGTTTTCGTAAGGGATTTTTCATCTCACTTTTATTCCATTGAGATTTATGCTACATTTGCCACAAATTCCATTGAGTGGTATATGTACTGCCCATTATTCTACTCTTTGTGTAATATACTTTCATTTATGAGTATTTACATCAATGATCTATTGTCCTTCTTTCATGGGGTGTATGTTTTGAAAGATACCCAAGTCGGTAAGGGAACCTTTCACCCTCCTCTTTTTTAAAAGACTTCTTTTGTTGGGTCTTTTAATTTACATATTGTTATGTTGGGATATGTTCTAATATATCCTTATTGATGTAAATTTTATGTCCAAGTGATGAGATACTCTCTTTATCTCTCATCAACTCTTTTTGATGTGATACTGTTAGGCTGTCAAGGGAACTTTTTAACCCAATTTCGATTTCTTTGGGTTCAACATGTAGTCATTGAATATTTCATCCATTGAATATGTGTGAAAGAAATTTTATTGTTTTACACTTAATATACACCTATATTGGGTGTATTTATATTTTTCACACATATTTTTGAGATTGACTTGTCCTTAATTTAAGGATACCTTCTTTATAAGGGATTTCATCACATTTGACATTTCTATTGAGGGTTCATTGTTGTTATGCACCAATTCACTCTTATATGGTGTATATACTGTCCTTTGGAGTATTATATCATGAATCCATTTATTCTCATGATATTATAAAGTTCTGACTAAATGTTATTTCTCAATTATTGTATTCAAGTGTCTCTAATTTTGGTAAAACCCCTTTAACCAAAATATAGTTTTAAATGTTTTAATTATTTGTTCTTATTAATATCCCTGTTTTCAAAATGGTTTTAAGGATTTATTAATATGGATATTAATGGTTTAAAATTTTAAGCTTCATGGTGGTATGGGACACTTTGATTCAAAAATCTCTTTATTAAATGTTTTAAATGGTTTTGTAAATGGTTTCTTTTTGAATGGATTCATTATTTCAATATACTAAAATGTTATATTGTGATTGAAATGTGGAAATGTTATGTTTCCTTTATGCATGTTTTATGTGACACATTTATGTTATGGTTCTTGGGCATTGTTATAAAAACGGGTGGTTCCGTGATAAACTAAGGGCGGGTGAGCCCGATATAGCTCTCCAATGCATTGGGTAACGCGAAGGAGTGAAATGTTAAGGTTTCTCTGAAGAGATTTAGGGAATATACTATGATGGGTATTCCAAACGTAACCAAGAGGGTTACTCCCTACGTAAGAATGTTATGAATGCCTCAAGTTACCTTTTATGTCTTATGTTTTCTATGATTTATTCATGGTTTGATGAGGCATGTTAAAGTGCCTATGTTATATGGGTAAAGTATGATTTCATTCTTATGTATATATGAACTCATGTTTCCTTTCCATATTTTTATAACCCTTACTGAGCTTTTTATGCTCATCCCAAGTTTTTGAAATGTTTTTCAAAGGTCAAGGGAAAGTTACATGATTTGATGATAGTGTCAATGATGTGTCAAGAAAGAATCCATGTTTTATTTTCAATATGTTTCCGTTGATGGGAAGAATGAATACTGTCTTTTATGTAACCACTTTGTTTAAATGTGGAATGTAATGCAAGTTTCATGATCTAATTCTCTAAAACTCTAAACCTGAAAAGATCCTCAATGTGTAATCTTGTAATAACTCAAGATTAAGTAAGGTTTAAGGCTGGGGACTTATAATTAATTTGATAGATCAATGATATTTATTACCTGTGATCGCTAAAAATGAACAAAATATTTTTTGATATAAGATCCAAAAGAAATTAATAAATCACGTCAATGTAGTTATGTGATGAAAATATTTGCTTATATGTTATAATTATACTAAAGACTAATAAAGGAATATTTATCAGTTATAGATTCAATATTTTTTCAATCTACAAAATCTATAAGGTCCCTCATGAGAGGTAGATGGTTAAATGAGTGGAAAACTAGCTAAAGTTATCACACTATCCATGTTTCGTATGAGAGTAGGGGGATTAAACATCCTTTGATAAGTATGTAATCATACAAGAATAAATGGATAATATATATAAATGAATAACGATTGAAAAAAATTATATAAATTCAATTACATTAAAAATAATAAAAAAATATGAGTACAATATTACATCAAAGGGAAGAACCAAGAATGGTTATTTACTAGTTTTAATGTAAATACGGGTGATAAAGAATAAAATTAATGAAGCGTTCTTCCAAATTGGACTCAATCTTACTTCTAGATGTTACACCATTTCAAATTATTCATAATGTTTGTTTAATGTTTATTGATTTTTTTTATCAATGAAATGCCAAATTTTATCGGTGGAGGTGACCTATTCAAGGAAGCATTATCCACCCAATTGACATGAACATATAGCTAAAAATAATGAAAAATATTGACATAATAATATGTTATATTTTTTTTACAATATAATGATATTTATATTTCATTTTTAAATATTGAAATTTTATCCCACTAACTGATCTTATAGAATAAAAACTATTTTTTTCTAATTTTTAATTTCAATATATGTTCCATGTTATGTTACTCTATTAATCAACTTGTTCTTGGTTCCATCCATTGACCCACATGCATGAATAGAATCCCTAATAGCATAAAATACATGAAAAATAAATTTTCATTTTTATATTACTGTAGTAAATGTGTTAATAAAAAAACAAACCTAATATCAACTTAAGATATTATTTAAAAGGAATTAATTTAATGATTTTATCAAAAAACCTTTTAATTATTCAAATTTATTCATTCAATGACTATAACTAATATGAGATGAATAATTAAATTTGTGAATAAATATCACTCACAATAACATATATTTTTTATACAAATAATGATGGATAATATCCCCATTCACTCCAACCATACATCGATCTATATATAGGGAAATTTTTAATCCTTCTTTATAATGACACAACAATTATAATGTATTATATAGTAATTTCATTATATTCATACAAACTGATGGACTTAATTTCCATCAACTCATATATTAATGGTTTCATTGATATTTCAATTTTATTTTGTGGATCACTGAGTCTATATATTTTTTATGTTATAAATGTGAATGAAAATTCTACCACTATGTTTTGGAGTATGAAATCAGAAAAATATGTTGAATCCATCACTTGATAATTCCAATCTAATTTCTTCTAGCTAAGATAAAAATTTATGATTTTACCTATTAGAATTTTTCCATGCTAACTAGTAATCATGATAAATTATTTCATTATTATCAATATTTCACTCATCTTTATATCATTCCATATCTATTTTTATTTTGTTGATATAAAATTATTTCATATTTTAGGAATAATTTGAATAAGAAATATGATTATATTTAGTACACATGATTTGGTTTCATCTTTTTTTCTTCTATCATGAGTCAATACATGATTTTCAATAATTTAATATGGTATATTCCTTATATAAAAAACAATGGTATTTATGAAATGCATGAATTGTAGTAGATGAGAATAAAAAAATTCATCAAACATTGATTTTGTGTAATAAATTTTTTTATATAGCTTTAATCAAGTATTAATTCCTTATAAAAGGTTCAGAGATATCTAATCACATTATTCTAAATCCATTGATATTTTAAAAAATATATAATCATATTAATAACTCGCGATTGGTAATTTTTACACACTCTTGGAATTTTAGAATTTTTAGATCAACCACATTCATTTGAACACAGTCAACGTCATCATTCTTATTAATAAATGAAAACTATATTCCTATATTAAATTATACAATAAATGATCTATATATTGTCCTGTCTTGAGAATCAAATTGAAAGTTATCATAAATATTATTTTTTTATAATCCTTTTAGTTGATTCAATGCCCCTCTCCCCTTCAACATTTCTCTCTATTGCGATAAAAAACATGATATTTTTTTCAACCATTCTATAGTGATATAGTAACTCACTTACTCACATGTTAACCATGGTAATCTAACATAGTCAAAACATGATCATCAAATCAGTCATCTATTTTAATAAATATTTAATGGAAAATACAAAACAAATATAGAATATCATTTTGAAAATCATTAATGATATAATAAATTTTGTTAATCCACCTATTATCCATATAATGTGAATAAGAAATGGTTAGTAAAATTAAATATTCCCAAAAAATAGTTATGAAAATAAGAAACATCATCATGCATTTATATGCATTTTATTTATAGATTTATTTTATTGAAAATAACGAAATGGTATTTGTAGTTTCCATCACCGTTGGTTATGTTTTATAATTTAAAATAATTTTCATGTTATACAAGTGTGTTTAAAATTTTATGGGAAATGGATATATTTAACATATGAAAGGACTCCATATTCCATGTATTTATTTACTCAAGATATGGAGATATATATATATATATATGTATTATTTTAATATTTTGATTGATATATCATAACAATATAAGAGATTCCATAAAAAAGATACAATATTGTGTACTAAAAATTATATAAACATTATATATATAATAATTAGTAATAAATTTTATGAATGGACTACATGATTAGTGAATCCAAGGATGATTTGGTTTGTATGTGTTAATTAAAATAAATTATCTCATAAAAATTTATTTTTCAAATTTGATGTGATGAAAATCATAGTGAGAGATAAATTTTTTGAGTAATACCACTTGATTCTAGTCATTATAAAATATAATCTAAACAAAACATCTTATATAGTAGAACAATGTGATACCATAAATTAAATAATATATGACTAAATTGACTTATTTGTTAGTTCATTGGAATATATTTGTGAATATGGTAATGGAATGTCTATATAAGAAATTGAAATTTTTTTATACTCACGGGGTGAATGAACAGCCAAAAATATTTTACACATAATATAATGGATAACCATGTCATATTCCTATATCATCATAAATATTTTTTCTTGATAGTGAAAAAATATATTTAAAATATAAAAATTGGTTTACACATTCCTCGTTAAAATGAATTGTTTTGTCCAAAAGTAAATTTAAAAAATAATTAATTAATTAATCTCTTGAATTGAAAATAAAAGATAAGAATAATGATAAAAAAATTATAATATATATCTATGTTGATATATTAGTTAGGGATATGAATATTACTACCATAACCACTCATACATAATAGTAAGTGATTTTAAAAAATAGGGATTTATGATTTTCATAAATCATATCTTATGACTTACTATAAAAAAATAATGATCCATAAATCTTTTTTATGATGTTATTAAAATTATATAAAAATTTGTTTTATTAATTATAATTCATCTAATATTTATATTGAAAAAATATATAAAATTTAGTAAAAGATAAACATTAATGGAGACATCATATTAATTGGGAATGTAAAATTATCTCTATTTATGAGAACTAACGTTGTAAGAATTAAATTGTTTATGAAAATTATATATAATAATTTTATATATAACATTATATTATAAATAATCACTAAATGTGAAATGAAAACTATTATTTGTAGTAATGTATAAATCATACATCTTTTTAACCTTTTTAGATGCATGAAACATTATATTCATGGTAACAATTTTTTATCCCCACATCAATTTCATGATAAAATTTACCTTTTCCAAAACATCATCATGAATTTGAATAATAATCATAAATATTTAAGTTTTATAATATATAAATTATGGTTCTTATAAATATCATAAAATATATCATCTACACATCACATAATCTACACAAAAAGAATGTTTAAAATATATCAAAAATGGAAAATATTTTTTGAATTATTTATTATTTATTGAGAGAAATATTTATTTAAAAAAATAACTGATAATGATAATTTTTTAGATATAATTATATCTAAAAATATAATTATAACGATAGAGAACCTTCTAATGTTAATAAAAAATCCCAAAATAAAAATATACTGTCTGTGGTTGAAATTAGGGGATTATCTAATGAATTTTCACTTTAGAGTGGAAATTCCATTTTCTCCAAACATAAATAGTGTACCAATCACTTCATGTAAGTACCATAGTTCTTCATCCCATAATTACTACATGTTGAAAATTATGAACTTCCCATATTCTTCTTACATGATGATGTCTTAATAACTCCATATTTTAGCCTCTTCTTCTCTAGATTTCATTAGAAACTATATGCTTTAAGAATCCTTCTTAGTATTGATGGACCTTTTCACAATATAATTATATTTTGAAATATATTAAGATAACAATGCCCTTATAGTATGTGGGATTTATTGATTAATGAATATATAAATTTTTTATTCTACATAACATATATAATCTTCGACATGTCTCACTAAACATGTAAATATATTCCCATACCAAGAAAATATGTTCTCTTATTTTGATCACAAATATATTAGTTTCATTTCATTATTTTCACTTCATTCTATGGTAAAATACATATCAATGATCATCAGTAGAAGGTATTTAGATTCTACACGTTCTAACAATTCCACTTTCTTAGTATTTTAAAAAAAATAACCATGTATGATTTACAACACCACATAGAAAATATACCTCCACAATAACATTCAACTTTTACTAGAATCCCAATAAACCGAATATATATTCGTGAGGATTTATCAAATTAAAAATCAATAATGGATTAGATATTATATTAAAATATTTTATCCCAATTAAATTAATTTACATTGTTACACCACATTGAGAGAAACAAGTTCGCAAATATAAGAAATGAATATTTCTACATCTGAAGACATGATCTTGATAATATTGATAATTTTCATATCCCTAATATCAAATTCAATATATTAATCAGTAGGTCACTCCTTACACTGATTATGATTACTATCCTGGTATATATTCCTGTCATTATGTTTCATTCTAAAATAATAAAATATAATAATTAATTATGTAACAACATTATGAATTATGAATTATAGTGTATAATTTCTATAAATATATAATGCATTCATGTCATGTATTTTATCAACTACAGAAAAAATTTAATAATTCCATAAGGGTTTATCTTAATGTTTTATTCTCTAATTGTAATCTTATTAATCTTGATATTAAGGAATCTACTGAATTACCATTGAAAAAATTATTAAAACATAAAATATAGTAACCCATTTTTATTATTCTTTTATTATAATGTGAATAGAAAAACTAAGAAAAAAATATTTGTGATCAATATGTTTGGTAGACTTCAACTACGAGATAAATATGTATATATTATATTAAAACTATTAATTTAACTATATAATAATACTTGTGACATTATTATTCTTTATTTTTTATTTTTTCATTACTTATATAATTATTTAATGATTCTATAATAAATGGTGAAAATATCACTCAAATAATTGGCCTCAAAAATTTCATAACTATCATAGTTTTTGTGAGAAGAAGTAATGGAGATGAAATAGGATACTACCTTATATCGATAATTCAGTTCTCTCTCATATAACCTATATCATGGTAGGGAGGATAGGATAAAGTGAGGAAGTGGTTAGACCCCCACTTTATGATACTTCAACAATATAATAAAACATAGAATTATGTGTTTAAAATAAAACCCTTGGAATAACCAAACTAAAATCAGCTAAGGTGGTGGTTTGGCCACTCTTCATTACTTCCTTTATACCATGTGATGGAATCGGATTCACCACAAAATTCATTGGGATAACTTTTTGGGTATTTCACCACACACAATCCCCTATGAACCTAATGTATAGTCATGTGAGTCATAGTGGCTACTATAGGAATCCACATGCAATGAATTAGACATCTTAAATATGAAATATTTATTCATAACTCAAATATAAGTCATAAATATAATATATTTATTTAGGATATAAATATAAGGTATTTTAAAAATATATTATATTCCAAAAATAATAAGGTAAAAAAATATTTCTTGTCTTTAATATACCCAAAAATATAGCAGAAAGGCAAAAAACCTACTCCTAAAAAATATATTAAGAAAAAGTAAAAGTGCACAAGAAAACAGAGTCACAAAACAGATCAAGAAAGATGGGTATAAACCATACCACAAGTATCAGCCTGGACAAGGACATTGAAAAAATTAGGCAAGATTGAAGACCAATTGGAAATAACCTCTAAGATTTCTCTCTTTGATAGAGCATCAACAACCTGATTGGCCTCATGATAATCATGTGTTACTTCGAGAGAGAGTTCCTCCGCAAGCCGCAGATCTTTCATCCAGTCAGAAAAGAACTTCCATGGTACATTTCGGGATCGATCACGAAGAATTTGAAGAGCAATAGTCGAGTCGAACTCCAACCATAATTGATGAGAATTAAAGTGAACATCATTTTTGATTGCTTTAATCATAGCCCAAAGTTTTGCCTCAATTTCAAGACTGTTGCCAATAAAATGGAAGAAGCATCCTTTCACAAATCCATGAGAAGTTCGGAAAATTCCACCGCATCTAGCAGGACCTAGAGCAGCCGAGGCTGCTCCATCAATGTTGACTTTGACCCAACTAGGGATGGGTAGTATCCAACAAACATACTTCGTCATTAACGGTTTCTTGGACTTGCCATGCACACCATGTGATCTCAAAATCACAAGATCAGCAACATCATTATTCATAGAACCTGTTTGAATAAGGGAGGCAGTCCGAATTGCACGATGGATAAACAAAACACCATTATGGAAGGATGGTTTAATTTTGTTGAAGGCCAAATCATTCCTCACTTTCCAAATGAAGGATAAGACACTCATAACAGTAGCCAACTGGAGGGAATCAATCTGTTCACTATAATCATTCCAGAAAATGGACTGAAAAAGATCCTTCTATGATTAAAAATCAAAGTAGAACCTGAAAATATCATGCAGATAAATCCAGAATCTATTCGTTAATCTTCATGAGATAAACAAGTGATGATGTGTTTCATCGGCATCAAGATAGAGACAACAAGTAGGGTCCAAATGCACTCTGGCGTGTTGCTGCAGATGTTTTACTGGGAGGCGTTGTTTCCAGATTTTCCAGATGATAAGTTTTACTGCATGTGGAATAAAGGCAGTCTGAACACCTTTGATCCAAGATGGTGGATTCAGGTAAGGGCCACAAAATATCCTATAGCACTCCTTAGTATAAAATTTTCCATTTACATTTGGCATCCAGACAAGAGTGTCAGAGTTAACATAATTGTCTCTGGAAATATACGGACAGAGGTGATCAGGTAATAGCTCATTCATATTGACAATACCATGGATATCAGCAATAGCATAGTCCATTAGGGATGCAGGAACAGAAATATAATCATAGATGGGATGGGACAACCAAGGAGTTTTCCATAGGTTCAGATAGGAGTTCTCACAAACCAGACATCTCAAATTTTCCATCAGACCATTATAGGCCTGCTTAATGGCAGGCCAAACAGAGGAGGGCATGTAATAACCGTAACCATGCTGAAGCTTGTCAACAAACCTAGAATAAAGAAAATCTTGAGAGGGGTTAGATCTGGACAACAGATTCTATACAAACTTCTTCATAAAAGCATCATTAAAGACCCTAAGGTCCTTCACCCCCATTCCCCCCATCTGGGTCGATTTAACAAAAATTTTCCAAGCAACTGTAATGAGATTTCTCTCATTAATTGATCCAGTCCATATGAAATTTCTAATCTTGCTCATCAAGTCTTTAAAAAGTTCCCTTGGCCATCTCTAAAGAGATAAGAGTAGACAAACATTGAGGTAATCACTGAATTAAACATGAAAATTATTCCAGCTTTAGACATATTCTTCCCTTTCCAGTTCTCTAATTGATTATCAATTTTCACAACAATGTCCTCAAGATAGCACCGCTTCACTCTTCCCCAAAACAGAGGTACACCAAGATATTTAAAAGGCATAGTTCCTTTCTTCATGCCAAGTTTCATATAGATTTTGTTCTATTTCGAGATAGAGATACCTTCCCCAAACATAACCGAAGACTTATGCCAAATAATAACCTGACCTGAAACCTCCTCATAATGTGAAAATATACCTTTGATATAGGAAATGGTACCTTTTTCTGCCTTTCCAAAAAGTAGAATGTCATTAGCATATAACAAGTGAGAGGTAGAAATATGGTTCCATCCAATTTTTATCTTCTGGAACCAACCAAAATTATCAAGATCATTGAGATACCAAATCAAATAATCCTCAGAAATCACAAAAATCTGACTAGAGAGAGGGTATCCTTGCCTTACCCCTTGTGTACATCGAAAGAAACCTCTAGGGGATCCATTAATTAGAAGAGAGAGTCTCACACCACCTAAGTGTGTCAAACTCCTTGGAGATATCAATATTCAAATCCATGTCACCAACCTTTTTACTCCTATTCATGGAGTTGACACATTCAAAATCAGTGAAAAGACAATTTTGAATGTCCATTCCTGGTATAAAACCAAACTGATTACTAGAAATAAGGCCCTTAGGGATTTCACCCAATCTTTGGGTCATGATATTACTGATAATCTTAGGTATGGTGTTCCCAATATCCATTAGTCGGAAGTCTTTAATATCAATGGAACCTTAATTCTTAGGAATCATGGCAATAAAATTATAATTCATCCCAAAAGGAATAAAGGATGACCCATAGAAATCTTTTACTGCATTTGTAACATCCTAATTTACAATTTCCCAGTATAAGATAAAAAACTTGTTGGTGAAGCCATCGGGACCAGCCATACTATCAATGTTTACAGATAAAAGACAATCATAAATATCCTTATCATTGGGAATTTTAGTGAGCCTATTATTCTATATATCAGAAATAGAGGGTTCAAAACAGTGAATAATTTTCTCAGAGTGATCATCTCCATTATCAGAAAAAAGCATCTCAAAGTATCCCATGACAGATTCAATAATTTCACTTTCAAAAGAGAACATGTTCCCATCAATAGAAATTGAATTGAGGATCCTTTTAGCTCTATTTTCATTATATAAACAATGAAATAACTTAGAATTCCTATCCCCATACTTTAACCATATCAAATTGAACTGATTCTAATCTAATATCTCTTTAAGAGTCAAGAGATTGTCTAGGTTTGAAGTAGCTTGAATCTCCTCTGGTGAGGGGACATCATGAAGGATATTAACCTTCTAGTGATTCAGCAAGCAAATTTCTGCCTGCTTAATTTCATTATCAAGGGAGTAAAATTATTCTTTTCTCCATTTCCTTAATCTGGATTTGACTTCTTTTAATTTAGAACAGACAATATTAGAGAGGCTTCCCAAGAAGTGGGAATTCCAAACATCCAAAACAATCTCCCTACAACCCAGAATGACCAGCCAGGCATTATTGAATTTGAAGGGGATCGGGGATGACCTCATTCTACTGTCACAAACCTCAAAAAGAATAGGATTGTGATCAGAATGTATCCTTAGCAAGGAGATTCCAGACACATCCATTGAACTATTACCATTATCCACTTGAACAAAACATATATCTAGTTTACTTGCCTTACTTCCATTTCTGGTGTACCTTCTCTGTGTAAAATCATCTCCAAACATAGGAAATTGAACCAAACCACATTTGTCAATGTAAGCAGAAAAATCAGAGGCTGAATCACAACAAACAATCTCTCTTGTTTTTTCATCAAGACCCAAAACTTTGTTAAAATCACCAAGAAGAATCAAACTATTACTGATATTTTCAGAGATATCCTCAAGATTCCTCCACAAAGTTCTTCTCTTTGTATAAAGATTAAAAGCATAAACAAAACTAACCAAGAGATTGAGACAATTTATGCTGCTGGAGATAGTCATAGATTGCATGTCATTAATGAAAGTGCTAACCAGAACACTATAATGCTTCATAACCCATAAAGATTCAGCATTGTCACCCACTTTATTATTAGAAACATAGGAATATCCCAACACGGACCACTTAAAAGAGGAACAGCTTTCAAATTTCATTCTTGGCTCAGCAATACCAATAAAAAGCGGCTTATTGCTCAAGATAAGGTTACTAAGGGACTTGACCGTGGGAGAATTCCCAATCCATTGGCAATTCAAAAATAAGATCTTCATTTTTTTGATCTGAGCCTAGTGTTAGGCCCACCATCATCTTTTTTCATGTTTTCAATATGTGTAATAGTATCCTATTCAGCATGGGTAGGATCACCTGAATCTCGATTCAGAGTAGACAATTCATCACTATCTTCACAAGAAGTCTCGGGACTAAGTGATGAGAATCTGTTCAAGGATTAAATACGATCAAGCCAAGTGTTAGGGAGTCTTCTCTTCACAGCATTATCTAGATGTACCTAAAGGAATTCTCCAGGATGATTTCAGAAATTCTGATCTTCTTCGGCATCATCACCACCACTAGATGGGAGGAGAAAAACATTTGAGACATCATCAGAGTTTTCCTTATCAGGATGTACCTGAAGAAATTCTCCAGGCTGCTTCCCAATATTCTGATCTGCTTCTGCATCACCACCACCACTGGAAGGGAGGAGAAGATCCATTGAGGCATCATCATAGTTTTCTTTATTGAACACGTCATCACAAGAAACAGGATCCAAAGGAATCACCAGATCTGGTACATCATCACAGGTATTAAAAACATGCTCATCATTCAGAAGGTCCTCTTGATCATTAACAGTGAGGGGAGCAGGATGGGAGGACCCTAAAAGAGCCATATGATCTGAATCTCTAATAGCCACATGTGCAGATGATGCAGCAGGCTCTTTATCCTAATCTGGATCCCCAATAGGAACTAGATCCCCCAATTGAGAGACCCTATCATTCTGATTACCTAATACACCTTTAACTTCAGAGGGATCAGTTCCAAAAACCTTTCCCTTATTTCTCCTACAGTTTGATAACCCATGCCCTATTATTTTACAGTGACTACAAATTTTTTGTCTATTGAAATCTGAGACCACATGTCCAAATAACTGACAATTTGAACAAAACTTAGGCTTCTGACAAAAAGGATACAAAGAGTAAGACTATCATCCTTAGTGGTCAACACCACTTCTTCCACAAGAGTGACAAACATATCAACCTCAACCAAAATCCTAGCATAATGACCAAAGGAGGGGATGTCAGTCTGCTTATCCAACCTAATTGGATTACCAACAGAAGAAGCAATGTCCCATAATATCTTTGGATGCTAATATTTCCAGTTAAGATTGCAAACTCTAATCAATATCTGAGCATATGTGTTCTTTACAGAATTCAGATCAAAATTACGGTCCCATTCATGAATTCGAAGAAATCAAGGCTTTAAAGGGACTGAGCCAAGACTCCACGTACACCTTTTATGTTCATCAGATGGAAAAACAATATGATAAAATCCATGACCCATTGCCATAATTTTTCAATCAGTAAATCCCCATGTCGTTGTAATTCCCTCAGTGAGGTCATTGAACCTCCACGGCTTCTCCCCTTTCTGAATTAGAACCCGAGAAATTATGAAAAATTTACACAAATTCACTCTTTCTTCAATAGCATTTTGATTCACCACAACATGTGCAATACGCCCTTTTCTAATGATACTACCTGATGGATCGGATTCACAATCCATAAAGAAGGAACTGTCCGTAATTTTCACCGCATCTGTAAAACTTTTCTTTGCTCCAACTCCATCCCGAGCAGCACCCAATTTAGGGTAGCCTTTCACACAAAGACTAAATAATTCTTTGTGACCAAATCAATCTTCCTCCACTGATTCGCAACCAGAGGTATTTCCCAATTCAACACCATTCAATCTAGAATCGGAATCACCTGGATTGAAATCGCCAGGTTCTGCACTGCTCTCCGCCATCTCTTTAATATATTAAATTAAGAAATGAGGATAAATATATTTTTTAAAATTAAAAATACTATTATGGGATAATAAACATATCTATATAAAATTACTATTATTTGAAATCTTGACATGCCTTCATCTTTAAAAAATTCCACACCTATGAATAACATGATAATAAAAAGTAAGATGATTATAAATTTGGTTTGAATATTGGTTATAAAATATAAGGAATTCTTTTAGAAATAAAGTGACCAAAATTTGAATTATTTAAGGAGATATATATTGGATAGTAAATAAGTAAATAATAAAATTTGGGATATAGTAATTAGAATAGTGCTTTTTCCATTAAAATATCAACCTTACTCATAGAATAGTGACTCGACTATTTGAATAGAAAAATAATGATTGTATTTAAAATTATATAATTTGAAAATTAAAATATCGTAGATGAATATTAAAATTAATAAATATAAAATTTAAACATATTTAATAAAAAAATTAATTTTTTTGGTATTTTTCTTTATTTTGAGAAAGAAAAACAATTCTTTTTAAAATCAAAATAAATGTTAAATTTTTATCACAACATTTAGTGGAATATTCAAAATAGAATGCTAAAATTAATAAAAATACACTTTCAGTGAATTTATGAAATATTTTATGTGTTTTGGTGAATATTAAAATTCATAATTCTATATTTGAAATGATATTTTGAAACAGTAAAAATGGAATATATAAATTTAAGAAAATTATATCATAATGAAGCTTTTTATTTCAAAAATTCAAAAACATATTTATTAAAGAAACAATAATAATTTTAATAGGATAGGGAGTAATTTATATAATTATAATTGAATTTTTAACAAAATAATGTTTTTTACAGAATTATTTTTCTTATATAGAAATTTATTCTAACAAAAAAAATACCAAACTTATAATTGAGTAATTGAAATTAGATTAGGATGATATTTGGGATTGTTTTTAAATAATAAAAAAAATATAACTAAATGGTTAAAAATGAACAATAATGGAAAAATCATGAAATCGCTACTCAAAAAAAAATTATTTACCTTTTATGTGTAATAGGAGAGCTAAAATCACTCGATAATATCCCAGTTATCATATAATAAGGCCTCGAGAATGCCTACACATATTCCAGATCATATAAACTGTGGGAAACAGCCTAAATTTGTTTTTTGTGTGAAACTTTTCTCGATATCATATCCATCAAAATAAATAAATACATAAATCCATATAAAGTAGTTTGAGTACACATAATCGATAATAAATCATTACTATAATAATTGAGTGTGCTAGAATATATTCAAAATAATAATAAGTTTTACACAAGGGTTATCACATAAAAAAATTAATAAATGAATAAAATCACAAGGATTATGTACTACAATCTCTGACTGTAACCTTTATCCCCTCTTCAAATTTTTATAAAGATACTTTTTCTATATTTATTGCACAACATGTGTTCATACATATAAAACATACATAATTATTCCACACAATCTAAGGATCCAATCCATTATGTTATAAATGAATTTTAGTAGGTTGTAACCAAGTTTACCTAATATAGATATTATATGAATATGCATTCAAGTAAAAAATAATAATGGAAAAATACATATTAGAATGTGAATATTATCTTTATCTGATAACTAAGATAATAGGACACCTGACATAATCTCCTCAGAATTACCTGGATAATACGCCACCATGTGCTACATATCCCAACCAATTCTTTAATAATATATGTGGATTCCCCACAATGACTAAACCTGTACCTTAAATGAAGGTTAGAGAGTCTTACCACGTTCAGACCATTACCCTCTATCATAATATGGAAACATTCCAACCATAATCTATCTCACACCATGTCAAGAACTCTACCATTTCTCTTAGTGTACACTCTTGCATCTAAAACATACATATATGAATACCCTCTCACTAAAGATTCAATAAAACAACCTTATTATTAAATTTTAGTCCATCTAACCATGTCTCTATCATAACACAATAACATCTCTCCTCCCTCATGGTGGGTTACGTACTAAATAAAAACCCTAACCATACATTGTCCTTCAAGGTAGTCCTTCTAGTACCTTTTTCAATTAAGGTGAGTAATCCTAAGAGAATATACTCATGATGAGGTTATACATAGAGATATCATATCACATAAAATCTCACATCATGTCTTGGACATGTCCCTTCACACTCTAGGGGCAATGATAGATCCTTCCCAATCAATGTCATTCCAAATGATAAGTTCTTTTACCACATCACATATGAAGTCATGGAAACTACCATCTTACCAATGACATGGTCATTATGACCCCTACTTATACAAGTTCTTTACATCCATAATTTATCATTATCAAACATAGAACAACTAGGAATACAAATTAAATAACATGATAAGCATCATAGACCATCCCATAAGATCACCAGATCTTCACAAGGGTGAAAGTCACATGGATTCTTTACCTGTTTCTCAAAGACCATATCATTATCCACCTAAAATCATATGATAATTTAGAAAAAACTATATTATACACACAATAATAATGTTATGTACATATTAACATTCTCATCTCACTCATAATGGAATCTACTTAGTTATATATACTCAACATGGTCACTAATAATCAATACCAACACACACTCATCACCCCATAGTGAACTAATGACATGTAGGACCCTAAAACCCTCACCTAAAGTGGTTTGACTTAATTCACATCCAATTCCCATATCAATAATAGGTCACAATTACCAGGTTATATGATATGTTAAATCAAATAAAAGTCATTGAAATATAATTTTGGTTTTTTCTACAATTCATAATTCCCAGGGCTGGGTCCCTATGTCACATTTCCCCTATAAGTTATCTTGATCCCATAATCTAGACGAATAACTCCCTGATACCCTATTTCAATACCCATAAGACGTATACCATTCTTAAAATAGTCCATTTTCATATTGTATCATTAAAATGGTGTTCTATTCCATGAATAAAATGTACGAAATTGTCACCCATCATCACTAAGAAAACACCTCTCATCCTGATGATACTAGTATGTGGAATTTAATATAGACTATTAATAACTAATCCTAGATCCTATGTGCTACTCAAGGTCTCTTATAAACCTAACTAAAAACATTCCCCCTAATATATATATGCATTGGGAAATCAAAAAAAAATACCTAATGTTTTGGGATGAACATGTTTCATCTATAATACGCTTAATGCCAACATATCCTACTACCAATGGTTGCCTTAGAAATTTTACACATTATCAAAAAAACATTTCATACTATAATGAAAAATCATGTACAATCATGAAAAATAATATATATTACATTATATTATAGAGTCTTCCTACCTCAATCATGAGGTTTCGATAATAATTATGATCTAATAGTCCTCAACTAAGTCTATCGATATCTCATCCACGCTTGAACCAACCACCGAGCCCCTATCTCAAGCCAAAAAATCCAAAATATTTAATTTTAATAGTTTATATTTGACCACTTAATCTAAACTTAAGATAATAGTGAACAAATATTTTGAAGAAATGTCACACCAATGAAAACACAAAAAACACAATGAAATCATCCTCTAAATAAGTTAATAAAATGTGACCACAATATAAATGATTTACACAATGCTATAGTGAAATAATTATAGAAACCCAGGCTCAAAGATTCTAAAATTAGTGGAAGTAAATTTTTTATTAAAATAGAGTATTTAGGAATAAATAATACATTCAATAATTTGATAAAATAGTCATGAATCACCCCTAATAAATAAGATAGATGATATAAAGAGAGAGGGATGGTTTCCATAAATAATGGAGCACAAAATAACCCCATCCCTTTAAATATTTAAGGGATTGGCCTAGAATAGGTAGTTTTACTCATCATTTTAAAAAAATATTGAAATTAATCTTCCACTCTCCATGTCATGGTACCGATTTGTGCAATAGCTTAACAATATGACCCTCTTTCCATAATGTGACCAACCATTATCATGAAAAACTCATAAAAATACATAATGGTTATAAAACCCAATGAATAATACTCTCTATCATCAAATGATATCATATTAAAAGTTTTCACTAAACAAAAGGTTCTTGTTTTATGAATATTTTCATTATATTGGGGTTATATTTAATATCTGACACATATTACCATGGAGTAACACCCCCCCCCCCCCAATAGAATGAATTTTCCATAAAGAAACCCCCCCAAAAAAATAACCCATTTAATGAAACCCACAATTCATTGAATGAACTATTTCCTTGAAACATTAGTTATTCCTCTAGATATGGTGGGGATCTACATGAAAAAATATTCCATGAAATTACCATCAACCATCAAAACATGATGAGATTTCTATTTTAAAATTCAATAACTATCAAACCAACCCAACTGTAACACTAAAACATGTAGTTGAACCACTTCTTGGGCCTTTAACCATATTTTGAAACAACTCTAGGAGTTATTAAAACCCTATAAATCAATATTTTTGGACCCAATTCATACATCATTCCCTTCTATGATACCAAAAATTGAAATTTTCTTAGAAAATAAGGACCCATGAATTTTAGGGCCTTTAAAAACTCAGAAATATAATTCTTATCATCTGTGATAAGAAATATAAAACATCCCATATATTATAATCCATTTTTTAGAACCTTATAGCACTTATATTTCCATTTTTTATCTATACTTGACTCATTTTAATCATCTACACACTATGCCAAAATACAATTTTCTGTATAAAAATTCACCATTTAGATCACCAAAACAAAGTTTTCATACCTGGTATTATACAGCTGACATAGTTTCCTCCTCACCATATCCAATTATATAGTGAAAATATGATCTGTCCTACTTTGTATGATTTTCCCTAATAACAGTCAACCACGGCGATCAACAAATCATAAAATCACTCGATAAATATACCATAATTATCTAAGTCATAATGATATCATAGGAATTACAAAACCAAATATAAAACCCAACACTTGGGGTATATCCATGGTTGGATCATTAAAAAACAAATATAGAGTCATTTTATACCTAAAATAAATAAATTTTCTCTGAGAACTATTTGGTCGCACAAAATTTCATTCTAATTCTGATGCCAACATAATGAATCCATCCAAATAAACATATGAATACTACATTTGGTATTCAACAATAAACTAGTTCGATCAAATTAAAATATATGAACATGTTTTAGTGGAATATAGATAATCCTACAACTAATTTTACTACATCTAAAACACTTCTAGGATGCGATTTTTTTATCCATGATCAATTTGATGCTCCTAAACAAATGTTAATCCTTATTTTCACCATAATAAACCAAAATGACCAATCTTATTAGAACACATATTTTCCATTACCGAACATAATGAAAATATATGATCATCCTGATCATATATTATCAAAAACATAAATCTCCATTTTTTACTCATTCCTAGATAAACCAGAACGTCATCCTCAATGTTTTCAAAAATAAATATGTAATTTGGGTCACACATCCCAACAACAGATTGCACACTCACCACCAAATGCATTACCTTATCCCACTTTCTATATACAATCCTAGATTAGATCAAATCCTTTCAAATTTGTATTTCATCCCAAGAAAATATGGTTCTATTCCAAACAAGTCATGTCAATTCCCCTTCTTGAACCCACAATATAATAATACTCTTATCCATTTATGATATATCTCATATAAAAAATATGAAACCCCCAAATATAATAAAAACCATTTCCCTTCATGTACATAGGGGTGTTATAAAATCACTATGGTCACCTTACTCTACGGGTTCCACTTTTATGAGTCCCAATAAATTCCCCCCAATGGTTTTTGAGAAATTAGGGCTATGGTAATTCATCATTACACTGTCATCATTGAACCCCTCAGGCTCCATTATAACTCATAAATTAACATTAAACCTCAAAAAACACACAAATAGTTCCACAAATCAATAAAATCACCACATATAACCAATGTTCACAATCCCTCAAACATTGAAAATTTTCCTCAAAATAAATTAAAATATTAACTTTAATCTTTAAAAAATAGTAATCCTCTAGGAACCCACTCATAGGTTCTTAACCACTTTCATTGTGATATCATCTAAATAAAATATTTTTATCCTCCTATATCAAACGATCAAAAAAAGACTCATATTTCAATGTGTTTCAGACTACCTAACCTAGGGTAGGATTCATGAAAAACTAACAAATCATCTCAAACATGTTAGTATCATTTATCCATAAACAAAAAATGTTCTTTCTTTCCAATAATCCTTAGAAATATCGCTCATACACAAAAATACCAAACATTTACCACCCACATGGGTTCCCTTTAAAAACCAGAAAGGTTCTACCTAGTATTTACAAAAGGGTATTCATATAATCAATGAAACCTATACCTAATAGATGCATTTTTCTCTAGAATACCATCCCTATTCCAAACCACCACTGGGGAGTTCCATTCTTAATCCAACCATTTGAGGGATATAATAAATCTCATACACCATGGAACTATATGTCCATTATCAACAACTATTATGTGTTGGGATTAACTTCCACTATCATTAGAAAAAAAACTTTTCTTTAAGAAAAAAAATCCATAAAAATTTTATAAAGGAAAACTATATTTTTTTTTATTGACACGTTAAATATATCTACACTCTTTCATTAGTTAAATGAATCTCGCCTAAGAGTATGTAATTCATGTGAATCTATTTTGTGAAACATAATGCATGTATATATTTGTCTCTATAATACAAGATAATAACCAAAAACACAAATATCAATCTAAAAAACACACATCGTACATGAGTAAAAATGTCAAATAGAGAAGTTATATCCATGGAAAAAAAACCCAATCACCCAAGTTAAATGGTCTTACCACTATAATTTTTACCATAACTTAGTTGTTTCATATACATTACAAGATTCAACAAATTTATATTCTATATATACTATATCCAAATTAGTAATACATTTAAAATGATATTCTAATACCACTTTTTCTGTACCAAGATAAAAACACTTGATAGAATCAAAAAAGGTATTTCATGTGCCTTAGTGGTTCTAGAGGCTAAATACTAATGTATAGGACATAAATCATAAATTTTGGAGACTATTTTTTGAATATCATATTCATAAATAATGAAAATAATGAAACAATATCTATAAAATTCCATCAGAGTACACATAAAAACTGACATACCCCCTTATGAAAAATGCATATTCAAGCATAATGTCACTCATATCAACTAATATCCCAAAAATATGACCACATATACTAAATGAATAATACAATAAATACAAAAATATAATCAAAAAATATCATAGAGCTTGAGCTTCATCCTCTCTTCAAAAAACCCAAACAATATGATCTTTCCCAATCCACTACCAGACATATAATTAGAACATTACAAGAGATATGTGGTCATCACAAACACCATGATTCTCATACGAATTATAATAAATAAATTTATATATGGTATCACTAAGCCATCTTAATATACACTATCATTAATATTTATATTGTTATGACCTGATATTTTAATATATGTTTTCCTCTAATTAAGTCAAATATGTTTGATAGCATTATCCACATGCAACATCGAATGAAAAAGAAGAAATGGAATATATATATATATATATATATTATAAATATGAGATATGGCTACTACAAATGGTCATTTAATCATAAGGAAAGAAAAAAAGTTACTAAATTATAAATTATATATATATATTATTTTATAAAGATGTAAATAATTCATTATTGAGTTTATAACTCTATATTTTTGTGCACAAAAATTTTTATCAGAGAAAACAATGCAATTTTTTTTAAAGTATGATATAATAAAATATAGTTTTTATTGATTAAATATATATTTAATAGTTTTTTATAGATATTAATAATTAAAATAACTATTTTTTTTAAAATTCTTTAAAAATTCTTTTCTCAATGCATTTTAATTTTATTTTAAAGTAATATTTATAAATTTGATAAGGAAAAATTGAAAAAATAAACAAATTATTTGATTTATTTTCACAATATTATCATAGTATAAATTTTTATCATTTTTCTAGAAATATTTATTTTAAAGTGAATAGTGAAATATAATGTTTCTAAAAATACAAACCATTTTATTAAATTATTAGTATAAAAATGATTTATAAATTTATAAATATAGTTTTTATGAAAATATTTAAATTTTATAACTGAAATTATAAATTTAAAAATATTAAATATGGTTTAAAACCCGGTAGTTAATATTTTAAAACATGATTGATATTTTTCAATAAAACTATTTTAAATAAAATTTATATTGTATTTTCAAATTATTTGTTATTATTTTGGAAATTGAATAAAATAAAATATATTTAAAATTTTGAATCAGTTGGACCATGAATGTAATTTCCCCTATATATATGTTTTTTTCATATTTGAAAGATTCTACAAACTGTTATTAATTTTTTCATGAATATGTAAAGACCTCATAGCTCATATTTATTGACTCATGTTTCCATACTCTTTTAATTCTTCAATTTGTAAAGATAACACCCATGACATGATTTAATATACATGAATTAATAAGTATACTATTCTTATATATATTATTTATATCCAAACACTAATGTTATTCTCACTAATGATATTTGATTGTAATTGGTTATTTTTAACCTCAGAAAGAATATAAAAACACTTCTATATTATGTTTTTATTTCCCCAAGTTATGAATATAAAATGTATGTAATGTTAAAAGTATTATATTACATGGATAATTTTTTCAATGTGATGAATAATTTTTATTGATTTAGTAGTTTTTAAAATATTGAAAAATATACATTATTTGAAAAATACTTGAGTTTTTTGTTAGTTTTATTCCCTAATTCTCAAAAACTATAAACCATAAGGTATTTTTAATTTTTTGTAATAAAATATTTCCATTATTTCATGTAATTTATATGATCACATTCTAGGTATATTATATTTTTTATCATAAAATGTTTTAGATAAATTTTGATTTTATAAAGATATCAGTTAATGATAAACTGGGATTTATAAGTTTCATCAAATGTTGATAAGTTATGGTCGATTATAATATCAAGAGTATATATAACCCAAGGTCTGTGGAGGAATTATTTTAGGGATTATAATAAGATAAATTTAGTGAATCCCATTAGAATAAATCTATGTATAGGATAACATCCTAAAATTTTTGTAATATTGAGATTGTTTGGTTTTATGGAAATTGAGTCACTATCTATAAACTACAGGTGGATTCAGGATGTGTCATAGATAAGCCTAGGGGTAATAACATTGAAAAATTTAAATTAGTTATTAACTCAATATTCAATTGGTTCATGAAAAAAGAGGCATAACAATAAAAATGGTGTGATACCTCCTTGATATATGGTTTGGTCAATAATATTCTCATTACAAACCATCTCGAAAGATATATCCTAATAACTTTACTGGGCTATGTTTAGATGCTTAAGATAACTTAAATTAAAGAAAATTAGATTTAAATAGATATATCAGAGGTTGAAATTATATTTTAATTGGAGAATAAATATTAACATTGAATTCTAATATTTATATAAACATTTACTATATATTTATTCCAAAACTTTAGTGTTCAGTATTTGGATGAAATAGGATCATGAAAATGAATCCATGAATGGTATGTATCTAGAAACCAAAATTTCTTACAGTCAAATTTGAGAGTATAAAAAAGGGTTAATAATATTGGTATATTATTGTTATGATTGATAGGGTGAGTTTCAAAGTCTTACTTATGGTAGTTATCTTGACTTAATAATAGTAAATAATTCATGATACTCTTAGCTATTTTCACTATTGAGATATATTTATTGATGAATTTATAGTATATTCTAAAAGTTTTGAGAATTATGTGATACATATAAAGATAATACACTGATAATTGTTTTATAAAATTATTAAAATATAAAAGTAAAATTTATCAACAACCTTTATAATTTATTTTATTAAATGGTTTTATTTTGGGGATAACTATTTGATAACACATGACTAACATATAGACACAACTTAGGTATAATATATTCTTGATGTTGAGGTAATAAAGGGTTGACTGATTTTGAGAAATGTAAGATAGATAGTATTGATATCCATGTAATTTATTATATATTTAATAAATAAGTGGCCCAATACATTTCTAGTGAAGTTTATCTGTTTTTTTCTATTATTTTATACTTATATTTACTTGTTTATCAATTGATAAACAAGTTATTAATGAATTTTTGGGTTCAATATATAGTTATTATTTAAGGAATAGAGAATATAATAGTTTTTTAATGTCTTATAAGTTCATATCATTTTGTTAGAGGCATGTTTAGCACAATATATGATTATATTATAGACATACTAGTGTATATGATTAAATAAATTGATAATGTTGTTTTAGGAAAAAAAGTATCATGATATAACCTAAGTTACTAAGGTATATGTAATATTAGAAGTTATATCCAAAAATATGAATATGTTATGAATACAGTTGCCTAATTTAATTATTGAGGGAAATTTAAAATTAAAATAATGAAATTTATTTAATGTGGAAAATGTAATGACATGATATTTTGATAAATGACTTCCCCTAGTTAAATCAAATATGTTCTATCGCTTTCCCCGCACAAAAAACCAAACTAAAAAAACCATTACATTTGTATGTGTATTATAAAAATTAAATAAGGTAAATAAAACTAGTCATTGATTATTTAGGAATGAATAAGATTAACCGGACTATGATATATATTGATATATATATACATGATTTTTTATACTAATTTTTATAATTCATTATTATGTTTAAGAATATATCATTTTAAGCTCTATAATTTTTATAAAATTAAACTATATATATTATTTTTAAATTGTGATGCTAATAAAATATTATATTGATAAATTAATTATATCTTTATTTTTGTTTTATATAAATTAATAACAAAAAACAAATTTACAAAATTTATTTTTCCTTTAAAACATTTTTTTATGATTTTTAGTTTTATTTAAAATTAAAATTTATATATTTTATAATAAAAAATATAAAAATTAAAATTAATTATAGTATTCATAACAAAAAATATGTATGGATAAATATTTTGGTATTTTTATAGAATAATTTATTTAAAATTAAAATGTGAAATATATAATTTTATTGAATATCATTCTATTTAAGGAATTATTAGTTTATAAGTATTATTTAGAAAAATTTTACAATGATTTTACAAATTATGTATTTTATAAATTAGATTAAAATTAAAAAATGATTAATTTGGTTTATAATCTAAAAATTACCATTTTAGATCATTAGTGATATTAAAAATGATTTTTAATTCATTATACATTTTGTATATTATGTTAATTATTATTTAATTTATAAATTTAATTAAATACAGTAGATTTAAAATTTTCAAATAGTAATAAAAAATTATCTAATAAGTTTATTTTATGTTTTATCAAAAAAGATAAGTTACTTTAGGTAAAAACTAATTACCATGATAAAAGATAAAATGAAAGAGTTAAAAAATATAATAGTAATTATTTCAAAACATGGTTATAACATGTGAAGATATTTAATTTTTTGGCCTAAATATACCTTATATATTACACTATACAATAATTATCAATTTTTAATCCACATTATTTGAGTTGGACTTCCCATTATTAAAATGGTTTTGGTGTTTACAAAAATGCACACCCTTTTCACAAATAATAGTGGAAATCTTATCATTTCTCGTCACACCAAATTACACTTATTTCATCATAAAATAGAACATAATATTTTATAAATATTCAATATACCTTCAAAAGGTTATTTTCTTCTAAAAGTTTCCTCTATTAAAGACATAACACCCATTACAAATGAGATAATCCAAGAAGTGAGGTATAAGTTTCTAGCATCTCCTTTCTCGTCTCATTTTTATATTCACTACATCTTAATAGAAAAAATTACATCATCTTAAAATTATAAATTAAATATAATTATAAAAATAGTAATTTATTTTATTTATTTTATTTTTTTTATCCTCTTTTACCTATTCTATTAAGAAAAATGAATCCATCATTTGTGTGTTGTGTAGAATAGAACCTCCACGACAAAACTTGTTTAATTTTCCTTCACCCCAATAAAAATATAGACCTAATATGGAATTTAATATATAAATCTTATATTTATTAAAGGATTTATATTTTTAAATGTTAGACTATAGTACTATTTTTCATTGTTATAATGAAAATGAAATCATCACCCAGTCATACATGTCGATTATAGCAACCAGTAAAGGAACGATTTCACTATTTTATTTCCCCACCACCTTAAATGGTTGGACATGAAAAGGGGTTTTATATATAAATATGTTTTTATGAAATTATTAAGTTAATATAAAGAAAAATATTTAAACCTATTAATAACATAAAAATCTAATAGTTTTCCTTAATTCAATCATCCAAAAGAGAATTATAAAGGAGAAAAATGTATTCTTCATACTACGATGTAACATTATATATGTTATTAAATTATTTTAATTATATAAAATTATGATATAACATGATAATAAATACTATATATGGTCATTATTATTATTTTATTATTATATCATAACTAAATCACTTCATAATCATCCAATAATTATAAGATGTTCACATTTTGGTTGGTTTAACCACATACTTGAATAGTGTTATAATCTTATATCATGGATGACTAAGGAAATTAAATATCTTGTAATATATGATATAAATAGTTAAATAATGAGTTTTTAAATTTTACCATGGTAAAAAAATTAACTCTCTATTTAAAAAACACCCTTCATTCACTAAGAATCCTCAAAACTTGCTCGTCTCCAAATTTATCTATAATGATTGTAGAAAAAATGCACCTAGAATGAAATTATAACTTGATAAATAATTATAATACTTCAATTATAGTCTATTTTATTCTATTGTAATGAATAATTTTTTTAGAGGAATGAATAATAACACCACTATTATAAAACTATATCCAAATTATCCAGTTTACTCACACTTGATATAAAAAATAGATAATGAGTTACTAATATAGATATAGAAAATAATTATAAATGAATATTATATAAGGATATAATCAGGAGAATTTTTTTCATTGATATATTAAGATGGTTAACTTTTTTATAAATAAGATTAGATGTATTCCAACTATATAGGAATTGATGTAAGGTTTTCATATCTTAGATTTCCACCCATTGAGACATATTTCCAATTAAAAACCATGATTTCTTTATAATTGTTTATCTTATAAGTAATGAATTTATTTTATCATATTTATCTGGTTTTAAGATATATATCATTTACTATTTAAATGTATTTTTATTCAAAATATAATGTATTTTAAAGTGATTTATGATTAAAATGTTACACAAATCATACTACTCCCATTTTTAGTCTTATATGAAAATGAACATTATTTCTTAAAATATAATACTCTTATGGAATTAGTATTACTTATAAAATTCCTTATAATTATATTGGAATATTCATGGGGTCTATCATGTCCAATTAAAATTCCATTTCCCCTTTGCTAATATTTTATATGAAGTGTTTATCGTATGCGCAATTGACCATGTATGATTTTATTTGTTAGGAACCACCCTTTTCCATATATGTATTAATTATACTATTTTCCAAGTGTTTTTATCTACTCTTGAATAATTTATTATATTCATTTTATACAATTTTCCCTTCACCTACAAGTTTTAAGAAAATAATTAACATTTTTTTTGTTATTTATCAAAACATGAAAAGCTTTTATTTTTAAATGTAATGAAATAACATGGCATTCAACTACCTTTATCATTTTATATAAATATTTATCTATATATTATAATAATAATTAAAAGAAATTAATTTTCACTTAATTGTATAAAAAAAATTATGTTATTATTTTTCCAAAATATCAAGGATATTTCTTATTTCTAATGTGATTTTTCTAAAACTCAAAAAACGATTTCTTCATCTAACTCATTGTCCTTGACATAACTTATTCCTAATAGAGAATACTCTCTTAATGTTACCATCCAACATATTTATCTTGATATATTTTATATTTTTATTTTATATTGAATTAATGATCCATCATTTTCTTTTCCATACAAAACCGTCCATTGTCAATATGTATACTTTTTATTATAGATTCATTGATTAGTGAGTACCTTGATTCCATTTATTTTACTAATCTATGTTCACCTAGATTCCAAGAATATATTAATTGGGTAAATTACTGTCTTAATCTTATATCATTTATTTATATGATGTAAATACAATATGATATATTATCTTGATTAAATAGTATTTATCTAGAAAGTTACTTGATGTCATTGGATACCCATTTATATTTCTGTGGGTTTATCATTTTATTATTATTGAAGAAATTATTAATGATTTCTTTTTGTGAATCAATTTTATAAGTATATTACATCCATTTTTTATCCATGGGATATTTATGATGCAGTTAATAAAATCCAGTCTCTTTCTATGGGTCATTTATTCTATAATAATTGAATGATTTTCTTTTAAATTTTTTATGAAACCCAATTTATTTATAGGGGTTATTTATCATGTTATAGGTAGATGATTTTCAATTGGAACCTATATGTATAGATGAATGAGAGATGGGATATTATATCACCCTATAATTCATAAATTAGAATATTATAAATCATGAGATTAATTATTTACAAGTATTTTTTGATTTCTCTTAATTATGGGCACTGATGGTGTTGATCATAAAATTAATTATCCCTATACTAATTCATGTGTCAAATTTTAATGATGTTCCAAATTTTTATACTTTTCCTCATGACTTTATTATTCCATAATGAATTGTGTTTATTAACAATTATTTTTATAGTCTTTTGGTTCATGTCTTATGTTTTGAAAAGCTATAATTCATGATTTAAGGAAAATTATTTTTTGAGTATAACTTTCATATGTATTGTTATTATACTCATATTTTCTTTTAAGGATCACTAATGATATTCAATTTTTTTAGTTATATTTACCCTCATTGTGAATTTAATCTCTCCCCTTTATTATGTTTCTATTTTCCTATGTTATGAAGATAATTAAAATATTAAACTTCTAGAATAGTTAATTATATTTTTAATTAATCATAGATATTGGGTACTTGATATGGATTGAGTAGTTTTTACCATAGTTGAAAAAATATCCATTAGATGAAAATCACGTAAGTATTGTATGTTAATGTTTTTTTCAAATTCTATAAAACACCAAACCTAAAAGGTATTTTTGATATATTGTGATGAAATAATTTATTTATTTTATATAGTCAGGATATCAAAATTTTATAGATGTTCAATATATAGAGATGGAAAATTAAAATAACACATTACACACAAGCATGCACCTTTGGTTATCAGTTATTAACAAGAACATTGTGACACAAAACTGTACACAGTATACCATTAATATATAAGAAGTATAATTATGATACATATCATAACTTCTGTAAAAAGACATGGGTTATGAATCTATATGATGTTTCAACCCATTACCAATAATATATTGTATGGTTTATTTCGATGATCTGACCACTACCATATTATTGGGAATGGTCTTGTACCAACACATAACCACTAATCACTAAGACTCAACCTATACAATTTATATATATGTAAATTTATATATATTAACCAATTTTTTTACTAATATAGTCCAAATTATAATAGTATTTCTTGTAATTATTAATTAAGGGGTGGTCATCCCACTTATTTTAGGCAACATTGCATCAACTATTGCCCTGTCTTTTGGTCGGCCATGCACTACTTCATAAGTTGAACTATACCTGTTCAGTCAAGACAGCCCTTATAGAACCATATAAATCAAGGATTGTCCTTGCAAAACTCCTTATATCAATATTATCCCATGCATTGAGATCCCATATCACAACACATGTAACATTAAATCCTAGACTTTCCCACTCCCATATGTATGTATGTATGTATGTATGTATGTATGTATGTATGTATGTATCTGATATTTTGAACATAATTATACCTATAGAGGAATTATATCATATATAAAATATTAATATTTTCATCTCTTGGGGGATATGATAATGTCACTCGTGTGTACATCAAAATACAACCTCGAGAAGTGTTGTTATTCTTCTTTCATGAACACTTTTCATGGATGATTATAAAAATACATTCAATAAATAAATTTGATATAACTAAAATAATCAATATATTTATTACATATTTTTCATTATTAGAAGATAATATATTAGTTTATTTCTTACCTTTTCACGCATTGAATGGTGATCACATCATTTGCGTATATGTGGACTACCACATTCAGGAAGTGATGTGATCAATTTTCATCACCACACCACATAGATTATATATATAAGTATATTTAAGGATATATTATGTTATTTATGCTATTATGATCATTCTGGAAAAAATATTACTTACCTTTTTTCAGTAATGATCATTGAAAAATAGAAACATTACTCCTGTGTACATACGACCTACCATCTACAAGATCTAAATGTACTTTATTTCTCATAAAAATATTTCATGATTTGTTTCAAAAGAATAATTTAACTACAAATATGATTATCATTTCTTGATTACTAATCTGTATATTTTCAAATAATAACCTCTTAGACCAATAGTCAACCCACATAAGTCATTATTGACACATAAGTAAAATATCTTCAAAACACCCATCATTAACATAATTGATTAAGTAATTATATATAACTTGGTAATAAGTGAAATAAAAAATAATAAAAAATTAAAAATGGTTGTAATGAAATAAAATAATAAATATAATTTTTATATTCCAGAATATAAATAACGTACTAGAAAATTCAAACTCAATGTAAGGGATTTCATCTCAATATATATTCCATTGAGGCTTATTTTTTATTACACACCAATTAAATTTTAAGTGGTTTATTTACTAAATATTTTATGCATATAATATAAATTAATATTTATTTCTTATTTTTTATGTTTCAGTTCATAATTATTTGTTCAAGGGTTTATAATTTGAATGGTACATAAGTGGTAAGGAACTTCGTCTCCTTTTCCCTTCATTGAGGAAAATTGCATTGTTATACACCTAAATTAATTTAGGGTTTATGATTTCCCTTTTGACATTAAATACCTGTATTAAATCATACTTAATAGCATTTTATGTTTTAATTTAAATTATTTCATCCAAATATATTTTACTTGAAAATTACCAAGTTGTAAAAGTTTTTCTACAATATCACTTTATTTTGTGATTTTTAACTTTCTCTTGAAAAAATAACTTTCTTGTGATCATTTTTCATTGGAAATTAAATTTATATTCATAATAAATATTATTTTATGATGGATATTATAATTTCATAAACCATATAAAAATCTATCATATGGTGTTTACTTTGAAATTTATTTGATTAACTACTGAATTATTGATAAATATTTATACCTGAATCAATATGGATATTTTATGGAAGGTCACAACATTTATGAATTAAATAAATTATTGAAAATATGATAAGTGATTTGGAAAAATAGTTATAGGTGGGGCATGGATATAGATTGACCGTTAATGCATCGACATGTCTCATGATACAAATCTTTTGACAAATTAAATTGGTTTATACCTATATATTTAGACATTCTTATGAAAGGACATACTGGTAGATGTATCATGATTCCTGAGATCATTAAATCCAAAAATTAAGGATTTAATTTATTGAGAATATAATTATTTTTCTTATCCATGATATTTTCACTATGGTATTATCTATGGCTATATTTCAATCTAAATTATTTATTAAATGATATATGTGTTTAGTTATTTACCATGTCATATTGATTTTTTCATTATCTTGTAATAATAGTCAAGATATATAAATAAAATGTGTTTTTAGTTATATACCTTACCATGTTGATTATGCTTATTGATTCGTGATGAATTATGTTATACATAACCCTTACTGATCATTTCTTCTCACCCATAATTTTTTATTTTCACCATGTAATGAAGATGAATCCTTTGAATATGTTTATAGGATACTTATAATTTTCTTTTTTAATGATTTGTTTTATATTACCAATGTGAAATAGGAGTCCTCTATGTATTTGGTTCTTCAATACTACTACACTAATTGGTACTTTTTTATTTTACAATTTGTATATATGTAAATGTAATTAAATAGTCGTAGGCATCATACTACAATGGTCGTTGTCATTAAAATTGGTATGAGAGGAAGTTTACTAGAAACTTTTGGAACTATATTATGGAAACATAGATTACGGAATACAAATATATGATAGACTTTGAGGATATATATAGAATAACACCCTAATGTTTTTAAAAGGAATATATTTTATAGGTTTTTCATATAAATTAATCCTTGTATAGATACTATGAGTGCACATTGTTCTAGAAAAGTGGTACCTAGGGGTACTATCTATAAAAATAGAGCATTAGTATTGACACAATCAACACCTGGTGCATGTAAATAGGCCTTACTATGTAACTAATTTGACACTCACTGCGAATATTCTTAAGATAATTCACATTTTCATTACAAACCATTATGAAGGATTTGAAAATAATGATATCCCCAAAGAAAACATTTTTATAATTATGATATTAACATTGTCAAAATTTTAATTTATGAAAAGTGTACCATACTATTAAAAATTAGACATTTTGATTTAAAATTCATAATTTTCTGAAATAGTCTAGTATATTCTATTGTTTGGAAATGGAACGTGTAAGGAAGAATGATATCAATAATCATGACCAATAAAGATATGTCATTACTAAGGAATCTAGTACAGTTGGTATTTGAATAGGAAATATTGAGGCTATATTAGAGTAGCATAATAATTTTTTGATAAATACCCATTCTCAAAAAGATGAAACTATTCCATAGTGATATTATCTTATATTGGATAGTTTTATGGGACAAAATACACCACCATTTTGTGGGACAAATTATCTAATAGAATTTGAGAAACATACTATCCTATTAGAGTTGATATTTATAGAGATGGGAAATAGTGAAACGGAAAAGGTTACATTTGTTGTGTATTTTGTTGAAGGTGATGAAGATTAAATGGGGTCATTTATATAGATTACTATGTAGTAAGTGCAAAAAAACACATAGAATGGAATTAATTTAAGGAGAACCTCATTGACAAACTTTTCCCTTGTGGGAAACCAACTAAAATGAATAAAAAGTTCTCTTTCATAAATAAAATTTAAAGGTAATGTGATACATGTTATGAATCAACCTTTAAAAAATTATATACAAATTATAGAGAGCACATAATCAAAATATAGTGCATGATTGGCCATTTATTTAAAGAGCTTAAGCCAAGCCTTTGAAGGGAACTGTTCTAAAAAATATTTCCAACATATGATTTTATAGTTTTTATAAAACCAAAATACATAATGAATTATATAGATCATAAACATTCAATAGAAATAAATATAATATGAGTTGGTCTAAAAACCATGAAAAAAGGAATGTGTCAAAGAAGAATAAGAAAATGGAGTTATTAACACCATATAGAAACTATAGAAAAAATCAAATTGGGAGATGGTGCAAGGGATTGGGTTTTTTATACATGTGGAGATAAAAGTCACAATAATAAATAATGAAATCAGAATAAATAAATAAAACTAATATTCACTATTTTGAAAATCGGCATATGGGGAACTATGAAAATGAATTTCTCAATAATCAAGGTCATCCACTATAGAAGATTCCAAGGGAAGAAGGACAAGAATATATGATCACTAAAACTAATGTGGATGTACCCAATGATGTGGTGGTAGGTCAATTAGTCATATATTTTTAATTTACTCATTCTTTATTTTTTAATAGATCCAATAAATATTATATATCTACCCAATTTATCAAGAAAATTTGTAATTTCTATTTAACTTAATAAAGTATTTTTCAGTCAAAACTCTGAGCGGAAGTCACTCTTCAATAAGGATATGTCAGACAGTCCCCATTATAACATATAAACATGATTTATTTTTTATCCATATAATTATACATATGGTTGACATAGATATAATATTTAGTAAGTATTTTCATTAAAAATATGATACAAAAATTTATTGAAAGAAGATTGAAATTTAGATTTCTGAAGAAGAAATATAATTACTTATCTTTAATGAAGATACTTCATAATTTAATTCATATCTATATCCACCCATAGTAACTCTACTGAATTATATTCTTAGTGAAGAGTATAAAACAATAGCTATGGATGTATAAGGTAAAAAACAGATTTAGGAAATACATATTGTATAGGAATACATGGATGTATTTCTTGAGGAATGAATTAAATATCCCCTAGAGAATGAAGTTGAGTATTCCATCAAATTAACCCCTTATAGAAGACCAGTATCAAATACTGAATATAGAATAGTCACTATGGAATTAGTGGAGTTAATGAAACAACAAGAGGAGTTTGGTGATAACTTTTGTATTTACCCAATTGTTTCTCTATTGGGACACGCAATTTTATTCATTATGAAGAAATATGGAACCATGAGACTATGCATTGATTATTGGGAAATAACTTCTATTATAATAATTATCATGTCTATCCTACCTTTCATTGATGACTAAATTCATCAACTTATTTGACACTAATATTTTTCAAAGATTTACCTTCGTTCTGGGAATCATCAATTATGAGTAAATATGGAATACATTCTGAAGACAGCTTCTCGAATATGGAATGGAAATTTTGTGTTTAAATTAATGAAGTTTGGATTAACTAATTCAACCTATTTTTTATTTCTAATGAAAATATTATTCATTTAATATCTTTAATATCTTTTTGTGGTATTAATAGATGATATTTTGGTGTATTATACAATCAATGAGGACCAAAAGAATCACATGCCGATCATACTTGAAACCCATAGAATGAAATATTTATACAGGAAAATTTCTAATTTTCATTTGTGGTTTACAAAATTTTATTTTCGTGGCTATATTTTTTCCAAGGATGTAATCTCATTTTACCATGTAAAGAAAAATACAATTATATAATTCCCAACACTAATGAACATAATTGAGGTATGTAGTTTGATTAGTTTCCATGGTTACTATTGGAAATTCATTCAGAAATTTTCCCAATTTGTTATCCGATTAACCAAAATTAAATGAAAAGGTGTTATGTTTGATTGTTTAATGGAATATGAATAAAATTTGGATAAAATAATATGAGATTGGTCAATGATCTAATTTTGACTCTACCATCTTGAAATGATTTATTTCTGTTGCAACCTAAAATTTTATAAATATAATTTCATTTTTTATTGAATTAAATGCCCTATTATGTATTATGGTTATAGTGAAGACATTAAGATAATTGGTTTCATTACATCCTATTAGATTTAAAATATTGTTAAGAATAATAATAATTTATAATATATCCATTTAACAGTATTTATATGATTATTTTAAGTATAGATTTTTTATTAATCTATTGGACATAGAAAAAAAGTGATGACTACGACTAGTCAGATCATACCTAATAAAGCCCATTTATCTGAGTATTTGATGGAGATATAATCATCGAAATTTTTCCTTCACCAGTCTATATCCAATATCCCAAACTAAATCACAGTAATAATTTTTTGTGGGATAAATTCAATCTAATCAAGATCACAACCCAAAAATTGTTCATCGAACCACTATATGAAAATCTCACCACCAAAAACCATACCCTAGGAACTTTTTTTGGTGAAAACAATAGTATGTATCATAAATATAATATAATTAATATGTGTACTTTTTAAGATAATTAATATATTTACTTCTTATATTAGTTTCTTTTTTAATGATTTTTATTTTGATACGATAACACACAAATTGTATTTTTGTTTAATTTGTAAAATCAATTAATACATTCTATCTGGTTAAATTCTTGAATTTTAAAAATAAATTATGTTTTTACTAAATAATACAATTTAATAATTTTTATCAAATATTAATTATAATATAAATTTTTATGACACCAAATTTCATTTCTATATGGGTTTGATAACTGATAGTTTTGAAAAAAACCATCATTTCTCAATAAATGGTGATTCTTGAATTAAAATAGAAAATTAAAATTTTTTAAAAAATTATTTTGATAACATAAATATTTTTTTGGGAATCAAAATGTCCAAATTATCCAAAAGGTAATTTTTAATATTTTTTTCAGGTGATCAATGTTTCTAGTGAAAAATAACACGAAAAAATATTTTTTGTGTATTATGATTTCATAATGACCTATAAGTGATGTAATAAATGATATAAAGTGTATCCATGACCAAATTAATGTTTAACCTTTTAAGTAATTTTTTTTAATTTTTTTATTAATTGTATAAAGCCTCTGTGAATCCATCAAAACCAATATTATATTTTACAGTTTTAAAATAAACTATTTAAAAACATGACTAACTACCACATCACTAAGGGTAATATTTTAATGAGATCATCCCCTATACCTATAGAAAATAAAAACACTCCTCTTTTTTATAACCCATGGTAAAAAAATTGAATGGATTTTGGTTTTTATTATTTTAATGAATATATTTCAAAACCACTGTTTGGGAAATAATATATAAATCCCCTGTCTTTTTCTATATAAACCCACCATTTATCCAATTCATATTCAATAAAAACCTGATAAAACATAATTAATCTACCCTAAACACTCTATAATTTTCAAAAAGTACCACAAAACTCTCATGAAACTCTTCCCTTGATTTTGGAATCAACCTCTAAAGGTAAGGGGCCTCTCCCGCTTTTCAATTTAAGAGGATTTCTATCTTTAGCCTTTTTAATCTCTATTGGTTATGTTTTCATGACTTTACCAAGACCCCCTATTATCAAATTTATTTCCAAATAATAATATATCATTTATACCCTTGCATTATATCATTGTCCTAAGTCGTTACCATGTTGAAGTTTAGTAAGGGATCCTCTCATTATCATCATTATTCAAGCATCTTTAATATTTTATGTTTTTTCATATCAAATTTTTGATGTTGGGATACATTTTCTCATAAACATATTATTTTAATTTTGTTATATAATTATTGATAGGCCTGTTTTAATCCCATTAAACCATTTTATGAATCATTATGTACAGTCATTTTGATATTTAAATTTTACTCTTATTTTTTATGATAATTAACTGTGTCATGAATATCCACCCCTATTTCTACTTAATGGTATTCATCAATATGTACATATCCTTAAATGATTTAATAATCCCATGTATTTAACCCAAAAACCTTGATTTTGGGTTTAAAATTTATGAAATACACCCTTATGTTTTATGATCTATGTGTCAAACTTATGCATGTACATGATATGGAAGCGACAGCTGCGCAAAGAATTATGTAGAACTCCGAAGAATTGGGTAATTTTTTAGTCTCATGAGACATCGTGTATGGTATTATTGTGTAAACTTAATCCATTATAGGACATTTTTAACCATGTTATAATGTTTGGGAGGTTATCCTTAACCTATTTTTATGATTTCATGTTTACAATTTTTTCCAATTTCACATGTTGTATTTATGTTATCATATTATATCATGCTACATTTTTCATGGTTATGATTATTTCCCATTTTATTTACCATTTAATGGATTATTGTATAACATGTAAAACTTTCTCCATATATTTCTTTTTTTATTCTCTTATTTTCATTTACATCTCTCCACTTTCTTATATATAACTCTACTTTATCCCGTGCAGTTTGAAAAACAATGTAAAAATATAATTAGTTTAAAGAAGTTTTCAATAATTTCAATGAACCCATATTTTAAGTTGTAATGTAATGTCTGCAAAAAACCCCAAGACGCTATAATTCTAAATATTTTGGGTTGTACTATAAGTATTCTTATGTAATAAACCATTAATTAATGTGTGATAAACATTAGGGTCATCATATTTTGTATCTGAGTGAATATTATTTTTGGGGTATTAGGATTTGGAATATTTATAAAAAGACATAGGGATAATATTAAACATTGGAACACATCCATAATTTTTTCAGTATAAATTAAGTAGTTTAGTATAAAATACATCTAACTTTTGATACTATAAGTAGATGTGGCTCTAGAAAAGTGGGACTGAGCTATAATAATACTAAAAGGGTCACTTCTAGGAGGACTTGGTTGTCACCTAGTGCACAAACATTTACCTTTATGAATACCTAGTTTGACACTCCCAATTGATAATATTTTTTAAATTAATAAGATAATTATGAACCATTATTAAGGGAAAAAACTCCCATAAAATTATATGTTAGATAATTGATCATAGATAACATAGATTGGAGCCTATAAATTCATATATTGAAGAAACAATTACATTTTTATATTATCCCCTTAATTTTATTGGTTTAAATTTTTTTTGTTTAATAGTTTAAAACTACTCCTCCAAAATTTTCTTTTCATTCTATACAATGGCCACAATTAGCAGGAACTGAGAAAACAACCAATGTGAAGGGAAATCTGATGACTTCCAAAATGAGAATCGCAACTTAATGGTACATAGAAATTCATACTATATTATTATACTTTCTCAATTAAATTGTGTTTTGAATTGAATATTAAATCAGTAGGAACACCCAAATTAACCTATGAATGAATAATAAATAATTGAAACATTAATGTGACAAAGGTCTTATACATTAAGTAGATCATCCAATATCTTAATCGTCAAATAATAGATTATATTCATTAAGAATAGATTCTCTATCCCTCAATATTCTGAAAAAATAAGTTCTGAAAAAATAAGTTCATAAAAGTTTTTTATAAAATGGAGGTAGAAGGTGACTAGTGATGTTCATTGATCACGAATACAAATTCTAAGTAAGTGATCAGAGTGAATGGGTAGATGAAATTTCAGAAAATGTTTCTAAATAAATATTTTACTCACACTCTACGAATTTGAATTTAAATGCATTCCCTTGAACTCAAGAAAAATGATGATGAATCCATCCAGGTGTTTGAGGAAAACATCACAAGAAATACACAATATGCCTCTGGATATTTCATTACTATAAAAAGTAAGGATGACCAGGAATTTTCTGGGATAAAACAAATTCTATGAAATTACCTAGAGATATGGGACATTTATTGATATTAGGAAAAAAATTATATTCAATAAAAGTTGAAATAGTGTATATATAATATCATGGGTCTCATTGGGAACAGAATTGTAAGGGGGTTTAATATCTAGTGGTTTAATTGAGAAATATAATTGTGGTAAGAAATTTCAACATCCCACTTGTCAAAAGTGTGGAATGAAGCACCCGGAAATTTCCTAAATGTGACTAGGAAATTCTTTAGGTGTGGGAAATAATGGAACATTTCTAGTGATTCTAGAATGTAGAAACTCCCAACTTAAATGGAAGGGAAAAATAATAGAATAAACCCTTATAATATTTTCCAATGTTCCAACTAAAATGAAAAAATTAACATTGATTACCAATGCTCAAAGCCAAGGTTGTTCGAAGGCAATATGCACCAACAACTTCCATGGTTGTAAGGGTGAGGTTATGCCATTACAAAGGCTGACATGGATCCTGAAAACAAAGAAGTGATAACTATGGAAGTTATTAATTCAAGAATAGTGAACATATTCTTTGATTCTAGTTCAATGTATTTCTTCATAACAAAAAGGGTTTATTATAACTATCCAAACACCACCATATAGCTTAAAAGTAGATATGTTCGTGAAAATGACAAATGGGTAAATTATTTCTTCCCAAGTATATATCCCCTCCCCAATGAAACATTGTGGGATAAACTTCCCAAAAAACCTTGTGATACACCATTTAGTAGAATTTTATGACATTATAGGTATGAATTGGAACTCCTTACACACAACCAACATAAATTTCCATGTGAGAAAAATAACTCTCTATTGTGAATCGTCATCTGATTCTTTACATGTGCAAGGAGGAGGATCAATATTCTCTAGCACCAATATCTCAAGCATGGATATTATTTACCTATGGGAAAGTGTGTCTAGATAAAATTATTCAGTATAATGAAAATTTTATCATTTAATACATTCCTACTGTTAAGGAATATGAAAATGTATTTCATGAATAATTTTATGGTCTTCCCCTTAAATAAAAGTTGAATTTACAATCAATCTTATTCATGTAGATTTTCCATTTTCCAATACTCCATATAAAATGGATATTTTGTACCTTGAGGTGATAAATAAACAACTATATTATAATTTGTCTGAATGGTTAATATTCTCAAGTGCTTCACCTTGGGGTATGCCAGTCCTCCTAGTAAAAAACATAGATGGGTTAATGCACCTTTCCATTGATTATTGTGAGCTCAACAAGATCATTATAAAAAAAATATGCTGCCATGGATTTATTACCTTTTTTATTAGTTACAAGGATTATAATACTTCTCTTTATCGGATATTCTATAAATATAATACCATGTAAGGTTGAAGAAGAAGTATATCCCCAAAAATTCCTTATATAGAAGTTATGCAAATAGTGAGTTCATAATAATGACATTCAGGCTCATAAATACTATAAAATATTTATGGACAAGATGAATAAAGTATTTAACTATTAACTTCACAAATTATTACTAATATTTATATATGATATTCTAATAGACTCCAAATTAATGGAGGATAATGAAGATAATCTGAGAAACATGATAAAGACACTTCAAAGGAGAAGAATTATGGAATGTATATCAAATGTGAGTTCTGGTTAAAGATTGTTAAATTGTTGGAGAATTTTTTCAACAGTAAAGGGATATATGTGGACCCATAAAAAATAGGGGAAATTTAAATATGTCCCAGACTAACCACTATGAGGTAAATTTGTAGTTTTCTTTGATTAGCTGGTAACTACTGATGATTTTTTGGACATTTGTCATAAATTTTAATCCCTCTAACAACGATTAATGTGGAGTCATGTTATTTTGTAATAATGAATATGAATTGAGATTCATGTTGTTAAATATATTATCAGTGCACAAAAAATTATGCTACTAACAATTGGTGAACCATTTATGGTATACAACGTGGCTTGAAATATGGTATTGTGTCATGTTATAATGAATAATGAAAAAAGTAATAGCCTTTGTCTCAACAAAAATGAAATATAATGAACAAAATGACCCATCACATGATCTAAAGTAGTTTGTATTAATATTCACATTGAAAATCTGGAATCTTTATCTCTTTGCGTAGAAGTGTCAAATATACATGTATCCTAAGATCCTAAAGTAAATATTCACATAGAAAAATTTTATTATGAAACAATTAAGATGGTTAGAGATATTTAAGTAATATTAGTTCTCAATCTAATAACATACTGGTAATGAAAATATTGTGTAAGATGTTATAAGTAGAAAAGATTTTAGAATTTTATCATTAATTAGAATTGATAATGATCATATCCAATTAAACTTGAAAAGGATAAACATAATGAATCATAAAGGCAGTAACATCATCAATCATTTCACAAATTAATACTCAACTATCCCTTTCAGAGAGGATAAAGGATGCTCAAAGAGATGATAAGAAGGATGATTCAATATGAAAAGGTAAATAATAATACTTAAATATTAATAAAGAAGGAGTCGTATGGTTTGGGTCATGACTATGTGTATAATCAAATCCTGAGTTAAAGAAGGATATGTTTGATGACACACATAACCCAATCTTCTATATCCATATAGGGTGAAAAAAATATATCATATCTCCATGAAAACTATTGGTTGGATAATATTAAAATAAATATCACATAATATACATTGTGGTGTATTTTTTTAGAAAGTGAATGAAGAAAGGAAACAGTATAAGGTTTTTTTAAGGATTATTCCTTTACCTAAGTGTCCAAAGCACGAAATTTATTTAAAAAGTTTACAAGAGTTGAAATTATATGATCATATGGAAATATTTCACATGGAAATGAATAAGATCAGTAGGGAGGTCTTCGCACTAGGTCATTCCATGATTAACTCCCAAGTTGGTCAAGCCATCAGTAACCATTACATATATCTACATAGATATTAGAAAACATAAAAATGGAATTGTTATTGGTCTTCTAAAAACATAATGATTAAAAAAATATATGTGGGTTATAGTGGGAAGACTAACATATACCGGTCACTTCATTTCTTTATGAGAGTACTTCTCACTAGATTAACATGGAAGGAAATACATTAGATTAGTGGTGAGGCTACATGGAACACCACTATTAATTGATTTAGATAGATAAATAAAATTTTCTTATAAGTTGTATAAGAGTCTAAAAAATACTCTAAATACTATGTATAACTTTAGCATGACTTATCACACACAAACTGATGTTCAATTTGAGCACCTTATCCAGACAATAGAGGGCATGTTGGAAGTATGCTTAATGGAATTTAACAGAGTATGGGATCAACATATTTCCCTATTTATGATCTCAAATAATAATATTTTCCAGTCAACAATAAAAATGTATCCCTATAAATCCTTTTATTGTAATAGATTCAAAACACATGCTTGTTAGGATCATATTGGTGAATAAAATCATTTGTGTCCTCAAATGGTTGGGGAACTGGTGGAAATTGTCAAAACTATTCTACAACACATCAGGGATTCTAAATTTGATAGAAGATCTATTCACGCAATATTCAATGAGTCCTATATTATGAGCTTAGATATAATTTATTCCTCTATATATTTCAATGGAATAAATTCATGAGATTTGGGAAGAACATAAATCATATTGAAAGATACATCATCCCCTTTGATATCCTTGGTTATATTGGATCGGTGGCCTATCAACTATCACTCACACTTAACCTATCTCATGTGCATGATGGGTTTCATGTATAATTATTGAGTAACTATGCACCAAACCCATTACATGTGATTCATCCATAGGTTGTATCATTATATTGATATTTTTATTATGAGGAGCATTTATTGATGATCTTAGAATGTAGAGACAATGTTATATGAAATAAGGAAATGCACATAGTCAAACTGTTATGGAGAAACCACAAGTTTAATGAAGTGATGTGGGAACCAAAATAGGTGATGAAATAAAATTACCATAAACTTTATTTTTGTATGAAATCAAAATTTAGATGGTAAATTTTCTAAAGGGGAAGATTGTAACAACCCAAACATTTAGATTTAAAATTCACTTTGTGATTGTATTAAATTCATTACTTTGTATCATTTTTATAGAAAACACAAGAAATTATTTTTTATTAATCCTTTAATAATTAAAATAATTTTTAGAATCATAAATATTGATAACATATCCATTAAAATTTGATCATATGGTTACTATAATTATAAGCCTTTGATAAATCCATTTGACATAGACAAAGGAAGTGATAGATCGACCAGTGTGATCATACCCTATTAATCCCATATATTGAAGCTTCTAATGGAGATAAAATCATTGGTATTTTACATTATACAAGAAATATTTTTATCAAATAACTAAATCATGAGTGTAACTATTTACAGGATATGTTTAGGTTCATTTATACCATGACCCAAACCATGTTTGTCAAATCACCTCATGAAAATATCTACATCATGCACCTAACCCACGTGGAATTTTCTATAGTAATAAAGGGATATGTATCAACACCCTAATAATATGAATATTTATATTATATAGAATAATTAATCTATTTACTTTTTTTATCATTACGTTGTAAATGATTTTAATTTTGAAATGATAAAACAAAAATTTTTGTTCTGTGTAAAATGAAATTTCAATTAAGAAATTCCTTTTTATTGACTTCATAAATTTTAAAAATAAATAATCTTTAATAAATTAATGATTTTTAATTATTTTTATTAAGTATAAATGATAATAGAATTTTTTATGAAGTCATTTGTAATTTTTATGTTTGTTCAAAAACTATTATTTTTGAAATACTAGAATTTCTCAATAAATGTTGATCCATGTGTTAATAGTGAAAACTAACCTATCTGTAAAATTATTTGCATGAAATAAATATTATTTTTTAATCTTTACAATGATTTTATCTAATAGTTAATTCTTCATAATTTTCTATGACAATATGATTTTCAGGAAAAAATTAAATATAGTATAAATATTTTATGTGAATTATGACATCATAATGACCCAAAAGTGATGTAATAAGTTATTTAGAGGGAATGTACTTAAAATTTTATGTTTTCCCATCAAAATAATGTGTTTTTATAGTTATTTGATTAATTTTATAATTCTATATGAATATTAAAAATACTATATTAAATTTTATGGTTTTGAAAACAATTCTTTATTAACATGACTCAATTTCATATCACCAATAAAAATATTTTAATTTTTAAATCCCTTGAACATATAAAATAATGAAAACAAATTTTATTTGGTAATGAACATGGGAAAAAATATATTAAGGATTTTGGGATTGATTATTTTAGTATATAGAGTCCAAAAACTATATTTGAGAAATAATAAAGAGCTCCCCTATCATTTTACATATACACCAACCAAATATCTAATTCGTATCCACTCAAAAACATTAGATAACATCCATACTATACTCTCTAATACATATATTAATACCACGTTTCAACCAATCTAACAATAAGATCCTACCATGTTTTTTGAATCACCGTCTCAAGGTAAGGGATCTCTCTCTCACTCTCTTATTTTCAATTCTATAACCATATTATAGTTTTTATATTGATTCATAATTAGTTGTATTTATAGGAATTTATAAAGAAAAATATAATATCTAATTGATATCCTAATTAATAAAGATCATTTATACCCTCTCATTATATAATTTACCTAATTTGTTGATGTACCAATATTTTGTAATGCATCTTATCCTTCTCCAATTTATTCAATAAAATTCTCTATTTTGTGTCTTTTTATTTCCAATTCCTAATGTTGGTATATGTTTTTTTCACATACCTCTACTTTTCCTTTTGATATAAAAATGGTGATATAAAACTTTCACTCTCATTAAAACATTTTATTAGTCATTATTTATTATTGTTATGCAATCAAAATTTCAATGTAATTTTTAATTCCAAATGATTGGGTCATGAATGTCCACCCTAATTTCTAATCCAGAGTATTCACCTATATTTACCTATACTTAATTTATTGGGGAATTTCATTAATTTAACCCATATTCCTTTATCATGGGTTAAAATTGATGAAATATTTCTTTATTTTGTATTATCTATCTTGCACACTTATGCATGTACATGACATGAAAGTGATGAGTGTGCCAAAAATTATATATAGATAAAATGAATTGAGTAATGTTATAGTATCATGATACATCATGAATGGGATTATGGATGGATAAAAATCCATTATGAGACTATTTCCACCATGTTATAATGTCTTGGAGGTTGTCCTTTCACTATGTTAATGATGTTATATTAAAATATGTCTCAACTTTCCCATGGTTCCTTTATATAATGATGATATATCATGCCTCTTTTCCATGTTCATGATTCTCACCCCTTTAATTTCCCATTTTATGGAACATTTTTTAAAATTTAATTCAATTTTCATGTTTTTCTTTTTTATTCACATACTAGACTTTATAAACCACCCCATTATTATATATGTCCTTAGGTTAACCAATAGAGTTATAAGAACTATAGAAAATTAAGAGCTTGTTAAGGAAGTTTTCAATAATGTTGATGTTACCCTTTTTATGTTGTTATATAATGTACCTAATAACCCAGTGAAACTAGACATATATATAACATGGTTTGTTCTATGTGTATTATTATATAATAACTCATGAATTGATATGTAATAATGATTTGGGTTGTCATCATATTGTATATATATATATGTATTAAATAAGGTACTTGGTTGTGGTATAATGAAATATGATAAATTTATTGAATATGCTTCATGGGAATTGAAGACATAAGAAAAAAACTATCCAACCCATAATCTTAATATGGAACTTGTATTATTTTCATTGAAAATATAAATGGGTTATCTATATTGTGAGAGATGTAAGACATGAAAACACAATAATATCCTAAAATTAATTTTATCACAAAGATATATCAATATGAGAAAAATATGATGGCTTGAGCTACTCAAGGATTATGATTTTTCAGTACACTAACATCCAAGGAAAGAAAATAAAGTAAAATATGCATTTAGTATAGAATATCATAGAATTATATACCAAATGAGGATTGAGATGAATCATATTCTAATGGATATAGTAAATAATAATATAGGAATTATTAATAAAAGGGTGACCTCACTCATTTTTCAAATGATTGTGAAACCATATTTATTAAGAAGGATAAAAACATATTAATTTGATGATGAGTAGATTCAAAATAGAATTTAAGCCATGAATTATGGTAAATTAAAGTACTTAATTTTGAGGAGGGTGTTTTTAAATTGGGAAAGAGATTATGTGTTCTATATATACATTGGAAAAAAGGGAATAGTACTATGATTCTCTTAACTAAAATTTCTCCATACACCCTAGTATCACCAAGATGTATAGCAGTTTGAGGGCACATTATTTGTGGGATAACATAAAGTGTGAAATTTCTTATTACATTTCTATATGTTTTGGTTTTAAACATGTTAAAGATGTGATGAAACATTATAGATGATTCCTACAACCTCTTCTTATTCTTATGTGTTAATGGGTTGACATCACTATGGAAGTTCTCAAAATAGTACCAAATACTACTATAAATAATGATAAAATATATGCTATCATTTATCTCTTAACCAAGTCTACACATTTCCTCACTATAAGTGAATATTTACATCTTGAGGTCCTCACAAGTATCTATATTAATGAAATTATATGACATTATGTTCCACCTATTTCAATTGTGTTCAATTTTGATCTCTGTTTTACATCAAAAAAATTTAAGGCTCTTCATAAGGATCTTGATATTATGATTCATTTGATAACCTAATACCATCCTCAAATAGATGGAAAGTCTAAATATACTATCCAAATAATGGAATAAATTTTGCGGTCACACTCACATTCCATTCAAGGTATGTGGGATTAGTATTTACCTTTGGTATAATTTTACTACTATAATATTTTCAATTCATGTATTCTAATGGCATTGTATGAAGTATTATATGAAAAGAGATTTCATACTATAACTTGTTTTTATGAAGCTATAAAAAGGAATCTTATTGGATAAGACTTGTTTAAAAGAAAACAGAAATTTAAAAGTCTGTTTAGTATGATATTAATGCATCTCAAAGTATGCCAAAGAGTTTTTCTGATAATTGGAGGAAGGAATTGGAATTCCAAGTGGGAGATCATGTTATTTTGAATGTACCACCATAGAAGTGTGTAATAAGGATAGGTAGAAAGTAAAAATAATCCCTAGTTATATAAAACCTGTTCACATTCAGGAAATAGTTTGATATATTTCTTATCATTTTTAAATTCCACCAAATCACTTAATTTTACAAGATGTGTTTAAAATATCATTGTTAAAAAAGTACATGCTAAACCCAATGCATGTGCTCACCTTAGATGAAATTGAATTAGAACCTAATATATCTTACTATTATGAAAAAAATCGAGATTATTCATACTAGAGAGAAAGTTCTAAAAAATTGGGTGACTCGACTGATAAGTGAACTTTGGATAAATCATAAAATGGAAGAAGAAACACGGGAACTTAATGATGTCATGAAGAAGAAATACACTAATGTCTATAGAAGATAACGTATATAAAATTTCATATGTGGTTTTATTATAGGAGTGAATAATATAACACCCCAATATATTACAATATATATTTTTAGAGTAAAATGAATTTCATTAATAGCTTCTTGTGCAAGCAACACCGAATTTAAACAAAATGTGATAAATTTTTAAAATTTTATTTAAACAAGACCATTTTATCCTAGACATTAAATTAACAGGTATTAATAGGAATACATAAATTATTATTATTATTATTTTATATATATATATATTACACACATGCATTTTTTTATTTATTTATTAGAAATACAAAATAACAATCATTAGTAAGAAAAAGTAACTTTTTATCAAGAAACGTTATTTTTTAAAATGTGGTTTAGTAACTCTTTGCACACATAATTGAAAATTAAATTTTATAAATTTTAGAAATATTATTTGACAAGAATAATGTCATTTTTAAATAAAAAATTAATAATTATCTTCGGGTGAATTTTTATTATTTTTCTAAATTTATTCCTTTTATGATGAACAATGAAAATACATAATTTTTATTGAAACCTTCTTTTAGTTTTAATATTTTATAATGTTAAATTATATTTTGTATGAGTTTTAATGTAATATTTGTTCAATTTTATATATATTAAACTAATTTATATCATTGGAGTAATTTTTATATTTAATTTTGATATAAAAATAGTTTATGCTTTTGAACATTTTCCCTTTGAAAACCCAATTTATCATCACGTGTGTGAGATTAATATTAAATTTAAATTATACAATTATATGAAAAAAGTTTGAAACATTTATTATATATTTTTAATTATAATAATTTATATTACATAATATGTTAAACATATTTTTTGATCAAAATCAACAATGAAAGTAATAAATATTAAATACCACTATTAAGGTAATAATGGGTTTACCTGGGGTTAGACTAAAATGATAATATTGAAAATGAACTAAACACTTTATAAAATCTATTTAATGTATATATGTAATGATTATAATTTCTTATAATTTATAATTATCTATTTTGGACCCCATTTCATGTAAAAAAAATTGGTAAACCATTTTATTTCCAAAATATTACAATTGTTCCACTCACCTCAATTATAAAAGGCCACCCCCTCTCTTATCTTCTTCACACCATAAAATCATTTTGGTTTAGGAAAAAACATGAAAAATAAGCTAAAATATTCTATCCCCATGTCTTAAAATCCTTGTATTTTTCATAAATCCATTCTGGGATTACATTAGGTATATTCCTAAAGATGTGGTACCAGAAGAGGTTAAATTTATAATTATAAACCTTTTATTAATTCCTAGACCTTATTAAAATATTATTAATTTATTATTATATAATAAAACATGTATCTACCATATACATATATGCTATTATTATAATTCCATGACTTATATCTATATCCACTTCCCTCAAATTGGAAATTATAGGGTCGCTCGTGTGTACGGCAGACTATGGCCTTATGAACTGATGTGACACATTTTCCATCAACAACTCTCAGGATTAGGAATAATGATGAATATATATATATATATATATATTAAATTTAAAATATAATTAAACCAACTGAGTCTTTATTTCTTATATAAACTCTTAATTATCATATTGTATAGGATAAGATAATGTCTTTCGTGCGTAAGACAAACTACCACCTAGCGAAGCGTTGTGATTAATCTTTCTATAAAACATTACATGGTAGGTGATAAAGATAAATTTAATAAATATATTATATATACATTAATTAATTATGATATTAATAACATATTTTTTATTATTAATATATAATATATCCTTTTATTTCTTACCTTTTCACTCATTGAAAGATGATAACGTCGTTCGGGTATGTGTGCACTACCGCCTTCAGGATGCAATTTGACACTATTTTCATCACCACACCAAATTGTTGATATATATATGTATTTTCAAGGACATTATAATATATTTATGATATTATGATCATTCTGTAAAAATAAAATTTACATACCACATTTCTATAATGACTGTTGAAAAATGGAAACATTATTCATGCGTACGTACGACATACCATCTCCAATATCGTAACATAATTCATTTATCATGAACATAATTCATAATTTTCTAAAAATTATAATTGTTCTATAAATATTATAGTTATTTCATGATTAATATTTTTTAGATGGTTAAATTAGGACCTCTTAATACTATTAAACCCACAGAATTCAATTTTAAAACATAAGTCAAATATCATTCAAACACCTAATGTAAACATAATTTATTAATTAATTTCATATAACATGGTAATACATGAATTAAAAGGAATAATAAAATTTAAATTTTTATTAATAAATTATATAAGTAAGAGTATATTATTATTTAGGATGATAAATAACGTATGTGATGAGTCAGACTCATGGTAAGGGATTTCATCTCAATTTACATACCATCGAGACTTATTTGTAATTGTGTTCTAATTCACTTTTAAGTGGTTTATATAATTCCCATATTATGTGTCAAACATTAATTAATATTTATTGATGTTTTTTAATGTTTCAATTTTTATTTATTCTTTAAATGGATAATATTTAAATGTTACCCAAGAGGTAAGGGTCTTCATCTCAATTTCCCTTTATTGAGGCATATTATAATGTTATGCATCTAATTTCATTTATATGGTTTATATAATTCCCCATAAACATTAAATATCATGATTCAATCATAATTAGTTTTATTTTTTATTTTATAACGAATTATTTCATCTAAGGGGATTTGACTTGAAAATTACCAAGAGGTAAAAGTTATTTTACATTCTAACTTTATATTGTGATAGTCAAATTTATCTTGAAACAATCCTTTCATGTGATAATTTTTAATTTTTAATTAAATTTATATTAAATATCCACATTCTTATATGATGGATATATGATTATTTCCAAAACTGTATAAAATTTAGAAATAGGGTGTTTACTTTAAATGTGATTTGATTATTATGGGAAATATTGATAAATGTGTATCCTTTATTGAATATAGTTATTTGACGATGAGAAGAAAATTTATGAATTAATTGAATTATTTAATATGTGATGAATTATTTGGAAATGCTCTTATTGGTGGATCCTAGTTATTTATAGCCCCTTAATGCATAGAATGATCTAATGAGACAAACCAGTTGAACAAATTAAATAGGTTTCTACCTTTAATTTTAAACTATATATTAAAAGGTCTTAAAAATATATGTATCATGATTACTAATATCATGAAATCTAAAAATTAAGCATCTTATAAATCAATAATATGGTTATTTTTATTATCCATGATATTTTCACTATGATATTATATATGGATGCATTTCATTCTCACCTATGAATAAAATGGAATGTGATTTTAGTTAATTATCATGTCATATTAATCATGCATTTTCTATTCATGATATTCATGATATTTAAAGGGAATATATTTTTAGTTACAAACCATTCCATTTATATTTTTATTATTGATTCATGATAACTTCCACTGTACTTAACCCTTATTAAACATTTGAGCTCACAAATATTTTGTTTCTTTTCCCCATGTTATAAAGATGAATCCATTGAATGAGATTCAAGGATGTGGGTCATTTCCTTTTGTTATGGTTTATTTTATATTAACAATTTAAAATGGGTACCATATATGTATTTTGTTATAAAAAATTGATAAATTGATCAGTCCTTTAAGATTTGACCCTTTTCTATATATGTCAATGTAATAAAATAGGCACAAAATTAGAGTTACTAGGGTCAAGGTCATTATAGTTTTGATTTATGTGGTGTTATGAATTTCCATTTTCTTTTAACCATTAATTATTTCTCATTTTAAAAGGTTTTTAAAAATTTTAATGTTTTTATTTATGATTATTTGCAACGATCATGTTTTTTCTATTAGTATGACTTAAAATTTCCATGTGGTTTGTTGGTGAATGTCATATTTAAAGCATGTTGTATTTTAATTTAATGTTATTTTCAATGAATATTGTATTTTTATGAATAGTGATATCAAATAATGTTATATTTTGATGAAAGATTATATCAAATAATGGTATGTGAAATTTAATATCCACCAAGTGTATGTTTCACTATTAATTTATTGGAATTGATTCAGATTATCACTGACAAAGCTCATAGTAACATTGGGTTCTTATGAGGTGTATTTTCATGGTAAAATCATGATAGTGCAGATTTTTTTGTCTATAGTAGACATATATTTACAAAACTATCTAAACATTGGATTTCATGACAATATTGGTGGGTTCTCTTGTCGGGGTGTTCTCTTTTCCCTAGTCTTGTTGATCTAGTGACTTGTGTTCATAGTAGTCATGACCATTCACTAAGGTGCAAGGATGTTATCTAGACCAGAACATATACACTATAGGATACATTTACATGATGCTACTAATTTATTAATATTGAAATGGTTGGATTTGAAATTAAATGGATCACTTCAAAATGTTCTTTGAAGAATAAAGCATTTATCTAAAACTACAATGAAAAATTGTCTTATTTATTAATGATTAATAAACTATTTTGAAAAGGTTTATTTCCGTGAAGTATTTTAAAATTTAAAAATTGATAATTCATGCCTATTTTTTCATAAATAGGATATAATTTTATTGTTTTATAAATATATTTTATATATAATTTGGTGGGATCTAATTGGGAATGTAATTCTCACAACCTACATATACTTTTGGCTGTGTGTAGATCATGTTTTATCTAAAGATAGTTCTGGAAAGGCATTTCATGGTGGAGTAAGGAATCCATACTAGTGGAGTGTGGGTGTTTAATTAAAACATGGATGGATTTTTTCCCTCTTATCACATTGAGATTGGTTATTGGGGTTTTCATCTACTTTGGTTTCCTTATTTTGGTTTGGAACAAGTAATATTGTGTACTGTTTATCTTCCATTGTGTGACATTATATCAACATGTTCAATTATAACCCAAGTAATATGAATAATTGATAATTTTTATTCGTTATTAATATTCGGGAATTTTTTTCATAGTTTTATATTCATTATAACAATAATAAGAAATTTCACAAAAAAAAAGAAAATAATTCAATTATAAGTAAACTTATTATAATGTGTTATATAGTTTAATTCAAAGAATTAATTCAAAATTAATATAATTTTTCATAACAAATATAAATTTTGATATAATCTATTTAAATTTTTTTTTGTTTTTTTTTTGCATTATTTAAAAGAAGTTATTTTTAGGTGAATAGTATAAAATATATATTTTTAATGAAAATGGATTTTATTTTCATGTATGTAAACAAAATATATTCATTGAATAGTTTCAAAATTTTACTAGTTCGTTTTTATTTTAAATAATATAATTATTTTTATTACGATGAAATTTAAAATAGATTTTTTTAGAAAAACATTTTTTTTACTTTAAAATGAATTCATTTTGAAAACTATTTTTCTTTCTATTCCATGGGTTTGTTTAAAAATTAATTTATACCATTAAAATAAAATGAATTTCTTAAAATTTAGTAAACATTGAGAATCATAATTTCCAAATTTTATAATTATTCCATTTCATTTTTGTCATTATGATTATTATATTTGGTAATGAAATGTTTGTTTCCACTATAAGAGTAAAAACATGGTAAAAGAATTAAAACTTAACTTATTTGGGTTAAATTACCTAAACAAAATTCTATGTCCGATTTTCTGGTCATATTTATACTTTATCACGTCTCCTCTCTAAAGACGAGTCATTTTGGACCCATGGGTATTGTGAATTACATTAAAACATTATAATCATTTGAAAGATTCCAACAGATTATTCTACCTCAATTATAAATGGACACCAAATATATTCTATGATATACAACTCAAGAGAATATTTTCTTGAAAAATACCTTCCCAAATCCTTTACTAATATTCATATATGCATCTTATAGTTCCTTATTTCATCATAATAACATTCTAAGAAACCTTTTAGCATAAACCTAAGGATGTTATCCAAAGAACATGTATATTTCTTAACCATGTGTTTTATTTTTAATTTTTTTTCGTCTTGAGAACCTATCGTAACCATTGTTTTATAATAAAATTATTACCTCCCACATTCTTAAATTTCATTATATTAATTATATAACGTTTTTTCATCTATTTATTCTTCTATTATAAAATAAAATCATCATATATTTTTATGAAAATACTACCACCTCACGAGATGAGGTATTTCATTAATTATCATCATCAAATATAAAGGATGAACATTAAAATGGATCCAATGAAATAATATGATATATATTATATAATATTTAATATATAATGTTAATTAGATATTCTAATTCTTTCTTAACCATGCCTAAATAAATAAAATCATTTCTCATGCACATGAGTGAACTACCACATAGAGAACTGATGTATTTTATATTTCATTACTACCTCATATACTAAATAATTGAGATATTCTTCAAAACTTTCTCTTTAAATAATTTAATTTATTTGAAAGCATGTGTTACATAGAACACTGTGTTTAAATGAACTATGAAATACTGTTAAAATATTTTTTATTTATAATTATTAACTATAAGTGGGTTTGGAGGGTATGAATAAGACTAAATAAATAATGAAATATTTATTATTATATATGTATAAAAGTAATTCCTTGGTTATAATGTTTTTATAAATTAAAATAAAAAATCATTTGAATAGAAAAGAATTTTTTTTTAAAAACTATTATTATGTCCGTAATGAATTTTTATCTTATTAAATAAAATTAATCCCTATTAGTGAAATATTTTAATGAAATACATTTATTTTTTTAACTTGATAAAATGATTTAAATAATATAAAATGTACTTACTAAGAATAGGATAAGGTTAAATCCAATTTTATGATTAAAAATGTTATTTTTTCTAAAAAAAGTAATTTTTAAACATTTTTTCACTAACTTAACATTTATGTCTTCTATTTATATGTATTGAATTAAGTAAAACAAATTCCATATTTTTAATCAAGATATTCAAATTTTGTAAAAAGACTCATTTTGTTTTTAGTCAATATGAATAGTAACTGTATTATAATTTATCACATAGATAAATTGTAAATCATGTTAATCAAGGTAATAAAAAATTGATAAGGCAGTAAAGTTCCATACTAATTCATATTGGATGAAGGAAATTTGAATGTCACTCTCTTAATTTTTAATATCATTATGTGTTCACATGGGGGAAATATTTTATGAAAGAATGTTAATATTCATTTTATTCATAATGAAATTATATTAATGATGAAAATTTATGTCTAATTTTCATGTATTATATAATTACATTAAATTAATTCATAATCCCAAAACAATATTAATTCAATTAATGTGAAAATAAAATAAATGATATTAAGTATATTAAAATATAAACAAATTTTGTAATTTATTATGTTCAATGAATAATATAGTTGAATTTAATATATTATAATTGGGTTGATATATTATATTTTTATAAAGTATTTTATTTATGTATTTTATTTAAAATTAGAACAATAGTGTAAAAACATAAATAATGATATTTTATCAACATAATATATTTTTAAGTTATTTTGAAATCATAAAAATATTGAAATAAAACATGGTGAATATAATATGGTAAAAAATTCCTAAATTTTCCATTTATGGTCCAATTTACACCTTATAAGTAAAATATATATCCTTTAAAATTAAAAAGTTGTAAATATGGTTAAAGTTAAACTATATTAACTACAGGTTACTAAAAGTGATATGGTTTAAAATTACACCAAAACATATATAAAAATTATTGAATTATGGGATTAAAATAATATCCTATCATATTATTAAATCCATTTCAATTTTGCAGAATTTTTCTTGATAATTAATTTATTATAATTTAATGTTTTGGGAAATTCCAAAAGTTCCCCTCACCTTAATTATAAAAAGGAACCTCCTCTCACACTTAATAAAAGTACTTTGATCCATGTATCTGGAACAAAATCTTCCAATTTCCCTTTTAAGTTTCTTATAAACATACTAGTGACATTTGTATTCTCAAAATAACAACTCTATAGCCCCTTAGAGAAGATCTAAATGAGTCGTTCCAAATAAGTGGTAATCAAAATTTCCAATCACATTTTTTCTACACTTCATTTTCTCCTATAAATTTGTTATATTTCTCAAAAAATAATAAATTATGTATCATAAATATTACTAATTTAGAGACCCAAATCTTGACATACATGGACATTACATTACTTTTTCAGAATACTTAGTACATAACAAAAACAGACACACAAGGATCGTAATAGTTTAGTGTCTTTGGAAACTCGGAATATAATCTTCTAATCGTGGTGAAAGATCTTCAATATCTCCCATAAAGATCTTCCCCTTTTTTTCTTACTTAAAACCTTTCTTTATATCTTGGGGAAAAGAAAACATAAAAGGGGTGATCTCGAATGCCCAGTAAGGGTAAACATAGAGAACATAAAACAATCCATAAACATTTGAATGCAAAAACTTGAACATAAAATCTAAATATCAAAATCTTGAGGAAAGACATGAATCTTGGAAGTACATAAGGAATATATCATAAGGTAACATCAATCATGATAAAATATCATGGGAATAAAACATGTAATTATGGAAACCATTAAGCACGTGTTATGATTTCCATAGTAGCCAAGGCATTGCTTCCAAGACCATCTTAGTGGACAAAGCCCCTTTCTGAGTCGAGTTCACTCCTCATTTCAGTCATGTAACACTGAACCGGATTAACTTACCGTTCCATCCATGTATATCTCATGAGATATAAATATTTACCCAATGCATTGGAGGTAGATATAGGTCCCACCCATCTCATAATGAAATCATTCTTACTTGTTCCACAACATAAACATAAATCATTCATCATAACCCAAAGAATAAAATGGGTTTCATAAACATCATTACATCATCACATAATCCATATAAAAGAAATGAATATAATTTCATAATAAGAAAAGTTAAACCAGGTAAATTATAGAGACATTATACTTGAAACATACACATATGAAATAATGTCATCTTAGATGGAAAAACGGTTTTGATAAAACACTTGAAATTAATTCTTGAAGAAAATATCCTTTCTTCTTCAAAATCATTTTCTTTTCAAAAAATGCCATGAAATTTTAAAATAAAAGTATTTTGTTGAAAATATTCATAAAACCTTGTAGAGTATGATTCATGAAAATGAGGCGTTATGAAACCGTAAAAATATGTTCACTTCGTATAAGTTAAAAAAAACATTTTTATCATACTTTTGTCGGAAAAGTCAAAAAGTACCTCGTATGGTAAAAAAAAGATTCCTTACATACCATGTAGTAAAATTCAAAATGGGTAAAGAGGACATTAAACATACATGAAACCATTTTTAGGAAACAAGGACATGGATGAAAACAATAACCCCAGTAAATATTTACGAATAAACAATCTTGGATAAGAAAGAAATTGGAAAAGTTATCCCTTACCTTAGGTCTGATATTATTTGTACATTTCCGAACCTCCTTTATAATGATTTCAATAATTTCATTGACTTATCACAGAATAATATTCATTGTTATGATATCATATATGGTTCGCTTATGACTTTATATTACCCGTTCTTTTGTAAGTTCCATGTTAAAGCAAGGTTTTGGGTTAAATCGTTTTATTTATCGTACGTGTTTGGACTTTTTGTTCTTGATATTATTACTTATATACTTATTTAAATAATTCCATAATGTGAAACATGATTTATATATAATATATATTTAGTATATAAATATATATATGATATATCGATTAAATGGAATGAAATACACCATTCATGGAGACGGTAGGCCGTACGTACGCATGAACGCTGTTTTCGTTTCCTTATTGAATTGAATGAAATTAAGTAGATGACATACATATATATACACATAAATCCAGTATCATTATTATGTCATAAATTTCATGATTACTTATTATATATACTTTATAATCATTTATGAATGGTTAACATGGAGAATGAATCTCATCGCGTCGTGGAGACGGTAGTCCGTACGTACGCATGAGCGATGATATCATTCCCATGATCATGGAATTGCGTTGAAGTGTATGTATAATATTTCATAATCAATATCACTTTTCAATAATAATATATAGTTATTTATTTACACCATTATACCCATCCATGTAAGGTGGTGGTCGAAAATAGATTACACCACGGCGTGGAGAGGGTATTCCGTACGTACGAATGCGCGGTGATTTCGTTTTCTGTAGGATGGATAGATGGTGAAATAGGTTTGTTTCATACCTATAATAACATATCAGTATATGATTGATACTAATGTTATTACTTCATAATGAAACAACATAAGAAGAAGAAGTAGAAGAAGAAGAAATAAAGTTGAAAGAATCGGTAACGGATATTACCTCTTCTTTCGAAACGCCATTTTGAAACCTCTTCTTAGGGCACTAAGATTGGTCTTTGAAGAAGACCAGAACCTCTAAGAAGTTTATAGGGTAGTGTAGAAGAGAAATTGGCAGGGTTTGGCCGAGCTTGAAGGCTCAAAGTGGTGTGAGGAAGAGAGGGAGGAGGTTATCTTTTATAAGGGAGGAGAGGGGCATCTTTGGAATAACAAAAACTATTATTTTATTATAAAGTCATATTCAGTTTTTAATAGCTCCAAATTGAGTTATTTAGAAGCTAAGGTGGGTATGGGTCTAAATATTTTCATAAAATAGAATTTAGACAAGTTTAGGTTTCTATTTTAACCTTATCATTTAGATTTAACTTTAAGTTAAATAATTTTTCTTTTACCGTGTCTTCTTGTTTTCTTACACTATAAGGTTAATAAAATTACTAAAACAAGACAAACGAAGCCCAATATGTTTATTATTAATATATATAACCTTATCGAAGTCATTTGGCTCAACCTTAGATTTTTTAAGAATAAAATAACAATTAATAATATAATATTTGTTTTAAAAACTATTTTATGTCAATTTTGACACTATTTGGTAATTAATTATTGTGAAAATCATAAAAGAATTATTATTTTTGAAAAAGGTAACTAAATCAATACTAACATGTCATATTAACCTATAAAATTAATGTAATTCATAAAAAGTATCAAATTACATTTATTTGGGTATTTATAACATCAATTATGTCAATGTTTCATTAATAAGATAATTACTACATCATCATTGTGTCATAAATAAATTAAATTATTTAATGTCTAAAAATTATAAATAAAACACCATTATGTAGGAAATATATTTATATTTCTAATTAATATTTATAGTCTAATTTATCTTATGTATAACCCTATATTAAAAATGATTTAGTTATTAAACTTTGATTTTAACTATTTTAACCCTTCTTTAAATTAATTAATAATAAATTTCCTAATCTAATACAAGTGGGCCTAAATGGTCATATTTTATTCCTAAGGTTGTTTTTGGTCGAATTACACTTATCCAATAGAATTAGAACATGTTTCAGGGTAATAATAATATCATTTTTACCCTTAATTACCTTATTTACTTTTAACCGTGCTAAAAAACGTAAAAAGTTACTATTCACCAAAAATTATTTTCATCTCATTGAACCACATTTTAGTCCTTGATATTAACTGTGTCTCTCGGATTTTCGAAATTCCACTCATAGAAGCGGTAAAATTAAGTTTTATGTGAATTTGCAAATTCTCATAGGAGTTGGGTAAAAGATGATGAAAAGTTCAATAATATTTTTATATATCTAAAATTTTTATAAAATGACTCCAATGACTTAAATTGAACTTATATAGGTATTATGTATCAATTTTGATCTAAAATAAATTTACATAAAATAAATAATTATTTAAATAAAAAGTCGATTTTTGAATAGTAACCCAGTGTTTTCACTATTCATCAAAAATTGAAAGTTTTCAGAAAAATACCAAAAACTCACCCTAGTCTAATTTCAATATTATGAATCCAAAAATGAAGTCCATTTTGAAAGATAAAATTTATAAAATTTCAAAAAGTGGATATTACTATTCATAATGGCTAGTTTATATAACATATCATTTTTTAGCGAAACTCGGTATTGCGTACAACACACGCTATCGTGGAAGGTCGTGATTGCGTGTAATGCAAGCCAAGTCAGGGATGCGTGTTGTGAAAACTCCTTTTGGTGTAGCGTACAACACAATACATTAATGAAATTAAAAAGAATATTTTTCATAAAATCTCGAGGTGTTACATTCTACCCCCCTTAAAATGAATTTCGCCCTCGAAATTCGTCACGGTTATAAATGGTTTACTACTCAAAAGTTTCTTTAATAGAAACCCACATCGTAAAAATTAATACCAAAACTTGGCTTTATAAACTAAAGTATGAAATGTAATGGTTACCCAAATTAACTAATCACTAGGTTTCCACAGAGAAGAACATAGGAGAAAATATGGATATGGAAGAGAAATCTAACCGTCATGTTCTGATGGAGAGTGGTAGAGAACATGGTTATGAAAAAGCCAACAATCACAAATCCATATATTTGTGATGATCTAGGGTAACATTTGATTCATCGGATATAAGGGCACTAGGACAACATTTTTGGTTTTCAAGATCATTTCCCTAAAGTTGAAGAATTTGAATTTGAATAAATACTTACTTTATTTTGGTATAATCTCACCGTTGTTCGTGCCTTGAACAATTTCTACTTCATATCTTTAAGAAATGAAGTTGAATTTGTCTTTCATGAAGTTTTAGCAGATCATGTGATAGAATGATAGGACATTCCATCTGTCTCAAACATAAGTTAGAAAAAGTTATATACATAATTCCATCTATGGTGAGATTAATCATATATGGTTCCAAAATGGACTTATACTTCATCTATCATCCTGTATAATAAAATAAAACTAGTTTCTACTAACCAGGGACTTCCTGTAGGCCAGTGGTAGGAAATAAAGCACGTCACACTTCGGTTGTGGGTTCGATTCCCACAGCCTTGTCCGACGTGACGGGTTGTCGCACGTTCTGCAGGTTGTCCTTTTTTTCTAAAAAAATACAATACTAACTTATCTCAAACATAATCCATTCCAATCTTTAGGCTTATCCATAATATTTCAGTCCATTCTTATATTATTGTGAAAACGATTGCCAGATATTTCATATAACAAGCATGTTAATACCATCGTTGATCCCCATATATCATAAGATATGTCTTTTTGGTCACATTCCAAACATTCTAAGGCCTTAATCATGTATTCTCTTGAAAAATGAATACCCATTAAATCTTTGTGAAAACATGAGTGTTGTCAAAAGTTAACTCTTTCCACATACCAAAACCCCAAAATTCTACATACTCAAACCATGATATAACTATTTCCTTATATCAGTCATGAGCTCATGAATATTGTCAAACATTTCATTTTCTCCTTATCCCTTCATTATGCGCATATCATCTTCTTTCCAAAAATATCTCAATCACTTTCCATGGTTACCGGTACCATAAAATTATTGAAAACCACAATAGACCAATACATAAATATTCCAATATTCCACGATACTATATACAACATTATTTTTGAATCCCATTACATAAACACTTAATCATTCCACCACATCGGTTTCATATTCAACATCGCCAATAGTGATCGCATGTGACTTCCCTTTGTCCTTTGCCTTAAGTGGTTGCTCATGTCGATCATCATTAACCCTTAGATTAGGGCATTGATTAGCATAATTCCCCATTTCATTGCACTTGAAGCATTGAAGTGTTGGTGGTGCGTTCTCTGCAGTCTTTTCTTTATTCACATAATCAGAAACCCTTTTTCCATTACTTTGACACTCAGCTGCTTGATGACCTTCTTTTCCACACTTAAAACATTTTCTAGTCCCTTTAAGACAATCTCAACCATGCTTCTTTCCACACTTTGAGCATAAGGAAACATTCATCTTCTTTTCACCATTATTCTGAGATTTCTCCTTGAACTCCATCTTTCATTTCTTGTCAAAACCATGAGATGGATATGTAACACCAACTTCCATTTATACCTTGATAGCACAACTCACAATTTCTTCATAGCTACTGAAGTCTCTTATAGCTAATTCCCTTCGAAGATTTGGTTTTAAGCCACTGAATAATCGATCAACTTTACTTTCAGGTTGGATGATAAATCCAGATGCAAACCTTGCAAGCCTTGTAAAATTCTCTTCATATATACTAACAGATTCATCGTCCTTTTTCTTTAGTTCAAGAAACTCTTTCTCTATATTTGTTCGAATAATATGAGGGAAGTACTTATTGAAAAATAAGTTCTTGAACTCGTCCCATTCCATGGACTCAATTTCATCTCTTGGACTCGTATTCATAATAAGATTCCACCATTGATCAGCTTCACCTTCCAAACGATATACTGCTAAGATAACTTTATCATGTTCAGAACATTGAAGAACTGAAAATATCTTTTCAGTGGTATTGATCCATTGTTCAGAAACAAGTGGATCATAAGACCCACTAAAAGAAGGTGGACGTTGCCTCATGAAGGAATCAATAGAATATTGTTCCCTTCTCTACTCATTTGGAAGTCCAGAATGATTCATAGCTTGTGTAAGTATAGAAATATAGTTTTTCACTCCATCTCCCATAACATTTATTTGTTCACGAGGACAATCATTGCATTGTCCATTACATTGATCAACACGGTTCCTTCGGGTTCCAGCCATCGTCTAAAACCCAAAAAGAATAGTGTGAGAGGCAAAAATAATTCCAGGGAAATCAACATAATAAAGGGGGAGTACCTTCAATATCAAACATCTTAGGTTTAATTATAAGATCTTTACCGTAATTCTAGGACTATAACCTATACTTATACTTAAACTTAGGGACATCCCTAGATATACCTTAGAAATATCTATAGGGATCTCACTAAAGTTCTCGCTTCCTAGTTTCCAAAGGTTGACTAAACCTTTCCTCTGATACCAACTGTAGAGACCTAAAGCTTGACGTACATGGACATTACATTACCTTTTCGTAATACTTAGTACATAACAAAAACATATCCACAAGGACTGTAATAGTTTAGTGTCTTTGGAAACTCGGAATATAATCTTCTAACCGTGGTGAAAGATCTTCAATATCTCCCATAATGATCTTACCCTTTTTTCATAACTAAAACCTTTCTTTATATATTGGGTAAAAGAAAATATAAAAGGGGTGAGCTCAAATGCCCAGGAAGGGTAAACATAGAGAACATAAAACAATTCATAAACATTTGAATGCAAAAACTTGAACAGAAAATCTAAACATCAAAATCTTGAGGAAAGAAATGAATCTTGGAATTACATAAGGCATATATCACAAGGTAACATCAATCATGATATAATATCATGGGAATAAAACATGTAATTGTGGCAACCATTAAGAACATGTTATGATTTCCATAGTAGCCAAGGCATTGCTTCCAAGACCATCTTAGTGGACAAAGTCCCTTTCTGAATCTAGTTCACTCCTCATTTCAGTCCTGTAACACTGAATCGGATTAACTTACCGTTCCAGCCATGTCTATCTCATGAGATATAAATCTTTAACCAATAAATTGGAGGGATATATAGGTCCCACCCATCTCATAATGAAATCATTCTTACTTGTGCCACAACATAAACATAAATCATTCATCATAACACAAAGAATAAAATGGGTTTCATAAACATCATTCCATCATCACATATTCCATATAAAAGAAATGGATATTATTTCATAATAAGAAAAGTGAAACCATGTAAATCATAGAGACATTATACTTGAAACATACACATATGAAATAATTTCATCCTAGATGGAAAAATGGTTTTGATAAAACACTTGAAATGAATTCTTGAAGAAAATATCCTTTCTTCTTCAAAATAATTTTATTTTCACAAAATTCCATGAAATTTTAAAAGAAAAGTATTTTTTTGAAAATATTCATAAAACCTTGTAGAGTGTGCTTCATGAAAATTAGGCATTATAAAACCGTAAAAATTCGTCCACGCCGTATAAGTTAAAAATAACATTCTTCTCGTACTTTTATCGGAAAAGTCAAAAAGTACCTCGTATGGTAAACAAAAAAGATTCCTTATATACCATGTAGTAAAAGTAAAAAATGGGTAAAGAGGACATTAAACATACATGAAACCATTTTTAGGAAACATGGGAATGGATGAGAATAATAACCCCAGTAAATATTTACGAATAAACAATCTCGGATAAGAAAGAGATTGGAAAAGTTATCCATTACCTTAGGTCTGATATGCTTTGTACGTTTCCAAACCTCCTGCATAATGATTTAAATAATTTCATTAACTTATTACAGAATAATATTCATTGTTATGATATCATATATGGTTCACTTATGACTTTATATTACCCGTTCTTTTGTAATTTCCATGTTAAAGCAGCGTTTTGGGTTAAATCGTTTTATTTATCGTACATGTTTGGACTTTTTGTTCTTGATATTATTACTTATATCCTGATTTAATTAATTCCAGAATGTAAAACATGATTTATAAATAATATATATTCATTATATACATATGTATATGATAGATCGATTAAATGGAATGAAATACACCGTTCATGGAGACGGTAGGTCGTACGTACACATGAACGTTGTTTTCATTTCCTTATTGAATTGAATGAAATTAAGTAGATGACATACATATATATACACATAAATCTAGTATAATTATTATGTCATATATTTCATGATTACTTATTATATATACTTTATAATCATTCATGAATGGTTAACATGGAGAATGAATCCCATCGCGTCGTGGAGACGGTAGTCCATACATACGTACGAGCGATGATATCATTCCCATGATTGTGGAATTGCATTAAAGTGTATGTATAATATTTCAGAATCAATTTCACTTTTCAATAATCATATATAGTTATTTATTTACACCATTATACCCATCCAAGTAAGGTGGTGGTCAAAAACATATTACACCACGGCGTGGAGATGGTATTCTGTACATACACACGCGCGGTGATTTCATTTTCCGTAGGATGGATAGATGATGAAATAGGGTTGTTTCATACTTATAATAACATATCAGTATATTAGTTATACTTATGTTATTACTTCATAATGAAACAACTAATGAATAAGATGTATAAGAAGAAATAAACTTGAAAGAATCGGTAATGGATATTACCTCTTCTTTCGACACGCCTTTTTGAGACCTCCTCTTAAGGCACTAAGATTGGTCTTTAAAGAAGAAAAGAACCTCTAAGATGTTTCTAGGGAAGTTTATAAGAGAAATTTAAAGGTTTTGGGCGATCCTGAAGGCTCAAAGTGTTGTGAGGAAGAGAGGGAGGAGGTGCCCTTTTATAAGGGAGGAGAGGGGAACCTTTGGAATAACAAAAAATATTATTTTATTATAAAGTCATATTCGGTTTTTAATAGCTCCAAATTAAGTTATTTATAAGATAGGGTGGGGATGGATCAAAATCGTCTAATCCAATATAATTTAGACAAGTTTAGGTTTCTATTTTAACCTTATAATTTAGATTTAACTTTAAGTTAAATAATATTTCTTTTACCGTGTCTTCTTGTTTTCTTACATTATAAGGTTAATAAACTTACTATAACAAGCCAAAAGAACCCCAAGATGTTTATTATTAATATATATAACCTTATCTAAGTCATTTTGCCGAACCTTAGATTTTTTAGGAATAAAATAACAATTAATAATATAATATTTGTTTTAAAAACTATTTTATGTCAATTTTTGACACTATTTGGTAATTGATTTTTGTGAAAATAATAACATAATTATTAGTTCTAAAAAAGTTAACTAAATCAATACTAAAATTTCATATTAACCTATAAAATTAATGTAATTCATAAAAAGTCTAAAATTACATTTATTTGGGTATTTATAGCATCAATTATGTCAATATTTCATTAATAAGATAATTATTGCATCATCATTATGTAATAAATAAATTAACATATTTAATGTCTAAAAATTATAAATAAAACACCATTATGTAGGAAATATATTTATCTTTCTAATTAATATTTATAGTCTAATTTATCTTATGTATAACCCTATATTAAAAATTATTTAGTTATTAAACTTTGATTTTAACTATTTTAACCCTTCTTTAAATAAATTAATAATAAATGTCCTAATCTAATCCAAGTGGGCCTAAATGGTTATATTTTATTCCTAAGGTTGTTTTTGGTCGAATTACACTTATCCAATAGAATTAGGACATGTGTTATGGTAATAATAATATCATTTGTACCCTTAATTACCCTATTTACTTTTAACCGTGGTAAAAAAAGTAAAACGTTATTATTCACCAAAAATTATTTTCATCTCATTGAACCAAATTTTATTCCTTGATATTAACTGTGTCTCTCGTATTTTCTAAATTCCACTCACAGAAGCTGTAAAATTAAGTTTTATGTGAATTTGCAAATTCTCCTAGGAGGTGGGTAAAAGACGGTGAAAAGTTCAATAAAATTTTTGTATATCTAAAATTATTATAAAATAACTCAAATGACTTAAATTGAACTTGTATAGGTATTATGTATCAATTTTGACCTAAATAAATTTAAATAAAATAAATAATTATTTAAATAAAAAGTCGGTTTTTGAATAGTAACCCAATGTTTTCACTATTCATCAAAAATTGAAAGTTTTCAGAAAAATACCAAAAATTCACCCTAGGCTAATTTTGATATTATGAATCCAAAAATGAAGTCTATTTTGAATGATAAAATTTATAAAATTTCAAAAATTGGGTATTACTATTCATAACTGCTAGTTTATATAACATATCATTGTTTAGCGAAACTCGGTATTGCGTACAACACACGCTATCGTGGAAGGTCGTGATTGCGTGTAATGCAAGCCAAGTCAGGGATGCATGTTGTGCAAGCTCCTTTTGGTGTATCATACAACACAAGACATTAATGAAATTAAAAATAATATTTTTCATAAAATCTCGGGGTGTTACAATTAAGTATTATTATGATTTTTAAAACCCCATTATAAACCTTCTTTACCATCAAACAAGGAGTGAATATATCACTCATGTGTACATACGTCCACCAGTCACCACATAGTGATAAAATTCATTTTTCATTACAATCATCTAAGGATGGGAATTAATATGGGTTAAAAGTTTGTAAAATATATTTATGAAATAATTATACTCCTAAAATCATAATATAATATATAACTACTAACCATACAATATTTTTGGAATCTATAATGTCATTCTTGTGTACGTGTGGACTACCACCTTCACAAAATGATTAGTTTCATTTTTCAATTAGATTTTACATGAATGATAATGAGGGAAAATTTTATGAATATATATGGTATATATATATATCATATATTAGTGATCATATAGAGGTAAATTAATAATTACATTTCTTTTTTTCATCCATCTAAAATTGAAAACATCATTTACGCATACGTACGACCTAACACCTCCATGAATTAAGTAATTAATTTATCTATATATATCATTTATAGACACTATGTAAATGTATTTAATCAATATATGTGATCTTTATATAATTATAAATATTTTGGGTATGAGGGAACAAAGTTGAATTTACAAGTATAGGAAATACTAAACTGATATACTCATGATTAACAGAACAGATAACACTCAGAAGTAACAATGTTAATAAAGGATTATTCACAAAATGGGTTGTTTAAATGTTATCGAGGAATCATATATGATATTATAAGTATTGAAATTAATCTGGTATATAATTATAATAAATTTAAATTTATTATATAGGATATTAGAGTTCTTTTAAAGCATGATGGTCTCAATGAAAGGGTTTGTTTCACAATCTCATAAATATTCCGGATTCTTTAGGTTTAAATATCTATTAGAGAATATTTATATTCTATATCAATGTTTTGAAAAATGTTTTTACAATTTTCCTATAATTTATTAAATTAATTGTTACCCATTTAATATTTTTTACTAAACATTTAAAAATATGTAAATTTCCCATTTTTTCAAACAAGATACTTTGTGACTTTTTCAAAAAAACTATAAATGATTGTTTATTAACATATATGAAATGATTCTATTTTTACAATATCATGAAAAAATAATTCTTTTAAAATTACTTTATATGTCTAAACAGATTTTTCATATAAAATTTTTCCGTTAGAATTTTTTAGTTATTTTAAAATATATGATTTTAAAATAGAAATGTTATTTTCCTAAAAATTCATTCCTAAGTAAATATCAAAAATCATCTTCCAAATCAGATGAAATTATTTTCTATTATATATTATTTATTGGATTTGGTGGCCTAGAACCAACTACTTTGTACTTTATTCATTAATGAATACTTTATCACATCTTTATTGTTCTTATGCATGATAATCCATGTGATAATGTCCTAAGGATAGTTGTTTCATTAAAGGGTCATAGTGGATCCCTACTATGATAAGAACCTATAAGTGCCATAACATTGTTCTTAAATTTATGTTATATAGCCGAATGATGTTATTTTTGGGACACATATAATACAGGCCATTAGGGGTGAGGACTCATAAAAATTTGAGGAACCTTCTCATGGTGTGCGCCCTTGGCAATATCCAGGATGATATTATGAGAACGAGAACCGCCAGTAAGAAATCCCCATTTGATAGTGTCATTGGATGTTCTTATCTACGGACGTGTTTACTGGTCCTTAGACTTTAATATTATTATTAATGGGTATTGCAACTTATACACTTAGATTTATTGATGAAAACTGTGATGACACACTATTTACAGTGAGGTAGGATACGTTGGGTGCGTCACGAGTGATACTACATTAACAGATAATGTGAGAAAGTATTTTCCCCTTCTGTTCTATAATGGAATTATATATCTCAGGACCTTTTATGGAATTGATATATCCTAAATAAATCCATGTCCCTAGTGAGGAATGGGAAAGTTTAATTCTATAAAGTCAACGAAAGAATAATCGAGCACATGGGTTGATGGCACTAGCATGCAACCCACTTGCTTTGAGATATTGAGACAAATGGATTAAATTACATGTTATGTGTTCATATGAGGTGACATGTCAATGCGGCATAAACTTTTTTCTCTTGCGCTCATTGACCCATTTCTAGACATTAATCTTGGACTTTAGGAAAACCCGCCTAATGTCAACGAGAAAGAGGCCTAGAGGGTCACACACTAAGTGTATCCAAGTATCTCAAGTAGAATAAAGATTATTAGCATATGTGGTTTAATAATTATTCAAGGAAGCCAAAATAATTTTAATGATGGAGGAAGAATAAAATGAAAAACAAGATATACACACCGTGTACATTGAATGTACATGTCGTGTAGTTTTCATTTTGAAGGAAAATAAAAAACGAGTGCACATCGTGTATTAATAATTACACGCTGTATAGTTTTTCCAGTATAGATTTTGAGGAAATAAAATTGTTTTCTTAAAATGATATTTATTATAATTAGTGTGGGATATGTCAAAGAATTAATGATTCAACATGGATGTTTTCAATAAGACTTAATGAAATAAATAAAATGTGTAACACGTTTATTTGTTATCATAACTCTATAACCTCAAACCCGATTATAAATATCCTCAAAACCCCATCACTTTTACCTAATTATTGTGAAAAACTATTCTAGTGAATTATCTCAAGACCTAAAGAACTCCTTCCTCTAAGAATTCTCTCAAGACCAAGAGAGATCCTCTTCCATCAGATCAAGGTGATCTAAGGCAAACAACGCAAGCAAAGGATTATCAGCGCTAGAACCCAGAGATTCCTTTGGCAATGTCCAAATATATGTGGAGCACATTTGGATCACCACTAGAGGGATACTACACTTGGATTCTATGATGCAACAACAGATCACATCGGATCATTACCGAAGACATCAATGGAGAAATAATTCCATCGAGGTAATTGTTTTCAATTAATTAAATTAATTATAACCAACATATGATGATCCTCCTTTGTGGTTTCAAGACTATTCTTCTTCTTTGTCTTTTTATGTGATTTGATCCATGGAGTCTGGCATTAATCGTCGTATGGATCCCAGATTGATCATCGCTAATGACAAAAAGTCAAGTGGTCACATCCACCCACAAGCTTCTGCTACACCCGGAACCTACAATTGGTATCAAAGGGATTCATATCGTTGATTATAATTATTTAATTTTTCATTGCTGATTTATGCATTTAATAATTTAGTTGTTTCAATTCATGTTAATAATTCTTTAAATCTGAATCTTGAGATCTGTTCCTCCTCTCTCATTTCTCGTTCACATTACAGAAACCAAATTTTCATTTAATTTTGATTAAAAAATAATAGAGGACCTCATCCGGAGGTGACAAATGTTCCTAGTCGTACAACACCAGAATACATGGTGTGTATTCAAAAAGTACATGTAGTGTAGTCTAGGTTCAATGCATTGGACTGATTCGCCAAATCAGGCTATGTAAATGGATCCTACCTACGTCATAAATGACACTGTGTGTTGACCAGGAACAGATGGAACACGAGTTCTAGATTACATGTTTTGTGGTCCACTGAACATGAAGTGTAGTCCCTTCGGGATAGGGTTGGACCATATACTTAGTACTCATCTTTCCCGGTCGAAAACTGTGTAACGCGGACACTACACAGCATGTGTCCCACTAAACACGCCATTTACTCCAAAAATTTCTGAATTACAAAAACACGCCATGTCCCTGGGCATGTACTTCGGATGGATGGTGAACAAAAGTACACACCATGTATTTAGAACTACAAACCATGTACTCATCCAAATTATGTAGATTTATTAAAATTTATTATTATATTATACAAACCCTTGATACGTGTACCATAGTGCAGGCATAAAGCTAAGGAACAACACGTGATAGGTGTTTTATATATATATGTGTTTAATTTAATATATGCATAAATGGGAATTCACCAGGTTTCCTCCAAGGTACAAGTTATGTAAAAAGATAATTTTAAATGAATTTATTTGTTTAAAATCATGATGGATGAGAATCTCAAGGAAATTCAGAAAAAGGATTTAAGATAAAATGATTGATTAATTAAATATAATTAATTTATTCGAGTGTGATTTATCTTAAACAAGAACGATTAAAGAATCGAATGAAAGTTTTATTTATGCTTAAATATCGTTTCATATATGGATGATCATGAGCTAGACCAAGACCGTTGTATGTGAATGGTTTCTTTTAATTTATTTATTTAAATTTGTTGGCCTGTAAGCCTTCTCCTCATTAATATGTAGGGCTTGCGATCCTAAGGTTACTTTTATGTAAAACCCCTTTTTACCCCTCACCTGCATGTGAGATAAATGCATATGTAATGGATGGATCTCCCAAGCTAGTGAATGTGGCTCAAGTCAGGCGCCAAGGTGAAACCAATCCAAGGAGATACAAAGGTGTACAGGTGGAAAGCTGTAAACAAAAACCTGAAAGGATCAAGTTGTTTCTCCCCTGGGTCTTAGGTTAGTTTATCAACTGCTAAATAAACTAACCAATAGAACAAGCTCATGATAATACCATTTATTTTAGTTTTTTATGTTGCATGGTTTATTTATTATGGGTGTTTTTTCACGATCACACAATTAATGATTTAAACAAGCATGCAATATGGAACTAAAATAATACCGGCTTATGCGTAAAATACTATCTTAGACATGGTTAATCACTTAAGTATATCCCACTTAATATTAACAAGAATGTAATCAAAGAAAATAAAATGAAAATTTATATATAAGGATAAAATCCTTCAAATAAATATTAAGTCGGTATAGCCTTTTCTAGTCTTAGTTAGAATCGAACCATAGTTCAAAGTGTTTGGCCAACCCTAGTTGGGGTGGTTTCAATTATCAGGGAATTATAATTCAAGGTTTTGGGTTGAATTGACTTGGTTCTCATTAAGGGTTGACTGCCACAGTAGGACTCGGTGTGACCAAGAGGCAAAAGTTGAGGAAATCCAAAATAAAATGATTTCAGGATTGGGGAGTCCACTCAACGGATCAAGGAGTTGCGAGTTAATGTAGTTCGAATTTGGAATGCCTACCTAAAACCCTTCAAGTATCTTTACCAACCCTAGCTGGGGTAATGCGATGGGAAATATGGATCCTTGCCACTAGAATATTCAGGAAACAGAATATTCTGAAGTCAATGGTGAGGGCTATTGGATTTTGATAAAAAAAAAGTGGGAGACTAATAAGTATTAATTTATTTATTTGTCTCAGGTTTATCATAATAAAGTACTAAACCTTTTCCCATCTTAATTTGAATAAATGTAAAGAAAATGACTTCAAACATATCATTGTGAACCATACTCGAGAAAGAAAACCTTCTCACTGGCACCAATTTCCAAAAGTGGCAGAGGCGTTTACGTGTCATCCTTCACCACAAGAGGAAATTATATGTGCTGGAAGAGTATGTTCCAGTTGTGCCTGGGAAAGAGGCCAGTGATGAAGAATTATCTCTCTATATGAAATAGATGGATGATGACATAGATGTCCAGTGTTTCATGTTATCGGCCATGTCTAATGAGCTTCTGAAATGAAATGAAAACATAGACATGTATAGATTGATTTCAAAACTTAAGGATCTCTAACAAGAGAAGGTGAGACAAGAGAGATATGAGATCTCCAATGCTTTGTTTACAAATAATATTGGAGATTATGCGCCATCTGGGCCTCATGTAGTCATGATTATTGGCTACATTGAATGCTTGGACATCTTAGGGATTAAGTTCCTGGATGAGTTGCACACAGATCTCATCCTATCATCACTGCCCAAGACCTTCTCTAGCATTATTTTCAACTACAACATGAGAAACAATGAAGAGATTCTATCTAAACTTCTGACCATAATTCGCCAGGTAGATAAGTTCATGGGGCATGACAAACCCACAGTCCTTACAGTGAATAAGAAAATGAAAGACATGGAAAAGGGTCCAAATACTTATAAATGGTCTGAAGCCCCTGAGCGTCATCCCTCCAAGAAGGGGAAGATCTAGAGGAAGATAAAGGAATGAGAGCCAGTATGTTTTTCATGTGGCAAGCAAGGCCACTGAAAGAGGAACTGCACCCAGAAGCATGGGGATGCTAAAGGTGTGTTCGTTATTGAGTGTAATATTTCTATTTCTACACATTGGGTATTAGATACAGCGTGTGGGGATCACATATATATTCAAATGAAGAAACCAAGTAGATTTAGAAAGATTGTCAGTGGATAGGTGGATCTTCTAACTACCAATTGCGCGAGGCTGGCTGTATTAGCCATTGGCGATTACCACCTCTCATTTCCGACTGGGATGATTTTGGTTTTACAAAACTGTTATTATGTGCCTAGTGTTACCAAGAACATAATTTATGTATCTTGTTTGGATATGGATGGATTTATTTTCAAGTTTGGAATTAAGGGTTTTCTATTTTATAATATAAATGTATGTTATGGTATGGCACATTTAAATAATGGTTTGTATGTATAAATTACGAAAACCATGTGTTGGAAATCGATAATGAAATAGAATCACATGACTCATACATCACCTAGTTGTTTCATTACCATCTAGGTCATGTAAATGAGAACCGTTTGAAAAAGCTCTGCCAAGATGTCTATTTATACTCTACTGAGATAAAACCACTTGATAGATGTCACGCTTGTTTACAATTAAAAATTACCAAGCCACCTTTCGGTGGACAAGGTGAAAGGACCACAGAGCATCTAGGATTGGTGCACACAGATGTGTGTGGACCATTTCTAGTAGAAGCTAGAGGTGGATATTCTTTATAACTTGTACTAATTATTTTAGTAGATATGGCTATGTATAATTAATGAGGTATAAGTCAGAATCCTTAGAGAAATTTAGGAAATTCAATAATGAAGTATAGAATTAGATTGGTAAGAAGATAAAGAAGCTTTGATCGAATCGAGGTGTAGAATATCTGAACCAAGAGTTAATCGATCTTCTACGGGAGTCCAGAATTCTATCTTTGCTCACTCCTCCTTATACACCACGGTGGAATGGTGTTATTGAAAGGAGGAACCGTACCTTTTTGTACATGGTGAGGTTGATGATGAGTCATGAAAATCTTCCATTATCTTTTTGGGGATATACATTACAAACTGCATCATACACATTAAACTGAGTGGAATCTAAGGCGACATATGGAAGTCCCTCTAAGTTATGGAATGTAAAGAAATACATTTTGTCGCACACACGTGTATGGGGATGGGAGGCATTTGTTAAGGCCTTCTCATGGAACAAAAAGTCACCCCAGGGAACGAGGTGTATCTTTATAGGTTATCCCAAGGAAACGAAAGGATATTACCAATATAACCATTCAGAGAAGAAAGTGACTATCGCCAGATAATCTGTCTTTCTTGAAAGAGATCACATCCTCAAAAACGATAGTGGGAGAAAGATTTAATTTTATGAATTTAATTCTCAAGATATATAGGAGTTGGTATAGGAACAATTTCTATAGGTCCCCATGGAAGAGGTTCCAAAAACACAAGTACTACATTGGAGCTCAAGATAGGTTAGGGAATCAGAGATATTTGGCTTCCTATTTACTAAGGATGGTTAATAATTATTGTTGGACAATGATGAACCTCTCTCCTACAAGGAAGAAGTATAAATCTCAGAAGTGAAAGATGACTATATGTTATGAATTCTGAGAAGGATTCCATGTATCGGAACCAATTCTAGGTTCTGGTCGATGATCCAGTTGATGTAAATCTTGTTGGATGCAAATGGTTATTCAAGAGAAAAATGGACATGGAAGGTCAATTTAGAACCTATAAAGCAAGGTTCATGGATAAAGGATTCAGAGAGCATCTAGGAATTGACTATGATGAAACCTTTTCTCCTGTTTCCATGTTTAAATCCATAATAATCATACTTGCCATATCATCTTACCATGAATACGATATTTGGAAAATGGATGTCAAAACATCATTCCTTAATGGGAAACCTAAAGAATATGTCTATTTGAAATAACCAGAAGGATTTGTGACACCAGGTGAAGCCAAACAGGTTTTCAAGTTGTAGTAATCCATTTATGGGTTAAAACAAGCATCCAGGTCATGGAACATACGATTTGATGAAGCCATAAAGGAATTTGGTTTCATTGATAATGAATGTGAGCCATGTGTTTATAAGCGGTTTAATGGGAATGTGGTAATTATCCTAGTAGTGTATGTGGATGACATATTTCTTATGGAAAACAATGTACCAGTCTTATAGTCAGTTAAGGACTATATGAACAAGTGTTTATTCATGAAAGACTTGGGTAAAGCAGCCTATATTTTAGAGATCAAAATCATTCGTGATAGATTAAAAAGGCTGCTTGGACTAAGTATGGGTACATACATTGACCAGATACTAAAGAGATTTAGTATGGAACAATCCAAGAGAGGATTGGTTCCAGTGTCACATGGCCTACATCTTTCTAAGAAAATGTGTCCTCAGACACAATAAGATAAAGATAAAATGAGTAATATCCCATATGCTTCGGCTATAGGATCCATCATGTATGTCATGTTATGTACCAGTATTGATGTTGCCTATGCACTGATCATGGTAAGAAGATATCAATCTGATCCAGGATAACAGCATTGGACTATTTTTAAGATTATCCTTAAGTATCTGAGAAGAACTAAGGAAATGTTCCTGGTGTATGGAGGAGACGAGGAGCTTGTCATCAGAGGGTATGTTTATGCTGGCTTTCAGACAGATCAGAATGATCTGAAGTCACAATCTGGAAATGTTTTCTTCTTTAATGGAGGAGTTGTGAGTTAGAAGAGTTCAAAGCATCCAGTTGTTGCTGATTCTACAGTGGATTCTGAATATATAGGGGCTTCTGATGCAGCCAAGAAATTTTTCTGGATTCAGAACTTTGTCTTGTAGCTTGATGTGGTTCCTAGAATTAAATATCATATCACGTTGTATTGTGATAATATTGTAGCGGTGGATCTTGCAAAATAACCAAGGTCACATCAATGGAAAAAGAATATACTTCGAAATTATCACCTCTTGAGGGATTTATATCAAAGTAGTGAAGTTGCAGTGAGTAGAGTGTCCACAGAAGAGAACGTGGTGGACCCCATGACAAAAGGTCTATCTTAGCAGAAGCATGAATATCATGTCAGAGCTACAAGTTAAAGGTTGTTAGAAGTTTTCTCTAGTCCAAGTGGGATTATGTTGGAGTTGGTGGCCTAGAACCAACTACTTTTTAATTTATTCATTAATGAGTACTTTATCACATATTGATTGTTCTTCTACATGACAATGCATGTGATAATGTCCTAAGGATATCTGTTGCATTAAAGGGTCATAGCGGATCCCTAATATGATGAGAAACCATAAGTGACATAACATTGTTCTTGAATATATGTTCTCTGTCTAGATGATGTTATTTGAGGGACACAAAAAATATAGGCCATTAGGGGTGAGTAATCATAAAACATTGAGGCACCTTCTCATGGTGTGCGCCCTTGGTAATATCTAGGAGGATATTATGAGAACGAGACCCGCCAGTATGAAATCCACATTTCATAGTGTCATCGGATGTTCCTATCTGTGGATGTTTGTATTGGTCCTTAGACTTTAAGATTATTATTAATGTGTATTAAAACTCGCACACATAGATGTATTGACAAAAACTATGATGAAACACTGTTCGCAATGAGGTTGGAAACGTTGGGTGCATCACGAGTGATACTACATTATTAGATAATGTGAGAAAGGATTTTTCCATTATGTTCCATAACATAAGTAGATATCTTAGGTCCATTGATGGAATTTAATATAGCCTAAATAAATCCATGTCCATGGTGAGGAATGGTAATGTTCAATTCTGAAAAGTCAAAGAAATAATAATCGAGCACATGGGTTTATAGCACTAGCATGAAACCCGCTTGATTCGAGATATTGAGACAAAGGGATTAAATTACATGATAAGCGTTCATATGAGTTGACACGTCAATGCGGTGTCAAATTATTTCTCTTGGGTGCCTTGAACCGTTTCTAGACAGTAATCTTGGACATTAGGCAAGCCCGCCTAATGCCAATGAGAAAGAGGCCAAGAGGGTCATAGACTAAGTGTATCCAAGTATCTCAAGTAGAATAAAGATTATTATCATATGTGGTTTAATAATTATTCAAGGAATCCTAAATCTTTTTAATGTTGGAGGAAGAATAATATGAAAAACAAGATATAGACGCCATGTACATTGAATGTACATGCCGTGTAGTTTTCATTTTCAAAGGAAATGAAAAACAAGTACTCACCATGTATTAATGATTACACGTCATGTAGTTTTTCTAGACGGGATTTTGAGGAAATAATTTCATTTTATTAAAATTTTATTTATTATAATCAGTGTGGGCGCATGTCAAGGAATTAATGATTTGAAATGGGGGTTTTCAATAATATTTAATGAAATAAATAAAATGCTTAACACGTTTGTTTATTGTCATAACTCTATAACCTCAAACCCGATTATAAATATTCTCACAACCCCTAAAATTTTCCCTAATCATTGTGTACAACAATTCTAGAGAATTATCTCAAGACTAAAAGAACTACTTCCTCCAAGAATGCTCTCAAGGGTGAGAGAGATCCTCTTCCATCAGATCAAGGCGATCAAAGGTGGAAAACGCAATCAAAGGCTTCTCCATGTTATAATCCAGAGATTCCTTTGATGACATCCAGACATACATAGAGCACATGTGGATCACCGCTAGACGAATCCTACACTTGGATTCTACGATGCAACGACGGATCACATTGGATCATGATCGGAGACATTAATGGAGAAATAATTCCATCAAGGTAATTATTTTCAATTAATTAAATTAATTATTACCAACATATTATGATCCTCCTTTGTGGTTCCAAGACAATTATTCTTATTTGTCTTTTTCTGTGATTTGATCCACGGAGTCTGGCATTTATCATCGTATTGATCCCAGATTGATCATTGTTAATGACAAAAAGTCAAGTTGGCACATCCACCCACAAGCTTATGTTGCGCCCGGAACCTACATTATTTTCTAGGGATGTGATCCAAGTACACCGACATTATTCATTCTCTAAATTATTTATGTTTAAGGTGAAAATAAGAAATGTTCATGAAACTCATGTCATTTACATGGGTTATTTCATGATGAAATGGTTATAAACACCATTTCATTTCAATGGGTTATGTTATGATGAAATGTTAATGGAAGCCATTTCATTTCATGGAATTTGATATGATGAATTATTTATTCACTTATGGATCACATATGTATGATTTTCATTATTTGATTGGTGGGAATTATCTCTCCTTCCAATACATTGGGTAATGATTGATATCTCATGAGATAAATAAGACTAAAATAGGGTGTGAATCCAGTTCTGTTTGGTAGGTTTTCCACAGTGATACTCTGGGGAGTGAACCAAGAAATCTACAATGGTTTGGAGAGTGAACCTTTTCTGCTATGATAGTATTTTAAATGATCCATGACTTTAATTAAATGATTTTCTATACTCATATGTATTCTGCAGTTACATGTATTATGTTTTTGTTTTTCTCTCATGGAATATGTTCATTGATTCTATTATGTTTCATTATAATATTTATTCCATTAATCCTGATTATAATCTATGATATAAATTTTATAACATTAAAATGTGAGGTTTATGTTATTATTCCTTGTTTTGACCATAGGTGCATTGAACCCTATTTTCAACCCAAGGTGGCGTCATGTGCATGGAATAAAATGGTCTGATGGGGGATGTGAATTATATCCTTTCATTTATCTTACAAAGCAGGTATCATACCTAATTGTTTCATATTAGACTCATCATTTTTTTTCTGAAATTATGTTGGCTACTGGAGGGTGATTGTAGGGGGGTAAGTGTTTTTGAAATGGTCCACTTCAGGTATGATTTCCTCATATGGTCTTTAATGGGTTTATTCACAGAGGTAGAAATAGCCAATGACCCTTTTATCTAAGATTCATGGACCTGATTTACAATGGAATGAACTCATTGGAAGATTAGGCCAACGACACTTAAGGATTTCATCAGTTGAGAGGATGGGAGTTTTGGATCATCACACCCTATTAGGGAGATTTATTTCCTATTCTGAGACTATCTTATAGATTAATGCAATGTTAATATGTTTTTTAATGCTTGGTTCTTTCCCATGGATGTGTCTATATATTACCCTCTGGGTTGCAAGATCAATGATGAATAAACATGGGTCGATAATTAATGAGATATTGCTAGCTTAGGCCATGTGATGAGGCACTCTAGAGTTTATCATCATCAAGGTGGTGGGAGTTTTTTTGATATTATGATCGAACCAATAATATGGGATTCCTAAATATCCTTGTGAGAGGACTTATAACCCACATAGTTCAGTGCCATTTAACTAGGAACATAACTTTTTAAGGTCGTGTGGAATGAACCCATCCATTCAGTTTAACGTCATGAGGAAAGGGTTTTTATGGGAAAGGTTCCTAGTCAAGGTTTAGTATTGGATTTATGACAAAGTATCTTGGAATATCTTGGATATATATGATCTTCTAGGTGGATATGGCCCTACTAGGGATATTTCCCATAGGACATTAGTTTGATATTGGTATCCAGTTTCTACCTTATTGAGGATTTCAACATATCCCATTTGGTTTGGAATCAAAGCCCTCATATTTTTGTTTGAGTCAGTAATTATACCCTCATGGAATCCCATAAAGGGGGAATTGTGTAGGGAATACATCGGTTTGTAAGGACCTTTTTGAGTTGTATTTGGGGATTACTCCTTAAAAAAGGCCTTGGTGAATTAGGGGTCATGATTGGGGTTAACACTTCCATAGGATTCCATTTTAGCTCAGGCCTTAGATAGGCATCCTATGTATCCAATTTGGGGTAGGAATCAGAGTTATCATAGTTAAATATGAGTCTGAACATACACTCTCAAGGAATCCCATAAAGAGGGCATGGTTTGGGGATTACATCAGGGGAAAAGGCCCTCTTTGAGATGGAGTTGGGAGTTACACCATAAAGGAGGCATTGATTAATTGGGGGTAATTTTTGGGGTTAACCAATGAGTAGGATCCCCCTTGAACTAAGTGCTTAGAAAGGCATCTGACATGTCCCATTTGGGGAAGGAATCATAGTTCTCATAGTTCAATCCTATAAGTCGATTGTGTGGGTGTTTTGATCATCATTGTCCTCTAATCCCTCATTATTCATGTTCGATGTGAGAAACAAGATGGTTTGAATGATGAAAAAATACACACACATTATCTTCTCCTTTGGTTGAAAATTAGGATAATGATGGTGGAATAGTCCAGGGTGAGAGAACCACCTCATATAATCAAAGGGGATTACTCTAAGAGGAATGCATATAAATTGGTTCTAGGAAATGGGAGGAATGTTACTTCTCATCAAAAGGAAAAGAAATTGTGATTTTCCATGTATATCACTAACCCTCATCAAAGATAAAGACTAATGATTATCCTTCATCCCTAGAATGGGGTGGTTCACATTAGTATCCCAAGATTAGACCCCGAGTTACCATGGGAATATAAATTTATGGACATTTCGTGGGTATGCACCATTTTAGGTATTACCTACACGAATATGCACATTATGGGTATGTAAAATAAAAAGGATGCATTGATGTGCCTAAGGGTTCTATAATATGGGTTAGGTGGGTTTGGAAGGGGTTTTGGCCTAATTCTAGAGGACTGGTTTGTGGGTGGACAGCGGATGTGGCGACAGAAATGGAAGGAATCAATTGGAGATGGAGGGTGGAACACCCAAAGGTACCACATTCATTATAACATTTGTTAATGTGGGATAGGGTATCCCACACATAGCATGTTGCTATGTGGGTGGAGAGGTTTTCCACTTACCAATGTGGTATGAGAACTAGATGTGGTCCACGTACCATGGTGGTACACAACCCCATGTTCATTTTACATAGTGTGGTGCTATGCAGTGTTGGATTCCATATGTGTAGCATGCTGCTACATGGGGAAAGGTTTCTTTCATATTGTGATGCACTATGTAGGATTCTAGATTGAAGAAGGGTTATTGTTGCTGAAGGTTGTGGGATGTTCATCCACTACAGGGATATGGTTAATGGTTAACCAATTAGGTTCATAGTTTTCCAATTAATATTATGTTTCCTTTTATTATGGTATGAAACATGCTATACTGGTAAGAAATCATGGGAAAGTCTGTTGTTATGCTAATTTTTTATTTTATTCCTTTGAAGATTGGAAATCTATTCTCCTCATGTCCTCCCCCCCCCCCCCCTCTCTGTATTCGTCTATCTCTTATGATCAATTCCCCTTCTTCAGATCCCTTGAGATCCTTTTATAGATTATCGGGGAAGATGGATCTTTAGGTCACACAACACCTTTTGTAGAATCCCATGGGTAAATCACTTGATAGGTTGATGACTCTATCAATATAGTCCCACTGGGATATGGTTTGCGGTCGTGGAATCACCACCTCAATTCTGAAAATGACTATGTCTCATTCACGAGACATCGTTGTCTTCTCCTTACCCGAGAACCATCTAGTTCTTGGGGATAGTATGTGGTGGTGAATTTCTCCTCCTCTATTCTGCAAGTGATTCCATTTTTGGGGGTTGTATGTAGAAAGTTTTTTATGCCTTTTTTTCTCCAATGACATAGTTCACAAGATCCATTGGTGGAATCTCTATTCTATGAACCACTTGGTTCATGGATGCTTTGTGAGGTTGGGGACTACCATGCAGAGTGGCCTTCCATGAAGTAATTTCAGTTTGCAGCACCTCCCCTTTCCTTTGACGAATTTTTCTTCTTTGATATTATTTCTCTAATTCTTCATCCAATTAATTTTAATTAATTTTACAAAAATTTTGGAGTATTTACTTTCCCATTGCAAGATTTTCAGGACCCCAAAAATGCCCCCCATTGGAATGGGTTTTGATCGGGAGTAAGAGGAGGATATTCTCATATAGAAAGCAATCCTAACTTGAACTAGTTTGTGGTATGAAGGTGTACCTATAGGGGGACACACCAACATATAGGGGTTCATGTAATTTTTCATTTACCTATTTTCTAGGAGAACTATGTGCTCTCAATTTTCCCTCACTCGTATGTAATTGCAAATCGTCATCCTATACGGCTACCTTCATCTGTGAGCTAATCCTTCCATACTGCGAAATAAAAACACTTCATGGTCTCCTTCATCCATGAACTAAATTTAACATTCATGAATAAGAATTTTAACCTTTGAAATGTGAGTTTGGATTTCCTCATAGTGCGGGTTGATGTGAGTCTTGATTTCTCCATGAATGTTTTGGTTTGCTAGACAATTTTCCATGGTCCAGCACCTCATTTTTTTCTGCGAACCGTCAATTCATTGTCAGCGCCTTCTGTGTGAAATTTCTGGAATTCAAAATATGGGGCACATTGAGTCCTTTTTCAAATTATGTTGGAATAACCTTTTTCATGGTATTTTTATGTAGGAATGATAATGGATCACCCTCTTACCTCAATGGATGCGACGATAAGAAGGGAAACTATGGATTAAAATATTGAGGAAAACCTCGGATCATGTGTTGATTCTATGGAGGGTATTTTGAATATTCTCCTTCCACTAGAACTCATATCTTACATGTTATCTAATCAGCTTACAATTTATGGATTTGGTCTCCAAGGTGATTATTTTTTTCCTTTAGTTGATCGCAGCAACCTTAGTTTTCACCTTATGGTATATTGGAGGCTTGATTGGGAGAATAGCTATATCATGGGGGAGATCATAGAATATTCAATCCATACAGACACATTTTTTAGAATGACTCTATGTGGATATAATGCAATCAACATAGCAGTAACATATCTATAGAATTATTCATCTGAGATTATCCCTTTATTTTTAATTTTTCATGTGGAAACCCCAATGGCAGATGGAGCTCTAAATGGGACCTATGCCATGTAGGTTGTTTCTCTGATGAATGGGAAGGGGTCTTCCTGGTTCACCAATACTTCCTAGAGTTCCCTAATCATCTAGAATTTGTTAGTTAGTATCAATAAGTATGGGTCTCCCAGTTTTCCATCTATTAACTATGAGAAATGCTTCTCAAACTACTTTGTCGTTGGTGCTTGAGAACCAATACCTTCCACTTATCACATTCGGAAGTTGGAATAAGTATGTGGTATATTTAATAGAAAATGGGACTCCCCATTCATGGTGACATGTATGATGAATTCTTACCTATGTCCATTACATGGGAGGACATCAAACAGGTATCTCCTCTAACGAGGGATTTATTGGTTTTGGTGGAGAGATTCTTTAATAAGCCTCTCTATGCTCACTTGATTATTTAATTTGAGGAATGGATAGAGATGTTCATAAATGTGAGGGGACCAAAACTAATATTTTTCCACATCCAAACACATTCATCCCAAAATTCATGGCATATTATCAACTCATAAGTTGTTCCCATCGAGGTGGGTCGATACACTACCTGGGGTTATGAGATTTGTTCAGACCTATCATCTGATATCATATTGGTGGGCTTCTTAGCCATGTTTGTTAGTGGATGGATTTTCCCTTCTACGATGTATACACTACTATCATATATTTCACATTAATGCTGAAAGATACATTAGTATAGGGAAAATCCATCAATATGGATATCCCTACCTTCACTCGTATCTACAAACTATTGGGGAATATATATGAGGGAAGGCCTACACATCCCATTAAAGGGAATATTTAATTCTTGAATGGTTGGATGGATAAGAACATACCTTGTTATAAATATCAGAATACTACAAGGGTTCTCCATTTTCACCATCATCCAGCTCTTCTCAATAATGTCATCATTAATCCTCGTTCTCGGAGCAATGACTGTGAAGTAGAACTGCTGAGTGATGTCTCTTAGTTCTCCTTTGTTCTCTATGCTACACCCCATGGAATAGTAATGGGGGACTAGAGGGGCTCTTTGGAAGATCATTCTTACATCATTTCACTTTGGGATGGAATATTGACCACTCTCATAAATAGAGTGCCTATTTGTGAACCCTACATCCCATATGGGTTCACGATATGGATATCTTAAATAGATCAAATTTCTCCCCGAAAACCTGGTTAAGAGTAAATTTCATACACTATGTTTGATGGTGATGTGGGAGGATGCTAATGTGGAGGTCCTGATTCCTCCCATAGTGGCTTCAAATTACTTTTCACCAAAATATGTTCAGTTGTGGGTGGATTTTCACCATGATGGGGAACTTGTGAAGCTAGTTTAGTGGGTTCAAAAGATGTTGATGGACTTAAATCCCATCCCAATTGTGTCGGCTCTGCCCTCTTCCTCCATTAATGTCGTAATATGTAATTCAATTTGTCACCTCATACGTTTTTAGGGGACTTTTTCTTATTATCCAATACTTTGGATAGTGACTCGGACCCCATGTCTCTGGCTGACATGGTCTGTATCCCTATTGAAGAAGGTCTGAGTGGAAGATCACTTGGCATTACTGATGTTGTAATCAGTCCTCCACACCTAGTTCTAGAGACCTAACCATGTAGAGGGAGGAAAATTCCTCCCTATTGGGTAACTTAACATAGAGAGATTCTATCTACCATGATCATGATTCTTGATTATATTCCCATTACAGTAGAGGGACCAGACGAATGTCCTTGTGCTATGTGAAAACACTGAGTCATGCGGAGACGGTCATGGAATCAGATCTGTACTCTTACCATGTAAACTCCCCTAGAATATTTTTCTAATTATGGAGAGACCCTTTGACATCTATTCATCGACTTGGTTTCGGGAGGCATTGACTAATGACACCTTCATCTCCTTGGGTACTAAATCATTATCGCTCGAGAGGATCTTGATACTTGTGAAGGTTACCTTGATAACTTCTACTCTTTACACTGTCAAGAGAAGTCCTTTTGAGATGTTACCGATTATTTACACCATTTTGTGGCTATGGAAGAATATGCTCATGATCAGGTGATTTCCCAAACATAGGAATTGTGTGAGTGAGAATCTTGTATGGACAGACTGAAGGCAGAACCGGCATTGTCAAGTTCCAATTATAAGGTTGTTATACAATCAGATTGACACCTTAGGGATATTATGAAACAAGTACACCTCGTTGCTGAAGTAGAAGCTGCATAGAGGACTACTTTGGAATAAGATATTGACGACCCCTTTCATACAATTATTGATTTATTAGAAAGAGTTATTCAGGCTTTGTTGTAGTCTTTTGGATTTTCTTGTGACATTTTTTCTTTTACTCTGACATCAGGGAGAGACTCTAGACTATGGATGTCCCCCATTCATGTTTCATTTTCTGGAATTGAAACATTTTTATCTCCAATGATTCTCCTTTATCTCTTCCTGCAGTGTTAATTAATTATAATTGAATACTTTTAAATAGTAATTTCAACCATATTTCATTTTCAAATCAAACCTAGGTTAACTAATTCAAAATAACCAAATAAATACCTATTTTTTCTTGATCCAAGGGACTCAGCGATCATAGTTTGAATATTGCTACGGTAATTTGGAAAACCCTAAAAATAATTTCTTTCTATTATAACCAAAATTATTCCTAAAAACGATTTTAGTGTGGACATAGCTGGTATAACATGACCTTATTCTAGGCCACCCTTTACGGGCTTTTGATCTAACAAGCTTTATGTCTCTTGTAATTTTGGTTGCTCAATATTTTTTCCTAAAACATATATAGCATTGGTTTACCGAGTAGGTACTTGACTTTTGTCTACAGTTCCCTTTGATGGTTTTTACCCTTATGATTTTTGTGACTCTTTTGGTGGACAATTTAATGTATTTCTAACCGAACTATCTATATTGATGTTTTAGATTTAATAGCTTTGACTATGATTTATAGGGTGAGGGCCCCAATTTAGGACTAATTAACCAAGAATGTTCTGATAGATTTTAGTCATTAGTAATGTACTTTTCTTGACCCATACCACGAGATATATGGATATAGGTCATGATATGGGGGTGGACTCCATTGGGAGTATGGAAGTAGGTAATGACACTTTTAGGGACAAATTTACCTTTGGTTAACATTCCATTTTTGTGTTCCATTTAAGAAGATCCATTGGGGAATTTTGCGCATTAGTCAATTAAACGTGTCCTTAAGAATTTGACCTTCAGTTTCTGATATCCAGGACGATTTATGGAAATTTGGATTTTTTTGGTGTTTGTAATACCATGGTATATATCCATTTAATGAAATGATGCATGAAACTATGAGGGAATTTGTATTAGATTTGTTCAACAAAACCACTAATACACGAATTTGAGTTGTGTAAAGGATGGTTGGAGCATGGCATAGTTTATTGTCATAAAACCTGGACATTGGAGAATTATTATTTAATGTCATCTAAATCTAACCAAGAAGAGCAGTAAATGACTTGTCCCTTCTGAGGTAGTTTGACCAGAAATTCTTCATCATCTTCATTCATGGGGGGGAAAGGTTTAAACACTAATCTAAGCGGTTTTAGAAATCATGTAATGAGATGAGAAAAAAACATCCTAGGTCGTACAAAAGTAGGAAAATCCTCTCATGAGGACAAGTTCACCAATTATTGATGTGCTGTTTTTTATACTTTTGCAGAGTTACGGAGGCATTATATCCATAGTCAAACAATGGTGTTCTCTTGACACTTAACTTCTATCTCTGATAGCCATGAAGGATTATGGGGATTCATACCTTTCTGGATACAGATTTTGGATCATGGAAATGGGTTCCTAAATAGGAAAGGGATTATTTTAATTTGAAATCTCTCAGGAATAGGTAAAGATGTTCTCTTTATACTGGTGGGGGTTCTTTATGCAGGCCTGACTCTTTCATAACAAAGGATGGGATGATTTAATTTCCTAGCTAAGCCTAAGATATTTGACTCAGGGATCATTACATATCCTTATGATGATATGAATCAATAAAAACATAGTTATTTTAATGATTTCTCATATGTTGATCTGGTTCACATATATGGGTGGTCAATTGTTTTAGTGTACGAGATTTTCCAATAAGACGGAACTTATGTTGGACTTTATTGGCCAAATTCATTTCATGAACATTACCGTGAAAGGAATACATAATTTGGAGTATCAAGGCATAATAATGAACATTGAGTATTAGGTATCATGCATTTTTAATGTCATGCGTTTAGGATATTGATATAGTGGCCCAAATTAACAGGAGGATAATCCGTCTAGTGTATTCTAACATGTTTAATACATGAGTAAGAATGAATGTGTATGTTTTGGTTTCAAGGGATTTCAGATCGGGAGAAATGATATGGGGCTTTGAATCTGTTGGGGTATGTAAATAGAAAAATACTCTCATGGTGATGAATTTTCCTTTGGATTATAAGCCTTTTTGTGGGAAACATATATAGATCCATTAATTCATTGTGTGTATAGTCTAACAAAGGTGTCCAAAATACATTATCCTTCCATTATCGATGGTCTAGGAGGTATCTAAGGAATTAAAACCACTCAAAGAATATATTTTGATGGATGTAGAGGATTGGTTTGGGAATATTAAAAAAACTCAGGTTGTGATTATCTGTGGAATCATGAGTCACTCCACACAGACCTGACCTATATGTGGGTGGGAAATTTTGATTCCCTTGTTAGAACGGGGCCAGTTTTGAAGATACAGGTGTCTCAAAATCATACTCCTTGCATATTTTTGGTTCTTATGTAGAGAGTGGAGAATTTTTATTCCTATATTAGGGTCGGACCAACATTTAGAGATCTGGATGTCCCAAAATTAGGATCCTTTCATTAGTGTGGTGTTTACATGGGGTTGGGTAATTTTAGCTATATTTGGGATACCTTGTAGTTTTATTACACACAGTTGGGACTTTTGGTTCTCTTTAATATGGAAAAGAACCACAACATGCCTATTAAGGTCATGCAACCCGAACCAACCATTGGGGATGGATTGGACCTGGCTCTCTGTGGGATCCCTCACCGAACTCCCAAATCTCACATTGGTCATGCCTAGTGTGATAAAAAGGGTAAATAAGGGTTTCAATTATCCTACATGGGATGACCTAATAAAATAAAGGATCATTATACACTCGGGGTGATATTGTGCAATTTATCATTGTGCAGTTGGGATGTTTCATCATACAGTTTAATGGAATATGATAAGGACCATTTATACTTAGTTTAACATCATGTGTAAATTACATAAGTGATCCAATTTGAAAGTTGAACTTCTGATTATTCTTGAGACAAACCTGTTAATAGGGTATGTTTGGGAGCATTCCACTTTGACCTAGTCTGCATGCAGAAAGGACTCATTTTTTGTTTGTATGTGATCTATGGCTGGATCTGAGGTATAGGATCTAGGTATTACTATATATCCCATTGGATAATATATATCACCCCACACATAGTTACTTATAGAAAGTATTATGTGTATGTCTGGACCTTATATATGGATATGGATTTTTTTCATTTAGGGGTGGATGGGATAGGATGATATTAAAGGAATCTCAATGTATCCTATGAGGGAAATAATCAATCTAAACATATTTCTAAGATATAGAATGTAGGTGAACAATTCCATAGGTAAAGCCCTCTCAGGTGAAAATATTTTGGGGCCATGCAGTTTATCATCACGCAGTGAGGATTTTGATGGATCGACATGAATGAGATAGACGTGTTGGGTCCATGAATTTTTTAAGTCTTATTAAAAAGACTTTTTCTGCATCGTTTAACGTTGTGTTGCAGAGACAAAATGTCTGATAAGGGTCATGAATAAATATGGTATAATCAGGCTGGGATATTCTAACATGCCCCGAAGATAAGGGGGGAAGAATGTATAAACCATGATCCCAAGTACCCTTGGATCAGGAGGAATGATACGTGTATTGGGAGCCTTTAGGTGTACAGATTTAGGAAAAGTCTCTCATGAGGACGAATTTTCATTTGATTGATAAGCTTTTTCTATATGAAACTTATACAGAGCTGTCTGGGCATTATGAAAATAGTGAAACAATGGTGTTTGTAAGATACTGACCTTCTATTTTTGATGTTCATTAATTCTTTTGTTGATCTAAAATTTATTATGTTATGGAGTTTGATGGATGAAAAGGGAATGTTTTGGTACATAGGGAATTCACAGACCATGATTAGTTCTTATAAATGGGATCCCCTGCATGAATATGACTTATATGTGAAGGGATCACGATTCATTGAAAATCCTTTACTGTGGGAATCAAGGTTTATAATCTCCTTTCAGACATTTCATTTTCATGTAGGGGTGGGGGACATTTTTATTTTCCCATTTTATGCGGCTGGACATAGGATTGTATATTTGGGAATCACTACGTATCTCAGTATACTAATAATCAAGCCACACGTAGTTATTTGGGTATAGTGCAGTTTAATGTAGTGCATTTAGGACATAGGAATGCATTTTTACATCTTGTGGTAAGGACTTGGGCCATTCAGTTTTACATATTTTAGTTAGGACTTAGGCCATGCAGTTTTATGTCTTTTAGTAAGGAATCAGGCTTATATTGAGTTGATATATTTTTCAAGTACCCTCTGCTGAAACTTATAATCCCATGTGAGTGACACTCAGTAGTAAATATGGGATGAAAAATAATTATTCTTCCTCACATGGGGGGATTTTAAAAGATGTGATCATTTTTTTTTCAGGAATATTTTGTCGCAACTAGGCCCATGTTTGATGACCTGGGTGATACTTACAAACACTATGTCGATTGGAATCAATATGAATACAGCTCTATGGATTTCCTTGCACAAGTCAGACCCATATTCAAGGGAATAACATTTTGATCTGGTGTAATATGGGCCCAAGGATGTGAAATTCAAGTGTCACTACATATCTCATGAGGAAAAGAATCAAGCCACATGAAGTTCTAAAATGTATGTTCTCTACAATGTTCTAACACATGCGTAGAGAGGGGGATTCTGTTTTTTAGGTAGTATATGGGACAAGATATAGGATTTAGGCATCACTGTGTATTCTTATAGTGAAGTAATCAATCCATAAATAGTTATAAAAGTAACTTCTCTATATAAGATTGATCCATATGTAGGGGAAAGGGGCATATTTATTTTGGTAGTGGCTCAGTAAATAGGTATGATCCGAGAATCACTATGTATCCTGAGAGGGAAGGAATCAAGATTCACATATTTATAGGGATCCTTATGCTAGTCGATTCCATGCACTGGGAGGGGGAATTTTTAACTTTTTTGTTTTTTTTTATGAGCGCGTAGTGTACCTTTACACTTTTCTATATAGAGAAAGTCATTTATCACCATTTCTAAGCTCATGTCAACTATGATCTATGTGAGAAACAAAGAATATAAAGGATTTCCCCTTACAAGATAGAGGTAGTTATAGGTACCATAGAGGAATTTTGTAAAGTGTGATGGATGTACAAAGACCTCGGATCAAGGAATATCTACGTATCCCATTTCTATATTGGAATCAATTCATATGTAGTTCTGTGAGGAGAAATCTTCATGTAGTTTTGGACCATACACAAGGAGGGGGTGCATCTTTGTTTGGTAGTGGGTGGTGGATGAGCCTGGGATAGGTATTACTATTTATCCTATATATATAGGAATAAAGCCGCATGTATTTCTTGAAGAGAGGGCTCCCATGAGGATCTGGCACTCACATGGGACACTTATATGGAAGTTAGGGAATCTTAATTTTCTCCAGCATAGATCTGACTTATCTATCGCGAATCATTATCTTGAATAGAATGGACCATGTATAGTTTAACAACTTTTATTTGGGATAAAAGATGACATTAATTTTAATGTCATGTAGTTAGGAAATTTTATCAGGCAGTTTAACTTCATGAGATTTGGAAACATCATCATGCAGTTTAATGTCATGCAATTAGGATGAAGGTGATGGGTAGTTCAATATCATGCATCATGGATGTACATGGTGCTATATAGTTTAAAATTGTGTAGTTAATATGAAGATCATATAATTACACAATGTATTTATTTAGGGACCTCGCATTGGTGGGATTTATGGTGAGCTATTTATCCATTGAAATTAAGGAATATGCTCTGTTATATTAGACCTTGTGTATGATATATGGTCCTTGCTATTTTAGATCCAATTCTAGAGGTTTTATTTTGAGTATCCTCATATTTTTGAGGGCTAATATCATTTATCTGTCTAGGAATGACCAAAGGCATACCATTTTGTTGAAGGCATGTGCGATCTGGTTTTGGTAGACTTCTAAATGGTGAAGAATGAGAAATAGTTTCTCATCCAATTACTCCAACTCATTGAGTCATTTTTTATAATTCTCATCTATGGATAGTTGATCACAGAGGTCAATTTAGAGTGATGGTTGTTGAACTTCAGGGGGAAGAAATACCTACATCCCATATACTAATGAATATACGGTTTCATGAGTGTGGATGCGAGTCATGGTTTGGTAAGCCCACAAATCATAGAAGAGTATATATGGACATGATTTCTTATTGATGTGTACCATCTTCTATAGTATATTGGATAGGGTCTTGATTAAGGTCTCTATCAGTCCAATAGATGCTCTATAGTAGTAGGAAGAATGGTTGGACCTCATTCTATACTCTTGATATAGCTTTCTGAATTAAACAAAGCTGAAATTTGTGAAATTTTTCATCAGTTTTGTATGAGCGGCACTAAATATTTTGAAGATGTTGGCTTTCACAAATATATAAATCCATCTTTCCCCAACCATTTTAAGGGGTATAGACTTTTCCCCTTTATAAAATAATTCGGTTTCTATGTTGATAAACCTGAATTTTATATCCATAGTTGGAGGATATGGCCCCACAATGTCCATTCCCCATTTGGAAAATGGAAAGGAGTACTTGGATGTGTTAAGTAACTCTAGGGGGTGGTGGAAAAAAGTAGAATTAACTTGATCGGGATATAATTTCATAGTGAATTATTCACAATCATGTGTCACAGTGGGCCAATAGTATCCAAGCCTCTAAATTTTTCGAGGGTTCTTGGATGCTAATTGATGTGCTCCATAAGTTTTGACTTGTACTTATTTTATGACAGTGGTGATATCTTCTCCATGAATTCACATGAGAAGTATCTCATCATGTCCTCCCTTGTAAAGGACCTTTTTCTAGTTTTTTATCTTACATCATGAAGTTGTTGGACCATCTTCATATTTTCTTCCTTACATCCCTATCTAGTGGGTGTTCTCCTATTTGAAGTTAATTTTCATTTAGAGTCATCTAGTCAACGGTATGACTATAAGTTATAGTTACAGGACTAATCTCATTTATTTTTACCATTTTAATATGAACGAATGGCATGACTATCCAATGATGGGAAATAATGATAGCTGGTTCGTTCTGATCAGGGTCATACGGAGCTCTAACTTCATTGGATAATTCAACAACTGGTACATTTTGTAACCAGGGGACATAAGTGAATGTCAGATATGATGATTATTGATCCATCAGTTCTCAAAATGGTTCATTTAATGGATTATATCCTCTTTCTTGATAGCATAATCACCATTGATTTTCTTTATTAACTATTTGGAATATCCTTTTATCTTTAGGTGTTCAACTTGTACTTAAATTTCTTGCTCCAGGCCTACAATAAGGGAATGATATTATGATTTATTGTTTGTGCACCCCTCTGACAGTTGGAAGGAATAGGGAAGGACTTACTTTTCTAGGTATATGATTATGAATCCCAAACCCACTTTGTTGCGTCTGGGTTACTCCATCCTTCTTCTTTTCAGGCTTTAGGATATAATGCTGAAGTGAATTTCCAACATCGATGAGTCCTCGTGAACAAAGAACACTTCTAGATCTGTTCGTTCAACATCCAACTGGGTTACCTCTATTGAGGGATTCTATACTAGGAAATATTCTAATTCCTAGTTGTTAACAACATTCTATGATATGAATTGTATGTCAAATTATTGCAGGATGCCGCCCACCATGACAGACACCCAGTCAACATTGGATGGTTGAGAATATACTTGAGTGTGTTGCTATATGAGAATAAATGTATTTCGTGGTGTTGTAGGTAATTCCTCATATTTTTTACTATACTTATAAAAGATAGGCATATATTCTGGATGTTTTAATAATGATTATTAGCATCAATCAAGTTTCGACTGAGATAACAGATATTATTGCCACTACTGACATCATTCTTTTATACAAAGAAGATGCATAGGGATCACTCCATGGTAGTCACATATATAATAAGTGTTCTTCCTTAGATAGGTGGAATCAGTAGTGGTGGTATTAATAGATATATCTTGATATTTTCAAATACATCCAAACAATCATATGTTCATTTATATTCTGCCCCTTTTATCATAAACCTAGTAAATGGAAAACATTATCCTATGAGGTTGTTTATAAAGTATCAAAATTAGCCTAGGTTTCCTTGGAGTCCTATGAACATAGTAAATTTGTGATCATGTGAAATGACAAGGATTGATTTTTTCTTCTCATGATTGACATGGATGCCAAGATGGTGCACGATGAAGCTGATAAATTTACCTAAGGTGATGCTGAAATCACATTTCAGTGGGATCATTTTCAAGCTGTGTAGTCATAGTTTGTTGAAGACTATTTCAAGATATAACCATGAGTTTAAATGCTATCATGACTTAACCACCAAATCATCCATATAACATTTGAAAAATCTTCCAAGGAAGGGTTTGAAAATGAGGTGTGTTGCATGTTGATATGTGGCACTGACATTTTTCAATCCAAAGGGATTTAACTTGATGTAAAATAATCCCTGGAGGACTTGAAGGAAGTGGATTCTTCATCTACATAGTCCATTTAGATATGGTTATATCCTAAATATCCATCCATGAATGATAGATCCTTGTGTTCAGTAGTTGGATCGATCAGCAATTCTATGATTGGGACTGATAAATCATCTTTCAAGTAGTGCTGATTAAGACCCACAAAATTGATACAGACTCAGATTTGACCACTTTTCATCATGATGGGAACAATTTTTTCCATCCATATGTGATATTGGACCTTCTTAATGATTTTAGATATGATTTTCTTGTCGAATTTAGCCTCTATTTTGGAAGCACGTGTCGGGTGACTCATTCTGGTGGCTTTCTTGAAACCATGATGGTCTTTTGGTCATCCTATGTGGGGAGTGTCCAACTCAGGATCAAGACATGGAATTTCCATATAGTTCTATGAGAAAACATCTAGATTATTCTTTAGGAAGGAAGTATAAATCTATTTCTCTTTTGAATACATGGTCTCACTAATCCGAGTGGGTCGTGGGTCTTCATCAATACCCAAGTTTGTTTCCCTAAGTTCATCAATGGTGGTAGAGACACATTCCGTGAATAATGGAGGAGAATATCTAATATATTAATTCTCCTCCTTTTATCCATCCTTTTCAACCTCTAATATCTCTAATAATTTGGAAATGATTATTGTGATAATCTCTTCAGAATTGGGAGAGGAATCACAATCCTAGTATTTAGAGGTTTAAGTAGCTTCTTATATCTCGACTGACTGCAGGGAATTATCTGGAGAAGCTGGAGTTGAAGGTGGAAGAGTTTCATTGCATTCATTTGGTAGAAAGGCATCCCGGTTTTCTGTTTTACTTGAGGTAGTAACTACATGTATCCCTAAATATGGGTTAAGGTTATTTTAATTTGATCCCTCACCATCATACAGGATGTTAGTGCATTTTTAAACACTGTTGGACTCGACTATCATGACTAAAATCATGAATATGGTCGAATACACATTTGAATTTTGAATTATTCACTCCATATGATTGATTTGAAGTATGTACTCTTTATTGAGTTTCCTAAGAGGGTTGGTGGGTGCCACCTCTATTTCATTTGGAGTGGTGACTCAACCAATCCCATATTTTGAATGTTGTTTTCCTTTTATATCATAGAATCCTTTGTCGATGTAGCATGACTCACAAGAATAAAATGAGTCCTTATCAGCCTAAAATTTCCCACTCTATCCATTAATGATATACTTGATGCACTGATGGCATGATGAGGGATTTGATGCATGCTAATGTAGTCAGGTACTTCTTATTATCACATTGAAGGTTGTGTTTTGTCAGACCACCAGAAATTCTGAGTTAACAATAAGTTATCCAAGCAAAGTTTTAATCATTATTGGCCTAATGGATTCTCAATTTTTATCATAACCCAATAGGGTTGTGGTGTAGGGCACCTGATTTTCCTCATTTTAGGACAACTGGTGAATTATCCATAGTGGAATGGGATTAACTCTAGATCTATTGTCAATGAATACTTTTCAAATATCTATATAGTTTATCTTACCATAAATGTACGTGGGTTTTATGTGTCATTAAATAACAACATATTCATCTTGATCTGTAAATGAGATGACAACATGGAATTTTTCATGACCGATCTCGGTCTGATAGATTTTAGTAGTGACTACTTTGGCTTCAAACTCATTAGGGATAAGTAGAGCATCGATGAGTGCTTCCATGAGGTCTGCTGAAAGATTTAGTGCATCTAGTATTGATAGATTGGATAGTAATGACTCTAAATGTTTCAAGATTTAATATTTTTCTCTAATGTTTAGTGATTCCCAAATTAGGGATGCTCTACCACATGTTCCTTGTGGACTTGATCAAATGATGTAGATAGACCTACCCTAGAATCAAGAGTTGGTGGTGCTTCTATACTTTGAGAATTTGGCTTGATAGGTCTCCATGTATGTTGTAGGTGATCAGACATCCATTATTCTTCTGATGGATACTCCAAGATGATCATACTAGAGTTTCTTTCGATGGGGGCAGTGAAACATTCATGTTCATGCTAGGTCCATTGAAGGGATCTTCCAGGAGTTTCTGTATCATTGAAGGTTTGAGAAGAAGTGTGGCCCAAAATTTAGTTTTTTTCATGGCTACATCTACCTGGGTAACTTTTTCTTCAACAGCCACTTCTGGTGACACCTCCAGTAGATTCAGGGAACTCAGTTTCATATCCATACTCATCATCAGATATGGGATCTACTAATTGAATGAAATTTTTGGAGCCAAAGATCTGTTCCTCATCTAAAGATGACTTTTTCTAATCGGCTTCTTCCACTAATGTTCTTTATTGAGTCCATTCCCATTATTCTATTTGGAAGGGTTAAAATCATATCTTCAAATCTATTGGCATGAAATATAAGAGTTTCAAATACATCTTTTTCCTTTTTGGATATTATCCTTCTTTCACTTGATCGTCTCACCCCTTGAAAGATCATGTGGCTGAGGTTCTATGTTGTGCCACATCATGATCTATTGGGGGCATAGTTAGTTGCTTAAATTGTGCTTGGAGTACACCATGGGATCATTTGACTATTTACCAACTCATCCAATGATAAAAATTATTCTTTTTTTATTCTGATAACTTTTTTACATTCACCTTCTTCATTAGGGTCGGTGGTGGAAACATATGCCACTTGTGCTGGTGGTTGTCCCAATTTGACATTTCCAGAATCTATACACCTTTTCAAGAGTTCCATGAATAAGAAACATTCCTAGATGGATTTTCCAAGAATCTGGTGGTGGGGTCAATAATTTGACTTATCATTGAGAACTGATTCATCTTCCTTCTTCATCCCTAGTAGTTGAAGCAAGTTTCAATTCATGGATGTTACAAAGTATCCATGAACTTAATCATCTCGAAACAAATACACTTTATTTCTTAACACCTAAAATTGGTTTCTTATGGGTCCCCTTAAATCATCTTGTTGATGTGGGGGTGGATGTTGATGTCTAGGGGGTCCATCATGGTTTGGTGTGGGCCTGAGAGCTGTAGCTGGTGTTTGGGTGGCTTAAGCATAATGCAAGACACTTCAGCTCTCCACACACTTTTACCTAGGGAAGATGGGGCCACTTGGGACTTGAGCTTAGTCTATTGCAAGGAATATTGTATTATATACCAAAATGAATAAAAATCATGGAACCCACTTGTATACTTCTCCTGGATTATGGGTGTTCTCATCTCATCACAGAGATTATCTATGCAGATGGAATGCATCTCATATTGTGGGAGAGGCTGGTTTAGGTAGTAGGTAAGAACATTCCATCTAGTAGTGAAGTTTGAAACACTTTTTTTCTCTAACTATATTTAATTCACAAGGTTTATAACTATTTTTTCTGAAACATTGTACTGAAATGGAAGAGGCATTTCCACTGGAGGTCCTCCCAACCTGTTATTTAATTGGCTAGTAAGTCGGTATACAACACATAGGCTGAACCTTGTAGGGTGCGCATGAAACATATATGTTTCACTACTTATTAATGTTCTGAAGTTATAATGATGGGATCACAATATGATTAGTAGTGCATTAGATGTTTCTTCAGTTCCCCTGGTCCATTGAACGATGGAAATATGGGTTTCCAAAAATTTGGTGGTGATGAGATGTTCCTCACCTAATTGAGGAAAGACCTCTATTTCGGTTTTATCAGAGTGTGTCATCCTTCCATGAGTTTAAAACAAGTATTCAATGACTCGATTGTATTTTTGAGACCTTGATACATGTACTATTGAACCGGATCATGACTAGGAACTGTAGGGGGCAGAATTGGATGTGTCTGTAATACTAGAACTTGAGGTGGATACCCAACTGTGGTAATACTTTGTGGATTATCTTGAATATATTTTGGCTTCTTCCATAAAAGAGTAAAATATTGATATCCTTCTGGGATTGGGTTCAAGTAGACTGATGGTCCCGACGCTACCTTGAACTATATTTATGTTCTATAATCATATGTTAGGATGATACCTAGTGATAGAGGAACCTATGTTGGAAGTGTTTTCTGATGATATACTTGAGGAACATATTAGGTAGGATGGAACTCTTGTATCATATCAGTATGGATTCTCCATATCTCTATCATTTCCTCCTCTTTCCAAGAAACTTTATCCTTGAATATCAAGGACATGTTCCCATTTTGAAGTGGAGCTGGGTTGTATGAAACCTTTTTTTTGTTCTTCTGGTTGTTAGGGATTATTATGGGAGGTATTTAGGGATTGACTGATGGAGCACACAGATTTAGGGTGGTCCATTGGTTCCCGGTACACACACCTTCATGCTCAGTGTTGACCACCTCTATAAGTGAACCACCTTCTCTTGCATCCTCCTCAATATTTTTATAATACTCAGTGAGTTTCTTGGGATTGAAATCCTTGAAGTTTACCAATGCATACCGCATTGGGGGTGGCATACAAGATGATGAATGGTAGGAGAGATTCTTCCTTCATTTGTTGGATCTTCTCCTTCCATTCTAGGTTTCCCTTTGAGTTTATTGTTTAAGTATTAATAAAAGATATCCTTGGATTGGAATGGTTAAGCATGTCCTTTATGGGGGATATGAATCACAATGTGGGGCCAATTGGGTAACCCCTCCATTCATTATTCACACTAAGAGACAAAAGACTGATTGTTTTTGGTCATGTTTTTGAGGTAAAAATTCCCACAACCTCGTGGGCTGGGGTTGCTCCCATTTCATTGCTATTATACCTAGGAATAAATTTTTTAGTCTTATTGGGGTGTTTTGTGTTAAAAATTCTCTCATTCCTCTAGTTTGGGGTTGATCCAGTATTGCGATAGTTGCTGTTATTATTGCCTCTTTATTGTTCTCACTCATTCCCATGTGAGGGTGACCATGATATGGTGTCAGGTCTGCACATGAATTTATTTATTCTGAGTACATGATAAGTCCTTGTTGATTGGATTCCCTTTGGTGATATGTCTACTAAATGATCTCGATGTTCTATTTCTGGAGCTTCTCGATGGATTTCTTTCATCTTGCATGATTATTTTGGGACTTACTCGAGGACAGTTCATACTGAGAATGCCTTCTTCCATGAACTAGTATTTCATTTGATTTCCATCTAGGGATAATGAAATTTCATGATTATATATCTAGTGGGAACTACTAGATAGGGCATGGGGTGAATTGTAATGTTCCATGTTCGCCTCATCCTTGGATATGAACATTGGACGGTGCATGACCTATGAGACAATGCAACTTGTGCAACACATTGAAATAGAATGGTTCAATGTATTTCTTCTCCCTCTATGATTGTGGCCATTGGGCATATGGAAGGTCTTGTAGGTCAATATAGAGGTGGATATCTCACAATATATTGACATGATATGTGTACCCATCATAGGGACTTAACATTACATTCAACTATAGGAGAGCCATCAAGACATTGAGGTGAATGTTATACATGCATTCTTCTGATAACTCTCTTAGTATTCTGAAATGAGATGTGGCTATGGGACAATACATCATTGGTGTCTCATCCCTATATAGTTGTCTTCTCACAAACAATATAAATTGTTGTTATTTTTCTAGGGACTCCCCTTCTTGATCTGCCTAGTTTGACTACTTATTAGAGATTTTGTTCCAAATAGTGGGTCTAGTAGGAGCTTCATTGTTGTGAGAGCAACACTGGGGTGGCATAGAGGATGATCATGGACACATACCATCCTATGGTTGAGAAATAATGTTTCTCGTCATATATAGAGTTTCTAACATTTTTGGCTCCATATTTTTGAGCACCTCAACATATGAGGGCTTCCTCGTATTTGGTTTGGTGAGGGAAGGACCTTCCTACCCATGTGGATATTGAATGTGGGGAGGAACTTTGTAGATGGTGTTACAATGGAGTGGGATACCATTTTATATTACATTCCAACAATAAGTAGTTTCCCTATATTGCATACCCTAGGAGGATCTTTAGGCCAGACTGTAGCAAGGGGAGGGCCATCTTTGTGCTTGATGTCATTAATAAGGGGACCTTCGCAGTGACTTCCGTTATAGTGATGACTACCATCATAACTTGATATCTAGTTGTAGGGAGAATATATGAAACATAAATGATGGGGAGGACCTTAATGGTTCACTATAATGAAGGGATGGCCCTCTCATTACCTGATGTCACTGCAGGGAGGGAATTCGCAGTGACTTTTATCATAGTGAGGACTATTATCATAGCTGAACATCCGACTATAGGGAAAATAATATCTGAAACATATATGCTAGAGAGGAACATGATGGCATATGACAATTAGGGGAGGACCTTCTTACTATTTTATCATCTGTTTAGTGGTATGGATACCCCAAACACGCATCAGTATATTTTTTTTCATGATCAATCATTTTTGGCATATAGAGTAATCCCCCAATGGGTGTAGGGGGTGACCTTTAGAGATATTGGTAGCATCATTATGGGGAGGAACATCATAACTTACTATCACTAACATAATTTGGTAATGGGTCAATCAGATCAAGGGCCTATATTGATAGATTTATTATGACATTAAGAACTCCAGCTTCCATTAGAGCAGAATTGTGAGTATTCTCTTCATTTTATAGTTTTCTTTGGCACATTTAATTTATAGACGCTCTCTTGTGGTAAAATCGCAATGCCTATTATTATTAATGGATTTCATGTGATATTCCCTATTTTTTTGGTTCCCACAAATTATCTAGGATATACTGACAAGCATCATGAGATTTGGAATGGGTATATTCCTGCCTTGGAGTGGCCACCACGTTTGAATGGTGTCTCCAAGATGGAATGGGTATTTGTTTCTCGATCCAGTTGTCCTTTTATCATAGAATATGGATATAAACACTCTTGGATTAGAGTAGAGAAGTAGGTATAATCCAAAGTGACTATTGGGTTTTTTAGATAAGTCACCCCACTCAGGGAGACCAGGAAATGGTCCCAGCTCTTTTCCATTGCTGAAAATGCAATTACATCTTGACAGGTTTTCAGAATATGATTTGGAATTTATTTCTGATCATACATCATTTCATGGATGTGCTGAGATATGTATTTGGATGGAAAGGGTATAAATTCTCATTCTGATGTGAGTGTAAGAGTTTCTTCCATCTTCAGTTCTACATGTGTTTTTAATGGGTACTGGCTGTTTCCTTGTGTTAGGTTAGAGGAACAATTATGCTCTTGACTTGTAGCTAGGATATACTAGCTTCATTATCCAGTTTCCACTATATTTTGTTAGTGGGATTTATACTTGCGAGTAGTAATTTGAGTTTGATCATTTTTCCACTATATTTGTCTTACATGTTTGATATACATCTACAAAAAATTTACACTTCTTATATTTTCTTACCACTACATTTGACTGGTGGGATTTTTTTGGTAGAAAGGAATTTGTATCTTCCTATTGATTGCTATTGTATTTGACTGGTGGGATTCATATGCATTGGCAGTATTATATGACTTCCCGTTATTTGTCACCCTATTTGTATTATAGGCTTGGGGTGTGTCAATAGTAATTTTTGTCTTCTTGTAGCTCGTTACCATACTATTTGGATGATAGGCTTCTTGCACATCGGTTGGGATTTACATCGTCCTATAATTGTCTGCACAATCTGTATGTTGTGACTTGTGATAATTGGCAGGAAGTTGAACTAACTCATATCGTGACACTGTGTATACATGGTGGGATTCAAAAGAATGAGTGTTAATATGTGTCGAATCATAGTTTTCTGTAATTTTTCTGTGGTGAGCTTCAGAAGAGGTGGGAGAGTTTTATGTCTTCCCATGGTATGACTCCATGTTTTTACCATGGATCTCCTCCTCAGTTACTATGGTAATGATCTTCTATTGAATGTATATTTTACTTCCTCGATAGGCTTCTCAAGCGGGTCTTGTATATTAGACTTTAGTAAGAGCCCTAGTTGTGGTATCCTCCTACGAACAAGGATCTTATGTTGCACTACGTTGGTGGTGGAATCTTCTGGTAAGGTTCTGCGGGTATGACCTCTTTACAGTTGGGATGAAATTGTCAGTATCAACATCATCTACCTCTATAAGATAAGGGAAGTGATTTTTTTCACGTTCTGTATACAGGCTCCCAAAATAAATATAGAAATAAAGTGGATCCCCCTGGTTCTAGAGTGTTGAATGCGGATAAAGAGGCAGCTGGAAAACTTTCACCAATTGGAGGGCATGTCTTGCATCCTTCACCATGTGGAGTGTACCATTTTGATAGTACTCCTTGATCTGCATATTTGAAGCCCAGTTATGAAAATTTTGGGTTGTCAATGGAGTCATGTTCTAGGTTGTAGACCTTTCGTCTAGTACGGTTGATGACACATATGTTTGATTAAGTTTTTGGACACCGTTGTATTGAAGGTAGCTCTGGGAATCATCTACAATATATATATGACAATTAAAATCAACAAAACCCCCATCAAGGTATAATCTCATGATATCATGTATAATGGATGATGTTTCTTGGACCTCTTCCGTTTTAATGCAAAAGGGGATTGAGGTAGGGTAACCAGCCACATTGGTGAAGGATTCACATTGGGTTCACCATTTTTGTTTCTACTTGACATCTGTAATTTCCTATTATCGACCTGAGGTGGCATCGCATGCATGGAACAAAATGTTCAGATAGGTGTTGTGTAGTATGTCCTTTATTTTATCTTAGGAAGGTGGTATCAAAAATAAGTGTTTCACATCAAACTCATCATTTTTGTTTCAGCCCAAAGTATGATGGGTCCTAGCATGTGATTGCATGGGTTAAGTGTTTGTACAGTTGTCCCACATCAGATATGATGTCCTAGGATGGTCTTCAAAAGGTTTATTTTCAAAGCCAAAAACACCCAAAAACCCTTTTATCCATGATTCAAGGATATACATTCCAATGGCAGGAACTCATTGGATTATTTGTCCAAAGATACTTAAGAACTCCATTGGTCAAGGGGATGCGATCTCTGGATCATCACACCCTTTTGGGGAGAATTATTTCCTATTGTGGGACACTCTTATAGATTTAAAAAATGTTCATATGTTCTTGTATCCTTGGTTATTTCTCAATAATGTGTCCATGGAATACCCCTGGGTCTCAAGATCATATAGGGATATATATGGGTTGGGAATTTCTAAGACAACTCTAGCTTAAGCCATGTGATGACACACTCTGGAGTTCATTGTCATCAAGATGAGATGAGATTTGTTTCGATATTAGGATTGAACCCAGAAAAAAAAAATCTACATATCCTCGCAATAGGAATCAAAATCCACATTGTTTAGAACCATTTAAGAAGGAACATCACTTTTTATGGTCTTGTGACAAGGACCCTTCTGTGCAGTTTGACATCATGCATCAAGGACTTATATAAAAAAGGATCCTAGTCAAGGTTTGGTGTGGGACTTATTACAAAGAATCCTAGAATGACTAAGAGAGATATGGTCTCCTGGGTGGATATGACCATAACAGGGATATGGCCCAAAGAACATTAAGAAAATATGGGTGTCATTTTGGACCTTTGGGAGTATTCTTACATATCCCAGTTGGTTGGGAATCAAATCCCTTTTAGTTTGGTTTGGCATAGGACTCACACCCTCATAGAAGCCCAAAAAGGGGGCCTGATGTGGGGATTACATCAATGGAGAAGAACCTTTTTTAGCAGGAGTTGGGACTTATGCCTTACAGAGGCCTTGATTAATTGGTGGTCATGATTGGGGTTAACCCTTTACTAGGATAATGTTTTGAGATCTCCCCTTAGATAAGAATCATAAGTATCCTATTTGGGGAAAGAATCATATTTCTCATAGTTCAATTTGTGTCGGGACATACACCCTAAAGGAATCCCATAAAGGGACATGATGTGGGGATTATATCAGTTGAGAAGGCTCTTTTTAGCCGAAGTTGGGACTTACACGTTAAATAAGGCTTTAATGAATTGGGTTTAATGATTAATATTAACCATTGAGTAGAATACCATTTTTGATCAGGCCTTATACATGACACCTACATATTCTGTTTGGGGAAGGAATCGAAGTTTTCGTAGTTAAATTACGAAAGTGGATTGTGTGTGTGATGTGATCATACCTAGACTCTAAGACCACATGAGTCATGATTGGTGTGAGAAACAAGATGATGTAAAAAATTAAACAAGCCACACATGTTCACTTCTACTCTAGTGGAAAAGGGGGATAATTATGGTAGAAGAGGTTGGGGTGAGAGAACCACCTCTTATGATCAAAGGGGCTTACTCTAATAAGAATGACCTGAAAATTGTTCTGGTAAAGGAGAGGAATGTTACTTCTCATAAGAAGGAAAAAATTGTGTTATTTACCTTGTATATCACTAACCCCCATCAATGGTAAATGCTATTTATTACCCTATATCCCTAGAACGGGTGGTCACATTGGTATCTTAAGGTTTTACCCTGGGTTACTGTTGGAATGTAAACTTATGGACATTTTAAGGTTCTGCATTGTTGCATGGATTACCTACATTACTCTACTTACTATGGGTATGTAAACTCAAAAGGGTGTGTTGATGCATCTTATGGTTCTATCATACATGTCTAGTGGCTTTGGATGGGGATTTGTTCTAATGCCAATGTACTACTTTGTGGAGGTACTCTATGAGGTGATAAAAATGGAAGGAAATGAATGGATATAAAGGGTGGAACACTCTATGTTACCCCATTCCACTTATCATTTATTCATATAGGATGGGGTATCCCTCACATATCCTATTGTTGTGTAGGTGGAGAATCTGCCCGTGTACCGAAGTGGTATGTGGACCTTGATGTGGTCCATGTATTGTGGTTGTTTGCATCCCCATGTTCCCTCCACATAGCATGGTTCTTTGTAGTGTGGTATTCCATCCACATAGTGGGACTCTATGTGGGGCAGGGTTTCATCTGTATGGAGATGCACTATATAGAACATTGGATTGATTAAGGGGAATTGTTTTTATGGTTCATGGTAAGTTTATTCGCTATCAGGATATGTTTCATGGTTTTCCAATTATGTATGCGGTTATCCGATAAATATTATGTTTTCTTATTTTAGGGTATGTATCCATCTATACCTACAAAAAATCATAAAAAACCATCTTTTTGGTACTTTATTTATCCATGTCTATGAAGCTTCAAAATCTATTTTCCTCAAGTCTCCCCCCATCTCCATCCTTAGATATTTCATCTGATCGATCCTCCTTATATGGATCCCTTGGTATCCATTTATAGGGTATCATGGAATCTAGATCTATGGGTCACATGACACCTTTTTACGAATCCCATGGGGAAATCACTTGTCCCATTGAGGACTTAATCAATAGAGGCCCATGGGTTTGTGGTTCATAGCGGTGGAAATCGCTACCTCAATTCTGCAAATGACTTATTCTCATTCGAGTGAGACCTCTAGGATTTCCTCACCTGTAAATAACTTAGTTCATGAGGATGGTATATAGGGGACAATTGTTTCCACATCAATTCCACAAATTAGGTTGTTTTGGGGTTGTATGAGAAGTGGATTTTTCTCCCTCCATTATTTTGATGACATGGTTCGTAGGAGCCAGTTTCGGCATATCTATTCCATTAATCACATGATTGATAGCTTCTTTGTGAGTTTAGGGACCACCATGTGAAGCGACGGTCCATGATAAACATTCAGTTCATGGTACCTACCATTACCTTTTCTAAATTTCTCTTCTTTTATATTCTTCTTCAAATTATTCATCCAATTCATTTTAATTCCTTTTGAAAAAATTATGGTAGTATTTACTTTCTCTTTACAAATCTTTAAGTACCCAAAATTCCCTTATGCTCATGATATGCTTATGTAATTATTGATATCTTCATTGTTTAGCATTACCAAGCATCTGATCTCACTGTTTTTATATGATTCCATTCACTAGGTTATGAATATAGGTATTATGTATGTATGTCTAAGAAGGGTTATACTTATGAAGTAATTTATTAGAGACTGTGTGGATATTTAATGAACCAATTTTTTATGTTTCCATGTTTCAAAATATACTAAACCAAAACAATTCTTATATTGATTGAAATGTTATATAATGAATATTCATCAATTAAGATGTAATATCTATGTAGAAAAATTATGGTCCATTATATTTTGTAACAGTAAAAGGTTTATTTACCCTATAGAAGTATGATGATAACACTTTAGTAAGAACCATTTGGATAAGTCTAATATAGGATAAAATCTGAATTATTTTATCATGAATGACATAGGTTAAACATATTGTTTCATAGAAGAAGGTTTCATGATTTGTATAACCTATAAATTATTTTTCAAAATTGCGAGGTTCCCCATAATTATTAATATTTCTCAAACTATTATTTTTGGTTATATTAAATGGATGGACCCTGAAGGAATCCTGATAATGTTTAATTTGATGGAAAATGAAATTATTTTCCCCCTATGAACAAAATTTTATAGGGGATGGAATTAAAAATCATGTTACAAATATCACACAAATTTTCCAAGTAAATAATCACATTTATCTTCAAATTAAAAAAGTTGGGAATAATATTTTATTGGGTCCTTAATGAGGTAACATCCACCTTATTTTAGTGATTCTAGTTATCCATTCCAATCAGAGTTAGTTTCCTAAGAGGGGGTGGTGGTGAATTGAGTACCCAATAAAATTTTTTATCCAAAACAAATGTAAATAAATCCCCAAAATAATTAAAACATCCTAGTTAATAAAAAAAGAAAATCAATATAAGTTCTGATATTTTAAAAGATCTCTCCAAGATTGATTAAGTCTCAGTTAAAAAAATATATGAATATTACATTAACTTTTTAAATAAATTTACTTAATAAAAACCTTATATAAACACTAATAAAGACTAACTATCACATTTTTTTACTTACATATTAAAAAATTTTAATTTAATGTTTTGAAATAAAAAAAACAAAGTGGAATAAATACAATAGGTTTAGTATTATATAGAGACATAATACTATCCACATGGAAATAAACTTCTTCCAAGAAGATTATATAAAATAATATTTGATTCATAACCTGGATTGGTTATACAAAAGAAAAGTTGTCCAGGACACATTGGGACCTCTTTCACAACACTTGTGGGAATAAAATAATGACATACCAGACATGGACCTGTTTTACAACATTTTTGGAAAAAAAAAGATTAAGATAATATAAAAGATATCGAGTATATTCCAATTAAAAAAAAGAGACATTTTACATGTTTAATATATAGATTAACAACACACTGCTCCAAAATTAAAGATAATAAAAAATCATAAAAAATAAAATAAGTAATGAAGATATTGTAGCTCAATTTAATGTTTTTTAAATCATGTGGCTCTAGGAATGTAGTTCAAATAGGAACATGAGTCATTTTTCTGAAAATCATACTAAAAAGAGCATCATAATCTATATTTTTCATAAATTTAGTAAAAGGATCTATGCTTGTTCATTATACTCCCCATTATCACTATCATTTATAGGAATGATGCAGCATGTAATCTCTCAGCATGTGGCACACTTTAGGTTCATGAAATTTTCATTTTATCTCAATTCACATGTTTTTTAATTTCTATGTATGTATGATCTATATGTGTCTGCATGATGGATTCTATAACTTCATTTAACATAACTATAGAATATGAATCATTAGAATCCTCTGCTACTCAAACTGGGAAACTAACAAAAAAATTAATGCATCTCTACAACATATTAAAAACAATAATTAAAACAAATCTTGAGGTTGAATTTAATTATATATCCATTATAAGGATTCAAATCAAATTAATTAAATAATAATAGGGACTCCTTTTAATGTTGAAAAACTATGGAAGGTACTTGGGATGGAGTAGATTCATGGACAAAGATGAGTCATAATGAAGTTAGTTTATGTTCAATGGTGACTTATCTTAGTGGGAGGTCAATCCAACACATTGACAAATTTCCTTCCTAGTTGGGACTTGTTGCTGACGGTGGGCCTTTCCTGAAATTATCCAAATTTTTATGGATCACCTCTGACTGTAGGTGTTCTCCATACATTTCCAAACATCCATGGATCATATTCGATAATATTTTTTTCAACACTTATCCTGATTTACATTCTTACAGTGTCATATCCTCAATGGTAGCATGTCTGGCAGTGAGTAGAGTATGATGGTGATTCTTTCAAACACTTAGTAATTTTATCCCAATATTATTTATATTTTAAAATGATATCAAAAAAATATAACACTCATTAATAATATAATAATCATGATTTTTTAATTTTTAAAACAAGGGTTCCAATAGTATCCCCATTTTTGAAGATCACAAATCATGGAATTTTATAAACTATGGAATCAAAGGTAATGAAAACACACATGGTAATAAAATTAATTATATATTAAATATTATAAATTAAAATATTGTATTGAAGGAAGAAATTTAAACATATATGGCATCATAATGAATTTCATTATGAAATATATTAATTAAATTCCACTATATAAAGAAATATCTAAATTCTATAGAGTATTATCCCCCTTTTGGGATTTTTAAAAATAAAAAATAAAATAGCAATAAGAATATAATTTTCATTGAGAAAATCAATTGATATACCAAAAAAATTGAAAAAAAAATCATACAAAATCTTCTCTATAAAATACAAAAATTGGATAATCTCAAATCATTTTGGGATAAGTAGAAGTATCATCTGGTTATTTTTCCTTCCCATTTTCAGAAGCATAAGGGTTACCATTATAACCTATGATAAATATAGGAAATTATATATGAATAGAAGGCATAGAAGTATTCTCTTAGATAATTACTAGCCTGAGATGTTGAACTGCTTCTCTGGGAGTCAAACTGAAGGGATTGAAATGAGTAGAAAATGGTGGATTTTGATATCTGGTTACACCTGGTCTGAAAACCTCTAGAGAAGAAGTTGGATGGGTCATATAATAAGTAACTATTATGGATTCCTGATCCATAACTATAGTTCCAGAAACATTATGATAGGTCTTTATCCCATTTATGAAGTCCATAATAATATTTCCATTACATTCCATAGAACTAAAAATTTCATTCATTTCATCGATAAATAGCTTGAGAACTAGGGTCATCGCCTTCAACCAATTATCTTTATCATTTAAAGCCTTAGTAACTGGAGGCATCCTAATGTTCTTATATAGTAAAATGAAATTATAATTCATATCATGATTAGTATAAATCAGAGTCAGATAATACTTTATATCATTTATAATTGTCTCTCTATCAGTTTTCATTTACTTTATATACTATCTAGAAAAAATATGCTCATGCTCACTATTATTTCTTATTTTTCACAAACCTTCATGAGGTAGTTAAGGTACATCACTAAAAGCAACATGAATCTCTTCTCTAACTATATACTTGATCAAACAAACATAAAAATGTGTAGGTGGAGAACTTAATGAATAATACATGGGTCAAATATTCTCCATCCTCTCTAGAAACTCATCCCTTTAATGTAACCTCATCATATCCATTATATATAATGTAAAACTTATCTAATTTACTTACATCATGTTTTCTACTTTCACATCATGAATTTGAAACATCATTTTATGTTGGATGTGATTAATCAGATGCCCTAACAAATGTCTTGCATCATTCTCATTATGCTTGGTAACAAATGGAGGTTGATCATTCAACAAAAAACCAATATCAAAGAGAATACTCTCACTGAAGGATTACAATTTACCTCTGGTGACAACATCTACTAGTACTGGTGGAATTGTAGGCTCAGTTATGGATAGAAATACTCTCTAAACAGTAGGTGACACTTCAAACTCTGAGTCATTATCCACATCATAATAAATCCTCTACAACTCTCGTGTGATATCAATCTGATTAACCCATGATCTCTCATGATCCCTCATTTCTAAAATTTCTTGTTCACTAGGCTTTGGTGGTTTTCATCCATATATGAAATAGAGTACTATAGTCCAAGTTTGAAATGCCCTAAAAACTTATTCCATTCCCCAAGAATTGGGACTATCAAACTGATAGAAGACATACTATGATATTTATCTATAGTGGAGTCAGAAACTGTATAATCAATAATGGAAAGTAAAAAATTACATGGCTCAGTATTTCTCTACACATATATTGTTTGTTCAAAAAAAGAAACCTTAGAAATAGTGGCTTCACCTCTATCTTTTCATCCACTAACTAGTCAGAAAATTTCTGAATGTCATCATTAGGTTCACAATCAGTAGTATGATCAATAGGCTAACTATCCAGACTTGGGGATTCCTCCCCCTCAATAGATTCTTCCTATTCATATCTATATGTTCTATCAACATAATAAACTATGACCAGTCTATATTCAGATCTAAAGAAAACTAATACACATGGAGAGGAAATAATTCCCTGAGGCATTTCAACATCCACAGTATTAACACGACCACTAGGACATTATTTTCAAAACCTCCATCATTGTCATCTCCATCTCCATATCCATTAACATATCTATTTCTATTATCTTCTCCTCTACCTGTTTCTCCTTCATCCTTATCACCATTCTCACCACTCTCATTTTACATAGAGTATTTGGATGTATTATTCAATTGTTCTGTAGCAAACATTTATCTTTCATCTTTTTCACATCCTACTTGCAAGAGAGTCTATCTGATAGGGGGTACCTAGGTGGAGTAGGGAAACCATAAGATATATTAGGAGAGCTCTGATACAGGTCTGGAACACTACCTTCATCCACTAAAAAATCATTTTCCTCTTCAAATGAGGAAACATATTCCAATTCTTACTCATATAAATACTAAACCACCTCTTCTGGATCCAATATAGGATCCACATGATTGTTTGGTATAGAAGTAATATCACTCATATTTAATTCATCATATAGCATGTTAACGTCATCAATAAATTATTTCTTCCTGGGGTTCCAATATATTTTCATCCTTTTGTAAATGAATTTTGTAATGTAAAAAAACTACACTTTGATACTATTTCATAAACATCATCAACTAAACCTTTGGCCTCCAACATGGATGAGATAAAATTTGGATAAATTATACAACTTTATTTGGAATAATTATAACAAATTTCCATAATTTTATTCATTAGGTATCTTTATAGATAAATCTTTTAAAATATTTTCATAATAAATAAAAGATAAACAGCTTGATACCTTGCGGTGGAAAACTCAACCTCTCTCGGACAAAACATATGTTGGATAATATTGAAAAGAAAGAAGACTTCACCATCAATCTCAGTAGAAACTTTACTTCATACTATCCCATATATAGTTAAATCAAATATGTAATATTCTTAAATAAATATTTTATTGGAACGTGGAATAGTTTCGTGACAGTCATATACAACTCCTAAATGAGTAACTCTTAAAAAAAATTCCATTGACTTGAAAAAAAATAATTTTTTTATTATTTATTCTACTTCTATGCCAGCCTTCTTTTTCCTTGAAACCAAACTCAACATTTTGATATAACTGCTAGAATATCCCATGATATAAGGGTCACTATTTAGAAGAAAACCATTCCAATCATCCCTAATATTTCATAATTATGAGATAAATGACTTTCTGAAAATAACCATTTAACATAAACATATTTTTTTCATTATCACTACACACTTAGCAATATCAGGGTTCACTGGCCCAAAAGCAACTGAATGGATCGAATCTCCATTAAACTTCTATTGAAGATGTGAATCATTTAGAAAATATATTATATCTCTCTTAACCCTAACCATGGATGGTATCTTCAATGGTTTGGGTGAAGGTGAAGGAAATTCAATGTTTATGAGAGAAAGGGTCGTGATAAGGCTCAAGGGAAAGGTGAGAGGGAGTGAGCATCGGAATTTGAAAAATTAATGATTTAGATCATTTAAAGATTCATAAAATGGAAAATTAAATAAAAACCGAATGAAGTTAAAAATTAAATAAATAACCCATATAATGAAATTATAATTGGTGGCTTAAAAACCAATGGCTATAGATTGAAAAAAAATTGTTTCTAATGGTAGGTAAAACTCAACAGTGGGTAAAACTCAACAGTTGGTTAAACTCAAAGTGGGTTAATCCCAATGGTGGTAAAAATCCAAGGTGGATAAAACTAAATAGTTGGTAAAACTCAATGGAGGTTAAAACCCAATGGTGGATAATAATCAATGGTGGGTAATGGAGAATTAAAATTAAAAAAAATTAATAATTCCTAATTCATGTCTTATGTTGTTCATTCTATCATAATTAATATTCTTAATGATAATATCCATAAGTTGATGTTTAATTATAATGTATTCAAGATTTATATAACCCCTTTTAAAATAATATCTTAAAAAGTGATGTCTTACATCAATGTGTTTTGTTCTAGAGTGAGATACAAGGTTCCCATAAATGTTTATATCACATGTATTGTCACAATTTATAGGTACATGTAGGAATAGATATCCATATCCTAGATATATGTGTTTCATCCATAATATTTGAACATAAAAGCTACATGAATCTATTTGTTTAGCTTTAGTAGTAGACAGTTCAATATAATTTGGTTTCATACTACACTAATAATCTAAAGATTCTCCCAAAATGGGACATGTTCAAGGGTTGTTTGTTTATCTAATTTCCCACTAATAAAATCATCATATGAATAACTAACTTGCACAAAATATTGTCTTATAAGGTAAAAAACCAAAAAATTTAGTATAATTTATATATTTAAAATTTCTTTTTACAAAAACCTTGTTTCAATCATTTAGGGATTATTAAAATTAATCACATATACACAAACTAATTAAAATGTCAGGTGAGCTAATCTTTAAGTAGAGAAGATTTCCAGTCATACATATATAACTAGTTTAATTCACTGATTTAATAGCTTCATCTGGATCCAACATATAGGTTTTACTCATAATAATGTCACTAATTTTACTATTATTCAAACATACATGTTCTAAAAGGTATTTAGTATAATTAATTTGGTTTATAATAATTCCTTCTTAATTTTGAAAAATATGAATACCAATATTGATTTTCCATTCAACCATTAGATTTATTTAAAATTCAATTTTCATAATATTTGGAAAATCAGTACATAATATTTTTTTAGAACATACAAATATAATGTAATATATAGAAATTTGAAAAGATAAAATATATTTTGAAATTATTTGTATAATTAGGGTAGGATCATCTATACCTTTTGAGAATTATTTTGGAATATGAAAAATAGATAACCCTATAATAAAAATACCTATGAGGTATTTTAAACCATATAAATCATTAGTTAACATGAAAACATGATTTAGAACATGGTGATTTTGAAAAATATAGGGTTGTTTAATAAAAACCACCCTAATTATATACCCATTCAGAAATTTACTCTTGACATCCATTTGATATAGTTTGAAATCTATATGAGAATTATATGCTAGAAGTATTCTAATGGATTCAAGTCTAGTTATAGGTGGATTGGTCTCTTTATAGTCTGAAACCACTTCTCGACTATACCCTTGTTAAATTAATCTATCTTTGTTCCTCACTATTACGACATATTCAACAACCACATTTCTAAACACCCATTTTTTCCTATAGTAATAGTGTCATTGGATCTATCAAAATGTTTCAAAAATATATTTCTATCAAAATGATTAAGTTCTTAATTCATACCCATTACCCATAATTCATCATTAATGGCATCATTTATGTTCTTAGATTGAAGTTGTGACAAGAATGATTGATGTTAATTCTGGTTTCTTATAGAAGCTCTAGTCTGTATACCTCTATATATGTCTCTAATAATATAATCAAAATGATGGTATTAAAGATTCCTAATGGAAATAGAAAAATAAGGGTTTTTCACCTTAGAGACATCTATAGGTTCAGGTTTTGGAACATGGTGTTCCTCAGAATAAGATTATTTTACTGCATGTTTTACAGTAAAATCAGAAGGTTTTAGAATTTATGTTCAGCATGGATAAATAGGTACCATGGTTTTATAAAGGGCTATTAGGTTCTTATGGATTTGTCTCATCAAACCTGACATGGAAAGACTCTTCCACTCTCTTGGTTATTTTTTTAAATACTCAATATGATTTACAGGATGTTTAATTTTAATGAAAAATTACTTCATCACTTTTGGATGAAAACATGTCAAGATTACCCTTAGTCTCAAGAATAGAGACCTTACAACCAAAAAATATAATTTAATTAACTTTAGGATTTCTATTATTCCAAAGTTCATAAGGGGTTTTCTTCAAGATATGTCTAATTAAAACTCTATTAATTATATTGAATGATATATTCACAGAATTTTTTTAAAAGTATATAGTTAAGTCGTACTCATTAATCATTGTCATAGATATCTCTTAAAGTGTTCTATTTCTTCTATCTATAGCTTCATTCTACCGAGGGGTCCTAGGAGAAGATAAGTTAGGTCTATATCTTTTTTGTGAGAAAAGTGATTCAAAGTCTTGATTTTCAAACTCACACCCATGGTCACATCTTAAGTTCCTAGTTCTATGTCCACTTAAACATTATATATATTTAAAATACTTGTTAAAATAAGAACAAGGTTTACTTTTGTGAGATAAATAGAATACTTAGGTATACCTAGAAACATTAAATATAAGTACATAGACGTTTTTCTTCCCATTTAAATGATAAGATCTATATGGTCCAAAAAATTACATGTGAACCAATTCAAGATGTTGAGAATTTGAAACATATTTCTTAAATTTAAAATAAATATTATGTTGTTTCCCTTTTTTTAAGGTTAATAGAATTTATCGTTTTGGAATTCAATATTTGCATATATCCCTGAAAATACCTTTCTTAGTAATATTTCCATGTGAGTGAATATTATGGTGACCTAGTCTCCTTTTATAAATATAAGATTCACTATGAAAAGAACTTAAGAAAACATTTTATGGAATTAAAGAATAAATATTAACATCATACACATTCTTATTTCTCTATGTAGTAAATACTAAAAAAATGGAATTAAAAACATTACAATAATTTTTTTCAAATTTTAGATGAAAACCATCATTACATTTTTGTGAGATTATATGTATATTATATTTTAATCTATCAAAAAAGTACATTAAAATTAAAAATAAATTTGTGTTACTGATTTGTCCAATGCCAATGATATTTCCTTTTGTAAATCTATCTCAGTGTTTCTTTATTTTTTCAATTAAATAAATTAGATATGTATCTCCTTTCAATAATTGAGCATTTTTCTGTTTTTATACAGTGATATTAGCTCTAACACTAGAAGATAAAACATGTTTTTTTTCATAATTTTTTATTTTCCTTACATACCATTAAATGTATCTTCAAGACAATTTAAATAATAAAATATTTATTAATTTTACATATAATCATAATTTTTTCATTTTAAAAATGAATATAATTAATAAAAAATGATACAGTAGGTACCTTATATAAATTTGTGATCAATAAAATATTTTCCCCATTAGTTTTCTCTTTAAGGGGTGATTGTGATTCACTAGATCTATTCCTAAAGGCACTCCATTTGGATTTCATATATTTCATATACAGATTTCCCTTATCTTTATAATTTTTTAACTTAAACTTTGGACATGCATCCTTAACATGTCCTTTTATATTACACTCAAAATAGTTAATATAATTTGTATTGAAATCTATTTTCAAATAATTTTCCCATTTTACTCTACTATAAAAAATTCCCTTATATCTTAGTTTTCTAAATAATTAATTCATCTTGTAAAACTTCTTAACCCTTCTGAAAAAAGGGTCATTTCCTCATCACAATTAGCTGGTGATTTCTCATCACTAGAGATTTTATCTTGATTGTTTTCTTTGTATTTTTATTTTGATGAATTAGTATTAAAGGCTGCATATTTTCTATTCAATTCATCATCTTTTTCAAGATTAATCTTAATAACTTCCTCATACATCATTAACATACCAATAAATTCCTTGAAAGGTAGTTTACATATTTCACAACATTCCCTTATTGAGGCACATGTTCCTCTCCATCTCCCTAGAATACATCTCAATGGTCTCATGATTTTATCATTGTTTAAAACTATATTTTCTAAGGAGCTAATTGTGTTCACTATCTCATTGAACCTAAAATACATATCAGGAATCAAATAAATCTGTTTATTTTTTAATATGTCATATTTAATTGTTTAATTTTTCAATCTCAATTCTTTTAAATTAATGGTTCCTTAATGTGGAAAATGTAAGGACCCGGACCTAGTTTCCCAGATCTAGTGCCTAAATTTATTACATTGGTATATAAACATGGAATATGCATCATAAATTACTAAGTAGTTTAGTAGATTTGGAAACAAGATACATACATAAGTTCAATATTAAATAGAAATTCTTTTAAAAAATCCATATCTCCTAGGTTATCCATGTATTTCATTCATAATATGCATCATCACATCCTGGGAAAAAATAAGACATAATAGGGGGTGAGATCAAATACTTAGTAAGGGTAATAAATATAGTTGATGATATCATTAACATAAACATGATGGATAGTGAATAACTAAAAACACATGCCATTAAAAATAAATGTGAATATAATATGACAGGAATAAGAGTTGAATAAAATAATGCCAAAATAAAACATAATCATGTGTATTAAACTAGTTTAATAACCAAATGAAAAATCTATTACTAGTTTTGTAATGATGGAATGCATAATTCAGGATATCATAATCATACCTTCAAGGCCTTATGCCAAGACCATAAATAACAATTTTTTCAAGGCCTCTTGCCAAGACCTAGTTTGTCTCATGAGACATACCGATGCACCGAGGGGATATAGTGGGCCCCACAGGACACATAATAAGTACAATGAATTCCTCATATGAATGGGTATAATCATAAAAAACATATACATCTATATTGAAACTAACATATGAAATGTAAATAACTTTCCCTAAACATTAAGCATAAACACTAACCATTCAGAGTAAATTGGTGTGTGGTTTCAAGATAGAACATCCACAATAAAAATAATAATAAACCATTAAATTAAATATGGTATATTAAATAAAAATATATTAATCCCAATAATAAATAATAATCAACAATATTTTATAAATAGATGAAGATACACATATAAAATCATCGAGTAATTGTTGAGATAAATACTATTTTACTTTTAAAAGAGGAGTCCTTTTGGAAATGTCTTTGTATAATACTAGAAGTGAGGTAAGATAGTATTTTAATAATAAAATTATTGATTTTATAAAGGTAATAGTTTCTAAAAATATATTACAGAGTGCCCTTGAAAATAGGTAAAAATTTGAGAAATACCCTTGAATCGGACTAATATTTCAGGATAAATTTTTAAAAGATATTTTAAAACATATAACTCCCCATAAATGAAATTAGGATTCTGGTTGGTACACATATAAAACATTAAAACCTAATTTTTTTGTGGTACATTTGAATAAATAATTATGTCATTGAGTTATGTAGGGAATAAGAGTAACCCAAATGAAAATGGAGGTTCTGGTAAAAAAACCCTACCTAAAGTCTGAATGTGTTCCTAAATTGATCTTAATAACCTAAAGAATCAAATTTAGTTTCATAAATTATTTATTCCAGAACCTTATATACATATAATTTATTTATTATAACCTTATTAGGTTCATTCAAGGTATTTTGATGGGTTAAGAGATTCAATTTCATTGTTTGGGAGTATTTTCTTTCTTTTTTCATGATCAATTTACTTATTTTCATGTACAGATGAACATATAGAATGAGAATGGTTGTATATAATATGAGATGTATGTTATTAGTTAACAACTATAATATTACATGGTTATAAAATTAATTTTGTTATTGGGAGTGAAGATGGATCATTATATAAAACTATAATGGAAATTGTTTGGGTTAATTGGTGGTTTGTTTATCACAAAAAACTCATTTTGATTTATAAATTAATATCATTTGTATAAAAGGATTATAGAACCTTAAATAAGTTATAATATGTATATTATTTTCTAGTTCAACCATCTAAATTGTTTCATGAATATAATTTAATATGGTAATAAAACGTGATAACCCGTCCGCCTTGAATGTGATAAGTTATCACATCTCGAATGGTGTTTTCATTTCTAGTATAAAAGAAGGGGAGAGGAGATATGATGATGAATTATTACTTTATCATAAAAAATGAAAATACTTGTATGTTACTGGATTCATCATAACATTTGGATGAATAGAGGTGAGGAAAGAAAAGGAAAAGAAAGGAACTCAAAAAAAGAGAATATGAATTTACCTCTTGAAGTTATCTTCCTTCAGAGCCTCTTTATGGTAGAGGTTTTGGACTTGTTATGGGAAAAAGGGATTATGGAAATGGGGAGGATCTTTGGAGGACATATAGGAAGAATATATATAGGGCACAAGGCGTGAGAGGAGTGAATATAATAGGAAGTGAGGGGGGGTTATAGTGGATGAGAGGAGTTATATTTGAATATCTTAACCATTATTTATTATTTTTCTCAAGAAAAGAAATAGTTTTAATTATTGTGACCAATAATGGTAATAAGTTCATTTGAGTTTGATCTAATGGCCAATTACATCATCCATGACTAAAACATGATGTAGAAATTTACTTAATTAGCATTTTCCATAAATTATTAAATTTCACTAATCACTAAAAATCAAGTATTTTGGAAAAATCCCAAAAATCCACCATAAACATTTTTAAACTTTTCTAATTAAAAAACTGACTCCATTTTATCAAAATAATTTTCTAAATGAGAGAAAATTGATTTTTAAATAAAATCGTTATTTACTTGAAAAATACATATTTAAATTTAAAACCGATTTTATAATACTTTCAAAAATTAAATAAGGTCATAATAAATTATCCTAAAATTATAGGGAAACAAAATATTTATTTATGAATAAATTTTATGAAAATGAATTTTATTTTAAATCAATTTTTTAATTTTAATTTTTAATTTTAAATTTATTACACACAAAAATACCAACAATTAATTATTAATTTTTAAAATACACTATTTTATTTATAAGGTGTCTAAATTTTATTTATAACTTCATTGGCATGGTTACTATTCATAAGGTTTATATTACTATTCATAAGTGTATGTTACTATTTATAATGGTCATGTTACTATTCACCAAAAACGTAAGTTGATATTATCATACTCTAAATATCATATTGAACGCAACCGTGTATGTTAGTTTTTTGAAACTCAAATCACAGTAGTGATAAAATTATGTTTACTGGATAGGTTATAATAAAGTGATGTTTTTTAGGGACTCAATGATTCATGAATTCAATATTAAATTTATTATCAAAATCTTGGGGTGTTATAAAAAATAGAATGTGTCCAAAATTTCATATGCAGTTTGACTAGAAAATATCCTTTTAAATTATTCATCAATTATGGCAGAGTAAAGTAGATTTATGGATTTTCAATTTTTATTATAATAAATTTAATTATATTATCCCAATTAACTATATTAGTTTTTTGCTAATTTATACTTATCCTCTATTGTAGACCAAATTTCAAAACCCATAATTTCAATATGCATTTTAATATTTATTTTCCATTTAGTAAAGTTATTTCTATTCATGAAAGGAGTTATATCGGTACTAGATCCGTCTTCTATATTATACATCTAAATGTTTGAATTTATAATTTAATGATATTTAATATATTTTATTAAAATAAAAATCATAGTTTAAATGTTTTGGAAAACATTGATACAAAGTTTTTGTCAGAGTGAGTATCTCTAGAGGATGGGTAATTGAGTACCCAAAAAACCTTATACCATGAAATATGTAAATAAATCCCCCAAATAATTAAAACTACCCATTTAATCAATATAGGTGATCAATATAAGTTCTTATCTTTTAAAATATTTCTCAAACGTTGATTAAGTATCAATTAAAACAAAATATGAATATTAATTTAACTTTTTTAATCAATTTAATAAATAAAAACCTTATATAAACACTAATAAAAACTAATTATCATATAAGTTTTTTATAGATTAAAATAAATTCAGTTTAAATTTTAGAAATTAAAAAAAACACACAGTTGAATAAATAAAAGACATTCAGTCTGAAGTTGAGACCTAATCCAATCCACTTAGAAATCACCTTATTCCATGAGGATTATATAAAATAATCTTTGATCCAAAAAATAATTAGTTATATAATATAAAATTTTTCCAGGATAAGTAGATACTTATTCCATAATACCCATGGAAATAAAATGAACACAATCCACAACACCATGGGGAATAAAAGGTAAAGAAAGAAAATAAAATATTAAGTATCATCAAGTAAAATCAAAAAGAGATAGTGTGCTTGTTTAATATACAGTGTAAAAAACATTTCACATAATGTAAAGATAATAAATATAAGAAGAAAATAAAAGAAGTAAAGAATATATTATTTCTTGAACTCATGTGTTATAAATCTTATGACTCTTTGATTGTAGTTTAAACAAGATCTTGATTCATGTATCTGAATATGGTAATAAAACAGAGTGACATAATCTCTCTTTGTTCTAATAGTATGAAAGGATTTTTTTTGTGTTTTTTATAATAAACTTTCTCACAGTCATGTCTAGGAATGATGTAGTGTTTAATCTCTCAATAAGTAGAAGTCATCAGGTTCTTGAATTTTTTATATATCTACATGTGTTAATGAATATCCCTACGTGTATGATCTACATGTGCCCTAACGAAGAAGTATGATACTTCTTGTTCCATAAAATAAGAATCATTCGGATCCCCTACTCATTTTACTGGATGATTGACCAAAACAATAATGAACCTCTAAAATAGTTTAAGAAAAATCATTAAAATAAATCTCATGATTATATCCAATAATATAAATGTTAGATAAAATTAGTACAAATTAATAAAATGGTGACGGTGACCCATTTTAATTGGGATACAACTCTGGTGGTGGATTAAGATGTCAATAAGTCATGGAAAATTGTGAGTCGGTATAACAGTAGGTCATGCTCAATGGTAACTCATCTTAGCAGTAGGTAATTCCTACAATTTTCCAAATTTCTATCCTGGTGGTGGCTCATTATTGACGATGGGGTATTCTTGTACATATCCAAATTTTCATGTTCTACCTATTATGGTAGTTGTTTTACATACTTTTCTAAATTTTCATGGATTATCTTTGATGGTAGTTGTTTTCAACACCTATCCATATTTTCATTCTGAATGTGACTCATCCTCAATGGTTTCATGCCTAGTGGTGAGTAGAGACTGACGGTGAGTCTTTCCAACACATAGTAAAATTTTCACCAATATACCTTATATTATAAAATGCTATCATAAAACATAAAACTCATTAGTAACATGATAAAAATGATATTGTGATCATTAAAATAGGGGTTCCCAAAAGCCCCAAGGCATTTATAAATAGATCAGTAGATCAGGAAATATATTTTCAATTATTCATGGTTCTAAATTTGAGGAAGATACTATGGATATTAATTATTGGTAAGGATAATTAGATCAGTGGTAGTCACTTATCTAGAATACAATAGATAGATAATAAATTTAATCTATAGTGTGGGATGAATTTAAAATCATATATTTCTATAATTGGTTTCCTTGTTTTCTTTATATGAAAATATGTAAATAATTCCTTGAGAAAATGTGGAAGTTTGATGAATCTATTGGTACCTATGTGTAAAATTTCATAATACATACATGCTTTCGGTTAGACATAAGGTACTCAACATCTAAAATAAATCATTCAATTTTCTATCAAGGGAGAGAAGTGGATTAAAGTTACACATAAATATCACGGTTTTGGAAATAAAACAAAAATTGTATTCAAAGGAAATTCTAAAAACAATGGATATTTGAATATGAATTTTTTATGCTCAAAATATGGAAGGATATAAATAGTAAATTATCTAAAGGGAACTTTTTATTATTTCATTTGTAAGAAGGAATATCATTAGGAAATAAAATTCAAATGTGGTGGGTATAAGTCTAAAAATGATGTGAATAAAGAGAAATCTTCATAAAATGAAGCACCCACACTCCGGTGTTTTAAACATAATGTGCAGTGTCATTATAATAAACAGTAACCAAATTGGTTGTTTAATGATGATGATCAACTACAACAACCTATTAATCAAAGAGACAAAGATAAATCTCATGTGATCACTATTTATGATTAGGGTTATGATAATGAAATGGTGGAAGGTATATTTACCATCCACACCATTATTTTGATATATTATTGGATTCTAGATCAACCCACTCTTTTATATCACACGATGTTTCTGTGTGTATCATAGTACATCTTCAAAAATTAAATTCTTAGTTCTTTGTAAAAACACTTAATGGTACAACAATTTCATCCCAAGTATATAATTCTTCTATTATTACTATTTTTGGGAATTTGTTTCCTAAAAATATTTTCATTCTTCCTCTTGTCGAATTGGATGTAATTCTGCGAATGGATTGCATTTATTTACATAAATCTAGCATAAATTACCAAGGAAGGTATGTTGCATTTTATATTCTGAACAAACCTATTATCACATATTAGTGTGATGAAAAAAAATGAACATTATATTGAAATTACCTGGATTATATTGGTCATAATTCTCATTAAAAGGTATTTTTTCTCAAACGGTTGGGGAGGACTCATCATTTAATATTTTCCTATTATGCATGAGTATATTGACATCTTTTTGGAAGAGTTACATTGTCTTCCACTAAATCATGAAGTTGTGTCTTGAATAGAACCTGTACCTTTTTCTACACCTATTTCCAAGAATATTTAATGAATAATCCTGATTAAGTTGAATGAATTGATGAAGAAACTCTAGGATAATCTTAATAATGGATTTATCCATCCAAGTGCATCACCTTGGGGTGTATAAATTACATTTTTTATAAAGAAATATGTATTAATGTGAATCTACAATTATTATCAATATCTTAAAATATTACTATCAAGAAAAAATATCCTCTACCCCATATTGATTTCTTTTTTAATAAAATATAAAGAGATAATAAAAATTTATGATTGGTTTTTGTTCTATATATCATCAATTAAGGGCCAAGAATTTGGATATACCCAAAAACATTACATACAAGTTATGGACACTATGAATTTATATTCATGAGTTCAATCTTGATTGTGATGTAATGATGTGATTTAGAAACCATATATATGTCTATTCTGTAATAGATTTCAAGAATATATAATGGATAAAGATAATATTTCCTCATTCTCTATTAATTCTGGATGTATTAATATGTATATATATTTTAAAGGGTATTTCTAGTGTGAATGGATGAAGAGATATATTTTAGACTATATTTCTCAATGATTAGTATGTTACCTAATCATGATGAGGGGTATAAGTATAAGGGGATATTACAACCATTTCCCATATTTGAGTGGAAATGGAAAAAATAACCATGGAATTTTTTATTGGACTCCCCAAAACATCAAAAGGGAATAGTTCTATATGGGTTACATTCAATCACCTTACAAATTCAGAACACTTCATTTCAATTAGAGAAATTATCAATCATGATAATCATACATGATTATACATTAAGGAAGTGGTAAGATCTCATGGTGTACTACATTCAATTATTTCTGATTGGGATATAAGGTTTACATCGATGATTTAGTCATGTCGTCATCAGGATTTAGATAAAAAGTTATGTTTCATCACTACTTATCATCCTCATACATATGGTCAGTATGAGAGGACTATTCAATCTCTAAAAGAAATAAATATATCTTTCTCTCTAGATTTCAGTGGTGGTTACGAGAAAAACCTTTCATTAGTGTAATTTTATTTCAAAAATTGATTTCAATCCATGATTCATATGGATCCTTTTGAATCTCTCTATACTAGGAAGTGAATATATCTAACTTGATGGAATTATGTTTTTGAACTAAATCTATTGTGATTTTATTTGGTTGAGGAAATTTCCTAGAATATGAGATCCATTCAACATCACATAATATAATCTGAAATATAAAAAAGGAATTTTGACAATCTTCAAAATGATATTGATTTTTGAATTTGATGATAATTTATTCCTATGAATATCTCCCCAAAAGAGGGTAATATAATTTTGAAAGAAGTAAGATAAGTCCATGTTTTATCAGTCATTTTTAATTCATTATCATACTGGGATGGTATCATATGGATTGGTTCTTCAACTAATTCTATCATATATTCATGAAGTGTTCCATATATCTATCATCAGGAAGTACATACCGAATCCTTCAAATATAATAAACTCTATGGTTGTACCACTAGGGAAATATCATTCTTATGAAGAGAAACTTGTATGATTATATATCATAGAGATAATATTCTACGAAACCAAACCACTCATGTGGTCAAATGTTTTAGAGAAATAACCAATTGTAGGAAGCTATGCAGGAACTTAAAGCTGTTATGAGGTAAATCTATCATCTTATATTATTATCATAGTTAAAAATATCTAGGGAGAAAATCATATTAATGGGGTACATTATAACACCATTATATGTTTTTGAAATATTTCATGTTAAATAATTTTATTTATTTGAAAACCAACATTACACGCAACACCGAGTTAAAACAACCACGATATACTATAAACATATTATTATTTAAAATTATAACATTTTACCTTGTAATTGGATTAGAGTGTATTAATAAGACTAAATAAATTATAAAAAAAGTATATATGTATTAAACTAATTCATTTTTTATAAATTGATTTCAAATGAAAATAAAATTCATTTGAAATAAAAAGAAAAAAATTTCTAGAAAAAAAAAGCATTCTTGAAAATTATTTTAATCTTAATAAATTACATTGTTATCTATATATGAATGAATTTAATTATATTTATATATTATTTACCTTATTATTTTAAAATAAATCAACAAATATATTTATAGGAATAGGATAATAATAAATCTAATTTTATTCTTAAAAATGTATTTTTTATAAAAATATATTTTTTTCACATTTTGTGAATCTATTATAACATTAATGTCATCCATTTATAGCTATTGAATTAGATAAAATGGTTTCCATATTTGTAATATGGAGTTTCAAATTTCATAAATATAACCACTTTTATTATTGGCCAATCTGAATAGTTCCTGTGAAAAAATGTATCACCTTGGTAAAGGCTAAATTATATAAATCTTGGATAAAATAAGTGATATGGTCATAAATTTTAATCCTTATTTATTGATGAATATAATTAGACTCTTAACAGATTAGTTTAAAATTTTATTTTTTTTAATATTCACTTTTCCATTAAAATGACTAATATATTATTAAAATTAAACATTGTTACGAAATGTCACACACTTTGTTTTCAAAATCCCATATGTGTTCACATGGAGACAAGAATCTGGTATGAATAAATATTAACAAAAAAATTTAAATAATGAAATTAAATTCATATTAGATATTTATTTATAATTTTTAGGAATTATATAATTACATTTAATTCTTACACAACACCAAAACATTATTTATTTAATTAATGGAAAAATAAAATAAAAAGATTAAAAATATTAAAAGTGTTATTATTTCAGTAACATACAATATAAAACTAATTTAATAGGTTAATGGGATATATTAATATTGTATTAAAATATTATAATTTAATTAAAAAAATTTTATGACTTTTAATTAAAATTAAAATAATAGTGACAAAATTGTAAATAATGATATTTTATCAAAATAATATATTAATAAATTTTTTTAAAATCACAAAAATCATTAAATAAAAGAAGTTTGTTATGATAAATTATAAATTCTCATAAATTGGCCATTTATGGACCTGTTTTATCCTTTTAATTAAAAATTACAACCTTTAATATTGAATTTTTTTAAGTTAAATAAAATAAAAATATATTTAAAAATGTTTAATCAAAATTACAAGGTTCAAAATTACACCAAAACATGTCTAAATTATATGTTGTTGATGTAATTACAACTCTATCCTACCTTTATTTTCTATCCATGACCATTTGTAAGGATTTACCTTGATAATTAATATATTATAATTTAATATTTTTTCAAATTTCCAAATTTCCCCTCAACTCAATTATAAATGAGAACCTCCTCCCTCTCTTTTTTATACACTATGAGGCTTCATGATTGGTAAAAATATACCATTTTTCCTTCTAAACTTCATAATTCACATATTAGTGATTTTTTTATTCCTAAAATACCAACTCTATATCCCTTAAAGGAGATTTAATGGATTCATTCCAAATAAGAGGTAATTATACTTACCAATAATATTATTTTCAATGCTTATTTATCTCTTATAAATATATATAATTTCTCAAGATATACTATATTAATAAAACTAAATATGATGAATTCTATTATAATTATTTAAACACAATTATACACACTTTTTCCCATCTAACGAGAAGTAAATATATGGCTCATGTATACATATGACTTACAGTCTCAACATAACGGTAGAAATAATTTTTCGTTACCATATTATCGGGATAGTTATTATGATATGATTAATGTTTAAATCTGATATTTGTGAAATAATTGTACTTATATAATTTTAATATCACATATAATGACTTATAATCCAATCCGAAATGATAATGAAATTTCTGAGTATGTGTGGACTACCACCTCAAATAAGTGTTGAGAATAATTTTTCACTAATATTTTACATCGATAGTATTGAAGGAGTATGGAAACCCAAACTTATCATACATAGATATAAAATATTTTTTAATGAATTTTTGTTACATTATATAAACACATTCCTGGGGACCATAATAGTTTATTGCCTTTGGAAACATGGAACAGAAACAATGGTCCATAAGTGAGGTATTACATCACCCCATACATTCTTCAAAACTAGAACCCTTATTAAGAATATCATACATAATACATTTCGTCACAACTTGGGTAAAGGAAACATAATAAAGGTTGAGATAATATAAAAAATAAGGATAAAAAAGGGTGACATGTAATCATAGCATGAGAATAATGGTATGAGAACATGATCAAAACATTTTAATAGAATAACCTGCTTATCTATGATCAAAAACATGAATCATGGAATAAATATTGGAAATTTTTAAGACATGAATAATAAGGAAATCAATGAAAATTATCCATTAGAGAATAAAATTTACATAAGGCATAGAATTTATAAAATACACATAAACACAGAAAATTATTTCTATATTCTTCAAGGATCCCTACCAAGTCCCTCATAGCGAAAAAATTCCTTTACTGAACTGAGTTATCTCCTCATTCTAGACAACTTCTTATTATAATGGGATCACTCTGCAGTCTAAACATATATTACTGTAATAGGTTCATGCCTGATTCCATCCATTTCTATCTGATGAGATTTAAATATTTATACAATTCATTGGAGGGATATATAGGTCCCACTAGTCAAATAATTATATCCATATTTATGTGTCTTTTAAGATCATAAACATTTATTAAATAATAACACATGAAATGAAATGGATATCATATCCATTTCAACACATCATAACCTATGTAAAATTTAAAGTTCAAATAATCATTTAATTATAGAATAACACATGAAAAAAGTGGGTTTCATAATTATTTTCTCATGATAAAACCTGTGGAAGAATAAACATCATTCAATAAAAACATAAAACATCCTGAGAAAGAATATGAATGGTATCAATATTTAAAATCTCTATTAAGTCAAAGGTAACACCAATGTATTTTATCTTATATTGAACATAATTTTGAAACATAATTTGAACCATTTCATGAGGAAAATATAATTTACTCTTTGAAAATATATTTTTAAAACATAAAACATTTTAAAAACTTTTTTATTTGAAAATAACATTGAAAAATAATAAAAGAATATTTGGAAATGATTTAATAAACTTTTTAAAATTTAATCCATTTTAAATATCATTTTATTTGAAAATAACCTTACAATATCATTTAAAAACAATTTTTAAATCATTTTTATAAAATATGGTTTTAGAATAAAACATATAAACAACCCAAGACTTAAATAAAATCAGGTTTTCATATAAACATTTTCTTAATAATTTTATGTAACAAAGAGTGTAAAAATGGTAAAATTACTTGATGATATCATGAATAAAAAGAGGATAATAAAATTCATTACAATTATTGAGAGTTATATCATATGATTTCATCATTGGAGACATAATCAAAAGAAAATCTCAGTAAATGATGAGATTGTAATATAAATTGTTTCCACTTTGGTAATATTGAATCATACACCACATGAAAGAAAATAACATAGAAAAGGAATAAAATAATATTATTGGGATGATTAAATTAATGATATTACAAGTCAAAGGGACTATATATACACCTCATAAAATAATATAGGTTCACAACATAACGTATGTCTCCAAAAAATGAGACAAAAAACCCTAACAGATTTTTTAACTCATGAATCATAAATCCCATGAAAGAGAACAACTAAATTGGATATGTAAATAAAAATTGTAATCATTAGAATAATAAAAAAATACATTTATGGTAATTGTACACAGAGATTAAAATAAATATGTGGTGAACATGGCATGTATCCCCCTGATGTAAAAACTGAGATGGAAATCCCTTACCTTATGTCTTGAATTCTTTCATAATAATTAAAAATTATATTATAATAAATATAAGTCTATGATAAATATATTATAGAACTATATTCGTATATATTATACCATATATTATTTTATTATGACCTTTTTTTACCCATTTATTAAAAATTATATATTAAAGTTATGTTTTAGGTAATAACACCTTATTTCTCATGTATGTTTTGATTTGTTATATTTTTTTAATATTACTTTGATGATGATTTAATAATATAAAAAATATAAAGAATTATATAAATATCATATATATTCATAATATATCTATTTATAGTAATCCATAAAATTTAGGGATTGTAAATGAAGTGCATCGTTCATGGAGATTTTAGGTCATATGTACACTTGAGCGACGATTTCCATTTTGTTTTCAAATTAATATAATGAAAATTATTTATTATAAATCAATATTTATTTTTATTTCATATATATATAATTTTTTTTAAACTCATCATTAATAAAATAAATGTAAATCATTAATTTATGACATCATTTTGTGAGGTTGTAGTCCAATGTACACATGAACAACGTCATTATATTCCCAAAATGGAAATAATGAATGAATATCTGATATAACAATTAAAAAATCATAATAACATGATAAAAATAATATATAAACAATAAATCCATCATTATTACCATCCTTGATAAGTGATAATGGAAAAAACAAATGATATCAATTCGCAAGGTTGTAGTATGCCATACAAAAGAACGATGATTTTGTAACTTATTTGATGGATGTGGAGAATATTATAGGAATTAAAATAATAATAAAAATATTATATGAAATATAATTTTTTTATAATATAATAATGATATAAAAATAATTTAAGGTGGTGGAGGAAGAAATAAAATTAAAATGCTTGTTGGTGAACGTTATCTCTTCTTCAGGTATCCTCCATATATTTATACTAAAATCCTTACTTGTATGGATTTAATCCCAATATAATTCTTCTATTATGAGGTATTAAGTTTTTATGTGGGTTTTTAGTGGTTTAGTCCATCAAAATTACTATATAGGTGTTAATAATGGAGACTGTTAGTGCCCTTTTATAATTGAGTTGGACTGGAATTCTTGTAAAATCCAAATGTATTCACTGTTGGGAGGTATATATTACCTCATGTGGATATAAAATTGACTGATAATTGAGGATAGGTATTTATTGGTCTAGAAACACCACAAATATAAAATTTATCATGTTATTTAATTTAAAATTAATCTCACAGACGTGATGAGAAATCATGTATTTAAAGTTCAAAAGTTCAAAAGATTGCAATGTTTTTATATCCAATTTCAATGTAAAATTGATTAAAATGACCTAAATTGAATTAATGTAGTTATATTTGAATGGATAATACTTTAAACCAAGTTAAAATAAATTTCACATTATAAATAAATTAAATGTAAATGAAGTATTCAATTAAAATTCAGCATCTTTCATTATTCATCAAAAAATAAAAAATTTCATATATAACCCAAAAAATCACCGAAATATAATTTTGATATTCCCATTTAAAATATTAATTTCATTTTAGAAAATTCATTTTCAATTTTTTTTTTAAAAAAATATTATTCATCAAACAAATACATAAAAAATATTTTTTTGATAAAATAGTATTTTTGAAACATATGAAGACATTATTGGAAATTATGTATTTAATTATAAATATAATTTATTTATAAAAAATCATTATACTTAGTATCTTATAAGTAATTATTATCATTCATATATCTATGTTTAATGTTTAGGTTATGACTGTCATGAACTGAACCATGCTGGGGATGGAGCCACAACTACCTCAAACCCGCCTATATAGGCTAGGGTTGGCAACTTGCGTCAATGGAATAAATTAATATGGGAGGAATTTTCCAATTTACATGTACACACATAGTCCAAAATTCAACACAATTCAAAATTCTAGAGTAAAAGAATAAAAATATTCAATACTACTATAAAGTAAATCATGCATGCATGAACCAATATATAGTACAAATTCTGGTATGGTAAACTAAATAGAAAAGAGGAAAAATACATGACCAACTATAAATGTATCCCAACCTGGTGGAAAACTGAAAAAGTAAATAGTTGTGGTAGCTCGGATATCAGATCCCAATCTATGACCACCGTATGTTTTCCAAGCATCACATATCCCTAAGCTCCCCTGAATTCCTAGTCAACCTGCCCACCATCTGAAAAAGACACGAAACATGTTGGGAAAAGCCCGAATAGGGTAGAGTATATACATACCAAGTAAACCCCCCAAAAAGGTTAATGGGGTGTAGTAAGTGATACAAATTAAGAGAAAAGAAGTATATATAACAAGTTATGGTAAGAGTACAACTCAACCCAACAAGATAGTGTAAGTGAACACATCCAAACATAAGGAGCTCAACACGGTGAGAAGATTTACTTCTCGTTCAGTCTTCACTACCTATAATATCAAAGTAGACTCATAATACCATGATAAGCGAAACATGGAAAGAAAATGGCATAATATATGTTTCTTCACCTTTCTTGGAAGTAGAGTAACTATTTTGAAGAAGTGGGAACATAAGTAGTATAAAAATATATGCTCAGTCAAAAAATACAAAATTAGAGAGTAAGGGGATTTTTATCTCATAAATCAACCCAAGAAAAAGAGTATCCAATTGTTCCAAGCGAAGTCATCTATGATTCCTAGAACCTCACATGTCTTACCAGAATAAAAACTTCTAACGGACTCAATCATTGCACCCTGACACTATCAGCTTTGGGAAGAAGTGACTCACCTACTCAATTTTAGGTTGCATCATAAGGATACATCCTTGTGGGAAAACGTATCTTTTCGTTATGAGTCCAAAGCTACAAAAAAAATGTCTCATCATTGTTTCTCATATTTTAGGGGCCAAAAATTCTATGTGAGGATCCTTTAAACTGGTATAATAAGAGTGTCATACTTTGATAGCCACTGTGGAACTCCAATGCCCAACTCGAAAAGAGTGTTATGTTGGGGAAAGTCATCGAGGAATGCCATTGTGCAGTATTACTAGAGGGTAATCCCATTAAGTTGTCAGTGAACTCCCCTTCCCAGCCAAGCTATAAGGTTACTCCTAGAATATGTCATTGGGGAATGAGACTACCCAAACTAGCTAGAGGGTAAGCCAGTAATGTTGAGTAACTCCGCTGCCTAGCCCGACTGGAGGGTAACACGGAAAGATCCTCAGGTAATGCCACCACCCATCCCACCTAAAGGGTATTCTTGATAATATCTTAAAATAATCACACTACTCATTCTAGTTGTAGGTTTTTCTCAGTACTATCTTTAGGGAACTCCACTGCCCAACCCAGTTAGAGGGTAGGCCCAGTACTATCTTTATGGATCGCCACTTCCCAACCCTGCTAAAGGGTTACACCCAGGATTCTCTAGTGATTATGTATGATTATTTTTATCATTGGGGGTCAGCATATAAAGTTACTAACAAGTAATATTTCACATAATATATCAATTTCTGATTTGAAGTTCACTTTCACGTTTTACATGAAAAAACAATCAGGATAGGAATCTCATAATCCAAAATTCGAGTTCAAATGAAGGAGTTACGAAAAAAAAGAATTTCACTCAGGAGAGATCAAGTAGTGCACATTGTGTGAGGGGTCCCACAATGCATGTGTTCCCTCTTTACTATCTAGATGTGTCTCTAGTTTTTACACAGGTCCCATCCATGTAGGGGTATACCCCATGTAGGTGAAATACACATCTTGTCCTACCTATCCAGGGACTGGGTAATTTCTACTAGATGTGTCTATGTATTTGGACCCCATGTATGGGTATATTGTTACATGGTTTATAAGCCCATAGGGGATCCCTCCCATGTGGCAAACTAGTGTTCATGTTCTCTTTCATGGTGTGTCCCTGTCCCTGTAGTCAATTATATAGCACATTAACGAGAGAAGGTGTTATGTGATGTTTCAAATAAGTACATGTCGTTCCATCCTTGTGGGTTTCCAAAACCCTAGAATCACCATTGGAAAGGTCTACACACTATGGGTTCACCATAATACATTGTGTGTAATCATTCTTTTTCTATAATATCTATATTTTTCAAGAATATCTGTATTTTTTTCAATTAGGTATTCCTTTTTGAATCTGGTCAAAACACCTTATATTTCACCTCAAAACGATCTAAAACTCATGGATTTGGGGTTTTTTCATCATTTTAGGCCATCATTCACAAAAAATTGTCCACCTGAATGTATGGTAGGTTTTATAGGATTTTTTGTGCATTGTTGTATCTTTAATCATATATGATCTATGCTCAAATTGCCAGACTAAAATTCCTTTAATCAAAATCAATTTAGATCTATGATCCACTCGTAGAATCGTTAACATTTTGTCGATATTTCACAAATATGGGCACTTGATTGATCTCGGTTCACCTAAAAAATATCGAACTTGGGACAACGGGGTTTCCAATAGTGAAAAACATGAAGAAATATTGGAGAAAATAAAAAAACAAGAGTTTAAAACTCATTGTACAAGTTCTATAGGTTGGAGATCAAGAACATAGAACTAGTTTTAGATGAAAAAATAGGAAATTAATTACATTTCAATACCTAGGCACATGAAAAGGTTATCAAAGGTGTATATCAATGTAAGATTAACAATCTACTCAATCGCTTAATTATAAGGGAGGAAAAAACAACATATAATGAGTCCCACCACTGGCCTGGGTCATTTGTTGTTCAAGAATGTTCTTATTAATGAATTAAAGAGAATTCTATGCATTCATTAAACTTTTATCCATGTTGATCTGGAGGTTTTTCATTCATCACCAATGGAGGAGGAGAGATGCTATCACTAGAGGATTGGAGAATTGTAAGCCAGCCTTGGTAGATTCTCCCTAACAATATATTCATAAACATTTTATTATGTCAAAATAAAATTAATTAATTAATTAATTAATTAATTCACTTAGACACACCTCTAACAAGAGAGAGGTCTAAACATTCTACGCTGACTCATTTTATGTCACATATAGGGTAAACACTTCATTTCAGCCCCAGATGTGGTCTCATATTTTTTATCCAATCAACCCTTTAAGAGTTATCCCATTTTACTTAATTAACTATGCATGCACAATATAAAATATATTTAATATTTTTATAAAATTAATTATGGTAACACATGGCCTTGTAATCTCATGTTTTCTTAGTTCCTAACTCAGAAAATATATTTAAAAATATTTCATAGTCTTATAAGGAAAAAACTGGGTCTCTACATCATTCCCTCCTTCAAAATTTTCTCCCCCGAAATGTAAATGTAAGCAAAAAACAAGGGAAACTGATTCGGAAAATGGTTCTCCCACTCCCAAGAACTATCCCACATGTTTCCTTGTTTCCAAAACACGTGAACCAAATGGATAGTCCATCCTCACATGGTCCACTCCTGTCGGTCCCCAATATCTACTGGTTTCTTGGAATAGGTTTCTCTATCCTCAATGTATAGATCTCCCTAATCAATGATGTGCATAGGGCAATGCATTTATTTCCATAGATGTGACACAAGGAATATGTCATGGACCCGCTCCAGTTGCGGGGGTAGGTCGAGGTGGTAGATAACCTTACCAACCCTCTTCAAAATCATGAATGAATCGATGAACCTTGTGGATAGCTTGCCACCATGGATAAACCTCCATATTCCCCTTCATGGGGAGTCTCTAAAGAAGATTTTATATCCCTACACTAACTCTAAGGTCTTACAATATTGATCTGTATAGGATTTATATCTTCTCTATTCCATACACATCTTCTCATGGATGACCAGCACTTTATTGGTTTTCTCCTACACCAACTCTAGGCCCACAAGTGATGACTCACTAATCTATTTCCATAATTAAGGGGGCCTATAGGGTCCCCCATATATGGATTCCAAAGGTTCCATGACTATGGTAGAGTTGAATCTGTTTTTGTATGCAAACTTTATGAAGGGAAGGTGATCCTCCCAGCTCCGGCTGAAGTCCAACCCAAAAGCCCTCAGCATATCCTCTAGCACCTGTATAGTGTGTTGAGTCTACCTTCCAGTCTAGGATGAAAGGTTGTACTCATCTGCATCTAGGTCCAAAATTCATCATATAGTCCTCTCCATAATCATGACATAAAACTGTGCATCACTATCAGATACAATCATCATGGGTACCCCGTGAATGCAGACAATACCCCATACGTACTACTACCCTAAACTCTCCACCAAACTCTTCTCCCTGATGGAAAAGAAGTGTGTCCACTTTTTGAGTCATTCATATATCACCCATATAGCATAGTGGTCCTAATATATATATATATAATCCCCATAATGAATTCTGTTGATATTCCATTCCATTTCCACTCCATGATCTTGAGAGGTTGCAACAAACCCACCTAAACATGGTGCCCAGCTTTACGCTACTAACAAGTGAGGCACCTTGAAATGAACTTAGATACAATTACTCTCATTATGGACCACAAAAATTCATATTTATGGTCTCTGTACATCTTCCCTACATATTGATTTATAAATAAGGTAGATGTGTGGAACACCCACACCACTTCCTCCAGCATCACAACTAGAACCATTGTTCACCCCCATAATAAGATTTCGGGATTCCCTCTTTTAAAATATCCATATGGTACGTCACCCATGGATATATAATAACACCTAGCCTCATAGTTGATGTCCCCTAGCTAGGAATATCCCACACATGTAAGGAGTAAATGAGTCAATTCTATTTACTAAAGAAAAACGGCACCCTCCTATTCTGTCTGGGTTAGCTGCAAAGACGCTGACTATTCTAAAGCTTCTCACACTAGGAGATCCTGGGAATTCTTGCAAAGGGAATCCAATAATAAATTTCCTTTTCCTATAGAATAGACTATCTCAATGTTTTAGACCTCTAAGGACTCCAATCAGCATCACTGCCTCAGGTTCAAGTGTCTATGAGTGAAGGCGTACCTGAGATTATGGTGGTCTAAGTAAACTACAAAGTACTCTCCTAGGAGGTAGTGCCTCCACATCCTGAAGTTCAAGACTACTTCTTCTATCTCTAGTTCATGAGTCGCACAGTTCTGATCATGGGGTATCAACTATGTCAACCCATTTGTGATGATTTTATTTCATTACATCAACACACAACCAAGAATATTTCTTATGGCATCAAAATACACTATGAACTCAACAAATTCCTATGGTATTATCAACACTAGAGATCTCTTAAGCCTCTCCCATAACTTTTCAAGGGACCTATGGAACTTCTCAATGTAGATGAATGGTTTTCTTATCCATGTAAGTGTGGTTAATGGGGTCATAATTCTAGATAATTCTGCCAAAAATATCTTGTATTATCCCTCCAACCCAAGAAAACTCTGCACCTATGTCAAATTATTGGGTGGCTCCAATGTAAGAACTGCTTTGAACTTTTTTGGATCCATGTCCTAACCTTGTTTAGAAATAACATTCCCCATAAAGTAAACCTCATGTATCCAAAAATTGGAACTTCGAGGTATTTTCATAAATCAGATTCTCTCAAAGTAAATCCAGGGCCATCCTCAAGTCCTCAACATTCTACACCTATATTGTAGAGTTGATGAGTATGTCTTCAATGAAGAAAAAAAAATCCATGTATGACTGTAATAAATATTTCATCAAATACATAAAGATAGTGGTGGAATTATTTCACATCAAAGGGAATCATTAGAAAATCTTAGTTCCCATAGAGACATCAGAATTCCAACTTCATAATATCAGCCTTGTAAACATGAAATAGGTGTTATCCAAACCTAATATTGATCTTTGAAAACTATCTCACACATTAAAAATGATCAAATAGGACAAAAAATCCAAGAAATTGGTACTTATTCTTTACCGTTTCCTAGTTCAGGCAATGATAATTCACTAGAAACCATATGATCCCATATTTATTTTTCACAAATAAAATAGGATCTAGACAGGGGACACACTGTATCTAATGAAACCATTCTCATAAAAGACCTAAAACTACAACCATTTATCCTAGAGATCCTTAGGTGCCATAAAATATGCCTCATAAGATATCGAGGTAGTCCCATGATGCATGTATGTGATAAAATCTATCTCATGTCTCAGAGGTAGTCTCAAAACTTATTCAGGGAAGACATCCATATATTCCTCTACAGCTGAAGAAACTGAGATACTGGATGAGTCTGTTGGACTAAGGGTTACACTCACTAACTAATGGTTGATATTTTATAACAACCTTCTCATATAATCCTATTTTCTTACTATGAGGTCTCTCTCATCAGAAAAGGAGAACCTCAACCCATTAGCACGTAGGAACCTGATTACTCTACGGTGAGAATTAATCTGGATTGGACCATAGAAAGCCAATACATGCCCATGATAACATCATAGGGTTTGATATTGAGGACCAAAAGGTCCCACATAAACCTATCTCTCTCAAGTGATATCTTTCACTCCTGGAAGATGAAATACACAGAAGAAGTGTTCCCTATGGGACCCACAAAACAAATCTGTTGTGATACCACATACATTGGGAGATCTAACATACGTACCAAGAGTATCGATATAGAAGAATGTATGGAAACTATGTCTAATAATACTGAGGAAAGATTATAGAAATAGCATATCATACCTCAAAGCATCATGTGCGTTGCAATATCATAGATGTCCAAAGCATGTAGTTTTTTGCGACTTTGACCAATAGCTCCTTGAGACAAACTTTGGACACTCGGTGGTGGTGGTGAAGGGGTATCATACTAATTTTCTCAACCTACAAAACCTCCTACTCCTCTTCCTTATCCACCTACCTGTTTACCACTCTTTCCACACTTGTAATATCCCCGATCATAGTGTTATCACTTCCATAGAGGCCCATAAGTTGTCTACCTAGGATTCTCAGGACATCTGGTCAGGAAGTCCCATTCCATGTGATCTCTCCCATAAAAAGTAATGAACTTCCTCTATATGGGCTTCTCTGTCCCCACTATATTGTTTAGGCCCCACATGACTATGTTGCTAAGCCTGATCGTTGACGGGTCTATTGTTTTTAGATCTATGGCCACATCTTGCTACCATAGATTATTCAACTCTGTTGTTCCCACTACTAACTCTAGCTACCTAGAATCCCTCTGATAGAAAACACTCTATCACTAGTTTCCACTCTAGCACCCCAATATATGTGGGGATGAACAAGGGAATTATGCTGGCTTAGATTTCTCTCTGGAGTCCCAGCTCAAAATTCTATTCTCTGAAGTATCCATCATGAATCATGTCAAGAGATTACCATGTAAGGTTTGTAACCCTAGTTGTGTACTCACCCACTTTAATCCATCCTAGCTGAAGCTACATAAGCTCTTTCATCTGAAAAAAAATAATTAGGAGGGGTAGTAGTCCTCGCAGAATAGCCACTGGAACTCTTCCAAAGAGAGTCTAGACTAATATTGAATATGTGTAACTAGGATCCACCAATTCCATAACTCTCCATAGAAGAGGCTAGCTTCCCAAGACACCATCTAATCCATTAGGCCCCAAACAATTCTAGAGATATAAACAACAGTCTCTAATGATGGAACACACAGAGTGCACTCCACCTGTGCACGTCCATAGCATACTATGTTGGGATAATATGTTGCACAATAGGTGTAGGATCTACTACCTAACCACCAGGAGGAAAGGTATCACAAGATGGACCAGGAACTGAGGCCTCATGGCTTATAAGGTCATCATCATGAACCTGAGCTTTTATCATGTCTCTATATCATCATGGAGGAATCCTAAAAAAATTTGAAGAGTACTACAGTCAGATGATCATATATATATATAAATTAAAATGGTGTGATGACTCAACAAGGGAAGTCAAATATTTGATCTTATTGATTCATGTACCATTGATCCCTACAAAAAAATATTATTGCATGCAGAGTCGACATATATGTATCCAAGGTCCTAGTGAATGGTTATGTTAGTTGTCACACCATCACTAGACTCCAGGGGCTAAGAGACCCACTTGAGACAATTTGATATTGTTTCCCTAAACCCAACAAAATCCTTTTTAGGGAACTTCCAAACAACATCATAGGATCAAACCAACTTTGATACCAATCCTTCATGGCCGGACTAAATCCTGGGCTTAGGCCACAACTACCCCAAGACCGCCTCCATAGGTCAGGGGTGGCAACATGAACTGAAGGAATAAAAAACTTAGGGAGTAATTTTCTCAAGTAACTGTATGCACACACAGATCCAACTCAATTCAAAAGTGAAAATGGAAAGGCAGAACAAATGTAACATTGTAATAAAGTAATTCAAGAATGCATAAAGTCTAGACAGTACAATGTACAGTAGTGTAAACTAAAAGGAAAAGGGGTAATATAAAAACCCACATACAAATTTGTCCCAACCAAACAAAAAATGGAAAAGTAAAAAAATTGAAAGAGGCCGGATTGAGGATCCAAAGTTATGACCATCATACGTGGTTCATGCACCTCATATTCCTAAGCTCCCATAAAGTCCCATTTGACCTATCCACCATCTGCAAAAGACATGACACATGTTGTCAAAAAATCCATGTTGGGGTGTATTCATATATGCACAATAGAACACCCCAAAATGGGTAAATGTGGATCAGTAAGAGATACAACTGAAGAGGACATTATTAGATAGAATAGGGTATAGTAAGAGAATATAGATCAACCCAACAACAGAGTGTAATTGAACTTTTCCAAACACAATGACCTCAACATTGTGATATGAAGAAATTCTCATCGAGTCTTCACTAAATATATGACCAGTCAAAGAGGCCCCAGGGAAAGAGTATGTGGATATCCATCTCACATCTCAATCTAAGAAGAGTATCCAAATGTTCCATTTTAATTCATCTATGATGCCCAGCACCTCACATTTCTTCCCATAAAACACAAGTATAAAGAACTCAATCACTGCACCTTGATACTATCTATGTAACACCCCAAGGTTTTGAAAATAAATATAGAATGAAATTTTATAATCTATCCTCTTCTATGTTTTGAATTTCAAGAAATGGTCATTTAGAGTTGTGTTCAGTAAGTCATTTGGAGTCTGATAGAACAAACTTGATTTTTGGTGAATAGTAACATACCCTTATGAATAGTGATATGAATAGTAATATGAATAGTAATATGACCCTTATGAATAGTAAATAATATTATTATTTTATTTTCTTAGGGAAATATGATAATGGGATCTTAATTAATTTTTCAATATCACATAAAACTAAATGCACTTCAAGATTGTTATTTTTCGAATTTACTATGACCTTATTTAAAAATTAAATTAATAATATTTAGAAAATTATTTTTTGAAAAATGGATTTCACTTTTGAATTCTACATGTCAAAAAATAGTAGGGGTGAATTTTTGGGATTTTTCTAAAATACTTGAATTTTTCGTGAATAGTAACAAATACAGTTTTGAGTATTTAGTAGTTTAATGTCATCATATTGACATAATAATTAAAATAAAAGGCTGGTAGACTTGTTTATAGTAATTTATGACATGAGGTGTCCCAATTGGCTTAAACTATGGGAAAATACCATGGTAAAGCCCATGGTTTGGCAAAAACCACTAATGAGGTGTCCCTTTGAAATTATTAACAAATTACCTCTCTTTTTCTATAAATACCCACTCATCCATTCGTTTTCTTTCATTAAAAATCCCTCATACACAAATATATGGTGTTTTTACCTCTCTAAGATTCCTCCCAAGGTTTCCTTAAGACCCCAAGGTTCCAAAATTCAAGATCTAGGAGTTATTCTACAAGGTAAGGGAATCCTTCATTCTCTTCTTTAAGTCGACACTTATTTTATGTTATCTCTTTGAATTTCAATTATAATATTTTGGGTTTGATTTTATGTATTATTCATACTGTCCTTCTGATTTCAATATGATTAGGTACCCTTTTTATCTCATCATTTCATTTTATTAAATATTAACTGACGCCGTTAGGCTGCCAAATTTTCATAAGGGATCTCTCACCTTTGCTCTTATTTTCAAGATCTTATCTATTATTTTTCTCTCCTCACCTACTCTATAAAAATGACCATGATAACTCCAGTAACATCTATATACAAGAATTATATCATGTTAATGGAAGAACCATCATAAATATTTATACTCTCTCCTTTTTATTTTTATAAAAGAAATCAATATCCATGAGGTTCCAATTTATAGCCTTTGTGGACGACGAAGTTTCATTCTCCAATTTCTTCTTTATTATAGGTCATTAAACCATATTTATGGTTGAACCAGACTATAATATATGTATTATAACCTAATAAATATTCAGGAACCATAATATGTACATATAAATAAGTTATATGACAAAACTTGTTCATAATAATCCAAATATCGTAAAATAATCGAAGTGGTTGTCATCTAATGTTTCATCCTCATTCCATGTAACAAAATGAAAGAAATAACCATTATCAATTCTGTATGTTCATAAATAATGTGTAATTTAAATTCTGAAGATTTATAACCATTCCACATGAACTCCATTACTTAAAAACAAGTGAACCGATTATGAAAATAATGAAAATGAACACCCCAGAACAATGAAATTCAATCTAATAACTTAGAAATAAGGGTATAAATGAACTAAAAAGAATTATAATAAACTAAATACATGTATAATATTTTTTTTAAATAAGTTATTAATAAGTATAATTTTATATTCCAGGATCGTATGTTCGAGAGAAGAACACGTTTGGAGTTAAGGTAAGGGTTTTTCCACCCGAACTTCCATTTTCATTCAGGTTACTTTCATTGTCTAATTACCTCAATGAAATTATTGTGTATTGTTATGTACTCATCATATATTTTCTATGAGTATCATATATATGTTTACAAACCATATCCCTTCCTTATTTTATGTATAGTTACACGTTTTAAAAGGTACTTTCAAAATTGTTTCCAAAATACAAGCCTGATTCAAGGGAATTTCTCCAATTCATATCTATTTACAAGGGCACTCTATAATATATTTTTGAAAACCATTATCTTTATAAAAATAATAATTTTATTATTAAAATACTATCTTACTTCACTTATGGTTTTATACAAAGATTTTCCAAAAGAACTCTTCTTTTCAAAATAAAATAGTATTTATCTCAAAATTGCATAATGATTTTATAACAGTATTTTCGTTTGATGCTCTTGTTGATTCCATGGTATTATTGGGTTTAATAATTTATGAAGACATATACCATATTTTATTTAATGGTTTATTACTAACTCTATTGTGGATGATCTATCCTAAAACCATTCACCATATTTCTCAGAATGGTTAGTGTTTTATGTTTAATGATTGGGGAAAGTTAGTTACATTTCATATGATAGTTTCAATATGAATGTATATGTTGTTTATGTTGATCACCGCTCATATAAGGAATGCATTGGACTTATTATGTGATGGGCGGGGCCTGCAATATCCCCTCGATGCATCGGTAGGTCTCATGAGACAAACTATGGTCTTGGCACGAGGCCTTGACAAAATGATTATTTTATGGTCCTAGCACAAGGCTTGGACGGTATGGTTATGATGTCCGACATATGAAATTCTTTCATTATGATGCTAGTATTTGAAGTTCATGTGGTTATTCGACTATTCTAATACCCATGACTATGTTTAATTATGGCATTATATATTTTTCTCATATTCCTTCCATAATATGTTTCAAGTTTATCATTAAAGGCGTGTGTTTTCAATTATTCACCATGTCTAATGTTTATATTATCTTCCACTATATTGCTTACTCTTAATGAGTGTTTGAGCTAACATCTTTCTTATGTTTCATTTTCTCAGGACATGAAGAAGTAATTTATGAATGACTTTCAAGCATAATCTAGGAGACGTGATGTTTCTAGTGGATTAAAATAGTGTTTTGTTTCCCGTCATGTTGTAATGTTAAACTTATGTATGTAAATTGTTTCCAATAATACTAAAATACTTGGTCTTTCGGAATTCTTATTCCTTATATGTATGCCAACATAATCAAATAAGGCACCGGCTCTAGGAAACTGGGGTCGGGTCCTTACAGTTGGTATCAGAAGAAGTTTAGTAGAATACTTGGAAACTAGAAAACATAGATTTGGGGAAGAGTCCCTGAGTTAGTATTTGAGGATATACATACAATAACGTCCAGGTATTTTGGTAAGGAATATATTATGTGGATATTTCAAGCAATACATCCTTGTCTGGATACAAGCAGGTAGAGTTGGCTCTGCCACAGATGTATCTAGGGGTAAAACCCGAAAACACCGCTTTGAGCTAGACTCGAATGGAAACTGGTGCACGACAATAGGCCTGTTTTCACTCTTGGTTACGACACTCCCGGGGGATATACTTAGGATAATTAACATTTTATTTACAAGCCATTATGAAGGATTGAAATGTAAAATATTCCTCAAAGAAATAATATTTGTGAATATGGGATTAGCCATTTGTAGGATCTCAATTTTTTCTAAGTATTTTGATTAAGTTAAGATTATACATTATGATTAATAACCTAAAATAGTGTATGCCATTATCTAGATATGGTGCCTAGTGGACGGAATGGAAATCGCCCAAATGCACGTGTCCCCTGTAGGGATTTTCCTCTTACCCAAGATAATGATGTTGGCTCTAGTGATGTGACTGGTGATGAGTAATTCATAACTATACTAGGACAAATTACTCAAGTTATGAATAATAATCTTACTTGTATGGATCATCCGGATCCACCACGTGGAGGAGCCATGCTTGATCGCTTTATGCGACAACAACCTCCAACATTCAACGGGACTACAAACCCGTTTGTAGCAGAGCAATGGATATGTTCCCTTAAGAAGATATTTCTCGCTTTGGGATGTAATGAAAGAGAGAAGGTTTTCGTGTAAGTCTATCATCTATTGGTAGATGCGGATTAGTGGTGGTCCTTAATCCAAAACACAAAGGAGGAGGAAGAGATAGAAGAGATGGAATGGAGGTATTTTAAAGAAATCTTCTTAGAAAAAAATTTACCTTATGAGCAGCGTGCAGATATGGAGAGACAATTCTTGAATCTGAGGTAGAAGGAAGATGATAATGTTGCAAGATATGAAGATAAATTCACAAGATTATCAAGACATGTTGTGGACTACATCTGAAATCCAAGGAGAAAAATTAATCAATTATTTTATGGCCTAAATCCATTCCTCTGGCGGGTGCTGGTCTCCAAAATTTTTTCATCATATGTGGATATAGTTTCATGTTCCATCAAGACAGAAAAATAATTCTCTAAGTCTTATGAATTTAAGGGAAAGCAAGAAAAGAAGAGGGCTGCTGAAAACCCTGGGAAAGGAAATAAGGAAACAGTGAATAAGGGAAGAGTTGAATTTCCACCATTTGACAATTATGGAAAGAAACACCCTGGTGCATTCTTAAAAGGAAAAGGAGTGTGCTAAAAATGTGGTCATAAAGGCCATCTTGCTGGTGATTGCAAAGAGAAGAAGGAAGCCAATGATGTTCAATTCTATAGTTGTTGGGAGATGGGACACTATTCTAATGATTATCCAAAATGTCAAGGAAATATGAAACAGAGAAGGCCAAGGGATAAGGGACAAGCTTATGCAATCACAACAGCAGAGGTTCAAGTCCTGTGTGATGTCGTGGAAGGTATATTAATCATTTACTCAAGATTATCCAATGATTTATTTGATTCTGGATCATCGTATTGTTTCATATCTTCCCAATTTGCTAAGAAAATTAGATATTTCCAATTTGATTTACCAAGGGAGTTTTCAGTCAAAACTCCTAAGGGAAGTATCATTGCTACAAAGTTCTGTGAATCAGTTCCCATTAGGTCACATAAATGTTCTTTATCTGCTGATCTCATCGTCATACCCATGATTGAATTTGATATAATCCTTAGTATGGATTGGATTTCGAACCATGATGCAAAAATTTATTGTAAGAAGAAGGAGGTTACGATTTTTGATGATGATGATAAAGAACACCTTATCTTTAGAGAAGAATCTTCATCACCTAATTCTTATCTAGATCCACCCCCAGTAGCTCAACTAAATTCAATTATTGGGGAGGATGAGAATGAAATAACTTTGGGTGAGTAAAGGAATTTCCAAATAGAGTATGTGCCTATTGTGAGGGAATATGTTGATGTTTTTTCAGAAGATTTACCTGGACATCCTCCAGAACGAGAAATTGAGTTTTCTATTGATTTAATTCCTAATTCAAGGCCCATATCGAAGAACCCTTATAGAATGGCCACTGTGGAATTATTGGAGCTAAAGAAACAACTAGAGGAATTGAGTAATAAGGGATTTATTCTCCCTAGTGTTTCTCCATGGGGAGCCCATGTCCTTTTTGTTAAGAAGAAAGATAGATCTATGAGATTATGTATCAACTATAGGGAGATCAATGCTATAACAATGAAGAACAAGTATCCCCTATCTCACATTGATGATTTATTTGACCAAATACATGGAACTCAATACTTTTCAAAGATTGACCTTCGATCTGAATATCATCAGTTGAGTGTGAAGAAGGAAGACATTCCGAAAACAGTGTTTCGAACCAGGTACGGGCATTACGAGTTTATAGTAATGCCTTTTGGATTGACTAATGCACCCTCTGTCTTCATAGATCTAATGAACAGAGTTTTCAAATAATATCTTGATGATTTTGTAGTGGTATTCATTGATGATATCTTGGTATACTCTAAAAGCTGGAAAGAACATGAAAATCACTTGTGCATTATCCTGAAGACTCTTAGAAGACATGAATTATATGGGAATTTTAGCAAGTGTGAAGTCTGGATTCAGGAGATTTCTTTTCTTGGCTATATTGTTTCTAAGGATGGAATCCTAGTTGATCATGCAAAGAAAAAGGAAATCCAAGATTGGCCCACGCCAACAAACATAACTAAGGTACGCAGTTTTATTGGCTTAACAGGTTATTATCGACGTTTCGTACAGAATTTTTCCTGACTGGCTAACCCGCTAACGAAGATCACACGTAAGGGGGTTAAATTTGTTTGGACAAAAGATTGTGAAGAATGTTTTGAATAACTGAAGAGAATATTAGTCAATTATCCTATATTGACTCTACCATCGGGGAATGACGGGTTTGTTATTTATAGTGATGCTTTAAAGAAAGGACTTGGTTGTGTCCTTATGCAAAATGATAGGGTTATTTCTTATGCATCACGACAGCTAAAAATTCATGAGAAAAACTATCCTACTCATGATATTGAGTTAGCTGCTGTAATATTTGCTTTGAAGATATGGAGACATTATCTCTATGGTGAAAAATGTGAGATTTATACTGATTATAAGAGTTTTAAGTATATTTTCTCATAGAAAGAACTCAACATGAGGAAAATGAGATGGCTTGAACTACTCAAGGATTATTATTGCACGATACACTACCACCCGGGGAAGGAAAATAAGGTGGAAGATGCCTTGAGCAGAAAGGATCATAAAGTTTTGAGCAAGATGATAGTTGAAAGGGATCCTATTTTCATGGATATAGTAAAGATTGATATGGGAATAAACATGGAAGGTGGAACATCAATACTTTTTCAAATGGTTGCCAAACAATCTTTACTTGAAAGGATAAAAATTTCTCATGCTAATGATGAGGGGTTTCAAAAGAATATTAAAGCTGTGAATGATGGGAGATTGAGTGACTTCATATATGAAGATGGAATTTTGAAATTTGGGAAGAGACTTTGTGTTCCTGATATACCTGATCTAAAAATGGAATTGTTGGATGATTCTCATAGTTCCAATTTCTCTATACACCCTGGTAGCACTAAGATGTATAGAGATTTGAAGGAACATTTTTGGTGGGACAACATGAAGAGGGAGATTTCTGATTTTGTGTCAAGATGTATGGTTTGTCAACAAGTGAAAGCTGGAAGGCAACATCCTAGAGGAGTATTGCAACCTCTTCCCATACCTGAGTGGAAATGGGATAATATCACGATGGACTTTGTCATGGGATTACCAAAGACTCCTAGAAGGAATGATGCAATATGGGTCATTGTTGATCGACTTTCCAAGTCAGCACATTTTCTTGCTATAAGAGAAGATCTACCACTTGAACATCTATCAATACTATATATTAATGAAGTTGTGAGACTTCATGGAGTATCTCTATCGATTGTTTCTGATCGTGATCCATGTTTTACATCAAGATTCTAGAAAAGTATTCAGAAGGCCCTAGATACTGATCTTAGTTTGAGAACTACCTACCACCCACAAACTGATGGAAAATCCGAACGGACAATTCAATCATTGGAAGACATGTTGAGGTCTTCTTCACTTGATTTTCAAGGAATGTGGATCAGTATTTACCTCTCGTGGAATTTTCCTACAATAATAACTTCCATTCAAGTATTCATATGGCACTTTATGAAGCATTATATGGGAGGAGATGTCATACACAAACTTGTTGGGATGATGTTGGTGAAAGAAAGCTCGTGGGCCCAGAACTTGTTGAAGGAACAACGGAGAAGGTGAATATTATCCAAAACCATATCAAAATAGCTCAATGAAGGTAGAAGAGATATGCTGACAACCGAAGGAAGGATTTGGAATTTCAGGTAGGAGATTATGTTTTGTTGGAGGTATCTCCATGGAAGGGAGTTATACATTTCAGTAAGAAAGGTAAATTTAGTCCCAGGTACATAGGACCTTTTGAAATTCTGGACCAAATTGGAGCTGTATCTTACCATTTGGCAATGCCGCCAAGTCTCTCTAAGATTCACAATGTGTTCCACATGTCAATGTTAAGAATGTACATGCCAGACCCAACACATGTACTCACATATGAAGAAGAGGAACTTGATCCTGATCTATCTTATTGTGAAGAGCCTATCAAGATTATTGATACTAGAGAACAAGTATAGAGAAATCAGACAACTCTTCTGGTAAAGGTTCTATGGAGGAACCATAAGATGGAGGAAGCAACATGGGAGCCTGAGGATCTTATGTTAAAGACATACCCGAATCTTTTTGGGTAATATTCTGTGAATTTCGAGGATGAAATTTTTTTAAGGAGGGGAGAATGTAACACCCCAAGGTTTTGAAAATAAATATAGAATGACATTTTATAATCTATCCTCTTCTATGTTTTGAATTTCAAGAAATTTTCATCTAGAGTTACGTTCAGTAAGTCATTTGGAGTCTGATAGAACAAACTTGATTTTTAGTGAATAGTAACATACCCTTATGATTAGTAATATGAATATTAATATGACCCTTATGAATAGTAAATAATATTATAATTTTATTTTCATAGTGCAATATGATAATGGGATCTTAATTAGTTTTTCAATGTCACATAAAACTAATTGCACTTCAAGATTGTTATTTTTCGAATTTACTATGACCTTATTTAAAAATTAAATTAATAATATTTAGAAAATTATTTTTTGAAAAATGGATTTCACTTTTTAATTATACACGTTGAAAAATAGTAGGGGTGAATTCTTGGGATTTTTTTAAAATACTTGAATTTTTCATGAATAGTGAAAATACAGTTTTGAGTATTTAGTAGTTTAATGACATCATAATGACATAATAATTAAAATAAAAGGCTGGTCTACTTTTTTATATTAACTTATGACATGATGTGTCCAAAGTGGCTTAAACCATGGGAAAATACCATGGGCAAGCTCATGGTTTGAAAAAACCACTAATGAGGTGTCCCTTTGAAATTATTAAAAAAATTGCCTCTCTTTTTCTATAAATACCCACTCATCCATTCATTTTATTTCATTCAAAATCCATAATCCTCGAATTTCTGGTGTTTTTACCTCTCTAATAGTCCTCCCATGGTGTCCTTAATCCCCCAAGGTTCCAACCTTCAAGATCTAGGAGTTATTCTACAAGGTAAGGGAATCCTTCATTCTCTTCTTTAAGTCAACACTTCTTTTGTGTAATCTCTTTGAATTTCTATTATAATATGTTGGGGTTTGATTTTATGTATTCCTATTACTATAATTTTGATTTCAATATGATGAGTTATCCTTTTGATCTTATCATTTCATTTTATGAAATATTAAGCGACGTTGTTAGGCTGCAGAATTTTCATAAGGGATCTCTCACCTTTTCTCTTATTTTCAAGATCATCTCTATTATTTTTCTCTCCTCACATCCTCTATCCAAATGACCATGATAACTCCCTTAACATATATATACTGGAATTATATCATGTGAATTGAAGAACCATCATAAATATTTTTACTCCCTCCCTTTTATTTTTATAAAATAAATCAACGTCCATGAGGTTCCAATTTATAGCCTTCATGGACGATGAAGTTTCGTTCTTCATCATTACTAGTCATGAAACCATATTTATGGTTGAAAAATACTATAATATATGTATTATAACCTAATAAATATTCAGGAACCAGAATATGTACATATAAATAAGTTATATGAAAAAAATAGTTCATAATAATCCAAATACCGAAATGTAATCAAAGTGGTTGTCATCTAATGTTTCATACTCATTCCATGTAATAAAATGAAATAAATAACCATTATCAATTCTTTATGTTCATAAATAATGTTTAATTTTAATTCTGGAGATTTATAATCATTCCACATGAACTCCATTACTTAAAAACAAGTGAACCGATTATGAAAATAAAGAAAATAAACACCCCAAAACAATGAAATTCAATCTAATAACATAGCAATATGGGTACAAATGAACTAATAAGAATTATGATAAACTAAATACATGTTTAATAGGTTTTTAAATAAGTTATTAATAAGTATAATTTCATATTCTATGAGATTAAGTTCGAGATAAGAACACGTTTGGAGTTAAGGTAAGGGTTTTTCCACCCGAACTTCCATTTTCATTCAGGATACTTTCATTGTCTAATTACCTCAATGAAATTCTTATGTATTGTTATGTACTCATCATATATTCTTTTTGAGTATCATATATATGTTTAAAAACCATATCCATTCCTTATTTTATGGATAGTTACATGTTTTAAAAGGTACTTTCAAAATTGTTTCCAAAATACAAGCCCGATTCAAGGGAATTTCTCCAATTCATATCTATTTACAAGGGCACTCTATAATCTGTTTTTGGAAACCATTATCTTTATAAAAATACTCATTTTATTATGAAAATACTATCTTACTTCACTTCTGGTTTTATACAAAGATTTTCCAAAAGAACTCTTCTTTTCAAAATAAAAGAGTATTTATCTCAAAATTTCTTAATGCTTTTATAAGATAATTTTCGTTTGATGCTCTTGTTGATTCCATGGTATTATTGGGTTTAATCATTTATGAAGTCTTATACCATATTTTATTTAATGTTTTATGACTAACTCTATTTTGGATGATCTATCCTAAAACCATTCACCATATTTCTCGGATTGGTTAGTGTTTTATGTTTAATGTTTGGAGAAAGTTAGTTACATTTCATATGTTAGTTTCAATATGAATGTATAAGTTGTTTATGTTGATCACCTCTCATATGAGGAATTAATTGGAATTATTATGTGATGGGTGGGGCCCACTATATCCCCTCGATGTATTGGTAGGTCTCATGAGATAAACTATGGTCTTGGCACAAGGCCTTGACAAAATGATTATTTTATGGTCCTAACACGAGGCTTGGACGGTATGGTTATGATGTTCGGCATATGCACTTCCCTTATTATGATGCTAATATTGGAAGTTCATGTGGTTGTTCGACTAGTAGAATACCCATGACTGTGTTTAATGATGTAATTATTTATTTTTCTCATATTCCTTCCATAATATGTTTCAAGTTTATTATTAAAGGCATGTGTTTTCAATTATTCACCATGTCTAATGTTTATATTATCTTTTGTTGTGTTTATTACTCTTACTGAGCGTTTGAGATCACAACTTTCTTATGTTTCATTTTCTCAGGACATGAAGAAGTAATTTATGAATGAATTTCAAGCATTATCAAGGAGACGTGATGTTTCTAGCGGATTAAAATAGTGTTTTGTTTCCCTTAATGTTGTAATGTTAAGATTATGTATGTAACTTGTTTCCAATAATACTAAACTACTCGGTCTTTCGAGATTCTTATTCCTTTTATGTATTCCAACTTAATAAAATAAGGCATCGGTTCTGGGAAACTGGTTTCATGGCCTTACAATCTACATTTGGCATCACTAACTTACCCACACAATTTTAGGTCACATTATAAGGATTGATATTGTTGGTTAAAGTTTCCATCTTCTGTATGAGTCTAAAGCTACGTCAAAACATGTCTTATCACCATGTCGCACAGTATATGGGCCAAAAATGATATGTAAGGATCTTGTACCCTAGCACAATAAGAGGTTACTACTCTGATACTCACTGTGGAACTCCACTGCCCATCCTGGAATGAGTTTTACACTTGGGAAAGTTGTTAGGAAATGCCACTGCCAAGTCCTACATGATAGTAAGTCGGCTGAGTCATTAGGGAACTACACTACCCATCCCAGCTGGAGGGTAATGCCTGGAATATTTCATCGAGGTATTCCACTATCCAGCCTAGTTGAAGGGTAATCCTAGAACATTGAGTAACTCCACTACCCAGCCCAGCTAGAGGGTAACTCAGAATGATCATCAGAGAATGACACTGCCCAAGGTATCTGAAGGGTAATCCTGGTATTGTATTTGGGGAATGCCAATTCCTAGCCCAACTGGAGGGTAAGCTCGAACCTTTCATAGGGGAATGCTACTTCCCACCCCATCTGGAGGGTCATCCTGGTACTATCTTCGAGAAATGTATCTTTCCAAACTAGTTGGAGGGTTATGCCAGAGAAGCTCTAGTGATTCTATATGATTTAATCCATCATCGGGGGATGCCTCAACACTTTACAAACCCAAAATATTTCACATTGTATCTAAAAATAAACTTCTAAGGTAACCATTTTATTCTATGGTGGAAATATTTAGGATAAGAATCTCATGGGCTGAAATCCGAATGAAAATGAAGGTGTTATTGATGTTCTAAGTTCACTTAGGAGAGCTCAAGTAGTACACAATGTGTGAGGGGACCCACATATCATGTGGTCCCAATTAACTACATAGCCATGTATCTGGTCATTAAAATGGTCCTATCTATATAGGGGTACATTCTGTGTAGGTGGACTACAGGAAGTCTCCCACCTATCTAGGGATCAGGCTATGTCTATTGGTTGTGTACATGTATTCAGACATTGTTTCCATGTACTTTGGTACATGACATTTTTTTCCACACGGGATGCCACATGTATGGTAAAACCATGACCATGTTCTCTTACATGTCATGTATCTGTCCATTCAGTATGTCACATCGCTCACTCACGCATGACGGCATTACATAGCATGTTTGGGAAGTGCACTTTATATCATCCTTATCAGTTTACAAAACCCTAGTGCTACTACTAGAAAAGGATACAAGACATGTGTTCTTCATAATACAAGTCATGTATTCTTGTTTTTTTCAAGATATTTTTATTTTTACCAATCTGATCATCCAATTGAATCTAGTTAAAATACCTTAGATTCTATATCAAATTGATCTGAAACTCGCAGATCACAGTGTATTTCATTGTTTTTAGTTGTCGTTCTCCGAGAATTGACTATCAAAATATAAAAAAGTTTTGTTGGATATTTTGAATGCCCCTATATCTTCAATTCATGATGTTCTGGACTCAAACCATCATAATGTACTTCCTTTCAACACAATGAATCCATATTTATGCTCCACTTGTAGAATCATTAATGCTTCGACGATCTATCACAAATTCGGGCACCCAATCAAGCCCAGGTCACCTAGCTACTATTGATGCAGTACCCATGGGGATTCCAAAGGTGAATAATTTGAAGAAATATGGGAGAAAATCTCTAAAAATGGTTTAAACCTCACAAGGAAATAGATCTTGGCTAGCGATCAAGAAAAAATCATCGAGGTTAGATGAACAAGTAGGAAATGAATTAAATTTCAATACGCTTGTATATGGAAATGTTTATAAAGGCACATTTCGAAGGAAGAATAACTATATACTCAATACTTACTTATATTGGAAAAAACACATATACTAAGTCTTACCTCTTGTTTGGATCTTTCATTGTTGAATAATGAAGTCATCAATGAATTTGGGAGAATCCATCACATTTTATGTTCTTCGATCCGCCTTGATCCAGAGGTTTTTCTTTCATCATCAACAGCAAAGGGGAGGTTCCATCATTAGTGGATGGGAGGATTATGGTCCAGACTTGTCTAATTCTCCCTAAAAACATATTTATAAAATTTTTATTATTTATAAATTAAATTACTCAATTAATTAATGCACTTAAATGCACCGCCAATAAGCGAGGGGTCCAAACGTCCCATTCCAACTCATTTTATGTATCATCTAAATAAACACTATGTTCTGGACCCAATAATGGTCTCATATTTCTAATTTGATCAACCATTTAGATGTTATCTCATTTTCATTAATTAAATGCACACACACAATATAAAATGTATTTAATATTTTTATAAAATTATTTTTGGTAACACCAAGCCCTTGAGTCATAGGCCTTCTCATTGCGTTGATCTATAAATATATTTAAAAATATTTCAAAGTATTCCAAGTAAGAAATAGGGTCTCTAAAATGACAGTTGATTACATATAATTATATTAATAATATATATTGGTTTTGTTAAAACTCAATGTTGTATATAAAATAATATAAGACATAGTAGTGGGTAGGGAAAATTTAAATTGGAATTTCATTTAGTAAAATCCATCAATGAAATTTAATTTAATCAAAAAAACTCATAAAAACTTAAAGTGTTACATTTTATCCCCCCCAAAATTTATTTATCCCTCAAATGTGTCAATCTAATACAAATTAGGATGCTTATTCCTCATAATATCCATAATTTCCAATGTATCTTCCTCAAAATGTTGGGTTTTCCACAAAACATTGACCAGGTGAGTGGTGTTGTCTTGTTAAATTTTCTCTATATGATCTAGAATCTCCATAGGTTTCTCCAAATAATAAATATCATTCTACAATGGTATGAATTATTATTTTAGTACATGTGAAAGATTAGGTATGTACTTTATGAGGAGTGATATATAGAACACAACATGTACTTGAGAGAGGTTTGGTATAAGAACTAAGTAATTGGCAACCATCCTAATACAATTAAGAATTTTAATGGGACTGATATACTAAGGTCTTAGTTTCCATTTATTATTTAAAATAATAAGGTTATTACATAGATAAATTATTTGAAATAATTTAACACCAACATCAAACTCTTGGCCTTTTTACAAATTATCTAAATAAATTTTATATCAAATATGATATTCTTTTATGTGCTATAGAATGGCATGGGAATTCTCTTCCATTTCTATAGCTATCTGAGGTCCCAATAGAAATATTTCTCCACCTTCATTCCATCATGTTGGAGCTCTATATTTATTTCAATTTAGGGCTTCATAAGGAGCCATCTGAATGCTTGAGTTAATTCTATTATTGTATGAAAACACAACTAGAGGAAGGTTCTGATAAAAACCACCTTTGATATACAAAGATTAATATCTCAATGTATCCTAAAGTTTTTAATTTTCATTTCATACTGAACATATTTATGAGGATGGTATAGACTATTGAAACTCAACTATATACCAATATCTTACTAGAGACTTCACCAAAACTTTGAGTTAATCCATAGATCATAATAAAATACAATAGAATATGGTACCCTATGAAACCTTATAACTTAGTTTAATTTATATCATTTAAATTTAATCTAGAGATAATACTTCTTGGATTAGTAGTGAAGTGTGCTGACGTAGTAATGTGATCGACTACAATGCATACAGAATTATACCCTTTAGAGGTTTTAGGGAGTCCAACGACAAAGATCGTGGGGATTTTTTCGCAATTCCATTATAGTATGGGTAATGGGAGAAAACAGTTGTTAAAATTTTGTCTATCATAATTATATTTTTGACCTACCAAGAACCAAGATACAAATTTTACAATATCTCTCTTTATACCATCCCACGAGAAGTATTTTTTTCAATCTTTATAGCTCTTCCAAATTTTAGGATGAATAGATAATTAATAACATTGATCATCATCTAACAACTAATTATTAAAATCTAGTATAGACAGAACACATACATGGTTCCTGAACCTTTTCATCCCATCATGGTTAAGCATAAACTCAGGAACATTTGTCAACTTCTTTTACATCTCTAAATCTTCTTTATGCACCTCTTTAATATTAACTCTGATAGAAGGTTGAACATTCAATTGAAAAATATAATATTTATCCCCATCATTCAGGATTTCTAGATTCATCAATTGGAAATACAAAAATATTGCATCTTTTGTGATCCTTATCATGGATAATATAGAATGATCTTCTGACTCAAAGCATTGGTCACCTTGTTCACTCTCTCATAGTGTTAATGTATTGAGCAGTCATAATCTGTAATAAAATCTAACAATATTATTTGGTGCATATTCAACTCCTTATATGTGAATCTATACTTCAATATTTTATGATTAGTATATATATCACACCATTCCCTATAATGATAATGAACAAGAATATTTAATTCAAAAAAAATACAATAGTAAACTCCAAATAACAAGTTCAAAAAAATTTCTCATGAATCTACAATATTTGTGAGGAATATTCTATAACCATGTCATTTTGAATCATAAAACATAACAATCTCTTCATGGATGGATCAATATATATTAAAAAATCCTTACCCATAATAGGTTAATGTAATAACATGTTTTCAGACTAACCTTCTCTTTAGTTCCTTGAAATTTTACTCACATTCATATGTTGAGAGGAACATGGCTCACTTCCATGTCAACTTGTTTAGAGGATTATATAGTAATGAAAAATTATCCATAAATAATATATAATATATATCAGAACCACATAAAATATAGATCTTAGTCTCTTTGGCTGGTCTGGTCCAACATTCAATAGCCTCTGCCTTTGATGGATCTACTAATATATCATCTCTTGATATTATAAGAACTAAGAATGAAACATTTGACAAAAAAAATTCAAATGTATTAAATTTTTAAGATATTTTGTCCTTTTTTAGAGTATTTGATATAATTAACATGTGATTTTCATTATCTTACATACACATTGAATAGATAATAATAACATCTATGAAGACTATCACAAATTAATAAAGGCAATCTCTAGTGACTCTATTCATTAAATATTGAAGATAATGGGGGAATAAGTTAGACCGAAAGCAATCACAATATATTCATAGTGTCCATACATTTTATGGAATGACATTGTAACAACCCAGATTTTGATAAAATATTTTGTTTCATATTAATAATTATTCTAGAATAAAATAGTTAAAGTCCTTATGTTAAGTAATTCATAAAATAAATAAATTTTTTAAACTACTTTATTCTAGTTAAATATTTATGAAAATAATTTTTATATTATAGAATATTAATTTGATAAAATAATTTAATTTTGGAAATCATCATGTCTAAAATATCATAGTATGATGTTTTAATAATTTTCAGAAAAAGTGAAATTTTTCCTGAATAGTAAAATATACAATTTTTTTATAAAATACCGTATTTTTTTATGACAGAGTCAAGAAAAAATAATGATATAAAATTTATTAAACTTATGTAATAAATAAACAATCATACTATTAGAAAATTTTATATAAGAATTATTTCTGAACATTTAAATTAAAATTTATTTCATGATATGTATAAAATCATTGTGACTGCCAACCTAATGCTTGTGTGATGTTGACAAGTTCAAAATTGGTGACTTATAGATAATAATTGAACAAAAAAAATATTTTCATGATTTTTTGTTAAATATTATTTATTATTTATGTTTTTTGGTTGTTAATTTTGAATTCTAGAATTATATAACATGATTCTTAGCCAAATTCTTGTGTAATGATCATGAAAGGTAAGAAAAGACAAATTATCAAATTAAAGAAGATTATTTAATAAGTATATGAGTAAATATACATAACTAATGAATATAATTTATTATATTTAACTTAATTAAGTTATTTTTCTAACAGTATTTTATTTTTAATTTTTAGATATGAAATAATTAAGTTTAATTCTTATGCAATGCTGACGCAGTTCTTGTACAAGCAGAAGAAAATTATACAAGTTTTTTAATTAAAATTAATATAACTCCAAAATGACCCAAAAATTGAATAAAACTATTTTTACGATTATTTTTATGATAATATATTTTTTTATGATAATTTGGTACTTTTGGATACACTTTAATCACTTCAATCCTTTTATAATATTTTATTTAAAATCAAGTCAAGTTGTTCACACACTCATTTTAAATCAGAATAATATTTTAATATATGGTTTTACAAAAGAGTTATTCAGCCATGAATATTAATTTTAGTAAAAATAAATTTACCTTATTCATGTAATTTTATTTTTATTTTTTAGGTAGAAAATATATATATTAAAGGCTTGCACAGCGATAATGCAGTATATATTAATTTAATTGAAAATTCAAATAACTGATATTAAAAATATCAAAATAAATATAATTTGAGATTTCAAGGTAATAGATGAATTTTATATAATAATATGATATGTATATAATATATTAAAATTTTGGTTTCGAATTTATACTTTTTTCATGTGTTTAAAGTCATATTTATGAACATTATTTAATTTGACAGAAATTATTTTTTAGGAATATAATATTTTATTAAATTATTTAAAAAAAAAATATTGAATAAATCCAAAATTGATGATATTGTGTTAAAAATGAAATCCAATTTTTATTTTATGTCTTTTAGAATTCTTAAACCCTATATTAGATTTATTATATTTAAATATTTTAACAAATTCCTAAATTTTTCCTCACCTCAATTATAAATATGGAATCATTCCTTCAATTAATTTCATCACCATAAGAAATATTTCTCAACTAACATCTTAAAAATTATATACTCCTCATACATTTTCATATTATATTATTTCATAGTCTCACAAAAAGACCAATTCCAAGAGTCTTAAAGAATTTCTCAAGGATAAATGATTCAAGATGAAAATTTATTCTTCTTTTCTTTTAAATTATTTAGTAATTCAACCATATCCTCAGCCCATATAAAATGTTTCAACATTACTCCATTATCAATTATTTTTTATAAATTTTTTTTTAAATGTTATATTCATCAAAAAAAATATTTTATCCACTCCTTTTATCCTTAAAAATGAAATCATCGTCCATAGTGTGCCAATTCACCGCCTCCATGCACAATGTGTTTTTTTTTCTTTGCCACAATCATGGAAAGTTTAATTTAAATTATAATTGTTTAAAATGGCCTAAATATGACCTAGTACATCACCATTGTGGTGGTGGTCAGTTTTTTTGTCACAATGAATTATGTATAAATTTTTTATCTCCATATATTAGCATGAACATAACATAATCATGATCACGATGAAGTATCATCTTCACAGTATTGATGACACGATCGATCAATAATGAAGGGATCAATACTTCTCAATTTTTGACATTCGATTTGAATATCTTTAACTATATGTTAAAAGGGAGGATAATACCAAGACATCCTATTTTATAAGGTATGAACACTATTAATTTATAGTGGTTTCTTACAGACATACCATTTCTCTTATGATCTTAATAGATTGAATGAATAGAGTGTTCAGATATTGACTCGTTTAAATTGTTTTAGTCTTTATAGATGGTATTATTATATATCTTAGGTACAAGAAAGATAAATAAAATCAATTAAGGATTATGTTATGAACCTTGATAGAGGATAAACTATATTCTTCATTTTCCACATGTGAATTAAGGCTACATAATTTCTCATCCACTAGAAAACTAATCACAATGAAGGGTATCTCTATAGATACATCAAAGGAAGATGTTATGGAACAATGGCCCAAAATAATGATTCCGAACAAGATCTATAGTATTCTTGGATTCTATTAAATTTAGTAACTCATTGTGATAAATTTATCATGGATAAAAAATCCATTAAACATGTTAACTAAAAATAGATCCATGTTCCTTTGGGTGGGTGAATGTGAAGAAAATTTCATAAAGATTAATAGAATGTCAGTCACTACACTTTCACTCACATTTACATATAAATAAAATGGTTTTTTTTATATATAGTGATCAACCAAAGAATTTATTGAGATTTCAACCCATGAAAAATCTCATAGTGGTGGTTTCTTCCTCTTACTAATTGAGGGTTCATGAGAAAATTTACCTGAATCATTACATGGAGATAATAGTGGGGATTTGTTTCTTGAAAATATTAGATGTATTATCAATATAATGAAAGGAATGATATAAATATTGATCATAAAAATTAAAATATATATTTAAATATAATGGATTGAATATGTGATAAACACCTATCATAGGTTGAGGAAAAATGAAACACCCCCCCCCCCACCTACTGTCTTGAGAAAAGGTAGAGGTTTTATTGGCCTTTGTTGACATCCCCAAGACACCAAAGGCTGAAAATGAATTTCATTTGGCTCATAAAAATTTCAAGATGATTTTACATTTTAAGATAAAATAACAAAACCACAAGATAATAACCAAAAAACCACTCTGTGATTCATGGGTAAAATGAAATTAAAAAAACAAAATAAATGAAACTATATCATAGTTAAAAGTGAAAACAAAAACTAAAAAAACTCAATGACACCAAAGACATAAACTCCACATCTCCCAACATGCTCCAAGACCCAACTGAAAAATACATTAAAATAGTATCACGATGCATCACTAATGAACTATGATATGTTTCCTTTACCTGTGTTTAGATATACGTTATCGACAAATTCACCAATGTTCCCAAAAAGGGGGTCAGTATAAAACTCAGTAGTATTTCCCAAATGTCTTCATAACTTTTTCCACCAGGATAGAACATGTCAGTACATTTATATAAAATATTTTAAAATAATATAAAGTATTTTATAGCAATTCCAATATATTTTATCAAAACAAGAATTTTTTAAAATAAATCAACCAATCAATTATTTAAAAAAATTTATCAAATTCTATTCTGTATAACCCTTTATTTCCACACATCCACACAACCACGCATGTCCAAACATTCTTTTAAACCCTAGATCTCCCTATAATCATGAATAGTGATTTATCATTTCACCATCTCATCGAATTATATACCATATTTGCAGGGGAAACATCACACCCTTTTATGTCCCACTTTTTGACAGAGGGAAATTCATGCCCTTATCTATACCAAATGAAAATGAACATATACGGACAATGTATATGAAAAACCATGCCTATATAATTCAATAAAACAATTATTGAAAAGGATTTCTACAAAGATTTTAGAATGCATCAAAACCCTACAATAATTTTAAATCCATCATTTTAAGATAAAAAACATAATACAGTTTTCAAAAAAACCATACAATGTCACAATTTCACAAAACCATCACTAAAGAATGTTTTTTCTCATGAATCAAACATCAATTTCATAATTAAATTCAATCAATCTGAAATGAATACTTCATGTTATAATCAAGAGGATTAAAAAGTGAATCCACCTACCTCTAAAACATTAGCGAAATTAAATAATGGACCAAAAATCCAAAAAAATGACTTAAAACTCCAAAAAGGTCCTTATATCTTATTCCCTTCAAGTAAATAAATCATATCTCATTATGAATTAAATCACACAATATAGAATTGTCCCCAACTGACCAAAAACATGACTCCAAGAGGGGGGAGAATAATAAATCTATGAAAAATGAAAAATAATAACCACTTACTGAGGAATATGGGCCTCAAAAAACACATATATTCTTCTAAAGATCACTACCAGATTGAAGGTAAAGCTCTAAAAATCATAGGGATGAAGAGGATTTAGTGAAATTAAATGTTTAGGGAAAAATGTTTTAAGGGCTAATTCAATTTATAACGAAAAATTTTAGATCTCAATTTTAACAGTGCTTGGTTAGGGTGCATGGTTATGGAAATTTTTTACTAAATACTACATCCAAACATCCCTCACATGGTTAGATGGAATGGTTAGACAAAATTTGATCTAACCCTGATAAAACTATAGGTCCAACATTAAACAATTTTTACTTTGTAGCCACATGGATAGGACAAACCAATCGCCAAACCATGCACAACCCAGTGCCCATTGTTTCAGCTGCATAGTGCCTAGGGAGGTTTTTCATGGTTTCAAATAATGATTCTAAAACTATGAACCTCCATGAAATACAAAAAATAATTCTAAAAAAAATATAAACCTCCCAAAACATATCTCATTCACATTATATACATAAAATACATAAATAACGTTTCAAGTACCGGAAAACAAGGGTTCTATATTCTCCCCTCCATTAGTATTTCCTTCCTAGGAAGGATGAAAACAACCATTGGCATAAAATATTTAAGAATTTTACTCCATAGTTTCATTTCCATCCTCCAATGTTTCTTTATAAATCCATCCAAGATTCCATAAAATACATACTAGACTAATCATTTTCCCTTACAATACTTTCTATTTCCACTCCACTATATGCACTAGAACATCAATAAACATAGAATCCATCTCTAAGTCAATATTATCCCATCCAGAACATGCTCAGGATCAGGTTTCTAATTATTTAATTGACAAACGTGAAACACATTATGCACAAAAATGAACATTGTTGGAAAATAAAACTAATAAACCACCTCACCAACCCATTAAAGTATCCCAAAATCAAATATGTATCATTTATATAAATTTCCTAGTTTCCAAAAATAACAATGTACAAGCCTTAGAATAATTCCCAAAAACACATGATCACTCACCTTAAATGAAAAAGGTCATCTATGATTATCCACCTAATATTTTTTATGATTCTAAGACATCTTTATCCTTTTATTAATCAACTGAATCTTTTTTGTCTCTTTCAAAAGAGTTCATCCAACTAGTTATGTCTCACATGTTTCCACCCATAAAAGTGGAGAACAACTATGATGACCATAGACTACTTCAAAAGGATCCATATATATCAATACCTGAAAACTATTATTATGTGATAACTCCACTAACAGTATGTGCTCCACTCATGAGTCATCAAAATCCATTATAGAATCACTATGAATTTCCATCCAATGTTTGAATCATAATTTTGGATTTCCTATTAGTTTTGGCATGATATGCTGTGAAAATATTCAAGTGAGTCCAATGTTATTTTTTAAAGGACGTCGAAAATGACTTGTAAACCTATGACCTCACTTATATACTATCAATACTGGTTCATCATTCCTCTTTAAAACATCCAAGGTATATATTTTTGAAAATCCATCCACTGTATGAGTCTCATGAATAGGGATAAAATTAACTAAAATTGAGATCCCATCCTATATTACCCATATAGAATCGTGTTTATGGACCATCCTTGGGAGAACTATCAAAAAAATCAATGGTTAACTTATTGAATTTCTAATAATTAATAGTTAAATACTGAAACATACCCACTCGTTGTTGGTTATTATCCTTAAATTGTTGACAGGTGAGGCATCTCAAAACAAACTCATCCACTTTTCTTTTCATGAAAACCCAACAAAATTGTTCCCTCAGTTCTTTATATATCTCTTTTATTTCAGGATCAACATTCCATATTGAATGGTGGTAAGCATGAAGAATGTCTTCCTAAAAATTTATAGGTATGACCATCTGATCAAGAAAACCCAACACTGATCCTCTTTCAAGCTTCCATCCCTAAAATTTCTCCCAATAATAAAGTTTTTACTACATATAAACACATTCATAATTATATTTTTTTACCTCTGTAACCTTTTCATCCAAATCAGGAACAATGTTAATTGGAATGAAAACTACAACACTACCTCAGTCTTCATAATCTAAGTTCTTTTTGGAAATCATCGACATCAGATATCTTTTATCTGATGAATATTTCTCCAACTGACTTTATCACTTCAATACTAATTAATATGCCACCAAATGGTCTCTACCATTGTGTATACATCAAGTCAAAGTCAAAAATTTAATGATACTCCATCCATTTTTGTTTTCTCTGGTTTAAATCACTCAGTGAGAAAATGTGTTTCCAGATCTTATGATATGTAAACACCATAAATTTCTCACCATATAGGTAATGATTCCATGTCTTCATATAATAGACCACATTAAATAATTCAAAATCATTTTTTGGTAGTTCATTCAATAAAACTATAACCACCATGATCCATGGTAAACAACAAGATCTCCCTTCATGATAACACTCCCCAACCAAGATCCTAAACCATAAAAATTCACCACATAATTTTTTCTTCATTCAAGAAATATAAAGATATACACTAATGTAATAATAAATTTATGATCTTAAAAAGATATCTAGAATTCATAATTCCATTGGAATGTAATGTTTTTCCTCTTACAAGCTATCATTGGTGAAGGTAGTAATGAAAAGTTACAAACAAATCGTTGATAGAAACCATCATGACCAAGGATACTATGTATCTCAAATACATTATTTAGTGGTTTCCTAGATATCATATACTATATCTTTTATAGATCCCTGGAGATAATTCTTTAATAGATTACATGTATAATTAAAATTACAACTTATCTTTAAAAATAACACTTTGAATGTTTAGAATATAGACTATGATACCATAAAATACCAAACATTGTCACCAAGTGTTGTTCATACTTAGTCTTTTTCCTTGAATAAAACAATATATCATCCAAAAACACCGCCACATATGAATCAACATACCATTAAAATATTTTATTGATAAATTATACAAATATATATAGTGCATTCATAAGACCAAAAGGCATAACCACATAATCATAATTTCTATATAAACTTTGGGTAGCTCTCTTCAGAATATCCACCTTCCAGACCTATAATTGGTGATATCTCAATCTCAAATAAATCTTAGAGAATCATTATGATATTATAAATTGATAAAATAAATAATAAATGTGTTAAAGAGGATATTGATTCATTATCATAACTTGGTTAATCTTACGATAATCCATATATTGTTGGAGAGTTATGTCTTCTTTTTTCACAAATAAAATCGGTTTTTCCCATGGCGATGTACTACGATGAATGAAATAATTACTTTCAAGATCTACCAAATAAACATTAAATTCCATTAATTATATTGGTTCTATCTGATAAGATGATAGTGAGATAAGAATGGTCCCTAGTAATAGATCAATTGTAATCTCTACTTCTATTGGGGTTGCTAACCCCATAATATAATAAAGAAAAGCATCTATAAACAGATCGAAAATTGCTAAAAAGAAACTATCCTAATTTCATCCACTCATTAGAAGTTCAAAGATATTATCTAGTATGAGTTAATTCCAACCGTTTGTTTCAACAATATCATTACACTTTCCTTTTCATTTCTATATCCTCTAAATAGTTTCTCGATGCCATTGTTAGTTGTAAAACTAACTATTCGGGTATAATAGTCAATTTTAGCTTTGAAAATTGTCCACCAATCCATGCCCAATATTATCTAATAGACATTTGTCTCATATATAGATAAGTAACATATCAATTCATTCTTATAGATAGTTATATAACATTATTTTCAAATAATGTATTTACATTCTCTTTCTCTCATAGGAGTTTTGTGTTTAAAAATAGAAGGCATAATCTCAATATGAAAACCCCTAAGATAAATATGATTGGAATAAATATAATAATGGGATTCATATGTATCAAAAAGACTGGATAACGGTAGAATTCTAAAGACTCATACCTCTCATAATAGAAGGGGTAGATTTATTATCCATAATTATTTTTTCATCTCCATATAATTTCTTACTCACATCAATTTAGTCTTTCTTACCATGTAGAGATTGCACTGGTTAAGGATTCATGGAATTACAAGAATCACCATTGATTCTTCAATTATACTAATGAGAATTTTTCTACTACCATCATCCCATCAAAATATATGATTTTTTTGAAACATGATATGTTCCTCGAGTATCTAACCTAGGAGCACTACGACAATAGCATTGATGATGTCGCATCTGGTTGAAATTTTAATAAACTCTAGGATGTCTTGTAAAATATATCTATATGTAATTTAAATAACCACAATTAAATGATCCAATATTATAATTTGGTTAAGTAATTAGATTCACTATTCCCAATTTCTGGTTCTGAGCCATAATTTCCCCTTGGAAATAGGTTTTCCTCTGTATTTTATTCCCATCACTAGAGTTCCCACCAATTCCCATAGGTATCATCATGGTTCCTCCACCCATAATTTCTACCATAATTACTTTATTGACTATATCTATATAATATGATATACAAATCAAGGAAATCAATGAGATAATCTCTTTCCATAACCCTAATTCAAAATATATATGCCTTAATGGGAAAACATGTAGTGAATTATGGGGAAAAATTTACAAAATTCATTAACTTATTTACATACACTATCAATAGGAGGTTCTCTTACTTCAAACTAAATAAATATATCATTCTAGAAATTCGGAACATGTGAGGATAGAATTGATTTTTGAACAATTTTTTCAAATCCTCCCAGGAAATGGCTTTGTCTAATTTATCTTGAATAGCTAAATCACACCACTAGCATTCCAGATTCGCTAACATATACATAGTGAACTTAACCTTTAGTTTAGATGGTTTTCTTATGAAATTTAGGATTCAATTCATAATATTCATCCACACTTATACTTTTTATAGTTCTGAATAAACCTAAAAGATGGGAAGATTCTAATTTTGGAACTAAAAAATGATCTACTTTTCAGTATACATACCTTTCATTCCCCCTTTCCACAAATAGGAATGCATAAACATTACTCTTAACTAACTTTTGGTTCACTTGTGTATTAGGCGTAACCACATTTTTAGTATCTTCTTCTAGGGTATTCCAACAGTGTCTACTCAATGCCATTTTCTATAACCAAATGTTAAAACCATTTATTCTCACTTTCTAGAAACTAAAGTATTGGAAATTTCAAATGTACCAAATAACACATATCACAACAACACATTCCAGAATTCAAATATTTTCATCTTTTAAACCATTTTTTAGAATTCCACCATTCTTTATGAAAATAAAACTTCTTGGAACCATTTTAATAAAGAACAAAATTTCACTAAATCATAAATTACCACTCAAAATTAATTATGCACTCCTTGTGGTAATTCATTCTAAACAATTTATGTCATAAATCTCTCATCATCCAAATCCATTACGATGAGGTTACAACTCCTAGAAGTTTCAAAAAATACTTGGGTATTGAAAATATATGGTAACATGATAGTCAACATAAATATGTTAGATAAGCCTATTTAATCTCTACATTTCATGTTATAATTAGAATATATCATTATTAATAATAAAACACAAGTAATAAACAAAATTTACTTTCAATGCAATGACCAAGCGAACTGATATCATTTGTAACATCCCACCCCTCACCCATTGTATTGGGATTTGGTGGAGGTGTTACTGGACTCAGGTGATTTCCCCAAAAAACCAAAGTCAAGAAAAAATTATGAGGAATTCATAAAAAATTGTAGTAAATTTCTCCATTTGAAAATTAAATAATCAAACCACATGAAAATAAACAAACAATCTACTATGTGATGTATAAGGACCAAAAAAATTAAAAAATTCTAAAAACCCTATTATATGAGAGTGAAACGTGCAAACCAAAACAAATAAAACTAAAAGGACCCAAATAAATAACCTCCATAACTCCCAATATTTTCTAAGCTCCAAATCAACAATCCATTCCCATGGTATCACAATGCATCACTAAAGAACTGTGATACCATGCCTTTACTTGTGTCTCGATATGTGATATGTGAAAATGTACTAAAGTGCTCAAGAAGGGGCTGAGTATGAAACTCATTAGGATTTCCCAAATGAAATCCCAACTCACTTAAATAGGATAAAACATATTAAAAATTTTATAGAAAAAACAATTTAAAACAATTTAAAATAATGAATATGATATCCAAAATAGTTTCCCAAATCAAGATTTTTTCCATGAAAAACTGCCAGACAATTCTTTAAAACTATTTTGCAAATTACTTTTTGGCATACCCATTCATTTCCACACATCCACACAACAACACACATCCACACATGTATTCCAACCATGGAACACACTATACTCGTGATTGGTGAGTATTCATTTCTCTAAGTTGTCACTTGATGAACTATTTGGATGGGGAACTTCATTCCATTATACATCCCACTTCTTAATGAGGGAAACATCACACCATTATCCATACTAAATACACATGAACAATTTCCGACAATGATTGTAAAAAACCAAGTCAATCCATTTCAATAAAAAATTTATTTTAATGAAAAAAATTTCCATAAACATTTTCCCATGCTTCAAAACCCAAACATAATTTTAAAACCATCATTTTAAAATCAAAAACCAAATAGACTTTCTGCCAATAAATCAAATTTCACAATGTCACAAAACCATCACTAAATAAGGTTCTCCATCAATAATCCCAAACCAATTTTACAATAAAATTCAATAAATTTAATCAATTTTTAATCAATACACCATGTTTTGATCAGTAGGAGTCAAGAGTGCAGCCACCTACCTATCCAATGTTGGAGAAACTAATGAATGATGAAAAAATCCAAAATATATACTTTAAACTCTAAAAATGGACCCTATATCTTGTTCCCTTCAACCAAAACAATCATATCTCATCATTATTGGAATAAAGAACATGGATTTATCCCCAACAGACCAAATCCTTCATTAGAAGAGATGGAAGTAGATGAAATCTATGGAAACTAATGATGAAAAAACACTTACCAATGAATCATGTACTCCAACACAAATAGATCTACCTAAGAATCACCCATGATCAACATAAAATGTCTACACTTACTTGGGATAAAGAGTATTTCATGAAATGACCTGTTTAGGGGAAAAATGAGAGGTTTATGGGATAAACTAAGTGAGATCCGCTAATTTTGGATCTAAATTTAAATTGTTCAAGGTTAGGTTTCACAATTAGGAAAACCTAGTAATATCCACTACCTCCAAAAAACCCCTCACATAGTTGTCTTAAAATATTAAAAAAACCCTACACATACTATATTAAACCCATATAAATAAAATTCTAGGATTTATTCTATGTGGCTACTCGATTTTTCATAACTGTACACATATCTATGCACCTAACTAGTTCCCACTGTTTCAGCTAAATGGTTTCTTGAGAGGTGTTTCTTGGTTTCTACTATCTGTTCTCAGACTATTCACCTCATGGAAAGATACTAAATAATGATAAACACCCCCCCCCCAACCTCTTAAAACATAAACCAAACACATTATATAGTTAAAATACATAAAAAGGTCCAAGTACCTAAAAATGGAGGTTATAAAAAACCTAATTTGTTTACTAAGAAATATATTGTTAGTTGTCACATAGGTTGTCTCTAGAGAGTACTACTCTAATATAGTTTCATTGGAACAATAATAAAATAACTATATGATGTCTTATAGAACTAAATAAGAATGTATAAAATTTAATTAAGAAAATTGTGAGATAAGTGGTCATATTTGGTTTGGCCACCCATTTGTAATGTTATTATAATCTCTTCAAAATATATCATTACCTTGTTAATTGATAAAATGAATGTTATAACTATAAATTCCTCTTTAAACGTTTGATCAAGTTTTATAATGGTAAAAATAGTCCTAATAATTCCTTGAATTGGACTAATATTATTACTATGTGAGAAATTCATGAAAAATCACCCTTGATTTACTTTGGTAACACCCAATCAGGTATATTTATTCATAATCCACCATATTTTATCATTACATATTCATTATCTATTTACTAATCACTAATAAGTCTTTACATAGCCTTGAAAAAATCAATCAATATGATCCAGATCCAGTTAGAGTTTGATCAAAGTACCTTAGTCATAGAAATAATTAATAATGGCAATTAATCAAAAAACACAATTTTATTCAAATTATATGATAAATTCAAAAATTGAGAATAATATAACAATTAAAATAGATCATTGTTTTCAAATTAACCTTCTAGAATCAATCATCTCACAAGGGACTCCTCTCCTGCTTCAATCACTTTATGTTTATACCTATCCATTAAAACAATGATGGGGTTTTGAGGGGAAGAAGACATATTAAAATAAAAAACATATTACAATGGAGAAAAAATCATTAGCAACAACATATTGATCCTATATATGAGTGTTCTATACCATTTCCTCCATTGTATTTATCTCATTCTAGTTCCCCAAGCGTAATAGTGTTACCCTGCATATTGTATAGGGATGAATATCTCATTTTTCCTTTTTCTACAAAATTCTATTTTCTATGTTATATCATTCCATTATTACTGTATATTTTTATCATAATTAAAATTGGTTAATGGATCAATATTTTTTAATGAGGTATTTAAATTTTTTGAGTAGGTAATTCTCCCCAAAATTGGATTATTTAATTATCTCCAAAACTCATTAGGTATCTGATAGATCTCCCAAGGATATTATGTATTTAAAATTATAGAGATAGACCCTCTATGACATGAACAATAATATTGAAGAGTAACCTCCTTCACTAATGTTTTAATGACATCCTGGATATAGATTCTCCAATTTCCCCATAGATATAAGCTCATGTTCCTCATTTTTCTCCACTACCATATTATAAACCTCCAATGTGCATTGGAAAACCTTATAGTATATGTTTATTTTTATTTTAATTATTCCCCTACCCATAGTGTAGTGGAAATAATGACATGGCATCGTCAATCTCACCTAAGAAATCCCCATTTATAAAAAATTCACCTCTATGGTATCCTGAAATCCATATGGCTAAGATTATTTTATAAATATTATTCCACATGGGACCACTATCTAGAATTTCAACTAACAGTGCAGCCTCCCTTCTCGATTTGGGCACCATGATCTCTATGATGCAAGGATGAACCCTTTATTATGTAGTAGGTGTAAATTCCCTTTTGGTATGGATCCTTCTCCCCAGATTATATAGAAACCATAATTCATATAAGTGGAATAAAAGGTATATCATATAGTTTTTTGAATTCTAACTTCCATTTTTTTTCTATAGATTCACTCAAAAACGGCATAAAAAATTCTATTTTATTATCCTTAATCATTGTAATCTATCCTTCATGGAGGCTGGATCAACATCCATGTTATAATGTAGGGGTTTATTATCTTCTATTCAGCTTCATGGTGGTCATCACCATCTCTATAAGATGAATAGAGGTATTTTCTTCCTCAAATATGGAATTTTAGCTTCATTATAGAATCTCATAGTAGAAATCAAGGCCTTATATGGTGATATAATGCAATATTTTAATGTTTTCAAGGGCGTAAATAGGTCATGGTGGAATCAGGGAAATGTCATAGGGATATGGAATGAATTTGTGGACAAAGTGGCATAATTTTTATAAGTGAGGAATAATAACCACATTGAATTCACCCCACATAAAAAATTTATGTGGGTGAGTAATCTTATATAAGGAATATTGGATCCTAGCTAGCCAAATCATGTTGGGTAGGGGCCAGTGGATCTCTACCATCACTATGGTCCACCCCAAACCCTTAATCCACATCTCCTACTTCCACACAAAGTTTTCTCACGTGACGATGTGATTTTGTGCCTATGTGTTCCATGGGAGACCTATAAATCCTCTTATCTCTAATGTAGTATCTTCTATTAGGAATACATGGTTTTTTGACCATCTTATGTTGCCTATAAAGCTTTTATCCCTTGGGGTGAGAGAAACCAAGGGTTGAAAATTATTTTACATAAAACATATTAAGTACATAGTTAAAATTCTTAAAAAATACCATATTCTCAAATAAACATCAAATTCCAAATCTTTAATACAATTGCAAAAAATAGATTCATTAAATATTAATCACCAATATTTTAATAAATCAATCAATTATTGTGGGATAATTATTAAAAACATTGATAAATCATTATCAAAATTTTAAAAAAAATCATTAAAATAGGGGAATAAATCTCCCTTTCACATTAACCATTATTATACCTCAATCATTAAATTTCACCTATAAATTGAGAATGTCAAAAAATTTACCTCTATGAAAATATCAAAGTAAAAAAATCCTAAAATTATATTCAGGGAACACAAATAGTGACTATTCATAAAAAATATTAATTCTAATTTAAAAATATAAATGAAATAATCATCCCTTGTATTTTAATTTCTCCCATAGGAAATTGGTGGTTCTTATACTTCCTCCAATTAAAGAATATATATTAATTAGTATTGAACATGATGAGTTTTCATTTAACACATTATGACCATCTTTCTGTTTATTATCATTCATGGCACAAATTAAACTAGATTTTTACTCATACCTTGAATACATTTACCCTCATCAGCTTTCAAAAGACCTAAATTATCCACTTATAAAGAAATAAAACATATAAAATCAATTAGACTTGAAATTGAGGTTATAATGACATGAATGGTTATGGTTGGAAGCTAATAATGTTTAAAACATTATGTATCAAATAAGATCATATCTATAAATCATAATGAAATTTTATCAAAATTAAAGTGAAATGTAAATATCTTCATCAAAAAGTGAAGACATCATATTCCCATTCTTATATGCAGTCAGGAAATAATGAAATATCAATGAATAATGTAAACCTTATTCAATTTTCATGACCTTATCATTTTTTCCCTTTATAAATATTATTTTCTCATATTTTTTAACTGAATGTTATGTTTGTAAAAAATATCTCATACACCACCCAACCCCAAATGAAAAAAAAACATCATGTTGGGATTGTAGATTTTTTACTCTCCTTCTCCTTTTATTTTTCTTTTTCTAGAGATAGGTAGATAAGAAATATAATGAATGAAAATTAACTTTTTCCAAAACCCAAAAGAGAACCCCACACATAATCTTTTCAATGTAAGGATTCCATTACCCCATGAATTCCATCACCCATAGAAATCAACATTAAAATAACATAAAACACACATATATTAGGTTAGTAATGGATATAATTTCACTATAATGTGTCTCAATCATATTAAAGTCATTCCGGAAATCTAGTCTCAAGCATAAAATTAATATGACTTTGTACAGTTACAGATTTGGAATATTCCAATAAATTTTATAGTAGGTGACATGTACCATTATCTCTTTATAAATATTATCAATATAGAATGGAAAGTATTGCATCCATAAATTCTCTTGGTAATGGAACATAAAATTTTGGACAATCACACATGACATGAAATAAAAATAATAAATAAATTTACATGAATTTCAGAAATTCAATGTATGAAAATTGTATATAAATTTCATTTACATGAATCAAGAGGTTCATTTTAATCATTATTTATTTCACTACAATAAAATTTCTTTCGATGATAAGCACAGACCTGAATTTACTCATTTAATACCATTATATCATAAATCAAAAACATGACATCATGGGATACCTTACAAGATCATGTCTCCTGGATTAATCAAGTAATGTATAATATCTATGTGTGGTAATGTATATTATATTTTAATGCTAAAATATATTTTAAAAAATGGGAGAATCCATAAATAAATATTTTTTTATAAGTAAAATCCCCTTTTTGTAAGAATAGATTTCATTATCTCTTTAATTATTCTTCTCAAAGTTTTTGGGTTACCATTTTCTTTCCTTAATGGTCCTATAAAATAAAATAAAAAAAATTAAGAGTGTAACTACCATTTTATTTGAAGATATGTCATAAAATGTAAGGTTGGTTGTATCATAATTTTCTAAATCCTTAGAAAAAATAAAAATTGGGGTTTTCTCCCTGAAGCACATTTTTTTATAATAATTGGATTTAGATAACCTCATTAATTGTGATAAATAGACTGGTTGGAGAAATGTGATAACCCCCACTTGTTCTTGGGGTATTTTAGGGTATGTTTTTAGAATTTTCTCACTAAAAGTTAATGGGTTACCTTCAGAATTTTTATAAATTTAGAAAACTTCTATAGGATAGATATTATTAACAATAAATGTTCATTCCCATATAGAAACAAACTTACTAATCATTAACTTAAATATAAAATTATAGAAAAACTATTGGTCTCTATTATGGATGATTTTTTTTAGAATAGATTTTCATGAGCCACTGAAATTCCTTATTTTTAAAAATTTTAATTTTAAGAAAAAGATCTTCTAATATATTACAACTCTTTTAGGTTTAATTGGTTCTATTTACAAGAACTTCAAAATCCGAATTTATATTATTTATATTGAAATAGTCCTCATGCTCCAAAACCAATGGTAAATGAAAAAAAAATATCCATAAATAAACACGTATGGGATCATACATATATATTTATTTCATAATATCTGGTATTCAGATAATGTGTCTTATAATATTTGGCTATAAAAAACCAATAGAGTATATCTATTTTTTCCAAAATAATTTTAATTTATTTTTTAAACACTTAATTTCAGTATTTTTTAAGGATGGTAAGGTGTAGATGTCTTCTTATTCACACCAAACTTCTTAAGCATATCATCGATTATTTTATTTCAAAATTGGGTCCCATGGTCAACGATGATGTCTCTTGGCACCCCAGACTTAAAAAAATGTTGGGCCCACAAAAACACACATAGCATTGGTATCATCAATTTTGGTGACCTTGGCTTCACCCATTTTCAAACATCATTAATATCATGAAGAATATAAGAATACCCAAAATTCTTGGGAAATGGTCCCATAAAATCAATTACCCTTACATTAAATATATCTCAAAAAATAATGGGTTTTTGATGCATTTATTGTATTCGTGAAATATTTTTATAGAATTTACATTTTCGCAATTTTTACAATATTCCTAAGCATAAATAATGATTAATGGAAAATATATTCAAGATTATAATAAATTCATTTTAATTATTTTTCATCTAAAGTGGCCTCCATAATAAATATTGTGAAAAAGTAAAAAATAGAATCAATTTCACTTTCTAGAAAGAACCATATTATTATGTGATAATTAAATATTTTACAAAGGTATAGGTCCTCCCATATATGAAATTCTGATTCATACCTGGGTATATTATTATTTTTTGAGTTATTGTGAGATGGTACATAATATATGAACAAATAATTCACTTTTTAGGAATAATATAGCACATAACATCCATAATGTAGATTGTTTATTTGGATAGATGATCATTTAGTGGGTTTAGATCTGGAATTTCTAGTTTAGTGGTGTGGGGTAGTCTATATAGATGATCAACCACCTAATTAGCTCAAATGGATGTTCCCAATTTAGTTTCTTCATTATTGGTGGGGTAATAAACCTTTCTATAAACTCAATAAATACTTCTCTAAAGTAATAATTAAAATAAATTTTAGATTATTTTAAATTTAATTGGAAAAAATTAAGATAGTTATTACTAAAATACTTGAAAATCATCTACATAATCCTACCTAGCCTAATAAATATTTAAATGTTTCACAAAAGTGGGATATGGAAAATAATTTTTCACATCAACCTTGGATTTATCTATCTCAATGAATTTGTGTGAACTAATGTGTCTTAACACTATCCATTTTTAGACCATGAAGCAAAAAATTTCAAGATTCAAAACAAGATTCTTTTAAATGCATGATTTTATAAATTTCACCTAATTTCCCAAGAAATTATCAAAATGATTACAAAAAAATAGATATTTCATCAAGAAATACCATAAATCAATCCTCAATATGATATGAAAATACTCTTACTATGCAGTATTGAAATGTACATTGGATATTTCATATATCAAATGGAATATTTTTGTTGGAAAAGGTTCTTCAAGAACATATAAAGGCATTATTATCTTTATCTTCTAAATAAATGGGTTCCTAAAAATATCATAAAAATCTATATAAGAAACAATAATGATTTCTTCCCTATAACCTATATAGAAATTTTCAATTAATAGAATAAGAACATGGTCTTCACTAATTACTTTAGTTTTTTTCATTATTAAATACACAGTATCTAACAATTCTGAACTCTTATAGGAATACATTCATTATGATCATTATTTAGAATGTTAAAAGGAGTTATCTTGGGAACATCATGGATAGGGAGGACCCTTTTTCAATCATAAATTAGGTATATTATATCTATCTCTAAAAACATATCTATATACGTTTTTACTACCTCCATGATATTGGGGTTTTCCCCATTTAGTTCTTCCTGACATGTATACAATACCACTATAACAAGATTTTATGTGGAAATATTTTGGGGTTAATTCTATGTATATCTACTATGATCCACCCTATGTCTTGGATATTTTTTTAGAATGTAAATTAGGTTTCTCACTTTAGTTTAAAATTGGTTTTTATCAATGAATAATTTAAATATCGATCCTTCTATAAGTTATAAACACATAGAATCACATGGAAGAGGTTTTAATTCATGATTCAGGGGTTGTTTAAGATATGAGATTGAATTTAGGTTCCCTGAATTCAAATAATAATTATACAGTGTACAATAAATAATTCCTTATTATTAATAATCTTAATTTCTTTCAAAGATATCTAATATTATCTTTTATTCCAACTAGAAAAATAATTTCAATATATTAGGGAACTGGTATATTTCATGGTTTTTTTAAAATGGGAATGTGATCACCTATGGATAAGATTTCATGGAATATACCTAAATCACTAATAGGTTCGGTACCTTCTTAATGTGAATTTGATATAATGAAATGATTGCATAAAGGGTGCTTCATGGATTAAATAATATTGAAGTGTGGACTCTAGTCTCCAAATTCTAAAGTAAGGGTTTCTTCATATAAAATGATTATTTCCTTGTACATCTATATGAATACTCTTTAAAAATTATTGGGTAATGGACCATGAATTGTTCATCCTCTGTAGTAATCACATGGAATTTGTAAAAAAAATAAATCATTTCACACTAACTAGAACATAGTATAAGACTCAGTCTAGAAAAATAGTCGATGTCTTTTCAAGTTGAACCTATATTCTTGTGGTATTTTGTTATCCTATTTTAAAATATGAGAAAACAAATTTATTCCGGATATTTATAAAAGAACCATAATGACATAATGATTCAAATAAATTTATATAAAAGATGGTGAAAGTAATATAAAACATCCTTCAATCTTGATATTTATTTTCATTGATGGGTTGATAAGAGATGAACACTTCTTCCTAAAATTATTCTCTTATTCCTATAAATATTATTTCTTTTATTTCAAATCACATTAAGAAATTTATAATAATTTATAATTTTTATGTTATATTATGAAATAGGGATGTTTATTTCAAATTTATAAAAGGTATCTTGAATTTATCTATAATTTTATTCATCATAAAGATTCTTAAACTCAGTTCTACTATATAGGAATGATAATAAACTTTACTTCCTCTAATTTTATTTTATTTTTTAGAGGTATTTTAGCTATTTTCATCCATAAAGCATGTCCTAATTTCTTCTTTTTTCTATTTTTCTTTTGGTTGGATGCATTGATATTCATAATTTCAGTCATGATTTTTATCGTTGATTTATTCATGTTTAGGTTCAAACCTCTTGGGTTTTGGTGGATGAATATACCTTCTAATCTTTATTGTAATCATGATTAAAATCTCCATTGGATTTAGAAGTCATTTTCTTAGTTTTTTCTAAGGATTTTTTTATCATGTGTATAATAATTCTAAACATTTTTAATGTCTTATCTAACTTATCTTATATCCCCTCAACCTTATTTTGTATCTGAAAGTTTTTAGATGATAGTGAACTGGTCTATGGTTGCAAATAATAATTTTTTGTAATATAGGTTGTTAATGCACATTATTCTAGAATAACTATTTAAATTTTTTTGAAAGGTGGTGGGTTTTGGTATTGTTTTTGTTCTAGGGTTGACTTTTTCATATGTTTAGATAATAAGTTCAGTCATAAGTTTGGGCTTTAAATCCATCTTGGTCTTACAAACTTTATTTAAATTTGTGATTTTTTTTATTTTCCTTGATTGGAATGCTACCACACAACTTTATATCACTTTTACTTTGAACATTGATCCGTAAAGATACTAGTTGATGAATATAAACACTATACCTAGGGTGGGGTATTTTCTTCACTTACTTACATTACAAAAATATTCTTCACTAAATAGTTATCTCTTCATATATGGTTTATGTTAAAGGTGATGAATTAGAATTTTTTTGTAAGAATAACTCTTTTACATGTAACCCTTATTGAAAATTTCTAGGAAATATTTGTTATCTTTTCTACCATGCCCTAAGAATTCATTATTTAATTTTCAATTAATTCTCATATAGATGATTCATCCATAAGTTTCCAATATTTTTATAATATACCTTGATAATATAACTCATCTAAGTGATGTTCCTCTATATATTTATTAGGGAAAATTTCAACAAGATACTTTAATCATTAATAATACTCATAGATAGGTTATCTGGTTTCATTTAAAATAGAATGGAGATCCTTTCTTATCAAAATTCTCTCAGAGGATGGAAAGAACTTTTTAATAAATCTTCATTATTGGTCATATAAATCATGGATCACTCATGGTTATATGTTGTAAAACCACTATATTACATCACATTAAAGTGAAAAGGGGGATTTTCTCTACATGAATTTCTATATAGTGGCTTTTAGAGGATTGACACTTGATAAAACATAATTGAACCATTGAATATGTAAATTGGGATCATCACCTGTGAGATCATGAAATTTTGGTAGCACCTATATCATATTTATTTTAAAATCAGGATCATTCTATAATATATGAAGAGTATGTTGATTCTATTGACTTGAATATTTTGTGAGACAAGAGTCCCTTAAGGTTTATTTGGGTTTATTTCATTAATTACAGGATCAGAGTGAAAAAATGGAGCTTCAGACAAGTAATCAAGATTAATTTATTATATGTTATTATCATTCCTAAATCTAGTTAGAATAGTTATTTCTATTTCAAGATAAAATGGAAATAATTATAAATTAGATATCATAATCATGAAAAATCTTTATTAGATTGGAATTGGATACCATGTATAAGTTCTACTTTTTAATGAAAAACTATATTATAGTTTGGAATAAATTAATGTTTTCCTTGTCATGTTGTTTTAGAGGTATCCAAGCTTGTCTCTTAAGACTATTTCTCTAATCTAGTTTCATGGGTGAAAAAAAGAAAATAAGTAGATGAAGACTTCTTAAAATATAGAATAATGAAAAAAACTAAAAAAACCAATGTGGGGTAAAAATGATCATGTTGGGTTTGGATTCTCATTTTTGATGTTGTAATTATACTCTAAAAAATTACATTCCCTTGTTAATTTATTAAATGAATGGTTTCACTATTTATTATTCTATTCACCCTTTATCATGATTGATAATGGTAAAAGTAGTCCTATTAATGTCCTTAAATTGGAAAACTCTACTTCCTATGTAACAAAGTCACAATGAACAACACTTTATTTACTTATGAAATATCCCATCATGTGTCTTTACTCCCAAGTAACCAAGAGTCATCAACGTCACTTCTTATAATTTTTAATTATTAGAAAAAACTTTTTTTCAGACCTAAGATCAATCAATATATATGATATAAATACCAATTACAGGATTATAGTCATTTAATAACAATGATAATAATAAATAACCCAAATTAATAAAAAACACAATCTCATTCAAATTAAATTCTAAAATAAAAAATTTAAAAAAATCAATACTTTCAATTGAATCTCCAAGATTCAAGATTCTCAAATGGGTAAAATCTTCTTCCCTAATAACTTATTGTTTCCACACATCCATTAAATATTAAAAATGTAATTCTAAGGGGTATATTAAATTTTAAAATAAAAATATTGTAGGATGGTGCATTAATCTAGAGTAGAAAGAAGTTGATCCTCATGTAAAGTTGTATCCACCTCATCCACCATTAGAGTTACTCTATTCTAGTCCCCCTCACCCAACAGGTTTCCACTCCTATTTATAATGGTATTAATCCCTCATATACAATTTATCTTTTACATTCTATTATATTTGTTCTATCATTCATTTATTCATATATGTTGTTATCACAATTTAAATTAGTTAGCATTACATCATTTTTTTAAGGATTATTTTGACCCAATATGAGTATGAGAGGATTACATGCATATGTTTCTTTAATCCTCTATGAGACACTATTGTTATCCGATAGATATCATAAGGATATTGTGTATTTTATATTATAGTGAAAACCCTCTCTAGAAAGGCCAATAATTATAAAGAATATCCTTCTTCACATTTATTTTTCTTCATCGTGGATACTGCCTAGCCAACCATCCCCTAGATGAAATAATTTCCTCTAATTTATTCACCACATCTAAATCATAGTGTAAACCATATTGATTAGGTTTCTTTGTCATTTCATTTTTTATCTACCCCTGGTGCAGTGGTATGCATGACACTACAGACTCAATCACACTAAAAAACTTATCAATTCCACATAAGAAACATACATGTTGTTTAGAAAACCCTATGGTTAATCTTGATTTATCAATCAAGGGATATATAGGACCTTTGTGCAGTAGTTCGGCCCATATTTTATCTTTATTTTTTGGATCAGGCTCTATAATCACAACGATTCAATAGAGAACCCTCTATTGCAAAGTGGGTGTTAATTATCTATTGGAATCAATAATTCTCTCCAACTTCCCCAGTGATCTTATGGCATAAAATTGGGGTCATAAAATAATGTGGCCTATTTTTATTTTTCACATAAAGTTTTGGCCATAACATCACTCCAACATGGTATAACACAAAATTCAATGATTTATTCCATCATCATTATCATCTAGCTTACACCATGGCCAGATCAAGCTCCTTAATATCCTATAGGAATTTATCATATTCTATTAATCTTCTTGGTGGTTGTCCCATTCCGCTATAGATGATCCATGGTTTTTCTAGCATCAAAAGTTTCATTCTGAATCAATATCAAGTTCTTATATCGGTTATTATTCCCTTCACTAGCGAGATGAAGTGGAAATCTAATAAATTCAAGGGTTTCAACAATATAAATGGAATAAAGTAAATTTCCATGTGTGATGGTTCATGTGTGTGATCAAAGAAGCATCATATTTCAATGTGAGGAATAGTGAATATAGATGGTGTTATCCAACATCTGAAATATGTCTAGTCGATCACTCCTATATAATATATCATAGGTCCCAACTAGCTTAATCAATCCAAATAGGGAATAGAGGATCCCTACCACCATTGTGCACCTCCCTGAACCATTGGTTTACTCCTCCTATTACCACATAGATATTCTCTAAGGTTCAGTGTTCTTCTATTTTCATGTGCTCTATATGAGAACTATTTCACCTCTAGACTCCCATGAAGGCACTCCTCATAGGAGTTATTTTTTGAATATTCCTCTATGGTTAGCTATATTTTGTGTACCCTTAGAGTTGAGTGCTATCAAATGTTTTCAATTTTGTTTCCTAAAAACATATTATGTACTTATTAAAAATTATACTAAACATCTGTAATATCAAATCAACTTTAAATTGAACACCTTCGATTAATTTACACTAAATTAACTCATTAAATATAAATGACCCAAATTTTAATAAATCAATAATTTATAATGGGAAAATTATTTAAAAGTGTATTTATTTATAAATTTTATTCTTTTTTATGGAAAATGAGGGCATCAATATACACCATTGGAAATTGTTGGATTTGATCAAGGATTATGATTTATCATTACATTACAACCCTATGGAGGAAAAAAGGTTGTTTATGCTCTAATAAATAAGAATCATGCTACCTTACCTATGATGAGGATTGAAAAATGATATATTACTGATGTGTTTAAAAATTATGTACTGCTAAATAAAATGAAAAGTGGGGAAATATCATTTCTCATAAATGTACACTCAAATATCCATCCATGTTGAGATCAAAAATGTGTATAATGAGGATTTTGAGCTCAAAAATAATATAAGGAATGATATATATTTCAACTATGACCTTGATGAAAAGATAATATTGATGATGCAAAAATATTTTCTATAAATAATAGAATTGAAGAAGAAATTATTGGGTAAAGAAAATAGATCATCATTATCTATCATTTATTTAATCCAAAATATGTATATAATTCTCAAGAAACAATTTTAAGGGGGAAATTAAATGGGAAACTGAGGCGTAAAAATATCAATTCATATTATCCTAGAAAGTTAAGAACAAATGTTATAAGTATAATAATATGTTGATATCATTACCTATTTCATTATGGAAATTCAGAAATATTACCACAAATTTTTTTAAATGACCCCCCAAGAAAACTAAAGTCCATAATTCCATTTGGGTTTTAGACAATCGCCGTAAGAATTCTATATTTTTCATTATTATGAGAGAATATTTATATTATGAACATATTTCCATGATATAAATTAATGATGTGGTTAAAATTAATAGAGGGAAATATTTAATTCTATCTAATAAATATTTTAGGTTTACCATAATATTCTGGAGAATACTTCTACATTAATAGAATATGGATTTCACATTTAACGTAACATATCATCATTAGAAGGTCGAAAATTATGAGACAGTGATTAAAAACCATGAACATATATTGTGATCCTTTTCAATGGATTAAAAAGGTGATTGGGATAAATATATTCTCTAGTTAAAGTTCTCATATAACAATAATTTCTATTCTTACACTCATATGTCACTATATGAGGATTTTTATGGGAAGAGGTGTAAAACTATAACATTTTAGGATATGGTTTGAGAGTTTAAACTAATAGAACTGGATATACCTCAATATATATCATAGAATATTCAAACCATTCCATATTAGATTAATAAAACTCAATGTTCATAGAAAATCTATACCGATGATCACCAAAAAAATTAAATATTGGATTTAAAGAAAAGGTATTCCTTTGAATGCATGTTTTAATTATGATTATGATATTTAGAAATATTGTAATGTTGATCCCAAAGTACATTAGATATTTAAAAATTATCTATCATTTTGGTTTGGTAACTTATCATCTTGAACTTCCATGAAACCTATTCGAAAAACATAACATGTTTCATGAATAACATTTCATAAAGTACATAAATATCCTTTATCATTTACTGAACTCAAGTTTATATAATTGGATAGTGATATTTATTATGAAGAGAAACTAGTAGAAATGTTGGATTATAAAGATAATTATTATGAAATAAGACCACTCACCTGGTTATGTTCCACTAGGGGAATCATATATTGGTGTATTAATGTGGGAACCTAAAGATATATTGATGAAAAGGTATCCTCATTTTTTATCAAAATAAATGAATATTGAGTGAAATATTCTTTTAGGGGTAGAATGTAAGAACCCATAAATTTATTATGTATTTAAATTTGTAATAAATTAAACATGTTCAATAGCCTGGGATTCAAACAACACCAAAATTAAATCTAAAAATGTTTATTATGATACAAAATTAAACCCATTACAATATATTTACAAAAATTCTAATTGAACAACTAAAATATTATTTTAGAAATAAATGAGTGTAATTCACTTATTAAATAAATGTTATTTTAATGATATTCTTTATGAATTGTGAATATTTTTTAAATTTAATAATTTTAAGAAATTATAAAAAAAATTGATAAAACATAAGGACATATTTATAAAATAATCTAACAAAATCAATGGAAAAAATTACTATAATTATTATTGATTTAAATATTCATGGCTAAATAGAAATAACTTGTTTAAAAAATAGTTTTTACCTAAAATATAAATTAATATAATTTATTGTATTAAATTTATTAAAATATATATTATATATAAATTTATAATCATTAATACATTGACTATCAATTAGTGATAAATTTATGACCAAATTATTTGATGGAAAAAATGATGAAATTTTTTCTGAAACATTTTTTATGTCCATAAAATATTATTATCTTTATAAAATAAATTAATAAATATTGATGAATGTTTTAGAGAAATGTATTAATAATATATACCATTTACTAAATTATCAATAATTTATAGACTATTAAATAGATGTGAATAATTATGAATTAATTTTTATTCATAAGGAAATAATATTCTAAAAAATGGTTTTGACCAGTTATATGTGATGGTATTAAAATTAAATTTTATCACCTTTATATATTACCAAAAGGGTTAGGAGGCAGGAGAGACTACTCCTAAAAATTTTATTAGAAAACTAAAAGTTATAGATAAAAGAAGGTGGACTAGGTCAAACAAGGACATGCCCTCGTCCAAATATGAAATCTATGCATCCAAAGTAGGATCATTCTCATGTCCATAATCATCACTACCATCACCAAGTTCCCACTTTGACTATGAGCTTAGTTTATTAACAAGCACATATTACTTACCCCTGAGCTTTTTCTTATCTATAGTGAGCCTTTTAGATGAAGACCTTATCACTACTCAGCCACACCCACCAACCCAATCATCACGACCACATCCTCATCAGCGGTGTTTTGGATAATGACCCCACTTCCAAGTCTTGGATTTATGTCAAGCCCCTCTATACTCTTCCCTCTACAATAGTGGAGGGGAGTATCAAAGATCTGATACAATAAAACTATATTTACCCTTTATTATATTGTAATTCAATTATATTGTATAGGAAAATTCCATGTCCACTTTAGCATGAGTTGAAATGTGTTCTCTTCCATCTAGACTGTGCTTTGAGCCTTTATTTGATGACCACTCATTCATGATAAAATCATCTGTCACAGCTTGCGTTGGAAATTATCTTACATCCTCCATGATTGTCTGCATTTTATCATTCAATTTAGAAGCATCAGTCATGTTAATAGTACCTAACACAGTTGGGATCAAGGTAGGTCCACTACCCTTACTTGCTTCCAAGTCATCCTCAATAACAATGTCAGACCAACATTTCGTCTTTTTAGAGAACTTTAATACTATAGTTTCAACCTCAGTTTGGACACTCTCATTTACATGAATTACAATAGATCAATAATCATTCATCTGCATACACACAACATTTGGGGTCACAATTTGGCTAGATCACCCTTCATCACCCCCCAAACCAGTGGTCTTATTTCATTCAGCATTAGCAGTTTCATCCTAAATTTGAACATTCTCAATGGAATAAATTCCAATAGAGTATGAATCATTAAACAAAATACACACACCTTGGGGAGTAACCATTTGTATAGAGCACCCTTCATTACCCACCTAGTCTAGTGGGGTCAATTCCTGCATCACTAGCCATAGGCACACCCTGCCTGGAATCCAGGTCTCGCTACCCAGTGCTTGCTGCTCCATTCCCAGGAGCACACACCTGTACAGAAACTGGATTTCCATTTGTCTCTTTACCAGACTTAGATAATGTGTTCCCATAATTCTCATGAATAGGTAACTTCACACAGAAATTAAAACACCTAAAGGGGGCTCGATCATGTCCTATCAAGTAGTATTTTGAGAAAAATTTCAGAGCCTTCTCATAAGAAATCTGTAGCTCAAATTCTTCATCATCAATGGTCAGGAACAACCGATTAATAGGTGTCTAACTCAAATTTATCTCAACTAGGAAGTTAGAATAGTGGTTGTACCTTGCAACCTCGGTTTCCATGTTCATCTAGATAGAGGGACGGATCAACATAGCCATGTCATAGAGGAATCTCGAGTGCCACAAGATCCAGTGTAGGCTATACAATTTTTCCGACACTTGCACAGAGGAATTAGGAAAATTATTTAAAATAAATGTTTAAATTATATATGTGGGTGTGTGTCTTTGTGTGTGTGTGTTAATTTAAATTCATATAATTATAATTAATATTCATAGAGTTAATATGACTTCATCTTTTCCTTCAAAAATACACTGCTTGAAAACCTCTTTTTTCCTTCTGCTTGCAGTTTTAATTTTAAATTAAAGTTTCCCAATTATGTGAATATAATTTGTAAAAATATATTCTTTATTAGGAATAATAATTATTTAAATTGGATAATATGTTAAAAATAATTTTTTACAATAAAATTTAATTACTATTGTTAAGGAAAAAACAGATTTATCAATGGTTAGACTAAAAAGATAAGGGTTAAAATTACCTAAAAACATTTATCAAAATCTATCTAAAGTGTATATTTCGACCATAAAACTTGGAAATATGATTAATAGTCTTTTCAAGTAATTTTTTCATATGAAAAATTTGGGTTCACATTTTTCTTTTCAAATATTATATGTTTCCCACTCACCTCACATATAAAAGGCCTCCCACTCTCCTCTCCTATACACACTATCAATTCCATTTTTCTCAACTAATACCTGACCAGAATATATTTATTAATTCCATCCCCACAACCATGATCACTTTTTTAATATGTGCATCCAATGAATTTTTTTTGGTTCTGACCTAAGGAGGTTGCCTGAAGAAGAGATATTGTGCTTAACTGAGAGTTTTTTTATGTCCTCTTCCACCTCCATAAAATATTCTAGAATTATAATTATATAATAACACTAGTTTACCCCCATATACTGAGATATTATTATTTATGTTTCATAACATAAATTCATATCTTCATCCATTAAATGGGTAACAAGATCATCATTCGTGTATACAGTAGACTATCACCTCACAAACCGATGTCATTTATTTTAAATTGTCACATCTCTAAGATTATTATAATAATGGATTTAAACTATTTATATGATATTTATAACATATTTTTACTTAGAGATTTATTATATCACATATACCTTATTATGTTTTCTTTTTCATATGATACAATAAAATCGCTCGAGTGTATAGAGGACTACCGTCACGTGAATCTATATGATTCTATTTTAACTAATGATTTACATGGAAGGTAATATTGATGATATTAATGAATATATGTGATAAAAAGTACATATTTATGATATTCATGACATATTTATCATTTTTAAAAGATAATATATCATTTTATTTCTTACACTATAAAATTATAATGTCTTTTGTGTGAATGTGTGGACTATCATTTCTAGGAATCGATGTGATTATTTTTTTTATCACCAAAACAAATGGATGATATAAATAAGTGTATATAAATAAATAATAATGTATTTATGATATTATTATCATTCCATAAATATAAAATGACACTTTTTTTCTTTCCATAATGATCATTTAAAAATGGACATGTTACTCATGTGTATGTACAACCTATCATCTTCATGATTTTAATGTGGTTCATTTTCCATAAAAATCATTCATTATTAGTTTTAAAAGTATAATTTATTTATAAAAATGATAATTTTTCATAATAATTACTCTCTATATATTGTAATAATGAGCTATTTAACCATATTTAACCTACAAAACTCATTTTTGAAATATACGTTGAATAATTTCATCACTTCTGAAGTAAACTTAATTGATCAATAAATTAATTACAAGAGGGTAATATTTGATTAAAATGTATTATAAAATTGAAAAAAATTATTATGTAGGTAAATAATTAACATATTTTTATAATTTAGAAAGATAAAAAATGTATGTGATCAGACGGAGTCAATTCAAGGGACTCCATTTCCATTTCTATTTATTAAGGAATATTTTTATGTTATTCACCAAAATTATTTAATTAGGTGTATATAAATAATCATTGAAATTCTATATAATGAATTTATCTAATCTCATGATATTTAATTATTTTTTAATTTTATTCTATCATGGTGCTTTTGATTCAAATGATTCCAAAGTTATAGGATACTTTTCTATAAAATTTCTCCTATTTTAATTTTTTCCTTCAAACACTATTTTTGTTCCATGTCCATCTTTTTAAAATTATTTTCAGAATTAAATTATATGGATATAAAAAATCATAAAATTAAATTTATTTATTTTTTTAGTGATTTTAAAAAAGTAATATTTGAACTGAATTTTTGACATTATTTATAAACAACAAAAGGAAAATTCTATTTTAATGTATATAATAATAATTAATTTTACTACCACCATGAATATTATTTTAAGATTGAATTAATTTACAATATTTCATGTTTTATTTTAAGAAAATCCCTTTTTTGGGTATTTTCATATTTAAAATTGTGTTTAAAAGAAAAGGTATTTTAGTATGGAAATGTATTTTTAAACGAAAAGAAAATTTTGATATTAAAAATAAATTTATATAAAATTTTAAGAGATCATTTAAAATTTTAAATGATGAAAAAGTTAAAGAATGCTTATTATTTTATCAATGATATGGAACATAAGAATTGTTTCAGAAACATATGATATTGATATAGCTTATATAATGTGTGTTCCTAGATAGCATTGCGTAATCCCGATATTTCTTATATGATTGGTGCACCCTAATAACACTCTAATGAATTGGGTAATGTTCCTTGTCGTAATAGACAAGAAAGAGGGAGTTACTATAGGGTTTCCCCTATGGATTTAATAAGTATCTAGTTATTTATAACATGGGTTTAAAATGAGTTAGGAAATAGATTCTATAAGTTTCTATAAACAATTTTTATTTTATTTCTGTGGGTTTTAATGATTTTCATTGAAAAAAAGTGTGTGTTTTTCATGTAAAAATGATTTATTTATTTTCCTCTAATAAAATTAATATAAAGTTAAAATATATCATGGGTTATCATTTTTTTCACTAAACTAAAAATTTTTATTTCATTTTATTGTCTTTACTGGTGTTTTTTTATTATCCCACATTTTAAATGATTATCATAATATTTAAATATTTTTATGGGAAATAAATAAATAAAATTAAAATTTATGATTATTTTACATGAAAACAAATCATGGTTTATTTTAAATGTTTTTTTAGAAAAATGGAAAGTTATTATAAGTGTCCACTTTAGTTATATATGGGTTTTTATGTAAAAGTTATGACATATGTCCCTAATAATAAAAACCTAAAATATCATTTTAAATGTAAGAAATTGAATTATAGTTCAATGTCACCAAAATTTGAAATGTTTAAGGATTAGTTGATATAGTTGGTATAAAAAATGATTTATATACTATTAGATATTAGGATAACATTAATATCTTTTCCTTGAAAGAATTTTATTTATGGTTAAGTTCAAATGATAAAAAATTTCAAGATTTCCATGTTGGTTTATATAAAATATATCTATTCAAAATGGTTTTCCATAAAGGAAATAAAGAATATATGGTAGGATGAAACTGTGAGGAAAATATCCTTCCAAATTAATTTCATGGGATTGTTGGAATTGGAATATAAAAATTTATTAGTGTGATATACAATTTTACAAAAGCTATAAATGGTTGTGGTATACATTCTAGGAAGTATTCAGATCTACCACAAAGTAACACGTTCGAAGTGGATCATTTCATGAGATGGTATCACCCATTATTATGATTGATAATGGTGAAAGTAGTCCTATTAATTTCATTACTTTGGATAACTCTACTTCATATGTAATGAAGTTACAATAAACCACACATGATTTAATTATGAAATACCCTATCATGTGTTATTATTCCCAAGTAACCAAGATTCATCAATGTCTCTTCCTCTAATTTTTAATTATTACAAAACACTATTTTACTAGCCTTATATTAATCAATATATATGATAAAAACCCAATTAGAGGGTGATAATCATCCAATAATAATGATAATAATAAATAACCCAAACTAATCAAAAACACAAAACCATTAAAATTAAATTCTAAAATATAAAATTTAAAATAGATCAATATTTTCAAATGAATCACCTGTATTCAAGAATATAAAATGGGTAAAATACTCGTACCTAATCACTTAATGTTTCCACCCATCCATTAAAGAATAAGAAATGTAATTTTGAGTGGTTTGTGAAATTTAAAAAAAAAATAGTGTAGGATGAGGCATTAATCCAGATTAGTGGTAGGTTGATCCTCTTGTAAAGCCATATCCACCTCTATCACCATTATAGTTTTCTTGTTCCAATCCTCTTAACACAATATATTTACCCTCCTCATTATAGTGGTATGAATCCCTAATATCTACATTATATTTTACATTCTATTATATTTTTTCTATCATTCCATTATTTATATCTATTGTTATCATAATTTAAATTGGTTAGTGGGACATCCTTGTTTTAAAGAAAATTTTGGCCCACTGTGGGTATGAGAAGATTACATGAAAAATTTTCCTCAATGCTCTATGAACCTTTAATTTTATCCCATAAATATCATGAGGATATTGGGTATTTGATATTATAGTGAAAACCCCTCCCTAACATGACCAAGAATTCTAGAGAATAACCTTCGTCACATTTATTTTTCTTATTCATGGATATAGCATAGAAAAGTATCCCATAGATTCAATAATTTATTCTTATTTCTTCACCACTTATAAGGAATATTGGAAAAACCTATTTTCTCAATTTCATTATGATTTCATTTTTCATCTACCCTGGTGCACTGGTATGCATGATATCACAGACTCTATCACTGTAAAAAAAATATCACTGCCAAATAAAGAACATACATTGTGTTGTGAAAACCCTATGGTTTATCTAGATGTATCAGTAGTGTGATATAGGGGACTATAGTGAAGTAGGTAATCCCATATTGTGTCTTTCCTTCTAAGTTCAGGATTCATGATCACTACGATACAAGAGAGAACCCTCTATGGTGAAGAGATTGTTAATTATATAATGACCTGAAGTATTCTCCCAAACATCCATGGTGATACTATGGAATAAAAATAGTTGTAACCTCAATAAAGTGGCATCTTTTTATTTTTCACTTAATATGTTGTCCATAACATTACTTCAACATTGGTATAATAGAAAATTTAATGATTTTTTCCTTCATCATTAACACATAGCCTTTACCATGGCTGGATCATGATCCTTGATATCATATAGGGCTTTATCGTCTTCTCTTAATCTTCTTGGTGGTTTTCCCATTCCTCTATAGATGATCCATGGTGTTTATATCCTCAAAAGTTTCATTTTGAATGAATATCAAGATCTCATATCGGTTATCATGTCCTTCTCTAGTGAGATGAAGTAGAAAACCAATGGATTCATGGGTTTCTAACAATATTGATAGAATTTATTAAATTAAAAAGTTTGATGTATCATGTGTGTGATAAATGAGTCATCATATTTTTATGTGAGGTGCAACACCCCAAGATTTCATAGTACGTTATTTCTTTAAAGTAATTCAATAACTTGCACTACACGCAACACTAAGTTCAAGCGCACCACAACTTACCAAACTAGCCGTTCAAATGCAGTTAGGAATAGTATTAACTGAATTTTGAACTTTATATATTCCGTATAATTTAGGAATCCATATTATGAGTTTATTAGACATAATTTAAGAACAAATTCATTTTTTCAGATAAAAGAAGTATTTTTCAAAAAAAATGTAATTTTACCGCCTTTTAATAGAGAACCTTTTTTAAAACCAATATTTAACAATTTTATATATTAAATTTAATGAAATTAAATTATTATTTAGAATTGGGACATAAAAATTTATTTTGGGTAAATTTTTGGTACATTTCTGATAACTTTCATATTTTTATGAATAGTGAAAAATACTATATTTTATATGAAATTAACTTTTTTAATAAAAATAATTTATATTCTTAAATTATAAATTTTAATTATTTTTAAGTATAAATATATTATATTTTTACCATTTAATCCAATTATAGTCATTTTAAGTAATTTCACTTTGAAATTGGACATAAACAAGTGTCAATCATGTGATTGTTATTATTTCTTAAAAATATGCCTTTTGGTTTTGACAATGGAAATAAATTTTAAATTAATAAATGAAATTTCTATGTTTTTAATTTGGTAAAATAGATTTCATTTTTGAATTCTGAATATCAAAATTATCTTAGGGTGATTTTTTGTTATGTTTCTAAAAACATTCAAATTTTGATGAATAGTGAAAAACACTGTGTTATTGGTTAAAACCGACTTTTCATTTAAATAATTATTTATTTCATTTAAATTTATTTTAGGTAAAAATATATGCATAATACCTATATATTTTTAATGTAATTACATGGATTCATTTTATAATAAGTTTAGAAATATAAAAATATTATTGAGATTTTACCGTCTTTTACCCACCTCCTAGGAGCATTTGCAAATTTGCATAAAACATAATTTTACCGCTTCTATGAATTGAATTGAAAAAATCTAAGATACATGGTTGATATCATTAAGTAAAATTTTTTCAATAAGATAAAAATAAATTTTGAATCGTAACTTTTGACTTTTATTTACCACGGTTAAAAGTAAATAGGGTAATTAAAGGTAAAAATGATATTATTATTACCCTAAAACATGTCCTAATTCTATTGGATAAGTTTAATTAGACCAAAAACAAAATTAGGAATAAAATATGATCCTTTAGGTCCACTTGGATTAGATTAGGACATTTATTATTATTTAATTCAAAGAAGAGTTAAAAGTGTTAAATTCAATGTTTAATAACTAAACCATTTTTAATATAGGGTTACACATAGGATAAATTCAACTATAAATATTAATTAGAAAGATAAAAATATTTCCTAAATAATGGTATTTTATTTATGATTTTTAGACATTAAATAATTTTATTTATTTAAGACACAATGATGATGCAGTAATTTCCTTATTAATTAAATATTAAAATAATTGATATAATAAATACCCAAATAAATGTAATTTTAAACTTTTATGAATTAAAATAATTTTATAGGTTAATATGGAATATTATGTTTGATTGAATGAATTTTTTTCGAAGTAATAATGTTGTTATGAATTTAGAAAAAACAAAATACCAAATAGTGTCAAAATTTAGATAAAAGGGTTTTTAAAACAAATATTATATTATTAATTGGTATTCTATTCCTAAAAATATAAGGTTCTACAAAAGGGATTAAATAATATTATATATGTCATTAATAAACCACTTTTGTTTCTATTGGAAGTTTATAGTATGTTTATTAACCATATAATATAAAAATACAAAGTGACATGGTAAATGTCAAACTAGTTAACTAAGAGTTAAATCTAAATGATATGGTTAAAATAGTGACCCAAACTTGTATAAAGCCTATTGGTTGAGTGGTTTGAAACACATACTTACCTCATACTTTAAATAATTAATTTTGGATCCATTATAAACCGAAAATGAATTTATTATAAAATAATATTTTAAGTTTTCCCTAAGGTTCCCCTCACCCCTCTTATAAAAGGGCACTTCCCCTTCTCTCAAATTCACACCTCAAAATCCATTTGTCTTGGCCAAAACCTGACCAAATATCATACCAACTATCATAACTTCATCCTATAGGCCATTCGTTGGTCATAAAGCCAACCTAAAAATCCCTTTTGATCAAATCAAAAGGAAGAACCTGAGGAAGAGGTAATGATTTCACCACCCTCTTTCAAGTTCTTTTATTCTTCCACTTACTCTTTCTTTGTTATTACCATACAAAAATAAAAAATCTAGTACCTTATATATAATGTGATGTTATTATAAATATTTCATAACCAAATTCATTATTCTATCCATCCTATGAATGATAATGTCACCATGCGTGTGTATGTAGGGCTTACCGTCTCCACGTCGTGGTGTAATTTGTTATCAACACTATGTTATTTGGATGGATATAATGATGAGTAATATGTATATAAATAATGAAACTAACATGATAATGTCTCTGTAAAATTAATATACCATCCAATTATACACCTTTATGGAAATGATATTTTTGCTCGTGCGTACGTACGGATTACCGTCACCACGACGCGCTGAGATTCATTTCCACGTTCACCATTTATCGGTGATTATAAAAATATATATTACTAATAAGTATGTAATATATGAAATAATAATTATAATAAAGATATATATTTATTTATTTATTTATTTATGTACTTACATATATCTTATTCACTTACTTCTGTTCAATATGATATGAAAATAGAAACAATGTTTATGCATACGTACGGCCTACCGTCTCCATAAACGGTGTTTTCCATTTCATATATCTATATATTATAAATATTTATATTTTAAATATATATGATACATTAATCAATGTTTTTATTCTGGAATTATTTAAATCATGATCTAAATGATATGGTCAACAATAACAAGTTAAATTTTGTACGATAAAGAAAGCGATTTTTACCCGAAATGTTAATTTAACATGAAAATCATTATTAAATGGGTAGTATGAAGTCATAAATGAATCATGTATGGTTTAATAAATATGAATATGGTTCTGGTATAATCTAATAACATACAATGGTCATTATACAGGAGGTTAAATGTACCCTCGACCAAATGAAAGTGGAAGGTAAGGGTTAATTTCACAATCACTTTATTATCTGAGGTTGTTTTTACGTAAGTATCTACTGGGACATATTTATTATCCATGTCCATGTTTCATGAAATGTTTTTCAAAGTTATTCATTTAAGGGAATTTTTTTACTAAAACATTATTTAAATGTTTTAAATATTTATTCCTCTAAATCATTCTCATTAATGTCCTTGTTTTCATAATGATTTTTAAGGATTTATCTATATGAACATTAATGTTTTTAAAATGTTAATTCCTTTAAAAAGTATCAAAGTGGTATGGGACACTTTGATTCAAAAATTTATTTAAATGTATTCCTTTCTAAATTTTGTGACTTTTAAATGTTTTCATGAAAAGGGGATATTTCTCTCAAAGAGTTTTACAAACCATTTTCATCTATGTCAACATCCTTTGATGAATTTTAAACTTGTTTGAAGATGATTTATTATGATACAAATCTTATATATTGTATTAAAGGTTTTGTGATATGTTTGAATATGGATGTGTTATTTTTATACCATTCATGGTTTATGGATAAGGTATTTACATTTCGTATGCTATTTTTAATACGAATATTTATGTTATGTTTAAACCTTTTCATATGATGAATGCATTGGACTTAGTAAGTGAATGGTGGAGCCCTTTATAGATACTCGATGAATCAGTAAGTCTCATGAGACAAACTAGTGTCTTGGCATAAGTCCTTGAAAAAATCTTATTTGTAGTCTTGGCATAAGGCCTTGACTATGTGATTACGAATTCTGGCATTATGCATTCCATCATTATGAAAGTGGCTATTGATATTGCATGTGATTATTCTACTAGTAGAATATCCATGTAAGTAAGTAAATGGAATTATATTGATTCATATTTTCTATATTATGATGAAGTTTATGTTGAAAAGGCTTTTGTTTTAGTTTTATACATTTCCTTAAATGTTTATGTTTATTTATAAAATTTTCCACTGTATTGTTATCCTTACTGAGCATATGAGCTCACCCCTTTCTGTGTTTTATTTTTTCCAGGATTCCAAGAAGTGTATTTTTATTTATATGCAGGGTTAAGCTAAGGGAATAATGTAATTCATAAAGGTTTATTTATTTTGTGTTTTATTTTATAAATTGTAATGTAACATTAATGTATGTAATATATTTTCCAAGACTGCTAAAGTGATCAGTCCTTCGGGACTTGATTCCTTGTAATCATACCAATGTATTAAAATAATGCACTGAATCTGAGTAACTAGGGTCAGGGTGTTAATTTGGAATTAGAGGAAGTTTAGAAATAACCTTGGAATCTAGAAATAGATAAACTCTGATTAGAGAACATTACCCTAAGATGGACTTTGAGGATTAGTAAAGAATAACTTCCTAGAATTTTAGTAATGTATAGATTTTGTTAGTTTTCTAAGAAAATACATCCCTATCTAGATACGAGCAGGTAGAGGTGGATCTGGCGCAGATGTACCTAGGGTTAAAACCCAAAAACACCGCTTTGAGCTAGACTTGAACAGGAACTGGTGCACAACAACGGGCCTTGTTGCACTCTTGGTTACGACACACCCATGAGATATGCTTAGGATAATTCTCATTTTCTTTAAAAATAATTTTGAAGGATTTATGAGTATATACCTCCTCAAAGAAAATATTTTTATGATTATGGATTATATCCATAAATTGTTCAATTTACTTTTGGTATTTTACAAGTTTGGAATTATTCATTGCAATTCATAAACTGACCTAGTGTATGTCATTGTATAGAAATGGTGCCCAGTAGAAGGAATGTGAACTCCAGCAATACATATGATCCAAAGAGTAAGAAGGATCATATCATTCATAGTATTAAGCCAACATTTAGAAGGGAAATAGTATCCCATGTATTCTCAACATATGAAGAAATTGTATCATGTGTTAATAAGATAAGTAAAGAATTCTCTGAGTCCTATGGATTTGAAAGGAATCAAGAGAAGAAAATGATGTAAGAGAGAAATATGGATAAAGGGAAGAGGTAAAAGAAGGATTTTCCTATATGTGATAAATGTGGAAAGAATCACCTTGGTAAATGCTTGAAGGGAATGGGAGTTTGTTACAAGTGTGGAGAAAAAGGACACCAAGTACATGATTTCACGGGTAAGAAAAAAGTTTCAAATGTACAATGCTTCATCTGAAAGGAATTGGGACACTACGTGAATCAATGTCCCAGACATCAAAGTATACCTTAAATGATGCTATTTGATAATAATCAATTTATGATACAACCTCATATGAAGAGGAATGACTAGTGTTCTTATGTTTTTAATATAGAATTATTTCATTTGAGTGTTGTATCAATAATATACTAGTTATATGAATTATGGAGATAAATAAGGATTGTACTACAGTGCTATTTTATTGAGTATTTGAGATTATATGGTTCTAATAAAAGTGACATAACAGTAATTTACAGTTTTCGGAAAACTACATGGTTGAAGGAAATGTAATCCTTAATATGGTCCTGAAAATGAGGTAGTGATTTTAGAATAAGAGATGGTTGATTTGGATAAATTATATTGGATATTCTTTACTTCCTTGGAACTTATTAATAGTTTTTTTATTTAATCATTGTTGTAATATTCAATATTTTTGGATATAATGAATATATCCAGTATTATATAAAGGATAAGGGAGCATGAATGTAATAAATAAGGTTTTATGGTAATTCAGGGTATTACCATGTTTTAAAATAATACATGATAAAGTTGTTCACATGTTATTACGTGGAAAAAAGGATATTCATTGTGTTTAACTTCCTTACAAATTTTTAAATGTGAGTTTGGATAGAATTATTTTGGATAAGTCTAATGGTTGGAATAGATTAAGTTTGAAATTGGATACTATTATTAAGGTTATTTTTTGGATTTTTATAATGGACAACACAGAGATCGTGTGACAACCTGTCGCGTAAGACAAAGCTATGGGAATCGAACCCACAACCATAGTGTGATTGAGATTTATCGCCTACCACTGGACTATGTGAAGTCCCTGGATTGTATAATGTAGTTTCTTCTTTTAAAGGGTCTGATAGGTGAATTATAAATTCAATTTTTTTGGAACCATATACGAATAGGATAAATAGAATATTTTTTAAGTTCTATTATCTTTTAGAGTGAAAGATGATTTTTGGTAGAAATTAGTTAAAGGATGAAACTCTACTTGTCGAGTATATATTTTTTTATTCTCTTATTCTATGAAGAAATTAATTCTTAAACTTTAGGTAAGGGATCTTAAAACTAAAAATGTGTTATCCTATTAAATTATGTTTTGTTGAACCGATGATATTTTAAATCATCATTGATTGATGGCTTTGAGGATCTCATTTCTACAATTGTTTGTGATTGATGACCTCAATAACTCCCTATAAATATTTACTTTTTTCCTCCAGTTATTTGTCTCTAATTTCCACCAATGTTCTCTTAATCGAGATCATAATTTGGTGGTGACTTTTTTATTCCCCTTTTCCTCTTATTAAGACTAAATTTTTTTAACCCAATTTCCGATGTGGGTTTTCCCACAAAGGTATTTTCTATTTTAAACCTTTTATTTTCGAAGAACAAATTCAAATTGTGAGGACGCAATTTATTGAAGGAGGGAAGAATGTAACACCCCAATATTTCATAGTACATTATTTCTTCAAAGTAATTCAATAACTTACACTACACACAACACTAAGTTCATGCGCACCACGACTTACTAAACTAACTGTTCAAAAGTGGTTAGGAATAATATTAACTAAATTTTGAACTTTTTATAACCCGTATAATTTAGGAATCCATATTATGAGTTTCTTAGACATGATGTAAGAACAAATTCATTTTTTTCAGATAAAAGAATTATTTTTCAAAAAAAAATGAAATATTACCGCCTTTTAATAGAGAACCTTTTTTCAAAACCAATATATAAAAATTTTATATATTCAATTTATTGAAAGTAAATTATTCTTCAGAATTGGGAAATAAAAATTTAGTTTGGATTAATTTTTGGTACTTTTCTGATAACTTTCATATTTTTATGAATAGTGAAAATGCTATATTTTAACTGAAAACAACTCTTTTAATAAAAATAATTTATAGTGTTAAATTATACATTTTAATGGTTTGGAAGTATAAATAGATTATATTATTACCATTTAATCCAATGCTAGTCATTGTAAGTAATTTCACTTAGAAATTGGACATAAGCAAGTGTCAATCTTTTGATTGTTATTATTTCTTAAAAATATGCTTTTTGGTTTTGACAATAGGAATTAATTTTAAATTAATAAATTCAATTTCTATGTTTTTAATTTGGTAAAATATATTTTATTTTTGAATTTCGAATATCAAAATTATCTTAGGGTGAATTTTGGTAAGTTTCTGAAAACATTCAAATTTTGATGAATAGTGAAAAACACTGTGTTTGTAAGAACCCGGATCTTCTTTTCAGGTATGTTTTTCCTTTTTCTTGAGTTTTTGAGAAAAATAAATTTTTTGGAAATTTTAGAAGTACACGCCATGTACTTTCTGAGTACATGTCGTGTACTCTTCCCCAGCCCGAAGTCGTGTGTTGACCGTGCCCGGGCCACACACATAGTGTGTAAGGCTGAAGTGAAGGCCGGTCAATTCGGAGTACGAAAAAATTGAAATACACATCGTGTACTCAAGAAGTACACACCGTGTACTTTCTTTTTTTCATTAAACAGATCGGGGTCGTGCCTAACCCCCAAAACCATCTTCTTTTTCAGTTTTCGTCTGTCTGAGAGCGACCGTATGGCCAGATCTTAGACGAACTCCCGCCTCGTCGTCCGTTCTCCATTTCGAGCATAGTCGATTGTGTTGGAATCGCAGCAGTGAGTTCTTCCTTCTACTTGAGCCTTGTTTCTTTATTCCTCCTAGTTTCCAAGTTATCGTGGGATGAACGTTTTGTGCATTTTCTCATATCTATGTTGTTCTAAGGGGAATCTGTCATCGAGGTTCACGTATATTGATATCCTAGGATTGATGTAGGTGGTTTGTACCTTCTGTAGAAAGTTGTTGGATATTTTGTGAAAATTCCGCCAATACCCTTGAATGGGGTATTGCGTGTTTCCTATTTTTCCCTTGTTACTCTCCTGCTTTTCTTGATTTCTTTATTAGAGGTTATTGCTTGTGATTAGAGTAATTTGTTTGTGCTCAGATTGCTTTGCCATGCTTTTTCTGCATGTTTGGCATTTTTCCAATTGCCATGCCTAGTTGTAGGATAGTGGATCTATTTTTTTACTATTGTTGTTGAGCCTTAGTTGTTAGCTAAGTAGTTCTTGAGGTTTACTTGGACGATACACATGCGATGAGCATGTTTAGTTATACTCAGGACTGTGAGAACCTAGAGTAGTAGACCAAAGGGAGAATTGACGGGAAGGGATTCTCCAGAGTGTCTTTTAATTACGACGTGGGCCACAGGGGGAATTGGCGTTGAGTGCTTCCCTATAGATCCTTTAGCACGATACGATACTATAGGGGGAATTGACGGTGAGTGCTTCCCTAGAGAGTCTGCTTATTTACGTAGCTGAACCAGAGGGGTGAGACTGTGTGTGCTTCCCAGAGGGTTGCCAGTACTTAGAGGTTGAACCATAGGGTTTAGACTGTGAGATCTACCCAGAGGGTTACCTGTTTTCTTCTTGTTGCTGACTGCTTACTTGTGTGATTTACTTGTTAGAACTGTGGTTTGTAGTTGCTTGTACTTTTCCATTTACTGCTTCTTGTTTTATTACTGTCATCTATTCATTGACTGTTAGGCACAAATCTTTGGGTGATTGCCTACTGGGATTGTATCTCACACCCTGTTTGGTCCATGCTTTTAGGCCCAAGCAGACTATGTTGCTGTAGATATAGATAAGGGCAAGCGCCCTTCTACTTCAGGATCTTGATTGCACCAGGAGCTGGGGAGCATGGGACCGAGCCATGGCTCGTGATGCTGAGGAGCTTACTTTGTTTCTTTTGCACTTGGTTTCAGTTGTATTTCAGCACTTTTTTGTGTTTGCTGCTTCCTTAGATACTTGTACCTGTTGCATCATTGTCATCATAGTTATATATCTACATTGCTTCCGTTTTTTGGTTTCTGTTTCTATGCATGTTGTTTACTGCTTCTTCTGTTTATTGTTGTTTTCTTACCTTGTATACCTTACTGAATGAGGGAATAGTTTCCCCACCGACTCACCAAGGCCCTCACTGCTAGTCGGCATCCTCTGGCGTTCGGGGAAATGCACTTGAGGTCATGTGGCGAACCGGGTACGGGGCACCAGTGGAGGGGCTCCGGACTCGAGTCGTTACAAAGTGGTATCAGAGGGGTTCTTTTCTCTTGCTTTACTGTTTGGAGACTTTATCCAGGGATAGGATGGATTCGGTACTTGGTGTTAAGCTGTTCCTGGGAGTAGCTAACCCGTGTACAGGGAAAATCCATACTACCTTGTTAATTGCAGTTTTCTGGTTTTGAGATTTTATGGTTGGTATGTTTTCACCTAGAGTGATTCGTATGACTTGTGCGGTTATTTTTTTGATATTTCGGTTATATTTCTGTCGCAACCTGATGAGATGAGGGTATGCCATCTCATGCATCATATTGGTACTTGTAGAAATCACATGTCATGCATTCTTACCATGCCATCTAGGATGCATTAGTGATTGCATGTTGTTGTGATAGACTTTGTGTAGATTATACATGTTATTGTGATAGTTGTTTGATAGATTCTCTACTGTTGGGTTAGAAAACTGTTGCTTTGTTCCTTGCTTAAAATGAACGCCAAATTTTGGTTCTTGAGGTGTTATGGGCCCTACCGGATCGAAATTTGACATCTTTTTCCTTGTTTTAGTGTTTCTGGAATTCTGCGTAGTTTCTGGGCTACTACCCAGAAAAACCCAGAATACACGACATGTACTTTTCGGGCACACGCCGTGTAGTTTTCAGGCCGTGTCACTGACCGTGTGAGTAGAACACGGTGTCGTGGGAGTAACATCGGGAACACACCGTGTACCATTGGTACACACCGTGTGAGTTCGGAGCTGTGTACTCGGTCGTGTCACTAACAACACAGGTCGGGGCAACTCGGGTAGAACACGCTGTGTCTGAAGGGAACACGCCGTGTAGTCCTGTTCAGGTACACGGCCGTGTCACGAACAACACGGGCCGGAATGACCTTTTTTTCCACACATCGTGTTTGTTCGGAACACGTCGTGTAGTCCTGTCCAGGTACCCGGCCGTGTCACGAACAACACGAGCCGGCGTTACCTTCCTTTTCACACACCGTGTTTATTCGGGACACACCGTGTAGTCTTGCCCAGGTACCCGGCCGTGTCACGAACAACATGGGACAGTGATGCCTTCGCCTATACATGCCGTGTTTTTTCGGAGTATGTCATGTAAGGTCCATCCGTGTAGACGGTCGTGTACTCAACAACACGGACCGCCAAATCCTTGTCTAGTGCACGTCGTGTTTATTTCGAACACGCTGTGTAGTCTTGGGTTGAGTCGTACCGTGTGGGTTAGCCATGTAAGGAAACTCAGGCAGGGGAATATTTTTCAAGTACACGCCATGTGTGGGGGTCAACACTCTGTATAGTTTGAAGTGTACATGACTTGTAGGGTGAGAGTACACGCCCATGTCAGTGGTTTAAGAAGACACGACGTGTAGTTTTATACAGGTCGTGTAGTAGTGTTTTGCAATCTTGTGTGTTTTTCTTACCCTGTTCCTGTTTTGTACTCTTGTGTTCTCTATCCTCGTTTTCTTGATCTAAGGTGTGCTTTTGATCTTTCAGAGCTATGCCTATGAGACGTCCTCCGGTTGTACGTCTGTCGTCAGGCAGTGATCAGACGCCAGACAGGGCTGATCAAGGACTTCCTGTCAATCCCCCATCCGAGCCAGCCTTGGCACCGGTTGTTGTTCCAGCTGCGGGCGCTGATGCGTAGTTCAGGGAGGGTTTCATGAGGATGATGCTGGACTTCCAGTGAGCACCGCCTCCTGCCTCTTCTATGGAAGACTTGACGCGGGTATTTCAGCAGCATCATCCTCCCATGTTCTCAAGGGAGGGAGGACCTCAGGCTGCAGAGTCATGGTTGGAAGCCATGATGACTATATTCGAGCATCTGGAGACACCTCCAGATAGACGGGTCAATCTCGCCACCTATATGCTCCGAGACTCTGCCAAGAGGTGGTGGGACGTGATCTCACAGGCGAGTCAGCAGCAGGCTATGACTTGGGAGGAGTTCTAGCGCGTGTTCTACGACTACTTCTACCTAGAGACCCTGAGGGCCGATCGAGCCCGGGAGTTCATGAGCTTAGAGTAGGGTACTCTATCTGTCATGGAGTATTCCTCTCGTTTCACTGAGCTGCAGTGTTTTACACCCCTTCAGGATGGGAGTGGGGTGTTCTTGGCGAGGAAGTTTGAGGATGGACTCAGGCGGGAGATCCGCTCGCAGGTGAATATCTTCCAGCTGACTTCCATTACTTCCATCGTCAACCAGGAAGTGATTGCAGAGCGCAATCTGAGATACTTTGGAGCTACGAGTCAAGGTGGTTCTACTTAAAAAGTTATCTTTCCTCCAGATGACAGTAAGAAGCACCGTAGGGATCCTACGCGCGGTGATTTGAGTAAGCGAGATGCATCTTCAGGCAGACAAGTGACATGCTATCAGTGTGGCCGGATAGGGCACACGAGGCCGCAGTGACAGGGGGACCCCATGGAGTGCCGATCTTGTGGCAAGATGGGTCAACTTCAGCGTTTCTGCCAGGTTTTCTCACCAGCAGCAGGTGACCGGGGTTCTTCCATGACTCCTCATTCAGGAGCATCCCCACCAGTTTCTCACCAGTTAGGGAATTGGAGTTCTTCTGGCTGTTCGGGCCAAGGTGGAGGTCGAGGATGTGGTGGTCAGCCAACAGTCCCTTAGCACCAGCAGGGAGGTGCAGCTCAGAGTGGTTAGTCAGGGGCGCAGGGCCGCGGTGCAGGCCAGTCTTTCACCGTGGAGCAGACTTATCATGAGCAGGATCTCGGCCCTTCTACTATTCGAGGTACGATTGTAGTAGCCTCATTTTTATCTTCATCCCTTTTCGATAATGGTTCTACGCATAGATTTATCTCTATTTCCGTTGTGGAGAGCCTTGGACTCTACATCTTTTCTTCTGTCGACTCATTAACACTAGACACACCCTTGGGAATGAGGACATCTAGTGTATGCCAGTGTAGAGAGTATCCTCTCGAGGTTGCAGGGTATCACTTCTTATGGGATCTCTATTTCCTAGAGATGATAGGCTATGATGTCATCCTCGACATGGACTAGTTGATTCCCTTCCAGGCAGTTGTCGACTTCTATCACCGCAGAGTGAGTTTCGTCTCACCAGAGGGTGAATCTTTTCTACATAGAGGCGAATGGGATGTTCGGGCGAGTCGGGCAGGACTCTAGCATCTTGGGCTAGGAGGGGTGATAGCCCAGATTGTTATCATTTACCTAGATGATCAGGGGACTCCACAGTTGGACTTTCCTCTAGTGGTGGATCGCTTCAGGGATGTCTTTTGAGAGGACTTTTAAGGTTTGCCTCTGGAGCGTGAGGTAGACTTCTCTACTGAGCTCGTTCCAGGAGCGGCACCGGTGTCCATTCCTCCCTATAGGATGGCCACACCTGAGTTGCAGGATCTCAAGAAATAGTTATAGGAGCTACGGGATAAGGGTTTCATCCGACCCAGTACTTCTCCTTGGGGTTCGCCTGTTCTGTTTGCGAAGAAGGCATACGGTACCCTTCGGCTTTGTGTGGATTATCGGAAGCTGAACCAGTTGACGGTCAAGAACCGATATCCCTTGACACTGATTGACGACCTTTTCGATCATCTTCGAGGATTCAGGGTGTTCTCGAAGATCGACTTGAGGTCCGGTTATCATCAATTGTGCATTGGACCATCAGATATACCTCTGATAGCCTTCAGAAGCAGGTACGGTCTTTACGAGTATACAATCATGCCTTTCGGACTCACGAACGCACCTGCAGTTTTCATAGCACTGATGAACCGAGTGTTCCATCCTTACCTGGATTCCTTCGTCGTGGTCTTCGTGGAAGATATCTTGGTGTACTCTCACACTCAACACGACCATGCCACCCATCTTGAGATCGTTCTGAGTACACTGAGAGAGCATTGGTTTTATGCTAAACTCTCGAAGTGCCACTTCTGGATGGATCAGATTCACTTCTTGGGTCACGTAATCTCAGAGGCAGGTGTATCTGTGGACCCAGATAAAGTGAGATCTATAGTTTCCTGGGAGCATCCGAAGAATGTTTTTGAGGTACGGATCTTCCTAGGGCTGGCTGGATACTAAAAACACTTCATTTGGGACTTTTCTCGTCTAGCATCACCTTTGACAGGTCTGACCAAGAAGGGGGAGAAGTTCTTATGGTCATATTCTTGTGAGTCGGCCTTTTAGGAGCTGAAATGGAGGTTGACGTCAGCACCGATACTAGTCTTGTCAGAGCCAGGCAAGAGCTACATTGTTTACTGTGATGCTTCGGGTATCGGGTTGGGAGCTGTGCTTATGTAGGTAGATGGAGTCGTTGTGTATGGGTCTCGGCAACTGAGGCCATATGAGAGGAACTACCCTACACATGATCTAGAGTTGGCAGTTGTTGTTCATGTCTTGCGCTGTTGGAGACAATATCTTCTGAGAGAGCACTTTGTGGTTTTCACTGACCACAAGAGTCTCAAGTATATCTTCACTCGGCATGATCTAAATCTGAGGCAGTACAGGTGGTTTGAGTATCTATAGTCTTTTGACTTCAAGCTTGCCTATACGCCGGGAAAGGGCAATGTCGTGGCAGACATGTTGAGCAAGAGGACTCAGATTCAGGCAGTGCAGGAGGCCATTAGTGAGTGGTAGTTGATGGTTCTGTTCTCTGAGATGCATCTGGAGGTGCACGACAGATGGGGATAGACCTTTCTATCTTCTGTAGCTGTTACCTCCACGCTACTTGATCGGGTACGGATGAGGCAGATATCAGACTTGGAAGGCTTAGTCCTACAGGAGAATGTGTCAGGAGAGGACCCTCTTCCTGGATGGACAGTGGGCGAGGATGAGATCTTGCGTTTCCAAGGACGTGTATGGGTGCCAGCAGACATACGCGATGAGCTGATGTGGTATTTCCATTCCTCTGTTTGGGCAGTTCATCCTGGCGTCACCAAGATGTATCAGGACCTTCATCGCCAATACTGGTGGCCAGGTATGAAGAACGATGTTGCTGGTTTTGTCATGAGATGTTCTACTTGTCAGTAAGTGAAATCAGAGCATCGGCGACCAGCGGGGCACTTACAGCAGTTACCCATTCCGGAGTGGAAGTGGAACGATATTGCGATGGAATTCGTGACCGGGTTGCCGAGATCACCTCGAGGGAATGATGTTGTTTGGGTTGTCGTTGACAGACTTACGAAGGTTTCTCACTTCTTTCCGATCAAGGAGACCTTCAGTGTCAATGATCTGGGATGACTTTACATCAGGGAGATCGTTCTTCTGCATGGAGTTCTGCACTCTATTGTTTCAGACAGAGATGCGCACTTTACCTCTCAGTTCTATCAGGGACTTTAGAAGGCCTTGGCTACACAAGTACTTTTGATTACAGCATACCATCCCCAGACTAATGGCCAGTCCGAGCGCACGATCCAGGTGCTTGAGGATATGCTCCGAGCTTGCATCCTTGACTTTGGCGGTTCTTGGGAGAAGCATATCCCTCTGGTAGAGTTCGCCTACAACAACAGTTTCCAGGAGACCATTCAGATGGCGCCATATGAGGCTTTGTACGGTAGGCCATGCCGATCACCCTTATGCTGGATGGAGGTAGGAGAGGCAGCTTTGTTGGGACCTCGTCTTGTTCAGGAGACTTCAGAGCAGATAGAGCTGATTCGGAAGAGGATGGCTACAGCGTAGTCTCGACAGAATTCTTATGCTGATCAGCGAAGACGACCTCTGGAGTTCGAGGATGGTGATCAAGTTTTCCTATGTGTCGCACTGAGGTTGGGACACAAAAGGATTCGGAGAGAGGGTAATCTTTCATCGTGGTACTTCAGGCCATTTGAGGTCTTGGAGAGAGTGGGGTCGATCGCCTATCGGTTGCAGCTACTTCAGTGGTATTGGTCCATGCACGACGTCTTCCATGTCTCTCAGCTCCAACATTACTTTTCAGACCCATATCACGTCTTTCAGCCTGAGGAAGTCAAGCTTGAAGCAGATGCGTCATTCGAGGAGCATCCTATCCGGATTATCGATCGTACTATGAAGGTTCTCCGCGGGCGGTCTGTTCCTCTGGTACGAGTGCTATGGCAGCACGGGTGAGTACAGGACGAGACCTGGGAGAGGGAGGCCGATGTATGATCACAATGGCTAGAGCTATTCAGGTTTTCTTCTTCTCTGACTTGTTAGGGAAATTTGGGGACGAATTTCTTTAAGGGGGGAAGTTTGTAAGAACCTGGATCTTCTTTTTAGGTACGTTTTTCCTTTTTCTGGAGTTTTTGAGAAAAATAAATTTTCTGGAAATTTCAGAAGTACTTGTCGTGTACTTTCTGAGTACACGCCGTGTACTCTTCCTCAGCCCGAATCCGTGTTCTGGCCATGTCCAGGCCACACACACGGTGTGTAAGGCTGAGGTGGAGGCCGGTTAATTCGAAGTATGGAAAAATTGAAGTACACGCCATGTACTCTAGAAGTACACGCTGTGTACTTTCTTTTTTTTTCATTAAACGGACCGGGGTCGCGCCTAACCCCCAAAACCATCTTCTTCTTCAGTTTTTGTCCGTCTGAGAGCAACCGTATGGCCGGATCTTCGATGAACTCCTGCCTCTCCATCCATTCTCCATTTCGAGCATGGTTGATTGCGTTGGAATCGCAGCGGTGAGTTCTTTATTCTTCTTGAGCCTTGTTTCTTGATTCCTCCTCATTTCCATGTTATCGTGGGATGAACATTTTGTGTTTTTTCTCATATCTATGTTTTTCTAAGGGGAATTTGTCATCGAGGTTCACATATATCGATCTCCTAGGATCGAGGTAGGTGTTTTGTGCCTTCCGTAGAAATTTGATGGATATTTTGTGCAAATTCCACCAATAACCTTGAATGGGGTATTGCGTGTTTCTTTTTTTTCCCTTGTTACTTTCCTGCTTTGCTTGATTGCTTTAGTAGAGGTTATTGCTTGTGATTAGAGTAATTTTTTTATGCTCAGATTGCTTTTCCATGCTTATTCTGCCTGTTTAGAATTTTTCCAGTTGTCATGCCTAGTTGTAGGATAGTGGATCTGTTGTTTTACTATTGCTGTTGAGCCTTAGTTGTTAGCCAAGTATTTCTTGAGGTTTACTTGGACGATACACATATGCTGAGCATGTTTATTTATACTCAGGACTGTGAGAACCTAGAGTAGTAGACCAAAGGGAGAATTGACGGAAGGGCTTCTTTAGAGTGTCTTTTAATCACGATGCGAGACCAAAGGGAGAATTGACCGAAGGGTTTCTCCATAGTGTCTTTTAATTACAATGCGGGCCATAGGGGGAATTGATATTGAGTGATTCCCCAGAGATCCTTTAGCACGATACGAGACTATAGGGGGAATTGACGGTGAATGATTCCCCAGAGAGTCGTCTTATTTACGTAGTTGAACCAGAGGGGTGAGACTGTGTGTGCTTCCTAGAGGGTTTCCAGTACTTAGAGGTTGAACCATAGGGGTTAGACTATGAGAGCTACCCAGAGGGATACATGTTTTCTTCTTGTTGCTGACTGCTTACTTGTGTGATTTACTTGTTAGAACTGTGGTTTGTAGTTGCTTGTGCTTTTCCGTTTACTGCTTCTTGTTTTATTACTGCCATGTATTCATTGACTGTTAGGAACAATTCTTTGGGTGATTTCCTACTGGTATTGTATCTCACAACTTGTTTGGGAAATGCTTTTGGGCCCAAGCATACTATTTTGTTGCAGGTATAGATAAGGGCAAGTGCCCTTCTACTTTAGGATCTTGATTGCACCAGGAGCTGGTGAGCATGGGACCGAGTCGTGGCTCGCGATGCTGAGAAGCTTACTTTGTTTCTTTTTCACTTGGTTTCAGTTGTATTTCAGCGCGTTGTTGTGTTTTTTGTTTCCTTATATACTTGCACCTGCTGCATCATTGTCATCATAGTTATATATCTACATTGCTCCCGCTGTTTGGTTTATGTTTCTATGCATGTTGTTTACTGCTTTTGCTGTTTATTGTTGTTTTCTTACCTTGTATACCTTACCGAATGAGGGCATAGTTTCCCCACCGACTCACCAAGGCCCTCACTGCTAGTCAGCATCCTCTGGCGTTCAGGGAAACGCGCTTGAGTTCATGTGGCGAACCGAGTATGGGGCACCAGTGAAGGGGCTTCAGACTCGGGTCGTTACAGCGTTATTGGTTAAAACCTACTTTTCATTTAAATAATTATTTATTTTATTTAAATTTAGTTTAGGTAAAAATAGATACATAATACCTATATATTTTCAATGTAATTCATTTGAGTCATTTTATAATAAGTTTAGATATATAAAAATTTTATTGGAATTTTATCGTCTTTTACCTACCTCCTAGGAGCATTTTCAAATTTACATAAAACTTAGTTTTACCGCTTCTATGAATTGAATTTCCAAAAATATGAGAGACGCGTTTGATATCAGTAAGTAAAATGTGGTTCAATAAGATAAAAATATTTTTTGGTGAATAGTAACTTTTGACTTTTATTTACCACGGTTAAAAGTAAATAGGGTAATTAAAGGTAAAAATGATATTATTATTACCCTAACGCATGTCCTAATTCTATTGGATAAGTTTAATTCGACCAAAAACAACCTTAGGAATAAAATATGACCCTTTAGGTCCACTTGGATTAGATTAGGGCAATTATTATTATTTAATTCAAACAAGAGTTAAAAGTGTTAAATTCAAAGTTTAATAACTAAAACATTTTTAATATAGGGTTACACATAAGATAAATTCGACTATAAATATTCATTAGAAAGATAAAAATATTTCCTACATAATTGTATTTTATTTATTATTTTTAGATAGTAAATAATCTTATTTATTTATGACACAATGATGATGCAGTAATTACCTTATTAATTAAATATTAAAATAATGGATATTATAAATACCCAAATAAATGTAATTTGAGACTTTTTATGAAATAAAATAATTTTATAGGTTAATATGACATATTAGGTTTGATTAAATGAATTTTTTTAGAAGTAATAATGTTGTTATTAATTTAGAAAAAACAAAATACCAAATAGTGTCAAAATTGACATAGAAGATTTTTTAACTCAAATATTATATTATTAATTGGTATTATATTCCTAAAAATATAAGGTTTGGTAAAAGGGATTAAATAATATTATATATGAAATTAATTAACCACTTGGGGTTCTATTGGAAGTTTATAGTATGTTTAACAACCATATAATATAAAAATATAAAGAGACATGGTAAATGTCAAACTATTTAACTAAGAGTTAAATCTAAAAGATAAGGTTAATATAGTGACCCAAACCTATCTAAAACCCATTGGTTTAGTGTTTTTCAGCCCATACCCACCTTAAACGTTAAATAATTCATTTTTTAGCCTTTATAAACAGAAAATGAATTTATTATAAAATAATATTTTAAGTTTTTTCTAAGGTGCCCCTCGCCCCTCTTATAAAAGGGCACTTCCCCTTCTCTCAAATTCACACCTCCAAAGCCATTTGGCTCGGCCAACCCCTACAAAAATATCATCCCAACTATCTTGACTTCATCCTAGAGTACTTCCTTTTGTCATAAAGCCATCCTAAAGATCTCTTTTGATCAAATCAAAAGGAAGAACCTGAAGAAGAGGTAATGATTTCACCACCCTCTTTCAAGTTCTTTTATTCTTCCACTTACTCTTTCTTTGTTATTACCATACCAAAATAATAACTCTAGTACATTATTTATACTGTGATGTTATCATAAATATGGAATAACCATATTAATTTTTCTATCTATCCTATGAATGATAATGTCACCATGTGTGCATACGTACGGCTTATCGTCTCCACGTTGTGGTGTAATTTTTAATTCAACACTATGTTATTTGGATGGATATAATGATTAGTAATATGTATATAAATAATGAAAATAAAATGATAATGTCTCTATAAAATTGATATACCATCCAATTCCACACATTTAAGTAAATTATATTGTCGCTCGTGCGTACATATGGATTACCGCCTCCACAATGCGATGAGATTCATTTCCACGTTCACCATTCATCGGCGATTATAAAAATATATATTACTAATAAGTATGTAATATATGACATAATAATGATACTCGAGATATATATATGTATGTATTTATGTATGTATTAATGTATTTATGTACTTACATATATCTTATTCACTTACTTCAGTTCAATACGATATGAAAACAGAAACAGCGTTTAAGCGTACGTACGGCCTACCGTCTCCATAAATAGTGTTTTCCATTTCCTATATCTATCTATTATAAATATTTATATTCTAAATATATATGATATATTAATCAAGGGTTTTATTCTGGAAGTATTTAAATCAATATCTAAATGATACGGTCAACAATAACAAGTTAAAATATGTACGATAAAGAAAGTGATTATTACCCAAAATGTTAATTTAACATGAAAATCATTATTAAATGGGTAGTATAAAGTCATAAATGAATCTTTTATGATATAATAAATAATAATATGGTTCTTTTATAATCTAATAACATAAAATGTTCATTATACAAGAGGTTAAACGTACCCTCGACCAAAGGAAAGTGAATGGTTAGGGTTAATTTCACAATCTCTTTATTATCTGAGGTTGTTTTTAAATAAGTATCTACTAGGACATATTTATTATCCATGTCCATGTTTCATGAAATTGTTTTCAAATTGATTCATTTAAGGGACTTTTTTTACTAAAACATCATTTAAATTTTTTAAATATTTATTCCTCTAAATCATTCTCATTAATGTCTTTGTTTTCAAAATGGTTTTTAAGGATTTATCTATATGGACATGAATGTTTTTAAAATTTTAATTCCTTTCAAAAGTTTCAATGTGTTATGGGACACTTTGATTCAAAAATTTCTTTAAATGTCTTCCTTTCTAAATTGTGTGACTTTTAAATTTTTTCATGAAAAAGGGATATTTCTCTCAAAGATTTTTACAAATCATTTTCATCTATGTCAATATCCTTCGATGGATTTTAAACTTGTTTGAAGATGATTTATTATGATACAAATCTTTCATATTTTATTGAAGGTTTTGTGATATGTTTGAATATGGATGTGTTATTTTTATATCATTCATGGTTTATGGATAAAGTATTGACATTTCGTATGGTAGTTTTAATACGAATGTTTATGTTATGTTTAAACCTTTTCATATGATGAATGCATTGGACTTAGTAAGTGATGGGTGGAGCCCACTATATCTCCTTGATGAATCAGTAAGTCTCATGAAACAAACTAGTTTCTTGGGAAAAGGCCTTGAAAAAATCTTATTTGTAGTCTTCGCACAAGGCCTTGACTATGTGGTTATGAAGTATAGAATTATGCATTCCATCATTATGAAAGTGGTTATTGATATTGCATGTGATTATTAAACTAGTAGAATATCCATGTGATTAAGTAAATGGAATTATTTTGATTGATATTTTCCATATTATGATGAAGTTTAGGTTGAAAAGTCTTTTGTTTTAGTTTTATACATTTCCTTAAATGTTTATGCTTATTTATGAAAGTTTCTGATGTATTGTTATCCTTACTGAGCATCTGAGATCACCCCTTTCTATGTTTTATTTTTCCCAGGATTCCAAGAAGTGTATTGTGATTGATATGCAGGGTCAAACTAAGGGAATAATGGAATTCATAAAGGATTATTTATGTTGTGTTGTATGTTATAAAGTGTAATGTAACATTCATGTGTGTAATCTATTTTCCAAGACTGCTAAACTGATCGGTGCTTCGAGACTTGATTCCTTGTAATCATACCAATGTATTAAAATAATGCACCGACTCTAGGTAACTGGGGTCGGGGACTTACATGAGGAATAGTGCTTATTGATGACGTTGTCTCACATATGAAATGTGTCTAGTAGATCAATATTATATAATATATCATATGTCCCAACTTGTAGCACCCCGACCCCAGTTTCCCATATTCGGTGCATTATTAAAAGCATTGGAATGATCACAAGGAAATCATGTCCCAAAAGACCGATCAGTATAGTATTATTGGAAACAAGATTCATACATAAGTTCAACTTTACAACTTGAAAAGAAATACAACACTAATTTATTCCATTAGTAACATCCAAGCCTCCTATATTATGCCCGCAAGTCACTCATAACTAACTTCTTCATATCCTGGGAAAATGAAACATAAAAAAGGGGTGATCTCAAACACTCAGTAAGGGTAAGCAATACAACGGAAGATAACATAAATATTAAGCATGGTGAATAATTGAAAGCTCATGACTTTACAAATAATAATCTTGAACACTTTTATTGAAGGAATCTGATCTGAGTACATAATGACATAATAAAACATAATCATGGGTATTCTACTATTCGAATAACCACATGAACAATCAATAATATTTTCATAATGAGAGAATGTATAATGCCATACATTCTGAAACATTTTGTCAAGGCCTCGGCCAAGATGTCTAAAAATGATTAAGGCCTCGGCCAAAATAATATATCAAATTGGGAAAGGCCTTGTCCAATTCCACATCTCGTTGGCTCATTAGACCTACCGATGCATCGAGGAACTATAGCGGGCTCCACTTGTCATTTACTAAGTCCAATACATTCCTCGTATGAAAAGGTTGAAATATAACATAAACATTCATATTAAAACTAGCATACAAAATGTCAATACTTTATCCATAACCCATGAATGGTATAACAAATAACACATCCACAGTAAAACATATCAAAAAACATTCAATACAATATGAAAGATTTGTATCATAATGAATCTACTTCAAATAAGATATAAAATCCATCAAAGGATGTTGACATAGATGAAATCAAGACTATTTGAGAGAAATATCTCTTTCTTTTTTTGAAATAATTTAAAGATACATAATTATAAAAGAAAACACTTATTTTGAAAATATTATTATAATATTTTAAGTTAATCTTCGATGATGTTATTACGGCGGATAATAACCTCACCCACCGTATAAGTTAAAAAAATATTCTTACCTTAATTTTTTCAAAAAGGTCGTAAAGTACCTTGTTTGGAAAACGACTAAAAGATTCCTTTAAAAACATATAAGTTCAAATAAGGTTATAAATGACATTAAACCATTGTCTAGTAAATTTTAAAAATGTTTTGAAATACATTTTTAAGAAACATGGATGTGGATGATAAAGAGATCCCAATAGATACTTACATAAAAACAACCTTGGATAATAAAGAGATTGTATAATTAACCCTTACCTTGTACTTTTCCTTGTTAGAGGGTAATTTAACCTCCTGTATAATAGTTAAATTATTGTCTTTAGATTATACAATAATCGTATTCATAATTATGATATCATATATGATCTTCTAATAATTCTTTGTTTATAATATTTTAGTATTATCGTCGTTTCGGGTGTTAACTGATTTGTTTTCCTTTATATTATTTATTACTTGAGTCATGTTTTTCATGGATGGGATGTATATTATTCATATCCATAATTATATAAAGTCTTTAAACATTATTTTTAATCATCAAATTAAAATTAGTCTTGAATGGTTACGATGGGGAATGAATCTCATCACGTTTGTGGAGACGGTAATCCGTATGTATGCAAAAGCATCAATATCATTCTTTTGATATTAAAATCGTATATAATTGGATATTATATCATATATAAATAATAATTAACATGTTATATTTATTATTTAAATCAATTATACATCATTATTATACCCATCTAAAAATAATGTATTGAATAACAACTACACCACGACGTGGAGACGGTAAGCCGTACGTACACATGTATGGTGACTTTTTCATTCATATGATGGATAGAATAATGAATATGGTTGTACCATTTTTATAATAACATCACATTAAATATAAGATACTAGATTTATTATATTATAATGTAAAAAACAAAGAAATAAGAAGTGTAATAAGAAAAGAACTTGAAATAGGTGGTGAGATATTTACCTCTTCTTCGGGTTCTTCCTTTTGATTTGATCAAAAGGGATCCTTAGGTTGGATTTCTGATCAAAATAAGGCATCTATGATGAATTTAGTATAGTTGGGAGTATATTTGGGCAGGGTTTGTTGGATCCAAATGGCATTGGAGGTGTGAATTTGAGATAAGGGGATGTGCCCTTTTATAAGAGGAGTGAGGGGAACCTTAGGAAAAGATTGAAATATTATTTTAGAATAAAATAATTTTCCATTTATAATGTCTCAAAAATGATTTATTTAGATGATAATGTGGGTATGGGTAAAAATCCACAACCAATAGGTTTTCGACAGGTTTGGGACACTATATTAACCTTATCTTTTAGATTTAACTCTTAGTTAAATAGTTTGACATTTACCATGTCTCTTTGTATTTTTATATTATATGGTTAATAAACATACTATAAACTTCAAATCGAACCTGAAGTGGCTCATTAATGATACACCTATAATTATATAAGTCTTTTTTCTGAAAATTATATTTTTAGGATTATTATATCAACCAATAATATTGTATTTTTTTTAAAAACTCATTTATCTCAATTTTCACATTATTTAATAATTGATTTTTGTTAAAGTCCAAACCACTTTATTACTTTGAACTAAATTCATATGTTCAATAATAACATGTCCTATTAACCTATAAAATTATTTTAATTCATCAAAAATATTAAATTACATTTATTTGGATATTTATTATATCAATTATCTTTAATATTTCATTATTAAGGTAATTACTGCGTCATCGTTGTGTCATAAATAAATTAAATTATTTAATGTATAAAAATTATAAATAAATTTTCTTTATGTAGGAAATCGTTTTATATTTCTAATGAATATTTATAGTCGAATTTATATTTTGTGTAACCCTATATTAAAAGTGGTTTAGTTATTAAACTTTGAATTTAACTCTTTTAACTCTTCTTTGAATAAAATAATAATAAATTTCCTAATCTAATCCAATTGGACCAAAGAGGTTCATATTTTATTTATAAGGTTGTTTTTGGTCAAATTATACTTATCCAATAGAATTAGGACATGTTTTATGGTAATGATAATATCATTTGTACCCTTAATTACCCTATTTACTTTTAACCGTGGTAAATAAAAGCAAAAAGTTACTATTCACCAAAAATTATTTTCATCTTATTAAACCAAATTTTACTTACTAATATCAACCGTGTATCTAAGATTTTTTAAATTCAACTCATAGAAGCAGTAAAATTATGTTTTATGCGAATTTGTAAATTCTCAGAGGAGGTGGGAAAAGACGGTGAAAAGTTCAATAAAACTATATATATCTTATATTATTACAAATTGACTCCCATGAATTACATTGAACATATATAGGTATTATGTATCTATTTTGACCTAAAATAAATTTAAATAAAATAATTAATTATTTAAATAAAAAGTTGATTTTAAACAATAACACAGTGTTATTCACTATTCATCAAAAATTGAAAGTTTTCAGAAAAATGAAAAAAATTCACTCTAAGCTACTTTCGATATTCTGAATTCAAAAATTAAGTCCATTTTGAAAAATAAAATTTATAAAATTTCAAAAAGTGGGTATTACTATTCATAACGGCTAGTTTTATTGGTCGTGGTGTGTTTGAATCTCAAAGTTGCGTACAATGAAAGTTACTGCATTATTCAAAGGGAAACATGCAGTGGAAGCTTGGGGTGTTAAATTCTCCCATCCTTCAAATAATTTCATCCTCAAATTTTCTAGAATATTACTGCATAAAAATATTCAGGTGGTTCTTCAACATAAGTTCCTTGGGTTCCCACGTTGCCTCTTCCATCTTATGGTTTCTCCATAGAACCTTTACCAGACAAGTCATCTGGTTTCTCAGCACTTGTTCTCTGGTATCAAGAATATTTACAGGCTCTTTGCAATAAGACAGATCGGGTTCCAGTTCTAATTCCTCATAGGTGAGTACATGAGTTGAGTCAGCCATGTATTTTTTCAATAGTGATACATGGAACACATCATGAACTTTGGAGAGACTTGGAAACATTGCCAAACGGTAAGCTACAGCCCCAATTCATTCTAGAATTTTGAAAGGTCCGATGTACCTGGGACTCAATTTACCATTCTTACCAAATAATATAATTCCATTCCATGGAGATACCTTCAAGAAAACATGATCTCCTACCTGAAATTACAAATCCTTTCATCGGTTATTAGCATAGCTCTTCTGGCTACTTTGAGCTGCTTTGATTTGGGTTTGGAATACCTTCACCTTTTCCATATTTTTCTCAACAAGTTTTGGGCCTACGTGTTTTCTTTCACCAACAACATCCCAACAGGTTGATGTGGGAAATCTCTTTCTATATAACGCTTCATATGGTGCCATCTGAATACTTGAATAGAAGCTATTGTTATAGAAAAATTCTACCAGAGGTAAATATTGATCCCGCATACCTTGAAATTCAAGTGAACATGATCTCAACATGTCATCTAAGGTTTGAATAGTTCATTCTGATTGTCCATCAGTTTGTGGGTGGTAGGCAGTGCTCAAACTAAGTTTAGTATCCAGGGATTTCTGAAGACTTTTCCAGAATCTTGATGTAAAATGGGGATCACGATCAGAAACAATCGATAGGGGTACTCCATGAAGTCTTACAACTTCATTAATATATATTATTGCTAGACGTTCAAGTGGTAAATATTCTCTTATAGCAAGAAAATGTGCTGACTTGGTAAGATGATCAACAATGACCGATATTGCATCATTCCTTATAGGAGTCTTTGGTTATCCCATGACAAATTCCATCGTAATATTATCTCATTTCCACTCAAGAATGGGAAGATGTTTCATGACTCCTCCAGGCTACTGCCTTCTAGATTTCACTTGTTGACAAACCATACATCTTGACACAAAATCATCAATCTCCCTCTTCATGTTGTCCCACCAAAAATGTTCCTTCAAATCTATATACATCTTTGTGCTACCAGGGTGTATAGAGAAATTGGAGCTATGAGAATCATCTAACAATTCCCTTTTTCGGATCAGGTATATCAGGAACACAAAGTCTCTTACCAAATTTCAAAATCTCATCTTCATAATGAAGTCACTCAATATCCCATCATTCACAGCTTTAATCTTCTTTTGAAACTCCTCATCATCAGTATGAGAACTCTTTATCCTTTCTAGTAAAGATGTTTTGGTAACCATTTAAAAAATCATTGATGTTTCCCCTTCTGTGGTTATTCCCATATCCATCTTTACTAGATCCATGTATATAGTATCCTTTTCAACTCTCATCTTGTTCAAAACTCTATGATCCTTTCTTCTCAAAGCATCTTCCACCTTATTTTCCTTCCCTTGTTGGTAGTGTATAGTGCAATCATAATCCTTGAGTAGTTCAATCCATCACCTTTGCCTCATGTTGAGTTCTTTTTGTGAGAAAATATACTTCAAACTCTTGTGATCAGTATAAATCTAAAATTTTTCACCATAGAGATAATGTCTCCATATCTTCAAAGCAAATATTAAAGCTGCTAACTCAAGATCATGAGTAGGATAGTTTTTCTCATGAATTTTTTTCTCCCGTGATGCATAAGAAATAACTATATCATTCTGCATGAGGACACAACCAAGTCCTTTCTTTGAAGCATCATTATAAATAACAAACCCATCATTTTCCGATGGTAGATTCAAGATAGGATCATTGACTAATCTTCTCTTTAGTTCTTAAAAACATTCTTCACGCTATTTTTTCCGAAAAAAATTAACCCTTTTACATGTGAGATTTGTTAATGGGTTAGCTAACCAGGAAAAATAAAGGAAGAAACTTCGATAATAACCTACTAAACCAATAAAACTGCATACCTCAGTTATACTCATTGGTGTTGGCCATTCTTGGATTGCCTTGGTATTTTATGGATCAACAAAGATTCCATCCTTAGAGACAATATGGCCAAGAAAATAAATCTCTTGAAACCAGAATTCACACTTGCTAAAATTCCCAAATAATTCATTTATTCTAAGAGTATTTAGACTAATGCGCAAGTGATTTTAATGATATTCATATATTTTGTAGTATACGAGTATATCATCAATAAATACCACTACAAATTCATCAAGATATACCTTGAAAACTCTGTTCATTAGATCCATGAAAACAAAGGTTGCATTAGTCATCCCAAAAGGCATTACTGTAAACTCATAATGCCCGTACCTGGTTCGAAATGATATTTTCGAAATGTCTTCCTTCTTCACACACAACTGATGGTATCCAGATCGAAGGTCAATCTTTGAAAAATATTGATCTCTATGAAGTTGGTTGAATAAATCATTAACGTGAGGTGGGGTATACTTGTTCTATATTTTTATAGCATTGATTTCCCTGTAGTCAATGCACAACCTCATAGATCCATCTATATTCTTAAAAAAAAGAACAGGGACTACCCATAGAGAAACACTAGAGTGAATAAATCTCTTATTACTCAATTACTCTAGTAGTTTCTTTAGTTACACTAATTCCACAGTGGCCATTCTATAAGGGGTCTTCTATATGGGCCTTGAACCAGGAATTAAATCAATATAAAACTCAATTTGTCATTCTGGAGGATGTCCATGTAAATCTTCTGAAAACACATCAACATATTCTTAAACTATATATACATACTCTATTTGAATATTATTTTCCTCACCCACAATTATTTTGTTCTCTTCCTCCCCAATAATTGAATTTAGTTGAGATACTGGGGGTGGATCAAGATAAGAATGATGTGGTGACGTTTCTGCTCTAAAGATAAGGTGTTCTTTATCATTGTCATCAAAAATCATAACTTCCTTCTCATTACAATAAATTTTTGCATCATGGTCCAAAATCCAATCCATTCCGAGGATTATATCAAATTCAATCATGGGTATGACGATAATATCAGCAGATAAATAACATTTATGTGCCTTAATATGGACTGATTCACAAAAATTTGTTGTAATGATACTTCCCTTAGGAGTTTTGACTAACAACTCCCTTGTTAAATCAAATTGAAAATATCTAATTTTCTTAGATAACAGGGAATATATGAAGAAATGCGATGATCCAGAATCAAATAAAGCATTAGCTAAACTTGAGGAAACCATTAAATTACCTTCCACCACGTCTTTTGGAGATTCAAAATCAGCAGTACTAATCGCATAAGCTTGGTCTTGATACCTTGGAATTTTCTGAGGTAAGTTTCCTCGATGGTTAAGACATTAATTTTCATAATGTATTATATCCCTATAATTGTAGCACTGAAAATTGGTAGCTTCTTTCTTTCCCTTACAATCACTATAAAGATGGCCTTTTGTCCACATTTGAAGCATACTCCTTTTCCTTTTAGACGGGAACCAGGGTGCTTCCTTCCACAATTATCACAGGGTGGAAATTCAATTCTTCTCTTCTTCCCTATTTCCTTATTTCCTTTCCCTGAGTGTTCAGCATATCTCTTCTTCTCTTGCTTTTCTTTAAAGTCGTAAGACTTAGAGAACTCCATTTCTATCTTGATAGCACACGAGACAATATCTTCGTACGATGAGAAGGATTGTGATACTAATACTCGACAGAGAAATGGTTTTAACACATCAAAGAAACGGTCAATCCTACATCTTGGATTACATATATAATCTGCAACATGCCTTTCTAATCCTGTAAAGTTAGCCTCATACTTTGCAACATTCTCATCCTCCTTTTTCCTCAGACTCAGAAATTGTCTTTCCATAAGCACTCGATGGTCACGAGGAAAGTATTTTTCTATGAAAAGTTCTTTAAACTTCCTCCATTCCATATTTGATACTTCATCATATTCCTTATTTTTTTGAATCAATGACCACCATTGATCTGTATCTCTCGTGAAGTGATAAACTGCCATGATAACATTTTCCCTTTTGCTATTACCCTGAGCATGAAATATTCTCTCCAAAGAATTTATCCATTTCATAGCCACTAATGTATTTGTACTCCCATTTAATGTTGGTGGTTGTTGCCTCATGAAGCGGTCTAACATTGATCCTCCATGTTTTGGATCAGGGTTCTCTATACGGGTAAGGTTATTATTCAAAACCTGGGTGAGTTGTCCCAGTATGGTGATAAGTTGATCAGCACTAGTTGTATCACCAGCTCCACTATAATTATCTTGAGTAGGAGTTAAATCCCTACATGGAGTACATGTGTTGATAAAGTTTACATTCCTTATACTAGGCACCATTTCTAAACAATGGCATACACTAGATTAGTTTATGAATTTCAATACATAATTCCAAACTTGTAACATACTTAACATAAATTGAAAATTTTATGGATATAATCCATAATCAAAAAAAATGTTTTCTTTGAGGAGTTATATACTCATAAATCCTTCATAATGGTTTTTAAAGAAAATGTGGCTTATCCTAAGTGTATCCCCCCAGGAGTGTCGTAACCAAGAGTGCAGCAAGGCCCATTGTCGTGTACCAGGATACCCCAGGTCAAGACCAAAACTCCTTGTCGAAGTTTTCACTCTAAGGTATATATGTTCCAGAGCTGCCTCTACCTGCTCGTATCCAGACAGGGATGTATTGCTCGGAAAATACACATTATCTCTACATTACCAAAATTCTAGGAAGTTTTTCTATACTAATCATCAAATTCTATCTTAGGATAATGTGCTCTAATCTGAGTTTATTTAAATATAGTTTCCAAGGATTATACTAAACTTCCTCTTATACCAACTGTAACGCTCCAACCCCAGTTACACAGAGTTGGTGCATTATTACATAGCATTGGCATGATCACAAGGAAATCATGTCCCAAAAGACTGATCAGTTTAGTATTATTGGAAACAAGATTCATACATAAGTTCAACGTTGCAACTTGAAAGAAAATACAACACTAATTTACTCCATTAAAAACATCCAAGCCTCTAAGATTATGCCTGAAAGTCACTCATAACTAAATTCTTCATATCCTAGGAAAATGAAACATAAGAAAGGGGTGATCTCAAACACTCAGTAAGGGTAAGCCATACAGCGGAAGATTACATAAATATTAAGCATGGTGAATAATTGAAAACTCATACCCTTAAAAATAATAAACATGAACACTTTTATGGTAGGAATACGAGCTAAGTAAATAATTCCATAATAAAACATAATCATGGATATTGTACTAGTCTAATGACCACATGAACCATCAATATTATTTTCATAATGAGGGAATGTATAATGCCGGACATTCTGAAAAAATTTATCAAGGCCTCGGCCAAGACATTTAAAATTGATTAAGGCCTCATCCAAAACCATATATTAAATTGGGAAAGGTCTCAGCAAATTTCACATATAGTAGTCTCATGAGACCTACCGATGCATTGAGGATCTATAGCGGGCTCCACCCGTCACTTACTAAGTCCAATACATTCATCATATGAAAAGGTTGAAATATAACATAAATATTCATATTAAAACTAGCATAAAAAATGTCAATAATTTTACCATAAACCATGAATGGTATAAAAATAACACATCCATAGTCAAACATATCACAAAACATTTAATACAATATGAAAGATTTGTATCATAATTAATCTACTTCAAACAAGATATAAAATCAATCAAAGGATGTTGACATAGATGAAATCAAGACTATTTGAGAGAAATATCTCTTTCTTTTTTTGAAATAATTTAAAGTTACATAATTATAAAAGAAAACATTTATTTTGAAAATATTATTATATTCTTTTAAGGTAAGCTTAAATTATTTGATAATGCCGGAGAATAACTGCACTTGCAGTATAAGTTAAAAAAACATTCTGACGTTAATTTTGTCGAAAAGGTTGTAAAGTACCTTCTTTGGAAAACGACGGAAATATTCCTTTCAAAACATATAAGTTCAAATAAGGGTATAAATGAAATTAACCCATTGTCTATTAAATAGTAAAAATATTTTGAAATACATTTTCAAGAAAGATGGATGTGGATAATAAAGAGGTCCCAGTAGATACTTACGTAAAAACAACCTCGGATAATAAAGAGACAGTAGAATTAATCCTTACCTTGTACTTTTCCTAGGTAGAGGGTATTTTAAACTCCTTAATAATAGTTAAATAATTGTTATTAAATTATACAAGAACCATATACATAATTATGATATCATATATGATCTTCTAATAATGTTTTGTTAATAATATTTTAGTATTATCGTTGTTTCGGGTGTTAACTGATTCATTTTCCTTTATATTATTTGTAACATGAGTCATGTTTGTCATAAATGGGATGTATATTATTCATATACATAATTATATAAAGTCTTTAAACATTATTTTTAATCATCAAATGAAAATTAGTCTTGAATGGTTACGATGGGGAATGAATCTCATCGTATTCATGGAGACGGTAATCCGTACGTACGCACGAGAAACAATATCATTCTTTTGATATTAAAATCGTATATAATTGAATGGTATATCATATATAAATAATAATTAAAATTTTATATTTATTATTTACATCAACTATACATAATTATTATAACCATATAAAAATAATGTATTGAATAACAAATACACCAGGACATGGAGATGGTAAGCCGTACGTACACACGTATGGTGACTTTGTCATTCATATGATGGATAGAATAATGAATATGGTCATAAAATTTTTATAATAACATCATAGTATATAAAATATACTGGAGTTATTATATTATAATGGAAAAAACAAAGAAGGAGGAAGTGGAAGAAGAAAAGAACCTGAAAGAGGTGGTGAGATATTTACCTCTTCTTCGGGTTCTTCCTTTTGATTTGATCAAAAGGGCTCCTTAGGTTTGTTTTAAAATCAAACTAAGGCCTATAGGATTAAGGGAGGATAGTTGGGAGGATATTTGGGCAGGTTTTGGCCGAGAAAAATGGCTTTGGAGGTGTGAATGTGAGAGAAGGGAAAGTTCCCCTTTATAAGAGGGGTGAGTGGCACCTTAGGAAAATATTGAAATATTATTTTATAATAAAATCATTTTCGGTTTATAATGGCTACAAAATAATTTACTTAGAGTATAAGGTGGGTATGGGTCGACTTCCACTCAAAAAATATGTTTTAGATAGGTTTGGGTCACTATATTAACCTTATATTTTAGATTTAACTCTTGGTTAAATAGTTTGACATTTACCATGTCTCTTTGTATTTTTATATTATATGGATAATAAACTTACTATAAACTTCTTAGAGAACCCAAAGTGGTTAATTAATGATACACCTATAATTATATAAGTCTTTTGGCTAAAACTTAGATTTTTAGAATTATTATATCAACCAATAATATTGTATTTGTTTTAAAAACTCATTTATGTCAATTTTGACATTATTTAATAATTGATTTTTGTTAAAGTCCTAACAACTTTAATACATAGAAATAAATTCATATGTTCAATTCTAAAATTTCATATTAACCTATAAAATTATTCTAATTCATCAAAAATCTTAAATTACATTTATTTGGATATTTATTATATCAATTATTTTAATATTTCATTATTAAGGTAATTACTGCGTCATCATTGTGTTATAAATAAATTAAATTATTTAATGTCAAAAAAATATAAATAAAATTTCATTATGTAGCAAATATTTTTATATTTATAATTAATATTTATAGTCAAATTTATATTGTGGTTAACCCTATATTAAAAGTGGTTTAGTTATTAAACTTTGAATTTAACTCTTTTAACTCTTCTTTGAATAAAATAATAATAAATGTCATAATCTAATCCAAGTGGACCAAATAGGTTCATATTTTATTCCTAAGGTTTTTTTTGGTCGAATTAGACTTATAAAATAGAATTATTACATGTGTTAGGGTAATAATAATATCATTTTACCCTTAATTACCCTATTTACTTTTAACTGTGATAAATAAAAGTAAAAGGTTACTATTCACCAAAAATTATTTTCATCTTATTGAACCAAATTTTACTTACCAATATCAAACATTTCTCTTGGATTTTTGAAATTCAACTCACAGAAGCGATAAAATTATGTTTTATGTGAATTTGCAAATTCTCCTAGGAGGTGGGTAAAAGACGGTGAAAAGTTCAATAAAACTTTATATATCTAATATTATTACAAAATGACTCCCACGAATTACATTGAACATATATAGGTATTATGTATCTATTTTTACCTAAAAGAAATATAAATAAAATAATTAATTATTTAAATAAAAAGTCGGTTTTAAACAATAACGCAGTGTTTTTCACTATTCATCAAAAATTGAAAGTTTTCAGAGAAATACCAAAATTTCACCATAATCTAATTTCGATATTCTGAATTAAGAAATGAATTCCATTTTGAAAAATGAAATTTATAAAATTTAAAAAAGTGGGTATTACTATTCATGATGGCTATTTTGATTGGTCGTGGTGTATTAGAATCTCAAAGTTGCGTATAATGCCAGCTATTACATTATTCAAAGGGAAACGTACTGTGGAAGCTTGTGGTATTACACAACTATCTCAATCAAGTCAAATAGGAAATAGAGGATCCTAACCACCACTATGCACCGTGTTCAATCATTTTTCCACTCCTCCAACTGCCACACAAAGATTCCCCAAGGGTCGGTGTTCTTATATTATCAAGTTCTCCATGTGAGAACTATTTGACCTCAGGCCTCCCATGCAGGAACTCCTCATAGGAGTTATTTTTAGCTAATCCTTTTTGGTTATCTATATTCCTTGTACCCTTTGAGTTAGTTTTATCACCATTTTCCATTTTGTTACCTAAAAATATATCATGTACTTATTGAATAGTTGAACCAACTTCTATAATCTCTAATCAACTTCAAATTTATCACCTTCAATTCATTTACTATAAATTAATTCATTAAATATAAATGACTCACCATTAAATAAATCAATCAATTATAATGGGAAAAATATTAAAAAAAATTCTTTGAAAGAATTATTAAAAATAAAATGAAATTGATTGCATCAATATACACCATTGGGAATGTTTGGGGTTGATCATGGATTATGATTTATCAATACATTACAACCCTATGAAATAAAACAAGGTGGTTGGTTCTCTGAGAAGTAAGAATCCTACAACCTTATCTATGATGAGAATAAAAAAATGATATAATACTGTTGTATTTAAAAATTTTGGACTACTAAATAAAAAGGAAAGGGGATTGATCTCCTTTTTCATAAATTTACAATTAATTATCCATCCATGTGAAGATAAAAATGTGTTGAATGAGGATTTTGAGCTCAAAAATAATATAAGGAATGATATAGAGTTTAACCATGACTTTGATGAAATTATAATATTGAGGATGCAAAAGTATTTTCTATAAATAACATAATTGAAGAAGAATTTATTGGGAAAATAAAAATAGATCAGCATTATTTAGCATTTATTTAATCCAAAATATGTATATAAATATTAATAAATAATTTTACAAGGACAACATGAAATGGGATACTGAGTAGTAAAAATATTGATTCCTATTATCTGAGAAATTTATAGACTATTATTATAAGTATACGTTGAAACCATTATGCATTCGATTATGGAAATACAGAAATATTACCATGGGTTTTTTAAATGACTCCCCGAGATAACTAAAGGCCATAATTATATTTGGTATTTAGACAATCATCATACTAATTCCACAATTTTTATTATTATGAGATAATATTTATATCATAAACATATTTCCATGATATAAATTAATGGCATTGTAAAAACAAATGGAGAAAAATATTCAATTATATCTAATCAATATATGAGGTTTACTATAATATTCTAGAGAATACTTCTACATTAATTGAATATAGATTTCACCTTTAGCATAACATATTATCATTAGAATGAAAAAAATATAAGAGGGTGACTCAAAACCATTAATATATGTTGAGATCCTTTTCAATGGATTAAAATGGTGATTGGGATTAAGAAATTCTCTAGTTAAAGATCTCATATAAGAATAATTTTAATTCTAACACTCATATGTCACTATATGAATATTTTTTTGGGGAAGAGGTATCAAAATATAATATTTTAGGATAAGGTTTGAGAGTATAAACTAATGGGACAAGATCTTATTAAAGATATATCATAGAAAATTCAAACCATTCAGTATCAGATTAAAAAAACTCAATGTTGATAGAAAATCTATACTGATAATCACTAGAAAAATTTAGAGATTGGATTTAGAGAAAATATATTGCTTTGAATATATCTTTTAATTATGATTATGAAATTTTGAAATATGGTAATATTGATCCATAAGTACATTAGATATTTGAAAATTATCCATCATTTTGGTTTGGTAACTTATCATCTTGAATTTCCATTAATCCTCTTCGAAAAACATAATATGTTTCATGAATAACATTTCATGAAGTACATAAATATACCTCAATATTTACTAAAAATAAGTTTATATAATTGTACAATGACCTTTCTTATTAAGAGAAACTTGTAGAAATTGTGTTTCATAACGATAAAGTGTTATGAAACAAGACCACTCACCTGGTTATGTTTCACTAGTAGAATCATATATTGCGGTATTAATGTGGGAACCTAACGATATATTGAGGCAAAGGTATCCTCGTTTTTTATCAAAATAAATGAATCTTGATTGAAGGATTATTTTAGGGGGTATAATGTAAGACCCCAAAATTTATTATGAATTTTAATTTGTAATAAATTCAAAAAGATCAGTTTCCTGGGATTCACGCAACACCAAATTAAATCTAACAATGTTTATTATGATACACAATTAAACCCATTATAATATATTTTCACAAATATAATCTAACAACAAAAATATTACTTTCGAAATAAATGATTCTAATCCAATTAATAAATAAAGGTGATTTTAATGATATTTTTTATGAATTGTGAATATTTGTTAAATTTTCTAATTTTATGAAATTGACAATTTTTTTATAAAACATAATTTCTGATTTCTAAAATAAAATAATAACATCAACAGAAAAAATTACTATAAATATTACTCATTTAAACATTCACGACTAAATAGAAAATACATTTTTTTTAAAAATCGTTTTAATCTAAAATCTAAATTAATATCAATTATAATTTTAAATTTATTAAAATATATTATATATATAAATTAATAATAATTAATACATTTACTATCAATTGGTGATGAATGTATCAAAAAATCATTTTATGGAAAAAAAGTGAATTTTTTTAGAAATTATTTGTATGTCCATAAATTATTATTATCCTTATAAATTAAATTAACAAACATAGATGAATGTATTAGAAGAAATATAATGATAATATATACCATTAAATAAATTAACATTCATTTAAATTTTATTATATGGATGTGAATAAGAGACTTCATTTTATTCATAAGAAATTAATATTCTAAAAAATGGCACTTACGAGTTCTGTGTGAGGATATTAAAATTAAATTTTATTACCTTTATATATTGTATTTTTAAAAACTATAAAATCATAGTTAGTGATATAATAAAACATTTTCATGTTTTTTAATATGAATTAGATAGTAATATTTGTTATAAAAAATGTTACGTGTTTTTAAATAAAAAAGAAGTATTTTTAATTAATAATATTTTATTATAAAGCTTAATTTAAATGTATAAAAATAAAAAAAATTATTTTTATTTTTAAAAATTAAATATAATTTCTCAAATCATCACATTTAATTTAACATAGGGTGAAATTTTGGTTTTTTTAGAAAATCTTGATTTTTCAGTGAAAGTGAAACACACAGATTATTTTTAAAAATGTATTCTTTTCAACAAATAAATTAATTTTAATTTCCCATTATGTTATGAATATAATTTAAATTAACATAAGTATTCATTAGATATATTTAATTAATTAAATATCTTTTTAAAAAAAACTTCATATTTTATTTTAGTATAAATTTATTTTTCGATTTCAAAACAATATTTTTCTTAAAACTGTTTTAAATTATAAAATATATATCCGTTTTAACAACCTCTACTGCAGAATGATTTAAAATAAATTTATAAATTATATATATATATATATATATTTAAAATTAATATAATTTTCATTAATATTCATAGAGTTAATATGAAATCATCTTCTCCTTCAAAAATACACTTCTTGAAAACCCCCTTTTCACCACGCTTGTTGTTTTAATTTTGAAATACATTTTCCCACTTATGTGAATATTATTAGTGAAAATATATTATTTATTAGGAATAAGAATAATTTATATTTTAAAATATTCTAAAAATAATTTCTTTTAATAAATAATAATAAAAATAATAAAATTTAATTACTATTATTAAGGTCAAAAAGGATTTACTGAGAGTTAAACTAAAAATATATGGGTTAAAATGACTTAAAAACATTTATAAAATATATATAAAGAGAATATTTCTCCCATAAGACATCAAAATATGATGAATATATTTTCAAAGCCTTTTTCATCTAAAAAATGTGGGTACACCTTTTTCTTTTCAAATATTACAAGTATCCCACTCAACTCACATATAAAAGGCCACCCCCACTCCTCTCCTATTCGCACCATCAATTCCATTTTTCTTGACCAATCCCTACCAAAATATATTCCTTAATTATCTCCCTAAAACCAAGATCCCTTTTTTCATATGATCATCCAATTAATTATTTTTGGTTCTTACCAAAAGAGGTTATCGAAGAAGAGGTATTGTGCTTAACTGAGAGTTTTTAGTTTATATTCTCTTCAACCTACATAATATATTGATGAATTATAATTATATAATAATACTAGTATAACCCATATAATTAGATATAATTATGTATGTTTTATAATCTATATTCATCTCTTTATCCGTCAAATTCGAAACAAAATCATCATTCGTGTATACGGTAGACAACTTCCTCGCAAACAGATGTCATTTCTTTTAAATTATCACCTCCATGAGATTTTTATAATAATGGATTTAAAGTATTTATATGATATTTTGTAATATATATAAACTTATATAGTTATTATATTACATATACCTTCTTATGTTTCTTTCTGTGTGGGATATGACAATATCACTCGAGTGTTTGGAGGACTATCGCCATGCGATGAGATATGATTCACTTTTCACTAATTATTTAAAAGGAAGGTAATATTGATGATTTTTATGAATATATGTGATAAAAAATAAATAATTATTATATTCATTAAATGTTTATAATTTTTAAAAGATAATATTTCATTTTCATTTTTACACTAGAAAATGATAATGTCATTTTTGTGTACGTGTGGACTATCACCTCCATGAGGCGATGTGATTCTTTTTTATATCACGAAAAAAATGGATGATATATATAAGTATATATAAATAAATAATAAGTTATTTATTATATTATTATAATTCTGTAAAAATAAAATAACACTTTCATTCTTTTTATGATTATCATTGAAAAATGGAAATGTTACTCATGTGTATGTACGCCCTACCATCTCCATGATTTTAACATTGTTAATTTTTCATAAAAATCATTAATTATTAGTTTAAAAAAGTATAAATTATGTATAAAAATTATAATTATTTAATAATAATAATTCTTTATAATTTGAATAATGAACTTTTTAACCATATTTAACCAAATGAATTCATTTTTGTTACACATGAAGAATGCCTACAAAACTTCTGATGTAAACTCAATTGATCATGAAATTATTTATAATATGGATATAATTGAAAAAAGGAATGATAAAATTAAAAAAAAATCTTATGTGGTTAAATAATTAACACATATTTTGTAATTCTAGATGATATAAAATGTATGGGATTAGTTGGACTCAATTCAAGGGACTCTATCTCAATTTCCATTAATTAAGGCATATTTTTATTATATTCAACAATATTATTTTATAAGGTTTATATATATAAATTATTACATTTTATATCATAAATTTATCTATTCTCATGATATTTAATGTTTTGTATAATTTTATTCTATAATGGTGCTTTCAATTCAAATGATTCCAATGTGGCCAGAGACATATCTATAAAATGCCCCCTCATTTAATGTTTTCCTTTAAACTCTATATTTCTTCCATGTTAATGATTTTAAAATGATTTGTAGAATTAAATTATATGGACATGACTATTCATAAAATGAATTTATTTATTTCATTAATATTTTTTCAAAAATGAATATTTGAACGGAATATTTGAATTTCTTTACAAACTAAAAAAGTAATGTTCTATTTTAACATATATAATGAAAATGAATTTTAATATAACCATAAATGTTATTTTAAGATCGGATTAATTTAAGATATTTCATTTTTTATTAGAAAAAACCTTATTTCTGGGGTTTTTCATAGTGAAAATTATGTTTAAGAGAAAAAGTATTTTTGTTTTGAAAATGGATTTTTAAAATAAAAGGATATTTTGATGTTTGAAAGAGATGTATAAAACATTTTAGGAGATCTTTTAAATTTTTTATGTTGAAAAAAGTAAAAGAGTAAATTTTTTTATTAATGATATCGAACATGATAATTATATCAGAAACATGTGATCTTGATATAGCTTATATGATGGGTATGTCAAGAGAAAATTGGGTAAACCTGTTATAGCTTATATTATGGGCTCACCCCAACAACACTCTAATGAAGTGGGTAATATTCTTTGTCATAATAGATAATAAAGCGGTGGTTACTAGAGGGTTTCTCCTATAGATTTAACTTGGCTCTATTTTTATAGTTTGGGTTTAAAATGATTTATGAAAGTGATTCTAGAAGTTTCTAGAACGATTTTGATTTCCTTTCTATGGGTTTTAATGATTTTAATTAAGAAAAAAGTGTGGTTGTTTTTCATGTAAGAATTATTTGTATAATTTCATGAAAAAAAAATTAAGATAAATTTAAAATATGTCATGTGTTTTCATGATTTTCAATAAACTAACAATTTTTATTTATTTTTATGTTCCTTGCTAGTATTTTTGTGATCATCACACATTTTAAATTTTTATCATAATATTTAAATATGATAATGGTAAAGGAATAAGTCAAATTTAAATTCATGAATATTTTACATGAAAAAAGTAATGTTTTATTTAAAAAAAAATTATTGTTAGAAAAATGGAATTTTACTATAAGTGTCCACTTTTGTTATATATGGATTTTTTATTTAAATTATATAAACTAGTTATCCAAAAATACAAACCAAAAACATATTTGGAAATGCAAGGAAGTGAATTCTAGTTCAAGGTCATGAAAATTTAAAATGTTTAAGGCTGGGTTGATATAGTTGGTATTAGAGCATGATTTAGATAATATTATAGATTAGGATAACATTAATGGATTTTGGTTAAACAATTTGTTCTTATAGTTATGTTCAAATGGAATAAAATTTTAATATTACCATGTTGGTTTGTATAAAATATATCAATTAAAAATATTTTTTCATACAAAAAACGAGGAATCTATAGTGGCAAGGCACTAATAGTAAAATATCCTTCCAAATTAGTATCCTCAGATTGTTGGAATTGGAATAGAACAAATTATTTGAGTGATATACTAGTTGTCACAATCTATAAATAGTTTTGGAATCCATTATATGAAGTATTCAGATCTACCAAAAAGTAACACATAATAAGTGGAGTATTTTATGTGACAACATCACCCATTATATTCTAAATTATCTAACCTCGTGGCTATAGAAGGATGAATTAATTTCATGAAGAAGTCATTTGATGTCATGGATTGTTTGGAATGTCAAAAAATAACACTTACCATTTATTATTTTGAATTTAAATATGATCGATGATGGCCTCTGGTTAACAATACTATAGTGAAAGATTATCTTTATTCCAGGTTATGGGAAAAATTTAAGAATATTTTCCTAGATAAGTATTTCCCTAAATTGTTTTGGCATATGATGGAGAAACAATTTATTTATTTGGGGTAAAAGATGATTATTTTATAGTTTTATATGAATCAAACATTATAATATTATCTAGGTATTTTCCATATTTTATTTTGGATATAGTTAGTAAAATGAATAGTTTTTACTCATGGTTGAAACAATGTTTATAAAAAACATTGGTTGTATGAGAATTTAAAAATTATGAGAAGGTGGTTTATTTTGATGAGAAATTTGAGATATATTTTGTCAATACTTATGTTCCTCGAGATTAAAGCAAGTATAAAAGGACAATTTGGTAGTAAATAGAGAAGAAAAAAAAGATAATAAGCCCAAAGTTAATCCCCTAAAATGTTACAATTGTGGGAAACAACATTTCTATGAATGTTTGAAATAATATAGAAAGTGTTTCTAGTGTGGTAAATTTGGTAAAATGGACCATGTCTATGAAGAAAATTGGCCTCAATAGTCATATAATGCAGTAACTAATATCCATAAAAATGGTTAGGTGTTTTAGTTGTGATGATTTGGGTCATTATTCTAACATGTGTCCAATTTTAGTAACAAAGGACGAAAATCATCATGATCGGAAACACAGAGGTGTAGAAATTTTTTTCCTCCTACTAAAATTTATGTTGGGCCATCTAATGAATAAATTATAGGTATGATACTTTCTTATTTGAATTACTCTAATGCCTTTTTGGAATTTCGATCTTCTTTTTGATTTTTTTTAAAAAAACAAGTAAATTTGAATTTCACTATAAAAAATAAGATAGAACTTTTAGTTAAGACATCATGTTATGATGTTAAAGAAACCAAGATTTATAAGTATCTCTATATTATTATTTATGAAATGGTATTTTCTATAAATATTTCTGAACTACCCATAATAGATTGTGATATTAATATTGTGATTTATTGGATTTTAGTATATCATTCCAAGATAGATATTAGAGTGTATAATGTTATGTTGCATAATTTTATTCCTCTAAAATCGTATCAAGAATCTCGGAAATTGATTTTAATTGGCAGTGAATGTTACCTAAATCATATTGTTGGATATAGAGAAATGGTTAAAATTATTGATGTCCTATTAGTTAATGAATAAAAGGATGTATTTCCTTATGATTTTCCCAGTGTAATTCCTGATCATAAGATTGAGTTTATTGTTGAATTAGTTCATGATGTTAAGACTATTTCTATACCCACTTATCAAGTGGCTATTATATAAATTTTAGAATTCATAAATCAACTACATGAGGTTTTAGATAAATGTTTCATTTGACCTAGCACATCACTATAGGGTGATCTAGTTTTTTATTAAAAACAAGGATACTTCAATGAGATTTTTCATTTATTATTAATCCTTGAATAATAACTCTATTAAGAAAAAAAATATCATTTTCACCGTATTAATGATTCATTTGATCATCTATATGGAGATGAATATCTATCAAATGATGATGTAAGTTTTGGGTATGCTCAACTAAAGGTGATGGAGGATTACATTTAGAAGATAGTGTTTTTGACAAGATATTGGTATAAGGTGTTTTTGATTATGAACTTAGGTTTTTCTAATCCACTTTCTATATTTATGGACCTTATGAAAGGAGATTTACAATATATCATGGATAAGATTTTATTTGTGTTTATATATGATATTTTGGTATATTCTAAAACTTAGAATAAACATAAAGGTAATATATGGGTTATTTTTTAAAACATAAAATAAATGAAACTGTATAGGAAATGTATTATGTGTAAATTTTAGTTGCAAGAAATTTCTTTGCATGGCCATATTTATTGTAAATATGGCATATTTTTTGACCCAACTAAAAATAATGTTGTAAAATATTTTTTATGAACAAAAAATGTCATAGAGATTCATATATTTATTATTTTAGAGGGTTACTATTGGAGGTTTTTTGAAAACATGGATAATTTTTATATCTCATTGACTAAGTTAACATGAGAAGGAGTTAAATTATTTAGAAAAATAATAATTTGGTTATTTTTCCTAAAAGTAAAAAAAGAATATTATTGAATGCTCCATTTTTCCTTTCCTTCCAGAAATACTGAATTTTTCATAAATAGTGATTCCTTATTGAAGGGTTATGATTATGTCCTGATACATAATGAGTGGGTAAATACATGTGTTTGACATCATATTAAACCTTATCACTTAAATTTCCATAAAAATATCTTTAATTAGATGATGTGGGTTTTTAATAAAAAAAAATTAGAGGCATCATTTATATGGAGTAATTTCTGAAATATATAATTATTAGAAAATTTTAAACTATAGATTCACTCAAAAAGAATTTTAAATGAGGTATAGAATATATTTGAAACTGGTTAAGGATAATGATTTAATTATTAAATACCATCATATAAAATAAAAAAATGTGTTAGATCCTTTGAGTCAGAAAACTAATGCTACATTTACAATTATACATTTAGAATATGGCCCATTGATTAAGGATTTGATAAATTTGGGGAAAAAATGTTGGATAGAGGGACATATTATGTTTTGATTCAGTTTTCTATTCAATTAACTCAATTATAAATAATTAAGATGCTCAGAAGTAAGACCATGCTTTCCATGAATAGGTATAATCTAATAACAATGTTATTTTTTTTAATTTTAATTTTTATATATTATGTTTTAAAAAATTTACAAAAAAATTATCTATATCATGTGATTCCCTACTATAAAGAGAATTGATTAATGAATATAAATTTTTTTGATTTTTTTCAATCCTAGAAATACTAAGTTATGAAATGAATTTTGGGAGTACTAATGGTGGGATGGAATAAAAAAATATATTGACAACTTTACTGTTAAATTTTTTACTTTTTAGCAGGTTAATAAAGAATGAAAATTTTAGAATGGAATGATTCATCACTTTTGAGCACCAGAGTGGAAATGAGAAAATATATCCATATATTTTTTTTTGGGATTTCTAAATACATCAAGAGGTAACAATGTGATTTTGTTTATTGTTGATCGATTAAAGGGATGTTCACATTTAATTCCCATTCAAGATACAATGTATTTAGATCATCTTTCTTGACTGTATATAAATTCAAGTTACATTGAGTTCCTCTCTCCATTCTATCAAACCATGATCACAAGTTCACGTGTAATTTTTGGAAAGTACTTTATAAGTAATTGGGTAATGAATTAAATTTTATCATATCTTTTCATCCTTGATATGATTGACATTTAATGTCAAATATTCCTACCTTGGAATACATTCTTAATTATTGTTCAATTGTTTACCAGTGAGGTTGGGATCAACATATCTTTCTGGTTGATTTTTTTTAAATCAATAGTTTTAATTCAATTATTAAGAATGCATATTTTAAGGTATTATATGGAATTTTGTGTCATAAGCCATCATCTTGGTTTGGTGTAGGACAAAGAAAATTGATGGGACCATACTTGGTAGAAATAATGGCTAGGAATATGTTAGTGATTCAGCAAAATATGAGGATGGATCATTAATGATTCAATTTAAAAGTACAAATAATGAATAAATATGATAATTATGCCATTTTTATTAATATATAAGTATTGTAATAATGAACAATTTTACCACAGATAACATACTAAAATCATTTTTGACACATATGTAGAATACCATCAGAATGTATAGAGTGAACATAATTGATTAAATTATTGTATATAAAATGTTAACAAGTGAAATAAAAGTAATATTGTACCTAATAATGGTTCTTGATAAAGGAAACAATTAACATCAGTTTATTATATATGAATATAAAGAATTTGCATCATAACTCGGAATCAAGGTAAGGTACTTAATCTCAATTTACTTTAATTGAGGAATATTTTTATATTATTCACCTATATAATCTTATATGGTGTATATAAAGAACCTTTGAAATTTTATATAACTAATTTACCTATTATCATGATATTTAAAGTCTTATTTAATGTTATTCTTTCATGGGTATTATGTTTCAAATGTTTCTAATGTGGTATGATATTTTCCTTAAAAACATATACCAGATTTTAAGGTTTTCCTAAAAACACCATTTTTCTTCCTTTTCCACGTTTTAATAATTATTTTTACAATGAAATTTCATAGACAATTTAATTTTATAAAATGATATATTTTTATTTCTTTCAAATTTTTTCAAAATGGAATCTTTGTATTGAATGATTTACTTTCCTTTCAAATGAGAAATGAAATGTATAATTTTAGGTTATATGGTGACAAAAACATTTCCTACCACCATAATTATTTTTTTATTCTTGTAATCCATTAAAATATTTTAGGTATTGTTAAATGAAAACCCATTTTCTGGTTATTTTTTTATTGAAAATGTTTTTTAAAAGAAAATTGTATTTTGGTATTGAAAATGGGTTTTTTTAAAATAAATGGGTATTTTTATATTCAAAATATATTTATATATGAATTTAAAATAGTTGATGAATTTTTTTTATGAAAATGAGAAAAAAAATAAAAATTATTAATGATCTGGAACTCAATAATTATTTGAGAAATGGGTGAGCTCGATATATCTTATATGATGGGTGCACCCAGATAGTGTTGGATGAGCCCGATATAGATTATATGATGGGTAATCCAAAATAAGACTCTAATTCATTAGGTAATGGTCCTTATCATAATATAAAATAAGAAGGTAGTACCAATTTATTTTTCCTATGAATTTAAATGGGCCCCATTTATTTTTGGCATGGTTTAAAAATGGGTTATGAATGTGATTTTCTATGTTTCCTAAAAGGGTTTTAAATATCTTCCTATTGGTTTTAATTATTTTAATTGAGAAAATGGTGTGTGTTTTTTCATGTAAAAAAGTTTTATTTATTTCACTCAAAGAACATTAAGATAAAGGTAACAAATTTCATGGGTTTTCATGTTTTTCACTGCACTAAAAAATTTTATTTCTTTTTAATCTTCCTTGATAATATTTTTCTATTCATACCACATTTTAAAATGTTTCCCATTTGATTTAAGGATGGGAAAGGAAAAGTAATATGTTATGTTGAAATTAGTAAATATTTTCAAGGAAAATAATCCATTTTGTGTTATAATTTTTTATATTGTGTGAAAATAGTTATTGATTAGAGTTGTTCTCTTTGCATATATATGAGTTTGTTATTTAATAGTTATGACCTAGCTCTCTAAAACTTCAAACCTAAATGATACTTAGGAATTTAAGGAATACAAATAAATTTCAATGTCACTTGAAGATGTAATGATAAATATTGGGTCCTTGAAAAAAAAATCATTTTTTGGAATCAAAATATTCAATTTTTTTTTCTAAAAATCAATTTTATTTTATTTTTCATAAAAAAAGTTACATAGGTAAAACATTGTCACCATAAAAAAGTTTAAAATAATGTTAAATGGTAAAAACTAAGTTATAAATAAAAAAATAAAAAAAAAACTTTATCTCTAATTTAATATAATATATTATCCTTGGCTAACCTCTCTAATATTTTAAATTATTTTAATTTGGTGTTATATTACATTGATAATGACATGTATTTTCTTTAAATTTTAGATTATTTATATAAGTTTACCCACTATAAAATATAAATGGAACACTATTATCCCCACCTCAAACTACATAATTAATTCTAATTTAACTTCAATAACTATGAAAATTATCTCCCTTATAAACCTTTTTCCTTTTGGGAACCAATTATCCTATCAATAAGTCCTAAACAAATCATTTTCAATGGGTCCTTTAATAAGGGATATAATCTCCCAATATAAGAGATATCATCTTCATCATCTTTATTCTATGTATTCTTTATCAAAATATTGTTAAATATTATTAATCAATATCTTAAAAATATTATATCATTTATCTTTTATTAAATGGATATTATTGTTATGAAATAACATGTTCTTACTCATTTTGTCATTATAACACTCTTATTTGAATCATATTTAACACAAACATGAATTATTTTATAATTTTTATGTCATAAATTAATAAGTATAGTTATATGCTAGTAATATTATGTAATATTATTGAGATTTTAATGATTCTTTAATGGTTATATACATATTTTTATTTACTAACAAAATCAATTATTTTAATAGAATCTAAATGGATAAAAATTATATTTTTTAAACATCCCATACAAATATTCCCCATAAGTTCCATGGAATTATCATGGGACTCTATAACCATATAAAAATACTATAAACAATTATTAACATTATATATATTATAAAACCATGACCAAGGTTTATGGACTTGAACATCCAAGTAAAAAACATGTGTGGAAAACTATATTATTAACACAAAAATATAGATTTTATCAATGTATTATTACTATATGGATAATAATAAAATATAATATAATGAAATATTTTAAGATAAATGTAAATATTTTACTTATATAGATTTATAATAAATATAAATTTATTTTACAGGAGGTTTGAGTGAGTCTAGACAAGTGAAAGTTCGAGGCAAGTGTTTTTCATCTCAATTTCACTTCATTAAGACAGGTTTCATATTATACACCTATTTTCACTTATATGGTCCATATACTTCCTATTTAAAATATTATGTAATTAATACTATTATAATTATTGTATTATTGGTTTCTTATCATGTCTATTAATTCAATGAGATGTGATTTTAAAAAAAATATGAGTTTTTATTTAATATCATTGTTTTTGAATGTTTCGAATTCTATTAACCAAAATTTTTTACTCAATGTCTAAATTATTTATATATTTTCGATGATATTTTTTTATTTAATATAATTTTTTATAAATTTAAATTTAAATTGTATATTAATTTCTTGAAAATGGTTTAAATTAAGTGACATTAACATTTTCCATGGGTTCACATTTGACATTCATTAAAAAAATTAAAAAAAAAGTATATTTTTTAACATTTATGGATTAACCTCATTTGTCAGAAAAACATGAAAGATAATTATTCTTGAGATTAATTTATGATTTTTCATGTTTTTTAAATAAAAAATACACTTCCATTGTTCTAATAATTTTTCATTTTTTATTGATACCAAAATAAAAACATATTTCTTTATGTTTTCAAATTATATTTCTAATTATTTTATAAAATTAATTTTTATGTATATCAATATCCCTTAATTTTTATATTCTATACCTTGATATATTCTCTTATTAAACCATATATATTTATGTTTTGGATGACATATGAAAGTGTTTCATTGAATTTTTCATGAAATAAGTATCTTTTATGATGGTTAATTATACAATGATTTAAATATGAACTTTTTAAAGTTATTTTGTTATATATATTAATAGTTTTAATTATGTAATGGGTTAGTTCATAATTATATATCCCTCTAATGCATTGGATAAATTTTTATATCTCATGATATAATAAGTAAGGGACTGTGTAGTAAACATAATCTATTAAAAGAATATATCTAACATGGTATAAAGGGAACATGAAGTGAACTCAATACACTATGGGACACTGTCAATTATGTGATGATGGTCAATATAGTAAACATTTAAAAATAAATGGTTTTGTAATATTATGTATATTCCAAACACTTCTGATATATGCTTATTATTATGTTATTCACTAATGGATCATGATTTATGGATGTTTCCACATTATTATGTCTTTTAAATTATGTTATGCTAAAGCCTTATTCCATGATTCATAATTATTAACTATGAATTGTTTTATTGTATTTTCATATGTTATTATTATGAACCTTTATTATGTTCCCATGACCCTATTTTGATATTATCTGTACTATTTATCTTTGATCATTGTCTCTTATGTCTACCCTTACTCAGCATCTCATCTCACCTCTTCTTATGATTCCACCTCCACATATTATAAATAAGGTTGTTAAGTATGTTATTTACATAAGGGTACCATGTTTAAATAGTGTTTTTTAAAAGTGTTAAAATATTGTTATGAAATAAATTGAATGTGTACCTAATATTGAATGACACTAATCTCTTATAATATGGGGTGTTAATAACATGGGATGTCCTGAACTAACATGGGTTTCCCATCAATTGAATGTTTGCACCACCTTGTGAGGGACGAAAAGGTATTCACAAACCTTATAGTTGGAATAAGTGTCTGGGAATCATAAGAAACTCATTAGGAGTAAATTATTCCAAAATGTAAATTTATCATGAAATAAAAATTATACTGTAAAATGTAATTTTTCCACACATTGGATTACCATATATAAAAAGAGAGGCAAAAAATAACCACCACTTATAACAAGATCACAAGAAACACCCCTATTATTCCTCATCTGAAACCCAACATTCATAAAAACCACCGATAAAAGAAATATAGATAAGTTAGAGTGGTTAATTTGGCTCACACTATTAAAAAAAATTAATCTTTTTATACTTGTATCATTATCCCTAAATGATCCTAGGTTAATCTATAATATAAATACCAACTTATTATGTAAGTGACGAAGCGCAGAATCCAAACCTCCAAATCTACTCATTCTATGAACACTTAGTAGTGTATTTTTTGTGTCATAAAAAAATACCTAGCAAGGATTCTATAATGATTCTATCTATTTATTTTCTAAAAATACCTTATATTAAATTTTAAAAATATGAATATTTTTTTCCATTTTATATTCAAATCCAAACCCACATCATTGAATTTTATATATATATTTTTTCCCTCTAAATGAAATCAATCACTTTAAAAATATATCATGAACATCAAAAAAAAAATTTGAAAACCCCATTTGTAAAGAAATTTCTAAACCATTTTATAATATTCCCTTTTTTAATGATTTTATAATTTTAATTAAGAAAGAAAAAAAACTAACAAACTTTAACTTCTTGGTGAAAATTTTAAAAGGAACTTGATTTTGAAAAAAAATAATCAAAGAATAAACCAAAACTAATGAATCAAAAACCATGAACCATGGGAATCCCTAGAGAGAATAAGTTTAGGCCTTGTACTATGATCCTCAAATGATTAGTGATTAGATCCTTTAGAACCATTATCTTGAACATGATGCTATGGAGGAACTCGTCCAACCTACTATTAGTTACAATATCCATAATATAATTTTTTTACTTAGTGTGTTATTACCGTCTAATGGATTGGGAGGGTATACCTTTTCATATATGTATTTTTTTTAGTCATCCCACCTAGGTACTCAAGGATCCCATGTGATAACCACTTTTAAAAGATTTCAATTCCTACTTCTAAAACATTTCACAAGAACAACATGCCACATTTCATCTATTCCATATCCAATATAAAAATGAAACATTTGGAGAGTTTCCAACCACATAATATAATTTATAAATATAATTTAAAATGTATTTAGAAACTATATTTTATTACCATGATGAAATTCCCATTGTTTCCCTCAACCATTATAATAATATAAATTTGCTAATGTATATAAATATTCCTCTTGATAATGAAATTATAATATTATTAGGTGAATTTGGAAATATATATAAATAAATATGTAAACCAATGTATTTATGTATCAACACAAAATATATCAACTAATTTAGATTCATAAAACAATTTAAACAGCATTAAACACTTAAATTTCCAAAAAAACTACCATAATTATTTTATAAGTCAAAAAAAATCATTATTCATTAGGTGTAGATATGTAACTGTGTAAATCCATAAAAAATACTTTTAGAATTAACTCATATTTTTTTCAAAAACATTGAATAATATATATATATATATATTTGGACCCAAAAATTGTGAATAATTTTTGAATAAGTGTAATCTAGATTACTCAAACACATAAGGTATGTCATTAAAAAGAAAAATCATGGAAGCACCTACCTAAGGAAAGTGTGGAAATATTTAATTATTCATTAATGGTGTATAAATGGCTCAATATTGACATTACATTCTATATAAATAAAATCCATGTGAAATCAGAACCCAAATACAACTAGATTTTATTATAGGGCACAACACAATGAGAGAGGGGATTAGAAACCAAGTAATAATTAGAGGGAAAAAAGATAAAGGAGAAGGAAATACCTAGCATGGCTGATTCAGATCAAAAGTATCAGAAGAAAACCAAAAATTGAGGGAAAATAAATGAGGGAGGGATCCCATATGTCCCCAAATATGTTTTATGGGTGGGAAATGTGATGGATATAGGGGGTTTATTTTTTCAAAAAATGAGGATAGGAAAAATAAAAAAAACAATATTGGGTAATACCACATCGTGGTCATCATGGACCATGATATGTGGTCCCTAAATTAGGGCTGATGGAAAATACCTAAGAAAACACCATGAAATGGGGTCAAATTATTGTTCTAGACAATGGAAATCCCATAATACCCAGACAATCTCCATGATTTGGGGCTCCCAATGAAATTTCAAAACAACCGGTTTATAGGGATTACATAATGGGGAAGGATGTTTTGTCTTTTATGAGTGTCATTTTCAACCTTTTAATGAAAAAAAATATATAAGGTCTAAAATAAAACATAAAAACAATATCCAATAAATAGATAAAATATTAAGGAAAATAGTCTTGGGGTGTGGAGATAATCCCCAAAATAACTCATTTTATTCCTTTAAATTCAATTTTTTCCTTGAAGGGGGACACATAAATGTGTTCAAAAAACTAATGAATAAATCCCTTTTTGTTCGATCTACAAATCCAATTAGAAAATGATAAATTATCTAATAATACATCAATATCCAATCACATCTCACACAAAACCATCCCAAAAGAATGATAATGAAATGGAGACCCATAGTGTATCTCAACACCATTTAAGAATTCACCATTAATGGGAGATAATGAGAGAAAGGAATAACTATGGAATTATTATGAGTATTGAACAAATTCCATGTCCATGAATAATTATAGGGTAATTCCCACCCAAAACACACTAATAATTTTAAAAAAACTAATTTAACCTCTTTATATAACCAAGAGTCCTAAAAACTGCCAAATTACATTCCATGGATCAATGAATATTGACCAAACAAGAGTGAATAAAAACATCAGAATGGAATGTGAGGGACGTAATTACATCTCAAAACCTCTCCAACATGTTCTCAAGAAGGGAAAAGGCACAAAAAAGTTCCCAAAAACTCAGTTAAAGTATCACCCAACCACCCACAAATATTAATTTCACTAGAAATTAAAAATAGAAGGAGGTACAAATAGTGAATATACATTGAAAAATATCATTGGTTTAAACCCGGAGTCAAATAACCTGAAAAGATAAATTATGAACACATTTCTAGGATAACATATATGGTTATCCCATTAAAATTTAGGTAATAACCAACAATTATTTAATCTCAATAGGTTTTACATTCTCCCCAGTTTCCCATGAGATAAACCTAAGGTTTCTCCCATTCCAGTTGAACTAAAACCATGTTCTAAAACAACAAAAAAAAGATTCAAAAAACCACAAAAAACATACTTATTCTAATGAAGCATGATAAAAACATTATAGTGTCAAAATCTACACACAAAAAACCCATGAATGAACCTATTAAGAAACAACCAAATTAGAGTTACCAAAAAAAACATGATCTATTAAAATTCACACTATATAATCATCAAGATACAATAATTCTTGGGTAATTCAAAGGATTCATACCCTAAATAAAGGATTTAAAATATAATCTATCAATCAAATCAAAATTACAATCACCAATATCAAATGATCACATCTCAATTCATAGAAATAATTTCAAAAAATATTATAAACACCACATAAAATATGATCATGACATAAAAATTGTTAAAAGTATCTTTTTTAATCATTTAAAAATAAATACCATAAAAATTAAATTCTTAATATTCCATGTATAAACCCTATGTTAAATATTTCATCTTCGTCTTCAAAAAATTTATAAATCACCCATCACATACTTCATTTTAAATTATTTCATAAAAAAATTATTAGTTTCAAAAATAATCCATTGCTTAAAACATATTTAATATGTCCAAATGGTCAAAAAAACAATTTTTAAAACATTTCCATATCACAAATCCCTACTAAAACCATTTTAGACTCAACCTTTAAAATTTTGAAGTAAAAAACCATTACCATAAATCCATTTTAAAAATATGCACATCATTTTCGATAACATCAAATACACATTTGATATCATCTTAAAATTATACAATTTCATTTTTTATCACCTCATGAGTCTAAAAAATAATCCCTAACAATAGTTTTTTATAAATATATTAATTCATTATTAAACACACCTCAACCATTTAATCCTAATTCTCATTTAAACCATATTTTAATATTTTAATTTTAATATTTTATGTTCATTCTTTCTCTTATAAATTCAACAAAATCAAACCACATTACATCATCACACCTTCAAATAACATTGAAAAAATACCATAAATAATGAGAAAGCTAAAATAATGAAAAAAAAAGTATTAGAGAGTCTTGTGGACTTGCATGGTTTGTTCACCTAGTATGAAGGATCAAATTCTAACCATGTCACTATAATTGAGTGTTCTTAGAACCATGTATGTGGTTTATATATGATTTGTTAATCCTTAAGAGATACAAGTTCCTCCAAATACACTCCCATATTCACCCCTAAAATGAAATCACAAAAAACTCATACAAAAATAACACAATTAGAACACCACTAAAATAAATCAATGTATAAAAGGACTCAACAAGTAAAATCTAAAATACAATACTCACAACCAAACATTCCATGGAAACATGAGGCATCAAATAGATAAGATCTAGATATAATATTCATACTCTAACATCTTGAGTATTGACAATCCTCTCACCAGTCTACATTTTATTCCAAAATAAAAATATCCCTCTAAACCATTGGTCCTTTTATGGACCTAGGATATGATAGCATTTTTTAATGAACCGACCTAATCCATACATCTATTGGATGTGTGTGATATCCCATGATATGACATATGTGTATTCTAGATCCACATAGGTTGGTAAAATTGGTTGGGAATCATAAATAAGTGACTGGGAATGATTTCATCAATATTTTAAATTAAAAAGGTAACATAAATTTAACTAAAATACGGCATTATGTGTCCATAAATTGGATGCCCATGATGAAAAAAGTAGACATAAATAAAGAGAAATAAATAAATACCAAAAATACTCACCCTCACCTCAAATTCCCTCATATGTTATTACACCTATTGAACAATATCCAAAATGTCACATTTATAATAAGAAATTATAAATGAATGAATGAAAATAAGGGGTGACCAATTAGGTTGAGACTTATAAAGTGGAAAATAAAACCAACATACCTTGATCAAGATCACCAAGTGACCCTTGGTCACTCTCCATCCTCAATACGCACAAAATTTGAAAATTATGATGAATTAAATCTAATACTATAAAATTCACAAGATCTATAGAAACCTAGTGAAATATGTACTTTATAAGTACAAATATACCAATATGTAATAACCAATGATTTAGTGTTTTCCATTCAAAAAAATTCTTAATTCTAGTAAAAAAATATGGAAAGAAAAAATATTTTATATTGTATACATAAAGTGAAAATTAAATAAATGACATTTATAAATTTTATTTTCCCTCTAAACAAAAAAAAACTTTTAAAACATTTCATCAGCTTATACCAATATTTGGAAAAATCTCTATTGTAACCCATTTTCCAACCCATTTTGAAAAATCCATCTTATAATGATTTTAAACTTTTAAAGAAGAAAAAAAAACAGAAAAAACATTAACATTCTAGTGGAAATAATATTAAAGGTAACATTATTTTGTAAATATAAATAAGTGAATAATGAATCAAATGGAAGAACTAAAAATACATGAACCAAGGGTATCCCCAGGTGGACTAAGGTCATCCCTCAGCATGGTATCCTCAAATCCTTAGTGATTAAACTATATAAAGTTGTTAACATGCATGATCCTCTAGGGAAGACCCCATACAAAGTCATCGAAGTAATTACATCCATAATAGAATATATTTTTTCAGTATTATATCATATTCTAATGGATTATAAGGAAAGATCATTACCTATAGGTACATGTCCAAGGTATCCAACCTATGTACATAGGTTTCCCATGTTCTAATCTCTTTTCACTCAATGAAATTTTAACTTCCAACATATTTCACAAGCACAACATGTCACTTTACATCCATTCAAAATGCAATGTAAAAAGGGGAAATAGAGAGTTTTTAATATGATTTTTACATGAATTTTAAATCCATATAAAACTTTATTTTAAAACCAAATTGAAGGATCATATTTAAATTTTCAATGTTCCCCTCCATCGTTATGATCATATAAATTTACAAAAATATATAGTATTCCTCTTGATGAAACTACCATAAAATATGTAAACTTGTTAAATTTTATGAACACTTTAAAACTACAGTAGAATACATAAATTTCAGTATAAAACTACCATAAATATTTTATATTTAAAAAATATGATTAATATTTAGGTTCAAATATATGATTAGAAAAATATATAAGAATAATTTTAAAATCACTCATGATTTCTCAAAAAACATGATCAATATATATTTACATATTTATTTAAACCCATTTAAAACCAAATATCAAGGATAATTATATATAAAACAAATTTGGATTACTAAATCTCATAAATCATGCCCATAAATTGAAAAATTAGGGAGGAATATACCAAGTACAAGTATAGATGATTTAAAACCTTTATGAATGAAAAGAGAAAGGATTGAGAGAGACAATGAAAACACTAGAAACCAAACCCATAAGAAATGATAATACAAACCCAAGTAGTGTAAGTCATAGAGAACAATAAAGATATTGAGGCAAAGAGAAATCTTAATGAATAAGGAGAAGGTAATAAAGGAGAGTAGAATCACTAACTTGGATGATTCAGGTTGAATTCACAAAAAGAACACCGGAATATTGAGGAAAAATGAATGAGAGAGGGATCTCATGGCACCTCAATCATGCATCGTGAGAGGGATATGTGATGGGAGTGGGAGATAAATTTATGTAAAAAGTGAGGAGGGGGTAAACAAGGGAAACCATTTTTTATATTGGGTTCTACCACAGAGTTGTCTATATGGACCACAAAATAGGGGTGCTCCATCATTCCTAAATTAAAAGGTACCATGTTATCACTAATGTTATAGGGAAAATCACTATTTTTTATAGGAGAACCCCTAACCCTCCATGGGAAGCTCCAAGACATGTGGTTCCATTTATAGTGTCCTAATTCTAGAAAAAAGGGGCTATGATATTGAGAAGGTTGTTTTATCCCCTATTAGTTTCATTTAACCATTTTAATAAAAACTTAAAACCAAAAAAGTCTTGAAAAAACAAAATATAATGCCAAAGGATAATAAATATATCATATAATAAGGAAAAATAGGGTCATAGTGTGGCATGGGATACGTTGAATATTCATCTAAAATGATTAAATATTCATGTATGTTCTGTTCTGTTCACCTCATGAAATCAAAAGAAAAGAAATTTTAGTAATTTACTCAATGATAAATTAAATTAATAAGTGACCTATAACTAAAATTATAATACATATCCATAGTTTTGTTAGAATAACATAGTATTACTAGTGTTTTGTGTGAAATTTTATATTATTGTATAGTCATATATATCAAAAATGAAATCATCAAAACATGTATGGATGAATTAATGTTAAAAAAGTGTTAAGGAAAACATGAATATGATATTTGAAATATAATTACTCATACTACCCTAGAGAGGATAATTGGTTTTCATATACATATGTTCTTCATTATAGTGATTTGGATGTGACATCTTTAAAAATGATAAATTTATAACCTATTCCTTAGGAAAATTATATACAGATGAATATAACTACAATAAACATGATCTAGAGTTCATATTTTTAATTATTATAGTAATTATTTTGTGGCATTATGTCTATTATGGGAAGTGTGATGTATATATATATACACACAGATCAGAAGAGATTAAAGCATTAAATTATACATAAGTAGTTGAACATGCATCAATAATAATGGTTGAAGTTAATAAAATTCCATGACTATAAAATATTTAATCATGGTCTGTGTCTACTCTATTTTTTAAATGTATGAATTTTTTTTATTGAATAAATCACTCAACATTTTTATGTAAATTTCAAAACAATTTTTCTATAAATTATTTTAGAATAATATCATAGAATTTTATTCCCAATTTTTTTAATGAATTAGTGAAATGGTTTTATAGATAATTAAAATGGAAATGTGAAGATTTTATTAATTAAAATAATTATTAATATTAAGTTTTATAAGTATCAATTTCAATATATTAATTATAAAATATTCTTGAAAGACTTTTTTTTTATCAAACATGATGGATGATTGTCAAGAATGGTTTAATGTATTATGTTTTAAACTAATAAAGTAACTAATTATTATAGTGGGGAATTATAATAAACCATTTTTACATAGATGGGATCATATAATAAGAAACATTTAATTCTATGTGACATTCATGATGATAAAAAACTCCCTTAAAAATTAACTTTGTAGATGTAATGTTCACATAAATACTAAAACATGGAGAAATGGTTGTCTTATGTAAAGGAGTTTCCTAGGATATAATAATATAAGGGTATTCCATGTATTTATTTACTATATACACATTGGTTTTCTCTCATTATTCTTAGATTATTTTTTTAAGACAACATTTTTTGTTATGATTCCACTACTTCCCTGATGCATATTCCATTAGATTTATAATAAAATTTATCTTTAACAATAATTATTTTAATATGATATATACATGTTACTACATTTTAGAAAAAATATATTTTGATATATTTTTTTGATAAAATATCATTTTAGGTTATATTATAAATATTATATGTAAATCATGTGATGGAATCATAATATGAATTTTGGAATACACCCAGTATTCATATTTTAGTGTGTATGTAGATGGTCATACTTATATCTACATCATAGGGGATAATTGAATATATTTTTTCAAAGGGAATATATCAATATATCAATTATATATTAATAGAGGTGGTAGAATAATAATTCCTTCACATTTTACATGTTGTTAGGGATATGTTTTTTATTTGAATTTAGTCTTAAGTTTTTTCTTTATCTTGGAAGAATTTATATAAATTTTGAGATGAATGTTGTATTCCATTATTGTATCGATTTATGACTTGTTATTTAATTATTTAGTCTCATTTATTAATTTTATTATTTATCTTTTAAATCATTATGAATTATTTGGATTCTTTTTCTTTACACTTGTTTTGAGAACAGTATGTTAGCCAATGAGAAACAACATTTATACCAAACTATCTAGGTTAAAGAAATGTTATCTCCAATGTTTGTATATTAATATAAATGCAGTTGCCTAATAATTTAAGGGTTATAAAATTTCCTATGCTAACTATAATGTAAATTATTTCTCATCCATGCAGGCATAGATTCTTATTTTTAATTTAGTGTTCATTAAGATAAAGTGGTGTAATTGTGTGATTCTTATGGATAATGAGAATTTGGTTATGGATGTTTTAAATATTTATTTATATAAATACATAGTACCACAAGTCTCGTTTTTTTATTTATATTATCCAATATGAGATTCCCAATCATGGGGGTGGCGTGTTGTTTGAGAGTTATCTCATGTTAAACTAATTTCCATAAGAAATTATTCTCTAGATCTTTGAAAAATAAAGAAAAAACATCCATATAAATATATATCTTAGAATATATGAAATATTAAATTCCATAATATGTAATCATATAAAGTATATAAGGTCTCATAAATGAATTCAATAATTCTCGAACTATGATAAATTAAAGATGCACAATGTGGTTTTTTATTAAAGAACAACACTGAAACCCAAATTTAACCTAAATCAATATAATATGAAAATTAAAGATCTTCAATAAGATAATTCCACTTTATATCCATTTTATATCCATATCATCACATATCTAACATAGAATTATGAATATTATTCCTTGTATACAATCATATTTTAAAAAAATATATATACTTGGATGTCTAAATGACCTAGAAGATATAACATTTATGTTATAATTAATAAAATGTCTGAAATAATACATTATTATTTTTTATAAAATATTTATCAGAAAATATTTTTTTATAAAATAAATTTAAAAACAAAATATCATTTCAATGATATAATATTAGCTTGAAAACTGTACAATTACAATCAATATAGATGTATTAGTCAAGTGGACATATCATTTATCTCAAACACATATTAAGCTAAAATTAATTTTATTTCCATAATTGTTTATATAATGGTGTCATTTTTTGAGATTTAGGATATCAGAATAGATCATAACAACATAAAATTCACTGGTCCAAAATTATTTCTCCCTATGTCATGAGTGAATTTCGAAAAACTAATTGTGAATCTAATGTCACATGTGAAGGTTATCACAATATAAAATATATTGAAGTAAACTAAGAGAGTTTGTGTGAGTGTATAGAGTAATTTTCATTAATATCAATACTTTCCCTACATTCAAAAAATAATATAAACCCTTCAACTATAAAAAAGCTACCAAGTTTATTTTTTTTCTATGGATATGAAAAAATATACATTTATTATTTTATTTTCCCATGATAAGGTAAAATCCTCATTATAACCCATTACTAATTTCCCCCATAGTTCTCATTACTAAAAAATTCATTATTATATTTATCATATAATATTATATTTAATAAAAATATACCCAATTTTAATGGTTTTCCTCCATAACTAAATCATAGAAATTAATAGTATTATAATTAATTTTAAATACAAAAAAAATATCAACTCCAAACCATGGCTCATCATTAATATAAACTAATTAAAAAAGTGAATTATATATAAATAATAATAAATCTAAAAAATAAAAAATAAACAATTTATATATTCTTTCCTTAAATTCAGTCATTGAATATCACATCAATACCATTAATTGCACTTGAATTCTATTCTATAGTTATTTAATAACACCAATCACCAAAACATTCGGTTTAGTGTAAATACCCAAACTTCAAAAATATAGACATTACATATTTTAAGATGAAAATTCATTAAATTATAAAAACACGTGCCTAAGGATCATAAAGGTATAGATCTTTTGGAAATAAGAAAACATCAATAACTGGTATATAAGATCCATATGTCATCTTTAACATAGTTCTTTATAACTAGAACCCTAATTAGACATATCACCTGATTTATATATCATCATAACCTGGGGAAAATAAATATAAGAAACAGTGATCTCATATTCTTAGTAAAAATGAAAATGTTAAATATATAAAAATAACGTGAGAATAATAGTATGAGAACATGATAATAACATATAAAAACCATACCCTTCAAATCAATGTCCAAAATATTGAGTCATATAAAAATGATTGGAAGTTTATAAAACATGAATCGTAAAATAATCAAAGAACATGAACCATGAGATCATAACATTAGCATAAGACATTAATTTTTTTTATACACATCAGTACAAGAAATCATATTCCTGATATTTAAAGGATCCTTTCCAATACAATCATAGCGGATTAATTTCACTCCACAAACCATAGTAGTATTCAAGGTTCACTTCCAAGAATATCAAAGAGGAAAGAGACCCTTACTGAACTGGGTTCACTCCCCATTCTATCCTAATCTATCTCATGAGATATCAATCTTTATCTAGTGCAATGGAGGAATAAATAGGTCTCACCTTTCACATAAAGAAAATCCAACTTATGTGTTCCATAAGATCATCGAACATTAATCATATTAGAAATTTTTAAATGAAATGGGTTTCATTAAAAATTTATCATGACATGTCCTACAGAAAATAAATAGGTTTCATAATCATTTTATCATTTCATCAAAGCATAACCCTTTAATAAAGAAGTAGGTTTCATAATCATTTTATCATGGTATAACATGTGGATGTGAAATGGAATTCATAAACATATTTTCATCATAAACATAAACTATTTAGGTAATTAATGATAATGGTATCTTTGGAAAATATCACCATTAAATCATATGTAACATCAAAGGATGTCATCAGAAAATTTTTTTGAATGAAAAATCACATGGTACATTTCTTGATGAAAATATAAATTCGTTGAAAGTAACATTTTTAAAAATTAAAAAATTAATAAAATATTATAGAAATCATTTTAATTTAAAATAAACTCGATAACTCAGAATGTAAGCTTCAATGAAAATAATTTTCACAATTTTGGGATACTTCCAATCATTTCATACACATTAAAAGAATTATTCCTATCACATTTTTAAAGAAATCCAAGTAGTCTTTGTATGGAAAATGAAAAGACGGATCCTTTCAAAAAAATTAAAAAAAATTAAAAACCATGAACTTTTACTCAATAAATTATTTTCATAATAATAGGAACATTATTTTTGAAACCATTTTTAGAAAACATGGTTTTTGAAGAAAAAAGAGTTTTCGATCGAAGAGAAAAATAATGCCTATTTTTCATAAAACACCATTTCGGATTATTAAGTACATAATGAGAGGAAAATTAATTAAAAACATGTATAGTCATGTAAAAACTAAATTATATGAAAATTAATGATTTTCTTGAGATATATATCATAACATTTTTTCATTCAAATCATAATCATGATAAATCCCTTTAAATAATGAGATTGTAACATAAAACTCTTTCAACTTTGTTAAAATTGAATCATAATATCCATGAAAGAGTAACATTAAATGAAACTTATAATATAATTGTAAACAATAAAATAAAGATATTATATGTCAATGGGGCTTTATATAATCCTCATAACACAAAGGTTCATAGCATAACATATGACTCAAAAAAGGAAAATTATGACAAAAATATCTTACATATTTGGTATCTTTTAAACCATAATACATGTGAAATATATATCTAAAAATGGATATTTAAATCTATATAATTTTAATGAAAATATATATATAAACATTAATTCGATGTAGATAAAACACATATAAGATAAAAGTAGTGAATATGGCATGTATCTCAAGGATATAAAAGTGAGATGAAAAATCCAATAAATGAAGTATTGATAGACTTTGTACACATTAGAACAACCCATGTAATAAATATAAGTTTATTATAAATATATTAAAGAACCATACTCAAACTTATCATACCTTATTTTATTTATTAATTTTTCTTGTCGATTTATTAAAAATCCCTTGTCAAAATTACATTTTAGGTAATAAAGGTATCATTTTTCACATATGTTTTGGTTTGGTATTTTCATTAATTTTACGTTGATCATGGTTTAAAATTTCTATAATTTTATAAATGATGTTAATATAATATATATTCATAATATATGTATCCTTATTAAACCATTAAAGTTAGATATATAAAATGAAATATGTTGTTCATGGAGATGGTAAGTCGTATGTATGCATGAACATTATTTCAATTTTCTCAATAGATGAAATGAAATAAAGTTAAATAATATATTTCCATCAAATAATATTTTTTATTTAATATATAATACATATATACATTAAATTTACCCTAATTACCTTCAATGTAAATAATTAGTGAAAACTTAATCACATCGCTTCTTGAGGCAGTACTCCACCGTACACATGAACAATGATATCTTATCCCACACTGAATGGAATTTTAGGAGTATGTGATATATTTATTATAGAGGTATAATTATTCTAAAAATATCATATATATTAATTTAATATATCTTTACTAACATCCATATAAATCATAAATGTAAAATAGAACACATCGTTCATGAGGCAGGAGTCAGTCATACAATGAAGAAACGCTATTGTTTTCAAAAGGGTTGGGAGGTAATAAGGTAGATGTGCTATTATAAATAATGTGGTATAATTATATCATAAATATAATATATAAACAATAAATCCATCATTATATCTAGCTATGAGAGGTGGTTATGGAAAATTAATAACATCTGTTTGCAAGGTGGTTGTCCGTTGTATAGACAAATGGTGATTTTTTATCACATTTTATGGAATAGGATATTAATTTAGGTTATGAAATTGAAATAATAACATATTTTTATATTTAATATGTGTTGGTTATTATATAATCATCGTTTAACAATAATTTAAGGAGGTGAATGAGAAAATAAAATAGAATTCTTTATAGGTATGTTACCACTTCTTTGGACAAATTCTTTTGCCAAAATGATTCCTAGGTTGGACATAAGGCCAAAATAAGGATTATAGATGGTATAATGGAATTAGGAAAATTATTTGGGAAGTTATTGGTTAAACCAATGGGTTATATAATTGTTAATAACAAAGGAGATGTGGTGGTTTATTATGTGTAGTGAGTGGCACACTTGTAATTTTGGAAAGGAAAAAGGTGTTGCCACATTATTCACATCCTAGAATGCATAAAAATGGTCTATTATTGAACCTTATAAGTGATAAGGTTGATATATGTCCATAAAATGGTTTTTTGAAAATTTTCTAGGCCTTTCTATCCTTTTTTTAGTTTACCCTCCAATAACCCAATTTCACCTTAAGAATGGTAATTAATTTTTAATTATTTTTCTATTCATAATGGTTAAAAATTAATTTGAAATTATTATAAAATTAAATTTATGATGATTCCAAATATGAAATCAATTTTCCAAAATTCAATTCAAATAATTTTAAAATTTTAATTTAAAATTGATCCCATATATGTGATGAAAAAACATTTTTCAAAAGATGAAAGTTTCAAAAGTTTAAAACATTTTTAAATATATTTTTCACTCTTTAATATTAATATAATAATTCTTGTTGATTATGATACTATGGGGATGGAAATCATGGAAACATGCTCTTTTCAAATCTATAATGACTAACCCTCGATCCCTTATTTGTTTCGTTGAATCATAACTTCATTTAACCCTAATTAAGAAACGTCATTCAAAAAGGTTGTGAGGAATCCTTCTATGAATTAAGTACCCGCATCTATAAATGATGAAGTAAGATAAAATGTAAATAATGTAACATCATTTTTATGAAATGGTATTTCCTTCGTTGAAGCTATTTCTAGGTTTGAATCTTGTATGGATGATTTTGTTAAACCTATCATTGTTAGAAATCGGAGGATGGCTCTCTCTCCCTATCATTATGGATCTGAATGCATTGTAGTAAAGACTCAATTATTTTATATTATAAATAAATGGCTGAGTATCATTTTGGAAAGGTGAAAATCCATGGTCATACTTGAATATTACATCAAAAAATAGTCATGGTTGGATCTTAATGCACTATAGACTATTTTTTATTGGCAAATGGTATTTTCTAATTATTCTGGAGACGTAGGAGGATATAAATGTTGTTTGTAAATATGGTATCCTCAATCTAAAGCTATTAATTTTTCATAATTCATATTGGGATATTAATTTTAACCCCTTTAATCAGAATCATTCAAATTCACATGTTTGGGAAAGATTTTATAGCCTTCCTTGGGTATTCTGGCATGCCAAAATTCTAAATGACCTAACCTAAATTATTAGAGTTCCTATAAAGGTTGACCAGAGAATTCTAAAAAGGGACTTAGAAATTTATTCTAGAGTCTTAATTGATGTCAATATGGGAAAAAATCTAATAAAACTGATTAGTCTCATTTAAAATGAGATAAAAATTGAGCTGAATTTGGAATATGCGTATATACCCCCCTTCTGTAATGTTTGTAAGATGGTAGGGCGTGCCATCTCCAATTGTATATTGAGTCAAAATCATTTAAATACTGTATAGGATACAAAAATGTTTATAAGTCCCCAAAAACATAAAAAAATGTAGTGAGGGTTTAAATAGGTGAACACTTTTATATATTGATCGTGGAAATAAGGCCAACCCCATTGATAAAAAATCATGGGATTTGATGGTTGAAGAAGAAGAGAATTGTTATGATACACCCCACCCCCTCCTGATATTTTTCATTATGAAGATAATATTTTTTCCAATAACATGGTATGATCACCTTCTAATTATGACTAATATTTTTCCTTGATCATTTGAGTGAAGATAATAGAACCAGTGATATCACCCAGGTATGAGTAGGCTCTATTTAAGATGATTCAAGAAGGTATTAATGTTTTTATATGATATAACTATATGAATATGGTCACATTCAATAATATTATGGGGAAAAATTATTCTTCTTTGGAAAATGATGATAAATCATGTAAAGACATGCCTTACTCTGAATAAGAGGACCCTCCAGCCACCACGGATAAGTGTAGTATAAGGCCCCAGCCTTAAACCTTACTTAATCTTGAGTTATTACAAGATTACACATTGAGGATATTTTCAGGTTTAGATTTTTATAGAATTAGATCATAAAACTTGCATTACATTCCACATTTAAACAAAGTGGTTACATAAAAGATAGTATTCATTTTTCCCCTCAACGGAAACATATTTAAAATAAAACATGTATTCTTTCATGACACTTCCTTGACACTATCATCATTTCATGTACCTTTCCCTTGACCTGTGAAAAACATTTCAAAAAAACCTGGGATGAGCATAAAAAGCTCGGTAAGGGTTATAAAAAAATATGGAAAGGAAAATGAGTTCATATATACATAATAATAAAATCATACTTTACCCATAAAACATAGGCACTTTAACATACCTCATCAAATGATGAATAAATCATAGAAATCATAAGACATAAAAGGTAACTTGAGGTATTCATAACATTATTACGTAGGGAGTAACCCTCTTGGTTATGTTTGGAATACCCATCACAGTATATTCCCTAAATCTCTTCGGAGAAACCTTAACGTTTCACTCCTTCGCGTTACCCAATGCATTGGAGAGCTATATCGGGCTCACCCGCCCTTAGTTTATCACGGAACCACCCGTTTTCATAACAATGCCCAAGAACCATAACATAAATGTATCACATAAAACATGCATAAAGGAAACATAACATTTCCACATTTCGATCACAATATAACATTTTAGTATATTGAAATAATGAATCCATTCAAAAAGAAACCATTTCCAAAACCATTTAAAACATTTAATAAAGAGATTTTTGAATCAAAGTTTCCCATACCACCTTGAATCTTTTAAAATTTTAAACCATTAATATCCATATAAATAAATCCTTAAAACTATTTTGAAAACATGGATATTAATAAGAACAAATAATTAAAACATTTAAAGCGATATTTTGGTTAAAGGGGTTTTACAAAAATTAGAGACACTTGAAAACAATAATTGAGGAATAACATTTAGTCAGAACTTTATAATATCATGAGAATAAATAGATTCATGATATAATATTCCAAAGGATAGTATATACACCATATAAGATTTAATTGGTGTATAACAACAATGAAGTCTCAATAGAAATGTCAAATGTGATGAAATCCCTTATAAAGAAGGCATCCTTAAATTAAGGATAAATCAATCTCAAAATTATGTGTGAGAAATATAAATACACCCAATATAAGTGGATATTAAGTGTAAAACAATAAAATGTCATTCACACATATTCAAAATATGACATATTCAATAACTACATGTTGAGCCCAAAGAAATCGAAATTGGGTTAAAAATTTCCCTTGGTAAAATTCGACAGCCTAACGGCATCACTTCAAAATTCAGAAAATGAGTTGATGAGAGATAAAAAGGGAATCTCATCACTTGGACATAAAATTTACATCAATAAGGATATAAAATAACATATCCCAACATAATAGTATGTGAATTAAAAGACATAACAAAAGAAGTCTTTTAAAAAGAGGAGGGTGAAAGGTCCCCTTACCGAGTTGGGTAACTTTCGAAACGTACACCCCATGGAAAAAGGGTCATAAAATGAAGATGTGAATACCCATAAATGAAATTATACTAAAAAAAGTGTATAATAATGGGTAGTACATACACCACTCAAAGTAAATTGTGGAAAATGTAGCATAAATCTCACGGGAATAAAAGTGAGATGAAAAATCCCTTATGAAAACTCGGCAGCCTAACGGCGCCACTTAAAACTTCCAAAATAGATTGATGAGAGGAAATAGGGTATCTCATAATATGAACATAAAAATTACAGTAAGATTAATATAAAAGAACATCCCAATCACAAGAAATATGAGCTTAAAAGGAATGACATAAGAGGGTGTACTTAAAAAGAAAGAGAGGAGTAGGATCCCTTACCTCGGGTCCGACTTGACTCGATCGTTCTTTAATCTCATGAATAATAAACTTGAGTTAATTTCTACTTACTTAAGAACCTTTTTCAAGTTCATTATTCCTTTTATATCACTTATTACCATGTCATGAACACTATGAAATTATTTTAGTTATTAACAGTCGTTTAAACGATCCTTGGTACTTGAGTCAAAAATTGAACTTGTTGGAAAATAATTTTCCATGTAGTTATAGGTACATCATATCCAGATTATTATTGATGTTTTAAATATCATATATATCCAGTATATATCCATTTTATACTATTACATTGCATTTGGAGATAAAAATTAAAAGCACCGTTCATGGAGACGGTAGGTCGTACGTACGCATGAACGCTACTTTCATTTTTTGTCATATTAATGGAACTAAAACAAAATGAGATATATATATATATATATATATATATATGTTATAATTCCAGAATGATATCCATAATTTATATGTAATATATTACATATATATCCATTATATATATGTACTTATAATAGTACATAACATTTTGAGATAAGAAATGAAATGTACCGTTCATGGAGACGGTAAGCCGTACGTACGCATGAACGCTACTTCCATTTTTATTTCATGTTTAATGGAATTAAAACATAATGATACATAATAGTATTTAAATTCCAGTATGTTATCATATATAATATCATTAAATATATCCTTTATACATACCACATATGGTATTAACGAATCAAATCACTTTGAGGGGGCGGTAGTCCGCACTTCCTTAAATGAAGATATCGCGTTTACCCATAATGGAAACCATAAAGGTATGCCATAAATGAAAAATACAGAAGATTAAGTAAAACATAAACATATTATATATCATATATAAATATAGTGTCATCTTAATGGCCACCTTTGAAGGTGTTAGAAGAATGTTGACAATCATCGTTTCGTGAGGCAGAAATTCTCCATCCACAGAAACAGTATGTTCTTTAACCATTAGATGTAGGTGTGTGTAAGTGTATCTCGAAAAATTATTATAAAAACAACCTGGTATATTTAAGATACTGGATTTTTTACAAAATAAATGAATAAAAAGAGTTTAGGGGGTTGGAGAAGCAAAATAAAACAAAAGGACACAAGTGAAGACATTACCTTAAAATCGGGTAACTCCCATTGGTTTGAGCTCAAAGGCTTCCTTGGTAATACTTCTACCCAAAGTGAGGCTTCAAGGAGTTAGAGAGGGATGTGGAGAGACAAAATGGGCAGGGGTTGGCCGAGCCAAAGGCTTTGGAAGTGTGGGTAAGGAGGTAGGGGTGGGGGCCTTTTATAAGAGGAGAGGAGGGGCACTCTTGGAAAGTAAGGAAATGTTACATTATTTTAGAATGTGTTTCGGATATTAATGGTCCAACATTGATGTGTTTCTAGGATAAGGTGATAAGGTTTCAAAATCTACCCATCCAATAGGTTTTGGACATGTTTAGGTCTTAGATATTACATTATATTTCCATTTTATTTAAATCGTTAAATAATGAGGTCATCGCTGCATCATCATGATGTCATAAATAATTTACTTTATTTAATGTCTAAAAATTATAAAAAAACTACTATTATGTAGGAAATCTTTTTAGATTTCCAATGAATATTTATAGTCCAAAACATCATTTATTTAGACAAAATTAAAAATATCTTACTTAGGTGACACATTCTTTGTTACATTTAACATTCTTTAAAAATAAAAAGATAAAAAGTCACTTTCTCACAAATGTGATTCCATGGGGCCCCTAAGTTTGGAACAAGGCATCCCATGGTAGGACATGAGACAACCAGTATCCTTAGGACATATGTTGTGGTCATTTTTTATTATTATGATATTATCTTATTATCTTTAACTACCCTATTACTCATTAATCAAGATAATTAAAGATAATTACTGTCGTTACTATTCATAATGTTCAAAAACAAAAGAGTCTTAATTAAATAATTTGGACCTTATGATTAAAAATATTTAATCCATTTTACCAAATTCCAAACACATAAATTGCAATAATTAATTTAAAAAAAACTTCCCGTTGTCAAAACAAATAGCGGGTTTTTAAGAAACAATATTTATGAAAAGTTTGGCACTTGTTTATGCCTAGTTCCGAAGTGAAATTAATCCCAATGACCATCATTGAATTACATGGTAAAAATATATTCTAATTACACTTTAAAACAAATTAAAAATATAATATAACCATATAATTAAATTATATGAAAAAGCATTTTTGATGTAAAATGCAGTATTTTTCACTATTCATTAAAAATGAACATTGTCAGAAAAATACCAAAAATTAACCCAAGGTAAATTTCAATGTCCCAATCATAAATAATATGTTTATTTTGAAAAATAGAGCTTATAAAATTGTCAAAAAGAGGATTTAAAAGAGGTTCTCCATTAAAAGGCGGTTAGTCGACCTTTTAAAGAATATTGGACTTAAAATTGGATTCATTCGCATTTTTAATCCTATAAAATTTATTGTAAAGAGTAAAAATATTTTACAAATATATATAATCATTTTTTAGTTAGTTCTGTTCATTCCTTCCATTACAACGACTAGGCGTTAACTACCATTTAAAATAATATTATTTTATTATTAGAGTGCAATGCAAGATTCCCAAGAAACTCACTGTTGCGTATTGGGTACGCCATCGAGCATAGCATCCCCTTTAAAGTAATATTAATATTTTATTCACAAATATGGATAAATATAAAAATTTCATATTCTTTAATTACCTGGGGTGTTACATGTAGTGTCACAACTTCTACTAAGGAACCCCCCACTTCTGCTGAGGGATATTTAAAAACACTAGATTCATATGTGAGTAAATGATTCAAGCTTACTATAAGATCTGAAATATTAAACATGACATTAACAAATGAAAATGGGGAAAGTAGACCCAATCAATCTCAAAAATGATGATTTTCTTTTTGAACTTTCAGGGCTTAGCCAACCCCGACACCAGAAGTTTTTTTAGGCTACTCATTCATATTCATAAGCCTAAATTCATTGGCCTCTCTATTACTAAAATAGGTTTCTCTCTCATACATGCCTCTCTTGATAGTATAGGCTACCAAATTCTTGATGTAAACCATCCCCCTACTAGAATTAATAGGTTATGGGTCATGAAACATGATGAAATTAAAGGTCCCATAATTTTCACCACTTATGAATAGTATATTACCTACAGTTTTACTTATAATGGAATTCCAAATTACTTATATTTTGTTTATGATTCCATAAACTACAATGATCGAAGGGATTTATGGATGGAGATTACTTCACTTTCGATTATCATTAAGGAGCCTTGGACACTCATTGAGGATTTAAAGTCAATAATTCATCCTAATGAGAAGCTTGGCCCTAACCCCCACTCCACATCAACAAGGGAGTTCATGTTCTGAATTGATAACATCAAACTAATTGAAAATAACTTGGTAGGATCTAAATTTAAATGGTATAGAAAATATATGAATAGGATGGATTCTAGTAGAATTGATAGATCATTTTCCAATAAATCCCACATGTCCTATTGTGCCTCAATTTCATATGATACCTTGTCCAGGACTAACTCGGATCATCACCCAATTATTATGATTCTATTCTCTAAAGATAGAAATTTTTTCCTACCTTTCAGGATTAACAATTCATAGATTCTTCATCCTTAATATAGAAATGTTTCCCTTGGAAAATGGAATTATGTGGACTCTAAGGATAATCATATTTTATGTATTTTCAATTTGAAATTTCTCAAAAGGAGAATGAATGAATGGTATAGTAATTACACCAGCTCCCTTGACAAATAGATTAGCATTATTGAATGTTCCATACAACTCATTCATGAATCCACCACTAATAAGGAATTTTATAAGGGTGTTGTGCGGGAATCCATGATGTCCTCCAAACTCAGTGATCTTCTAAAACTTAAATAGAATACCCAAAATAACTATTTGAAAACAAATTATCCCAATTATGGTGATATATATATGGAATTATTTAATTCTCTTAATAGGGTGAGAAGAGTGAATATGAATCTATCACTTTCAAAAAATGGTGATTAGTTTCTGGATAACAGATAGGACCTTGTCAATAATATTGTCTCTTACTATATGGATCTCTTCAATGTACCTCCCACTAATTAGAGATGAATGGAATGAATTATTCCCCAATTCATTACTTATGATGATAATAGAATTATAACTTCTATACCAATTTTAGTATGAAATAATGGAAGCATTCATTGGCTTAAATGCATGGATCTCAATGGGTTCAGATGGTTTCACTAATCACATTTTCTAGGAATATTAGGATAAAATTGACCATGATGTCTTCATATTGTTCGATCATTTCTTCATGGGTGGATTTTTATCAAAAGAAAGTAATGCCAAGTTTCTGGATCTCATTTGAATGTTGGATTGTACTTGTGATAATTTTCTATTCATACTAGCTTCTATTGTAAACACCATTCGAACAATTATGGTTAAAATTTTAGTTAATATGTTTTCCAAAATATTAGTGGAAATCACCTCCCCTAACCAATTCGGCTTCATCAAATTGAGAACTATTCAATATTACCTTATCAATGCCTCTGAATTTTCAAAACTACTTGGAAAACCCACTAGAAGAGGTAATTTTTCATTAAATCTTGACATTAAAAAGGGCTTTGATACAATGGAATGGGGATTTATTTTCATGGTTTTTACTGGATTTGTATTTGATTCAAGATTCATTCACTAGATTTAGTATCTTATTGGATATTCACACATCTTAATACTAATTAGTGGTTCTATGAGGGATACTTTACCTTCTTGAGTGGGTTCAAGAAAGGTGACCCATTTTCTTCCATTTTCTTTTATATTGAAGAATATTATCTTATAAGGCTTCTTTTTAAAATGGTTGATTGAGATGATCTAAAAACCATAAGATATGAAAGGGTAATTTTTGGTCTTGTACACTTATTTTATGTTGATGATATAATTCTATTCACACAATTTGATAAAATAAATATAAGTAAAATCAAAACAACCCTCATGCATGATGAAAAATCCTCAATTCAAGGGATTAGCTAGAGAAATTTCTACATTTTCTTTGGGAAAAACATTGTTTCTTCAAGGAAAATCAATATCATTAGTGAGATGGGAATCAGATAAGGAACCATTTATTTCAACTATTTATGGGTAATTATTTTTTGGTTAAGTACTCGTGTTGGATACTTCACTCATATTCTAATTTAAATTCAAAGACACCTGCTCTCTTGGAATGGTAAGTTCCTCTCAATAGCTGGAAGAATTTTCCTTGTGAATCATATCATTATTTCCAAATTTTTATATTATTTTATGGGTTACAAATATCTTTCATCTTTACTGAATAGTATTAACATATCCCTGAGGAATATGTTTTTGAACCGGTGGTATCCTTGAGTGAATGGTAATTACAGTTCTTTAGAATAAATGCTTTAATACTCACCCCCTTATAGGCCTTGCTTTTATAAAACTTGGTATTTTCAATAACTCACTTTAGTTCTAATTCATTTGGAGGATGATGAATGATAAATCAACCTATTTATTTTTATTAAATATCGTTTTCTAGATTGACAGATATCAGGGAATCAAGCTATATTATAACCTCTGTATGGCTACCCTTAAATTCAACCATTAAAAAATTCTTTACAATCTCACTAGATGTTCAGTGTAAATTCATCTCTCATATTTTTTATGAAAACTGGACATGATCACCCTTTCTCAATTTTCTTGATTCCTATGTTATGGTGTAAAACCCCAGCATCACAATTAGTAACCAATGGGCATGTTCTCGCATGATTCCTCTTATGATCTAATAAATCTTCAAAAATTATGATTTAACTAACAATTAAGATTTTATAATATGGTAGATAGATTTTAATGGTATAATCACCTCAAAATTATGATACAACAATGAGGTTTAGGGTCCTCTTATCTAGATATGATCCCTCAACAAAAAAATGGGCACCCCCTTCCAGGTTCATGCTACTATAGAGACTAGATTTATCTAAAATTCATATTGATTTATGTTTTCAGTATGTGGATGTTTATACATGTTCAAGATGTGTGTTATGCTCACAAAACATATAGTACATTGACCAACTCTTCCTAAAATTCAGCAATTCCATGGTCCTCTGTGTAACACCTCAAAATTCTAAAGTACAACTTTGTATTCGATGGCATGTATGACACACACCACCAATCGTGTAAGGGAATATATTATCTTGAGACTCTACTATATATTTACTATTTTAAATATATTAAATACATGATATATCTGGTAATTAATGAAAAACCAAGTTATATTGTGTTACATGCAAGATAATCCTACCTCATATGTTTGTGTTACATGAAAGAGCGACTTTCCTCGATAGATTGTGTTACACACAATAATGAGTTTCACCAAAAATAAATGTATTATTAAAATATTATTATATAAAATATCCATTATGTTATTGGGTGTTAATATTGTTAACTAACTTATGAAATTTTATGGTTTATATAAATATAAAATGAATTAAGGGGTTACCAATTAATGAGAAATAAAAATATGAACCAATTGTATATAAAAGAAATATTATTATTTTTATTCTTCCAAAAAGATTTGTATTAATAAACATAAATAATTAAAATAATAATAATTTTAATGAAATATATATGTTATATATTCAATATAATATTTTTTATATTCATACATTGTTTTTTATATACAAAATATATGAAAAAATTGTATTTTTCACATAAAAACCTATATTTTTATAAAGGCAACTTTACTACCTTTTAATAGAGAACACATTATAAATATAAATTTTGAAACTTTAATTGATTTAATATGTCAAATTAAACTTCATATTTTAAATAAAAACATAATAATTAGTTTAGGGTAAATTTTTGATATTTTTCTAAATCATTTGATTTTTAATAAATAGTTAAAAATACTGAATTTTAGTTCAAAACTGATTTTTCATCTAATTTATTTATAATAATAAATTATATTTTAAATTATTTTTAAAGTTTAACAAGAGAATATTTTTATGAATTAATACAATTTATGTCATTATAATTAATATCACATTAAAATTGAAATTAAATACTTATCAAGCTTTTGGACGTTTTTACCTTAAAAACCTGCATTATCGTCCTTTCTATGTGATTGATTTAAAATAAATTTATGCCACTTATATGATGGTAAATTGAAAAAAAATGGAATATATATTTTTAATAATAATAATTTATAATTTATAATAATTTTAACATACTTTTTGACCAAAAATATTACAAAAAGTGATTAGAATTAATTTTAATTATTAATGAAAATTTAAGCTTAATAAACTAATAAACATTCTATATATGGGTATAAATGACATTTATACTTATACCACATACATTTCATGGACATAATTATTCCATTAATTTTTCATTATTGAGTTTGGTTGGTTTTGGATGAATTTTGTTTGCTAAAAACTTGGTTACACCTAACTTCTTTTCAAAAATACAAAGTGAGTTTTTTTTCCTCCATTATAAAAGGCCACCACCTCTCCCCATTTTCACACATATAAAACGAATTGTTTTTAGAAACTATCTGACTATATAGTCTCCAAAAATCACTCCCCTAATCTTTTAATCCTCCCCTTGATAAGATAACTATCAAAGGAAGATTTTGGTTCAAACCAAAAGGAGTTACCCAATTAAGAGGTAACATTTTTTCTTAAGATTTTTAGTATTATTTCCATTATCCAACCCCTAATATATTTGTATATGAATCTTGTATAACAACATAAAGATCCTCAATATTCTAAGATATTTTTATGCTATTTTTTAGACCTTCACTTACACACATATCTACTTAATGGGTAAAGAACATATTTATTTTTTGTATACGGTGAACTACTGCCTCCCGAAATGATGATTGTTTATTTTTACTTTACCATGTATCATGGTGGAAATTATGATAGAAACTATATTTTTATATGTAATATATTTTATTTATATTTTATTTATACTTATTTAATTATTTTAAAACACATATATTTATACTTTCTATTTTATATAAAAATGATAACATCGTTTGAGGAAGTGTGGACTACTGCCCCCTCAATACGATTTGATTTGTTCCCATGATTCATGGGATGCGTAAAGCATGATTATAGTTAAACATACGAGTCATAAAAACATATATATGATATTAATGAAATAATTGAATTTTGTAAATATATATTTTTCACTTTATTTATTACTCTTTTAGACACATAAAAAAGTGATAACGTCATTCGTGGACGAGTGGACCGCCACCTCCTCGACATGATGTGATTCCTTTTACATCACATGAATTATAAATATAAGTATTTATAATTAAATAATATTTTATTTAGGATATAATATTTATTATTTAAATATATAATTATAATTACCTTCTTTCAATAACAATCATTGAAAAATTTGAATGTTACTCATGCGTACATACGGCCTACCATATCCATGATCGTGACATTGATTCATTTTTCCTAACAATGTTTAATGATTATTTTGTAAAAATATAATTGAGGTAAAAATATGATAATTTTTTCATTACTATTATTTTGGTGATTTTATATCATGACCCATTGACCATAGTTGACATTTAATGTTGTTTTTGACACAAAAACCGAATTTGGTCAAAACAACTGATATAAACATAATTGTTTAAGTATTTGTATAAGGCATAATAATAAGTGAAATAAAAGTAATGATAAACATTAAAGAGGTTCTTAATCAAGTATATAATAAACATAATTTTATTTTACAAGAAGCTAATGTATGTTCACCCGAAAGGAAACTCAAGTTAAGGTATTTTCCTCTCACATTTTACTTATGTGAGAAAAATTTCATGTTAACCACTTACTTATTTTAGGTGGTGTATCTACTGAACATTTTTATACATTATATAATGAATTAAATTATATTAATGGTATTTAAAACTTTTTTTAATATTATTTATTCATTAGGATTATGATTTAAAATGTTTCAATGAGGTGTGGGACACTTTGTAATGTTTAATGATTATTATCCTAAATAATAAATTTAATGATATTTCAATGGTATTTCCATTTAAGAAAATTGTTTGTAAATTATTCCATAAAAAATTTAATTTTTCTATACTCTATTTATTCATGACATTTTTCATGTATTATTTCCATTTTTACACTCTTTGGTACTCAAATTTGATTAGAAAATGTTTTTCAGAAAAGAAGACTTTGTATCTTGATTTAGTCGGAGAACCTGTTTTTTTCTAAAAACTGTTTTTAATTAAATGTTTCTCAAAAATGTTTTTAAAATTAGTTAGAAATGAATTTTTTACTCTATTTTCCTTTTAAAAATGTTTTCAAATGAATCTTCTTTTCACTTTCTGAATAAGTAATTTTTATAACCTTTAACCGTGCAAAAATAATGTTCTTTTTACCTTATACACCTTATACATATTTACTAATAGTAATTCCATTTAAGCTTCCTTTGGATGTTTAAATGGTTATTATTTAATGATAATATTGTATAAATTGATTTTTAAATAATTTTTTAAAAAAAATCAAAACAAAAGGATATTTTCCTCAAGAATATTTTTAGGAGATATTTTAATTATTTTTCCATTCATCAATGACAATAACCCTTTATTTTAATTCACATGGGTTATGTTCTATTGAAAAAAAATCCATAATAATCACATGGTTGGTTTATGATTTTTTTAATAGATATTATTCACATTCACTTCCTTGATTACTTTTATTCCCATTGAAATATTCAATTTCCTATGGTCATTTGACATTGAATTTTTAATAAATGTCCTTAACATTTTTCATTAATATGATTATTACCTAAACCATATACAATTTTTTATACTGTGATTAAATAAAAATATCTTTGATTATTTTGGGAAATATTATAAATCTATAAACCTTATTCAATACAAATATTAGATATGGTATATTAATTTCACAATATAATGAAATTTTTGGACATGCAGTACATGGTTTTGGTACCATTTAAGGAAATACATACAGGTTGGGGACCAGTTAATCAAAGACCCTCGATGCATCTGTAGTCTCATGAGAAGAATTAGTTGTGAAAATTGGAATAGGTAAATTGTATCTTGATGTTAATGGTTCCATCTATCTAGGAAACATGGCATCTAATAATTAAGAATTTCCCTCATTTAGTTTCATTTATTATTAATCCATGAGATTTTACATCAACATATCTATGGATACATTTCATTTTTAGTATATTTATTAAATGGAATTTGTTTCGTTTTCTTACATTTCCATATTAATTTTCCATTATCTGGTTATTTTAATTACATGTTCTTACATATATTACCTTTCCATATTTGTTTATGCACTTCCATCTCAGTTTACTGATTATATGGTATGTGTGTTCTATTATTTACCATGCCATAATTATTGTTCTCCTTGATTCATTATTATGTTTACTATAATTTAACCATACTAATTATTTGAGCTCACCCTTATTATGTTTCATTCCATGGGAATCCAAGAAGCATACTATAAAATATATGCATGGATTTACTATATTTGTATAGAGGTGTCCTAGAATTTATTTATTTATTTAGATTAAAAAAACTTATGTTTTAATTAGTTTATTCATTTTTAATACAAGAATAATTTATGTTTATAGTTAACCGATACTACTAAAATCTTTGTTCCTTAATGACTTTATTTCATGTAATCATTACAATGTATTTATTAGAATACACTGGCTCTAGTATTTTTAAGGTTGGGTCACTATAGATTGTATTAGAGGACGTTTTTTGGGAAACCGTGATAACTAGATTTTGGAAAACATAGTTTAGAGAACATAAACTAATAGTAGAACTTAAGGATTAGTTTATAATAACACCCTAGAATTTTGGAAACGTATAGATTATGTGGGTATTCTAAGAAATACACACTTTTTTGGATACTACAAGTAGACATGGTTCTAGAACAGATGTACATTGGAGTAATAATTCTGACAAGGTGTTCCAAGACAGACTTCATGTAACCAGGTACATGAAAATGATCCTTACAGTGAAATTGGTTTGAAAATCCTAGGGGATATACTTAGGATAATTCACATCTTCTTTACAAACCATTATTAATGATTTGAGTATATTCTGAAAATAAATATTCAAAGATAAACCTAATGTGTTTTATATTGAAGATAATGTATCTTGATTTAGAAATCCTTGATATGCTATTATGGATATAAATTAGACCAAGGAAGGACCTATGTTAAAATAAAATAAATGAAGAATTTATGAATTAGTGTTGTACTGAAAACCATTTTTTAATGGATATTTAGTGATTAACCTTATTTCAAGGATGTCCATCATATTTATTTTTGAAATTATATTAATGTAGTTTTAGATAAGAAAAACTTTTAATCTGAATTACAAACAATAAAATCTATAAAGGATGCAGGTCGTAAACCCATGAATGACGAGAGATAATGGTTTCATGTCAACCAATAACATACACAATGTATGGTTTAATTTTCATTGTTTTTAGTTAAACAATTTTACAAATAAATGTAAATGATGAACCAGTAATATCACTTTTGAGTATTAGAGATTAATCTATTAACTATATTGATTTTTGTGTGATATTTAGAGAAAAATAGTTATACTTGTCACTCTTTTATTGGCCTTACAATCCTTTAAAAGTTTCTTTTACTGCTTTAGGGGAAAAACATTATTGTTAATTAATTTTTGGGAGTAAAGGGATGAATTAGAATTTGATCAAACCAGAACTAGATGTTATGATTATTCATATGAAATTAACAACTATCAAGTAATAATATTTTGTTATATTCTTGTTTCTTAAAATAATTACCCAACATTAGGAAAATTTATTATAAATAAAATGATTCCTTAATACATTAATTTATATTGAATCAATGTCCTTCAAAATCATCACTGGTTTATAGAATTGAGGGCCTAAAAATTATATTGATCATTCACATGTTTGAGATTTATTACCTGATACAATCATTATAAATATTTATTCCTTTCCTCCAAGTGTTTATTCTCACATTCCACTGATGTTCTCCAACTTAGAGACCTAGTTACATGGTGATCCATGTGACCTTTGTACATTCCATTCTATTTTTTCTAGAAGATTTTTTACGAACCCTTCTCATGATGAGGGACTTAAACATAGGAAACATCACACAATATATCACCAATATCGAGTATAAATTGTAAGGATTCAATTTAAATAAGGTGGAAATAAATTAACACCCCAAAATTCTAAAGTAAAACTTTGTATTCAATAGAGTGTATGTCACACGACACCAAGCATGTTATGGAATGTGATATCCCAAGACTCTACTATATATTTACTATTTTAAATATATTCAATACATGATATAGATTGTAATGAATGAAACCCATAGTTATGTTACTTTACACCCAATATAGATCTTCCTTGATAACGTGTCTTACGTGCAAGAGAAACCTTCCTCGATAGCTTGCATTACACACAAGAATGAGTTTCACCAAATAATAATGAATTATTAAAATATTATTATATAACCTAGACATTTGGTTAGAGTTTATTAATAGTATTAACTATGTTTTGAAGGATTATTTTTTATATAAATATAAAATGAATTCATGGGTTACCAATTAATGAGAATTAAAAATAAGAGTCAATAGTATATAAAATGAAATAATATTATTTTTATTCTTCCAAGGAGTTTGGTTTAAATAAATATAAGATTTTAATGAAATATAAATGTTATATATTAAATCAAATATTTTTTATAATCACACATTAATTTTGATATGCATAAGATAAAAACAAACAATATTTTACACATAAAAACCTATATTTTTATAAAGGTGATTTTACAGCCTTTTAATGGTGAACCCATTTTGAAAATTAATTTTGAAACCTTAATTGATTTAATATGTAGAAATAAACTTCATCTTTCAATTTTTAACAAAATAATTAGGTTAGGGTGCCTTTTTTTATATTAATCTAAAATATTTCATTTTTTAGGAATAGTTAACATATTGAATTTTAGATCAAAAACGCTTTTTCATCTAATTTATTTATAATGTTAAACTATATTTTTTAAATTTTGTTTTAAAGTTTAAATAGATAATATTTTTATCAATTAATAAAATTTTGTACATTAAAGTCAGTATAAAAATTAAATTGAATATAAAAACTTATCAAACATTAGGATGTTTTTACTTTAAAACCTCGCATTGTCGACCTGTCAACGAGATTAAATTTAAATTAATTTATGCAACTTATGTGATTGGAATTTGAAAAAAAAATATTCAATATTTTTAATTAGAATAATTTATAATGTATAATAATTTCAACATATTTTTTAACCAAAAGTATTATTTAAATTGATTTAAATTAATTATAATTAGTGCGGAAAAATTAATCTTAATAAAGGAATAAACTTTTATCTTAGGCGACCAAATGACCAAGAAACCTATCCAACACCCATTGTATGGAAATGAATATTCCATTAACATTTAATTATTTAATTTTGGTAGGTTTTGGATAAATTTTTTTAGGTAAAAATGTGGGTACACCTAACTTATGTTAAAAAAATACAGAGTTAGTCATTTTCCTCCCTTATAAAAGGCCACCACCTCTGCCCATTCCTCACACCACTAAAACCACTTATTATTGGATAATATCATCCCATAAAGTCTAATATAAAACCAATTCACATTATAGAAGTCTCCCATTGGTAAGAAATCGATCTAAGTTATCTCTTGGTTCAAACCAAAAGGATTTACCCGGTTATGAGGTAACATCATTCCTTAAGATTTTTAGTTTTATTTCCATTCTCCAACCACTCGTCTCTTATTATTATGTTATTGTATAAAAAAACTATTATCCTAAATATACTAATATTTTTTATTCTTTGTTTTTGACTTAAACTTACACAAACTCATTTCTACTAAGTAAATAACATATTGTTTCTATGTATGGCGAACTACTGCCTCATGAAACGATGATTATTCAATTTTCTTTTACCACCTATCATGGTGTATATTATGATAAAAACTAAATTTTTACATGTTATATAAGATCTTTATAATATATTTATACTTATTCAATTTTTATACAACACATATCCTTATACTTTCAATTTTATATAAAAATGATAAATCGTTTGATGAAGTTTGGACTATCGGCCCCTCAAAGCGATGTGATTCGTTCACATGATCTGTTGAATTTATAAAGGATGATTTTGATAATAGATATGATAAATAAAAAACACATATTTGATATTAATTAAATAATTAACTTTATCTAAATATATATATTACTTTCTTTATTACATATTCACACACTTAAAAAAATGATAACGTCGTTCGTGGGCATGTGGACTACTGCCTCCTTGACATAATGTGATTTATTTTACCTCAAAAGAATTATATATATATGTTTATATATGAATAAATAGTATGGTATTTATGATATAATGATCCTATTTGAATTATATAATACTACTTACCTTCATTCCATAATGATCATTAAAAAATGAGAATGTTACTCATGCATATGCACAGCCTACCGTCTTCATGATCGTAACGTCAATTAATTTTTAATAACCATATTTAATTATTGTTTTTAAAAGAAAAATTGAGGAATAAATATAATAATTATTTCATTATTATAATTAAGGAGATGTTATATATTTACCCCTTGACTGTAGTGGACCTACCAAAGTTTCTTTTGAGACATAAACTGAATTTAGTAAAAACAACCAATGTAAACAAATTGTTTATGTAGTTGTATAAAACATGGTAATAAATGAAATAAAAGTAATGATAAATATAAAAAATGTTTTGAATCAATTTTATAATTTAAATAATATTATTTTACATGAATTTAAGGTACATTTACCTGAAAGAAAACTCGAGGTAAGGTATTTTCATCTCACTTTTTTACTTCTGTGAGAAAACATTCATGTTCTCCACTTAATTATTTTGTGTAGTGTATATAATGACAATTTTAATATATTATATCATTAATTCCTTTATCATAATGAAATTTAAAATTTCTATTTATATTTTTAATTCATGAGGTTTATGATTTAAAATGTTTCAATGGTGTATGGAATGTTTTGGAATATTTAAATATCATTTTCTTCAATAATCAATTTAATGATATTTCAATGGTATTTCCATTAGAGGAAATTATATGATCATTATAGAATAAAATCTTTCAATTTCCTATCCTCTGGTTATTCATGAAATTTTTCATGTATTAGTTCTGTTTTTACACTCTTTGCTACTCAAAATGTTTTAGAAAATGTTTTTAAGAAAACCCCACATTTTATCTCTATTTAGTCGAAGTACTTGTTTTCTTCTAAAAACCATGTTTTATTAAAATGTTTTCAAAAAAAATTAAATTGACTTTTTAATGAAATTTATATGCATTTTTTACCAATGAGTTCAATAGAATCTTTTTTCAATTTCCGAACAAAGCATTTTTCTAACCTTAATCCATGCAAATGGAATGTTTTTTTTTTACCTCATATGACTTGTTCGAATTTACCTACCGTCATTTAATTACTACTTAATTTACATGTTTATAAGAATAATTTTTAAATAAATTATTTTCAAAAGATGTTTTCAAAGAAAAGTTTTTTTAAAAGGTTTTTCAAAACAAAAGGTTATCTTCCTCAGAACTTTTTTTAAAATATATTTTTATAATGTTTCCATTCCTCAAAAACAAAAACCCTTTATTGTACTCCAATTTGATTATTTTGTATTAAAAATGTAATGGCTCGGACCTCTCCGGTCCAAATGTGGAGTTGGAGGTGTTCCGGGAGGTCAAGGTGACTTATCCCCAACACTTTGCCAATTTTCCAGTTCTGTGAACAGTGTTTCCAGTTTTATGAACAGTAACAGATCGGTCTAATAGATTGGTCTCACAGATCGGTCTCACAGATCAGTCTCACAGATCGGTCTGACAGATCGGTCTCACAGATCGGTCTCACAGATCGGTCTGACATATCGGTCTCACGGATCGGTCTCACAAATCGGTCTGATAGATCGGTCTCACAGATCGGTCTGATAGATCGCTCTCACAGATCAGTCTGACAGATCCGTCTCATAGATCGGTCTGACAGATCGGTCTCATGGATCAGTCTGACAGATCGGTCTCACAGATCGATCTCACAGATTGGTCTCACAGATCGGTCTCATAGATCGGTCTGACAGATCGGTCTCACAGATCGGTCTGATAGATCGGTCTCACAGATCAGTCTAAGAGATTGGTCTCATAGATCGGTCTGACAGATCGTTCTGACAGATCAGTCTCACAGATCGGTCTCACAGATCGGTTTGACAGATTGGTTTCATGTACAGTAACTGTGGGTGAACAGTGTTCCCAGATTCCTACAGTTTTTCCCCTTTTGACGTTTCATTTGACGTAAAATACATTTAAGGCCTTATTTTAAGGGCTCTTAAGGCCATTCCAATGGCTATAAATCCTATATTAATTATTCCTATGGACGGGATTTTTTACTTGGTCAAACCACGTGGGTTAATTTGATCCGCATTTATTGGGGAATTAAGTGTGTCTTAAACTGTCGCCCCATTAGTTCTTTAAATGGGACAAGATGTCATCCTCCCTTGTTCTTCCTATTTGTTCTCAGCTACGAAATGCTAGAACCTTTCAATCATTCCCATAAGAGTCTCACAATCAAACTTTACTCCTCGGATTAGCTCCAATCTGTTTTGATGCAACCAAGCTGTGTCGGTCATTCTTCGATATAAGGTATGTTTATCATCATTCCTTCGTGGGTCATCTTCTCTTGTTCTCCTTTCCATATTAGCATGTAATCTCCATGCTTATAATGGGGTTTTCTTGGGGTTTGGTTGGTGCGGATGTACCATGGCATCCTCGGGTGGATGCAGTTGTCGCGAGAGGAGGATCGTGACCCGTTGTGTGGATAAAGAATGTGAGGAACTGTTTGAGGTAGGGGATTCATTTCTTCTCTATTTGTTTATGTGCAATCATAGAGTTAGCATGATTTATCCCTTTGGATCACAATGAAATTGACCTAAATAAATATTCGAACTGGATAAAGAAATTGTTATCGCTCGTATGTTATTGCCTCTTGCTTTGCTAGATAGTATGATATCTATGCTTGCTATTGTTTAGCTGTTTGTTCTTGATGGAAATTGGTAAATAATGTAAACCAGGATTAATTGATAATTTTTGGCTAAAGATAAAGAGGCATGAAAATGAATCTGGTTCTAGTTGTAATTTGATGTTAATCAAATTGGCAGAGTAAGCATGTTTAATTATTTGTGGTAGATTATTGATTAGGTTTCCCAAATTTGGAACCTACATTTAATAAATCTGTTAATTCAAGATGGATTAAGTAACTGGTTGGTTGATAAAAGATAACGCCTGATAGGGTTCTGAGTTACCCTCCTTCTTGTAAGGCTGAATTCCTTGTGGTTTGGATCCATGAGTTCTCATTTTGTATGAAGGCTATAATCCTTGTTAAAGGGCCAAGATCCCATTTGATGTGATGTTTGTTTTCCTTCTACTTGTGCTGTGATGTGAGCCTGGATGGCTATTGTTATATGTGAAGGCAGGGAGGCCTTGTGGTTGCGGCAGCTGATGGCACCTAGAGTGGAGAGATGCATCGATTTATGCATGTGGGTGTTGGGGAGGACACCAAGGATGATGGTATGGGATAGATGTGATGGCTGGATGTTGGTGGCTTTGTTTGGTTGTTTATCTGCTTTACTTTTCCCCACTGCTCAAGGGAGTTGGTATTACTTACCCACTATCCGAAGGAGGCGAAGACACACGGGGTATGCCATGTGCTTTCCGTGTTTAGCTTCTCGAGGGAGAATTGGTCTATGATATTTCTATAGGCGTAAAAGACTCGATGGGTAGCATATCTACTCACCGTGTTGATCCCCCTTTGTGTTTAGTAGCATAGGTTTCTTTTCTAGATTTCCTGGGAATATGGGAAAGTAATTTCTATAATGAAAGATTGATTAAATGGTGTTAACCCATGGGGTTGGAATTTGCTGGAACATAAGGATGAGGGGGTAATTTGAAAAAGTGAAAGTGGACCCTTGGTGTATGACAATGAATTTTAATGTGGTTTTGTTCATGGTTAATTAATGTGAAAATAATTAATTAACGTAAAGTGGAATTGATGAAATAGGGAATGAAGTAACCTAATGAAGTTCTTTAACTGGTTTTGTTATTATAGGATACCTAGTCTTAGAAGTGGCAGCCCAGAGTCCGAGAGACGTTAGCTGCAGTTGTGTCTAAGACTAGGTTATGCCCATAGTGTGGTTGTGAGTTATAATATATTTTGTAATTTTTGTGTTTATATACGCTACTCCACCCTGGCAGTAAGGGCAACTGACACCCTGGGGAATCTGATACTTGGGGGGGTGTTTTCCCCAACATTCTGATGGGAGGATGAATGGCTGACTACCCCCTTTGACCCCACTCTCTTCTATTGGTTGATACTTGTGTGAGAGGCACAGCGGTTAGTTACCCCATATATGTGTGTAGAGGGCTGTAATGGCTTGTGGTTATTCACACACATATATTCTAGATATAGTATCCTATGGACTACTATAGGTGTAACGTGTATAGGCTGTGATGACTTGAGGATCCTTACTCAGAGTATGGGCTATAATGGCTTGAGGTATAATACCCGACATATGATACATGTTATGCGAGCTGTGGTGGCTCCCAGAAACTACCTAGTTACTTTTGGTTGTGAGGACGGTGTGGTGCTTTGCCCAGGTGTCTGCGGGCAAGCCTTTGTGGTGCAAGAGGTGAAGATTGTGGAGCTTATCCGAAGTGTATATGGGAAAGCCTTTGGAGAGAGATGCACAGGATGTAGGTCATTGGGGAAAAGCGGAAAACCAATGGGGAAGTAGTAGCAGGGTACCCTTGATATTCTTTCTTATATGATATATTCTTGTATGCGTTACTTGGTGAGAGTAGCCATGGTGAGGGTGGGAATTTAGGATAGCTATTTAGGTGACGAGTTAGTTTCACTTTTTGTTCACTGTGATTTAGCATGCTTTCTTACTTTTGCACGAGAGGATGCGGGGAGGATCCTAATGAGTATACTGTTATACTCACCCTATGTATATATAAACTGTTTTTCAGGTCACTTAAAGCAGGTGGGAGATCAGGCTGGTTACTTCTAGCTTGTGGTTGCAGGATATGTCTGGGCTTGTAGTTTCTACTGTCTTTTACTTTCTTTTGGGTACTTGGAGTTTTTCCCTTTCGGTTGTAGTATTTTTACATGGCATTTCATATATGGACACGGGTTTCTTTTATATTTCAGTTCTAAGTTGGAGTTGATTGGTGTATGTTCTATCTCTCTCTTTCGCATGTGTTCTCTTAGAGGGTAATGTCTCCCATATGTGTGTTTATTATACCGTCGGTGCTAGTCGCCAACCCAGGGCCTACTGGAGGCGGGACTTGGGGGTCATTATCTCCCTTCTCACAAGAGAGCAACATGTCTTCAAGAGTCTGGATGGTTCACTCTGTCTGACCATCCGTTTGATGATGAAAAGCAGTGCTAAGGCATAGTTGAGAACCAAAAGCATGTTGGATACCTCTCCACACCCTGGAGGTAAAACTAGGATCTCGCTCACCAACAAACACCACTTTCTCTCCATCCGCATGAATGAAAATTACCTTCTTCCTATAGCAATCCACGATAGCCTGCACTGAATACAACCAATACATGATAAGGATGACATCATATGGTTGTATCCGTAAACATAGGAAATCTCCCCAAGGGCGGTGTTTCCCCAACACTACCTCACAGTCTCTACATAATTCAAACAAACTATCTCGACCTCCAACTGGCGTAGTCAATGCCAAGGGCACTCGAAGCCTCTCTACCTCAAGTCCCAAAGCATGGACAAGGGTAGGTGATATGAAGGAGTGTGTCTCTCCTGAATCAAACAAGACATGCACCAAGGTATAAAAAAAAGCAAAGGGTACATCAGATGACGTCTAGATCGCCTTGAGCTGGCAACGCTAGAGCATGAAGATGACCACAACCTCCTCCATAGCCTCTCTGAACCTGATGATAACCACCACCAAGGTCGCGCTCTACTCTCTGAGGATGAGGAGCGTCATGGGGACATCCTATGCTCTCTCCATCTACCCTCTGCTGATCTAAGGAGGATACCCTTGGAGTTTAATGTTGGGGATCATGTTTTTCTGAAGGTGACTCCCCGTCATGGGCAGTGAAGGTTTGTTTGTGGAAGTAATATTTCTCCCTTGTTTATTGGGCCTTTCGAGGTGTTATCTCGTGTTGGATCTGTGGCATATCATGTAGCACTTCCCCCACAGATGAGTTAGATACATAATGTTTTCCATGTATCACAACTCCATCGTTATCTTCATGATGACTCCCACATCATCGATTGGGGAGAGATCGATGTTAATGATGATGCAACCTTCGAGGAGCGACCTGTGGATATCCAAGACTAAAAGGAGAAGGTGTTGCGTGGGCGTTCTATCCTCTTAGTTCGTGTCTTGTGGTGACATGGTGGCATGGAGGAGAGTACTTGGGAACGTGAGTCACAGATGTGTGTCCAGTACCCAGAGATGTTTTAAGATGTTGTGTTGTGTTTTCTTTGATCCTTTATTTTATGTACCTTTGATGTGACGATATGCTTGAATTTTTTGGATATGGATTTTTTTTCCCTGATCTCGGATTTCATGGTTTTTTCCCAGCTTTAGAACAACTCAGGGTGGTTTTCCCCTGAGAGGTATCTTATGGGGTGGTTGTTCGGGCCCCTCTTTTCTTTAGGTTGGTTTTAAATTATCGAGGACGAGAATGTTTTGAGAGGTATCTGATGTAATTTCCCAAACCTCTCTGGTCCAAATGTGGAGTTGGAGGTGTTCTGGGAGGTCAAGGTGACTTATCCCCAACACTTTTCCAATTTTCCAGTTCTGTGAATAGTGTTTCCAGTTTTATGAACAATAACAGATCGGTCTCACAGATCGGTCTCACAGATCGGTCTGACAGATTGGTCTGACAGATCGGCCACACAGATCGGTCTGACAGATCGGTCTCACAGATCGGTCTGATAGATCAGTCTCACAGATCGGTCTGACAGATCGGTCTCACAGATCGGTCTGACAGATCGGTCTCATGGATCGGTCTAACAGATCAGTCTCACAGATCGGTCTCACAGATCGGTCTCAAAGATTGGTCTCACAGATCGGTCTCACAGATCGGTCTAACAGATCGGTCTCACAGATCGGTCTCATAGATCGGTCTGACAGATTGGTCTCACAGATCGGTCTCACAGATCGGTCTCACAGATTGATCTGACAGATCGGTTTCATGTACAGTAACGGTGGGTGAACAATGTTTCTAGATTCCTACAGTTTTTCCCCTTTTGACATTTCCTTTGACGTAAAATACATTTAAAGCCTTATTTTAAGGGCTCTTAAGGCCATTTCAAAGGCCATAAATCCTATATTAATTATTCCTATGGTCGGGATGTTTTACTTGGTCAAACCGCGTGGGTTAATGTGATCCGCATTTATTGGGGAATTAAGCGTGTCTTAAACCGTCACCCCATTAATTCTTTAAATGGTACAAGATATCATCCTCCCTTGTTCTTCCTCTTTGTTCTTAGCTATGAGACGCTATAACCTTTCAATCCTTCCCATAGGAGTTTCACAATCAAACTTTACTCCTCAGATCAGTTCCGCTCTGTTTTGATGCAACCAAGTTGTGTCGATCATTCTTTGATATAAGGTATTTTTATCATCATTACTTTTTGGGTCATATTCTATTGTTCTAATTTCCATATTATCATGTAATCTTCATGCTTCTAATGGGGTTTTCTTGGGGTTTGGTTGGTGTGTATGTACCGTGGAATCCTTGGGTGGATGCAGTTGTCGCGAGAGGAGGATTTTGACCCGTTGTGTGGATAAAGAACGTGAGGAATTGTTTGAGGTAGGGGATTCATTGCTTCTCTAGTTGTTTATGTGCAAACGTAGAGTTATCATGATTTATCCCTTTGGATCACAATGAAATTGACCTAAATAAATATTTGAACGGGATAAAGAAATTGTTATCACTCATATTTTATTGCCTCTTTCTTTTCTAGATAGTGTGATATCTATGCTTTCTATTGTTTAGCTATTTGTTTTTGATGGAAATCGGTAAAGAACGTAAATCGAGATTAATTGATAATTTTTGGCTAAAGATAAAGAGGTATGAAAATGAATCTGGTTATAGTTTTAATTTCATGTTAATCAAATTGGCACAGTAAGGATGTTTAATTATTTGTGGTATTTTATTGATTAGGTTTCCCGAATTTGGAACCTACGTTTAATAAATTTGTTAATTCGAGATGGATTAAATAACTGGTTGGTTGATAAAAGATAAGGCTTGATAGGGTTCTGAGTTACCCTCTTTCTTGTAAGGCCGAATTCCTTGTGGTTTGGATCCATGAGTGCTCATTTTGTATGAAGGCTAGAAGCCTTGTTAAAGGTCCAAGAGCCCATTTGATGTGATTTTTATTTTCCTACTGCTTGTGCTATGATGTGAGCCTGGATGGCTGTTGTGATATGTGAAGGCAGGGAGGCCTTGTGGTTGTGGCAGCGGATGGCGCCTAGAGTGGCGAGATGCATCGATTTATATATGTGGGTGTCGGGGAGGACACCAAGGATGATGGTATGAGATGGATGTGATGTCTGGATGTTGGTGGTTTTGTTTGGTTGTTTATTTTCTTTACTTTTCCCCACTGCTCAAAGTAGCTGGTCTTGCTTACCCACCTTACGAAGGAGGCAAAGACACGTGGGGTATGCCACGTGCTTTCCGTATTTAGCTTCTCAAGGGAGAATGGGTATATGCTATTTCTAAAGGCGGCAAAGACTCGACGGGTAGCATATCTACTCACCGTGTTGAGCCCCCTTTGTGTTTAGTAGCATAGGTTTCTTTTCTAGAATGCCTAGGAATATTGGAAAGTAATTTTTGTAATGAAAGATTGATTAAATGGTGTTAACCCATGGGGTTGGAATTTGCTGGAATATAATGATGAGGTGGTAATTTAAAAAAGTGAAAGTGGACACTTGATGTATGCCAATGAAGTTTAATGTGGTTTTGTTCATGGTTATTTAATGTGCAAAGAATTAATTAATGAAAAGTGGAATTGATGAAACAGGTAATGAAGTAACCTAATTAAGTTCTTTAACTGGTTGTGTGATTATAGGATACCTAGTCTTAGAAGTGGCAGCCTGAAGTCTGAGAGACCTTAGCTGCAGTTGTGTCTAAGACTAGGTTATTCCCATAGTGTGGTTGTGAGTTATAATATATTTTGTACTTTTTGTGTTTCTATACACTACTCCACCCTAGTAGTAAGGGAAACTGACACCCTGGTGATTCTGAGCCCTGGGGGTGTTTTCCCCAACATTCTAATGGGATGATGAATGGTCGACTACCCCCTTTGACCCCGCTCTCTTCTCTTGGTAGATACTTGTTCCATGAGGCACAGCGGTTAGTTACCCCATATATGTGTGTAGAGGGCGGTAATATCTTGTGGTTATTTACACACATATATTCTGGATATAGTATCCTATGGACTACTATAGGTGTAACGTGTATAGGCTGTGATGGCTTGAGGATCCTTACTCGGAGTATGGGATGTAATGGCTTGAGGTATAATACCTGACGTATGATACACGTTATGCGAGCTGTGGTGTCTCTCGGAAACTACCTGGTTACTTTTGGTTGTGAGGACGGTGTGGTGCTTCGCCCAGGTGTCTGCGGGCAAGCCTTTGTGGTGAAAGAGGTGTAGATTGTGGAGATTAGCCCAAGTGTATACGGGCAATCCTTTGGAGAGATATTCACAGGACGTAGGTCATTGGGGCAAAGCGGCAAACCAGTGGGGAAGTAGTAGTGGGGTACCCTTGATATTCTTTCTTATATGATATATTCTTGTATGCGTTACTTGGTGGGAGTATCCATGGTGAGGTTGGGAATTTAGAATACATGTTTAGGTGACGAGTTAGTTTCACTTGTTGTTCACTGTGCTTTAGCATTCTTTCTTACTTTTTCATGAGAGGCTTCAGGGAGGATCCTACTGAGTATACTGTTATACTCACCCTACATATATATAAACTGTTTTTCAGGTCACTTGGACCAGGTGAGAGATCAGGCTGGTTACTTCTAGTTTGTGGTTGCAGGAGCTGTTCGGGCGTGTAGTTGCTGTTGTATTTTCCTTTCTTTTGGGTACTTGTAGTTTTTTCCTTTCAGTTGTAGTACTTTTGCATGGAATTTCATATATGGACATGGGTTTCTTTTATATTTCAGTTCTGAGTTGGAGATGATTGGTTTATGTTCTATCTCTCTCTTTCTCATGTGTTCTCTTAGAGGGTAATGCCTCCCATCTGTGTGTTTATTATACCTTCGGTGCTAGTCGCCAACCCGGGGCCTACTAGAGGCGGGACTCGGGGTTCATTATCTCCCTTCTCACAAGAGAGCAACATGTATTCAAGAGTCTAGATGTTTCGCTATGTCTGCCCATACGTTTGAGGATTAAAAGCAGTGCTAAGGCATAGTTGAGAACAAAAATCATGTTGGAGACCTCTCCACACCCTGTAGGTACAACGAGGATCTTTCTCACCAACAAACACCACTTTCTCTCCATCTGCATCAATGAAAACGACTTTCTTCCTATAGAAATCCACGATAGCCTGCACCGACTACAACCAATCCAAGCCGAGGATGACATCATATGGTTGTATCCGTAAACATAGGAAATCTCCCCAAGAGCGGTGTTTCCCCAACACTATCTCATAGTATCTACATACTTCAAACAAACTATCTCAACCTCCAATTGGTGTAGTCAACGCCAAGGGAACTGGAAGCCTCTCTACCTCAAGTCCCAAAGCTTGGACAAGGGTAGGTGATATGAAGGAGTGCGTCGCTCCTAAATCAAACAAGGTATACACCAAGGTAGAAACCAAGAAAAGGGTACCTCAGACGACGTCTGGCTCGCCTAGATCTGGCAACGCTAGAGCATGAAGCTGAACACGACCTCCTCTACGGCCTCTTTGACCCTAATGATGACCACCACCACGGCTGCGCTCTGCTCTCTGAGGATGAGGAGCGTCATGGGGTTTTCCTCTGCCCGCCCCATCTACCCTCTGCTGATCTAAGGAGGATACCCTTGGAGTTTAATGTTGGGGATCATGTGTTTCTGAAGGTGACTCTCCATCGTGGACAGCGAAGGTTTGGTCATGGAAGTAAGCTTTCTCCCTGGTTTGTTGGGCCTTTCGATGTTTTATCTCGTGTTGGAGCTGTGGCGTATCAAGTAGCACTTCCCCCACAGATGAGTCGGATACATGATGTTTTCCATGTATCACAACTCTGTCGTTATCTTCATGATGACTCCCACATCATCGATTGAGGAGAGATCGATGTTGATGATGATGCAAACTTCAAGGAGTGACCTGTGGAGATCCAAGACCGAAAGTAGAAGGTGTTGCGTGGGAGTTCTATCCCCTTAGTTCGTGTCTTGTGGCGACACGGTGGCATGGAGGAGAGTACTTGGGAACGTGAGTCACAGATGCGTGTCCAGTACCTAGAGCTGTTTTATGATATTATGTTGTGTTTTCTTTGATCCTTTATTTTATGTACCTTTGATGTGACGATATGATTGAATTGTTTGGATATGGATTTTTTTTTCCTTGCTCTCAGATGTCATGGTTTTGTCCTAGCTTTAGAACAACTCAGGGTGGTTTTCCCCTGAGAGGTATCTTACAGGGGGTGGTTGTTCGAACCCCTCTTTTCTTTAGGCTAGTTTTAAATTCTAGAGGATGAGAATGTTTTGAGAGGTATCTGATGTAATGTCCCGGACCTCTCCGGTCCAAATGTGGAGTTGGAGGTGTTCCGGGAGGTTAAGGTGACTTATCCCCAACACTTTTCCAATTTTCTGGTTATGTGAACAGTGTTACCAGTTTTATGAACAGTAACAGATCGGTCTGATAGATCAGTCTCACGGATCGGTCTGACAGATCAGTCTGACAGATCGGTCTCACAGATCGGTCTGACAGATCAGTCTCACAGATCGGTCTGAAAGATCGGTCTCACAGATCGGTCTGACAGATTGGTCTCACAGATCGGTCTGACAGATTGGTCTTACAGATCGGTCTGACAGATCAGTCTCATAGATCAGTCTCACAGATCGGTCTGATAGATTGGTTTCATGTACAGTAACGGTGGGTGAACAGTGTTTCTAGATTCCTACAGTTTTTCCCCTTTTGACGTTTCCTTTGACGTAAAATACATTTAAAGACTTGTTTTAAGGGATCTTAAGGCCGTTTCAAAGGCCATAAATCCTATATTAATTATTCCTATAACTGGGATGTTTTACTTAGTCAAACCAAGTGGGTTAATGCGATCCGCATTTATTGGGGAATTAAGCATGTCTTAAATCGTCACCCCATTAATTCTTTAAATGGGACAAGATATCATCCTCCCTTGTTCTTCCTCTTTGTTCTCGGCTATGAGACGCTAGAACCTTTCAATCCTTTCCATAGTAGTTTCACAATCAAACTTTACTCCTCGGATCAGTTTCGCTCTGTTTTGATACAACCAAGTTGTATTGATCATTCTTCGATATAAGGTATGTTTATCATCATTCATTAATGGTTCACCTTCTCTTGTTCTCCTTTCCATATTAGCATGTAATCTCCATGATTCTAATGGGGTTTTCTTGGGGTTTGGTTGGTGCAGACGTACCGTGGAATCCTCGGGTGGATGCAGTTGTCGCGAGAGGAGGATCGTGACCCGTTGTGTGGATAAAGAACATGAGGAACTGTTTGAGGTAGGGGATTCATTGCTTCTCTAGTTGTTTATGTGAAATTGTATAGTTAGCATGATTTATCCATTTGGATCATAATGAAATTGACCTAAATAAATATTTGAACTAGATAAATTAATTGTTATCGCTCATATGTTATTGACTCTTTCTTTTCTAGATAGTGTGATATCTATGCTTGCTATTTTTTATCTATTTTTTCTTGATGGAAATTGGTAAAGAACGTAAACTGGGATTAATTGATAATTTTTGGCTAAAGATAAAGAGGCATGAAAATGAATCTGGTTCTAGTTGCAATTTGATTTTAATCAAATTGGCACAGTAAGCATGTTTAATTATTTGTGGTAGCTTATTGATTAGGTTTCTTGAATTTGGAACCTACGTTTAATAAATATGTTAATTCGAGATGGATTAAATAACTGGTTGGTTGATAAAAGATAACGCCTGATAGGGTTCTGAGTTACCCTCTTGATTGTAAGGCCGAATTCCTTGTGGCTTGGAGCCATGATTGATCATTTTGTATGAAGGCTAGAAGCCTTGTTAAAGGGCCAAGAGCTCATTTGATATGATGTTTGTTTTCCTGCTTCTTGTGTTGTGATGTGAGCTTGGATGGCTATTGTGATATATGAAGGCAGGGAGGCCTTGTGGTTGTGGCAGCGGATGGCGCTTAGAGTGGCGAGATGCATCAGTTTATGCAAGTGGGTGTCGGGGAGGACACCAAGGATGATGGTATGGGATGGATGTGATGGATGGATGTTTGTGGTTTTGTTTGGTTGTTTATCTGCTTTACTTTCCCCCACTGGTCAAGGCAGCTGGTCTTGCTTACCCACCTTCCGAAGGAGGTGAAGACACGTGGGGTATGCCATGTGCTTTCCGTGTTTAGCTTCTAGAGGTAGAATGGGTCTATGCTCTTTCTATAGGCGGCAAAGACTCTAAGGGTAGCATATCTACTCACCGTTTTGAGCCCCCTTTGTGTTTAGTAGCATATGTTAATTTTCTAGAATGCCTGGGAATATGGGAAAGTAATTTCTATAAATAAATATTGATTAAATGGTGTTATCCCATGGGATTGGAATTTTCTGGAACATAACGATGAGGTGGTAATTTGAAAAAGTGAAAGTGGACCCTTGGTGTATGCCAATGAAGTTTAATGTGGTTTTGTTCATGTTTAATTAATGTGCAAAGAATTAATTAACATAAAGTGGAATTGATGAAACAGGGAATGAAGTAACCTAATGATCTTCTTTAACTGGTTGTGTGCTTATAAGATACCTAGTCTTAGAAGTGGCAGCCTGGAGTCCGAGAGACGTTAGCTGCAATTGTGTCTAAGACTAGGTTATTCCCATAGTGTGGTTGTGAGTTATAATATATTTTGTAATTTTTGTGTTTCTATACGCTACTCCACCTTGGCAGTAAGGGAAACTGACACCCCGGGGATTCTGAGCCCTGGGGGGTGTTTTCCCCCAACATTCTGATGGGAGGATGAATGGATGACTACCCCCTTTGACCCCGCTCTCTTCTCTTGGTAGATACTTGTGCCATGAGGAACAGTAGTTAGTTACCCCATATATGTGTATAGAGGGATGTAATGGCTTGTGGTTATTCATACACATATATTTTGGATATAGTATCCTATGGACTACTATAGGTGTAACGTGTATAGGCTGTGATGGCTTGAGGATCCTTACTCAGAGTATGGGTTGTAATGTATTGAGGTATAATACCCGACGTATGATACACGTTATGCGATCTGTGGTGGCTCCCAGAAACTACCTAGTTACTTTTGGTTGTGAGGACGGTGTGCTGCTTCACCTAGGTGTCTGCGGGCAAGCCTTTGTGGTGAAAGAGGTGCATATTTTGGAGCTTAGCCCAAGTGTATACGGGCAAGCCTTTGGAGAGAGATGCATAGGACGTAGGTCGTTGGGGAAAAGTATCAAACCAGTGGGGAAGTAGTAGCGGGGTACCCTTGATATTCATTCTTATATGATATATTCTTGTATGTGTTACTTGGTGAGAGTATTCATGGTGAGGTTGGGAATTTAGTATACCTGTTTAGGGGACGAGTTAGTTTCACTTGTTGTTCATTATTATTTAGCATGCTTTCTTACTTTTGCATGAGAGTCTTCGGGGAGGATCCTACTGAGTATACTGTTATAATCGCCCTACGTATATATAAACTGTTTTTCAGGTCACTTGGAGCAGGTGGGAGATCAGGCTGGTTACTTCTAGCTTGTGGTTGTAGGAGCTGTTCAGGCTTGTAGTTATTGCTGTCTTTTCTTTTCTTTTGGGTACTTGTAGTTTTTCCCTTTCAGTTGTAGTACTTTTTCATGGCATTTCATATATGGATATGGGTTTCTTTTATATTTCAGTTCTGAGTTGGATTTGATTGGTGTCTATCTTATCTCTCTCTTCCGCATGTGTTCTCTTAGAGGGTAATGCCTCCCATTTGTGTGTTACTATACCCTCGGTGCTAGTCGCCAACCCGGGGCCTACTGGAGGTGGGACTCAGGGGTCATTATCTACCTTTTCACATTGCTGGCCCAGGAGGGGTACACTTTGTGGGGAGGGGGTCGTGACAGAAAACATCCTTAATATTCTTATGGATGGATTGTGGTTGATTTTTCTAGGATATTTTCACATTCACTTCCTTGATTCCTTTTAGTCCCCTTGAAATATTCATGTTCCTATGATCATTAAAAATTGAATTCCCCTGAAATATCATTATCATTTTTCATGGATGTGATTATTACCAAAACCATATACCATTTTTCATACAATGTTTAAAATAAAATCTATTTTATTATTTAGGTAAATATTGATAAATATTCATACACTATTCAATACAAATATTTGGTAAGGCGTGTTGTTTATTCGATCTGAGGAATGTTTTGGACATGCAATAAATGGGTTGGGGATAGTATATGTAAAGACTTAAGAATTGGGGACCGATTAATGAAATCCCCTTGATGCATCGATGGCCTTAGGGGATGAATTAGTTATGAAAATTGGAATAGGTAAACTGTATCTTAATGGTAATGGTTCCATGTACCTAGGAAACATGGCATCCAATAATTAAGTGTTTCCCATATTTAGGATTAGTTATTATTCATCCATGAGATTTTGTGTCGACATATCAAAGGATACATTTCATTTTTATTTGATTGATTAAATGGAATGTGTTTCAGTTTCTTACCTTTCCATATTGATTTTTCCTTATAAAGTTACATTAATGGAGTGTGTGTTTATTTTTTACATTTCCATATTTTTTTATGCACTTCCTTCTCAGTTTTTTGATTATATGGTATGTTTATTCTATTACTTACCATTAGATAATAATTATTCTCATTGATTCACTATTGATTCCTCAATACTTTAACCTTACTAAGAATTTGAGCTTACCAATATGATGTTTCTTTCCCCATGAATCCATGAAGTGTACTATAAAAATATAAAGAGATTTAATAGATGAAATAAATTTATCCTTGAAGTTATTTATTTATTTAGAAGAAAATATTTGTGTTTTAATTAGTGTATTAATTTATAATACAAGAATCATTTATGTATCTAGTTTAACAAGAATACTAAACTATTTGGTCCTTCAGGATTTGATTCCTTGTAATCATGCCAATGTATTTATTAGCAGACATTGGCTCTAGGATTTCTAGGGTTGGGTCACTATAGATGTTATCAGAGGAATTTTAGTAGCAACCTTGGGAACTAGATTTATGAAAACATAGGTTAGAGAACATGGCCCTAAGGTTGAATTTAAGTTAAATTATATAAGAAAACATTATAATTTTATCAAGTTAGAGACTATATGGGTCTTCCTATAAATATATCCCTGTATAGATACTACAAGTGGATGTGGTTTTGGAATAGATGTACCTAGGAGTAATGAATCTAACAAGGTATTCTGAACTAGACTAGGGGTAACTTGGTAAATGACAATGGGTCTTACTATGTAGCTGGTTTGACAATCTTAGGGGATATAATCAGGATAATTTGCATCATCTTTACAAACCATTATGAAGGATTTGAAAATATGATTAAAATAAATAACTTAGGTTAAACCTAAGGTGTTTTAGATTAAAGATCATGTGACATGATTTAGAAATCCTAGAAATGATATTATGGATAAACATTATACTAAGGAAAGGATTATGATATAATAAAATGAATTAAGTTTTTATGTATTAGGGTTATAATGAAATACTTTTTTAAAATTATATTTAGTGATTAAACTTATTCCATTGATGTCCATCATATTTATTTGAGAAATTATATTAATATGGTTTTATAAAAGGAAAACCCATATACTGGGTGACAACCAATCAAATCTGGAAAGGCTATGGATCTTGAACCCATGACCGAATAATGATAAGGGTTTCATACCAACCACTAACCTATGCAATATCCCAGTTAATTTTCATTCTTTTAGTTAAACAATTTGAAAAATAAATTTTAATAATGAACCGGTAACATCATTTTTGAGGATTAGATATTAATATATTTACCATATTTTTTGGAAGATAGATAGTGGAAAATAATTATACTTGTCACTCTTTTATGGGCCTTATGATCCATTAAAAATATCTTTTAGTTATTAAGAAAAATTTAACATTATTGTTAGTTAATTTCTGATATTAAAGAGATAAATTAGAATTTTATCAAAGAAAAACCAAAAGTTAGGATTGTTCATAAAAATTGAAACATGTCATGTATGAATATTTAGTTATATTGTTGGTCTGTAAATTAATTACCCAACATTAGGAAAATGACTTAGAAACAAAAAATTTTCCTGATACATTAATTTATACTGAACTGATGGCCTTCTAAATCATCACAAATTTATGGCTTTGATGACCTCAACATTATATTTATCATTCATTTATTTGTGATTTATAACCACATTAACTCCCTATAACTTTTTATGGTTTTCCTCAAATTAAGTATTTTCACTTTCCACCGATGTCCTCCTACATAGAGACCTAGTTACATGGTAGTCCATGTGACCTTTGTACTTTTCATTCTCTCTTTTCTAGAGAATGTTTTATGAACCCTTCTCATGATGTGTGACTTAAAAATAAGAAAAAAATAAAATATATCATCCATATCATGTTTAAATTGTGAGGACACAATTTAATTAAGGTGGGTAGAATATAACACCATGAAATTTGGAATTACAACTTTGTATTGGATATCATGGATGACACGTAACACCAAGCATGTAAGGGAATATAATATCCAAATAATCTATAATATATTTACTATTTTAAATATATTCAATATATGATATAGCTTGTAATGAATGAAACATAAAGTTATCTTTCATTAAACGTAAGAGATACCCTCCTTGATAGCATGTATTAATCGTAATAGATGCCTTCATCGATAACTTCAGTTACCCACATGAGTGAGTTTCACCAAATAAAAATGCATTGATAAAATATTATTATATAACCAAGTCATTTTTTTAGAAGTTATGAATAATAATACATAACCTAAGAATGTTTATGGTTTATATAAATATAAAATGAATTCATGGGTTACCAATTAACGAGAAACAAAAATAAGAACCAATTGTATATAAGAATAAATATTTTTAATTTTATGCTTCAAGGAGTTTTTCCTTAATAAACATAATTAATTACAATTAGATATTTATTTTTAATTAAATATAGATGTTATATATTCAATAAAAAAATTATATAATCCTCTATTATGTTTGACATTCATAATATAAGAAGAAACGTTATTTTACACATTAAAACATAAATTTTTATAAAGGAAATTTTAGCACCTTTTAGTAGATAACCCATTTTAAATATTAATTTTGAAACTTAAATTTATTTAATATATCAAAATAAACTTTATCTTTAAAATCTAAAAATAAGAATTATGTTACTATTTATTTTTTATATTTTTCTGAAACATTTCATTTTTTAACGAATAGTTAAAAATACTTAAATTTTCTCAAAACTACTTTTTAGTATAATTTATTTATAAGGTTAAATTATATTTTAAATTGGTTTTAAAGTTAAATTAGATAGTATTTTTATCATTTAATCCTATATAGGTCATTAAAATCAATTTCAGTTCAAATTGAACATACAAACATATCAAACATTTTTATGTGTTTACCATAAAAACCTGAGTTGTTGTCCAGTTTACGGGATTAAATTTAAATTAATTTCTGCCGATTTTTTTATTTGAATTTGAATAAATATAATACATATTTTGAATTATAATAATTTATATTGTATAATAAGGTCAACATATTTTTTGACCAAAAATATTATCGAATTTGATTAAAAGTATTTACAATTATTAAGGAAAACTTAAGCTTAATAAAGGACTAAACCTTTACCTTTGGGTCCCAAATGACATAGAAACTTAAAAAACCATTATATGGACATAATTAGGCCTTTAACATTCCATTATTTATTTATTTTTATCTTTGATTTCTTTTTTAGGTAAAAACCAGGGTACACCTAACTGTTTTTCAAAAATACCAGGTGAGTCCTTTTCCTTCATTATAAAATGCAACCACCTCTCCCTATTCCTAACACATCTCAAACCACTTAGGATCAAACATGATATTACCATATACTCTCCCAAAATCCCTACCCTAATCCTAGAAACCCCATCTTGGGTATAAATATTTCCAAAGAACCTTTTGGTTTAAACCAAAAGGAGTTACCCGATTAAGAGGTAACATCTTTCCTTAAGATTTTCAGTTTTATTTCAATCATCAAATGCATCATCTATTATTATTATATTACAATATAAAAACATCAGTATCATAAATATAATAATATTTATTTATTCTAAGGATTCAAAAAAAATTACACACACTTCAATCTAATGGGTAGTGATCATACTGTTTCTGTGTATAGCAAACTGTTGCCTCGTGAAATGATGATTTATCATTTTTCTTTTACCAAATATCATAGGGGACATTATGATGAAAACTTAGTTTTTATATATTATATATGATATTTATAAAGTATTTAGATTATTTAATTCTATTAAAACATGTATCTTTATACTTTACATTTTATATAAAAATCATAACATCATTTTAGGAAGTATAGACTACAGCACCCTCAAAGCGATGTGATACATTCACACGATCGATAGAATGTAGAAATATTGATTATAATTAAAAATATGAGACATAAAAAACATATATATTATATTAATTAAAAAATTACATTTATGGATATATATATATATATATATATATGTATATGACATTCATTATTACCCTTTCACACATGTAAAAAAGTGATAACGTCGTTCGTGGATGATTGGACAACTGCCTCCTCGACATGATGTGATTCATTTTACATCACAAGAATTATATATAAATGTATGTTTGATTAAATAATATTTTATTTCTCATATAATTATATATCTATAATGATATAATGATAATTACCTTCTTTCCTTAATGATCATTGAAAAATGAGAATGTTACTCATGCGTACGTACAACTTACCATCTCCATGATCGTAACATTGATTCATTTTTCATAAAAATATTTAATGATTTTTTTTAATTATAATTGATCTATCAATATGATAATTATTTTCTTAACCATATTTTACATATCAAAGTTGTTTTTGACACTTAAAATTAATTTCGTAAAATCCACTGATGTAAACACAATTGTTTAAGTAGTTTTATTCAAAATGGAAATAAGTGAAATAAATTAATGATAAACAATAAAATGGTTATGATGTAATTAGAAAATTAACATATGTTTATTATAAATTATTTTAATGTAAATTCATTCAAAAGGAAAATCAAGGTAAGAGATTTTAATCTCACTTTTTTCTTCTCTGAGAAAAATGACATATTCAGTAAATACTTATTTTTTGTGGTGTATATACTAGAAATTTTTAGATATTATGTATTGAATTCTATTATATTCATGGTATTAAAAAATTATATTTAATATGATTACTTAATGAGGTTTATTACTTATAATGTTTCAAAGTTATTAGAGATACTTTGGAATGATAACAAATTATTCTCTTCAATAATAAAATTAATCATCATTCAATGGTATTTCAATTTGAGGAAATTATATGAACATTGTTAAATAAAATATGTTTTTCCACTACTATGGTTATTCATGATGTTTTTCATGAATTAGTGCCATTTTTATGCTCTTTGGTACTCAAAATATTGTATAAAATGTTTTTCAGAAAACCCAAAATTTGTTTTTCTCTATAGTCAGAGAACATGTTTTCTTCTAAAACCCATTTTTATTAAAAAATTACCAAAAATGTTTTTAAAATGATTTGGGAAATTCATTTTTACTATTTTTTATCAATTACTAATGTTTTAAAAGGAATTTTCTTATCGCTTTCTGATCAAGGAATTTTCTAACCTTTAACCAGGAAAAATGAATGTTCTTTTTACCTTATATATCTTGTATGGATTTACCCACCATCATTTCTTTGAAGATAAATTTTCATATTTAAGAGGTTACATTAAAAAAAATATTTTCAAATTTTATTTACAAAGAAATGGTTTTTCAAAAAAATCATAATAAAAGGATATCTTCATCCAGAATGTTTTTAACATATCATACTATAATGTTTACGTTCATCAATGACAACAACCCTTTATTTTAATCCACATGGGTTATTTTGTATTTAAAACATCCTTAATCTTCTTATGAATGAATTATGATTGATTTTTCTATGTATAGTGTTCACATTCAATTCTTTGATTCTTTTTAGTCCCCTCCAAGAATCCAATTTCCTATGATCTTTTGACATTAAATTTTCCCTAAATATCCATATCATATTTCATGGATATGATTATTTCTTGAAGCATATAAAAATTTTCATATGTTGTTTACAATAAATTTCATATGATTATTTGCGGAAATATTTATAAATTTTTATACTTTATTCAATACGAATATTTGATAAGACATATAGTTTATTCGATATGATAAATGTTTTTGACATAAAATACTTAGGTTGGGGATCCTTTAATGAAATACCTATAGGTTGGGGACCAGTTAATGAAATCCCCTTGATGCATCAGTAGTCTCATGGAATTAATTAGTTGTGAAAATTAGAAAAGGTAAACTATCACTTAACGATAATGGTTCCATGTACCTAGGAAACATGAAGTCCAATAATTAATCATTTCCCTCATTTAGTTTCTACTATTATTCATCCATGATATTTTGTGTAAAAATATCTATGGATAAATTTCATTTTTAGTTCTTTGATTAATTGGAATGTGTTTTGGTTTCATACCTTTCCATGTTGATTTTTTCATATCTTTCTATTTTAATGTAATGTGTTTTCAATTATTACCTTTCCAAATTCGTTTATTTATTTCCTTCTTAGTTTTTTGATTATATGGTTTGCGTGTTAAATTATTTACCGTGCCATAATTATCGTTCTCATTGATTAATTATTTCTTCTTCTATACTTTATACTTTATGATTATTTTAGATCACCCTTATTATGTTTTATTCCATAGGGATCTATGATGCCTATTATGATAGATATGCAAGGATTTACTAGATGGAATAAAATTATCCTTGAAGTTATTTATTTATTTAGAAGAAAAAAATTGATTTTAATTAGTGTATTAATTTATAATATATGACACATTTATGTATCTAGTTTACCAAGAATAACAAACTCTTCAGTCCTTTGGGATTTGATTCGTTATAATCATGCCAATGTATTTAGTAACAGATACTAACTCTGGGCTTTCTGGGGATCAGTCACTACACTATATAATTCAATGTTGGTGATATTTGAAATCAAACTCCCAATCATGAACTCGATTCTAGATCACCTCAAGTAGTGTTTTCAAATCTCATTGTTTGAGAAAGTTAATAATTTTTTCATGGAATCTTGCATATAAATGTTTCATACGATCTGGAATGGTAAGAACAAAATCATGAATAAGCATGTTCATTTTAATCTTGATATTTCCATCACCAAAATCAATTTTTTCAGAATGATAACACTCTTCATCAGGGTTATAGTAGTAGTTATGTCTGTGATCTCTCTGTGATGATATTTCATAAAATTGAATGTAATTTTAGACAACCTTATTACACCTTTGATGTTTTATGGAATTCACCATTTTTAGTTTGGATAAAATGAAAATTTGATTGAGCCTCTAGAGTAAATCCATGCCTTGCGGGCCATAGGCATGTATTTAGACACCATTCTCGTGATATCCTTCATCATCTCTATAGATCTTGTGGTTATTCCTATACTTTAGATGCTGAAATGGTTGGTCTGATTAAAGAGGTAGACATGGAAAAGAAACTGGGCTAGAACAACAAGTGGTTTGAGTGTGACTCATCCACAATAGTGCATGCTATTAGAATATGTAACATTCATCTCTCATAGAGAGTGACTACAAAATGAATCAAATACCTTGACATGCTCTCCCCATTTAATTACTTCCTTGCTCAGGTTTATCATGAAGATAACTTGATTGCTAATGGTCTCACAAACAAAGGGATGAATTGTTATGATTTATCACTCTCCAACACGTTTCCTGAGGATTTATTTCAACTTTTCCTAAAGGATAAATGTCAACTGAATTTTTTTAGACTGATGAAATTTTTTTATCTATTTATGGTGGTTTTTTTCTCCAGGCAAGACCTCATTTTTCTCAAAAAAAACCTTTTTATATCAAAATTAAATATTATATTGATTCCAATGAAATTAATTACAGTAATAAAGATATAATTTAACCAATATTACTTTAAAAAAATCTTTAAATAATTTTTAAGTTTCAAAATTTTATAAAATAAATTACAATTCTTAATAAAAATCAGAATGATTCACTATTAATAAAAAAATTTAACTTCTTTGAAAATTATAAAAAATTAGCCCTATGATAATTTTGAAATTATTATTTCAAAAATGTATTTAATTATTTTCAAATAAATTTTCTTTTTTTCTTAATTATAATAAGTGTGAAAAATGTTCCAAAACTATTTTTTAGAAAAATATAATTTTTAAGTGTAAAATTAGATTTATTCTTATAACATATAAAGAAAACATAAAAGATGAATGTTAGAAATTTGATCAAATAGATAATATATATATTTCATTAAAATCATTCTCCATTATATGTTTTTTTAATTTATTGAGATAAAATTCCTATGTGTGCATAAAAAGGTTTTTCAGAAAATGGTTTCCTTTGTTTTAAAATGGTTTTCATTTTCATTTATAATTAATTGGTCACTAAAGAATTCATTATATATACATGTTTAAACCATATATTTTCATAATTTTTCTAATCCTATACATACACTCCATTAAAATTACTAGGTGATAACTATCATATTAAATGATAATATTTTAATAGTATGACATGTTTCTTTAAAACATGATGTTTCATGTAAAATAATCTAAAATAAATATTGTGTGTAATGAAAACTATCAAAAAAATAAATTTGGTCAGAAAATATATTTCATAAATTCTTTAGGTGATAAATTCAACCTCCATTAAATAAATTGGATCCTCACAATTTGAACATGTTCTCAGTAATCAAGGATTTAATATTTGAAAATCTATTTTTTTGAAACCCACATAGTAAAAAGGGTTAATAAATATTACTCTTGAAAAGGGAGAATGGTATGCATGAATTTCATATAAAATGGAATATAACTAGGTTTCCATATAGTATAACATCTTTGAGGAGTTAAAAAATGGGTATATAAAAGAAAAATAACACCCAAATATTGATGGAGAGTCATATAGAACTTGGTCAGGAGAAATTTAATGACCACAAAGACACAAATATTTGATCGGTGAAAAGATAATTCAGTCATAGGAAATAAAAGTAAATGTCAAACATTATATTTCAATATATGTTTCATTAATATAAATTTTTTTTAGAAGATTATACAGATATTTGATTTCATTCCATTTCATAAGAACAATCTCATCCTTTAGTTGTGCTTTGATGAACCTCCATTTCATCTCTTACTATAAGAAATGATGGTGAATTTTTCTTGTAAAAATAACTAGTGGCTCATAAGATCCATAAAATATTTATATTTCATTCCTTCATTATCTATTTATTATAAAAAATTTAATTTTCATTAAATATTATCTAATATAATCCAAATTTCACTGTAATCTATTATATGAATAGCTAACCTTAAGGCTCCTCCATGTCTGACCAAAATTAAAATCCAAAAATTTTGAAATAATGTCACTAGACTTCTAAAATAAACATATCATTAATTCCCCAATCAAGATGAAGTAACTCTTAATGTCACACACCAAATATTTAAATACATTGATCATATATTCTCCTAAAACATGATAATATCCTGAATTGCCATAAAACTATAATAAAAATATATATACTACCACATTCCTTGAATAAAACCACATATTATTGAATAAATTCCATAAATCAATTAATGTTCTAAACTCCATAAATGATAACATAAAAAAATTTCCACAAATCATTAATCAGTTCCAAGTTCTTCAATACTATCCAAATTACTTTATTCGTATCCATCATATCTTTATCCAAACATCATTATCTCAACTTTATGAACATATTAAGGGTTATCATCCCTTAATCATGTGTTTTCTATAAAATATCACATTTCCATTAAATCATTTCTCTAGTTCATCATTATAATTCATAATATTCATGAAAATCCATAATGAAAAACATATAATGAGAAATCCTTATAGATTTTAAAATTCTATAATTCTAATACATAAACACTTTAATCGTTTACCTCCATTCTTAGACTATTCACTAATATTCATCACCTTATTTCTTAATAAATCATTCCTAAAATATCAAATATTAATCATGTCTTAACATTAATTAACTTCAATTAAATCATACTTATCACATTTAAAATAAATAATACTATTGTAGCATCCCACACCTTTCATATGTTGTGTGTCACCTCGATATTATCATCAATATAACCATTACTCATACCACCTGTCTGATTCACTTCACAAGAATTCCCTATAAGACATTGATTTACATAATTCCCTTACCTACTATATTTAAAACATTCAATAGTTGATGATACATTTGGGAGGCATTATTCTCATCCATTGCATTAACTGTATATTTCATTTTTACTCAGCAAATACTTTCTTTTGGTCCTTATTTTTCATACTTGTAATATATTCCAATTCCTATGAGACAATCACTTGGGTGATTATTACCTCATTATTGACATATAGGAAACAAAATATCATTTCCTTATGGTCTCCACCACCTAGTGTCATAGTTAAATCTATCCTTCTCTTCTTCAGTGAGTCTAAGAGTGTGTTGATGTGAATGTTGTTAATCATATGTCATAGTAACTGATTAGGAGAAATCAAAATTTCCATTAATCTAATAATCATCCCATTTGGTTTCTAATCGACACATTGTATATAACATTCAATGTTATACCTATTCCATATGGTTCAAAAAAATGTATTGAACCAGAAAGAATAGTGTGGGAAACATTAATCACAGTGGGAAAGAACATAATCATGAAAAAATACTTATAGTATTTATAAATCATGAAACATTCTTTTCAATCTATGAAACCATGGGATTATCCTTGGTCATTCATGGTTATTATTAATATAATTAATTATGTTTCATAAAGATTTTATCAATTTCCAAAGAATATCCCTTGGTAGTGTCAAACCAGGTGTCTAGTAAGCCCATTTTTGTACATCAGGTGATGATTGATTCCATCTCAGTGCACAATTTTCTGATTTATTACTCAAAGGTGTATATATTCCTAATCCACATATAGTTGAAGTATCTATGTAGGGATGTGATTTTATAGAGAAAAATCACTATATCCTTTACAAAAATTCAAGAATATTTTCTTATACTTGGACTCATCCTTTAGCTTATTGATAGACATATCACTAGACATATCCATAGAAATATACATTGGGATATCCCTAATATTTTCTCAACCTAGTTTTTAAAGGTTATCTAATCGTATCATTTTATACCAAATAGAATGACACAATATTCCAATATATATTTTATATTTTTATATGAATATTGAATACTTTACACAAACACAATAATATACATTGTAAATTTATATAATGACTTTGGAAACATAGAAACATAAACAACTAATCAATAATAGATATAAATCATATCCCTCTTAGTTACTCATAAATAGAACCATTATTGTATATATCAAACGTAACACCTATCATCATAACCTAGGGAAAATAAACATAAAAAAGATTCAACTTATATGCTAATTATTTGTAAAAAGGAAAATACATAAACATAACTTGAGAATAAGGGTATGTGAACATGATCATAACTTATGAAAACTATACCCTACATATCGAAGATCAAAATATTGATTCATGGATTTAAAATTGGTAGTTAAAAAGTCCTGATATATAATGAAATAAAATAACATGAACCATGGTACATTAACATTAGCATAAGACATATGTTTTTGGAATTCCCATAAGAATATAAAATATTTTCCTTAGATGTTCAAGGATCATTTACAAGACTATCATAGTGGATTGGGTTCACTCCCCAAAGGATAATTATAGTCATGATTCACTTAAAAGACAATCATAGTGGACAAAGTCCCTTACTAAACTAGGTTTACTTCCCATTCTAATACTATTAATTTAATGAGATATCAATATTTACCCAATTAATTATAAGGAGATATAGGTCCCACCCATCACATAATGAAAATCATATATATGTGTTCAATAAGATCATAAAAGATTCATCATATTAGAAACCATAAAATGAAATGGGTTTCATAAAAAAAAATTCTGAACATAAACTTTAGAAAAGAAACAGTTTTCATAATCATTTCATAATTTCATCAAAACATAACCCATGTAAAATGTAGCAGGTTTCATAATCATGTTATCATGGTATAACCCATGGAAGAGAAATGGGTTTCATAAAAATATTTTTTTCATAGATAAAAAACATTTAGAGAATGAATTAGAATATACTACTTGTATCATATCCCTATTAAATCATATGTAACATCAAAGTATTTCATATTTGATGTAAAATTATTTTGAAAGAAAAAATCACTTCAAATATTTCTTGATAAAAATAAACTCTCTTTGAAATAATCATTCTATTGTTTACAAATTCAAAAAATATTGTGGAAAATTTTTATTTTAAAATAACCTTGAAAACATAGAATGTAATATTCAAATAAAATAATGTTAATGTTGTCTAAAAATTTGCATTCATTTCATACAGGTTAAAATGGAGGTTCTTTTTCCATTTTTAGTAAAAGAAAAAAAAATCTTTTTTGGAAAATGACATGATAATTCCTTTCAAAAAAAATTTTAAGAAGTCAAACATGGGTAAAAATTTCTTCAAAAAATCATTAGTATAATGATAAATAGGTTCTTTTATATATGTTTATTAAAAATGGTTTTGGATGAAAAATGGTTTTTAACCGAAAAAATAAAAAAAACTTTTTTTATTAAAAGCACCATTTTCAAATCTTTAGTAAAAAGAGAGAGGAATGTGAAGGGAAAATTTATTCTAAAAAAATTACAATATGAGAAGAACATACATTAGTTACATAATATATATATCATAATATGTCATCATTGGATTCATCATCATTAGCAACCCCAATAAACAATGAGATTGTAACATAAACCCCTTACCACATTGGGAAGTTTGAATCGTCATCCCAATGAAGGAATAATGTTAAGTAAAAACTATAATATCATGATAATAAATAAATTCATGATAATACATATCAAAGAGGTTTTATATACACATCATAAAATAAGATATGTGTATAATATAAAATTTTTCACCAAGAAGAAAAATTGAGACAAAAATACCTTAACGCTTTAGTATATTTTGAACTATAACACTTGTGAGAGAGATATCATAAAATGGATATGTAAATACCCATAATTTTAATGAAAATAAATATAGAATACATTAATTGGTATTATATGAACCTCATATAAAAGACAAGTGGTGAATATGGAATGTTTTTTCCTACTATAAAAGTGTGTTGAAAAATACTTTACGTTAAGTCTCAAATTTATTCGTGCACATTTAAAACTCACATATAATAAAAATAAGTTTATTTTAAACCTAATAATAAAACATAATAAAATTTATCATACCATATATTATTTACTTATGACTTTTCGTTATCCATTTGTTAACAATTCCATGTTAAAATTACATTTTGGGTAATAAATATATTATTTTTCACATATGTTTGGGTTTGATATTTTTATTCCTTTTACATTGATCATTGTTTTATCATTTCCATAATTATAGAAATTATATAAATATAATATATATTTATTATATATGTACATATAATTATCCATTAATGTTATACATAGGAAATGAAATACACAGTTCATAGAGACGGTAGGTCATATGTATGCATGAGCGTTGTTTCAATTTTATCAACGGATGAAATGAAAGAATGATAAATAATATATTATCATTATAAAATCATTTTTATGTAATATATAACACATATATTCATTAAATTTAACATAATTACCTTCCATATAAAGAAATAGTTTAAAATGAATCACAACGCTTCATGAGGCGCTAGTTTGTCATACACACAAACAATGTTATCATATCCCCCCATGAAATGGAAAGTATGTAGGTGTATGTGATATATTTATTACATTGGAATAATTATGTTAAAAATATCATATATTTTATTTTAATATATCCTTAATACTATCTATGTAAAACAAAAAAAAGGAACACATCACACTGGTTTGTGACGCGGTAGTCTGCCATACACATGAGCGATGTTATTGTTTTCCAAAGGACTGGGAGGTAAGAAGGTATATTTTTTACTATAAATAAATATGTATAATAATATAATAAATTTTATATATAAATATTAAATCCATTATTATATATATCTGATATTTTTGGTGATGGAAAACGAATAATATTTCTTCATTAGGCAGTAGTCATCTGTACACACGAATGCTGATTTTGTATCCCATTTGATTGAATAAGACAGGGATTTAGGTTATAAAATTAACATTATAACATATAATTATATGTAATATATTAATTTTATTATATTATATTTTTTTAAATATAATTTTAATTATTTGAAGGAAGAAATATAATTAAACGCTTGGTTAGGGAAGTTACCTCTTCCTCGTACAAGTTCATTTGGTTTGTCACACCCGGTTTTTCATGTCTTTGTTTTGATCTGGTTAATTGGAAATCCCAATAATTTTTATTATGTCTTGGGTGATATTAATGTTGAGTTTTTAAGTTTCATATATGTATAATCACCTTAATTTGGGTTCCCCATTTCTTTTTTAGGAGTTTTTGGAGAAAGGGTGGTTATTTCATGATTTGGGCCAACCGTGAGCCCATTTCCAGATTTAAAAACCAAAATTTTTTTCTTTTATAACATCTATATTTTTAAATATTTTCCATTCATTAAACTTATCACTTAGAATCCAATTACATATTAAAACTACCATATCCTTTTTTACCCCCTTAGAAATTTATAATCATGGTGAATTTGGGTTACTTATTTAGGTATTGGGCCAGCCTATGGGCCCATTTCCAGTTTTAAAACAATAATTTGTTTCTTTTATATATTTTTCCTTTTTTAATATTTTTCAGTGATTCAACCTCACATTCGAATACAACATAACTATCCCCACCCCCGTTATCTATTTTACCAATTTTAAGCTCTTTTGAATCGCTTATTAGGGTGAAAGTTCTATGGTTTCTTCAAAACGTCCAGAATTGAGAAGGTAAATTGTTTCATCCATAAGTCATTCAATTAAAACTCTACTTCCCACAAATCTTTTTTCCCTAGTTCTTATAGATTTTATAAGTATCTCCAAGAAGTTACAATCCATTCCCTTCTCTCTAAGGGTTCATATATAATGGAATACGAAGAGTTTTTTAGTTGGAAAGGTGAGATTCCTTCTCCTTTCTCCTTCCTCTTCCTCCTCCTTTCACTATTTATTGGTTTTCTATTCTCTCCTAGTCATTTTAGACATAGGGTTATATTATACCATGATTTTTTATGTGGTTTTTGTTCGTTTGGGGTATGTCATCATAGTTTTAGGGTTTATAAACCCTCGAATGGTGATATTGGGTGTGCGTTTCCATTACGCCAAGGATTTGAGGTATAATATCCCTTGCACATGTCTTTATCATTTAAGTTTCATCATTTTCTTATTTTTAACATTTGATATATATGTTTATTATTTTTTTCATCCTTTGGATATTTTTATTGGTGTGAAAAATGGATGTTTAAGCCTTTTTTTCTGAAAGGTAAAGTTGTTTTGTCATAAAAGTGCACACCAAGTATTTGTTTAAATGTTTCGCTATCTCTCGAAACTATTTTGTGAGGTTTAAAACCTATTTTATGGTATTTTGAACATTTTACAGTAGTTATAATAAAATATGGAATGAAATTGGTATTTTATTCCTTTTCAAGTTCTTAAAATATATTTTTTTGTTTAAAAAGGTCATGTCATGTGTTCGGTAAATTGCCCGGTTGGATTTTATGTGTTATGTGTGATTTAAAAATTATTTTTTTGGATTTATAAATGAATTTTAAGAATGATAAATGATATTTTTTGGTCCTTATATATCTTTCCAATTTATATTTGGTTTTACAAACAAATGGGTTTTGTTTTACTACATGTTTTGGCCTGAGTTGTTGGAAAATGGATCGCTTCACATCCTTATTAAAATGGTTGTGTTTTGAATATGTAACCTGAGTGTTTTAAGGAATTTAATAATGTGATTTTTTTCTGTAAATGGTGTGTATACACATCCTTAATAAAATTTAAATTCATACCTTGGTCAAATGTTTGTTTTGAGAAAGTCATAAAGGCTCGTTTGGCATTTTTTTATAAAAATCGTTTCCATCTGCATTTCATGTTCTATCATTTGGGTCCATTTCATGGTCCTTAAAAGTGATTTATTTATTGGTTTTGGGGCTTCCAAATCAAATTTTTTATGTTATTTATGGGTTTCTGGCCTTAAAAGAGCATTTTTTTTAATGGATTTTATGTGCAAGGCCTCGTTATACTCCTTGAAATTGTTTTACGAAACTTTTTAGTAGTTTATTAATTCGTGAAAGAAATGTGAAGCATGTTTGTGGGATATTTGTGTGTTTATGGTTTGGTAATGTAATTTTGATGTGAAAAGTGTATTTGATAATACGTGTAACTTTATTGAACACTAAAGGGAATCTCGAGTATCTAGGTGGCGGATGTGTACTAGTATGCCAGTGATCCTGTGGGTTTTGACCCCTTTTTCACGTAGAAAGTTTGACGATGACAACACTAACTAAACTATGATGGTGATGATGTAGTGGGACCACTATTTTATGGGTATGATCCCTACTAGTGGATCGTGTGCATGATAACATATATTTATTATAGTTACTTTCACCGAGATATGAGGTACCTGGGGCTCACAACTAACTATTGCCAAGGGGTGTTCCCGTAAGTTGTGCTCATTGGCTATTTTGTTCTCACCGTAGGAATACGGTGTGTTTGGTTGATGAATTAATCAGTGTGTGTGATTTATTTAAAAGTGTAAATTATTTAATTCATCCCTCTTGAAAACTATTTTCATTTTGAAGTTGCACCTATTTGAAAATTGTTACTAGCATTTTTGTTTATAAAACATGAAAGTTTTTGTATGGTAATTATTTTTATAGCATGGGACCTCATTTTTAAAAAATACCTTTATATTTTTATTTAAAACATGAAATTGATGTTTCTTTTATTTTAAAGGATGTGCATTGGGAATAGAATATCGGGCTAACCTATTGAGTTGTAATACTCACGCCTATAGTCTTCTTCTGTTTTTAGCCCTTGGGAAGGTTTCAGCTTGAGTTCGATCACCTTGGGAGACGTGTGGTCATTAAGTTGGAGAGTGACCAGTAGGGTCACATGAAGTTATTTGGTTATTGGGTTTGGTTAGTTGAGTTGTTGGTTTAGTTGTACTTTTAGTTTCTTGTACAAATAATGTTCAGTTTAGTTTTTATATAAATTTATTTTGGGTTGTCCATTTCTTTTTTATGTTTGCTTTATTGTTTATATATGGGAAAATTTGTTCCCTTGTGTTCTCTATTTATTCCCTTGGTTCTTTTCTCCATCCCGGGGGTATCGGAAACGCCTCTCGAGACTTTTCGCGGGCTGTCCCTTGTGACCGGTTCAGGGTCAACTCGGGTTGGTTCGTCACAAAATGGTATCAAAGGAGGTCGACTCTTAGCAGACCTTTTTTTAGAGTGCCATTTTTATTTGGGGATGTCAAGGTAGATGAAGTGGGATTGTTGGGACATGAGGGGTAAATGCGGGAAGAGCGTCGTGAATTCTTGCTCATTCTGATCCTTGAGTTTCCAAGGGATGTCTGGTTTTATTAGTTTCCTTTGTTCTTGTTGATTGTTTGGTGTTGGAATATGACAAGGGGAGTCTGACTAATGGCCTCTGTGAGCTCGCAGGGCCTGGAAAGCCATATGGAGTTGGGCATAGTCCTAATAAGTCTCTCTGTGTTGGTTTTGTGTTTGACATATGGCTGCCAACCATATGGTCAAGTCACCCACTAACACTAGTTACCTTTTGTGGGTTTCTTAGACCTTTCTCGATTTCTAAATTTTTGTTTTAAAAATACTTATGTGAGAATTATGAAAATGGGTTTTAAAGGAAGGATTGGATTTTGAAAAGTAGAAAAGGGTTTTTAAAAAATTAAATATAATAATGGTTTTGTGAAGGTTTTTTTTAACAAATGTTGGGGAGGTATTGGAAATGATTTAACGGGATTATATTTTCCCTAATCTAAACTTGTGGATAGTTGAAATTAGAGGTTTTGAAAGTGTGAATAATTTTAAAGTAATTCTAAAACTTTTTTTAAAATGGGGTGTTTTGGCCTGTTGAAAAGTGTTTGAATATGATGAATTGGTTTTGGAAATTTGGTTTTGAGTGGATAGTGTTTTTTTGGAAAGGGGTTTTGGCCTTTGTGGTTTTCGGATTATGAAAATAGACCTTGCTGATTTTTTTAATGGGAAAGGGCTATTTGGAATAGAATGGTTGTTTTTGGAAGTTCTATTAAATGAAATGGATTGTTTTTTAATCAAATGGTTCTTGATGAAGCATGGCTTCTCTTTTGAAATATGAAAATGGTTTTTGATTTGGTTGTTAATGTTCCTTTGGAAGGTACGTGATTATTTTTGTAATGATGATGTTTTGTTTTTGCATTCAGTGTTTTCATGGGTTCTCACATGAAATGTTTTGTGGATATATGGATGAATGGATGGTATGGCATGGTATTTGAGTGCCCGAGGTGGCACGTAAATGTTCATGTGAGTGAGACTTGATGAAACACCATTGGTGAATGTGATAATCCACCAATTTAGTTTATTTGTTTTTCAAAAGTGTTTTGAGCTGAAAAAATTGTGGTGTTTGTTATGAACCGACAATTATGTGTATGGTTTATCCTATGTCTTAGAAGTGTTTTCGATTCGGTATGCTTCCTTATGATCTAGAAGTCATACTCTTGTTTCATATTATGATGGGATCTTGTTGGTGGCTCGGTTTTGGGGTAATGTTCAGTGGGTTTCTAAAGATGTGTTGGATGTTGTGATGTGGCCACAAATGGTTCTCCATTGGCATGATTTCTAGTTGATCAGCCTAAGGATTTGTTTCAAAGGTTAAATCCACCTCTTAGAATGATACCTTGACCCGTTTGTTGAAATGGAGAGCTATTTGGGCTCGATTTAAAGTGTCTTCCCTTATGGTGATTCTCTTGGTTGTAGTAGTTGTGCTCAATGATGTTTAGTAGGTGTTTTTGTGTGCCTTGTTCATTCAGCTCCTTGTTTAGAGTGAGAAAAAATAGTGTTGTGTATCTCCATGTTCTTGTTAGGATAAAAATGTGTTGTTGAGGAAAAGAGTTTCATGGTGTCTCTTTATCTGTTGTTTCTTCCTGGGAGTGTTATGTGGTACTGTGTGGAACTAATGGATCGAGTAAAAGTTGGGGATTATCAAAGTCTGACTACGAGTCAAGAGATGCTTCATCCATCAGAGCTCCAACCATAGGTTTTGGAGTGAAGCTGACACGTAGTCAAGAGTCCTAGGATTGTGGGTAGTATTTCTAAGATCATACCTCTACCATTTCAATGAGGTAGTTACTTTGTTTCTTTTTTGGTTTTATTAGCTCAATGATTGGTTCCCCTTCCCTCCCTACCCCGAGTGGTGGGGGTGTTGATCCGTGCCAAAAGTGTTGGCCCAGTTCTTTTACCCTCTGTTCGGGAGTGGGTGGTTTAAATGTTTATGTTATAACCCTCTTAACTTGGGTTGGTAGGTTGTTATGGGATCTTTTTGGTGGACTTGCACAAGTGATGCCCAATTCTGTTTAATGTTTAATTCGGGTTTGTTCGTTGCAAGTTGGGTTCTAATGGTTGGGAGACCCACCATGGGTCTCGTTGATTTTTCCTCCTAAGAACTTATCTAGTGCTACTTGTTTCTTAATGGTGGGGATTCAATCCCATAATCCACTGGAATCTTTGGTTTTCGTGAGTTCTCTTTGGTTTAGGTGATTTTGGGTTCATTGTTAGAAGGCCCAATAACCGGGTTCTTGGTTTGGTTGTGGAGGTAGTGACTCGATCTTTCGGTAGATTCTTAGGAAGTAGTTGAGAGTTGGTGTTTTGGTTGAGGTAAGATGATTAAGTTCCATTAATGGTTGATGGTGTGTCATTGGATTAGGAGGCTGGACTATATTGATAAATAATCCTTGGGTGTTTATCTTTAAGTTGAAAAGTGCTATGTCTTTCCAGGGGCAGAAAGGTTTAATGGTGGGGAGACTTGTCACACTTGGTTTTTCATGTCTTTGCTTTGATCTGGTTCATTGGAAATCCCAATCCTTTTTATTGGGTCTTGGGTGAGATTAATGTTGAGTTTTTAAGTTTCATCTATGTCTAATCACCCTAATTTGGGTTCCCTGTTACTTGTTTAGGAGTTTTTGGAGAAAGGGTGGTTATTTCATGATTTGGACCAACCGTGAGCCCATTTCCAGATTTAAAAACCAAATTTCTTTCTTTTATAACATCTACATTTTTCAACATTTTTCATTCATTCCACTTCCAAATTTTCCTCCAATGACATATTAAAACTACCATATCCTTTTTTACCCCCTTATAAATTCATAAGCATGGTGAATTTGGGTTACTTATTTTGGTATTAGGCCAGCCCATGGGCCCATTTCAGTTTTAAAACAATAATTTGTTTCTTTTATATAATTTTCATTTTTTAATATTTTTCGATGATTCAACCTCCCATTCGAATCCAACATACCTAGCCCCACCCCCATTATCGATTTTACTTATTTGGATCTCATTTTAATTGCTTATTAGTGTGAAAGTTCTATTGTTTCTTCAAAACGTCCAAAAGTGAAAAGGTAAATTGTTTCATCCATAAGTCATTCAATTTGGACTCTTGTTCCCAAAAATCTTCTTTCCCTAGTTCTTCCAGATCTTAGGAGACTGTACAAGAAGTTCCAATCCATTCCCTTCTTTATAAGAGTGTAGATCTAATGGAAGATGAAGAGTTTTCTAGGTGGCAAGGTGAGATTCATTCTCCTTTCTCCTTCCTCTTCCTCCTCCTTTCATTATTTCTTGGTTTTCAATTCTCCCCTAGTCATTTTAGACATAGGTTTCTGTTATCCCATGATTTTTTATGGGGGTTTTGTTCGTTTGGGGTAGGTCTTCATAGGTTTAGGGTTTATAAACCCTCAAATAGTGATATTGGGTGTGCGTTTCCATTACGCCAAGGATTTGAGGTAGGATATCCCTTGAACATGCCTTTATCATTTAAGTTTCATCATTTTCTTATTTTTCACATCTGATATATATGTTTATTATTGTTTTTCATCCTTTGGATAATTTTATTGGTGTGAAAAATGGTTTTTTAAGCCTTGTTTGGTGAATGGTAGAGGTGTCTTGTCATAAAAGTGCACACCAAGTATTTGTTTAAATGTTCCGCTATCTTTCACAACTGTTTTGTGAGGTTTAAAACCTGGTTTATGGTATTTTGAACATTTTACAGTAGCTCTAATAAAATATGGCGTGAAATTTGTGTTTTATTCCTTTTCAAACTCTTAAAATAATTTTTTTTGTTTAAAAAGGTCATGTCATATCTTCCGTAAATTGACCGGTTGGCTTTTATGTGTGATGTGTGATTTAAAAATTATTTGTTTGGATTTATAAATGAATTGTAAGAATGATATATGGTATTTTTGGATCCTTATATGGCTTTTCAATTTAGATTTGGTTTTAAAAACAAATGGGTTTGGGTTTACAACATTTTTTGGCCCGAGTTGTTGGAAAATGGCTCGTTTCACATCCTTATGAAAATGTTTGTGTGTTGAATATGTAGCCTAAGTGTTTTAAGGGATTTAAGAATGTAATTTTTTGTTTTAAATGGTGTGTATACACCTCATTAATAAAATTAAAATTCATACCTTGTTCAAATGTTAGTTTTGAGAAAGGCTTAAAGGCTCGTTTGGTATTTTTTTGTAAAAATGTTTTCCATCTGTATTTCATGTTCTATCTTTTAGGTCCATTTTATGGTCCTTGAAAGTGATTTATTAATTGGTTTTGGGGCTTCCAAATCTGGTTTGTTATGTTATTTATGGGTTTCTAGCCTTAAAAGATCATTTTTGAATGGATTTAATGTGAAAGGCCTCGTTATACTCCATGAAATTGTTTTACGGAACTTTTTAGTAGTTTATTAATTCGTAAAAGAAATGTGAAGCATGTTTGCGGGCTGATTTTTTGTTTATGGTTTGGTAATGGAATTATAATGTGAAAAGTGTATTTGATAATACATGCAACTTGATTTAGAACTAAAGGGAATTCCAGGTATCTAGGTGGCGAACGTGTACTAGTATGCTAGTGATCCTGTTGGGTTTGGCCCCTGTTTCACATAGCAAGTTTGCCAATGACAATACTAAATAAAATATGATGATGACGATGATGGGAGACTACTGGGTTATGGGTATGCTCCCTACTAGTGGATCATGTGCACGATAATGGATATTTATTATGGTTACTTTCACCGAGATACGAGGTACCTAGGGCCCACAACTAACTAGTGCCTAGGGGTGTTCCAGTGAGTTGTGCTCATTGGCTATTTTGTACTCACCATCAGCATACAGTGTGTTTGGTTGATGAATTCATCAGTGTGTGTGATTTATTTAAAAGTTTAAATTATTTAATTCATCCATCTTGAAAACTATTTTCATTTTGAAGTTGCACCTATTTGAAAATTGTTACTAGCATTTTTGTTTATAAAACATGCAAGTTTTTGTATGGTAATTATTTTTATAGCATGGGACGTCATTTGGAAAACATACCTTTATATTTGTATTTAAAACATGAAATTGATGTTTCTTTTATTTTAAAGGATGTGCATTGGGAATAGAATATTGGGCTAACCTACTGAGTTTTAATATTCACGCCTATAGTCTTCTTCTGTTTTTAGCCCTTGGGCATGTTTCAGCTTGAGTTTGATTGCATTGGGCAATGTGTGATCATTATGTTGGAGAGTGAATAGTAGGTTCACATGGAGTTATTTGGTTATCGGGTTTGGTCAGTTGAGTTATTGGTTTAGTTGTACTTTTATTTTCTTGTACAAATAATGTTTAGTTCAGTTTTTATATAAATGTATTTTGGGCTGTCCATTTCTTTCCGCTGTTTGTTTGATTGTTTATATATGGGAGAAATCATTCCCTTGTGTACTCTATTTATTCTCTTGGTGTTTGTCTCCATCCCGGGAGGATCGGGAACACCTCTCGGGACTTTTCACGGGCTGGCCCTTGTGACCAGTTCAGGGTCGACTCGGGCTGGTTCGTGACAGTTTGCACGAAAAGGCATCTTAGGGTAGATTTCTGACCTAAATGAGTATTATATTATGGTATTAGGAAATTAAAGAGGTTATTTTGGTAGGTATTTTCTGAACTAATTAGTTATTTATGTATGATGACTAGAGGATAGGCGGTGGCCTTTTATAAATGAGGTGAGTGACACACTTTTAATTTTTTAAAACATAAAGGTGTGCTAAATTTTGTCACATGCCAAAAGGCTCAAATATGATTAATTATAAAAAATTATAGCTTATAATTTTGAAATATTCATAGGAAATAGGTTTTGGACTAGTTTTTATATCATTTTACCCCATATCATTTTATTTTAACCTCTAGTAAACCTATTTTCACATTAACTGTGATAATTATTTTTTGCAACATTTATTATTACTAATGGTAAAAAATAATTTTAAGATTATTAGAAAAATATAAATTATTATTATTTAAGATATTTAATCCATTTAAGTAATTTAATTTCACAAAAGTGGAATATTTTAAGATAAATTAATCCCACAAATGTGATGAACAAACAGTTTTCCAAAGTGAAAAGTTTAAAAAGTTTAAAAAGTTTTTATATCAAAATTCTATATTGAATTGATTAAAATAACCTAAATTGTAGTAATAGATATATAATTCATCTAATTTTACTTATAATACAATTTTATTCAATTTTTATGTTTTTTAAAATCCTTAAATGAAATTTTAATTCTTAATAAAAACTTGTTCTTTCTCTATTCATCAAAAAAATTATCTTCTCAAAAAATTCTAAAAAATTCACCCTAATATCATTATAAAATTGTTTAATTAAAATATTATTTTCATTTTTTAAGTACATTTTATAAAAAAATCAACGAAATAATTTTAAAATAAGTGTGAAAAATTCAATAAAACATCTTTTTTGAAAAAAACAGTTTCAAGCATAAAATTGGATTTATTCTTCTCTCTTGTCTAAAAAATACATAAGATGAATGTTAAAATTTTGATTAAATTTAAAATATATATTTAATTAAAATAATTAAATTAAAATGATTTTTTATTTATTGAGGTAAAATGTCTTTCTGTGCATAAAAATAATTTTTCATAAAAATATTTCCTTTGGTTTCAAATTGTTTGTATTTTCTTTTCTAATTAATCTGTCACAAAATAGTTAATTATATGTATATGTGTAAAAAAATATTTTTATAATTTACAAAAAAATTATTCATGCCTTCCATTCCAATAACTAGGTGATAACATTCATATTAAATAATAATTTTTTAATAGTATGTCATGTTTTGTTAATAATCGGTGTTTCATGTAATGCAAGCTAAAATTGATGTTATATTTAACACAAGATCTCAAAAAAATTAAATTTATTTAAAAAAATCAGAAAATATCAATGTGATGTATTTGTTATTCTTTCAAATCCTGGAATTCTATATTTATTGTTTTTTCATCAGAAATAATATATTAATTCCACCAAAATCTAGAAGGAATAAGAATTATTTGATAAATTAAATATAAGATCACAAAAATAAATTTTACATACCCCATTTTTTATTTTTCATAGATTTTTATTCAGTCAAATATTCATTAAATTTATGATTTTATAAGGGTTTCATCGATCAAGGTAAGAAAAATAAAGTGATAATATTTATTTTGAAAAATATTCATTCTAAGATTTATCAAAATCAATATTTTGGATATTCATGTTTTTAGTGTCATTCAATCTGTATATTTAATATTTTTTTTATATATGTTTCACTTTACGATTCTATTATCTATGATATATTTCATAGTTTTATTAAATTTAATGTAAAAAATGTATTAGGAAAAAAAATGTCATATATTCAAAATTTATAAGACCACGTGCTAAGACCATTGACATCTTTGCATTTACAAAATAAATAAAAATCAATAACAATGTTTAAACTATGTATAATTTTGAGTTTGGATGAAAACTAATGCACTAAATTCAATAGATTTAGCTTTATATTTTTATATTTTACATAAGATTGATTTTTCTCTACTCTTCTTATGGTAATGCATCTAATGGATAATGATAACTAATAGAACGAGATAGAACTAGTTCAATTGATAACACCATCATAGTATATCTATGAAATGAATAATGCATCATGAGAATCGTGTTTAAACTATAATGGTTGGCTCCTATAGGTGACCAATTATGACTTTTCGATGAGCATCAAATATTGTATGAAGTGTGATGAGTTTGGTAGAGTGTGATGTACATAAACTTTAAAACCTAATTTATATCATATAAATTATCTTATATTATAATTTTTGATATAGGGACATTATATGGTATAACATCCCTATCACAAAATACATGTTATATTCATTTTTGCGTATATAATTTCTTGAGATATATTGATATTATAAAACACTTATGCATAAGCATGTTATACGGTACAATATGGATATTTCATAAGGCAATGGTTAATCATATTCTACAATTCACATGATAACCCTTCAATTAATTTAAATTATGAAAGGTTATGTTTCAAATCTATATGTCTTCCGTATATAGATATTATTGATCATGAATATTTTATATTATAAACTGAATAATATAATTTGTTTTATGTAATAATATGATAAAAGAATTCTTTATTGGCTGGAGGTCACAACTGTTCTAACTAATGGAATTTTCTAAAACATTAAAAAAAATGTAAATTCATCAAGGTCTGGGGATTGTCCCTAAGGCATATAGAATGAAAAATTAAACTATTGATATGGATGTACATATAGATTAATGCCACCAACTAGTTCTCCCTGAATCTCTCTACATCATCATCCTTTTTCATAGAACCGGTACTGGAATGCCACAGTTATGAAGTTGGTCCTTCCCAATCATTGGGTGATTCAGGTCAGCAGTGCATATATCACATAGGAATGATCTTATTTGTTTTTTAGGGTTATTTGTATTAAAAAAAAGATGAATAACAGATACTCATCAAACATTAATGTAAGGAACCCATGTTCATCGTTTTATGTTATATATAGGGTTTGGTTTCATCGCACAATGATCCTTGGTTTTTCCTTTTATTTTTTTCTTTCACTATGTTTAATAAGCTTGATTTGACCCTTTGAAACACTTAAGTGGCATGAGATCCTTTCAATGTTTCTTAATTCATTAAATCCAATTGAATAATGTATAAAATTTATATCATTTAATATATCATTTTTTATATTATAAAGAAATATAGATATTCTCCAATGTCATGCCCTATGATAAGGGGTACCATAAGCCATGACATGATAACATAATATGAAATAGAATTTCATAGACAGTGTCACTAAGTAATTATATTAATTACCACAAATCATAGAATACAATATGGTTAATATTATCCAATGATATTTCTAATTTTATGTCACAAAAAGGGTATCATATCACTTTAGGAATACCGATGTGGGTCATAAAAGATGAATTACATCTATTGAAGGTGATATGTCAGGTTACAATAGATAATCCACCATAAATAATAATATTTAGAGTGTCACAATAATCTACCATAATTCATGGAAGACAAGTAGTAAGATATATTATCAATTTAGAACTAAATCACATTATACATTTTTAAGATATCATAGAATACATCATAATGGAAAATATGTTTTTTGTAATTTTTAATTATGAGTTGAATTATATAAATTGTAAACTATTTATATGTTATTGAAAAAAATATTGGAATATTATCAAATTTATAAACAAAATTAAAATTAATTCATTATAAAAAATGTTTAATTTTTCATTATGCTTTTAGGTGACATTTAATAAATAAATATCCATAATAGTAATTGTCAATATTAAACTACTAGTAATTTGTATGGAATGAGCGAAAATTTTGATATAAATTTTTCATATATATATTATTAGGCAACTTGTAAAATGTATAAAAATTATGAAATAAGGTGAAATATAAAAAAGTTTATATTAAATTATGAAAATTTTAGATATGTTAATTTAAAATATTCAAAATAAAATGCCTTATTTGAGAAATTATTTGACATATATGAAAATTAAATTTGATAATTGATGTGGTCATGGTTCATGTAATATTAAATTTGTGATAATTTTCCTTTTGTAAAATGTATCAAAAATGTTTGTTTAATGTCTAAATTTATGAATTGTTCATTTATTTAGTGTTATTACCTATTTTAGTCATTGCTATGACTAATATATAACAAATAGATGTATGATTTTGTTTAATTTTCTAAAATTCTTCTATAAAATGTCATAAATACATCTAAGATGTTATATACTATGTATGATTAATGATTTGGTATTCTCATACCTTAACTTTAGATTGTTCAAAGTTATGAGCCTGAATATAAAAATAAATTGTGGTTTATACGTATTAGCTAGATAAATTGTGATGAAATTGAGGCCTCCCGTGATTAAAAAGTCATACATATAGGGCCTTTGGGTCAGAAAACTCACTATCCTAGGATGTTAGGAACTATTTAGAAAACTAGGGGTTGGATAATTTTTTCACTGTGAATAATAGTATGGGGACTATTGGTTTGATAGGAATCCAACACTTTTCATGGAAGTGTTTCATGTTCCATATGTGTGGTAATATGTTTGGAGAAATAATAGTGATTTGAAACATAATCATTTGAAGATATCAACCATGTAGTGAAAATTTATCTATTTTATAGATATTACACCCACTTAAAAAAATAAGTGTTTCTTTCTTCTAATGAAACACTTTTCATAACATCGATCAATCAACCCGGTAGGTTCTACCAAAGAAGAGTGTCCCTGAATTATCTTATTTAAAACCAAAAAGTTATGGGTTGGCCCTAATAGGATTAGATTTATATATTTTCTATATGAATTCAGTTACATACAGTTGAGAAACCATATTGTTTACAATGCCAGCAGAGTAGAGTTTAGTGTATCCATATGATGGATCAGAGAATGAGTTTTTCACTCAACATTACAAGAGACAAATGTTATATGATTGGAAAGATAATATAGAAAAATGTCTATGTGGCGAGAAATTTTTTAAGAAGACGCATTTCTTAATTAAAGACATATCTTGGACCACTGATGGAAAAGATTTAATATTAAAAAGGTTCATCATTTTAGTGGGAGGAAATTTAATTAAATTCCTTATTGAATGAATTTAAAATTAGGTTCTCATCTGATAACTAATTTCACAATAGATAAAATTGAACCATAATTATTAATCATAAAATCAAGATCAATCCTTAAAAGGATAATCTAAATGTTATTAATTTACTAGACTCAAATATAAATATATGAATTGTTAATAAAAAATAAGGGAAATTTAATTTTTAGACAAATACCATCCATTGTAATGAAATGAGGTTGTTGGTCAACAGAAGTATCTAGATGAAAATCAGAGTAATATAGGCTTCATTTAAGGTTTTGTCACGACCCCCTCCCACCAAAGATGCCCCTCCTGAGCTCGCAATGGTGAAAGGGAGATAATGACCCCCGAGTCCCGCCTCCAGTAGGCCCCGGGGTGGCGACTAGTACCAAGGGTATGAGTTTTCACAAATATGGGAGGCATTACCCTTTTTATTATTTAAGATCGGGAAATAGGACAAGTCAACCAAAAAAAAGAACAAGTGTATATAAATAAACCCAAACCAATCCCACATGCATGTTTAAATAGTTCTGAAACAAGGTACAAGTAAAAGAAAGCTCAAAAGTACAATACCAAAAGAAAACAAGAGTACAGCAACTGCAACAACTCCAACTGTCCGACTAGTAGGGTCTCGCACGGCCCTGGTAGTCCTCCTGGAAACCTGAAAGTAAACGTAGGGTGAGCATACAAGTATTCTCAGTAGGGAAACCTAAAGCTCTCGTGCACAGGTAGGGAGAAATCTTAATGTCCCGTGAGAACAACAGAAGAAACCTAGCAATGAAATCTATCCACCCAACCTCACCAGTCACACTCACCAAAAACACAATCACAACAGGTAGTAGTATATAAGAACAAGAGTATTGGGTACCATGCACCATTTTCCTTTAGTTAGTTGCTCTTCCTAACGGCGAACGTCCTGACGCTGCCACACTCTCCCCGCCCGCACACACCTGGGCCTCACAACCACGTATCCCGCCCGCACACACCTGGGCCTCACAACCACGTATCTCGCCCGCACACACCTGGGCCTCACAACCACATATCCCGCCCGCACACACCTAGGCCTTACAACCACATATCCCGCCCGCACACACCTGGGCCTCATCCCAAAGATTTTTGGGAAACAGTAGAACCTGCCCGAAGAGTCTTGGGCTAAAACCACCCCAATCGAAATCTACCTGAAGGGTCTTAGGTGTAAGGTCGCCTCAAGCCATCACAGCCTAGGGAAGAAGGAGCAGGAAGGGGCTAGTAACTAAGGGGAAAACACCATCTCCCATGAAATGGGAGTGTCCGGCACTAAGTGCTCAACATGGGTGGGGTGCGATAAAACACAAAAGATACATATACATATATGTATACCAAACACACAGCCCAACATATGGCTTCTAAACAGAGAAACTAAGCACGTGCCTCGGCACTGCTACTACGAAGCATGCATACAACAAACAACCTCAACCCCATTTAGGTTTTCATGTTTCAGCAGAATTGGCTTTATTAGTTCCTTAACTATTGGGAAACTGTCCACAACCAACCACGACAATCGTTCGTAAAACATATCTCTGTCATCCACAAATCATGTTAGGAAAACACAAGCAACACAAACAAGTCCCTTCTTATTAACCAACCAACCCCATTGATTATTAATCTCGTTCCATTACCATGTCCCACCATTCATTAACTCTTCCACTTTTTATTTATTATTCACAACCCATAGTTCGTTCACATTTAAACTCATCCATGCAGCCCCGCTGCCAACCACCATAACCACAACCACACCGCACATCATCATCCCTTGATACAACTTATCACAGCCCCGCTGCTCACCCAATCCACCACAACCCACAAAACAAGATTCGTGCCACATCATCGCCCCTTTAACATCACTTACCGCAGCCCTACTGCCCGTTCTATTCGTAACAACCCAGGATTCACCCCTCCCTTTCACACACCAGTAACCAAGCCAAAACCCACATGTTCGTTATTCCATTTTGTTTAACCGGGGTGATCACACAAGAGTTCCAGATTTTAAACAGTCAACTTTACGTGATTAACCAATTTCCACATTCCACAAAGTTTTCATCCACAAAACGGTCTAGAAAGATAGGGCGGCATTTAATTACGCAAGCAAAGGCCTCCAACGACCGTGATTTTCAGTAGGCATAAGCCTATTCATTTCACAACATAACAATAGGATAAACAAAGATAAACATCACAACTTCCCCAACCTCGTTCTTTAAGCCAGTTATTATCTTCATTAAACTGGTTCAACTATGTCTCGTGAAAGCAAGAGGACACTCATCCCGCATGATGCACAATTTAGAGAGACGAAGGTAAAATCCCTACCTCAACAGGTTCTGATCACAACGCTCCCCCGGATCAACTTTAGAAGATGTCCGTCGGCATCCGTCACTTCTGTTGAGTCTCGGCAAAACCTCCTCGGGTGGAAGTTGGAAAGGAAAGGCCGAAGGAAAGACAACAGATCCAAGCTCAGAAGTTCCGCCTCGTCGTTACGATCCCGTAGCCGCTGACGGATCGTAAATCGGAGCTCGGACGAAGAAGTTATGGAAGAAAGAGTATTCGAGTCTCTTGGGAGAGCTCTGCTCAGAGGAATGGGGAGGAGAGGGGTGAGTTGAAAAGGAGGGGACCCCTCCTTTTATAGGCGAGAAAAACAAAAGTACACGGCGTGTACTTTATGGTACACGGCGTGTACTTGGACGTTTCACACGGTCACCACGCGGCTTCCAACACGGCCTTCAACGCGGAACGCGGCCGTTGACTGGTCAACACATGACTTGAAGGTAACACATACGCGGGGAGGGACTACACAGCGTGTAGTATTGGATACACGGCATGTACCCATTTATTTCACACGGTTCCAACACGACACACGGCCGTTGACTGGTCAACACACGGTAACGCGTACGCGGGGAGGGACTACACGGCGTGTAGTATTGGATACACGGCGTGTACCCATTTATTTCACATGGCAAGGACACGGCTTCAACACGGGGTATACCCAGCGAGGGGGTACACGGCGTGTACTCACACTACACGGCGTGTAATTTCAAAATTCTAAAAAGTGTGAGAAAAGTCGATTTTACCCTCCAGAACACTTCGTGACCTTCTTTTTGACAAAGGAATGGGTCGGAGAGGTCCAGACCATTATAGGTTTCAATGGAAATTTTTAAATTTACAATGAATGAAGTAACATTGGCCACCAATTTTTTTAATATAATATCATTGAGTATTTTATAGTGAATATCCCCTACAATAGATGAATCACATTATTTGATACATCTATATCATATGAATAGATATATAAGTGGTGTGTATTGTATGATATGACTTTTTGATATTATATAATTCTTATAGATTCAACTTTCATGTAAATTGATGTATAGAATGGCCTATGGTATGTGATATAAGGTTCATTGGCTTTAGTCCCCACTTCAAAATGGGTTTCCTTGGTCATGAAACATATATATGATTCATTTATGGAAGGAAAAACATATTATTATCATTGATACATTAAATGATCATATCAATTTAATATAAATATGTTATGGTAATATATGTTAGATACCAAGTGTTGGCGGTAGACTCTTGACTCCCTTAAATTAAGTTAGTCTATATAAGGATTGGACCTCCTTTTGGGCTAGTGTGAGCAATTATGTCTAGTAAAGATAAATACTTCTTCAGCCCATTTCATTATTTGTCTTTAAGAATAATTTTATCACACACCTTTCTTGTCTTAGGGATCCTCTTGTTGTATACAAGGACTCTAGTGGCTGGAGTACATGTGGAGGCAAGTGTAATTTGGCTATTACTAAATCATCTTTATTTAACACATTCTATATAGATAGAGGTTACTAGACCTGTAGTAAATAAATTATTTATCAATTTTCGTATACATAATTGTTCAATGATGATAGACCAGGTTATTTATTGGTATTCTTTCTGACTGAAAATTAACTTTTTTATTATTAACACATTTAAGGAAAAGTGATAAACCACAAGGTTCAAACATAGAAATCATTAAAAGAAACCGAATAATTATTAAAGGAGAACTTGCGCCGATTGGAACAAATCTCCCTAAAACGTTTCCAGGAAAGATTGGTTAGCTAAAGGTCTGGATCATCCATTAAAAGGTCTTCATAGTGATACATCAACTTGTCCCATGATTGTATGTATTCTTCTCTGCTCAGCTCCCCTTCATTGAAAACTCTTACCAGTATTAGGTTCTACTTATTAATCAATGCGCTCTATTTATCATTGGTATCCACTAAAAAACGTCTCTCTATCATCTTGTATGCTTCTTCATGTGTGACATTAATCACAAGGAACTCCTCCACCATTTCTTCCTTTTTATGAACAATGAGTTCAAAGTCCATAGCACCCTATGCGCCGGCCTGCTTTGAATTAAGTGCCTCCAGTGGGACCCCAGATTCTCCATGCAGATCATCCATCTTATTTGGAGTCTCACTAATAGCAAGATCCTTCACCACTGAGTCTCCATGTGTCCGGGCGTGGTCTCTCATCACCCCAAGAGAGAGAACATTATCCTTAGAAACTCCACCTGTAGGTTCCTTCACATTGGAAATGCAGACACAATCCTTTTCCCTGGCACTCAACGTAGATGCAGATTTTGTCTCCATTGGTTTGGGGAGGAAAGAATAATGTTTATGTCCTTTAAACTTCATCCCTTTGTCAAGGATGCAGTTCCCTATGTCCCTACCTCCCCTCCTCCTTTCTTCCTCCTCGAACTATGTAGTCCTCCATGGAGCTGTCCCCCTGAACAAACTTCAAAAAGGTATCTAGACTATTCATCACCTACTTCACCTTCAAGATGAGCTTGTCCCTCTTCTAAAGATTCAGCAGGCTCACTTGAATCCATGATATGCTCTTTAGAATCCAGCCCATCAAAATGATTATAGTGTTTTAAATTAGAGAAAATCCTCCTAGGGTGGACCCTTTTGTAACCTTCTGCCAACCATCAAGGTACTGTAAGTGGTTCACCCCACCCTTACATCCCATTGAAACATCCTTGTCAGCTGCTTGCCTCATCCCTTCAGAGTAGGCTCCACTGCCAGACAACACAACCTCTACATAGGAACCCAGAGTCATCACATCGGTTCCCCCTGACCCCATGATAGTCTGAACATTTGGCTTGGAGAAAATGACTCCACTGCCAGCACCAAACGCCTCACCATAGCCATCCAAACCCTCAAATCCCCCTGACCTAGAGGTGTCCTACACACCTGGAACGACCAAATAATGTTTTAACCGGCGGAACACATCTCCAACCTTGGGGCCGACATCACTCGGATGCACCTGTTTCGGGACAGGGACTACCTCGCCCAAGACCAGCTGACCAGCAGCTTCCAAAGCGGGAGGGGATTCCAGATGGACGCCGAAATTCAGGTCCTGCTGACATTCATCAGGCACAAAAATTCGACTAGCACCTGCCGCCTCCTTGACTACCTTTTGATCTCGGTTCAAATCCTCGCGCCTACACTTTTCCACCCGATGACCAAGGCACATGCACGAGGAGAAGTAATTGACCCACTGCGCAAAATAAACTGGTTGTTTATATCGGTGTTCCTCACAAACCTCTAACAACATGAACTCAACTGGCTTCCGTGAAACATCAAATTCAACATAGATTCTTGGAGAAATTGGGTGAAAACCCGTCTCGGTTCAACTATCCGAACACAATTACCGACCCACTACATTCCATAACAGTTGAAGAATTGCGGGGTTTTGAAATGGAAGGGGGAGTTCAGGAGAGCTTACCAAAATCACCATCGTGGATGGATCCCGGTGCAAATGGAAGTCAAAAGTCTATCTGAATAAGAAGAAACAAAGATTGTTGCAAACACGGGGCGCACTGGTCGACGCCATAATCAGGTCCTCCCCAAAAGAAACCCGAATCATAACATGCCGATTATCCAAAATACCAACTGTTTCTTGCTCATATAAACCCCATGCTTCGAAGATAAATCTATCGAACAAATCAACGGAAGGTCATCGGTGCTTAAATCGAGCAACCAATGTCAATTTGAGAAGAGAATATGCCTCGGTGAACTCCGATGTCTAGAGGGAGAGCTGCGGAAAGCCATTGACGAGGTTGGGAACTTTAGGGCATATAGAAATTTGGGGGAAGGGAGGGATAAAATATAGGTTCGAAAAGGGAACGAACGAGTGATATGTGATATAGTGTTTTTCATGGTCATAGGGTATCACAAGTTACGTCATAGAAAATAATTCATTAAATCTGTTGATTTTAAAATGTTTCATAAGTTATAATCAGTGTTATATATTCTATGAAACATAATTCAAAAACTGATAAATAGAGCATCATATTTTTTTTAGAGATATATGTGGTATCACAGATAAGGATATAGTACATGGGCTGGATTATGGAATATGATATTGCATATTGTAAAACTATGATGGAAAAACGATGACAATGTTTGTGATTTTTCATAATATGATTGTGAATTATGATTGATAATCCCACAATATATCATAAATTACGATATTGTGCAAAATTGATAAAAAATTTAGTTTATGAAAAAATGGATATATGGTTTATGTTTTAATTAAAAGATATCTCTTATGCACTATGTATGGAACATTTTTATGTCTAAATAAAACATGAAATGATCATATTGATTTCTCATGTGCACTAATTTAATAAATTATTCATTTATTATTTTATTAAATGTAGTATTCATGTATATTTTTTTATAATCTTAATAATACATTTTCTTAAATTCATGTTATAAATATCTACATATAAATGTTAAAGACCACTTATGACACACTAGGTAAGAAGATATTAAATTCATTTTCCAAATACATTTACATAATGTCACGACCCGTCCTCGGGGCCCGTGCCGTGACTACCCCAAGCCCGCCTCCCATAGGCCAGGGGCTGGCGACTAGCACCAAGGCGTAAATCCCGACGAAAAAGGGAGAGACATTGCCTTTGAAAAGTTAACAAACACCACAAAGTAAGCAAATAGAAGTAATTACTAAGTAAAACTGGGTACAATAGTAAGTGCGGAAAATAAATAGGGCAGAATACAAACCCAAACTGAAAATAAAGTACAACTGAAAGGGAGTACAACAACTGAAAAGTAAAGCCACAACGTCGAGCCGTCTACTGGAAGTCCCACCTGAATGGTGGGTACAGATAGCCTCCACAGCTCCTTGGGTCCAGTCGTCCGCTCCGAGTACTTCTCGCCCAGTGGTCCACATCCAGGTACCGACCTGCTCCGCAAGCCTCAACCACGATCAGCGTTGTTCGTCGTCTGCAACCAACACAACGTAGTGCGGGCATAACCCGTGCTGGGGTGAGTATACGCTACTCAGTAGGGACCCCGAGACCCCCGAAGGTCTCCCAGAATCCACAAAGGATAATCCACAAAGGAAAGATACAATCACGAAGTAACATCCGACACTACTTAGGTATATGTCCATACATATACCTAAGTCATCAATTCTCGTTCGGCTCCAACATCCGAGCCCAAGTACAACTCAGTCCACACAGGAAAACACAACCCAATCCACACAGGAAAGCATAACGTAATCCACACAGGATATCAAGTCAAACTTATCGAAGATAAGGATTGAAGGTCAAGACTCAGCTCACACAGGGTATACTTCTTCGAATGACGATAGAGATAATTAGATGTAGCCACTGATTCATCTAAGCCGTCGGACCCACACAGGATCGATAGGTACTAACCCCCGTAATGACCCACAAAAGATCGATAGGTAACTAACCCCCGCAATGACCCACACAGGATCTGACCCACACAGGATCGGTAGGCGCTGACCCACACAAGACCGTTGAGCGCTGACCCACACAGGATCTGACCCACACAGGATCGGTAGCACTGATCTACGTAGGATCGCTGAGTGCTGTAGTCGTCGTCGTCGAATCCACGAAGGATTTCTGTACAGTCGTCATCGTCGTCGCAGACGCAGCCAGCTCTAGGGTTCCCGCACACAGCAAGCTCGTTCGGGAGGGTCCGCTCCACGAGCCGAGGGGCTGATACATCAACTGACACGTAGTCCAGATTTAATGTATCCAAAAGTTCTGTATCGCCAACAGGAACTCAACGTCACAGATGGCGCGTCAATCGGACGCTCGGTCTGTGAGTTATTGGTTTTTTCGTCCCAGGAGCCCGATTGGTTTTTAAGTCAAAACCAACCCGATCGTACTCCAACTGCGTCCAAACCTCGAGCGGAGTAACCCAAAAGGTCCGTCTCACTAAGAGGAATCCATCAAAGTTGACGACACGTCAATCAGACGTCCAGAACTCAAGTTATAAGCGTTTCCGCTCCGAGGGCCCGGTTGGTTTCGTGTACGAACCAACCCGGACGAACCCAAAGTTCTCTGAAACCTTAAGTGTATTAAACCGAAACGACCGTCTCGATCCAAGGATTGCATCGCAGCTGATGGTGCGTCGATCAGAGGTCCGCAGCCCAAGTTATGGGCAAAAGACCGAAAGAGGTCCACGAATAGGGGGTTCGGGTCCGCTTCGACCCGGCCCGATACCCCCTGGGTTGGCCCGAACTGGGTCGACCCGACTTGGGTCCGGGTCCGGCCCATTAGGGTGTGGCCCGGCCTGGTAAGCGCGGCTCGGCCTGGCGGCCCGGTCCGGCTCGCTCGGCCTGGCCAGCGTGGCCAGGCGGCTCGGCCGTAACGGCCGAGCGGAAGGGGTGCGGGGGGGCGCGCTGCCTCCTGCCTATTCGTAACCGCGGCCCCCATGTGGGGGGCCAATTCTGTCGGCCAGCTGGGGGTTACGACCCCCGACCCTTCTCGGAAGCCAGTCGGCTCGGCTGGCCGGCCGTGCCGCTGCCGCGGGACCCCGCGGTCCCGCCCTCTTGCTCCGGCGCCGGCGGCCGGAAGCCGGCCGCCGCTTCCTTCTCCGCCGCGGCGCGACGGCGCCGCGCCCCTTTCGCCGTGGCCCCACTCCGGCCGCGGCCTCTTTGACGTTCTCAGGCGCGGCGCGACGACGCCGCGACTTGTTCGACTTCAAGGACGTGGCACGATGGTGCCGCGCTTCTTTGCCCATTAACATAGCTTCCGCGCGGTGCAACGGCACCGCACCGCCTTACACGTGCCGCAACAAAATCAAACAAACAAGGGGGAGGAGGGTCGGCCGTGTTCGTGCGGTCCGACCTCCTTCAGTTATTGCGATATCAGGCGGCTCAATTTGAAATGAAGAATAACGACGGAAGTAATCACGAACAAACAATTAAAAATAATCCCCTACCTCGAGCGTAGTTGAACGAAGGCTCGTCATGGAATTGCACGTCGCGGAAGGAGGATCGTCGAATCGCGGAGAAAAGATTCGTCAGCGTCGCGTCGTCGATCTCCGAGGATCCGACGTTCTTGTCGACCTTCGTCGGAGGTCGGCGTTCTTCGCGTTCTTCGTCGAGGGAGGAGTGCTCCAAGGCTTTGAGTAATTTCTCCCAAGCCCTCTCGCACAACGAACCCCTTCATAAAATAAGACTTGTCTTATTTTATTAACACACAAGCCAAAAGTTTTTGAATTTAGAAAAAATTGAATCAATCAATTAATTGAATTAATTGAGAAGGTTAAACCGCCCAATTAATGAGGCGTTTAAACATTAAGTTAAAAGCAAGAGTTGACTCTCATTTAAAAGGGGGGTGCGGGTGCGTTACCTAAATAAAGGTGGGGGTTTCGAGGAAGTTGAAAAGGTGGGGCTCGTGCGGGCCCCACCCCACAAATATCCTACCTAGTGGAGTAGGATATAGTGGGTCCCACTTCAACTACTTAGCTTAGGTTAAACAACTTTAAATAAAATAAATTGGTTGCCCCATTTTATTTTATTCATTTACTTAACCCAAAATTTTAAGTACCACACCCGAGAAAACGCAACTCCAGAAAAGGTGTTCCTAAGAAATTACCGACGTTGCGATTCCATCGGTGCCCTAAGAATTCGATTCCGAGAACCGGTTCAAAAGTTAGGAAAACCCGCTCGTTCGTTCACCGAACGTACCCGAGCTAAACTTCAGAAAATAATTCCGGGCACACCGGGCCTCGAAATCAGGTGCCGTCAGAAACCGCGTTCTTGTAAAATCCAAAAGAAAATTAAAAAAAAATTCCCTTGAATTTTATGGGTCTTTACACATAATGTTTTCGTTGATCCAAATACATTTACATAGTGTTTTTGTTGAGTAAACATCTTGAATTTATATTTATATTATTGATTACACAAATTAGGTAATTGGGTTTTGATATAATTAATATCTCTCTCAGATAATGCATCCCTTATAATAGGGACATTGGTTCAATCTATGCACAAGACTGGAGTCTAGTTCCTTCTCTAGAAAATTCAATGTAGGATACCTATCTCTCAAGTCTTATATTTATGTAGATTAATAGTTTCCCATAATTCAATGCCTTTACATGAAAAGGTTGTCATATAGCTCTAGTGTCGATGCATTTGAATATGAGTAAAAATTGTTGGTTTTTTTTTATTTTAGTGATAGAAATTGTGAGTTGGGTAAAGTGTTTATAGTTAAATATGGCTTGAACATATTAATTTAATTGGTTGGCTAGATATTTTTTGACTAAATCAATGAAGCCACACATTCATTTTGGATTTAATATTAAAGTGGTGTATATTAATATTTTTATAGCATGAAATATGATCAAATACAATCTATGTTATTAATTCCGAATCAAACATAGGTTAATACCTCGATCATCCAGCATGTTATTTTCTTCATGAAGATATTTTCCCATGAATTATCCAATTTAAGGAATGGTGAAAATGGATAATAGTAAAAGACATGTAACCAAATACCAATGTATGATTTCTTTGAAACTTATCTATGAAACCTTAAGAGATATGATACCAAACTAATAGAGTTGATTTTGCGATTTTTTTGGGTTTTGAAAAATGGTTGTCTACTATACTATTAATGAAAGATATCTGATATGATTTTCCTGATTGTTGCCCAAAATAATTACCTTTTGAGAAGAATTGTAATTTAATATTAGATCATAGTGAAATGTGGACCATGAAAAAAAGGTAGTTTTTTTGGATCATCATTTTAATGGAAGTACATTCCCTAAATGTCCTTGAATAAAATTTATAAAACATGATACTCAACCAAAGAGATGTATTTAGTATAGATTCTAGTGTGTATGATGATTACAATTTGGAGGTCGCTAAAATTCATTATAACTCTAATTCATGATTGATAACAAATTCCTAGACATTTTCTCAAAGATAAGAATTTTAAGCCTTTGGATTTTAAATTGATAAAAATAAATCCTTCCAATTTATCCTCTTGGATATTGGATACTTGGTTTGCATTTCACATTTCTTATAATAAACACATTCTACGAAATAGAATAAGAATGGATAACTATATATATTTTTTGGAATTTGTGTAGTATTTCCTGTATTGGAGTATGGAAAATATAATCTTAAACTACTTCTTGGATTAATTGTGAAATTTGAATCTATTGTTATATTCCTGATATTAATAAAAATTTGAATCCTATACACTATTTCGAAATGATGGTTTTTCTATTAACTATTAAGAACTGGGGTTTATATTTTTATATGTTAATGAAATTCTTTGAGTAATTGAGAATATACTAAGTGGTTTATGAATTCTTAATATGAATATTCCTCTTTATAACCATAAGAAAAATAATATAAATATTTATTCAAACACCACACTCATTTATCATTATCACCATTGACATATAAATGAGAATCACATGTAAATACTATAATGAGATATATTCCCTGAATCACTTCATTATAATTTTTTTGATAAATGAGATTTTTTTATTCAAGAATAATAAAAAATAACCTATAAATAGAAAAGGAAATGAGATAGTGTACTATTAGATCTTATACATGGTTATGTGTGTGTACTTATGATTATACATAAAAGTGGTGAGAATAAATACTTCAAAATATTCACTAATGGATTTATTGTATATGTTTAAGAGTTTTTTAGATAATTTTTTATGAATTTTAAAAAATTAAAATGTTTTAGAGTGAATTACCAAATTATCCTATAAAAAGTATAAATATTTTTCTATCATAGTAGGATAGTGAATACTTTAGATAGAATTTTTTAGAACATCAAAGTGATTGTATAATTGTTTTCTCAACTTACTCCTCATAGAACAAAAATAGAGATATTCTATGTATGAGAGGAGGAATCACATCCTATTATACATAGTTAAATAGATGATGAGTATGTGTTACCTTCATATTTTATTCTAGGGATATGTTCTAAAAACTATATCATTATCACATAACATATTCATTTCAAGTATTTATAGAGACACTCTATGATATATGGATTGATAGATTTTCCAATATGTATTTCATGAGTATTTGGTGTCATTAATTATACATATTTAATTAGTATTCAAATAAAAATGTCCATATATGAAATAAATTAATGTATTTTTTTGTTATAAAAAATAGATTATGTGATATTATTTGCATAATCCTACTAAATACGAAGTGTCTATTCCATGATATAGTGTTTTTATAAGAGGTAATAGATGAGTCAATTATTTAGTGGATGTAAATTCAAACATGAACTTATTCAAAACCAATAACAAATAATTTCTATTGAAATAGAATTTGATTTAGTTCACCCAAAATTCTATGGGAGAAGAACCCACTCAGGTTATACAAGAACATTGATTAACTATTAGGATACTTTATATACCTAAGCGATATGAGTTTATTATAGAAAGGTATGATGAATTAATTTTCATATATAATAAACATACTAAATAAAAAGTTTCCATTAATTGTTCTTATTTTGTGAATTTTTGAAATTATAAGGAATCCACAATGGACTCCTAATAGAGTAAACATGTTTGGAACATGATGGATTCAAAAGAACAGAAAATACCTGTTGTGTTCAACTGTATTTTTTGGATGATTTTTTATTGTGTGGTTTCTACCTATAAATATTTTCTTCTAGAAAAAGTTTATAATAATATTTCTTAGTATTTTCTTTAAAATCCCATTTCACTTTTTGTGATGTTAAGTTCCATTCTGATATTTGTCTCTATAAAATCCCATTATGATTATGAGATGTATCAAATTGATGGTAAAATAACATTACAAAATGATAATTTGTATATGATGTGTATATAATCTATCTTGAATATTTAAAATTTTATAATGATTATTCTATTATATGAATGTTTCAATAGTATATTTGTGAATTGAATTAGGCCTCTTGAATATGGAAAATCTGGATTGATGCTGCAATAAAAATGTTTGGACAAATCAAGAAAATATATGGTTATTTTATATAAAAGTGGGATATAGGGTGTTTTGTGATGTTTTACTTATCGTAAGAGGGTGACATTCTACTGATCAAAAATGAAATCACAATAGTTCATTCTATAAATGTGTGTATTGGAAAAAAATTCTCAGTGAAAGACAAGGGTGAATATGCATACATACTAGGTATGAGGATCTACTGAGATATATTTCATATGGTTCTTGAACTATTTATAAAAATATAATTTGTTAAATTTATAGAGTGGTTTATCATGTAAAACACCTAAAAGGGGGCTTTACAGAATTTTCATCGAATGAATCTTTATATGATTCAAGATCCTTTTAAATATCTATAATTGATAAATAACATTCCCTATACATTAACTTTATGATATATCATAAATTAATTATCATATAATAATCCTGATATCTATTATTCTTTGAGAATACCATGCAAATAAAAATATAATCATAGAATGAGTAATATCCTTTAGCAATTAATAAGAATTAATTAAATGTTCTTAGACATTAGAGGGGTGTATGATCTCACTATTAGGGGTTACATTTTATTTAATTTCAAATCTATCATAAATGATATGGGTGATTTGGATCAAGGGGCATAATTATGATACATCCATTGGAATTAGAAATGTAAATACCCAAAACCTAATAGATTGGAGTCTGTGGTTATATTTTTTCAATGGTACTAAATATAAGTGATCGCATCCCATGGGACTAAATAGTTTAGAAGTCTCGGTATACTAGATACAAGCTTGAATGCCATATTAAATTTAAAAACATAAAATAAAACAAAGTATTTTCATTTAAAACATCATTTTCAACTCTAGAATATCAATTCTTATCAATCAAAGTACACTTCTAAGCATTTTGGGGAAATGAAACATAAAAAAGGGGTGAGCTCAGATGCTCAGTATCGGAATGCATACAATCGATGCTATAACATAATAAATAAGGTTTGAATAATATAATAGGAATAAATTATGATTGTAAAGACCTGGAATTTCTATGTAATTTTTTTAAATATATCAAAATTTTGTGAGTCTGCGAAAATTGACGGCGCGTGATTTTGAGGCCCGGAGTGCCCAAAATGAATTTCTGAACTTTTGTTCGGGTACGTTCAGTAAACGTGCGAGCGAGTTTTTCTAACTTCTGAACCGGTGCTCGGAATTGAAATCTGAGGGCACCGTTGAACTCGCAGCGCTGATATTCTCTTAAGGAGACTCTCACCTCGATGGTAGTTGGTCGAGGGTGAAAGTTAGTTTTTGGGTTTTACATGGAAATAATAAAATAAAATAAATGCATGTTTTATTTTATTTTATCTATTATAACCACCCATGTGGGAGTTTAAGTGTGGGGACCACCCGACCTTAACCTCCCATGGGAGGTTATGGTGGTGGGCCCCACCCGAACCTAACCTCCCATGAGAGGTTATGGTGGTGGGGACCACCTGGGACTAACCCCCCATTTAATTGAGAGGAAAACCTCTCAACTCCCTTATTAATGTAGAGGAGCCTCTTGAACCTCTTCCACATTAATTCTGCCAACACACCAATTGATTATGCCAACTCTCCCTTAATCAATTCAACCATTTTGAATATTATTCCAACAACTTAATCTATTATTTGGAGGCTATTATTTCATTTTGGTGGAACTTGGAGAGGATAAATATTGGGAGAAGGCTCCCAATGAAGAATTCTCCACCGAAGAAGAACGTCGACAAGGAAAACCTTCGACTATGAAGAACGACCTCAACTTCGACTTCCTTTCTCTTCAAGGGACGTACCATGGTACCAGTGTCACTTCAGGAAGAAGTGTTGAGGGAGTTCCACACATCCCCTCTAGCGGTATATCCAGGAGTGAAAAAGATGTATCAGAACCTCCGACGACAACACTGGTGGCCAGGAATGAAGAAAGCAGTAGCCGAGTTTGTCTCTCGATGCCTCACTTGTCAGCAAGTGAAGGCGGATCATCAGGTACCGGTAGTCTTGGTTCAGCCTTTAGAGGTCCCAGAGTGGAAGTGGGATGGGATATCCATGGATTTCATGACGGGACTTCCACATATATCCAAGGGTCACGACTCTATCTGGGTGATCGTCGACCGACTCACCAAGTCGACCCACTTCCTACCGATCAGAGAGCAGGGTTCAGTAGAGAGCTTAGGATGCCTCTACATGCAAAAGATTGTACGGATACATGGAGTACCTTCAACGATTGTCTCTGATCGTGATGTACATTTTACTTCCCGGCTATGGAAGGGGTTGCAGGAGGCTTTCAGGATGTAGCTTCGTTTGAGAACCGCCTTCCATCCTCAGACGGATGGTCAAACCGAGCGGACTATTCAGACCCTTGAGTATATTCTACGCGCTTGTGTCCTTGACTTTAGTCACAGATGGGAAGATCAATTACCTTTGGTGGAGTTTGCATACAACAACAGCTATCACTCCACTATTGGGATGACACCTTTTGAGGCATTATATGGGTGACCTTGCAGAACACCTTTGTGCTGGACTGACCCCGGGGAGTCATCACTCGTGGGACCAGAGATAGTATGGGCTACCACAGAGAAGGTGCAGATCATCCAGGAGCGGATAAAGACTGCACAGAGTAGGTAGAAGTCGTATGCTGATAGGAGATGGAGACCTCGGGAGTTCGAGGATGGCAACCACATTTTTCTACGGTCTCACCCCGATGAGGCCTACGGAGATTGGGCCGAGGAGGAAAGTTATATCTGAGGTTCATCAGACCTTTTCAGGTCCTCAGTAAAGTTGGCGAGGTGGCATACCACTTAGCTCTTCCACCTCAGTTGTACTGGGTGCATGACGTCTTTCACGTATCCCATCTAAGGAGATACATGCATGACCCTTCCCACATCATCGACCATGGAGAGCTGGGCGTTGACAATGGGGAGACTTTTATAGTGGTTCTAGTAGAGATTGAGTATCGATAGGAGAGGGTCCTTCATGGACGGTCGATACCTCTAGTGCGTGTTCGTTGGTAGCACGAAAACCTCCAGGAGAGCACATGGGAGCGGGAGGCTCAGATACATGCTCAGTACCCCCACTTGTTCCCTTAGTATGAGTTGTGGATTACGGGGACGTAGAGACCTGAGGTGGGGAGAATGTAAAGACCCATAATTTCCATATAATTATTTTTTAAATATATGGGAATTTTGCGAGTCCACGAAAATTGATGGCGCGTGATTCTGAGGCCCAGAGTGCCTGGAATGAATTTCTGAACTTTTGTTCGGGTACATTTAGTAAACATGCGAGTAGGTTTTTCTAACTTTTGAACCAGTGCTCGGAATTGAAATCTGAGGGCATTGTTGAACTCGCAATGTCGGTATTCGCTAAAGGAGACTCTCACCTCGATGGCAGTTGGTCGAGAGTGAAAGTTAGTTTTTGGGTTTTACGTGGAAATAATAAAATAAAATAAACTCATGTTTTATTTTATTTTATCTATTTTAACCACCCATGTGGGAGTTGAAGTGTGGGGACCACCTGACCTTAACCTCCCATGGGGGGTTATGGTGGTGGGCCCCACCCGAACCTAACCTCCCATGAGAGGTTATGGTAGTGGGGACCACCTGGGACTAACCCCCCATTTAATTGAGAGGAAAACCTCTCAACTCCCTCATTAATGTGGAGGAGCATCTTGAGCCTCCTCCACATTAATTCTGCCAATGCACCAATTGATTGTGCCAACTCCCCCTTAATCAATTCAACCATTTTGAATATTATGCTAACAACTTAATCTATTATTTGGAGGACATTATTTCATTTTGGTGGATCTTGGGAGAGGATAAATATTGGGATAAGGCTCCCAATGAAGAATGCTCCACCGACAAAGAACACCGACGAGGAATGCCTTCGACTATGAAGAACGACCTCAACTTCGAATTCCTTTCTCGGAACTTCCTTCGACGTAGGACATGTTCATCTACAACGAACTGACATTCGCCTTCTCGTGCTAACATTGATGAACAACGAACAAGGTAGGAGATTTTTTGTGCGAATGATTTTATATTCATGTGATTCTTTCCTTAAAAAACAAAGAACGTGGATCAACTTCTAACTAGTTTATCCACATATGTTTTCCTTTTGCAAGTTTTGGGATTGATCATTGCGGGAGGGTTTGTTGTAATTCGTTCTTTTGAGCCAAATGCTACCACCCTAAACATGGAGGGTGCGGACCAAACCAACATGGCCCGACCCCTCCACTGTTCTCTTTTGTGGTATTTTTTTCGAAATGACGTTGAAGGCGACGAAGGTGATGAAGGCAAAGACCGCGCTACCCACGACCTCCGCAACCCGCGCCGCCCCCGCGCCGCTCTAGCACCCCGACCGAACTGGCTCCACCATCCCGGGCCGAACCGCACCGCCGCTGGCCGCGCCACCCGCCGGCCGAACCGGCCCACACCATGTCGTGCCTTGGCCGAACCGGCCCCCGACCATCGTGGCCCTCCCGGCTGAACCGGCCCGGCCGCGCGACCCCGTCCATGCCGCGCCCCCACGGTCCTCCGAGCCGAACCGGCCCCCACTATTGGAAACTAAGGCTTTAACAAAGGTTTCAAACCATTGGTAAAGGCTTCCAAACCGTTGGAATACTATATACCAATAGTTTGGAAAACTGTTGGCAAGTAAGGCATGAGGATATCCCATTACCAATGGTTTTAGTACAACCATTGGGAAAGGCAGTGTAATCCTAGAGTTTCCCAATGGTTTAAATAACTGTCGGTATATAGGAGTATTCCCAACGGTTTGAAAACCATTGGCAATACTGGAAGTGTAATCCTAGAGTTTCCAAATAGTTTAAATAACCGTTGGTATATAGGAGTATTCCCAACGGTTTGAAAACCGTTGGCAATACTGGCAGTGTAATCCTAGTTTCCCAATGGTTTAAATAACTGTTGGTATATAAGAGTATTCTATCATTTTCATGTTTTACCAATGATTTAATAAAACCGTGGTAAAAATATATACAACACTATACCAATGGTTTTAGTAAACCGTCGGTATAGTGTAATACCAGAATTTGGCAGACCAACCACCTAGAATCTCCTCCACTCCTGCACACTCAACAAAACCATGGAATACAGAACAAAAACCTGCATACACCAACAAAACCACCTGCTACACTCAACAACAACAAAACCACCTGCAAACTCAACTATATACACCAAAAAAACCACTACACACTCAACTAAATAAACCTTCATACACTCTTAATAGAAAAAAACACCTTCTATAGCACACAAAATCATATAAAAATAGGATACTCTTATAACCATGGAATGTACCACAATTATAATCTTGTATATGAACCCAATTACCCTATGAAATACAAAATTCATAATTGAATTCTCAATTGAATACATGCAGAATGAATTATTAAATGAATTCTAAATTATGAATCAATAATTCATACAAAATGAATTATGTTGAATACAGAATTCCGAATATTTTTGGTCAGTTTTCTGTATACCGATTGTTTTTACTAAAAGTGATGTCCATTTTAAATAAAAGACATGCACTTAGAGTGATACCGACCACACCATTCCCCGAATTGATGCAGGTTTACTCCTATATGTCACAGATGACTCATGAATCGTTGTCATAAAGTATCAACAGAATCTGAATGTGTTTGGTCGGTTTTCCATATTCTAGTTGTTGTTTTCACTGAAAATGTTTTCCATTTCAAATAAAGGTGAGACACTTTGAGTGGTGTCGGCCACACTGCACCTCGGATTGAGGTGGGGTTGACTCTTACACATCACATATGACCCATGAATCATTTTTCTAAAGTATCAACACAACCCAAATACGTTTGGTCAGTTTTCTGTATGCCAGTTGTTTTTACTTAAAATGATGTCCATTTTAACCAAAAGAGAGACATTTAGAGTGATACCGGCCACACCGCGCCTCTTATTGAGGCGGGGTTGACTTGTAAAAGTCACATATGACCCATGGATCATTTTCCTAAAGTTTAAATAGAATCCGGATGAGTTTTGTCAGTTTTTCATAGATCAGTTGTTGTTTTCACTTAAAATGTTGTCTATTTTAAACAAAAGAGAGACACTTTGAGTGGTGTCGGCCACACCACGCCTCGGATTGAGGTGGGGTTTACTTTTACACATCACATATGACCCATGGATTTTTTCCTAAATTTTCAATAGAATCCAAATGCATTTGGTCAGTTTTTCGTATGTCATTTGTTGTTTTCACTTAAAATGATGTTCATTTTAAACAAAAGAGAGACACTTTGAGTGGTTCCAGCCACACCACGCTTTGGATTGAGGCGGGGTTGACTCGTACACATCAAATATGACCCATGGATCATTTTACTAAAGTATCAACATAATCCGAATGTGTTTGGTCAGTTTTCCATATGGCAGTTGTTGTTTTCACTTAGAATGATGTTCATTTAAAACAAAAGAGAGACACTTTGAGTGGTGATGACCACACCGTGCTTTGGATTGAGGTGTTCTTGACTCGTACACATCAAAAATGACCCATGGATCATTTTACTAAAGTTTCAACAGAATCCTAATGCATTTGGTTGGTTTTCCGTATGTCAGTTGTTGTTTTCACTTAAAATGATGTCCATTTTAAACAAAAGACATAAACTTGGAGTGATATCGGACACACTGTGCCTCAAATTGAGATAGAGTTGTCTTATAAACATCAAAAATGACTCATGGATCATTGTAATAAATTATCAACACAATCCGAATGCGTTTGATCAGTTTTCTATATGCCAGTTGTTGTTTTCACTTAAAATCCTATCCATTTAAAATAAAAGTGAGACAATTTGAGTGGTGCCGGCCACACCATGCCTCGGATTGAGGTGGGGTTGAATCTTACACATCAAAAATGACCCATGTATCGTTTTACTAAATTATCAATAGGATCTTATTGTGTTTGGTTGGTTTTCCATATGCTAGTTTTTGTTTTCACTTAAACTGTTGTCCATTTCAAATAAAAGTGAAACACTTTGAGTGGTATTGGCCACACCGTGCCTCAGATTGAGGAGGGGTTGACTCGTACACATCATAAATGAATCATGGATCATTATACTAAAGTATAAACACAATCCGAATCCTTTTGGTTGATTTTCCGTATGTCAGTTGTTGTTTTCATTTAAAATGTTGTCCATTTCAAATAAAAGTGAGACACTTTGAGTGGTACCGACCACACCGTGCCTCATATTGAAGCGGGGTTGACTCGTATACTTCAAAAATTTACAATGGATCCTTTTCATAAAGTATCAACATAATCTGAATGTGTTTGGTCAATTTTCCATATGGTAGTTGTTGTTTTCACTTAAAATGATGTTCATTTTAAACATAAGAGTGACACTTTGAGTGGTGCTGGACACACCGTGCTTCAGATTGAGGCGGGGTTGACTCGTACACATCACATATGACCCATGGATCGTTTTTCTAAAGTTTCAATAGAATCCAAATGTGTTTTTTCAGTTTTCCATATATTATTTTTTGTTTTCACATAAAATGATGTCCATTTTAAACAAAAGACATACACTTGGAATGATATTGGCCACACCATGCAAAATATTGAGGTAGGGTTGACTCGTAAATGTAAAAAATGACCCATGGATCTTTTTCCTAAAGTATAAACACAATCTGAATGCATTTGGTCAGTTTTCTGTATGCCAGTTGTTGTTTTCACTTAAAATCCTATCCATTTCAAATAAAAGTGAGACATTTTGAGTGGTTCCAGCTACACCGGCTCTCAAATTAAGGTGGGGTTGACTATTACACATCAAATATGACCCATGGATCTTTTTTTTGAAGTTTCAACTGAATATGAATGCCTTTGGTTGGTTTTACGTATCTCAGTTGTTGTATTCACTTAAAATGATGTCCTTTTGAAAAAAAAGAGAGACACTTTGAGTGGTTCCAGCCACACCATGCCTCAGATTGAGGCGGGGATAACTCATACACTTCAAAAATGACCCATGGATCGTTTTCCTAAAGTATCAACACAATCCAAATGTGTTTGGTCATTTTTATGTATGATAGTTGTTTTTACTTAAAAGCGTATCCATTTTAAATAAAAGAGAGACACTTTGAGTGGTGCTGGCAACACCGCACTACGGATTGAGGTGAGGTTGACTTTTACACATCACATATGACCCATGGATCGTTTTCCTAAAGTTTCAACAGAATCTGAATGTGTTTGGTCAGTTTTCCGTATGTCAGTTGTTGTTTTCACTTAAAATGATGTCCATTTTAAACAAAAGACATACACTTGGAGTGATACAGGCCACAATGTGACCCATATTGAGGTGGGGTTGACTCGCACATGTCACATATGACTCATGAATCGTATTTATAAATTATAAACATAATATGAATGCGTTTGGTCAGTTTTCCGTATGTCAGTTGTTGTTTTCACTTAAAATGTTTTCCATTTCAAATAAAGGTGAGACACTTTGAGTGGTTTTGGCCACACCACGCCTCGTATTGAGGCAGGGTTGACTCATAAACGTCACATATGACCCATGTATCATTTTTCTAAAGTATCAACAAAATCCGAATACGTTTGGTTGGTTTTCCATATGTCAGTTGTTGTTTTCACTTAACATCCTGTCCATTTCAAATAAAAGTGAGTCAGTTTGAGTGGTGTCGGACACACCATGCCTCGAATTGAGCTGGGGTTGACTCGTACACATCAAAAATGACCCATGGATCGTTTTCCTAAAGTATCAATAGATTCTGATTGCATTTAGTCAGTTTTCCGTATTCCAGTTTTTGTTTTCACTTAAACTGTTATCCATTTCAAATAAAAGTGAAACACTTTGAGTGGTATTAGCCACACTGTGCCTTGGATTGAGGCGGGGTTGACTCGTATATGTCACAAATGACTCATGGATAATTGTGTTAATGTATCAACACAATCCAAATCCATTTGGTCGTTTTTCCGTATGTCAGTTGTTGTTTTCATTTAAAATGTTGTCCATTTCAAATAAAAGTGAGACACTTTGAGTGGTACTGGCCACACCATGCCTCGGTTTGAGGTGGTGTTGACTCGTACATGTCACTTGGGCATTTGGAGTGCCGTAAAGTGTGGATTGAAGATCCGGGTGAGTCTAATCCTCTCCTTTCTTCCAATTTTTTATTAGGGTTTGCACTCTTCTCTTATATTCTTCCGAAGATCTAAAACCCTCTTTTCCGTTGGGATTTAGGGTGAATCTTGAAGAGAGCTTATATTGGGATCCGGGGTCCAGGGAGGAGGGTTGGGGGGGCTGTCCGGGGTCCAGGGAGGAGGGTGGGGGGGCTGTCTGAGGGGCTGTCTGGGGTCCATGGAGGAGGGTGGGGGGCTGTCCGGGGTCCAGGAAGGAGGGTGGGTAATGTATCTAAAACTCTATCTAGGTATCATACATTGAATTCCGATAGGACTATGAACCGCCACAGGGTGTCGTCCTAAAGAAGGTCCAAATCATGGAATTACCACGGCGTGAACGCGGCGTGACCACGACGTGACCGTGGCATGACCATGGCGTGACCGCGACGTGACCGCGGTGTGACCGCGGCGTGACCACGACGTGTTGGCGCGGTCCAGCGACATTTGCGGGGAAAAATCTTTCATAGAGGAGCAAAGTGAGTGGGAGGAGGTGGGAAAACATTCTATCCATTGCCTCCCTCCCCATTAACTATGGGTGGGTAATTTATCTAAAACTCTATCTAGGTATCATACATCGAATTCCAACAGGACTGCGAACCACCGTGGGGTGTCATCCTGGAGCAGGGCCAAATCACGGCGTGACCGCGGAGTGACTGCGGCATGACTGCAGTGTGATCACGGCGTGATCGTGCCGTGACCACGGCCTGACCGCGGCGTGACCGCTGTGTGTTGGCCCGGTCCAACGACATCCGCGGGGCAGCATCTTCCAGCCAGGAGCTAAGGGAGCGAGAGGAAGCGGGGAAACATTCCAGTCGTCTCCTCCCTCCCCATTAACTATGGATGGGTAATGTATCTAAAACTCTATCTATGTATCATACATCAAATTCTGACAGGACTTCGAACTGCCGCAGGGTTTCGTCCTGGGGCAGGGCCAAATCACGGTATTACCACGGCGTGACTGTGGCGTGACCACGACGTGACCGCAGCGTGACCGTGGCATGACTGCGGCGTGTTGGCCCGGTCTAGCAACATCTACAGGGAAGCATCTTCCATCCAGGATTCCAAATAAATCCTATGTAGTTGTCCTTCACATTATAGAAACCGATATTATGTTATAAAAACAGATTCTTGATTCGGGATTGTGGTATGATAAAGATATATATTTATATTCATTGTTTTTAAAAGTGGTACTAGGTAGTTGAAACTACTAATTGAGAGTAAAATTATGAAAGTGTATTAATTATCAATGCTATATGAATTTCTTGGAACAGTAATAATAAAACTTCAGTCACCTTGAGAAAAATAGATTTTGAGTATGTTTTAACATCTCAGGATGCAACACAAATCTTTTGGGAGAATTAATACATGTAAAAAATTAGATGTGCATCAAGGCCAAGCAAACACCCAAAACAGTGTTAAGATGAAGCTTATGGTGGGGAGCACCATAATCCTGATAGGTGTTAAACAATGACACCATCAGTGTTTTTAGATATATAGGCTCGGGTAAACACCCAAAGGGGTGGCCAAGAGGCTAGGCAAACACCCAACATGAGTTTCGCCATAAGATAAGGTCACAATGGACGTGATAGAACAAATCAACTATTTAATATGTTATAACAAGGGATCATCGAATGGTTTTAGTGAGAGGCACAATGATGCAACGTCTAAAGGGAAACCAAACAACGGAAAAGAATCATGCACCCTAAACTATCACTGTGAGTTTTCGCAGACAGCGCACCTCCGTTGGAGGGGTTTTATTATAAAAACATGACTTTATTTATCAAATGAAACAATTATATTAAAGAACACTTATTCAAGATATGAAATTCAATATAATTAATAAAAATTAAGAAAGAAGGTTAATTCAATTTAAAGCATTCTTAAATTAAAGAGGCTACAAGAGAGACTCTACCTCAAGGTGGAACCAAGCCGTCCACTTCATCTCTTGGAGCATTCTAACTAAAAGCTGCTGCTCCTCCACTGGGTATACGCACCTTTACACACATTCAAGGACACCTAGCCCCTATGCACACACCCGCATGGCCATGATCATGTGCAAGGGGATCCTTGCACATATGCTTATATGCATATATTAGTCTCCACTCACCTGCGTATGAATTTATATATATATATATATATATACATGGGCACACCTAGCCCCATACGTGCATAATCACTGCCATGGGTGACTATACACGTAACGGGGGAACCCACATACATATAAATACTTACCTATGCACACGCAGGCGAGTCGACCTTGACCTGGAGACTCGAAACCAATGAGCATGGATCAACACGCCACAAAAAGGATATTAAGTACCTTAAAACACATGAAGGACGCTACATAACTAGTGAGAAAGCAACCAATGGAATTAAAGCCTTACCTAGATTGGCAGCGGAGACCCAAATCCACCCGAACTAACACGGAATGATCCAACGCCCTACCGAAAACATAATATGGATTCAAAAACACTAAAGCCCCAAATACATGAGGTGAGAGACAAGTAGTAACCATAGAATCTTACCTCAGATCAAAGCCGATGGTCTGAATCAATCTGAACTCCTTCTAGAACCCTTCCAAGAATATAACTACCCTCTGTCCATAGAAATCAGTCAAAGATCTAAGTGACCAATGCAATAAAGAAAATAAAATAAAAACTAAACTAAAACATACCTGTATCCTATGACTATACCTGTCACCGCCCAACATATAAGTACCACAGCGCCCCATGGGTCAAATCATGTTCCTGCAAGCAAAGGGGAAACAGATCAATGTTTCAAAATGATACTATCAAATAGTACATTCCTATTAATTAAAAGTTACTCTGTAAAGACCTGTAAATTTCAAAGAATTTTTTTTTCTTAAATTCTTTGGAATTTTATGAGTCCTTAGTTTCTGACGACACCTGATTCTGAGGCCCGGTGTGCCCAGAATAATTTTATATATTTTGAACCGGTGCTCGAAATTGAAATCCGAGGGCACCGATGAACTCGCAGCACCGATATTTTCTTAAGGGAACCTTTATCGCAGTTGCGTTTTAAGCGGGTTGAGAATTAATAATTTGGGATTTAGAATTAAATAAATAAAATTGGTGGTACACTATTTTATTTATATCTATGGTAGTTATACCCTACAAAGGGGATTTAAGGGTGATACCCATTACCAAAAAATACCCATGTGTGGATAAATGAGAGGTGGGGCCCACACGAGCCCCAACCTTTCATCTCCCCATAACCTCACTTAAACCTCCCCTTAAACCCACATTTTTAATTAATTTGTTAACTCCTCAACTACCCTATTAATGAGATCTCTCCACCTTCCTCTAATTAAGTTTGTCAACATAATTAAATTAATGGTTTCATTAATTAATTAGTGCATCACAATTTGAATTATTTTGTGTTGCATGACACTTATTTAAATGGGAGAAGTATTTTTTAATATTTGCGATAGCAAATATTTCGGTGGGGAACCTTTGGAGGATTAGAAAGAGAGGTGTTCTTCCTCCAACGAAGAACGCGAAGTCACCGACGACGTGCCTTCTCTTCTTCTTCCTCCGCATCAAGGGAGGAAATACAACCGCGGGGAACTCGCCAATGATGACGGTTCTTTCCCAGCGTTGATGGAGTGACAACGCTTTCCGCGTCTATGATGAATGAACCATTTTTGAGGTTGGGGGATTTTTGTATATTTATATGTAGGATTTATCTTTGTGGATTCCTTACCCCAATTGAATTTTCATGACGAACGCGAATTAAATGAATTGATTCGCGGATCGAAAAACCATGGGTTGAATCAATTTCTTATTGTTTTTCTTGAAAATATCAAAGTATGATGAATATCTTTTTGTCAATTCCACATGTTATTGATCATCAAAAACGATGGCCAAACTAAACACGACCATCGATCCGCACACAAACCATGCCCTTTTCAGTTTCATTCTCCGCGCGTTCATTACGTGTTTTTCATCGAAAAATAATTAAGCACATTAAATGCTCAATGTCATGTTGAGCGTGACATACAGACGTGGAGATATCGACCCAAGGAATAAGAATATGCGGTCGTCACAATTTCCGAACTTAGAACGGAGATGCGGCAGCCCGCGGAAGGGGCAACGTGGCAGAGCAGGGCAGTCTGGCGCGGCTGGTGCATGCGCGCGTAGAAAGAAGGGGCGAGGTGGCTTCGGCCGGTGATGAGTCAGATCAGGCGGCGACACGTGTAGGCAGCGCGACGGAGCCCTGTTCGAGGCGGAGGTGCAGCTGGTTCTTGGTTTGTGTACAGGGGTGCAAAACCGTGGAAGGAGGAATTAGATTGGAGAGAGGAAATTAAGAATAATGATGATTAAAAAAATAGGGAAATAAATGATAAATGTGTATGAAATCATGGGAGGGTTGTGCACCAGAATGAATTGAGCGTGAGTAAAAATCAAAGGTTAAATTAAATTAAAAAAATAATAATATAATAATGTTATTATTATTTTCGTTGGGAAAACCGTATTTTGAAGGTATCTTCTTCGTGCAATCTCGGTTTCACGAACCGTCAGCGGCAATGCGACCTTAACTTCGAGGAGGAATTTATGATTCCAATATTGGATACCTTTTACGGGTTTTCAGATTGGGTACCCGAAACGCTCGTACATTAATTGATTTAAAATTATTATTAAATCTTCAAACTGCTATAACTCATGCGTGCGACGTATGATTGGCTTGCCATCAGTGGCGATGTAATCCTGTCTTTAAGACGGTCGATTCAAGTCTAATTTTCGATACTAAATTCTGGTTCATGGCTCGGGTCCATGAAACACCCAATGATAATAATGATATTATTATTATGGGATCTTGTATCTGACATATCTCTCTCATACGGTGTCATAATGATGAATCGTCTGTGATGTTAAGACCCTGGAATTAAGACGGATGTTTCAAGACCAATTTTGGATATTTAAGTTGAGGTCAAGGTGCGGGCCCCATGAGGCCCGGTTCGCGCATGTTGCGGTGAAATGAAACTTTTTCATCGGCTATCCATTTTGGACTAATGGGTAGTCCATATCGTGTGTTTTTCCGTATGGATTGCAATGGTGTGACCAATTTGGTTAACCAGTGTCATTTGAAGTACGACCGGGTTGGATCAAACACGAAACCAACCGGACCCTCGGAGCAGAAACACTTATAACTTAAGGACCGAACGTCCGATTGACGTGTCGTAGACTATGTTGGATTCCTCTTGATGAGATGGTTATTTTGGTATACTTAACCTGAGGTTTGGATGTAGTTGGAGTATGGCCGAGTTGGATTGTACCCGAAATCCAACCGGGCCCCTGGAACGGAAATGCTAATAACTCACAGACCGGGCGTCCGATTGACGCGCCGTCTGTTGCGTTGAGACCCCTATGATGAGGTGGTCCTTTGAGATACTCACACATGAGATTACATAACACTTGGAAGTATCGACCAATAAATCGTGGAGCGGATCCTTCTGGATACGAGCATACGGAGTACGATGACCTTGTAGCTGGCTGAGACCTGATGAATGCTTGTCCGATTTGTTTCGGAGTGACTTGTATAACCCAGTGGGGAGCAATATTTTGTGAGGTGGAAGAACTATGGAGGAGGAGCAATACTTTGTGAGGTGGCAGACCCACATTACTCAACAGGAGGAGTACCTCTGTAGGCTACGAGGGGGGAGCACTACTTTGTGAGGTGGCAGACCCATGGTGAAGGAGCACTACTTTGTGAGGTGGCAGACCCTCAGTAATCGACAAGAGGAGTAACTCACTAGTCTAAGGTTAGTGAGTGGCACCTCAGAGTCGTGGAAAGACTACTACGCTCGACTGATGAGGAGTTCTCCAGCAGCCATGTTTACGTCATCGTGAATAAAAATCCTGGTTTGAGCTGAGTCAATGACCTTTGTGTTTACCTCATGATTGATATGGGTTACTTGATAAATTAGGTATATGTATGGGCATATACCTAAGTAAAGTTTATCTGTTGAGATCCTTCTTGGTGGTTTATCCTTGTTGGTTTTAGTGAGACCATGAGGGTCTCGGGGTCCCTACTGAGTATCGTTATACTCACCGCTGCACGGGCTATGCCCGCACCTCGTTGTGTTGGTTGAAGATGAAGGACAACACTGATCGTGGTTGAGTCTTTTAGAGTTGGATGGTACCCGGAGGTGGATCTCACGACGAGTTGTTACCCGGAGGAGACAGATGGACGTTGAGTGCTGAGGAGGATATATGTACCTACCCTTCAGGTAGGAACCCGAAGTACGATCCAGGAGCTGCTTCACCATTTAGCTGTTTGTCTTTTTAGTTGTACTTTCTTTCAGTTGTAGCTGTACCTTTCTATTGGGCTTGTATTTCCGGCCCCTTTGTACTTTCAGCATACCTGTTACTTCTTTACTTAGTGTTTTCTTCCTCTTGTACTCTAGTTGTGTGTGTGTTTACATTTTATAAAGGCAATGCCTCCCCAGTTATAGGGATTTACACCTATGGTGCTAGTTGTTATCCCCTGACCTATGGAAAGCGGACTTGGGGTAGTTACGACTCGGGCCCCAGGGGACGGGTCGTGACATACTCTTCCTATTAATGGTATATAATCAATTTGGCCTGAGTTTCAACTTATTTTGGTTTTGTTCGATACGAGTGATGAGGTCTTATTATTCTTAGTTTTTATGTTTACACTTGAGATATTTATTTAAAAATGATGCATGTATTTGGATATTTATTTATGGTTTTAGTTCTTAGCCTGTTGCTATGGGGACTGTCCACATGAATAATTCTTGGAATGTAGGGTTTAGTTGACATTTATGTGCTTTAATGGGATTGATGTCACTAACGATGAGGATTTAGATCAAGTAAAATATTCCTAAAAGGATTGGGCCTTGTAGTGATAGGTGTGAAAATTGTACATCTGGCGTTTGATGAGGAAATAATTATGAAAAATGGATTGGAATCTTGGTAGGTTCTTAGAGTGGGATGGTCCCTATGAGTATATAAAATGTATTATGAAAGGTTTTACTCCATTTAATGATTCAAGAGTTAAACTAAAGAGATGAAGGATGAGATGCTACTGTGGGTATTGGGTATTTTCGGACAGATTGGCATTATAATTCCATGAGGCTTGGTGTAATTTAACTTAGGATGGAACTTGGTTAGTGGGGCTGGGTTATAATACATGATTTTAATGAGGTTCTTGACTAGATTATTGAGAATATAATGTAGATGGGTTTGACATGGTGTTCTTTTTGTCACTAGGACAATCATAAGGTGAATAATCCTCTTTGTCTAGTTGGATGATGAGATGTGCATCGAGGCATGGGATAATCATCGAGAGATGAGTCTAGACTATGTGACTGAGAGGATATACTAGGATAGGTTTGATAGGATTGGGTGAGTGTCCAACTCATGCGAGGATGATACGATGTATGGAGACACTTGGGGTTATTTATGCTATATCATGGAGACACTTGGGGTTATTTCATGACTCCAACATACTCCAGAACTGTTCCCACATGATGTTTTAGAAAAAAAATCCCATCTCATGGAAGACCCCAAGGCTCCTCTATCTTCTAATGTTTCCTCACACTCAAACCTCATGGTATTATAGTATACAAGTGATCTACGTCAACTAGTACGGATAACATCACTACCCTCCGTCTGTAGAAAGAAGTAAAATACCTAAGTGGCCAATGCAATAAATAAAATAAAATAAAAACTAAACAAAAACATACCTATATCCTGTGACTATACATGTCACCGCCCAATATATAAGAACCACACCGCCCCATGGGTAGAATCATGTTCCTACAAGCAAGGGGTAAACAATTCCATTTAATAATCTCTTCATTTTTATTATGTTCTTTATATATCACATTGTTGGAAACACCACACTAGTACACTTAGCCATTGAATATGCACATATGATACATTAGTTGAGTTGAAGATTATGCAGATAACCCTTCTAGAACCCCGTTGCGTCGCACCACAATCCGAGATTGACTACTATGGTGAATAATAACCGATGCATCATAAAATGAAATTCGGCATAGATTTCCCTTGTGTCTTAAATAGCTCTCCTGCTAGCATCCACCATTCCCCAGTCAATTGTGAACTCGATCTATAATGAATTCAAACAAAATTAATACATATATCAATCCAAGAATTATCAGTCTCAACACCCCATATTACTAGCCTGTTGAGTGGTTATAATGTAAAATAATTGCAGAGAATGTGGTTGCTGTGTTGGGGATTGGAAAAACTGTAACATCGCAACATTTATTTAAGTAAAAGTTATATTTAAAGTAACATGAATGTAATAACGCAATGTTTAGAGTCCAAAAATACTCTTGAATGTAAAAAACAATAACATAACAACTTAGTTGTTAAACTCAATAGGGGTGTAAAAATGGGCCGATACATGGCGTGGACCTGGATAGTCTGTGAGACATATTTATTACATTGGTCCCAACCCAAGTAGTGTTTAGGGCAGGACTCGAACTAGTGAAGGCCCAACAAATCCAGACCAAACCCAAGCCCAGACCAAGCCTGGACTAGCCCAATTTATAATTTTTTTCAATCTTATTTTAGTTTGATGAATTATAAGTTTACTATATTTATTATTGTTAATTTATGTTATTTTTTACATTTTACATTTTTTAAAAGACTTGGACCAGGACCTGGACCAAACTATTGATATGTACCATGCCTCATTACATACCTATTCAAAAATTTGTATAACACTAGACGTCCCAACCGAAACCTTTTCATTTATGTCTGCAATTAGGTGGAATTCATTGGCATTTCATCTCCCCTCTCCCACCACACCAAAATGTCTAATTTCATACTTATGCCCTTTAATGAGTGAAAATGATTCGTTTTCCACGCCTTTGGATTTATGATCTATAAAATATAACCAAACCACTAAAATTTTCATTTTTTATAACCAATAGACTCCTGAAAACAGGACACTTAGAACTCATTATGTTGATTCTCGAACTATTTTTTTGCACATTTCCAAATGCCTACTGAACCTAAAAAGACATTTTTCGCCATTTACAGTCCAATAGATTCCCCTACTCCTATACCTCTCATCACATGCAGTATCCATGATCCAATTATTTAAATTATAAGCATCATGGGAATAACTAAACCATTAATTTCACATTTGAACGAACAAAAAAATAACATGTTTGAGATAGACCTATGAAGAATTAACAGATGAAAAATTTTGGCCATCCGGACTGTACAAACAAATGAAAAAATATAAAATTAGGATTACACCTAAACCATAAGCAAATCATCAACTAAATATCCACAAACATAGAAACCAAGATATTATATGTCAGGAGAGGTCAGGTCTACCTCATATGGGCATTCCAATGCATTGATTTGGAAAAGATTTACCTCTAGCTCTTGGGGGGTAGGGGTCGGCCCCGACAATATTATTGCCCAGGCGGGAGGAGAGGGAGTCGAGAGAGGGGGACATCCCACAGGGTGTTCGGCCATGGGGGCTCTCGCACGCGACTGGAGAGGGGGCTGGGGGACGTCGGAGGAGGATATTGAGCTCAGATGTCACCAGGAGAGGGAGACAAGAGGGGAGGGGGACGTCGTCGTCGGAGAAGGAGCCGAGAGGGGAAGGGGAACGTCGCCAGAGGAGAGGGAGGAGGGCCGAGAGGCGGAGGTGGAGGTGGAGGCCGGGAGGAGGTCGAGGTCAGGGAGGGGAGGAGTGTGCGGGGATGAAATGTCATGAGAGAGGGAGCCCTAAATTGGGTATAATTTTTCCCAATGGTTAATAAAAACTATGGGTAATAGTTCTCTTTCCCAACAGTTTTCTTAAACCATTGGGAAAACCCAACATAAAATAGCCTATGCCAACAGTTTACTAGAATCGTTGGTATAGGTTCTTTTTACCAATGGGTTTTCTAAACCATTGGGAACAAAGTGTTGGTATAGGCTCGATTTCCAGTAGTGCCCGCGCCCCGGGCCGAGCCTCCCCTCACGGCACCCTCCGGGCCGAGCTGCCCCCTCACGACGCCCTATGGGACGAACCGGCCTTACGCCGACCTGCGGCTGGTCCACGGCCTCGTGACCAGTCGGTGCCCTCACGGCCCTCCACGACCCCTCGTGACTTGCTGGGATGGGCCCAGCGGGCCGGGACGAACGTAACGGGCTGGACCGCCAAACGGGCCGGGTCAGTCCGACCGGGTCGGACCAGACCCGGGCCCACTACGACCCTTTACCTTCTTTTGGACATAACTTTGGAACTGGATGTTCATTTGACGAACTATCTGCGGTGCTGGTAATATTGGAGTATGATAGTCCCTTTCAGTATACCCCACTGGAGTTTGGGGTACAGTTGATGTATTGTCAGGTCGGATCGTGCATGAATCCAATCGGGACCCCGGGACTAAAAGGCTAATAACTCACAGACCGGGCATCCGATTGACGCACCATCTATTGCGTTGAGACCCCCATGATGTGACAGACCTTTGAAATACTTCTTCATGGGACTTCGTGACAGTAAAGCATCGACCAGTAGCTTGTGGAGAGGATCCTCTCAGAGACTAGGTAGCATAGTGCAGAGACCTAGTAGTTGGCTGAGACCTGACGACTGCTGACCGTTTGACTCGGAGTGATTCTACTAGCCCAGTGGGGAGCGTCTGGTTGTGGCAGAAGACCCACAGTGGAGGAGCACCTGGTTGTGGCGGAAGATCCATGGTACTCGATAGGAGGAGTACCTCTGCAAGGTATGAGGGGGAGCGCCTGGGTGTGGCAGCAGACCCACGGTGGGGAGCACCTCTGTGTGATGCAGCAGACCCACAATACTCAACAGGAGGAGTACCTCAACAGTCCAAGGTTAGTAGGAAGCGCCTCTGTGTGACACGGCAGGCCCACTGTACTCGATTAAGTAGGAGTTCTCCAGTAGCCGAGGTTTCGATATTGTGAATAAAATCCTGGTTGAGTTGAGTCAGTTTTTCTGTGTTTTCCTTATGATTGAGATGGATCAATTGATAACTTAGGTATATGTTTGGGCATATACCTAAGTAAGGTTATCTGTTTATTTCATGCTTTGTGTTTTATCGTTGTTGGATTTTGTGAGACCTTGAGGGTCTCGGGGTCCCTACTAAGTATCGTTATACTCACCCCTACAAGAGCTATGCCCACACCTTGTTGTGTTGGTTATAGACGACGGACAGCGCTGACTGAGGCTAAGAGTACCAAGACTGGACGATACCTGGAGGTGGACCATACGGCGATTCGGTACACAGAGGAGACGGACGGACCTGGAGTGCTGAGGAGGTGATCTGTACCTACCCTTCAGGTAGGAACCTCAGAGGATTAACCAGTAGTAGTTTTTCTTTTCTTTAGTTTCACTTTCAGTTTCTTGTACTTTACGGTTGGGCTTGTATTTCCGACCCCTTTTTACTTTCAGAACTCTTTTGTTATATAGTTTTACCTAGTGTTTTGTATCCATATTTGTGATCTGTTGTGTGTGTATATAGGTTATAAAGGCAATGCCTTCCCAGTTTTAGGGAATTACGCCTTTGGTACCAGTCACCAGCCCCTGCCCTATGGAAGGCGGGCTTTGGGTAGTCACGACATGGGCCCCGAGGGACGGGTTGTGACAATGATTAAATAATTACATATATATAATCAAATTATATTTAAAATTATCCATGGTTGAAATATATTTTAAAATAATCAAATGGACAACAACAACTGATTTCATATTGATGTAATACATAGTGTGGGGCATTTGAAATCTACCATTGAGGCCACATGCTAATATATCTTACCTAAATGGGTAAGGCCTTGTCCAAATACCCACGATATGTTTTCTCAGAGACCTATATATGAATCTAGGTACTATATAATATTTCCTCCCACTAATTACATAATAATTCTAATGCATTCATCATATGAAGTAACAATATAAATTAATCCAAATGCCTTAATAATTGATAATTTTCCATATTAGAAGAACTATCACACATAATGTCAGTAATATCCCCTATAAAATTTTTTATAATCCATCTAGAGAAATATGGAGGATGGTCGCATTAGTATATCATAATATTCATCAATGGATACTGACATAGTTGAATATACATTAAGAATTCACTCTAAATTTCTTGGGGAGAATACATTTTTTCTTATGAAATCACTTAATAAAAATAATAAAAATACAATTTTTATTTAAAAATTTTATTTGGAAAAACCAATTGATTTTTTTTAAAAATAATAAACAAATATTAGATATGTCATTGGAAAAATTATTCTATGTGGTTTATGTTAATAAAATGATTCGGTTCACACCTTCAGTAAAAAGTTCCTTATTTAAAAAATCATAAGAAGATTACTTTTAATTTTTTATAGATATTAAAACCTCTCTAAAAATTAATTTAATCAATCATTTGATAATATTAAAATTATTCTTGAAATAATTATAAAGAAAATATGGATATTTATGAAAAGGATTCCCGACCTAAAGATAAACAAAGTCAACTTTCCATAAAAATATTATATCATAATTTTCATTATGTAGAGAGTGTAAAATAAAAGGAAATATTTTAATTTCCATAAATAACCATAGGATAAGAATATGTATGGGTTTTTATATATAAATATCATATAATTCTTTCAATGAAATCTTAAAACATAAAAAAACACTGAATAAGTATGAGATTGTGAAGTAAACCCTTACCTCTTTAGAAACTTTTGAATCATAACCTCATAGAAAAAAATATCCTCAAATTTAACTATAAATACCATGAATATAAATATATTCATGATATAATATATCAAAGTGGTATTATATACACTACATGATGGAAATTTGTGATGAATATGTCATATGTCTCATAGAAACAAAAGTGAGATGATAAACCCTTACATTAGGTCTGACTTGCTTTGTATGTTTATTCAACCTCCTGTATAATTGTCACAAACCTTCCCTCAGTGCCTGTACCGTGACTACCCCAAGCCCACCTTCCATAGGCTAGGGGCTGAAAACTAGCGCCAAAAGGCACATTCCCTAAAAATGGGAAAGCATTGCCTTTATAACCTGTAAACTCACACAACTAAGCACAAAGCAGGATACAAGAACAAAGTAAAACTATATATAGTAAATAGGGTGTGTACATAAAGTAAAAACGGGTCAGAATACAAGCCCAACTGTAAAGTACAAGTAAACTAAAAATTACAAGTAAAACTGAAAAAATCTCTTATGAACACCCGCCAAGGATCCTACTTGAAGGGTAGGTACAGATATAGAACGGTCGTCTCAGTGGTACGCCTCAGCCAAAGTCCACCTCCAAGCTACCTCCAGTCCTAGTACCCTCGTCCTCAGTTAGCGCTGTCCATCGTCTACACCAAACACAACAAGGTGCGGGCACAACCCATGCAGGGGTGAGTATAACGATACTCAGTAGGGACCCCGAGACCCTATAAGGTCTCACAAAATCTACAAAGGTTAAAACACAAAGCATAAAAACATATTTCAACCCTAATTAGGTATATGCCCATACATATACCTAATTTGTCGAGTAAACCCATCTCAATCATGAGGAAACACGAGGCCCAACTCAAAATCCCAAAGCCTAACTATTCCATGAAGGAAAGAATACCACTAAGATAATACTCAACTCACACCAGGTATACAACTCTGAGAAACATAATTATGAAGCCGACCCACTCAAGATCGCTATGGAAGCAGATAACCAGCCACAGGATTATCTAGGGATAGTAACAAGTAACATTTACGAACACCTAGGCTGCTGGAGAACTCCACCTCTATCGAGTACAGTGGGCCTGCCGCGTCACACAGAGGCAATTCCCACTAACCTTGGACTGCCAAGATACCCCTCCTGTCGAGTATCGTGGGCTTTCCATGTCACACAGAGGCGCTCCCCACCGTGGGTCTGCCGCGTCACATAGAGGTGCTCCCCCTCGTGGCCTAATGAGGTACTCCTCCTGTCGAGTACTGTGGGTCTTCCACATCACACATAGGTACTCCCCACCATGGGTCTTCCACGTCACACAAAGGTGCCCCCACTGGGCTAGTCGAGTCACTCCGAGTCGAAACGGTCAGCAATCGTCAAGTCTCAACCAGTCGTAGGGTTTCGTACGTATCGCGCTTGGTAGAACCGATCCCCAAGCCATAGGTCATACCTCAAACACCTCTAAGTTCCAAGAAAAGTAACCCAAAGGTCCTTCATGTCAAAAGGGACCCAACATAATAGACTATGCATCAATCGGACACCCGGTTTGTAAGTTATTAGCGTTTCCACTCCGAGGGCGCAGTTAGATTTGGGGTCCAATCCAACCCAACCATACTCCAACCTTATCAAAAACTCAAGTGTATTATATCAAAAGGACCATATCTATCCAAGGATTTTGGTGCCTTAGACGGTTCATCAAACAGATGCCCGGTTCTCAAGTTATGGAAAAAAAGGTAATACTGGGCCCAGATTGGCCCGGGTCCGGTCCGACCTGGTTGGACCGACCCAGCTCAAACCGGTCTAGGTCCGGCCCGAATGGCCTAGGCCTCAGTGGGACTGTCCTGAGAAGGGTGCGACCCGTTAGTGCGGCCTGCGGTGCGAATCGCGGTGTGGCCTGGCTGGCACGCGGGACCGCTCGACGGTCTCACCCGGTGCGCCTCGGCCGGCCGATCTTCCTTCCAGCGACGCGAGAATGCTGCTGTCCACCTGCAGCCTTCCAGGTGTTGGCTACCTCCGTCGCGGCCTCCTGCTCCTCTAGCGGCACGAATGCATGCCACCGCTCTACCACGCGGCTGGCCAGTTGCCGACCGCCATCCTGCCTCACCGCGGCTGACAGGCCGCGACCTCCTCTACAACCAGAGGCACGGACGCGCGCCGCCCTTCCTTCCAAGTGGCTGGTCGGGTGCCAACCTTATCCTTCTTCCATGAGACACTGAGGCTTCTTTCCATGCCCGAAAAATTATACGATCACATATTCGCGATCCTTGTGTCGAGGGATTGATGTCCATATATAGCACTCAGCGAAACTTTGTGTTTCTAACGTCAATAAATATTAGGCATTGAAGAACGCATGAAGAATGCATGAAGAATAAAAAGAAAGAGGAGAAAGGTTTATGTGTGGGATGATGTCCATGTTAGTTTGGCCATCATCTTCATGAATTTAGGATATGAAGAATCAATAAAATAAATTCAAACATAAATAAAACCCCTACCTCAATTGTTCATTTGAGGTGGAACGAGGAAGAAAGACATAGTCGATGAAGAACATAGACGTTCGTTGCTTCCGCAATAGGCTTCCAATTTGGGCTCAGGGTCGATTCCTAGTTCTTCATTAGGGGATGGTTCTTCATTGGAGAAAGTTCTTCCCGGTTCTCCAAGGTTCTACCAACTCTCCTTTTCCAATGATTTCTAACCAAGAAAAAAGGAGCCAACATATATTAAAATAGGTTTATCAAAATAATTAAGGTTGAAACAATTAATTTGGTTATGTTGGAACATTAAAGTTGGCACAATTAAATGGAACATTAAATTGAATTACATTGTCACAATTGAATGGGAGGATTCCAAGGAATTTCCCCACATTAAAGAAGGGTTCGGGTGGTCCCCACCACCGAAATTCAAAAAGGAGGTTTCAAACTCAGGTGTTCCCCACCTCCATAACTCAAATGGAGGTTTCAACAAGAAAAATAAAATAAAGATGTTTTATTTTATTTTCATTCTTTTAACACACCCACAAAAGTCTGAAAACCAACTTTCACTCTTGACCTACTACGATCGAGGTGAAGGTTTCTTTAAGTGAATACCGGTGCTGCGAGTTCAACGATGTCCTCAGATTTCAATTTCAAGCACCAGTTCAAAAGTTACAAAAACCCGCTCGCATGTTTACAGAAAAAACCTGAAAAAAAGTTCACAAATTCATTCTGGGCACTCCAGGCCTCAAAATCATGTGACATCAATTTTTGCAGACTCGTAAAATTCCTATATAATTAAAAAAATACATGGAATTTTTTTTGGGTCTTTACAATAATAAATATAAATTTATTATAATTTTATAAAAAAGAATAAAATAAATTCTTATTATATCACATATAATCTAATTATAACATATCAACACACATTTCCATCCAACAGTCCAAAGGCCTTCAAATTTTTATTATTTTGATAAAGCCACCTTTTAAGGGAAGAAGGGGGAAACCCAAACAGACTCCACGGACTTAAGACAAATCACATCCGAATGAAAAAAAGTGTAAAAACAGACTAACAACAAGGAACACACCTTCCAAGAATTTGATCTTGATAAAACTCTCCACCATTGCAGGGATATCCGGCAAGCAAGTGTCCTGTGTCAAAGCACAGACCCGATCCGATGGCTGACACCATACCCTCTCAACAAACAAATCCATAAAGCAATGCAAAGATGAACAGTCAGCTCTGAATCCTCCTATGGGTCTTGTTCCAAGTGGTCAAGTTTGGTTCCACAGACTTCTCACCTTCGGTATCAAACCAAGAACAAGTACAATCCTCAAACTATGAGCATCACAAACCAAAATTCAATGGCATCACAAAGCACTCCACGAGTCAGCCTCCACCCCACCATGCTCTTCTGACTTTCAACCACCACTACAGTCAATGGAGCAACCCAAAGATGATCCAAAGAATGTGATGTTAGGCCATCGTCACCTAGGACTGAATGTCCCAACACCACACCCAGGGTACATCACCAGTGAAGGGATCTGGGCTACTTTGAACCAGAAACACCGCTTTGGGAATGGATCCACTCATAACAGTACCACAGACACACCCTCACCGGAGTCCAGAGCATGCAGACCACAGGGGGAGAATGCACAAGGAGCAGAAGAAAGAGAGATGCCACACCAAACCAGATCCAAAGATTCAATCACAGATTCAATAGCCAATAACAAAAACCACAATCAATGAACTACCGTATAACACCCGAACCACATATCAACTTAGATCACAAAAAACATAAACATCAAGGCAGACCTGCTGGAAGAGACACAGAACCACTGAAGTCCAGAAAACCCCCTCCCCTCTATGTAATTCCGGGGCCGATGCCAAGCCACATACCGTCACCCGCCACAACGTCTTTGCTGTCGACGCCAGATCAAGAACTGGCGCTGAAATGCCTTCGCATGCCCATCTCGATGCCTTCACCTGCCAGATCCAAAGTCGTTGTTGACTCCAACGCCATCGACCACCGAGACGCACCAGGGCCCAACACTTTTTCAGATCTGGAAAATCTGGAAACCCTGCACACTGAAGCACGTGTGCCCCGAGACAAGAAACCGAAACCTGGCCGCGATCCACCAGAGGAGCAGAGGAGAGGAGGGAACGAGATTGCACACGAAAACCCTAGCGCCGCAGAGGGGGAGAGATGATGCTGCTAAGAGGCCTCCCTTACCTTTGATTCAGTTAAACACACATTCATCTAGAATTATTTATTAAAATCATCATTTCTGGGTGTTAAATTTCTCAATTTTTATGTATGTTTTGGTTAGATATTTTGATTTTATGAATATTTTCAAGTTAAATCATATAAATAATATAAATAATGATATAAATATAAAATTTATTCATTATATACATTTTTATAATAATCCTTGAAATGAAAACATTAAAAATTAATTGCATCACTTCGTGGTGGTGGTTGTCCACATGTATGCATGAGCAAAGTTGTCATTTTTAAACAAACGATAGGGAAAGATGGAAATGATATATTATATTTATCATAAATTAATTATTTTATAAAATTTATATATATCAATTATTTCATATTTATAACCATCCATGTAAAATGGTGATGAAAAATGAATTACACCGCTGCATGGATATGGTAAGTCGTAGGTACACAATAGTGATGTTTTATCCATTAGTAGCATCAGAAATATGTTGACAATAGATTTTAAATTATCATGATAAAATTATAGTATGTTTATGATAATAAATTTATAAAATTATAATTTTTACAATAGATATTTAGGAAGTATGAGAATAAATAAATTTTAAAGAGTCGGGAAAAATGATTACCTCTTCTTCAATAGAATTACTTTAGATACCCTCATAATGAAACTTTCAATATACTTTTAAGAAGAAAATAACCTATAAACAATTTATACAAAATTTAATAAGATAATTTATCCGGTTTTGGTCCAGCTATGTTGTTCAAATTTGTATAAATAATGGATAAGAGGGGTTCCCTTTTATAAGTGGGGGGAGGGGAACACCTAGAATTTTTTAAATGATTAAAATATTATTATTTCGTTATCAATGTAAAGTGTACAATAATAAATTAAATCTTTAGAATAATGTGATAAGAGTTTAAATACATTAATAAAATAATAATTGTGATGAAAAATTAAAATCCTTATCACTTAATTTTAACCTAGGTTAACCCAACTTTCCCTTTTACAAATGTGTAATTTTTTTACTATTATTACCATTCATTATGAACAAAAATTAAGTTGAGAATATTAAATAATAATAATTATTCTAATTGAAAATATGGGTTCCATTTTATAATAATTTATTTCTATAAGTTGTATATATTCATTTTCAAATAATCTAGAAAAATGTGATGGAAAACAACATTCTGAGAAAATTCCATTTTATGTCTAAAATTATTTTTAAACATAGTTCATGAATAATATTGATCCAAAATGTATAAATTTAATTATTTTAAAAAAGAAACTAATTAAATTTTAAAATAAATTCAAATCAAATTGGGTCATTGAAATTATTATAATGTTAATTAGAGTTATTTTAAAAAAGCGGTATTGTCACTATACACCCAAAATTCATATTTTTTATAAAAAGTCTCAAAATGTCACCATAAGGTAATTTTTATGTGATTATTTAAAAAATAATATTAGTTTTATTATATTAAATTTAATAATTTGAATGAAATGATTTATTATATTTTCACAAAAAATTCATTAAAAAACTTTTTTGGAGAAAACATATTTTTGATGCCAAAAATGACATTACTAAAAAAACATGTATGTATTTATTTTAATTTAATCAATAAATATTAGTTAAAAAAACTTTATACATATTAGTTAAAATTATTATAATCCTATTTTTACCCTACAATCCAAAATCTAAGAGAAATCTATCACATTAACTAAGTGAGATCATTCTCCAGTTGTAGAACCTATTAGTTCATTACATATATAGGATTAGATATATAAATCCTCAATAGAGATGCATAGAACACATCATGAACTTGACATAGATTCAGTAGATATATCAAGCTATAATATATCATCCTAATATGATCAATAATCTTAAAAGAACTAATATAACTAAGGATCAAGATGCCCTTCTTTTGAAATATCATAAAATCCATCCAAGGGGATATTCATAAGAACACAATGTCACTAACTTCATTCTGTAGAGATTGCAGATGATTTTCATCTTAACTCTTTTAAAGATTCAGATCTATCCTAATTTTTTATTGAATGACTAAAACCTTACCTTCCATTTCAATGTCTAGATTAGGCCCCCAAATCATTCTCTCTCTAAATTCATTCCAGAACATTGGACTTATCTATTTCTATTCATAGAGGGATTCATAAAGATCTATTTGAATAATCGATTGAAATATATTATTATATGAAAATTCCTCCAAAGTAAGGTTTTTATCCCAAATACTATTGAAATACATAGATAATGATCTCAACATTTCTTCTATATTTGAATGTTCCTCTTAGACTCACCATCTATCTATGGATGATGAGAAGTGATAAGACTCAGATCTATATCTAGATATTACTAAATACTTCTATATAATTTATTGAAAAACATGGATCCTAAATAGATATAATTCATAGTTAAAATCCATGAAATATTACAACCTACTTAATGTATAACCAAGTAATTTTGTCAAGATATAAGTCATCAATGACATAAATAAAATGATCTATTTTTAAGGTGATTAACTATAAATCATGAATAATTGTTTCCTATATATGATTTGGGGAGTTTGAAAATTAACTCTAGGTTAATATATTCCCATTTACATTCTTGTATTGGTAATGGTTTCAAGATCCCCTTATAATTTTTTCACTCATCCTTAACTTACCGACTGACCATGAATAGAGATACATACTCCACAATATCCCTTTACATGTTATCCCACCAAAAATACACTTTTATATATTTATAATTATTTATAAAACTAGGGTGAATAGATAATGATAAACTATGATATTCGTCCAATAAGACCATCTCTGAGTTTGGAATTGATGGCACACATACTCAGTCCCTAAACCTTACCATTCCTTCATGGTCATGGTTAAACATAGGAACATTCCTTGCATTATTCATTAATTCTACTTCATTATTTTTTAACATAATAATCATCTATTGGATGGATGGTTGATCATTCATCTTAGATTAATAAGATCTATCTCATTTCCTAATTATTTCATGATCCATATCCTAAAAATCTAAAAATTTAAGATATCATTCAATCCGCATCATGGGAAAAATAGCATGGTCTTTCCAACTCATATCCTCAGCCACATTATTTTTATTTCAAGGGTTGTAATGTATGGAGATGTAATAATCATTAGGAAAATCCAACTATCTCCTCTAGTGAATATTCAACTCTTCCTATGTAAATATATACTTCAAGCTTTTATGATCAATATATATATCACAACTTCCAATATAATGATAATTACTCTATATTTTCAATGATATAATTACCAATTCAAACCACAAATCCTCAGTCAGTTAATTTTTTTAATTAATTTTTAATTGGTGAGAGGCATATTCTATCACCATGTCATTCAATATGAGTAGGTATCCTATTCCCTCCATTGATTCATCACTACAGATCACAAAACCTAATCCATAATAGGGCAGTATAAGCACATGTTTGTTTACCATCCTTCTCCTCAATTCTTTTAAATTATCTTCACATTCATCTATCCACAATAACATAACCCCCCTTCAAATTTACTGTAGTGAGTGGATTAGATAGTTATGAAAAATCCTTCATAATGCATCGATAGTATCTACCCAACCGATGAAAACTATATATCTCAATTACCACTGATTGTCTTAAACAATTCTCAATAAATTTTATCTTTGTGGGATCCATATATATACCCTCTATTTAGATTCTATAAATAGATAATTAATCATTCTATTTCCAATATTCAGACTTGGTAAATTTATAATACAAATTTTTCTTCATAACGGTCTTCCTAAAAAATTATTCATTCTCTTACTTATACATTAAATATATATAAATATTTTCTATAAAGACCACTAAAAACTAATCAAGGTAATATATAATGACTATATTAAATAAATCCATAATTATTGAAGGATAATTTGTAAGTCCAAATGGAATTACTATAAATTTATAATGACCTTGCCTCATATAGGAGTTCATCTTGTGTATATCTTTATTATTTTACCTTAACAGATGAAATCCAAATTGAATATCAATATTGGAATAATTTTTATCCTATCACAATTTATCAAATATATCACCGATACGATGTAGATGATACTTTTTCTTAATAGTGATCGTGTTGAGTTCCCAATAATCAAGAAGAAGAGGAATTGACCCATATTTCTTCTCAACAAAATGAACATGTGATCCCCATGGAGAAGCACTAGGATGAATGAATACCTTACAAATATTCTACTTTTTTTATCTTTAACTATTGTAACTCAATCTAGGCCATTATATAGGAATTATTTGTAAAAGGTTTATCACTAGGTATATGTAAATTTTAAAAAATAACATAACAATTCTGGGGAAGACAAAGAAGGTCCTTAGGAAATAAATTATAATGTTCCCAAAAAATAATAAAATATTCAATATTGATCTTTTACCCAACCATTTGAGATAAATATCCTATATAAATAGGTATTAAAACTAATATAATAGAACTAATTTTTATTGCATGTTCAAGTTCATGCTTACATAGATAGATGATCATCAGTAGATTTAGAATATAAAATGTAGCATTCATTCCTCAAAAATTGATATGGTAACTATAATAAATGTTTTAATCCATACAAAAAATTACATCAAATTCAACTAGAGGATGAATGAAAATAATTACAGGAGGTACATTCCTATGAAATTATATCAGAGAGGATCTATATAATTGATATGTGTCTATCTTACCCTTAGGTGTTTTCATCACCAAATCAACATCTAACCATTGAGGTAGTGATGTGATACCATAGAAAACTATTTAGATAAAAAATAATGGGTAGAATATATATCAAATAAATCATTTTTATCCCCAGAGTGTATGATAATTGTACCTTATAATGTATCTATAAGATTTTATGTTGTTTATAATAATTTCATAAGCATGGCCTTCTCCCCATAAATTTCTATATGGTAAGTTATCTAGATGTTTAGGGAATTGGTTTGAATTATGCACCAAATATTATAGTTAACGTAAATCACTTTTATTTATTCTACCCTACCTTTTCTTTCAAGAACATGTTGTTCTTTTTCTAGACACTTGAAGAAAAATCATTTTCCCTTTAATCACATACCAAGGTGTTTCCTTCTATATGTATAACATGTTATAAAATTACCTTTTCTCTCCATCCCTTTGTATATTTTTTTACTTGTACTCTTCTTCTCATGATTTATTTTAAATCCATAAGACATGGAGAATTCTCTATATTTCATGATAGCACATGATATTATATCCTCATATGATTAGAATTTTTGGGAGACTAATTCCATTCAAAGGATTGGATTTAGCCCATCAAATAAATTTCCAACCTTATTATTTTTATTATGCACATAAGATTAACATTCCTTGCTAACCTTATAATGTTTTATTCATAATTAGAAACATTTACCTCTTCTTTTTTTCATTGACTCAACAATTGTATCTCCATATTTTCCTTATGATTGTGATGAAAATATTTTTCCATGAAAAGTAACTTAAAATGAATCCACTCAATTCTCTCCATTTCCTCCAAATTCTTAGTGTTTTGAATTAATGATGACCATTTATTATGACCCTTCATGTGATTATAAATTACTATGAAAACCATATCCCTTTTATTATTTCCCTATGAATGAAGTATATTTTCAAAAAAAACTTATCCATTTCATAGTAATAATTGGATTTGTTGTTTTATTTAATGAGAGAGGATATTCTCATGTGAAATGGTCTGACATTGTCACACCATAATTTGGATAAACATGATTCTTCTTATGATCAAGGTTATTGTTCATAATCTGATTTATCCGCACCAATATAATCATAATTTGTTCAGTTTTAGTTCTATATTTATTTTATTTTAGATGAGGAAAATCCCTAAATATATTGTGTTCATGTATATAGTTTTTATTCCTTCCACTATGTATAATTTCTAAATAACTCCTTACACTATATTAGATCATAACATTATAATTCTATTTTTTTGAAACACATAACATAAATTTAAAATTTATGCAAATCAAATTTCAGAATGATAATCTTTGTTTCTATTTCAAAATAATGATTTTTTTAAATATTTCATCTGTGTTTGGAAGTAAAATGTGAATAACCCTAAAAATATCCCCCAGGATTATAAAACTAGTTTCATAATAAGGTCTCATTCACCATGGACTAGAACGATGAAAGTGATATACTCGTCCAACTCTTTTTAGAGTTATTACCCCTAGATGAATCAATTCCAAAACCATGTCAACATGTAGTATCCATATAGGGATGAATTTCTTGGATAACCACATAATTGCTACCATACCAAGAAAAATTAAAATTTTATCCTATAATTAGATTTACTCTTATGTTCTATCATAGAGTCATGTTCAGTAATCTATGTTTTCACAAATCTAGATACCATGGATAATACTAAACATTATTTGATACCAACTATAAATACCCAAACCTGAGTATCTCAAATCCTATATTTTATTTATTACTATGGAATTGGATATAAGTGATCTCATTTGATGGTATTGAATAGTTTAGCAGTATTGGTAAACAAGATTAAGTATTAAATCTCACATTACATTTGAAAACATAAAATGAAACTAATTATTTTCTTTTAGATCATCATTAATATCAATATATTTTCTTTTATTATCATAGGGAGACTACAATTTTTCTATGTAAGACTTTGGAATATATCTAGGAATATTTATGAAGAAAGGAACTGAGTCAGTATGAGATTTCAGGGTCTAAAGATTCTCAGTGCGGTGATATTTCAAATATTAAATATATTTTATCACTCTCACATAGTTTTTTAGTAAAATTAGAATAAATCCATATTTTATTGTTAGATTATAAATCTAATAACATATTTGAGTTTAAAATATGGGGTTTACCCTAGGCATTATATAAAAATTTTAGGCGTCATGTGTCAATTTTAGGGCATGCATTGGAAGGAATGTTGATGATATATTAGTTTATTTAAAAATGAACAAACTAATATATCCCTCCCCCTTTAGTTCTAATGAATGGAGAGAAGATGGGGGATACCCTTTGCGTGACGAATGACCCAAGGCCAAACTGATGCGAGGAGGTTCCCTTGATTCCTTTTCTTATGATGATTATCACCAGATCGAGGTGAAGTAGGTTATACACATAATTTTAGAACCAATGATTTTGTGTTTCTCCATTAGGTATGAGGGTGTATGAACATTATACCATGGTCTACTTTTATTAATTTTTAAGGTTTTAGATCCATATTTTATCTTTTAAAGATACCCTAGGGCCAAATCTGAGGGTTTTAGGTTGAAATTGAGGGGGTTCTAGTGGCTTGTAGGGGATTACCATTTAGAATTACCAATCACACAATGTGTAGTATGTGAGAATATTCCATGTGTTCTTCCCATTTAGGGGAGAAAAACTTTAGGGATGACACATAGTGTACTGGAATAACATATCTAGTAGTGAGCCCGGACATTGTGGTCGAGGACATGTATAGGGTTTCCATCTTGAGGGTCATGGTAATGTAAAAGTACATGAGCAAATGTCATAGATACAGGAGGTCAAACATAGGCATGAGATGCAGACATAGACAAATAGCCATATATCTAAGACATTCCATGTACCATGGGTACACACAATGTGGAGAGACATGTTTAGCCGGTTTTCTATGTGCCAAGACATGCCCAGAAGATTGGTTGAGGTCATACACCATGTTACATGAGGTACATGTCATGCATATTACCAAATACATTCTAAGTACTTGTGAGGGGACATGGCCATGGGACATCTTAGAGGGACATGTTGTGTACTTTGGATAAATTTCATTTAATCCCCTCATAGAGTTCTCCTATACACATCTCTATCTTCAGGACTCTGATGGAGGCCCACAATTAGCCTATCCTGAGAGTTTTTCCACATGAGACCTGATGTTGGCCATGGTTTTAGCATACCAGATGCAATGTGAGGTGAGGTTATTTGGTCACTTTTTAGAAATTCATAGACTAGTATCGTTTGAGTGAGTTCCCTTAATATATCAATGTGTGGGTATAGTGTGGAATTACATCCTCAATATAGGATTGTTATTCTCTTGATCAGATGAGTTTGAATAGTGTTTTTGTATCCCTTAGAGAGGTATGAGAATACTAATCTATCATATTGAATTCCCTAGGTGGGGGAGTGTGGTATATTCATGACCAACACTAAATGGTATGTGATACCCTAACTATCATATTATCTCAATAGGGGTTGTTTTATTATTTGGTATATGATCCCAAATATAACAGGCAATTCTTATAGGGTTTGTGGAATCTTCAAGTATTTTTTCCACTAAATTGAGGAAAGACTCAGTAGGGTTTGAGGTATTGTTGGATATATTATCCTCTATATAGGGTTGTTCCAAATGATGTTTATGAAATCATCCCGACCAACTCTACATGGGTAGTGATCCCCTATCTAAGTGATATGATCTTCAAAGATCCAGATTAGGCTCATGGTGTCCCCCATATATTTTAGGAGTTATCCCCTTCCATAGTGATGAGATCTTCTAAGATTCCAATATAGTTATTGGAGTCCCCCATCATGGATGGGAGGGATCCTCTATCTATATATCGTGATTCTATGGGTTCTTGTGAGATTTTCTATATTGCAAGACCCAATGAGCATATAGTCTCTGATATCTTCCACTCTGGATGTAGGTGTTATTCCCTGGGAATAGAGATACCTAACAAGTGAGATATTTTAGATTAGTTCCATATGGAATGTATGGTCTTATGGATTTAGATATCCTTGATGATAAATACCGTTAATAATTGAGGGGAATCCTATGGTAGATTTTGTGGTTGAGAACATGAGAAATTGAGTGTGGGATGAGTATATCTGGGTTATTCTTGGATTCCTTATGGAGTATAATTATTGACATAGTACTTGGAGATGATATGGATATCCATGTATAGATAAGTAATGGTTGATATGAAGTGTCTTGTTCTCCGTTGCTTGGGTTTTCTCTACTAGATTTGGGTCGAGTTGACTATTTCATTTAAAATTTTCATTTTTATTTTTGGGGTTTTGGGTACCTACTATGTATTTTTACACTCACACATTCATGGGTTATGACCATACTTTTTATCTCTTATGCATTTTAGGACCCATTTTTTGGAGTACAAGGATGGACCAAATTAAGTGGAGCATAGAGAGCCTGTTTGACCACGATGTGTACTGGTTGTTGCATTTGACCATAATCTCCTCCTTTTAAGAATGTTAGAAATTTTTTCAGTTCTTGTGGGTTATTATTTTTTCTTTTTATGATTTTATTACTTCTTTCATACTCTGATTATTGGATAAATGTATGCATTCATTTCTAGTATCTATTGTTTACATATCTCAACATTGTTGTATAGAGATTTATGTGTGTTCATGTGTATAGATACTATAATATAAGGAATCCCATGTGTGTGATGTTCCTACTAAGTGTTGGTATCTATCCCCTAGTCTATTAGATGTGGGATTAGGGTAGTGGAAGCTCATTTTTCCATCATCCAAGCAGGCTTTGGTGGGTCAGGTCATTATAGAGTGGTATCAGAGGAGGTCATTCATTCTGACCATAGTGGTTTTATAGATGTATGATTGGTTTGGATTTTATGGAAATAGTGTTAATGTGTTTGAAGTTTATATTTCTGGGCCGATACTACAAATTTGGTTTGATTTCCGATGTATCCATTCACCGAGACTATAATAACCTTCTTATTGACTCAAAACCTTTAGGAACTGGTTGTAGGGAAATTTTCATACATGAATCATTTAAGAATAGGTTGTGGGTTCCATGTCCTTCTTAAGTCATATCTGTAGGTATAATCATTGATCATAAAACATCTTGATTCTATTTTAGGATTCCACCATAATGATAGTTTGATAGGGTTTCATAGTGGCATTGTGATGTTGATTTTCCTAGTGATGGGGCTTTGGTACAGAGCACTGGTCTTGAGGCGGTACCTCCATGTGGTTTTCTAGTCGATCAACCACGTGTTGAGAAGAAGGTCATCTAGTATGTTCTAAATGAGGGAACACATCATTTAAGTGTGTTTCATGAATTTTAGAGGTAGTTACCTCACATGTATTGGAGTGATACGTACCCTTAGGTAGTTGAGGACTGGTTTGATGCTATCACACATGTTTTATGCCTTTTGTGGAAACCTCCTGATCAGATGGTGGTTGAAGCAGAGAGTCTTATATAGGTCCTTTTCAAGATATGGTGAATTATAGTGATGTAAACCCATAATTATATGACTATCACTTGTATAGATTTTGAGAGGCTCTTTTGGGAATAGTTTTATCTAGCTATGATGAGAACGATGTGTATCTTGGAGCTCCAACAACTTGGTAGGACAACATGACCATAAAAGAGTACTTAGTGAGGTTCATAGACCATTACCAATACTCCTATGATATGGTTCAAGATCAATTTTTTAGAATGGAATTTTGAGTAGGGATTACATTGGGATATCAGGGAATCAATGATATCACTATACATTCCAACTTATGTTGGAGTGCTTGAGCGGGCATTGGTGGTAGGGAGATTTCTACATGAGAATACGTTGACTATTGGTGTTGGGAATACATAAGTTGAGAACTTGGAAGATAGTATACAATAGTGTTCTTAATGATTTGGGCGTGAAAGATGATTCTAGAGATGATCCCATGATGGAGGTTCTATGGAACCAAAATCATAGGATGAATTTTTCCAGCTATGGGGGTGGTTCTATTTCACTCATGATGGTCGTGGGTATATTGTGTGAGACTATTTGATACTCCATGCTAATTAGAGGGATATGGTTGATGGAATTCCTTGGAAGAGATAGAAATATAATCATGGAGTTATTGAAGATGGAGGATGCGGTAAAGGCACAGGGAGAGAAGTAAGAGGTGGTAGATGGTTTGATATGATGCAATTACCACCCCCAGGTGGTCTTTTCTAGGTTCATGGAGCTGGAGGATGGGGAAAGGATAGTTTTATTCCATAGAGGGCTATGATCTATATGATATTAGGAATATTAGAGTTATAATATATATCATTTCTACTTATCTTGTAGTATTAGTAGATACAGGTTTGATATATCATTTTCTTTCCAATTCTTTCTCAAGACTTATCCAAGGTTACATGGTGTAGCGGTGGACCACTCTGATGGTGATGTATGGTGTAGAATTGGACTCATGATAAATAGGGACAGTTATCCCACAGAGATTCATTCTTATGACATGATACAAAACCACACGGGAAGGTTAATGTCATCTAAAGAAGATAGTGTGGAGGTGTGGAAGATGAGTTCCTTTTACTTTTGTGTTCAGGGATGTTGGAATGTAGCTATCATTGAAAGATTAGGTCTTTTCAATCAGGTGGATAGGTGAAAGGATGAGATGTAGGTTGAATGTGATTTTAACATGGAGGCTTGAGTGTAGTTCTTGTTATGAAATGTGTCTTTTATTCCTCATTTATAGTTAACACAGAGTCATAAGCCACATTTACCTAGGTGTATCCACTGTTCTCCCCTAGCTTCTCTTTTGTTTTCCCTTGCTTTTCCTTGTACTTTCCTTCTCCCAATAAATAAATAACTGATGATGATAATGATAGCCTTTAATTCATGAATCTTATGCATTGAGGTATTATTGGAGTGTATTTGAGGTTATGAACTTCTATCTATAGTGTGACACGACTCTAGTAGAGGGGGATCCTCACATAATAACATTCGATAATAGAAGAGAGTGTCCCTATAGTTCATTCTATATAGTTGAACTGTTTCCTACCATCCATCCTCAGATGGTTATTTCCTATAGGTGTGGAAGTTTTTGTATCACGTGGTATAGATTTTTCTACATTTATTAAGTAGTGTTCCTAGGTTGAGTATCATGAGCTCATGTGTGGGTAGTTACATACAACGTTCAACATATTTATAATATGACCCATGGAGTATAAGTGTTACAAGCCTTCAATGTCAGGCTATAGTGATGGAGTTGAGGACGTCAACCGGAGGATATTTCAGGTTTTCTTCCCCACTACGGTTTTTATTATTCATAGACTAGCACATAGGGACTAACTCGATATTTGTGTCAATATATCAGTATAATCAAAAGTATCTTTGTATGCTGTTATGTGGTTGGGGCTTTGAAGATGGAGGTACTGTTATGATCCATTGGGGTACACTTGGGTAGCCCTATTATATTCCTTAGTACCCTATTATTCTTGGAATCAGATATACATTAATGATTCTTGAGGATGATGAAACATGTCTGTAGTTGTTGCTGGTTACCCCTTAAAATTTTTAGAGATACAGTGAGGTAGATTTTAGAAATTCTATTCATGAGTTATTGTGTGACCACATATCCATTGGACATGTTCATGATTTACTTTTGAAAGGTGGGGAATAAATCAACTTTTCTAGGATTGATGATAATATTAGTCATTCTGGAAGATGAGGTACTGAGGATGTTTTTCCCCATATTAGTACACCTTGGAATGGGGTGGTTGTGTTAAGAAGAAAGAAATTTTTAGGTTTTGGAGAAAATGCTTTGGGTTTTCATGTTGGTATGTTATATTTTTCACAATAGCACTATTTGGTATGCTATGATTCAGGTTTTCATGTTGGCACTGTTTGGTATGATTTGGGTTTTCATATTGGTATAAGAGGTTACCACTGTGCTGGTCAGAGCTAGTGTGAGACAACATTTTTTGGCCTAGAGTTATATCTAGTGATGGTTTTTGATGGTGAATTTTATCCATTGGTGGATGAGGATTACAGGGTTATGTCAATATCTATGTCGGGTTAGCAAGGTGGTGTACCACTAGACCTTGAAACAGATGATGGACTATGTGATTAGTATTTTCCACCTATCATAGGTAAAGTGACATGTTCATGCTTCATTGCATGATATTGGCCTGTTTGGAGCTAGATGATAGGTGTGAAGTAGCCCATTTAGGTACTTAGTGGTGTTTGGATTTAAACCAAATAGGGACCTTTTTGGGCTTGTTTTTCCCCTATGTGCATGTTTGTAGATAGAATTTTAACCCATTAGTATAACTCACTAGCATGTGAGACCCAATTGAGATCTTAGTTTCCCCCTTATTCCAATGATTTGACTATAAGGGATGAAAATTTTAAAGGTGGGGAGAGTGTAGAGACAATATTATTTATCATGTAATACATTATAATATTTATGAAGTCAGTCGCTGAATCAGCATGAGATTTTTCAGCTCAAAGAGCCTCAGTGCAGTAACATTAAAAATATTAAAAATATTTTATCACACGTGAAACTTTTTCTTGTAAAAGTTTAATAAAATATTATCGGGTTCTGGGATCATAAATCAGAGACCATGGTTGTGTTTAGAACATGGGGGTTACCTTAGGTGTGAAGTGATGTTTGTTTTATTTGGGTGGCCAATTGAGGGAGAGAGTTGGGACCAGTTAATGATATATTAGTGTGTTTTAAAATAAATAAAGTAATATATCCCCCCTTTGGTTATCATGAATGGAGAGGATAAGGATGATCCCCCTTCATCAGTGGATGACCTAGGGTAAAATTGAGTGGAGGAGGTTCCATTGATCCTCATTTTTTATGGCGATTGTCACCAGATCGATGTGTTGTAGGTTTTAGGTGTCATTTTGGACCAAAATATTTGGAGTTTAAAACTGAGGTACAAATATTTATGATATTGGAACATGATCCTATTTAATGATTTGTTTAAGGATTTAGAGAACTGTTAGAACATCTAGAGATCCCTTGGGGGTATATCTATGAGTTTTAGTTGAAATTTTGGGGTTTGGAGTTCCTTGCAGAGTATTCTGGATCATAATTCCTGATCAAATGGCATGTAGTGTAAGAGCACATGTTTTATATGCCTCCCATTTGGTGAATATAATATTTTGGGACTACATTCCATGTACTTGGGGTACACTCCGTATAGTGATCCCATGCCATGTGGTTGAGGAAATAGCTAGGGTTTCCATGTCAAGGGACATATCCATGCAAAATTAAATCACCAGAGGACATAGAAATGGGGTTCTAAATGTGCTCATGGGTAGAGGACATGACCATGTATCTAGATATCCAGGAAACACCATGTGCCTTTAGTACACACCATGTGGGGTGATATGGATAGCTAGAAGTGTATGGTAGATGACACAATAAGGAGACCAGACAGGGTCATACATTGCGTGACATGAGGTTCATGTCATGTATATTTCCAGAGATATGTCAAGTACCATGAGTGGACACAAACATGGGAAAATTTAGATAGAAACTTCATGTAATTTGGGAAAATGTTTTGTACTCAACTCAATTACTTATACCTTGTACATTTCTATGCATTCCCACCTTTTTATTATATAAACTTTTCATTACATTGTACGAAATAGAGAATCTTTTAAATAATCTTTTCTTGGAAAAAAGGTACATAATAAATTAAAACATGAAATATTCTTATAATCCACTTAAAAGTCTTCATAATTTATTCATACTAATTATATTTATTTCATATTATAACTTAGGGACATACATATAAAGAAAGGGTGATCATAAGGTATAGTAAGGGAAACAAGGGAAACATTTTACATGTGATCTTGAGAAATATCAATAAGAACATGAGGATTACTACAAATTAATGAGAAAGATGCATATAATAATAATAATAATATTAATTGTAAATTGTATATGTGTCTATATAATTTAAATATGACAGTCATAAGTATATCACCATGGTTTTTCCCCGAGGTGTCATAAAAATTACCAAGGTTATTCTCCAAGGTATTTTAAAACATTTCATCCCTAGAGATTAAATTATTTACCCAATGAATTAGAGTGCTATAAGGGTGAAAAATTTATATGTATTAATTAATTTGATCCACATAGATCTTTATAAATCATTTTATAATTACCCCATGGACTATAAAAGAAATGGGGTTCATACAAAAACTATAGTGTTTTAAAAAGTTCTTAAAGACAATATCTTTTTGAAATTTATAACCCACAGAAAAAGAATTAGGGTTTTATGTATGTCAATACCATAATAAAATAAATAATTTTTACATGTTAGTGAATAAACTTGTAATGTAAATTTTTTTGGGTATTCACATAAATAAAATAAAAGGGAATTTTGTGAAGATAAGAGAGAAATTTAGAGAAGTAAAATCGCCAACATAACGAGAATAAAATATGGTTTAGATTAGGTTAAAAAGAGAGGGGACATGGGTATCCCATTAATAATAGTCTATTAATATAGTAAAGGGTTAAAATAAATTTTACATAATAACATAGTTTAGAAATTTGAAATACATACCACATAAAAAGGAAACATGAATAGAAACAAGAAGTGGATATTTCCCTTACCTTCAAGAGTTGTTCCTAAAACTTATGGATCAAAACATTGGGGGCTTGAGGACACCTTAGGAGGACTACTTGGGATGTAAAACTCATATATTTGTGGAAGAATAATTGAGAGTGAACAAAATGGATAAATGGGTGGGTATTCCTAGAAAAAGTAGGGATTTGTTTATTAATTTCTAAAGGTATTCCTTAGACACTTAAGTAGTGGTAAATAAAAAACCATGGGCTTCCCCATGGCATTTTCACATATAATTAGACATCTGGGACACCTTTTATGTTATTTTAATCCAAAATATTTGACTATTATTTTGTATTAAATATTTTGGAAATTGAAATTAATGTTTTCAAAAAATAACATGTATAAAGATAAAGTTTCCACATTAGAATTTGGAATGTAAATTATATAATTGGAAAATGATTATAATCTATTAAAATATTTTATATTAATAAAATAAAATATTTTATGTTTTATATTTTAGATAATTTTTTATTACATCATTATGACATAATTATGAAGTCATTAAACATATTGAAAAAACTCAAACTGTATTGTTACTATTCACAAAAAATAAAGTATTCTATAAAATTATCATAAATTCACCCCAACCTAATTTAAAATTATAATTTAAAAAATTATATTTATTTTTTCATAATAATTCTCTAAATATGATATTTTTTACATAAAAATATAAAAATCCTTATTTATTAAAAATAATAGTGGTTTGAAAATATATAGTAAAATTTCCGACAATGGAAAAAAAATTATTTCATATTTTATTTTTAAATAACAGTGTTTAAATAAAAATATTTATTTTAAATAAACATTATTCATAATAATGACATTTTTTCTTAAAAGTAAAATTTATATCTATAAAATTAATTTATCAAATTTATCATATTTTAATTAAGAAAAACTATTCTTAAAAAAAGAATTGATGGAACAAAAATTTTATTTATACAAATGATTTACACATTAATAAACTAAGGTCTCAACACATAATCCCTTATTACACCTACATATGACCTAAGGGAAAGGTGTACAATAGTGATAAAATCATGGGGCGACTCGGATAACATCGACCGAGTTGTAATTTCCACTAACTTGAATTTGTCCCGTAGGTGATTTCATTCAAGATTTTCTTATTGACTCTCATTGTGGGCTTGGTCAAGAATGAATCCCAATGATACTTCCAAACTCCCAATTTCTAATGAATGGGATTCATACAACATGAATCTAGTGGTTGAGGCCATCATTTATCCTTTATGAATTAATTATCCATTATCATTTTTACTTATAAATTCTAATTATAATTTTTAAATATTTATCTAGAGTATTGTTTTCAATGGTTGTATTGACCAACAATCATATAATGGTAAAAAACTATTGGTTACACTTAAAATTACACTCACTTAATTATTAAATAGATATGGTTTTTTTTGTGAATGATACAATAAAATACACATTCTTAGGAAACAATTATCATTAAAAAATATAGGTCATTAAATTATTACCCTTAAGAAATTTATTCCCCAAAATTTAAATTCATTCTCTATGTTGAGAAAAGTTGTGGGTACTTCTGCCTCATTGTCTCCTAAGGTTCCCACAAAACTTCTTCACATTTTTGGTTCCTCTATAACAATTTGATGTGGTGATTATTCTTTTTTTATATAACCTTGTATCTACACTAAAAGATCTCCACCATCTACTCCTCATAAGAGAGGTCATGTTTTAGTTGTACCACCTCTAGATTCAGTTCATGTGAAGGGTCAGGTATGTACTTCCTCAAGAGAGATATATGGAATATATCATGAACTAGAACTATATTTAGTGAATGTTATATATGTTGGGCCACTGATCCAATGCGATCAAGGATTTAATAGGGGCTAATTTACCTTGAGTTAAGATTCTCTTTCTTCCTAGACTGCATGAATCTCTTACAAGGTGATATTCAAAGGAACACTTTGTCTCTAACACCATAATCCATGTCCCTTCAACAGCTGTCAGCATATCTCTTCTACCAAATCTGATTAGCCTTTATGTGTTGTTGGATTTCATGAACATGTTTTGTTATATCTTGCACAATATTAGGCCCAATAAGATCTCTCCCACCAACATCATCCCAACTAGTATGACCTCAAAATCTCTTACCATATATAGCATCATAGGGTTATATTTGAATACGTGAATGGAAGCTGTTTTTGTATGACAACTTATCTAATGGGATATGTTGATCCCATCCACATTTAAATTCCATTGATCATGTTATCAGCATATCCTCGAGTTTTTGAATAGTACTTTTAGATTTTCCATCAGTTTGGGGGTGATAGGCTATACTAAAGTTCAATTCAGTACTCAGAGCATGTTGATGACTTCTTTAGAACTTTTATTTGAACCTTCAACCAAGATCACAAACATTATAATGTAGATCTCCATGAAACCTCACTACATATTTTATGGTTAAACATGATGCTCCTTAAAAAATTACTCAAATATATCACATTGAATTTCTTTATGATATATTAATAAATTTTAAATTTACTAAAAGTTAATAAAATTATACTTTAATGGAAGAAACATTTTCCTTGATGAAGTAATATATGATAAAAATATTTTCTAATATATATGGTTGTACCATATTAGTTAATTTATCAATTAGTCTTTAATCATCATGGATTGTTTAATTGGATTTCAAAAAATAAAATTAATCTCTTCGAACAAAAAAATAATCCCCATAAATTGAGTTAAATCATATTTTTTACTAATATATTTATCTACTATATAGAAAATTTTAAAAATATTGTTTTTGTAGTAATATGAGAAAACAAAAATTACCCCCCAAAATAAATTTCCTCTTGAATTGTATTATTTTTCATCAGAATCACTTGATCAATCTACATTCATGAATCCATGAAATTTCAACTTAATCCATTAATACAACGACCTAAACATTAATGTTTTTTGAAACCATGTGGTCCTGTTAGTTTTTTTAGTAATTGATCTAATGTAATGACATTATATAGAAATATATTATATTTATTTTATGTTAATATGTTATATAATGGAATCCATATTTATTTAATAGTATTATACATCATAGAAAAATGAAATTCCTAATCTATTAACTCAATAGAACATTAAATTATATTTTTGAACTCCACATTACATCAGTTAGTACCATACCAATGGAGTGCTTTCTTGAGTCTATGAATTCCCATAAAAATCACACCAAGTCATTTAAAATGGTGTAGTGGTTATTAGGAATTATGTTTAAGAATAATTTTTACATGTAAAGATACATTTTGTTGATAAATAAATAAATAAACCATGGTATTTTTTTGTAATGGTTTTCCAAAACATTATTGTTCTGATTCTCACACCACATGCATGTCATATTTCATCATTGTAGATTATACTACATTTTATGTAGTATGGATCAACTAAACACACAAAATTATAGAAAATTATTTCATATCATAATATATATGTGACTAATTTTATTATTGTGATTAATTTGTGTGATAACAGAGTATATATCACTCAATAATTCATTAATGTAAATCACTATAGATGTTTAGATGATCCTTATATATAATGAGACATATACCATGATAAATATGTTACAACTCATGAATAAATTGGATGTACATCGATGGACAATAATAATAGATATCCACATTATAATTTTCTTACTTATTTCACATTTATATATAGACACATTTCATGTGCATGTTATAGAAATGTATAATAACTACATTCAAATAGATTCCCATGACGTATAATAAAAACCATGTTGTACAGATTTCATTGACATAGATGAATTAAATAGTAGTATGTATGGTGTACAATAGTTATCCATAAAAATTATTTTACTAATTTTTAAATTATATATACTTCGGTGAGATGTGTCACAAAAGGAGAAGTATTATGGCACATAGGTAAGAATAAGTGATTCAATGATTTTGAGAAGACACCAAACTCACCTCAATAAACTCCTAAAAATAATGGATAGATAAGTGGATCTATAATTATGGTGATTTACATGATGCATCATATTTTAAACATTGAAAGACATAAAATTCTTGATAATTTTCTCAATGGAACATTTAGGATACACCATATGGTGTTCTACTATGTCATGAGTATATTATTTATCAACGTTTCTATCAGTGTAATTATTATGCTCATTTGGATGTTATATTTTTTCTGGTTAACTATCTCAAAAAAATTCAATAGATATGTTCAATTTTTGGTAAATCAATTGTTTCAAATTATGTTAGAGGGTCAAAGATATTACATTAACTGAAAATTTTATATTCGAATAATATTATTAAAATATATTATGTTTGGTATATTTTAAAATATAAACGTTAAATATATGTAGATAAAAATTAAATAATGGGGAACAATGACTTATGAAAATAAAAAGAGAGTTATAAAAAATTGATCCATAGTTAAATATCATATTTTCATTGATAGAGTTAGCACTAGTTTATATATTTTTTAAAAATACCAATTTGAGGAGTTTGAGTTTTTGTGAATATTCTTGGAGAATATATTTTGAAGTAGATATGAATATTATCAAATAAATAGTTTCATTGAGATAATTTTAATTTTAAAATACTTTTCATTTGATTTTATAGAGAAGGTAATGTAAAATTAGAATGAATTACGAGTGTTGGAATTAATATATGGGAAGTTATACTATTATTTGAAGTCAATATGATTGTCGATAAAAAAACTTTCATCATAATGATTTTTTCATATATGGAATAGAATTGGAAGTAGTGAAATATTATTCATTTGAGCATTAACATATAGAATTTACAATTTATAAAACAGGTATAATTATTTTGGTGACAATTATATCAAAAAATTTACAACATAATTGCATGACTATAAACTGATATTTTTTCCATAGTTGTGTAAAGAGTAAAAATATATTGAGTGAACCTTGGGGAGAAGTTGTATACCTCTAATTAATCAATATATGTTGACCCTAGGGATGCACTGATCTTATCCATAGAAAATGTGTCTGCAGTGAGCCTTGGTGTGGAGTTTCATTACCAAAACATTTTATCCCCATCATATGTGAGTTATAATGGATCTATTCCAAAACAACACAATAAATAGTGTTTTTACATTAGAGTATCCTTTTATAGGTGAAACAAGTAAAATGTTTATGTGCTCTTTATTTTCATTAACATATTTTTCTTATGTTTTCGTTTGAGTGAACCAGTAGGTAACCAAAGGTTGATTTTTCTTCCGTCAAAAAGGGAACAATATATTGTTATGTAAGAGTATAGAGGGATATATTTGAAATGGTTTAGTTCTACCAAAATAGTAATTAACCCCCTAATCTGTTGTTGGTCACTATATTTGGTTTTAGAAACTAATAATTCAAAAAATAACTCAACCTTATTAATTTATTGTGAGAAAAATATTTACGATATTGATTCCAATGTAACAATCCCAGTATTTGGTGTCAATTGTTTTAAAAAAATGGGAGTAATATTTTGTATTATATTTATCAGAAGATATTTTATTTAACTATAATATTTGTAAAAATTGATTTTTTCTAATAAATAGTGGAATTATATATGACACAAATCCACTGAAAATTTAAATTGAATACTATACTACAAATTTATTATATAATTTTGGGGAATAAAAAGTGTTAAAAAATATTTTTAATGATATTAAATCTATAAAATGTTTATGGATTTAGTCGAGTAACATTGGAAATATTTTAGGATAAAATAGAAAATCATATTTCTTCAACTATTATAGAATATCAAAAAAATAAAAGTACATATATGTATAATTATGAAGAGTAATATTATCTATTTATAATAAATAATCTAGATTAATATAAGATGAAGTTATCCTGTATATTTTGTAACCCAAAGGGGATGAAACAATATTCATTATCTATATTAGAATATAACACTATAAAAATAATTCCTTATAAATGTGATGGTATAGGTCACAAATAATTTGATTACTTAGAGGAATATGATCAATAAGTTTCAACCACATCATGTAGAAAATATGAATATATTTTGTATAAAAAATGATCGTTAATAGTTAAGAAGCAAATAAAACATCATAAAGGGTGATGATAAAAATAAAATCATTTATCATGAATATTTATAATTCATTAATGAATGATTTATAGAAAAATAAAAATATTCATTATTGATTTTTTTAGAAATTTATAAGAATATGTTTGAATAGAGTTATGAAATTGATGAAATTGTTCATGAGTTGGAGTTGAGTGTGGAAAATGATGAATTCAATAATGTTTCAATGTCTTCCCATACAGGGAATTATAAATATGGTACAATGGATTCCCATGAAGAAGTTAATTATCACCATGATAAATAAGATGACTGGATAATGATGAAGGAATTAAATATTGAGGTGATTAAAATAGAAGTTTAATATAAGAAGGGAAACACAGAATATTCTCCTAAGAAATCTTCTGTTGGTGATGAGAAAATAAAAATCTTGGATTAGAAGAAGATTAATTTTTTTTGTCATTTATCTATAAATAATATAATCATAAATTATTATTTCAAGAAGTGATATTACTATTCAATGACATGAAACAAAATATATGAGTAAATAATGAAGTTTAAGATGTTATATAAGAAAATAAATTCTTAAGAATCACATCCAAACAAGTTTATTAAAAGGAATATACATTTAATCATGAGATATTATATTTCTTATAATAATGGTAATAGAGAATTTTATAGAAATAATAAATATTATATATGTGTCATGATGAGATATAAAACATTTATGATAAAAATTAGTGTTGAAAATAAGGAAAGTGGATATATTTCTGGCCAAAAATAAATAGTGTTTGATAGTAATGGTATGGAATGAATTTAAAATATTTCCAAAAATTAATTAATATATTATTCACAACTTATATTATGAATAAAATAAAAGAAATAACAAAAGGAAAATAATTTAAATCATTATCATAGGATAATATGATAAATATATGGTAACATATGTAATATTTGATTATATTGAAATGTGAGAAAAATAGAAATTAAAAAAAGATAGTATTTAATATCTTCCATGATGGAAAATAAAGATGTATTTACAAGTGGTCTAATCTATAAAAATAGAAAACATATATAGAATATTGGTGGAGTTTCCCACATATCTATAGTAAATTTTGGTAAGGAATTAATAATTAGTGGATTAATGAAAGAATACCACAATAGATTTAATCCTGACTAGAATACCATACAAATAACTTTGAAACAGACAAAATATAAGAACTATAAGATTGAGAAATTTTGTGCGGAAATTTTATTAATTGTAAATATACTAGCCCTGATAGCCCATATTTGGTGGTTATAATATTTCAAGACCTTAAGATATAATAGATTATATCAAAATTGAAGGAATTGTTCAGTAGTTATAGAAAAAATTATAAATAATTGAAACATACATTACATTTGTAGATATAGTATAAATAAATAATATTTTCTTTTTGAACACAATTATTACCCATATATATCCCTATATACAAATCATAATGCACAACTATCCATCCTATAAAATAGAAACATAAGAAAGGGGTGATATTAGATTTATAGTAAGGGTGAGGGCATAATAGATAAAAAAATCATATTCAATTTGGTAATATAAATAATTATACACATGTAATTTAATGAATCATGTGAACAAGAATAATAATATGGATGGAATAAATGATGATTAAAATAATTACACACAAATAATTACATGGTGATGAAACCTATCCATGAATATTATAACTAATAAAAAACCACATGAACATAAAGAATTAATCTTAGATTCAGGTAATGAATAATGGAGGACATCATAACCATACAATAAAAGTATTATGATAGGAAATCTAACAAAATTTGGTGGGCCCTCATCCAAATATAAACGTTATTTTTCCCATGATACCAAATGATTTATATAGGGAATATATTGGGTCACTCTCTTCACATACTATGTCCAATGAACTCCTCATATGAATGGGGAGAATCCCAAAAAAGAAAATATTATTATTAAAAACCTAGAATATACATTATTAATAATTTCCCCAATAATTAAACATAATAATAAACCGTCCCCATTAAAATATATATTGATATCAAAATAGTGTATCCCTTATTAAAAAAATCAAAGACCATACAAAAGAAATATAGATGGAATCACAATAGTGAATCCCTACAAAAACTACACATAAACCATCTAGGTAAATAATAAGGATCGTAACAATACAACATAACACTAATTTAATATTTTTAAAATAATGGTGACATCATTGATGAATATAAATACCACAAAAATGTCTTTAAAAAAAAATTAAAAAAACATTTTCGGCATTAAAAATCAGTTATTAAAAAAATAAATTTTCATATTATAAGGGAAAAAACTATTTTAAAATAATAATGTCATCTATTAATGTTATATTTAATTAATTGGGTGGAAATTTTTCTGATAAATTCCATATATGTCATGAATCACCAACAAGGATTCCTTTAACATTTTTTCTAATAATTCATAAAATACCTCATTTGGAAAAAAGAATAATCATTTTTCAACAATATTTTAAAATGAAATCATTTTTATAAATGACATCAAATAATGATTAGATAATATTTTAAATGTTCTAGAAAACATTTTATGAAATCATTTATATGGATGAAAATGGTTTTTCGATGAAAGAGTGAAACTAATACATCTTTTCATAAGAACATAATTCAAATAATTTTTAAATACAATATAGAGGAATATGGTATAATTTCATATAATGTAAAATATTATATCTAGGGATATAATATTATTTATTTTTATTATATATTTATCATAATATTTTATCATCAAAATCATACTAATTAAATGTTCTAAAAAATGATGTGATTTTAAAATAATCCCTTATCGCATTAGTAAATTTTTAATAATGGATACCATAACATCAAATGAAAATACAAATAAAATTAATTAATATAGATTCTTTAAATAACATAGAAATTGGGATGTATATATACCAAAAAATAATTAAGGGGTGAATATGACATATGTCTCACAAATGTAAAAGTGAGACGTCAAACCCTTACCTCAGGTATGATTTTCATTATTATTGTTCAAACCATCTATATAAAGAGTATATATTAACTATAAACCTACTAAATAACATAATCAAATAAATTATACCCATTTTTATTTTTATATTAATTTTTATCACCGGTTTATTAACAATTCATTATTAAATACTCTATTATGTGCGATAACTTCTTCATTTTTCACGTCTCTTTTTGTTTAGTAGATTCAATTTCCCAACATTGATCGTGGTTCCATACTATATGGAATTTTATTCATAATATAAATAATATATATATTCATTATATAATTGTATATAATATTCAACACAGATTATAGATTAAAAAATGAGTAACACATATCATGGACTTGCCAGACCGTACATATGAATGATCATTGTCTCCATATTTTAAAATCCAGCACAGAAGAAATTTAAATAATAATTAACATTAAATAAATATTTACTATATAATATACATCATATAAGTTCATAAAATCCATAATAATTACTATACATGTCAAAATAAAATTAAAAATATTTCGCATCGCTTCGTGGAGGCATAATCTACAACTACACCTGAGTAATGTTATTTTTCCCTTAAATTAGAAGGTATGATGTTTTTTGTGATATTATATTTATAGAAGTATTTTTTTTAGTAGTATCAATAATATATATAAATACATTAAACGAATCAATATATCCATCTATGAGTGGTGTTGATTGAAATCAAATTACATAGGTTCGCAGAGCAGTAATCCTCCTTACACATGATCGAAATTTTCCTTTCCCATTTTATTAAATTTGAGAGAAATAGTATTAATGAAATTAAAATCATTAAAAAATTATATGGGATATATATTTGTTATTATTTTTTCATTTTTTTATATTTTAAGGATATAATTTGTTAATTAAAATGAATATGCATGTTTATGAAATATATCTCTTATTCAGAAAACCTCTTTAGGTTTATACCTAAATCCTTAATATATTGGATTTTTATAAAAAACAAGGAATACTGGACATAGTGATATATAATATGATGATATTTACATATTATTGGACGTTCCAATGGAATTTGGATGTATGAATAGAATAGGAGAGTGGCTACCATTTTATAAGTGGGGGGAAGACATAATTAGAATTTTGAAACGAATAAATGTTACCCCTATTATTCACATGATACCGAGATCCCAAATAGCCCATTATATAATCATAGATGATATAATGACACAATATGGTCATACAATAAATTTTTTATAAATGTTTATTTCATTGTATCCCATATTTCTTATATTAAGCTCCTAATAAACCAATTTTCACTTTTACCATTGTAATTAGTTTTTACTACGCATACTAATAATTTTCACAAAAAAATTAAGTAGAATATATTAAATAATATATATTTTGATGATTTAAAATATGTAATAATTTTTTTTATAAAATAAATTCAGGGATGTGGAAAATGTTAATTTATTAATAAGCCCAAATACGTGACAAATAATTGTATTTTAAATATATAAGATTTCATAATAATAAAATGTATTTATATGAAAATTTAACATATATTTTATTATAATGACTAAAATTAAAATAAATAATTTTTTAACTAAATTAATGTTACATTTAATATAATTTTTAAATAAATTTTCCTTCTAAATTATTTAATCAAAAATAATGTTTTCAAACAAAATTAGTATTTTTCAATATTCACTAAAAAGTTAATCCTTTCAGAAAATGAAAATACATTAAAAAATATTCATTTTAAATAATGATTTTAAAAAATAATTTTTATTTATTAATTAAATTTTCTAAAATTAGTAAAATTTAATTTCATAAGAAATTTTGAAACATGATGATATCATTTTTTAGAAGAAAAATATTATTTTACAGAAAAACATTTTGTTTATATTATAATGGTTTTTATTTTCATAACAAAAAATGGACAACTAATGAATTTATTTAAACATGTGTAAAGCATATAAATTTTATAATATAGTTATTAATATTCATTCCCACCAATGTAATGGAAATTTTATTATAGTATACTCTATTACAATTCTTTAATACTAGTGAATGTGTGTACTACAAGTTATCAATGAGATTAATTTTTTTAAAATAAAAAAATATTAGAAAGTATCAGTGTGTTATATTATTCCCTGTAGAAAAATATTTCACCCTCAAATATTATATAAGATAACCTCATTCAAAAATTTATATAGTTCATCATTATAATTTATTTAGGTTCAATCATTGGCTCATAAATTTTTTCATTTCTCAAACTGTCCTCTACTAGCCAAGATTTCTGATTCATAAATAGTTTTTCTCTACTATAAAACATAAAGATAATATCCTAATAGATAAATAGGTAAGGATCAAATTATATTTCATCAATCTTTAAAAAATTAATTTTTTATTAAATGAAAATCTATAAAAACGATATATGGAATACCCATATACTTCAGAGATACTTGGTAGTATTTCTAAATGGTAAGGAAAAGCTCTAATACATTTCACAATTTCTAAATGTGCGATGAAATTGGGGAAAAATTAACCCGTCATACTAAAACTTATAACATCCTTCCATAGAGATACATTCATGAAAATTTGATATCCTTCTTGAAATTCAAAATCCTTCCTCCCTTTATTAACATAATTAATTTACCAACTTTAAGATTCTTAAATATGGGTTTTAATAAACCATATCTTTTCAGATGTATCTTATAAGAGTTCTAGACCAATAATATTACTTTCAAAAACTTTATTCAAACATTTACAGTGTAACATTTATTTCCATATAAAGATTCATGTGGTTCCATTTTAATACTTGAATTGACACTATTGATATAATTGAATCCCAAAAAAAGGATAATAATAATCACACATATCAATAATGTCATGATATAATTACCTTAACAGGCCTTATGATGTTTGAATAGACCTTTTAGTATTTCCATCAGTTTGAGGGTGAAAATGGTGTTGAAATAATTTTCAGTATCATGATCCTTTTAAAGACTCTTCCATCATTTTGATGTAAATAAAAAATCATAATTAGAAACAACTGATTGTGGTTTCCTATGATGTCTTACAAAAGTTTTATATTATGTTAATGCATGGATCTCAAAAGGTAAAAATTATTTTTTATGATAAAAATTTCAGATTTGGTTAGGATATCAATAATAACGCATATTGTATCATTGTTTCTAGGAGTCATCAGAAATCTATTTTCAATGTACATAGTATATTCATTCCATTTCCACATATGAATATGAAATAGTATCATGAATCCTCTAGGATTTTTTCATTGAACCATGACCTATTTGAAAACCAATCATCTTGGAACATAATTATAAATTTACCACTTTATAATATCCTAATAAAATTTTCCATCAAATAGATTGCATCAATTTTCTACCATTGCTGATAGAGAAATTCAATCTATGAACAACAACTAATAATTTTCACATTAACTAAGGTTTATATTGGTCACATAGTGTCGTTCAAAATTGTATTTTTTCCATCCTTAGAAATGAAGCCATTCTATTTTACATCATTTATAGATTAAATTGTCTTATTATGATTCTCATCATCAGGTAGAGAAACATTTAGCTTTCCAAATAATTTTTTTTAAAAATAATTTTAGAAAGGAATTCTATATCCCCTTGATAATTATTCCTACATCAATATTTTAAAAATCCATAATTATACGACCCTTATGAATATTTATTTTTGTCAAGGATACATGCTCTTTTTCATCAATGAACGTGATACCTTATTTTATGACTATTTGTGGTATTTTATTGAGAAATAATAGTTCTGGAGTATCTTCAGCCATATGTGTTACCACATGTTGAGTTACATATATTAATATATGTATTTAAAAATATTATAATCTACATATATTTTACACTTTTGACTATATTGGATTTTTTTGCATATCTTTAATGTAATGTTTATATATCACCACTCAATTTCATTGTTTTGATATTTTTTTTCATGATTCATTAATTTCCTTGCTGAATAGGGAACAATTTCATCTTTTATTATAAGGAATCCACCATGTCCCTTCCTTGATGAATCACTATATTTTATAAACCCATATTTTCTCAATGCTAGATTCAAAATTGATGTATTCACTAGTATCCAATTTAATTCTTAAAACAATCATAGTCCCTTGTCCATGTGAACTTAATGCATTTTTGAGTAAGAATTATTAACTAGTTAGCTAATCTAAAATATTTTTTTAACAAAACAGTAATAGTAACATTCCAAACTATTGAAATAAAAATCCTCAATTATGTTCACTAGTGTAGGCCACTCACTGTCAACCATTTTTATCACAAGATCTACTAATATTGTATTCATACTGTAATTTTTCCACTAAAAGAAACAATATAATCTAAAATTCATAATTATGTTCACTAATATTGTATTCATACTAATATTTATTGACTATATATATTCTTATTTGAAATAAATTTTTTATATACATCATGAAACTTTTTTGAATTTTTAGTGAAGAAATATATATCATAAATATATACACATTGATGATTTTGTAATTATTCAATTGATGTAAAACTTAATTAATTGATATTAAAAATATTAAAATAAATATATATTTAAATAATTAGGTTACTTCATAAATTTTGAAGCTTACTATTAGATATTAAGAGTGTATTAAAGGAATATTTTTTAGGTTATCATGATTTATTGAGTATTATAATGTTAATGTAATGAATTGGTTAAAAATTGACAACAATGATATTTTTTCAAAATAATATTTTATTACATTATTTAAAAATAATAAAAATAATAAATAATAAATTTTTTTATAATTTATTCTCTTAAATTCCATATAATTACCATTTATGGTTCAATTTAAATGATATATGTACAAAATTATTCCATTTTATATTAAAAATGTTTCTACCATAGAAAAAAATTAAAATAGTATAACGAAGGGTTAATAAAAATTAAGGTTTAATATTACACCAAATCATGTAAAAAATCTATGGGTTTATGGGAATAAAACCCTAACCAAAATAAATTCTAATAATTTCTGATTTTTAGGTAGTTATATTTGGATTTAATTTATTGTAATTTAATCATTTGAAAAATTAAAAACATTCTCCTCATCATAATTATGAAAGGAAGCCTCCTCCTTCTTCTCATTTCACCACATTGAATCTTCTAGATAAAAAAACTATGAAACATTATCTTATACTAATAAAAATCCAAATTTCTGGATTTATTTTGTTTCCAAAATACCATCTCATGATTCTTGTAGTGGAGATCTAAAGGAGTCATTTAAAAAAGAGGTAATCACTCAAACTGATTACTCTATTTTTCTATTCTTCTATCCATCATATGAATATATTATATATAACATAAAATAATAACTCAATTATCCATAGTATTCTGAAATTATATTGTAATTCACAGCACACCATTATACTACCCATTCCCCAACTAACTATAAGTGAATATATCTCTCCTATGTGAATACATCTTAACATATCCACATAGCGATACAATTAATTTTCCATTAAAACAATTTTTAGTGGTAGTTCTAATTGATTTAATATATTAAAATTATATTTAAAAAATAATTATACTTATAGAATAATAATATTATATCGAACTGTTTACCACAAAATATATTGGGAATTCATAGTGTTGCTCATGTGTGTGTATGACTTACTATCTATAAGATGCATGAGATTAGTTTTTCAAATATTATGCATATGGGTGGTAATAATAATGTATTTCCTGAATATATTTTATTTATATAACATACATATTATTCTGCAATGTATAATACCATGCTCAATGTATGATGACATGGACGGTCAAACTAAAACATACATGGATAAAGAAGAATACATCACCATGAACATTGAACATAATTATTCATTAAATGGATATAAGATGTTATAAAAATCATTCATGTTATGATTTATATGCTGTTATGGAATAAATGCATTATAAATACAGATTAATTATATATGTGGTATGAATGCAAAAAATGGAATAGTGATACTTAAGGTAAGGAATTTTTGTATCTATTTTATTTCTACGGGACACATGTTGTATACCATAATTATTTATTCTATATAGTGTATATACTACAAATGAATGTATTATACGAGTCTTATTCTAAATTTTATTATATTTTAATATCTATATAATTTTCCATATTTCATGGGAAAATAAATCTACAAATTATAAATTGGTATGTTATATTTCACAATGTCATCAATATTTGGGATTGTTTTAGTTTAAATATCTCATAGGGAATATTAATGTTCCCTGTCAATGTTTTCTTAAAAAAAATTAAAAAGTGTTTTTATTATTCTCTTATGAATATTAAAATTTAATTTTACCCATGTTTTACTTTTTAATAAATGGTTTGAATGGAATATTTAATGTCGTTTTCCAAATGATGTATTGTATGAATTCTATGAAAAAAAACATGATTTTTTTAACTTAATTGGCATGAATGGATTTATCCTCTATAATCAATACTTAATTGAATGAAGCTTCATTATAATATTAAAAAATTATTTTCAAAGAATATTTTAACCTTTTAGATTGTGTTTTATTAAAAAATGTTTTCATAAAGTAAATGATAGTTTTATCAAAAATTATTTCAAGTAATCTTTCAAAAACTGTTTTATACCTAAGATGAAAATATTTTTTGTTACTTATGAATACCTGGGGGTATGTACCAAGGATACCACCCTTAATAAATGTATGTAATATCTATGTATGGAAATTTTATGTTGTTATAAGTCTATATAAAGGATTATATAAAAATCAATCATTGTTATACAAAACAATTAATAAAATCATGCACATTTATTTATCATTATGGTAAATAATCAACACATTTTTTTAGTGAGACATCCCCTGGGATTCAAGACTTATAATAATATTCTTATTGTTATTTGAAAATATTTATTTTTCCTAGAAAATTATTTCGATATAAAATTGTTAAAACCCTCTGAGTGAAATAATTCCATAGGTAAATTGGATTATATGAATAATGTAACATTGAAAAAAATTATTAGAAACATCAAAGATAAATGTTGTGATAACATAATCATTTCCTCGATCCCTTATCATTAAATTGGGAAAACATACTTCTTGTCTGCGATAATCATTTTCATAATGTCCCATGTTATTATATTGGAAGAATTGAATATTGAAATCTTATTTCATTCCATATAAATCATCAGAATGGTGGTCTTTTTCAACCAACATTTATAATGGATCCTTTTTTAGGAAGTATGTTTCCTGATGTTTTTTTCACATTTATTACATTGTACAAATTACACTATTACCTTCTCATTTATCATTATGAAAATATTTTTCCTTGACGAGTACCTAAAAAAAATTCCACGATATGATTTTTATTTCTTATTCATCCTTATTTTTTAGATCAATGAACACCATTGATTTCCATCCCCATTGGGGAAATAAACATCCATTAAAACCATCTCCCTCCCATTACTTCCTAAAGAGTGAAATTTCACCCATAAAAAATAGATCCATTACCCAGATAAAAATTAATTTGTCACCGTATTAAATGATTGAGGTTAATGACTTATAATGCCGTCCAAAAATTCTATGAAATGTTGGGGATTTATAGGTTATTTTATATGAGTTTGGTTATTATTCCTAACCTAAGTCATCTTCTCCAATACAATTATTAGTTTTTCACCACCAGCTATAGATCTAACTCTAGCTTAATTAGTATTTGAAGGAGGAAAATATATTCATGTCTTATGGGAATTAACATATTTTACATTAAATACACTATTCTCTATTTAAAAAAATGGAAAATACTAGTATATATCATAATATTTTGAATAATTATTTATAATTTCAAAACAGGTGACACATGTAACCTTAATTATAATGTCTAGGCATAAAAAATATCATAATTCAAATCACGGATTCCTAGGTATTATTTTCAAATCATAAAAATAATTTAAAATCCTAACTATTGGTATGTAATGAAATGTGAATTAACACGTGATTAACCCATAAGAGTGTAAAACCATGGGTATAACCTGGTGCATTGTCATTCACTAGGTGAAGATTTAGTCAAAGCCCAATGTAAACTATTTAGAGTAATTACCACTAGTTATATCAGTTAAAAACCACATCCATGGTTTCATTATTATAAATCCACATAGTCTCTATATCACCCAAACTTTAGGGAGTTATCATAAACATAGACATATAACCAAATGTCAATCCTAGTGTTATGTTCTATAATATGTATTTTCCTAAGTACTGTTCCCAAGGATTCTTCTAAACATCATCTGATACCAAATACAAAGAACCCTAAACTAGTATCCTTATGCAGGTGGTTAATTTATTACATTAGGGATAATTATAAGTAATTGTATCCAAAATGACCTAAAATTTTAGAAATCTTAAAAAATGAGACATATGATTTAATCTTACATTACATTAAAAAACAACATTTAATTTTATTAGAGAAACCCATTATTCCTTTTATCACACCTCGTCATGTTAATCATAAAAACCATCATGGAATTAATTTTAAATGAGACATAAGAATGGTGTAAAATTAGATGATCTGTAATGGTGAGTGAAAAATAAAGTCCGTCTGAAAAATAAACACAATTAGTTGTGATAAGTAAATTACAAAATCACATTCCATTTAATCAATAACAGAAACATGAATAATATTATATAGTAGTAAATGATGAGAAAATTAATTCCCTATAAGTAATCATTTTTATTTGAAACTTAAACATGGATATTATAAAAAATGTGATAATAACATGGCCATCAATTTCTAATCTCATAATGAGGGAATCCATAATGGCATGAATCATAAATATAGTGTCAAAGACTCGTAACAAGAAATCATTCATAAATTTGTAATCAATCAAAACAATTCCATGATTGATTTTCTCATGAAACCTAACAATAGATCTAGGTGTTATATCATGCCTCCATAATCACCTACTAAGTCCAATGCATTACTAATTTAAAGGGGGGGTAAACATAATCATTTTAATCATTATTATTGAAAAATTGACATAAACAATGTAAATAATTTAACCAATAATTATGTATAATAATAATACATAATTATTATCATAGATAATGTTATCAAAATAGAACATCACTAGTAAAATAGATTATATACCATCTATTGAAATAATAAGGATGGTATTATAATAGTATGTCCCTGATAAAACTAATCATAATGCATCAAGATAAATAATATAGGTGGTATCATAATAGTATATTCCTCATAAAATTGATCATAAATCAAATATTAAAATAATAAGTATGGTTTCATTAAATTATATCCCTATCTAAGAATATTTAAAATAATGGTTATAGTCATTTAGGAAAAAAACACTTGGAAATTTTTATTAAAAAAATTCTAAAAGAAATCCACTTTTTTACATTTAAAATTGAATTTAAAAACAATTTTTTTTTGAATATTAGAAAAATATAATTCATTAAAAATAAAAATCTAATCATTTAAAGGTGGATTCAAATAATTTAAGGGTTATGAATTTATGAAATTATATACAAGATGATTATGTTAAAATATGGATTCATTTCACTTTTTAGGTGAATAATAAAATGGTAACTTAATTTGAAAATGAAAGGATAATTCTATTTTAAACATTTTTTAAAATATATATCAAGGGTAAAAATGGACATAAAAATCATATGATATTACTAAAAATTTTCTTGATGAATTTACTTTAAAAACATCTATATGTAAAAAATGGTTTTTAACCGAACACCGAAATAAATAAATCATTTAACAAAAAATAAAAAACCTATTTAACTAAAAAATATAATAATTGGTTCTATTACATTAATATTATGTTAATATAAAATGAATATAAAATTCATGAGTTTCCTTAGATAAAGATCATAACATTTCATTATAGGAAACTGAATCATAACCATTCTTTACAAATGATGAGATGGTAAAATAAACCATTAACGCTGGGGAATATATAGATTTGTATCACACACACCACAAATTGAAACATTATATGGAATCAATTTTAATAAAATTAATAGATAACATATTAATGAATTATTATACACACAAAACACAAGGATGATGTTGTGAATATTATAATTGTCTCACAAAAGTAATAGTAATATAATAATGACTAACCTCAATTTTGATTCCCATCATACATGTTTGGACTTTTTATGTAATAAAAATGTAAATTATATGCATCTATCACTAAAAAAACTGTATATTATTTTTTTGTTATAGTTTATCGACAATTTCTAAACAATTCGTTATTAAAAAACTATTCTGTGGGATAACATCATCATTTTTCAAATATGTTTTGGTTCAGAAGTTTTGGACTTTGTATAATGATCATGTACCATTTTCTCAATAAATTGAAAAATTATATAAATATCGTATATATTCATTACACATGTATTTTTAATTTTCTTTAATAGTTTGATATATGAAAATTAGTTACACTATTCCTAGAGACAGTATGTCATATGTATACATGACAACTGATTCAATTTTTTATATGGATAGAAAAAAGTAAATTTATATTATAATTTTCTATTATATAATATTTATTATATATAATAAATAATACATGTTAATAAGATACTAGTTTATTACTATCTAATTCAATAAAAAATAAAAATCATTTCACATCGCTTTGTGGAGGTGGATGTCTACAATTACACAAGTACAATATTGTCATTTTCCAATGGATTTGAAGGATATAAGGTAGATGTTATATTATAATTACATAATTTTAATTATATCATTAATTATATATATATATATATATATTAAATAAATCATTATATACTGTTTTCATAGGCTCTGATGGAATACAAATTATAACAGTTCACAAGGGAGTTGTCTTCCTTAAACACGGTCAATAGTTTACATTGACTTTTTAATAGAAGAGGATATGGATATATTTCATTAAATTGATATAATGAAACATCAATATATGTAAATATTTTATTATTTAATCACTATTATGGATAAAACATTGATTTTATATGAGAAATAATATGAAAATCCACGGTTTAGAGCTATAACTCTTCTTCATAAAACCCAATTAGGTATGAAGATATCATAGATTAGATTTATAATTAAATAAAAAAATAAATGAAATTATAGGGATGTTATGAAAATATTTGGTATTTTATTATGTGGTCTTAAAAGAATATGATGTGTGACAAAGAGAAGATAAGGGATTCTCTATGAGAAGATGGGGAAGGGAACTGTATGAACTTCTTAATAAATAAAATATACCCTCATTTATCACATGAAAAAATCCTCCTAAATGGATCATTATGAAATAATAGATATTATAAGTTTTATATATTAACATAATTTAGGAATTTTATAAGTTTTTAGGTTATCTTAACCCTTCTTTTCTTAGTTTACCCCAGGTAAACTCATTTTATCATTAACCATGGTAATTAATTTATTCTTGTTTTTTCTATTAGTTATTTCAAAAAATTAAGTTAAAATTAATATATAATATAAAATATGTTGATTAAAAATATCAATACCATTTTTTATAATTTAATTCTTATAATTAGCGGAATTTAATTTAATTGTAAACCCACAGACATTATAATCAAACATGTTTTCAAATGAAACATTTGCAAAGTATATTGTGTTTTTATGAAAACATTGAACATATATTTGGTTACAATGAATTATGTTTGGTTTATTATGATATTATTGAAATAATATTACATTTAAAATTACATGAAACAATATTTTACATTATAAATTCTTCAAATTAAGAGGTAGTTTTCAATAAAAATGAGTACATTTCATTATTCATCAAAACAATCATCTTTTTAAATATTTAAAATAAATTTAATCAAATATAATTTTTATATTATCATATAAAAATGAATTTCATTTTTTCAAATAAATTTTCTACATGTGTAAAAAATTAAATTTAACATAAGCTTTCAAAAGTAATAAAATATCCTTTTAGAATAAAATATATAGTTTTTCATAAATACATTTCATTTTGTTTCAAAATTTTCTTCTTCTCATTTTTATTAAATTAATATCCAATGAATTTATATGTGAATAATTAAACCATATACATTTAATGATTTTGTTATTAATATTAGTACCACACAATTTAGATGATATTCTATAAAAGTATACTATTTTGTGGTTTTTTAGACACCTGGTTGCGTGTACCACAAGCTAACAAGAAGAATATTTTATTAGTGAAATATATTGTAATACCTCATGGAATTACATTATTTTTTCATTAAAATTAATATAATTTAGAGGTCTTATTTGGAATATGAAATGTATTGGTTGTCTTTTCATAGTCTACCATAATCCTCTACCCGATCGGATGACACTCAACAGTGGAAAAAATGTTAGACAACATAAAAAGACATAGAGTTTCCATACTTAGAGTCATCAGCAGTTCCAACTCAGATCGGTACTTACCTATATAAAAGATCATCAGGTTTTCTATATTTAACTTTTTTGATAATTTAGAATAATATCAGTTAGATACAATTTGTGGTATTCTAAAATAGTCTTTATGTGGCTTTATATTTGAAGGGAATGGAGTAAAACCCTTAGGGTCATTCACCTTTCCCTTTCTATGTAATACTATATCCATGAAATGGGAATGGGTTTCCTTGATGGGGGTGTTGTCATTTACCCCTTCATTTTCAATCATAACATTTTTTCATTTGAAAAAATCCAGCCTAAATGATTATTTTTTGGAGAATCATACTCAATATACTTCCACATTCTATGAGTTCCCAGAGTTTCCCTCAATTTATTTATTTCCTCTCAAATTTTTGAAATGCTACCAACATCACTCAGGTTTTTCCATCCCTCAATGACAAGAGAGGAATCCTATGGACACTACTCAATTTAAAAAATCATAATTTTATAAAGATTTACCTCATCCACATGAGAATATACATTGTGATCATTCACCAGGATCATATACATCTTTAGCGCTTGAGCCACCTATTTCATCTTCAAAGACAATTCCTTGTCCATTTGTGATGAACCAGCATACACATTTCCCTTATCAAGATTATTTCCAACGGAGGACACATTAATATGTGTAGATTATTTTTTTGATTTCTTCCAACAAAATATTCATGGTGTCACTTAAAGAGAAAAAATAATAAATTACATTCTTGAGACATTGATCCTTGACATGGAAAATAATTTGGCACTATAATAAAAAGTCAGTAAGTCATTTATATTCCACATTTTAAGAGATATGATCATCTAGTTCTAACAAAATAGCATTATAAACCAATAAATAACACAAGTAAATATCTGCTAGGATCTTTGCAGAGTGACCAAATTTACAAATCTCGGTATTCCTATCCACTTTAATCGGAATACCCACCGAAGAGGCTATATCAAACAAGATCTTGAGATGACACAAGATCAAAATCTGACCAATGATCTTGATTCAGACATGATAATTTTTATTTTTATGGAAAATGGATTGAAATGAAAATCACACTTTTGAAAGAAATCCATACCAGTCTTCAAAGCAATTGAGATGATTCCCCATGCATGATACTTCAAATCCTTTAAAGGGTGGATGATGTGAAAAAAAACACTGACCTATAAGGATAAATATATAATCATAGAAATCCCATTTCTATATAATTTCTATAAAATATTAATGGATTGATGTAGTATTTAGTGGGTGATATAATGCATGGGGTGGTCGTTCCAAAGGATAGACCATATTTATGTGTTTGTGGAATTTTTTTTGATTCTAATTCATTTTTAATTGTTACATCATAAAAATATGGATATACACATAGTTGAAATCACTATAATTTTTAATTTCTTATTTAGAAGAAAAGATGAATATTGTTCCATAGATTATTCATTCCAATATGAGTGTATAATTTTAAAACATGATGAAACAAGTATATTCCTAATTTTTTGTTCTTAAATATTTCTTTAATGGGATTGAATTATAAAAATAGTGATCATGTAATTTTTTTTATAATGGTATGATGAAATTCATATTGTATATAGGATGAAATTATGTGATATTTTAGAAGTGTGTATCAAGATACATACAAGTTGATATATATATTTATAAAGAATAAACAAAATAAAAATATTTATTTCATAGAATCATAATGGTAGTATATTAATATATATTAGAATACTAGTAAATATAACTGAATAAAGGAAAATAATATCAATATGTTAGTATCAGTAACTATTATTCCCATCATATAAAAATTTTAAAAAATTTGTTGAATTGGTTCAAAAGTGGAACATTCCTCAGACATGTACATTAATGGTTATATAATAACTATTTGGTGAGATGTTGTTTGAATTCGACTAATAGTTATAATATCTATTCTTATAAGTGTTTCATGGAAATAACAAAATATTTCTTGTAATAATTAATGATATTATCATTAAACCTTTTTTCTTACAATGACATACAACTCAATATGGATAAAAGGTTTTTTATAATGTCATTTCCAATATTGATTCAATCATTAGAGTTTTTAGAAAGGAATGAATCTATGGTATAAATGCTTTTCAAAAATTTTAATTGTTAATTAAGTTGGATATGAATTTTTTGAATATAATTATGGAATATATAAAAAGAAATATTGAGGAAAGTATTAAGGGGTATAAAACTCTCTCAATATATTTAATTCATATAATTTTGATAATTGTGAATAATGTTTTCAATGATTTTTTTTAATATAGTATGGAAAAAGGGGAGCAAAAATGAATAGTTCATCACCCAAATTTAAGAAAAAATCCATTTTTTATTCTCATTATTGGTGAAGGGAAATGAGATAAAGGGGATGTGATATTTGTGTCAAAATCCAAATGGATAGAATATTGTAACTAGAAGGATATACTAGATTTTATTAAAATATTTTTCGTCAAATTATTTCATGTTGAATTAATATTAATGTTATTTGATGTGAATATTTTATATAACATTTATCCATAAGAATTTTTCCATGATCAATCATAAATAACATAGTACCTGGATAATGGAGCTGGTCCTGACATAACTCGAAGGGAATTCTCAACCCCCAAGGGATGGAGACTAGAAGCATGAATCCTTCAAGATAAAATTGGGAATGGTTTTACCACATAAACAGTAGACAAAATAGTTACAAGTTAGTATGATGAAATGAAAACTCCATAGGGAGATGGTTACCTGAAATAAAACAAGTATACAACCAAATGTACCACCATAATGTAATAGAAAAAAAAGAAAAAAAATTCAAGTCCCTATGGTCACCATCTTCACAACCATTTATCAACACTATGAACCTCATACATGTGGCGCTTTATCCTTTATCAAACTAAAGATAAGATAATCTTCAAACAACTGAAGGAACATATAGGGTGTAAACTATAATCCATGTATGGTCTTTATGAGGACTCCATAATAAGATTCCAAATTTATTAACTAAATAATTCATTCAATTTAAAATAAAATCACATTGAATTTTAGGTGAATATTTAAAATAAGGAACAATATACATTTCAAATGATGGATTTAAATTTAAAAAATGTCTTAATAATCATTTCATATAAAATAGTTTGTATAAATTCATAAGGCATATGCAAAGCAGGTAAAAATAAGGACATGTATACCAAGTATAAAAAATGGGCAACTTGTCCTTCTTACAAGAAGTATTATTGTTTGAGGTTATGGGATCCTAAAAAACCTATATAGTGAAACTAGAAATGTAAACATACATCAATTTTACACTACTCAAAGAGTATTGACCAAAAGGCTACTGAGGAATCAATTTTCTAATCAGAATATGTTTGAGTTATAAAACATCAATCCATTACTGGGGAAATTCTAACAATTCATGTTTGTCCCAAATAATCCACAAAATACCATGTATTTCTTGTGTTCTAACAATAATAAATAATTAGAAGTTTATATCAAAATTGTACAAAATATAATTCCACATATTTTCCATTTCAATATGGTATTTTCCATTTAAAACACATAACATGTATTTAATAAAATCATTCAACTTTACCAAATAAAAAAAATTCATTTTTATCAAAATAATTTATTCCATTTTTATGAAGAAATAATTTTTTATCAATTTGAAATATTAAAGTCCAAAATTTAATTTTTCACAATTCCATCCAAATTCACAAACACAACCAACTTCAATAGAGCATGTGGTTCTTTCCAATATCAATCAAAATCTAAATCAAATTCTTGATTTAACAGGAATTTGGTTTTTAAAAATAAATTAAAACCATTTAAGTTAAATCATGCAATTCTGGGTTAAATCAATAGGGATGTCATATAGGTAATAACCTACCATAGATATTGGGATCATGAACACAACACCTACGATGAAAAAAACCAATGAAGAATTCCAGTAAAAGATATTTGTGAATAAAACATACAACTGTAATCTTATGTAATGGGGATTAGATCCAACAATAATAGGAAGATGTATTAAAACCCAACGAGGAGATAAGTAGAGATAAGAAGATAAAAAATACAGAAATAAATCATCAGGTAAAAGAAAAAATGAATATTTATTAACATTAGTATGCGTTGAAAGGAATTTAGAGGATCCAAAATTATCCCCTGAGATCTCTCTAAGACTTGGAAATCATAAAATAGAACGTTAAGGTATATCATGGGTCAACAATGGGGGTTTTGATACATTTTACAAATTTTCATATTTATTAAAAGACACATGCATGGTTGGATGGGCAAGGCCATAGGGTTAGAAAAACCATGTGCCCTACCAGTGAAACCATGATGATGGGTTTCAGGGTTTCTCCTAGGCGGGATCATAATTTCTCAAATAGTGAATCTTCTATAAAAACTATAACATTATCATTTTTCACTAGAATGATGTAGAATTTGGGTAAGTCATGTTATAAGTATGCACATCCCAAAAACCTCCAATAATTTAAATACGTTCACTCTAAGAGACCCTAAATGTAACCCAAACAATGAGTGAACAATAGTGGGGTTAATGAGTACCTAAAAGTAGTACCAGGATGTCACTACCTCCCCACCATATAAAATATCTCTATCCAAAAAGACTATTTAGAAGATTTCATGTCAAATAGATAAGGAAAATACTCTATCATCAATGCCTCCCTCTCCCATTTTTTATGAGTATCAGTATGGTGATGTCATAGAACTCAAACCAAAGGTATCATTCTCACATGAAGTATCATTGTTTCTCCATCAATGATCCCGACTAAGTGCTCATTCAGGGATAAATTACACTCAACATGAAGATCACTCCAACTCAGAACATGAGATTGATCAGATAGATTCATTCGTATATGAGATACATAGAGAATTTCATGTATCAACATTAGTAATAGTTGAAGTGATAAATGGTAATAAACTTTCCCTCACCTTATCAACAACCTCAAAATGTAAAAAAAAAACAATTATAATTCTTCCCTTTCCTCCCTATCCATCAATGACTTAGATGAGGTCAAACATTTAATAACACCCGATCACCATCTGAGAATTACATGTGTATTTGATAACAATCATCCTAGTATTTTTTCTGGATTTTTTCCATCAATAATATTTTAAAATCACCTAAATTATTATTTACGCCTCTTGAACCATGATTGGTCCAACCATGGGACTCTCACCAATATCTGACCAACACAATAAAGATTTACAATGCTGACTATAATAAACCTCAATATGAGTTATTCTAATCAAAGACTGGAAACAATAATTAAAGTAAAACTCATCCAAACCCAGATGGTCATACTAATGATATGTAAATTCAATAACACATGCATGTAGCATATCTTAATGAATTTGTATAGCTCTTTATGGGGAATATCCTATATAAATTAAGAATACGACATTTTCATATTTATTAATATTTGTGAATTAAATATTAATTTTACATTAAAGGGGATTCTATGATTGAGGGAGTACCCAACACACAACAATGGGTTTCTCTAAAGTTGTATGTAGAAAATAATGGAGAGTCTTAGAGAAATAATAATAATATAAAATTAATTTTTAAATGGTAGTTAACACCTAGAGATTTTATTAGAGGGAATGAACCTAACTAACCATATTATTATTAAACATGTTTGTTAAATAATTTTACATTTATCTAGTAAAATTTAGAGTCTTAAAATGAGAATTAATCAAATTTTGAGAAAAAATACTCTATTTTTTTCTTCAAATTGCTATTTTACCCCTTTTGATGGAAAACTCTTTTTAAATCTTGTTTTTTTCACTTTTATAAGTTGAATTTAACAACATAAACATCTAGAATTTTTATATCATAATTTACATTGGGTAAATTTTTGGTATTGTTCTAATAATGTTCATTTTTTTAATGAATAGGGAAAAATACTACATTTTATGCAAAAACTATATTTTCAAATGATTTATTTATATGGTTATATTATCTTTTTAAATATCTTTAAAATTTAATTGGATTATATTTTTACTATTTAATACAATGTTGGTCATTGGAAATATTTTCACATTGAAATTTGACATAAACACATGTCAATCTTTTTGTAGTTTTTACTTCTTAAAAATACACTTTTGAGTTTTGACAATGAAAATTAATTTTAAACTAATTAAGAAAAATTTTATGTATTGAATTTTTTAAAATAGACACTATTTTTGATTTTGGAATATCAAAATTATATTTGGGTGAATGTTTGGAATTTTTCGGTAAGAGTTCAATTTTTGATGAATAGTGGAAGACACTTCGTAGAAGTTAAAATACTGACTTTTTCTTTTAAATGAAATTTTACCACTTATGTGTACAAATTTTCAAAAATACAACACCCATGGATTTCATCGGTAAGTAAAATTTGGTTCAATATGATGATAATAATTTTTGGTGAATATTAAATTTTGATTTTTATTTACCATAGTTAAAGATAAATAAGGCAATTCAAGGTAAAAATAATATTATAATAATATAATATTATCGTAACATTTGTTCTAACATTATTGGATGAGTCATGGATGACCGATATAATCCTTGGGTAGAAAATTTGGCCTTTGGAAGCAACTGGTGAAATATAATTACATTAATAACTCTTTTTCTAAAATAAAAAATAAAAATATCATCAACATGTTTTGTTTTTCAAAAACAATTTTAATGTGGGGTTATATAATTGATATCATTGAATATAAATAGTCATTAGAAAGGCAATATGATTTCTAAATCATTGTATCTTATTTATAATATTTAGATATCATATAAAAAAATTTATATATGACACAATGATGATGTAATGATTACCTCATTAATGAATTTTTTAAATAAATGTGATAATAAATAATAAATAAGATTATTTTGAAACTTTTTATGCCATCCAAGAATTTTAAATATGATAATTACTTTATATATTTTATGTAATTAAGGTTTTTGGAAATAATAAATATGTTATGGGTTTTTTAAAAGACATGATATGAATAGTATAAAAACTGACAAAAATTGGTTTTTAAATAAATCAAAATTTAATTAAATGATAAAATATTACTAAAAATATAATATTCGGACAAATTACATATATGATGTTTCAAATATCATTAATGATCCATTTTTGGTTGCTTATTTTTTTATAATAACGATATTAACGTTATAGTATGAATATACAATAAGACATGGTAAAAGTTAAATTAGAAAACTAAAGGTTAAAGCTAAATTATAATGTTAAAAATGAAATAAAATTGTCTAAAAACTATTTTTTGAGAGGAATTTGAATAATAGTCATCCTATCTTCTAATTTAATGAGTTTGGGATCATTTGAAATCGAAATTCAGTTTATTATAAAATAATATTTTCAAACATTCCTAAAGAGCCCCTACCCCCCTTATAAAATGCCATCACCTATAACCCATTACTCACACATCTCAAGTCCCATTATACATCCAATATCTACCCAAATAATCTCCCAACATTTCTATCTTCCTCATAGTAACCTTCCACCATGAAAATGTCAATTCATGTTATCCCTTTGGCTCAAATCAAGAGAAGTTACCCAATTTGAGATTACATCTTCTCTCAAGTTATTTTCTTTTATTTTACTTCTCCACTCATAATTATATTCATATTCTTTTTTTATATAAAAACTTGTATCATAAATATTCTATGATTTTTTATGAGAAGGATTCGAACTACACTTACATACTCCTCCATCTAATGGATACGAACATACTGTTTCTGTGTACGACGAACTGATGCCTCATGAAATGATGATTGTTCGATTATCTCCCACCACCTCATATGGTGTTATTTAAAATCGAACTATATTTATATATTATATTTATGATATTTATTTTATCTTTATTCTTATGTAATTCTCATTTAGAAACTACCTTTATGATTTTTATGTTGCATAAATACGATAATTTCATTTGAGGAAGTGTGGACTACCACCCCTCAATGTGATATGACTCATTCATACCATTCATGGAAAGTATATAGGATGGAATTAATGAACATATGTAACATATATAACATATATATTATACTGGAATTATAATATATCTATGTATCATCTAGTTTTATTTCCATTAAATATGAAAAATTATTGAAAGTAGTGTTCATTCGTACGTACGACTTACCGTCTTCATGAAAGGTGCATTTTATTTATTTTATCCAAATGTTATGGAATATTTTGAATACATATATACTACATATATATATGATATATATGATATCTAAATCATTTATATCATTTTGGATATAATCTAATTTTGACCACATGGACAAGTTTTAAATATAGCAAGTTTATTTTGTTTACTCAAGTTCCAAACATCGACAAAATGTCTGATATGAACTCAAATAATAAACTAATTGTTATAGAAAGGTAATAAGTTACATAAAAGGAAAAATTAACATGTAAATGGTTCTGAATAAAGTACAAATTAACTTAAGATTATTATTCAATAAATTAAAGAATGAACGTGTCAAGTTGGACATGAAGTAAAGGACTTCGTCTCAATTTCTATTCAATGAGGCATGTTTTGAAAATATACACCTTTTTATTTTACATGGTGTATAATAAACCACTTTGACATTTACATTCATTAAAAGGGAATAATTTTTCTATTAATCATTTTATTAAATGACAAAAGTAATGTTTTTAATATTTTCAGTGACAATGATATCTATGTCACCTAATTGTCATATGGATTTCTCTGTAAGACTTACAGTTTTTAAAAAATAAAAGAAATAGTTTATTCCCTTTATGGGTGTTTCCTTACTGAAAATGGTTTTGGAAATGGACTTATTATTTAAATATCATGAAATTATTTCTATTCATTTCAAATGAAATATTATTAGTGAAATGTTGTTATTTCAATATTTTATGTTTGATGATTCTTTAATGGTACTTGAAAATTTGATGGGTGGTTACGTGATAAACAAAATGATGGTTGGTTCATGATAAACCAAGGATGAGTGGTTACATAATAACCTCCAATTCATTGGGTATGGAAGTTAATAGTATGGATATTCCATTTAATGACATGTGTGGAAGTCGCTTGTATGGTTATTATATTTAAGTATGTTTATGTCCTATGATACCTTTATATGCATTATGTTGCTTCCTATTGGTTTTATGGTAACCTTTTGGTTACAAAAGAAGGGTATGAAATGAGATTTCATTCAGTGAATTGTTTTTGATACTTATTTATGGTTAAAGGTATTACATTATGATAAAGTAATCATGGTTTACTAGTTGTTTTGAAAGATAAAAGTTTTCCGTCTTTATGTGTCCCTTACAGAGCTTTTATGCTCATCACAGGTTTTTAAAATGTTATCCATAGGACATAAAGTGGAATAGGGTTATGGGTGGGATCACGTAAAAGTCATACCATTTAAAAAAATGGATTAACACGTTTCATTTCTTTTAAGAGTTTTTATTTTATGAAAAAAATGTTTACTGAGTAGAAGTGTATACATGTAATATTCATATATGTTATGTATATGTTATGACCTAATTATCTAATGCTCTAAACCTACAAATATCCTCAATGTGAATTGTTAACATAATTCAAGATTATGTAATGTTTAAGGTTGGGGCTTATAGTTGGTATTAGAAGTCAGTTTATACAACATTAGGAGTTAGGGGATTGTTAAATTAATATCCACAAAATAATTTACGGTAATATTTAAATGACATAGCATTTAGAGATTACCATGTTACTTAGCCTAATATATTTATGTATTTAGAATGGGTTTTCATAGAGGAAATATGGTAGCTATGTTTGGAAGGCATATAGAGGATAATAACCTTGTAATTCAGCATCATGATATGGTTGGAATTGCAACTGAGCAGTTTGTTGCAGTGATGGATCTATTGACTAAAGAGATAAATAGTGGTGGTATCCATGAACAAGACCAACCAGATCAACCCCCCAAAAACATGTCTAGATTGGATCATTTCATGAGTCAATTTCACCTATAATTGAAGGGACCGTCTTTCCCTATTCAAGCAGAAGGGTGGATCAAAGCACTGTAAAATATTTTCGATGACATGGGTTATATAGAAAATTAAAAGGTTATTATTGATATTTATCATTTTTAAGGAGAATTAGATCAGTGGTGGTCGATGGTTAACAATTTCATGGATAGTTAGGTGATTGATTCTCTTGGTTGGGAATAATTCAAAGGTATGTTTCATGAGAAATTTTTTCATAAGGAAGTTTTACTTAGGATGGAAAAACAACTCTTGGAATTGATTCTAGTGGCTGCTTATGAAGAAATGTTCACTTGACTATCAATGTATCCTCTAAATTTAATCTGAGATCTTATAAGTAAGATAAATTGATTTTACTCAGGACTGAAGCAAAGATATCGAAGATAATTAGCCTCCCGTGAATTCAAATGCTATGAGAAACATGTTAGATGTGATAAGTAGGTAGAAATGAAGTTTTGTGATGATCAGGTGTTCCAATAGAAAAAGCAAAAGAATTTGTCAAATTGTTAGGCAAAGGAAAAGAATTAATCAAAGAATCCTGGAGGTATAACAATTAAATTTCCATCTTGTGAGAAGTGTGGTAAAAATCATCATAGGTAATGTATCTAAAAATATGGAAAGTGGTTCTGGTATGGTAAAACTGGTTATATTTCTCATAATTGTAAGGAAGATGATCATGAAGGAAATGAAAATCCAGTAGAATAATTTTTTAGTTATAATGAGTTTGGGCATTATGAAAATTTCTATCCAATATTGATTACCCAGGGTGGAAACTAGAAAGATAAAAGCAGAAGTGTAAGAACCCGGATCTTCATTTGAGGTATGTTTTTCATTTTTCTGGAGTTTTTGGGAAAAATAAAGTTTCTGGAAATATTTGAAGTACACGCCGTGTACTTTCTGAGTACACGTCGTGTACTCTTTTCCCGCTCGAAGCCGTGTACTGGCCATGTCTGGGACACACACACAGTGTGTAGGGGTGACGTGGAGGCCGATTTTTGCGGAGTACATAAAGACCTAGTACATGCCGTGTACTTTCTTTTTTTCGTTAAATGGACCGGGGTTATGCCCGACACACAGAAACGTCTTCTTTTAGGTCCCGTTCGTCCGAGAGTTCCGATGATCCGCGAATCTTCGACGAGATCCCGCCTCTCCATCCATTCTCTGATTCGAGGACGGTCAATTGCATTGGAATCGTAGCGGTGATTTATTCCTTCTGCTTGAGAATTGTTTTCCAATTCCTCCTCTTTCTCAAGTTATCGTGGTTTATGTGTTTCAGACGTTTTCTGAGATCTATGACGTTCTAAGGAGAATATGTCATCGTTGTTCACGTATATCGATCTCCTAGGATCGAGGTAGGTGGTTTGTGCCTTTATGTAGGAAGTCATTGAATACTATGTGAAATTTCCACCAATTACCTTGAATGGGGAATTGTGTGTTCCCTATTTTTCCCCTATTGTTTTCCTGCTTTGCTTGATTGTTGTGGTATAGGTTCATGCTTGTGAGGAGAGTAATTTGTTTTGTTCTCAGGTTGCTTTTCCATGCTTGTTTTTCCTGTTAGGTGTTTTTTCCAGTTTCCATGCCTAGTTGTAGGATATTAGAACTATTACTTTGTTATGATGTTGAGACTTAGAATGGTAGCCAACTAGTTCTTGAGGTTTACTTGGATGATACGCACGCTCTGAGCATGTTAATTTCACATTGGACTGTGAGAACCTAGTGTAGTAAACCATAGGGAGAATGGACGTAAGGGATTCTCTAGAGTGTCTTTTAATACGATGCGAGACCACATGGGGAATTGATGATGAGTGATTCCTCAGAGTGTTTGTAGTTCCTCGACGCGGGCCACAGGGGGAATGAGACGCTGAGTGCTTCCCCAGAGAGCCTTTAACATGATACGAGACTATAGGGGGAATTGACGGTGAGTGCTTCTTCAGAAAGTCTACTCTTAGCTGAACCAGAGGGGTGAGATTGTGTGTGCCTCCTAGAGGGTTGGTAGTACTTGTTGGTTGAACCATAGGGGTTAGGCTGTGAGAGCTACCCAGAGGGTTACCTGTTTTCTACTTGTTTTTGGTTGCTTACTTGTGTACTTTATATGCTAGAACTATGGATTGTAGCTATTGTGTGCTTTTCTATTTACTACTTCCCTCACTCTTACTTGCCTTGTATTCATTGACTGTTAGGCACAAATCATTGGGTGATTTCCTACTGTGATTGTATCTCACACCCTGTTTGGGCCATGCTTTTGGGCCTAAGCAGACTTTGTTGTTGCAGGTACAGATAAGGGAAAGCGCTCTTTGACTTCCGGTACTTGATTGCTTGGAGCTGGAGAGCAAGGGACCAAGACGAGGCTTGTGATGCTGAGGAGTTGGTCATCCGTGTTGCTTTAGTACTTTGTGTTCAGTTGTTTTTCAGCACGTTGTTGTGTTTGCTGCTTTTCTTAGAAACCTGTACCTACTGCATCATTATCATCATTCTATATATTCATTTCTTCCGTTGTTTGGTTTTAGTTGCTGCGTATTGTTTACTGATTCCACTATTTACTGTTAATTTATTTTCCTTGTATACCTTACCAAATGAGGGCCTAGTTTCCCCAATAACTAACCAAGGCCCTCACTGCTAGTCGGCAGCCTCTGGTGTTTGGGGAAATGCGCTTAAGGTCATGTGGCGAACCGGGCACAGGGCACCAGTAGAGGGGCTCCAAATTCGGGTCATTACAAAGTGGTATTAGAGGAGTTATTTTCTATTGCTTTACTATTTAGAGACCTTATCTAGGGATAGGATGGATTTGGTACTTGGTATGAATCTGTGCTCGGGAGTAGCTAAACCATGTACAAGGAAAATCCATACAACCCCGTTAATTGCAGTTTTCTGGTATTGAGATTTTACAGTTGATATGATTTCACCTAGAGTGATTCATATGCTTTGTGTTGTTATTTCCTTGAAGATTGCGGTTCTATTTCTGTCACAACCCGATGAGATGAGGGTATTCCATATCATGCATCATATAGGCACTTGTAGAAATCACATGCCATGCATTCTTTCCATGCCATCTAGGGTGCATTAGCGATTGCATGCTGTTGTGATAGACTTTGTGTAGATTATTCATGCTGTTGTGATAAATGCTTGATAGAATCTATGCTTCCTTGTTAGAGGATTGTTTTTTTCCTAATTTGCTTAAATGAATGCCAAATTTTGATTCTTGAGTTGTTATGGGCCCTTACGAATTAGAAATTGGAACCTCCTTGCCTTGTTTTCTGTGTTTTATCGTCTTCTGTGTAGTTTTTGAGTTACTACCTAGAAAAACCCAGAATACACGACGTGTACTTTTTGACTACACGCCATGTTGTTTTTAGACCGTGTCACTGACCGTGTGAGTAGGGACACGCTGTTGTAGAAATAACTTCAGGAACATGCCATGTATAGTAGGTACACGCCGTGTAGTTCAGAGCCGTGTACCCTACCGTGTCACTAACAACACAGGTCAGGGAAGCTCGAGTAGAACACACCGTGTGTTGTCGGCACACGCTCTGTAGTCCTGTCCAAGTACCCAGCCGTGTCACAAACAACACGGGTCGACATTACCTTCTCTTAGACACACCGTGTGTTTTCGGCACATGCTGTGTAGTCTTGTTCAGGTACCTAGCCGTGTCATGATCAACATGGGTCGTCGTTACCTTCTCTTAGACACGCCGTGTGTTTTCAGCACACGCCGTGTAGTCTTGCTTAGGTACCCGTCCGTGTCACGAACAACACAGGACGGTGTCACCTTCACATATACACGCTGTGTTTATTTGGTACATGCCATGTAAGGTTCAGACGTGTAGACGGCCGTTTTTTTAACAACACGGGCCACCGAAGCCTTGTCTAATAAACTCCGTGGTTTTTCAGAACACGCCGTGTAATCTCTGGTTAAGTCAGACCGTGTTGGTTAGCCGTGTAAGGAGACTCGGGCAGGGGAACAGTTTCCAAGTACACGCCATGTGTTGGTCCAACATACTGTGTAGTTTGAGGTGTTACACGACTTGTAGGGCAGGGGTACACGCTCATGTCAGTGGCTTAAGAAGACACTCTTTGTAGTTTTTATACACACCGTGTAGCTGTGTTTTGTAAACTTGCGTGTTTTCCTTTCCCTGTTCCCGTTTTGTACTCTTGTGTTCTCTGTCCTTGTTTTTCTGATCTAAGGTGTGCTTTTGATCTTTCAGAGCTATGCCTCCAAGACGTCCTCCGGTTGTATGTCTGTCGTCAGGTAGTGATCAGACGCCAAATATTTATGATCAGGGACTTCCTGCCGATCCTCCAGTCAGGCCAGCCTTTCCACCGACTATCATACTAGTTGCAGGAACTGATGCATAGTTCAGGGAAGGTTTTATGAGGATGATGCAGACCTTTCACGGAGCACTGCCTCCTACCTCGACTATGTTAGACTTGACGCGGGTTTTTCAACAGCATCATTGTCCCACGTTCTCGGGGGAAGGAGGACCTTAGGCTGTAGAGTCATGGCTGGAAGCCATGCTGACTATCTTCGAGCATCTGGAGACGCCTCCAGACAGGCGGGTCAAGCTCGCCACCTACATGCTCCGAGACTCCACCAAGAGGTGGCGGGATGTGATCTCACCGGCGGGTCATCAGCAGGTTATGGATTGGGAGGAGTTCCAACGTGTGTTCTATGACTACTTCTACCCAAAGACCTTTAGGGCCAACCGATCCTGGGAGTTCATGAGTTTAGAGCAGGGTACTCTTTTTGTTATGGAGTACTCCTCTCGTTTCACCGAGCTGCAGCGTTTCACACCCCTCCGGGATGGGAATGGGGTGTTCTTAGCAAGGAAGTTTGAGGATGGTCTCAGGCGGGAGATCCGCTCATAGGTGAATCTCTTCCAGTTGACTTCCATCACTTCCATCATCAACCAGGCACTGATTGCGAAGCGCAATCTGAGAGACTTAGGAGCTGTGAGCCCGGGCGGTTCTGCTTCCAGAGCTAGTTTTCCTCCAGATGACAGCAAGAAGCGCTATAGGGAGTCTAAGCATGGTGATCTGAGGAAGCGAGATGCATCATCAGGTAGCCAGGTGATATGCTACCAGTGTGGCCGGTCAGGGCACACGAGGCCGCAGTGCCAGAGGTACCCCGTGGAGTGCCGATCTTGTGGAAATATGGGTCACCTTCAGCGTTTCTTCCAGGTTTTCTCACCAGCAGCTGATGACTGGGGTTCTTCCATGACTCCTTGTTTAGGAGCAGCACCACCAGTTTCTCACCAGTCAGGGAACTGGAGTTCTTCCGGCCGTTTGGGTCGAGGTGTAGGTCGAGGCCGTGTCGGTCAGCCACCAGTCCCTCAGCACTAGCAAGGTGGATCAGGTCAGAGTGGTCAGCCAGGGGCGCAGGGCCATGGTGCAGGCCAGTCTTACGTCGTGGAGGAGACCTATCAGGAGCAATATACTGACCCTTCTACATTTTGAGGTACAATTTTAGTAGCCTCAGTTTTATCTTCAGCTCTTTTTGATACTGGTGCTACGCATAGATTTATCTCTATTGCTTTTGTGGAGAGCCTTGGGCTCTGCATCTTTTCTTCTGCCGACTCATTGATAGTAGACACACCTTTGGGGACAGGACATATAGTGTACGTCAGTATCGAGAGTTCCCTCTCGAGGTTGCAGGGTATCGTTTCTTATGGGACCTCTATGTCCTAGAGATGACAAGCTATGATATCATACTCAGGATGGACTGGTTGGTTCCCTTCCAGGAAATCGTCGACTGTTATCGCCGCAGAGTGAGTTTCGTTTCACCAAAGGGTGAATCTTTTCTTCATAGAGGAGAATGGGATGTTCATGCGATTCGAGCAGGACTCGAGCATCATGGGCTAGGAAGGGTGACAACCCATATTGCTAGTCTTTATCTGGATGATCAGGGAACTTCGTAGATAGACTTTACTCCAGTGGTGGATTGTTTCAGGGACGTCTTTCCAGAGGACTTTTTGGGTTTGTCTCCTGAGCGTGAGGTAGAATTTTATATTGAGCTCATTTCAGGAGAAGCACCGGTGTCCATTCCTCCTTATAGGATGGCCACACCTAAGTCGCAGGAGATCAAGAAGCAGTTGGAGGAGTTGCAGGCAAATGGTTTCATCCAACCTAGTACTTCTCCTTGGGGTTCACCTATCCTATTTGCAAAGAAGGCAGACGGTACCCTTCGGCTTTGCGTGAATTATCGGAAGCTGAACCAGTTGACGGTCAAGAACCGATATACCTTTCCGAGGATCGATGACCTCTTTGATCAACTTCAAGGATCCCGGGTGTTCTCGAAGATCAACTTGAGGTCCGATTATCATCAGTTGCATGTTAGACCATCAGATATACCTCTGACAGCCTTTAGGAGCAAGTATGGCCTATACAAGTATACAGTCATGCCGTTCGGTCTCACGAACGTGCCTGCAGTTTTCATGGCACTGATGAACCGAGTGTTCCATCCTTACTTGGACTCCTTCGTCATGGTCTTCGTGGACGATATCTTGGTGTAATCTCACACCCAACATGAACATGCCACACATCTTGAGATTGTTTTGAGTACACTGAGTGAGCATCGACTTTATTCTAAACTCTCGAAGTGACACTTTTGGATAGAACTGATTCAATTCTTTGGTCATGTCATCTCAGAGGCCGGAGTATCTGTGGACCTAGAGAAAATGAGAGAGATAGTTTCCTAGGAGCATCCAAAGAACGTTTTTGAGGTACGAAGTTTCCTAGGGTAGGATGGATACTAGAGACACTTCATTTAGGACTTCTCGCACCTAGCAGCAACATTGATAGGCCTGAACAAGAATGGAGAAAAGTTCTTATGGTCAGATTCTTGCGAGTCATCCTTTCAGGAGCTAAAGGGAAGGATGACGTCAGCACCGATACTAGTCTTGCCAGAGCCAGGCAAGAGCTACACTGTTTATTGTGATGCTTCAGGTATCGAACTAGGCGCTGTTCTTATGCAAGGAGATGGAGTCGTCGCGTACGGGCCTCGGCAGTTGAGGACACCTGAGAGGAACTACCCTACGCATAATCTGGAGTTGACAGTTGTTGTTCATGCCTTACGCTATTGGAGACATTATCTTCTGGGAGAGCACTTTGTGGTCTTCACCGACCACAAGAGTCTCAAGTATATCTTCACGCAGCGTGATCTGAATCTAAGGCAGTGCAGGTGGGTCAAGTATCTTTAGTCTTTTGATTTCGAGCTTTCCTATACGTCGAGAAAGGGCAACGCAGTGGAAGATGCATTGAGCAGACGAACTCAGATTCAGGAAGTTCAGGAGTCCAGCAGTGAGTGGAAGCTTATGGCTCTGTTCTCTGAGATGCATCTGGAGGTTCATGACAGACAGGGATAGACTTTCCTATCTTCTGTAGCTGTTACCTCTACACTACTTGATCGGGTATGGATGAGTCAGCTATTAGACTCATAAGGCTTAGTCCTATGGGAGAGTGTGTCAGGAGAGGACCCTCTTTCTGGATAGACAGTGGGCGAGGATGAGATCTTGCATTTCCAGGGATGCGTATGGGTACCAGCAGACATACGCGTGGAGCTGATGCAAGATTTTCATTCCTCAGTTTGGGCAGTTCATCCTGGCATCACCAAGATGTATCAGGATCTTCATCGCCAGTACTGGTGGCCAGTTTTAAAGAGGGATGTTACTGGTTTTGTCATGAGATGCTCTACTTGTCAGCAGGTGAAGGTATAGAATCAGCAACCAGTAGGCCTTTTACAACAGTTACTCATTCCAGAGTGGAAGTGGAACGATGTTGCGATGGACTTCGTGACTGGGTTACCGAGGTCACCTCAGGGAAACGATGCTGTTTGGGTTGTTGTCGACAGGCTCACGAAGGTTTCTCATTTATTGATGATCAAGGAGACCTTCAGTGTTGATGATCTGGGACAAATGTACATCAGAGAGATCATTCTTCTGCATGGAGTTCCACACTCTATTGTTTCAGACAGGGATGCATGCTTTACTTCTTGGTTTTGGCAGGGACTTCAGAAGGCTTTGGTTACCCAGGTACTTATGAGTACAACATACCATCCCCAGACTGATGGCCAGTCCGAGCACATGATATAGGTGCTTGAGGATATACTCCGAGATTGCATCCTAGACTTTGGAGGTTCTTGGGAGAAGCATATTCCTCTGGTAGAGTTATCCTACAACAACAGTTTTCAGGCGACTATTCAAATGGCACCATATGAGGCTTTTTACGATAGGCCATGCTGATCACCCTTATGCTGGCTAGAGGCAGGAGAGACAGATTTTCTGGGACCTCATCTTGTTCAAGAGACTTCAGAGCAGATAGAGCTGATTCGGAAGAAGATAGATATAGCACAGTCTCGGCAGAAGTCTTATGCTGATCAACGGAGACGACCTCTGGAGATCGAGGTCGGGGATCAGGTTTTTGTACGTGTCACACTGAGGTTGGGACACAAGAGGATTCAGAGGCAGGGTAAGCTTTCACCACAGTACGTCAAACCGTTTGAGGTTTTGGAGAGAGTTGGGCCAGTTGCCTATCGGTTGCAACTACCTCAGAGGTACCAGGATATGCACGACGTCTTCCACATCGCTCAGCTTCGATGTTAATTTTCAGACCTGTCTCATGTCTTTCAGCCCGAGGAGGTTGTGCTAGAAGCGGATGCATCGTTTGAGGAGCATCCTATCCGGATTGTCAATCGCAGTACGAAGGTTCTCCATGTGCGGTCTGTTCCTCTGGTACGGGTGCTATAGTAGCACGGGTGAGTACAGGACGAGACTTGGGAGAGGGAGGCCGATGTACGATCGCAGTGGCTGGAGCTGTTCGGGGATTCTTCTTCTACGCCTATCTTGGGAAATTCGGGGACGAATTTCTTTAAGGAGGGAAGTTTGTAAGAACCTGGATCTTCGTTTGAGGTATTTTTTTTCCTTTTTCTGGAGTTTTTGGGAAAAATAAAGTTTCTAGAAATTTTTGAAGTACATGCCATGTACTTTCTGAGTACATGCAGTGTACTCTTTTCCCACTTGAAGCCGTGTACTGGCTGTGTACGGGCCACCCACACAGTGTATAGGGGTGACGTGGAGGCCGATTTTGGCAGAGTATGGAAAGACCTAGTACACACCATGTACTCTATAACCGTGTACTTTTTTTTGTTAAACAGGTTGGGGTCACGCCTGATGCACAGAAACATATTCTTCTAGGTCCTGTTCGTCTAAGAGTGCCGATGATCCACGAATCTTTGATGATCTCCCAACTCTCCGTCCGTTCCCTGATTCGAGCACGGTAGATTTAGTTGGAATCACAATAGCGGGTTCTTCTTTCTTCTTGATCCTTGTTTTCAAATTCCTCCTCTTTCTCAAGTTATCATGGTTTATGTGTTTCAGACGTTTTCTCAGATCTACGATGTTCTAAGGAAAATCTATCGTCGCTGTTCATGTATATCGATCTACTAGGATCGAGGTAGGTGGTTTGTGCCTTTCTGTAGGAAGTCGTTGAATACTATGTAAAATTTCCACCAATTCCATTGAACGGGGAATTGTGTGTTCCCTATTTTTCCCCTGTTTTTTTCCTGCTTTGCTTGATTGCTATGGTAGAGGTTCATGCTTGTGAGGAGAGTAATTTGTTTTGTGCTCAGGTTGCTTTTCCATGCTTGTTTTTCCTGTTAGGTGTTTTTTCCAGTTTCCATTCCTAGTTGTAGGATAGTGGAACTATTACTTTGTTATGCTGTTGAGACTTATAATGATAGCCAAGTAGTTCTTGAGGTTTACTTGGACGATACGCATGCGCTGAGCATGTTAATTTCACACAGGACTGTGAGAACCTAGTGTAGTAGACCATAGGAAGAATGGAATTAAGGGCTTCTCTAGAGTGTCTTTTAATACGATGTGAGACCACAGGGGGAATTGATGATGAGTGCTTCCTCAAAGAGTCTGTAGTTTCTCAATGTGGGCCACAGGGGGGATGAGACGTTGAGTGATTCCCCAGAGAGCCTTTAGCACGATACAAGACTATAAAGGGAATTGGCGGTGAGTGCTTCCTCAGAAAGTCTACTCTTAGCTGAACCAGAGGGGTGAGACTGTGTGTGTGCCTCCTAGAGGGTTACTAGTACTTGTTGGTTGAACCATAGGGGTTAGGCTGTGAGAGCTACTGAGAGGGTTACCTATTTTCTACTTGTTGTTGGTTGCTTACTTGTGTCTTTATATGCTAGAACTGTGGATTTTAGCTATTGTGTGCTTTTCTGTTTACTGCTTCCTACACTCTTACTTGCCTTGTTTTCATTGAATGTTAGGCACAAATATTTGGGTGATTTTCTATTGGGATTGTATCTCACACCCTGTTTGGGCCATGCTTTTGGGCCCAAGCAGACTTTGTTGTTGCAGTTACAGATAAGGGCAAGCTCCCTTCGACTTCCGGTACTTGATTGCTTGAAGGTGGAGAGCAAGGGACCAAGTCGAGGCTTGCGATGCTAAGGAGTTTTTCATCTATGTTGCTTTAGTACTTTGTGTTCAGTTGTTTTTCAGCATGTTGTTGTGTTTGCTGCTTTTCTTAGAAACTTGTACCTGCTACATCATTATCATCATTCTATATATTCATTGCTTCCGCTATTTGGTTTTAGTTTCTGTGTATTGTTTAGTGCTTCTGGAATTTACTATTAATTTATTTTCCTTGTATACCTTACCAAATGAGAGCATAGTTTCACCAATAACTTACCAAGGCCCTCGCTGCTAGTCGGCAGCCTCTTGCATTTGGGGAAATGCGCTTGAGGTCATGTGGCGAACCGGACATGGGGCACTAGTGGAGGGGATCTAGATTCGGGTCGTTACAAGAAGAGTGGGGTAAAATCTTTTTCTACTGCTATGGTTGATGTGGGACCATTAAATGAAGTTTTATCAAGTACTTGGTTTGTTTTTTTAGATTATGCCAATGTGTTTTATAACTCAATATATATTATTATTTTTTATTTCTAAGAAAATTTCTAGTAAATTGGGAATTCCATCTCAAGAATTAAATCCAGAGCATATGGTAAAAATACTGAGGGGAAATGTTGACACAAAAAGAAATTATAAGAACATTCCTATCCTTGTGTGCAGAATGAATCTACCTTCAAACCATATTTTTTTGCCTCTAGTAGAGTTTGATGTTATTTTGGGCATGGATTGACTTTTCCATTTATCATGATACGACTGACTGTAAAGGTAAAGAGGTTTCTTTTCAGAAATAAATTCAATTTGTGTACAAGAATGAACCTTTACATTTGATAACATATCATGAAGCCAAAAAAGTAGTGAAAGATGGAAATAAATGTTACCTTGAACGTATTATTGAAAAAAATGAACTATTTAGATTAATGATGTTCCAGTAGTAAATGAGTATAGTGATGTTTTTTTGATGAGTTTCCTAGTATTATACCTAATACGGAAGTTGAATTTACTATTGAATTAGTTCATGATGCGAAGCCAATTTTAAAACCCCCTTATCAAATGGTTCATATTGAATATTTAGTGTTAATGATGAAATTGATGGAGTTGTTAGATAAAAGTTTCATTTTACCTAGCACATCACTATGGTGTGCTGCAGTATTGTTTAAAATGAAACATGGTTCAATGATAATTTCCATTTTTTATAGAACATTGAATAAAATAAATATTAAGAAAATGAATATGTTGCCTCATATCGATGATTTGTTTGATCATCTTCAGGGAGGTCAGTATTTTTCAAAGATTGACATGAGGTCAGGGTTCCATCAGTTGATAGTAAAGGAAGCATACATTCTAAAAACTTCATTTAGTACTAGATATGGCCATTATGAATTTTTCGTGATGCATTTGGTTTAACCAATGCACCTAATGTATTCATGGATCTTATGAATAGAATTTTCTATGAGTTCTTGGATATGTTTGTTGGGTTTATTGATGATATTTTGGTATATTCTAAGACTATAGAAAAACATTAATTTCATTTAAGTTTTTTCTTGAAAACTATAAAAGAAAATAAACTGTATGGGAAACTCACTAACAATTATTTTTGGTTACAACAAATTAATTTCCTTGGTCACATTGTTTCTGTTGATCCTGTTAAAACTAAAGTTTTTGAAGAATGGACAATACCTAAAAATATTTCTGAGATTGACATTTTTTATGGTTTGGTAGGCTATTATAGAAGGTTTGTTGAGAATTTTTCTTAGTTATTTGTCCCACTAAATAGGTTAAATTTAAAAAGTGTTATGTTCATATGGACAAAATAACATGATGATTTTTTTTAGGAATTGAAAATAAGATTGAAGAATTCTCCATTTTTGGCACTGCCTTCCAGAAATTGTTAGTTTTTTATCTACAGTGATGCTTCATTTAATGGACTTGGTTATGTCCTTATGGAAAATTATCAGGTAATTTCTTGTGCATCAAATAAGTTGAAACCTCATGAGTTAAATTAACCTACACATGACTGGGAATTAACTAATGTTGTTTTTGCTTTAAAATTTTAGAGGAATCATTTGTATGGTGTAAAATGTGAAATATATACTGACCATAATAGTTTTATGTATATATATTTACTCAGAAGGAATTAAACATGAGATATATAAGATGGTTATAATTAATCAAGGATTATGATTGCACGATCCATTACCATCCAGTAAAGGAACATAAAGTTTCTGAAACCTTGATCTGAATAAGTAATGCTACATTAACCATGTTACATTTTCAATAAGATCCTTTGATTAACAATTTGATGAAATTTATCCTAGAGATTATTAGTGCAATAAATTCCCCTATTTTGTTTCAGGTTTCAGTGAAATCATCTCTAGTAGAAAGAATAATAAATGTGCATAAATATTATAGTGAGTGACATAAAAAGGTAGAATTGGTTCAAAAAGGTAAGTTAATTGAGTTTAATATTGATAGAGACTATGTTTTGAGGTTTGGAAAGAGATTATGTGTGACCTGTGAATTGAAGAAAAATTTGTTGTGTGAAGCTCATATTTATCTTTTTTCAGTTCATCCTGGCAGTGCTAAGATGTACAAAGATCGTTGGGATTATTACTGGTGGGATAGAATGAAAACAAATATTACTGACTTTATTGTGTTCTGTTTGAATTTTCAATTGTTTAAAGTAGAGCAATAGTTACTAAAAGGGATGCTTCAGCCTTTACTGGTGCAAGAGTGGAAATGGGAAAATGTGTCCATGGATTTTGTCATGGGATTACCAAAGACTTCTTGAGGTGACAATTCATTCTTGGTTGTTGTTGATCGATTAACTAAATCTTCTGATTTCATTCCTATTCGAGATACTTTGTATCTAGATCAACATTCTCAATTGTATATTAATGAGATAGTCAGGTTACATGGAATCCCCCTCTCCATTTTATCTGATAATGATCTGAGGTTCACTTCTAACTTTGGGAAATGCCTTCAGAATTCATTGGGTACTAAATTAAATTTTAGTACATCTTTTCATTATCAATCAGATGGGTAGTCAGAATGAACAATTCAGAATTTGGAGGATATGATACATACTCGTTCAATGGATTACTAGGGAATTTGGGACCAACATCATTCATTGGTTTAATTTTTTTATAATAACAGTTTTCATTATAGTATATAGATGGATCTATATGAGGCATTATATGGGATGTGGTGTCGAACTCCATCTTATTCGGATGAAGTAGGTGAAAGGAAACTGATGGGACTAGAATTGGAAGAATAGATGGAAGAGATGGTTCAATTGATACATAAACACATGAGGATAACTTAGAGTAGGAAAAAATGTTATACAGATAACCAGAGGAAGGATCTTTCTTTTTAGGTAGGTGATCTTGTCTTTCTCAATGTTTATCCATGAAAAAATGTGATGTGTTTTTGTAAAAATAGAATGTTGAGAAAAAATTTCATTGGACCATATGAAATTCTATAGAAAGATGGATTAGTTTCCAACAAAGTAGAATTACCCCCATGTTTTTCCCAGGTACACAATTTTTTTCCAGTTTCAATTTTGAGAAAGTATATTCTAGATCCATCTCATGTTTTGAGTCCATAGGTAGTTTAGATGGAAGAAACATATCTTATGAGAAACCACCATTCCAGATTCTTGATCGAAGAGTGTTAGTGTTGTGGAATAAGTTAATTCATCAGGTAAAGGTTCTATGGAAAAACAATTTAGTAGATGAAGCAACATGGAAATTTGAAAATGATATGAGGGATAAATACCCCCATTGATTTGATATGTGAATAGAATTGCGATGACAAAATTTCCAACAGGGGGGAAGGATGTAACATCCCAGGTTAATAAAGAATACGAAATTTTAATATTTATTTATATTTTTGAATTAAATATTAATTTTTCATTAAATGGGATGCTATGTTCGATGGCGTACCTAACATGCAACAATGGGTTTCTCCAAAGTCGTATGTTGCACACAATTCAGAGTCATACTGAAATAATAATAATAATATTATATTATTATTTTAAATGGTACTTAACACCTAACATTATTATTAGAGGGAATGAACATAATGAACAATATTATGATTTAACATGTTTGTTAAATGATTTTACATTTATCCAATAAAATTTAAAGGCTTAAAATGAGAATGAATCCAATTTTATGCACAAATGATCTAATATTTTTTAAAAGGTTGTTCCACCTTATTTTGATGGTGAAACTCTTTTAAATATATTTTTTATCACTTTTAAAAGATTAATTTGAGAAAATAAAAATCTTCTTTATAAGTGGTATATCAACATTTACTTTGGGTAAATTTTTGGTATTTTTCTGATAAATTTTATTTTTAATGAATAATGAAAAATACTGCATTTTATGTCAAAACTGTCTTTTCTTCTGATTTATTTATATGGATAGATAATCTTTTTAAATGTTTTAAAGTTTAATTGTGTTATATTTTTTCAATTTAATCCAATTTTGGTAATTGGAAGTAATATCACTATGAAATTGGACATAAACACATGTTAATCTTTTTGTAGTTTTTACTTTTTAAAAACACACTTTCATGTTTTGACAATGGAAATTGATTTTAAATTAATTAATGAAACATTTATGTTTTGAATTTGGTAAAATAGACATAATTTTTTAATTCATAATATGAAAATTTTCTTTGGGTGAATTTTTTGTATTTTTCTAAAAACGTTCATTTTTTATGAATAGTGAAAAACATTGCGTAGTAGTAAAAAATAGAATTTTTCATTTAAATGAAATTTTACCACTTTTGTGAATTAAATTTAAGAAATATTTCATACATGGATGTCATATGTAAGTAAAATTTGGTTGAATAAGATGAAAGTAATTTTTCTTGAATAGTAACTTTTTATTATTATTTACTACGGTAAATGTTTAATATGGTAATTATAGGTAAATATAATAATATAATAATGTAGAATTACCTTAACACTTGCCCTAACCTTATTTTATTAGTAATGTTCGACCAATTCAATCCTTGGGTATAACTTTTGGCCTTTTTATTCCACTTGTGTAAGATAATTACATTAATAAATCATTATTTAAAGTTAAAATAAAAATATCACAAACAATTATTCTTTTGTTAAATTTTTTTTAGTGAGGGGTTATGTAAATGATATCCTTGAATATAAATATTCATTAAAAATATAAAAATATTTCCTAAATCAGGGTATTTTATTTATAATTTTTAAAAATCAAATAAATAAATTTATGTATGACACAATGATGATACAATGATTACCTCATTAATGAATGTTTCAAATAAATGAGATTATAATTATCAAAATAAATTTAATTTGTTACTTTTTATGCCATCTAGGAATTTTAGACATTATTATGAATAGTTATATTTTAATTAATGCATTTTTTCGAATGAATCATGTATGTTTTTATTTTTTTAAAAACCGTGATATGAATGGTACTAAAATTGACATAAATGAGTTTTTAAATCCATCAATATTTTATTAAATGATAAAATAGTCCTAAAATTATATGATTCTTTAAAATTATATATATAATGATACAAATGTAATTAATGATCCATTTTGTCTTGTTTGAAATTTTATCGTAACTATATTAACCATATAGTATGTATATACAAGAAGACCAGGTAAAAGTTTAATTAGTTAACTAAAGAATATAACTAAATTATAAGGTTAAAAATGAAACAAAAACTTGTCTAAAGACCATTGGATGAAATGATTTAGAATAAGAGTCATCTTATCTTCAGATTTAATGATTTTGGGGCCTTTTTAATTGGAAATTCCAATTATAATAAAATAATATTTTTAAACATTCATAAAGAGACCCTCCCCCCTTATAAAAAGCCATCAACTCTTACCCATTACTCAAACCTCTCAAGAACATTGTCTCATCAAAACTATGCAAAAATAATCTCCCAACATCCCTATCTTCTTCTTAGAAGCCTTTACTTAGGTATAAAGAAATTCAAGAGATACCTTAGGCTCAAATCAAAAGAAGTTACCCAATTTTAGGTAACCTCTTCTCTCAAGTTAATTTCTTTTATTTTCCTTCTCCACTCCCTATTCTCTTATTATTCATTGTTTATATAATAACAATAGTATCCTCAATATACTAGGTTTTTTTTATGAGAAGTATTCTGACTACACTTTTAGACACCTCCATCTAATGGATACGAACAAATTGTTTCTGTGTATAGTGAACTATTACCTCACAAAACAAGATGGTTCGATTATATCATACAGCCTCTAATGGTGGCCATTAGGATGGAACTATAATTACATATCATATTTATGATATTTATTTTGTCTCTATACTTTTGTATTTATCATTTAGAACATACCTTTATGTTTTTCGTGTTGTATAAATACGATAATTTCATTTGAGGAAGTGTGGACCACCGCCCCATCGAAGTGATATGACTCATTCATACCATACATGGAACATATAAATGATGTAATTAATGTACTTATGTAACTTATATAACATATATATTATACTAGAATTATAATATACCTATGTATCATTTAGTTTTCATCCCTTTAAATATGAAAATGTATTGAATGTTGCATTCATGCGTATGTATGGATTACTATCTCCATGAGCGGTGAATTTTATTTCTTATATCCAAATGTGATGGACTATTATAAAAACTTATTTACTAGATATATATTATATATATGATATCTAAATAATTAATATCATTCTGTAGATAATGTAATATTTACCACATGGACAATTTTTAATTATAACATGTTCATTTTATTACTCAAGTTCCGAACATCGAAAAAATGTCGATACGAACTCAAATTATTAAGTAACTATTACAAAAATGTAATAAGTGATATAAAAGGAATAATAAAATTGAAAAATAGTTCTAAAGAAACTATACATTAAATTAAGTTTATTATTTAGGAAATTAAATAATGAACAAGTCAAGTCAGACACGAGGTATGGGACTTCGTTCCACTCTCCTTTCATTAAGGAAAGTTTTTAAAAAATACCCATCCTTCTTTTACACGATGTATAATAAACCCCTTTGACATTTAATTTCATTCAATGGAAATAATTTTTCTATGAATCATTTTACAAAACTATAAAAGTAATGTTTTAAACGTTTTTGGTGACAATGACATCTCCACCACCGTAATCGTTATTTGGTTTCCTCTATAAGCCTTAATGTTTTAAAACAAAGAAATATTTATTCCCTTTTGGGTGTTTCCATATTGAAAATGGTTTTTGAAATGGATTAATTATTTCATTATCTTGAAATTATTTCCTGTTATTTCAAATGATATTTTATTAGTTATTTTTTTTTCAATATTTTATTTGTTATAATTATATAATGGTACTTGGACTTTTGAAGGGTGGTTATGTGATAAACCAAATGATGGGTAGTTCCATGATAAACCAATTATGGGTGGTTATGATAAGACCTCCAATGCATTGGGTATGGGAGTTGGTTGTATGGTTATTCTATTTAGTGATATGTGTTTATGTGTACCATATGGTTAATCCATTTAAGTATTTTTATGTCCAACATTACCTTTTTATGCACTATGTTGCTTCCTATGGGTTTTATGGTAATCTTTTTGTTATAAAAGAAGGGTAACAAATAAGCTTACAATCACTAATGTGTTTTTTCTACTTCATTAAGGTGAAAGGTATTACTTTATGATAATGTACTCATGGTTTACATGTTGTTTTGAAAACTAACAGTTTTACTTCTTTATCTATCACGTACTGAGCTATTATGCTCATATAATGTTTTTTAATTGTTTTTCACAAGACTTAAAGTATTATAGGGTCAATTATGGGATCAAGGAAAAGTCATTTCATTTAAAACATGGAACTAAACATGTTTATTTTCTTTTAAGAGATTTTATTTTATGAAAAAATGGATACTGAGTAAAAGTGTCTACATGTAATATTCAAATTGTTATGTATATGTTATGACCTAATTATCCAATTCTCCAAACTTGAAAAGATTCTCAATGTGAATTATTAACTTAATTCAAGATTATTTAATGTTTAATTATATATCCTTATATTATTTTTTCCATTCAATTGTAGATGGTATGCTCTACTCAATTGGACCTAGTATCATAGTGCCTCTTAAAGGCCTCTCCAAAAACAAGAAGTGAACCAAGGATCCCTATCAGACACTGTAGTAATGTAAACTCAATGAAAACATATAATGTCATTAATATGTATATTTCCTAGCTCTTCAACATTTACTATGTCACTAATTGGTATAAAGTGATCATATTTAGTCAGATGACTGATCATAACCCAGATCACATTCTTCATTCTCTAGGTAGGTGGACACCCAACCAATATATATATATATATATATGTATATCTCATCCCACTTCAATTTAGGAACTATATGTGGTTAATGAAAACACAAAGATCTATGGTGCTCAGCCTTGTCCTATTAGCATATATAACAATGAGACACAAAATATGTAATTTCTCACCTTATACCTAGCCACCAGAATCTACGCTGGATGTCATAAAACATCATTTTTGTTCTAAGTTATGCTTCCCATAGAGATTTATTGAAATCCCACATCATATATTCTCAAATGGAAAAGGGTACAACATACTAGTAAGGGAACATAGAATTATCCCTATGGATAATGACCAGTTGGTAATGGTATCGCCACCATAATGACATTATCTAATACTTTGGAACTCATCATCATGATGATGTTCCTATACAATCATATTTATAAGAGAGGATATAAACTAAAAACTGGAAAATGTGACCTCACCCCCTGATTCCCAGACTATAATATGCACCTTTTCCAAAAATATCCATTATGTTTCACACTTTTGATGATTATTCCATAACCCGGGACAAAATATTCCTACTTAGTGCATCTTTGATGAAATTACCTTTCACCAATATATAGTTGATTTAAAATTCAATATATTTTAGGTATTCCACATAATACCCCCTGATAAGATTCAAATATTTTTTAGAGAAGATATTACTCTACCACTTTTTTTCTGAATATACAGTAAAACATTCCAAAAAAATGTAATACTGAAAACTCTTAAGAGAATAAATCACATAAGAATGTTCAAGGATGTGGGTTTCATAATTATTTTCTTATGTCTTATGCTGTTGTAGGCCACTAGCGAAAAAATTGACCACCTTGCATTAGAACACATCCCAATCCTGAACATGGTGCATTAGAGAAGACCACATAGTAGTGCTCATCCTTTAAAATCTTCTACATTGGCGTAGTTGTCAAAAGGAAAATGAGATGAAAAAAATAATTCTGAAATTTATCTTCTGAAAAAAACATTAGTCCCTTCTGATCTGGAGTAGTAATTGTAGAGTCCAACTTTGAGATGTCTATTATGAACCAATGGAAAACACAACTAAAGCAATGAGGTATTAAATCACGGAAATATTTTAAGGGTTTTCATATGTCCTAACATCCTTCATCTTCTCAGGATAATATTAAATACCATATTTTTCACCATGTTTCCCAATAAAATCACTTATTGAATCCATAAATTAAATTCTAAATGTTGGGCATAAAGACAGTGATTTCTATACAATTCAAGAACTTATCACAGATGATGCACATGTTCCTCATTAGATATATAAGAAACATGGATGTCATTCACAAAATACCACTAAAAATGTATAAATATTTTCATTGAAGATCCAATTAATTAAGGATATAAAAAATGTTGGATAATTTTTTAGAAAAAATGTAATGACAATCTACTCATAAAGGATGTTCCTTCTACGAAAGGATGTTTTCAGAATGTCAGGTTATTTTACTCTCAATTGATTATAACAAGATTGGAGATTCATATTTTACAACCACTTCACCACTTTCAACCGGTCAAAATGATTATCAATCCATGGAAAAGGATACTAGTTCTTCATCATGAATCTATTGAGTTTTTGGTATTCATCATAATAGATAATTTATCCATCAGCTTTCATAATAAAGATAATAGATGCCACACAAGGTGAAACACTCAAGAGTATAAATACATTCTCTAAAAGACCATCCAAATTAGTCTTCATCTCTTTCATTTATTCTAGTTACATTTAGTAAGAAGTAATAGATAATGGTTTTCTCCTAGGAACTATATTGATAGAAAACAATACTGACATTATCAAAGGAAAACTAGAGACGTCATAAGGAAATATGTTAGGAAATTAAATGACGACTAGATAGAGATCATCAATCAAATATTCTTTCTCAACATCAAAACAGAACACATATATTACATTTTCAAAATATGGATAATAAGGTATGGATCCACTAGACCTCGAGTCCCATTCTCCTAGAAATACATGACACACTATATCGGGTACACTAAAAGAGACTCATCATAGATAATCAATTTTAAATTTATTATAAATAATTAAATCCATACTTATTATAATTTCACGCTGTTTATTTTCAAGAAACATAAAATCCTAAGAAATATAAATATCCAATAATGAGAACACACAACTGGGAGAATGGAGAACCTTCTCCCTCTTTGTTCTAAGGGGTGTAGTAATATATATCGCATAAGAGAAATGACCCATAGAATTATTTAAAATATTGAAAACAAGGGTTTAAATAAAAAAATATGATTTACCGGTATCAAATAAAGTAGTCACTATATATGATGTTGTCGTGATGGTACCTATCATAGTAACTAGACTAGTATCTAATTTCTCTCGATACTCTTCCACTGTGTGATGAAGATTAATTTCGGATTCTAGTGGTTGAAAAACATATATTCATGAAGCATATAATTTAACCATAGTTTTACAAGGCTCTGATGATCCCATGCCACTATACGGAGTATAGTAGATATATAAGGACTTATGCATGTTACCTGTGTATATATATGAACAACCTAATTTGGGTTCCTTAGTAAAAACCATTTTCGAATCAACTGGCTTTCCACACTAGTAGAAAATCAAAATTCCTCTTCTAGGAACTATAATAGGTCTACAAAAATCCTTCTATTGAAAACAACCATTTGAATAATCACTCTTTATCTTCCCATTATAAGAATTCACTGAACTACCACTAGGAAGAAAAGGAATTACCATCAAAACTAACATACCATCTATGTACATTTCAACAATTAATTCCCTATATAGCACACCATCGTAAGAAGGAAGCCTCGACAAAAATTACTTAATAAGAATATTGAATAAAAGTCTCATTGAAAACTTTTGAGTATCCATATTCTCATTCTATAATTTTCTAGGCAGAAACTACACAATCTCATCAAATTAATTTGAATATTTATAAATGGTCCTATCAGCCTTCTCATGTTTGAAAAATTAGATATCCTTGTCTAACACCATCAACATTAGATTGAATTGTCAATGAAAATAGCTTTAAATTCATTCAACATAAACCCCTAGTTCTTTATTTTCATCACCATTATGTCCCACCATCTCATGCTCAGCCCCTCCAACATAAAGGTGGCACACATCACGTTGATTTTGTTATCTATCTATATATACTCAAAAAAATTATCAATACTTCACAACCAATCCAGGGAATTTTGAGGATCATTAGAGCATTAGAATTATGGTGTATTCTAGTGAAGGATCTCATTTGAACGATTCCAAAAAACACCCCTATAAGGTTCCACAACAAGATGCTAAATAGGAATTTCTAGGGGTGCCTATCATCGAACATGGATAGTATGAACAAGCACATAAACCAGACTCATGTACATGAGAGGGAATTCTCCATGTGGTTCACTTCAAATTCCCTACATGAAATGATTCACATGTATTCTTAGAGGAATGATTCTACACAACATCAGTAGAAAACAATCAACACATAATTTTATAACAAAAATAGAGAAACAAGGAAATTAATCCCAAATGATATATATAAAATATATGGATTTCTTTCTATCCAAATTAACATTAGGGAAAAGTACAAAACTAATGGGTATGAAATCTCTCCCAATCCACCATTGGTGAATTACAGATAATTGTGTTGAGAGGTGGTTAGGGAGTCAATTGAAACTACCTCTTATGTCATGAAAATAATAGAAAACGAAACATAGTAATCCAGTCATATTTCTTAACCTTTTCCATTAATTCAAATTTTTCACAAACCAGTTTGAGTACCTTGGTACCCTGATTCTGATCCTGTCACGACATGAACTGAAGGGTGTTCCTAATCCCCATGGGTTAAAAACTACAACTTGGCATCATACAAGATTAAAATGGGAATATTTTTCCTATATAAATAGAATAATAAACATTTACATGTTATTTTGATCAAAAGAAAATTTTGTAGTGGGAAATGTCCAAGAAGTAAATAGGTATAAAACCAAAATTACCACAACAACATACTCGAAATAGGAAAACAATCCATGCCCCAACACATGCCATTTAAAAATCCCAAAGATCATCAACATGAACAACCTCCACGTTCCTTTGTACCATTGATCAATTTTGTAATAAGATAATCTAAAAACACCTTAAGGCATAGGTATGGTGTGAGCTAAAATCCTGATTGGGTATCACAATGTATTCGATAATAAGATTCCGTATTGATTAACCAAATATAGATTTCAATTTTAAATAAAAAATCATATAATATAAAAATCATATTTAAAAGAAATAATTATTTTACATTTCAAATGTTTTAAATACATTAAAAAAATGGCATGATAGTCATTTTATATTAAACTATTTATATAAATTCACAAGGAATATGTAAATAATTTATAAAAAATAGAATATATACCAATTATAAAAAATGGGAATCAAGGTCATCTTCTAAGAGGTATTATATTTATAGATTATGGGATCCTCACACACTTATATAGTGAAAATTTTTATGTTTACACCTATCTATTTGATAATGGTAAAAGATGAATGACCAATATCCTACCAAGGATAAGATCTGCCAATATTATTATTTTGGAGTTAAAAATGTTAATATATTTAAGGGGAAATTCCTACCTATTACATTTTTCCAAAATAACTCACAAACTCCCTAGGATTTCATGTTCTCTAATAATAATTAGTAATTGGAAATTTATTTGATTATTGTTAAAAATAAAATTCAACCGAATTTTACTTTTCACTATTCCATTTTCAATTTAAAACCCAAGAGGGTGTTTTAATAAAATTATTCTTTTTTTCAGGATAAAATAAATGAGTTTCTATAATAACAATTTATTCCATTTTATCAAACATCAATTTGATATCATTTTCAAAAATTAAATTCCACAATTTGTTTTTCAAAACTCCATCAAAATCCACAAACATATGCCAATTCATTAGAATTCGAGGATTTCCCAATTATATTTCAAATAAATATATAGATCCTCAATTAACTCGATATGGGATTTAAATAAACCAATATAAATAAGTTTAATTAAATTCATAAAATTTATGGTTAAATAAATTGGTCATTCATAAACAGAACCACCTACCCAGGATCATAGGATCATTAAAACTACTGTCGTAATGGGAAACTCCAAATAAGAATACCAAAAAAGGAGATATATGAATCAATAATATATTATTTATCCCAAAAATAGTTATTAGTTTCTCAAAATATATCTATTAAACCCTAGGGAGAAGGTAATGAGATAGGGGAAGATAGATAATGAGGAGAGAAATATTTCCTAAAAAGTATCAAATTAAGATATCCTTTCTTTGATCCACATTTCGAGGGGTTTGAAGGATCCCAAATTGGTCCTTGAATCCATATCAACATTTTAAATCATAATATGGTGAGTTATGGTTGAATAAGGGTGAAAAAGGAGGGTTTGTGAAATTAAAATAACTTTTCAGATTAATTAAATATCACATATATGATTATTTGGGTTGGGTCGCATGATTAGAGAAATCATGCGCCCTAGTTGTGCACCTATGTTTATTGGTATGAATTGTTTATCCTTGGTGGGGGAACAATTTTTCTAACCATGTGAAAAAAATAAAAACACTCACTATTTCATTCTGTATGGTTTTAACTAGTTGACCACACGGTTTTTCCATACTGTGTGCCAACCATGAACATCCAATTTTATTAAAATATCACATGAAGCACCAGTAAAAAATACCCAAACAAATAATGAACAAAATAGTGGTTATGGAATGCCTGTAAACAATAACAAGATGTCATATATTTTTTAGTATTCCACGTCACCAATGAAAATTATGACACATTATGGTATAATAAAAGGAGCTTTGGGTTATATCTATGAAATTTCATTCATAAAATTATTATCCCCATCTTTTAAGCACTTGATAAAACTTGGAATCACAAAAACATTATCCTCATATAAATTCACATTTAATTGTAGTTGCGATGAATTATGAAAGTCTATAAGTCTAATAGGAAGGGGGAAAAGCTGAAGATTCTTAGTGGAAGACTATATAGATGATGTTGTGTACTAGTTTCAATCAATTATTCTACTATAATTATTATTCCACATATATAGAGAGAACCCTCAGTACATTTTTTACTCCGTATTTTAATGTCTTGATAGTCAAAATACACTACATCATAGATGAGGATTTCACATCACGGTATGGAATTGGACATGTTCTTATATGTGGGTTCTCTTTTTAACAATTGAGTATTCCATATTAAATCCTCAATTAATATAAAAATATATTAATTTCATGAGTTATTATAAATATGATAATAGTTTCATAATGGATTACATGTTTCATCAGATGAATAAATAAATGAAATTTAATAAATATAAATTACAGGTCTTCACATAACATGTCTTCTTTGAGTATCATAGTGGAAAATGATAATATAATAGGTTTATGTTTTCCAAATGTTTATTCCATTAAATCTAACCCATGTCCAAAACATTTAATTATGAAATTTTCATACATATTTCAATTATAGGCATGAATTTTAAAACATTCATTATAGTGTATGATTATATGTTGAAAATTTGTTTGTAGTGATTTTATATTGTTATGTAGTTTTAAATATCATTTTTTTAAATGATATGTGTGTTCAAACACATGTATGGGTTAATTCTTTCAATATTTTTTAAGACACCAAGATCATCAAAATAGATTCTTACACAACGTGGATTGTTTAATGGGTCTGATAATTTTTGATTCCCATGCCTTGTAATATTTTATATCTATGAATAAAAATAAATGATGAAAATTAATTGAAGTAAGCCAATAAATGTTTTTACATGATATGGTACTATGAACTAAATATTTTATTTTAGTAATTTTCTATTAGATTTATTCATAGGATCTTATGGATTTTATTTTCTCATGATTAAATATATCACTCATATTAAATATTTATGATTATTTTGTGAGAAATACAAAAAAATAGAGAATAAATTAACTAATGTGGTTATATATTTCAATTTAAATGCTAAAATTTGAAAAATATTTTTCATAATAAATATTCCTATTTTCATGTTAAAAAAATTTAAAATATAAATAAAATTAAATGATAGAACAAGATGGGACTGTGTTCTCCAAGAAGAATATGATAGTGTTAGAAAAATGAATAACATTTTAATATTGAATTAAAGTGGGTATAATTTTTTCTAATCGTTATCTTATTTTCAATTCAATATATTAAGAGGAGGAAATTATCCATATTCTAGAAGATAATATTTCGATAATACTATGAATATTATTTAAGACATAGATTGACTTTGGTTATGTGATGTGAACAATTATATTAATTTTTATTTAAAATATTATATTTTGGGATAACGAGGAAGATAATTCAAGTCTTGAAATTATTTATCCCTATGATTTACAAATATGTGAATCCTTTTAAAATATTCAATATAGATGTTTCACCAAAATTAGTTGTTCATATTTAATATAGAATAACAAGAATGACACTGCAAATCATTAGAGCGCCAACATTAAGAATTTATGATTCATATTTAGTATATAATTATTTTAGGTACCTTCATATCTATTAACCGAGTATATACCTATATAACTACAAATTGAAGCATTCACAAAATCAATTTTCATATGAGAAAACATTTAGAGTGTCCCTTGAGATGTATTATTATGTCATTGAGAGATTAATAGATTGCAAGCCTTGTGGGGTGGTGATATTATCCCTAAAAAATCTATATGTTGTGAGCCCTAGTGAGGAGTATATTTAACTAACCGTTTTATATTTAAAAATAGTGTAATAATTTATATCCTTAGAACACCATCATAATTCTATAGGTATTTTCCATGGTGTAACATTTCATAGAAGAACAATGTAAATTATTTTTGTGTCTTTTATTTTCATTTCCACATTTATTTATGTGTTTTTATTTGAGTAAACATGAATGAAAAAAAATCCATACCATTCTTCCATGCAATTAGGGAAAAATAAATTAATGAGTAAGTTTAGAAATAGGTATGCATAAAAAAGATTTAATTCTACCAAAACTGTGACCCCCCACACTCTAATGTATTCTAGGTTTCCTATAATCTTCCATTTACATACCTCAAAAAAAATTTAGAATTTGTGAACTATGATTCAGTTCAAAAACATTGATATCTGGAACATGTTGCGATATCATATAAAATTTTGGCCAAGAATGAAATTATATTGAGTAAACATCCTATTAAATTTTGTAAGTATCCTTCATTTATTATTTTACTATATTCATATTTTCTCATAATTTCTCCCACAAAGACATTATTATATTTTTCATTTAATATTCCATTTAAAACATCTTCAATAGATTTTAGGTTCATATTTAATATTAAATAAATATGCAACATAAATTTTACACATTTTGTATCTTAAAAAATGTAACTTTATTTGAATGGATATTTTAATGTTCCCCTTAATTTTCTATGATAAATTATTACTTTTGTGATTTTTGTCACCAGTAATGATTATATTCTTAGTTTAAATAATTAATATCATAGATCATCAACATTCTATATTAATATATATTATTCAACAAAAATTTATGTAATAAAATTTATATATCATCAAGAATATATCACATTTAGTGTGAAGATAATAAGGGGATAACACCATCCTATATAAATATTAATTATGTTTGAATTTCATACTTCCATACTTATAAAGTATGAATCCCTTTATTTCATCAATGTAAAATTATTCATCATTATATCTATTCAATAATTTTGTCTTTAAATCCATATGATAAACCATTTTTTCATTATGAGAATCAATATTCAAAAATAATTATATGGTCCCAAGACATTAATAAGGGAAAAATATTCTTCTAATTTTACACCAGAACCATGTGAATATTCTTTACACACTTCCATTTGATTATATAATGAGACATATCCTTTTATAATGAGGTTATTCTGGAGCACTTATTTCTTTTTAGTAACATTTATTTATACTTATCTTGGCATATTTTATCAGATTCCATTCAATTCAATTTGTTAAAAATATTTATTCATGGAATTCATCCATTCCAATTAATTAAATTCCTTAGATACTGAATGAGGATCAACTAAATAGATAACTATATTTTTGATCACTATTCATATTTTTCCACTCATCTAACCTGGTCCTCTATATCATTTGGTGATATTACATGGTTTAACCTTCTTCTATAATAAATGATTTTTTTATTCTTAGATGAACTTTTTTCATCTCTTGATTCAATGGAAATGATTGTTCATTATTATATTCATGATCTACTTCTACATCAATTTTCCATCCAAAAGATCACATGTCATTTTTTGGTCCATCCAATTAACATTTCTCATTATCATACGGATTAAACTGATTTTGAAAATAATAACATTACCACATTCCAATGTTTTGTGTAATCATTTATTCCAGAAAATAAAATGTCTTGTGTTTGTTTAGTGAGCCAATAAATTTCTTCTTCAGATTATCGATAAACGTTTGATAAATTTTTATTTATGATATACAATGGAAAAGGACTCCCCAGTACATTAAAATATTACATATTTTTTATATCTATATAGTATCTTATAGAGGGTATTTATATAACAATACAGGTATATATAAAATAATTTTTTTTGATCCTAGAATTAGTTAGTTAAATTCATTATAAATGTATAATGAAATAAGTGGTATTTATATAAATTAAAGAATCTTTACAAATAGAATTGTAACCTCACCTATGAAATTATAAATTAAATTTATGTATCTTATAAGTGAAAATATGATATATTTATAACATTGATTAAGTATATTTATGTTTTTAAAATATTAAATTATGTGTTCTTATTTTTTGGACCAATAAAATTTTTTATCTACAATTTTGAAATTAATATAACGATTTAATTGAAAATTTTACATCATAAAATATATTCCTAAATTAATATTTAGTTCACATATGATTATAATATAAATTTATGTGACCTAAATTAAATTTTCAATGTGTCATAAAATAAGTAATAAGTTTAAATTCGGTAATATTTGAATAAATGATGATATCAATTAAAAATTTAATTTACCATAATTAAAATTTCCTTTCATATAATTGAGTTTTCTTAATAATAAATTTAGAAAAATAATTGGTGAATATGAAGAATTTTTCAAAAGTAGATGTATTTTGGTTAATAGTGAAATATAATAACTTATATATTATAAACAAATGCTTGAATTATTGATTCATAGAATATTTATGGACTATGAATAACAAAAATCTCTAACACTCCTTCATTATTTTAATATATTTCGTGATTAATCTCAAATTATCCATATTCTTGAGTGTAAATACTAAACTAATGAATAAAATAATGTGAAAACACCCCTCTCATCAACTATCAATACCACCTCTTACCACATATTCTCTTTAAACATCAAAACATTTTATATTGTTTAATTTCCATACAATTACCATAAAAATCCCCTAACCCTCGTCTAATACCTTTTGGGAACACAAAAATTCTAAAACCATGTGGCTTATGGATGTTCTCAAGCTGAATAATTCATTATGTAAAATCCTCTTTTATATTCTTTTATATTCATTTGAATTTATTTTCTTTTCTTATTCACTCCTCACCCACTACTCATTCAAGTGACGTGAAAAGTCAAGAAACTAACATATACTTGAATGGTATTGTGTTAATGGAATATCAATCATCAAACCTCCCTTCTTTTATCCATATTCTTAAAAATGAAAACATATTATGTGATGTGTTGATTTACCATTATCATGGATGTTGTTTTTTAATTTATCACATCCAAAATTAAGTATATTCATAAAAATTTTCTATGCTTGAATAATATTATATTATAACATATATAATTTATTTTAAAAATATATAATAATAAGAATAAATAAAATTATATAAGTTCATGTTGGTCGAAAAAAACTCCAACAATGATTTAGTCATTTCAATTAATGTTTTATCTTATGAATCATTCTCATATAAGAAAAATAAATTATATATGGTATAACATAAAAATATGGAAAAATATTAATACCATTTCATTCAAAATAATTTTTTTTTCTTCCAATAAACTATAAAATATATAATTAAAAATCCATGGAAACCCTGAAATAAATTCACCCAAAAACAATTAAAATATAAAAAAATTATTAATAAATTGGTTCAAATAGGTTATAATAAGATCATATAAGAAATTGTATATATGAATATGGTTCAATGAAATATTAATAACTTTATTTAAACCATTATATATGAGGTTTGGACACATTAAAATTTATATGAACTAGAGGTAAGGGACTATTTATTTAAAACCCTAATTTGAATTTATATTCAAAATGAATGTTCTTATGATAACATTATTCATTATTCATGATTATATTAAAGATATTGGGAATTTTTTTATAAAAAAGGGTGATACCTATATATCCCTCTAATTCATTTTGTATGTTTATATTGGATGTGATCCATATAGTTACCCAAAATGTATCTATGATGGTTACACCAAAAGAAAGCCATTAGGGTTATGCTAAAAAGTATATGTGAGGGTTAAAAATCATAAGGTAGTTGGGAGGGTTATAGTATTATCTAGGAAATCACACATGTTACCTAAATGGTTTATTTTTTTTCTATATATTATTTAAATATAATTATTTAACAATGTTATTATATTATACTTTGTTGGTGACAATTATGTCATTGTGAAAATGATTTCATATGTTTATAAGTATTCATGGAATAACAGTTCAATTCCTTTTCTATGTACATTTGTGTACATTTTTTTTATCATCCCATGTTTAAAAAAGTTAACACTATTTTATGGATGGTTAATAGAAAATAAGAAGCCAAACTGAATATTGTGAAATAATTTCAGGGGATAATACATGTTTTATAAAAAACATTTTTTATTATTAATAAAATGGATACTATTTTTATAGTACACTATTTTTTCCTATGGGTTGTAATATATGAATTATTTCCTAATTCTATAAAATTTTTAACTAAAATAATCATTGGGAATTTATGAAAGTGAAATCTAGTTAATTAACTAGATTATGTATTATTTAAAGCCATGTCATTACATTTAGAATTAGTGCATATATTAGTTATCATTATGAATTATTATGATGTTAATATAATACTATAAATTATTTTTACCATATGGTTAATTTGAACTGATATTGATTTTAAGATTATAATGTTTCTCCATCTAAGAAATGACTGTTTAGAGTTGTTTTCTATGGAAGAAATAGGGAAGCTGAATTATGAAGGCACCGATATGATGATATCAATCCAAATCTAAAAATTGGAATGGTGGAAATTGGAAATAAATAAGTTTGTGATCGTAATGGATCTATTGATGCATGCCATAAATGTTTGTGGAATCTATATAAGAGAACAAACAGAACTACCACAATAGAACATCATGATAAACAAACATTTTATGAGGCAATGACCTCCTTCTTTCAGTTAATCTTATAACCCAGTGGTGGGTTAATAGTGTATTGAATCCAATGAAAATATATTCACAATAATAGATTTTCATATGTTTAAATATTTAGTCATGGTATTTGTAAGGACCCGAATTTTCCATGTAATTTTCTTTTAATTATAATGAATTATTACGAGCCTATGAAAATTGATGGCGTGTGAATCTGAGGCCCGGAGTGATCTGAATGAATTTATGAACATTTTTTCAGCTAAGTTAAGTAAATGCTTGAGCAGCATTTTCTTTCTTTTGAACTGTTGCTCAGATAAAAAATATAAGGGCACCGTTGAATCCGCAACATTGGAATTATTTTAAGAGAGGCATTAGTTTTACCAAAGTAGGTCTGGAGAAAAAGTTATGTTTTGAAATTTTTTAAAAGAAATGAAATGAAATAATTTTATTATTTTATTTCATATCCTCTAATGGACAAGAAAAGGGGTGGGGCCAGCGTTGTGTTAAGCCAATAAATGGCTTGACCTGCCAAACCTAAGCAACGATATCATTGTGGAATTAGAAAGCTTCTTAATTGATGAGCCCCAATAAATTCCAACATTGTTACATACCCTCCCCCTCTCCTATATATATCTAGCTTAGGGAGGGGTATTGGAATAGATTCTCCAAACAACAAAGTGTTGAAGGATCACCACGACGTCAGAACCTTAGAGGACATAGCTGAACCCAGTGGGAGGTGACAGACGACACCGAACCATTATCTGAAGAAATATGTATGAGTAGAGTTGTTGGGAACAAGTTGTGGGAATGTATAAATTGATACACCTTCAAGAGAGGATGCTCTCCAATGGGTTTTATAGGTATTGGGTTTATTCTTATATGCTTTTAAAATGTTTTCCTATTCCCCATTCGTGAACAATACGAAGAACACGGACCAACCAACTAATGGGTTGATCCACAATTTATTCATTTTTGTGGGAAGTTGTTGTGGGGTATCATTGAAGGGTTTTAATTTTTGTTTAATTCAATTGACTGTTAAACCCTTAACCACCTTCATGTTTTTGAGCTAACGCGGAGGGCACATGCCTAACAAACCCGACAAGAACCCTCCGATATGTTGTTATCCTTATGCCTCTATGGAAGACCGTCAGTGTAGAGACACAAACTATCTATGTTGGGGTTAGCACATCAAAGCACACCACAAGAGGAGGCCACAGAACAAAGCCATTGCGATAATCGGAGTGGCCAACACCGACCGTCTACGGAGGAGGCACGGTGCGCCGTCGCACGCCGCCGATGAACAAAAGAGGGTGTGGCACATCAGTCGCGATGACTGGAGGAAGGCAGACGACACACCAGATAGTTGTGGATGACAGTGTTGTGTGCTGTCGTGTGCCACTGGAGAGATCTGTCGGCACGCCGGTCGGCCGCAATGGAATTGGTAGGTGTAGGGAACGCCCACGACAGTGCGCCCACATAACATCATGGTTGCGGCCTACGTTGGACGTGGCCAGAGCAGGGGGATGCTGGATCGACTGGGGACTAGCGGATGGGGTGCGCACCAGTGGCGTACTCAGCGGTAGTGACACAGATCATCATCCACATCATGGAGGACACGCGGCGCCATGTGGCGCCGTGTTTGGTAAACCCCCATGGGTTGACTCACTGAAGTGGCTCTGCGCCGCGTCAGCCCTACCCAGACACACCGCGTTCGGGTTTTCCCAACGACCCACACTGCCAGGTGGGTGGCATAGCTGGGTTGGACATGAGTCGGGCCATGTCGATCCGGGTCGGCCCATGCCAAAGCAGGTCAGGCCTGTCTGACTGAGGCAGACCAGACCCGGACCCAATACCGACAAGTCACACAAAACGATCCCTAACTTCTAAATTGGACGTCTATTTGATGAACCGTCTACAACGTCTAGATCCATGGAGAGAAATGGTACTTTTCACATAATCCATGAGGGTTTTGGTGAAAAAATGGAGTATGGCCCGGGGGGATCACATCTGAATCCAACCAGGCCATCAGCACTAAAATGCCAATAACACACAGACCGAGCATCTTATTGACGGGCCGTCTATTGTGTTGGAACCTTTATTAGATGACAGATCATCAGGTTACTTCTTTTTGAGACTTCGTGATTTTTTAAATACAACTGATGGGTTGGGGATCAGTTCTCCTAAGCATGATACACACTGAACCCTATGACTGGCTGAGACATGACGATTACTGACCTTTCGACTTGGAGTTACTGGATGACCCATTGGGGAGTGCCTATGTGTGATTCAGTAGAACCATGATAAGAAGAACCTTTATATGATGCGGCAGACCCACAATACTTGACAGGAGAAGTACCTTAGTAGGCCACGAGGGGAAGCACCTCTATATGATGTGGAAAACCCATGGTGGGGAGAACCTCTATGTGATGCGGCAGACCCACGATATTCGACAGGAGAAGTACCTCAATAGTCCAAGGTTAGTGCGAATCACCTCTTTTTAAAGCGGTAGGCCCACTATACTCATTGGAGGAGGAGTTCTCCAGCAGCTGAGGTGTTCGACGTGGTGACTGTGAATGTTACTTTTTCCTAGGCCTATTGAATCTGTGGCTGAATATCAGAATTCATAGTTATCTTGTGTGGGTCAGCATCATAATCCTATTTTTCAGAGTTGTATACCTAGTTTGATCTAAGACACTAATTGAGTTGTGTCTATTACTTTGTGATTATGATCATTCATTGTGTTTTTCCTTGTGAAATTCTGAGAGACCCTTAGGGGTCTTAGGGTATCTACTGAGTGTCATTATACTCACCCTTGCACGACTTATTCCCGCACCTTGATGTGTCTTGTGCAGACGATGAGTTGTTAGGTAGTTGTTTTAGGGAGCCAGGACTAGGCAGTACGTGGATGAAATGAGTAGATGTGGAGTGCTGAGGAGGAGATCTATACCTACCCCTCAGGTAGGATCTTCAGAGGATGAATCAGTAGCTATCTTCCCTTTTTTAGTGGTATTTTTACTTTATATATGTACTTATACTTTCAGTTGGGATTTTATTCTGACCCTTTTTCTTTTAGCACTCCTTTTACTACAACACTTTACTCCAAAGTTTCTTCTTGTTGTGTTCTTGAACTGTGTGCTTGTATAGGTTTAAAGGTAATTCATTCCCATTTTAGGGAATACACCTTTTGGTGCTAGTCGCCTACCCCTGGATGATGGAAGGTGGTCTTGGGTAGTCACGTCATGGGCCCCAGAAAATAGGTTGTGACAATGTGGTATCAGAGGAGTTCGGTTCTACCGAAGAACTACAGATCCTATCTTTTCTATGTGGAAATAGAGTTAAGTGTTATGAGTGTGGTTTTTAGTTTAAGAAATCCAGTGTTGGAGTGGAAGCTGATGTATCCATACACAAGGACCCGAAATTCTGATTTCTGACTCAGCACACGAAAACACTGGTTGTGTGTGTTTTAAATGGTTTTCTTTTTTATCTCTTGAGGTATCTCACCAGGTATAACTTAATGATAATGGCAGTCCTATATTATTTCATGATTCCACCATGTAGATAGCTAGCTAGGAATCCTGAGGGAGTACGCGATGACGGCCCACCGAGCAATGAGTCCTCAGTGGAGGTCCCTCTTATGGATTTAGCAACTTCGGGTGGTGTACTAGTAGCACCACTACCCGTAGGGTTTCCGTTTCCACCAGCCCCACCAGATGAGGATACATGTCGACTGAGCGCATTGCATGAGTTCCAGCAGTAGAGGCCTATGAGGTTCTGAGGAAAGATAGATCTGCAGGCGGCTGAGGGCTGGACGGAGGCTATGGCCAGAGTTTTTCACATTTTTGGGACACCAACTGATTTTATGGTTATCCTAGTAGCCATAATTTTTCTGGTAGCAGTAGAGAGGTGGTGGAGCTTGATGATTTAAATACACGATGAGGAAACCCTCATCTGGGTGGACTTATAGGGCCTTTTTAGGGAAAAGTTAATCCTAGTGACCTTACGCTCTGTGAGAATATAAAAGTTACTGCACTTAAAATAGGGAAACATGACAGTGGCCTAGTACTCGAAAAGGTTCACTGATCTCTCCTGTTACTCTACTGACATGGTATGAGTCCCTTTAATCCGGGCTCAGAACATTGATTGAGGTATCTGATTGGAGATTAAAGCATTGATGATATCTCTCAGCATACCGACTCGGGTTTGGGTGCTAGAGCAGGTGATTTTGGTAGAGTGATTACTATCTGAGTAGGCACCGATAGTGAGACCCACCACTGGGAAACACGTGGAAAAGTCATCTGCGACTAGTATTAGACTGATGGCATAGATTTATAAGTGGACTAGTCCTTCTTAAGGATTATCCTAGGACACATGGTCGGAGATGTGGAGCTCGCGAGGTATAATAGGTCAGGAGGGGAACAAGCACTGCTACACATGTGGGGGGAATGGCCACATGGCTCGCGATTGCCCGACCCACCATACGGATGACCCGCAGACGGTCATGGGACCACCGAGTCAGAGGAAGAAGTTCGAGTGAGGAGGACTGCATGAAGCAAACAGACATGGTAGAGGATATGGCTATGCAGCAGGCAGTGGGTAACATTTCGAGGTTTTACCGCTACCACCGCAAGGTGGTCCACCCTAACCACAATGAGCAGGAGGACATGGACGACCACAACTCCAATCAGATGAGGCCAATGACCATGGAACTCTGGATTTGATTAAGGTTATGATATGTGTACACTACACCTTAGCTGTAGTACTTATAGACACAGGTGGCTGTCACCCTTTTATTTCTATGACTGTCGTTCGAAGCTTGGAGATTCCAATGGATTCTTTGGCTCAATTCTTACATCTAGAGACTCTTATGGGAGAGAATTTGATGATTATACTCTGGTTATGGAAGTGTGAGCTTACTCTATGAGGTGATAGCTTCAGCTGAGATCTCCTAGTAGCTCCGTCGAGGCCTTACGATGTCATCTTGTGTATGGACTAGTTATCTACAGTCAATGATCAAATTGAATATATTAGGTGAAAATTGAAGTGTGTCCGCATATATTGGACAAAGTTTTACTTCACAAGTGAGAAGGGAACCTTTTTAGAATAGGATGGACTTACCCATAAGAGGGTGCATCCAATTACTCATTAGTTGGTTAGCCTTACCCTCAGGGCACATGATGTTTAGAGTCCGAGCTATCTTGTATTGGTGGACCAGTATTTTGATTCCTTTACTAATGATATTATGGGACTACCTCCCCGCAGAGAGGTAGAATTTTACATCGAATTATACCCCGAGATGACACCGATATATACCCCAGCATATCAGATGGTTCTCAAAGAGATTTGTGAGTTATGAGAATAGTTTGAGGACTTGCAGGAAAAAGGGGATTGTAAGACCCATTGTTTCTCCATGGGCATCCCTGATTTTTTTTCCAAGAAGTCAGATGGGATTTTCAGACTCTATGTGGATTGTCAGCGCATGAACTGGGTGTCCTTTAAGAACAAGTATCCACACCAATGGATTGATGTTCTTTTCAATCAGCTGAAGGGAGTTTGTTGGGTTTTGATGATAGACATCAGATCAGGCTAACATCAGCTCATAAAACAAGATAAGGATGGGAATAAGATGACCTTCAAATGTTGGCATGGCCATTATGGGTTCTTGGTTATGCCCTTTGGCGTATCCAACACCCCAGTAGTGTTCATAAAAATCATGAACAAGATCTTTTATCCATACATCTATCTCTTCATGGTGGTGTTCATCGATGGCAACTTTGTGTACTCGACGATGAAGGAGGAGCATTCCTATTATCTTCAAATAGTTCTGGATACACTCTGAGAGAACCCAATTTATGGTAAGTTCTCGAAGTGCCAGTTCTGGATATGGGAGGTACACATATTGGGACATGTTATCTCAGAGGTTGGAGTTGTAGTGGATCCAACAAAGATAGAGGCTATTCTTGATTGGAAGCCACCCAGGATATTGATTGAGATGTAGAGTTTCTGGTGGTTGGACGGATAGTACAAGATATTCGTGACAGTCTTTTACAGAGATGTGGAACCCTTTTCAACGTTGAAAAAGAAGGGTAAGACCTTCTTATGGATGGAGAGATGCCAAAAGAGTTTCCAGGACCTGAATCAAAGACAGACGAGTGCCCCAACATGAGGCTACACGAAGAGGGATTTGGGTATGTAGTCTACTGCGATGCATCTGGGATCGGGCTTGGGTGTGTCTTGATGCAAGAGAGGGAAGTGATGGAATATGGCTCACAAAAGCTCAGACATCATGAGAAGAACTACAATACCCATGACTAGAAGTTAGCAGCAGTGGTCTTCACCTTGAATATTTTGTGACATTACTAGATGGGAAAACATTTTGCAGTCTACTCTGATCACAAGAGTCTAAGGTATATCTGCTCTCAAAAGGACCTAAACCAAAGATAGTGGGGATTTATAGAGTTTTTCTAGGACTATGACTTTGAGATAGTCTATAATCATGGGAAGTGGAATGTGGAAGCAGATGCACTCATTAGGAGATCTGGTCTGGTGTTTCTGAGTGAGGCGACAAAGAAGCTAGCCGCATTGTACACATCCTTCATGGATAGAGATGGAGAAACATACCTACAATCTTTGAAAATCACTCCTCCACCCTTCCAGTGATTCAGGGAGGTGCATCTTGGGGATACTAACTACGAGACACGAAATGAGCAGATATCCTCAGGATAGGCACCTGATGGATTTTCTGAAGGTAGGGAGCACATCATCCTCTTCAGAGAATGTACCATGGTACTGGTGGCGCTACAAGAGGAGGTGTTGAGAGAGTTCCATACGTCCTCTATGGCGGTACATCCAAGTGTGGAAAATAAGTACCATGACCTCTAGCATCAACACTAGTGTCCAGGGATGAAGAAAGAAGTGGCAATGTTTGTTTCATGATGCCTCACATGTCAGCAAGTGAAGGTTGAGCATCAGGTTCCAACAAGAATAACTCAGCCACTAGAGGTGCCAGAGTGGAAGTGGGATGGGATCTCCATGGACTTTGTGACTAGGATTCCACATACATCCTGAGAAAATGATTCCATTTGGGTGATCGTTGAATGACTCACCAAGTCGGACAACTTCCTAACTATCAGAGAGAAGGTATCAGTAGAGGTCTTGGGACGCCTCTACCTATAGGAGAATGTGCGAGTTCATGGGGTGCTATCAATGATCGTCTATGACCATGACTCACATTTCACATCTTGGTTGTGGAAGGGATTTGAGGAGGAATTCAGGACTCAGCTGCGTTTGAAAACCGTCTTTCATCCTCAGATGGATGGTCAGACAGAGCAGACCATTCAGATGCTGGGGGACATGCTTCGTGCATGCATCCAAGATTTTGTCTGTAGTTTGGAGGATCAATTTCCCTTTGGGGAGTTTACATTCAACAATATCTATCAATCCACCATCGGGATGGAACCATTCGTGGAATTTTACGGTTGACCCTATAGATCACCTCTATGCTGGACAGACCCAGGTGAGTCAGTACTCATGGGTACAGAGTTGGTATGAGCTACCACTGAGAAGGTGCAGACCATCCAGGATCAGATGAAGACTTCATGTAGAGACCCAATATTGACGTACATGGACATTACATTACTTTTTCAGAATACTTAATACATAACAAAAACAGACACCCAAGGACCGTAATAGTTTAGTGTCTTTGGAAACTCAGAACATAATCTTCTAATCATGGTGAAAGATCTTCAACATATTCCATAAAGATCTTCTACTTTTGTTTTCTTACCTAAAACCATTATTTATATCCTGGGGAAAAGAAAACATAACAAGGGTGAGATAAAATGCTCAGTAAGAGTAATCATGGAGAAATAAAACAATCCATATACATTTGAACTTAAAAACATGAACATAAAGTTTAAACATCAAAATCATGAGCAATGACATAAATCCTGGAAGTACGTAAGGAATAGATCATAATGGAACATCGATCATGATAAAATAACATGGGAATAACACATATAATTATGGAAAACCATTAAGAACATGATATTATTTCCATAGTATCTAAGGCATTGCTACCAAGACCATCATAGTGGACGAAGTTCATTACTGAATCGAGTTTACTTGTTGTTCCTACCCTATATTACTGAACCATATTTACTTTTTGTTCAATAAATGTTTATATCATGAGATATAAATCTTTACCCAATGGATTGGATGGTTATATAGGTCCCACCCATCTCATAATGAAATCATTCTTTCGTGTGCCAAAAAATAAACATTAATCATTCATCATAACCCAATGAAAAAATGGGTCTCATAAACATCATCCCATCATCACATAATCCATATAAAACAATGGAAATCATTTCATCATAAACAAAATAAAACCATGTAAATAATAGGGACATTATAATTGAAACATTACCATATTAAATAACATAATCTTATATGTAAAATAGTTTTGAATAAACACATGAAATGAATTCTTGAGGAAAATATCACTTCTTCTTCAAAATCATTTTCTATTCTCAAAATGTTGTGCAATTTTAAAATAAAATAATTTAGTTGAAAATAATCACAAAATCTTGTAGAAGAAGATTCATGTAAATAAGGTGTTATGAAACTGTAAGAATCTGTTCAGGCCGAATAAGTTAAAAAAACATTCTCCTTATACTTTTTCCAGAAAAGTCAAAAAGTACCTCGTATGGTAAAAAAAAGAAAGATTCCTTCCATACAATGTTGTAAAAGTCAAAAAAGGGTAAAAATGAATTTAAAACTTCATGAAAGAATAGTAAATATCTTAGGAAAATAGTTTTAGGAGACATGGACATTGATGATAAATATAACCCCAGTAAATACTTACGAATAAACAATCTCGGATAGAAACGAGATTGGCAAAGTTACCCCTTACCTTAGGTCCAATTTCTCCCGTTCGTGTATGAACCTCTGGTATAATGATTTAAATAATTTCATTGACTTATTAAAGAATCATAGTCATTTTTATGATATCATATATGATTCACTTACGAATTTATATTACCGGTTCATTTGTCAATTCCATGTTGAAGCAACGTTTTGGGTAAGAATTGTTTCATTTATCGTAACTGTTTGGACTTGTTGTTCTTGATATTATTACTTATATCTTGATTTAAAATCTCCTAGAATGTAAAAAAATATTTATATATCATATATATATTCAGTTTATATATATATAATAGATATATAAATGAAATGAAATACATCATTCATGAAGACGGTAGGCCGTACGTACGCATGAACATTGTTTTCCTTTCCTTATTAACTTGAATGGAAGTAAGTAGATAAAATATATATACATAAATAAAGTTGAATTATTATTTCATATATCTCATAATTATTCAATATATATACTTTATAATCATTCTTGAATGGTTAGCATGGAGAATAAATCTCATCGTGTCGTGGAAACGGTAATCCGTATGTACGCACGAGCGATGATATCATTCCCATAATTATTTAATGGAATTAGAGTGGAAAATATACTATCTCATAATTAGTATAATGTTATAATAATCATATATATTTATTATTTCCATCATTATACCCATCCAAGTAAGGTGGTGGTGGAAAAAAATATTACACCACAGCGTGGAGATGGTATTCCGTACGTACGCACACACGGTGATTTCATTTTTCATAGGATGGAAAAAAGGTGAAATATGGTTGTTTCATATTTATAATAACATATAAGTATATTAGTGATACTTATGTTATTAATTTATAATGAAACAACTAATTAAGAGGAAGTATAATAAGAAATAAACTTGAAAGGATCGGTAGAAGATATTACCTCTGTCTTGTAGTGCCTCTTTTTAAAATTCCTCTTAGGGCACTAGAGTTGGTCTTTTGAGAATACCAGAACTTCGATAATGTAACTAGAGAGGTTTATAAGAGGAATTGGTAGGGTTTTTATGAACATGGAGGCTCAAAATTGAGAGAATAGGAGAGGGAAGGAGGTTCCCTTATATAAGAGAGGAGAGGGGCACTTTTGGAAATATCAAAAATATTAATTTACAATAAAACCCAACCCCACATAAAAACCTCCAAAATGACTCAAATTATAAGATGAGATGAGATAAGGGGTAATATTGTAAAATAATAAAATTTAGACTTGTTTGGAATTTATTATAAACCTTATCATTTTGATTTATCCTTATTTAATCTATTTGATTTTATTTGGGGTAATAATATTCTAAATTTTAAATGGTTAGGAATGCTTACTTATGTGTTGTGAATTGTCCATAATTAGATAATTTATGAAATTATATACAATATAAATTTCAATTTTTAATTTTTAAATATTTTTGTTTTTTTGAAATAATTTAATAACATGTTATTTTTATAAAATATCAATAGTGTCAATTTTGACACTATTCTTTTATTTTAATTTAAATAAAATCCACACAAAAGATATATTAGAACCAAAATATTTAATAGATTCATAAAATGTCTTATTAATATAGAAAATTCTTAGAGCACATTAATTAGTTCATATAATATTTATTTCAATATTTTTAAAACCTTTTTTTTGATATTTCTCTTAATAAGATAATTACTACAACATTTTTGTATTATGATTTAATATACTTATTTGTTGCATAAAAAATAAAATACTATGATAAAGATAAATCTGGTATATCGCATAAGAATACTTTTAATATAATTTATCATCTTAAAATCACAACATTGAAATTGTTATATTCATTAAATTATGAAGGTGACAACTTTGACATCATTTAAAATAAAATAATATAAATGTCCAAATCAGTTTTATAAGGCTCCAAATGTTTCAAAATTATACAATTTTATGATTATGGTATATATATACTCTACCAATAAGTTTTGGTCATGTGTTTGGGTCTTTTTATGGGTATTATTATTTTAATAAAAACTATATTATTGATTTTTCACAAAATAAATAATTTATGCATTATTAATGTATAGGCTATTAAGGTAATTATATATTTCTTAAAAATTAAAATTAAATTACCATGATAAAGAAAAACATTTTAGATTTAAATTTAGTATTTATAATCTAATTTATATTTAGTATAACCTTATATTACAAATAATATAACTATTAAAGTTTGAGTGAGACATATTTAACTTTTCTTTAAATAAAATACAATAAATGTCTTAATCACATACAAGTGGGTTCCAATAGATACCATTTCGACCCAAGTATATTTTAGGGCAAAATATAATCATCTAATCATATTAAGACAAGTGTTAGTGTGATTTTATAATATTATTCTTACCTTTAATTACCCAATTTACCTTTAACTATGGTAAATAGAATTTACCGAAGTTACTATTCATATCACCCAAAAATAAAAGTAACCTATTAACATAATTTGGACCTAATGATTCCAAATATGGAATCCATTTTTATAAATTCAAAATACATAAGTTTTAGTAATAAATTTAAATTTAATATTGTTTTTGAAAAAAGAGGTTTTTGTTTAAAACATTGAAAAAGATTGAAATGTTTTTACCTATGAATTCAATTTAAAATTAATGATAATGACATACATTATATTAAACGGTAAAAATATATTCTATTTATAATTTAAAACCATTCAATATTATAATTTATCCATATAATTTGTCTCGATGAAAAAATTTGTTTTTAATTAAAATTTAGCGTATTTTTACTATTCATCAAAATATGAAGGTTATCTGAATAATGTCAAAAATTTATCCAATGTAAATTTTTATGTAATAATTCAAAATAAGAAGTTTAATTTCTCAAATTTAACTTATAAACTTGTCAAAAATTAGATTTAAAATGGGTGTTCCATCAAAAGGTGACAAAACTGCATTTTTTTTATAAATACTTCCTTTATACGAAAAATTTATTTTGTTCTCATACAATGTTCTATAAAATTTGTAAGATGAATTATAATGTTATAAAATTAAAAATTTGGTTAATAATATTCATAATGGCTAGTTTATAATAATATTATAACAATATATCGTTGTTTAGTAAATCTCGGTATTGCGTACAATACATGCTATTGAGGAAGGTCGCTCTTATGTGCAACACAAGCCAAGAATAGTGTTGTGGATACTAAAAGCTAATACAGTGTTGCATATAGCACAAGATAATATTGGTGTAGCGTAAAACACAAGACATCAATAAAATTAAAAATAATCCTTCTCATAATATTTTGGGGTGTTGCATTCTATACCCCTTAAAATGAATTTCGCCCTCAAAATTCGTCGGGGTTATAAATGGTTTACTACTTTAAAGTTTCTTTCATAGAAACCCACATTATAAAAAAAAAACCAAAACTTAATTTTAAAAACTAATGCATGAAATGTAAAATTTACCCAAATTAACTCATCCCTGGGTTTCCACGTAGGGGAACATAGGTGAAAATATGGATATGGAAGAGAAATATAACCATCAAGTTCTGATGGAGAGAAGTATAGAACATGGCTATGAAAAATCCAACAATCACAAAGCCATAAATTTGCGATGATCTAACATACCTTCTGATTCATCGGATATGAGGGTAAAAGGACAATGATTTTGGTTTTCAATAACAGTTCCCTAAAGTTGAAAATTTTGAATTAGAAGAAATACCTAATTTATTTGGGCACAATATCGTCGTTGGTAATTCCATGAACAATTTCCACTTCATATCTTAAAAAAATGAAGTTGAATTTTTCATTTGTGAAGTGTTATAAGATCATGTGATAGAATGATGGGTCATTCCATCTATCTCAAAAATAAGGTTAGAAAAAGTTATCAAATATACATATGTACATATATGGAGATATTAATTGTATATGGTTCCAAAAATGGACTTATACTTCATCTATCATACCACTTAATAAAATAAAAATAATTTCTACTAGCCAAGGACTTTCTGTAGGCCAGTGGTAGGTGATAAAGGCCTGTCACACTTCGTTTGTGGGTTCAATTCCCATAGCCTTGTCCAATGCGATGGGTTGTTTCTCATCCTACTGGTTTTCCTTTTTCTAAAACTACACAATTATAACATTTCAGAAATAATATCTAAAAATATTTTAGCATTAAACAATACTATATTATGTCCAACATAATCCATTACAACCTTTAGGATTATCCAAAATACTTCTGTCCAATCTCACTGTGTATAGAAAACGATTACTAGAAAGGTCATATAACAAGCATGTGAATACCATCATTTATCCCCCATATATCATAACATATATCTTGTTGGTCACATTCCAAACATTTGAAGTAATTCATCATGCATCCTCTTGAAATATGATAATAACATAAATTACTATAGAACCTTAGTGAAAACTTGAATTCCATATAAATTAACCCTTTCCATACACCAAATATACCAAAAATTATATATACTCAAACCATGATATCAATTTATCCTTTTATTAATAATGAGCTCATTAATACTATCAAACATCTCATTATCCTTTTATCCCTTCATTATGTGCATATCATCTACATTCCAAAAATATTTCAATCACCTTTCATGGTAACCGGTACCATATTCTTGTAGAAAACCACAATGGAACAATACATAGATATTCCAAAATTCCACGATACATTAAATGAGATTCCACAACACTATTTTGGAATACCGTTACATAAACACTTAATCATTCCACCACTTCATTTTCATATTCAACCTCGCTAATAGTGAACGCATGTGACTTACCTTTGTACTTTGTCTTAAGAGGTTGTTGATGTCGATCGTCATTAAGCCTTGGATTAAGGCATTGGTTAACATAATTACACATTTCCTTACACTTGTAGCATTGAAGTGTTGGTGGTGCGTTCTCTATAGTCTATTCTATATTCACATCATTAGCTACCTTTTTCCCATTATTTCATCACTCAGCTTCTCGATGACCTTCTTTTCCACACTTAAAACATTTTCTAGTCCCATTAAGACAATATCCACCATGCTATTTTCCACACTTTGAGCATAATGAATAGTTTGTCTTCTTTTCACCTCAGTTTTGAGATTTTTCCTTGAACTCCATCTTTCATTTATTTTCAAAACCATGAGATGGATATGTAACAACAACTTTCAGTTCTACCTTGATAGCACAATGCACAATCTTTTCATTTCTACTTAAGTCTCTTATAGATAATGCCTTTCAAAGACTTGGTTTTAAGCCACTAAATAATCGATCAACTTTACATTCATGATGGATGATAAATCCAGATGCATACCTTGAAAGCCTTATAAAATTTTCCTTGTATATACCAATATATTCATAATCCTTTTTCTTAATCTCTACGAGCTCCTTTTCCATATGTGTTTGAAGAATATGAGGTAAGTACTTATTGAAAAACTAGTTCTTGAACTCATCCCATTCCATGGATTTAATTTCATCTTGGGGCCTCGTATTCTTAATTAGAGTCCACCACTTGTATGATTCAACTTATAAACAGTAAAAAACCAAAATGAATATTTCATGTTCTGAATAGCGTAGTATGGAAAATAACTTCTCAATGGTACGGATCCATTGTTCAGCAACAAGTGGATCAGAAGACCCACTGAAAGAAGGTGGATGTTTCCTGATGAAGGACTCAACAAAATATTGTTCCCTTATATGATCATTTGGATGTTCAGAATGATTCATAGATTCTATAAGTATAACAATAAGATTTTGCACTCCATTTACCATAGAATTTGTTTGTTCAGGAGGACAATCATTACATTTCCCAATGCATTGATCATTAACACAGTTCCTTCAGGTTCCGACCATTATCTAAAACCCAAAAAGAATAGTGTGAGAGGAAAAATCATACTAGGAAAACAACATAATCAAGGGGAGTAATTTCAATATATAACATCTTAGGTTTAATCCTAGGTTATTCATGATTGTTATCATAATTCTAGACTGTAACCTATACTTGTACTTAACCTTAGGGACATCACTAGACATACCTTAGAAATATCTATAGGGATCTCACTACAATTTTCACATCCTAGTTTCCTAAGGTTAACTAAACCAGTCATCTGATACCAACTGTAGAGACCCAAGCTTGACGTACATGGAAATTAAATTACTTTTGAAGAATACTTAATACATAAAAAAACAGATAACCAAGGACCGTAATAGTTTAGTGTCTTTAGAAACTGGGAACATAATCTTCTAACCATAGTGAAAGATATTCAACATCTCCCATAAATATCATCCAATTTTGTTTTCTTACCAAAAACCTTTCATTATATCCTGGGGAAAAGAAAACATAAAAAGGGTGAGCTCAAAATCTCAGTAAGAGCAATCATGGAGAAAATAAAACAAACCATATACATTTTAACTTAAAAACATGAACATAAAGTTTAAACATCAAAATCATGGGCAATGACATAAAACCTGGCAGTATGTAAGACATAGATCATAATGGAACATCAATAATGATAAAATATCATGGGAATAAAACATGTAATTGTGGAAAACCATTAATAACATTATATGATTTCCATAGTATCCAAGGCATTACTTCCAAGACCATTATAGTGGACGAAGTCCATTTCTGAACCAGGGTTTACTTGCCGTTCCATCCCTGTGTTACTGAACTGGATTTACTTTCCATTCCAGCCATGTTTATCTCATGAGATATAAATATTTACCCAATGAATTGGAGGTAGATATATGTCCCACCCATATCATAATGAAATAATTTTTTGGAGCCACAAAATCATCCTAAATCATTCATCATAACCCAATGAATAAAATGGGTTTCCTAAACATAATCCCATCATAACATAATCCATATAAAACAATGGATATCATTTCATCATAAACAAAATCAAAACATGTATATAAAAGGAAAATTATACTTGAAACATAACATTATTAAAGAAAGTAATCTCAGATGGAAAATAGTTTTGAACAAACACTTGAAATGAATTCTTGAATAAAATATCCTTTCTTCTTCAAAATCATTTTCTATTCTCAAAATCCCGTGAAATTTTAAAAGAAAATAATTTCGTTGAAAATCATCATGAAATATTATAGAGGAATATTCATGTAAATAAGGAGTTCTGATACTGTAAAAATCTGTTCATTCCATATAAGTTAAAAAAACATTCTCCTCGTACTTTAGCCGGAAAATTCAAAAAGTACCGCTTATGGTAAATAAAAGAAAGAATCCTTCCATACAATGCAGTAAAAGTCAAGAAAGGGTAAAAATGAATTTAAAAATACATGAAAAAATAGTAAATATTTTATGAAAATAGTTTTAGAATACATGGACATGGAGGATAAATATAACCCCAGTAAATACTAACGAATAAACAATCTTGGATAGAAATGAGATTAGAAATGTTACCCCTTACCTTAGGTCCAATTTATTCCGTACATGTCCAAACCTCTTGTATAATGATTTTAAATTTTATTTACTTATTCAAGAATCATATTATTTTTTATTATATCATACATTATTCACTTACAAATTTATATTACCCGTTCATTTGTCAATTCCTTGTTGAAGTAACGTTTTGGGTAATAATCGTTTCATTTATCGTACGTGTTGGGACTTGTTGTTCTTGATATTATTACTTATATCATGATTTACATACTTATAAAATGTAAATAAATATTTATATATAATATATATATATTCAGTGTTTATATATATATATATAATAGATAGATAAATGAAATTAAATATATCATTCAGGGAGACAGTAGGCCGTACGTACGCATGAACACTATTTTCCTTTCCTTATTGAATTGAATGTAAGTATGTAGATGAAATATATATACATAAATATAGTAGAATTATAATGTCATATATCATAGTATTATTCATTATATATACTATATAATCATTCTTGAATGGTTAACATAGAGAATGAATCTCATCGCGTCGTGGAGACGGTAATCCGTACGTACGCACGAGCGATGATATCATTCCAAAAATTATTGAATGGAATTGGAGTGGAAAATATAATATCTCATAATTAGTATCATGTTATAATAATCATATATAGTTATTATCTCCACTATTATACCCATCCAAGTAAGGTGGTGGTGGAAAAACAGATTACACCACAACGTGGAGACAGTATTCCGTACGTACGCACATGTGGTGATTTTATTTTTCTTAGGATGGATAGAAGGTGAATTAGGGTTGTTTCATATATATAATAACATATAATTATATGAGAGATATTGATGTTATTAATTTATAATGAAACAACTAATGAAGAGGAAACAGAAGAAGAAATAAATTTGAAAGGATCGGTAGAAGATATTACGTCTTCCTCAAAGTGCCTCCTTTAAAATTCCTCTTATGGCACTATAGATATTCCTTTGAGAAGAACAGAACCTCTATAATGTTACTATAAAGGTTTATAAAAGGAATTAACAGGTTTTTTTCTGACTTTATGGCTCAAAATTGAGAGAATAGGAGAGGGAAAGAGGTGCCCTTATATTGGAGATGAGAGGGGCACTTTTGGAAACCTCAAATATATTAATTTATAATAAAATCCAAACCCACATAAAAACATCCAAAATGAATCAACATATAATATTAGATGATATATGGTGATAATATTATCAACCAAAATAATTTAGGCATGTTTGGAATTTATTTTAAACATTATCATTTTGATTTATCCTTATTTAATATATTTAATTTTTTTGTGGTAATAATATTCTAAATTTTAAATGGTTATGAATGATTACTTATGTGTTGTGAATTGTCCATAATTAGATAAATTATGAAATTCTAGACCATATAAATTTCATTTTTTAATTTTTAAATGTTTTTGTGACTTTAAATAATTTAATAATATGTTATTTTTATTAAATATCAATAGTGTAAATTTTGAAAGTATTATTTTATTTTAATTTAAAAAAAATCCACACAGAAGATATATTTAAACCAAAATATTTAATAGAATTATAATATGTCTTATTAATATATAAAATTCATGGATCAAATTAATTAGTTTGTATTATATTTATTTTAATATTTTGAAAACCATTTTTTTGAAATTTCTCTTAATAAGATAATTACTACAACATTTTTGTATAATTATTTAATATAACTATTTGTTCAATAATAAATAAAATACTATGAGGAAGATAAATCTAGTATCTTTCATAATAAAACTTTTAATATAATTTATCATCTTAAAATCACAACATTTAAATTGTTATATTCATTAAATTATGAAGGTGACAACTTTGACATCATTTCAAATAAAATAATATAAATGTTCTAATATATTTTATAAGGCTCCAAATGGTCCACAAGCCTAAAATTGTATTATTATGGTATATATATACTCGACCAATATGTTGTGGTCAAGTTTTTGGGTCTTTTTATGGGTAATATTATTTTTATAAAAACTCTATTATTTATTTTTCACTAAATAAATCATTTCGGCATCATTAATGTATAACCTATTAAGGTAATTATATTTTTCTTAAAAATTACAAATAAATTACCTTGATAAAGAACAAAATTTATCTTTAAAATGAGTATTTATAATCGAATTTATATTCTGTATAACCTTATATTAAAAATAATTTAATTATTAAAGTTTGAGTGAGACATATTTAACATTTCATTAAAAAAAATAAAATAAATGTGTTAATCACATTAAAGTGGGTTCCAATAGATAACTTTTCTACCCAAGTATATTTTAGGACAAAATATAATCATCCAACTATATTAAGGCAAGTGTTAGTGTAATTTTACAATATTATTTTTACCCTTAATTACCTAATTTACCTTTAACAATGGTAAATAAAATTTACCATAGTTACTATTCATAATGCCCAAAAATAATAGAATCATATTAAAATAATTTGGACCTAATGATTCCAAATATGGAATCAATTTTTCCAAATTCAAAACATAGAATTTTCAGTAATTGATTTAAAATTAATCCCGCTCTTAGAAAAAACAGGTTTTTGTCTAAAACATTGCAAAAGATTGAAATATTTTTATCTATGAATTCAATGTAAAATTAATTATAATGAAATAAGTTATATTAAATGGTAAATATATATTCTATTTATAATTTAAAACCATTCAATATTATAATTTAACCATATGATTTATCTCAATGAAAAAAGTTGATTTTAATTAAAATTTAGCGTATTTTTACTATTCATCAAAATATGATGGTTATCAGAATAATGTAAAAAATTTATCTAATATATATTTTTATGTCATGATTAAAAATAAGAAGTTTAATTTTTCAAATTGAACATATAAACTTATCAAAAATTATATTTAAAATGGTTGCGCCATAAAAAGGTGACAAATCTGCATTTTTTGAAAAATAATTCCTTTATAAAAAAAATTGATTTTGTTCTCATACCATGTTCTAGAAAATTTTTAAGATGAATTATAATTTTATAAAATTAAAAATTTGGTTAATACTATTCATAACTGATAGTTCATAATAATATTAAAATAATATTAATTGTTTAGTGAAACTCGGTATTGCGTACAACACACACTATTGAGGAAGGTCTCTCTAGCTTGCAATGCAAGACCAGAATAGTGTTGCGTATACTTAAAGATAATACAGTGTTGCGTATAGTGCATGCTAATCTTGGTGTATAATACAACACAATACATCTATAAAATTAAAAAGAATATTTCTCATAAAATTTTGGGGTGTTACACTGCACAAAGCAGACAGAAGTCATTTTCTAACAGAAGATAGAGACCTATAGAGTTCTATGAGTGAGACCAAGTTTTCTTGTGAGTATCTCATCGACGAGGAGTGTAGATATTTGGCCAAGGCGGAAAGTTATCACCGTAGTTTATCAGTCCACTTTTGATACTTTAGAGCATAGGCGAGGTGGAATACTACTTGGCACTTCCATCATAGTTGGAGAAGGTGAACGACGTCTTCCACATATCCCAGCTAAGGAGTTATGTGCATGACCTATATCAATTCATGAACCATGGAGATATAGACTTAGATTATGGGGGCATCATTTTTAGAGGTTCTGGTAGAGATTAATTATTTCTAGAAGCATGCCTTTCATGGGTGTCGATACCTCTGGTGCACGTTCGTTAGTAGCACAGGATCCTCTAGGAGAACCCATGGAAGCAGGAGGATTAGATTCATGCTTAGTACCCCATTTGTTTTATTAGTGTATGTTGTGACTTTCAGGGATGAAAAGACCTAAGGTGGGGAGAATTTAAAGAACCAGATTTCCCGTGTAATATTTATTAATTACATGGAATTATTACGAGTCTGCGAAAACTAACGGCGCATAAATCTAAAGCCCAGAGTTCCTGGAATAAATTTATGAACCTTTTTTAGGTATGTTTAGTAAATTCATGAGCAGGGTTTTCTAAATTTTGAATTGTTGCTCGGATTAAAAATATGAGGGCACCATTGAATTCGTAGCGCCAAGATTCTCTTAAGGGAGGCTTTACGTTGACCACAGTAGGTCTGGAGAAAATGTTACGTTTTGAAACTTTTGTAAAAGAAATGAAAAATTATAATTTCATTATTTTATTTCATATCCTCTAAAGAACATGAAAAGTGGTGGGGCCCACGATGTTTCATGCCAATAAATGGATTGACCTACAAACCCTAAGTAATGATGTTGTTGGGGAATATAGAAGCTTCCTAATTGATGAGGCCCAATAAATTCAATGTCATTACATACCCTCCCTCTATCCTATATATATGGAGCTTCTGGAGGGGTATCGACACAACTTCACCAAGAAACAAAGTTCTAAAGGAGCACCGCGACGTGCTAGACCCTTATAGGATGGAGTCGAACCCAGCGGGAGGTGACAGACGACTTCGAACCATGAACCGAAGGACGAAGTTTGAGTGGTGTCATTTGGAACTAGTTGCAGGAACGTAGAACCTGATCCACCTTCAGGAACAAACTCTCTACAAAGGGGGTTTGGGGTAGGGATTTAATCATTTATGATTTTTAAATGTTTTCCTATTCCTCATTCAAGAACAATATGAAGAATGAGGATCAACCAACTAACGATTTGATCCTTGATTCATTCATTTTTTTTCTGTAGGTTGTTGTGGGGTATCTTTTAATGGTTTTAATTATTGTTTAATTCAATTGATTATTAAACCCTTAACCCCCTAATGTTTTTGAGCTAATGCAGAAGGCGCGGGCCTAACGAACCTGACCTAAACCATCCGCTATCTTTTTATCCATGTGCCTCCAGGGAAGACCGCCAGTGCGGTGACAACGACCAGATACATTGGGAATAGTTTGTTGATGAACACCACAAGAGGAGGTTGCGGAAAAAGCTTCGGAGGTCATCGGAGCGGCTGGCACCAGCCGGCCGTGAAGGTGGCCCAGTGCGCCATTGCGTGCCACCGATGAACAAAGGAGGTTGTGACTCGTCAACCACATCAACCAGAGGAAGGTGGAAGGCACATCGTCTGGCCACACGTAATGGTGGGGTGTGAAGTCACGCGCCGCTGGAGAGGTTGGCTGACAAGATGGCCGACCACAATGGAATTAGCTGAGGTGGGGCACACCTTGGGCGGTACGCCCATGTGGCAGCAGTGTTGTGATCAGTATTGGCTGCGGTGGGAGCAGGGGGCCGCCGGATCGACCGACGGCTGTTGGACGAGGCAAGCACTAACTGAACACCCGAACAAAGAGTCACGAACCATCAGTCACGGCATGGAGGACCCGTGGTGCCACATGGCGCCATGTTGGGTCAATCGTCAAGGGTTGACCCACTAACGTGGCTCTGTTCCATGTCAGCCTTATGCAGACGCGTCATGTAACGACCCAAACTTTTTGAATAGTATATCAACTTACTCTTAACAATTTAATAGAGATTTTATTGATTAATAAAGAAAGAGGAGTTGATGGCTTCATCCAGTAGACTCGAACCTTATGAAGCCCACTTATCAGAGATTGGGAAGGAGGTGGCATCTTTGGGCTTCACTTTGGACCAAACCCAATCCGAACTCTAGCGTGTCAAGCTTGAATGGAAACGCCTGTGGGAGAAGTTCAAGTTAGTAGAGATTACTACTAGGGAAATTTTATCTGAGCCTCCCTCATATTCTCTCACCATAGAACACCTTACACTTAGGTCATATGCTGGTGTTATAAGGGGCTATGTGATGAGACCGCAACTTCTTTGTGTAATCATTTGGGATGAATAAATTGATATTTCCTCCTTTAGTGAAGTTTGTGAAATTTCAAATGTCTGGATAATTTTAGGATGTATTTTATTGATGAATTTTGAAAAAAAAGGATATTTTAAAATATTTATGTAAACCTTAAATAATTAATGATGTGTAATGATTTTCAAAAAATGGTCTTCTGTAAAAGTGTTCAGTAAGGAATTTGGAGTCTAATAAGATTAACTTAATTTTTGATGAATAATAAATTATGAATAGTGATTTTAAGCTTAGGATTAGTAATGTGACTAAATGAATTAGTAATCTCACTTAAATATAGTTTTAATACAATTTAGACACCTTGATTAAGTAATGTGATTCAATAAAATGGGTAAATAATGGTTTCATAAATTATTAGTCAAGTATCAGTTTTTTTGGGTGAATTGTGTTTTTTAATTAAAAATTAAATTAAAAATATTTAGAAAATTATTTTATATAATGGAATTTATTTTTGAACTCAGGGCATCGATATTATGTTATGGTAATTTTTGGGGATTTTTATGAAAAAATGAATTTTCAGTGAATAGTAAAAATGCAGTTTTAGGGTTTCGGTATGTTAAATGACATCATAACTGTGTCATGATGATGTCATGAGATATTTTAAGGGATGGTCGACTAAAGGGGATGAATTATTGTATGAGGTGTCCCAAGTGGCCAATACCATGGGCAAGCCCATGGTTTTTCCAATACCACCAATGAGGTGTCCCTTGGCCATTAATGCCTTGTTCCCTCACTTTCCATATAAATACCAAGACATCCTCCCATAAATTCGACTCCAAAATCATCCTCAACTAAGTTATGGTCTCCTTACCTCCAAAGGAGTCCTCCAAAGGTGCCCCCAATCCCTCAAGGTCCCAACCTTTGAGTTTTAAGAGTTATGTTTAAGGTAAGGGATCCGACCTCTCTCTTTATTTTCAAGTCATCTCTTTTATGTCATTCCTTTTATGATCCATGTTATTATGTTGGAGGATGTTATTTTATATTCATATTAATACCCTTTTCATGTTAATATGATGATATACCCACTCTTTCTCTCATCAATTCGTTTTAAAAATGTTTAAGTGGCGCCGTTAGGCTGCCGGATTTTTAAGGGGATTCTTTCACCCTTCTCATTTTTTCAAAGTTCTACTTTCATGTCAAGTCTTTAAAGTTCCTTTTTAATTATGTTGGGGTATGATCTATATATCTATAATAATGAAATCTTATGCTCATATGATCAGAGACCATATTTTATCTTTTCAATTCATTTTTGTTGAAGTTTCAGTGATGCCGTTAGGCTGCCGAATTTTCATAAGAGAAATCTAATTTTTGTCTTCCTTCCATGTTTTTCATTTAAAATTGTATTTCCTTCAAATTTCATTACCATATTCATATATTCTTCATATTTGGTCCCTCTACTGTTTTATGGGTCATTTATGATTGTTTGACCCATGTCCCCTCTCTTTTCAATGTTTTCTAAAACCCCGAAACATAGACGTTATGCTGCATAATTTCCGTCTCAAAATGTCTCTCTCTCTTTTTCAAAAGTTCTTTTATTTTATTAAGTGAATACTCAAAGATCTATCTTCTATAGGGGTATTAACATATATACCAAGTTGTTCTATTTTAAATTCTGGGATTTACATACCTGAGACCCACTCTTCCTTTCTGTGGGTTTAAAGTGACGTAAAGATCATGTCTTTAAAGCAGTTTTTAAAACGTTATGATTATGAAATGAAACCCATTCCTTTTTTTCTATATGGGTTGTTTATGAAATGATTTATGATGATACATGTGTCTCACATGATAATAAAGACATGTAAAGGGTGTGCCTTGATAGCGCTCCAATGCATTGGGTAAAGACTTAATCTCTAGAGATGACTATTTTTAACGACGCCTTGGTGAATAACCTTGGTAATTTTTAATGACACCTTGGAGATGGAACTTGGTGAAACATAAATGATTGTCAATATTAAATGTTGTATCCACATCTTCAAGTTATGAAAAATTTTATTTTTATTATGATATGCCTCATGATTTTTTTCTCATGCCTTAAAGTTCTTTTCATGACCTTATTGAAGTATATCAAGTTCACATTTAAATGTTTCTATTGTTTAACTTACTGGGCCTTATGCTCAACCTTTCTTTTGATGTATGTCCCCAAGTTATGAGATACAGTAATGAACCTATGATGAACTTAAGGAGAAGAATTTAAAGTGTTTAAGAAGAATGTTTTATGTTGTTTTCTTGTATTATGTTCCTGGTTTCCAAGACTAAACCTTAAAGATCCTCAGTTTTGTGTAATGTAATGAAAGTTTATGTTATAAAAAGGAGGGATGCCACAGTTGGTATCAAAGGATGGTTAAGTTATTTGTGGAAATTAGGATATAAAAAATTTAGGAAGAACCCTATAGAAAAGTTTAAATATAGAAAAACTTCCTGGTATTTTGGTAAGTATTGAGTAAGTGGTTTATCAAAAAAATACATCCCTGTATGGATATGAGCAAGTAGAGGCAGCTCTAGAACAGATGTACATAGGGGTAAAAACCGAAAACACCGCTTTGAGCTAGACTCGAATGGGAACTGGTGCACGATAATGCGCCTTGTTGCACTCTTGGCTACGACACTCCCGGGGGATATGTTTGGTTAATCACAAGCTTTTTATGAATCATCATGAAGGAATTATAGAGAAATGTAATTGTCTAAGCATGAAGTCTTTGTTAAAAGATTCATAAATGAAATAAGTTTCTCACTAAGGTTTTATCCTTTTAGAAAATGGAGGGCAATAGGAGGAACCATGCAGATGGTGACCACAATGCACCATGTGCTGACGACCCACCGATGGAAGCCAGAATGGAAAAATTCATGCGAATGATGAACCAACTGACTCATGTTATGAATAATAACTTGAATAAACCTGAGAGGACGATCTCACCACGAAGGGAACAACACTCTATTGAGTCCTTCATGCATCAATGGACACTAACATTCAGTGGATCTACTGACCCATTGGTTGTGGAACAATGGATAAGCTCCATTGAAAAGATCTTTTCTGTACTCCTTTGTTCGGAACAAGAAAAAGTCCCCCTTGATGTTTACCACCTAGAGGGAGAAGCTAATCAGTGGTGGTCATTGGTCAAAAACACGAAGCATAGAGGAGGGATGGAAGATATGGAGTGGGAAGAGTTTCAGGGAATATTCATTAATAAGTATTTCCCTCATTCCATGAGAACGAGAATGGAGAAAGAGTTTCTCAAGCTGAAGCAGAAGGAGAACAAATTTGTCGGAATCTATGAAATGAACTTCACCACACTTTCCCGATATACCTATAGCTTTGTCATGGATCCAAGTGGGAAGGTTGATATATTTTTCGGTGGACTGAGACCTCATCTGCGAAAGAATCTAGCCAACCGGGACTACGATAGCTACGAGGAGATCATGCAGAGTGCAATGAAAGTCGAGATAGAGTTTGGTGAGACACAATGGTCTCATAAATCAAATGACAAGAAGAGATCATTGGAAATCAGTTTAGGGAATACTTTTGATTAGGGAATAGGTGGAAATAAAATGCAACTTACCACATGCAATAAATGTGGGAATAAGCATCCGAGGCACTACTTGATCGGAAGTGGAAAGTGCTACAGGTGTGGAAGAGGAGGCCATGTTGCTCGGAATTGTCTAAGTGAGGTGAAGCCTCAACTCCCCAACACTGACGACAGAGGAAAGATAGTTCTGGCCCTACCCGAAGTCCATTGCTTCAAGTGTGGACAACTTGGGAACTTTTCTAATCACTATCCAAATCCAAGGGCAATGGAGGGGAATCACCATCAACCTCAGCAAAGGCCGGGGGAGCAAGGTCATTCTTTTCCTATCACAACAACTGAAGTTGAAGCTCCGAATGACGTGGTTGCTGGTACTCTTATTGTCCTCTCAAAACTAGCAACTACTTTGTTTGATTTTGGTTCTATGCATTCCTTTATTTCCTCCAAGTTTGCAAAGAATATAGAACCAATCCCCGAATTGCTAGAGGTAGAGTTGTCAGTCAAGACTCCAAGTGGGATTATCCATGCATCAACAGTGTTTAGAGACTCTAGTGTTTACTTTAGTGAGCACGATCTTATCGCAAATCTAGTAGTCATTCCCATGTTGGAATTCAACGTTATACTAGGGATGGAATGGCTCTCGAAGTATAATGCTAATATCAAATGCAGAAGTAAGTAAATCTCAGTAGTCTTGAATGAACGACCTACAATTATGTTCCAAGGAGAGATATCCCTAACTGATCCCTATCTATAAGCACCTCCTATAGCTTTCTTTATGGAGTTAATTGGTGATTATGAAGAAGGAAAAGGGCGTCTACAAATAGAAGATGTTCCGATTGTTTAGGAATACATGGATGTATTTCCTGAGGAGTTACCTGGACCCCCCCCAGAAAGAGAGGTAGAGTTCTCCATTGAAATCGTACCTGGGTCTCAACCGATATCAAAGACCCCGTATAGAATGGAAAATGTGGAGCTAGAAGAGTTAAAGAAGCAACTCCAAGACTTGTTGGAGAAGGGGTTTATCCGACCGAGTGTGTCACCTTGGGGAGCACTAGTTCTCTTTGTGAAGAAGAAGGATGGATCAATGCGGCTATGCATTGATTATAGAGAACTGAATGGGATCACAGTGAAGAACATATACCCTCTTCCAAGAATTGATGATTTATTTGACCAACTTCATGGGGCTCAATTCTTCTATATGATTGATATTTGATATGGTTATCATCAACTGAGGGCGAAGAAGGAAGATATCCCAAAGACTGCCTTCCAATCCAGATATGGGCATTATGAGTTTACTATTATTCCCTTCGGCTTGACTAATGCTCCTGCTATTTTCATGGATTTGATGAATAAAGTCTTTAAGGAATACCTTGATAACTTTGTGGTAGTTTTTATTGATGATATTTTGATATATTCAAAAATTCGTGAGGAGCATGAAGATCATCTGATGGTTATTTTGAAAACTATGCAGAAGGAGAGGCTCTTTGGAAAGTTCAGTAAGTCTGAGTTTTGGTTACAACAAGTGGCTTTCTTGGGGCACATTGTAACCAATGAAGGAATATTGGTTGACCCTGCAAAGACAATGGTTATGGAGGAGTGGCCTCAACCCACAATAGTAACTGAGATTAGTAGTTTCCTTGGTTTAGCGGGATATTATAGGAGGTTTGTGAAAAACTTTTCACAGATTTCTAATCCACTAACCAGGTTGACTCGAAAAGGGGTTTAGTTCATCTGGACAAAGGAATGCGAGGGAAGTTTCCAAGAGCTGAAGAAGATATTGGTTACTGCACCTGTGTTAGCACTACCCTCTATCGGAGAAGGATTCATTATTTTTAGCGATGCATCTCTGAAAGGGATTGGGTGTGTCCTCATGAAAAATGACAAGGTAATTGCTTATGCATCTCGACAGTTGAAGATTCATGAGCAGAATTATCCTACGCATGATATAGAGCTAGCGGCTGTTGTTTTTTCTCTAAAGATATGGAGGCACTATCTTTATGGGGAGAAATGTGATATATACACTGACCACCAAAGTTTAAAGTTTATTTTCAAGAAGAAATAATTGAACATGAGACAAAGGAGATGGTTGGAGCTTATTAAAGACTATGATTGTTCAATTAATTATCACCCTGGAAGAGCAAACAAAGTCGCAGATGTGTTAAGAAGGAAAGACCCGGTTGTTCTAGCAACAATGAGGATCCTAGGAGACCCCTTAATTAAAGATCTAGTAAAACTGGACATGGGAATTGTAAGGGAAGGGACATCATCAACCTTATCCCAAATGATTTTTCAACCCTCTTTACTAGAGAAGATCAAGAAGGCTAAAAAATAAGATCCTTTGCTGTAGGAGAAGTTTGAGGCTGTAAAGGATGGGAAGTTACCTGATTTCAATATTGATCAAGAAGGTGTATTGAAATTTCTTACAAGACTATGTGTTCCATCTATTCCGGAGATAAATAAAGAACTGATGGATGAAGCTCATAGATCTACTTTCTCTATACATCTGGGAATCACTAAAATGTATAGAGACTTTCGTGATCATTATTGGTGGGATAACATGAAGAGGGAGATTGCTGATTACCCTACAAGGTGCCTGGTGTTTCAACAAGTAAAGGCAGAACGACAACTTCCTAAGGGGGTATTACAACCGCTACCCATACCAGTATGGAAGTGGGATAATATCACTATGGACTTTGTAACTGGTCTCCCAAAAACATCCAAAGGAAACAATGCGATATGGGTTATTGTGGACCGTCTCACCAAGACCGCCCATTTTATCTCTATTTGGGAAGATTTCTCTCTAGATCAACTTGCCAAGATATACGTAAACGAAGTGGTAAGGCTGCATGGGGTACCATTATCCATCGTGTCTGATCGTGATCCAAGATTCACATCAAAATTCTGGAGAAGTATTCAACATGCTTTGAATACTGAATTGAATTTTAGTACGGCCTATCATCCTAAAACTGATGGCCAATCTGAAAGGACTATTCAGACACTCGAAGACATGCTGAGATTATGCTCAATGGAAATTAAAGGTGGATGGGATCAACACCTCCCATTAGTTGAGTTCTCCTATAACAACAGCTTCCATTCGAGTATTCAGATGGCACCCTATGAAGCTCTGTATTGAACACGATGTAGAACTCCTACTTGTTGGGATGAAACTGGTGAGAGAAAGATTCTTGGGCCTGATATTGTGCAAGAGATGACAGAACAGGTTCATTCCATCCAACAACACATAAAGGCTGCTCAGAGTCGGTAGAAGAGCTATGCTGACAACTGTCGAAGGGACTTGGAGTTTCATGTTGGCGACAAAGTCTTCCTTCAAATTTCTCCATGGAAGAGAGTCATTCGGTTTGGGAAGAAAGGGAAGCTCAGCCCTAGGTACATTGGCCCCTATGAAATCCTTTATCGCATAGGAGCAGTGGCCTATCGACTAGCACTTCTACAGAACCTAGCTCAAGTTCACGATGTCTTCCATGTATCTCTCTTGAGGAAGTACATACCTGACCCTTCGCATATACTGAACCCAGAGGTGGTACAACTGGAACATGACCTCTCTTATGAGGAGCAGCCAATGGAGATCTTAGACCATAGAGACAAGGTTCAACGAAACAATTCTACCCACCTTGTGAAAGTGTTATGGAGGAATCATAAATATGAAGAAGCGACTTGGGATCCTGAGGAAACAATGAAGCAAAAGTACCCTCACCTATTCGACTAGGCCTCAAGTATAAAATTTTGGGGATGAAATTTCTTAAGGGGGGAAAAATGTAACGACCAAAACTTTTTGAATAGTATATCAACTTACTCTTAACAATTTAATAGAGATGTTATTGGTTAATGTAGAAAGGGGAGTCAATGGATTCATCCAGTAGACTCGAACCTTATGAAGCCCACTTATCAGAGCTTGGGAAGGAGGTGGAATCTTTGGGCTTCACTTTGGACCAAGCCCAAGCCGAACTCCAGCGTGTCAAGCTTGAATGGAAACGCCTGCGGGAGAAGTTCAAGTTAGTAGAGATTACTATTAGGGAAATGTTATTTGAGCCTCCCTCAAATTCTCTCACCATAGCACACCTTACACTTAGGTCATATACTGGTGTTATAAGGGGCTATGTGACGAGATCGTAACTTCTTTGTGTAATCCTTTGGGATGAATAAATTGAGATTTCATCCTTTAGTGAAGTTTGTGATATTTCAAATGTCCGGATAATTTTAGGATGTATTTTATTGATGAATTTTGAAAAAAAGGATATTTTAAAATATTTATGTAAACCTTAAATAATTAATGATGTGTAATGATTTTCAAAAAATGGTCTTCTGTAAAAGTGTTCAGTAAGGAATTTGGAGTCTAATAAGATCAACTTAATTTTTGATGAATAGTAAATTATGAATAGTGATTTTAAGCTTAGGATTAGTAATGTGACCAAATGGATTAGTAATCTCACTTAAATAAAGTTTTAATATAATTTAGACACCTTTATTAAGTAATGTGATTCAATAAAATGGGTAAATAACGGTTTCATAAATTATTAGTCAAGTATCAGATTTTTCAGGTGAATAGTGTTTTTTAATTAAAAATTAAATTAAAAATATTTAGAAAATTATTTTTATAAAATGGACTTTATTTTTGAACTCAGAGCATCGATATTATGTTATGGTAATTTTTGGGGATTTTTCTGAAAAAATGTATTTTCAGTGAATAGTAAAAATGCAGTTTTAGGGTTTCGGTATGTTAAATGACATCATAACTATGTCATGATGATGTCATGAGATATTTTAAGGGATGGTTGAATAAAGGGGATGAATTATTATATGAGGTGTCCCAAGTGGCCAATACATGGGCAAGCCCATGGTTTTGCCAATACCACCAATGAGGTGTCCCTTGGCCATTAATGCCTTGTTCCCTCACTTTCCCCATAAATACCAAGCCATCCTCTCATCCATTCGACTCCAAAATCATCCTCAACGAATTTCTGGTCTCCTTACCTCCCAAGGAGTCCTCCCAAGGTGCCTCCAAGCCCTAAAGGTTCCAACCTTTTAGTTTTAAGAGTTACGTTTAAGGTAAGGGATCCGACCTCTCTCTTTATTTTCAAGTAATCTCTTTTATGTCATTCCTTTTATGCTCCATGTTCTTATGTTTAAGGATGTTATTTTATATTAATCTTACTGACCTTTTAATGTTCATATTATGAGATACCCCCCTCTTTCTCTCATCAATTCGTTTTAAGAATGTTTAAGTGGCGCCGTTAGGCTGCCGAATTTTTAAGGGGATTCTTTCACCCTTCTCATTTTTTCAAAGTTCTACTTTCATGTCAAGTCTTTCAAGTTCCTTTTTAATTATGTTGGGGTATGATCTATATATCTATAATACTGAAATCTTATGTTCATATGATTAGAGACCATATTTGATCTTTTCAATTCATTTTTGTTGAAGTTTAAGTGATTCCGTTAGGCTGCCGAATTTTCATAAGAGAAATCTAATTTTTGTCTTCCTTCCATGTTTTTCATTTCAAATGGTATTTCCTTCAAATTTCATTATAATATTCATATATTCTTCATATTCGGTCCCTCTACTGTTTTATGGGTCATTTATGATTGTTTGACCCATGTCACCTCTCTTTTCAATGTTTTCTAAAACCCCGAAACATAGCTATTATGCTGCAGAATTTCCATCTCAAAATGTCTCTCTCTATTTTTCAAAAGTTATTTTATTTTATTAAGTGAATACTAAAATCTCTCTATTCTATAGGGGTATTCACATATATACCAAGTTTTTCTATTTTAAATTCCAGGATTTACATACATGAGACCGGCTCTCCCTTTCTGTGGGTTTAAAGTGACGTAAAGATTATGTCTTTAAAGCAGTTTTTAGAACGTTATGATTATGAAATGAAACCCATTCCTTTTTTGCTATATGGGTTGTTTATGAAATGATTTATGATGATATATTTTGCTCACATGATAATAAATACATGTCAAGGGTATGACCTGATAGCGCTCCAATGAATTGGGTAAAGACTTAATCTCTAGAGATGACTATTTTTAATGACGCCTTGGTGAATAACCTTGGTAATTTTTAATGACACCTTGGGGATGGACCTTGGTGAAACATAAATTATTTTCAATATTTAATGTTGTAGCCGCATATTAAAGTTATGAAAAACGTTATTTTTATTATGATATGCCTCATGATTTCTTTCTCATGCCTTAAAGTTCTTTTCATGACCTTATTGAAGTATCTCAAGTTCACATTTAAATGTTTCTCTTGTTTCCCTTACCGGGCCTTCTGCTCACCCTTTGTTTTGATGTATGTCCCTAGGTTATGAGATGTAGTAATGAACCTAGGATTAACTTAAGGAGAAGCCTTTCAAGTTTTTAAGAAGAATGTTTTATGTTGTTTTCTTGTATTATGTTCCTAGTTTCCAAGACACTAAACCTTAAAGATCCTCAGTTTTGTGTAATGTAATTAAAGTTTATGTTATAAAAAGGCGGGATTCCACACGTCGTGTCCAGGTATCCTTGTTGGCCTGTGCCGCCAAGCAGGTGGCACCGCTAGGTCGGCCCAGTGGATAGACACATCGCCCAGTGGGCAGACTCGTGGCCCGATGGGACGGGTTGACTCGGGTCAGGTCAGACTCGAGTCGGGTGGGTAAGATCAAGGAGGACCAGACCCAAACCTAGTACTGAGCACTTACACAAAATAGGCCCTAACTTCAAAACCAGATGTACTTTTGAAAAAATTTCTGTGAAGTCGGGATCCTTGGAGTGAGATGATCCTTTTTAATTACTCAATGAGTGTTTTGGAGAAACTTGGAGTATGACTAGGTCAGATCACATCCGAATCCATCCGCTCCCTCGACACTGAAATGCCAATAACACACAGAATGGGCGTTCGATTGATGTGTCGTCTATTACTTTGGAACCCTTATGACACAACATATCATCGGGTTACTTCTTTGTGAGACATAGTGCTGGCAGAAATATGACTGATGTATTGGGGAGTGGTTCTCCCAAGCACGCTACGTATGGAACCCTGCGACTGGAAGAGACTTGACAACTGCTGACCTTTCAACTCGGAGTGACTCAACGACCTAGTTGGGAGAGCTTCTTTCTGACGCGGCAGACCCATGGTGTGGAGTTCCTATGTGTGACCTGACAGAACCATGATACTCGACCGGAGCAGTACCTTAGTAGGCCATGAGGTGGAGAACCTCTATGTGACGCGACATATACACTTTGGGGAGTGCCTCTTTGTGACGTGACAATCCCCCAGTACCTGACTGGTGTAGTATCTCATCAGTCCAAGGTTAGTGGGAAGCACATCTGTGTGATGCAGCTAGATCACTGTACTTGTTAGAGGAGGAGTTTTCTAGAAGTTGAGGTGTTCATAGTGGTGACTGGGAATAATACTTGTTCCTAGTCCTAGAGATTCTATGGAAAGATATCAGCATTCAGAGAGATCCTATGTGGGTCAACATCATAATCCTATTTATCATTTATATACCTTGTTTTAGTTGAGACTATAATTGAGATGTGTCTATTTATTTGTACTTTGTGATTGAGATCCTATTTTGTGGTTTTTGTTTTGGAATTTTGAGAGACCTTCAGGGGTCTCGGGGTCCCTACTGAGTATCGTTATACTCACGTCTGCAGGGGCTACACCCGCACATTATTGTGTCTTGTGTAGACAATGAGAAGATGGGATGTGGTTTGAGGGAGCTAGGACTAGGTATTATGGTGAAGAGATAGGTGTATGTGGATTTTTGAGGATGCGATCTGTACTTAATATTCAGGTAGGATCCCTGGAGGACGACTCATTAGTTTTTTCCCCTTTTTCAGTTGTATTTGTATTTTTTAGTTTTACTCGTACATTCAGTTGGGATTATATTATAGCCCCTATTACATTCATCACTCCTTTTACTATAGCAGTTTACTTTACAGTTTCTTTATGTTTTGTTCTCAGACTGTTTGTTTTACAAGTTTAAAGGAAATGCCTTTCCATTTTAGGGAATATGCATTTCGGTGCTAGTTGTCAGCCACTAGCCTATAGAAGGTGGGATTGGTGTAGTCACAACATGGACCCTAAGGGACGGGTCATGACAATATTTATCATTTTGAAGGTGAATATGACCATTGGTGGTGAATGGTCACAAGTTTCAAGGATAGTGAGGAGATTGATGACTTGTATTAAGATGAATTTAAGAGAATTTTCCTTGAGAAATATTTTCCAAATTTTTTCAATATAGGATGGAAAATAAATTAAATTAATTTAAAAAAAATTCAGAATAGTTAATGGATGCGTATAGATAAATATTGACCTGATTTCCAATGTATTCTCCAAATCTTATTAACAACTTAGATAGAAAAATAAATCATTTTTAATCATTATTAAAGACATGATATTGAAAGGATTTGTCAATCCCTAAATTCAAAATTTATGAGAAACTTTTTTAATGTGCTGAGAGGGTGGAAATTGATTTTTTGGTGATCACATGTACTTAAATAATAAGAAGAGGAAATTTATTAGATGAAAATTAATGGGTAAAAATCAATCAAATAAATATGAAGGTAATAAATTCTAGTTTCTTTTTTTTTGAAAATTGTGGTTAAAATAACCCTATGTAATGCCTTAAAAAATATAGGAAGTGTTTCTGATGTGGTATATTTAGTGATATGGCCTAATATTGCAGAAAAAAAATTTAGGCTTAGTATGTTTAATTCTAGTAATAAATCTGCAATTTTTTTAAAATGTGGTGAGATAGGGAATTTTACATATACATTCCCAAATAATGATTTGAATGATAGAAATTAGCCAAATTAAATGTCAGAAGGTGTAGTGAAATCTTTTGTGACCACATCAGAAGATGTTGGGCTATTTAATGAAGTAGTATTGGGTACTTTGTTTGTTTACTATGATTTTTCTGATGTATTTTTTATAGAAGATCTACATATTTCTTAATTTTTGAGAAATTATATAGTAAATTGGATATTTCAACTTGAGAAATGAAATCATAAATTATGGTAAAACTTCCTGGAAAAATATTAATTAAAAGTAGTATTATAAGAATATTCATGTAGTCTTCTATAAAAATACAATACCAAGAAACCTTTTTGATTTTTCATTTATATAGTTTGAGGTTATTCTAGGTACGGAATGGCCTTATTTTTATCATGCTATGATTTATTGAGAGGTAAGGAATTTTTTTCATAAATTGTTTCATTATTTATACTAGAATGAACCGTTACTATAGATAACATATCAGGATGCTAAGAAACTATTAAATGATGGAAGTGAAAGTTTTATTACAAATATTTTTGAAAAAAGTAAACTATTCAGATTAATGAAGTTCATTGGTAAATAAAAACCTGAATTTTTTGTTATGAGAATCATTGTTCTATATATTATTTATAAGTGAATATACTATTTAATTTGTTCTAGATGTTACATAAATCATAAAACCCCTTATAGAATAGATCATTTGCAACTTGTTGAATAAACAAATTGTATTAGTTTCTTAATAAAAGCTTCATCTTTCCAAGTACACAACCTTATAGTCATATTATTATGATAGTTACAATGAAATATGGTTCCATGAAACTTTTCATTTTTAAAGGGCATTGAATAACATCACTATTATGAATATGTATCCATTTCATCATATCAATGTCTTGTTTTACGATCTCTTAGGATATCAGTATTTTTCTAATATTAACCTACAATATGGTTACCATAAACTTAAGGTGAAGGATTATAAACAACTTCAAGAAGCATTCTATAATAGATATAAGAATTATGGACTTCTTTTTATTCCCTTTGGATAGGAAAATTATCCTACTATAATTATGGATCTTTTGAATAGAATCTTCTGTGAATATTTGTATAAGGTTATTTCTGATTTTACTGATGATATTTACATGTTTTCAATGATTTATGAATATCATGAATTTTTTCTATTTTCCTAAAAAATCTAAATAAAAATAAATTATTTGGGAAATTTAGGATATGTGATTTTTGTTCGTAATATTTTTATCTTGATGAGAACATTGTAAATAAAGATTTAATAATAGTTTAGCCAGCCAAAACATAATTTGTTGATGAATGAAAAAGGCCAAAAAATTTTATTGAGATTCATAGTTTTCTAATAGTATCATACTATTACCAATTTTTTTTTAAAAACCACTGATGGTTATCTATCCCCTAAACTAGGTTAACACAAAATTGATTTAATGTTATTTGGATATAAGACTATGATGTTGGTTTCTAATAACCGAAAATAATTTATTTGAAGTCTCTAGTTTTTGAACTACCATCCAAAAATGTTTATTTTTTCATCTATAGTTATTATTAATTGATGTGACTTTAGTGTGTTTTTACATAGAATTATAATGTAATTTCTTATTCTTTAGGACAACTGAAACCTCACGAGTTCAATTATCCCACATACGATTTGAAATTATCTACTTTGGGTTTTTTATTTTAAAATTTTGATCCATCATTAATATGAAGACAAATGTGAAATAAATACTGAGCAATTTTTTTTAATTATATATTTACTGATAATGAATTTAACATGAGTAAGAGAATATGGAATTAAAAAATAATGTATTTTGATATCATGATCAATTACCATCAAGTAAAAGAAGGAAAAGTGGTGGATGCCTTAAGTCGAAAAAATGGTACATTAACCATGTTTCATTTAAAACATGACCACATGGTTAATGGTTTGATGAATTTTGTTTTTGATGTTGATGGTATATAGAATCACACTATTTTGATTCAAGAATCAGTGAAGTTGACAATCTCAGATATAAATAAGGAAGAATAGAAGAAATATCACGAGTTTCATAAAAATGTATAATTGGTTAAAATTTTTAGGTTTCTAGAATTTGATGTTGATAAAAATTATGTTTTAGGATTTGTGAGGAAATTATGTGTGCCTTGTAATTCCTATATGAAGAAAAAAATAATGTGAATCTTATAGTAATTTTTTTCTAATCATCCAAGAAGCACTAATATGTAGAGAGACTATTAGGGGAATTAATAGAATGATGGAATTTAAAAAGATATTTTTTATTTTACCATGATATTTTTTACTTGTCAATAGTTTAATGAATAGAGAAAACTACCAAATGGTATTCTTCAACCCTTTCCAATTCCAGACTGAAAATGGTAAAATATATCCATGGAATTTTTTATGGTACTAATAGATACTTCTCAATATAACTATATGATTTGGGATATTTTTGATCAACTAAATAAATATTCACTTTTTTTTCTCATTCAAGATATTATGTTTCTGTATTAAATTTCCAAATTCTATTTTAAATATATTGTAATGTTACATGGTGTTAATATCTCTATTTTATCTGACCCTAATCCCAAGTTCACATGAAATATTTTGAAGGGGATTCACAATTCAATAGAAAAAATTAAGTTTCTGTATATCATTTCTTCTAGGATACGATGGATAGTCATTAAGAACTATTTTGACATTGAAGGAGTTTCTTTGTGATTTTTCAATGTTATAAAATGGTATTTGGGATCACTATCTTTCTTTAGTCGTTTTTTCTTATTATAAATATTTTTATTCAAGTAAACAAATGGATCATTTTGAGGAATTATATGGAACTTTTTATTAAACTAAAACATTTTTTGATTTACTCAGGGAATGGAAGTTGAGGGGACCAGAATTAGTAGAGGATGTGTCTCAGAATGTGACGATGATCCATAAACACATCAAGGATTCATGGAGTATGAGGAAATGTAATATAGGTATCAAGAGGAATGACTTTTAGTTCTCGATAGGTGATTATGTTTTATTTAAAATAACTACGTTGAAATGTATTATATTTTTTTTAATGAAGTTAATATATGTCCATGATTCATTTTACCTTTTGAAATCCTGGTGAATGTTTGACCAATTGCCTACTGGTTAGCCCTTCCACTCAATTTATCTAAAGAACCCAAGGCTTTTCATGTATCATTGTTATGAAAGTATATTCCATATTCATCTCATGTATTGAGACTATAATTATTTTATCTCCAAGAGAGTATTTCTTTAAAAGAAAAATCTATTAATATTCATGGTCATATATATAATGTATTGCGAAATATGTTGGTTCACCATGTTATTGTTTTGTAGAGAAACCACATGGTTTAAGAAGCAACATGGGAATCTGAAAATTAAATGAGGGAGTGATATTATAATTTTATTAATAAGTGAATAAAAATGGGTAGGATTAATTTATTATAATTAAGGGAGAATTTGACAACCTAGGTTACTATATAATAATTTATTTTCATTGTAGAATTAAATAGTAAAATTCTTTAAAATGTATAATAAAAAATGGGACTTTACCTAAATTAAGCAATCTATAAAAATATAATAGTGACCTCATAAATGAAACTATATATAAAATTTCATTATCCTATAATTGAAAATATGAAATATTTATATAATATAATATGTAAATAAATGTTGTGAAAATGAAAAATTGCTTGTTGGTATTTTTTGTTACAATTTATTTTTTCTTTTGACAATTTTTTATTTAATAAAATGAATTAAAATAAAATTTATCATCATATAATGGATTCAAAAATTAATATTTTTTATTCTTATGAATATAAATAAATTTTATGAGACCTTAATTAATTTCTCAAAATTTCATAAAAGTAGTTATAATTTCAAAATTGGTATTTTTGAATAACTGATGATTTTAATTAAAAATTAAATTTATCATAGCAATAAAATTATTTTCACAATATTGAGTTCATTATTTAATTATAAATTTCAAAAAATGGTTTGGGTAAAATTTCAGAATTCTACTAAAATAGTTGATTTTTTTTGAATAGTGAAATATTGTAATTTATGGTATTTAATAAATTAATGAATTATAATTTTGTAGATTAGGTATAGATTATTTACACCCAATATATCAATCTCTACAACACTATTTTAATATATTTATTCATAATTATCAATATATTCATAGTATTGAGCGAATATAATGACGTAATGAATACAATAATGATAAAACACCCCTATACTATACTTTAAATACCACCCCTTGCCACATATTCTCCATTCAATTAAAATACTTGTATGTTGTTTAATTTCAACCTAATACCCTTCAAAAGCCATTAGGCCATGTCTAAGTTCTATTACTATTACCAAAAGTCCAAAACCGTGTTCTGTAAGGAGGTTCTCAAGAAGAAGAATTCAAGAGGTAAAATCCTCTTTCATTTTCTCTTATTTTCTATACAATTTATTTTATTTTATTATTATATTTTATCTTCCCATAATCCAAGTAACATGATACTTAATTATGTTACATATAATTTAATTTAGTTGTGATAATGTAAAATAAATGATGAAACATATTCTCTTCTCTTATAATTCTAAAAAATTAAAACATTGTTCATGATGTGTCGATTTCTCATCTTTATGGATGATGTGTTTTCATTTTACACTATCACCATCAAGGATAGTAATAAATAAATTAATAAGGATAAATAATATTTTATTTTAAGTTATATAATTTTCATTATTCAATAAATAAAGATGATATAAAATTAAATTATATATGTTAATGATGGTTGTAAAACCACTAAAATAAATTAAATCATATTCCTTACTATTTTGTCTAATGAATAATACCCCTATGAGAAAAAATTATATATTTTATCATATAAAATTATATAAACATATAAATACCATTTCTTTCCACTTATGGAATTTTTTTCCATTCAAAAAGGAAATCTGTACTGAACCATGCATGAAAACCATGAATCAAATCCACTTGAAAATAATAAAAATAATAAATTACTTTTAAGAAATGGGTAGTAAGATGATATTAAAATTTCATATAAGTAATTATAAATATGATTATGGTTCTTTAATATATTAATTATTTAATTTCTATAATTATATATGATTTTTGGAAAATTTTAATGTAAGAAGAACCTAAAGTAAGGCACATTACATTAAAAATCCCATTTTATATGTAAATTCAAAAGGAATTTTTTATGATTGAAGTATTCATATTTCATGATTATATTCTGATTATTAAGATTTGTTTATAATGAATTGTGGGACCTATATATCTATTCAATTCATTGTGTATTTTTAAAATAGATTACTTACTGAATATCATATGTATTTTATACACCACATGAATGAACATTCCCTTTTCGAAAAAAATTATATTATCCCTTTAAAAAACACAATTTTCTAAGGGATATATAGAGAAGTATACTAATGTTTTATTACATACATATAAATATATAATTTATAAGAGTTACATTTAAAATATTTTCAAGTAATCATTTTTATTTACTAGATAAGTTCCCTAGGTTTCATTTTATATTTACTTTTGTAAAATAATAACATTTCCATAGAATCATATGTATGCTTCATAAATATATCACCAATAAGTCGGGTAATTTATTTAATGAATGAGGGGATATATAAATTATTATTTCTATATTGATGATTATTTTTTAAAATATATTTTAATGTATTTGATTTTATGGTTTGGTGGAATAAATATACACACTTAATTGTCTTATTTTAATCAATTTTATTTTTCTCAAAATATGAAATAATAATTGTTTATTCTCTTTTAGTAGAGGTAAAAAACTTATAGGTTCTTCCTATCATATTATTCTTATGTTTTTTTAGCCATTATGATGATGTACTCTATGCCATATATAATTTTAATCATTCTTACTGAGATAACATTAGCTACATTGATATGTTATATAAAGCATATTTATTTCGGTTTTAATTTTTTGGAAATAGTCCTATCACTCTTCAAGAACAGTATGAAACAAAAAATTTCTCTCTAAGTTAAAAACAAATTATTACATTGTTGAGTTATAGATAGTAATTTAATTTTCATTACATTTATAAATAATTGTTTTTTGGGATATAGCATTCAATTTTTCATCATATTTGTGCCACTTCCATGGATTTGTAGGGAACTCTCATTTATGAATATAAAATATATTTCAATATCTTTAGTAATGATTTTTATGATTTTAATAACATATATAATATGTGAAGAGAATTAACTATTTTTTATTAGTGTTTTCTCATTGAAATTAACATTCAAGGTCACTTTAACAATATGAATATATTCATCTGCCTTTTTTTCATTCAACATTTTTCATCTGGTGTATAGAGAATGCCGAGAAAGACTTGTAACTCACTATCTTTTATAGTGAATAGTTTGATCACATCTTCGATAGGATTATTCTGGGAAGTCATAAACAACATAATTGAAAAAAATAAAAACATATTTTTCAATTCTCCATGAGATGCTTCTCTAATCATATGATTGAAATTTTTATCATCTAAATACTCCCTCATAACCCTCCAAAATAATTTCACACTAATAAGAATTATGTGACTCTTAGAGGTAGTCCCAAAAGTATAAAAATGACCCATATTGATAATATATAGCTCCCATGTCACTATATTTAATGTTATAATGTTTCAACATTAAATGATTATAAGTTGATATAGTTTTATAAGAATAATAATATCATGATCATTTATACTCACTATATGATTTTATTCTATCACTATATTCTATGATCATATTTCTAATAAATCAATTTTCTATAATGCATTTTTCATTTGGAACAACCTTATATACAATCTCAATTTAATCATCAATGAAAATAACTATTCATTATCATATTTTCTGTTATAATCTGATCCCAAACCATCACTCCTTTATTGAAACACTCACAACAATACCTAGTTTAAAAATGAATAGTTTGTAACATGGTTTATTATATTATATAGATATATAAAAACATTATTTTGAATAACTCTGTCATATCTGTAACTTAAAATGAACTAGTACTCGCCCGTGCTATTACACGACATATTCGATTACTGGTTTTTTAATTAATAAGAGAACAATATTTATAAAATTTCAAAAGAAATAATAATGTTGAATAAAAAGTGAATAAATTAGGGAATAAAGAAATAACACATACAGTAAAAAATAGAACTATTAATGGTAGTCTATTTATTTATCTATGTAATATGTATTTTACATAGTAAATCCATTTTTTTAAGAAGATACTTTCTAGATAAGTGGAAACCACACACAAACCTCTACATCACCCACACAATTTATTTGTTTTCAATGAATAAACATCATGAGAATAAATGGTTAAAAACAATGTTGATATATATACATCCCAAAGAGAAATCAGAATAGAACTGTAGCCCACAAAAAAAGGGAGACCAACTAGAAAATCCAATAGCGCATCACATGGGAGACCAAATCCACCACGTTTGATTTCCTATGACGCCGCAATGTTGCATTCAGTGAAAAAATACATCCTCTAACAGAACATGATAACTCCATTGAAGTGGAAGTTTGTTATTGAGAATAATAATGTAAGGTAGTTGAGGTAATATATAATCCTATAATGTGGGTGATCAATTAATCATTTTATATACCATGAAGACAAGAACATGAACTAAAATTAAAAATAATAATACACATACATCTAGATAGAAATATTACTCTTTGTAGTCTAATCTTTATAAAACTTTCTTTATTGTTTGAAAGTGTGTGTTCCATCTCTACAATCATATGATAAGATATTCAATAATAATAATTTTCACAGTTTAGATGCTAATATTTAAAAATAACAGTTAAAAATAGAATATTTTAAAGTAGAACCTATTATTAGAGGGATACTGAAATTAAATAAGGATTGTATTAGTGATATAAAAATGAAATTAACATATATCAGTAAAAGTGTTTTCCTAGAAAAATAGAAATTAAGAAACAATTGTGACGAAACTACATGTTGGTATAATATAAATTAGGTGAAAAATATGCACTACAGAACTATTACAGTAAAAACATATGTTTTCCACATCATATTTCTCTTATCATGAAACATGTTTTTATAAAACAACAAACAATTAAAATGAATCAATTTCCAAAAGTCTAACAGACCACAAAATTCATTATTAATGATAATATCTAGAGGCCATGAGTAAAAATTCCCTGAACATGACACTTCAATGATGTGGTCACTATTTTAGTACCTAATGCAAATTCTAGATCATGAAACTGATGTAGAGTATTTAGCTGTTCGGTTAAGGGGGAACACTGACATTGTTCAGAACTCACTACCTCTATGCTAGAACATCTATGCATAATCAAAATCATACAAAAAATCCAAAATTATATCCATCAGCTGCATAACATCATTGAAAAAAGGAAAAAGTGTCGGATATGTGCATTAAGAATGTTGAAAATGTTACCATGAAAAACATTATTTTAATTCATCATTAAAAATAAATCGACATACCTACAATATATGAAATTTAATTTGGATTCCACACCATATTTCCAAACCATCACCTAGTGGCTACCTTCTACCGATGGTAGGCTAGTAAAATGGCTGACCCATAGGTGTTTCATTACCTACAAAATCATCCAAAATATAGATTTATTTTTACCTGGATTTTTATTTCTGAGCCATAGTTGTAGAATGATAGGTAATGATACAGTGGTTTCATCACCTAGAAAATCATCCAACATGTTTACCTATAGATACATTAATGTTTAAAAATAAGAATACATACTAATTAAGATTACCTTGTCCATATTATGTAGTCAAACCTCATATACTATAGGGATTCATTCAGTACATACTAATACCGCATATCAAACTATCTATATCAACTTCCAATGGTGATCATAAAAATTATGGAAATAGTTTTCCATAAGAAATATGGAAACACTTATTAAGAAGAAATACATAATCAAAAATAATCTCCTCCCATTTTGAAACTCATGGTTTTTTAAGATTACCTTGGCTATATTAATGTAGTCAAAACTCATAGCCTATCAATTTTCATTCAGTACATACTAATGATGAATATCAATCTATCCATATCAACCTAAAATGGTGATCATAATCAATCTGGAAATACTTACGCATAAGAAACATGGAAATGGTTATGCATATGAAATGTGTAAAAATAGTATGTGTGAGAAATTGGGAAACAATTGATTAATTAGTCCATAAATATCTATGTACAACTAATATTGAAACAGTTGCATATAAAAAATATTGAAACACTATGTTTTCTACAATGTGTATAAAATTATGTAAATTTCATGTCCATCTGAATACAGGTGAACCTAAGTGATATATCCAAGTAATATAATGATATGGTAGCTAGAACTATATAGATAATTTAGTGGGGATGTTGGAGTATCCAAGACAAAATTTGATGTTATTAGGGATTTAAACAGAATGAATATATCCTAAAGAATCATCAATGCTAAAAAATAAATACTAAAAAGAGGGAATATTATGTTTTCATGCATGCATCTATAAGGGGTAAATAATCATGTACCTTCAATTTGTAACTATGTTCATTATACATATAAGATATCTTTTGAAAAAACTTTCCATGTTTCATTCCATAAAATTTGAGCAATAAATGACATCAACATATGAGAAAACAATGGGTGTAATGAATCTCATTTTTCAACTAATATGATCAACATGCGAAAATATAGGTCATCCTCTACCTATGATGGTTGGTATGATTGATAGATGGTTGAATATACATAGACCATGTATTCCACTAATATGTGAAACATCATTTCTCATTGAAAACAAAAAAATAGCAGTGTATCATGAGAAAAAAATGAATATAAATAAACCAATGCAGGTGGAGTGACCATCTATCACCAGGAAAGATCTGTTACAGATGCATGTTCTTGAGGTATCTACTTTAGTGGAAAATTGTAAATTCACATATCAATTCACCCCTACTCATTGGTTATCTCACATCAGGATAGTGATCCCAACATAACCCAACCAATGTGTGCATTCCATGGGTAGGTCGAGCAGAGGGTAATTTTGAGTGAGAATCGTACGAGCATCTTATGGAAATTTTTATCAAGGGTGAGTCTTACCATAATATATATGTCTTTAATAAAAAAACATTAACTATTAAAACTTTATCTTAGATGGATCAGGGAAAGAAACAAACCATTTACTAATGTAGAAACATCCCAACAAGCTCCTCTTACCGTTTTACTCTTACTTGTGGAAGTCCTCCTATTTCCTGCACACTTAATTAGTCAAACCAGACAATATCAATAATATTGTCTTATTTAAAAACATAAAATCATCTCTATCATAGATAATAAGTGAGTATGTAAGACAACAACATGTTGCTGAGTTTGGAAGACGTAATATAAAATGAACCAAACATGCAAAGAAGTAGTAACATTATATTTGGAATGATCCCTGTGAAACAAATGAAAAAGTGAATTTCTTAATTCATGGACTACAGGAGACAGTAAAAAATATTTGATTCATATTGATTTACCACCATCTCAAGTTTTTGAATTTCATGGTAATAAATAATAAAGGTATTTTTATGATCGGCATAATTATTTCATTTGTAATTCTGTTTTCACAAATATTTGAGGTCTCTTTCATCACATATAAAATTATATTTATAACCATGCTTTATGCAGGGATCCACATACCATTGTTTTTAACATAGGTCCAAGTGTTAGAAGATCATGGTTATTCACATCAATTGTTTATTATCATGCATCATTGAATCATACAACGTTATTATGTGGGAATCCTAGGAAGAGTAGAGAGGATTTATGGGAGGGAAAATCGGAGGGAAATCACAAGCTGGAGCAGGTCTGGAGGGATAGAATGAAATGGGAAAGATGAAAAGGAGGGTTTTTGATGTACGAATCCTGATGTACTATGTTGGAAAGCTTTATAGAGTCTAAAATAAAACCAAGAGTATGAGAACGATGTGATCATTGTTCTACAGGAACCGTAGGTCGATCAGAGGGTAATTACGAGCGAGAACCGTAAGAGAATATTATGGAAATTGTGAGAAAGATCAAGTCTGATCATAACATATATATATCCATTAAAAAAATAGTAACCATTAAAAATTCATCTTAGATGGATCAGGGAATGAGACAAACAGTTTCTTAATATTGAAAGATCCCAACCAACTCCTCTAACCATTTTACTCTTACTCATATCAGTCTTCTAGTTTCCTGTACACTTAATCAGTCAAACTAGACCACATAAATAATATTGTTTCAGTTAAAAACATAAAATCTTATCTATCATATCTAATAAATAAATATGAAATAAAATATCATTTTTATGAATTGGAAATCCATAACATAAAATGAACCAAACCTACAAAGTATAAGTAACATTATATTTGGGATACTCCCTGTGAACCAAATGAAAAAGTGAATTTATTTATTCAAGAACAACAAGAGACACTAAAAATTAAAATATGGAGGCAATGTTGAAAACATATTTCACATATGGTTTTAAATTCTATGCATTCTTTCTTTCACCTTATATCTTTCATAGTCATATTTTTGGGAGCTCCAAGAAACCTGTTGATTAAAACACAATATTTGACCAACCAAACAACCATTAGAATGTTAGTTCAAGCTCTTAACAACTGAAAGTAATTGAGGTGAAGCAATATGACCTTTTACTATCATCAACAACTGGGATTGGTCCATGATTTCTCTTATAGAACAACTTTATCGGTGTAATAGTGGAAAGTAAGGCTGGCCGATGTGGTTCTATATTAAAAGGCTCTTGTAGCACAACAGAAGAAGAATATCCCCATGACATCACTCAAAATGGTGGTATTTAAAGAATAATATAGGAAAATTTCCATATATAATAAAGAGGTAATTTAATTAAAATTTCTCAAAAGAATCCAAAAATAAAACAGGAGTCAAAACTCAAATGATTCAATAGTTTCAGATAATGAATGTTGCCAAAATGGAAAGTTAATGTGAATTTCATATATAATACTAAAAAAATATGAGTACTATTATCAGAAAATACACAATTATAAGAGAACTAGAGGGAAACCAAGAGTAGGATCATGATTCATGCATTGTTCTGTGGGAACCTGTAGCAGGATCACGGTGCAGGGATGGTTTTTTGGGAAATATATGTTGAGAGGAGGAGCCAGAGGACAACACCGGTGCTGAAATCTAAGCTCCTGATGAAGGTTTTATGTGGATTGGAAGGATTTCCCAATTATCTATAGGAATAAAACTATAAGTATGATTCAACAGTAGTTTTCGTGAGGAGAAAAAGGAAGATGGAACATAGCCAAAGAATATTGAGGGGGGATTTCTAGGAGGAGTTACAAAGAGTGAGAACCTTACCTAAGGAAAATTAGTCCCTAAAATACGAGAGGATAAATAAATACCTATAACCCTAGGTGATGCCCACGTCAATATTTTACGGGAGCCCATGGATGAGAAGAACACAATCCTGATCACGATCGACATAAGGAAATGGGTGGAGGGTAGAGTAGAAACCGGTAGAAGGAGGACGTTGGAGACAGAGGACGTTAGAGATAGAGGACATCAGAGACGAATGTCGACCAACTGTGGATTGACTGTGAAAGTGATGACGATGGATGCGAGGGTTTCAGGGGAGTGAAGTTCATGATGGATGACAAAATCAGTGGGATCAGGAGAAAGATGTGGATAAATAAATTGGTACTATGCGGGAGAGGGGAGACATGAATGATAGGTGAAAATGAACGTAAGGAAAAATTGTCGTGGAATAATAGGAGTGTGACACGTGTCAGTTGGAAATACCTAATATTATTATATTTAGTAGATTTCAGAAGAATTAGATGATTCATCCACATAAAAACCTATGGCAAAGATCGAATATGGAGAATCTCACTCAATAATTTGATGTAGTGGAAATACCTACATAAGATGACATAGTAGATAGTTGAGGATCCAGACAGCTCATATGTCGTATCTAGGAATGGATTCCTCGATCGAACTCCCAAGAGTTCCAAAAATGTACAATAAGTAGTCTAGAAAATATCTATGAATGACTAATAGGGAAACACTTCAATAAGCAGTCCAGAAATATTTACGAATGACTAATATGGAAACACTTACATATAAATAATCTTGAAACGTTAATGTTTCAACTACCTGTATATAATTAGGAAATTTTCAATGCCATATAAATGTAGGGTCACCATGATTCTATCTCCAAGAACTACACATTCATGGTATATCGAACCATATAGAGAACTCAATGGGGAGGGAGCGTAACAATGTCATTTAAACACAAACTGAAAAGAGAAAAAATAGTCAGATTATTTGAAGGGAAAACATAATCTTGAAAATTAGACGAACTCTACGTCAATATATGAAACACCCTAAACACCCTATAGAAATATATATGAATGAATAATAGGGAAACACATACATATAAATGATGTTGAAACATTAATTTTTCAACTACCTATATGTAATTATGTAAATTTCAGTTCCATATTAATAGTACCATATTAATGCAGGGGCACCAAGATGCTACTTCCAAGCACTACAATTTCATGGTATGTAGAACCATATAGAGAAGTGAGTGTGAATGGAGCTGTAACCAAGTAAGTTAAACACAAACAGATTTCATGGAGCCATCCATCAGTTTTTATCGCTGCATTTATTCCTCTTTAATGGGAAGGGATTAAAAGAATAGATAAATTTTAAATAATAATAATTGAAGTCATTCTTACATTAAGTCCATGTTTATTAAAATTATATTGTTTAATGGGATTCAGAAACCTACATGATCAAAATTATAATAGTTATTAATAGATGCACTTCAAGCAATGAGAATCACAAACACAAATATATTGTTAACTGAACAATTTATTCCTATGCCTATCATAATCTTAGAAAAGTAATATGAAAATATAAAATACCATTCTGGACCTACCACTATTTTTATCCACAACTATAGAAACTATCTAGTCCTCTGTATGAATAAAAGTAATTACACTATAATTAAAATTTTCATCACCAGGGTTGTTGATATCACCCTTGCAAGATTCCATCCAATGTTTCTCAGCCACTGGGAATATCCTGAAACTGGTTTAGCAAATTAAAAACCAGCTTCCTAGGGAAAATTTCTTTCTAACGTTAAATAGAACTCAAAATTAATATTCATTAGATCATGAAGCAAAAACAAATATGTATGAAAACAAATAGTTAAAAAAAATGAAAGATAACAAACCAAAGAAATGAATCTTTAGAAAAAGGTTAATATTATTAAAAATTTCAGAATAATCAGATGAGTCATCCACATAAAAAACCAAGGCAAAGATCAACTATGGGGAATCTCACTCAATTATTTGATAATACCTACATAATACAATAGAGTAGATAGTTAAGGATCCAGACAACTCAGATGCTGCATCCAAGAAAGGATTCCCCGAACTAACTCCAAAGTGTTCTAGAGATGTACAATAAGTAGTCCAGAAAATATCTATGAATGAATAATAGGGAAACACTTCAATAAGCAGTCCATAAATATCTATGAATGACTAATACATAAACAATTAGATATAAATAATCTTGAAATAATAATGTTTCAACTACTTGTATGTAATTATGTAATTTCCTATTCCATCTAAATGTAGGGTCACCAAGATATTATCTCCAAGCACTACACATTCATGGTACGCCGAACCATATAGAGAACTCAACGAGGATGTAGCATAACAATGTCAGTTAAACAAAAACATAAAAGAGAAAAAATGGTCAGATTATTTGAAGGGAAAACATAATCTTGAAAATTATATGAACTCTACATCTACATATGAAACACCCTAAACACCCTATAGAAATAAATATGAATGACTAATAGGGAAACACGTACATATAAATGATGTTGAAACATTAATGTTTCAACTACCTGTATGTAATTATGTAAATTTCAGTTCCATATTAATAGTGCCATCTTAATGTAGGGGCACCAAGATTCTATTTCCAAGCACTACAATTCCATGGTATGTCAAACCATATAGAGAAGTGAGTGAGAACAGAGCTGTAAACAAGTCAATTAAACACAAATAAAAAAGGGAAAAAAGGTAGGATTATTTGAAGGTCAAATAGGATCTTGAAAATAATACAAACTCTATATTCACATAATTTACAACCAAAACACCATATAGAACATGTATTAGAAAGTGGGAAAGCAACTAAAGAGTGGGTGAATCATACCTTTGGAAAATAAGAGATCCATGGAATCCAATACTTTCAAACCAGTTGCAAGTAACGCTATTCGATCATGATACAAAACAAAAGTTAAGCTCCATTAATACACGAGTTTAAAACATTTCAATGAACTTTGGGTTACATAGTAAAAAAACACTAAATAGATAACGAAATGAAAAATGTATAATTCCATACTCACCTTCTATTTTAGATAGGATGGGTATTAAGATCCATTTCATATATTGATTCCACCAAGATTGAAAGTCCCATCATCAAATGAGAGAAACATAAAGTGATAATAGGGTTAACAGTATTTGTGCTTAGTAAAATTAAAACTCATAAAAAATCTACTTAAGAAGGGTCCTACTATCTATATTTATATCCACTCCTACAGATTTTTAAGGGAGACACATTTCTATTTAACAAACTTACAAATATTCAAATCTGAAGGCAGTGAATTGTTAAAGGGAAATAGAATCTTACACCAAAATGTTTTGTTTAATCTATTTTATGCTCAAAATGCTAAAAAATGGAGAAAAGTTTTCTAAATAAACAAAATATAATTAAACACATGAAATTTTTTTTGATAAAAAAATCTTTTCCAAAAGGATTTAGTTTAAATGAATTAATTTGTATCAACCCACAAAATATAGACCAAACATGATGGTGTGTGTTGATGGTCAGTCACAATTATCCAGTGCTGCTCATGAAAAATACATCATTTCACATTACAGCTGTATCTACTCAACAATAAGACCTTTTTACCTAACACATTTATGTATAATATATAGTAACGTTAAAATGGAGGCAACCTATTTCATAGAAGTCATGTAGTTTGAGATATAGTATGGAATATGATCTCTTTTTTTCCTCCCTCCAATCATTCTCAACTAAAATGAATATGCTTCATATAATCCATCAATTCAAATTAAAATGGAAGAGCCAAAAAAAATTATTTAGGTCATACAAGTTAGAATACATAAAAAACAATTAAAAATGTAAGGTAGTTAGGGGAATTTTGTCTCTATACTATGTTTGAAAACACATTGAAAACAATATATATTATGAGCATGAACTATTAGAATGCATATAAAGCTGGAAAAACATATGTAGTAGAAACGTATCATATGATCAATGATCAAACTAACAGTGAATACAATATTTAGATAGTGAATAGAAACACATAGATGTTTCGGGGTGAGAAACATGTCATTTGAAACTCAATTGAGAAGAAATAAGAATCTTTAAATGTGGATTGAAATCAAGAGTTTCAGGGAATTAGGGAACTGGATTCAGTGAATTTAGATGGTACCTGAGTGGAATAATTCAAGGAAGTAGGATAAGATCCTCCAACTTTATGATGTCTATAATCTACACCAAGAAGCTCTCTTGCTCTAAGAACCCTGTACGGGGCTCCAGTGCCTCCGACTCAGGCCATGAAACCTCACCCTCGGGTGATGTAAGGTTCATGAGCCTTCCCAATTCTCCGGATATTCGACAACTACCAGTCGAGCTATCACTGAAGGCTTGCAAGAAGTCGAGAAAGTATGTATCTGATGAAGAAGATGATGTTTTCACCTGGGTTTCCCACAAGGAGAGCTTGCTGAGCCGCATATCTATGATGGAGTCACTCATATCCTCAGAGAGGAAGGATGGATTTCTGACGGTGGAGCCAATGAAGGCGCGGCTGCTTCTGGTCAGTCTCGAAGATAGTGGAGCATACAATGCGCATGGAGCGACCAGCTGGCCTCAGATCTTTGGATCTCAGAATCGACGGTGGGGTGTAGAGAGTGTGCCTGGAAGCCAGGTCGACGATTCCTGGAGGATGAACCCTAGTAGAAGATAGACAGATTTGCATGGAAGAAATGTGTGGTGTATTTTGGGTACTGTAATATGATGAGAGGGGAAACACTTGAAGAAACCCTACGAGCAGTGGAAGAGGGGTGACGAGAGTGGTAACCATAAAAGCGTCACTGGAGGGGAAACATGAGCGGGAACCATTGAAGTAATGATAGAGGTGAAACATGATTTATATAGAAAATCTAGAGAGGGAAGTAGTAACAGTAGCAGAGGATGAGCGGGAACCCTAGGAGAAGTGGAATAGGTGAAAAGTGAGCAGGAACTATAGGAGAAGTAGGAATTGTTGGAGCAGGACACCTTGATTCAGAATCGTAGAAGCACCAGAAATCTAGAGTGGAGGTAAAACATGAGCGGGATTAGGAGGAGGTGAAGGCATCGAACGGTGAGGAAGGAAGAAGGGGTGAGGGAAATCACAAGCGAGGGTAGAAGGTGAAGGCGGTGAAGCTAGAGAACGAGGAAACAATGAAAATCCTAGATTATGTAGAATAAAGGAGGTGAAGGCGGTGGATGGAGAGGAAGGGAAATTGGAGGATCATTAGAAATTTGAAACGGGGGAGAGGAATGTCACGATTGGGAGGCCGAGCAGGAGCGAGAGAATAGAAGAGAAATGGAGGTGAGGCGGGACGTAGAGGCATGGAGGACTGAATCGTATAGAAAAGATGTTGTGAAGGATGAATAAGATGACACGTGGCAATAGAGAAAACCTAAGATTAGTATATTTTGTAGATATGGTTAGAATTATTTTTTGATTTTCATAAATTCATGAATCATTTCTTAAATATTCAAATACTTATAATTTATATATTATTCATCTATATTTTCCATAGTGAACATTAATATTGCACAATCTATTGTACTTAGTAACATTTAATTTTGTTTTATTTTCTTTAACAACTATTTTATAATTAAAAATCAAAAATTTATTCAAAATAGAAATAGATTCTATTTTTATTAATGATTTGATCTTTAAAAAGATAGATGTTCTTAAGTTGTTACTTCTTTACTCGTCCTTTGAAAAAATTATCCAAAAAAATATCTGAAAATATTTATAAAATCTTGGATGATTGGGAGAAATTTTTTGTACTCCTCTTATATATTCATAGACCATTATACACTCCATGTTTATCATAAATTTAAACAATTAATAGTTAATTCAAATCATATAATGTAGTTTATGCGACCACTGGTTTCCTATAAGTCGGAAAATCCATTAAAATAAAATATTTAATATTAATTATAATGTTTTTATAATATGAAAATGATACAACATTGTTTATGGGTTTTTATAATTTACATTCATATTTTACAAAAAGTTAAAAAATAATTCTATGAAATATCAAGAGAAAGGAATGTGATTGATTTAATGGTAGATATAACTAATAAATAATATGATTATCTTTTAAAATGGATAATTATAATTCTAACATAGGATTAGTGAGTGTTTTTTTAATCACAAAATCATCACTTTAGGATTAATGAAATTTTAATGTTAATTATTTTATAATAAATTTCATTTATTATTATTTATTATATTTATGAAGAATAATAAAAAAATAACCATATTATTTAACAATTATTGAAAAAAAACTTCATAAACAACACTACTAAAATAAATTTTCATTGTGAAAATTTTTAATGGATATCCCTATTCCCCATAAACATACTAGTAATAATTCAATACTTACTAAATGTGAAATCATGTACATAATTAACATATTCAATGAAATAGAGGGATGGTTATTTAAAAACCCCTATAAAATTAGTTAATATACTAATATATGGTCCCAATGTTTTTGAATAATCAATCAATTAATATACTCAGCATGTGATGAAAAAATAATGAAGATAATATATACAAATCATAAATACTCTTATAATATTTGGGATCTCCCCTACATAAAAAACCATAGTAAATAATATTTCCCGATATGTGAAGAATTTTATCAACTATATATTAACATAGTAATTAAATTATTAATATAATTTATTATCTAAAAATTTATCCCTCGAAGAGAAACAACCATTCAATTTATTTCTTCCAAAAATAATTATTCAAATCTCCCATATTCAGTTGATCTATCCATAAATAAATCATTTCTCTTGGATTCATTAATCATCGAAATGGAACATTCCCGAATTTGAATTGTTCATTCCCTATATACCATTTAAATTCATTCTCATTATCACCTGAAAATTCCTCTCCCATTAGATTCATATCAATGTTTTCATATAGATAGGTATTTTTTTAATTTACTCAAAAAATTCATTAAAAAATATATTTTCTAGGTGTAGTTTAATTACCATATTTTGATAGTATGTATTCTCATTAAGGGGAGTTCTCAAAATAACCACGATTGATTAATTCCCCTTCAAAGAATAATTTATTTTTAGTAAAACCTGTTCTCTATGTTAATTCAACTTTTAGGGAATAACGACTCCCTGTAAATTTGTCTAAATGTTCAATAATATTTTGTTATATGACCCTGGATAATATAACTAACCATAATCATTGTTAGTTGGTTGAAAAATTAATGATAGTTTAACTATTAATCAATAGTATTTTATTATTTATTCATTTTGGAGTGTAGACCTGGATGGTATAAATGACCAAATCGATATAATAATGTATGAATCATGATTCACCAAAAACACATTATTTAATTTAAACAATGTCCAATCCTTATTTTTGGCATAAAAATAATAAATCCAATTATTTTTTATGGTAATTTTGACATTATTTATAAACACCACTAAAATTTGAATTAATTTCAATATATAAAAATTCTATTATTAACAAATATAATGGAATAAAAAAAATAATTTAAAAAGATTAAATTTAATAATTGGTATTTTTAAATTATTTTGTAATTACTTATATATAATTTTGATAATTTTAACATCAAGATTATACCCAAGATAAATTCTAAACCCATGTGATACAATGGGATCATACTTCAATATATTGTATGAAAATCATTCCATGTCTCATCAATTTCTTTTCTACTCAATTCATTTAAATCCCACAATTCTTTTCCAACCATGCTCACATATACATACATTTCTATAAATGTTAACCACCACCTCAAATAAATTTTAATCATTATTTTTCTGTCACCAAACTCATGAATGAGTCACTATATATATGATGTTTCTTTAATGTATCAATTACAGAGTTAATCACATTTGGTAATGTAAAAGGCTTGTAGGTGTATTCTTTGATTGAAGGATAATGTGCTACATTATAAGAAAGGAAATATGATGAGGTTTATTTATTTTATGAATTAACAAATTATTATTAATTAAAAAATAATAGTTATTATTTATTAGAACATAGTATATAGAATGAGTTATAGATAGAAATTTGACATTATATTTTTAGTTTTTTAGTCCTTTATAGTTTGGGATAAGGGATTTTGGTAATAGGTGGTACCATGGGGTCCATGAATTAACAATGAAGAAACTGATATTACTAAAAATATTTATAAATTAATGTGAGCCTTTAAAATTTATTTTTCAGTATAGTCTTTTCTCAAGAACATTCCTTTTTCTTTTGTTGAGTTCCATAGTATCCTTCAATTCCTAAAGTGTAAAATAATATTTCAACAAATGTTTTTTTGAATTTATGGAAAAAATATTTGAATTATTTAATTACTAAATATTCAATACAAATAAGTTTCATATATTATATAATATTAATACAAGACTATTAATCATTGGGTTTTTTTGTAAAATTTAATTGCATTATATAAGTGACAATAAAATTATACAAATATGTACACCAATGTAATTTTCTAGTTATTGTTGAAATTTGGTCACATGGAATTGTAGATTTTATGGAAAATTTATCTAGTTTTATCAAATCTATACTATCAGGTATTTTAGTCATATAATCCACTACCAGATTATATTTGCCAATTATTTCATGGATCTCAACATAAAGTTTAGGATGTAAAAACATGTAAATTTTCATTTTTGAATTAACTATAACATTGTTATGATATATAAACTAGCTCCATATATAGGAAACCTAGTTTTATCAGGTCATATTTAATATGATCTGAATTTTTCATGTTTTATTATCATTGATGAGAAGTCCTTTTTAGTGGTTGTTTCATTTTTATTGGAATAATCCAATGTAATTCAAGCATAATAAATCAAAAAAACATCCATATTTATTTTGTGACAGTTTAACTACCACAAAATAATTCCAATCAACAGTTAATAGATCAATGTGTGTCTCCTATAATGGTTATTTATTGGTTGATTGTTTTTTCTATGTATACTTTCATTTAAGAAATTCCATCAAAAAAATAATAAAAAAAACAAATTAATCATCCTTTTACAATATACTTAATAAAAGAATTTCAATGTTACTAAAATATTTCACAATAACTTTATAAAATCTATATATATGGGGAATGTGATTATGTTTTACTCACATATTTGATAGTGTAATGATTTGATTTCATCTAATTTATAATTATAATCTTATATTATATTCCTTAAAAGAAAATTTCAAAATTATAAATTTTTTTAAACCATAGAATAACTTTTCTCAAAATTCAACATGAATTTTTTTTGATGAATGTTCTAAATGACTGTTTTAGATATGAAAAACACTAATCAAAATAAGCACCAAGAACAAAGGAATCACCTTTCAAACATCCTAGAACTCAAAAATAAATTAAAAAATTATAATCTCCTCATAAGAATTAAATTTCCAATGAAAACTAAACATACCAAATTTAATCCTTCTATAAGAAAATATTCCATAAGGATAAAAATGTTTGGTTTTCATATTAAATTTGATTATTATTGGAAGCTAGATGTTATTTAAGAACACAGGATGGAAAAAACAGCATGGTTTTATAATTAAAATTTCACATACTTGGTTAATAATGTGTAGAGAATTTTTATTTTCTTATTACTTATTTAAATATTAAATAATTGATACATAAACTATAATATTTTTAGAGTCTAAATAGGTCTAATGAGTTTTAATCATTGTTTTTTTAAAAAAATTACTATTTATTTTTCACTAGGTTTATTACACTAACTCACTATAAAACTTATATAATGTGGATTATTTTTTATCGGTATATATTTTCATCCTTTTGTTTTACACATAAAATCATTTTGGATTCTTCCACAATTCTATTTCCTTATAGTTTTTGAAAAAAGTTTTAATAAAATTATATGTTTTATATGTTACAACATTTTCATTGAGTATCTTCTACACTAAATTAAATAACCCTATAATTTTCCACATAATTTTTTTATTAATTAATATTATTATATAATATTATATTTTTTAAAATGATTAATGGATCATTTTTATCTTCCATTTGATAATCATATTTATGATCCCTATCAAAGGATTATGAAATAATGTGAGTAGTTCAATATGAGATACCTAATGTTTTGGATAAAATAATGATGCAACATGTAATTTTAATATTGAAATTGATTAATCATTAGTATTTTCATGTGAAAAATAATAATAAAATTCATCATATAAATTTCAAATTACATTATTCTCGTACTTTTTTAGAAACATTTGTACTCAATGTTCTTATATCCAAATTCATTTATATTCTATAAAAACATACCCATCACAGTTTAGTTTCTAACAGTAATATTTTTTATCAAAGCATTATCAACATGTCATTAGTGTCCCTAAATATGTGTGTGTATAAATATTTAAAGATTTGTTGTGGACGTATTAGGGAAACTAATATTTTATATGTTTCATTATCTTCATTCAATTATATTTTCAAAATAACTTCAAAAATATTTTTATGATAATTATTATTTTCAAGAGGGTACATCCCAATTTAATTGATTTATGGGATTATTTTATTTTCTCCTCCATGTTAATAATATATATCTATAAATATTAATTTATTCACTTTAACTATGATATCTCAGGATGGTAGTGGATATATTATGTTTTAATACAAACCTCATTAAATTTAATTCAAAATTCTAAAAATTGGTGTTTATAAAATGTGGAATTAAATTCAACAAATCACTAAGATCATACAAATAATCATAAATTATGTACATCTATATGGTACAAACAATGTTAATGTTCGACATATTTTGTTATTTAGATGTTTGTTTTAGTGTCAGGGGTGATACATTACTCTAAATACATACCCTATCTTCCAATTAATATATTCCATTCTTTATTAAAAACTATTCTAGAATAATTAGATATATTTTGATATATTTTTGGTCATTCATAAAGATGATTACTATTTAAAACTTTTAAAAAGTTCTATGGACCTCTCTTTATAGTTTATCTTCATAAATATAATTTATTTATAATATATGGGAGTAAAAAAGAGATGGGAATTTATATCATATCCTTGTATGTTTTCATAATTGTTTTGAATTTTTTTTACAATTATTATTTCCAGATTTTATTTCTTTATTTTCTTCTTTTTCATTAAAATTTTCCTTATATTTTTTCAGTGTGGGTTATTTAGTTTTCAATATATTATTGTTACATTCTTAAATTTCTTTTATGATTATAATATGTTCAATATTGTTACATGAAAACAATTGTACTTGTGTTTTCTATTAAATAATAATCAATATTACACATTTATGTTTTTCATTAATTTATTTAATTTCACTTTTATTTAATGTTTTTCTCTTTTTTTTACCAATGATTATTAATGGGGTTGAAAACATATTTATAGACTCTCATAAATTTTCCATTATTTATAAGGTGGAGCGTGGATTCCTAAACATAAATATTACATCATTTTAAATAAATAATTAATAAATATCACAACATTACATTCCCTATAAAAATAATGATTTAGTGTCCTTTAATATTTTATACATAATAAAATAGTTTCATAGAAGATTCTCAATATCTCCCTCTATGTTCTTATCATATATAAAACCTCATAGTCATACATAAATAAAATCCTTCTTCATAACCAGTTTTAAGTAAACATAAGAATTTATGACATATTATACTCTATTTTGGTAAACATGGGATTTCTAAATTGATAATCATATGGTACAATATATTGCGAATAATTATATTAGAACACGTTCTTATCAGTGGAAATTAATTCAAAAAAATTCATAGATCAAAATAATGTCATAAAGATTCATGTAACTTCACAACCCAGGAACCTCGTGATGATGTCCCGATCCAGTTCGCTATGTAACCGTAGGGTCTCATCCACATATGATAGAGGCATGTAACTATAAATGAGGGTATGGTAATTCATTAATGGGAAGACAATAACCTCATTTTAGTAGAGTAAAACACCTTCTAAAAAAAAAAAAAACAAACTCAGAAGCATATATAAGCATAACAATACTCATGTCACAAGATAATCAAATAGGAAATACAATACTCAACTAAAATGGAAAACTTGTTATGCTATGATAAGTGTACAAAGTCTATAATGAAGAATAATGTAAAGACACTACAACTCCACAAGTGAGTTCCAAACCCTGCTTTGTCACCTCATCCCAGCTCCATCCCAAATCATAAACCCATCATTTGGCATTTTCCTTTATCTTATCCTGTAATAACATAATCTATTCAGGTATCGATCAGGCAACCGGAGTATGGTGCTAGTATAACTCAGTAGGCCACCACCAATAGTGTATAAAACAATTCCAGTCAAAATATAGTCTATGTAGTTCCATAATAGATATGTACCATGAATAAATAACCAGTTATTACATTATCATTTATTCTTATCTAACTACATTAACTCTACGTTTTCCAAGGATACATGTAACCCAGTTATAGCTAAATATCACGTCGAATCCCAAAGTTTCACTTGGTAATACAATATAATAATACCTAATTCTTTTTGAAACTCTAAGATTATAAAGTTTCTAAGGTATCTCATTACCTTCTTTGACTCATGCTAGAGTTCAAATATTATCGTGTGAGGACATAAGTCAGAGTTCCTCTTTTTTCATTCTTTAATTTCACATCTATAAGAAATATTTCCAATGTTACTAATATCACAAATGTAAATAATATTACCATGTTACCATGCTCACTCCTCAATAAAATGATCAAAATCTCATTCTCTTACTCATAAGTATAATGACCATGTTCCGATTTATACTTCTCATTAGAATAACCATGTCCCCATTCTCTTACTCAGAAGTATGACGACCATTTTACAATTTTTACTTCTCAATTATGACTGGAAATATTCCTATTCATTCACACATAGTTAATTCATAATTAATTGTCCACATAAATCCCATTTCTAATAGAAAAAATAGTTAAATTAAATAAATCCATTATTGATCACAACAATTAACTAAACATTTCACCCATCAATAATTAATCAAATTAATTAATTAATCATTATCACAATTCATATAGCAATATTTAATTTTCCCCGAATTAAATATCCCATTATAAATCTCATGTCATCATAATTAATCTCACAATTAATCATCTAGATTATAACATCAAAGAACATAATTAATTAATAATTAATTATCTCAACTTAACCAATTCGATATCTCATAAGTAATACATGGATTAATTATCTAGATTACAATCCATAAATATTGTAATCAATTCCCCAAATTAGTTATCTCATAGGGCATCCCCTTTGTCTCATGATTAATTCATCAACTAATCATTTAATTCATCAATGGTTTGAAAAATCAATTGATCATCCTAATTAACCCAATTTAAGAAAACCAATTAATAAAGTATAATGAAAAATCTAAAATTTTTGATATACATATAAAATCCGTGTATATGGGATTTAAATTTTAGACCACCTACCTAAATTCAGTGATATGCATTCACTCAAATGAAATCCCCAAAATCTGAGAGGCAAAATGATGTAGATCTGAGTTCCGGAACAAAATCCTTAAGACAAGATCAAAGATATCATGATATTATCAATCTAGATATAGATAGACAATACATGATCTGTATCTCATTAATTATGATAATTTATAAATATTAAGACAACAAACTCCTCCAAAAGATCCGGGACAGTGAGAGGATATGCATTGGGATGAAATCCACTTACCAGGAGAAGAGAGGATTGTAATGACCCAAAGTTTCATTAATGGAAATCCATCTTTATCTAATTAAATGTCGATTTATGTAAAATGTTTATATAAAATGTCAACTTCTTTAGTTTTATGTTAATAATTGTGACCGTTACTTTTATAGTCATTAAACAGTGATTACATGATTAGTATAAATATAGGGCTTTAACAAACCCAATTTACTCAGAAAAAGGAAGCGATGGCCTCATCCAGTAGAATTGATCCATACGAAGCCCATTTGTCAGAGCTCGGAAAAGAGGTGGCATCTTTGGACTTCTCTCTTTACCAAGCCCAAGCTGAGCTTCATCATGTCAAGCTCGAACGGGACCGTCTACAGGAAAAGTGGAAGTTGATAGAGATTACCACTCGAGCGATGTTATCCGAGCCACCCCAAGAATCTGTCACCATCGCACACCTTACCCTTAGGTCTTATGCGGATGTTTTAAGGTGTTATGTAACAAATCTCCAGTACTATGTTGATGTACATTATTTTTGTATATAATAATGAGTATACTTTCTTGTCATTATTGATACATTGTAAATAGTTTTTAATGTACAAATAGTGTTTTTAGTTATTATTTAATTAAGAAATATATTTTATTAAATTAAGGGATTTTTGAATTAAATAATATTTTAATAAAATATTATTATTATTAATAATTTAATTTTATTATATATATAAATGATCATATAATTGTATAAATGCAATTATAATTTTTATTATGGTTTGAAAGCTATTTCTGTCAAAACCCGTGAATTTTCGATAAATGTCGGTTTTTATTTTAAAATTGAAAATTAAAATATTTAGAAAATTATTTAGATAAAATAAATTATATTTCTGGAATCAGGAAGTCGAAATTATCCAACGGTGAATTTTTCATAATTTTTTGAGATAGTCAAATTTTTGGGTAAAAATTAAATATCGTTTAAATATATAATGTGTTTTATGACATCATAATGACCCAATAGTGATGTAATAAAATACTATAAGATTTATGTTCGGCCAATATATGTTTTACCATTAAAATAATGTGATTTTGGATTTGTTTTACTTACTTTTGAAAGCATTAATGAACCGATCAAGACTTATTAAACATCTTGTCTTTTTAAATTATTTTCCATGGGAGTGTGACCCACCTCCACATAAGAAACCCCATTATTTTAATAATTTAGGACTTTGGCCTTATAAAATATTTATTTCCTCTTCCCTTTCCAAAAACCATGGGAAAAAACCATGGGAGGGTTTGTGGTTTGGATTAAATTAATATAAGGGGTCCCAAACCTAAATAATAAAGAATTCCCTCACCTTTCCTATATAAACCCACCCAAGATCCCACTTCCTCCTCACTCAAAGCCTTTAGAGTTCATCCAACCTCTTCCCTACTCTCTCTAGAATCCTCCCAAGGCGCCCCAAGCTCCCAAGAATCCTCTCTCAAGCCTCTCTCAAGCCTTTGGAAGCACACTTCCAAGTAAGGGTTTTTTCTTCCTTTCTCATTTTTGTCCAATTTTCTTTAAGTTGTTTTGCCCATTTAATTTCAATTATGAATGTTTAGGTATGGTTTCACACCTCCCTCATACTGACCTCTTTTTTTTAATGATGGTATACCCCTTTCTCTCTCATTAAATGCGTCCCATGTACACCTGTTACTATGCCGAAATTCCGAAAGGAACTTCTCTCTCCTCATTTACATTCAAGCAATACTTTTGTATCATGAATCTAAATTCCATTAAAATTGTTGGGACATGTATATATATGACCTCCTTACTGTCCATTACATGTAAATATGATGAGGAACCCCTTTCTGTCTCATTAACCGTTTTTATGAATTCTTATGTCACGTCGTTATGCTGTCGAAATCGCACTGATTTTCTAAGCCAATGCCATTGTGTAGTAAATTCCATGCCCATTTCTCCATCAAGGGTATTCACCTTCATGCACATTTACTTATTGATTATAAATTTTCATTTATGAATTCCACATTCCTTTATCATGGAATAAATGATTATTTTTTATGAATCCATGTTTTTATGATCCATGTGGCACACTTATGCATGAAATGAAATGTTTAAGAAGGGTGTGCCCTTATAGCGCTCCAATGCATTGGGTAAAGTATAGTATCATGATACGTAATGTGCAATGAGTGTTGAATCATGCTAATTCAAGTGAAATGAGGGTTTACTCATGCTTCATGTGCAATGATTATTTACTCATGCTTCATGTGCAACGAGCCTTGGCTCATGTTAATTCCATGTTAAGTGTTGTTGACAAATTTCCATGTTATGATTATCATGCTTATTCATGCCTTTATGTTCATGTTTCTATTGTGCTCTATTGATATGTCTATTGTCTAACATGTATTTTACTCCTCATGTATTCCATGTTTATTCCCTTTCTGGGCTTTATAGCTCACCTCTTTTCTTATGCATGTCCTCAGGTTATCCCATGCAATGCTAAGAACGAGGGAATGTAGTGGTCATGTAAAGAAAGTTTTCAATAAAGATGTTGTATTTCATGTTTTAAGTTTTTATGTAATGATCCTAAGCCCCAAAGACACTAAACCTCTCTATCCTATTTATTGTATCAAGTGAAGTTTTATGTAATAATTCATGTTTAAGTTGTAATAAAAAGAAGGGTTGTCATAGTTGGTATCAGAGGATAGGTTTAGTTATTTTTGGAATTACGATTAGAAAACCCTAGTAAAGCCTTAGAGACAAGACTAAGTATAATAAAAAAACATCCCTAAGTTTTGGTAAGTACTGAGTAAGTGGTTTATCACACAAATACATCCCTATCTGGATACGAGCAGGTAGAGGCGGATCTTGCACAGATGTATCCTAGGGGTAAAACCCGAAAACACCGCTTTGAGCTAGACTCGAATGGGAACTGGTGCACGAAAATGGTTCTTGCTGCACTCTTGGTTACGAAACTCCTGGGGGATATGTTTTGATACATTCACAAGCTTAGTATAAACCTTTACTAAGGGAATTAAAAAAATAATTCCCCTAAGAATATATGTTAGAAAGTAGATCATGAAAATACTAGGTTGAAGCCTATAGACTCATGAGTTAAGGAAATAAAATTTTTATTTATAAGTCATCAACTTTTGTCTTTGGATTACCCTTTATGTGTTACCCCCTAACTTTCCTTTTATTCCAGCCAATGGCCGGTAATAGGAGGACTCTGGCTAACAACTGATGTGAAGATCAGTGTGATGATTATACTAATGAGATACACAATATAATGGGAGCAGGAATCATTAAATTTGTCATGCTTATCTCTCAGCTAACTCAAGATTTTAATAGAAATACGGGTCAAGAGGAACATCCAAACGCCCCTAAGAAGGAACAAGTCACTATCGAGAGCTTCATGAGACAAAGGCCTCCTACTTTTAGTGGATCATCTGATCCCATGATCACTGAATAATGGATCAACTCAATTGAGAATATCTTCTCCATACTTCAATGTTCTGAACAAGAGAAGGTTCTTCTGGAAGCTTATTGTATGGAGGGTGAAGCTGATCAATGGTGGACGTTGATCAAAAATATGATGCCTGAGGAGGGGATCAAGGCGTTGGAATGGAAGGATTTTCGGAAGATGTTTTTCGATAAATATTTTCCGCACACCCTTCGTCTTAAGATGGAAAGGGAATTCCTTTACCTCAAGAAAAAAGAAGAATAATCTGTTGGAGCATACAAGGAAAACTTCCCAAGGATTGCACGATACACTTCCGGCTTCGTCGTTACCCCCGAATGAAAGGTTGACCACTTCTTTGGTGGGATGAAGCCTAGCCAGCGGAAATCATTAGCGATCCATGACTTCAACAACTATGAGGAAATTGTCCGATGTGCCCTCAAGGTTGAAATGGAGAACATAGAATCACATGGGTATCATGGAGAAAAGAAGCATAAGGTGGACTTCAATGCTGGCGGTCCGATGGATAAATCCAACGGTGCTAAGAAGATCCATCACCCCACTTTCCAAAAGTGCAGAAAGAAGCACCCTGAAAATTACCTCAAGGGGACGAGGAAATGATTTAGGTTTGGAAGAGAAGGGCACCTAGCTGTTAACTGTCGGCAAGAAAGACCCGCAGCTGTGATAGAGGAGAGGAACGCTCCGTTCGAACCTCAACGCGTTGTTCATTGCTACAAATGCAAAGAACTGGGGCATCTTTCAAATCAGTGCCCTAATACAAAGGTTTTCGGAGGCAACCAACAACCTCCAAGGAAGCAAGGAAGAGCTTTTTCCATCACTTATACCAAAGTGAACCCCAATAATGAAGTGGTGACATGTACTCTAGTTATTCATTCAAGAATATCAAACACACTTTTTGATTTAGGTTCTACGCATTATTTTATATCTCTAAAGTTTAGTAGAACAATCCCAGCACCACCACAAACCATGGAAGTAAAGATGTCGGTGAGTACGGAAAATGTGGCAATCAATACATCCCATGAATATAAGTCCTCCCCTATTATAATCTGCGGATTGAATTTCCCGGCGAACCTTGTCATACTCCCTCTAGTGGAATTTGATGCAATTCTTGGCATGGATTGGATTTCCTTATTTAGAGCCAACATAAATTGTCAGGAGAGGGAAATAACACTCCATATGGAGAATCGACCCCCAATTCTTTACAAGTGTAAGGAGGAAGATGAATCTCCTTTAACTACATCATCTCAAGAATGGATATTACTTCCCTATAAGCACGCATATCTGGCTCAGATGATTGAGTCCAAGGAAGAAACCATCCTTGAAGAAATTCCTATTGTGAGGGAATTCACTAAAGTGTTTCCCGAGGAACTGCATGGTCTTCCTCCTAGAAGAGACGTTGAATTCTCAATTGAACTTATACCAGTGGTGCTACCAATATCCAAGAGTCCATATAGAATAGCTGTCGTGGAACTTGAAGTGCTAAAGAAACAACTATAGGAGAATCTGGATAAAGGGTTTATATGCCCAAGTGCTTCACCATGGGGTGCACCAATCCTCTTCGTCAAGAAGAAGGATGGGTCAATGCAGCTTTGCATTGATTATCGTGAACTTAAAAAAATTACGATAAAGAACAAGTTTCCTCTTCCACAGATCGATGACCCGTTTGACCAGCTGTGTGGAGCGCAATACTTATCCAAGGTAGATTTGCGGTTGGGATATTACCAAGTAAGGCTAAATAAGGAAGATGTCCCCAAGACTACTTTTCGTACAAGATACAGGCACTATGAATTTATAGTAATGCCTTTCGGACTCACCAATGCTCCGAAAATCTTCATGGACCTGATGAATAGTGTCTTTAGAGATTACCTAGACAAATTTGTGGTAGTCTTTATAGATGATATTCTAATATACTCCAAAACCAAGGAGGATGATGAGGAGCATTTAAGAACTGTACTGGAGACTTTTCACAATGAGAAGCTCTATGCAAAGTACAAAAAGTGTGAGTTTTGGTTGAAGTAAGTCTCATTCTTGGGCCATATCATCACAAGTAATGAGATATCATTGGATCCCTCCAAAACAAATGCAATTGAGGGATAAACGAGGCCAACATTGGTAACAGATATCTGTAGCTTCTTGGGGTTAGCTGGATATTATCGACGATTTGTGCGAAATTTCTCACAATTGTCCAACCCTCTTACCAAGCTAACTCGAAAGGAAGTAAAGTTATCTTGGAGTGATGAATGTGAAGAAAGCTTCAAGGAGTTGAAAATGAGGCTTATCACTATGACCGTGCTCACTTTACCTACAAGTGGGGAAGTTTTTGTGGTATTCAGTGATGCTTCGAGGAAGGGATTAGGCTGTGTGATGATGCATAATGATAAAGTGATATCCTATGCCTTAAGGCATTTGAAAATCCATGAGAGAAACTATCCAACACATGATCTGGAGTTGGCAGTGGTGATATTTTCCTTGAAAATCTGGCGGGATTATCTCTATGGGGAGAAATTTGAGATATATACTGACCACAAGAGTCTTAAATATATATTCACATAGAAAGAGCTTAATATGCGCCAGAGAATATGGATAGAGCTCATCAAGGATTATGACTGTTCAATACATTACCACCCTGGGAAAGCGAACAAGGTGGAAGATGCCCTAAGTAGAAAGGACCCAGCGATTCTATCAATGATGAGAATTGAGAAGGATCCAATATTATTAGACTTGATGAAGATGGACATGAGAATTATAAAGAAGGGAACATCATCAATAATTTCACAAATGATTGATCAACCATATCTTTTGGAAAGGATAAAGGATTCTCAAAAGGATGATGTGGGAATTCAGGAAAAAGTGGAAACTATCAAAAAAGGGAAATCCTTGGAGTTTAATGTTAATGAAGAAGGAATTGTGCGGTTTGGGAAAAGACTATGTGTTCCATCAAGTAAGGAACTGAATAAGGAAATTTTGGATGATGAACATAATTCAAATTTCTCTATTCACCCAGGGAGCACCATGATGTATCGAGATCTCTGAGAAAAATTTTTGTGGGATAATATGAAGTAGGAGATCGCTGAATATACATCAAAGTGACTGGTGTTTCAGAAAGTGAAGGTAGAGAGGTAGAAGTATAAGGGGATGATGTAACTATTACCCATAACAGAATGGAAATGGGAGAACATTACCATGGACTTTGTCACCGGACTTCCAAGGACATCCAAAGGAAACAATGCAATCTGGGTTGCTGTGGATCGTCTTACAAAGACTGCACACTTCATTGCTATTCGGGAGGATTTCTCATTGGATCAACTGGCACAAATATATATCAGGGAAGTGGTAAGGCTGCATGGAGTGCCACTATCTATTGTGTCTGATCGAGATCCAAGATTCACCTCTAAGTTTTGGAAGAGTCTTCAAAAAGCTCTGAATACTGAACTGAACTTCAGTACAGCTTATCATCCTCAAACTGATGGCCAATCTGAGTGGACTATCCAAACACTTGAGGATATGTTAGGAGCATGCTCAATGGACTTTAAAGGAGGATGAGATCAACATCTTCCTCTGGTTTAGTTCTCTTATAATAACAATTTCCACTCAAGCATCCAAATGGCACTATATGAAGCCCTATATGGGAAAAGGTGAAGAACACCGACATGTTGGGATGAGGTCAGTGAAAGTAAGCTGCTTGGACCAGAAATGGTCGAGGAAATGGTAGAGAAGGTGAAAACCATTCAACAACATATCAAGGAATCCCATAGTCGACAGAAGAGTTACACAGATAATCGTCGACGAGACCTTGAGTTTAAAGCTGGATACATGGTTTTTCTACGCATATCTCCATGGAATAAGGTCATGAGGTTTGGAAAGAAAGGGAATTTAAGTCCAAGTTACATCGTCCCCTTCGAGATTCTTGATCGTGTCGGGGCTGTGGCCTATCGACTATCACTTCCACCTACCATGGACAATGTACATGATGTCTTTCATGTATCCCTCTTAAGGAAGTATATATTGGACCCTTCACATGTACTCTCTTCTGAGGTGGTACAGTTGGAGGATGATCTTTCTTATGAGGAGCAACCAGTGAAGATCTTAGATTGTAGAGAAAAAGTTCTATGAAATAAGACAATGACCCTCATCAAGGTGTTGTGGTGAAACCACAAGTTTGAAGAAGCGACTTGGGAATCAGAGGAAATGATGAAGCTGAGTTACCCACATCTGTTTTAGTGTGGGAAAAGGAAATTTCGAGGACGAAATTTCTTAAGGGGGGAAAATTGTAACGACCCAAAGTTTAATTAATTGAAATCCCTCTTGATCTAATTAAATGTCGCTTTATGTAAAATGTTTATATAAAATGTAAACTTCTTTGGTTTTATGTTAAGAATTGTGACTGTTACTTTTATAGTCTTTGAACAGTGATCACATGATTAGTATAAATATAGGTCTTCAACAAACCCAATTTACTCAGACAAAGGAAGCGATGGCCTCATCCAGCAGAATTTCTCCATATGAATCCCATTTGTAGAAGCTCATAAAAGAGGTGGCATATTTGGGCTTCGCTCTTAACCTAGCCCAAGCTGAGCTTCATCATCTCAAGCTCAAATGGGACCGTCTACGGGAAAAGTGGAAGTTTATAGAGATTACCACTCGAGCGATATTATCCGAGCCACCCCAAGAGTCTGCCACCATCGCACACCTTACCCTTAGGTCTTATGCTGCTGTTTTAATGGGTTATGTAACAAATCTCTAGTACTATGTTCATGTACGTTATTTTTGTATATAATAATGAATATATTTTCTTATCATTATTGATACATTGTAAATAGTTTTTAATGTACAAATAGTGTTTTTAGTTATTATTTAATTAATAAATCTATTTTAATAAATTAAGGGATTTTTGAATTAAATAATATTTTAATAAAATATTATTATTATTATTAAATTAATTTTATTATATATATAAATGATCATATAATTGTATGAATTCAATTATAATTTTTATTAAGGTTTGAAAGCCATTTCTGTCAAAACCCGTGAATTTTCGATAAATGTCATTTTTTATTTTAAAAGTGAAAATTAACATATTTAGAAAATTATTTAGATAAAATAAATGATATTTCCAGAATCATTACGTCGAAATTATCCAATGGTGAATTTTTCATAATTTTCTGAGACAATCAAATTTTTGGGTAAAAATTAAATATTGTTTAAATATATAATGTGTTTTATGACATCATAATGACCCAATAGTGATTTAATAAAATACAATAAGCTTTATGTTCTGCCAATATATGTTTTACCATTAAAATAATGTGATTTTGGGTTTGTTTGACATACTTTTCAAAGCATTAATGAACCCCTCAAGACTTATTAAACATATTGTATTTTTAAATTATTTTCCATGGGAGTGTGACTCACCTCCACATAATAAACCCCATTATTTTAATACGTTCGGACTTTTTCCTTATAAAATATTGTTTTCCTCTTCCCTTTTCCAAAAAACATGGGCAAAAACCATGGGATGGTTTGTGTTTTGGATTAAATTGATATAAGTGGTCCCAAACCTAAATAATAAAGAATTCCCTCACCTTTCCTATATAAACCCACCCAAGATCCCACTTCCTCCTCACTAAAATCCTTTTGAGTTTGTACAACCTCTAACCTACTCTCTCTAGAATCCTCCCAAGGTTCCCCAAGCTCCCAATAAGCCTCTCTCAAGCCTCTCTCAAGCCTTTGGAAGCACACTTCCAAGTAAGGGTTTTTTCTTCCTTTCTCATTTTGTCTAATTTTCTTTAAGTTATTTTTCCCATTTAATTTCAATTATGAATGTTGGGGTATGGTTTTTCACCTCCCTCATACTGCCATATTTATGTTTGAATTATGTAAGACCCCTTTCTCTTTCATTAAATTCCTCCCATGTACACCCATTACTATGCTGAAATTTCGAAAGGAACTTCTCTCTCCTCATTTACTTTCAAGAAATACTTTTGTATCATGAATATAAATTCTGTTACAATTGTTGGGACATGTATCTATATGACCTCATTACTTTCCATTACATGTAAATATTATTAGTAACCCCTTTCTCTCTCATCAACCATTTTTTTGAATTTTTATGTCACGCCGTTACGCTGCTGAAATCGCACCGATTTTCTAAGCCAATGCCATTGTGTAGTGAATACCATGCCCATTTCTCCATCAAGGGTATTCACCTTTATGCACATTTACTTATTGATTATAAAGTTTCATGTATGAATTCCACATTCCTTTATCGCGGAATAAATTATTATGTTTTATGAATCCATGTTTTATGATCCATGTGGCACACTTATGCTTGAAATGAAATGTTTAAGAAGGGTGTTCCCTTATAGCGCTCCAATGCATTGGGTAATGTATAGTATCATGATACGTCATGTGCAATGAGTGTTGACTCATGCTAATTCAAGTGCAGTGAGGGTTTACTCATGTTTCATGTGAAATGAGGATTTACTCATGCTCCATGTGCAGTGAGCCTTGGATCATGCTAATTCCATGTTAAGTGTTATTACCACATTTCCATGTTATGATTACCATCTTATTCATGCCTTTATGTTCATGTTTCTCTTGTGCTCTATTGATATGCCTATTGTCTAACATGTATTGTACTCCTCATGTATTCCATGTTTATTCCCTTACTGGGCTTTATAGCTCACCCCTTTTCTTATGCATGTCCTCAGGTTATCCCATGAAATGATAAGTATGAGGGAATGTAGTGGTCATGTAAAGGAAGTTTTCAATAAAGATGTTGTATTTCATGTTTTAAGTTTTTATGTAATGATCCTAAGCCCCAAAGACACTAAACCTCTCTATCCTCTTTGTTGTATCAAGTGAAGTTTTATGTAATAAATCATGTTTAAGTTGTAATAAAAAGTAGGGTTGTCATAAGGATCTTCAACATGTGCTTTGGATCTTGATGAACTTAGGTTGGATGGCCTTAGAACCCCTACCAAAGGAACCGGTATCACCCAAAGTCATCACGTCCCGATCTGAGTTCAAATATGTGGTGTTTTAGGGGTTAGAAGTATTTTAAAACTACTTTTTGAGTGGAAAGAAATTGTACACACCATTTCCTAAGTTGGGGTGCAAAGTTTGGAAAACCATGTGCCAACTGTGAAAACCTCACTATCTGGGGTTGAACGCTTTCCTTGGTTTCGGTGCATAGTTAGCTGGGTTGTGAACAAGGTTTACCCTAATTTTACACCAACAATGCATTGAAACTCTTTGAAAAAATTTCATAAAAACTCCACACAAACACACCCCAAGTCATAAATACATTCAAAGGTACATAAAGAAGCGTGAAAATTACATGAAATCAAGCCCGAGATAACTCCAAAAAATGGTCAGGATCTTAAAAATTCCACACATTATAATAGATCATACTTTAGAGCCACTTCTTATTCTTTCTATGATTCTGAGCCAAAAATATCGGGCCATTGATCCTACATATATTCTTCTATTTCCCATAGTTATTTATGTATATGTCCATGTTTCCATAAAACATGATCTGTCAGCATGTTATTTCCTAACAACACTTTCTCACTACGATCCATCAAACATATCAGATGCTCCTCAAAGGACACATCTATCTATTAGTCAGCCTCATCCACATATATTACATGATAAGGGTTGGGGTGGTACCACTGATGTTTTGATACATGAAAGACATCATGTGTAGCATTGTATCTCTATAGAAGAGCTAATTGGTACACCACCATCAAGATTCTCTCCACTATCTCAAAAGATCTAACAAACCTAGGTGACAACATGAACTACCTCCATATCCCGTGGTGACCAAACCTAGATGATACCCAAAGGAATACACGATCTACCTCTGTAAATACTTGGGGTTATCTCCATCTATCAACATGAAACTTCTATCTACTTTGATCTATAGCCATACAGTTTTGAATCAATTGTACCTACTCTGATGTATCCAGCATGAGACTCAGTCCAAACTACTCTAACTCACCAGAATCCATCCAGTATAGCGGTTGATCTATTTTTCATTCTATAAATATTCTTGTATTGTTCCATCTTTATACTTTCTTGATGAATATTTTTATAGGAGAACTCCAATAAATCCAACAGCTTTTCCAAAGACCCACTTAAGACAATCACAGATGCTTGTAGTATTTATTCAATCAACTTTATAATATGTACTAACTACCCATATCTCTATAAGTGTAATTTTGTAATCAATAATACAACTGTACCAAGAACATTCTTCTTTCCCAACAAAAAGCATTAAGTAAAATGTGAATTACGGACTGAATCTATAGTCCATGGAACTCCATGTAGACATACTATCTCATGAAATTACAGTTCTCTAAACTGTTATATTGTAATGATTTCCCTTATAGGTAGTAAATGAACAACCTTTATCTTTTGATCCACAATGACACAAAGAGAGTCATTATTTCTAATCATCTTTGATAGAACGACCACAAAATCCATTTTCACATCATCCCAAATCCATTTTGGGATGGGAAACAACTATAGAAATCCTCCAGGCCATTGATGGTCAGCATTAAAATACTAATAGGTTATGCATATTTTCAAAAACCCAAATATATTATTTTTAATGCTTGGCCATAAAACCTATATTCATAGGTTATGGTACATTTTTTTTACACCTTGATGCACTACCCTCCTTGAGGCATGAAATTCCCACATGAGCACCTATCATATTTTCATTGATACCACAACTCAATTCATCACATTGATGATCTTATCAATATATATCAACCATTATAAAGATGTCACTCAATCTTCAAAGAATCCACTTATGGATAACCATTCCAAATCCAATTGTTGTCTATTTCTGATTGGTCTTAAATGAATATAATCCACTGAAACTTAAAATAGATTCATCTTCTCTTGATTGTCTTGAAACACTACATTCATTTCATCCAAAAAGGTCATTATCATCCACTCTACACATGACTCTTGAACTGTTTGAGTCTATGTTTTTTTTCTCTCAATGAATTAGCTACACTATTTCCATTCCTGGGCATATATGCTAGTTCAAAATCAATGAACTATATATACTTAACTCATCTCCAATACTGAAGATTCAACTCATGTTGTGAAATTATATACTCCATGCACTTGCGATCTATATAAAATATAAAAATTTCTCTCAATAGATAGTGTTTCCAATACATAAAATCATAAACCACAACTATCAACTCGGGTTCATGTATAGGGTAATTCCATTCATGAGGCCTCAACTACCGAGACCCATATGCCACAACTCAATCTTCCTTCATCAGCACAACTCCAAGTATGATCCCAGATGCATCACAAACCACCGTATACTCCAAACCTGGCACATGTTGGATAAAAATTCATTCTATTGTTAAGAACTTCTTAAACTATAGAGAAGTTCCCTTACAAGCATCTGACCATTAAAACATTACATCGATTTTTTAAGTCCAAAAGAGGTTCTAAAAAATTGGAAATGGCATGGATGAATCTCTTATAATATCTAGTTAATCCCAGAATGCTTCCAATATAGAAAAAATTATTGGGATAATACCAAGAATCCATTTCCTAAACCGTATCATGGTCCACTAACACACCATCCGATAATATTATGTACCCCAAGAAGTGTATTTTGTTAATCCAAACCTGACACATATATAGCTTGGCATATAACTGATTCTCTCTCAGTATACCTAGGATGATGTCAAGATGGTGGGCATGAGCATCATGCATCATAGAGTACCTGAAGATGTAATCCACAACCACCACCATGAACTGATCTAGATACGAATGAAAAACCATGTTCTTCAAATCCAAAAACACTACTAGTTAATTAGTCAACCTTAACAGAATTAAGACAAACTCATAAAGGCCATACCTACTTCTGAAATATTTCGTCATTATATTAGAAGTATGTTCTCTCATCTAATGGTACCCTGATCTCAAATAGATATTTAAGAACACACGATATCCTTTAAATTGGTCAAATAGACCATCTATACATTGAAGTGTATATCTATTCTTCATAGTCATTTTTTAGCTTTTGGTAATTTACACACAAAAAAACACTCCCGTCAGCCTTCTTTGTAAAAAAACAGGTGATCCCCAAGGTGACCTACTTAGATGGATAAAACCATTATTCTATATATCCTCCAACTGAGTCTTATGAACTTGAATCATAGTAAATTCCATTCTACATGGTGGTATAGATACAAGCTTATCCCCTAACATGATCTCAATAGTGAATTCTACACCTCTCTTAGGTGGTAACCCTGATAAGTTTTCAGGAAAGACATCCTGAAATAATTCTACTACCAGTGGAAGGACATATTTCCTAACACCACCATCATGAAAAAAATACTAGAAACATTGGCTTGGAGCTCTCCCAGTAGCTGAGTAATTTGACCTGCTCTGCCTTCATGGATATCCCACTGTCCATGATAAATATAATGGTCACCCTTATGAGACACAAAGGTCACTCTCCAATTATAACAATCAATGTTAGATCAGTATGCTACTACCCATTCCATACATATAATCATGTTGATTATCATTATATAAAGAACATAGAGATACCATAAGAAACTATATTCCCCAATATCTAGTAAAGATCCCCTACATAGAAAGATATCTATAGACTGCACTCCCAATGGTGTATATATAGTCATTAACCCACTCACAATATCCACTATCAAGCTCAAACCATCAAAAAATATTGCAGATATAAATGAATCACAACCACCAATATCAAACAAGGCACTAACTAATGTAGATGTTACTAGAATAATACATCTGACTATCAATGGTCCAGCCTTGCTTTCCAAGAAGTTTTGGTTGAAATGATTGTAACTATTCTACCCCTTTTCCCTATGATGTTTTCTGAATTCCCTGAATAGATCCACTCTACTGATGTAGGCACTCATTACTAAAATAACTACATCCAATCCTTCTGCTGCCTCTACCAGTAGAACTCTAACACCTATCCCGATATGGTGTAGAAGATCCTCTTCCCATACTCTGACTCTACCTGACTGGTTCATTAATACCATTCTATCATAGTGACATGCATAATTTCTTTAAATAACTCCTCTTTCCGTAAGATCAATACTCTAATGGTGTTCGGGAATAGTATCGATGATAGTGTCCCAACCTACCACACTGAAGAAATATCTCCCCAGTATGTTTTTTTTCCAACAGACCCTCTTTTCGGTGTACTCTACATTCCACTACCTTGGATAAAGTTTAGATAACATCACTTCCTTCTCTCAGAAGTCACACCTCTCAATCATCTTATAACAAACACCTATATAGCACTATAATCCTCCCTCAGGCTCCCTTCAACTATGAGATCCCAATACACCACTTTAATAAACATATTCACTATAAATATATTCACCCTAGACATAATAGAGACATAAGTCCATCATGGAAACGTTTCACCATAGATACCTCATCTCCTACTAATGTTTGAGAAAAGAGTTTTAGGTTGATATAGCACCTAGCATAGTCCATCACTAAAATTCTCCCCATTATCAGAACCATGTATTCAACAGCTTTCTATTATCTCAACATCTCTAGATATAATTTTTCTAATAACCTCTCCAAGAAGTATATCCATAGAAAATTGTCATTTTCTTCAGTCCATGCCTAAAAGAACCACTAGAACATTGCTAATTCACATATCAAATACGTATCTAACATGACCCTCCTCTTAGTAGGAGTCTCCAAATGGTCATGTGTTTTCTCTATGGAATCAACATAGAATTCATATCCCTCAGGTCTACCCTCTTAAATAAAAGTTAGAGGGTGTTGTAACTGAAACTCCCTTTTCAACATATTCACACTTTTCACAAATCGTCTAGGGTATCTTTCCATAAATTTTATGATGTGGGAAAATTTCTCTTGAAAATTCTCCCATTCATTCTCAGCTGGCATGAATAGTTCCTAATGTTCACTATCTATAAAATCATTCCAAATCACTCACCTTGGTCTTCCCCAAAAAAAAAATCATGGAGTCATACTCTATATAATTCCAAAAAAACTTCTTAGGTCTCATAACACGACCTCATAAAATTTATTTCTAAGGAAATAATCACAAAATCTCAAAACCTGTTTTCCTCCAAATATCACCAAACGGTCAAACTAAGGATCTATCACTACCCTTAAACATCCTACTCCTCGGTTTAGGTTATAAGGGTTAAACACACTATGATACTCATGTTTCTCATTCAGACACCCAATTATTCTAATTTCACATCATTTTTTACAACCTTTTTTTAATTCACGTTAGGCACCATTTTTCATTTTAGTCTCACAAATAAGGAAAATTGTTCATGTTTAACAAATTAAGAATATCCAATTCTCCCCTCTGTACCTAAATGATCAATTTCATAATAACTCTAAGTGCTTATAATGATGATTTACCACTCAACTCTCATTCCATTATCGTCTACGAATCAATACCTAAGATTATGAAAAAAATAATCCCATCACACCACAAGGGTGTTGCCCAATGTGAAATAATATTCACCTATAATAGAAAACATCAATAACAACAATACCACCCTTAGTACTTGTGTTTTCCTCCATTCATTGGTTATCAATTCCCATTCACAAGCTCATTACCAAGCCCTGACACTTCATAGTCAACTCTCTACCTTTCCCAAAAAAGTAATAAAAAAGATAAGGAAGATAGAAAACTGGACCTTTGATACCACTTTTTTAATGTCCCAAACTGAGAACCCCATGATGGTGTCCTGATCCAATTTACTACATAACATCAATCATGCCTCCTCGTACACTATAGGCAACCGACTATTAGAGAGGGTCTGGTAAGTCATTTATGGAGAGAATATACTCTCATTTTATCAGATTAAAACACCATTGAGAATAAATAATCAAAGGAAAAAAGAATATATAACCATAAAAATACCCATTTCAAAATATAAGCAGACATGAAATACAATAATAAAATAAGTGGGAAAATATTCTATGACAATATAAGTATCAAGTGTATATACTGAAATTGAATGTAAAGACACTATGACTCTATAATCAGGTTCTAAAAAATGTCTGTTCCTCTCATCCATGCTCCATCCCAAATCAATAATCCATCCCATGGAATTTTCCCTTATAACATCCCACAATAATATAATCTATTCAGGTACCAACCTAGAATCCCAAGTAGTGTGTGTGTACAAATCAGTAGGCTAATACCAAGGATTTCTAAAACAATTCCCATCAAAATATATGGTATGAAATTATATAATAAATAAGTAGAGTGAATAAATAACTAGTTATTTCATTATCATTTATTCTTATCAAACTACAATAAATCCAATGTTCGAAAGGAGGTCCATGCCCCAATATTGGATTTTTCTCATTTTGGAGCCCTGAGTGATCCCTATATAATACCATATAGTAATACCCAATTCATTCAGAATAAAAATGTATTCAAAAGTTATATGATATATTAGTACCTAATTCGACTCACACAGGAGTTTGAATATTCTCATGTGAGTCTATAACTAAATGTCCCATTATTTCTATTCATTAATTTTACATTTATGAACCACATTACAAATTTTACCAACATCAAAAGCATAATTAAGATGAACATGTAACCATGATCAGTCATAAATAGAATGATAGTGGTTCCATTTTATTACTCATAAGTATAATGACTATTTTACCATGTATACTTCTCCTTGTAATGAGGATGTTCCCTTTCCCTTACCCATAAGTATGATGATTGTGTTACCATTTTTAATTATCAATTTAAAATGAACATGTTCCCATTCATTCACACATAATTAATTCATTATTAATTATCCACATAAATACCATTACATATTCAACAATTAGTCAAATATAACAAATCCATTTGTTTTCTTAATAATTAACTAAACATTTCAGACATAATTAATTAATTCAATAAACTAATTAATCAATGTCATAATACATGTCCCAATAATTAATTTTTCCCAAATTATTCATCTCAACTCATAGTAATTAATCCCATAATTAATTAACTATGTCATAATATTAAAGAACATTATTAATTCATAATTCATTTTATCAACCTACCCAACTAGATATCTAGTAATAAATCCATGCAATAATGATCTAGATTACAATACCTAAATATTATAATCAATTTACCAAACTAATTATCTAATAGGGAATCCCCTTTGTCTCATGATCATTTCCTCAACTTATCATTTTATTCAACAAATAATTGATTAATCTATTGGTCAATATAATTAAACAAATTTACAAAAATAAATTGCTAAAGGAAGATAGAAATTATACAATTGTTAATATAAATATAATATCCACATCAATGGGAATTACATTTTAGAACACCTACCTAAATTCCTTGAGGGACATTATCTCATCAATAATATCTAAAATCTAAGGATCACAACAATGTATATCTGAGTTCCATATATAAATCCATAAATCAAGATCAAAGATATCAAGATCTTATCAATCTTGATCTATATCTACAATCCACGATATAGATCTCACCTATCAGGATTAGATATAAATAAACAAACAATAAAATCATCCAAATGATGAAGGAAATATATAATATGAGAATTGAGATGAGATCAAATTATAGAGAGTTGAGAGGATCTTCAATTAGGTCTTTGGATCATGAAGAACAAAGGTCGTACGGTCATAGAATCCCTTCTAAAGTCTCTTAGATAATGAAAAAAATCTTCATGTCTAGATCTAAGATTGAATATGATGTGTTTTGGGGGTGTGGGGATTTTAAATCTAATTATCCAATAAAAAACCATGTTCACAACTTCCTATGTAGGGGCACACAGTTAAGAAAACTCTGCATCATCCTTGCCGAACTCATTGTTTAGGTTTTCTATCATTCATGGGTTTGGGTGCACTGTTTAACCTAACCATGAACTAACTATTCACATACCATTTCTTTGAAAATTTCTTGAGAACTCTACATTAAAACACCAAAAATCATAACTCCAAACAAAGGTATTTAAACAATCTATAAATGTACCGGAATTCAAGCCATAGGTTACAACAGAAATAGTTGGGATATTATAATTCAAAAGATCGTAAGGCATGAATCTTATAAGAATATGATGTCATGATTCATGATATCATATCATAACAATAGTAAATTGTCTTAGAGAGTGTCATAAAGTGTATGGAATAATCTTATTCAAATAAATATTATTTCAATGCAACTAATGTGAAATTAATCACATTTTAGGCTTGGTATGACAAACCATGTACCGTTATCATTTTTTGGATCACATCATGCTTACCCTCATTCCATCATGGGAAAGACATCATTTACGATATTATCTAATAAACATTAATCATTTAAAAATGAAATGGTCGTATATAATTTACCAAACCATCACATAATTCAACCATATGAATGTCATAAGATCATAAAATGATATATCATTTTTTTATAATTATCCTGTGGAATAAAAAACAGTTTTTATCAATATCTCATAGTCATAATCATGAACCATCCATAGAGTGAATAATGATTATATTATTGTATCCCTAGTGAATCATAAGTTACATCAATGGATTTTTTTCATAGATGAAAATACCTTTTAAAGATAATTAGAAAAATTATAATCAACAATATATTTTTTTCATTTCAAAAACACATTTTTAAAATCATATATTTTCTATAATAATTGGAAAAAACTCATTTAACCGAATCATGAATTCCTGTAAAAGAATCCATAAATAAAAGAGTTTGAAAAAAAAATAATTTGGTGTAGTATATATTAAAAAATATGTTTTCTCACAATTGATAAAAATTACACCATTCAAATGAAAATATGATTTTTTGAAGCCATTTTATTTGATATCCAAACATCAGTTAAATTACTCTAATTTTCCACTAAATTGTATTAAAAAATTCTTTAAAACATTTTAATTAAAAAAAATATTTAATAAAAATGATTTCACCAAATTTAAAAATAATGTTGGATTACCATAAAAAATTCATTTAATATTTTCATTACATAAAGTGAGAAATATTATGTAACACATTTAATTTCCATAACATAAAAATTATACGAAATAAATATCCTAGTAAAATGAGATTATAATAAAAAGTATTTACATGATGTTCGACTAGATTCATAGGTCCACTAAATTCATGTATAATTAGTTAAAAATTATTATATGTATATTCTAGAATAATATTCAAACATATAATTACATACATGGTTTACTTATAACACCTTATCAACAATTCATCAACAATTTGTTATTAAAATCGTTTTTCTAGTTAATGATAGTTTTGTTTTTCAAGTATGATTTTATTTAGATATTCTTGTCCTTATATATCTATCATAGATCTATTAAATTTTAAAACTAATTCAGTACAAAAATATCATATATATTCATCTTATAAATATTTATGACCATATTTAAAAGGTGGAGATACAAAAATGATTTACACAATTCATAGAGATGGAAGTTTGTATGTGCACATGATACTGATATAATTTACTAATGAAAATCTGGAAAGAAATATAAATAATATATTATAATTATAGAATAATTATTATATCATAAATAAAATTTATATTTATTAAATATATCATAATAACTATTCATTAATGATAATTATTTAAAATAAACCACATCATTGTGTGGATGTAGTAGTCAAAAGATATGAATGAGAGATATTTCATTTAATATTTGATTGAAAGGTGGTGAAAAATATTTTCCCATAATAATAATAACATGTAAATATATTTATGATATTTTTTAATTTGTCTTTTATAGATTCAATATATTTATTGGAAGTACAAGAAGAAATAACATTTGAAATGGTCAGGTAAAGCTAATACTTCTCCTTTGAGATCACCTTTTTCTTACATGTTATGCTTGATTAGTATGGTTCTTAGTAGATATATGGATCTAAAAAATTATATGATGGAAGGTAGAATATTTTTATTTTAGTAATTATCAAACTATAATGATTTAATTGTGTGAAAAAGTATATTGATGAGGCTTATTTTTATAAGTGAGGGGATGAACACACCCTGAATTTATTAACATATATAACTAATATAAACCAATGTTATCGTGTTTGTGGAACCAAATAGAAAAATAATTTCAGGTAGGATAAGATATGTTATAAATATATTAAAAAAATAATACTTATACATGATTAAGTGAAATTTCTTCTCATATCTTATAGTTTAACCCATCGATAAACATTTTTTACCCTAATCATGGTAATATATTTTTATTGTTTTTATAATGATTATAACCAATATAAAAGTATTATAGTTAAAAATAATTCAAATGATGAATACAAATATTTATAAAATTTCATTTTATTTCATCTCTATATGTGGTATAGATTACAATTAAAATAATTCTTCAAAACAAAATGAAATTTATTTTTAGAAAAATATATAGTTTTAATCATAAAATGGTTTTATATTCATTCCATGGATAGTAATAATTTTTAAATTAATATAAAAATATTTAATAGATATATATTGTCAATATATTATGAGATTATTTATTCAATAGTGATTGATATAATTTATTTTCATTGAAAACATTTTTTTTATAAAAAGACCATTATGAAAATAAATACTTTTACCTTCAAAAGACATTCTTTTCATTCACAATCATTAGAAATATAATATATGAAAAATTACTCATAGATATCGATTTATTGAAAATAGATTATGTTTTTAGTAATGATCAATATATTTTTCATATTAAAATCATAGTATGTAAAAATATATATTTCTTCCAAAAAAATTAGTGTTTTGATTAATAATTTATTTTATTAAAAAAGTAATGATAATTTCCTATACAGTAGTCAATAAATATTAGTAATGAAAAAATTATGAAAATTTAATAATGTTTTTATTACAATTATTAACATATTAAATTCAATGGATATATTTTAAATGTGGGTTTATATCGTAGTTCATTTAAACTAGCGATTACATTTAAATCATGTTATTGAATACATAAAATTTATTTAAAATATACACTTTTAAATTCTCAAGTTACTACATTAACCCCCCCTCTTAAAACTATTTTTGGATTCAAAATTCTTTTAAATAATTTTTTAAAAATTATGGTTATTTTTCTTTATCACTCTCTTAGGTTACCTTGTAATTTCATAGGATTTATGATTTTAACCATTGATATTAACAAGATTAGTTTTCTTGTTCAATAAAATTATATATTTAGAAAAATATTTTGATAGTTTTTTCTTCAAAAAATGATCATGCCTCTATGTTATAGTCTCAAAGAATAGTATATATAATAGATTAAATGTCTTCTTCACTGAAAAAATATATATGGTAAAAATAAACAACTACAGGGTGGTTTAATGGATGTCATATGTGATAATATACCATTAATAATAAATCTAGTGTCTCAAATGAGCCAATATAATTGGGGATCATCTTTCTCTTCATTATGAATCACATAGTAAGGGTTAGTGAGAAGTAGAAGCTATAAATAAATAAATAATAATCAATATATAATGATAAATAATTGTGAAATGTGTCATTTAATCAATAACATGAGCATGATATATTAAGAATAAATGATGACCATATAATGACCTATAATTAATCATGTGTTCTTAAAAACCTTATCATGAATATTCTAAACAATAAAATAATCTAATGGAATATCAAAAACATAATTTCTAATGATGGTATACATAATTTTGGACATCTAAAACAAACTTTTTTTCAATATTATTACAAGGCATCATAATTAATGGGTAAGGCATTGGCTGAAAGCTAATATAGAATTTCTCATTAGACCTAATGATTCATTAATGGGATATAAAAGTCCCCACCCATCACATACTTTGTTGAATGATTTCCTATATAAAAAAAGTTAATTATAATAAAAAATAACATTTATATTAAAAAACTGGCATAAAAATTGTTAATACTTTCCACATTAAATACACATAATCATAAACCTCCTAGAGTAAAATGGTGAATATTAATAAAATAATACATTTGAATTAAAATTTAATATAAGATATAAATATAAATAATAAGTATGGAATTAACTAAATATATCCATAGTGGGACATATTCTAAATAGAGGGTTGATTTCATTGGTGAATAGAAATACCATCAATATATCCATAAAACATTTTTTGAGAAAAAACAACCATTGATTTTTTTTTTAAAAAAAGTTTAAAAAATAAATATCACAAAAAAATTTGCAAATAAATTTCATTTGAAATAAGCTTCTAAATCATTTAAAATAATTATTAAAATAATTATTTTTTATGATGGTGGGAAGTTCCATTCATGTTGTATACATTAAATCAACGATTCCTTTAACATTTACATTAAAATACAGACATGAATTATTTTGAAGACGATAACAAAATTACATTGGAACCATTTTTTATAAAATATAAATTGATACAAATTTATTTTATAAATCATTTTTAAATGGGTAAAAAAATTGAAATAGTTTTTAGAAAATATGTGTTTTTATGAAAATGGATTTCCTCCTAATGGGATAAATAATGTCAGCTTTTTGTGAAAACACCTTATCAACCATTTTATGTACCAAAGAGTGGAATAATGGTAATACTAGAATATAATTTTCATAAACAACCATTTTTGGATAATATTGATTTATTTTAATATATAAGTATAAAATAATTCCCCTATGATATATTTAAACAAAAACACTCATGAATAATAATGGGATTGTGAAATAAACTATTACCACATTGGTAGATTTTATGTCATAAACCCATTGAAACAAAATACATAAAATTAAATGATAAATATAATTAATATAAATATATTCATGGTGTATCATATAAAATTCTATGTATATGCACCAAAAATGTAAATAAATTGTTTATAGGGGATCTACCTCATAGAAGTAAATGATTGTTGAGAAACCCTTAACTCAGGTACGATTTCATTCATACAATTATGTAACTCATGTATAACGTTTTTATAAATGTTATTAATTTATACTAGATCCATAATACTATTTATCTTGTCATATATGATCCTATTATAACACTTTACCACATATATGATAACATTATTTCATTATTTTCATTCTTTTTAATGTTAATTTCCTTATTTTATCATGTCTGTTTTTCATCAAAGTTATGGTTCATATTAGTAGGATATATATATATATGTCATATAATGAATTATTATAATTTTATAAATATCATATTCAATCAGTCAATAAATTTTTATAACCCTTTACAATTGATACACATGGAAAATGAATTGCACCACTTCCTTGAGAATATATGTCATATATATGCCTGATTATTGTTATGATTCCATTAATGTGAGAAAGGATTAAAACTTTGGTGACATATTTACATTAAAAATAAATATATTCTCACATATATCACATATATTAATTAATTTTTTTTCATAATACATTCCATGTAGTGTGTATGTGAAAAACTAATCCCATCGCTTCAGGAGGCGGTAGTCCACCATTCACATGAGCAACATTATCATATTTGAAATATAATGGAAAATAAAAAGGTACATGTGATATTAAAATTAATGATGTATAATTACAATATAAATATCATATACGTTTATTAAATATATCCTTACATCCCACCAATAAAGGTGTTTATTGAGAATGAACTACATAGGTTCACGAGGCGATAGTCCGATATACAAACAATAAATGATTTCACCCCACAATTGATGGAAGTTAATATGTACGAATTTTATGACATAGAAAGTTATAAAATTTTAATATATTAAATATTAATGTGATAGTATATTCTATGTTTTAATACATAAGGGTTGGAGTAAAAATAATAATGAAATGGGAATAGATATGTTAAGATAATAATCTCAACTAAGAGAATCCTCCTTTGGATCTCGTTTTAAAATATATAGGGGTTCTTATTTTTGGAAGATCATCATGTATAAAATATTTATAACCTTGATAGGGGATATTATTTTAATGTTTTGACATACCATTGATCCTTATGTTTGTGAATTTGTGAGGGATGGGAGATCCCTTTTATAATTTGGGATAAGGAACCCAATTTAAAATTACATGGAAATTTCCAAAAAACAATTAAAAATAATAAATTCATTCAAATGAAAAAGAATCCAAGTAACCATATGATTAAATATTTCATATTATAATATATAAATATGGTCCTAAAAATTATTTTTACATGTTGTTAGTTCATTTTAACACCTATATTTTTAGATTAACTACCCAATAAACCCATTTACACAGTAAACTTGGTAATTATATTTTGACAATTTTCACAATTAACATTTCTCAAAAATTATGATAACCATATTCTATACTAAAAATAATTTTAATTCAATATATTTATTTCATTTTTTCAAATTCAATCTAGTAAAATGGCATAATTAAATTTAAAATTATACATGTAGAAGAGACTAAAAATCAGGGTCTCAAAGAGAGAATTCAGGGTTTAATATCAATATTAAATATGAAATTTATTTCAAGAACATATTCTATTTATACAATAATATTATAAAAATAATTTTACATTAAAAACAATTTAAAATATTATTTTATTAAATAACAATTTAAACAAAATGTAGTTTTTTAATAAAAAACATTATTTTCACTATATATCCAAAAAAATTATACATTTTAGAAAAATAAAAAAAATAAACACTAAAATAATTTTAAATTTACAATTTAAAAAATTTCCTTTATTTTTAAAACACATTTAATAAATTTGGTAAAAATTAATTATAATTTATTTTCACAAAATGAAACTAAAAAACCATTAAAAAATATATTGTTTTCCAAAAAAATTCTTTTACATTAAATCGATTATTTATTTTTTTAATCAATATATCACTGTTGAATTTATTTTATACAATTGAAGAACATAAATGTTTTATAATTTAATTATAACTATTTTTACTGTCTAATTTAACTGTTTTATTATAATATTAACATTTAAATAATAATATTTTAATAGGGTAACCTGTTTTCTTTTATACATAGTATTGTGTGAATTTCATGCTCTTGAATATATTTAATTTATTTAAAAATAGATATATAATTAATTATTGGGTTGTTTTATTTTCATATAATCATTGTGTTCAATGTCACACATTAGATGAGGCATGATTTAACTATTTTAAAATCTCAAGGTGTTACACTCTACCCCCACAGGAAATGAGTGTCATCGTAATTTAATACTGATATTAAAAAAAATGTATTTTACATTTTAAAATAACATTATTGGGAACCCACATCATAAAATTTTTTTATATAACATCATCACGATAATAGATAAAGGCTATTAAAATAAAAATATGGAATAACACGTGACAAGGATTTGAAGTTAGAGAATATCGGTGGTATGTGATGTTGCAAACAAAGATAAAAAGAATAAATAATTTTAGGGACTTATAGAGGCAATTGATCAATATAATGTGAACTATAAATGGATATTTAATTAATTAATAACAATAAACATGTGATTATTTAATATATCATCAATTATACATAAATACTGGTATTAGGATAACATTTTGATTTAATACCCTTTTTATAGAGTTAGGTAATTCCATAAATATTTAGCCAGATACTATTTAAAAATGTAATTACATGATATATATATATATATATATATTAATAGGCACAATTTAAACATTTATTTTGGTATCAATCATATTTTACTTCTTTTATTTCTATAATAAATTTATTACCAAGATTAATATTTTACTCATAAATCATTAAAATTTCATATAACAAGTCATATTATCTATAAAAGAATGAAATGTCTTTCAATCTGTTAAAAAATATTTTACAAAACTAATATGATTATCACAATTTATCCAATATAATACATTAATATTTAATACTAAATGTTGAAAAGAGTACATTATGTATTGTAAATACCTGGGAATTCCATGGATTTTTTTTTAAATTCATGGTATTTTTAGAAGTCCGCGAAAATTTACGTTGCTTGATTTCGAGGCCCGGTGTGCCCAGAATCAATTTCAGAAGTTTTGATTGGGTACGTTCAGTGAACGTGCGAGCAACATTTTATAACTTTTGAACTGGTGCTCAGAACTGAAATTCGAGGGCACCGTTGAATTCGTAGCACCGATATTTTCTTAAGTAGACTTTCACCTCGATGACAGTTGGACGGGAATGGAAGTTAGTTTTAGGGTTTTAAAGAATAATTTAAATAAAAATAATGCGTGCAACTAATTTTTATTTTGGTGGTTAAAACCTCTAAGTCGAGGTTGGGGGTGGGGGCCACCACACCTTAACCTCCCATGAGAGGTTATGGTGGTGGGGCCCACCTGAGCATAACCTCCCATGGGAGGATAAATTTCTGTGGGGACTACCCGAGGATGAGACCCTTGGACTTCCCATTTATGGAACCACCACTAATGAAACTCTTGAACTCCCTTAATTAAATTGTACCTACACACAAGAATTAATTAAGTGGAGCCCCCCTTAATTAATTCCCTTTTGAATTCATGCCAACCACTAAAATAATATGTGATCTATTATTTCATTTGGGGGTTGGCATCATTCTTTTTGTTGGGAGAATTAAGGAGAGGAAGAGCTCTTGGAGAACATCATCTTCCAATGAAGAACGCCCCTCTCCACCGAAGAACGACGAACGCCTTCTTCGATCTTCAACCATGCCAAAATAGAAGGAGTCGACTACGAAGAACTCCATCCTTAACTTCGTTAACTCTGAACGCTCATCCGCCAAATATGGATATCCTATTCCTTTTCCAACACTGACAAATCAAAACCGCCTTTCCGCGACTTCGTCAACGGTCATCGATACGAGGTAGGGGTTTGAGTTGAATTTATTTCCGTTCTACATCGATCAATTTATGGATTGAGAATTGCCGATTGATATCAACATAATGTGGAGGGCTCAAACCGTAGGAACACGGCCCGAACCTCCCCTTTTATTTCTCCTCATTTGTTGACGACCGCGGTGCGGAGCCGCGGCGGCCGGCATCGGGCCAGCCACGAAGGAAACCGGCGGCGCAAGGCCGCTGGGTCTCTGGAAGGGCGCGACACCATCGTGCCGCATGGAGGAGAAGGGAGCCAAGACCAGGACGAGCCGCGGTGGAGGGGGCGTGGTGCCGTCACGCCGCGCGGATGAGCCTGGGGCCGCGGTGAGGCCAGGTCACGGTGGAGGTGGTGCATGCGTCGTCGTGCAGCACGGTGGACAACAGGGGGGACGCAGCCAGGCTGGGCCACGATGGAGGTGGCGCGACATCGTCACGTCGCATGGAGGAGCAGGGAGACGCAGCAAGGGTGGGCCGCCGCGATAGATCTAGAGCGGCTGGCTGCTCGGGTCAGCCGGGAGGAGTGGGACCTAGCGGGTCCAGCGTGATCGGGACTGATGCTAGGTGGCACCGGTTTGGGTCCCCACCCGAACGTCTAAGCCGTTCGGGATCCAGGGGCGCATGGCTTCCCCATGGACGCGGCTGAGGGGGACCCCCCCGTGGGCCACCGGGCCAGACCCAGCGTAGGCCGCTGGGCCGGACCCAGTGCAGGCTGCGGGGCTGCCCTCGGGCCGGGACGTCCCTTCGGGTCAGGCCGCGCCTTCGGACTGGGTCGGACCCCGGACTGGACCTGGGTCAGGCCGAGTCAGACCTACTGGCTCGGACCAGACCCGGACCCGCTTTGACATGTTTTCACCTTTTTACCCATATCTTGGTCTATGAGTGTCAAATCGACGAACCGTCAGTGGAGACAGAAATATTAGAGCTAGACGGTTCTTTTGGAATATCCCACTTGAGGTTTGGAAATAATTGGGGTACGGTCAGGTTGGTTTGAACCTAAAAACCAACCAGGCCCCTAGGACGAAAATGCCAATAACTCACAGACCGGGAGTCCGATTGACGCGTCGTATGTTGCATTGAAACCCCTATGAAGATGCAGACCATTGAGATACTTCTACTTGGGAATTCGTGATAGTTGGAGTATCGACCAGTATCTCGTGGAACGGATCCTCCCAGAGATGAGAAAGCGGAGTACGAAGACCTAGTAGCTGGCTAAAACTTGACGACTGCTGACCTTTCGACTCGGAGTGTTTCGACTAGCCCAGTGGGAATCACCTCTATGTGACATGATAGACCCGTAGTGGGGAGCACCTTTGTGTGATGTGGCAGACCCATGATACTCAACAAGAGAAGTACCACAATAGTCCAGGATAGTGGGAAGCACCTCTGTGTGACTCGGTAGGCCCACAGTACTCTATAGAGGAAGAGTACACTAGCAGGTGATGTTTCGTCAGTTTGACTGGGAGTGTAACTTGTTACCACCCCCAGAATAAAATCCTGGTTTTGAGCCGAGTCAGTGACTTTTTTGTTTTCCTCTTGTTTGAGATGGTTTACTAGATAACTTAGGTATATGTATGGGAATATACCTAAGTAATGGTTTTCCGTTGAATCCATGAATTGTGGTTTATCCTTATTGGATTTTGTGATACCTTGAGGGACTTGGGGTCCCTACTGAGTATCATTATACTCACCCTTGCACTGGCTATGCCCGCACCTGGTTGTGTTGGTTGCAGACGATGGACATCGCTGACTGAGGTTGAGAGTAGAAGGACTGGATGGTACTCAGAGGTGTACCACTCGGAGAGACGGTACACAGAGCAGATGGATGGACGTGGAGTGATGAAGAGGCCATATGTACCTACCCTTCAGGTAAGAACCCTGGAGGATGACCTAGTGGCTGTTTTACTTTTCTTCTTTCAGTTGTACTTGTACTTTTCCATTTCCTTGTACTTTACTATTGGGCTTGTATTTCCGCACCCCTTTACATTCAACACTCTCTTTTGTATTCATTTTTACATAGTGTTTTACTTCCAGTTGCATACTCTGTTGTGTGTGTTTCATTTTATAAAGGCAATTCCTTACCAGTTTAGGGATTACACATTTGGTGCTAGTCGCCAGCCCCTGGCCTATGGAAGGCGGGCTTAGGGTAGTCACGATACGGGCCCCGAGGGATGGGTCATGACATGCATAATACTTAGCCATGAAATCATTTAGCTAAAAACAATAACATATTGACCAAGACATCATGTCGGTTAGTAGTAGGTGGTAAACCCTTATCAACCTTCGGTTGAGGGTTCTTACCCTATGGTCTTTTTGGATGCGAAGGGTTGTCACCTATTATGTGGGAACATAATAAATGGGATCCTCTATTAGTAATGTTTTTCAAATAGGTTAACCATTTCACACAATAACTTTTATTAGTCATTAGTATCATTCCATATATACTCTCCAATCCGTTAATAAATAGTATAACAATATATTCCTTATAAATTTATTCATTTTTATAAATGGAAAAAATATTCATAAAACATAGTTATTGAATCCAAAAACTATAAAATTAATCATATAATTTTTATTTATTAATATCATGAGATTTACCTTGATACCCTAGCTTATTTTGGGGTATATTCCCTTAATTAATTTGGAATTAATTTGTGTAGTTCCCCATCCCCATACATGGGATTAATTATACATTGCCTTTTTTCCTTACAATCATGATAATGGTAGAATGATTCGCCAAAAACTAATTAAAATCCTTTTTTTATTAAGAATGTACCATGGTGTTTCCTTCCCCAGGTATCACATATTGGAAAATAATTCATTGCCTTCTTCATTTTATCCACGTTTTCACATCAGTCAACTTCTTCTCTTCTTTCCCATTATGGTCATTCGATATGTGTTGTTCTTTCTCTATCTTATTAGAACATGATAAATAATCCTCACCTAATGAAAAATTTTGGGGAACTAATTCCCTTTATCAGATTTTCTTAATTACATAAAATAAATTGTCAATCACACTCTTTATATTATGTATATAATCTTTATCATATCTTACTAACCAGGTAAATATTGTTGCATAAAAAGAAACATTATTCTATTCTTTCTGCCTTAATTTAATGAAATTTCTTTTCATATCTTCTTATTTCCCACGAGGAAAATATTTTTCTGAAAATAGTACCTTGAAATCCTTAATATACATACTAGTTATTTCATGTTCTTAATTGTTTTTAACTACCAATGATCTGTATCTCGTTAGAGATGATAAAATTCCATGACAACATTCACCTTTTTAATTTATCCCATAAATAAAAATATATTCTCCATCAAACTTATACATTTATCTATTAAAAATGGATTTGTAATCCCCTTGAATGATAGATTTTACTAACGTATGTTGTGGTATATCATCATTACACCGCATTGTGACTCAATAGTCTTCTCTATAGGGGAAAAACTTTTACTCATAAATTTGTTCATCTACCCTAATATGGTTACTATTTGATCTATACTAGACCATACTCTATCTCCATATCATTATCTTTCCATGGTAGAGACCCCAACATTGGAAATTTTTATTTATATCATTATGATAACCTCAGTTAGACACCATTTATATATAATGAAAAAATTAGTTTAAAACATTATGAATCGTAATGAACAATCCCAAAACTAATTAATAGATTAACATAAATTTAAATTTTTTTTCATTGGTAGTCTCATAATCAAAAACCTTGTTTATTTTGAGACATATTTATTTTTATCTCATTTATCATGGTTTGTAATGAAAATATGATTTTTTTTAAGAATATATCCTAGGATTGTCAACCCATATATGTTGTAAGGTGAGTTATATTTCATAAGGTGATGATTGTCTCATTCCCAATGTGCTCTTTTTTGAGATATTACATGAAGGTACATATGTTCCAAAACCATTTCTACTTTTAGTATCCATGAATGGAAATATTTTAAATTAACAACCACATAATCTTTTACATACCAAAACATTAACAAGTTATTAAATACATATCATCAAAAATACATCATAGTGTTATGATTCATAATCAATACCTTCATAAATATATTTCCAAATTATTTTATGAAACTTATTATGATAAAAATTGCAGTGTCCTCAACCCTAGTAGATCAGAGCTAGTGTCTATATTATTATATTTCCATAGGGTTCAAGGAATGGCATCCCGAATGACTGAATAGTTTGTTTGTCTTGATGAATTAGATAAATACTCTAAGTTGTTATTATGATTGAAAAAATAAAAAACAAAAATATTTTCATTGATAACTATATTATTCCTCATTTTATATGCCTTTATATCATTCAAAAATCATTTCACAAAATCCTAGGAATAATAAAAAACAAAAATATTCGATCTTGGATTCATAGAATTGGTAAGAATACAATGGAATATACGAATAAATAATGCATAATCAATATGGAAAGTTAAATAAATTTATCACATTCCATTTAATTAATTACATGGTTATAATATGTCATAAATAAATTATGAACAAATAATTACATATAAATATTCAGATGATATTTTAAAGATAACCAAAGATATTCTAACTAATAAAATATTCAAATGGAATAAAAATAAATCAATTTATAATCTAAGAATTTATATGTTCGGACATAAAACATTTCATCGATGCCTTGTGTGAAGGAATATAAATTTATTGGTATGGCCACAACCAAATCCTAATATAGTTTGTATCATGAAACACAATGACACATAAAGGGTATATTGTAGGTCCACCCATCTCTTACTTTGTAAAATTCATTTCTCAAATTAATGGGGTGAATTATACACAACATAATCCTTTTTATTGAAAAGATAGCATATGAAATGTGAATACATTCCCCAATCAATAAACATAATCATAAACCATCCAAAGTAAAATGGTCAATGTTAATGAAATTATAAATCCCTAGTAAAAATGATAAAAAAACTCAAGATATCCTAAGGATGGTATTAATATAACATATTATCATTGGATCATATTTAAAATAGAGGGTATGGGTCATTGATGAAAAAAGGATATGAAAAGATCACTATTTTCTAAAAAAACATTTTTATTTTAAAAATCACTTTTCAAAACAAAAAGTTCAAAAACAGTTTGAAAATTATTTTCCTTGAAAAAAATCAGAACATTTAAAATAACCATAAAAATATTGATTGTTCATGATGGTGTAAAGTCTAGTTCATTCCATAAACATTAAATTAAATATTATTTTCACATTTTTTATAAAATCCAAACATGTTTATTTTTTAAAATAAATGATGATTACTCTAATATAATTTTTTAAAAAGTGAGAAAGGAAAAAAATATATTTAATAAGTTGTTTTAAATGGTTGAAAGCTTTATTGATAAATTGTTTCTTTGAAAAAAATTATTACTGATGATTTAAACAATGTATGAATTTTTTAAGAAGCAATTCTCAAAAATTTTAAGATCATGATACTAGAAAATTTTTATAATACATAAAAATATCATTAATAACATTTTTAGAGGAAATATATAGAATTTATAATTGTGATATCAAATAATTTCCCCAAGGAAACATAACAAAATCTCAAATAATGATGACATTAAGAAATAAACTCTTACAACATTGGGAAAATTTTAATCACAACATACATCAATAAAATAACATAAATTTAATCTTTAAATAACATTATGATAAATATATTCATGTTATAAAATATAAATTTTCTATTATATACACATCCAGACACAAATAAGTGGTGCATATGGCATAAGTCCCAATGCTATGAAATTGAGATGACTCACCCTTACCTCATGTCTAATTTATTTCATATGAGTTTGTAACTATAGTATAGTGGTTATAAAATAGTTATAAATTTATATCAGAACAATAATTATATTCATAATGTCAAATAATATATTTTTATGATATTTTACACTTTTTCTTAATAACATTTTATTATATTCGTTAATTTATGTGCTAATTTTTTTATTTTCTCATAGGAATTGTTTCATGAAAGTTCTTGTAATTTTTCATAAGATTAATATAATTATAATATATATATAGATAATAATTATTAAAATATAATATTAAATTATTTAATGAATTTTATGTCTTTTTAATAATTTTGGACACAGAAAAAGAATTTCATAGCTTCTTGAAGATAGTAGGTCATATGTAAACACGAGCGAAGATATCATTATCTTAACGAGGGAAAAGGTAAAGAAGTGGATGATATATTAATTTTAAATATTAAATATAATATCATATATATATATATATCATGTATATTCATTAATTTTTCCCTTATTATAATTATTTTTAAAGAAAAATTTAAAAACAACTTGCATCGCTTCACGAGGCAGTAGTCCACCATATACATAAGCAATGATATAACATTTAAAATGGAATGGAAAGTAAAATGATATGTGTAAAAATAAAAATAAAAATGTAGAATACTAACATAAATACAATATACAAGTTGTAAAAACAAAATTATATCAATCATTAAAATGTGGTGATGGAAAAAACTAATTAGTTTGTGAGGTGGTGGTATTTCATACACACAATTTTGGATTTCTTCTCCCATTTAATTGAATCGGTGGTGGATAAACATTATTACATCAACATATATAAATATAATTAATTTAATTATACTTGTGTTATTATATTGGAAGTGTTAATACATAATTGATGGTGTAAAATTTTTATATAAAATGAATGGCCTTGATTAATATAATTATATACTATAAAAGAAATATCTTTTGGATCTCCTCTTAATGAACCTATGTATGGAATTTTAGATGGATCAGAAGATCTAAAATATCTCAAATCATGATAGTTATATTGTTTGTTATGGTTTTTTATCCATTGGGTATTTTTTATTTAAATATGGAAGGGGAAGTTCCCATGAATGACTGGGGAATGGGATACTCATTAGAAATTACTTCAAAATTTCCCAAATGAATCCAAAATAATAAATTCCATTACATAAAAAAGGATAAAAAATAACATTATATAGAAATTAGGATACGATAAGGTGGAAACATGACCAAAAAATAATATTTTTACTAGTTTTTATGTTATTTTTACACTGATATTCTTAGTTTTACCCCACGATAAACCCATTTTAACCTTAAATACGGAAATTAATTTTTACAATTTTCACTATTCATTTTCTTAAAAATTAGTCTGACCTTATAATATAATTTTAACTAATATAATTAAAAATATGGAAAAAATTCATAAAATATCTAATTATAGGAGTGGTAGAATAGAATTTAAAATTATACCCACTAATGTGATTCGAATGTAGGTTTTCAAAGAGAAAATTCTGAAAATTATAGAATGTTTTAATATAAAAATTCAACATAAAATTGATGAAAATGACCGAAACAAGTTAAATTTTAATATTATTTTACTAAAATTACATTCATCCTAGTTTATTATATAATTTAACTTTCAAAATAATTTATATTAAAATGTATTTTTTAGTAAAAAATTGTAATTTCATTATTCATTAAAAAATGAATCATTTTAGAAAAATAAAAATTATTCTCCCAAATATAATTCTAATATTCTCATTCCAAAAAATATTATAATTAAATATAACGTATTTTTTAATTTTTTTAAAATGATATTATAAATTATGTGCATAATTCGTGATTAAACTGCCTTTTATAAAAATATTTTTTTTTCAAAAATAATATTATTCCCTTAAAATGATTATTCATTTATTTATAATCAGTAAATAAAAATTAAATTTATATTACAAGTGGGTTAAGCATATATTATCCATAATTTATTTTTTACTATACATTCCCTCCATTTTTAGAACTAGTTTATAATGGACATGTCCAACTAAAAATATTGAAATAGAATATCAAGTTTGGTTTATACCTATTATTAATTTCATATCATGTTATAAGTGAAATTAAATTTATATAAACTGAAATAAAGCATAATGTCTTAGGGAGACATATTTTCTTTAAATCATGGTGTTTCATGACATACATTTTTTTGAACATGATGATATTAGTTTAAAATATATGCGTGTTATAGAAACATTCTTAAAAACATCAAATTCTATATTTCATAGATAATTTTCATTAAAAATCTTTTATCAAATATGAGCTTAATTGTTGTGATGATAAATATCTATAAAAATTTCCACTATTTTTATAGCTATATCGACTACCAATGGAATTAATTATTGAACTTGAAAACATCATTTTTGAGTTTGGAACTTCATTTTTATATTGATTCATGAGAATACAACAAAATTCAAGTGTTAATGATATTGTTATTGGAAACTTCTCTTGAGAAATTTTTTGATATCAAACACATTAAAAAATATATAATAATAAATTTTCATATCATCCATCATTTTAATGGTACTTTAAAAATGACTATCTTTATGAGGATAATATGAAGTACTGAATCACAACTCAGTATCCAAAGCGTTTAGAAGGCTTCACTCAAGATTCAAGGTAAACCAACGATCTTGATAAAATAAAATAGAATGTGTTTAAATTACTATTTTCTTAACATATTTCTAGGAAAAGTGATCAGGATATAAATATTTTTTGATAATAAATAAATATATTGAATTTTTAAGGTGGTCTATTACAACCCAAATAGCATTATTCCATTTGGATGCTTTGTGGAGTCCTATGATGAAATCTATGGTTTAATTTTCCAATTTAAATAGAGGTATGTGTTATGATTGTAATGTAACCCGTTGAGATATTTCGTATTATTATTTTTAATTAAATAAATATTTTTAATATTTTTAATTACAAAAAAAAACCATGTTTTTCTTTTATTACACACAACACATAGTTTCTTCGAAATAGTGCATGACACGCAACATTGAGCTTCAACAAACAATCAAATGATATTAACATAATGAATACCATTATATTCATGACACTAAATAGAATTATGATACTAGTATTAAGTACCATATGAAATATACTAATAAATTTCCCACTCTATATAAATTTATTTAAATAATCTTATTAGGTATTTATTATTTTTTAGAAAATTAATTATATTCATAAAAAATATTTCTTCTGGAGAAATTATTTTTAATTCATTTTATAATAAAATGATATAATTAACTTTTATAGTATTTATAAAATTTATTTTATAAATTTAAAATCATTTTTGAAATCATCATATCAAATTTATTTTGCGGTAAAAATTTGGGATTTTCAGAAAATATTGATTTTTTAGTAAATAGTGAAAAATACTATTTTTTTAAATAGTCAATTATTTTCAAAAATTTAAATAATTAAAATTACCCAATTAATTTTAATTTATAAAAATTATTATTTGGTAATATTTAAAAATATTAATTACTTTTAATCCACATTATACTATATTTTAGTATATATATTTTCTTTTGTTTTAAAATGGAGCTTTTATAAAAATTGTTTAAATGTGGAAAACATTTATCCATTATGATTAACTAAAATAGTACATAATGAGAATGATATTAAATGAAATTTATTTATTATATGATAGTAAATTTTATTTTATATTCATATAATGATTATTATTATAAATATAGATAATATAAAATCATCTTATGCATAGAAAAAACACTTCTTGAAAAAACTCATTTTCATCTTGTTTGTGGGTTTTGTTTTAATTTTTTTGTATTTTGTAAAATATATTTCGGAAATCAAGATAATTTTTTCAATTACATTTTCTATATTATTTAAGGATTAATTTTTGATGATTTTATTAAAGTGTTAATTTTTTATGAATGGTAAGAAATAGAAAACAATTTATTGAAAATTGTATTTTAATTTAATTTATTTAGAAAGTAAAATTATATAATAAATTAGGTAAAAATTAAATTTTAATGAATTATTAACCCATTAATCCAAAATATTTATTTTTAATAAATTTTATAATTAATTTTAAAATTAAAATAAAGTATTATCTCTTTTATTTTCCATTCAAAATCAGTATTCTCATTGTGTCTGTGGGATTACTTTTAATTCATATTTTTCCAATAATAATAAATTAGTTATAGAATATATATTCCCTAGATTTAATCTTAATTATTTATATTTTCTAGTATTTTCATCATAATCGGAGTCCAAAATGGCTAGTAAAAATAGTAAAATTTATTTTTCATGGTTGTTGTAATAATTGGTTTACTTTGGGGGTTAAACTAAAAAGATAAGTGTTAAAAATAAAATAAAACACGAACAACATCCATTTTATATAATTATTTAGACCATATACCTTATATAATAGATAATATACCATTATTGGCGCCTTGGGATAAGAAAATTACATCGGTGTAATTATTTATTTCAAGAAATTAAAACTATGCCAGTCACATCACTTCTAAATACCACATCATTCTTATCTACTACTCAATACTTGAAACCCTTTTTTGTTTGACAAATATATTAAAAAATAAATTCCAAAATTCCTTAATCCCATATTTGAAAAAAATTTATTACTAAATTAAACACTAGAATGTGTTTGGTACAATCCTAAGGAAGATACCCTAAGAAAAAGTAAAGTTCATCAATGAGATTTTTAATTTTATTTCTTCCTCAAAATCCTTTAATTAATATTATAACATGATTATATAATTGACCCAGTATATTACATATAAATATAATAATTTTTATGGTAATGACCTAAAACCAAATCCACTTCCATCAAATTGGTTGTGAAATAATCGCTCGTGTGTACAAAAGACAACCTCCTCACAGACTAATGTCATTAATGTTTCTATTACCAACACTCAGGGTTGGTTATGATGATGTACCAAAATGTTATATCTTTAATTATATAATAATTATACCTATGTTTTTAATATATTATATATAACATTTTACATCACATCCAATAGGGGATACAATAATGTCTCTCATGGTTATTGTGGATGACCTCCTCAAGATGCGATGTGATTCATTTTTACTAGCACTTCATATGCAAGATTATATGGATAATATTAAAAAATATATATGATTAACAAGGAATAATTATGATACAAATAAAATATTTGTGATTATAGAAATAAAATATTTCATTTTATTACTTTACACATCACTCATCAAAAGATGATAACATCATTCATGTACATGTGGACTATGGCCTTTTCAAAGAAATGTGACACTCTATTTTCATTACCACACATCTTGTATGCTACTTATATGTATTTTTAAACAAATATTATTTAATATATTATATTATGATAATTATATACATATAATATATTACATAATTACTTTCTATAATGATCATTAAAAATTAAAATGTTACTCATGTGTTTGTACGACCAACTATCTCCATTATCGTAATGTACTTAATTTCATAAAACCATAATTATTGATTGATATTAAATGTATAATTGAGGTATAAATATTATAATAATTTAATTATAATTATTTTTTTATATTATAAAATCATGATTAATAATGGAGAACTTAATTTAACAAATCAAAACATACATGGAAAAAGAATCTATCTACTGAAATGTGATTTTAGTATGGAATTACTAATTAATGGGTAATAAGTCTTCATAAAGAAAATAATATATGTTATGATATATATATATATATCTGTGTGTGTGTAGAGACCCGAATCTTGACGTACATGGACATTACATTACTTTTGTGGAATATTTAGTATATAACAAAAACACACACACAAGGACCGTAATAGTTTAGTGTCTTTGGAAACTCGGAATATAATCTTCTAATCGTGGTGAAAGATCTTCAACATCTGCCATAAAGATCTTCCTTTTTTTTACCTAAAACCTTTATTTATATCCCGGGGAAAAGAAAACATAAAAGGGTGAGCTCAAATGCTCAGTAAGGGTAAACAAAAGAAATATCAATCACATAATATACATAAGAACATAACTTTTGGAAATCTTAACCTGCAAAAGAAATCATAATTTCATAACATGGGATAAATCATAGTAGTGAAATGTAATCCCAATAATCATAACTTAAAACATGAAACATTGTTTCATACACACATAATCATAGATAATCATTTCTTATTAGTCAAGACTCATTGCCAAGACTATCTTAGTGGACAAAGTCAATTTCTGAACCGAGTTCACTCCTCATTTTAGTCCTGTTTCACTGAACCGGTTTAACCTGCCGTTCCAACCATGTCTAACTCATGAGATATAAAATCTTTACCCAATGCATTGGAGGGATATATAGGTCCCACCCATCTCATAATGATACCATTCTTATGTGTGCCACAAAATCATAAACCATACATCATAGCATAACCCATGTAATAAAAATGGGAATCTTAAACATCATGACATCATAAAACAATTCATATAAGATAAATGAATTCATAAAAATATTTCCATCACAACATAATCAAATAAATGTAATAATAGGGATAGAAACATAACCCTATATTATCTTATATGGAAAATAATTTTGATAAAACACTTGAACTCCATTCTTGAGGAAAATATCCTTTCTACTTCAAAAACACTTTTCCTTTCTTAACATGTCATACAATTATAAACTAAAAGAAGTTGATTAAAAATAAACTTGAAAACTTGTAAAGGAAGCTTCTTGGAAATAATGTTTTAAAAATCCATTCATGCCGTATAAGTTAAAAAAACATTCTTCTCGTACTTTTTTCATAAAAGTCAAAAAGTACCTCATACAAAAAACGACAAAAGATTCCTTTCATATCTTTTACTAAAAACTCACCGAAGGGTAAAATTGGATATAAAATATTGTAGAAGGATATAAATATTACATATTGAGGAAACATGGATGTGGATGATAAAATTCACCCCAGCAAATACCAAAGTATAAACAATCTCGGATAAAAATGAGATTGTGATATTTTCCCTTACCTTAGGTCCGATTTGATTCGTAAGTGTCCGAACCTCCTGTATAATGATTTAAATAATGTCATTGACTTATTCTAGAATCATACTCATTGTTATTATATCATATATGGTTCACTTATGACTTTATTTTACCCGTTCTTTTGTAAATTCCATGTTAAAGAGCGTTTTGGGTAAAATCGTTTCATTTGTCGTCCGTGTTTTGACTTGTAATTATTCATATGATTACTTAGATCATGATTACATAATTACAGAATATAAATAATGATTTATATATAATATATATTCAGAATATACATATATATAATAGATCAGTAAATGGAAAGAAATACACCGTTCATGGAGACGGTAGGCCGTACGTACGCATGAACACTGTTTTCGTTTCCTTATTGAGTTGAATGGAATTAAGTATATGACATACATATATATAAAAACAAATACAGTATCATTATTATTTCATATATTTCATGATTACTTATTATATATATACTTTATAATCATTCATGAATGGTTAACGTGGAGAATGAATCTCATCGCGTCGTGGAGACGGTAGTCCGTACGTACGCACGAGCGATGATATCGTTCTCATGATCGTGGAATTGTATTGGAGTATATGTATACTATTTCAGAATCAATATCACTTTACAATAATCATATATAGTTATTATTTACACCATTATACCCATCTAAGTAAGGTGGTGGTGGAAAATAGATTACACCACGGCGTGGAGACGGTATTCCGTACGTACGCACGCGCGGTGATTTCGTTTTCCGTAGGATGGATAGATGGTGAAATAGGGTTGTTTAATACTTATAATAACATATAATTATATGATTGATACTGATGTTATTACTTCATAATGAAACAACCTAAGAAGAAGAAGTGGAAGAAGAAATAAAGTTGAAAGAATCGGTAACGGACATTACCTCTTCTTTGAAGCGCTTCTTTGAGTCCTCCTCTTAGGGCACTAGAATTGTTCTTTGAAGAAGACCAGGAACTCTAGGATTTTTCTAGGTAAGTGGATAAGAGAATTTGGCAGGGGTTTGAAGAGCTTGAAGGCTCAAAGTGGTGTGAGGAAGAGAGGGAGGAGGTGCCCTTTTATAAGGGAGGAGAGGGCCTCTTTTGGAAAAACTAAAAATATTATTTTATTATAAAGCCAAATTCGGTTTTAAATAGCTATAAATTGATTTATTTAGAAGATAAGGTGGGGATGGGTCAAAAACCTCTCATAAAATATAATTTATACAAGTTTGGGTTCCTATTTTAACCTTATCATTTATATTTAACTTTAAGTTAGATAATTTTACTCTTACCGTGTCTTTTTGTGTTCTTACACTATAAGGTTAATAAACATACTATATCAAGCCAAACGAACCCCAAGTTGTTTATTAATAATATATATAGAATTATCTAAGTCATTTGGCCGAGCCTTAGATTTTTAGGAATAAAATTACAATTAATAATATAATATTTGTTTTAAAAACTATTTTATGTCAATTTTGACACTATTTTGTAATTGATTTTTGTGAAAATCATAACAGAATGATTAGTTCGAACAAAGTTAATTAAATAAATAATAACATGTAATTTTAACCTAGAAAATTATTTTAATTCATAAAAAGTCTTAAATTACATTTATTTGGGTATTTATAACATCAATTATGTCAATATTTCATTAATAAGATAATTACTGCATCATCTTTGTGTCATAAATAAAATAACCTTTTTAATGTCTAAAAATTAAAAATAAACTATCATTATGTAGGAAATCTCTTTATATTTCTAATTATTATTTATATTCTAATTTATCTTATGTATAACCCTATATTAAAATTGATTTATTTATTAAACTTCGATTTTAACTATTTTAACCCTTCTTTAAATAAATTAATAATAAATGTCCTAATCTAATACAAGTGGGCCTAAATGGTCATATTTTATTCCTAAGGTTGTTTTTGGTCGAATTACACTTATCCAATAGAATTAGGACTTGTGTTAGGATAATAATAATATCATTTTTACCGTTAATTACCCTATTTACTTTTAACCGTGGTAAAAAAAAGTAAAACGTTACTATTCACCAAAAATTATTTTCATCTCATTGAACCACATTTTACTTAATGACATCAACCATGTCTCTCTGATTTTTGAAATTCCACTCACAGAAGCGGTAAAATTAAGTTTTATGAAAAATTCATTTTTTTTAACTACCACTTAGTGGTTTCACTATTCATCAAAAAATGAAAGTTTCCAGAAAAATACCAAAAATTAGGCCTAAGATATATTTGATATTATGAACTCAAAAATGATGTCTATTTTACCAAATTAAAAAGATATAAGTTGCTTTAATTAATTTAAAAATTAATTCCCATCGTCAAAACAAATAGCGTGTTCTTAAGAGATAATAACTACCAAAAGATTGACACTTGTTTATGTCTGGTTTAAATGTGAAATTACATCCAATGAACAAAATTGTATTAAATTGTAAAAATATATTCTAAATATACTTTAAAACCACTCAAATTAATAATTTATCACTATTAATTATTTCGATTAAAAAGGTTATTTTTAATTAAAATTTAGTAATTTTTCACTATTCATTAGAACATGAAAGTTATCCGAAAAGTACCAAAATTTCACCCTAAGCTAATTTCGATATTCCGAATCAAAAAATGAAGTCCATTTTGAAAAATAAAATTTACAAAATTTCAAAAAGTGGTTATTTCTATTCATAACGGCTAGTTTTTAATAATATTTTAATAGCATATTGTTTAGTGAAACTCGTTATTGCATACTACACACGCTATCGAGGAAGGTCGCGATTGCGTGTAATGAAAGGCAAGTCAAGGATGCATGTTGTGCAAGCTCCTTTTGGTGTAGCATACAACACAAGACATTAATGAAATTAAAAAGAATATTTTTCATAAAATATCGGGGTGTTACATTCTACCCCCCTTAAAATGAATTTCGCCCTCGAAATTCATCGGGGTTATAAATGGTTTACTACTAGAAATTTTCTTTAATAGAAACCCACATCATAAAAAGGAATACCAAAACCTATCTTTAAAAACAAAAGTATGAAACGTAATGGTTACCCAAATAAACTAATCACTAGGTTTCCACATAGGTGAAAATATGGATATGGAAGAAAAATCTAACCATCATGTTCTGATGGAGAGTGGTAGAGAACATGGCTATGGAAAAGCCAGAAATCACAAAGCCATAAATTTGTGATGATCTAAGGTACCATCTGATTCATCAGATATAAGAGCACTAGGACAACATTTTTGTTTTTCAAGATCATTTCCCTAAAGTTGATGAAATTGGAATTAGAAGAAATACTTTTGTGATTTTGGTATAGTCTCACCGTTGGTCGTTCTTTGGACAATTTCCACTTCATCTCTTAAAGAAATGATGTTGAATTTGTCATTCATGATGTGTTAGCAGATCATGTGATAGAATGATGGGTCATTCCATCCGTCTCAAACAAAATGTTAGAAAAGTTATCAAAACTTACATAAGTCCATCTATAGTGAGATTAATCATATATAGTTCCTAAAATAGACTTATACTTCATATATCATACTGCTTAATATAATAAAACTAGTTTCTACTAAACATGGACTTCCTGTAGGCCAGTGGTAGGCGATAAAGGTCAGTCGCACTTCGGTTGTGGGTTCGATTCCCACAGCCTTTTCCGACGCGATGGACTATCGCTCGTCCTGCAGGTTGTTCTTTTTCTAAAACTACATTACTATAACATAAAAAAAAGTTCTATCCTTAAAAAAAATACTAACTTATGTCCAACATAATACATTAAAATATTTAGGCTTATCTAAAATACTTCGGTCCAAGATCATAGTATAAAGAAAATGATTACTTGAAATGTCACATAACAATCACGTGAATTCCATCATTTATCCCCAATATATCATAAGATATATCTTGTTGGTCAAATTACAAACATGTGAATACCTTAATCATGTATTCTCTTGAAGAATGAATACCCATTGAACCTTAGTGAAAACATGAATGCAGTTAAAAGTTAACACTTTCCACAAACCAAAATCCTCAAAATTATTTATACTCAAACCATGATATCACTTAGTCCTTATATCAATCATGAGCTCATGAATACAATCAAACATCTCATTATCTTCTTATCCCTTCATTATGCGCATATCATCTGCTTACCAAAAATATCTCAATCACATTCCATGGTTACCGGTACCATAAAATTATTGAAAAACACAATAGACCAATACATAAATATTCCAATATTCAATGATACTATATACAACATTATTTTGGAATCCCATTACATAAACACTTAATCATTACACCACATCGTTGTCATATTCAAAATCGCCAATAGTGATCACATGTGACTTCCCTTTGTACTTTTCCTTAAGTGGTTGCTCATGTCGATCATCACTAACCCTTGGATTAGGGAATTTATTAGCATAATGAACCATTTCCTTGCACTTGAAGCATTAAAGTGTTAGTGGTGCGTTCTCTGTAGTATTTTCTTTATTCACATCATTAGAAACCCTTTTTCTATTACTTCGAAACTCAGCTGCTCGATGAACTTCTTTTCCACACTTAAAAAATTTTCTAGTCCCTTTAAGACAATCTCCACCATGCTTCTTTCCACACTTTGAGCATAAGGAAACATTCATCTTCTTTTCACCATTATTCTGAGATTTCTCCTTGAGCTCCATCTTTTGTTTCTTGTCAAAAATATGAGATGGATAAGTAACACTAACTTCCATTTCTACCTTGATAGCACAACGCACAATTTCTTCATAGCTACTGAAGTCTCTTATAGCTAATTCCCTTCGAAGATTTGGTTTTAAGCCACAGAAGAATCGATCAACTTTACTTTCAGGTTGGATGATAAATTTAGATGCATACCTTACAAGCCTTGTAAAATTCTCTTCGTATATACCAACAGATTCATCATCCTTTTGCTTTAGTTCAAGAAACTCCTTCTCCATATTTGTTCGAAGAATACGAGGGAAGTACTTATTGAAAAATAAGTTCTTGAACTCATCCCATTCCATGGACTCAATTTCATCTCTTGGCCTCGTATTCTTGATAAGATTCCACCATTGATCAGCATCACCTTCCAAACAATATACTGCTAAGGTGACTTTATCATGTTCAGAACATTGAAGAACTGAAAATATCTTTTCAGTGGTACTGATCCATTGTTCAGCAACAAGTGGATCGGAAGACCCACTGAAAGAAGGTGGGCGTTGCCTTATGAAGGACTCAATAGAATATTGTTCCCTTATCTGCTCATTTGGAAGTCCAGAATGATTCATTGCTTGTGTAAGTATAGCAATAAGATTTTTCACTCCATATCCCATAACATTTGTTTGTTCAGGAGGACAATCATTGCATTGTCCATTATATTGATCAACACGGTTCCTTCGGGTTCCAGCCATCGTCTAAAACCCAAAAAGAATAGTGTGAGAGGCAAAATCACGCTAGGGAAAACAATATAATAAAGGGGGAGTAACTTCAATATCTAACATCTTGGGTTACCTTAATTCTAGTACTATAACCTATACTTATACTTAACCTTAGGGACATCCCTAGACATACCTTAGAAATATCTCGAGGGATCTCACTAAAGTTATCGCATCCTAGTTTCCAAAGGTTGACTAAACCTTTCCTCTAATACCAACTATAGAGACCCGAAGCTTGACGTACATGGACATTACATTACTTTTGCGGAATACTTAGTACATAAAAAAAACACACACACAAGGACCATAATAGTTTATTGTCTTTGGAAACTCAGAATATAATCTTCTATGTCACGACCCGCCCTCGGGGTCCGTACCGTGACTACCCCAAGCCCGCCTTCCATAGGCCAGGGGCTGGCGACTAGCACCAAGGCGTAAATCCCGGTAAAAAGGGAAGGCATTGCCTTTGTAAAGTAAACAAACACCACAGAGTAAGAAAGCGGAAAGTAAATACTAAGCAAAAGCAGAGTACAACTGAAAGTACGGAAAAGTAAATGGGCCAGTATACAAACCCAAACTGAAAGTAAAGTACAACTCGAAAGGGAAAACAACAACTGAAAAGTAAAAGCCGCTACACCGAGCTGTCCACTGGAAATCCCACCTGAAGGGTGGGTACAGATAGCTCCACTGCTCCATGGGTCCCACCGTCCGCTCCGAGCACGTCCCGCCCAGTTTTCCACCTCCAGGTACCGTCCTGCTCTGCAAGCCTCAGCTAAGATCAACGCTGTCCGTCGTCTGCAACCAACACAACGTAGTGCGGGCAAATCCCGTGCAGGGGTGAGTATAAGCTACTCAGTAGGGACCCCGAGACCCCTGAAGGTCTCTCAAATCCACAAAGGATAAACCACGAAGAAAGGTACAATCACGAAGTAACAACCGACACTGCTTAGGTATATGCCCATACATATACCTAAGTCATCAATTTCAAATACGCACCAACCTCCGAGCCCAAGTACAACTAAGTCCACACAGGAAAGTAAACGTATTCCACACAGGAAAGCAAAACGTAATCCACACAGGATTGCACAACACAATCCACACATGAAAGCAATAGGATTCAGCTCACAAAGGTATACATCTTCGAAAGACGATAAAGATGATCTCTGATCCATCTAAGTCGTCGGACCCACGAAGGATCGATAGGTAACTAACCCCCGCAAAAGACCCACACAGGATCGGGCCCACGTAGGACCTGTAGGCGCTGGTTCACACAGGACCGCTGAGCGCAAAGACCCACACAGGATCGGACCCACACAGGATCGGGCCCACACAGGACCTGTAGCACTGATCCATGTAGGATCGCTGAGTGCTGAAGTCGTCGTCGTCGAATCCACACAGGATCTCTGTACTGTCGTCGTCGCAGTCACAGTAGCAGTAGCAGTAGCAGTCACAGTAACAGTCGCAGCCAGCACTAGGGTTCCCGCACACAGCAAGCTCGTTCGGAGGGTCCGCTCCATGAGCCGAGAGGCTGATACATCAACTGTTACAAAGTCCAGAGTTGATGTATCCAAAAGTTCCGTATCGTCAATAGGAACTCAACGCAACAGACGGCGCGTCGATCAGACGCCCGGTATGAGAGTTATTGCCATTTTCGTCCCCGGGGCCCGGTTGATTTTTAAGGCAAAATCAACCTGACCGTACTCCACCTGCATCCAAACCTCGGGAGGAGTATGCCAAAAGAACCGTCTCACTAAGAGGAACACAACAAAGATGACGGCACGTCAATCAGACGTCCGTAGCTCAAGATATGAGCGTTTCCGCTCCGAGGGCCCGGTTGGTTTTGTGAACGAACCAACCCGGCCGAACTCAAAGTATTCCGAAACCCTGAGTGCGATATACCGAAACGATCGTCTCGATCCAAGGATCACGTTTCCGCAGACGGTTCGTCAATCGGAGGTCTGTGGCTCAAGTTATGGCCAAAAGACCGAAACTATCTCGAAAACGGGGGGTCCGGGTCCGGGCCGACCCGACCCGACCCGGATCCGACCCGAACCAGGTCGGACCGACCCGGTCCGCTGAACCCGGCCCGGCCGGTGGCGGCGCGGACAGGGTGCCGCGCATGCGCCGCACGCGGGGGGTGAAACCCCCCCTTTTTTCGGATCTCGGCCGGCTTTTTCCGGCCGTTTTTAATAACACACGGGACCCGCGGGTCCCGCCTTCTAACCGAACCAGCGGCCGGCACAGCCGGCCTTCTTCTCCTTCTCCGCCACGGCCATTGCCGCGGCTCATCTGAACTCCGGCGGCCGGCGAGGCCGGCCGCCCCTGGCTGCTCCGCCACGGCCGTAGGGCCGCGGCCCTTCTTGATCTCCGGCGCCGGCAGCTCGGCTGCCGCCGGTCTTCCCGTCTCACCGCGGCCCGGTACCGGCCGCGGTGTTCGTCGTCCGGCGCGGTGCAACGACACCACACCCCTCCGCCGCGCCTTCGATTCCCCTTGAAGCGGCGCGACGGCGTCGCGTTCTTGATGATTCTTCCACGGCGCAGCGCGACAGCGCCACACAATATAATCGTACGATTATCCGCGTGGTGCGACGACACCACGCTACCTTGTTTCCACCCGCAAGATAAATCAACAAGAACGATGGAGGGGGTTCGGCCGTGATCATGCGGTCCGGCCCCCTCACGTTAAACAATAACACAAAATTATAATCCTCACGTTAGTCATGCTAGAACCACGAACAAGGATAAATAAATAAACAATAACAACAACCCCTACCTTGAAAATTGACGTCGCACGTCGGTTATCGCGGAGAAAGGCGTCGCGGCGTCGGACGTAGATTCCGTGGACGTCGGGGTCCGTCCGAGGAGGAAACGACGTCTCTTCACTTGTCGCTAAGACGAAGAAGAGAGGTACGTTGTCGTTGGCAATGATCACCACGGTCGGCGACTTCTCCCTTGTCGAGGAGGAAGAGGAAGACGGAAGAATCTGGGACGCCGAGTCTCGAAGGTCGTGGGATCGATGTTCTTTGTCGGAGAAAAACCGTTCTTCACGTTCTTCGTTGAAGACGAAGAAGATCTTCAAGTCTCTCAACGATTCTCCCAATCCTCTCATGTAACAAAGGAACTAACCCAAAAATAAATTAAGCTTACACTTAATTTATTAACACAACCCAACCTTTGAAATTCAAGAGTTTGAATTTCAAAAACTCAAAATTAAACTCACTTATTAATTATACATGAGTTGTATAATTAATTAAAAGTTAAGTTGTCAAGCCTTTAAGAGGGAGGGAGGGGAGTTAGGGAATTTGAAAAGGCGGGGCTCGGGTGGGCCCCTCCTCACCTTAATCCTCTCTTAGGTGGTTAAACCATCCAACTTCCAACAAAAGATTATAACCACCTTTAAGATATAAAATAAATATTGTATAACAAATTTATTTTACTCTTCATTTCATCCATAAAAATTAAACATCTCCTCCTAGGCAAACACAACATCGGGAAAGGTCTCCTTAAGCGAATATCGGCGCTGCGAGTTCATCGGTGCCCTTAGATTTCAATTCCGAGCACCAGATCAAAAGTTAGGAATTCCCGCTCGTTCGTTCACTGAACGTACCCGAGCCAAACTTCGAAAATTGATTCCGGGCACTCCGGGCCTCGGAATCAGGTGCCGTCAGAAACCGCGCTCTTGTAAAATTCCAAAGAAAATTAAGAAAAAATTTCCCTTGAATTTTACGGGTCTTTACATTACTCCCACCTCAGGGATTTACGTCCCCGTAAAGATACATCAAAAACTAGGGAAACAAATGAGGGTACTGAGCACGCATCTGAGCCTCCCGCTCCCATGTGCTCTCCTGGAGATTCCCGTGCTGCCATCTGATGCGCACAAGAGGAATCGATCGCCCACGCAGGACCCGCTCCTGTCGATCCTCTATCTCCACCGGGACCTCCGTAAAAGTTGCCCCATCGTCAATGTCAAGCTCCCTATGGTCAATGATGTGCGTCGGGTCGTGCACGTATCTCCTCAGCTGAGACACGTGGAAGACGTCGTGCACCCGGTGCAACTGAGGTGGTAGAGCCAGGCGATAAGCCACCTCACCAATCCTGCTGAGGACCTGGAAGGGTCTGATGAAGCGCGGAGATAACTTGTCGCCTCGGCCAAATCTCCGAATACCACGTCGAGGTGTGACCCGCAAGAAGACGTGGTCGCCATCCTCGAACTCCAGTGGCCTCCGCCTCCTGTCATAGTATGACTTCTTCCGGCTCTGTGCTATCCTCATCCGCTCCTGGATGACCTGGACCTTCTCTGTCGTGGCCTGGACCATCTCCGGTCCCACCAGTGCTGACTCTACAGGGTCTGTCCAGCACAAAGGAGATCTACAAGGTCGGCCGTACAACGCCTCGTACGGTGCCATCCCGATGGTGGAGTGGTAGCTGTTGTTGTACGCAAACTCCACCAAGGGTAGGTGGTCCTCCCAGCTACGACCAAAGTCGAGGACACATGCGCGGAGCATGTCCTCGAGAGTCTGAATGGTCCTCTCCGTCTGACCATCCGTCTGAGGGTGAAAGGCTGTGCTCAGACGTAGATGCGTCCCGAACGCCTCCTGTAACCCCTTCCAAAGCCGGGAAGTAAAGCGAGCATCTCGATCGGAGATGATAGATGATGGTACACCGTGGAGCCTCACAATCTTCTGAACGTAGAGACGTCCCAAGCTCTCCACTGAGCCCTGCTCTCTGATGGGTAAGAAGTGTACCGACTTGGTGAGTCGGTCAACAATCACCCATATGGAGTCGTGACCTCTGGAAGTGCGTGGAAGTCCAGTCACGAAGTCCATAGATATGCCATCCCACTTCCACTCCGGAACCTCCATGGGCTGTACCAAGCCCGCTGGTACCTGATGCTCTGCCTTCTTCATGCCCGACCACCAGTGCTATCGTCTGAGGTCCTGGTACATCTTTGCCACTCCAGGATGTACCGCCAAAGGAGAAGTGTGAAACTCTCTCAGTACTTCCTCTCGTAAAGAGACTGGTACCATGGTACGTCCTCTGAAAAGGATGTCGTGCTCTGCTCCAAGGGAGAAACCATCAGGTGCCTGTCCCGAGGATATCTCTGCACGCCGTGTCTCACAGTCAGCGTCCTCACGCTGTGCCTCTCTGACCTGTTGTAGTAGAGGAGGGGTGACTGTGAGAGACTGGAGGAAGGCTTCTCCATCACTATCCACGAAGGATATCTGCAAATAGGCTAGCTGCAAAGATTTATCCTTTGCCGAAAAGTGAAATCCGGTCTCATCCCCTGGATGAACCACGTTCCTTGCCTAATACAGTCAATCCCGTCATGATTAGTTAATTCATGGCATGAATGACGTCGTAAGGCCTCGACGCTGCTACCAAGAGATCCAACCGTTACTCTCGCCTCCAAGGGTTGAGTCACACTGTCGGCATCAGTGTGTGGTCACTGGGTTTCCTCCAGTACGAATCTCGCAAGTGAGGGTCAAGTCAACAGTTTTTAACCGGCACCTCTTAGTAAAAACAAAAAAAAGACAAGAAAACAAAAGTCACCAAGGAAAGTGTCTTTTATTACTTCCACTTAAAGAACAAGGTCGCAAGGCAACACAAACTACGAAGCTAGAGGCATTATGGTCCAAGGCCTCTATGCCTGGAGCTAGTCCTGCACTAGTACACCCGCTTCCGGAGCTCCATGATCGTAAGCTTCAGCTGCCTGAAGCTGTGCTCTCCCCTGAGGTCGGGGTGGACCTCCTGGTGGTGGTGGTGGTAGAGCCTCAAAACGTCGCCCACCACCTGCTGCTCGGCCAGCTCCTCTGCCTCGTCCGCCTCCTCCCTGCGGACCTCCACGGTCGAACCTCTGCCTCTGCCTAGGTGGTTCCTCAACCGTCTGCTGCTCCTCTGCATGGCGGGTCAGGTAGTCACGAGCCATGTGGCCCTACCCGCCACACGAGTAGCACTGTCTGCCTCTCGAAAGAATGGCTCCTCGCTGTGTGCCCTGCACTGCTGAGACAGTGCCCTGAGGTCGTCTGCCCGAAGGTATGGTCTGCCTGGACCCCTGAGTCATCCGTCGACTGCCTGCTGCAGATGACTCTGCCACGTGCTGCCCTGCGGTGGGTCTCGGTGCTGGTGCAGACTCAGCAAGGAAGCTCTCGATCAAAAGGGCCCGCTCCAGTACTCCTGTCTGAGTCAGTATGCTGAGGGAGATCAGCGATGCCCTGATCTCGTGTCTCAAACCCTGCTCGAAGGTCCGGGCCCGGAAGAATGGGTCCCGTACCATGTCGGCCGAGTAGCGTGAGAGATCAGTAAATCTCGCCGAGTACTGAGCGACCGTCATGCTGCCCTGCCGCAGCTGAAGAAGCTCCTGGATACGCACCGCACGAAGGGTGGCTGGGACGAACTCCGAGCGGAAAAGGCTCTCAAAGTCCGTCCAAAGTAGAGATGCCTCATTGTGCACCTGGAGCATCAAGCTCCACCATCGTCCTGCTGCTGCGTGTAGTAGGCTCGCAGCGAGGATCACCACGAGGTCTGCTGGTGTCCTCACTAGCCTAAACACTCGTACCACCGCCTCCAGCCAGTCCTCTGCTGCCTGGGGATCCGTCTCCCCACGAAACCTGGGCGTTCGCTGGCGCTGAAACTCATGCAGTGCGCTGAGGCGACGTGCATCGTCAGCGGCTGGTGCTGGAAGCATCGGGGGCTCGGCGGGTAGAACTACCGCCGGTGCCACTGCTGACAAAGGGCCCTGCACCGAAGTCTCGTCGCTCGGTGGGCTGTCGTCACACTCGACTCTCGGAACCCTAGCTGGCTGCCGTCGTGGGGCCATCCTGAATAGGAAACAGGTGCGCCACAGTCAAACAGTATACCTGGTGAGCTGACACAAGTAAATCACAAAGAAAACTTTGAAACATACACACAATCAATGTTTTCGTGTATTAAGTCGGAAATCAGAAGTCAGGGTCCTGGTGTACGGATACGTCGGCCGCCGCACCAACCCTGGACTCCCTGGACTGATAACCACACTCAATACGCTAAACATTATTGCTTCACATAGAAAAGATCAGAGTTCACGGTAGAACCGAACTCCTCGGATACCAATTTGTAACGACTCGCCCTCGGGGTCCGTGCCGTGACTACCCCAAGCCCGCCTTCCATAGGCCAGGGGCTGGCGACTAGAACCAAGGCGTAAATCCCAGTAAAAAAGGAAGGCATTGCCTTTGTAAAGTAAACAAACACCACAGAGTAAGCAAGCGGAAAGTAAATACTAAGCAAAAGCAGAGTACAACTGAAAGTACGGAAAAGTAAATGGGCCAGTATACAAACCCAAACTGAAAGTAAAGTACAAATCGAAAGGGAAAACAACAACTGAAAAGTAAAAGCCGCTACACCGAGCTGTCCACTGGAAATCCCACCTGAAGGGTGGGTACATATAGCTCCACTGCTCCACGGGTCCCGCCGTCCGCTCCGAGCACGTCCCGCCCAGTGGTCCACCTCCAGGTACCATCCTGCTCTGCAAGCCTCAGCTAAGATCAACGCTGTCCGTCGTCTGCAACCAACACAACGTAGTGCGGGCAAAGCCCGTGCAGGGGTGAGTATAAGCTACTCAGTAGGGACCCCGAGACCCCTGAAGGTCTCTCAAATCCACAAAGGATAAACCACGAAAAAAAGGTACAATCACGAAGTAACAACCGACACTGCTTAGGTATATGCCCATACATATACCTAAGTCACCAATTTCAAATACGCACCAACCTCCGAGCCCAAGTACAACTCAGTCCACACAGGAAAGTAAACGTATTCCACAAAGGAAAGCAAAACGTAATCCACATAGGATTGCACAACACAATCCACACAGGAAAGCAATAGGATTCAGCTCACACAGGTATACATCTTCGAAAGACGATAAAGATGATCTCTGATCCATCTAAGTCGTCGGACCCACGAAGGATCGATAGGTAACTAACCCCCGCAAAAGACCCACACAGGATCGGGCCCACGTAGGACCTGTAGGCGCTGGTTCACACAGGACCGCTGAGCGCAAAGACCCACAGAGGATCGGACCCACACAGGATCGGGCCCACACAGGACCTGTAGCACTGATCCACGTAGGATCGCTGAGTGCTGAAGTCGTCGTCGTCGAATCCACACATGATCTCTGTACTGTCGTCGTCGCAGTCACAGTAGCAGTAGCAGTAGCAGTCACAGTAACAGTCGCAGCCAGCACTAGGGTTCCCGCACACAGCAAGCTCGTTCGGAGGGTCCGCTCCACGAGCCGAGAGGCTGATACATCAACTGTTACAAAGTCCAGAGTTGATGTATCCAAAAGTTCCGTATCGTCAACAGGAACTCAACGCAACAGACGGCGCGTCGATCGGACGCCCGGTATGAGAGTTATTGGCATTTTCGTCCCTGGGGCCCGGTTGGTTTTTAAGGCAAAACCAACCCGACCGTACTCCACCTGCGTCCAAACCTCGGGCGGAGTATTCCAAAAGAACCGTCTCACTAAGAGGAATACAACAAAGCTGAAGAAACGTCAATCAGACGTCCGTAGCTCAAGATATGAGCGTTTCCGCTCCGAGGGCCCGGTTGGTTTCGTGAACGAACCAACCCGGCCGAACTCAAAGTATTCTGAAACTCTAAGTGCGATATACCGAAACGACCGTCTCGATCCAAGGATCGCGTTTCCGCAGACGGTTCGTCAATCGGAGGTCTGTGGCTCAAGTTATGGCCAAAAGACCTAAACTGTCTCGAAAACGGGGGGTCCGGGTCCGGGCCGACCCGGTCCGCTGAACCCGGCCCGGCCAGCGGCGGCGCGGCTAGGGTACCGCGCATGCGCCGCACGCGGGGGGTGAAACCCCCCCTTTTTTCGGATCTCGGCCGACTTTTGCCGGCCGTTTTTAATAACACACGGGACCCGCGGGTCCCGCCTTCTAACCGAACCGGCGGCCGGCACAGCCGGCCGCCTTCTCCTTCTCCGCCGCGGCTCATCTGAACTCCGGCGGCCGGCGAGGCCGGCCGCCCCTGGCTACTCCGCCGTGGCCGTAGGGCCGCGGCCCTTCTTGATCTCCGGCGCCGACGGCTCGGCTGCCGCCGGTCTTCCCGTCTCGCCGCGGCCCGGTACCGGCCGCGGTGTTCGTCGTCCGGCGCGGTGCAACGGCACCGCACCCCTCCGCCGCGCCTTCGATTCCCCTTGACGCGGCACGACGGCGTCACGTTCTTGATGATTCTTCCACGGCGCGGCGCGACGGCGCCGCGCAATATAATCGTACGATTATCCGCGTGGTGCGACGGCACCACGCTACCTTGTTTCCACCCGCATGATAAATCAACAAGAATGATGGAGGGGGTTCGGCCGTGATCATGCGGTCCGGCCCCCTCACGTTAAACAATAACACAAAATTATAATCCTCACGTTAGTCATGCTAGAACCACGAACAAGGATAAATAAATAAACAATAACAACAACCCCTACCTTGAAAATTGACGTCGCACGTCGGTTGTCGCGGAGAAAGGCGTTGCGGCGTCGGACGTAGATTCCGTGGACGTCGGGGTGCGTCCGAGGAGGAAACGACGTCTCTTCACTTGTCGCTGAGACGAAGAAGAGAGGTACGTTGTCGTTGGCGATGATCACCACGGTCGGCGACTTCTCCCTTGTCGAGGAGGAAGAGGAAGACGGAAGAATCCGGGACGCCGAGTCTCGAAGGTCGTGGGATCGATGTTCTTTGTCGGAGAAAAACCGTTCTTCACGTTCTTCGTCGAAGACGAAGAAGCTCTTCAAGTCTCTCAACGATTCTCCCAATCCTCTCAAGTAACAAAGGAACTAACCCAAAAATAAATTAAGCTTACACTTAATTTATTAACACAACCCAACCTTTGAAATTCAAGAGTTTGAATTTCAAAAACTCAAAATTAAACTCACTTATTAATTATACATGAGTTGTATAATTAATTAAAAGTTAAGTTGTCAAGCCTTTAAGAGGGAGGGAGGGGAGTTAGGGAATTTGAAAAGGTGGGGCTCGGGTGGGCCCCTCCTCACCTTAATCCTCTCTTAGGTGGTTAAACCATCCAACTTCCAACAAAAGATTATAACCACCTTTAAGATATAAAATAAATATTGTATAACAAATTTATTTTACTCTTCATTTCATCCAGAAAAATTAAACATCTCCTCCTAGGAAAACGCAACTTCGGGAAAGGTCTCCTTAAGCGAATATCGGCGCTGCGAGTTCATCGGTGCCCTCGGATTTCAATTCCGAGCACTGGATCAAAAGTTAGGAATTCCCGCTCGTTCATTCACTGAACGTACCCGAGCCAAACTTCGGAAATTGATTCCGGGAACTCCGGGCCTCAGAATCAGGTGCCGTCAGAAACCGCGCTCTTGTAAAATTCCAAAGAAAATTAAGAAAAAATTTCCCTTGATTTTTACGGGTCTTTACATTCTAATCGTGGTGAAATATCTTCAACATCTCTCATAAAGATCTTCCTTTTTTTACCTAAAACCTTTATTTATATCCTGGGGAAAATAAAACATAAAAGGGTGAGCTCAAATGCTCAGTAAGGGTAAACAAAAGAAATATCAATCACATCATATACATAAGAACATAACTTTTGGAAATCTTAACCTGCAAAAGAAATCATAATTTCATAACATGGGATAAATCATAGTAGTGAAATGTAATCCCAATAATCATAACTTAAAACATGAAACTTTTTGGCATACACACATAATCATAGAGAATCATTTCTTATTAGTCAAGACTCATTTCCAAGACTATATTAGTAGACAAAGTCCATTTCTGAACCGTGTTCACTCCTCGTTTCAGTCCTGTTTCACTGAACCGGTTTAACCTGCCATTCTAGCCATGTCTATCTCATGAGATATAAAATCTTTACCCAATGCATTGGAGGTAGATATAGGTACCACCCATCTCATAATGATACAATTCTTATGTGTGCCACAAAATCATAAACCATACATCATAGCATAAACCATGTAATAAAAATGGGAATCTTAAACATCATGACATCATAAAACAATTCATATAAGATAAAGGAATTCATAAAAATATTTCCATCACGACATAATCAAATCAATGTAATAATAGGGATATAAACATAACCCTATATTATCTTAGATGGAAAATAATTTTGATAAAACACTTGAACTCCATTCTTGAGGAAAATATAATTTCTACTTCAAAAACACTTTTCCTTTCTTAGCATGTCATACAATTCTAAACTAAAAGAAGTCGATTAAAAATAAACTTGAAAACTTGTAAAGGAAGCTTCTTGGAAATAATGTTTTAAAAATACATTCATGCCTTATAAGTTAAAAAAACATTATTCTCGTACTTTTGTTGGAAAAGTCAAAAAGTACCTCGTACGAAAAACGACAAAATATTCCTTTCATATCTTTTATTAAAAACTCACCGAAGGGTAAAATTGGATATAAACTATTGTATAAGGATATAAATATTACATATTGAGGAAACATGGATGTGGATGATAAAATACACCCCAGTAAATACCAAAGTATAAAAAATCTCGGATAAAAATGAGATTGTGATATTTTCCCTTACCTTAGGTCCGATTTGCTTCGTAAGTGTCCGAACCTCCTGTATAATGATTTAAATAATGTCATTGACTTATTCCAGAATCATACTAATTGTTATGATATCATATATGGTTCACTTATGACTTTATTTTACCTGTTCTTTTGTAAATTCCATGTTAAAGAGCGTTTTGGGTAAAATCGTTTCATTTGTCGTCCGTGTTTTGACTTGTAATTATTCATATGATTACTTAGATCATGATTACATAATTGAAGAATATAAATCATGATTTATATATAATATATATTCATAATATACATATATATAATAGATTAGTAAATGGAAATAAATACACCGTTCATGGAGACAGTAGGCCGTACGTACGCATGAACGCTGTTTTCGTTTCCTTATTGAGTTGAATTGAATTAAGTAGATGACATACATATATATACACATAAATCCAGTATCATTATTATGTCATATATTTTATTATTACTTATTATATATATACTTTATAACCATTCATGAATGGTTAACGTGGAGAATGAATCTCATCGCGTCGTAGAGACGGTAGTCCGTACGTACGCACGAGCGATGATATCGTTCTCATGATCGTGGAATTGTATTGGAGTGTATGTATAATATTTCAGAATCGATATCAATTTACAATAATCATATATAGTTATTATTTACACCATTATACCCATCCAAGTAAGGTGGTGGTCGAAAATAGATTACACCACGGCGTGGAGACGGTATTCCGTACGTACGCACGCGCGGTGATTTCGTTTTCTGTAGGATGGATAGATGGTGAAATAGGGTTGTTTCATACTTATAATAACATATCAGTATATGAGTGATACTGATGTTATTAATTCATAATGAAACAACCTAATAAGAAGAAGTGGAAGAAGAAATAAAGTTGAAAGAATCGGTAACGGACATTACCTCTTCTTTTAAGCGCCTTTTTGAGTCCTCTTCTTAGAGCACTAAAATTGGTCTTTGAAGAAGACCATGTCCTCTAGGATTTTTCTAGGGAAGTTTAGAAGAGAATTTGGCAGGGGTTTGCCGAGCTTGAAGGCTCAAAGTGGTGTGAGGAAGAGAGGGAGGAGGTTCCCTTTTATAAGGGAGGAGAGGGACTCTTTTGGAAAAACTAAAAATATTATTTTATTATAAAGCCAAATTCGGTTTTAAATAGATCCAAATTGATTTATTTCGAAGCTAAAGTTGGGATGGGTAGAAATCCTCTTATCCAATATAATTTAGACAAGTTTAGGTTCCTATTTTAACCTTATCATTTATATTTAACTTTAAGTTAGATAATTTTACTCTTACCGTGTCTTTTTGTGTTATTACACAATAAGGTTAATAAACTTACTATAACAAGCCAAAAGAACCCCAAGTTGTTTATTATTAATATATATAGCCTTATCTAAGTCATTTGGATGAACCTTAGATTTTTAGGAATAAAATAACAATTAATAATATAATATTTGTTTTAAAAACTATTTTATGTCAATTTTGACACTATTTTGTAATTGATTTTTGTGAAAATCATAACAGAATGATTAGTTAGAAAAAAGTTAATTATATTAATAAAAACATGTCATATTAACCTATAAAATTAGTTGAATTCATAAAATGTCTTAAATTACATTTATTTGGGTATTTATAACATCAATTATGTCAATATTTCATTAATAAGATAATTACTGCATCATCATTGTGTCATAAATAAATTAACTTTTTTAATGTCTAAAAATTACAAATAAAATATCATTATGTAGGAAATCTTTTTATATTTCTAATGAATATTTATATTTGAATTTATCTTATCTATAACCCTATATTAAAAATGATTTAGGTATTAAACTTTGATTTTAACTATTTTAACCCTTCTTTAAATAAATTAATAATAAATGTCCTAATCTAATACAAGTGGGCCTAAATGGTCATATTTTATTCCTAAAGTTGTTTTTGGTCGAATTACACTTATCCAATAGAATTAGGACATGTGTTAGGGTAATAATAATATCATTTTTACCCTTAATTACCCTATTTACTTTTAACCGTGGTAAAAAAAATTAAAAAGTTACTATTCACCAAAAATTATTTTCATCTCATTGAACCACATTTTACTTACTGACATCAACTGTGTCTCTTGGATTTTTGAAATTTCACTCACAGAAGCGGTAAAATTAAGTTTTATGAAAAATTCATTTTTTTAACTACCACTTAGTGGTTTCACTATTCATCAAAAAATGAAAGTTTCCAGAAAAATACCAAAAATTAGGCCTAATCTATATTTGATAATATGAAATAAAAATTGATGTCTATTTTAACAAATTCAAAAGATATCAGTTGCATTAATTAATTTAAAAATTAATTCCCGTCGTCAAAACAAATAGCGTGTTCTTAAGAGATAATAACTACCAAAAGATTGACACTTGTTTATGTCTGGTTTAAATGTGAAATTACATCCAATGAACAACATTGTATTAAATTGTAAAAATATATTCTAAATATAATTTAAAAACACTCAAATTAATAATTTATCACTATTAATTATTTCGATTAAAAAGGTTGTTTTTAATTAAAATTTAGTAATTTTTCACTATTCATCAGAAAATGAAAGTTATCCGAAAAGTACCAAAATTTCAACCTAAGCTAATTTCGATATTCCGAATCCAAAAATGAAGTACATTTTGAAAAATAAAATTTAAGAAATTTTAAAAAGTGGTTATTACTATTCATAAATGCTAGTTTCTAATAATATTTTAATAGCATATTGTTGTTTAGTGAAACTCGTTATTGCGTACTACACACGCTATCGAGGAAGGTCGCGATTTCGTGTAATGCAAGGTAAGTCAAGGATGCATGTTGTGCAAGCTCCTTTTGGTGTAGCGTACAACACAAGACATTAATGAAATTAGAAAGAATATTTTTCATAAAATTTTGGGGTGTTACAGTGTGTGTGTGTTTATGTTTTTATTTTATATGCATAATAAATATATATTTATTATAAAGGAGTCTTGAATGTGTATGATGGATGTCGATGCTTATGGTAAGGGATGTTTAGTATCTCTTTTATTTATGGGTGACACATGAAAATTCACCCCAAGATTCATTTTTTGTGGTGTACATACATCCCCTTCTGCATAAAATATCATGAATATAATTATTTTAAATGTATTTGAACGATAATTTGATGTTATTTTTAAAGGTTATTAAAACTGAAAGCATTATTAAAGTGGTAAGGGATTTCTATATCACATTTTAACATATGTGAGACACATTTCGTATTCACCACCTATTTTATTAATTCATTGTATATAATAACTATAAATTTTAGTTATTATTGTTATCTTAAATATTAATTTTTTTATATACCAATTTGATTATATCTATTTTATGGGTTTTACGATTCAAAAGATAAAAAATTGGTAAGATATTTGTGTATCAATTTCCATCTATGGGAGATAAGTTGTGCTAAACACCAATCATATTCTACGAGGTGCATATAATCACCCTAAAAAATATATAATATTAATGTGAATATTTTCATTATATTTCATGTTTCATTCTATATTTTTCTTTAATATGGATTATGATTAAATTATGCCAAATTTGGATGTTTTTTAGGATATAATCTTATCATTTATCAATATATTAAACGATTATGCTACTAAATGATGAAATCATATAATATAAATCCCAATAATATCATGATTGTTTTCTATTTTTTTGTCATGAGAATAAAAATTCCACTTCAGTTAATTCTCTTTATTCACTCACTACTAGAATTTTTGGTAATTACAACGAGCTATTTGCGACGGGATCCCATCACAAATAGGCTTTAGTGATAGGGCCCCATCGCAAATAACCCGTTGTAGAAAACACGGTCGCAAATACAATTATTTGCGATGGGCCCGTCGCAAAAAATATTATTTGCGACGGGAAATGTCACCGTCACAAATAAGATTCCGATTATATGTATGATATATACATAAACGTTTTCGCGATGGGCCCGTCTTAAAAACTATTTGCGATGAGCTCTTGTCCCATCACAAAAAAAAATATATATAAAAATTTCTGCAACGGGCCCATCGCAACACATTATTTGCGATGAACAAGTAGTCCCGTCGCAAAAATGTTTTTAAAAATATTTAGTTAGGCTATTTGCGACGGGACCCCGTCACAAATAGTCCCGTCGCAAATAATAAATTAATTTAAAAAATTAAAATTTAATAAAATTACGATTAATGAAAAAATAATATTACTATTATTAAAACAATAAAACAATAAAAAATATTAAAATTCTCAATATTCACAAAAAAATAAAAAAAAATAAAGAATATTAAAATTATCAATATTCACAAAAAAATATAAAAAAATAAAAAAAATATTAAAAATTTAATTATGTAATATTTACATCGATATAAAAGACAAAAAATGTAAATAATTCATATTACAATGTTAAATTCAAATTTTTGTAACATAAAAAAATCACTAGGGGGGTCATCTTCTGGAGGAGGTGGAGGAGCTGAAGGGGCTGGTGGGGGAAAATCAATCCCTAAACTACGAGTCAAACGACACATGTACTCCATCTGCTCATGATGCTACTGCTGCCATCAACGCATCTGCTCCTCGTAATGCTGCTCCTGCTGCTACTACCGCCGACACATCTCTTCTTGCTGCTTCTGCAAAGTCTCTATATGCTCAGCCTGAGCTCGCAACTGCTCCTGATACTGTGAGCCAGAAGATGATGCCTCTCCACGAGATCCTCTCGAGCTGGACGCTGACATTGCAATAGTGCCATAATAAGTACGAGGAGTCAAATGAGAGCCGATTCCAACTACTCTTCCCTTCTCAAAGCCATATTAAGTCACCTGCATCCATGCTGCCTCATCGAAATGGTGAGAAATGGTCTGCTCAGTCGTCTCGTCCTGACCCTCAGACTGTGTCTGAGAGGTCGCAGCCTCATATGACTCCATCAATTCCAATTTAAAATGAAAATTGTAAAAATATTATATGCAGTTAATTTTCAAACAGAAAAAATAATACTAACCACAATCTGATGCTGGCGATCACCTCTAATCTCACCAGTGACTGGATCACTGTACATCCTCTGATAAACGTTGAACTCCATAATATCAGGATGCTCGACTGACTACAAAAATATAAAACAAACTGTTTATATTTAAAGTTATATAAAATATTTAAAAAATATACTTACCAGATGCTCTCTATGTGAACTGAATGTACGACTACCAGCTTGATGCGTCACCTCCTGTCTCCCTCGGTTCTATCGTCCCACTGAAGATCTCCTCTGAAATCCACCACCCAACCAGTGTAAATATAATCCATCCCAAACGTGAGATGAAATGTACTATGGTCGGTGGGCTCTACATGACTCATCAAATTCTATCACCCCTGCTTTCTTAATGGCTGTCCTTCTCAAATTGTGCAAAATAATTGACGAAAACAGTCACGCATAGAAACCTTCCATGCCGCGTGGATAGCGTCGCGCATGCTATCATAGATAGGATACCATAAACCCTAAAAATAATTTATAATATCAATTTGTTAATAAAATAAATTTCAACATAAATATTATTTATTTATGTACCAGCCAATGATGGAACATGTTGCGTCACACATCAATAGGAATCTGTTCCCATGTGATCCATGGCTGAGAAAAATAATTGCACAAGATAACGCTCCCCTGTCCAATAGCTACATGTGCGAATCTGTGAAAAATGAAAGAATAATCAAACAATTAGTCTATATATATAAAAAAATTAATGAAATATAACTAAAATATACAGGTTACCATACCTCCGTGTGCATGGATCGAAACCAAGATGTGGACATCGCTCGAGGATAGGGTCAGGAATCATCAGTTGTACAAGACTGCGCCCCCTCCACATACCCCCTGAACCGCCAGTAGGCTAAGGGTCAGATGACTCAAAATCCCCCTCATCCAACGGTAGGTCAGCCTTCTGCAACTCGAGAAATAGCTCAGGGTCCATCTAAAACACAAAATTATTGTTGTTAGAAAATAGTTGAAAATAACTATTATATATAGATATATCATAGTTATTATTATAATCAGCATTTAACTGTGTAAATGTTCATCTTCATCCTCTTCTCCATAGCTGTCAATGCCAATGTATTCATCTTCATCCTCAGCATCATCAATATCCATATGAGTTTCAGTTTCAGCATATCTTGTCATTTCAAATTCATTTGTAACATCATTGACATCTTCATCACCATCGATCCTTAATTGTGGGGTGTGATCATCGATATTCACATCTCTTTTTGAATCAGATGGATTTTGAGCAGTCTCTTTAAAAATTTCAATTCCTTCAACTTCATCGGAACCACATTCATTTTGAGTAAAATGATTTTCCCAAGATTTCATTTTTATTATGCTCCACCAATCGCTCAAGTCTCTTTAGGTAGCACAATACTTTGCATAATAAATTTGACGTGCCTGTTGAGCCAGTAAAAATGGTTCATTTACTGCAAGAAGACTTTTATATTTAATATCGACGATTTCATGAGTCAGATGAACACGCAAGCCTCTCTCAGTATCCAACCCCCGAAATTTAAACATTGTTATGTAATTATGTCCTAGATAACACAGCTCAATAATTTCATCCAATATGCCATAAAAGTCAACTTCAATTTCTATGTGATGTGATCCTCTCAAGAAAACTCCACTTTTCATTTTTTTTGATTCCCCATATGCATGTGTATGAAATCTAAAACCATTCACCACATATGCATTATAACATTTAACCATTTTGGATGGTGGGTTACTCAATATACACAGTCGCTTATCAATTTTATCAGCATATTAAGACACCTGAAATTTTTTAAAACAATTATCAATATAATAAATAATAATTGGAATTGATATTAAACCATAAATAATTTATTTTACCAGTTTTTGAAACCAATGAATTTTTTTTGTCTGCGGTCTTCAAGAGAAGCTGATGTAATTTGTGGAAGTTGTTTCTTGATATAATTATCATATAACCTACAAATAAAATAAGTTTAAATACTATAACATAAATTATAGAATAAGTGATAGAAGCACTTATTGTACAAATGATGTCATTTCTTCACAACTGAGCAGAACGTATGTATGAGCTCTGTGATGTTCATCATCTGAAAGCCATCATTCATGAACTCCACCTAAACCAAGATTTAGCAGATTAAAAACTGTTAATTTATTTTCCATTTACTTATTAACATTACCCTCATTTCGTCCCATGAAATTGTGTTTTGAGGGATATTGAGATTTAAAATAATGAGAGTAAAAAAAAGCAATTTCCTCTTGAAAATAAGCTTCAGCAATTGAGCCTTCAACTGATTATTTGTTACGTATTTTTTTCATCAATTTCTGCATTCATCTCTTGAATGGGTACATCCATCGAAATTGTACTGGACCTCCAAATTTAGCTTCATTTAGAAAATGTAATATCCGATGTTATATTGAGTCAAAGAAAGCCGACGGAAAGATTTTTTCCAGTTTATATATAATTACAGCAACATCTTCTTCCGGTTTTCTTAGCGCATCATACTCTGTTGTCGCTGTACAAATGTCTCGAAAAAAATATGATATGTCTGTTATCGAATCCCAAATCATATAATTCAACAAACCTCTAAATCCAATCGGCATAAGTCTTTCCATTATAACATGACAATCATGACTTTTTAATCCAGTAATATAACCATTCTTAACACATCTGCCCAAATTGGAAGCATAACCATCTAGAAGTCTCAAATCTGCAATCCATTGACAAAATAATAAGCGACTCTCTTTTGACAATGTATAAGCTGATTTTGGCTTCATTATCCTCTGTGATATGACATTTTCAAATAGTTCAAGTTCTGGTCGCCTGCAAATTTGGGAAATATCTAATCATGCCTTTACAGTATCTTTGGTCTTACCTGGTGTATCTAAAACTGTATGAAATAAATTATCAAAATAGTTCTTCTCAATATGCATAACATCCAACATGTGGCAGACCAATAAATCAGACCAATATGGAAGATCCCAAAAAATGCTCTGTTTTATCCAATTATGTTCTTTCTCAAAGCCATGAATTTTCTGTTGGCTTACTATTGGTCCAAATGTGATGGGGGGTAATGAAAATACAACTAATTTTAACTATGTACCTGAGATCATATTTGGAGGTTCATCCCTTTCAATTGTACCTTTTCTGAAATGAGATTTGTTCCTCCGAAAAGGATGATCGGTTGGAAGAAATCTACAATGACAATCAAAATAGCAAGGTTTTTTCCATTGATGAGCATAAAGGATTTGTTTTCTTTCATACAGTAAGGACATGATTTTGGACCATGTGTACTCCAACCAGGTAACATGCCATATGCTGGAAAGTCACTAATTGTCCACATCAATGCAACTTTTAATATGAAATTTTGTTTTGCAGCAACATCATATGTATTAACACCATCACTCCACAATGCATTTAACTCATCAATCAATGGTTTCAAATAAACATCAATATTCTTTTTCAGATGTCCTGGGATTAATAGAGTCAAAACGATATAAGGATCCTTCATCAACATTCATGGAGGCAAATTATACGGAGTTATAAAGACATGCCAACATGAATACTGACTACCATAAGAACCAAACGGACAGAAACCATCAGTAGAAAGACCTAATAGCATGTTTCGGGATTCTATACAAAAGATGGATGCAGACAGTCAAAATGTTTCCATGAATCACCATCAGATGGATGATTCAAGCTTTTATCAGTTGAAATCTTGGTTTTGTGACATGAAATCATTGAAGTTGTGTTCTGAGACATAAATAAATGCTGCAACCTGGGTGTAAGGGGGAAATATCACAACTATTTTATTGGAATCGATCTAGACTTCCCTAGTTGAGCTTATTTATACCTCGATTGTCCACATGTGGGAGAACTCTCCAATGACTCATTTTAGCCAGAATATAAGATGCAATCATTTGGACATGCATGAATCTTCTGATAAATAAGGCCCAGATTATAAATCAGCCTCTTGCTCTCATAGTAATTTGCAGGCAACACATTTCCTTCAGGTAACAGTGTTTTAACCAAATAAAATATCTGATCAAAACAGTTGTTTGACATTGCATTATCTGATTTAATATCCATAAATTTTTCAACCGCTCCTAATTTTCTTATCTTGCAACTAGGATATAATGCATCCTCAACATACCTCAATAACTCATAAAATTCGGATAGTGCCAACTCATGAGTTAAATCAATATCATCGTGAGTTTCAGTTTGTTGCACAGATGGACCTGCAACATCATGTACTAAATTTTGAAACCGTGATGGATCTGGAATCAAGTTATTAGGATCTTCTCTGGAACTGCATTCACCGTGTTGATACCAAAAAACATAATCTTATTGAAAACCAAACCGCAAGAGATATCCCCCAACCTTGTCAAATTTGTCAAACATTCTCAGAGCACATTTTTTACAAGGACACTTAATTGTGCCTTCTGAAACATATTCTGGTTTTAATGTTGAAAATTCTAAGAAATCTTCAACACCCTCAATATATACAGGATTTAAACCAGAACCATTTGGATTTCTATGCTGATTTATCCAAGCTCGATCATCTAATAATGACTAATTTTGACTTCCTTGTTCCATATTTTTCTACATAAAATATAAAATCATCATTTCTTTTTGAATAATTTGAAATTATAAAAACACTATCTGAAAAAAGAAGATAAATAATTACAACTACTTAATAATTACCATTAATTAATAGTGGCACAATTTCCAGTGGATTGACAGCTACTCTTTTGTCCGACAGCTCATTTAATTGCATCTTTCTCACACTTATTATTGCTAATTATTGCTAATTATTCCTAATTATTCCTAATTATTTCTAATTATTAAAAATTATTACTAATTATTACAAATTATTACTAATTGTTACTAATTAATACTAATTAATACTAATTATTACAATTTATTACTAATTATTACAATTTATTACTAATTATTACTAATTATTACTAATTTAGCAATACTTAGCAATACATAGAAAAATAAAAACTGTTTGAATAATGAAAGGAAATTTGGTAATCATCATTGTAGAGATGATTACAAATTTTCCCTTTATTATCCAAGCAGATTTCATTTACTAATTATTAGTAATAAAAAAAATATATTATCAATATTTACGAAAAAACAATATTAATATTATTAAAATAATAAAAAATTTATAAAATATTAAAATTATCAAAATTCGTAACAGACTTTGCTCTATTCTTAACATGTTCAAATCTCAGAGGGTCGTCAATTGTCAAGTCACACACAATAAAAAGTTTGTGTTAGATATGTCCAATGAAAACTCTATAATTATACTTGAATGGTTGATCACCTTGCAAGTAGTGTTGCAATAGGATGACCAAAGTAATGACGTTCTCATCTCTAAGAATCATCTCACATGAGACTTTACATAGATCATTCTTCCTTAAAAATTTGAGGGGATATCATTATCTTTCCCTTAAATTTTCAAGGAAGAATGGTCTCTGTAAAGGTTCATGTGAGATAATTCTTATAGATAATAAGGGCATGACTTGGTTTTTCCTATTGCAACACTACTTGCGAGGTGATCAACCATGCAAGGACAATTATAGAGTTTACATTGGACATGGCTGACACAAAATTTTTATTGCGCATGACCTGACAATTGGCGACCCTTTGAGATTTTAACATGTTAAGAATATAGCAAAGCCTGTTGTGAATAATGATAATTTTAATATTTTATAATTTTTTTATTATTTTAATAATATTAATATTGTTTTTTCATAAGTATTGATAATATATTTTTTTATTTCTAGTTATTGCTAGTTATTTCTGGTTATTGCTACTTATATCCAGTTAATGCTAATTATATCCATTTATTGCTAATTATTGCTACTTATTGCTAATTATTACTAATTATTGATAATTATTGCTAATTATTTCTAATTATTCCTAATTATTGCTAATTATTGCTAATTATTGCTAATTATTGCTAATTATTGCTATTTATTCCTAATTGTTTCTATTTATTCCTAATTATTCCTAATTATTGCTAATTATTACTAATTATATCTATTTATTGCTATTTATTCCTAATTATTTCTAATTGTTGCTAATTATTGCTAATTATTGTGAATTATTGCTAATTATTGCCAATTATTTCAAATTATTTCAAATTATTTCAAATTATTTCTAATTATTTCTAATTATTTCTAATTATTGCTAATTATTTCTAATTATAGATAATTATTTCTAATTATTTCTAATTATTCATAATTATAGCTAATTATAGCTAATTATAGCTAATTATTGCTAATTATTACGAATTATTTCCAATTATTGCTAATTATTCCGAATTATTGCTAATTATATCTAATTATTCCTAATTATTCCTAATTATTGCTAATTATTTCTAATTATTTCTAATTATTGCTAATTATAGATAATTATTTCTAATTATTGCTAATTATTTCTAATTATTTCTAATTATTTCTAATAATTACTAATTGTTGCTAATTATTGCTAATTATTGCTAATTATTGCTAATTAGTGCTAATTATTACTAATTATTGCTAATTATTACTAATTATATCTATTTATTCCTAATTATTACTAATTATAGCTATTTATTCCAAATTATTGCTAATTATTGCTAATTATTGCAAATTATAGCTAATTATTACTAGCTAATTACAACTAATTATTTCTAATTATTCTTAATTATATCTATTTATATCCAATTCTTCCTAATTATTCATAATTATTCCTAATTATAGCTAATTATTCCTAATTATAGCTAATTATTCCTAATTATAGCTAATTATTCTTAATCATAGTTAATTATTCCTAACTATAGCTAATTATTCCTAATTATAGCTAATTATTCCTAATTATAGCTAATTATTCCTAATTATAGCTAATTATTCCTAATTATAGCTAATTATTCATAATTATAGCTAATTATTCCTAATTATAGCTAATTATTCCTAATTATAGCTAATTATTCCTAATGATAGCTAATTATTACTAATTATAGCTAATTATTTCTAATTAGAGCTAATTATTTCTAATTATAGCTATTTATTACTAATTATAGCTAATTATTACTAATTATAGCTAATTATTACTAATTATATCTAATTACTAATTATAGATAATTATTTCTAATTATAGCTAATTATTACTAATTATAGCTAACTATATCTATTTATAGCTAATTATTACTAATTATAGCAAATTATATCTATTTATAGCTAATTATTCCTAATTATAGCTAACTATATCTATTTATAGCTAATTATTGCTAATTATAACTAATTATATCTAATTATACCTAATTATTACTAATTATAGCTAATTATATCTATTTATTGCTAATTATTACTAATTATATCTAATTATATCTAATTATAGCTAATTATTCCTAATTATATCTAATTATAGCTAATTTTATCTAATTATATCTAATTATAGCTAATTATATCTAATTATATCTAATTATTTCTAATTATATCTAATTATAGCTAATTATAGCTAATTATAGCTAATTATTGCTAATTATAGCTAATTATTGCTAATTATAGCTAATTATAGCTAATTATAGCTAATTATAGCTAATTTTAGCTAATTTTAGCTAATTATATCTAATTATATCTAATTATATCTAATTATATCTAATTATATCTAATTATGGCTAATTATATCTAATTATAGCTAATTATATCTAATTATATCTAATTATATCAAATTATAGCTAATTATATCTAATTATAACTAATTATATCTAATTATAGCTAGTTATATCTAATTATAGCTAATTATAGCTAATTATATCTAATTATAGCTAATTATATCTAATTATAGCTAATTATAACTAATTATATCTAATTATAGCTAATTATATCTAATTATTGCTAATTATATCTAATTATAGCTAATTATATCTAAATATTGCTAATTATATCTAACTATAGCTAATTATATCTAACTATAGCTAATTATATCTATTTAATTCTAATTATATTTATTTATTGCTAATTATATCTACTTATTTCTAATTATATTTACTTATTGCTAATTATATCTATTTATTGACAATTATATCTATTTATTGCTAATTATATCTAGTTTTTGCTAATTATATCTATTTATTCCTAATTATATCTAATTATATCTAATTAATATTAATTATTACTAATTATTTATAATTATAACTAACAATATCAATTTCTTAGTAAAAATAAATATAAACAAAAATCAATTGAAGTCTAATTAAATTACAACTAATAAACAACAATTAAAATTAACATAAAAAAATAAAATTAAAAAAAATAAAATAAAATATAAATACCTTATACATTGATATTCTGAATATATTGATGCCCTCCGATTGCTCTCGTATAAAAAATTTTGAAACAGAAGAATGAAGAGAAACAGAGAGAGCTAGATCTGAATGATTTGAAAAAAAAACGGATGAGAGTATATATAGGTTAGATTAGTTGCGATGAGGTTATTAGCGACAGGGTTCCCGTCGCAACTGGTACTATTTGCGATGGTGCCCGTCGCAAATACCCTCACCCGCATAAATTACAGTCAGCGGTTAAAAGGTTATTTGCGATGGGTCCCGTCGCAAATAGTACCTACCGACAGTCTTTTTGCGACAGGACGACATCCCGTCACAAAAAGTTATTAACCGCCGATGAGTATTTGCGACGGGACCCGTTGCAACTACCCCTGCGCGGTTTGGCGCACAAGCCGCGCCAAACTATTTGCGACGGTAGACATCTCCCCGTTGCAAATAATATTCGTGCGGTTTGGCGTGCAAGTCGTGCCAAACTATTTGCGACGGGAGACAAAATCCCATCGCAAATAGCTTCCTGGACGGGTTATTTGCGACGGGAAGAAATCCCTTCGCAAATAACCTGTCGCAAAAAGTGATTTTTCCCGTAGTGACTCTAGAGTTTAATAATAATGTTTTTATGAAAAATATTCTTTTCAGTACAAAACCATTTGTAATGGTTGGTGTCCTGAGAACCAACTGTTTTGTACTTTGATTACATGAATTTTCATTTATTATATATTGTTCATTATTCTGCATGACTATAATATAATAATGTCCTGGAATATTTGTTGCATTGATAAGGTCATGGCAGATCCCCACTATGATGAGAACCTTGAAATTCTATAAAAATATTCTTAAATAAAGTTTAAGGTTGGATAACGTACTATGATAGGACACATGGTATACAGACCGTCATGTGCAAGTACTCTAAGATGACGAGACTCTCTCTTATGGAGTTCGCACTTGGTAATCTCCAAGATGGGAGATTATGAGAATAGACCTTCCAGTAGTAATTCCGCATGTCTTGGTGTCCTTGGACATTGCTATCTACGAGCGTGTGTAATTGTCCTTAGACTGGAGGATTATCATTAATTCAAGTCATGACTCGCGCACTTAGATTTACTGACGAAAACCGTCACACAAACAGTTGGCGGGAAGTAGGGTACGTTGGGTGCGTCACGAATGACATGTTGTTAATGGATAAGTCGAGGAAGGATTTTTCCCTTCTATTTATGGAAGTTGATATCTCGACCCTTTGATTGAAATAGAACTGGCACATTAAATTCCATGGCCTTAGTGTAAACGACGAGTTTATTTCAGGTAGTCAAAGAATGACGGATCAAGCATATAGTTTTATGACACTGCCATGAAACCTGCTTGATGAGATATTGAGACAAAGGGATTAAATTACATAGTAAGTGTTCGTATGAGGTGATACGTCAATGCAGTGTCAACTTCTTTCTCTTGGGTGCCTTGACCCGTTGCTAGATAGTAATCTTGGACTTTAGGCAAGCTCGCCAAATGCCAACGAGAAAGAGGCCTAGAGGGTCACAAACTAAGTGTATTCAAGTATCTCAAGTAGAATAAAGATTATTCCCATATGTGGTTTAATAATTATTCAAGGAAGCCTAAATCGTTTTAATGATGGAGGAAGAAGGAAGTGAAAAACAAGATATACACACCGTGTATTAAAGATTACACGCCGTGTAGTTTTTCATGGAAAACAGGTACACACCATGTATTAATAATTACACGCCATGTAGTTTTCTTTATGCAAAGGAAATGAATAAATGAAAACAATATATCCACACCGTGTACGTTGAATATACACGCCGTGTAGTTTTTCCAGTCGGGATTTTGAGGATATAATATTGTTTTAAATGATATTTATTATAATCACCGTGGGCGCATGTCAAGGAATTAATTATTCAACATGGGGGTTTTAAATAAGAGTCAATGAAATAAATAAAACACGTAACACATTTATTTATTGTCATAACTCTACAAGCTCACACTTGATTATAAATATCCTCACAACCCCAACTCTTTTCCTACCCCACACACAACAATTTTGGAGAATTTTTTCAAGGCCGAAAGAACCTCTTTCTCCAAGAACGCTCTCAAGACCGAGAGAGATCCTTTTCCATCAGATCAAGACGATCTAAGCCGGACAATTCAAGCAAATGCTTCTCCACGCTAGCACCCAGAGAATCCTTTGGCGACATCTTGAGATACGAGGTACACGTGTGGATCACCGCTAGAGGGAGTCTACACTTGGCTTCTGCGACGCAACGATGGATCACATCGACAACGTGATCAATAACATCAACGAAGAAAGAACACCCAAAAGGTATTTCTTTATAATTAATTAAATTAATTATAATCAACCTGTAACGATCCTTGTTTGTGGTTCCGGGAAAAACCTTCTTTTTTTTCTTTTTCTGTGATTCGATCCGTGGAGACTGATGTTTATTGTCGTATTGATCCCGGATTGATCATTGATAAGGACAAAAAGCCAAGTGGGCACATCCACCCACGCACTTCCACTGCGCCCAGAACCTTGAATTGGTTTTAGAGGGAGACTACAACATTGATTATAATTATTTAATTTTCATTGATAATTTACGCATTTACATTTGATTCAATTTGAAATATATCGTTCTATTTATCTGAATAAACGAGATCTATTCTTCCTCCTTCGTTTCTTGATTCATATCACAGAAACAACCTTTTAATTTTAATTTTTTGATTAAAATAAAAACGAGGAACTCAGCCAGAGGAGCCGCTCTTTCTGTTTGTACAACACGGGATTACACGGAATGTAATTAAAACTACACGCCGTGTACTTAGGTTCAATGAACCGGCACTAGTCCGCCAAACCACGCCGTGTGAATTGAATATGACTAAGTATTAATCACGCCGTGTTGACCAGAATTGAACGGCGCGTGGAACCGGAATACACAGTGTGTATGTTGGAGCAACAAGCCGTGTAGTCCATTCCGGCCCAGGTGAAACCACGTACAAGGATAAGCTGTGTACCGTGTACACGGGATCGCCAGGACGGTTATCGCGTAACAAGGAAGTACACGCCGTATATGATTCATCTACACGCCGTGTACTCCAAAATTTCCAAAGTACAGAAAACACGCCAAAGCCCCCAGTGTGTACTTTGGATAAAGGGTGAAAAGAAATACACACCGTGTAATTATAAACTACACGCCGTGTACTTTCCAGAAATGGAATTTCACCAGGTTTCCTCTAATGTACAAAGATCCGTACAAGGAATATGGATGAGAAGAATCTCAAGGAAATTCAGAAAGGAATTTAAGATAAAGAATTGATTAATTATAAGATCATAATTAATTGAATTCGATCGCATATTATCTTAAATTAAAGAACAATTAAAATAATTTTAATTATAAATATCCGTAAATGTAGTTTCATGCTATGGATGATCATGAGCTAGACCAAAGACCCTTTTTATGTGTATGGTTTCATTTAAATTTATTTAATTTTGTTGGCATGCAGGCCTTCTTCCAATAAAATTTAGGGCCTGCATGCCCATGGTTTCTTTAATATAAACCCATGTAATGGAAGATCTCCCAAGATAGAGGAGATGGTTCAAATCCCGAATCCGAGGCGAAACCGACACAAGAAGATACAAAGGTGGATAGGTGGGAGCTGCAAAACACGAACCAACAGTTTCAAGGTGTTTTCCCTAGGCCAGGGTTAGCCTATCAAAACCACTAGATAATATAACCAATAGAAGCTCATGATTATTCCATCTTATTTTATTTCTGTCTGATTTCATGGTTTATTTATTATGTATGTGTTGTCGCGATCACATAATTAATAAAATGAACAAGCATGCAAAGATTGAATAAAATAAAAACTAGACTATGCGTAAACATTATCAGAACATGGTTAATCACTTAATCAAGCATAACTTAATATTAACAAGAATGTGATAATGTGAAACTACACATAAAGGACTAAAATCCCTCAATACCATATTAAGTCAGACCAAGCCTTCTGTTACCTGATTAAGGGAAAGAATCAATAAAACTATGTGTTTGACCAACCTTTTTTGGGACACTTACTTTTATAAAGGAATCCCTTATGAAAGGTTTCAGGTTGACTTAACCATATTACATCAAGAGAAGTAGCCCTTGCTAGAATTGGTGTAATATTGGAGGCAAGAGTTGAGGAAATCCAAGTCAGGATTTCAGGATTGGGGAGTCCACTCAACAGATCAAGGAACTGTAAGCTCACAGTTGTCAAAGACCTGCCTACCTAAATACCTTCAAATAGCTTGACCTACCCTTGTTGGGGTTATGAGAAGGGGAATATGGATCCTTGCCACTAGAATGTCAAAGCAACTAGACATTCCGATTTCAATGGTGAGGGCTATTGGGACTTGATAAAATAGTGGGAGAATTAATAAATTGATTTATTATTTTTCATAAAATGTAATCAAGAAAGTAATGATAAATCTGCTCTTTTAATTTGTAGAATCAAAATGACAAACTCGTCAAACACATTTTCTCTATGATCAATTCTGGATAAAGACAATATCCTCACCGGCAGTAACTTTTTGGAATGGTTTAGGCGCCCTCGGGTTATCCTATGCCATGAACGAAAGTTTTATGTGTTGGAGTCCTCACTTCCTGATTCTCCTGCCCCAGGGGTGAGTGATAAAGATTTCCTGGTCTATGATCAACATTTGAACAACATTCTCGACGTTCAATGTTTGATGCTATCATCTATGTCTAGTGAGCTCATGAAGTCTCATGAAGACATGGATGCCTATAGCATGCTCGAGCACCTCCGTGGTCTATACCTGGAGAGAGCAAGACAAGAAATGTTTGAGATCTCCAAGGATCTATTTCAGAGCAAGCTTGGAGAGGGTTCCCCAGCTAGGCCTCATGAAGTCAAGCTCATTGGCTACATTGAGTGCTTGGAGGTTCTAGGGTTTAAACTCCCCGAAGAACTGGGCACCGATCTCATTATTGCATCACTCCCCCAGAGCTTCTCGAACTTTGTTGTTAATTTCAACATAAACAACATTGATAAGTCTATATCTGATCTTTTTATCCTTATTCTCCAAGTAGATAATGACATGAAGCGTGAAAAGACGTTTGTCCTTATGGTGAATAAAAGGAAAGGGAAGGTGAAGTGATTTAAGCCCAAAGATTCTTCAAGGCCTTCCAAGAAAAGGAAGATCAAAGGGGAGGCAAAGGAATAAGATGCTGTTTGTTTTTCATGTGGCAAGAAGGGCCACTAGAAGAAAAACCGCACCTATCCAAGGAAGCAAGGGGAATCTTCAGGTGCGTTTGTTATCGAATGCAATCTATATGTTTCTACTAATTGGGTATTATATACTTCTTGTGGTGCTCACATCTGTATCCAAATAAAGAAACCAAGTAGATTCAAGAAGATTGATTGAGGGGAGGTAGATCTACGAGCAGCCAACGGAGCTAGACTTGCTACTGTAGCTGTCGGAGACTACCACCTCACGCTGCCAACTGGAATGATCTTGGTGTTAAAGGGTTGTTATTATGAGCCTTCTGTTTCTAAAAACATTATTTCAGTATCCAGATTATATAATGATGGATTCATGTTCAATTTTGGAAATTAATGTTGCTAATTTTATAAAGATAGCATTTTTTTGGTAGTGCACATTTATATAACGGCCATTATGTGTTAGACTACACAAACCAAGTAATGGTAATCGATGACAAATTCAATTCACATTACTCATACCACACCCAACTTTGGCATCACCAGCTAGGTCATGTCAATGAGAAACGTTTGACAAAATTACATCAAGATGGGTATTTAGATTCCTTCAAACTAAAACCACTTGGTGTATATCATGCGTGTCTACAAGGCAAAATGACCAAAGCCCCATTTAGTGGGAAAGGTGAAAGAGTTAAAGAGCTTCTATAATTAGTTCACATGGATGTGTGTGGACCATTTCCAGTTGAAGCAAGGGGTGAGTTCTCATAATTCATAACTTTTACTAATGATTTTAGTAGATATGGATATATCTACTTAATGAGGTATAAGTCAGATTCTTTTGATTGGGTCAAATAATACAAGAATGAAGTTGATAACCAGCTTGGTAAGAAGATTAAGAAACACCACTCAGACAGAGGATGAGAATATCTTAATCAGGACTTCATTGATTTCTTACGGGAGTTTTGGATTCTATCTCAACTCACTCCTCCTTACACACCTCAGTGGAATGGTGTAAGTGAAAGGAGGAACCACACCCTGTTGGACATGGTGAGATCAATGATGAGTCATGTGAGTCTTCCAATATCCTTTTAGGGATATGCATTACAAACAATAGCACATATACTAAACCAAGTACCAACTAAATCAATAAATGGTATTCCATACGAGTTATGGAGTGGAAGAAAAGCCATGTTATCAAATTTACATGTGTGGGGTAATGAAGCATTTTTAAGGCCTCTTCAGGTAACAAACTTGCACCCCGAGGCACAAAGTGTATCTTTATAGGATATTCCAAGGAAAAAAGGGGATATTACCTATACAACCCCTCAGAAAAAAAGGTTACAGTGTCCAGACATGCCATATTCCTTGAAAGGGAGCACATCTACAAAATAGATAGTGGGAGCGAGATAGACTTCGATGAAGTAGAGGCTCAAGATACACAGCAGTTGGTATAAGAATAGATTCCACAAAGCCCCGTGGAAGAACAATCTATTCCAGAGACACAAGAACTACGTAGGAGCACAAGAGAGGTGATAGAACCAGAACGATATGGTTTTCTTGTCACCGAGGATGGTGACTCATTATTAGTTGACAATGATGATCCTCTTACCTACAAGGAAGCAGTTGAAGGCCCAGACATTTCCAAGTGGCAAGAAGCCATGAATTCTAAAATGGATTCCATGTACCAAAACCATGTTTGGATTTTGGTAGATCCTCCAGTTGATGTAAATCCTATTGGTAATAAATGGGTATTCAAGAAGAAACTGGACATAGAGGGGCAAGTCAGCACCTATAAGGCACGACTGGTTGCAAAAGGTTTTATAAAACTTCAAGGAATTGACTATGATGAAACCTTTTCACTGGTTGTGATGCTGAAATCCATCAGAATCCTATTGGAAATTGCCTCTTACCATGACTATGAAATTTGGAAAATGGATGTCAAAACATCTTTCCTTAACGGGAACCTCCAGGAAGATGTCTACATGACACAACCTGAAGGGTTTGTGACTCCAAAGGATGCCAATAAGGTATGCAAGTTGCAGAAATCCATTTATGGATTAAAGAAAGCATCAAGGTCATGGAACATTCGTTTTTATGAAGCTGTAACGGAATTTGGATTTATTAAGAACGAATGTGAGCCTTGTGTCTACAAGAGGTTTAGTGGAAGTGCAGTCATTTTCCTAATAGTATATGTTGATGACATATTACTAATTGGAAACGAAGTACCTGTCTTACAGTCAGTTAAGGCATGGTTTCATAAATTCTTCTCCATGAAATACTTGGGCGAGGCAGCATATATTCTTGGGATCAAGATCCATCATGATAGATCCAAGAAAATGCTGGGCCTGAGTCAAAGTACATACATTGACAAGATACTGAAGAGATTCAGTATGGAACAATCAAAGAGGGGATTGTTTCCAATGTCACATGACATTTATCTTTCTAAGAAAATGTGTCCTCAGACACATGAGGAAAGAAAGAGAATGGAAAATATCCCTTACGCATCCGTGATTGGGTCAGTCATGTATGTTATGCTATGTACGAGGCTAGATGTTGCTTACGCATTAAGTGCGGTAGGCATATATCAAGATGATCCAAGAGACCACCATTGGATGGCAGTCAAGACTATCCTTAAGTATCTGAGGCGTACTGAGGATATGTTCCAGGTTTATGGAGGAGATGACGAACTAGTCATCAGAGGACATATAGATTCTAGTTTCCAGAAAGATCAAGATGACATGAAGTCGCAGACTGGATACATCTTCAGTTTTAATGGAGGTTTAGTGAGCTGGAAGAGATCAAAACAAAGTGTGGTGGCAGATTCTACAGTGGAGTCCAAGTATATTTCAGCTTCTGAGGCAACTAAAGAAGCAGTATGTATGTGAAGCTTCGTCCAAGAGATGGATGTATTATCGAGCAGTAAAGATCCTATCACACTCTATTGTGATAATACTACAGCGGTGGCATTTGAAAAAGTGCCAAGGTCACATCAGCGGACAAAGAACATACTTCAGAAGTATCATCTCTTGAGGGATTTTTCTCAAAGAGGTGAAGTTGCAGTGAGAAGTATTTCCACGGAAGACAACATAGCGGAACCCTTGACTAAATCCTTGACTCAGCAGAAACATGATCATCATGTGATGTTTAGCGGACTAAAAGTCGTAGGCAGTTGGCTCTAGTCCAAGTGGGAGTTTGTAAGGGTTGGTGTCTTGAGAACCAACTGTTTTGTACTTTGATTACATGAATGTTCACTTATTATATATTTTTCATTGTTCTTCATGACTGTAATATAATAATTTCCTGGAATATTTGTTGCATTGATAAGGTCATGGCAGATCCCCGCTATGATGAGAACCTTGAAATTGTATAACAATATTCTTAAATTAAGTTCTACGGTTGGATGACGTACTATGATAGGACACGTGGTATATAGACCTTCATGTACGAGTACTCGTAAGAAGACGAGACTCTCTCTCATGGAGTTTGCACTTGGTAATCTCCAAGATGGGAGATTATGAGAACAGACCCACCAGTAGCAATTCCACATGTCTTGGTGTCATCAGACATTTCTATCTACGAGCGTGTGTAATGACCATTAGACTGGAAGATTATCATTAACTCATGTCATGACTTGTGCACTTAGATTTACTAACAAAAACCGTCACACAGACAGTTGGCGGGAAGTAGGGTATGTTGGGTGCGTCATGAATGACATGTTGTTAATGGATAAGTCGAGGAAGGATTTGTCCCTTCCATTTATGGAAGTTGATATCTCGGCCCTTTGATTGAAATAGAACTGTCACATTAAATTCCATGGCCATGGGGTAAACAACGAGTTTATTTCAGGTAGTCAAAGAACGACGGATCAAGCATATAGGTTTATGAAACTACCATGAAACCTTCTTGATGAGATATGGAGACAAAGGGATTAAATTACACAGTAATAGTTCGTATGAGGTGATACATCAATGTGGCGTCAACTTCTTTCTCTTGGGTCCCTTGACCCGCTGCTAGACAATAATCTTGGACTTTAGGAAAGCTCGCCTAATGCCAACAAGAAAGAGGCCTAGAGGGTCACACACTAAGTGTATTCAAGTATCTCAAGTTGAATAAAGATTATTCCCATATGTGGTTTAATAATTATTCAAGGAAGCCTAAATCGTTTTAATGATGGAGGAAGAAGGAATTGAAAAACAAGATATACACGCCATGTATTAAATATTACACGCCGTGTAGTTTTTCATGGAAAACAAGTACACGCCATGTATTAATAATTACACACCGTGTAGTTTTCTTTATGGAAAGGAAATGAATAAATGAAAACAATATATACACGCAATGTACATTGAATGTACACACCGTGTAGTTTTCAATGAAAAAAAAGTACACTCCGTGTAGTTTTTCCAGTCGGGATTTTGAGGATATAATATTGTTTTAAATGATATTTATTATAATCAGCGTGGGTGCATGTCAAGGAATTAATTATTCGACATGGGGGTTTTAAATAAGAGTTAATGAAATAAATAAAATGCGTAACATGTTTATTTATTGTCATAACTCTACGACCTCAAACCTGATTATAAATATCATCACAACCCCAACTCTTTTCCTACCCCACACACAACAATTCTGGAGAATTATTTCAAGGTCGAAAGAACCTCTTCCTCCAAGAACTCCCTCAAGACTGAGAGAGATCCTCTTCCATCAGATCAAGATGATCTAAGCCGGACAACGCAAGAAAAGGATTCTCCATGCTTGCACCCGGAGAATCCTTTGGCAACGTCCAGAGATACGAGGTACACGTGTGGATCACCGCTAGAGGGAGTCTACACTTGGCTTCTACGATGCAACGACAGATCACATCAACAACGTGATCAAGAACATCAACGAAGAAAGAACACCCAAAAGGTATTTATTTATAATTAATTAAATTAATTATAATCAACTTGTAACGATCCTTGTTTGTGGTTCTGTGAAAAACCTTCTTCTTTGTATTTTTCTGTGATTTGATCCATGGAAACTGACGTTTATCATCATATAGATCCTGGATTGATCATTTCTAAGGACAAAAATCCAAGTGGGCACATCCACCCACGCGCTTCCGTTGCGCCCAGAACCTTCAGCATTTCTCATCCAAAACTAGGTTTTCTAAAAAGGATTTAAAAAATATTTTAACATTATAAAATTGATTAATATATGATATTTCTACACATGTTTTAATTTTTTTCAAATCCTTTTGAAAGGTTCTTTTCTTCCATTTCCCAAAAAATTCATACTTCAATTTCTCTCAAAACTTGAAATGATTCTGCTTTTTTAAAAATTAATTCATGAATTGTATTTCCCACTTTTATGACCTATAAATGTTTTCAATATTTAATTACATGAATTCAAATTTCTTTTCAAATAAAATATTTCAAAAGTGTTTTGAAAATTTATACATTAATAATAAAATAATTCAATTTCAGATGGGTTTTGAAAGTGTTTTATGTTTTGAGAAGTATGTTTTAAAGTGGAAAGGATATTTTCCTCACTAAATGTTTTAATTGATTTTGAAACTATATGTTTATGATTAATAGGTTATATTTAATTAAAATGATTTTTATTATATATTCAGTAATATAAAGTTATTTTTAAAGAAAATTTATCTTTCTAAAGAAATGTTATAAGTGATTTATAATTAGAAATTGTTTTCCTTATAAGATGAAATCGAGTGATGTAACATACTCTTTTCTATAGATATAAACCAATAATACCCTTATTATTCATTATTTGAATAGTTTATGATGTAAAAGTTTTTATAAAACCAATTTCTCTTCCATGGATATACCATTATAAAAATTCTTATGAAACATACTTATTTATTCTACAGGTTATGAAATGATGACATGATGAAATGATGAAATGATAAGAAAATATTTCACATTTACACATGCTATGATATAATTAAATGTTCAAGAAACACATTTAATTTCATTGGTTATTATGTGATAAATGTTTTATAAACATGAGACACACATGATTATAATTTTTATTATGTGATTGGTGGGACTCTTTTCACCTTCCAATACATCGGGTGTTGATAAATGTTTTACAAGATCAGAGGGTACAAGAGTGGTTTCCCCAATTCAAAAAAAATCGGGTACATGAGAATGTACCAAAATCATGAATAATAGGGTACATGGGCAGTATGATCAATCCCAAAAAATAGGATACTCGGGTGGTTAGACTAATTCTAAAGCAGGAACACCATTGGTTAGTCCAATCCTAATATGTTATGAGTGTATTGGTGTCTAGTTTTGATATATTATTTTATATTCTTATGTGTATAAAAAATCTATTTCTTATTCCAATTTTTTCTTTCATGTCTCATGTTCATTGATTCCTTGTGATTTATTTCATATTAAATTCCATTAAAAGGTCCATAAATCAATATTTAGATAATCAATATACGGGGAATGGGTTTCAAATGACATTATCATGTTTATATAAACTTATGTTCATGTTTTTCTTATATATATCCCTTGTTTACCCTTATAGATTTGATGAAATTAGAATTTATTTTTATTCCTTTCACAATGTTATTAAGAATGGTTTTAATTATTTTATTTTTTTTGATGAGTACTGAAGAGAACAATCATTATTGGAGACAAAAAATATAATTCTTTAATTAAGTATAATGTATTCCAATTTTCTAAAGGAAACCAAATCTGTTGTTCATAGGAATATTCATGTGTGGTGTACTAAATATCCATTTAATGAAAAGTAATACCCATGTATGAAATGGATTGGCCTCTCTAGATTGTATTAAATGAATGGTTTAGTTAACTGTTGGGAACTAGGTTGAGAAAACATTATTGAGATCCATACATGTCTAAGGATTTCTCTAATGATAAGTATATAGTTGACCCAGAGTATAGGAAAATATTAGTTAATTTTGTTAAATTATAGTGCATGTTGTTTCCAATCAATTAAGTCACTATCTGGATAAGGCATGTGGTTTAGGTTCTAACACTAAGGTACCTAGGGGTAATAAATTTGATAATTCTATATTGATCTTTAATAGATCATCAAATAGTGTAAAAAATTATCCTTTCTGTACACATGTTTTGAAACTACTAAGGATATTTTTTTAAATTCACAAACTCATTAAAACCCATAAAAAAGGATTTAAATAGATAATGAAAATTAATTTCATTTTTAGACTAATGTTTCATTAATTGAGGTTATGTTTTAATGATTTGAACATCTTATAAGTAATTTTTCATGATTTTCTTACACTATGATTAGTGTTTCTCACAATGTGATATTTTTTTTAGTCAATCGTGGGAACTATAAGGAACTAGGTTAACAATGAATGTGATAGACAATTTTCTAATGGGTATCCAAATTGGATGTTAGTTGGAGTAGACGATATTTTGATTATTCCTAATTACTTATCACAAAACGTGATTAACAGTTTTCACCTTAACCAATTCTGGGAAAAAAATGAATAGAATGATAGAGTTAATTTGAGGTATTTCATAGTGGAGACCATAGTGTAAAGAATACTAAATTTCCAATATGATGGGAACATGGAAATATGAAATTAAGGTAATATTTAGCGGAATATGAAGTTGTTTTGAGTGTGGAAAATAAGGACACAAATAAAGTAATTGTATTGAGGAAATGAAAATATCAGTCAACATAATAAATGAGAATAATGGTCTAAATAAGGTAAAATTGATTTTGGAATGTTTTAAATGTGGAATTTATGAGAATTATGAAAATCAATGTACCAAGTGAAAAGATAAAGAAGTGTATCATCAGGTTTTTATGAGTAATATATTTTTTATGGATGGTGAAGTTACTATGAAATCCATATAATAGGAATGTTATATTAATGAATAAGATGTTGACTCCTACTTTATGGTTTGAGAAAGAAGTTAGATGAGTTATGTATTCATGTATTGGAATTTAGTAAATATGTCATATGAGTGATGAAATATTTAAGTATTTTTCATATATTATATTCATTATGGTTTTTCCAAAATATATTAAATGGAACAAATGGACTATAAAAATGAAATTTTGATTAATAGAATTATAACCTTTTATATGTTCTAGATGTATAAATAATAGTGTTTTGGTATTAAGATGATTGATAAGGATAAATTTAGTTGGATAGTATTGATGTATTTTGAACTAGATAATGATTTTTGGATAATGTGGTTTATGTTATCATTAATAGAGTTTACAATATTGTAGGATATATGGAATATTTTTATTAATCAATAGTATTATTTAAGTAATGAGGAAGGATGAATGATTTTGTTATTGTTATATTTTAATTTAGTGTACTACCATGTTTCAAGTTAATACATGATGATGGTATTGAAATGTTAGGTATGTGACAATGAAGAGGTACTTGATGATATATTAAGGATTATTGGGAATTTTTTTGATATATTATGTTTCATTAATTTATATTGATAAATTATATAATAGTTAAAATAATGAAAATTTGTGGAATGGTTTATGTGGAACAATGGATGAGGTTTTAATAATTAATTTATTACTTCACTATATGAGTATTTATCAATATTGGATCACCATTTTTATCATTCTTTAGAGATATAATGAATGAATTATCATTCTTTTATGGATTTTATTTAGTGCTTAAAAAATGAAATGAAATCATCCCTAAGAGTGGGAGATGCAGTGGAAATTTCTTAAGGAACAACCAAAGGATGAAATTGTTCCTATAAAACAAAATGATATCAGGTAATTAAATTTTTATATGTTCTCAATCTAGATGGAAAAAGGAATTACCTAATATTATTAAAGGGATATCAAATTAAAATTGTTTCTAGTAATTTTTTTGAGACATCACTTAACTTTTTCATGGCTCTTTGGTTTACGGATTTATATTCATTAACCTTATATGGATCATGAACTTTCTAGTGATTAATATTATCTATCACTCTTAATAAATATTTGGGTGTTATTTTTATCTTATCTTCCCATGTTTTCACTTCCCAAAAATTTTAATTACTATTATTTTACATTAAATATTTTTAAATATTATACAAATTATTATCGATATCTGGCACAAAGAAGGAGTTAGATTCTGAGGATGAGTGTTCCTAAAATAAAATTTTGAAATATATTAGATATATTAAATGGAATGAGAGCATGATTTTCCCCAAAAAGTGGAATGAATTCTAAAATAGTTCACAAATAAGACATGCAAGGGTGTTGTTGAATTTTAAATGAGAGGTTTATCCTATGCACAAATTAAAATTAGTTATTGTGGGTCCTTCGTAGAAAAGTCATCATGGGTGAAGAAATGAATATAATAATTTAATAAAATTATTTTAATTGATTTTTTTTGACGCAACAGTTAAAATCATTAAATATATCTTTTTTTGAATCCTAGGTTAATCATCATAACACTGGAACCTCTAGAGGATCATTAGAGCAAGAGCCTTGGAGAATCCTCTTAGGTGAATGATTATTGAATCACAGATCGAATATTTATGCACACCAATTTAAATAGATCTTTCCTGTGATAATGACACAACAATCATTCTTCATCAAAATTTGATCCAAATCAATGTAAGGAATGTGTTTTAATTATTTTATCACACATTATTTATTTATATGATGGATTTTTATCAATCAACTAATGGATTGATTAATAGATCATGCGTATTTCATGTTAGGATTACATTTTCATTGTTTTGGATGGAGATTAATCATTGTGATTATTTTATTATTTTATTTTCATTATAAAACTGATGGATATAGATTGACATGAATATTGATCAAGGTAAATTCAACTATTTTGTTTTGGTGATTTTATCCCCAGATTCATTGTTTGGCACTAGGATTCATCATTTGGAACATGACTTGACACATCCTAATAAATTTACCATTGCACACTCGTTTTTTGTTTCAATTATCTAATATCACAAATCTATGATCAAAATGTCCAAACAAAGGTGGAATAATGATAACATTGTGATTTATATGATGGTGGGTCGCCAAATTTGAATTCTTTAGCACGGAAAAAATAACACTGAATAAAGATTTGATCTATTTTTCATGTAGATCTGATGATGGGATGCATTGTTCTAAGAAACAACTTCATGGAAGAGAATAGATCATTGATCAGATGATGAAACAATCACAGAATCTTAGGTTGGATGATCTAGATTGAAATAAGAAGGAAGATCAGGATTTTAGGAAAATTCCAAACTACACGAAGTGTAAACCAGATCTATACGCCATGTAGGGACAACTGAGCAGTGTATGGGGCTCATAGGAGAATGTTACATATCACACAGATTGTAGCCTATTCCGGGTAACTCATCAAGTATCAGGGCATGTACATATACATATGTTGTAGTACACATGTTGTCGACATGGCGTGTACTCCCCCACACAATAGTCATTTGACCAAGTATATGGGCTAAGCTATGTACTATTACACAGACTTGGGAACACAGGTGGAACCCATGTACTACCAAAATGGTAGAGTACACTTGTTTCATACACAATGTGTAATACTACATGGACATGGTTTGAATGACAATGAATGTTTACACTGAAAGAAACAAAGGACAAGGGACCCAATGTGTAAACCTTCTACACATCGTGTACTATTTTCTATATGGAATAGATATCTTTTACCCCATATCTGGGAAAAGTTTAATTAGGGTTTTTAACATTCTCCTTTACCTAAAGGTATATATAAATCACATCCTACTACTATGAAAATGATCAATTTAGTGGGAATTCATAGATAGAGTCACTGGAATCCATCTTAGAGTCCCAAAGTGAGATCCTCTATTCATCTTATGCCCTATTTGGAGTTCCACATATCGACGTGATAAACACAAACTAGGTGATAATCCTATATATAATAGGTTTAATACAAAATTAGTTTTATGATAAAAACCACTGGCGTTAGCATTGATCCTCATTTTTGTATCATATTCTCTTTGGATCTATTAGCATATCATTTTCATAATGATACTACATGATCAACACCTTTCAAATGGATTTCATTATTTCTATCCAACTCAGTAGCATCTCCTCCCAGATGAGTACCTCATGGAATCATCTTGATGGAATCCTTGGCTTGTTATATAATATGGTTGTGTCTTAGTCCTAGAATGTGTGTATTTATTGAGTATATCTAGATATTCAAGTTATACTTATTTTAGACATATACCTATGAAGAGAAGACATTATTTCTTTTGTTATATTATATTTGGTTTCTGGGTGTCTTATTGAGTACTATTATACTGAACCTTGCATGGTATTTTCACTCACATGTCATTACTTGGGTAGACGATCGAACTTTTACAGAGTCCTTGGCAGACGAGGACCAGGCAATGCAAAGTGATATTAGAATGATTGAGGTGTGTTCTAATGTCTTTCAGATGGTTTTACAAGTACCTATACTTTCATGTTGGACATGTTTTATAGGCTTGTTTGTGGTTGGATTGTATTTGGATTTGTTGACATTATTTTCCTCCTATCGAACTCTGGTTGTGGGATATATATGTATCCATCCATTGGTTGTTCATTTGTTTTAAATTTCATCATATTGTGGGTTTAGATATGTGTTAGTTTGTATCGGTATGTATGAGATTCCTTATTTTTATTGATATTCATACACAGTTCTAGTCACCATCCCCTGGCCTATTAGAGGTAACTATAGGGAGATGTGGAATGACCCCCTCAAGAATGAGTCATGAAAGTGTGGTATCAAAGTTGGTCAGTTCTACCTTAGGACCAGGAGTCTGAGATATTGGTTTGGTGAAATAGTGTTATGTGTTATGAGTTTTAATTTCATGATAAGGACTCCACTATAGGTGTGAAATCCCACATATCCATACATTCAGACTTTGATGACCTTATTTTAGACTTGGTATAGGAGGAAAATGGTATCAAGAAGAAAATTATTACAAGAATCAAATAGGATTGGGTTCTGGTTTCCATGGTACATCAAGTTAACATTCAGGTTTCCACTAAGATGTATACCATCCAATATTAATCATGATGATCATGGGGATGATACCCTTAGTTAAGAGGCATTGATTAAGGGACCAGTTCCTAAGATGTTACATCTAGGTTTTGCATCTAGCGTACCACCAAAAGTAGAAAATCATGTGGTACACCTTGTACCGGAAAATGAGTAACATGGAATGCGTACTATTAATGAATTTCAGCAATAGAGTCCCTATAGGTTCTGAGGAGATCCCTACCCATTGGCGGTTGAGGACTGGATTGTGGCAGTGACCCTGGTTTTCCATCATTTTGGGATACCATTATACCCGATGGTGTTCCTAGAAGAAATCCTTATTCATGGCTTAGTAGGGTGATGGTGGGGTTTAGTTACACCATCTTATGTTGTGGAAACTCTTCCATGGATAAAGTTTGAGGGTCCCTTTAGAGAGATGTTTTATCCATCCATGCTGAGGGCTATGCATATCCCAGAGCTTCTGGAGCTCCTATAGGGAAGCACGATAGTAGATGACAATTAATTGAATTTTACCTACCTTTCACTATACTCGATAGACGTGGTTCCTTATTAGTAGTTTAAGGCACGGACCTTCATGTGGGGTCTGAATAGTGACATCCAAGTGAGTTTTATCCCACTATACATTCTTACTTATGCTGAGGTGATAGAGTAGGCTTTAGTGGTTTGATGTTTCATGGTAGAGTAGAAAAAACCAATAGTAGTTAGTAGTGTGAATGTTATAGAAGATACCTTGGTAGTAGGGATACAATGTTACTCTCAGAGACCATGGATTAGGAGGAATTTAAAAATGTCTCAATATTAGGGATCTTTAGTTCATGTCTCACTAAGTGGGTTCAGTCATCCTAGATTGATGTGGTATCACTCATGTGTCAGATTAGGAAATATCATCTGATATTGTCTGAACCACTGTATAGCTGAAAGAGAACCATATATGTGACATCGAGGTATAGACAGTGGAATGAAAAATCAGGTCCATAATATGACAGATGTGGCGGTGGAGTTTGGAGAATAGAAATAAGTGGTCGGTGTTTAAAAATGTTACCACCACCACACCTAGGTGGTACACACAAGGCTCAGGGAGCAGGATGATAGGGGTGGGGAAAGACATTGACATTCTAGGAATATGATCCAGGGGATCCTATAATGATTCGAGGTGTGATATGTGTCCTTTTTATATAAGCTATAGTCTTCATAGGTACGTGTTCTATTAATTCCTTTCTATCCACATGTCGTCTTCAAGACATAGAGATTTATTTAAACCATTAACTCAACCCATATGCTTAGAGACTTCTACTAGAGATGAAACATTTATCACAAAAATATTCTGAAAGTGAGACCTAACACATGGAGGCAATGGTTTAGGTTGAAACCTCTTGGTAATGGTGTAGAGTCCTTACATTATTTCTCTTGGTATGGAAAGGTTATCCATAGTTCATGCTCAGATTGACTGTTTCATGAGGATTTTGTGGTGTGTCCATAATGAGGAAACCAATTTCTCCTTTTCTATTGAAATGAAATACAATGCATTATAGGATATACTCATTAATTTTAGGGTGCAATAGATTACTAATAAGTTGTCTAGGATGACCCGTAGAATATTTGATGTTGTGAGTTTCGAGTTTCCTAAAGTGGTAGTAGTGTACAATGACTTATTCCTCGAAGATGTTATAGATATAACTCTCCACTAATAGATAGACTTATTCATTGATATATTCCCTAGTAAGAAACCAAAATATTTTCATGAATATCATATGGCTCCTGTAGAGATTTGTAAGATGAGTGTGAAGACGGAGGGCTTACAAAGGAAGGGTTTCATCAGACCTAGTGTTTCCCATTGGAAATCCCATTTTTTTTCCCAAAAACGTCATACATGAAATTGAGGTTGGGTGTAGGCTAATGGTTATTGAATCAGCTGACTCTGAAGAACAAGTATCTGCTACCTAGGATGGATGACCTCTTTGATCAGTTTAGAGGATAAATTTGGTTCTCAAAAATTGACCCTAGATCAAGATATCACCAACATCAATTATGAGATGAGGATATATAAAATATTACACTAAAATATATTCTATAGTCTTTATGAGTCCATGGTGGGGCTATTTGGTATGAAAAAATACCCCATAAGTGTTCATGGGATTCATGAGTTGAATCTTCCACCCATTTTTATAAAAACTCAAGGTTGTATTCATTGATGATATCCTTATGTAGTCATTGTAGGATAAGGAGAACACAAGACACATAAATATGGTTATAGATGCACTCTGAGAGAATGAGCTTTATGAAAAGATCTAAATGTTACTGTTATGGATTCAAACAGTCCACTTTTTAGGACACGTTATCTCAGTGGATGGAGTGGAAGTGGGCCTGGCCAATATTGAGGCAGTTGTAGCTTGGGATCCACCTAATAGGGTGTTAGAGGTGTGAATATTCCTTGTGATAGAAGGATATTACTAGATATTTATACATGATTTCTCTAGTATATCATCACCTATGAAATCTTTTACTCAAATGGGGATTCCTTTCATGTGGGTAGAGAAGTGCATCATGCTTTTCAAAAGTTGATGCAGAGTCTGACCAACACTTTGATCATGAGATTTCTATAGATGGGTAACAAGTAAATTTTGATTTACGATGCATTAAAAATAGTATTGGTTATTTCCTAATTAAGAGTAATTTTTTTCCTAAGTTTCATACCTATTAGGGCCACATGAATAAAACTACGTGACCCACAATCTTGACCTAGCAGCTGTAGTATTTTCTTTTAAGATGTGGTGGAAATACCTGATTGGTGAGTTTTTTATCATTTTCACTAATCACAAGTTCATAAATAATATCATATCAGATTAAGATCTAAACATGGGGTATAGGTGATGGTTAGATTTCATCTAGTATTATGAAATCGTAATATTCTACAATCTTGGGAAGGGGAACTTGGTAGAATATGCTATCTGTCAGAGATCTTGTTCAAATTTGATGATCGATGCATCATAATAGTTGTACTAATTGTAGTTAGGCATTGTGTATTGAGATGATATTGTTTAACTTCAGTCTATTGTTATCACCACTCTACACATATAGTGATTTAGGGAGACACATGTTGGGTATTTCGTCTGTAAGACCCTATGTCAGGCGTGATCCTGATGGAAATTCAATAGGTGGGGATAATGTCATTACATTAAATGGAAACATGGTGGTACCGGTGATGTTGTGGGAGGAGGTTCTGAGAGAGTTTCCCACATCTCCTTTGGTAGTACATCCATGTTTGTAAAATATGCACCAAAAACTCTGATGTTAGTGTTGATGTTTATTGATGAATACATGATTTATGGAGTTTGTCTCTAGAACCCTTTTCTTTAATAAAGTGAAGGATAATCCCCAAGTTACCATGGGTTTATTTTAATCCCTTGAGGTTCCAGAATAGAAGTGGTTCTAGATATCTATATAATTAAAAATGGGTTATTCACATACGTCCAGGGGACACTATTACCTCTGGTGATCATAGTCTGACTCACCATGTCTTCCCATTCATTAGTTATATGATAGCAGATTTACTTGAGAGATATTGAAAACAAGAAATTTTAGAGATAGTTTTATTCCATGGAGTTCCATTTTTTATTATGTTTTTATCTTGATGGTAACTTTACATTATAGTTGCTTAAGGGATTGTAGGATATGTTTGGGACTCAGTTACACATGAGCATTGTGTCTCACCCTCAAAACAAGGGAAAAACTTAGTATACCATTCTGGTTTTGGAGGACATGTTGTGAGATTTTATATTAGATTAAGGGTGTATATGAGAGGATCTCCTACAATTGGGAGTGTTTTTTTAAAATAGTATATACCATTCCAACAATATTATGGAACCATTCGAGGCTTTGTAAGGGTGACCCTATAGGTCACCAAATTATTGAACAAACCCACGAGAGTAAGCAATTTTTATCCAATTTTTATCCACGAAATTAATGAAATTATTTTATAAAATTATTTAATTTATTTTGTTTGAAATAGTGTTTAATAATATTTAAATAGTTGATTTTTTAGATCCCCAAGGTTATCAGATAACCCTAGAACCATTGGATGATCGTTAGAGAGAGAGCCTTTGATAACCCTCTAAGGAGAATGATGATGGAATAACGTATTGAATATTGATGAGCATCGATTTCAATTGATCCTACCTATGATAATAATGCAACAATCATTCTGCATCAAAAAGTGGTCCAAATAGAGGTAGGTAATGTTATTTAATTTGTTTATTCCCCATTAATTATTTCAATGAAGAAAAATTATCAATCAACGATAGAACTGATTCACAGATCATGCATGTTTTGGGTTGGGATAAAATTTGAAGTGTTTTGATGGGATATTAATTAATCAGATTATTATCTTATTCTATTTTTATTCGAAATAGAATGATTAAGATCAGCATGAACATCAATCAATTTTTTTTCCTCCCTTTGGTTATTTTTCATTTCACTCACTATTCATCATTTTTCATGGGTGTTTTTCAGTTAGCCCATGAATCTACACATCCCGGTCAATTGATAATTGCATGATCATTTCATGGCTCAACAATTTGATATCCCTAATCTGGGATCGAAATAGAATGATGAAGGTGTGATAAAGGATATAGAGTTATTCTGAGGACGAATGATCCACAAATTCATGTTCTTTGGAACACAATTAACAACAATGATTGGATATGTTTTGTGAGTATATCTGATGTCAGTATGTGTTTTTCGACAATGGAAATTCTAAGAAAAGCATCAAAATTTGATTTCTGGGAAAAAAGGTCACTAGATCGAAGTTCATAGGTTCCATATTGAATTCAAAAGTAAGAACAAGATTAATGGAAAATCCTAAACAATAAGTCATGTAAACTAGATCTACACACCTTTTGGGACCCCTTAGTGGCGGCTAACGTTCCTCAAAAATTTTAAAGGATCACATGACATGTGGATTATCTTGGGTAACTCAGTGTGTATAATGGTATGTATATGGACATGGGAAGGAGTACACAAGTTTTCTATATGGTGTGTACTGTCCTACATTACATGGGATAGACCCATTACATTAGCTAAGACATGTACTCATACACAAACTTGGGTACATGAGTTGAAGCCATGTACTGGCACACAGGTAGAGTACATGGGATTCCAAATTTTTGTGTAATACTACAAAGACATGGTTTAAATGACATAGGGAATCTACACAACCATAACCTTGGGTTATGTGACATGGCGTGTAAACATTATATATGTTTTTCACTCTTCTCTATATGGATTAGATCTTTTTTGATCGTAACTAGGTCATATTTTTAGGGCTATTTCCAATTATCCTTTACCTAAATGTATGAATGAATAGTTTCCTAATCCAAGTACTATGATCTCTTCAGTGGAACTTCCTTTATAGAGTCATTGGAATCCTTCCAAAAGGTTTGGAGTCTGATCCTCTATTCAACACCATTCCCAAGGTTGAGTTCTTTGTATGAAATGTACAAAAATTCTCGAGAGTTAATCCTATACATAGAATGGTTGATCCAGATTAATTTTGTTTCTATGACCCCATATCCTTTGATGTGATCTGTATCCCTATATCCTATTATTTTTAGATCTATCAGTATATCTTTCTGATGAATATAACCAATGAGTAGTACCTCATGGATAGAAGTTATCAGTTCTAGTAGACATTGGAGTGTGTCCACCCATATGAGTTCTCTGTGGAATCAATGAGGTTGAATCCTAGGATTGTGGTTTACTATTGTTGTGGTTTATTCCTAGACAGTGTGTCTTTATGATTATATATGTAAATTATTTATATTTGTAATGTAGACATATACTTAATTAGGGATGACTATATTTACTAATTTATATTCATTATAGTCTTGGGTTATCCTAAAGAGTAATATTATACTCACACCTACATGAGATTTTCCTGTATGTTTTATGCCCTATGAAGATAGTTAACCTTTTGATGGAATCCTAGGTAGACCAGTACTAGACGATGCTTATTGATATGAGATAGATCGAGGTTTTTTCCTAAAACATTTAGACAGTAGTCCTAATAAATTTAAATTCATGTTGGACTTCTATTACAGATATCTTTTTTGTGGTCTTGTAATTGGCCCTGTTTATTTTTATAACTTCCTCTCATACTCTGGTTGTCATATATTGATATATGCATGCATTGGTTATTCTGTTTTCTTTTTACATTCGATCATTTTTCATTCATAGAGAAGTGTGTTTGTGTGTGAGTGTACATGTACTCAAGAAATTCTTCTCATGTTAGTGATATGCCTACTTAATTCTAGTCACCATCCCTAGGCATATTAGTGGTGGGCTTGGGAGTCATGGAATGGCCCTCAATAAGATAGTTTGTGACCCAATGTTCTCCTATTTGGAAACCTAGTATGTGTTATTCCCAATATTGTTCTCACATTAATTACACTTTATTAAGAGGTTGTTTTATTTACACTTTTAAAAATATGGGTTTCTATAATGGAATTTTCAAATGTTAAACCTTTGATGATAGAGATGAATTTTCAAGGACAAATTCGTAGAATTTAACACTACAATATTTTCTGAAATATATTTTAACAGATAAAAATAATAATTTCAATATTTTTCATTTCACAAAACACTGATTTTTATCTCGAGTTACATGAAACCGTGAGTTACATTGATAGTGTGCATGATATGCATTACTAAGCTTCAAGGATCCATGAAATTATATTATATTATTTAATAGTTTTATATCTTTTCAATTAAATTAGATAGTATGAATAATATTTACTACTTTATAAATTATATATATAAATTTCCAACTAAGTATGAATTCATTTATAAATGTAGATAAAATAATTAATAATCTTTTAGTGAAATAATTATAATAATATAAAATATGAATTGTTCAGAATTGATTTTTATTACTATTTATGAGAAAATATAATAATTAATATATAGACTACTTTTAAAGTGTATTTGATAAAATTAAATTCATTTTTTATAATCAACATATTTATCATACCCCATGGGGTAATTACTGTATTTTTTTCGAAAATAGTTTTTTATTACAGAATAGTTGAAAATAACAATTTTTATAAAATTAATATTAATTTTTTAAAAATTATATAATTTAAATACAAAAGTATATTTTAATTTATAAAAGTTACTATTTAGTAATATTTAATGTTTAGATGGTATGTGGATTATGGTATACTCTATAATACCAAATGTAAGATCGAAATAATAGAGATACTGAACAAAGTATCAAATGATGCTCGAAATACAAGAGGGGGTGAATTGTATTTTTTAAAAAATTACTTTGGAACTTTTAAAGATGATTATTTTTAATGAGGTTAATCAAGGTAATTCAAAAAACCTCTAATTCTACACACTTTCTTGATTCAGGAAATATGATTTGGAGAACGTGAATCCGGAAAGATGGTTCCAGAAAATGAAACTTAATGAAATTTTATAAAGATAAAGATTCTACCTTAAAGCATATAGAATATTACTAAATTAGAGTATACAAGTATAAGGAAGTATAAGATAGTTATAATTTACTCAACAAATAGAATGTAGTGAAAAACTTGTAACAAAACCAGTAAGAAGTAGTAAATCTTTTAACCCAAAAAGAAGGGTATCCAACAACCTTGGATAAAGGTCCCTGGATTTATAATTTCAAGAAAGTATGTCTTACCCACACCAGGGTAAGCCCTAGATATGAAGATCAGAGTCTGTCTTGCTGTCCCTACAAGCCCTCAACTTCAAGGTAGTTGTAACCTTTGTCTTCCTCAGTAAGGAAGTCCTCGAACTTTAAGGTATTCGGCACCTCTGTCTTCCTATCCTCAGAAGCCCTCGATTGTACACAACAACAATCAGAGTCGTATAAATCAAATATGAACAAGGTTATTAGTATACACAAAGCAATAAAGTATCTTAATCTCTAGAAATCACTTCAACAGCATGTAATCTCTATATTAATCAACTTCTTGAGAGCTCTTTCATATGAGCTCCTATTTATAGGCATGGCTTCAACAGTCAGATCCCTCCTCCAATGGTCATATTTTACCTTGAATTTCAGAGGGACCTGTACATGTGTCACTCACGAAATGGTTAGTTAGTAACTGAATGCACGACATCATTTTAAAACCAAACAAGTGTAAGAAAAAATATGGTTACATAACCAAAATCAAATATTCAAAATATAAGAAAATAAAAGTTCAGAGTCTAACCCAATACATATTCCGTGTGTATAATACAAAGATATTCAGATTCTGTTTTCTAAGGAATTTGGAACCTGAACTCTATAGATTTCTAGAGTCTGAATTTCAAGGAAATTGGGAATTTGAATTCACAAGAATTTGGAACCTGAATTTACAATGTTCGGATTAATAGTTCATGAGAATTCAGAGTCATAACTTTCAAAGTTCGGAGTTAGAATTCATTATAATTCGGAGTCAGAACTCATAAGAGTTCAGAGTCTAAATTCAGAGAACTCAGATTTAGAATTCAGATCCTAAAAACAGAATGCTCTTTATCTATGTATTATATGATTCCGAGGTTTTAGATATGAAACTGAATTTTAAACTTTAGACAGGATATGAACAATTAAAAACATGGTGAGGATGAGTTTCCTTGGGGAAGGAAAATTTTCCTTATAGAAGTAAAACACAGGGTAAAATGAGATTTTCCTTGAGTAAAAATGTTTGTGATTTTCAAAACAATAATGAATGATAAATTCATAAGGAGACCTTATTGACTAAACAATCTCCCCAAACATGAAGTAATAGAAAATTACTAAGGAAAACCTTATTTCCTCAACAATATCCCCCTTTTTGGAAAGCACAAACATCCTTACAAAAAATAATAAAAGGTCTTAGACAATATTTTTCTTAGACTTTGAAAGTAAAACTTATCTCCCTTATCATATGGGCAAGGTTGAAATATTACTAACTCCTCCATCGGCTTTGGAACACTAAAGAATGTATTCTAGATTTATGGAATGAGATTTTTCATAATCTTGAATATGGAAATCATCATAATGAAACCCCACCTTAGATAAACTCTCCCTTAGTTAGGGATATTTCTTCTTTTGTTAGTATTATATTTTCCTTTCTCCCCCTTTGTGATTTTCAAAAAGAATTTGAGGGAATGGAAAAGAAATTATAGTACCTAAAATATTAGTACAAAGCATCCAAACAAAAATGAGCAACCAAAAATTTCATTAAGATAAGAAGAATTTGTACAAGGAAAGAATACAACAAAAGATAGGATTAGATCTATTTTTCTTTCCTTCCCCTTGGGTATCAATTTCTTCTCTATGGTTTTCAGCTCTTTGAGTTCCTTTTGGTCTTCCTCTGCTTGCTTTAGGAGTTTATCCTGATCCTTTTCTTTCTTCTCCAAAGATTTGATCTTTTCTTCTGGAGACTTGAGAGCTTCTACCTGAGCCTTCATCATCTCATCTTGCTTGACTATCTTCTCTTCGATCTCGATCCGAAGATCCCTTTCCCTCTTCCAACTTTGGGAAATAGAATACAAATTTCTATTTAAATCCTTTACCTCTTGAATCCAAGTATTCTGCTCAAGAGTTAGCTTTTCCTCAAAGCTAGTTGTGAGATCCTATATTTTACTATCTTTATTACCAAAAGCTTCCTTAACTTCATGTTGAAACTCATCAAGCTCTCTCAAATATTCAACTATTTTCTTTGACCAGCTAATCACTTTATTACATGATTTTTTTTGGGCGTCGTAATTAATGAAGAAGTTTTTGAAATCATCCTCAAGCTTTACACACTTTTCCATCACCATGGACACAAAATCCTATTTTTGATTCATGTTGTGTTGGAGCATCTGACATCTCGAGTCAATGATTGGGAAGATTGGAATGGTGTCAACCAACTTCTTTAATGATTTAATGATGAAATCATGTCCTAAGCATGATGATTCTGAATCTGAGACTTTGTTTAAAGAGGTATCTTTCTATATATCGACAAGCTTCCTCTTAGAAGAACCACTAACAGCTTTCTTCTTCACAACCGCTTTAGTATGTGTATCAAAAATCACATATTTCCCTTTATCAGTTCTTAGAACAACTTCCTCATCTGGAGACTCTTGTTCACTGTTAGACAGCTGAACAATCTTATATTCATCTATATTATCTTTTTCAACTCTTACCTGAACATACTTAGGCTGTATGAAATCATGGTTATAACTTTCTTCCTTAGAGGGTTTTTTCACTTCATCTTTAGCTTTTTCATCTAACCAAGGAGTAGTAAGATTTGAAGATCCGACTTGAGGGGTCCAGATTCACAATTCCTCGGATGAAATTTCCTTCTCATGAAATTATTCTACTTGCTTTATCACATCATCTGTGTCCCCACTGCTTTCAGCTTCTTGTAGTTCTTCCATAGCTTCCTTTTCTTTAACAATATTTTCTTGTACTTTCTATAGAGTGAGAAATTTATTCCCCGGTGTCTCAGGTAAGGGTTCTAACAGGAAGTATTTTGGTATAGGGATATTGTCAGATACTTTTTCAGTATCCCTCAGATGGGATTGAACAATTTCAGCCACTGAAATATTCTTCTTTTTCTTCTTTTCCATAGCTTGCTTCTCAAGCTCATCAATTGTCTTTTCTTTTAAAGCCGTAGCTTCTGCAGGATCCAAGCCAAACTGTGGCTCTCCTTCCTTCCAATTTTTCTTGTCTTCCCTACACTTGGATAAAACCTCATTTGGATAGGATTTTTTTTCTTGGGCTTTGGAGGTGAAGATTGGGCTTCCTTAGCATTTGGTATTTTCTCTTCCTCTTCTACTTATTTCAAATTTCTCTTCTTTCCTCCCTTTTTAGATGGTTTAAGAACTTCCTATTCCTTCAGAATAACTTCAAACTCTTCCTCTGGTAAATAATAGAATTCTCCTGATTCCTTAGAAAAACCAACTTTCATCCTTTTCAGGGTATCATCACTAATCATCATGACTTTTCAATTCATCAGCTTTGAACTACAAGGGATTTTGAAAGACTCCAGACACCGAACAATCAACTTCGAATGAGTAGTTAGATACATTATAATATGAGCTTTCAGATTTACATTCTTTATATTCTCTATTTTAATTAGAATATGCTTGACAAAATTTATCTCCCTCAGATTTACCAGAAAATCTATGATGTACATTTATCTATTCTTCAAGGTGTCCTTATCACCTTTTCTCGAAATGATAAAACCTTGAACCCATAATTCAAGGATCCGATTATTTTTTGTCAAATGAGAAATATTTGGAGTCTTGACATCTGAAAGTCCAAGAAACTCTATAGCTTTCACCTTGATTAAACTTCCTTTAACATCTAGAAACTTATGGGAACAAAACTCAGCTTCCTCTTCAAATAGAACTCCAATCAAACTAGCTGCCTTTGTATACAAAAGAGCATAAGTCTTATCATAGCTTTTAAAAGAAAACAGCTCTCTACCTTATTCCCTGAAGAAACTGAATTATTCATAAAACTCTATCAGCAGATCTAGACACACTAAGTATTGAGCACCTGGCTTTGATATACAAAAAATCTCCCATTCATTCAGCTTAATATTCTTTGAAATAATCGAATCATACTTGTTGAAGAAATTTAGATGTACCATCCTTTATCTATATAACTGCCATTCCAAAATTGTCTTAACAGTAGACATATATTTTTGAAATGATTCTTCTGGAGAAATTCAGAATTGAGAAAATTATGAGATGTTTGGAATGAGCTTTTGAAAGGGGGGCAGAGCTTTGACACGCAAAGGATTGAGATCGATGTGGGACAACCCTTCAGGGGTCCTTTATATAGGCGTCTAAAGTGACGATTCATCTTCCAAATTCAATCCAATGGCTAAAAATCATTCTAATAAGATATAACGGTTGATATGATATCCACAAGGAAAACTTAATAGAATCCTATCTTTTGAGGTTTTTAAGAAAAAAATTCAGATTTAAGGAAAAGAGAATCCAAAATTTTTTAAAACCAAATGAAAATACTATCAAGTAAAAGATGATTAGGAGAATTTAAAAAATAAACCATACCTTTCAGATTACGTGGAAGATTATTCGTAATAGGTAATATTCTTCTTGAAGAAAAATTGACAACGAAAAAATACAAAAAAATCTTCATTACAAAAGTTTCAAGTACAAAAATCTTCATTACGAAAATCTTCATTACAAAAATTTAAAGTACGAAAATATTCATTATAAAAATTTCAAGTATGAAAATCTTCATTACAAAAATCCATGTACAAAAATTTTCATTATGAAAATTTCCAACACAAAAATCTTTATTATGATTTTTTTTGAAAAAACTGACTATGAAAAATTTCATTACGATTTTTTTTCAAAAATATAACAAACAAATGTGCCCCCCCTATGAAAATGAGTTGATTAATATAATGATATTGGTTTCAACAGAAATTTAATAAAGATAATTACCTTATGGTTATTATTCCTAAATTCTGTTTAATGCATTCAAATCTATAAGAGGGTAAATATTTTGTGAAAATATCAGCTAGTTGATTTTGCATTATGATAAATTGAAGAATGATATATCCTTTTTGTGTGTGATCCCTAAGAAAGTGAGGCCTAATATCTTTGTGTTTCTCATGAGAGTGATGCGTAGGGATTTTCTTTAATGTAATGGCACAGGTATTATCACACATTTTTTTTGTTTTGGTAAAAATCATACCATAGTCTGTGAGTGTGTGTTGCATCCATAACACTTGAGCACAAAAACTTCCAACTACTACATATTCAGCTTCAGTAGTGGAAAGTGCTACAGAGTGTTTCTTCTTGCATGACCAAGAAACTAATGAATCTTTTAAGAAATGACAAGTTCCAGATGTACTCTTTCTATCCATTCTACATCCACCAAAGTCAGCATATGAAAAAACTTTTCAAAACAAAATCTTTTCCAAAAGTATAAAATAGTCCTAAATCCATGGTTCCCTTCAAATAGGAAAAAAATCCTTTTACTACCTTTAAATGTGATTCCTTAGTATTGTATTGATATCTTGAACATAAGAATACTGAAAACATTAAATCTGGATGACTAGATATCAAGTACAGTAAACTTCCTATCATTCCTCTAAAAGATGTTTGGTCTACTAGTTTCCCAACTTCATCAAGATCAAGAGTGTTTGAGGTACCAATGGGAGTACTTATACTCTTAGTGTTGTCAAATCTATACTTTTTAATAAGATCTTTAATATACTTTTGTTGGGATATATAAATTCCTTCTGGTTTTTGAGAAATTTAAAAACCAAGGAAAAATGTTAACTCACCCTTCATACTCATTTCAAAATCAGATTTCATTAGATCCACAAAGGAATCAGTTAAATATTGCTGAGTTGAACCAAATATAATGTCATCAACATAAATTTGAACAATCCAAACGTTTTTCTTATCTTTATTTATAAAAATGGTTGGATCTGCATTTCCCTAAACATAATTATTTTAAAGCAAAAAAACCTGTAAGTCTATCATACCAGGATAGAGGGGCTTCCTTATGTCTATACAAAGATTTGGTAAGTCTAAAAACATGATCAGGATGTTTGGTATCTTCAAAACTTGGAGATTTTTCAACAAAAAATTTCTATTGTACAAAACCATTAAGGAAATAACATTTCACATCCATTTGAAAAATTTTGAAAGTAAAGAATGATGAAAAGGCAAGTAAGATACGAATAGTTTCAAGTCTATCTACTGGAGCATAGGTTTATTCATAGTCTATTCCCTCTTGTTGATTATATCCTTTAGTAACCAATATAGATTTATTTCTTACTATGATTCCATTTTCATCACACTTATTTTTGAAGACCCATTTTACACCAATAAAAGAAGTTTCCTTAGGTCTTCCAACCAAGGTCCAGACTTTATTCCTTTTGGATTAATTTAGTTCATCTTGCATAGCTTTAATCCAATCATCATCACCTAAAGCTTCATCAATGCTTTTTTTTTCTAATTGGGAAAGGAATGCTAGATGTTCTACTTCATTTCTTAAGTAACTTCTAGTCCTTACTGGTTGATTCACATCACCAATGATACTATCACTGGGATTATTCTTAAGGAACACTTGATTTTGGTTTTGTAAAATCTATTCACCAACATAGGGTCGGAAATATTCTGGGGTAAATGCTTCAGAAACATTTTCTTGAAAATTTTCCTCATCAGAAGGATCTTCTACCAAAGGTTGATAATCAGTTTTTGAAAATACATCTGAAGATGTAGGTTGGGGTTGTTTAAACACAAAGGGATCAGTTTCATCAAATTTTACATGTACTGTATCTTCAACATTGTAAGTGTTTTTATTGAAAAATTTCTAAGCCTTAGAATTTGTGGAGTAGACTAAGAAAATTCCTTCATCAAAAAGAGTTTTATTAAGAAAAGGTCTAATAAAAACATGATTTATAGTATAACAAGCAGTACTTACAGCTTCAACCCAAAAATGTTTGGCTACATAATACTCACTCAACATGGTTCTTCTTATCTCTTGAGGAATTATATTTCTTGTCTCAATAACACCATTTTGTTGAGGTGTTCTGGGTGCGAAGAAGTTACGAGTAATGTCTTTTCTTCTGCAAAAAGTTTCAAAATCAGAATTTTGAAATTCTCTTTTATGATCACTATGAATAGTTATAAATGGAAGATTATTCTCGTTTTTAACTTGGGATCTAAAACGTTTGAAATAAAAAAATGATTCAGATTTAATTTCTAGAAAATAGACCTACATAAATCTAGTGTAATCATCAAGAAAGAAAAATACATAATACTTGCCTCCAATGCTTCTAGTTTGTGTTGGTCCAAAAAGGTCCATATGTACTAACAGTAATGCATTTGTAGTTGAGACTTAACTAACTGATTTAAAACTATATTTATGTTGCGTGCAATATTGACAAGGATTACAAACTTATGATGAATCAAATCTATACTCTTGTAGATACTTAAATAATATTTTCTTAGAAAGTTTGCATGAGTTATTAATGTTACAGTGTCCTAACCTTCTATTCCACAACCAAGAATGATCTTCCATTGCACTAAGGCAATGTAAGTCTTGGCTCCTTAGGTCTTCTATGTTTAGTGTGTATAAATTCTCTTGCCTATGGGTAGAAAGAATAAAATCTTCCTTGGAATTATATACTAAGCACTTATCATTACTAAAATTCACAAGGTAACCTTTATCACATAATTGGATTATGCTAATGAGGTTGTGATTAAGAACCTTAACAAATAAAAAATTTGAATTCAACGTTTTTCCAAGAAGAACGATGTTACCTATACCAATAATTTCTCCCAGAACATTATCTCTGAAAGTTAATTTTCCTCCTTTCATCTTGATAATCTTTTCAAATTAATTTTTGTTACGAGTCATATATTGGGAACATCCACTATCCATGTACCATGTATTTCTGTTGGTACTTTCTTTACTTTCCTGAAAACAAAAGAGTTAGACTTTCAGACACAAAATTTCTTGGATCCAGAAATTTCAGAAAGAAAAATTTTAGGTACCCACATTTTCTTAGAAAAATAGGATTTATGAAATCCTAAAGATTGAGTTTTGTTTAAGGAACAATTTTTTGCCCAATTAACACCACACTGACACTTAGTGCAGAATGGAGCACTTTGAGGAACACAATAATTTTTACTAAAAACCGGTTTAGAACAAGTATAACCAAAACCAGAACTATTCATTAGAGGTCAGATTTGAGAATACATCTTATCAAAATTTTCTTTACCTAAGGAAAAGTTTGAAAAACACTTCCTCAAGGAAAAAATTTCGAATTTCAGTTTGATAACTAAGTTATTGTCTTCCAAAACATTTTATTTTGAACTAGAGTTAGACTCGAAAACATTTTTCTTAGAAATTATGTTTTCTAGATCTTTAGAATGTTTATCATTCTCAAAATTTACTTCCTCAAGATTTTTTGAAATAATTTCAAAGTAAAAAATTTTCTTATCAATATCTTTAGAAAGATCTCATATTTCCTTAGTAATAATAGTATTCCTAGAATTTTCTTTATCAATATTTTTCACGAGTTCTGAATTCTTAATCTCAAGAAGTTTGGAAATCCTAGAAACTTCTTCATGGGTAGGTAAAGTATTATCTTCATCAGAATAAGATTCTTCATCTGAAGATTCATAATATTTATCATTACTATAATTTTAATTTTAAGAATCATTGGTCATTGATTCAGCATTATCTACCTTATCCATTAAACAATGATTGTCAATAGGTAGTCTGGTTATTAAACCAAGATTCTTCTGTCCAGAAGATTCATAATCTGATGATTCATCTGAAGTGTCACCACCACTGGCACTCCAGGTGTCATTAGATTTCAAGACTTTCATAGATTTATCTTTGTAGTACTTATTTCTATTTCTCTTAGAATGCTTTTACTTTATTTCTTTTCTCTTGAGCATTGGACTATCAGGTCTTATATGTCCATCTCTCTTGCATTCATAACAAGTGACTTCTGAATATTTCTTATCTTTACTTTCCTTCTTCTTATATCAGGATTGAAATTTCTTTTGACTAACAATCTTGTTCATCCTTTGAGAAAGATTTGCTAACTCATTTTCTGAAGATTCACTTCCAATAGATTCGGATTGTATAAAAATATTATTAGATTTGGATCTTGTAACTCTTTCAGGAGTCTTGGATTTCATATGATTTAAAGTTATAGTAAAAGAAACACTTCCATTCCCATTATTCTTCTTAATGTTGTAAGCATCTCCCTTTATTCTAGTCTCATGTTGTATAAGTGTTCCAAAAAGTTCATCAAGAGAAATACGAGTAACCTTTCTGTTCTCATCAATAGCTGTCCTCTTGGATTCCCACTCTTTGGGCATGATGTCTATGATCTTATCAACAAGAGCTTCATCATCTAATCCTTCATCACCCATGGATTGTAAACTATCCACAATAGTCATGAATCTTTTTTTCACCTTACATATGGGTTCTCCATAAGGAATGCAGACACCATGATATTCAGCTCTGAACATGGCTCTTCTAGTTTCAATAACTTTGGATGTTACAAAGTGTGTAACTTCAAGTTTCTTCCAAATACAATTTGATGATTCACAAGATGAAATTTGGATATATATATTTCTAGTCATAGAACAAAGAAATGTATTGTGTACCTTATAATTTAGTTGATATTCATGCTTTTCATGATTTGGGAATGCACTGACTTCCTTGTCAGGGATTTTAAATCTTCCAATAAGCATGAAAAAATTTTCCACTCCAGTATTGAAAATAAATGTCTTCATGTAATATATGCAATACTCACAATCATTTCCATCAAAAATAGGTGGTCTTGTTGGATTGATATTGTCTATTGAACCAACATTTATTACGACCATCTTAAAGAAAAACTTTCCACAAAAACTTGTTACTAGAAAGAGTTTGTAAACAAGGAAAATATTACTCAGCAAGGAAAATAAAACTAGAGTATTTCTAATAAAAATATGAATCTGAACATTATTAGTCCGAAAATAAGATTTTGAAAATAAGAATAAGAGAAATTCTCTTCTGAATCTAATCGTGAGATTAATTCAGATTGAACCAATCCTCTAATACCAATTATTGATATGGTATGTGGAGTATGATGCAGTTTATAATACCAAATATAGGATCGAAATAATTGAGATGCAGAATAAAATATCTAATGATGACCAAAATAAAAGAGGGGGTGAATTGTATTCTTTAAAAAATTCTTTTGGAACTTTTAAAGATGATTATGTTTAACAAGGTTAAACAATATATTTCACAAAACCCTTAATTATACACACTTTCTTGATTCAGGAAATATGATTCTGAGAAAGTGAATCCGGAAAGATGGTTCCAGAAAATGAAACTTAATGAAAGTTTACAAAGATAAATATTCTACCTTAAAGTGTATAGAATCTTACTAAATTAGAGTATACAAGTATAAGGAAGTATAAGATTGATATAATTTCCTCAAAAAATAAAATGCAGTAAAAAACTTATAACAAAACAAGTAACAAGTAGTAAATATTTTATCCCAAAGATAAGGGTATCCAACAACCTCGAATAAAGGTCCCTTGATTTATACATTCAATAAAGTATGTCTTACCCACACCAGGGTAAGCCCTTGATACGAAGATCAGAGTCTATCTTGCTGTCCCTGCAATCCCTCATCTTCAAGGTAGTCGACACCTCTGTTTTCTTCAGCAAGGAAGTCCTCGAACTTTAAGGTATTCAGCACCTCTATCTTCCTATCCTTGGAATCCCTCGATTATACACAACAATAATCAGAGTTGCATAAAGAAAATATGAACAAGGTGTTCAGTATGCACAAGGAAATAAAGTCTCTCTCTATAGAAATCACTTCAGCAACATGTAATATCTAGATTAATCAACCCGTTGAGAGCTCTTTCAAATGAGATCCTATTTATAGGAATGGCTTCAACGGTCAAATCCCTCCTCTAACGGTCATATTTTACCTTGAATTTCGGAGGGACCTGTACACGTGTCACTCAAGCAACGGTTAGTTAGTAACTTAATGCACGACATCATTTTATAACCAAACAAGTGTAAGCAAAAATATGGTTACATAACCATAAATGAAATATTTAGAATGTAATAAAATAAAAGTTTGAAGTCTAACCAAAAACATATTCTATGTCTATAATACAAGGATATTCGGATTCTGTTTTATAAGGAATTCAGAACCTGAACTCTATAGAATTCCGGAGTATGAATTTCAAGGAAATTCAAAATATGGATTCACAAGAATTCAGAACCTGAACTTACAATGTTCGGAGTAAGAGTTCATGAGAATTCGGATTCATAACATTCAAAGTTCAGAGTCTAAATTCAGAGAACTCAGATTCAGAACTCAGATCCTGAAAATAGAATGCTCTTTATCTATGTATTATATGATTCCGAGGCTTTAGATATGAAACTGAATTTTACACTTTAGACAAGAAAATGAAAAATGAAAAACATGGTGAGGATTAATTTCCTTGGGGAAGGAAATTTTTCCTTATAAAAGTAAAACACAGGGTTAAATGAGATTTTCCTTGAGATAAGGTATTTGTGATTTTCAAAAAAATAATGAATGGTAAAGTCACAAGGAGACCTTTTTGACTCAACAATCTCCCCAAACATGAAAGAATGGAAAAGTCATAAGGAAAACCTTATTGACTCAACATTTAATGCATATGATTTATTTTTAATCATGTTTGTATTGGAAATTGGTATATGTTTATATTTTGGTATAAAAAGTTTGTTTTTTCTAAAAACTATTTTAAAGTGAATATTAATCATCTATTTTAATTAATAATAAAAATCCATGATGAGGAATGTTTAAATAAAATTCATCTATTTTATATAATTAAATTTTTACGTATATTCAAAATATTATTAATATTACACCTACTATTAATATAAAATCAACTTTTTTATGAAAAACATATACACTTCTTGAAAACCCTCATTTTCCTTGCATTAGTGGGTTTTTTATTATATTTGATTTTTTTAAAATTTTGGAAAATTAATTTTAAAAAATTATTATTTTTAAGAACCATTTAAAAATTATATAAAAATTATTTTTTTATAAATTTTCAAAAATATTATTTTTTTGTGAATATTTATTAATTACAAATTTTTATTTTATTTAATTTATTTATAAAGCTCAATTATATTTTGGATGGGTTTTAAAGTAAAATTACTTTTGTTATACTTCCATTAATAAATTTATTTCATTTTAATCAATTCCATATTGAATTTTGATATTAAAAATATTGTTAAAATTTGATCAATTTCTCATCGAATGTCAACATTCACATCACCTCTATATGAAAAATTTATAAAAATGTATGAAATTCAGTGAATGGAATTTAGATAAAAGAATTAAATTTTTTAAATAATCCTAATTTATTTTCTCTAATAATTTCCATTAAATTCTTCAGTTAAATGATTTGTAAAAACATTAATAAATATTTACGATAGTTATTTTAAAAATGGGTTTATTAGGGGGGATAAATGAAAATTATAAGATGTAAAAAATAACAAAAAAATTTAAAACCAATTTCATTGAAGTATTTTCATATTATATCTTCTATTATCAATAATGGTTCATTATTGGGTACTTGTGACAAGATTCGAATGTGGGTGGAATTATTTCTTTAAAAAAACTACATGTGTTGATCTAACCTCACTTATAAAAGGCCACCTATTTTTATATCTTATTCATTCCATATAAAAAATTTGGATTAGTCATTTACTATAATATTCACATCCAAATATATATACTCTCCTATTTGTATCCATATTTGGGTCAAAAATCCAACCTAGGAGGGTTTTTGGTGAAATCCTATGGACGATACCTGGAAGAAATGGAAACTTTAATTAATCAGTGTTATTATTATTTTTATTCAGCCACCTCCTTAAATAATTATTACACCATGATGATATGATGATAAATTTATAATTAATATATTAAGATGTTGCTATGATAACTTCATGATATAAAAAATCTCCACTTCCATCAAATAGGTTAGGAAACCACTATTCGTGTATATGATAGATAACCCCCTCGCGAAATGATGTCATTCATTTTCCATTTCCACCACCCAAAATTGTGAATGGTGATGGATAAAAAATTTCTATATATTATTTAGAACATATATATAACTCTTTCATAATTATATCATATGTAATTTTTTTTTTCTGTAGGGGTTACGTTAATGTCGCTCAATTGTATAATAGAATAATGCCTCACAATGTAATGTGATTCATTTTTATTAATGATTAACATAGAAGATAATAAGGATATAGTTAATATAATGAGCAAACACAGTTCGACCCCAAACTGGTTACCCAAGTCGGCCCACGACAAGTCCCGAGAGGCATTCCTGGTCTTCCCGGTTAGGTGACATGCACTAAGTGAATCAACAGAGTGACGAAGGGAATGATTAATCCCAATATAAATAAACAAAGGCTGTGGAATAATAAAAGGGAACTTGAAAATAAATAATCTAAATAGAAAAATATGTATGAATCGAAGAAAATACTAACTAAACCTTATGACAACTAAAACCCATGTGACCCGACGAGTCACTCTCTGATCCAAACACTCAATATCACCTATGGAGATCATGATCAAGCTGAAACTTGAACTTGATAATAAATACAAGAATAAATTATATGCGTGTGTATTAAAACTAAGTATGCATTCACAAGTAACCTATTTTGAAATTCATTTTCTTTAAGTAAAAAACATCAAATTGAGGTTTAAACTACATTATATAAAAGAATGTTCTTCACACCTTTTCCCTTTAAATAAAATCACATACCTTTTATCTTTTTTATCATAAATCAGTTTTTTTTCATGAAGAAGGCCTTAAACATTTAAAGAAAGAGGGTTAAAGAAGAACGAAATGTAAAAAAAATTTCCAGACCTTTCTTAACAATCATTTGAAACTAATTTTATCACTTTTATAAAATAGATTCACCAATCAAGAAGTCTAATCGATGATCTCATAAGGGAAAATGAAAATATGAAGAAAGAATGACCATACTAAAAATACCCCTCAATTAACTAGCATAGATGACTATGTTATGAATCATAAGGGAGAACATAAGATATCATGAATAATTTAGAACATATTATACATGTGATTCAACTTGAAGGAATTCTTAACCCGATGACATTATAATTCCCAAATTCTCAATTGTCACCCAACCTTGCTTAACTGAGGGGCCTAATCCCATTGTAGATAGTCCAAGATAAGGAAAACTAGAAAATGTGTAATCTAATCTGTTTTCACCATATTTCATTGAAAGTTTTCTCTCTAAGATAGGATCTCATGTTCAAACTAAAAATACGGGTGAGACAACAATTTCAAACAAGTATCCTTTCACATGAACATTCATCACACACAATCAATACAAATAAAAAATTTACCATTGATTTACCCCAATGAACATGTCCCATTCCATTCAACCATTTGATCACAAGGAAGTCTTACCTGGTGGACCTCCCACAACATAAAACATAACCAAGAAAAGAGAACCATCCAAGGAGTGTTTTTTAAGATAAATAGTTATAAAAAACTTCCAACCGGGCCTCACATGATTTTCACTTTCCAAACCATTTATTAAAGAATCCCACACACACCACTTTGTAAAACAGATCTAGGAATAAAAACCCATTTAAGAGACCCAAATAATCAATTTAAATCCAAAAAAAATTTATAAAGGCCAAAGGGGAATTTAAACAAACACTTAGTATTCACATTAAATTAAATAATTCCATGAAATTCAAATACCTAGAGGATGTCAATATATTTCACATCAAACATTTATTCTAAAAACCTTATAACACTAACTAGAATTAAATAATTGTAATAAATATATGAAAATAAATTTATTCTAATATTTAAAGGCTATGAAGAAGGAACCTACATCAAAAAGAGAGTGGACCAAGATGAAAAATTTGGCACTTTATGTATTTGATAAAGATCATTCCACAATTCCACGCACATACGGTCATATATATATACTCTTTAATACAATTCACATATTACCCACTCCATGAGGAATATGTGCAAGGAGGATTCATTAATATATATAGATTGATATATGTACATTTTAATGTATGTGAAACCTTTCTAGGAGGCACATAACAATCTAATTAATATATAGGGACACACAAGTCACTAAAACTCTAAAAAAATTAAAACATACAAAATAGGGTAAAAATAAATCTATCATGGACTGGGATGAACCATAATGTAATGAAGTTCTTCTCCTTCCATTTTAAATTCCAAAATATATATGAGGGTGTCCTTGGATACACACCAAACACCCTAAAAATGGAAGAAGGAACCAAACTCTGATCAACCATGGCCTCGAGTTTCTGCATAAATTTTATAGGCAATAGGGGAGAGAGGAAAATTTCCATAAAATATAAGTAGACGGGAGAATAAACCTTAAATAGGTGAGATGATATAAAATCTTAAAGAAATCTAGTTATAACTGTGAAGATGGGAGGCTCTTCGAAAGGTGAGAGCATGTGTAGTCGAGAGGTCTGGGACGAGGGGTTGTGTCGCGCGATAGGAGGAATAGTGGGGGTGACATACAGGGTATGGGAATAGATTATTTGTTTATTCATTTTAAATTTATTTTTATTATTAATTTAATTAATTCAATTTTAAAAAAACTCTGTGACACATTTTTTGGAAAACTGTATACCAATTGTGTGTTGTCGATTAGGATCTTGGAGCACCCCTTACGTGGTGGCCACATAGTTCAAAGAACTGTGCACTAGCCATTTAGTTGGATCTATCAAAAACATCATATGTTTTTCATAGTTTCCACATTGTTTAGAATACCATTCCCCTTAACCATTATACAAGCATTATGTTCCCAAGAACCCTAAATAAAATAAGAAAACAAACCAAAAGTAATAAAAATAATAGGATCCCAAAAATAAATAAAATAATTGAAAAGGGTCAGCTCTGGTTTTGAAATTAAATAAATAAATTTAATATAAATGAAATAATTAATATATTTATGAAATATTTATACTTAATAAATGATAGTATATCATATATTTTCTTACCTTCTCACTCATAGAAAGGTGATGATGTCATTCTTGTAGGTGTGGACTACCACCTCCATGGAGTGATGCGACTCACCCTTTTCTTCACCAAACCATATTGATGATATGTGTAAGCATATATATAAAAATATCATAGTATTTATTATAATATTATCAACCATGAAGCTTATTTTATGAATTATATCATTTTTATAATGAGTGTTTAAAAATGGAAATGTCACTCATTTTATGTACGTCCTACAATATCCAGGATCGTAACATACATTATTTATCAGAAAATCATTCTTGATTAATCATTATAGTATGATTGTAATATAATTTTCTAATAATTATTATTATATATATTATGAATCCATGGTTAATGAATGTGGTACTATAAAAACAAATCAAATCATATTTTAAAAATGATGTGGTTTTTTCCCAAATTCTGCTTTTTATTGGGAATTGTTCATAAAAATGTAATAAATGGTTATAAGTAAATTTTCTATGATATGGTATATATATATATGATACTACATATGTTTTATTATATACATATATTTTTTTATTGGGGAGTATCTAATGTGTACAATAGATTTCATGACTTAAGGTATGTGATTTATTGTTTCTCTTTTATTTTTGGGCGACATGAAAATTCACAACTTATTTATATTGAATAGTGAATATACTGATCCATTTAAATATTAAAACATAAATATACTCATTTAAGTTATATTTAATTTTTTATATAATTTTATACATTTTTTTTAAATTAAAATTAAAAGATTAGAAAATCATTAAGAGATTTATCTCAAGCATTTTACTTGTGACAGGTAAATACCCTATTCACCGACTATTTCGTTTATATGGTGTATATACTTCCCTTTAATATATAATTTTTTTTATATTAATAAAATTATTTGGGTTTAAAAATAAATTTAAGGATATCAAATTCATGATATTTATGGTTTAAAAGTTATGAAATTGGTAATAGATTTGTTTCTCAATTTTCTTTCATTGGGACAAAAGTATTGTTTTGAACATATCTTCTTATATGAGTTCCATATACATCCCATTGAAATTATAAATCATGAATATACATATTTAAATGATATTAAAACGTATATTTTTTTTTATTTTATTTGGATTGTGATTCAATGATAATAATGTGGGAATAGGTTTATGTTTCTATCCCATCATTTATTAGAATTATCTATGATAATGATTTCAAATGAAGGAATATTATGATCTATTAGTTAATAAAATCATGAATTTCCTTATATTATTATTATTTCATGTGAATACATTTATTAAGTTTATTTTCATCTATTTATGTACTCAAGAGTTTAAAAAAGCTTTAAATGAAAAATTGGTGTTTTGGTATAAACCCCTCTTTATTCCAAAACCATGTTTTCTAAATATATTTTAAAAAATGTTTTTAAATATTTTTAAAATTATTTATAAATGAAATTTTTACCCTTGTTTTTATTTTTAATAAAATTATTTTTAAAGGAATGTTTTTTTTCATTTTTTAATAATTTAATGTTTGGATTTTAATGAAAAATTGAAAATAATATCTATTTTAAACATGCACGACATGAACAATAATTCCCACCACAATGACTACAAATTTATTTTATGATTCTTTAAAAAGTTTTCTATATACATCTCAATGATATTTTTCCCCTTAATTATTTTTAATTTATTATATTTTAAATAAATAATATGAAAGTGAGATGTATTTTAACTGTATATTTTAATAAAAAAAATATTTTTTTCAAATAGAAAGTGAAAGATTCATTGGGAAAAAAATTCAATTTTTTTTAAATATTAATTTATATGTTTTTAATTTTATTTTAAAATAAAAGGATTTGAAAACAGTTATGAAAAAGTTATTTTCAAATAAAATATATCTTCATTAATAATTTTTCTATGTGGCGTATCATTCAAAATAAATTTATATCTAATATAGAACACTTTGATTTAACTTATTCTTTTATAGGATAAAATCCATTGATACCATTATCTTTTTATATTTGTTTAGTCTATGAAAAAATTTGTTTATGAAAAATTTTTCTCTTTGATGAGTAATACAATGATAAAAATTATTTTTAAATCCACATAATTTTTTAGGGGTTATACCATAATGAAATTAATAGATGAATATGAAGGATGTCTATTTTCCATGTCATATTGTATGATGAAATGTTTATGAAACCTTTTTAATCTCATTGGTTATGATATGATGAAAGTTATATGATCTTCTGGAACACATGTGTATGATTTTCATTATGTGATGGGTGAGACTATTATCACCTTCAAATGACTTGGGTAATAATAATTGTTCTATGGGGCCATAGGGTACACATGTGATTTTCCCAAGCCCAAACAATGGGGGACATAGGTTTTATCCAATTTATGGATAATAGGGTACATGTTGGTTAGAAAAATCCATAAAATAGGACAAAAGGTGGTTAAAATAATTCAAAAGTAGGTATTGGAGTGGTGATCCTAATCCTGACATGGTATTTATGTCTTGGCAATTAGCATTGATATAAGATTTTTCTAATAATATGTGTATTCAAAAAATATATGTCTTCTGCTAATGTTTTCCCTCATGTATCATGTTCATTTATTCCCATATGATTCATATCTTATGAAAATCCAGTCAATATTCCATGACTATAAATTATAATATTTGATATGTATGTTATGGTTCTCAAATGTTATTTCCTTGTTCTAATTCACTTATATTCATGTTATTCTTTTGTATCTCCACTTTTCACCCTTAATGGGAATCTTGGATTACTTTTTCTTATTCTTTATTTCCATAAGTTATGATGAAATTTTATATGTAGGGTATGTATATAGAGATTACTAAATTGGAATATCCTATTGGGATACAATTAAGATCATTCATTAATTAGGAAGGTTGTGTTTTTTTCTCAAATAGAACTAAATTATTATATTCGTTAGGATTGTTCATGTGCAATTCATCGAATATTATTATCAAAAGATGATACATCAATTAATGAGAATATTGAGTGTCTATATGTGAAATCCCCTTAGAGTGGTGCCTCTAAACATTAACTTGTTGGGATTCCATACACCATGATATATACTTTAAAAAATCTTCCCTCAAGTTACACCATCCAAAATGATAATTATGGTTTCATTACATCTTCATGATTATTAGATTAATGTATAATACTGATATATGATCTTCATAAATTATCTCTATCACCAAATATTTTATAATAGGATCACATAATCTATACTTATACATTTCCATTCCATAAAAATTAAGGTCCATCTCAAAAACATTTCACTCTTCTTTCTATAACTACATCTTCCTTCTGAACTACATTAAACTTCACATTAATAGATTTCATAAATACCATTTTATAAAGATATTACTTATCAAATTACTTCAATATTTTAATTTTCATAATTATTAAATCCAAATATATTAGGTCATTTATGATCCCCATAAAATAAATGCTAGAATTTTCTTTTCGACTAAAGAATAATCCACCTTCTCCACATTCCTAGGATTGTAATATATTGAGAATTCATAGTATTTAATATACTCCAAACATCTTATCCAGGAAATATTCCTCTCTATATGGATGAATAATTGTTTTAATAATTTATGATATGTATATATGTCACACCTTAGTTTGTAAATTTGAATCCTCAATATTTTAATGCAATTATTAAAGTTACTAACTTTAATTCATAGTTTGTGTAATTATTACCACGAATCATTAATTGAAAAAATTAATATCCTATCTCAATTTCATTATACAAAAGGCATTATAATTTTTCCTTCATTTATGTATGACTAAAAATCATGACCCATTATCCAATATATTATAATGTGAGTACAGGTGCCCTGACACATCTTTTCTATGGCTTCTTGATTTTCTTCCAGGTTTTCTAGTGAAAATGAAAATTAATCACATCCATGATTACATGGTTAGTGGATTATATATAAATGATAATTAATTAAAAAAATCATTAATAATATACATTAAATTCAAGAAAACCGTGGCACTAAATAACACTGGATCAACTGGGCCATTGTTCAAGTACTTCTGTCCTCGAAGGATTTACTGATATACCCTCACATGGGATCCAAAGTCTAGGAATGATAATTTATATATTAATAATTTGAACATTATGAATTTTTCTAATATTTTTATTAAAATCCCATGATTCTAATATAATGTAAATGTTCGATACAATACAATATATGCAACCCTATGTGTAAATGAACCACACAATATTGTTAGTCAAAAGCAACCACTATAACCAACTCATTAAATTGGAATGTATGGATATGATTAACTAAATTCTTAATTAGAAATAAATATATATAATTTTTCTAGTCAATAATAATTTATTCATTAATATACAAGAAATATGAACTCAATTTATAGAAAATCCATTTTTTTTCTTCAAATATATGTTTGTATGAAAAATGTATTTTAATCTAATTTAGTGATAGAATAATATAACTAATTTATGAAACAGTAAATATTGCAATTCATAAAATATATATCATTTATTAATCACCATATCCAAATTATCTTACAGTGAAATTTAGAATGCTTTTTGAAAAAATTGATTTTACAGTAGATAGAGAGAAATATTGTTTTTTTGGAAAACATTATTTTCTTTTAAAGTATTTAGAAAGTAAAAATATATAGTTTTAGTTTTAAAAATTAATTTGTTATTTTTAGATTAAAATAATTTATTTATATTTTAAATTGAATTTAATTCTTTAATTTATAATAAAACAATTTATACTTAAAAATGTAATTTTTCTGAAAATCAATTTTCACAAAATTTTATCTTAATAATTTAAAATTTGATTCTAAAAAATAAAAAATATGAATAATTAAAAATGGATTCCACATTTGGATTCAAGTTGTAGTAATTTATGAAATTTTCTTTACTTTTTTTCAACCTATAGTTTAACGCCCCGACCCCAGTTACCTAGAGTCGGTGCATTATTACATAACATTAGAATGATCACAAAAGATCATGTCTCGAAAGACCAATTAGTTTAGTATACTTGGAAACACTAGATACATTCATAAGTCTTACATTACATCATAAAGTAGAACACTAAAACAACATAGTCTCCATAGTCCACACTAATATCCCCTCAAACTATCCCTGCAAGTCAGTCATAAAATACTTTTTCACATCCTGGGAAAAAATAAAACATAGAAAGGGGTGAGATCCGATGCTCAGTAAGGATAACAATATAGCGGAAACTTTCATAAGTAATCATAAACATTTAAGGAAATGTATAACTAGAAAAAAAGCCTTTTAAACTTGAACTTCAGCATAACATGGAAAAAATAAAATGAAATAATGTAATTTAATTATTCACATGGATATTCTACTAGTCGAATAATCACATGAAATATCAATAACCACTTTCATAATGATGGAATGAATAATTTCAGACTATCATAACCACATAGTCCAGGCCTTGTACCAAGACTACAAATAAGATTTTTTCAAGGCCTTGTGCCAAGACACTAGTTTGTCTCATGAGACCTAACGATGCATCGAGGAGCTATAGCGAGCTCCACCCATCACTTACTATGTCCAATGTCTTCCACATATGAATAGGTTTAAACATAACATAAACATTTGTATTAAAACTAGCATACGAAATGTCAATACCTTATCCATAAACCATGAATGGTATAAAAATAACACATCCACAGTAAAACATATCACAAAACCATCAATACAATATGGAAGTTTTGTATCATAATAAATCAACTTTAAAAAAGTTTAAAATCCATCAAAGGATGTTGAAATAAGTGAAAATGATTAGTAAAATGTTTTAATAAAAATACCCCTTTTTCATGAAATCATTTAAAAGTCTCAAAATTTATAAAGGAATTTATTTAAAAGATATTTTTGAATCAAAGTGTCCCATACCACTTTGAAACTTTTGAAAATAATTATCATTTAAAAGAATTCATGTTCATATAAATAAATCCTTAAAAATAATTTTGAAATCATGGACATTAATTAAAAGGGTTTAGAAAGATAAATCTTTAAAACATTTAAAATGATGTTTTAGTAAAAATTATCTTAAAAATAATCCCTTTGAAAACCCTTTTATGAAACATGGACATGGATAATAAATATTTCCTAGTAGATACTTACGTAAAACAACCTCAGATAATAAAGAGATTGTGAAATTAACCCTTACCTTGTACTTTTCATTAGTCAAGGGTTGGTTAAACTCATGTATAATGGTGAAATAATTGTTAATAAATTATACAAGAATCAAACAAATTAATATGATATCATATATTGTCTTTTAACATTGCTTTGTTAATAATATCTTAGTATTATCCTTCTTTCAGGTGTTAACGGATTCATTTTCCTTTATATTCATTGTTATGCGAGTCATATTTTTTATGTATAGGATGTATATTATTCATATCCTGAATTATATCAAGTCTTTAAATATTATTATTAATCATCTAATGAAAATTAGTCTTGAATGGATACGATGGGGAATGAATCTCATCGCGTTCGTGGAGACGGTAATCCATACGTACGCATGAGCGACAATATAATTATTTTGATATTAAAAAAATATATAATTTGATTGTATATCATATATGCAGAATAATTATCATGTTTTATTTATTATTTATTTTAATTACACAACATTATTATACTCATCCAAATAATAATGTATTGAATAACAATTACACCATGACATGGAGACGGTAAGCCATACGTACGCACGTATGGTGACATGTCATTCAAATGATGGATAGAATAATGAATATGGTTGTACCATATTTATAATAAAATCACAATATATATAAGATACTGGAGTTATTATTTTATAATGGTAACAACAAAGAAAGAGGAAGTGAAAGAAGAAAGGAACTTGAAAGGGGTGATGAAATATTTACATCTTCTTTGGGTTCTTCCTTTTGATTTGATAAAAAGGATTTCTTAGGTTTGATTTCTGACAAAAGTAAGGCCTCTAGGATGAAGGTATCATATTTTAGAGAGTATTTGGTCATAGGTAGGTCGATTCAAATGGCTTTGAAGGTGTGAATTAGAGAGAAGGGGGAGTGCCCTTTTATAAGAGGGGTGAGAGGCGCCTTTGGAAAAGCTAGAAATATTATTTTATAATAAAATAATTTTTGGTTTATAATGGCTCAAAAGTATATTATTTAAAATATAAGGTGGGGATATGTCGAAAAACACTCAAAAAATATGTTTTACTCATGTTTGGGTCACTATATTAACCTTATATTTTAGATAAAACTCTTAGTTAAATAGTTTGACATTTACGATGTCTCATTGTATTGTTATATTATATGGTTAATAAACTTACTATAAACGAACAAAAAAACCCCAATAGGTTCATTAATGTCACATATAATATTATTGAGGCCCTTGGGACTATCCTTATACTTTTAGGAATATTATATCAACCAATAATATAGTATTTGATTTAAAAACTCATTTGTGTCAATTTTGAGATTATTTAATAATTGATTTTTTTAAAGTCTTAAAAACATTATTAATTTGACCTAAATATATTTAATCAACCCTAACATGTATTAGTCACCTATAAATTTTTTTTTATCGAATCAAAACTTTCAAATTATATTTATTTTAGTATTTATAATATCATTTATTTGATTCCTTCATTAATAAGGAAAATACCGCATCATCATTGTGTCATATATAAATTTAATTATTAAATGTCTAAAGATTATGAATAAAATACCATTATGTAGGAAATCATTTTATCTTTCTAATTAATATTTATAGTCTAATAGATAACTTGTATAACCCTATGTAAAAATTGTTTTTCTAAAAGATATATGCTTAAGTCATTTTTCTAATTACTTTAACTTAATTAATATAAAGTGTCATTATCACTTACAAGTCGCTCCATGGGGTCCCAAAATCGACCCAAAGATTCTCATGGTCGGACATGTATAATAAAATATGATTAGGGCACGTTTTAGGGTAATTTAATATTATTATAATATTATTTTTTCACCCTTATTTACCGGATTTACCCTTTAACCATAGTAAATAAGATATTTACCGAAGTAATTATTCAAAATGTCTAAAAATAAAAGTTACCTATTTACACAATTTGGACCTCCTGATTCTAAATACAGAATAAAATTTTCTAAATTCAAAACACATAAGTGGAAGAAATTAAGTTAAAATTAATTCCCGTTGTCAAAACAGAAAGTGTGTTTTTAAGAAATAATAACTATCAAAAGATTGACATTTGCTTATGTCCAGCTTAAATGTGAAATTTTGTCCAATTAACAACATTGGATTAAATGGTAAAAATATAATCAAATTATACTTAAAAATACTCAATATTATAATTTATAATAGTAAATTATTTTGAATAAAAAAGTTTTTTTAATTAAAATTTAGTATTTTTCACTATTCATAAAAAATGAACATTTTCAGAAAAATAACAAAATTTCACCCTAGGATAATTTTGATATTCCAAATTAAAAAATGAAGTATATTTTCACAAATTAAAAAAATAGATTTTTCATTTATTAATTTAAAATTAATCCCCGTTGTCAAAACCAAAAGGCGTATTTTTAAGAAATAATATATATCAAAAGATTGACACTTGTTTATATCCAATATCAAAGTGAAATTACTTAAAATTACCAGAATTAGATTAAATGGTAAAAATATAATCCATTTATAATTCAAAACCATTAAAATATATAATTTAACACTATAAATTATTTTGATTAAAAAAGTTGTTTTTTGTTAAAATATAGTATTTTTCACTATTCACCCAAATATGAAAGTTATCAGAAAAACACCAAAAATTTATTGAAACTAAATTCTTAGGTCCCGATTATAAATAAAATGTTTATTTTTTCAAAGAGAATATATAAAAGTTTCAAATATTTAATTTAAAAAGGGTTCATCATTAAAAGGCGGTATACGTTCTTTTTTTGAAATAAATACTTCTTTTGTCTGAAAAAATGAATTTGTTCTTAAATTATGTCCAATAAACACATAATATAGATTCTAAAATTATAAGGATTATATACAGTTCAATATTTAGTTAATACTATTCCTAACCGCTTTTGAACGGCTAGTTTGGTAATCTTGTGGTATGCACGAACCCGGTGCTATGTGTAGTGAAAGTTATAGAATTACTTTGAAAAATAACATACTATGAAATCTTGGGGTTTTACATTATTCCCACCTTTAATAAATTGTGTCATCGCAATTTTAAATTGTTCTTCGAAAATAAAAGGTTGAAAATAGAAAATACCTTTACGGGAAAACCCACATCGAAAATTGGGTTAATAAAATTTAGTCTTAATAAGAGGAAAAGGGGAATGAAAAAGTGACCACCAAATTATGATCTGAATTAAGAGAACATTGGTGGAAATTAGAGACACATAATTTGTGGAAAAAGGTAAATATTTATAGGGAGTGATTGAGGTCATCAGTCACAATCAATTGTAGAATTGAGGGCCTCAAATCCATCAATCTATGATGATTTAAAATATTATTAGTTCCAAAAAACATAAGGTATTAGGATAAAACATTTTTAGTTTTAATATCCATTACATAAAGTTTAAGAATTAATTTCTTGATAGAATAAGTGAAGAAAAAAATATATACTTGACAAATAGAGTTCCATCGTTTAACTAATTTCTACCACAAACTCATCTTTCACTCTAAAAGATAATAGAACTAGAAAAATATTCTATTTATCATATTCATATAGGGTTAAAAAATGAATATATAATTCATCTACCAGACCCTTTAAAAAACTACATTATTCAATCTAGGACATCACGTGGGTCAGTGGTAGGTGATACACCCTTGTCGCCCTTCGGTTGTGGGTTCAAGTCTCGCGGCCTTGCCGAACGCGACGGGTTGCCACCCTACCCCTGAGTTGTCCTTTTTATAGTAATCCAAAAATTATCTCAAACTATACTTATCCAAAATAAATCTGTCCAAACTCACAGTCCAAAATTTATAGGGAATTTAAACATAATGAAAATTCTTGTTTACACGTAATAACATGTGAACTCATTCATCATGTATTCTCTTAAAACACTGCAACATCCTGAATTACCATAAAACCTTATTTATTACATTCATGCTCACTTATTCATTGTAGAATACTAGATATACTCATTCTATCCAAAATAGTTGTAAACTAAAACAATGATGGAATTCACAAATCATTAATTAGTTTCAAGGTTTTCAAGAATATCCAATATAATTTATCCAAATAAAACATGTATTATTACAAAATCACTACCTCAGAATCAGAACTATATTATGGGTTATCTTTCTCTCAACCATATATTTTCCAAAAATTTAACTTGCTATTGAGTCACTTTTCATGGTTCCACACAATCTCAAGTCCTTAATGAAATAGTACTTCAGTACAATCCTTATATACTTTATAATTCTTATTACCAGTATATCATTGATACAACACTCAAATGACATAATTATTTAATAAAAAAAATAAGAACTATAATCATTCCTCCTCATTTGTGGTAGTATCATAACATGATTATTATCCAATATCATAATTTGGGGCATACTCTGATGATTTGGACATTGGTTCGCATAATGTCCCAACTCTTTACAGATGAAGAATTGTACATTTGAAACCTTTTTCTTACCCTTGCAGTCACGTATATGGTGTCCTTTTTCTCCACACTTATAACAAACTCCCATTCCCTTCAGGCAAGTTCCAGGGTATTTCTTCCCAAAGTTACCACATATGGGAAAATTCTTCTTTTCCCTCTTCCATTTATCCATATTTCTCTCTTCCATACTTTTCTTCTCTTACTTCCCTTCAAAGTGATATAACTCAGAGAATTATTTACTTATCTTATTAATACATGATACAATTTATTCATATGTTGAGAATACATGGAAGAGAATTTCCCTTCTAAATGTTGGCTTAATACCATGAAAGATATGATCCTTCTTACTCTTTGGATCATACGTATTGCTAGAGTTCACATTCATTCTTCTGGATGCCATTTCTATACAATGGCATACACTAGGTCAGTTTATAAATTGCAATGAATAATTAAAAACATGTAAAATACCTAACGTAGATTGAACAATTAATGGATATAATTCATAATCATAAAAATGTTTTATTTGAGGAAGTATATACTCATAAACCCTTCATAATGTTTTGTAAAGAAAATGAGAATTATCCTGAGAATATCCCTCGGGAGTGTCGTAACCAAGAGTGCAGCAAGGCCCGTTGTTGTGAACTAGTTCCCGTTCAAGTCTAGCTCAAAGAGGTGTTTTTGGGATTTACCCCTAGGTACATCTATGCCAGAGCCACCTCTACATGCTCGTATCCAGACAAGGATGTATTTCTTGGAAAACTTACAAAATCTCTACAATACCAAAATTTTAGGAAGTTCTTCTACACTAATCCTTAAAGTCCATCTTAGTTTTACGTGCTCTAATAAGAGTCTATCTAAATCTATCTTCCAAGGTTTGTACTAAACTTCCTCAGATACCAACTGTAATGCCCCGACCCCAGTTACCCAGAGTCGGTGCATTATTACATAACATTGGCATGATCACAAAAGATCAAGTCTCGAAAGACTAATTAGTTTAGTAGCCTTGGAAACACTAGATACATTCATAAGTCTTACATTACATCATAAAGTGAAAAAAACAACAACATAGTCTCCATAGTCCACACTAATATCCCCTCAGACTATCCCTGCAGGTCAATCATAAAATACTTCTTCACATCCTAGGAAAAAATAAAACATAGAAAGGGGTGATATCCGATGCTCAGTAAGGATAACAATATAGAAGAAACTTTCATAAGTAAGCATAAAAATGTAAGGAAATGCATAACTAGAACAAAAAACTTTTAAACTTGAACTTTAACATAACATGGAAACAATAATATGAAATAATGCCATTTACTTTTTCACATTGATATTCTACTAGTCGAATAATCACATGCAATATCAATAACCACTTTCATAATTATGGAATGCATAATTCCAGACTATCTTAACAACATAGTCAAGGCCTTGTTCCAAGACTACAAATTTTTTTTTTCATGTACTTATTCCAAGAAACTAGTTTGTCTCATGAGACCTACCGATGCATCAGGGGGCTATAGCAGGCTCCACCCGTAATTTACTAAGTCCAATGCATTCCTCATATGAACAAGTTTAAACCTAAAATAAACATTCATATTAAAACTGGCATATGGAATGTCAATACTTTCTCCATAAACCATGAATGGTCTAAAAATAACACATCCACAGTCAAACATATCAAAAACCCTTCAATAAAATATGGAGGTTTTGTATCATAATAAATCAACTTCAAACAAGTTTAAAATCCATCAAAGGATGTTGACATAGATAAAAATGATCAGTAAAATGATTTGATAAAAATACCCATTTTTCATTAAATCATTTAAAAGTCTCGAAATTTATAAAGGAAGTCATTTAAAATATATTTTTGAATCAAAGTGTCCCATACCACTTTGAAACTTTTGAAAATAATTATCATTTCAAAGCATTCATGTCCATATAAATAACTCCTTAAAAATCATTTTAAAATCGTGGACATTAATTAAAAGGGTTTAGAAATATAAATCTTTAAAACGTTTAAAATTATCTTTTAGTAAAAATTCCCTTAAAAATAATCCCTTTTAAAACCGTTTTATGAAATATGGACATGGATAATAAATATGTCGCAGTAGATTCTTATGTAAAACAACCACGGATAATAAAGAGATTGTGAAATTAACCCTTACCTTGTACTTTTACTTGGTCACAGGTGGGTTAACCACCTTTATAATGGTGAAATAATTGTAATTAAATTATACAAAAATCATACACATTTATATGATATCATATATTATCTTTTAACATTTCTTTGTTAATAATGTCTTAGTATTGTCGTTGTTTCAGGTGTTAACAGATTTGTTTTCCCTTATAATAATTGTTATGTGAGTCATATTTGTTATGGATGGGATGTATCTTATTCATATCCAGAATGATATCAAGTCTTTAAATATTATTTTTACTCATCTAATGAAAATTAGTTTTGAATGGATATGATGGGGAATGAATCTCATCGCGTTCGTGGAGACGGTAATCCGTACGTACGCACGAGCGACAATATCATTATTTTGATATTAAAATAATATATAATTCAATGGTATATCATATATATAGAATCATTATCATGTTGTATTTATTATTTTTATCAGTTACACATCATTATTATACCCATCCAAATAATAATGTATTGAATAACAATTACACCATGACGTGGAGACGGTAAGCCGTACGTACGCACGTATCGTGACATGTCATTCAAATTATGGATAGAATAATGAATATTGTTGTACCATATTTATAATAACATCACAGTAAATAGAATATACTGGAGTTATTATTTTATATTGGAAACAACTAAGAAAGAGGAAGTGAAAGAAGAAAGGAACTTGAAAGGGGTGGTGAAATATTTACCTCTTCTTGGGATTCTTCCTTTTGATTTGATCAAAAGGGATTATTAGGTTTGATTTATGACCAAAGTAAGGCCTCTAGGATTAATGGAGGATATTTGAGAGGGTATTTGACCAGATGTTGGTCGATACAAATGGATTTGAAGGTGTGAATTATAGAGAAGGGGGAGTGCCCTTTTATAAGAGGGGTGAGGGGCACCTTAGGAAAAGCTAGAAATATTATTTTATAATAAAATAATTTTAGGTTTCTAATGGCTGAAAAGTGGATTATATTAAGTCTAAGGTGGGTATAGGTCGAAACAAACTCAACCAATAGGTTTTAGATAGGTTTGGGTCACTATATTAACCTTATCTTTTAGATTTAACTCTTAGTTAAATAGTTTGACATTTACCATATCTCTTTGAATTTTTATATTATATGGTTAATAAAATTACTATAAACTTCCAAGAAAACCCCAATAGGTTCATTATTGTCACGTATAATATTATTTAGGACCTTTGTCCGAACCTTATAATTTTAATAATATTATATCAACTAATAATATTATATTTGTTTTAAAAACCCATTTATTTCAATTTTTAGATTATTTAATATTTGATTTTTTTTAAAGTCCTAACAACATTATTACTTCGACCTAAATACATTTAATCAAACCTAACATGTCATAGTACCCTATAACATTTGTGTATGACATAAAAAAATTCAAATTATATTTATTTTAGTATTTATAATATCATTTATTTGATTCCTTCATTAATAAGGAAAATATCACATCATCATTGTGTCATATATAAATTTAATTATTCAAAGTCTAAAAATTATGAATAAAATACCATTATGTAGGAAATTTTTTTATCTTTCTAATTAATATTTATAGTCTAATAGATAACTTATATAAACCTATGTAAAAATTGTTTTACTAAAAGATATATACTTATGTCATTTTGGTATTTACTTTAACCTAATTAATATAAAGTGTCATTATCACTTAAAAGTGGCTCCATGGGGTCCCAAAATCGACCCAAAGATGACCATGGTCAGACATGTATCATAAAATAGGGTTAGGAAATGTGTTAGGATAATTTAATATTATTATAATATTATTTGTTCACCCTTATTTACCAGATTTACCCTTTAACCATAGTAAATTAAATATTTACCAAAGTAATTATTCAAAATGTCTAAAAATAAAAGTTACCTATTTACACAATTTGGACCTCATGATTATAAATACAGAATCCCATTTTCTAAATTCAAAACAAATAAGTGGCAGAAATTAAGTTAAAATTAATTCCTGTTGTCAAAACAGAAAGCGTGTTTTTAAGAAATAATAACTATCAAAAGATTGACATTTTCTTATGTCCAACTTAAATGTGAAATTTTTTCCAATGAACAACATTGGATTAAATGGTAAAAATATAATAAAATTATACTTTAAAACTACTCAATAGTATAATTTATAACAATAAATTAGTTTGATTCAAAAAGTTTTTTTGAATTAAAATTTAGTATTTTTCACTATTCATAAAAAAATGAACGTTTTCAGAAAAATACCAAAAATTCACCCGAGCATAATTTTGATATTACAAATTCAAAAATGAAGTCTATTTTACCAAATTAAAAACATAGAATTTTCATTTATTAATTTAAAATTAATCCCCGTTGTCAAAACCAAAAGGCGTATTTTTAAGAAACAATATATATCAAAAGATTGGCACATGTTTTTGTCCAATATCAAAGTAAAATTACTTACAATGACCAGAATTGGATTAAATGGTAAAAATATAATCCATTTATACTTCCAAACCATTAAAATGTATAATTTAACACTATAAATTATTTTGATTAAAAAATTTGTTTTCAGTTAAAATATAGTATTTTCACTATTCACCCAAATATGAAAGTTTTCAGAAAAACACCAAAAATTTATTGAAACTAAATTCTTAGGTCCCGATTCTGAATAAAATGTTTATTTTTTCAAATATAATATATAAAAGTTGCAAATATTTAATTTAAAAGGGGTTCATCATTAAAAGGCGGTAAAAGTTCTTTTTTTGAAATAAATAATTCTTTTATCTGAAAAAATGATTTTGGTCTTACATTATATCAAATTAACTCATAATATAGATTCTAAAATTATAAGGATTATATATAGTTGAATATTTAGTTAATACTATTCATAACTGCTTTTGAATGGCTTGTTAGGTAATCTTGTGGTATGCACGAACCCGGTGATGCATGTAGTGAAAGTTATTGAATTACTTTGAAAAATAACGTACTATGAAATATTGGGGTTTTACATTCATCCCTCCTTTAATAAATTATGTCCTTGCAATTTTAAATTGTTCTTCGAAAATAAAAGGTTGAAAATAGAAAATACCTTTATGGGAAAACCCACATCGGAAATTGGGTTAATAAAATTTAGTCTTAATAAGAGGAAAAGGGGAATGAAAAAGTAACCACCAAATTATGATCTTGATTAGGATAACATTGGTGTAAATTAGAGACACATAATTGGTGAAAAAATGTAAATATTTATAGGGAGTGATTAAAGTCACCATTCACAAACAATTGTAGAATTGAGGGCCTCAAACCCATCAATCTATGATGATTTAAAATATCATTAGTTCCACAAAACATAAGGTATTAGGATAACACATTTTTAGTTTTAATATCCATTACCTAAAGTTTAAGAATTAATTTATTCATAGAATAAGTGAAGAAAAAAATATATAATTGACAAGTATAGTTCCATCGTTTAACTAATTTCTACCACAAACTCATCTTTCACTCTAAAAGATAATAGAACTAAAAAAATATTCTATTTATCATATTCATATAGGGTTAAAAAATGAATTTATAATTCATCTACTATACCCTTTAAAAAACTACATTATTCAATCTAAGGAATCGCGCGGGTCAGTGGTAGGTGATACACCCTTATCGCCCTTCGGTTGCAGGTTCAAGTGTCGCGGCCTTGCCGAACGCGACAGGTTGCTGCCCGACCTCTGGGTTGTCCTTTTTATAGAAATCCAAAAATTATCTCAAACTATACTTATACAAAATACTTATGTCCAAACTCACAGTCCAAAATTTATATGGAAGTTAAAAAAAATGAAAATCCTTTTTTCCATGTAATAACATGTGAACTCATTCATCATGTATTCTTTTAAAACACTGCAACATCCTGAATTACCATAAAATCTTATTAATTACATTCATGATCCCTTATTCATTGTAGAATATTGAATATAATCATTCTATCCAAAAATGTTTTAAACAAAAACAATGATGGAATGCACAAATCATTAATCAGTTTCAAAGTTGTCATGAATATCCAATATAATTTATCCAAATCAAACATGTATTATTACAAAATCACTACCTCAGTATTAGAACCATATGATGGGTTATGTTTTTCTCAACCATATATTTTCCAAAAGTTTAACTTTCTATTGAGTCACTTTTCATGGTTCCACACAATCTCAAGTCCTTAATTAAATAGTAATTCAGTACAATCCTTATATAATCCATAATTCTTATTACCAGTACATCATTGATACAACACTCAAATGACATAATTATTTAATAACAAAATAAGAACTATAATCATTCCTCCTCATCTGTGGTAGTATCATAACATGATTATTATCCAATATCATAATTTGGGTCACACTCTGATGATTTGGACATTGGTTCGCATAATGTCCCAACTCTTTACAGATGAAGAATTGTACATTTGAAACCTTTTTCTTACCCTTGAAGTCACATACATGGTGTCCTTTTTCTCCACACTTATAACAAACTCCTATTCCCTTCAGGCAAGTTCCAGGGTATTTCTTCCCACAGTTACCACATATGGGAAAATTCTTCTTTTCCCTCTTCCATTTATCCATATTTCTCTCTTCCATACTTTTCTTCTCTTGCTTCCCTTCAAAGCGATATGACTCAGAGAATTATTTACTTATCTTATTAACACATGATACTATTTCTTCATATGTTGAGAATACATGGGAGATAATTTCCCTTCTAAATGTTGGCCTAATACCATGAAAGATATGATCCTTCTTACTCTTTGGATCATACATATTGCTAGAGTTCACATTCCTTCTACTGGGCGCTATTTCTATATAATGGCATACACTAGGTCAGTTTATGAATTGCAATGAATAATTCCAAACATGTAAAATACCTAACGTAGATTGAACAGTTTATGGATATAATTCATAATCATAAAAATGTTTTATTTGAGTAAGTATATACTCATAAACCCTTCATAATGGTTTGTAAAGAAAATGAGAATTATCCTAAGCATATCCCCTGGGAGTGTCGTAACCAAGAGTGCAGCAAGGCCCATTGTTTTTCACCAGTTTCCGTTCGAGTCTAGCTCAAAGAGGTGTTTATGGGTTTTACCCCTAGGTACATCTGTGCTAGAGCCGCCTCTACCTGCTCGTATCTAGACATGGATTTATTTCTTCTAAAACTCACAAAATCTCTACAATACCAAAATTCTAGGAAGTTCTTCTATACAAATCCTCAAAGTCCATCTTAGGTCTATGTGCTCTAATCAGAGTTTATCTAAATCTAGTATCCAAGGTTTGTACTAAACTTCCTCTGATACCAACTGTAATGCCCCGACCAAGTTACCCAGAGTCGGTGCATTATTAAATAACATTGACATGATCACAAAAGATCAAGTCTCAAAAGACTGATTAGTTTATTAGCCTTGGAAACACTAGATACATTCATAAGTCTTACATTACATCATTAAGTGAAAAAAACAACAACATAGTCTCTATAGTCCACACTAATATCCCCTCATACTATCCCTATAGGTCAGTCATAAAATACTTCTTCACATCCTGGAAAAAAATAAAACATAGATAGGGGTGATCTCTAATGCTCCGTAAGGATAACAATATATCGGAAACTTTCATAAGTAAGCATAAAAATGTAAGGCAATGTATAACTAGAAAAAAATCCATTTAAACTTTAACTTCAGCATAACATGGAAAAAATAATATGAAATAATGACATTTACTTATTCACATGGATATTCTACTAGCCGAATAATCACATGCAATATCAATAACCACTTTCATAATGATGGAATGCATAATGCCAGACTATATTAACAACATAGTCAAGGCCTTGTGCCAAGACTACAAAAAATATTTTGTCATGGCCTTATGCCAAGACACTAGTTTGTCTCATGAAACCTATCGATGCATCGAGGGGCTATAGCAGGCGCCACCTGTCAGTTACTAAGTCCAATGCATTCCTCAGATGAATAGGTTTAAACCTAAAATAAACATTTGTATTGAAACTAGCATACGAAATGTCAATACTTTCTCCATAAACCATGAATGGTTTAAAAATAACATATCCATAGTCAAACATATCACAAAACCTTCAATACAATATTGAGGTTTTGTATCATAATAAATCAACTTCAAACACGTTTAAAATCCATCAAAGGATGTTGACATAGATGAAAATGATCAGTAAAATGATTTGATAAAAATAACCATTTTTCATTAAATCATTTAAAAGTCTCACAATTTATAAAGGAATTCATTTAAAATATATTTTTGAATCAAAGTGTCCCATACCACTTTGAAACTTTTGAAAATAATTATCATTTCAAAGAATTCATGTTCATATAAATAACTCCTTGAAAATAATTTTGAAATAGTGGACATTAATTAAAAGGGTTTAGAAAGATAAATCTTTAAAACGTTTAAAATGATGTTTTAGTAAAAAGTCCCTTAAAAATAATCCCTTTGAAAAACCTTTTATGAAACATGGACATGGATAATAAATATGTCGCAGTAGATACTTACGTAAAACAACCACGGATAATAAAGAGATTGTGAAATTAACCCTTACCTTGTACATTTCCTTGGTCGAGGGCAGGTTAACCTCCTGTATAATGGTGAAATAATTGTTATTAAATTGTACAAAAATTGTACACATTAATATGATATCATATATTATCTTTTAACATTTCTTTGTTAATAATGTCTTAGTATTATCGTTGTTTTGGGTGTTAACGGATTCGTTTTCCTTTATAATAATTGTTATGTGAGTCATATTTGTTATGGATGGGATGTATCATATTCATATTTTGAATGATATCAAGTTATTAAATATTATTTTTACTCATCTAATGATGGATATGATGGAGAATGAATCTCATCGCGTTCGTGGAGACGGTAATCCGTACGTACGCACGAGCAACAATATCATTGTTTCGATATTAAAATAATATATAATTTGATGGTATATCATATATACAGAATCATTATCATGTTTTATTTATTATTTATATCAATTACACATCATTATTATACCCATCCAAATAATAATGTATTGAATAACAATTACACCATGACGTGGAGACGGTAATCCGTACGTACGCACGTATCGTGACATGTCATTAAAATAATGGATAGAATAATGAATATGGTTGTAGAATATTTATAATAACATCACAGTATATAGAATATACTGGAGTTATTATTTTATAATGGAAACAACAAATAAAGAGGAAGTGAAATAAGAAAGGAACTTGAAAGGGGTGATGAAATATTTACCTCTTCTTTGGATTCTTCCTTTTGATTTGATCAAAAGGGCTTCTTAGGTTTGATTTATGACAAAATTAAGGCCTCTAGGATTAAGGGAGGATATATGAGAGGGTATTTGGGCAGATGTTGGTCGACCAAAATGGCTTTGAAGGTGTGAATTAGAGAGAAGGAGGAGTGCCCTTTTATAAGAGGGGTGAGAGGCACCTTAGGAAAAGCTAGAAATATTATTTTATAATAATTTTTTTTTGTTTATAATTGATTAAAAGTGGATTATTTTAAGTATAAGGTGGTTATAGGTCGAGAAAAACTCAACCAATAGGTTTCAGACAGTTTTGAGTCACTATATTAACCTTATCTTTTAGATTTAACTCTTAGTTAAATAGTTTGACATTTACCATATCTCTTTGAATTTTTATATTATATGGTTAATAAACTTACTATAACCTTCCAAGAAAACCCCAATAGGTTCATCAATGTCACGTATAATATTATTTAGTCCCTTTGGACGAACCTTATAATTTTAAGAATATTATATCAACCAATAATATTATATTTGTTTTAAAAACTCATTTATGACAATTTTCAGATTATTTAATATTTGATTTTTGTTAAAGTACTAACAACATTATTACTTATACCAAAATACATTTAATCAAACCTAACATGTAATATTACCCTATAACATTTGTGTATGACATAAAAAATTTCAAATTATATTTATTTTAGTATTTATAATATCATTTATTTGATTCTTTCATTAATAAGGAAAATACTGCATCATCATTGTGTCATATATAAATTTAATTATTCAATGTCTAAAAATTATAAATAAACTACCATTATGTAGGATATCATTTTATATTTCTAATTAATATTTATGGTCTAAGAGATAACTTGTATAACCCTATGTAAAAATTGATTTACTAAAAGATATATACTTGTGTAAGTTTTGTATTTACTTTAACTTAATTAATATAAAGTGTCATTATCACTTACAAGTGGCTCCATGGGGTCCCAAAATCTACCCATAGATTCCCATGGTCAGACATGTATCATAAAATAGGGTTAAGAAATATGTCAGGGTAATTTAATATTATTATAATATTATTTTTTCACCATTATTTACCGGATTTCCCCTTTAACCATGGTAAATAAAATATTTAATGAAGTAATTATTCAAAATGTATAAAAATAAAAGTTAAATGTTTACACAATTTTTACCTCCTAATTATAAATAAGGAATCCATTTTTCTCAATTCATAACAAAGAAGTGGCAGAAATTAATGTAAAATTAATTCCTGTTGTCCAAATAGAAAGCGTGTTTTTAAGAAATAATAACTATAAAAAGATTGACACTTTCTTATGTCCAGTTTAAATGTGAAATTATGTCCAATGACCAACATTGTATTAAATGGTAAAAATATAATCAAATTATACTTTAAAACTACTCAATAGTATAATTTAGCACAATAAATTATTTTGATTAAAAAAGTTGTTTTGAATTAAAATTTATCATTTTCACTTTTCATCATAAATTGAACGTTTTCAGAAAAATACCAAAAATTCACCCTAGGATAATTTTGATATTAAGAATTAAAAATTGAAGTCTATTTTACAAAATTTAAAACATAGAAGTTTCATTTATTAATTTGAAATTAATTCCCGTTGTCAAAATCAGAAGGGGTATTATTAAGAAACAATATCTATCAAAAGATTGACACTTGTTTATGTCCAATATTAAAGTGAAATTACATAAAATGAATATAATTAGATTAAATGGTAAAAATATAATCTGTTTATAATTTTAAACCATTAAAATTTATAATTTAACACTATAAATTATTTTGATTAAAAAAGTTGTTTTCAGTTAAAATATATTATTTTTCACTATTCACCCAAATATGAAAGTTATCAAAAAAACACCAAAAATTTATTAAAACTAATTTATTATTTCTCTATTCTAAATAAGAAGTTTATTTTGTCAAATATAATATATACAAGTTTCAAATATTTAATTTAAGAAGGGTTCATCATTAAAAGGCGGTAAAAGTTCTTTTTTTGAAATAAATACATCTTTTATCTGAAAAAAATAAATTTGTTCTTAAATTATGTCCAAGAAACTTGTAATATGGATTCTAAAATTATAAGGATTATATATAGTATAATATCTAGTTAATACTATCTATAACCGCTTTTGAACGGCTAGTTTGGTATTCTTGTGGTATGCTCGAACCCGGTGTTACATTTAGTGCAAGTTATTGAATTACTTTGAAAAATAACGTACTATGAAATCTTGGTGTGTTACATATAGAGTAATCATAGTAAATATATTTCACCTAGGTAAGTATAAAACAATAAATTATGGTTTAAATTAAAATGATAAATACAATAATTTACACTAATAATTAACTTAATTTTTCTGTAATATTCCATATTGTCCATAATCAGAAATTATTTGTTTATTTTACATTTTGTTGTCATTTTTATGTGAACATGGACATTAAAATAATTTTTTCAAAAAAAAGTCAAAAATAACACATAATTGTTTTTCAAAACAACAATATTTTTAATATGGAAATAAATAGGGGATATGGTAAGTTATAAATAGAATTATGAAATATAAATGATTTATCATTATAATGGTGATTTATTTTTAATTTTTATTAAAAAAAATAATTTAAATTCTTACACAACACTAATGAATTAATAATTAAAATTATGGAAAATGAAAATAAATGTTATCAAATTTTGGAAAATTATTATAATTTCCAAAAATTAAACATAACTCTGAATTTAATTTCAGAAATAATTTTTTCAGATGTCTTAAATGATTTATTATAATTTAAATTATTATATTGTTGTTTTAATAAGATAATGTAAATTCATAGATCTAAAATTGAAAATATATTTATTTTAAGAATATAATAATTTATTAAATGATATAAAATTCCTAAAGACATTATATTTGGAAAAGTGATTGAGATAAGTTTAAAAATACATAAAATATCCCATAAAAGGCTATTTTATTATTTATTTTAAATATATTGACCCTGATAAAGAAAAAAAATTTGTTATCATTGTATGTATAAAAGGGTTCAAAGGTGTTAAAAAAAGAAATATAGGGGTAAAAATGTGATCAAGAAATTACTAGATTTTATTTGATTATGGGATTTATAATAATAATAAAATTTACCAATGTTAATAAATATTTGGATGCATTTTGACATCAATATTTAGTTATATTAATTTAATACTTTATTACAATATAATTATTTCACTCCCATATCTTATAAAAGGTCACCTCTTCTTCACATTTCATAATATTTAATTACCATTTTTGGTCAACAATTAACTTCCCAAATCCCTTACAAACATCCCAACACATTTTCATGATGAATAATTTCTTCTTGAATACCAATCCAAGATGTATTATTTTGCAATGTAATGTGGATTTTCTGAATGATAGGTATTATATTTAACTTAACTATTTTGATTTATTTCTTCATCCACCTCTGTAAAATCCACAATAACCTTTACTAAATGGTTAAAAAATTACTCTAATATACATATATATTATAGTTTTAATTTCATATCCTTTATTAATATCCAAAATCCATTAAATATATATGGATTTTGTCATTCGTGTCTACAGTATACTACCTCCTCATGAACTGATATATATATTTTTTCAATCACCTCCTCACAAATATTGTAATAATGATGGAAATAATGTTAAAAATTATATTCATGAATTATTTAACATTCATGAAATATAATATATAATTTAATTTATATCCTTTCTATTCACTAAAAATTGATTACGTCATTCATAGGTATGTTTTGACTACCACCTCCATGATGTGGTGTGATTATTTTATCATCACCACATTATATTGATAATATATATATATATATATGTGTGTGTGTGTCTGTGTGTGTGTGTGTATTTTAAGAAAATATCTGGTATTTATTATATAATGATAATTATGGGAATATATAATAATATAAACCTTATTTCATTAATTATCATTGAACACGTTACAAATGTGTACACGTTACTAATTTGTACATACGAATTGTCATCTCCATGATTGTAATGTAGTTATTTTTTTTAAATATACTTAAACATTGTTTTGAAATTATAAATAATTTAAATCACTGATTAATATTTTACACTTAATATTATTTATATGATATAATAATGACCTCATTTACCATAATCAACCAGTTTATGTCATTTTACACTTATAAACAGAATATCATCGAAACTTCAGATGTGAATTTAATTGATTAAATAATTAAATATTGCATGGTAAGAAGTGAAATTATAAGGAATAATAAAAATGAATATGATTCCTAAGAAATTGAATAATTGAGATAAATTTATTTATGAAGATATGGAACATATGCGAGGAGTCAGACATGAGTTACAATATATTATTTTGAAAACCATTTTAGTGATTACCATAACAATTTTTTTTATTCCACAAAAGTATTTTTAAAATTCATTCACTAAAGTAATTTTATATTGGTAAAATAATTATAAATGAAATTTAATTAATATTTTTAAATTAGTAAATTTTTTTTAAAAGTAATAGTTCTATAGAATTTTGTAAAATTCTTTAGAAAAGTCAAAAGGAATGTAATATTTTTATGTATATTGAAACAAACTCTTTTACTGATATCAAAAGGAATGTAAGACTGAAAGGTATTTTGGTATGTAATAGTTATATATAATTTTGTAAAACTCTTTTAAATCCATTAAAATATATTATTTTGTATTCAGTGAAAACCCCATGTTCCCTTTTCTCAGTAATTTTGGTATTCAAAATGAGTATTAAGACTGAAAGGTATTTTGGTATCTGATTGTGTTTTCCATATGGGTTTTAAATGCTTTTTCAAATGTTTTATGTTGAAAATTGAAAGAATAAAATATTTTATTCATAATATAGTACTTGATTATTATATATTACAAATGTTTCATCAATATAAAATTAATCTAAATGGTTGTGTCCCATTTTGTCTCATTGATAATGTATGTTCCCAAAATTACTCATACAACTAGTGCACCCAGATAGAGCTCTAATGCATCTGGAAGAATTTTTTATCTTAATATGATAGAAAGAGGGAGTTAAAAAATAGTTTATCATATAAATTTAACTATGGTCATGTTATTTCTATAATTGGTTTGAAATAGGTTATGAATATGATCCTCTATGATTCTAAAAAGGTTTTTTTTGTTAACGTGTGATTTGTTTTTTAATTTGTGTAAAAGTGTGTATGTTTTTTATGTTAAAATTATTAAATACACTGTAAAAAAATAAATTAGATATCATTACACTTTTCAAGGGGTTTCATTTTTTCATTATACAATTGCATTTAATTATTTTATTTTCCTTTACTATGTTTTATGTGATCATCCCACATTATTGAAAGGTTTTTTAGATGGTTTAAGTATTGGTGATGGAAAAGAAGATGTTAAGATTATTGTATTGAATTTTTTTCATGAAAAAACATGTTTTATTTTTAATAGATATATTTTTTAAAAAATTCATATAGATTAAAAGTGTATACTATAACGACCCGGACCCGGCCAGCCACCCAAACAGTGCCAAACGGGTCGGGTGTTACTACCTTAGGCGCACCTCCCCTAAACACCAAAGTATGCCGACTAGTAGTGAGGGTCTGTTAGGTATGGTGGGGAGGCTGTACCCTCTAGGAGGATCATAATAAGGGTACTGGTCCGAGTATAACAGTAAAGATGCAACAGAATAAAAGACTCAACAGACTCAAACTAGACTCGCAGAGCGGAAACATAATCAATATAGATAAACAGTGAAATCAATAAATATAACAAAAAAAATGGAATTAAATACAACATCATGCTGATAACATGTAAATACAACTGAACAGTAAAACATGCATCCAAAGTAGGTCATACACAACTGAACATAAAAAGGGCGTCAATGGCTAACCAACAGTAGCTACAACAAGTAAGCATGCTGATACAGAAAAAATACAGAACAAATTAAACCCCATCTAGGTATGACCTCAAGGTCCATACCATCTCCATGAAACAACTAATGAAACCCAGCTCCTGAAGCTGGCCTCTTTCCTGCACGTAGATCCATAAAGTCTGCATGCATCCCGAAGGGCCCGTACAGGGTGTGAGACAAATCTCAGTGGGATACCACCCAACGGTGAGTACCAAATATATGTGTTTACACATTCATGCATTTACAAGGAAAGAAGTAAACAGTACAGTGCACAAGTAAACACAAACTCCACTGGTGCTCACCAGCCACCATGGAGTGTCACCTACTTCGGCCAATGCCATAATCTCTGTTATGTAACCCGACACCATGTTCCACCTGACACCTCGTGTCTCAAGTACCGACGTCCCGAAGGCACACCCAAGAATATTAACCCAGCACCATGTGCCTCCTGACACCTTGTGTCTCAAGCACTGACATTCCGAAGGCACGCCCAAAAATAGTAACCTGACACCATGTGCCTCCTAAAACTTTGTGTCTCAAGTACCGACGTCCTGAAGGCACGCCCATCCCCTGAAGGCTCCTCACCTCCCACGTGGCTTTCTATGGCAAGCACCCCCAACCAAAATATCTAATCGCAACTACGGGGGGCCTCTACCCACATGAGTGGTCAAAACCACCTCATCCCGGAGTATCTCTGTGTGCACACTACTCAATGTCCCGGGTGAGCGGTAATCACCAAAATAGTCCTAAGCCACCAAAACATCTAACACCTCATGTCCCTGTGACCATGTTGCTCAAGTCTGATGGCATCACCATCCTAGTAACCTGGGCCATGCCCAACCTGACAGTCGTACTACCTCAAGACGACTTCCATGATGCCCAATCCCGTGGTCAAAACCACCCAAAGTAACCCGGGAAAAGCCCCAACTTGTGATCAGCATCACTCTAGCATAACCGGGCGAAACCCAACACAACCCAAAAAGGGTCCACTAGATTCAATTAAACAATTTCATATATAACATATTCAAAGAGAAAACATAAACAGTCAAAAAAACTAAACAGTTGAATTTCACTATACAAGGTGTTGTCCCATACCAGTACTGAGATCTTAAATGCCTCTAACAATTATAACAGGATTTAAAAAATTAAACTAAATAGTTTAACTCATTAATATTTCAATTAAAACCATTTTGGTTTTCCCCGACCAAAATGCCCCGGTAGGCCATGACCCCTCACCTAGCCCGCTCGCCCAAAATGGTGACATGGAATACCCAAAGGTATCCCATAGGTCCCACAAGAAATTCAATATGAAATAGAAGATAAAACAGGTCCTGCTCAAAATACCCAAAAACACGCCGAAGTACGTGTCACCCAAACAACCATTAAAACACAAAATGAGGTATGAAACACCTACCTGAGACTCGTATGATTCTACTCATCCGGTAACATCCTCCAATTCGGTCTAAAACATGGTAAATCTATAAAAGGTTCAATACCGTTCAAATGCCTATAACTCATTCTAGAAAAAAAAATAAAACAAATGGCCAAATAGGAATTGAGTCCTTACTGAGGGGGTTCCAATGCATCAATCGGAGTTTTAATCGGACTTTATACGGACGATCGGGAGAAGTAAATAAATCCGGACGGCTTGGTTTGCGAAACCAGCTTCAAAATTGAGGTTTTTCCACAATAAAAGGCTACTGCCCGTTTTAACGCAAAAAAAAAGAAACTATACAGAATGTACTTCATGACCACACGCCGTGTAGGTCATTTAACTATTCATAAGATGGAAGGATTCTGCCGACTTACATTCCAGACATGCCGATCTGAGTACATGACGTGTACATATGGGTACATGGCGTGTAACAAGTTTCTCTTCTCTTCCTCACCGACTTACCCACACACCATGTATATCCCTCATACACAGCTTGACTACACGACATTTCCAAAGGGAACACGGCGTGCCCTTGGTTCTACCCGGCCAACAGGCCTACATGACATGTATAGCCACCACACGGTCAGGGTTACACGGCGTGTTAAAAACTACACACCGTGTAGTAGGAAGATTCTACATGGTCATCACACCACATGTACTTCGCAAGCACATGGATGACACTCTCTTAACATATACACGATGTGTACTTAAAAGTACATGGCGTGTAGTCTGGAAATTTCCAAAAAACTCCCATTTTCTCCAGTTTCCTCAGAAACCAGTTAAAAATTCTGACAGGGTAATGATTTTTACCCGTTCTAAGAAACTAGGTTCTTACAAACTTCCCACCTTAATATAGCTCATCCTCGAGCTATCAAATGAAACCCAGAGATGTTACCACACATACCACCCCGAATAAAGCAACCCAGACTTCCCTGGTCTCAAGGTTCCACCTATATTCCTCAAGGGGATCCCCACCTTAAGAATCGCCTTACCTAGTCTCAACCCAAAAAAACATAAATCAAACATGGTTTAATGACCTGTTTTCCAGACGCATAGTCCTCCCGTGATGCATCATCACCCCTGCACCTCATTGGTTCTCCCGCGTCGCTTCCGACACCCAATGTAGCCCGCACCGCATCAGTGTCCGCCTCCATGAGGTCCTGGTGCCTAGAACCTCAAATAACCCACATACACGATGCCTCGATGCCCATGATACCTCAAGTAACCCGCATCTTTGATGCCCTGATGCTACACATCTCATACATTTATATATAGAATATATCATGACCCGATATGGTGCCAATCCTAGTGACTAGAATCTAGTCAGGCCACATAGATATTGTGCAACATGTGCACTCAAGACAGACATGCCTCTACAGGTCATAACAAAAAGGGAACATGGAGATCACGACCACACCGCGGTGTAAATCTGACTATCGTCGGCTCACCGGCCTGCTCAGCCTCTGGAAGCTCCACAGCGTGCACCTGGCCTGAAACATTACTTCCTGATGCCTGACCTCCCTGTAATGCTGCGCCAGTCACCAAACACTAACCCCTCAGATGGGTCCCACCGTCTCTGTCATGACCTCCGCGTACAGCTGAACCTCGACTACCCTCACCAGGTACTGAACCTGAACCAACTCTAGACGCTACAGTCTGTCCTGGTCCCTACCTACCAGCTATCTGAGAAGGCTGTCTTCAAAACCTATCCAAATTCCCATCTTATCCACATGCCCGGCACTCCTTTGGAGGCCCATCGCACTGAGCCCGAACATGTACCGACTGTCCACAATGAAATCAAATCACTGAAGAACTACCACGATGTGGTTTAGCTGAATCCCTGGTCTGACTGCCCTGCTGGAACTCATCCCGTCCTCGCTTCTTTCTATCCGAACCATCGCCTGAAGCTGTCACCTTTCCCAAGAGAGACTTTTCTATCTCATTGCCCTTGGCTATGAGCGCCTAATTCACCGCCTCTGAGAAAGAAACCAGCCTGAAGATGTTCACCTGGACACGAATGGCATGTCGTAAGCCATCCTCGAAGCGCCTCACCCTAGCCGCATCATCGCTCACCATACCAGGTGAAAAGCAAGGAAACTCTATGAAGGTAGCTGCATAGTCCATGGCAGACATGTATCCCTTCTGAAAACTGAAGAACTCCTGATCTCTCTCTGCCCTCAGTGTCTCCGGGTAGAAGTGCTCAAATAACCTATTCTCGAAGTCCTGCCAAGACAGTCCCTCATGCCAACGAACCTGAACCTGTACGTCCCACCAACGTTTCGCCGATCCTCTCAGCATGTACGTCACCAAATTGAACCTCCACCCTGGAGGCGTCTGAAGCTGCTCGAAGATCATCTGCATACTCTCTATCCAGTTCTCAGCCGCCTGCAGACCACCCTCACCCTGAAAAAATGGCGGGTGCTGAGACTGGAACTCTCGTGTCCGATATGCCATAAAAGGCTTTGTACCCTATGCGACTCTGTCAATCCCATGCAAGACACGTATCAGGCTAGCTTGGAGCTGCTCGTCAAGCCATGGTCCAAACTTTGGAAAACTCAGCTGCTGTCCTGCCTACACTGGATCCTGAACCTGATCCTGTCCTTGAGCCTGTACCTACGACTCATGCTCTACCTATACCGAATTCTGACCCTGATCCTACGACATTGTATCATATATTGCATGACGCTCCATCGAGTCATGAAGGAGTAACCCACTAAATACCATAAATGGTCACACAGACCACACACACACACACACATATATATATATATAACAATATATTCTATGCAGATAAGGAAAGTAGAAAAAGGCAGTGCATAACAACTACCCTTACTCCCCCTCACCACAACCCATTCCCCACGATATCCTGGCCTCATGGCCTCCTTACCCTCCCTCAACAGAGCCAGGTATCAAAAGTACCTCGGGCCATGCCTGTCCTGACAACTCGCATTGCCTCAAACCGATGACCGAGTCGCCCAATCCTGATAGTTACACTGCCTCAGCCATAGTACCTTCCTACTCTCATAAGAGTCAGTCCCAAATATCCCGCCACATGCAATTTTACAAAATATAAAGCTTGGCATACACGTTTTCACAACTAGAAATTCTATCAGGAATTTCACTAATTCACAGTTCAAGCAGATAAAGCATGGAAATTAATTTTTCTTCACATGGAATTATCACTTCACAAAGCATACATGCAATTATGAAATTGAAATACCCTAATAAAATGTGCCGATCAAGAGCCAAGAAATATAGCCTTTCCATACCGGGCCAAGGTCCAATTCTCCCTTACCATACTAGGTCTAGGGTCCATCTCATAATCAAGAACATCACACATCAAGTGAGCCACCGAGGTGGAAATCATAAAAACTGTAATCTGAGTAAAAGAAAACAGTAATTGAAACCCATTAGCAACTTGGTCCATCCCTAGTACCTGGGGCTGCAGGCACCCAAGCACAAGCTAGAAACCCAGTTCCAGTAACAACAACCTTTCTCCAGTCTACCATATCCCAAATAGTAAAACTAGAAGAAATAAAAAGAGAAGTATCAATCTCATTAGTAGCCAGAAAAACACTGCTACTAAATCCTTGTCACGAACTCCTCTGATAACACTTTGTAATGACCCGGACCCGGCCAACCACCCGAACAGTGCCAAACGGGTTGGGTGTTACTACCATAGGTGCACCTCCCCTAAACCCCAAAGGCTTCCGAATATCAGTGAGGGTCTGTTAGGTATAGTGGGGAGGATATACCCTCTAGGAGGATCATAATAAGGGTACTGGTATGAGTATAATAGTAAAGATGCAGCAGAATAAAAGAATCAGCATACTCGAACCAGACCCGCAGAGCGGAAACATAATCAATATAGATAAATAGTGGAAGTAGTAAATATAACAACATCAACGGAATTAAATACAATAACATGCTGATAAAATGTAACTATAACTTAATAGTAAAACATGCATCCAAACCAGGTCATACACAACTGAACATAAAAAGGGCGCCAATGGATAACCAATAGTAGCTACAACAAGTAAGCATGCTGATACAGAAAAGAAAATAGAACAAATTAAACCCCATCTAGGTATGACCTTAAGGTCTATACCATCTCCATGAAACAACTAACGCAACCCAACTCTTGAAGCTGACCTCTTTACTACACGTAGATCCAAAAAGTTTTCACGCATCCCGAAGGACCCGTGTAGTGTGTGAGACAAATCTCAGTAGGATACCACCAAACTGTGCATACCAAATATATGTGTTTAAGAATTCATGAATTTACAAGGAAAGCAGTAAACAATATAGTGCACAAGTAAACAAAAACTCCACTAGTGCTCAACAGCCACCATGGAGTGTCACCTGCTTCGGCCAACGCTGGAATCTCTGTCATGTAACCCGGTACCATGTGCCACCTAACACCTCGTGTCTCAAGTACCGACGTCCCGAAGGCGCGCCCAAAAATAGTAACCCGACACCATGTACTTCCTGACACCTTGTGTCTCAAGCACCGACGTTCCGAAGGCACACCCAAAAATAGTAACCCGACACCATGTGCCTCCTGAAACCTCGTGCCTCAAGTACCGATGTCTCGAAGGCACTCCAAAAAATTGTAACCCGGCACCATGTGCCTCTTGACACCTTGTGTCTCAAGTACCGACGTCTCGAAGGCACGCCCATCCCCTGAAGGCTCCTCACCTCCCACATGGCTTTCTATGGCAAGCACCCCAAACCAAAACATCTAATTGCAACTACAGGGGCCTCTACCCACACGAGTGGTCAAAACCACCTCATCACGAAGTATCTCTTGTGCACACTACTCAATGTCCTGTGTGAGCGGTAATCACCAAAATAGTCCTAAGACACCAACACATCAGACACCTCGTATCCCTACGACCATGTCGCTCAAGTCTGATGGCATCACCATCCTAGTAACCCAGACCATGCCAAACCTGACAGTCGTACTGCCTCAAGCCGACGTCCATGATGCCCAATCCCGTGGTCAAAACCACCCAAAGTAACCCGGGAAAATCCCCAACTTGTTATCAACATCACTCAAGCGTAACTGGGCCAAGCCAAAAACATCCCAAAAGGGTCCAGCAGATGCAATTCAGCAATTGCACATATAACATATTCAAACAGAAAACATAAACAGGCAAAACAAACTAAACAGTTGAATTTCACTATACCATGTGATGTCCCATACCAGCACTGAGGTCTTAAATGCATCTAACAATTATAACAAGCTTTAATAAATTAAAATAAATAGTTTAACACATTAATATTTCAATTAAAATCATTTTGGTGTTCCCCAACCAAAATGCCCCAATGAGCCACGACCCCTCACCCGACCCGCTCACCCAAACTGGTAACATGGCATACCTAAAGGCATCCCATAGGTCTCACAAGAAATTTAATATGAAATAGCATATAAAATGGGCCCTGCTCAAAATACCCGAAAACGCGCTGAAGGTCGCATCACCCAAACAACCATGAAAACACAAAATGAGGTATGAACCACCTACATGAGACTCATACGATGCTACTCCTCTGGTAACAGCTTCCAATTCGGTCTAAAATGCAGTAAATCTACAAAAGATTCAATACCGTTCAAATGCCTATAACTCATTCTAGAACGAAAATCAAACAAAATGTCCAAAGAGGAATCGGGGCCTTATTGAGGGGGTTCCAACGCATCAATCGGAGTTCGAATTGGACTTCGGATGGACGATCGGGAGAAGGAAAGAGATCCGACTGGCTTGGTTCATGAAACCGGCTTCAAAATTTAGGTTCTGCCTCAATACAAGGATACTGTCCATTTTAACGCACAAAAAGAAACTACACAGTGTGTACTTCATGACTACACGCCGTGTAGGTCATTTAACTATTCATAAGATGGCAGGATTCCGCTGACTTACTTTACAGACCTTCCAACTTGAGTACATGGCGTGTACAGATGGGTACACGACGTGTACTGGGTTTCTCTTCTCTTCCTTGCCGAGTTACCCACACACCATGTATATCCCTCGTACATGGCTAGACTACATGACGTGTCCAAAGGGAACATGGAGTGTTCTTGGTTCTACTTGGCCAACAGGCCTACACACCATGTATAGCCACCACACGACCGGGGTTACACGACGTGTTTAAAACTACATTCCGTGTAGTAAGAAAATTCTACATGGTCATCAAATGACATGTACTTGGTGAGAACACTTCTGATACTCACTTAACATATCAACAGTGTGTACTTAAAAGTACACGGCATGTAGTCTGGAAATTTCCAGAAACTTCCCATTTTCTCCAATTTCCTCAGAAACCAGTCAAAAATTCAAACAAGGTCAGGATTTTGACCCATTCTAAAAACCCAGGTTCTTACATATACATTGTGATAAATGGGTTGTTATGTAAGATTTATATCCTAATTTTCTAAAACTATAATACCTAAATATTGCGAGAAAGAATAAAATGAGTTATAGTCTAACAATATTATACTATTTAATGTTTATGTTCATTTCTATACAGTTTATCCTTCCTTAGGTACCTAAAAAAATTCTTACAGGATATTGACACCCTAAAATCTATTAGAATATATACGACTATCAACTATGAAGACCAAAATAAATTATCGATGTAATATCTAAATACATTATTCCTTAATCCCATAATGATATGGGATTTACTATTATATCATAACTATATCACTATAAATTTATTGTACCAATACCTCATATGAATGGATGACATTGGTATATTTTCAATATGAAACTCAATTGATAGTTTCTATAATGATGTTTAACCAAAGATATATATTTAGATCCTTGAAATGGATAAACCAAATCATCAATAAGGGCCACAAGATTCATATTATTGTACTTGATCATGTATGGTTTTGGATAATCAAAGTATATACATATTAATCCATCTTTCTATTTAGATATTGAAAAGGTGAAACCCATGGTTAGAACATTTCAATTCTACTCTAGATAAATATTTTATTTGAGATCAATGTAAAATTCCATCACCTCAATTGGGTCAATTCTATAGAGTCATTGAAAAATATTTAACACTATGAATGAAATCTATTGAAAAATAAACATGTTAATGTGGAGATTACTTGTAAAATTTTCATCAATGATAATAATAAACTCATGTACAATAATAATATAATCGATGTTGAGTTTTATCCCAACCAAATGTGATAAATACCCCTTATAAATATGAATTAAGACCCATAAAATAAAATAAATTTTATATGGAATATCATAATCATCCTAAACCCATTAAATGTTCAATGTTTTATTTGGTAATGTGAAATTTGATTTCTCTTCATTTAAAATTAATAAAATTTCCAATAAATTCCCCAAATAACATCAAATTCAACTATAATTATAATGAAAATATTTTATGAATTAAAATTACCACAAACTATGATTGTAGAAGACTAATATACTTTGGATTTAACTAATATAACATTAAAAATATCTTCTATATTTAAATATATAATCATTGAGGTGGTAATTTGAAACTCCTAATAATAATAATTTGATAAAATAAAATGAGAGGAACAAATAAAAATTGAAAATTTATAGTTTTAATGTGGAAGGAACATGTTTATTTACGAACATCATTATCATTACCCACATTGGTTATAATGACTGCATGATATTTCCATTTATCTATAATATTATTATTATGATGATGTTTATCAATTTCATTAACAATTATATTTGGTCATTTTTTAGTATAATGACCATACTCCATACCTTTGACCCAATGGAATGTCGGTGGTCCATTATTTGTAGCATTCTCACTATTCACATATATAACTAACTTTTTCCAATAACAGTAATATTTTATTACTTGATGAAACTTTTTAGCACATATATATAATTCATTAGTCCTATTAAGGTAATTTTCTCAGTTTTTATATTCACACTTCTTGCATGAAGGTATACTCCTCCTATTACCAGAATATATTTTATTAATATAATTTCCATTGAAAATAATATTTTGATTGTTATCAAAACAAAGATATTAATGGGTGAATATGGTCTCCATTTTAAACTTAATATCACATAAAACTCATTATTCACATATACTAACTGGTTTTAGTTCTATATCCAATTTCAAACATAGATTTGACTGACTAAATAATTAACCAACAATAATTTCAGTTTCAATGATAATACTATGTGTGTACCTCATATGGCTTTCCAAATTATCCTCAGAGGTTATGATGGACTCATTAAAATTATTATATAATACAAGATTTTACTTTTATATTTTCATACATGGAATATGAGGAATTATCAATCTAAAAACAACCTCTCAAATTTATCCCAATCGATTGACTGAATTTCATCATGATACCTTGTGTACATGATATGTGTCCACCATTGATCAACTTCACCTTCCAAATTATAATAATTTTTTTTTCATGATATGAAAATAATTTAATGGAAATTCTATTTTCAGTTTCATTGACCCAATGATAAATGATTAATAGATCTTTGTAACAAATAAAAGAAAGTGGATATTTCCTCCAAAATTAATAAAAACTATTTTGATCCATACTTTGTTAAATTATATTTTTAGTATATTTCATATCTTGATAATGTTTTGTAAGAAAAGAAATATTTTTCTTAATTCAATCTCTAATTAAATTTGGTTACTCTAGGGGAAAATCATTTTATTTTCTTCCACATTTGGAGTTAAATTAATCCCACCTGGTTCAAACAAAAAATCATAGAGTTAGAAAAAATAATCACAATTAATAATCATTTTTAGGATGATTAAATAATTATATGATATTTTCAATATATGACACAACATATTTAATTTAGGTCATCTGTGGTTAATATATGTTAAAATTCATCAAATGATTTATACTGAAAATATGAATTACCTTTAGCATAACCCCTATGAGTTTATATCTTGGTGTTCAGTCCTAAAAAACACATTGAACATTAATGATGATCATTTTAAACCCCAAATATAACAGTTTCCTGGTTGTTACACTGGGTACATATATTCTATCATCATATCCACTTGATAGAATCTATATATGGATGTTTTTTATACAAAAAAAACATAATTTTGTCATATAATTTGACTTATCTCAAAGGTTCTCAACCAAATTCACTAATAATAATCTTGAAATAAAACAATACACCTATATAATTGTAGACACCATGAAATGTGTTCCATGAAATTCTAATCAAAATTTCCTCAACCAGGTCATATGCCTTGGATAATCCATCACTTAATCATATTACCCTTATTCTTCACTTGTGTCACATTTTTGTTATGGAAGAAACCCTTATTACTCATTGATTCTCACACCGAGACCAGTTCATGTGGGCGTATGAATTGGGTAAAATTATTCTCTGTATAATTAAGGTGTCTTAATTTTTTATTGGGTTATCAATTTCATCATTTCATGACATAAAACTGCATAGTACAATGTCCTCACGACATAACTTTAAACTGCACAACATAATATTGATTCAAAGGAAACAAAGAAAGTATCCATTTTTACATATGAATTAGATCTATGTAAAGGAAATAAAACTCATGGCCAATATTGGTTCAAATATTTATCATGTGCATTGAGCATAACCACCTGCCATATTTCACACTATTAATATTGTATATTTTCAAATATTCATAATATTTCTTACAGTTTCTGGTGACCGAGTCTCTAATATCTGAGAACTATTTTTCATGACTATGCAGTACATGTCCCAAGGTGGCCTTGCATATGTTGACTATATAATGGGACTTTCAGTCAAAATATGCCATTATATCTCTATGCATCAAATGAACCTATTGGACCCGCATAATACATCCCCTATAACTATTTTATCAAATGATATTAATTTCATTCCTGTTTATATAGTCTCTTCCCCCTTCAAATTTTGATAAAAATATATAAGAAACTATATTTTAAAATAGTCATTCATGTATATTTGTCCCATTGTCATTATCTTGATCTGACAGTCTTCAAGACCATGGTTTACACATCTTTCTCTCAATTTTTTCAAAGAGATATAAAATAACCTTGTAAAACTTGACCACATATCATATATTGTTTCCGTTTATTTTCCTAGTCGTATGAGATAAAACTAAACACACCATACCTCCTACGTTTATTTCATAAATTTTTTGAAATCCTATTCTTTCGATTATTTTAAAATCATTATTGGAAATACACAACCTTTCATTATAAACCAAACTCTATGATGCATACGATATGAATCTTCATAAATATTCTTTGGATTTTAGAAATAGTATGTCAAACTTATGAGAGATATTTTTCTAGACTATGCAATATGTTCCCTTAGGTGGCCTTGCCTTATTTTCCAACATAACAGATATGTCAGTCAAAAGATGTCACTATTTAGATATGCATCAGTGCCCCAGTTGGCCCTGCATGATACAACCCCCATAAATGGTTGTCAAATAATGCTAACACAGTTCTTGGAAAAGGATTACTATAATGATTTTGGCCCTTTTCCCCTCTCATTCCTAGGATACAGAAATTTCCAAATCACAGTTTAAAATTTTCCCTTCGAGGAATGAATATGGTAATATGTTTCCAAAAAAATTATCAGGAAATTGGGAGATTATCATACCTTTGGTCAACGATAAAGACCTTAAATTATATCTACACAGTGTCCTCCCAGAATGACTTAAAACTACACAGTACAATGTACTCACTGCATTACATCAAACAACATTTTACAATGTCCACATTACATGACTTAAAACTGCACAGTATAATGTCCCCACTGCATAACATAAAACTACATAGTTTGATATCCTAAATTCCCATTTCTCATAAATTTAAACCATTAATTATACCCCAAATTTGTATAGAAATTGTTTTCCAATTCATGACATATGTCGTCATAGATAACCTTTTATTTTCAAAATTTGATTCCTTGGAAAAAAACCCATTGTGGTCTTGATTCACCCAAATTTTACTTTCCCTTGTCTATCAATAGTAAAATGTTAAATTCCTAAGATCCCTTTTTCCTGACTAAGCAATACATTCCCTTAGATAGCCTTGCATAAGTCTCCTACATAACAGACATTTAAGTCAAAAAGATGATACTATTTGACAATAAACCATATTCCCTAGTTGAACCTATATAACACAATTCCCATAACAGATTTTTCAAATAATGGTAACTTCAATATTAGAAGAGACTTCCCTTATGTTTATAAATTTTTTAGATTTGATGACCATAAATATCATTTCCCAAGATTCCCCTTGTAAATATTTTAATGAATATTAGATCAATTCTAAGCCACTTTTTCTTTTTTGGGATCTAATATAAAAACTTATGGTCAACGATATTTCAACCTTAAATATTATCCCTTTATAGTTGATTAGACAATAAAACACATATTTGTATTACAATTTTAATGGTATTAAATGTTCATTTTTTATCTTATCGACCTGAGTTAGTGGATTTTAATTTTGAACATCAATTCTCATCATTTGTGCACTTCATGCCTAATATGCACCAATTTAGGCCCAATGTTTCATCTGATTTCAAAGAATGTAATTATCCATATTTTAATTTGATATTTTTGGAAATGAATATAAAATTAAATATGAACATTCTTCATTCAGGGATCAATAGAGGATTCATAAAGGATGATGAGGAGTTTTGGAGAAGAAAAGAAACAATTCTGGAGAAGGAAGATTGGATATCATCCCACCGATGGGAATGTGGGTCCCAAAATACAGGCCCAATGAATCCGAAAATTCATGGGAGACTAGAAGACATATATAGGAACAAATAGGTCTTCTGGATCTAGTGATAATTCGTACTAAATGGTGGTGATTAAGGCGGCTCAAGTTGAAGATTCAATTCTGGGCCAGATTCTGCGGCCCAGAAAAACATCCCCCGATTTGTATCATATCTCGCGAACAGTTTATTATGCTAGGTTTAAATTTTACAAGTAGTTAGGGGACATCCAGATATTCATTTAAGTCTTCTAGGGCCCACTAAAATTCGGCCTTCTAGAAGTTCTTTCAGGCACGTATTTCCGGTGGATGCAAGCTGGATGCAACTTCGAGGTAAGAGTTGAAACGTCTCTTATGCATTAAATGTCCACCCACCTTTCTCCAACAAAATTAATTAAAGTCTCATGGGATGATGGGAGATCGTCCAAAGGCTTCCAAAATGCCTATTTAAGGTAGTAGGGATGGAGGATTTGAGGATCTTGGGTGCTTTTTTTCATTATAATGTTATGCTGTCCATTTGATATTGTAATCGTTCTTCATTCTCATGTAAGTTGTTTGAATCACATTAGTTCTTAATAAAAGTCCTTAATTTCCTATTTTTCTTTTCTTATTATTATCACTTTGATACTGTTTCTTTAAGGTGTGAATTTATTCACACAAGCTTTTGTGAATTTATTCTCACAACGGTGGAGTGATCATTTTTGTTGTTGTTGTTTTTGCTTCTTCAATTCCACCCCTATGAGTCTGCTTTCCGCTTCCTTTGAGATCATAGAATCAATGGAGGGCTAAACCCTTATGGTTTGGTCCTAGGGAGTTGCATGGGGCAGATTGGATGTTATTTTATGATCTTAATTTCTGTAATCATTTCATTATTTTAAGATTTCTATTTGATGATTTATTTTCTTCTCCATCTTCTCCAAATTTAACAATGACACATTTCGAGTGCTAGTACGATCCAATTCCTTGGAGTGATCATTAAATTGATACTCTATGTGCATTGATGATTAGCCTTGGAATGGTGTAGGGATTAAATTGGTGAATGATTTTGAGCAATTATATAATTTTTTGGATACATCTTGAATTAGTGAAATGAATGTTATAAGAAAATAAATGCATCCAATCTAACCCTAGTAACAACTTAGGATCAACTCATCTCCATTAATTGTTTTAGACTAAGTAATTGTATGTTTTAATTTCATTTCTTTAGATTAAAGCAGTAGTTATTAAAATCAAATCAATCCAAATAGTTGGCCACTACATATCCAAATCCTTCCAAAATCAGAGTGTCTCTCGGTTTCTTCTTCGGTCCCTGTGGATTCTACCCCTACCTGTACTACAACGACCACATACCTGTAGGGTAAATTTGGGCGCAACCAAATTTTGGCGCCGCTGCTGGGGATATGGAGTGGCCAACTATTTGGATTGATTTGATTTTAATAACTGCTGCTTTAATCTAAATAAAATAAATTAAAACATACAATTACTTAGTCTAAAACAATTAATGGAGATGAGTTGATCCTAAGTTGTTACTAGGGTTAGATTGGATGCATATATTTTCTTATAACATTCATTTGACTAATTCAATATGTATCCAAAAAATGATATAATTCCTCAACACCATTCATGAATTTAATCCCTACACCATTCCAAGGCTAATCATAAATTCACTTAGAGGATCAATTTAATGATCACTCCAAGGAATTGGATCGTACTAGCATTCAAAATGTGTCATTGTTAAAGTTGGCGAAGACGAAGAACAAAATAAATCATCAAATAGAAATTTTAAAATAATGAAATGATTACAAAAATTAATATCATAAAATAACATCCAATCTGCCCCATGTAACTCCTTAGGACCAAACCATAAGGGTTTAGCCCTCCATTGATTCTATGATCTCAAAGGAAGCGGAAAGCAGACTCATAGGGGCGGAATTGAAGAAGCAAAAACAACAACAACAAAAATGATCACTCCACCGTTGTGAGAAGAAATTCACAAGTGCTGGTGTGAATAAATTCACACCTTAAAGCAACGGTATCAAAGTAATAAAAATAAGAAAAGAAAAAGAGTAAATGAAGGAAGTTTATTATGAACTAATGTGATTCAAACAACTTACATGAGAATGAAGAATGATTACAACATCAAATGGAAAACATTACATTATAATGAAACAAAGCACCCAAGATCCTCAAATCCTCTATCCCTACTACCTTAAATAGGCATTTTGGAAGCCTTTTGCCGATCTCCCATCATACCATGTGCCTTTAATTAATTTTGTTGTAGAAAGGTGTGTGGACATTTAATTCATAAGAGACTTTTCAACTCTTGCCTCGAAGTTGCAGCCAGCTTGCATCCACCGGAAAGACTCTCCTGAAGGACCTTCTATAAGGCCCAATTTGAGTGGGCCCTTGAAGACTTAAATGAATCCCCGGATGTCCCCTAACTTCTGGTAAACTTTCAGCCCAAAATAATAAACCATTCGTGAGATATGATAAACCTAGTGGGATGTTTTTCTGGGCCGCAGAATCTGGCTCAGAATTGAATCTTCAACTTGGGCCGCTTTAATCACTACCATTTAGGACGAATTAGCACTAGATCCAGATGAATTATTTGTTTCTATATATGTCTTCTAGTCTCCCACGAATTTTTGGATTCATTGGGCTTGTATTGTGGGACCCACATTCCCATCGGTGGGATGATATCCAATCTGCCTTCTCTAGAATTGTTTCTTTTCTTCGCCAAAAATCCTCATCATACTTTATGAAAACTCTATTGATCCCTGAATGAAAAATGTTCATATTTAAGTTTATATTCATTTCCAAAAATATAAAATTAAAAATGGATAATTAAATTCTTTGAAATCAGATGAAACATTGGGCCTAAATTGGTGCATATTAGGCATGAAGTTCACAAATGATGAGAATTGATTTTCAAAATTAAAATCCACTAACTCAGGTCCATAAGATAAAAAATGAACATTTAATACCCTTAATATTGTAATAAAAATATGTGTTTTTATTGGCTAATCACACCCCCCAACTTGAGTTTTTCTAGTCCCGAGCAAAATATATCTCACAAAAATGAAATTCAAATGACCTTTTCCAAAAACATTTTAGTACACATTTCTCACCCAAATATCACATACCAAACAATTATGAAACCCGTCAAAACCATTTAACACAAGATATTTCCACAGGTATATCTCAATCCCAAGCCCATTCCTTTGTTCAAATTCATTGCCATATTTCATCCAAATTCAATTAAGCATGATGAAGGGTTGTGCGTCACAATAGACATGGGGATTCATTTCCATTCGAGGGAGAAAAGATGGAAGCGCTAGGAGCAATCAAATTTTAATAATAAGATGAGTACTCATTTTTTTATTTTCTTTTTTTTTTGGTTTTTTTTTCAATTTTGCCATGGTAATTGAAATTGAACTCAATCAATTCAACCCATGTAGCAAGACTTTGCCGATGACTCCCAGGCTCAAAGATCCTAGGGAACCAAGTGAAGCTCAAATACTTGGGCATCATCTCGAGTTAACTCAATCAAAAACAAATTAATATTACCTAAAATAGAGATAAAATTCCCAACTATGGGTCAGAAAACTATGGAGTCACGATCCCCAAGTGCGAAAATCCACACATTAGGTCAATTCATTGCTCTACACGCAATTTATTTTTTTGAATACTCATGTTAAAATTAAAATGATTTCCAATCCTATGCTATTTATTATGGGTCCCCAAGAACTGAAAAAAAACCCCAAAATATAGGGTATTAAATGTTAATTTTGATTAAAATTTTAAGGGTATTAAATGTTCATTTTTTATCTTATGGTCCTGAGTTAGTGGATTTTAATTTTGAACATCAATTCTCATCATTTGTGCACTTCATGCCTAATATGCACCAATTTAGGCCCAATGTTTCATCTGATTTCAAAGAATTTAATTATCCATATATTAATTTGATATTTTTGGAAATGAATATAAACTTAAACATGAAAATTTTTCATTCAGGGATCAATAGAGGATTCATAAAGGATGATGACGATTTTTGGCGAAGAAAAGAAAAATTCTGGAGAAGGCAGATTGGATATCATCCCACCAATGGGAATGTGGGTCCCACGATACAGGCCCAATGAATCCGAAAATTCATGGTAGACTAGAAGACATATATAGGAACAAATAATTATTCTGGATCTAGTGCTAATTCATCTTAATTGTGGTTATTAAGGCGGACCAAGTTGAAGATTCAATTCTGGGCCAGATTCTGCGGCCCAGACAAACATCCCACTATTTTTATCTTATCTCGTGAAAGGTTTATTATTTTGGGTGGAAAGTTTACAGGAAGTTAGGGGACATCCGGGGATTCATTTAACTCTTCTAGGGACCACTCAAATTCGGCCTTCTAGAAGGTCCTTCAGGTGCGTCTTTTCGGTGGATGCAAACTGGCTGCAACTTCGAGGCAAGAGTTGAAAAGTCTCTTATGCATTAAATGTCCACCCACCTTTCTCAAACAAAATTAATTAAAGGCACATGGGATGATGGGAGATCGGACAAAGGCTTCCAAAATGCCTATTTAAGGCAGTAGGGATGGAGGATTTGAGGATCTTGGGTGCTTTGTTTCATTATAATGTTATGCTGTCCATTTGATGTTGTAATCGTTCTTCATTCTCATGTAAGTTGTTTGAATCACATTAGTTCTTAATAAAAGTCCTTCATTTCCTCTTTTTCTTTTCTTATTATTATGAATTTGATACCGTTTCTTTAAGGTGTGAATTTACTCACACCAGAACTTGTGAATTTATTCTCACATCGGCGGAGTGATCATTTTTGTTGTTGTTGTTTTTGCTTCTTCAATTCCGCCCCTATGAGTCTGCTTTCCGCTTCTTTTGAGATCATAGAATCAATGGAGGGATAAGAACATATGGTTTGGTCCTAGGGAGTTGTATGGGGCAGATTGGATGTTATTTTATGATCTTAATTTCGGTAATCATTTCATTATTTTAAGATTTCTATTTGATGATTTATTTTCTTCTTCGTCTTCGCCAACTTTAACAATGACACTTTTCGAGTGCTAGTACGATCCAATTCCTTGGAGTGATCATTAAATTGATCCTCTAAGTGAATTGATTATTATACTTGGAATGGTTTAGGGATTAAATTTTTGAATTATGTTGAGGAATTATATCATTTTTTGGATACATCTTGAATTAGTGAAATGAATGTTATAAGAAAATAAATACATCCAATCTAACCCTAGTAACAACTTAGGATCAACTCATCTCCATTAATTGTTTTAGACTAAGTAATTGTATGTTTTAATTTATTTTATTTAGATTAAAGTTGTAGAGACCCGAAGCCTGACCTACATGGACATTACATTACATTTGCGGAATACTTAGTACATTACAAAAACACACACACAAGGACCGTAATAGTTTAGTGTCTTTGGAAACTCGGAATATAATCTTCTAATCCTGGTGAAAGATCTTCAATATCTCCCATACAGATCTTCCCTTTTTTTTACCTAAAACCTTTATTTATATCCTGGGGAAAAGAAAACATAAAAGCGTGAGCTCAAATGCTCAGTAAGGGTAAACAAAGGAAAAAAAATCATATCATATCTTTTTGAAAATCATAACCTGCAAAAGAGATCATAATATCTTAACATGTAATAAATCATAGAAGTGGAAATGAGATCCCCATATTCATAACATGAAACTTGAAACTTTGTGGCATGCACACATAATCTTGGAAAATCATTTCTTGTTAGTCATGACTCATTGCCAAGACTATCTTAGTGGACAAAGTCCCTTTCTGAATCGAGTAACCCTCGTTTCAGTCCTGTTTCACTGAACCGGTATAACCTACCGTTCCAGCCCTGTCTATCTCATGAGATATAAAATCTTTACCCAATGAATTGGAGGGAGATATAGGTCCCACCCATCTCATAATGATACCATTCTTATGTGTGCCACAAAATCATAAACCATACATCATTTCATAACCCATGTAATAAAAATGAGATTCTTAAACAACATGACATCATAAAACAATTCATATAAGATAAAGGAATTCATAAAAATAATTCCATCACAAAATAATCAAATCAATGTAAAAATATGGATAGAAACCTTAGATGGAAAATAATTTTGATAAAACACTTGAAATGAATTCTTGAGGAAAATATCCTTTCTTCTTCAAAATCAATTTCTTTTCACAAAACATCATGAAATTTTAAAAGAAAGATATTTTATTGAAAATATTCATGAAATATTTTGGAGGAAGCTTCATGAAAATAAGGCTTTATAAAACCGTAAAAATCCGTTCGTTCCGTTTAAGTTAAAAAAACATTCTTCTTGTACTTTTGTCAGAAAAGTCAAAAAGTACCTCGTACGAAAAACGACAAAAGATTCCTTTCATACATATTACTAAAAACTCACCGAAGGGTAAAAATGGATTTAAAAAATTTTAGGTGGATGGAAATAATATTAAATATTGATGAAACATGGATGTGGATGATAAAATACACCCCATTAAATACTTACGAATAAACAATCTCGGATAAAAATGAGATTGTGATATTTCCCTTACCTTAGGTCCGACTTGCTTTGTACGTGTCCGAAACTCCTGTATAATGATTTAAATCATGTTATTGACTTATTCCAGAATCATATTCATTGTTATTATATCATATATGGTCCAATTATGAATTTATATTACCCGTTCTTTTGTAAATTCATGTTAAAGTAGCGTTTTGGGTAAAATTGTCTCATTTGTCATTCGTGTTTTTAACTTGTAATTATTCATATGATTACTTAGATCATGATTACTTAATTCCAGAATATAAAACATGATTTATTTATATATATTCATAATACACATATATAATAAATCCATAAATGGAAAGAAATACACCGTTCATGGAGACGGTAGTCCGTACGTACGCATGAACGCTGTTTTCGTTTCCTTATTGAATTGAATGGAATTAAGTAGATGACATACATATAAATATAAATAATTCCAGTATCATTATTAGGTCATATATTTTATTAGTACTTATTATATATACTTTATAATCATTCATGAATGGTTAATCATTGAGAATGAATCTCATCGCGTCGTGGAGACGGTAGTCCGTACGTACGCACGAGCGATGATATCGTTCCCATGGTCGTGGAATTGTGTTGAAGTGTATGTATACTATTTGAGTATCAATATCACTTTATAATAATCATATATAGTTACTCATTACACCTTTATACCCATCCAATTAAGGTGGTGGCAGAAAATAGATTACACCACGGCGTGGAGACGGTATTCCGTACGTACGCACGCGCGGTGATTTCCTTTTTCCGTAGGATGGATAGAAGGTTAATTAGAGTTGTTTAATATTTATAATAACATATAAGTATGTAATTAATACTGATGTTATTACTTTGTCATGAAACAACTAAATAAGAAGAAGTTGAAGAAGAAAGAAATTGAAAAGATCGGTAATGGATATTACCTCTTCTTTGAAACGCCTCTTTGAATCCTCCACTTAGGGAACTAAGATTGGTCTTTGAAGAAGATTAGGACCTCTAGGATTATTCTAGGGAAGTGTAGAAGGGATTTTGGCAGGGGTTTGCCGAGATTGAGTGCTCAAATTGGTGTCAGGAGGAGGGAAAGGAGGTGCCCTTTTATAAGGGAGGAGAGGGGCACCTTTGAAATTCTTAAAAATATTAATTTATAATAAATCTAACCCACATAAAAACCTCCAAAAATGACTCATATTCGAATATTAGATAAGATAAGGTTGTAATATCATCAAACAATAGAATTTAGACATGTTAGGAATTTATTTTAAACATTATCAACATGATTTATCCTTATTTAATCAATTTAATTTTATTTGTGGTAATAACATTCTAATTTTTAAATTATAACAAATAATTACTTATTTGTTGTGAATTGTACATAATTGGATTCTTAATAACATTTTAGATCATATAAATTTAAATTTATAATTTTGAAATATTTTGTGATTTTTAATCAATTTTATAATATGTTTTTTTTATAAAATAACAATAGTGTCAATTTTGACACTATTCATTTATTTGAATTTAAATAAAATAAATACAGAAGATATGTTCGAACTAAAAGTTTTAATAGATTCATAAAATGTCATATGTATCTTAAAAAGTATTGGATCACATTAAATAGTTCATATAATATTTATTTTATTATTTTTTAAACCATTTATTTGGTTTATCTCTTAATAAAATAAATACTACAACATTTTTGTATAATTATTTAATATACTTATTTGCTGCAAAAAAATAAAAATAAAATCCTATGATGAAAATAAATCTATTAAATTTCACAATAATACTTTTACTCGAATTTATCATCTTAAAATCACAATATTTAAATTGTTATATTTATTAAATTATGAAGGTGACAACTTTGGCATCATTTAAAATAAAATAATATAAGTGTCATAATTGCTTTTGTAAGGCTCCAAATGGTCAAATATTCGACCATTGGATGATTATGGTTTACAGTTACATGGCCAATAAGTTTTTCCCGTACATTCCACATTTAAATACTTCCCATACGACCATACTGATTATCTTCATGAGACTTTCCCTTAGGGAATTGGTTTGCATAATGCCCGTAATTCCACATTTAAAACATTTAACCGTTGTTGATGTCGTAGCAATACCATTATCCTCATCCCTGGTGTTAACTGAACCTTTTCCTTTGCACTTACTGGCTTTGTGTCCTTCTTTTCCACACCCAAAGCATCTTCCAGTTCCTTTGAAACATTCTCCTTGATGCCTCTTCCCACATGATTTACATAGGGGAAATTGAACTTTCTTTCCTCTATGATCATCATGAAACTCCATCTTTCTCTTATTAGACAAGTCAGGAAACTTACCAAATTTTACTTTATTAATAATATTATGAGATTGCTGATTCGGCATAATAATGATGTTTGGACATCCAAATCCCATTTCATTTGGTTGCTCATGAAAAATATCATTCCATTGTCCAGCATATCCTCCATTATCGTGAATCACCTTATTTCCATCCATTTTCTAAAACCCAAAAAAAAAATATTGTGAGAGGCAAAAAATCATTCTAGGGAAAACAACATAATAAAGGTGGAGTATCCTCAATATCTAACATCTTAGGTTAAATTCTATGATCGTTACCGTAGTTCTAGGACTGTATCCTATACGTATACTTATCCTTAGGGACATACCTAGACATACCTTATAAATATCTCTAGGGATCTCACTAAAGATCTCGCATCCTAGTTTCCAAAGGTTGACTAAACCTTTCCTCTGATACCAACTGTAGAGACCCGAAGCCTGACCTACATGGACATTACATTACATTTGCGGAATACTTAGTACATTACAAAAACACACACACAAGGACCGTAATAGTTTAGTGTCTTTGGAAACTCGGAATATAATCTTCTAATCCTGGTGAAAGATCTTCAATATCTCCCATACAGATCTTCCCTTTTTTTTTACCTAAAACCTTTCTTTATATCCTGGGGAAAAGAAAACATAAAAGGGTGAGCTCAAATGCTCAGTAAGGGTAAACAAAGGAAATAAAAATCATATCATATCTTTTTGAAAATCATAACCTGCAAAAGAGATCATAATATCTTAACATGGAATAAATCATATAAGTGGAAATGAGATCCCCATAATCATAACATGAAACTTGAAACTTTGTGGCATGCACACATAATCTTGGAAAATCATTTCTTGTTAGTCATGACTCATTTCCAAGACTATCTTAGTGGACAAAGTCCCTTTCTGAATCGAGTAACCCTCGTTTCAGTCCTGTTTCACTGAACCGGTATAACCTACCGTTCCAGCCCTGTCTGTCTCATGAGATATAAAATCTTTACCCAATGCATTGGAGGGATATATAGGTCCCACCCATCTCATAATGATACCATTCTTATGTGTGCCACAAAATCATAAACCATACATCATTTCATAACCCATGTAATAAAAATGGGATTCTTAAACAACATGACATCATAAAACAATTCATATAAGATAAAGGAATTCATAAAAATAATTCCATAACAACATAATCAAATCAATGTATAAATATGTATAGAAACAGAACCCTTTATTATCTTATATGGAAAATAATTTTGATAAAACACTTGAAATGAATTCTTGAGGAAAATATCCTTTCTTCTTCAAAATCAATTTCTTTTCACAAAACATCATGCAATTTTAAAAGAAAGAGATTTTATTGAAAATATTCATGAAATCTTTTGTAGGAAGCTTCATGAAAATAAGGCTTTATAAAACCGTAAAAATCCGTTCGTTCCGTTTAAGTTAAAAAAACATTCTTCTTGTACTTTTGTCGGAAAAGTCAAAAAGTACCTCGTACGAAAAACGACAAAATATTCCTTTCATACATATTACTAAAAACTCACCGAAGGGTAAAAATGGATTTAAACAATTGTAGGCGGATGGAAATAATATTACATATTGATGAAACATGGATTTGGATGATAAAATACACCCCATTAAATACTTACGAATAAACAATCTCGGATAAAAATGAGATTGTGATATTTCCCTTACCTTAGGTCCGACTTGCTTTGTACATGTCCGAAACTCCTGTATAATGATTTAAATCATGTTATTGACTTATTCTAGAATCATATTCATTGTTATTATATCATATATTGTCCACTTATGAATTTATATTACCCGTTCTTTTGTAAATTCATGTTAAAGTAGCGTTTTGGGTAAAATTGTCTCATTTGTCGTTCGTGTTTTTAACTTGTAATTATTCATATGATTACTTAGATCATGATTAATTAATTATAGAATATAAAACATGATTTATATATATATATTCATAATACACATATATAATAAATCAGTAAATGGAAAGAAATACACCGTTCATGGAGACGGTAGTCCGTACGTACGCATGAACGCTGTTTTCGTTTCCTTATTGAATTGAATGGAATTAAGTAGATGACATACATATAAATATAAATAATTCCAGTATCATTATTAGGTCATATATTTGATTAGTACTTATTATATATACTTTATAATCATTCATGAATGGTTAATCATTGAGAATGAATCTCATCGCGTCGTGGAGACGGTAGTCCGTACGTACGCACGAGCGATGATATCGTTCCCATGGTCGTGGAATTGTGTTGAAGTGTATGTATACTATTTCAGTATCAATATCACTTTATAATAATCATATATAGTTACTCATTACACCTTTATACCCATCCAATTAAGGTGGTGGTAGAAAATAGATTACACCACGGCGTGGAGACGGTATTCCGTACGTACGCATGCGCGGTGATTTCCTTTTTCCGTAGGATGGATAGAAGGTTAATTAGAGTTGTTTCATATTTATAATAACATATAAGTATGTAATTAATACTGATGTTATTACTTTGTCATGAAACAACTAAATAAGAAGAAGTTGAAGAAGAAAGAAATTGAAAAGATCGGTAATGGATATTACCTCTTCTTTGAAACGCCTCTTTGAATCCTCCACTTAGGGAACTAATATTGGTCTTTGAAGAAGATTAGGACCTCTAGGATTATTCTAGGGAAGTGGATAAAGGATTTTTGAAGGGGTTGGCCGAGCTTGAGTGCTCAAATTGGTGTCAGGAGGAGGGAAAGGAGGTGCCCTTTTATAAGGGAGGAGAGGGGCACCTTTGGAATTCTTAAAAATATTAATTTATAATAAATCTAACCCCACATAAAAACCTCCAAAAATGACTCATATTCGAATATTAGATAAGATAAGGTTGTAATATCATCAACCAATAGAATTTAGACATGTTAGGAATTTATTTTAAACATTATCAACATGATTTATCCTTATTTAATCAATTTAATTTTATTTGTGGTAATAACATTCTAATTTTTAAATTATAACAAATAATTACTTATTTGTTGTGAATTGTCCATAATTGGATTCTTAATAACATTTTAGATCATATAAATTTAAATTTATAATTTTGAAATATTTTGTGTTTTTTAATCAATTTTATAATATGTTTTTTTTATAAAATAACAATAGTGTCAATTTTGACACTATTCATTTATTTGAATTTAAATAAAATAAATACAGAAGATATGTTCGAACTAGAAGTTTTAATAGATTAATAAAATGTCATATGTATCTTAAAAATTATTTTATCACATTAAATAGTTCATATAATATTTATTTTATTATTGTTTAAACCATTTATTTGGTTTATCTCTTAATAAAATAAATACTACAACATTTTTGTATAATTATTTAATATACTTATTTGTTGCATAAAAAATAAAAATAAAATCTTATGATGGAAATAAATCTATTAAATTTCACAATAATACTTTTACTCGAATTTATCATCTTAAAATCACAATATTTAAATTGTTATATTTATTAAATTATGAAGGTGACAACTTTGGAATCATTTAAAATAAAATAATATAAGTGTCATAATCGCTTTTATAAGGCTCCAAATGGTCAAATATTCGACCATTGGATGATTATGGTTTAAAGTTACATGTCCAATAAGTTTTGGTTAGGTATTTGTGCATTTTATGGTCACTATTAGTTTAATAAAAACAATATTCTTGATTTTTCACTAGATAAACAATTTCTGCATCACTATTGTGTCATAATTAATGATAATTATTTAATCCCTAAAAATTATAAATAAATTTATATGATGTAGATAATTTCATTATATTTCTGTAGACTATTCATGTTCGAAGTTTCATGAAGTTTATCACTAAATTAAAATTAATATACTTACAAGATTTAAGAGAGTGACATGTTGTCACTTTCTTTGGTTTCAATAATAATTAAGTTATTTTCATGGACAAATGTCCATTAAATGATTCTAATCCGACCCTTAGGTGATATGGGTCTACTTTTAGTCATCCAATAGGATTTTGACATTTGTTAGGGTAATTTTACAATATTATATTTACCCTTAATTACCCGATTTACCTTTAACTATGGTAAATAAAATTTACCGTAGTTACTATTCATAATTCCCAAAAATAAAAAGTAGCTTATTAACATAATTTGGACAAACTGATTCCAAATATGGAATCATTTTTTCCAAATTCAATACACAAAAGAAGCAGAAATTAAATTAGAATTAATCCCGTTGTCGAAAGAAAACGAGTTTTTCTTTAAAACATTGCAAAAGATTGAATTGATTTAACCTACGAATTCAAGGTAAAATCAATGCTAATGACATACATTATATTAAATGGTAAAAATATATTCTGTTTATACTTTAAAACCATTCAATATTATAATTTAACCACATAAGAAATTACGATGAAAAAAGTTGTTTTTAATTAAAATATAGCGTGTTTTTACTATTCATTAAAATATGAAAGTTATCGGAAAAATATCAAAACTTTATCTAATGTAAATTTTTATATCCTGATTCAAAATAAGAATATTATTTTGTCAAATTGAACATATAAACATGTCAAAAACTATATTTAAAGTGGGTGCACCATCAAAAGGCGGTAAAACTGCATTTTTTGAAAAATACTTATTTTACCCGAAAAATTTATTTTGTTCTTATACCATGTTCTAGAAATGTGTAAGATGAATAATAAGGTTATAAAATTCAAAATTTAGTTAATACTATTCATAACGGCTAGTTCATGACAATATTATAATAATATAACATTGTTTATTAAAACCTGGTATTGCGTACAACACACGCTATCGAGGAAGGTCGCGATTGCGTGTAATGCAAGCCAAGTCAGGGTTGCGTGTTGTGAAAGAATCCTTCGTTGTTTCGTATAACAGAATCCAACCATATTTCATTTATACATTTAATATATATATATATATATATACTCAATGTTGCGTAGAATAACTATTATCAAAATTATGTGCAACACGGTCCAAGAATAGTGTTGCGTATACTGCAAGCTAATACGGTGTTGCGTATAGCGCAAGGTAATCTTAGTGTAGAATACAACATAAGACATTAATGAAATTAAAATAATATTTTTCATAAAATATCAGGGTGTTACAAAAGTAGTAGTTATTAAAATCAAATCAATCCAAATAGTTGGCCACTCCATATCCAAATCCTTCCAAAATCAGAGTGTCTCTCGGTTTCTTCTTCGGTCCCTGTGGATTTGACCCCTACCTGTACTACAAAGACCGCATACCTGTAGGGTAAATTTGGGCGCAACCAATAGTCCAATATTCATGAATCTAAACGGCCAACAACAAGAGATGTGGTACTCACCCAATTGGAAACCTGCAAAGGGATCTCTGAAAAAAATTCATGTCCAAGCTCACTAAACGTACATTTTTTATGATTTAGGTAATATTGAGAAATAAAAAGTTAAAATATACAATTTTTGTGGGGTTTTCAATATGAAACTTGTAAAACTCAAACTATTCTCTCTAGGCCCCATAGCTTAGAAAAAATATAGAGCATATTTCCGAACATGATGTAGATACAAATCTAATAAAATGGTGTTGAAATGCACCAAAGTGCTGTAATTTTACCTTAGAACAGGATTCATTTCATTCTGAACTAATAAAATTCTAAGGGGGGGATTTTTTAGAAACCATGAAATGTGTTCCATGCACTTCTCTACAAAATTTCTTCAATTATACTGAAAATGCTCACAGGGAATCTCTGCATTTTTTATGGGGGCTAGTGACAGTAGCAAAAGAAGACGCCCGGAGGGCTGGTACCATAGCCCAAAATAGATCCCAAGTAGGGGTGAAAGGGCCCATCCCCCACAGTATGGAGAAATTATTTTGGCTATGTCCCCAAGTAGGCACCTAATGTACCTGTATGAAAACACCTGCACGCCACCATGCTGAAGTTGATTTGAGTAATTATTTTTGGAAAAGTCCTAAAAAAGGTTCCCTAGTGTATCCAAAACACCTTCGGTGCACAAGGTTCTTGAATGCCACAATTATAGAATGCAAGTCACTTGTGAGCCCAATATTCTTTCTCCCAAGGTCACTTATTTTTATATAAATAGACCCTTTGGGCCTCCATATTTATGGAAAAATTTCCATGAACCCCAATTACTACTCTGGTCTCCCTAGTGCTTCACCGAAGACATCCAAAACATTCAAGGTATTTCCTTAACAACTAGAGTAGAGGATTTGAAGGAGGATCATAGGACATAAGTCCTTTTAGTGTTTAAACACCATAAAACCTACGCGCCAAAAGTGCCCAACCTCCCTAAATAAAAAACGCTTTCACTCCACCTATTTCTTTCACATGAACTTGAGCGCACAAATTCTAGGAAAACTTTTGAATACTCATGAAGGTTTGAGTCACGTCCTGCCTAGGTTTTAACATATAGGTTTCTCATTACTTAGGTGAACATCAGGTCTCCCAAGACTGCTTGTGAGCCCATAGTTGCATCCCCGTACCTACTTGGGTGCCCATCATTGATTCACCTACTTTATTCAGTCTTGAATACACCAAGCCATCCGCAAAGAAATTCATAGAAATTATTCTTCTTCATTGGATACCTTTTTTTTAAAGAGATTATGTTGAGACCTCCACCAAAACCTCCCGACTTATCAATACTTTGGGAATGACACATCAGTGTATCTCCTATTTGGGTTTTTATATCTAAAGTTAGAGATTTCCCACATTTTTTAAAAATGGGGTTAGGATTCATGAATCATCTGTGGGTTTGTATATCCAAAGTAACATGGACCTTTCTCCTTGGAATTTTTTTTGATGTTCCCAGTTTAGTGGATTAGTGTTTGGTTTTTTACCTCTCCCTTCTCAATGACCTGGAACCCATAGTCTCTGGTAAGGAAGGTACAGTTCACAATTGGTTTTCCATTGAAGAAAAAGAAAAGTCACCCACCCCTATCCGGATAATTTTGAGGGTAGCCATCCGTGTGTAACCTCCTGACCGTCATCCCTTCATCCTTCCATTAGAACATTGTCTAATGTAAATTGGAGAGAGGTAAGGCTGATAGACATGCCCTCTTCCACGATCACCTCACCCTCTTCCACCAGCAGTGGAGGAAATGTCTGGGTGCATTTGTTGAATATTAAACATCATCTAGTTTCTCACAATGATCATGAACACATGAGCTTAGAGATTTTCATGGTCATAACATTTACACAAGTATTGAACTATCAAAACTTTTATTCCTATTAAATCATGGATATGTAACAAGACTTTATAAGGTTTTGAGATCATTAGATATCTACTCCATGAATCCAACCCTAATTCCCTTAATCTGAGCATCCTCTTTATAAATAAGCCCAAATATTGAACCCCTAAATAATCAAGGCATCCTTTTTAGGAATTAAGCTCCAACCCATTTCTCTCAAGGGTCTATACTCTCCTTTGAGACTTATCAAACTATTTGAGATTTGATTCCCATCCAAATAAGATATTTAGGAAGCCTCATTGTGGATCAAACCCAACTCATCAAATCAACCCTGTTCTCCTTGGTCCATATTCCTAACTAGGTCTAATCTTACTTTGAAACCCACAACGTTTCCAGGTTCCTTGGTCTAATTTAGTATAATTTTCACACCAAAAATTTACTAAGCACCTTTCACTTATATTTACTTACCACATGGAAATAAACGGTATAGATAGGTAATTATCACGTGACATTAAAAGGTATGACATTTCCCCATAAAAGGGTTTGATGAGTCTGACATCCCATAATCTCTACCAATGCACGTTCTTAAGTATCGTAAAGCTCAAACATAACAAATGCATTCTTTAGAATGAGGGTCCCTTTTGTATAAAGAACTATCGTATGTTTCTGGTTCCATGAATAAATCCAATGGGAACCACATGGAAGAAGAGATTCCTATAACTAGAACACACATTTCAAGGAACTACAAAACAATATTTCTATATGAGGAAGCCTAAAAAAACATACATAAATTTTAAATAATTTCATATGAATAATCAATACATACCATAAATATACATTCCCTCATACTATAAGGGTTTACTGTGTTTGGGGACCGTAAATATAATTTTTATATTTAATTAAATATTATCAATATATCATGTAATTTTCTCATAACAGAGTACTATTCATATCTATAACATACACATAATATTTATTTATAGCCTCGGTAATTTAAACTGATGAATTTGAGATCTTAGATACACAGTAAGGGTATTCATGGGAGTTATCTTTCAATGATCATATATAAGCATATAATGAGCATATGGTTGTGAGAACATGAGATAAACCATTTCTATTCATCCCCAGTAATATATTTATCATAATCATGACATATTTATATAGCATATCACGGGGAATGAATCAATGAAAATTAATACATCACAAGATATGGGAGAATATAAAAAGAAAAATAATAGTTAATATATATGGGAATAATTTTTTTATAGAATCATAATATTATAAATATTATGTAAAATATACCTACCAAGAAAATCATAACATACTTTTCATGGGAAAACAACCCATTTACTTGCAATGATCTTGGTGAAACCTATCATTACCCTCTTCCAGGAATGGGATAAGCTCTTATATACCATTTTATCTCAAAATAATTAATAATTACTCATTTAATTGGTGGTCTATAATGGACTAACTCATTATAAAATTTATTCATCTGTATTCCGCAATATCATGATAACATTTATCATTTCATTATAGATTAACCCATAGAGAGTAAATTATGATTCATCAATATGTCATCCTATTAATATTGTATCATCATGAAAATGAATACGTTTTTTTTATAATTGTATCATATAACAAATTAAAAATAAGTAAGAAAAATAAATTTCCTCATAGATGAATATACATTTAAATAATCACTGCAAAATTTCTTGAGGAAAATACAATCTTTATTTTGAAATAACATGATTACAATCGTAATATTTTAATAATATTAAAAACATTAATTGATTAGAAACATGGAAGTGTGTAATGGAATATTGAACACAATGATTTATAATGTCATGTATTAACCCTGTTTACACAATTATTTTTAACCCTAGATGGACATAACATTGCCTAATGTGAATGACTATTCCCATGGGTTGGAAAAATGAAACTGGGCTTCAAGATCAACCTTCAGAAATGATTTTTCTATAGTGAATCTATAAAAATGTGAAATAAGTAAATAAAATACTTTTGGCATAAAAAAATAAAGAAAAAAGATGGAAGATATCATCAACTGGATAAAAATGTTCCAACATACATAGAACAAAAAAAGTACTAAAAACTACTAAATCATAATATTACAGGATATTATTTCACCTACCGAATCCATGAACAAACTAATAAAGAAATATGTCACCACCCTATGGTGCATTACCCTTTCCTGCATCATGTAAAATATGTTCTACATAGTCTTATAGGCGTATGTAGTTATGAGAAATATAAACCATTCAGATCCCACTAATTTTTTTATAAGATGAAATATTAAAATAAAACAATTATGCTTTGGTTAGAATAAATAAAAATTATTATAAATTATGCATAATTTTTTATAAAAAATTTATAAATCACCAATTTTAATAATTTTTAAAACCTTCTGAAAATTGGTTTTACCGATTTTTTTAAACACAAAAATAATCCATCTTATGGTTAATCATAAGAGAAAACCATCCTATAAATAAAAATATTTCAGGTCAATATAGATACTCATTAAAATATCATGATTAGTAGTCTATCTTTAGTGTGAACATACCTTTCAAGAAATGTCGATGGGGAAAGCGATCATTATAGAGAGTTTATCCTTATAACAAATTATGAATCCTGGTGAACAAATTATCCTCGATGTATTGGAATGTATTCATCACAAATGATGCATACTAAAATCGTGATTAATCATAGTCAGTATTAAAACATGAGGTTCACATCGAGAACATTTCATCTTGAAACCAAAAATAATACACATTGAAAAAATTTTCATTAATAATTATAAAGGATAAATGAAATTTCACATTTTTTGAAGCTAATAAATTTTATTCGAAAATTTATTTCTCCATTAAAAACATTTTCAAAATCAATTTCAAAGATATTACGATATAATATATGTTCCATCCAGTTTAGAATCAAAATTCACGATAATAAAACAATTTATTCAAGAATAAAGTTGAATAATTTATCTAGGTGGTTTAGAACACATAATAAAAAAAATTCCCATTGTAAAAAACTAGACAAGACCAGTCGAGTGGTCTTAATAACTAATATGAGATCTTATATCCAGAGTTCTGAAACATAGATATCTGAATTGAAAAGTTTCTAAATGAAGAAAACAAAAGAAACACTTAAAAAATTAATGAAAAATAAATGAAAAATAAGGATTTAGGATCAAATACATACCACTAAATACATCAATGTATATAAAATGAATAAAAATAGGATCACATATACAAAAAAATTCCACTATTTGAAAGGCCATTCCAAAGAGAGTGGAATAGGGAATTCAAAGAAGAATAAGATCCATGATTAAAATGGATATTAACTTCACCAGAGATGACCACATATCCAATGTGCACAATAATCCATGAAGGAATTTGTTTGAGAGATCCAAAGATGTTGTAAGATAGATATTTTATTCAAATGATTCAACGTAGGTTGACATGACAAGGATTAATGAATTAAATAGAGGTTTTGGGTGGAGAGAATCATAATAATTTCCATCACTTATCAGTGATAATTGCTCATACTAGTTAACTTATTCCTTCCACTAGATACTCAGTAATTCTATTTAGATTTAACAAACCTATTTTATACTCACTGACTGAATTGTGCTTTAACTAGATAGCAAGTGGAACTCATATAAAAACTAAATTCTTCCATCCATTACATGTTGGAAAACATGATCTAGTTTGTTGGATAGTTATCTTCTTTTAATAAGACCTAAAATTTGGCATGACACTAGCTGGTTGGTGGCTCTCAATGAAATGATACTGAAGTACCTTTAGCTTTCCCCTCTAAAATTTCATTTCCCACTATCGACCCAAAATTCTAAGGCACAATTTGACCCCTTCTCAAATAGATTCAACTAAAAAACATAAATTACGATACAAATTACCAAATATATAATGGAATATTATCAGGATAGAATGGATACCTAAACAAATAATAACGTTTTACAAATTTATAAACATTTTTTTCTACCACATAAATTCTATGTTAAATAAAATCAATTTCTAATGAGTGGAGTCTGTTTCTCCCAAATCAAAAACTTTTATGCCCATGTATCATGAAAATATAAACCATGATGTGATCGAAAACCTACCCGAGGTATAGATACATGAAATAGATCCCCCACATGAGAATTAGTAACTCAATGTAGTTACATGGTCCCAGACATGTCATGTCATTGTCTAGGACATTCCAATTCCAAACCTAAGATGTGTCCTACTGATACTTTTTATGTTGAGCCACATGGAATAATTTTAAGGTTTAAGATGAATGTGTTGGTAAATCCACATGATATTACACCATTCAAAGTTATGAAATTATCTTAATAGGAGTAATATTTATAATTATGGTTATTTATTTCTTCTCAGAAATCAGTGACCCTGAGAAGAATAAAGCATTTCAAGAAAACCTGATCACCAATCAAAAAATCCAATGGATGATGATTTTGAACAACATAAGACTTTTACATGATTTGATTCCTTAAAAAATGTTGATGAAATGACTATATCATCATCATTGTCTTATGAACCAAATTATTCTTCCTACCAATTATGATTTCCAAACATCACACTAACAAAAAGAATTACTTCGTAGATAACCATACAAAGAATCAAAATGATACATTCTAATGGATGGATATTTATTGTAATTATATAAAAATTATACCATGCTAAAATATATATATCATGAATGTATAAACTCCACCACTTAGAAATGAATCATATCATACAAAAAAATTATCCATTTTTTTCTATCAATCCATATGAGGATGATTTATTCTTCTCCACCTAATTGGGGTGCCTATTTCCACTTTGGGGACCATTCAAAGCCCTATGGAGAAACATGGGTAACTATATTAGACAATATTCCAAATTATTCCCTAAATAATTATACTGTCTTATACATAAAATATTCAAAAATCCATTAACATTAATGCTTTCAAGGATCAAAGAAAATTTTCTCATTTAGTCAACTGATCGATCATTACCTATAAAATATTATTACCTCAGAGAGTATGAGGTAATACAACAATGAAATACATTGAAATATAATTCAACATATATATTACAGTGGGAAATGTATATGGTCCCTATGAAATCCATAAGCCCCCAAACATAGTCTATAGTCATATACAACATCAGGACACAAAGTGAAATATATCGGATTTTGTACATGGTTTCCAACACAAATACATCATTTTGTAGAACATATTTTTAGTTATAGGGAGGAAAACTAACAATGTATCCTAAAAATCCCCCAAGAATTTTTTTTAAAACTTAGTGGACAATATAAATTCTCTAGAATAAGAAACAACCTCTATAGATATAGACCAACCAATAATGGTCTCACAACAATATAAAAAATACATTAAAATCTTCTACTCGTCATCTTATTTTTTTATCCTAGAAAATCATTTCAAGGATAGGTGATAACAAATAAACTCTTTCTGGAATATTACAAGAACAATATTCCCCATCCACATAGTACACTTATGTAATAAATGACACCATGTGTCATTTTTCCATTTGTTCTTTCACATCATGAGAAGGATTATTCTTTTTTAAAGAATCTCAATTATATTACCTTTTCCCAATTTATATGAAATTTCAATGAAAAATGAATGCATGTGATACACCCAACATCTCATACATATGTATAAATATATTTCATAAAATATATACCTCATATATTTTTTATAATAGTAAATGGAAATCATTTCATTGAAAATATATTGATAAAATATTATAAGGGCTATTAGAAATACTACATGTTCCAAATAAAGACTATGAAAATAACTCTCATGTTGTAAACTATTAAATGATCCAAAAATAAATATTCAAAATTTATGTATAAAAAAATACTAAATCCCAAAATTTAATAATCACATCAATCCGCATAGCCTGGACCAGATAATAGTAATGTAAGAATTAGAGATGTGGTCAGAAAATTATTTAGTTTAATAAATGATTCTTACCATTTTATATCAAAAATTACTTCACCCCCTTATTTGTGAGATTGGTCAAATGTGATAGAATCTTTGACAAATTTTGAACATACCTCTAATAAAATCCTCTCAAATATAACAATATTCAAATATCATATGTTTTCTACAAGATAGCATTCAATGGTGAGGGAATCATTGAGAATTCATTGAAGAAAAATAGATAATATCCTTAAAAATGTTATAAGGATAAAATATCAAAGAATTTATATGTTTCTCACTATGAAATCACAACTATCACTTCCTCAGGATCAATAATATAAATGTTCTAAGATCATGTTACCAAATAACATAAATTTATGGATCCAAAATCTATTCTTTTGGAAATATATCACAAAGGCGTTGATCCCTAATAATTACCAAAACAATCATCATGTTACACACATGTTCTTCATGGGTCATTGAGAGAACAAGGATATCATCCAAAAATAAGAAACAAACGAATCAACATAATGATGAAATATTTGATTCATTATATCCATAAATACTACAAGATATCTAGTTTTTATATACATAATGATAAGGAACATGAAATATCTATAATGTTTCCTAAGGGAAAATATTTCAATATATTAATATTTCATTCAAAGTTGTTAATATACAATTTAAAGTTCACTTTATGAAATCCATTTGACCCCTTTATATTTTTCAAAAAAACATAAATATGAGGCCCTATAATTTTTTTACTATTACATGATTCAATATCTAATAATTCAAAACATAAGATAATTGTTCCATTGGCCTTCCTGGAAAAAGCATAGAAGCTGCCCAAGGTGACACACATGCATGTATATATCCATAGGATATCAAATCATCCAACTATATTTTCAGATATTTAAACTCATTTAGAGATATATAATAAGATAATATTGATATTGGTTGAGATATAGGAAAAAATTAAATCAAGAACACCATTTCCTGGTTTGGAGGCAAATATGAGAAGTCATTCAGAGAAACATTTGGGTTCTAAATGGCTACTAGATGAAGGATCCACTATAGGAATTCTATTTCAAATAGGATAAAGTTTTAAAAAAAATTACTATAATATAAAAATTATAGACCAAACAAACTACACTGTGTATTCCATTATCAAATAAATAAATACGGTATCCCATAGGAAGTAGATAAGAAACCTAGAAGATGATAACTATTTATCCATGTATTGTGATAAATTAACCAATACATCCCAATAATGACATCAAAGAGAATGTACGTAATCACCCAATATAACCCAATAAAAAAATTCATGATTTCTAATTATAGACCCAATAAATCCCACACTATCTCTTTGTCACACATAAGTAAAAAGCATGAATGACAGTGGAGACCCTTATCCTTCTTATTTCTTATATATTTCACTAATTAATTAATAAATGAAATGAGTTATAGATGACATTTTAGGAGATCCACTATATGATTTGACCTAATGGTATAGAAATAAGTTTTCAAAATTCATTCTCATTAGTTGAATAAATATAAAAGGTACATATCACAATTAAAGAACCCATATCAAATACTGTTGTAAATGCTTCAAATACATTCAACACCTTCCCTATGAAGGCCTACAAATGGAACCCTTTTATTAATGAATCATATAATAGAACCATAGATACTAATTATTTTGACCATTTTAGAATAGTTTTAGAAAAATATGTGGTCCAAGAAGATACTTTATATAACCATAGAGCCCAAAATTGTAGAAAAAATTAATAGGAATTATGAAGAATCGCTTCATGTGTTTAGTCTTTCCACAGAGTAAAAATAACATGACACTAGTAACTAATAGTTTTAGAGAAAGAGACCTATAAGAACCAACACAGTTTTACCCAAAAAACACAGTCTACTTAAATATTTCCTTCCATGATCCATTACATCCACCAATAATAAAAATTTATCTTTGTTCAATCCTAACATAATCACCTTGTTAATATATCACATCAATGATCTATCCTCCATAGTAGTATAAGTGTTCAGATTTAAAATAATGACGTACAACTCATTATCATCAAGATTATCCATAAAACCCCCAGAGAATTCATATTATCATTCTATAAATACACTTTTTTAAATATATAATGTTTTGTTAAATGATCATGGTATTTCTTAACTAACTGATTTCTTCATGTATTAATGAGAAAATCCATTTATTTTTCATGGTCAATGATTTTGGTAGAAAAAACTAAATGATAATGCACTTTAATTTGTTTTATTCCAATTCACCATTATTTTTACATGAGAAAACTTAGTACCATTGCATTCTATTTATTAATTCACTCTTTAATAATGGTAACTAAACATTAATTGAGATAAGAGTCTCCATGAATATGAAAATACACAAATAATTGATAACAAATACCTCAAATCCTGAAGATCATTCCTCCCTTAAAAGGATAATCAAATTTTTTTATGACAATTATGGGATTGATTTTGGTCCTCATCCCCTATAGGGTATAACACAATAGACTAGTTAGGGGAGGTTCAAAACCATGGTTCATATGTCGAACCATGTGAACTAGTACTTGAATCTTATATTGGTCAACTATAGAGTCACCTCCAATGGATCATCATTATAACCATCCCAAGAAATATTGAGATGTTGACTAAGGCACATTTTTCTATAAATCAATAGGGAAAGAGTCTAAATAATATGAAATAAATGAATCATTTAATATTTAGAATAACATAAATCAACTGGATATATCATTATTCATCAAAAAGAAATACTTGAATTAAATCACTCTAAATCTCAAAATACAGATTCCCCAACAACTTGTGGTAACAATAATCTCATCTTGGTGAGTACATGATAAGAAATATCTTTAAGAATATTTGTTATTTTTCCACATTCGTATCTCAATTAATCTAAGACATCACAATATTCAAACCTATAATGGAAAAAACAAAACTCTTTTTGATACTAAATTTTCAACAATGAACTAGGTTTACCCAGCTGTCATTAAAAAAAATTGGACTTCCAAGACCTAAAGGGTGTTACAGATCCACACATGTTGAGGAAAATCACATAGGCATCAAAAAACACTTTGGGAACAATTTATACAAAAATAAACTATAATAATTTAGAATAAATATATATAATAATATTTTTATTCCCTAAAATGGGATCAATAAAAAATAAAATAATCTAGATAAATAAGTTCTAATTAACATAGAACCAAAAAAGTAATAATAATTCCATATTACAACTTGTATTGTCATTATATCACCTCAAAAAATCTATAACTTACAAAAAAATAATGTTTCACAGCCCTACAACCCCTTTTTGTAATCTATACCATATAAAATAAGACCCACAAACACACATATGTGTATGCTGGCTGTGAGTAAATGATACTCATATGATACCATAATTGTTTTTAGAAGAATACATCATAAAATACACAAATTCTGATAAGGTAAATTTATTAGTGTAATGGTTTGTAATTCTCTATAGTTTGACACAAAAAATTGATAAATCATCCATTTTCAGAATTTTTAAAAACTTAAAAAATAGGATTCCAAAAAATTTCATTTATCATCTCATTCCACAATTTCAAGGATAATCCCTATATAGAACATGAATATGTATAACAAAGAATTTTGGTTAGTGATACTCATTGATATTATATCATGATCAGTAGGAAACGTAGTGTCCACAAAATCTTTATAGAACCTACTTATGGGGTAAGAGATATCTCACAAGAGTGGATACCTACCATAACATTTGGAACCAGGTATAGAAATTACCCAAGGATAATAAGATTATCAAGAAGTACTTCATCGATATGGATGGAACCTTACCCCATCATCAATCAAATTTGGGTTACCACATTTGAGTCAAACAAAGGAAGCATCATCTTGAAACCTTGTCAAATGTTCTATGAAAAAAATTTCATTAATAACTAATGGGGAAATCAATTTTAACAAATTATTCCATGTAAATAAATTTTATTAAATAATTTCATATTCTATTAAAACCAGTTTGAAAAAATATATCCAATATAATAACATTAAACAATTTTTAAAACCATTTTAGAAACCAAATTCGAAGAAACAAATGCACATTACGAAGAATAATGATGAATCATGAAACCAATTAACCTAAAACTCATAAGATATAAATTTCACATGGAAAAAAAGAGATATGTTGAGTCAACATACATAATTACAATAATTGTACAATAGATCCTAAATTCCCACGCATAAAACAAAATATTGAGATGATGTTTGAATTAATAAAAATTAAAGAGAAAAAACCACCACAATTCTATTGTAATACACCACAAGGACTGAATAACTGATCATCCCCCTAAAAATCCATGATGGATTTACTAGGAATGAAATTAGATACATAGATCTCCAAATTTACTCTATTGTAAAAGTTGATATATAGAGAGAAACATGAGGATTTTGAAGAAGTAGGATATAAAAGATCAAACGGGAGATCAACATACCATGAGATGACCACAAATTTTCTCTTCAATTAGACGATAAAAGGAACTTGGTTGAGAGATTTAATGATATCCTAAGAGAGTATATATGTTTTAATGAATAAAATTATGATCAAAGGGGTGAAATAATAGAATTAATTTATCAATTAAAGCTGAGAAAAATTTGATACACCACAACAAAAACCATCCTAGATCAATGACACTATTTATCTTGTGGTGTTATAAAGATTATCTGCACCCCTGATAGCCCCACCAGTTGTCCTGTGTTATTCTAGTGGCTAGCATGTGTAGTTTTTTCAGAAACTCTATTATAGCATCTTACAATAGACGACATTTTTATCTCTCACCAACTGGTCAATGCACTTCCTATAGGAACACCATACTATAAACATAAAATAAGTTAGTTGGTGGTTCTATCTATCTTTAGAGTCTACAAAATATCTATTTTCTTTCAAATAGTCCATTTTCCACTGTTGATCCTACATATAATGGCACAACACCAACCCATTTACTAACTAAAACAATCTAAAAAAGGAAAAATATAATCATATAGAAGTATAGAAGGAAATAAAAACATGTATAATTTAGTGAATGAAAAATTATGTGGATAGTACATGTCATGATAGTATGGTTTACATTAAAACAATGATTTCCTTCAAACCATTTGTAGAAATTACCACATTTATAAAATAACTTGAATATCCCTTTTGGATTTTTTATTGAAAGACAATAACTGGTAAACATAACTTTATTAAATCAACAGTGAGAATTAGAAAAATTCTATAAATAATTTTATGGAAAATATATACAATGAAGAAAAGGATTCCTGACTGAATAGATACGATAAATAAAATTCGTTAAAATTATTCTTTCATAAAAAATAGATCTTAGGGAGAGTTAAATTAAAGGAGAACATATAATTTACAAAAATAAAAACATTATAATAGATATAATATTATTTAGAGATAGTTCACTCAACATTATAATTAATGTTTTAGGCATAAAAAGACTTTGAAAAAGTGAGATTGTAATATACAACCAGTACCACAAGTTATAATTTCATCATAAGTGTTGAATAATTCATTAACATTAGTTTTTAATTTTCTAAATTATATAAAAAACCATATTATTTCTTATAATGACATTCATGTTTTACTTATATCAACTTATAACATGTTTATTAACAATTCTTTGTTAATATCATGTTTTAATTTAATAAATATTTCATTTTTGAAACATATTTCAATTCAAATATTATAGTCCTTACATGTTGATTAATTGCTCAATAATCCCCAAAATTAAATAATGATGTAAACATAATAAATATTCATTGTAAACATAGTTATATTATTCAATAAAATGTAGATATTGAAAATAGAAATACACTATTCATGGAGATGGTAGTCTGTTTGTATGCATGATTGATGTTTTTACTTTCCAACATAAACAATAAAACAAAAATAATTTTTTTCAATCATTATGGAATATAAATTATATCATATTTATTATAAAATTTATTCAATTCTCCCCAATAACAACCAAATAAACTGGGTGGTGTAAAAGGATTCATATCGCTTTGTGGAGTCAGCAGTCCAAACATGGTCATGAGAGACACCACTTTTTTCATTTGATGTAAATGTGTTCGAAAATGGTTTTCCAATAATAAATATAATTAAATATAATTATATTAATTATAAATGATTAATTTAGTTATGATATATGAAACATATTAAGAATAATTATAAAAATAAGTAAACGTCAAAAGAGTTGGGTAAGGTTATTACATCTTCTTGGAGGGAAATCCTTTTCCTTACACCTATAAAATTCATTTAACGGATAGAGGGTAAGAATAAGAGATTTAGAATAATTGAATCCAAGATAGAATGGTTTTGGGGATTTATTTTCTAATCTATAAGGATCATTTAATTTGAATAATGTATGATAATAGCTTCCCTTTTATAAGATAGGGGTAGGATAAACATGGAATTTATTAAATGATATAAATAATATACAATCAGATTCATGATAAAGTTGATATAATGTCCAAAAAATTGAATTTAGGAAAATATAATTTGAAAATACCATATATAATGTAAATAAATTATTTTAATTATTATTTTCATCTATATCGCTTAGTTTAACTCTTGGTAATCTTATTTTACATGTATCTATCATAATATTTTTTTTTTCTATTTTTATAATTTATTATAAAAAAACATATATCATTATAAAAATATTTATAAAGATTGAATTTAAATATTCAATCAATTTTATAAATTCCAAATTTAAGAAATTAAATGAAAATAACATTAAAATAATTGCATGAAATGTAAAGAATATCATTTTTAGAAAAAACAATTTGATTTTTAAGAATAAAATTGGGTTTTTTTTCACTAATAGCCTAATAAAAATTATTATAGGAATGATACAATATATTATGTTACATATAATATACATTTTTATTATAATATTTAATTAATATTCTTTTATTTAACTTATTTGGATAGAAACACGTTGTGTATTTTAAAAAAAATTCTTTAAAATAACTCGTTTTACAAAAAAATGATTTTATATTTATTTTTAATAATACGAAAACTATATTATGATTAATGATTCAAAAATTAAAAATATATTTTAAAAGTTTTATTTTTAATATCGATTAATAATTTATATATATAAAAATTCATAACACTTAGAAACATATAATTCCATATAAAAATATTTCTTTAAATCATGAGATGATTTTATTAAAAAAATATGTATATTTTTAATAAGTTAAACAATTATTTTAATTTAATGAAAACTATTCCATATAAATTTCATAATTTTAGTAATTCTATTGATATACACCAATCCAAATGGATGGATTTTGACAGGTTTTTTACCGGGGGTTAGTTTGACATCTGGTTAGACGAAACAAATAATATCTAATACTTACAATTTATTTTCATTGAATACATATAAAATATTAGTGTGGGACATAGGGATTGAAATGGAATTTTAAATACTTGTTCTAGGTATAGTTTTTGATTTTATAACTTGAATACTTTATGAAATTATGGTATACTGTGGTACTACTGATACCCAATTCCATATCGAGTATAGGATATCTACCTCTCATCATGACTACGTTTTTTATAAATTATCTATTTTGGTATGTTTGTGTATAGTTTATATATTATTGAAAATAGAAAAATTAATTTATAATATTTTCAATGGAAACACATAGTTCATATACACAAATTGAAGTGGGAAAATTATTTTCTGTTTTAAGATCGATTTATATAACTAAGGCTGTACATCTCATTTAATTTCTATTAAGGAAGAACTATAAATATTTTCATATTAAAATCCTTGAGATTCAATAACATTGGTACAAAACCATCTTAAATTTTTATTTATTATATTTATAATTGATTTGTATTAATTATTTGATATTCCAATTAATTTCCCTCTAGATGAATCATTTCTAAAATACATAAATAGATTAAGAAATTATTTATATAAGGAGGATAAAATAGGGTTCTGTTATTTCAATTAATGTAATTATAAAAACAAAATCACAAACCATTATTTATACTCATTAAATGTTCCCTTAAATTACGTCATTGTATAATAAATCATTTTCTTATGAAAATACTACATGACATTATGTAGTAATATCAGAGAATGTTTCATTTCATTACATCCCATTATTTGAATTATACAAGAAATAATTTGAAGTGTTACTCCAATGAGTCTCTAAGAAGAAAAGTAATGCCTTCCATCCATGTGATTGTTTCTTAATTTTTCCCTTATGAATTCTTGATCACACAAAATATTGTCAATTCAATGAAAATTTTATCAAATGATATAAAAAAATTTAGTATTTTTTTTAATTATTCAATTAATATTTTATTAAGAACATACATTTTTTTATTATTGGGTAAATAATTTTACTATTGTGATTAATGAAATAAGGTTTAGATATTTCCATCAGTATTAGGTTTTCATTTTAGATATATTTTACTAATTAAACTCAATCTAAATTTTACTTTTTCACTTTATATATATATTAACAAACACACTTTTAAAAATATCCATGTTTCATAATTTATTTCACTAGAATAAGGATTATTTCTAATTTTAGGATCACACATTATTAGTATATCACGACAAGATCTGTTTAATATTTTAAAATTAATATTAAATCAAAGAAACACCGTTATAGATCTATTAAAAACTCCTTGGATATTATTCTAAATACCAAAATTCCATTTTTCTTTTTTTGTTAAATAATTAAAAAATACATATTCCTATAATGTTGTAAGAAGAGTCTCAGTTTGTATCCAAGTAGCGTATTATATTCCATTTATTTTTAGTATCACATTTTATGATTTTTATATATAATAATGGCAATCATTTTTGTTTTTATTTTGTGTTTAATTTTTCTTGAATATGTTTTACCCATCGAATAATAAACTTTGTATGAAAATATCAATGGAACATGTAGTAATTGATTCAATGGTATAATCATAAAAATCCATACTACAAAAGAAAATTAAAATTCATATTTCTCATTATAAATTATATATTATGAGTGAGTATATGTTATTAATATTCAAAACATTACCTTAGATAAATATAAAGCTCAATCAATCAATTTACACTTAGAAACAAAGAAAATATATATAATATAATTTCACATCAGCATTAATACTAAAAATATTTCAAATTTTATTTCCAACTAAATTAATCACTAGAAATTATGTATCCTTCCACATAATGAATCTTAATAAATAAATATTTATCATTATAAAAATGTATAATTGTCATAAATGTTTTTAGAAAACCCCCCATAAAATTGTTTCACTTTTCAATTTATAGATTACAAAAAATCCATTTCAAAACATAGTATATTTAGTTGATGTATCCACATGTAAATAATTATGCATGGATATATTCTTTATTGAAATATAATTTTCTATACTATTGGATTTTATTTTTCATGGTTATACTATCTTCATGTCACATGATATAATTATAATTCCCCTCTCTAAGTATGTGGTGTAATTATTTCTACTTGATAGTGGGTTTCCTGATATTTATTGAATTTTTCACAGAAATATTCTTATCATATTTTTACCACATAAATTTGATTTACCACAAATGGGTAGGATTTTATTTTAGTTTTAATATTTTTCTAATTGTATGAGTAAATTAATCCCTATTCACATCTAAATTTATGATTAGTATAAACTTATTTTATGACTATGAATGTTATTTTGAATTCTTTGTCACTATCATATAGAAATTAAAACCATGGTTAATTCTATGTACAATAGTTTTTACCCCATCTTGCGTTGTTAACATTTAATTGATAAAACTATCATGATCTATTCAATAGGCCATGATTAGTAGTTCGTGGTGGGATAATTGTAGAACTTATTGATTTTTGGGATAATAATCATTCACCTAAAATATTCTATAAACAAATATAATTTATTCATTTAATTATGAATGAAAATAATAAATCCAATTGTTTTTCATTTATGTATAAAATAAACCATATATCCAAAATTATGTTAATTATTAGAAAACTTAATAATGTTCTGAATAGCCCGATTTTTTTAATAATTTGGTTTATTAAATAGAATAGGAATTGAGATCAGTTTATTAAATAATTTTCACTTCTCATGTTCTACTTGAAGGAATTAATCATAAATACCCAGGAAATAACAATGAGATATGTTTAAAAAACAAAAATTTATTTTAGTAAAAAAAATGTACCCAAGGCATTCCATAATAATCTAAATTATAGATCCCTCAATAAAGATCACAAAACCTTTCCTTGTATACCATATGGGGTCATTTCCCATTTAAAATAGTTTTTTATATCCAATAATTAGTAACAACATATTCTAATATTTATACTGAAAACTATTTTAGAACCCATTTTAGAAATTCATTACTTATGAAAGAAATAAAATTTTAAATATATTTCACAATTACAATAATTAAATTTATCAATTATATGAAAAAATGATAAATTTTATATTCTTTAATTCCTAAAATATAAACAAATCAAATTATTCTTCGGGTTATAAATGTTAACAACAAATTCTTGAAAAAAAGATCAAAATTATCAATAACCACAAAATTTAATGATATATTCCACTAAAATATAGTTTAGTATATAATGTAAAGTTATGCATTTTAATAACTACAACACATGTTTTATAATGATGATTCTCCATACCACCTATTGAAAAAAAAGATATTATAATTTGAAAAATCTAAATAAGACTTGGCAAGCTTAACCTCACATTTATCAGGATATAATAATGGTTATCTTCTATGCATTTACATGATCACTGATGAATAGTAATAAATGTACATGGATGAAATAAAATATTTATTTGTGATCTATTTTAATTAAATAACTCACCTCACTCATATGTAGATATTCAACAAAATTTTTTTAAATAAGTTTTCTAAAAATTGGACAGGACAATAATAATAATACAAAATATAAAACGCAATACAAATTATATAAACATAATAACATTTAAACTATGACATGAATCTTATATATGTGTGATAATATTAAATAAAAATACTAATGATTATAATTTATATAATTTAGGAAATATTTATTAAGGGGAAACAAGAATATTATATATGTTTTTTTATGTGTTATCACATTTTTATAATTAAACATTATTTCTCATGGGAAAAACTCATAATATCAAAACCTAAAGGTTTGGTGCCTTTGTGGATTATAATTATAATTGACTTGATAAAAATTCTTTGATCAATATAAACAAAAATATCCTCCTCACATGCTTACTCTATGACATATTGTTTTATATATTCATTAGGGTAAATAGAAAACATATATAGAGAGTCATGTTCTCTATAATGGAGATGAATATAAATAATTCATTTTGGGTTACATCATAAACATGATCATGAGAGAAATATATCAATAGAAATATTATGAAATCATATGAGTTGGCAAGGTGTTATTATATAAAAAACATAGATCATGGAATAAGGGTATCTAATTACAAAATATGACATCATGAAAACATAATGTACAACACGGAAAAACATGTTCTTAAATGAGAGAATAATCATGTGTCATGAATAATAACATAAGAAAATAGAACAAATAAGAATAGGAAAATGACTCAATAAACATATATGACTATGTTATACCCATTATATAATTTATAAGCACAGTTAATAATACCAAGTCCAATAATAACGACTTTTGGATAAAAAGCCTCATCATAACAATTCATAAATCTGTTGGAATAGATGAATGTATCATAAAAATTCTTAAAAAAATAAATTCATGTAATATAAATAATTTCCAACTATATTGGTGGGATATATTAGACCCAATCATCACATAATGATAAACCAAACACATTTTTGACACATGAAATCAAACATTCTCCATTGATTTTTTAACAAATGGAATAGAAATTAGTTACATAAGATTTTATATGGTATATCATAGGAAGAACTAAGGAATTGGATCTTTTGATACAAAAGATTTAATCACAAATAAATATTTAATATGGGAACTGGATGGGATATTAACATATTTATATAATGATCTTGGGGGTTTAATTTTGATCAGATATACCATATTTAAAACTCTATATAAAATTGATCATTGAAATATATTGTGTTAAATGGAATCCAAATCACGAGAATGTAAATTTATTAAAAAATGTTATGACATTAAAATAATTATAAATATAATGATTTATTTTTAAATAGGTAAAAAAGATAAATTTTTAAAAATGTATTTTTAAAATAAACACTAACAATAGTTCTTGGAAAATGATAGAATGGTTAAATAATGAATGGTATTATAATTGATCTGAAATATTTATAAATTGGCTATAATTTGTTTTAATATATTTAAATAGTTTGAAGGAATAATCATCGAACGAATGAAATATAAAATTTTCATTGGATTATAGATAATAAATTTATATAAGAGAATGCATATATTTCTATCGAAATAATAAAAAAATTTAATTTTTAGAATGAGTGAATATAAACATGGAAGAGGTATATCTTATATAATAATTTAGAATTATTATTATTAACATAATTTTTTTATCAATTATGAAATTACTCATTGAAGATGTTTTTAATATGAAATTTAATTTCCTTATAATGAGAAAAATAATTAAATATGATATAGTGTTGGGATAATCATTATCAAACTAAAATGAACACAGTTGAAGAAGATGGTCTATGAGTTAATGAAATGAGGTTTACTTTGAAAAAACCATTAACTTGGATTCATACTTGGTTAGACGTGATCCATCTACATATATATTAATTTTAGGTTTATTATCAATCAATATTAATTAAATATTAATAATTACTTTAATAATTACATTTATTTATAGTTTCATATTACTGTTTCATTAAATATTATTCTCTAAAATTAATATTTGGATGTTAATTGTCACATTTCTTAATTGATTACATCTGTATGGATGATTAAATTATTTATTCTTCATAATTCAATCATAAAAAAATCATGGTGATGTCATATATTTTTATGATTTGGATATATATTTCCCTGAGTATTTCATTGATGATACAGATATGGGTTGTACTGAAATGATTGAAATTAATATTTTTATTGAAAATGAATCAATTAGAATAAAAAAATTATAAAATAAATTTAATGTATATATATATATTACAATTATTGAACTTATAATAAAATATAAATCATTACTATTAATATATTCTACCAGAATTTAGGTTTTCTTGACCTATCAAGTACTGAGTGTTATAACATTTTTCATTTTCATAATAAAAACCACTCAAATGATAATGTGTTAAAACCAATGATTGAGTAATAATATGTATTTATATACTCATAATATAATTATTAAATAGTTAAAATGACATTAATATTAACTCATTATAGTGTTTTATATTATATTTATTTTTTTAGACATGATAATTTAAATTAAAAATATCTAGAATATTTTTTCACATACTTAGATAGAATAACTATTCTTCGTAACAGGTTCCTTGGGTATGAAGGATTTATGTAACTGCCTTATGAAAAAATAATTTAATGTAAGACATGATAAATAAAGAGAGAATCTATAAGTGAGGATTTATGATAGTATTAATGCATACAAATTTTTGGAATGTGAAAAACAACTCATTTTATATGTTAATATATGTGTAATTTCATTGCAATCTAGAATTATATGGTAGTTAAATATAGAATCACATCGGAGTAAGGCGGTTTAGGTCAGGAAATAGTTTTCAGACATATATTATTGGATAAAAAATCTATAATGATTATTTATAATGATTTATTATTGTTTTCATTAATAAAATTTAAGTTTTTATTCTCATTTTACACAGATTATTACTAAATTATTTACTAGTGTAATGATTTTTCCCTAAAAATACATGATGAATCATATTACTTAGGATCAATGCGATTATTGAAATTTTGGACACCATTTAATATAAATAAAATTTAAAAATGGGAAATTAAACATTTAAATGAAACATAAATTGTATAGAAAAAAATCATAAAAATTTGTATTAATCATTAAGTGTCCCCATTAATATTTCATGTTAATTATGAATCACATAATGAGTGATATTATATTTTCTATGTATATAAAAATTATATTTAGTGATGAATAAATTTATTCCATGATATACATATCATGCTAAAATATAAATGTGCAATATATAAAAGGTAATTTTTAGATAAATATAATTTTATATAGTAAATGGTTATATTATTATATCTTGAAAATTAATAAAAACAATATTCATATTAATTAATTTCATTATATAAATGATACTTTTATTTAAAATAATTCCTTACACGTGATCAATTAAATGCATCCAGATGAAAATATAAAGTAATTAAAAAATAATTTTCTAAAAGATACCACATAACAATAAATGGTTCAAATATTTTTTTATATAATGAACATTAATTAAAAATTATCAATAAATTGGTATAAATATAATTTACTGAATTTAATTAACACATTTAATAAAAATAATTCTTGAAATATGATATAAAATATATAACATATAAAAAAAATATTTAACAAATATAAAATATATGCCAAAATACTTTAAGATATATTTATTTAATTTATAAATAATTATTATTTATTAATTGTAAATTATAAAATATGTTACCAACATTCATATATTATAATTATGAAATTTCTACATTTTTATAACTGATGTTCACGTATCTAATTACTATATTACCAATGACTATAGAGCGAATGACCATATAACGAACAACCATGATGAATTCCTATATATATTCATACATGACTCTATATAATAAGTTACCATATTTTATAATTTCCTTATCATAATTTTAATCAGATTTCTTAATTAAATTATTTTTTATACAATTATTACTATCATTATCATATAAATTGAATTATGGATTGATGAATATTGCACTATTTTAATATATTTATTACCATGAGGTTTTATTCATTTTTTAATTGGAATAATTTAATTTCATTTAATTATCATTACATTATAATGTTGTACCTTAGTGGGATAATGAATTTATCTTCATTTTTAATTTATTTGTGTGTCATAAGATATCCAATAAACAAGATTTATATAAAGTGGAATAGATACTAAAATTTGGGGGGTGTCACATTCAATGTCCAAGATAGAATTTATCATTCATTCTTTTATTACTCAGAAGAAATTATGAGGGTGCCCTTGTCTCATTTCATATTAATGTTAACCAATGAATTTCTGAAACATGTTATTTCCCTAGTGAAATTTAACTAACTTAATTGCATGTCCCATATTACTTTCTCTCAATGATCCAGGAAATTAAGACACCATGTACCTACTAAACAATATCTATGTTATTTAAAATGGATAGATTAGGTTTTTACTTCATTAAAAGTGATACATGGAACACATAATGAAATTATGAGAGGTCAAGTGTATTGAAAAGTAAAATGACATTTACCCACATGATAAAGAATTAATAAAGGAAGGATGTATTGAGGTTTTAGTTCCCCTTTCTTAAAACATTTCATAACACAATACATATATATTATTTGAATGAATGATTTATCCATTAATTTAAAATTAATATCATTCTGAAGATTATTTTGGAATCAATTATGTTTTCAGTGAGATACTTTAAAATGTTACTAGATGGTTTCTATATTCTATATTCATTCTTTATAAATATTGGGTCCCAATAACTTCATCACTCCAACATCATCCTTGTATATTGGAATTCAACATATCTTTCCATACAAATAATTTCCTTAGTTTATTCAAATTATATAATGTAAAAAATTTTCGTATGATAATCATAATAGTAGTAGATTTGGATACCATCCTCCTTTGTTTAGAAATGAGTATTGAGTATTGTCACGACCCGCCTTCACCAAAAGGAGGGAAGGTTCAGCAGATTGTCAGGCCCTTCCTTCTTCAAGTTTAAGGAGAGATAATGACCCCCGAAACCCACCTTCAATAGGTCTCGGAGTGGCGACCATCGCCAAGGGTATAGAATCACTCACTAAATGGAAGGAATTTCCCTTATTCTTTTATTAGGATCAGGAGATAAGATGGTAAATCCCAACAACACCGAAAGAATAAAGTAAAAGTAAAGCCAAAAACCATTCCCAATGCATGTAACAAAAGTAAAATCTACAAGGTACAAAGTGACTACAAGTGTAAAGTACCAAATAAAGAAAAATAGCAACTGCAACTGCCCCAAAGGTCCGAGCTAGTATGGTCCCGTGCGATCCCTGAAGTCCTCCTGGAAACCTGAAAGCAGTTTTATACATGTAGGGTGAGCATATAAGTACACTCAGTAGGGAAAACCAAATACTCTCGTGCACAAGTGGGGGAACGTGCTAAAGTCCCGTGAGAAGCAGACAACCAACACTATCAAGGAGTTCATCCATCCCACTCACCGGCCACACTCACCAAATAATGCAAGCAAGTAATATATATAATAATAGCACATTGATGTTTGGGTACCCTGCGCCACTTTACCACTGGTTATTGAAGACATCCTATGCATCGAACCAATCTCTCCATTCTCACCGTAGTCCCACTACCACACCCCACCTGCACACACTTGGGCCACAACCTCACGCAGTCCCACTGCCAAACCCTGCCAGCACACACTTGGGCCACAACTGTCACATGTAACCACACCTACAAACACCTAGGCCAGAACAACTACCACCATGCCTGAAGACACCTGGGCTAGAAGATCCACTGCCACGCCTGATGACACCTAGGCCTCATCTCGAAGACACTTGGGAAACCACCTGCCCGTATACACCTGGGCCAACCACCACACTACCCCGCCCAAAAGTTCTTGGGCTAATAATGTACTTCAGGCCATCACAGCCTGCTAGAAGATACTTGGGATATTCGGGAAAGGGAGCAGAAAGGATCTAATAACTAGCCACTAATAGAAGTGTTGGAAAAAACACCCTCCCCCATGAAATGGGGGTTTTCGGCACTAAGTTCTCAACTTGGGTTGGGCGCGAATAAGAAACACAAAATTACAAGTATATATATAGGTAAAAATAACTCTCCCATGTTTAGGTTTTTCTTCAGCCAACCTAAAAAACACAAACAACACTCAAGTTCGAGTCACAACTCACACCCAACAAAACCCATTTGTCCCATTTTTTTTCATGTTCGGTAATGATGTTTAAATAAGTTCTGCACCTACTTGGGAAACTAGCAAGCATAAGCACAAGACAAGGAAAGAAAACCGTCAAGCATTAACTACAACATCCACACACTGTTCTCTCGTAAATCCACAACAATCAAATAAAACCCCAAGATACAGCCCCATGTCCAATATCCAGGAGTCAAAAGGTTTCTCAACAACAGAGGATCCCACCCCAATTCGTGATATAAACAAGGTAACCACCCGGTCTTAAAATTCACAACCACTGAATCCATATCAACAGGGGATCCCATCCCCATCTAAATCACCCAACAAACGACCCATGAAGAAAAAACAACCAAACCACCACCACCAACACAAAGTAGTGTGATGCGGGTATTTTTAGATTTAAACGATTTAACACACTACATGATTCCAATTCTGCTGTACTTTAACCGGGATTATCACAGAAAAAGGATTGATCCTGGTGATTTCAATTTATTTAGAAGAATTTAGTAATTAACCAATTTACTTCACACAACAAGGGTTCACAAACACAATAAAATCCATTTAAACATCACCAGAGGTAAGGGTTCATTAATTCACAAAGAAAGACCACCAACGGTCATGATTTTTAGTAGGCATAAGCCCACACAATTCCGAAAACAAGATCATAAGACAAAGCATCATCGATCACAGCCCCCCCTCATTCATTAGAGTTCGTTCATTATCTTCATTAAGGTTCGAGTTTATCTAATTCTAAAGATTCAAAAGAATGCCCGACCCGCATGATACACAAATGAGAGACGAAGGAGAAATTACCTACTTTTTGATCAACGATCGACACAAATCCTGGGTGTGGAATTTCACGGATAGCGATGTGGATCATCTGAATGAAAGGTAATCCTAGAACAGGGTGATCGAGAAAAGAAGAAACCCATGGAGAACCCTTTAGTTTATAAGTGCTAGGGATGGTTGAGATAAGAAAGTGAAACCGTGTAAGGAGTGGGGGTCGTGGGTTGACCACACGGCCCCACACGTCATTAAGGGTCAGGCGGCTTAAACCGACCCACACACCAGGTTAATTCATTAAATATTTAATTAAATGACACTTATGGGCGTTACTGTTAAAGGGGGTCAAAATAGGGTTTAAAACACAATTTGCGTAAAAAGGAGTGCTACTGGAAAAACCCCGTGGGGGTAGGCGAGAGCCACCGGTAGCCGAGATACTGGTAGGATGAAATGACCGGTAGACCGAGCTACCAGTAGGCTGCATCCAACGGTAGACCGAGCTACCGGTAGATAGAGCTACTGGTAGCTGCAACTACCGGTAAACTGAGCTACCGGTAGATAGAGCTACCGGTAGGCTGCAGCTACCGGTAGATTGAGCTACAGGTAGGCCTACTACCGGTAGGCTAAGGATACCGGTAGACCTACTACCAATAGGCTAAGGTTACCGGTAGGCCTACCATTAGGCCACACTTCACCGATATTCCTGGACTAGAAAACCCAACTTGAGATTTTCACAAAGTAATGGACCCCAAAAATCTGGGCCATTACATCAGATTCCTCTTAAACGATTCTCGTCCTCGAGAATCAAAACAACCCAGAAGGAAAGAGAGGGTCCGAACAACCACCTCTAAAGATACCTCTTAGGAGTGAACCTCATTATTAACTAAGAACACCTCCCTATCAAGAACCAAGAAATATACCATGCCAACTGCCCAGCCCTGTGGGTTGGGGAGTCTCCTTCCCCACATCAAGATATTATCCACTTTGGGTGGCACTAACATTCCCGCACAGGTTTAATAGAATCCATCTTAATGCGTCTTGATTAGGGGTCAGGTCCTCCCCTCTCCATAGACAGAAATTTTCACAAACATTCAGAGGAAAGAAAACCACATTCTTCATAGCCAGTAAGATAAAACGTTCTACCACAACAGGTATAACAAAACATCACAAAACTCAAAAAAACTCTGGGTACTGGGCACGCATCTGCGATTTCCTCTCCCACGTACTCTCCTCAAGCACACCATGTCCCCATAACACACGAACCAAGGGAATTGTTCGACCACAAAGCACCTTCTCCTTGCGATCCTCGATCATCACTGATCTCTCCACAAAAGCCACATCGTCCTCGATGTCCAGCTCTCCCCAACAGAGGACGTGTGAATCGTCTTGCAGATACCGACGGAGCTGGGACACATGGAATACATCATGTGTCCTCAGTAGCTGCGGTGGTAACGCTAGCTGATAAGCCACTTTGTCCGACCCGCCGCAACACTTCAAAGGGTCCGATGAACCTGGGAGAAATCTTACTCCCTTTTCCGAACCTCCGTTGTCCATGCCGAGGGGAGACCTTCAAGAACACGTGGTCTCCAACCTCAAACTCCAAGGGCCTCCTCCTGGTATCAGCATACTACTTCTGTCGGTCCTAGGCCACCTTCATCCTTTCACGTATAAGCTGAACCTTCTCCGTCGTGCTCTGCACCACCTCCGGGCCAAGGATGCCCACCTCTCCGACTTCGGTCCAACACATAGGTGAGCAGCATGGCCTCCCGTACAATGCTTAAAATGGGGCCATACCAATGGTAGAGTGATAGCTATTATTGTAGGCGAACTCTACTAGAGGCAAGTGTCGCACCCATGATCCTCCTGAGTCCAGAACCGATGCCCGCAACATATCCTCCATGGTCTGGATGGTGCGCTCTGTCTGTCTATCTGTCTGGGGATGGAAAGCAGTGCTAAGATGCTGCTAGGTGCCAAAAGCATGATGCAATACTCTACAGACTCATGAGGTAAACTGTGCATCCCTATCTAAGACTATAGTCCTCAGAACGCCATGCAATCGCACCACCTCATCCACGTACCTTCGTGCTAAAGCATCCACTAAACTCGACTCCTTGATCGCCAGAAAGTGAGCCGATTTATTCAACCGGTCCACTACCATCCAGATGGCATCATATCCCCCTTGGAACTTGGGTAGTCCCATAACGAAATCCATCGAGATGTCATCCCACTTCCACTCGGGGACATCTAGAGACTGCAGTAGTTTTCCTAGAACTCGGTGTTCAGCCTTTACTTGCTGACACACTAAGTAATTGGCCACAAAATCTGCCACTGCTCGCTTCACTTCGGGCCACAAAAACTGTCTCTTAATTCCCGGGTACATCTTGGACATTCCAGGGTGTATTGCTAGGGGTGAGTTGTGGAACTCACTGAGAACCTTTCCGCGCATCGCCTCTGAAACAAACAGATTTCCCTGGAAAAGCATCTGGTCTTGGCCATCCTACGTCCATCCTTACGGAGCATTGACCTGGTCAACTCGGTCACGCATCACTTTGTACTATGGGTCTCCCCACTAAGATTCCTCTACTTGCTGAAACAGAGACGACTGTACTGCCATCTGATACAGGCAACCTCTACCACTATCCATCCTCACATCCAAGTTTAAGGCAACCAACTCCTCCATTACCTTCCAGGTGTCTGCTGACTCTCAGACTGTATCCTTCTATGATCTCCTGCTCAAGGAATCAACCACTATATTCCCCTTCCCTGAAGTGTAGGAGATATCGAAGTCATAATCCTGTAGGAACTCCATCCACCTCCGCTGCCGCAAGTTTAGGTCCCGATGGGAGAAGATATACCTCAAGCTTTTGTGATCTGTGAAGACCACAAAGTGTTCTCCGATGAGTTAGTGCCGTCATAACTTCAGTGCAAAAATGACCGCTTCAATCTGCAGGTCGTTAGTGTCATAATTTCGCTCATGAGGGCGTAGTTGCCTAAACCCATAAGAGATCACCCCTTGTCGCTGCATCGACACACATCCTAGGCCTTGTCCTGAAGCATCACAGAACACCTCATACACTACCCCTTCTTCTGGTAATCTCAGCACTGGGGTACTAACCAACTTCCCCTTCAGATAGCTGAAGGATGCCTCGCACTGATCACTCCAAACGAAAACCCAGTCTTTCTTGGTCAAGTCTGTCAAAGGGGCTGCAACTCGGGAGAAGTTGGGTATGAACCTACGATAGCAACCCTCCTGCCTGAGGAAACTACAAACCTCTACCACATTCTTGGGTGATGCCCAAGAAATAACTGCCTCAACCTTTCATGGGTCCACTGCTACCCCCTGCTCAGACACCACGTTCCCGAGGAAGTGCACTTCTCGTGTCCAGAATTTGGATTTTGACAACTTCCCATAGAGTGGATGCTGTCGAAGGACCTCCAAAACCGTCCTCAGGTGCTCCACATGGTCCTGCTCTGATCTCAAATAGATCAGAATGTCATCGATGAACACAACCACAAACCGATCCAGGTACTCCTAGAAGATGGAGTTCATAATCCCCATGAACACAACCGGGGCGTTCGTAACACCGAAAGGCATGACTACGAACTCGAAGTGTCCATATCTGCACCTGAACGCCGTCTTCAGGATTTCACCCTCTTTCACTCTCAACTAGTGATACCCAGACCGTAGGTCGATCTTTGAGAACCACCCTGCCCCTTTCAGCTGGTCGAAAAGTTCGTCTATCCCCTGAATAGGGTAGCGATTTTGATTATTACCTGATTCAGTCTCCTGTAGTCTATGCACAACCTGAGACCACCATCTGCCTTCTTTGCGAACAAGATTGGAGCACCCCATGGTGATGAACTTGGTTTAACATAACCTCTCTTAATTAGATTGTCAATCTGAATCCTCAACTCCCGTAGCTCCGAAGGTTCCATCCGATAAGGAGCCATCGAGATCGGACGAGCACCAGGCTACAAGTCTATCCCAAACTCGATATTCTATCGAGGGGGAAGAGTCGTCACCTCCTCAGGAAAGACAGACATAAACTCACGAATGATCTATGGAACCTCCACCATCTTAGCATCTACTGACTCTACTGACAGCTTAGCTAACAAGGAGAGGAGGGGTTCCTCTCACCTGCTGCCCTTCTAACTGCTCCGCTCTCCGGTGAATGTAACACGCCGGCTGCCCATGTATGAGAACACAACCCTTCCTCAAAAGCAGTCGATGACGGAATACATAGAGAACAACCAGTTGATGCCTAGGACGATATTGTGTGGCTGTATCTGTAGCAGAATAAGATCCCTAACCGATTGATGTGTCCTTATCATCAGTCTGCATCCTCAACAAACATATAACAAGTCGGTCTGACCTCCGACTGGTGTGGTTAGTACCAGGGGCACTGGAAGTCTCTCGGCATCTAGACCCAAAGAACGGGCTAGACTGGGTGCAACAAAGGAGTGCGAAGCTCCGGTATCAAACAAGGCATAAGCAAGGGTGCTGAACAAACTGATTGTACCTCGAGAAACCTACGACCCTACTAGAACAGCTGCCTTCGCAGTGTGTAACTATCCATTCCCAACTCCTCTACCCCTCGGCTATCGGCCACCTCCTCGAAAACACCCCGGTCGAGGTCCCTGAGGAGCACCCTGAGGTCGGCCTCCTCCTGCTACGTCTGCCCTCATAGGAGCGGGAGCTCGTTGTCCCTGTTGCTGCTGCTGGAAAGGTCTGGCTAGAAGCTGCTTCGATGGTGGGTGTAGGGGTAGTCCGCCACTCCCGTACTGTACCTGGTCCAGGAACTGACTCTGGAGATGTCCATGGCTCCCACAGATGAAGCACCACGGTCCTGGATCCGAAGGAAAAGGGCGAGGACTAGGGGACCGGAACTGGAACTGCTACGACCTGCTCCCTGCTGGTCGGAACCTGGAGGGTCCTGACGCAGGAGGCCTGGTGCTGACGGCCTTCCCCTTTGATGGTCCCAGCTGGATCCCTTCTGGTGACACACCTCCTAGAGAATGAATCCTCTCCACTACTTCGGCCTTATTCTGGACCTCCAAGTACGTCAGCAGGATAAAGGGGGTAACAACATACTGGAGGGAGGGTCGGAGCGCCTCCTCTAAACGTCTTGCCCAAGACTCCTCGTCGGGAAAGAGGTCTGGAGAAAAACATAGGAGGTCCTTGAACTTGATTCCCAACTCCCTTACTGACATACTCCCCTACTGGAGGGAGAGTAGCTCCTGCCTCTTCTCCGTCTTCATCATCGAAGAGAGTAATTCCACCCAGAACTCCCTCTCAAAATCATCCCATGACACCTTAGCCTCTCTCCTCTCCCCCAGGTAAAGCGTCCACCACTGACGCGCCTCTCCTCACATCTGGCTGACGGCCAGAGGAACCCAGTACTCGGTCGGGGCCCGAACCAGGCCGAAAGCTATTACTAGCTCCTCTAGCCAACCCTCTGTCTTCATATCAGAGGTGCTACCATCATACTTCTCAAGGGTCTGTCGCTGGAAGGCCCGAAGTGTCTTCTGCCACTGGTAGTCCTCCTCCTCTCGATCAGCTCTCTGCCGATCGGCCAAGGTAGTCTTCGGGGCCTCGATCACCTGTACCACACGTGGTCACCTTACAGGTGACATAGCTGCAAGGTAAACACAGAATGCCTAAGCCCAATTAGTGCAGAATATTGTTCTTAAAACTTTTCTTAATCTTTTTATTGATTTCAATTCCCAAAACACCCATGAAACATGAGAACACAAGTCATTATGATGCATGTACCTTTCCTAGGGTCTCTACCATGCAATCAGCGTGGCCTCACTTGGTCGTTCGGTAGGTCTAGAGTCCTTGCATCGGATCACGGGGGCCCTAAAATCCCGTGTCCTATCCGGTCTTCTCTAGCCTAATTCACGCACCAAGGTCACCCAACACTGTTGCCCTACCATCCCATGCAATCCTCACAGTGCCTAACTCCAGACTCCAACCTATCTCTCAACCATACCTCTGATACCATTTTGTCATGACCCACCTTCACCAAAAGGAGGGAAGGGTCAGGAGATTGCCAGACCCATTCTTCTTCAAGTTGAAGGAGAGATAATAACCCCAAAACCCGCCTTCAATAGGTCCCGGAGTGGCAACCAGTTCCAAGGGTATAGAATCACTCACTAAATGGAAGTCATTTCCCTTATTCTTTTAATAGGATAAGGAGATAAGATGGTAAATCCCAACAACACCAAAAACGGAAAGTAAAAGTAAAGACAAGAACCATTCCCAATGCATGTTACAAAAGTAAAATCTACAAGGTACAAAGTGACTACAAGGGTATAGTACCAAAGAAAGAAAAAAAAAACAACGGCAACTACCCCAAAGGTCCGAGCTAGTATGGTCCCGCACGATCCCTGAAGTCCTCTTGTAAACCTTAAAGATGATTTATATACGTAGGGTGAGCATACAAGTACACTCAGTAGGGAAAACCAAAGACTCTTTTGCACAAGTGGGGGAACATGCTAAAGTCCCATGAGAAGCAGGAAACCAATACTATCAAGGAGTTCATCCATCCCACTCAGTGGCCACACTCACCAAATAATGCAAGCAAGTAATATATATAATAAGATCACATCGATGTTTGGGTACCCCGACCCGCCTTCACCAAAAGGAGGGAAGGGTCAGCAGATTGTCAGGCCATTCCTTCATTAAGTTGAAGGAGAGATAATGACCCCCGAAACCTGCCTTCAATAGGTAATGGAGTGGAGAACAGTGCCAAGGGTATAGAATCACTCACTAAATGGAAGGAATTTCCCCTATTTTTTTAATAGGATCGGGATATAAGATGGTAAATCCCAACAACATCAAAAGAGGAAAGTAAAAGTAAATCCAAGAACCATTCCCAATTCATGTTACAAAAGTAAAATCTACAAGGTACAAAGTGACTACAAGGGTAAAGTACAAAAGAAAGAAAAACAGGAACTGCAACTGCCCCAAAGTTCCGAGCTAGTATGGTCCAGCGCGATCCCCGAAGTCCTCCTAGAAACCTGAAAGCAGTTTTATATACGTAGGGTGATCATACAGGTACACTCAGTAGGGAAAACCAAAGACTCTCGTTCACAAGTGGGGGAACGTGCTAAAGTCCCATGAGAAGTAGACAACCAACACTATCAAGGAGTTCATCCATCCCACTCACCGACCACACTCACCAAATAACGCAAGAAAGTAATATATATAATAAGAGCACATCGATGTTTGGGCACCCCGTGCCACTTTCCCACTGGTTATTGAAGACATCCAACGCATCGAACCAATCCCTCCATTCTCACCGTAGTCCCACTCCCACACCCCGCCCGCACATACCTGGGCCAAAACCTCATGCAGTCCCACTGCCAAACCCTACCCGCACACACTTGGGCCACAACTGTCGCACATAACCACACCTGCAAACACCTAGGCCAGAACAACCACCGCCATGCCCGAAGACACCTAGGCTAGAAGATCCACTACCACGCCTGAAGACACCTGGGCCTCATCCTGAAGACACTTGGGAAACCACCTGCCCGCATACACCTGGGCCAACCACCACACTACCCTGCCCGAAGGTTCTTGGGCTAATAATGGACTTCAGGCCATCACAACCTGCCCGAAGATACTTGGGATATCAGGGAAAGGGAGCAGAAAAGAGCTAATAACCATCCACTAATAGAAGTGTTGGAAAAAACACCCTCCCCCATGAAATGGGGGTGTTTGGCACTAAGTGCTCAACTTGGGTGGGGAGCAAATAAGAAACAAAAACTACAAGTATATATATAGGTAACTAGAACTCTCCCAAGTTTAGGTTTTTCTTCAGCCAACCTATGGAACACAAACAACACTCAAGTCCGAGTCACAACTCACACCCAACAAAACCCATTTTCCCATTTGATTTCATGTTCGGTAATGATGTTTAAATAAGTTATGCACCTACTTGGGCAACTAGAAAGCATAAGCACAAGCCAAAGAAAGAAAACTGTCAAGAATTAACTACAACATCCACACCCAGTTCTCTCGTAAATTCACAACAACCAAATAAAACCCTAAGATACAACCCTATGTCCAATATCCATGAGCCAAAAGGTTTCTCAACAACAAAGGATCCCACCCCAATTCATGATATAAACAAGGTAACCACCCGATCTTAAAATTCACAACCACTGAATCCATATCAACAGGGGATCCCATCCCCATCTACATCACCTAGTAAACGGTCCATGAAGAAAAAAACCAAACCCCCACCACCAACACAAAGCAGGACCATGCATGTATTTTTAGATTTAAACGATTTAACACACTACATGATTCCAATTCTGCTATACTTTAACCGGGGTTATCACAGAAAAAGGATTGATCCTGGTGCTTTCAATTTATTTAGCAGAATGTAGTAATTAACCAATTTATTCGACACAGCAAGGGTTTACAACCAAAATACAATCCATTTAAACATCCCCAGAGGTAAGGGTTAATTAGTGCACAGAGAAATACCACCAACAGTCATGATTTTTAGTAGGTGTAAGACCGTACAATTCAGAAAAGAAGATCATAAGACATAACATCATCTATCAAAGCCCCCCCTCATTTATTAGAGTTCGTTCATTATCTTCATTAAGGTTTTGGTTTATCCAATTCTATAGAATCAAAAGCATACCCACCCCTCATGATACACAAACGAGAGACGAAGGAGAAATTCACCACTTGTTGATCAACAATCGACACTATACCTGGGCGCAGAATTACACGGATAGCGATGCGGCTCGTCTGAATAAAAGGTACTCCTATCACAAGGTGATCAAGAAAAGAAGAAACCCACAGAGAAACCTTTAGTTTATAAGGCCCGGGGACGGTTGAGATAAGAACGTGAAACCGCATTAGGAGTGGGGGTCGTGCGTTGACCACGCGGCCCCACACGTCATTAAGGGTCTGGTGGTTTAAACCGACCTACACACCAGGTCAATTCATTAAATATTTAATTAAACGACACTTATGGGCATTACTATTAAAGGGGGTCAAAATAGGGTTTAAAACCCAATTTGCGCAAAAAGGATCACAACTGGAAAAACCCCGTGGGGGTATGCAAGAGCCACCGGTAGCTGAGAGATACCGGTGGCTGACAACCACCAGTATTTGAGAGGTACTGGTGGATGAAAGCGACCAATAGCCGAGCTACCAGTAGGATGCAGGGACCGGTAGAACGAGCTACCAGTAGGCTGCAGCTACCGGTAGACCGAGCTACCAGTAGACAGAGCTACCGGTAGCTGCAGCTACTGGTAGACCGAGTTATCGGTAGGCTGCGACTACTGGTAGATCGAGCTACCAGTATGCCTGCTACCGGTAGGCTAAGGCTACCGGTAGGCCTACCGTTAGGCCAAACTTCACCAAGATTCCAAGACCTCGAAAACCCATCTTGAGATTTTCACAAAGTAATGGACCCCAAAAACCCAGGCCATTACAAGTATCTTTCAATCCTCATCAATGGTAAGGAAGATCAATCCTTTCTTCTTAGAGTATTGGTATCCCTATTCTCTTTCCTAGTATAGTAATCTATTAGGGGTCTCATAGTTATTGATCAACTCAAACTATCTTTAAATGATCATTTTTACTCATTATATTTAGATACATAATTAAATATCTTATTATTTATATATGTATCAAACTTTTCTCCATAGAGATAGTTTTTCACTATAATTTAGAAACAATGTTCAACTACTATATCTAGATCATGCATTAGAAAAATTTTCTCAAGTGGTTTTAATTAACACGAATCATAAAAGATCACATTTTCATATTTCTTAATAGCATATCTAAATCCCTTCATTAAAAATTCATTATAAATGACAAATCATTTTCTACTATAAGGTATGGTGAGTATTGGTGTAGAGACCAATATTCTCTTAAACACTCTGAAAATATCATCACATTATATTATCTTCATAACCATTAATCATGTTCTAGTGTACATGACTAGTATATTTAAATGTTATAAATGTTCTCAAAATCCACGATTATATCAAGTCAATTGAAAACAATAGATTTCTATTGTCGAATTTGGCATATAAATTTCTGAAATCATTTTTAAATTTAACGGATCTAATAATTTAGCCAATATTATTATTACATGATCCGTGAAGGATATTTTATATAAGAAAAATTAAAACATTCTGAACATTCCACATAATTTAATCCATTCTATAGTTATTAGAAAAATCCCAAAATTACATTCATGTTCTTCCATTTTCATAACCTATATGTAAATATCATGAAAAATCCCAAAATATTATCAATGTAATACCTATTGTTTTTTTCAATATATCCATGATGTTTAAATGGGGATGTTTTAGTCTAAAGGGAATAAATATAAATTTGTAGTATATATATATTTCTCAAATAGATATCTTGTGTATATCTTCCAACATCACCCTTAGATGATGTTATCAAGATTGAAGACTTACCTATTATATATATATATATATATATTCCCATTTGAGTTGGTTGAATAAATCATCAATATTTTGTAAATGGAAATTTTTCATGGTCATTATTTTAGATCTCTTAAGATAACTAATGAATGGATTCATTTAAATATCCACATTATTAAAAAATTGGACTCATTCACTCCATGTAAAATCAAGCATGAAAATAAAATACATTTAAAAATTATTTTTAATTGACAAATTTATTTATTCCAATTCATTAGTTTTTATTCTAAAATGAATCATTATATATGAAAAATCAATTTATAATTTCAATTCAAAATCAAACTTTCTTTTTAGTGGAAAATGTTTAGACTCATTTGAAGTATATCATTATATTATCATGAAATTGAAATAGCATTGATTTTCTGTTCCTCCCCAACCATTAAAGACTAATACCTATAATTTTTTGTTATCACAACCCAAATTATGGAATTACATGCCAAAAGATGTTCATCATAATTCATGAATTGATATACATAATTTGATGATTTGGGATATAGAATAATAGTTCCCAAAAATTAAAATTTATAATATATCTATGTTTGTGGAGATAATAAATTCCAAATATTACATAAAATTCTACTCTGCAAATTATAATGATATCATTAGATTTTATCTTCCAACAAACCATAATTAGAAAAGAGTTAGATATGTTTTATTGAATGATCATAAATATAGGGTTTTCACCAATAATTCAATAAAATATGTTTTTTGAAGTGAATCACTAAACTTATAGAGTTTAATGGTATGACTAAATGGTAATACATAATATCAGATATCTCATTAAATGATAAACAATAGATAATACGTTTACCATTTACCGGTTCATTATCATAAAACATTTAATTGGTAGCGATTAATTAGGATCATCCATTTTCCCATAGTTTCATTATTTAAATGAATAAATAATTCCTATTAGACATTATATTAGGGAATTATATTTTATAATATAAATATTCCTTATATTTTATGTGTTGATGTTTGGGATGGGAATTAGGTGGTTCATTAAACTCTTCTATATTAACTCCACTCATCATTTCTCATAAAAAATCGTGATAATAATGCCCTTCCCTTTTTCCATTAATTTTTTTTTATTTTTTCCTTTATGAGAATGTATAACATAAAAAATCCAAGATTTTTTAAATGAATATAGTTTGTTTTATTTGTTACAAGATACTTGTTAAATTCATATTCATGAAAAATAATTTTTGGTTTATTTTTAAAAAATAAAAGAGAATAGTAAGTCTAAGTAATTTACACATCATAAAATTTCTTCATTTCTATGATTTGCTTGTATTTATAATTCTCTTAATATATTTTTAGGTGACCAAACCATTACATATATAAATAATATATATTATTAATTATATATTTATTATATGACATTATAATATATGCCAAACCTGTAATAGTATAGTGTCTTTGGAACATGTATAGATAAACATCTAGTTGATAAAATATATGAATCATCTCTAAAAAAATTATTCACAACTTTAACCTAGCTTAGAAATATCAATCATAAAACCATTATTCATATCTAAGATGAATTGGAAATTAATAAAAGTGGGATCTTGGATTCTCGGTAAGGGTAATCAAGGGAGATATCAATCATGAGAGATCTTAAGAAGATTATTTGGGTTTAAGATCATAATAATGTTCATTTTCTCTGTATAAAATAATAGTAAACATAAAATGATAGATCATTAACTCTATAATCATGTCATATATATATACATATGATCAACTATGTTATCAAATAATTAATCATCATTCAATCTGAATAACATAGGAATGTGGCATCCTAAGCATCTGATATCATTATTTTGTGAACATAGAAATTAAAAATCATTTCCACACTTCATTTTTTCATAATATCTATAAGAAATAATACACATTCATCAAAATATAAAAAAATCCATTTAAAATCACGTCTATGGAAAATATTATTTGAATAAATAAAAGATAGCATACTCTTGCAATAATATGTGAAAGCTTTACTCATTATCATCTCAATACTTATAATCATCATCTCATGATATATCAGTATCATATTACCCAATGAATTTTAGAGATATAATATTACAAATCATTACATAATAACAATCCATTTAGGCAAGTTCCATAAGGTCATTAAAATTGTTATCATTTCATCATATCTTAACCCATGGAAAAATATTCTCCATAGTTATTTTTCATCAAAATCAATAACCATGAAAATAATGAATTTGGATGGTATCATTCACTAATGTCCCCAATGAATCCTATGAAACACTTTAGGATTAATCATAGATATTAAATTCCATTAAATGATCACTAGAATATTTCTAATGGAAAATAAGATATTCAATTATTTGAAATAGTGAAAATTTTAGAACACTAGGAAAATAATTTTCATTGGAAAGAACAGTGGAATTTTATAAATAAATATTCAAATATAATCATATTCATGAAATAAGTAATTTTTTTGTATTATATGTTAAAATCATGATTCATTCACCAAATATATAAAAACACCTTATTTATAAAATTAAAAAAAATTAATATTTTTTTTTTCATGAATATACAATTTGGGTAAATATGAATTTAATAATTCAATTGATTATAGATACTACATTTCTGGAAAAAAAATTAAAGAGAATAGAGACATGTAAAACAAATATTCTTGACCATAGTGGAAATAATGATTGATTTCCTACAAATATTTTACGGATCATTTTAAGAACCTAACAGAGTAAAATGGTTTGATTATGTGAAAATATAGAGAACAGATTAATAAAAATAAAAATGGTTAGGTATAATGGATAATATCCATATAAGTTCCATCAACTAATATTTACCATAAACAATCCGAAAAAAAATATCATTACAAAATAAATACCATATCGATGTGGAAAAGTTTCAATCATAATCCTCATGAAGGTAATAATATTGAATTAAAATTTTAATACCATGGATATAATGATATTCAATTCATATTATATAAATTGTGAATTATATATACAAAATTATATAAAAAGGTATATAATTTGGAATATGTTTTATATAAAAAAACTGAGATGAAAACCCCTTACATCCAATCTCATCATGCATTATACGGATTTAAAACTCATTTATAATAAATATAGATTTATAGTAAATCTATTTAAGAAATATATACATAAAAAACATATTACTTATTATTCCAATAATTCTTCCAAAATTATTTTTAGTAAATAAACGTTCATAAAATGGATATTCGGGTGAAACTACTATATTTTACATTCATGTTTCTTCTTGATGGGTCACATACTAGTACTCTAGTCATGGATTCATCATATAAAAATTCATAATCATTAAATAGATATCATATATATTCATGATATGAAATATTATAACTATTATTATAGACTAGTTAATAAAAATGAAATACATCACTTTGGGGAGATGGTAATCCATATGTACACATGAGTGATCCATCAATTTTTTGGATAAATGGAGCAATATAATATTCAGTAATAATTTAAATTTATAGAAAAATTATTATATCATAACTATATTATATGTTTATTATATATATCATTATTACCATCTCATTATTGAGAAAATTAAAAATGAATCTTTTCATTTCGTAGAGGTCATTGTCCACACGTATGAATGGTGATGTTATAAGTTAACAGAGAATGTGAAGTTAATATGGTAGATAAATCATATAACTATAGAAAAAATTATTTTATAAATATAATATGTATGAAATAAATACAATATAAAAACAATCCCTGAAATTTGGTGAAATTTGTTATCATATCATTTTGTGGAGATGGTAATCCATACATATGCATTAATGCTACATTAATCTTCTATATGACAGATGTATGTGAAGAATTATTTTTATATAATAATAATTACATATAATTATATCGGTTTTACTAGATTCAAAATATTGTGATGGATATATTAGTATTAGTGGTTGTAGAGGTGAAATAAAATATAAATTACTCTATTAATAGTTATTTATCTTTATTATGAAACACCGTTTTTATTAAACATTTTCCCTTAAAAGGATATTATTATGATCAAAACTTCCATATATGTTATGGGGAGTGTTTATGACATTATTTGGGGTTCTCATGTATTATTTAGGATTCTTTTAAGACATTTGTAGATGAGGTTATGTAGTGTTGATTAATAATTAATGAATGGATACATTTGAAATTACAATGATTTTAATATAATAAATAAATTTATTGTGATAGTGGAAATGAATGGGGAAAAAATATAATCTATGAAAGTTTTTTATTTAAATACATTTAATCATTTAAATTTGTAATTATGTTTGTAGCATTTTATGACATATTTTTGGTTTAGCCATTTCATTAGAAAATTTTATCATTAACTATTGAAGCATATTTCCCAGTATTACAGGGTTATAAATTTACATTTATAGTAAAAATTATCTCAATAAATATTAATGGATGAAAATGTAGACCATACCCCATCCCCATGACCTCTTTTAAGGTTTTTCTTAGTTATAATTCATTTAATGTAATACTAATTAACATAAAAACCATTATAGTTATTATATGATCTAATCAATTTTTTTATTAATTTGATGACATCATGAATAAATGAAATTATAATATAATATATTTGATAAATAATTATATATTAATATAAACAATAAATGTTTTTGGAAAAAATAATTTACGCTAAAATATTACATTTTTTATTTTTTATTCATATTGATTGATTATATTCATACATCTACAAGAACTATGTTGACATTGTGTATTAATTTTAGATAATTATAATATCAATAAAATTTTAAACAAAATTACCATTATAAAAAATCAATTATTTATTCAAATAATAATATTTTAAGTTATTTAATAATATTATCTATTCTCTATTTTACATATAATATAATATAAAACCAAGAGACTAAAATTTTGTACTTATCATTTAATTAAAATAATATAAATCCCATAAAAATGAATGTTTAATGAAATTTATAAAAATTTTAAGATAATATGTACAATGTATAAAGGTCAACATAACATTAAATTGATAAGTATGTTTTGGGATTTCTAATTTTCTTATCCCTCATTTTCACTCCATTTTACATTTTTTACCCTTACCGAGGTGAAAAATATTTACAATGTTTACTATTATTAATGACCAAAATTAAAAGGTAAATATTTATGTAACCTATTTATAACGATTAGAAGTATGGAATACATTTTTCATACTTAAATTTCAATATATTTATAACTCAATTTTAAAACTAGTGTGAAAAACGTATTGAAAATCCCTTTTTACGAATATGTATTTTCATTACAGTAAAAGAACTTAAAACAAACTCAACTTAATGGTAAATAAAATATTTTGAATTTTATTTTTTATAATAAATATAGAGTTATTTTAAATTGATATAAATTTTAATTCATAATGGAACTTTTTAATTATTTTTTGTAATTAAATTATATTATAATTCTACAAAAATATTTATTTTTTACAATTCTATTAAAAGTATATCTTTTCAAAAAAATCAAAAAAATAACTTTAAGATAATATTGAAATTATTATATAAAAATAGTATTCCCTATATCAAACTGAGTTTATAATCTGTGATTGAATATAATTATAATTTTTTCTGAAAAAATGATTTAAAATGATTTTGAAGTAAACATATTTTTGTAGCGTAAAATGTATTTATCGAAAATTGATAACATATCTATCATTATTAATTCGAAAAATAGGAATTACATTAAATATTTATAAATATAATTCATAATATTATTATTCATATTTATAACGTGAATATAATGTCTTGGTAAAAATGGTCAGATTTAAATAATAATACATTAGAGTATAGCAAAAAATTCTTGAGGAATTATGTTACATGTTTTGAAAACTATTGAGAACATATAATTCATTTTAACAAGAATATATTATAATATATATTGGAGTACCATTATAACTCCTTGAAAAAAATTTCACCCACAAATTTTTTTTATCATAAACTAGAATTAGAGTATCATGACATAGTACTAAATTATGATGTAGATTCTATCATGATAACTAATTTATATATCACTAAAATGGAACACTACATTTACAAATTACTTTTTTTTTTAAAAAAAGTATGTTTTATTATATGTCCCATTATTTTTAAAGAAATTTATTTTATAGTTTTTTGATATATTCCACATAATAATTAATAAATTTATCTTCTACTTACTTCAGTTGAGGAAATATTTATCAATCATAGTACAATATATAAGTAAATATAATTACATAATTTATTTTTCCACCAAAATAATAATTTCATCCAATGATCATGGATCTATAATTTTTCCATCCCTAATTAATCTCTAATTATATATGATGAATAACCATGATGTATTTTTTATCCATTAAAAAAGAACTAAAATTTAATTTTAATATACTATGATCATCACAAATTAATTAAATGACATTACATATTACAATAATTATTTTAAAATTTTAATTTGATTTTTTATGTTATCTAATATGAATAAATATTTATAAATTGATATCCAAAATCCCAATAATAACATTACAATTTATACCAACTCTATAACTCTTCAAATATGTTAGAAAAAAATTAAAAAATGATTAGAATGATTTAATCACATATTCTTCTCTTATAAATGTAACTATTGTTTAAAAATAATATCAAGGCCTCTCAATGAGTGATCTTATTTCCCAGGTCAAGTATATATTTTTTATGATTTTCCCTTATTTATTGTTTATATATGTACCATGGGGATGATTAAGAGTTTAAATATCTTCATGAAAACATTTTTTTGGTATTGATGTATTGTTGAGCATAAAATAGTCATGATTATATGGGAACAAAATTAAACCTCTTTATTATGGTAATATTTTTACAAAGAGAAATAAGATATTTATTGAGGCTTTATTGTCTTATGTGACTTGTAATATAATCAATAGTATCTCTAAGTCATTTTAATTTATCATACATAGGTTTCCAGAGAGACTAATGTAGGGTAATACTGCTTATATAAAATCATATATTTATTCTCTTATCAAGAATGATTATTCTAACATTATGATCACCTCTATATGGATTTATAATAGGTATTATGATCTCACGTTTGAGAAATAAAAATCGAAATAAACCTGTTACTTTAATAAATTTTTTCCTCTATGTTCTACTTTTAACTTTCATCATTCAATAAATTATATCTTTAATGATCCCCCTCAAAAGATATATAATTAGATTAGATATGTTATTAAGAGTTAGAAATTCTCTCTTTAGGTGGATGTTCTCAACATGGAACTGGAAAAAATATTATTCCCATAGTCTAATCATATTAAATATCCACTTTAATGGGTTCCAATCATTATTTTTACTTGATTAAATGATTTAAAAATTCTGGTATCTTTCCCAAGAGACACACTTTAATCTATATATTTACAAATAATCGTACGCAGACGAAATTTTGTATATAATGTTTTTGTGTTTCACTCTATTCTAGGTGTCACATGTGTATCCTACTTCAAGAAGAGTCAAATCACTTGTTTAATAGGTTTTACATATATGCAGCTATTTAGAGGGTTGTCTTCGACCTATTTTAACTACGTATTTCAATTATTGACTCAGTCAGTTTGATACTTCAATGAGTTACTGGTCTTCTTTCATGGTAACTTGTTAACTATTTTGTGTGGTATTGGATGAAATGACATATATCAACCATTATTTCTATAATATGGCGATCCATTGTAATACAGTATTCCATATCAAATGGGTAGTTTTGGGTATCATTATTTCTATCATAGAATCAAATATTATTAAAAATCACTTCGGTGATAATAGCATACATGAATTTTATATTATTATAAGACTTGGTATTTTAGAGAATTTCAACTACATACTATTACATTTGATGATCTCTAGAATAAAACATTTCAGTCAAGGATTAAAATATGTTTTTATGTTTTATTGAATGTAAGTATCAGAACTTTTGTATGTGGTTAACTTAATTATGATCATAATGGAACATTTCTATGTTGTTTTTTAGATCATGTGTATTTGAAATGTCACCCGAAACTAATACTAATAGAGTGATCAATGCCGTAAAAATTTCAAAATCTAATGGATGGAATAATTAATGGGTTTAAATTTATTCCAATTCTATAGTTCTGGACATAAGGGGTGTCTTGGTGCATCTCTCAAGGAGGCTCATGGCTTGATAGATGGAATATATGAGTTCTCTCTCTTTAATCAACTACATGATCACAAATTCTTACCAAGCGGTGAATCATGTGGTGGATGGCCACTCCTGCATGGGTATTGGCAAGAATATTACATGGATGGATGTTCATTCATCAGATTTCATATCTTTATATGATATATGTTGTCAAAAATCACATTTGTCTAACTCATGTTGTTATTTATATTTTGGATAAGTAAGCCTATTCCACGTTTTTTATGGAACCATTTAAGTAAATATATATATATATATATCACTTATAAGGTCATAAAAAATTTTATATACCCTAAAATTATTCTCCCAAAATATGAAAATAGTTTCCATAAATATAATGAATCACCATAAAGACACAATAAAAACATATTTACATAAACAATTTAACTTCACAAAGATATCCTAAATTACTTATAACTAAAAATCATTTATTATCACCAATAAATAATTATTATCTCAAAAGTATTCACATATTTTGGGGTTTCTAACCCTCAATCATGCATTTTAAAAAAGATTTCATCCTATATCAAAATAATTTTTTATTATCTATATCAATCAACTTATACATAAAAATACTTATTGAAAATGGAATGTTAAAAATTCCTTAGACGTTTCTAGATTATTATTGCAAGAATATAATTGATAATACTCTTCTAAAAAATAATTATTGAATGATAAAATATAGAAACATTAATCATTCCACTTTAAATATGGGCATATTTTAGGCTTCCCTTGGACATGTTGTCAACCCGTGGATTATGGAATTAACTTAGATATTTTACAATATCTCCACATATAATACATTGACCTATAAATGTTATCTTATGATGAACATCATTTTCATACATTAAAAATATCCATTCTTTCTCAGAATTATATTTTTCTAATCCCCACATTTCAACACTTAAAACATCTTTTCATTACATTGATATATTTCCATCGGAGATTCTTGACAGATGATTGAAATTTTGGTATTAGAATCATCTTCTCCCATGAACTCTAATAAAACACTATTTTTATAGTACTTGGAAAATTTATAGAGTCAGCTATGATGATATTTTTAATAATATATCCATATATTATTATAAGAATAATCATCAGATTTCACTTTCTAGATACCATTTCATTTGTCTTCTTCTATGGGAAATCATTTCATTATCTTCCAAAGAAAGTATTAAAATGGTTACATTGGGATATTTACATTGAATTAAACAAAAATCATGGTATGAGCAACAATAATCAATGTTAGAAACCATATAGTGATGAAAAATCATTTATATGAAATTTAAATACAAATGAATTCCTTTTTATCTATAAAACACTTGGCTTAATCTAGATCATTAATGGACATCATATTTACAAATCCATCATAATGGTTTATAAAAAATTTGATGTTTAACCAAATTATATCTGATATGAGTTTCTTTAATTATTTGAAGACTTACTCCCTCACATCATGCACGTGTGACGATCAATTTAATAACCAATAAAATTTTAGAGTTTCTCCCCCTATGGGAGTCTATTCTACTTCCATTTAAATTAGACAATATCCATATAGGAAATACTTTCTATGAAAACAACAATCTTTTTCTTAATATAAATTAGTATGTTATCCTAAATAGGGACTCATCCTAATAGTATGCATCGAAATTTCTTCATCCTAATTTAAATAAATAACTAAACTTTTCTCTCAGTTAAATGGAGGCATATCAATTTTTATAAACATAAATATTACATCTTATTGAATTAATATTCATTATATATCATTATAATCATTTCCAAAATAGTAAATGTTTAGTTTTATTTGAAATAATGATATATTAAAAAACTAGTACATAAGTAATCTCCCACTAATTTCATTACAACTCGCACCATAATTATACATATCATACTCAAAAAATTTATTTATATCCTTTGGGAATAGAAATCTATAGAGAGTATGAGTTTAAATGCTCAGTATTGGTAAACATGGGAGATATAAATAATATGATATAATAATATCATCATAAGAACATGATATCATTAATGAAGTATCAATAATGAAAATGAAAGAATTGTGTCAAAAAAATCAAAAGATTTTAATCATTATAATAAATTCATAAATAAGGTAATGATAAAAAATGTTTTCAAAGTGTTAATAATTATTCAATAGTTATAATATAATAATGTATAATCCTAAAAATAGGAAACCATTATCCTTTTAATATAGTTATTCTCAATCATATACACTCATAATATTCTTATAATATCTATAATAAATCATACTCATGTATAAAAATGTGAACACTATTTTTTTCAATAATTTATAGGAATTATCAAAAAATGATATCTAGATGAAATCTTAATTAGGAATCAATATGTTAACAAATATATTCAATCTAGTGTCTAAACTTATCATCATTGTATCATGAGATATCAATATCACATTACCCAATACATTTGATTCCTATAACAAGCATAACATCCATTAATCCATCCTATATATTATATAAGGTCATGAAAATTGTTTTAATTTATTAATAGATTAACTCATAGAGAATGAAACATGTCTCTTGAATTTTCCATCATCATCATACTTATCTACCCAGTGAACAAATAAGTATGGTATCCTTTGATCATTTCCAAATTAATTCATAACTAACGTCATTGGATTTTATCATAGATGATAAATTGCATGAAAATATTTCTAGAATATTTCATTAGGAAAGTATAATTAAGGTATTGAATTATATTATATAAATTATAAAATATTAAATAATATTAAGGGAATAAATTTCATCCAAAATTAAAATGTTTTATTTTATATTAATCTTTTATGTAAGGATTTTCATGAAATATTGTATAATCATCTATTCAATATATGTAAAAAAGAATATTTTGATCATGTTATTGATAAAAATACACAATTCATATAATAATAAGAATATTATGTATAAAATTATCAAAAGAAATTAAATAATATGTAAATTTGAATTTTATAAATGATAGGATAATATTAATGACAATCATGAAACAAATTAATTATATTATGGTCATGGATGAAAATGAATATAGAAAAATACAAAATAATTCCTAATTTCTTTAATAATATGTTCGCAATAATTTACGTACCAAAGAGGGAAAATTGTGAATACTATATAAAAATTTAATTATTAAATATTATTTAATAAAATAGATAGTTCTTAAATATAAATATGCATGTAATTTCCTTCAAAATATATTATTTAGAATGAATGAATAAATAAAAATAGATTGTATAATAAGTATATTATTGTTGTTGTCACATTTGAATGATAAACACAATAAATAAAATAACATAAAAGATAAAATTCCATTAATATAAATGTTTTTATGATATATCATATCAAATGGGTATTATATACAGAATACAAAATAATTTTTTTTAATATGACATATGTCCTTAGTAAACAATAGTTAGACAACAAACCATAACCTCAATTATTATTCCACAATATATGCATTAAAAAATAAATTCTAATAAAAGTATATATATTAAAAATCTATTCCAAAATAATTATAATATAAATTATATATATTTTTTTATTTTTTTTAATTTTTATTTTATTAACTTATATTTCTTAAAATGGTATTTCGGTTGAAAACATGTCTTTTTTACATTCATGTTTCATTTTCAAATAATCGATACATCTTCCATGAACATGATTTTATCATTTACAAGATATTTATCAGAAAATAATTAACAAATTTATTAATTAAATACACTTTTATATACATTTATATAAATAAGATATGAAAAATAAATTACATAACTTCTTAGATACCGAAATATGTAGGTACACACGAGTGATGTTTCTATATTTTAGTGGTTGTGAGGAAATAAATTTAAATGATAATTTACATATCCAGATTAATTATTATGTCATAAATATATTATATACTCATTTAATTTATTCTTATTACAGTCCATTTAATGTGAAAATGAAAAATAAATAACATCTCTTCATGGAGGTGGTAGTCCACACTTATGCACATGATAGTTTTGTTTCAAATTAGATGGGAATGTAAGATATAAGAATTTTTAATATATTTAAATAATAATAATTATGTCATAAATATAAAATATAAACATTTAGTATACTATAATAACCAACTAAGTATGATGGTTATGGAAAATGATCCATATCACTATGTGGAGGAGGTCATTGTTATTAATGTATTAATAATAATTTTCTTTCCAATTAGATAGAATGTTGGAGGAAAATAATTTTCAAATAATCATAATTAAATAATATTGAGTATATGGTATTATATTCATCATTTAATTATAGACCCAATAGGATTAGAGATTGAGTAAGAAAAAATAAAATTGAAATTTCTCGTTTAACTGTTATACATCTTCATTGAGAATCTTTCTTTCACTTACACCTTATTATTTTAAAGGATGGTATTGTGATTAATCAATAATATATATGATGTATATAAGGATTCTATGAAATTATTTAGGTAGATATTATCTATTATATGTGTATTTTTAGGTGGATACCTTTTATAGTGATGGAATGAAAACTATAGAAATTACTTAAATATTTTAAAAAAATAAATATTTTCTCATGTTAATATAATAAAATGTGGAAAAAATTCATAAATTAAATAAATTAATATTTAAATAACATAAAAATAAAATTTGGATATGTTTATGTATCATTTTAAACCTTGTTTTTTGGTTTTAGCCAATTTTTAAACAATTCTCACATTAACCATGGTAACAAAATATTCATTCTTAAAGAGTTTTAAATTTATGTATGAGTAATTCATTGAAAAAAAATTGAGTGATGATATCTCAGTCTATATCACATCCACCTATTCCTATTTAAATATTTTCATCATTTTTATAGCACTAAATAAATTATTATTTAATATCAAATAGAGTTAATGTTATTATAAGATATATTTTTACATTTTATATTTAAAAATATAAAGGAAAATAAAATTTATATGATTATTGAATATTTAAAAATCTATTATTAATTATAATGAACCTCATAATTCATTTTAAAGAACAATTATAAAAAATTATTTTATTTTATTAATTTAAATTAGTTTACATTGATTTTTCTACTCCTTATACAAGCATAATTTCTGCATTATATAATAGTTTAATTTAATTAATCTATAATATAAATAAAAAATTACCAATAAAAAAAATTAAAATTTTTTGTTTAGATATTATTTTATATTCATTCACATCAATTTAATATCAATATGGGATCATAAAATTGTAATCAAAATAATAAGAGTGACATTTAATATATATCCATTATTTAAAATAATACAATGTTCATAACCAAATGAATGTGTAAATTATTTAAAAATCATTCAATAAAGTATGTATAATGTAGAGAGGAATATATAAAATTATATTAAGTTAAGTGGTTTGATTATATATAATAATTATCTCATTGTTATATCCATGTTCCACATGTTTTATACTTATTGAGGTGATAAACATTTACCAAGGTTAATGTTAATATTGAACAAAAATAAAACGACATATTTATTAAATATAAACTACATAATTCTAAATATGAAATATTATTTTCATTATACAATTTCTATATGTTAAAGTAATGAATTTTAATAAAAATCTATACACTGCTATAAAAAATAATTTTTCAAAAAATAGATTTACGGAAAAATTAATATAGTACAAAATCAAGTATAATATTGATTCCTACGAAAATAATTATATTGTGTTTCATTATAGGTTAGTTATTTTTCATTATAATTAAATTTTAACAAAATGTGACATTTAAATTACATCATTTAATGAAAATAAATGAAAAAGTAATGACAGAAATTAATTTTCACTATTTAGTTAAAAAAATTTCATAAAAGTACCATAAATTTACCATTTGATAGTTTTAAGTTAAAAAGAGATATTTAATTACTTAAGGGAAAATTATAATATTTCTAGTAATTTATTATAATTTGTGTGCCTTTAATATAATAATTTTTTTTGAAGAAAACATATTTATGAATTATAAAATGAATTTATTGAAATATTTAAACATATGTTTTATGAATTAATCAATACATTATAATTATATAATACCATATACATATTTGTTGTAATTTGGCTATTCATATTTATATGGATAATTTAAGGACTAGTATATGATGTTTATATTTAAATAGTGATATTTTTATTTTATATCAATGTTTATTGAGAGCTCTATGTTGTATGTCAAGAAAAAAACTAAGCGGTTAAAATTTATTTAAAAGGAATTAATGAAAAAATCTCATGATGTTCTAGATTTTTTTATTCCCTAAATTAACTGATAGAATTTTTATTTTTATCTCATCAATCAAACTGGAGGTATACGACTTGAGTATCCAGAATTTTTATTAACATGAACACATAGATTTTCCTCCCTTTAGCTTCATTATATATATTTTATAATATTTTAATGTGAGGATAATGGGGAAAATATTTCCTAAAGAATGTTTTCTTAAAATCTAAAAATTCCAAGGAGTAAATTTGTTAATTTTTTCTTTGCCTTTTTGTCATGGTCCATTATTTGTGTTCTTAAAATTCCATCTAATAATCATCTAAGATTATTTTTTCAAATAAAAATAATTAGAGAATAGAAAATATCATTTCTATATTTATTATATTTTTTCAAAGAACTAGTGCATGAGAAGTTCTCCATAATATTTATTCCACTGAAACATAAATGAATCTATAGAAAATTTAGCCTTCTTAGAAAATGTCGAGGGATTAAATTGTTCAAAGTGGATATAACACTTTTATAATTGTTTTCATTAAATCTCCCATCTTGTTATGTTTCACATTTATAAAATCATTATATTTTCCATCTTAATTATTTTAGAAATTATTCCTATACTTTCTATAAATTTAAAAAATAAAATTATCAACAAGTGTAATAAAAAATAATATCATAGGGAAACTAATTATTAAATTTACATTAATATTAAAATTCAATCTTATGAAGAAACACTAATCGAAACCTAAATACCTATGATAATATTTTATGGAATTATGGTATTTCATGGAAACAATTTGAAATAAAAATCATAAAATTAGTATATTAAAAATGGTTAGGAGCATGTTGGTTTTGTTGTTAATCCACATGTTGGTTATAATTATGTGTTAATAAGTATGTCTGAATTCAATTGGAATTAGTTTGAAAATTCCTCAATTATGATCAATGTTTCCATGTAATTTTTATTCATGATAAAAATTTCAATATTATGTTTACATTTTTCGTGATGTAGAATATTTTTTAGAAGTCAATATTCTTTGTGTATGTGGGAATTCAGACAGAATTTCTTCAATTTGTTGTAAATTATTTCAATAAAAATAAGATTATATGAATATTTCTCATTAACAAATTAAGTGATATTAATTTCATAAATTAATGAGGATATAGTTTTTTTAAATTATTACAAGGATTATTCATTATAAAACAACTACAAGGTATACATTCAATAAAATAATATCATTTTAGATTCTACCAAAAATATTTCCACATAATATATTTCATAAAATTAGTATATGGATATATAGTAATTTGTAATAGGAATGTTATATTTTTTTTTAAAATCCTGAAAGTTAAATTATATTCTGAGAAATGAATTATTTTTAAATAAAAAATGTTATGTAAATGGAGGGATATTATTAATGAAATTTAGAAGAGTTGAAATTTTTTATCAATAATGATATGGGTCTATTATATGGATGGTTGACGGATACATGAGAGTACCAATAGATAGTCTAGTCATAATAAAAGGGGTAGTAAATCATGTGTGCCTAATTTTTATTATGAAACCCCACATGATCTTTTATACCATTTTTAGTCTTCTGATCTACTATCTCAATTAGAATGTGTGGATTATATTTAGTTATTTTCCACACTCTCTCGTATGTAATGTAGATATTGATGTGACAAACTAAAACATATATTATTACTTTCTTAGCTCTAATGAGGGAATCAAACCCATTGTTTTGATTAGAATCACTTGAGACATATATTTACACTTGAATCTATCAGAAATTACATTAGTGGGAAAAAAATGAATCATCCATTAATAATAAATTTGGGGGAAGGAATCACCATTGACCCAAGAATTTTAATATTTTATTTCAATAGTTTACAAATTTTCAGCCAATAATATATGTTATATAATATTCACTCATGGATTTATTATAAACATTACAGATAATCCATTTTTTCTATAACAAACCATTGTTTTGAATTATATTTTTGGATATATTAAATTTTTTTCTTATCTTATGTTATACACAATAATGATTTATGCTTATATTATAAGAAACATTCATTTTAGCATGTGTTACACATGACACAGAGTTGTAACAAACCTAGGATATTTTATTAATATTATTCAAACATGACCATTATAACCTAAAAAATATACATAGTGATATTAGTAATCATAAATAATTTATAAATATAATTTAATGTGCTTTTGCATAATGATAAAATATTTTTAAAATTTCCTTGATTTTTCTATAAATAAATTATATGTTTGGAGAATAAAATTTTCTCAAAAGTTTTTTTATTTTATTTTGTGAACAGTAATAAAAATTATTTTTGATAATTTTAGAAAATTAATATATTAAAATTAAATAATCATTCAATATAATCATGTCAAACTTAGCATAGGGTGAATTTTTTATGTTTTTTAAAATTATTAGTATTATAGCGAATAATGAACAATGCTGAATTTTTGTTGAATCCAGACTTTTCATATAAATTTTTATAAAGATAAATTATATGTAAAATAATTTTTCCAGAAGAAATATATTAAATTATATATTTTCTAAACCAATTTATAAAATTTTAATCAATTAAATAATAATATAACAAAAAACATTGAATTTGTTTTTAACATTTTCTTTGTAAAAACTCACTTTTCCATTATATCCACTAGATTCATTTTTGGTTATACATTTTCTACATCGATTAATTTAATTTAGGAAAATATAATCCATATATGGAATCAATGTGATTTATATTTTCAAATAGGTTTAGCTTATTTTTTAAAATAATTAATTGAGAAAATGGGTTATTTTATTTACATTGGTTAAGGACAAATGGGTTTACTTGTGGTTAAAATAAATATATACGTGTTAAAATAACAAAATCACTTGTTTTAATACTATTATATAGACATATTTCCAACATTTTATGTTTAATGTTTGATAATACTTTGTATTGGAGCCTTGTGGAAAGAGAAAAATGTGGGTATAACGTTTTCTTCTCAAAATATTACAAGTACGCCGCTCACCTCACAAATAAAGTTCACCCCTATCATATATTCATCATTCTATAAAACCATTTAGTTTTGGAAAATATCTTCCCAAATTACCTCCCAACTCCAGTCCTCTAGTCCTAGAATCCTTAGTTTCTTTAGAAAACCAAACTAGGATGGATTTTTTCGAATCCCAAAATAGGTTAGCTGAAGAAGAGAAAAATTTCTTCATCTAGTGTTTTTAATTTATTTCATCATACACATATGTCAATTCACATTAAAAAATTATTATATAAGAATATAAATATCATATATACAAAAAATATGTTGTAATGTTAAGGTATATCGTAAAACAGTCTCTGATTACAAAAAACGGGTTATTAAATGGAATTTTTTTGTAGGGATGACTACCACCTCGTAAACCAATGTCATTCATTTCTTAATTACGAACTCTCTCTGATAGTTATAAAAATTGATAATATGTTCATCATTTTTCCATAGTAGTGTGTACTACTATCTCGTGAAGTGATGTTGTTCGTTTATAGTTTACATAGATGGTAATAAGAATTGGTTTAATAATAATTTTTGATATTTATGTAATCAAAATAAATTTTGAAGAATAATATATTATTTAACTATCATTCATTTTTTCCATTGAGAAAATGAAAATAATGTTCCTATATATGTATGTAGTAACGTCACACATGCGCCTCAGCCTAGTTTGTGATGACTCCTTATGTGCATCCATGTGACCTGAGATCAAATTCAGGTGGAGGATAATTTCCAGGGGGTACTGTAGCAGTAATGTACCATTACTATAGTAGGTACTGTAGCAGGAACTATGCAGTATTGTAGCTGGTACTATAGCAGGAATTGTAGTAGGCACTGATTAGAACTGTAGTAGACGGTAATATTCCCCCATTGGGGCCTTTGGGCCACCTCATGGTCTTTGAGCCACCTTAAGTGTAGTTGTAAACTAAACAACCAATAAGGAACAATCTTTCGAAGGATGATGACCAAGAAGCATTCACCATAGTAGAAGATAAACGAATTGTAAGAATGAGAGAGTATGGAACCTTCCTTCAGGACAAGACTGTGCATGCACTAGAAAATCCTAGCTGAACAGCTATGCGAAGGTGGAGAGCTGATTTCCTGATGATGATGGTGGAGAGAATCAATTCCATGTAATTAGTCTAGGTTGTATGTAATTTTTGAATCCTATAAGCAATGAATTCCTCTAAGGCCTATGGGACATTAAATAATTATGCATACGGGCCTTGTACGGGTACCACCTCACCCCTTGAAAGGTATATTATCAAAAATCAATAAACAATTGTGCCTTTGGGCTATTGGAGCTATGGAATAACGTCTCTTTGATTTATTTATTTCGTTTTGTGTTATGTTACTTTATGGATCACTCTAAATACATATAAGAAAAATATATATGATTTTTATATCATTTTAGGCATTTTGATGATGAATAGTGCCTGATCAAATTAAGTGGACCGAATATGAAAAACAAAGCGGTTATTAGAAGAGATGTGATTTTAACATAGAATTTTTATTAAACATTTAATAAATGGTCATAGATAAATCATAAATTGTATGTTATTTATAATTATTGTTTTTTAATATATTTATAATATACTTATAATTATTTTATAGGAGGTTATAATGTGCATAGATGATTTGGAATATTAGGGTAAGTGATTTTAAACTCACTTTTATTTCTAATGACACAAATGCTATATTCATCATAGGTTTAATTAATGTGTTTATATATTTCCCATGAATTTATTTTAGGATTATTCAACTTAAAATTACTTTTATATACATATCCATTTTTGTATCCATATTTGATGGGGTTTATTATTCATAAGATATCAAATTGGTAATAAATTTTTATATCAATTTTTCTTATTTGTGTCATATTATTTTGTTATAAACATATTTTATTTTAAAAAGTTTATATACATTTCATTTGAAATACAATATGATTAATTTATTTATCTCTATATTATTTTATTTTTTACTTAATGATGTTCTTTAATGGGAATTATGTTTCAATGTTTCTAAAGTTGTAATGGTTTTACCTTACTATCTAATCAATTATCTGGAATGTTTATGATTATGTTTTTAATGATAACTTATTTTGATCATCTCATAGGAAACACATTATTATTCATCTCATTTTGTTATTTCAGGTGTATGCATGTTTACCCTTCATTTTCCTCTATTAATGTACACAATAGTTAAAGATGTTTTTAAGAAAAAGTATCTTTTATATTGAAAAACATCTTTCTTCCAAAACCATATATTCTAATAACAATTTAAAAAATTATTTTTTTATATACCAATTTAATTATTAAATATATTTTTAAACATTAGTTATTCTTCACAAAAAAATATTTCCAGGAATCATCATATATTTTTCCAAAATATTTATGTTTTAATTATACAGAATATGTGTAAGGGATCCCTATTTTTAAATATATGGAATAAATATAATTCCCCATCATCACTTAAATTATATTATTTGATATTTATTTGATATTTATTTAGTTTTATTTTAAATGAAACTGACTTCCAACATTTTTTATATTTTAAAATGTTTTTTTCAGAGAGAAAATGTTATTTTTCCTCAATGAAATATTCCATATTATCCGTTCAAATCACTAACCATATAAGATTATAACCATTATGGTTACTCATTAATTACTTGGTTGTTATCAAATTATATTATTCTTATCATTTATCTAAATGGTGTATATTTATGATGAAAATAAGTTTATGAAACTCATTTCTCTTCCACATGTTATTCCATGATGAAATTATTTTGAATCCTATTTCTTTTCATGGGTCTTGTTTTGATGAAATGATGGAATGGTTATTAAAACTTTATCTTTTCCACATGTTTTTATATGATGAAATTCTTTTAAACCCATTTTAATTCCATTAGTCTGATGGGATGAATTTTTACGGTCATGTGCCACATATATGAATTATGTTCATTATGTGATTGGTGGGACCTATATATGCATCCTATGAATTTTTTATTGATTAATATTATATGAGCTCAAAGGTTTCACAAAAGTTTATACCAATGTATAATAATTTTACATAGTAGGTTATCCCAAGACCGAAACCTATTCATAATTTTTTATCCCAATCCAAATAAGTTCTGAATTTCTTAGTGGGTAGCCCTAAGATAATATTTTATATTGTTTTGTAAACCCTAAATATCTATTTCTTATCCCAATATTATTCTATCATTGAACATTTGCATTTATTCCCTTATTATTCATGTATTATTTACATTCAATATTAATATCATGACTCAAAACAATGATCTGTAATTTGTAGGGCATGATTTCAAAATTCTATTCTTATCTCTGCATACCCATATGTTAATGTAATTATTTTTCATCTCACTTTTTTACCCATACATAGTCTCTGATCTCACAATTTATTATGATTCCTTTCCCCATGTTATGGAAAATGTATTATATATTATATTTAAAACAATTGTACTACTTATGATGTATAGAGTGGTAGATGATGTACTTTATATTTGAACTAGTTGCTTGTATTTTTATATTTCCAAAGGCACTATAACATTACAATACATAGGCTGGTATTTTTTAATGTATTTAATAATCATAAAAATGATGTAATATCTATGTATAACAAAACAAGGACTCCATATATTACAACAAAGGATAAGTTTATTAGACTATTGGAATCTAGGATAAGAAAACTTTAGTGAGATCCCTAAGGAAGGTTCTAAGGATAAATTTAAGGATGAATGAATATATAATTAAATTTCAAATACTTTTGGTAAATGACATAGTGAGTGGTTTTTTAGAAATTACATCCATATATAGATGCTAATAGTTGAAGTGGTTTGGTAGTAGCGGTATAAGTGGGTAAAACACCAAATGAGTGAATTGAGATGGACACATTTGATCCAAAGTGAATAAAAATTGGACTTACTACACACCTAGATTGAATCTCCTAATTTATATTATTTCGAATTCACAAAAAATTTACAAAATATCCTACTGGATTTAAATAGATGATTATATTTAATAACATAGGATAATCCTAAGGTTTCATATTTTAAGGATAATATTTTATGATGTGGAGAAAAATAATAAATTTTTCATGATTACAAGATTCCCCACTATGATTATCATTTCATACACTATAATTTTTTGTTGTTGTCTATATTGGGAATGCAATGGATCCATGTTAAAAATGAATTATGTATAAAATGTGATGTTTTTTATATAATCATCCAAACCTTATGGGATATTGAATAAAAATATCATTTTCAATTTCCAAACAACTTTGTAAATCTCTTAATCATACTGGACTTCCAAGAAAAAAATGGGAACAAATTCTATTATTTCCTTCATGATGAAATTACCATGTAATTTTAGTGGTTCTTCAAATAAACTACTTTATGAAAAATTTATTGGATAAAATAAAGGTATATGTTCTATCATCCAGTGTTTAGTACATGTAAAAATCAATTTTGATGTATAACATTTGGAAGAAGAAAATGAATAATGGTGTAATATTATCTATATTATGAAGAAAAAAGATGAAATTGAATCCACATATTTGGATGATTTCATGAAATTGTTTTCCAAAAATAAATGTACTTATATTAGTCATACAATGATAGAGAGAAAGCTCCTTGAATTCAAAAATATTATGGTGAATATATCCATACCTATGAGGATTATTTTACAAGATGTATAATTTATTCTTCTAGAATTATCATCCAAATTAAATTTAAGTTTGATTTAATCCTTAGTGAAATAAAAGAAATAATATTAAGGGTGTTTTCCCTAAGAGACTATAACAACCATGCTCTTTTATTACTAACATGAAAATGATTTATTACATAAACTCCTCACTTGATACAAAATGGAATATCAAAATGAATTGTGTCTTTAAGGCTTAGGATTAATTTAATGACAACTTAAAACATGAAATTCAACATCTTTATTGAAAACTTCTTTTACATGACCATTACATTCCCTTGTGTTAGCATTTCATGGGATAACCTAAGGACATTCATAAGAAAAAGGTGAGCAATAAAACATAGTAAGGGAATAACATGTGTAATACAATACATATCAGTCAATAGAAATATCAATGGAGTATAATAGAAACATATACATAAAGTCATGATAAATCATGATATTCATATTATGGAAATGTGGCAACATCGCTTAAATGGAATTAGAATGAGCCAAGGCTCATTGAACATGGAGCATGAGTAAACCCTCATTGCACATGAAGCATGAGTAAACCCTCATTTCACATGAATTAACATGATTCAACACTCATTGCACATGACTTATCATGATACTATAATTTACCCAATGCATTGGAGTGCTATTAGGGCGCACCCTTGTTAAACATTTCATTTCATGCATAAGTGTGACACATGTATCATATAACATGGAATCAATCTAAATCATAAGTTATTCCAAGATTATTTAATTTGGAATAAAAATAATTTAAGTACCATTAAATATTTATATTTTCATAAAGGTGAATACCCTTTATAGATACGTGGGTATGGTATTCACTACACAGTGATCTTGGCTTGGAAAACGCGGTGCAACTTCATCATCATAACCACATGAGATAAAGATTAATGAAAATGGTTTATGAGATAGGAAAGTGTGTATCATCTTATTTATATGAAATGGTCAGTAATGGGGTTATATAGATACATGTACCAACAAAATTAATGGAATTTAGATGCATAATACAAAAGAATTACTTTGATGTAAAAGTGGAGAGAGAAATCCCTCATGGAATTTCGGCATGGTAAAGGGTGTACATGGGAGGCATTAATGAGAGTTAAAGGGGTCTCTCATCACTCAATAATAAAGAGGAAATTATGGTGTAGGTGTGAAATCTTACCCTAATATTTGTAATTGAAAACCAAAGGGCATAACAACTTAAATAAATTGGCAAAAAATGAGAAAGGAAGAAATCCCTTACTTGGATGTGTGATCTCAAAGGCTGGGTAGAGTCTCGAGAGAGGCTTCTAGGGAGTTTAGGGAACCCTGAAAGGATTATAGAGAGTAGTGGATAGAGGTAGTATGAACTCAAAAGGCTTTTAGGGAAGAGGAATTGAGATCTTGGGTGGGTTTATATAGGAAAGGAGAGAGAATTATTTATTATTTAGGTTTGAGACACCTCACATTAAACTAATCAAAACCACAAACCATCCCATGGTTTTTGTCTATGGTTTTGGGAAAAGGGGAGTGGAAATAAATATTTTTTGAGAAAAATGGCAGAACTTCTTAAAATAATAGTATTGCTTACGTGGATGTGGGTCACATTCTCAAGGAAAACAATTTAAAAAGACATAATGTTTTATAAGACTTGAAGGGTCCACTAAAGCTTTGTAAAATAAATCAAACTAATCTAAACTAAAATTATTTTAATGTTAAAACATATATTGTTTGAAAATAATTTTTATAGTATTTTATTACATCACTATTGGGACATTATGATGTCATAAAAAAATTATATATTTAAAAAAATTTAATTTTTACCCCAAAATTTGACTGTCTCAGAAAGTTATAAAAATTTCACCATTGGATAATTTCAATGTCCTGATTCCAAAAATAATATTCATTTTATCTAAATAATTTTATAAATATGTGAATTTATTAATTTTAAAATAAAGACTGATAGTTATAGAAAATTCATGGGAAAATAGCTTTCAAACAATAATAAACATTACAATTGCATTCAAAAAATTATATAATAATTTATATTTTATAAAAATTAATTTAGTAATAATAATATTTTATTAAAATATTTTTTAATTTAAAAATCCATTAATTTTTCAAAATAGATTTCTTTTTTGAATATTCACTAAAAACACTATTTTTGCTTTAAAAACTATTTATAAAGTGACAATAATAAAATGAATGAACATTATTTATACAAAAATAATGTACATAGTCATAGTGCTAGGGTGTTGTTACATAACCCCTTTTAACACCTACATAAGACCGAAGGTTAAGGTGTGCGATGGTGACAGACTCTTGGGGTGGCTCAGATAACATCGTACGAGTGGTAATCTATATTAACCACTACTTATCCCATAGTCGGTTACTCTAAAGAATAATGTGTTCAAGATCATCTTGGGGTTAGTAAAGAGTGAAGTCCAATGATGCCACATCCTTTCGAGCTCTGACAAATGGGCTTCGTATGGGTCAAGTATATTGGATGAGGTCATCACATCCTTTGTCTGAATAAAATGGATTTGCTAAATCCCTATATTTATAAAAATATTGCGATCACTATTAAACAAATATATTAGCAAATGTCACAATTTATAATGGTATTTTAAAATCTAGAAACATAAAAACAATTATGTTCACATTTTATGTAACCATAATAATACTTTTAATTATATCAAGATGAAATTCCATTAATGAAATATGGGTCATTACAGTCTTCCCCCCTTAAGAATTTTTTCCCTCGAAATTTCTTTTTTCCACTCTAAGTCAAATGTGGGTGACTTTTCTTCATCACCTCCTCTGATTCCCATATCACTTCTTTAAAATTTTGGGTTTTCCACAACACCTTGACAAGGGGCATTGTCTTATTTTGTAGAGATTTTTCTCTATGATCTAATATCTTTACTGGTTTCTCCTCATAAGAGAGATCATCCTCTAATTGTACTAACTCTGAATAGAGTACATGTAAAGGGTCTGGTATGTACTTCTATAAGAGGGATACATGAATGACATCATGTACTTTGGCCATGATAGGTGGAAGTTCTAGTTGATAGGACACATCCCCAACACGATCAAGAATATTGAAGGGGATAATATACCAAGGACTTAACTTCCCTTTATTTCAAAACCTCATGACCATCTTCCTTGGAGACATGTGAAGAAACACAATGTCTCCAACTTTAAACTATAGGTCTCGTCTATAGTTATTTGCATAACTCTTTTATCGACTCTGGGATTCCTTTATATGCTTCTGAATGGTTTTCACCTTCTCCACCATTTTTTCGACCATTTCTAGTCCTAGCATCTTATGCTCACCAACTTCATCCCAACATGTTGGCATTCTTCACTTCTCCCCATACAAGGAATTATAAGGTGCCATTCTAATGCTCAAGTTTAAACCGTTATAATAAGAGAATTCAACTAGAGGAAGATGTTGATCTCAACCTCCTATAAATTCCATTGAACATGATCTTAACATATATTCTAGTGTCCGAATAGTTTGTTCATATTGGACATTAGTTTGAGGATGATAGGTCATAATGAATTTCAGTTCATTATCCAGAGCATTTTGAGGACTCTTCCAAAACATAGAGGTGAATCTTGGATCTCGATCGTATAATATTGACAGGGTTACTCAATGCATCCTTACCACTTCCCTAATATATATCTGTTCCAGTTGATCCAATGATAAATACTCCCAAATTGCAATTAAGTATGAAAACTTTGTATGAAGATCCAAAATAACCTAGATTGCATTGTTTCCTTTGGATGTCTTCATTTTTTCGGTGACAAAGTTAATGGAATTGTTCTCCCGTTTCAATGTTGGTATGGGTAACGGTTGAATCATCCCCTTAGACTTTTGTCTCTTAGCCTTCACTAGACAACACAACAGGAACTTTGATGTAAATTAAATGATCTCCTTCTTCATATTATCCCTAGAATAATACTCTCCGACATCTAGATACATATTTATGTTTCCTGGGTGAATAAGGAAATTTAAACTATGTTTATCATCCATAAGTTCCTTATTTAGCTCTGAACTCAATGGAACACATAGTATTTTCCCAAATCTCACAATTCCTTCTTCATTAAAATTTAATTTTGAGGATTTCCCATTTTCGATAGCTTCCCCTTTCTTCTAAATTCCCACATCATCCTTTTGAGAATCATTTAACTTTTCCAAAAGAGACGGTTAATCAATAATTTGTGAAAGGATGAATGATGTTCTCTTCTCTATGATTCCTAGGTCCATCTTCATCAAATTTAAAAATATTGGATCTTTCTCAATTCACATCAATGATAGAATCACTGGGTCCGTTCTACTTAGAACATCTTCCAACTTTTTCGCTTTCCTTGGGTGGTAATGGATTGAGCAGTCATAGGCATTGATCATTACTAACCATATTCGTTGGCGCATGTTCAACTATTTCTGTGTGAATATATACCTGAGGATTTTTTGGTCTATATATATTTCACACTTCTCCCCAAAGAGATAATGTCACCGAATTTTTAAAATAAACATCACCGCAGCCAAATCCAAATCTTGTGTTTGATAATTATTCTCATTAAATTTCAATTTCCTTGGTGCATAGGCAATGAATTTGTTATTTTTCATCAACACACAACACATTCCATTACTCGAAGCATCACTGAATACAACACAAAGTTCTCCATTTGGGGGTAAAGTGAGAACAAGCACAACAATAAGTGAATTTCCCGACCACAAATCCACTTTGTAAATGTATTGTACCCCATGCAATTGATAAAACAAGTCATCAATTCGTGGGAGAGGATACTTTCACATTATCATGATTATGTTAATCTCATTATAATCATTTCAAAGACGCATTGACCCATCCTTCTTAATGACGAGGACTGGTGTACCCCATGGTGATGCACTTGGGCATATAAAACCTTTATCCAGATTCTTCTGTAGTTGTTTCTTCAGCTCCTCATACTCCCCAACAGTAATTCTATATGGTGTATTGGATATTAGAAATGACCCAGGAATAAGGTAAATTGAGAATTCAACATCTATTCTAGGTATAAGACCATGCAATTCATCGGGAAACACTTCAGTGAATTTATTCACAATATGTATGTCTTCAAGGATGGTTGCCTCCTTAGACACAGTCATCTAAGCCAGACACACATCCTCATAGGGTAATAATATCCACGCTTGAGATGATGGAGATAAAGAAGATTCATCTTCCTCCTTTCACTTGTAAAGAATCGGTAGACGATTCTACACAAGGAGAGTGATTTCCCTATAATGACAATTTTTGTTGGCTCTATATAAGGAATGCCAATCCATGACAATAATTGGATCAAGTTCCACCAGAGGGAGTATGACGCGGTTTGGTGAAAATTCAATCCACAGATTTTGACCGGGGGGGGGGGGGAGTTATATTAATGGGATGTAATGATTGCCCCATTTTCCGTACTCACCAACATCTTCACTTCCAAGATTTGTGGTGTTTCTAGGATTGTTCTACTTAACCTTTAGAATATAAAAGAATGTGTAGAACCTGAATCTAAATGTATGATCACTATTCTTGAATGAATAACTAGTGTACCTGTCACCACTTCGTCGTTGAGGTTCATTTTGGAAGCAGTGATGGAAAAATCTCTCCCTTGATGCCTTGAAGGTTGTTGGTTGCCTCCGAAAACCCTTAGATTAGGGCACTAATATGAATGTTTCCATGGTTCTTTACAGTTGAAGAAATGAACAATGCATTGATGTTCTAATGGAGATTTCATCTCCTCTGTTGTAGACGTGGGTTTTTCTTTTCGGTAGTTAACATCTAGGTGCCCTTTGGTTCCACACCTTAAGCATTTTCTTGTCCCCTTTAGGCAATTTTCAGGGTGCTTCGTTCCACACCTTTCTAAAGTGGGGTACTAGGTCTTCTTAGAACCATTGGATTTATCCATCATACCAATAGAATTGAATTCCATTTTATGATTTTTATCCCCATGGTACCCCTAAGATTATCCAATCTCCATTTCGACCTTGAGGTCACATTAGACAATTTATTCATAGCTGTATAAGTCATAGATTTCCAGCTCTTTCTACAGGCGAGGTTTCATCCCCCCAAAGAAGTGGCCAACCATGAATTCAGGGGTAACGAAAAATTTGGAGGCATATTGTGCAATACATGTGAAGTATTACTCATATGCTTCAATAGATTCGTCTTATTTTTTCTTGAGGGCAAGGAAGTCCCTTTCCATCTTAAGTCAGAGGGTGCACAAAAAATATTTATCGAAAAACATCTTTCCGAAATCCTTCCATTCCAACACCTCAAAATCCTCCTCAGGATTCGTGTTTTTGATTAATGAACATCATTGATTAGCTTCACCTTACATACGATAAGAATCTAGGAAAACCTTTTCTGGTACATAAAATTAAATGATGGACAAGATCTTTTCAATGGACTTGATCCAATGTTTGGTGATTGAGGGATCAGATGATCCATTAAAAGTAGGAGCCCTTTGTCTAATGAAGCTCTTGATAAGGACTTTTTCTTTCTAGGGGGGGGGGGGGGGTTGAACATTCCTTTTGACCCATATTATTATTCAAATATTGAGTTAACTAAGATAAAAGAATGATAAAGTTCGTGATTCTTTCCCCCATTGGATTTGGCATCTCATTAGCACAATCATAACATTTATCTTTACATCAGTTGTTAGCCCGAGTCCTCCTATTACCGGAAATTGAATGGAATTAAAGAAAAGTTAAGGGTAACACATAAAGTGTAATCTAAGGACAAAAATAATGAGTTGTAAATAACTTTTATTTCCATAACTTATGAATCCATAGGCTTCAATCTATGATATTCATGATCTATTTTCTAACATATATTCTTAGGGGCATTTTTTTAATCCCATTAATAATGGTTCATACTAAGCTTGTGAATTTACCAAAGTATATCCCATGAGATTGTAGTAACCCATAGTTTAGAAATCCTCATTTTCATGCACCAGTTCCCGTTCGAGTTTAGATCAAAGTGGTGTTTTCGGTTTTTACCCCTAGGATACATCTGTTCCAAAGCCGCCTCTACCTGCTCGTTTCAAGATAAGGATATATTATCTTGATAAACTACATACTCAATACTCACCAAAACATAGGGATGTTTTTATTTTACTTATTATTTTCTATAAGGCTTCACTATGGTTTTTTAATCCTAATCCCAAAAATAACTAAATCTATCCTCTGATACCAACTATAATAACCCTGCTCTTTTATTACTATAATTAAAAAGAATTATTACATAAAATCATTACATGATACAACATGAATGATAGAGAGGTATAGTGTATTTGGGGATTCGGATCATTACATAACAACTTAAAAAATGAAATACAACATATTTGTTGAAAACATTCTTTATAGGACCACTACACTCCCTCGTACTTAACATTAATGAGATAACCTGAGGACATGCATAAGAAAAGGGTGAGCTATGAAGCCCAGTAAGAGAATAAAAATGGAATAAAATCAGGAATACAATACATGTTAGTCAATTGACTTATCAATGGAGAATAAGATAAACATAAACATAAATGCATGATAGATCATGATAATCATAACATGGAAACGTGGAAACAACACTTAACATGGAATTAGCATGAGCCAAGGCTCATTGCACATGGAGCATGAGTAAACCATCATTGCACATGAAGAATGTGTAAACCCTTATTTATCTTGAATTATAATGAGTCAACACTTATTGCACATGACTTATCATGATAATATTCTTTACCTAATGCATTGGATCACTATCAGGGCACACCCTTCTTAAACATTTCATTTCATGAATAAGTGTGCCACATGGATCATATAACATTGAATCAATCAAAATCATAAGTTATTCCATGATTAAGAAATTTGTAATAAATACATGAATGTAGGATTCAATATTTATATGTCGATAAAGTTGAATACCCTTGATAGATACATGGGTATGGTATTCACTATATAATGATATTGGCTTGAAAAAATACGGTGTAATTTCAGCAGCATAACGACGTGACATAAGGATTCATGAAAATGGATGATGAGAGGGAAAATGGTGTATAATAATATGTACATGAAATATAAATTATGGGGATCATATATATACATGTCCCGACAAATGTAATGTTATTTAGATTCACAATACAAAATAATTACTTGGATGTAAAAGAGGAGAGAGAAACCCGTCACGGAATTTCGACATGGTAACAGGTGTGCATGCATGGAATTAATGAGTGGTAAAGGGGTATCTCATCACTAAAACATTAATATAGATGCATGGGGAAGGTGTTAAAACATACCCCAACATTTTTAATTGAAAACAAAAGGTCATAACAACTTAATGAAAATTCGACAAAAATAAGAAAGGAAGAAATCCCTTAATTGGAAGTGTGATCTCAAAGGCTTGAGAGAGGCTTGAGAGAGGATTATTGGGAGCTTGGGGAACCTTGGGATGATTATAGAGAGAAAATTATACAGTTTGTATGAAATATAAAGTCCTTGAGTGATGTTTAAGTGAGAGCTTGGGTGGGTTCATATAGGAAAGAAGAGGGAATTTTTTATTATTTAGGTCTGGGACACCTCACATTAAAATAATCAAAACCAAAATCCATACCATTGTTTTTGCCCATGGTTTTTGCCAAAGTGGAGAATAAAATAATATTTTATGAGGAAAATTGCATAACTTCTTGAAATAATATCGTTTCTTATGTGTAGTTGAGTCACACATTCAAGGAAAACAATTTAAAAATACAATATGTTTTATAATCCTTGAAGGTCCACTAATGATTTGTAAAATTAATCAAAAAAATATAAAATCACATTATTTTAATATTAAAACGTATATTGGCTGGAAATAATGTTTATATTATTTAATTACATCAGTATTGAGTCATTATGATGTCATAAAACACATTATATATTTAAACTGTATTTAATTTTTACCCAAAAATTCGACTATCTCAGAAAATTATGAAAAATTCACCATTACAAAATTTCAATGTCCTGATAACAAAAATAATATTCATTTTATATAAATAAATTTGTATATATGTGAATATTTACTTTTAATATAAAAACTGACATTTACTAAACATTCATGTATTTTTACCAAAATAGCTTTCAAACCTTAATAAAAATTACAATTACATTCATAAAATTATACCATAATTAATATTTAATAAAAATTAATTAAATAATAATAATATTTTGTTAAAATATTATTTAATTAAAAAATCCATTAATTCATAAAAATAGATTTCTTTGTTGAATATTAACTAAAAATACAATTTGTGCTTTAAAATCTATTTACAAAGTTACAATAATTAAATGAATGAACATTATTTATAAAAAATAATGTAAAAAGTCATAGTTCTAGGGTATTATTACATAATCCCTTATAACACCCGCATAAGACTGACGGGTAAGGTGTGTGATGGTGACAGACTCTTGGGGTGGCTCGGATAACATCACTCAGGTGGTAAACTCAATTAACTTCCACTTCATCCGTAGTCTGTTCCACTTAATCTTAACGTGTTCAAGATCGGATTAGGATTGGTCAATATAAATGCCCAATGACGCCACCTCCTTTTTGAGCTCTGAAAAATGGGCTTCATGCTGGTCAAGTCTACAGGATGAGGCCATCACTTCCTTTCTCTGAGTAAATTGAATTTGCTAAAGCACTATATTTATACTACTAATGTGATCACTGTTCATCAGATATATTAGCAATGATCACAATTCATAATGGTATTTTAAAATCCAGAAACATAAAACCAATGATATTCACATTTTATATAAACATATTAATATATCTAATTAGATAAAGAGGAATTTCCATTAATGAAAGTTTGAGTCATTATAGAGACATCATATGTTATGAATAGATTGAATGATTTTATATCATGGTTGAAATTGTGGTTAGAGTTACGTATTAATCTCATGGTTTTAAAAAGAAGAAAAAATGAAATTAAAATAAAAATATATTAACCCTTGATATTATAATGTAAACATTCATTTATTCTCAAATTAACAGATGTGGCATGGATGAAATTTCATAACTGTGTACTAAATTTCATATGTATGGAAATGATGGAAATAGAGAATATACATTCTGGAGTGATGAGAAGAATTTAGATAACAATGGAAATAGAGAGAAACTATACAGAAATTACCACCCACACCCCTATGTTCCAAATGCAAGGAGTATAGGAAATATGATTACTAGTGAACAAATATGATGGTTAATAAAATCAATGAATTCCCACGGACACATATTTTAAGAGACTATGGGAAATATTATGTGATCATTGTTTCTGATAATGGGTGTAATATCAATGTGGTTAAAGGTACACCTACCAATAACTCTAGAACTTCTAATTTATTATTTGACTCTTGATCTATCAATTTATTCATTTCTAAATAATTTTTTTAATGTTATAAAGATTCAAAACATATAACTAGATTTATAATTATTAGTGAATTCTTATAATGGTTAGATAATAATATCATATGTTTATGATTCATCTCGGGCTTTAATTTTATAGAATGTGCCTCCTTCCATCCTTATTAATCATCATCTGGTAGAATAGGATGTTATCTTAGGAATAGATTAGATTTTCCTACATAATTTTAACATAAAATAATAATTAAAGGAAGCAACATTTTATATTTCAATTGATCATATATATATTTGTGTTGATAAGAATGATCTTCTGATAGAAATTACATCCATTGTTTTTTTAATTCATGTTCAGAATATATATAATATTGTTTGGGAGGAACTCAACATCGACGATTTTCTTATTTTGAAGGATTTTTTATTTAATTTTATAAATATTAGCTATACATTCATGAAAATGTGACTTTTAGTTCATAATATAACACATACATGATGACACACCTATTTCAAAGGCTCCCTATAAAATGGCCCCAATTGAGTTTTTTAATTGAATAATATACATTGGAAATTTTTTCACAAGGTATTCATTCACCCATTTCTTCCTCCTTTGGATGAGACTATTATTTTTGTTAAAAATAATTCTGGATCAATGAGACTATGCATTGATTTTAGGGAGATGAACAAGATAAAATTTAGGAACATGTATCTGTAACCTTGTATAGATTATATTTTTCTATCTAATTGAAAGAGATCATTAAATTTATATAATTATCATTCACTCTCCATCCAATGGCTCGAAGGCATTCAATTTTTTATTGATTTAGATAATCCACCTTTCAAGGGGTGAGGTGGAACCCTTACAAGTCCCATAGGCCTTAGAGGAATTCCTCTCCTATATGCTTTTAAACATTACATACAACCCATAATAACTACTTGGAACAGCTCCTCCCCAGCATCTTCATCATGAAATCATCTCTCCACCTTCGCATGGCTGTTCGGATAGGCATTCCCGTGCATGCACAGGCTTGTCCCGATGGCTGGTGCCATACCCTCTCATTCTTCCAATCTGTTTAGATTCTACTGTAGTGAAATCTCCTTTTCTCATCCTCCCTATAGAGCTTGTTTCTTGTAGGTTTTCTGGTTTGAATATGAACTTAAGGTGGCATGAAGGCCTTGAGGTGGCCCGAAGGCCTTACTGACCTGAAGGCCTGGGTGGCCCGAAGGCCTTAAAGGACTCGGGAACCAAATCGGTGTCCTGAAGACCCAAACGGGGGCATATTCCCGGCTGTTACAGTGCCAAACAGTACCTGCTACATTCCCGCTACAGTACCTGCTACAGTTCCAGGAAATTATTCGTTCACCTAAATTTGATCCTGGGTCGCTTGGATGCACTTACAGAGTCTTTACCAACTGGTCTAAGGCTCATGTGCTAATTAACATTCACTCTAGATATCAGAAATCATGGTCTAAGAATCAAGGAAAATCCAGGACAACACTCTAAAATTTATTGAAACTATTAATATATTTTGATTCCATTCAGTCTTACCAATTTTTATCTATCTTCATGGATTTAATAAATATAGTCATTAATGATTAACGTGATCAGTTTTTATATTATTTATAGATTATATTATAAACTATTAGAAAATTAATCCAGAGAATGATGATCTCTATATAATATTAATAAATTCTCAAATAAAGAAGATGTATATATATAAGTCACAATGTGTGAATTTTTTCAGTAATGGTTTCATCTTTTTGATATATAAAATTATTAGTATGTATATCAGTAGATCCATCAAAGTCTAAAGTAGTTTAATGGTGGATGATACCAAAAAAAGTGAACGAGATCCCTAATATTCATAGTTTAGGTAGATATTATTGATGGTTTCTATTTAATTTTTCATGAATATCCATTCCACTCACCCTCATAACATGGATATGATCCAAGTTCTTCTGTATTGATGAATTTGAAAAAACTATCAAGTAAAATATGAGAATTTTATTTAGTGAACCTATGATTACATTTCCCTAAACTGAAGTTAGTTTTTATTCTATAGTAACTCATCCAAAAATTAATTGGGAAGTGTTCTTATAAACATTTACATGATTATTTCTTAGTCCTCATAAAAGTTTAGTATTCATGAAAAAAAGTACCTATATTTTTATTTAGAATAAGCTGTAGTAATTTTTGCATTTAAAATATGGATACTTACTTTTTATATTAAAAAATGAATAATATATAGTGATCATAAATGATTGATGTGTATATTCACACCCAACTAGTTGAATATGTGCCTAAAAATATAGTTAGAGTTGATTTAATATTATAAAACCTCAATATGATACCACCCCAGGAAATTGAACATGTTATTCGATGCTCTGATTTGAAAAGATTGTGCTATCGTATCCATTATGAAGATCACAACAGTCCAAAATTTATTTGTTTGAAAAGGATTTATTTGGAAATTAAGAAGTAAGGGGGGAATTCAAATCATGATCAATTAAAATTTAACCCATCTATCAATGTGATGATTAAAGAGGCATACATGGATTTTTAAAACTAAAAAATATAGTAGAAAAATGTTCCTAAGATTAATTATGATCATTATGGAATGATACGGTTCAATAACCATTTATGTGATCCATACATACTAGATTTAAGTAATTAGTTCATTGTGTAAGCTCATATTTCTTCATTCTCTATTCATTATGGAACTATAATGATGAATATGGTTTCAAATGATTAATTCTAGTTGGATGGTATGAAGTGATATATCAAAAATTTTATATCTGGGTGGCAGGTTTCTCATCAATTTGAGACTGAGAGAAAAATGTTTAAGTGTATGTGGTATCCATTACCCTTACTAGAATAGAAATCGAAAAACATCACCATGGATTTTCTCATTTGACTAAGTAGAATTGTATATGGGTATATTTTTATATGGGTAGTATTTGATCAACTTAGTATTTCATTACTATTAGAGAAGAATTATCAATATACCAGCTTCATATGATAATCATTAATAAAGTGTTTTTTTATGAAGTACCCCATTCTATTTTTTTTGATCTTGACATGAGATTATGTCAATGATCTGGAAAAGCCTTCATAAATTTATTGATACAGAGTTGAGTTTCAGCGCGGTTTATCTTCTTTAAAAATATGGTCATTCATAGAGAAAAATTAAATCCTTGGATAATATGTTCAGATCAGGTTCATTGGATTTAAAAGGTGTTTGGGATCAACACATTCTTCTATTAGTATCTTCGTAAAATAATAGCTTCCACAAAACATTTATATGGATCCTTTTGAAGACATCTATGGAAGGAAATATAGAGCTCCAATGTGCTATAATAATGTTTGAGAAAGAATTCTATTGGGACTTGATATTTCTAAGGAAATGGATTAGAAGGTTAGATCCATTATGAAATGCATCATTGAAGTCAAGGGTTAGTATAACAGTTATTCAAACAATAAACCACATGATCTAGAATTTGATTCTGGTGAAACTTTATTTATAAGAATTTCTCCATTGAAGAAGGTAATGAGATTCAAAAGCTACCAGAAACTAAGACCATCATATATTGGTGCATTATATTTTTTTACCATAATTTTACTATAGATTATCATTTGGTTTATCCACCAAACCACTCTCAAGTCCATGATGTGTTACATGAATATCTCACGAGGAAGTAAAAACATAGCCATTCACATGTATAGAAATCAAAGGTAATACAATTAGAGAAATTGTTTCTTATGAGGAACAAACAATAGAGATTATTGATGCAATATAAAATTTTCTATAACAAAAAATACCCCTTACATGTACAATGATTTTTGGTGAAACCACTAGTTTGATGAATCTATTCGAGAACCTAAGAAAATGATGAGTTTGAAGTGTCCTTATTTGATTGTACCAAAGTAATGATTTTTGATAGAAAAATTCATTTTAAGGGGGTTATAATGTAACACCAAAGGTTGTTATCAATTATTACTTTTTAATAAATTACATTACATTTATGTATTCATTATGTTTATCACCATGAAATTCTTTCATTACACACAACATTGTGTTTTTTCCTTACAGATGACACAATGTTTTAAAAAAACTACGATTTATTATTAATATAACTAAAATTTGATGGTTATAATGTAGTATTTAAAGTAGTGGAATGATTAGTAATATCTACTTCTAAAATAATATATATACTTTTTTATATGACAAAAAAATTCATAAAAAATGTACATAATTGTTCACTAATGTCTTTTTTTTCTTACAAATAATATTTTCTCTAAAACGTGTATCATAGGTTTTTTTTATGAACAAAATTAAAATAAAAATTTTGGAAATTATAGAAATATAATTTAATAAATTAATTAATTTTTTAAATAATGATGTTAAAAATATCCTAGTATGAAATTTCCATAATATTTTGAAAAAAATAATCTCTTTAATGAACAGTAAAAATATATTAAATTTTAATTAAAAATATCTTTTATTTAAAATTATTTACGAATATAAAATACATTTGAATAAATATTAAATTAAATTATTTCTAATAATATATCTATTGATCTAATTTAGTTCATTGGAATCAATTTCATTTTGATATTTGATATAAAAACTATGTAAAAGATTTAACCTTTTATATTTCAAAACCCACTTTCTCATCACATATATGGGAATAATTTTAAATAAACATAATCCACCAAAATTAGTAATAAAAGTAAAAAATGATTCTATATATTTAATCATCATAATTTATATAATCTAGTATGGTCAACTAATTTTGTTTCTAAAATTAATAATTTAAATAGAAAAAATTAAATAATGTGATTCGGGTAAAAATTGGTTTATCAGGATGTTAAACTAAAAATATAATTGTCAAAATAATATAAAAAATGTAGAAAAGATATTTTAAGGAAAATATTCTACCATAGAATTTATTATACTATATAATAGTCCATTCTTGATCCATTTTTAATGAGAAAAACATGTGTATGACATTTTCTTTTCAATATATTACCAATGTGCCTATCACCTCACTTATGAAAGTCAACCCCCTATAATCTATTATTCACATAGTAAAAACCATTTTGATAAAAAAATATTCCCGAATCACATATCCAATTACCTACTCTCATAATACTGAAAATATTTTGGTCATAAATCCAACATAGGAATGCTATTGGTGCAAACCTAAGGAGGATACCTAAATAAGAGACAATGTTTTTCAATGAACATTCTTATTTTATTTCATTATTAATAGAACTAGATTATTACTATACCATGATGATTTAATATAATAATTATATTCCATTCACATATATTTTTATATTTTATGTAAAAACCTATAACCATCTCATCTTCCCTAAAATGGGTTCGTAATTCTCTATTTATGTGTATGGTGGACTACTGACTCTCGATCCAACGCCCCAAGTATTTAAATTACCACATCTGATGAATGGTAATAGTGATATATTGAATATTTATATGATATATTTTAGATATTATTTTAATTAATTAATTATTTTATTATAAATAGTTATACACTTTACATTATGTGGAAATAAGATAATGTCACTCAAGTGAACGATGAACTACCACCCCGCCATGTGATGTGATTTTTTATCACATTAACTAGAATTTAATAAGGATGGTATTAGTGAAATTATATGATATATATAAAATTTAAATAATTATTTAATGGTAACTTATAATTTAACCATCATTCTTTCTGTCTGTTGGTAAAATTGAATAATTTTTCATGCATATGTATGGAAGATCAACTTAGTGACTCGTGTATTTCATATTGTATCTCCACAATTTATGGACTACACTAAATAAATATTTAATATATATATATGTTATTTATATCATGGTTTAAATTATGGAGATTATTTATCCATTATCATTGTTTGAAGAACAAAAATAATAAGTCCTAACTTATATAAAAAAGTAGTTATTACCTAAAACATGGTTTTGATAAAGAAATATTAATAAGATGGTATTAAATAGTGATAAGTAATTAAAATATGCTATGATATATATATATTTATGTTTCAATAATATTTTTCTATTAAGCATTCATTTATTATACAATATCTTCTAATGTGTATGAAGGAATTCAACACTTACTATATGGAATTTTCATCCAACTTTTATTTTTTATGAGACAATTTCCATACTAATGACACATTTCGAGTATTTGGTGTATATACTACTCATGAATGAATTTTATGACTCCTATATATATTATTATTAATAATAACATATATATTATTATTTCCATCCTTAATTTTGTTTATGTTTTATAATATAACAAATTGGTATGGGACTTCTGTCTCGATTTGTCTTCTTGGAGACATATAATTTTTGTATGAACCTATCTTATTCCATGATGTTCATATACAACCTCATTAACATGTAATATCATGAAGTTATTTATCATAATTTTATTTTATGTTCAATTAAATTATTTTCCCTAATTTTGATTCTATTTTAATATTTCCAAAGTGGTAATTATTTTATGTTCAATCTCTTTATTGATCAGTATTTTTTGGATTATATTTTTAAAGATAATATATTATGATACATATATCAAGAAACATAGGAATTTTGTTATACTCTATATTTTTCATGAGGATACATTTTTTATTTCATTTTCATGTCTTTATGTACCTGAGATTACAAAAGGAACGTTTTCAAGGTAAATTGTCTTTTCATTTAAATGAATTTTTTTTCCCAAAAATTTTATTTCTATTATTGATTTAAAAATTGATTTTAGCATACTAAAAATTATTTATTCATTAAATTTATACTAATGTGTGAATTTTTACAAAATTATTTCAAAGGATATTCATCTCATTTTCTATCAAATGTATGTTTGGATATTACAAAAAATGTTAAAGAGATCATTGTTTTACCATATACTAGATGAAAGGACCCTGCCACAATAGTGACCATTATATTCATTAATTTTTCAATATTCATTTTTTAATTTATAAATAGTAAAATTTATTTGAAAAATAATTTTCTTAAAAAAAATAATTTTTCATTGTGAAATATATATTTTTTCCCAATTAAATGTTCTTTAACATCTTTCAAAATATTATTTCATTTATAATGAAATCTATTGATACTAATTTTTAAATATAGGGATTATGATGACGGATAAAGGCAATTTTATTTCTCTTAATGGTTTATGATTATGATGAAATGATTTTTATAAAACCCACTACTATTATACAGTTTATGAAATTATGAAATGCTAATGAATCCCACTTCTTTTCATGGGTTATTCTATGATAAAATAATGATATGATTATAAAACTTATATCTTTTCCATAGGTTAAGATATGATGAAATTTTTATGAAACACATATTAATTTCTTGGTTTATGATATTTTGAATGTTTTATGATCTTTTATAATAAATAAGTCATATTTTAAATAGGTAATGGGTGGAACCTATATCTCTATACAAAAAATTGTGTAATAATTAATGTTATATGTACTCAAAGGGCACATGGGAGGTTATCCCAATCCAGAAATAGGGTACAAGGTAGGTCATACAAATCATAATGGAGGTAAATTGGGTTTTATCCCAATCTTAAAATGTATTACTGCCTTGGTGGGTAGTAAAAACATATGATTTTTTATGCTTAGTATGCCCCAAAAATGTATATTATATCCTAAAGTTATTATCTCATGGATCATTTTAATTGATTATATTATGATTCATGCCTCATGAAATACCATATATTATTCCATGACTCTAGAGAATTTTCATGGATATGCAGGGTATTGTTTTCAAATTCCATGATCATGTTCTAATACCATTATGATCATTTTATGATTACTTTTCTACATTGTTCACTCGTATAGAGAGTATGATGTCCACCATTCCTTTATTTCCATTCCCAATTATTTGAATAAATTTATTAAATATGTTATATTTATGAATTGTTCTTGTTCTGAAAAATATAATGGGAAATGTTGTAGTTTAACTGTGAACTATTTGTTTGTGTTTTAAAATTTCAAAATGTGTTATACCTTTTCGGCACTCATGTGGTGGATTGTATAATGTTTTAAATGTTTTTAAAAATTATGAAATATATATAAGGAATATATCTGGGTTGTTATAAATCACACATTCATGTAAACGGTTTTACACAACTTGAAAAATTTACTATCAAATAACATACTCTATAAAAACAATGTCTAGACTTCACTTAGGTCACAATATGAAATTGGTATAACTCTCTATCTATTGGTCTTTTAAATAAATATAATTCAATAAAATCATCAAATATTAAATTTCTAATATTCTCAACTCTTTAACCCTACATATCTATTATAAATTACATGTTCAACTAATCCTCCTTTTTTATTTTTCTAAATAATGACTATACATTTCTCAATTCTATATCTTAAATCATTGAATGGTGTTCCCCGTTTATATAACAATTAAACTATTGATAAAAGTGGAAAATGAATATTATTAAATTTGAAGATACCTTATACTCAATCATCAGTTAAATGACATTAATATCATCCAATTTTAACCACATATGACTTTTTCAATGTACTAGAAATAGGATAAATAATCAATTTTCAACTCAATCAAAAATATAAGATTACAAATGAACTTCCTACCACTATTATAAGAACATTAAACATACATCTAAATTCTATAACAATAACTACTACTAAAAAATGTTTATATTAATTCACATAGTGTCCTCATATCATTAAATACATGTGATCATCGAGGCACTTCATGTTCATGTTCCACTTCTTCCTCTTCAAAACTAAATTTACTAATGAAATAAATAATAAATACAAATATGTTTGGAATTATGTTTTTCTATTTTTTTAAATTCCATTCACATAAAATGTATACAAGAATTTTATAATATCCATATTGCAGATAAGATAATGTTTTTAGTTTCTTATTGACTACACAATCTAATCAGCTAGATCATGCTATTGAAAAATTTGTCAACTCAATCATTGTTTTTTCATAGAACTTTAGTTTATCCTCACACAAGTAATTAATATTTATTAAATACATATGATTATTCTTCTCTTAAAATTAATAATTTTTAGTCTAGTATCATCTCATAATCCTCATATTTTACATTAATCAATCAAACTTCTATAATTTTCGTATATCATTAGTAACAGTTATCATCATGCATGCATCACAAAAATTATAGTTCTCAAATTCATGGATAGAGTTATATAAAGAGATAATACATTGAAATTCTACGTAATAACCAAATTTCCAAGTGAAATTCCATCAAAAAATTTTCCTTTGATTTTACATTAGTTTTATTTGAAAATTTATTATACATTTTCCACCATATTATAAACCCCATATCATACTACTTCATCCTTAAATAATTTATTCATCCTAAAATTCAGGAGACTCTATTCAATAAATAGTTGATATTCATCCTTTTTGAAGTTATTCTAAATAATATACAGTTCATGAATCTTTTGAATAAACATTTGTACAACTCTAATAGATATTTTTTCAACACATTTACAAGATTTTTATTATAGAAAGATTCTATATCATAGTCTCTAGTGAATATTCTATTGATGGTTATTTTTCAAGTGTATCTTATAATAAAACAAACTTATTACCCAATTCATTTTCCATGGACATAATCCCTTAATAGGTTCAATTAAACCTTGATGTCAATATAGAGTTCATTAAAAACTAAACCTGACACCTCTGATACTTTTCCAATTATCCAATTACCTCACCTTCGAGTCATCTATTCCCCAGACACTGTAGTTTTTGGTATTTTTTCCAGTGTATCTTATAGTGGTTTTACACTTAGGTTACCATATTCTTCAAAATGAACTTGTAACTTCTTTCAGTGGATTTTTTGGTGAACTCCACGTCCATATTAATAGAATTATCTCATTAATGGTCCATCTTATCCTATAAAACTCACAACAATGACATCTATGTAAAAAAATCAAGTAGCTTTAATAATAGCCCTTCAATATACCCATCAGTCTTTCTATGATCCCCCAATTGGATATCCATTCAATAAATTTAAAAATTTATTTATTTAGTGGATTCAATTTCCATCACCACTTGACTTTTTAAATTATACATAATATAAGAACAAAAATCATCATATGTTCCCATTTTATGGATCTCCAAGTCTGGGAAAATCACTTCTTCAACCAAATATATTGGTAATAGTGATACATCAATAATTATAATTTTTTCATGTGTACACTGATGATTATGTAACCAACAATAATGTTAAATGAAAAAATTACAAAAATAAGTATCTAAATGAATTCATAAGTCTGATTTAAGTAGAATTCCATAATCATTCCTTCAATTATTATTGTGATACACACAATAAAACATCTATATGATTAATATGAAACTTTATCACTATCATCATCTAGTAGTAGAACATGCATCTATTAAATTCCATCTTCTTATAATAACACCTTCAGGAATATGAACATATGGTGATATTACCTCCATAACACCTATGGAAAATATCACATTATTTTATTTTAAATATCATTGGACTCTATTAAAAATAATTATTAACAAAAAATATAATATTTCATCACAATCATATTTTAGGGTCAATAATATCCCCAGTAGAATTTTTTATATACAAATTTACATTTATAAATCCAATGATTTATTCTCCCACATATTGATAAATATTTTTTTAAAAACATTATGGGGTACTTCACTACACATCATTCTATCTCATTAATTAAATATTAAATTTAATATAAGAATTTAATTAATCGAGATATTAAAGATTTAATCTTCCTTAATGAATTAGTAAAAATTATTACAAACTATAATTGTAAAAGATCTATGAACAATGCCAAAAATTATAGTAAATAACATTTAAATAGATGTTTTTTATAATAAATTAAATGGATGATTATAATTCATCAATTGTTCTTTCACGGGTTGTTCATAAAAAAATCTATTAATTATATTTCCCATATTTGACTCAAAAACATATAATTATAGTCAGAAATAAAATTAGGTTACTCTCTTTATGTGAGACATTAACTTCAATTATAAATTAATAAAACTCCTCCACCCACTAGATCAAAACAATGAATTTTATTCAATGATAGGATAAAATTTCAATGTTACCCAATATAATATTCTCTTTAATCCTTAGATTTTAAACAGAAATAAATTCATCATTAATAGGTGGTTCGGCCTCTAGGAACATCAATTCCCTAGTCTATTAGAACATCTTTTTTTAGTTTATGTAATCATTGGTGTTCCAAAATTTATCTCTTCCACCCCAAAATTAGGTCATCAGTATTAATTTCTTTTTTTTCACTCCCTTCACAATTATGAACACAATAAAAATATTTCTTCAATTTTGTTACCTAAATATACCATTTGAGATAAAATAATATATAATATTTAACATCTAATATATGATAATATGTAAATTGAATACATTACTGCAACTCTCTTCAGGGATTATATTAAATTAAATTTCACATTCAAGGAGAATATTTAGAGAATATAAGAGCCTATGGAATATTATAAATTTTACAATTATTAAGTGAACTAATATTAATATGTTTATATCAATATGAAAATTCCATTAAAAGTTTCTTCGAAATATTTATGTTATCAATATTTAGATTTCATGAATTTTTCCTTTCAGGTAGCACACGTTTCTTTAATTTAATTCTATCTTTAACATTATGTAGATCATTGTTTCCAATGTACACTAAGAATGATCTTGAATTATTACTATCCAAATCATCTAGTAGACATACTACTACTAACGGATCTAGAAAATGTTTTATTTAGAAATTTAAAATATACTTATCGTTATTCTTATTCAGGGAAACATTTATAGTACATGTAGGTTTTCAAATAATTATTTGTTTAATTCACATTAATATCTTTTATTGTAAACCATATCATGAAATTTTTATGAGTGTGTGTTTTTATCCTTCACCTACCATATAGATTCTTATCTTCCATTTAGTTTTCCTTATTTGGAAACCTCTCATGAATTAAATATCATCCTTAGAAATTTGATTCCCTAAGCCAACATGCCATGTTCACTCTCGGAGATATTCCATTGGTCATTCCATCTCTCTTGTATTGATATTAGAATTCATTTATTTTTCATATTTTTCTATTATATGTCCTTCCATTTGAAAATAAGAAGAATAAATTCTTTTCTATACATGTTACTTGAAATTATTCTTGGTTGTTTTATGTTTTTAAAATTCATATTATTTACTATACATGTTTTACTTAAAATCTATCCCCCATTAATTTTTATTCATAGTTTAAAGCCTCCCCCTTTAAATAAAACCATGTTATTAGTGGACAAATTGAATATTAAAACCTCATCATACTGAACAGTTATTCAAAAAAATTTAAAATCTCTTATGATATTCAAACCTATATTATATTGATATATTTTCCTTTTCATATTTCTATTAGTTTTATATTTATTAATTTTTATTATAGTTCATTTTTCTCATCTAAATTTATACCTTCTCTATTTTCATGTTATTATCAAATTATATGAAAAATCAAAGGCTCGGTGTTCAAACCTTCAAAAACAACAATAGTATTCAATGAATCTACAATCATTCCTTTTTGTTTATGTCATCCTAGTTAAAGTATCTTCTATTACATAGATATATAGTTCCATATTCATAAATATCTGAGGGGTAGATTCAATATATTATTCCTTATTTCATAATATCATATATGGGGGATTTAGCATCAATTTGTTTTACCTATTATTTTGGAAGTATGATTTTATACGATACTATTCAATGATTTTGAATTAGTGAAAATAGTTTCCCCAGAACATGGATTGAGATTATTTTATTATTTAGTGACATATGTATTTTATGAAAAACTCATGATTTTTCTAATACATGATTGAGTCAATTTTGAAGCAAAACACTCAATAGATTTTCTGGATGGGGTTAATCTTTCATCATCATTTGAAGATTCATATTGAGTATCTACCATGTTTTATAATTTTATCTAAGTCTCAATAAATTTTAAAAATTAGGGTTTTTTATTTATAAGAAATTATATTTAGAATTCACATTATACCATTGTCTTATTTATATAATCTTCATGAGAAATATTTTTCCTATACTGATATATTTTAAGATCCATTATCCTTTCAACTTTATTGTCTAACTAAGAATTCATATCCTTGATATTAATGTTAAATTTATAAATGAATTATTCAAAAAATTTGAATCCTTATGTATATAATTCAATTTAAATTATACATTCATTATAGAATATTTTTCTTTGAAAAGTAAGAATATTTTATTTTTTATATCAATAAATTTTTTGAGTGAATTTTCTATCATTAGTTTCATCTCAAAATCATACTCTACCTCATATGTTTTTTATTCAAGCGATGGAATTTAATCATGTAGTACAATATCGTATGGTATTGTGTAATCAAAAACCTCAATTATACATTTTTCATGTAGTCTTAATAAAAAAATAAAAAAACCTTCAAATATTTAACATATTGAAATTATGGAATCATTAACCTAACTTTTTTCGATGATTAATTTATATGATTTAACTATATTAATTTTTATTTAAAGTAATGATATGCCATCCTTCTACTAAATATCAATGGATATATTATTTTTGTTTTGAGAATTCAACTTCTTATGATTTTTTGATTTTTTATTTGAAACCACTATAATAGAAAAAACATAACTAACTTTTACTAACCTCAATTATAATATAAATTTTTCATATATTTCTTAATAAGAAACCCTGAAAGTTATGGAAACCTATAATAAACAAAATATATCAAAAAAACTAACATAATAAATTATATAAAATTAGAGAAAACCATTTCTCATACAACTCGAGAGTATAATTTGATCATATAGTCACACCGATAGGAAGAAAATCACGTGTTACCTCTTTCTCTTAATTAAACCGACATTATATTTTACCCCCATTAAAGTAATTTAAACCTATGAATTAATTAATATTTATATTTACAAATATATAAATAACCACTTACTCTCTTGAATATTAAATAAAGATACATATTACCTCACAAAGAGTATGACAGACCAAACATTTCATTCATAGATACAATATCGTTTTAGTGAAATATTCATTACCTATCAATATTATATAAGTTAGCTCCATGATGTTTTAGTGTATTTAGAAGAATGGATAGATATGACATAGGTGAGTAATCTATTTACATCATTTGCCTTTAAGTTCATCACAACATTAACACATCATAGACATGTCAAACATAAAACCTTTATTTATAAACTAATGGAAGGATGCATATTAATGGGTCATATCAGATGACTTGGAAGGGATATTATAATAAATATCAATAAATAATAATAAATGAGTATAATATAAATATAAGGATAAAATAAAATGACCTCAATATTAAAAAATTCATAACTACCAATTCATTGATCTTAAACATAGATCATGGGATAAATATTTTCCAATCAAATGACATAAATCTTAAGTGTGTGGAATCATTAATAAAAAATCTTGATACATGAGAATATAATATTTTAATAAGGAATATGATTTTTAGTCAAAATAAATATTGAAAATTACTTTCTTATTCAAGGATTACACCCAATGTAGTCATTGTAGTAAATTTTCCCTAATGGAAGACCCTACTAGTTCATTTCAAATATTCTCATATTACTATCATATTTTCAGTTAACATTGCCATCTCTTTTTAGTTTATTAACACTGTCATATCTTAGGAGATTATCATTTCAATCATTAATAACTAATTCATTCGACTTCTATAATGCACCCACCTATTATTTTTTTATTACGTAATCTCCCATAATTGTTTATAAAAAACAACCCATGTTTAGTTTTTAAGGGAACCACAAATAACAAGATAATAATTAAATTATATATATTCCAAATGACCATGAAAATAGTTTTCATTTAATAAATAAGAAGAATCTGTGAAGACAATGGGGTTGGTGAATATTTTATCTTCTTGAACCATCTAGATCAAGAATAAAGATGTTAACATTGGATCATATCCCTAATAAATTATAAGAAACATTGAAGTTTGTATTGTATATGAAAATTCCATTAAATAATAAAGTGTATTCTCAAGTAAAATTAATTTTCAATTTTTAAATCACTTATTTTAATAAATAAAAAATCATAAATTATTATGAATATAATTTTCACTAAATTTAATTATATAAACGTATAATAGATTCTTACACTATAATAATTTTCATGATGGTTGGGAAATCATTTCATGTGGTGTATAATAATGAAATTAAAATAACCTTTTAGGAAAAAAGTCATAAGTACCTCTCTCCGAATGTGATAAGAAGATTCATATAACTTTTTTAATAAAAAATAAAACATGTATAATAATTGAATTAATAAATCTTATTATAATATTAAAAAATTTATTGAATAATTTTAGTGAAAATAAATAAATCGTAGAGAAGTTTCCCAACCGAACAATGAAATTAAATCGGGTTTCCTTAAAAACCTTAATTTTTTATTTCAAGTAGATAATTAGATTAAAATGGAATGAAAACATATAATACTAATAAATCATCCAATGACTATAAAATAAATAATAAATGGTAAATATAGTCTATATAATATCATTATAAAAAATTACACATGACCAATCCTAATGAGATTGAGATTATAACATAAAATCCTTACTATAATGGTAAATTCTTATTCATAACCCCAACACAAAAAATTACTTCAAATTAGACATTAAGTACAATGAAATTATGTATTTCCATGATACAAAATATAAAATGGGTTGTTGATACACCTATGAAACATAAATAGGTGAATAAAATAAAACATTTCATGATGAAATAATATTGGGAGGATGATCCATTACAGTATTAGTAATTATTGAAATCAATTGTACTCGATTTCTTTAAAATCATATGTTTTTGTAAACAAATTTTCTTAAATCATGGGGTATTTCAATATTAATTTTTTTTTTCACTTCATACACCATAGAAATAATTAATTTCATAATAGTATTAATAAATTTATCAATGAAAATAAATTGATTCAATCTTTTTACCTTATATCAAACTTTTTCCGTCTGTTCTCTGACCTACAATATGTTAACTTTAAATTTCTTATAATTATAAAATAGTAGCATATAAATTCATATAATATTATATCTGTTCCACTAATTTAATTTTAACCACATTTTAGTAATCATCAACTATTAATGTTCTAATTTCATGTGTTATTTTTATCGTTTTTCATGAATGTTTTAATTCAAACGTAATGGAGCCTCCAAAGTGATTGTCACGACTCGTCCCTCAGGGCCCGTTCTGTGACTACCCTAAGCCTACCTTCCAAAGGCCAGGGGTTGGGGACTAGAACCTGAAAGACATATACCTAAAACTGGGAAGTCATTGTCTTTAAAACTGGTAATCTCACACAACCATGTAGACAACAAGATTCAAGAACAATGTAAACTATATAGTAAAAAGAGTGTGTACAGTACGTAAAGGGGCAGAATACAAGCCCAACTTAAAATCACTAGTAAAACTGAAAAAAACTCCTTCGAACACCTGCCAAGGAGATACCTGAAGGGTAGGTACAGCTCTCGAATGGTCGTCTCTGCGGTACATTTCGTCCAATGGTCCACCTCTAAAAAACCTCTAGTCCTGGCACCCTCAGCCTCAATCAAAGTTGTATGTTATCCTGCACATGACACAACAAGGTGTGGGCATAGCCCGTGCAGGGTGAGTATAAAAATACTAAGTAGGGACCCCAAGACCCACGATGGTCTCTGAAAATCCACAATGGATAAACCACAAAGCAAGAAAACAACAATCCACCCTACTTAGGTATATTCACCTACATATACCTAAGTTATCAAGTATACTTATCTCATACAAGAGGAAACAAAAATCCCAACTATTTAGCCTAAAGCACAACTATTCCATGAAAGAATGAATACCATGAAGGGAACACCGCATAGGTATGTACCACAAAGGTAACCCAACACAAAAGACTGACAAAACAGCATCACCATGAAGATAAGTACCACAAAGGTATGCCACACAGTAGAATACCACTATGGTATCACCATGAAGGTAAGTACCAAAAAGGTATGCCACATAGTATAATACCACGACGGTTAGTACCATGAAGGTAAAGACTCATCTCACACAATCTATAACTTATGTATGGAAGTATAGATTATTGGATATATTTCTAGATCATCTTACTTTGTCGAGATGCTCTGCTGTTGAAACACACAGGATCGAAGATGACCCACATGGGATCAGATGATGAACCACACAGGATCTGGAGATGACCCACAGATGATCGGTATGCACAGGCCCACACATGATCTTTGAGCATTGACCCACACAGGATATGAAGATGACCCACACAAGATTCGAAGGCTCCTCAAATACAGCCAGCCACAGGGTTCTCACACTAAGCATTCATTATTCTAATAGGATCCTATTCACAAGCCATCAGTCGATACATAAACTACCACAAAGTACCTAGAATAATTATCCCAAAGATACGTCACGTAAAACAAGGCCCAACATGATAGACAACCTGTCAATCAGACTCCCGGTCTGTAATTTATTAGTGTTACCCTTCCGAGGGCCTCGTTGTATTGGGGTTTGATCCTACCTGAACGTAAACCATATTTATCCAAAAATCATGTAGAATATACCAAAAAAAATATCTCAATCCAAATATTACAGGGACGTAGATGGTTCATCAAATAGATGCTCAAATCTCATGATATGGACACAAAGGCGTATCTTGGTCCAGATGGGACCCTATCCGGTCTGACTCGGTCAGACCACCCGGCTCGTACAGGTGCGACCGACCTAGCCCGCAATGGTGGCTGCCTGGCCCAACCCACGAAGGTGGAATCCTGGCCCAGCCCGTTGTCGGGTGGCCCACCGTGGGGGGGGGGGGGGGTCCTCCATAGCAGACACCTGGGGGTGAGGCGGCCCCATCCCCTGGTTTTCTTGAACGTTCCAGCGGACTGTTCGGCTGGCACGTGGGACCCACCGGAGCGGTCCCACATATCCCAACACAGCTGGACGGAATGATCAACCCTCTCTTCCTAAAGTGTGGATGTCCATCACTCCTCCCACAAACAGTCAGTTGCGGGATGCCTTGGTGCGCTGCCGTAGCTGACGAGCTGCGACATTCTCTTCTATCGGTACCGTGGATGCGCACCACCTAGCCTTCATGCGGCCGATCGGCCTGTAGGCTGCCATGCTCCCTCACTGCGGCTGATGGGACATGGCCTCCTCTGGGGATGCTACTGAACCACCACCGCCCTGTGCCTTTCCAGCATCGGACATTTTCCTCCTCCACCACGAAGAACATGTCATCATTGAAGATGCAGAAGGGTCATGCCATGTTTGTATGACTCGTACCGTCCACATTAGATAGTTATCATGTGTATTGAGGAAAAATATTCAACATAAAAGAAAAATAATAGTGAATAATCATAAACACACCCCAACCTCATTTTTTGGAGATGGCATGATAAAGGGGATAAAGACGATGAAGAGATGATGCTCTTTGCTCCGAAAACTCGCACCAAGGTCGATTCCACATTTGTTATCTAGAGAATGGTCTTCATTGGAGATGTTCTTCATTTGGAGGATGTTTCTCCTAGGATCTCACTTGCCAAAAATCACCAACCAAGAGATGAGGATCCACTTAATTAATTTTCAGAATTAATGACATGATTAATTAAATGTTGGCACATCAATTGGGGGAAATTCAAGAGTTACCCCCCTCCATAAAGAAGGTGTTTGGGTGGTCCCCACCACCAATAATTCAATTGGGAGGTTTGAAATAAATAATTAAAATAAAAGTTGATTGTTTGATTTTATTATTATTTTAACTCTCCCACAAAATTTGAAAAAACTAACTTCTAATGTCTAACTACAATGGTTGAGGTGAAGGTCTCCTTAAGCGAAAATCAGCTATGCAAGTTCAATTGTGTCCTTTTATTTCAATTACATGAACTGGTTCAAAAATTAAAGAACGCCGCTCACGTGTTTAATGAAAGTACCCGAAGAAAAGGTGAGAAATTCTTTCTGGGCACACTGAGCCTCCAAATCATGTACCATCAATTTTTTCGAACTCATAATAATTCCATATAATTAAAAAAATACATTGAATAATATGGATCTTTAAATTATCCCCACCTCCGGGATTTTCATCCCCAAAATCCACAACAAAAATTAGGGAAAAAAGTTGGGGTAATGAGCACGTATCTAAGACTCCCACTCCCATGTTCTCTCCTAGAGGTCCCTGTGCTACCAACGAACGCATACCATAGGTATTGACCAGCAATGAAGGACCCTCTCCTATTGATCCTCAATATCCACTGAAACCTTAGAAAATGTCTCCCCATTGTCGATGTCCACCTCTCCCTAGTCAATGATGTGTGAAGGATCATGTATGTGTATCCTTAGCTGGGATAAATTGAAAATGTCATGCACTTGGTGTAACTGAGGTGGAAGAGCTAGGCGGTACACCACCTTGCCAACTCTACTGAGGAGGTGAAAGGGTCTAATGCACCTGAGAGATAAAATTCCACCCCGAACAAATCACCACAAACCTCCTCAGGGTGAGAGAAGTAGAATGACTTGGTAACCATCCTCAAACTCGAGAGATCTCTATCTCATGTCAGCATACGACTTCTGCCGACTCTGTGTAGTCTTCATCCACTCCGGTATGATCTGCACTTTCTCTGTGGAATCCCATACCATCTCTGCTCCCATGAGTGTTGATGTAACGCCTTGAACCTAGATTCCCAGAGTCAGTACATTATTTAAATAGATTTTCATGATTAAAAGGAATCAATTCATGAAATACTGATCAGTTTAGTAGTCCTGGAAAATAGATTACAAACATGAACGTTACATTACACTTTCTAACAAAAAAAATCCTTTTATAATTCCATTGTTCCATTAGCTTAACCCTAAATCTCAAACATAAAACACTTCTTAGGATCCTAGGAAAATAAAACATAAGAAATGGGTTAGCTCATATGCTCATTAAGGGTAAATAATTTATCAAAAGATAACATAAACAATAGGTATGATGAATTATTGAAAAAAAATTCCTTTATAAATAATAAACATGAACACTTTGTGGCAGAAATATGAGATGAGAAAATAATGCCATAATAAAACATAGTCATGGGTATTCTACTAGTTGAATAACCACATGAACCATAAATATTATTTTCATAATGAAGGAATTTATAATGCCAGGAATTCTGAAACATTTTGTCAAGACATCGGCCAAGACGTCTGAAAATGATTAAGGCCTCAGCCAAAACCATATATCAATTTGGGAAAGGCCTCAACCAATTCCTCATCTAATTGTCTCATGAGACCTACTGATGCATCGAGGAGCTATAGCTGGCTCCACCCATCACTTACTATTTCCAATACATTTCTCATATGAAAAGGTTTAAACATAACATAAAAAATTGTATTATAACTATAATATGAAATGTCAATACTTTAACCATAAACCACGAATGGTATAAAAATAACACATCCACAGTCAAACATATAAAAAAACCTTCAATACAGTATTTATGATTTTTATCATAATAAATCAACTTCAAACAAGTTTAAAATCCATCAAAGTATGTTGACATAGATGGAAATGATTTGTAAAACTTTTTGAGAGAAATATCCCTTTTTCATGAAAACATTTAAAAGTCACACAATTTATAAAAAAAGATATTTAAAGAGATTTTTGAATAAAATTTTCCCATACCACATTGAAACTTTTGAATGGAATTAACATTTTAAAAACATTCATGTCTATATAAATAAATCCTTAAAAACCATTTTGAAAATATGGACATTAATGAGAATGATATAGAACAATAAATATTTAAAACATTTAAAATTATATGTTAATAAAATAGTCCCTTAAAATAATACCATTGAAAAATATTTTATGAGACATGGACATGGATAATAAATATTTCCCAGTAAAAACTTACCCATAAATAATCTCGAATAATAATGATATTGAGGAATTAACCCTTACCTTGAACTTTCTTTTGGTTGAGGGTACGTTTAACCTCCAGTATAATGACCATAGTATGTTATTAAATTATACCAGAACCATATTCATATTTATTATATCACACATGATTCATTTATGACTTTATACTACCCATTTAATAATGATTTCCATGTTAAATTAATATTTTGTGTAATAATCACTTTCTTTATCGTAGTTGTTTTAACTTTTTATTCTTGATCGTATCATTTTGATCATGATTTAAATGATTCCAGAATATAAACCTTGATTTATATATTATGTATATTTAGAATATAAATATTTATAATAGATGTATATATAAAATGGAAGGCACCATTTATGGAGACGGTAGGCTGTACGCACGCATAAACAATGTTTATGTTTTCACATCGTATTGAACGGAAGTAAGTGAATAAGATATTTGTAAGTACATACACACACACACACATACATACATATATACATACATACATACATACATACATACATACATACATACATACATACATACATACATACATACATACATACATACATACATACATACATACATACATACATACATACACACATACATACATACAGACATACATACATACATACATACATACATACATACATACATACATACATACATACATACATACATACATACATACATACATACATACATACATACATACATACATACATACATACATACATACATACATACATACATACATACATACATACATACATACATACATACATACATACATACATACATACATACATACATACATACATACATACATAAATACTTAAATATATATATCCAGTAGTGTTATTATGTAATATATTACATAATTATTAATAATATATATATTTTTATAATCATCATTTAATGGTGAACATGGAAATGAATCTCATCACGTCGTGGAGACGGTAATCTGTACGTACGCACGAGAAAAAATATTATTTTTTTTATATTAAAATTGTATATAATTGTATGTTATGTCATATATACAGAATCATTAACATGTTATATTTATTATTTACACCAATTATATGTCATTATTATACCCATCATATATAAAAATGGTATGAATAACAACTACACCACGACGTGAAGACGGTAAGCCATATGTACGCACGTATAGTGACATGTAATTTATAGGATGGATAGAATAATCAATATGGTTGCACTGTATTTATAATAACATGAAAATATTTAGAAGATACTAGAGTTATTGTTTTACAATGGAAACAACAAGGAAAGATGAATTGGAAGAAGAAAAGAACTTGAAAGAGGTGATTAAATATTTACCTCTTCTTCGGGTTCTTCCTTTTGATTTGATCAAAAGGGATCCATAGGTTGGCTTTATGACTAAAGGAATCCCTCTAGGATTAAAGGAGGATAGTTGGGAGGATATTTGGGTAAGGTTTGGCCGAGTCAAATGGATTTGAAGGTGTGAATTTGGGAGAAGGGGGAGTTCCATTTTATAAGAGGCGTGAGGGGAACCTTATGAAAAAAATGAAATATTATTTTATAATAAAATCATTTTCGTTTTATAATGGCTCCAAAATGAATTATTTAAAGTATATAGTGGGGATGGGTTGAAAAACACTCAACAAATAGGTTTTAGACAGGTTTGGGTCACTATATTAACCTTATCTTTTAGATTTAACTCTTAGTTAAATAGTTTCACATTTACCATGTCTCTTTGTATTTTTATATTATATGGTTAATAAACAGACTATAAACTTCCATGAAAACCCCAAGTGGTTCATTAATGACATATATAATAGTAAATAAGACCTTTGGTAAACCTTATATTTTTATGAATAGAATACCAACAAATAATATAATATTTGTTTTAAAAACTCTTTTATGTCAATTTTGACACTATTTGGTATTTTGTTTTTTTTAAATTTACAACAGCATTATTAATTCGAAATAAAATTAATTTAATCAACCTTAACATTTTATATTAACCCAGAAAATTATTGGAATTCATAAATAGTTTCAAATTACATTTATTTGGGTATATATAATATCAATTATTTTAATATTCCATTAATAAGGTAATTACTGCATCATCATTGTGTCATAAATAAATTAAATTATTTAATGTCTAAAAATTATAAATAAAAGACCATTATGTAGGAAATATTTTTACCTTTATAATGAATATTTATTATGGAATTTATATTAGGTGTAACCATATGTTAAAAATGGTTTAGTTATCAAACTTTGAATTTAACACTTTTAACTCTTCTTCGAATTAAACAATAAAAAATGTCCTAATCTAATTCTGGTGGACCTAAAGGGTCATATTTTATTCTTAAGTTTTTTTTGGTCAAATTAAACTTATCCAATAGAATTAGGTCATGGTTTAGGGTAATAATAATTTCATTTTTACCTTTAATTAACCTATTTACTTTTAACCGTGTTAAATAAAGGTCAAAAGATACTATTCACCAAAAATTATTTTTATCTTATTGAACCGCATTTTTATTACTGATATCAACCGTGTTTCCATGTTTTTTGAAATTCAATTCATAGAAGTGGTAAAATTATGTTTTATGCAAATTTGCAAATGCTCCTAGGAGGTGGGTAAAAACGGTAAAAAGTTCAATAAATTTTTTAGATATCTAAAAATATTATAAAATGACTCCAATGAATTACACTGAACTTATATAGGTATTATGTATATTTTTTGAAATAAAATAAATTTAAATAAAATAAATAATTATTTAAATAAAAAGTCAGTTTTAAACAATAACTCGGTATTTTTCACTATTCATCAGAATTGAAATATTTTCGAAGAATTCCAAAAATATACAATAATATAAATTTGATATACTGAATTTACAAAAGAAGTCTATTTTACTAAATTCAAAAACATATAAGTTTCATTTATTAATTTAAAATTAATTACCATTGTCAAAAAAACAAATTTTTTAAAAAGTGAAAACTATCAAAAGATTGACATGTGTTTATGTCAAATTTAAATGTGAAATTACTTATAATGACCAAAATTGTATAAAATGATAAAAATATAATCTAATTATAATTCCAAACCCTTAAAATTAATAATTGAACTGTATAAATTATTTTTATTAAAAAATTTGTTTTCAATTAAAATTTAGTAATTTTCAATATTCACCCAAATATGAAAGTTATCAGAAAAACACAAAAAATATACAAATCAAAATTTTTATGTCCATATTCTTAATAAAAAGTATATTTTGTCAAATTGAATTTTTAAAAGCATCTAATATTGGATTTAAAAAGGGTTCTCCATTAAAAGGCGGTAAAATTGCATTTTTTTGAAAAATACTTCTTTTATCTGAAAAAATTGAATTTGTTCTTATATTATGTATAATAAATAGATAATATGGATGTTAAAATTATATAGAGTATATAAGATTCAAAATTAAGTTAGTACTATTTATAACCGCTTTTTTTAAACGGCTAGTTTGGTAATGTTGTGGTGCGCTCGAACTCGGTGTTGCATGTAGCACAAGCTATTAAATTACATTAATGAGATAACGTACTATGAGATATTGCAGTGTTACATTCTACACTCCTTAAATAAATTGCTTCCTCCCAATTTGAAATTTTTATTTGAAAAGAAAATGTTAAAAATAGAGAAATACCGTTGTGAAAAACCCACATTAGAAATTGGGATAATAAAATTTAGTCTTAATAAGAGGGAAAGGGAAATGAAAAAGTTACCACCAAATTATGATCTCGATTAAGAGAAAATTGGTGGAAATTTGAGACACATAATTATAAAGAAAACGTAAATATTTATAGGGAGTGATTGAGGTCATCAATCACAATATAACATTTAAATATATTGACATAACCAATCTATTATTAAAACCATTATCAAAACCAAAATACGTAAAAAGAGTATATAGTATTTATTTTCATTTAAATTTTTTTTTGGCTTGTTAAAGAATCCAAAAATCAAATAAAACTCATGGTAGTAGAAAGGTCATTGTCACCGCTTATGTTAAAGAAAATTCATTTTTTAGTTTTTAGTAAAACACTTCGTAGAAAAAGATTCCCATTGAAATGAAAATTCACAGGGTTTATACACCGTATAAAAGGAAGTCGATTAGAAATCAAAAGATGCCTCAATGAAAGGAGATCGGGATGGGGTCCCTTAACTAAAGTTTAAAAATTAATTTATTCAAAGAATAAGAGGGATATATATATATACATGACAAGTAGAGTTACCTCCTTTAACTAATTCCTACAACAAACTCATCATTCAGTCCAAAAGATCTCAAAAAGATATTCTATTTATCCTAATATACAGGGTTCTGAAAATAATGAATTTAAAATTAACATATTAGAACTTTTAAAAAATGAACTACATTATACAATCTAGGACATCACGTAGGCCAATGGTAGGTGATGCACCCTTGTCTCCATTCGGTAGCGGGTTCAAGTCTCGCGGCCTTGTCGGGTGTGACTGGTTGTCACCCGACCTCTGGGTTGTCCTTTTTCTGACAATCCAAAAATATCATTAACAATTTTATCCAATTTCAAACTTAATCCATTCCAACCATTATACTTATCCAAAATACTTCTCTCCAAACTCACAGTCCAAAATTTATAAGGAAGTTAAACACAATGAAGATCCTTCCTTCCACGTAATAACATGTCAACACCTTTATCATGTAATATTTTAAAACATGATAACACCCTGAATTACAATAAAACCATATTGATTACATTCATGCTCACTTATTCATTATATAATACTATATATATTCCTTATATCCAATTTTTTTTTGAATATTCCAACAATGATGAAATAAACAAACTATTAATCAATTCCACGGAGGTCAAGAATATCTGATATAATTTTTCAAAATAAACCATTTATTATTCCAAAATCGCTACCTCATTATTAGAAAATATTAAGGATTACCTTTCCTTCAACCATGTATTTTCCAAAAAAATTTAGCATATAATTAAGTCTCTTTTCTTAAAACCATATAATCTCAAATCCCCAATAAATTAGTATTGCAGTACAATCCTTATTTATCGGCATAATTAACATAACAAGTATATTGTTGATAAAACACTCAAATGAAATAATTCAATAATAACAGCATACTAACACTAGTAATTCATCTTCATCTGAAGTAGTATCATAACTTGATTATTATCCAATTGCATCATTTTTCGTATATTCTGATGACTGGGACATTGTTTCACGTAGTGTCCCAACACCTTGTAGATGAAGCATTTTACATTTGAAACCTTTTTCTTACCTTTGCAATCACGTAATTAGTGTCCTTTTTCTCCAAACTTATAAAAAACTCCCATTCCCTTCAAGCATTTACCAAGGCAATTCTTTCCACATTTATCATATATGGGAAAATCCTTCTTTACCCTCTTCTCATTATCAATCTTTCTCTCTACCATCCTTTTCTTCTCTTTCTTCCCTTCAAAGTTATAAGACTCAAATAATTCTCTACTTATCTTATTAACACATGATATTATTTCATTATATGTTGAGAATACATGGGAGACTATTTCCCTTCTAAATGTTGGATTAATACCATGAAAGATATGACCCTTCTTACTCTTTGGATCACACGTATTTCTAGAGTTCTCAGTACTTCTATTGTGCGCCATTTCTAGACATTAGAATATACTAGATCAGTTTATGAATTGCAATGAATAATTCAAAACATTAAAAATACTTAATGTAAATTGAATAGTTTATGGATATAATCTATAATAATAAAAATGTTTTCTTTGAAAAATTAATTTCTCCTAAATCCTTCATAATGTCTTGTAATGAAAATGTGAATTATCCTATGCATATCCCACAAGAGTTTCATAACCAAGAGTGTAGCAAGGCCCATTTTCATGCACCAATTCCCATTCGAGTCTATCAGAAAAAGGTGTTTTTGGGTTTTACCCCTATGTACATCTGTATTTTAGCCGCCTCTACCTAATCATATCCAGACATGGATGTATTGCTTAGAAAACTCACAAAATCTCTAAATTACCAAATTCTAAGAAGTTCTTCTATACTAATCCTCAAATTCTATCAAAGGGTAATGTTATCTAATGGGATTTTATATAAATCTATTTACAATGTTGTTGATAAACTTCCTCTAATACCAACAGTAATGCCCCGATCCTAGATTCCTAGAGTCGGTACATTATATCAATACATTGGCATGATTACAAGAAATCAAGTCCTGAAATACTGATCGGTTTACCAGTCTTGGAAAATAGATTACATACATGAATGTTATATTAAAATTTCTAACATAAAACAACAAAAATAATCCTTTTAGAACTCCATTATTCCCTTATCTTAACCCTGTATCTCAAACATAAAACACTTCTTAGGTTCCTAGCAAAATAAAACATAATAAAGTGGTGAGATTAAATTCTCAGTAAGGGTAAATAATCTATCAGAAGATAACATAAACAATAGGCATGGTGAATAATTGAAAACACATTCCTTTACAAATAATAAACACGAACAGTTTATGGTTGAAATATAAGTTTAGTAAATAATGACATAATAAAATATAGTCATGGGTATTCTACTAGTCAAATAACCACATGAACCATCAATATTATTTTCATAATGAGGGAATGTATAATTCCAGACATTCTGAAACATTTTTTCAAGGCCTCGGCCAGGGCATCTAAAAATTATTAAGGCCTCGGGAAAAACCATATATCAAATTGAGAAAGGCCTTAGCCAATTCCACATAAAATTGTCTCATGAGACCAACCGATGCATCGAGGAGCTATAGTGGGCTCCACCCATCACTTACTATGTCCAATACATTCTTTATATGAAAAGGTTGAAACATAACATAAACATTCGTATTAGAACTAGCATACGAAATGTCAATACTTTAACCATAAACCATGAATGGTATAAAAATAAAACATCCATAGTCAAACATATCACAAAATATTAAATAAAATATGTAATATTTTTGTCATAATAAATCAACTTCAAACAAGTTTACAATCCATCAATGGATGTCTACATAGATGAAAATGATTTGTAAAACTCTTTCAGAGAAATTCCCCTTTTTCATGAAAACATTTAAAAGTCACACAATTTATAAAGGAAGACAATTAAAGATACTTTTTAATCAATGTTTACCATACCAATTTGAATCTTTTGAATGGAATTAACATTTTAAAAACATTCCTATCCATATAAATAAATCCTTTAAAAACCATTTAGAAAACATAGACATTATTGGGAATGATTTATAAGAATAAATATTTAAAACATTAAAAATAATGTTTTAATAAAATAGTCCCTTAAAATAATCCCATTGAAAAATATTTTATGAAACATTAACATGGAAAATAAATATGTTCCAGTAATAACATACCCATAAACAATATCTAATAATAATGAGATTGTCAATTAATGATTACCTTGCACTTTCCTTTGGTCGAGGGTACGCTTAACCTCCTATATAATGACCATAGTATGATATTAAATTATAATAGAACAATATTAATATTTATTATATCATAAATTATTCATTTATTACTTTATACTACCAATTTAATAATAATTTCAATGTTAAATTAGCATTTTGGGTAATAATCTCTTTGTTTATCGTATGTGTTTTAACTTCTTATTCTTGATCGTGTCATGTAGATCATGATATAAATGATTCTAGAATATAAAACATGATTTATATATCATATATATTTATAATATAAATATTTAAAATAGATTTATATATGATATGTATGGCACTGTTTATGGAGACGGTAGGTCGTATGTACGCATAAACGCTGTTTCCATTTTCACGTCGTATTGAACGAAAGTAAGTGAATAAGATATATGCAAGTACATAAACGCATATATATATATATATATATATATATATATATATATTTCTACAGTAGCATTATTGTTTCATATATTACATACTTATTAATAATAAATATATTTTTATAATCATCGTTGAATTGTGAATAGGGAAATGAATCTCGTCGCGTCGTGGAGACGGTATTCCGTACGTACGCACGAGCGACAATATAAATCATTTGATATTAAAATCGTATATAATAGGATATTATATCATATATAAATCATAATTAACCTATTATATTTATTTTTTAAATCAATTATACATCATTATTATACCCATCCAATATAATAATGTGTTGAATTACAACTACACCACGACATGGAGACGGTAAGCCATACGTACGCACGTATGGTGACAAGTAATTCATAGGATGGATAGAATAATGAATATGGTTGTACCATATTTATAATAACATCACAATATACATAATATACTAGAGTTATTTTTTTTACAATGGAAACAACAAGGAGTGAAGAAGTGGAATAAGAAAAGAACTTGGAAGGGGTGATGAAATATTTACCTCTTCTTCGAGTTCTTCCTTTTGATTTTATCAAAAGGGATCCTTAGGTTGGATTTATGAATAAAGAATGCCTCTAGGATGAATTTAGGATATTTGGGAGGATATTTGTTCAGGGTTTTTCTGATCTAAATGGCTTTGAAGGTGTGAATTTGAGAGAAGGGAGAGTGACCTTTTATGAGAGGGGTGAGGGGAACCTTAGAAAAAGATTGAAATATTATTTTATAATAAAATCATTTTTGGTTTATAATAGAAAAAAAAATGAATTATATAAAGTATAAGGTATGTATGGGTCTAAAACCACTTAACCAATAGGTTTTAGACAGGTTTGGGTCACTATATTAACCTTATCTTTTAGATTTAACTCTTAGTTAAATAGTTTGACATATACCATGTATCATTGTATTTTTATATTATATGGTTAATAATCATACTATAAACATCCAAGAGAACCCAAAGTGGTTCATTAATGACATATATAATAGTATTTAAGAACTTTTTATGAACCATATATTTTTAGGAATAGAATTCAAATTAATAATATAATATTTGTTTGAAAAAATCTTTTATGTCAATTTTGACACTATTTGGTATTTTGTTTTTTCTAAATTCATTACAGCATTATTACATCGAAAAGAATTAATTTAATCATCACTAACATGTAATATTAACCTATAAAATTAGTGTAATTCATAAAAAGTCTCAAATTATATTTATTTGGGTATTTATAATATCAAAAAATTTAATATTTCATTAATAATATAATTATTGCATCATCATTGTGTCATAAATAAATTAAATTATTTAATGTCTAAAAATTATAAATAAAATACCATTATGTATAAAATATTTTTATATTTCTAATGAATATTTATAGTCAAATTTATCTTTTGTGTATACCTATATTAAAAATGGTTTAGTTATAAAACATTGAATTTAACACTTTTAACTCTTCTCTGAATTAAATAATAATAAATTTCCTAATCTAATCGAAGTGGACCTAAAGGGTCATATTTTATTATTAAGGTTGTTTTTGGTCTAATTACACTTATCCAATAGAATTAGTACATGTGTTAGGGTAATAATAATATCATTTTACCTATAATTACCCTATTTACTTTTAACCGTGGTAAATAAAATTTCAAAATTACTAACCATATAAAATTATTTTTACCTTATTGAACAAAATTTTACGTATGGATATAAAACGTGTCACGCGGATTTTTGAAATTAAATTCATATAAGCGGTAAAATTAAGTTTTATGAAAATTTGCAAATGCTCTTAGGAGGTGGGTAAAAGACGGTAAAAAGTTCAGTAAAATTTATATATATATAAACTTATTATAAATAGACTCCAATTAATTACATATAAATGATAAAAATATAATATAATTATACTTCAAAAACCATTCAAGTGTATAACTGAACACTAAAAATTATTTTTATTAAAAAACATGTTTTCAGTTAAAATTTAGTAATTTTCACTATTCACCCAAATATGAATGTTATCAAAAAAACACAAAAAGTTTATCGAAACTAAATTTTTATATCTTTATTATAAATAAGAATTTTATTTTGTCAAATTGAATATATAAAAGTTTCAAATATTGGATTTAAAAAGGGTTCTCCATTAAAAGGTGGTAAAATTGCATTTATTGAAACATACTTCTTTTAACTGAAAAAATGAATTTGTTCTTATATTATGTCTAAGAAACACATAATATGGATGTTAAAATTATATAGAGTATATAAGAATCAAAACTCAGTTAAAACTATTTATAAATGTTTTTTTGAATAGCTAGTTTGGTAATGTTGTGGTGTGCTCGAACTCAGTGTTGTGTATAACACAAGCTATTAAATTACATTAATGAGATAAGGTACTATGAGATCTTGGGGTGTTACAGTTGAATCCCCAATGTCATTCCAACATAGAGATGATCAGCAAGGTCACCTGTACAATGCCTCATATGGTTCCATATCGATTTTGGAGTGATTACTGTTGTTGTATGTGAACTCCACCAAGGGAAAGTGATCCTCCAAGCTACGACCGAAATCTAGAACACATGCACGAAGCATGCCCTCAAGGATCTGAATGGTATAATTTTCCTAACCATCCATCTGAGGATGGAAGGCTGTGCTCAATCGAAGTTGTGTCCCGAATTCCTCATGAAACCCCTTCCATAGTGGGGAAGTAAAATGTGCATCATGATCGGAGAAAATTGTAGATGGAACCCCATGGAGTCGTACAATCTCCTACTTGTAGAGGAGTCCCAAGCCCTCTTCTTATCCCTTCTCTCTAATAGGTAGGAAGTGGTCCGAATTGGTGAGTCGGTTAACGATCACATAGATAGAATCATGTCCCCTAGACGTGTGTGGAATTCCTATCACGAAGTCTGTGGAAATTCCATCAAACTTTCATTCTGAAACCTCTAGTGGATGAACTAAGCCTATTGAAACCGGGTAGTCTTCCTTCACCTTCTGACAAAGGAGGCACTGAGAAACAAACTCTGCTACTGCTTTCTTCATTTCTGGCCACCAGTGCGGACGCTGAAGGTCCTGGTACATCTTCTCCACTACTAGATGTACCGCTAGAGGGGAAGTATGGAACTCCATCAACACATACTCTCTAAGAACCATTGGTACCATAGTATTCCCTATGAAGAGGATGACATGCTCCCCACCTTCAGAAAATCCATCTAGCACCTATCCTAATGATATCTGAGCACGTCGAGCCTTGCAGTCAGTGTCTCCAAGCTACGCCTACATGACTTACTGAAGGAGTGGGGGAGTGACTGTTAGATACTGAATATAATCTTCTCCATCTTAATCCATGAAGGATATCTGAAAAGAGTCTAGATACTTTGTCGCCTCACACAACAACTATATACTAGATCTCCTGCATAGTACATATGTTTCTACGTTTCCCTTCCCAGGAGTATAGACTATCTCGAAGTCATAGTCCTGGAGGAACTCAAGAAAATTCTACTGCCTCAGGTTTAGGTCCTTCTAAGATAACCTCAAAATGGGGGGCACTTGTTAGTCTCCTCCTCAACTGCCAGAAACTCTGCTAGCATCTCTCCGACCCCACGAAGGAGAAGTTCCTGTATACACACTGATCGAAAGGTCGCTGGGATGAACTCTACCCCTGAAAAGTATCTTGAAATCTACCCAGATGATAGTGCCCTTGTTGTGAACCTATAGTATCATTCTCAACAATCTACCCCCCTGCTTCCTAAAGAATACGGGTGTTAAGGATCACCATGAGATCAGTTGGTGTCCCTACCAGTCGAAAAACTCTAACAACAGCCTCCAACCAATCCTTAGTCGCCTATGGATTTGTATCACCTCAGAACCTCAGTGGCCTCTAGCACTGGAACTTGTGCAACGAGATCAAGTGGCATGCACCCTCTACTATTGGGGCTGGTCGCACCAGCTGCCCAATTGGTAGTGGTGCTACTGGTGCACCACCTGATGATACAACTGCTGAAAGGGGGCCCTACACTGAAGCCTCATCGCTTAGTGGGATGTCTTCACATACTCTTCCTAGAAGCCTCGCTGGCTGTCTTCATGGAGGCATCCTTGAATAAAACTGGTGTTCCATTATCAATAAGTTATACCTGGGGAGCTGACTCAAAGTGATCACAAAGAAAACCTTTCCAAAACACATACACAACTAGTGTTCTCATGCACTGTGTCAAAAATCATAATTTAGGGTCCTGGTGTATGGATAAATCGACTATCATACTAACATTGGATTTCCCAAAACTGGAAAACTATAATCATCACACTTAACACTATTTCTACATAGAAAAGATCAGAGTCCTAGTTCTTTGGTAGAACAGATTCCTCTAATACCAATTTTTCACAACTCATCCTTAGGGGCCCGTGTAGTGACTATCCCATGCCCGCCTTCGATAGGCTAGGGGATGGAGATTAGCACCAGAAAGGAATATACCTAAAACTGAGAAGGCGTTGTCCTTAAGTCCTATAAACTCACACAACCATGCACACAACAAGATACGAGAACAAATCAAACTGTATAGTAAAAAGAGTGGGTACAGTAATTAATGGTGCAAGAATACCATCCCCACTGAAAAAGTTCATGTAAAACTGAAAAACACTCGTGCGAACTCCCACCAAGGATCCTACCTAAAGGTTAGGTATAGCTCTCGAACGGTCATGTCTGTGGTACATATCGTCTAATGGTCCACCTCCAAATTTTCTCCAGTCCTGGAACCCTTATCCTCGATCAAAGCTATCTGTCATCTGTACATGACACATTAAGGTGTGGGTGTAGCCCGTGCATGGGTGAGTATAACAATACTCAGTAGGGACCCTGAGACCCATGATGTTCTCTCAAAATACACAAAGGATAAACCACAAAGCACAAAAAAAAACAATCAACACTACATAGGTATATACCTATACATATACCTAAGTTATCAAGTATACCTATCTTATTCAAGAGGAAACTCAAGGATAAACTCTTTAGTAAAAAGTGCAACTATTCCACAAAGGAATGAATACCATGATGGTAACACCACATAGGTATGTACCACAAAGGTAATTCCACACAGAAGAATACCAGAACGGTATCACCACGAAGGTAAGTATCACAAAGGGAGGCTACATAGTTGAAAACCACTAAGGTATCACCACCAAGGTATGTACCACAAAGGTACACCACGTAGTAGAATACGATGAAGGTAAGAACCATGCAGGTAAAGAATCAGCTCACACCAGGTTTAACTTAAGTATGGATGTATAGATGATTATTTGTATTGCTAGATCATCTTACTTCGTCGAGAAGCTCTATTGTTGACCCACACATGATCGAAGATGACCAAAATAGGATATGAAGATGACCCACACAGTATTTTTAGATGAACCACACCGGATCGGTATGCGCTGACCCACACAAGATCGTGGAGCGCTGACCCACAAAGGATCCAAAGATGACCCACAAAGAATCCTAATACTTCTCAAATACAGCCAGCCACAAGGTTGTATCACTAAGAATTCTTGATTACGGGAGGTTCCTCTCCTCAATACATCGGTCGATACTTCAACTACCATGACATCCCACAAAAAATTATCCGAAAGGCCCGTCAAGTAAAAAGGGACCCAATGCGACAAACAGAACATCATCGGATGCCTGGTCTGCATGTTATTAGCATTTACGTTCCAAGGGCCCTGTTAGATTCGGGTTCGATCCAACCTGACTGTACTCCAACATTATCCAAAACTCATATTGATTATACAAAAGGACTGTCTAGATCCAAGGATTCTGGTTCCATAGATGGTTCATCAAACGAATGCCAAGATCTCAAGATATGGCCACAAAGGCATATCTAGGTCCAGATGGGCCCAGGTCCGGTCCGACCTGGTCTAGGTCCAGTATGGATGGGATGGGCCATGGCGGGCCCAGACCACTAGGTCATGGTCCAGCCTAGCCCACAGAAAGGGTGGCCCATACTAGCCCAATGAGTGCGGCCTAGTGGGTGTCCCGTGGTGCAGCGTACTATCGGGTGGCCCGCTGTGGTGGGGTCTTCGCTAGTTGATACATGGGGGGAGCCCCCCTTGTTTTTCCAAACGATCTAGTGGACCATTTGGCTGGTGCATGGGACGCACCAGAGAAGTCCTACATAGCACGACACAGCCAGCTGGAATGACCGTCCATCTCTTCCAGAGGCACGGACATGCTCCTCTCCCCCCCACAGCCGACTGGTTGTCGGCTCCAAAGGTGCTTCGCCGTAGACGCTGGGTCTCGACCTTCTCTTCTACCGGCAGTGCGGACATGTGCCGCCCCGCCTTCACGTGGATAGTCAGTGTGCCACCCACCGTGCTCCCCCACCGCAGCCGACGGGCTGCCACCATGTGCCTTGCTGGCGTTGGTTTCCGTCCTCCTCCATCGCGAAGAACGCATCAACATTGTAGAAGCACATAGATCGGGTCGTGTTCATTTGGACCATACCCTTCACGTTAATTCGGAAGCACACAACTCGAGGATAAAGACTCAATGAAAAATAAAAATAACAAATAATAATCATAAACACACCCCTACCTCATTCGTTAGAGAGGACATGAGGAATGAGATTGAGATGATGAAGAGCATACGCCTGTTGCGCCCGCAACTCGCTCCAAGTTTGGTTCCACGTTATTGATCTGGAGAATGTTCTTCATTGGATAGGTTCTTCTTTAGGAGGATAATTCTCCAAGGCTCTCCCTTACCAACAATCCCTAACCAAGAAGTGAGGAGACACTTAATTAAGTTCAATAATTAATTACATGATTAAGTAAATGTTGTCACATCAATTGGGGGAAACCCAAGAGTTACCCACCCATTAAAGGAGGAGTTAGGGTGGTCCCCACAACCATAAATTCAATTGGGATGTTTCAAATAAATAAATAAACTAAAATTTTATTGTTTTAATTTTTTTTTAAAACTCCAAGGAAATTCTGAAAAATTAACTTCCATTGTCGACCTAATTCGGTCGAGGGGAAGGTCTCCTTAAGCGAATATCGGCACTACGAGTTCTACTATGTCCTAAGATTTAAATTTTGACCACCGGTTCAAAAATTATAAAATCTTTCTTGAAAGTTTACTGAGCGTACCCAAAAAATGTTCAGAAATTCATTCTGGGCACATCAAGCCTCAGAATCACGCGCCATCAATTTTCGCGGACTCGTCATAATTCCTTATAATAAAAACATTACTTGGAAAAATCCGGGTCTTTAGATTGATAATGGTTCTTCCATATCCAAAATGTTAATAATTATATAAATATCATATATATTAATTATATTCATATTTTTTAACTTTAACATGATATGGTAATGAATAATTAATTACCTCACATTATGGATACAATAATCCGTATATACACTTGAGTGATGTTTCTACTTTTCGATGGTTTTTATAAATAAAGGTATATGATAAATCACTATTATATAGTCATAATTATATTATGAATAAGATATATTATCATTAAATATATTCTTATTACATACCATGTAAATCAGAAATGATAATTTAGTCACATCGCATCATGTATGTTGTTGTCCAAACATACGCATGAGCAATGTTATTTTCTACCAATGGATCCGAATGAAAGAAGATAAATAATATATTAAAAATATAGAACAATGATAATATTATAAATAAAAACATATGAACATTAAATATAGAATTATTAAAACAAGTTAATTATGGTGGTGGAAAATTATTTATTTTTCTTAGTGGAGTGGTAGTCCACACGTACGCATGAGCGGTACTATTATTAAAAATTTGATAGACAATGGGTGTAAAATTTTTCATCCATCCTGATGAAAATATATCATTTTATGTATTATACTACATATACATTGTTTTTATGGTTAAAAAATGTTATGAGATGTATAATGTATAAATAAAAGTGAATGTTCTTGGTTATGACTTATACCAATTTCTTGAGACACACCCATTGGCATACACGTTAATCCATGAAATATTGTTCATATGAGAAGAAAAAAAGGCTTAGTAACAAGGAATGGTAAATATTAATGTTTTATAAATGGTCGTGGAGGATATGGTAGGTTCATATGGTAAATCAATTGAGGATTATTTGTTCCATTTTAAAAGTGGGTGGGGGGGAGACACTTGGAATTTCATAAAATATTTCAGTTATATGTGGTCACATTCATGAGAAAGTGGCTCGAGATAGCTAGATATTTTTACATAGGATAATTTTAATGTAAAATATATTTGAAAATAACATATATATTATTTATTATCGAATTAATACCCTTATCACTTTATTTAACTACCTAATGGGTAAACCCATTTTAACCTAACCATGTAAAAATCCTTTTACTATTTATTATTCTTAACAATTTCCAAAATTAATTGAACCATATTAATTAATATTAATTTATTTAGTATAAAAATATGGAATCCTTTTTCAAAAATAAAAATTATATAACTTCCATAATTACATTTCATTATGTGTGCAAAATGTAATGAATATCGATTTTTGAAAAATTAATTTTTTAGTATAAAACAAAATTTAGAACTATTCATTCCCTTTTAAGACCAATAAATTTAATTATGTAATATATTATTGATTGAATAAGTTATAAAATTAATTAAAAACATTAATAAATAGAAAATAATGTAATTTATTGATATAATGACACATTTTGTGCCTAATAATATTTTCTTGAAGAATGTTTAATTATGTCTAAAATTTTCTTATACCAAAATCAACTATAATGACGATTCCCATGTAATTAATTATATTATTTATATTAAAATTAGTATTAATATTATTTTATATAAAAATAAACACAGAATAAGACATTCACTTGAAAATAAATGAATGTTTATATAACGATTTCCTTTTTCACTATTTAATAAAAGATAAATTTATTTTAAAAGAGCCCTAAAATTCACCCTAAAATAAATGTGAATTGATTATATAAAAAATGAAACTAATTTAATCCAATTTTGTTTTTATAAATTGGTATAAATTATTGATTATTTTTACATTCAAAAATAAGATGAAGCAAGTTTTGAAAAAACATATAATTTTAGTATAAAATGACATTAATAAAAATGTAGCGCTTTTTATGAATTAATTAATAAATTAAAATGATTAAAAAAATTAATAAATACTTTTTTAATTTTTTTATTAATATCCATTCCTATAAATTTAACATATTTCTTATAATTATTTACTATGATCTAGTTCATATATAATTTATGTTGTGTGTAAATTAATATATCAAACACATATAATTTATTTAATGATATATATATATATTAAAATATATCCTGGTGTTACATTATTCCATGTAAATAAAATAATTCTTCAAAATTATTATCACTATAATATAATGTTTTATATTTGAATACATACTTTTTTTACAATCCAAAATGAAAAAAGGAAAAGTAAAATATCCTCTAAAAAGTGTAATTCAGAAACATAATGGTTACATGAAATAACACATAATCTATTAAAACCCACTCATAGAAACAATGATTTATGATCTATTTTATACATTAGAATATTTTTCATTTTATATTATCCTATATTGTTATTGAATTAAATATTATGGAAGAAATGGATGCATACATTATTCCAATTTTAAAATAAAAATAAAATATAAGACATAAAAAATAATTTTTTTCATCCTTCAGAATAATTCATTGATTCCTTATTCATATCCTTAAGAAAGAGAAAAAATATTTGTGCCATCAAATTCTCAGTAAATGTTAAATACTATCAAATATATTAATAATATGAAAGGAATAAAAAATATAGTTAGGTAAAAAAGGACAACACATATCATTTAATCAATAATATGAGCTTGAAATTCATTGATGGAAAATATAAATGGAATTATATTATAAATAATAATAATTAAATTCTACATGAAGTAAATTGTTAATATTAGATTTCATAATCTCAGATATCTTGATATCTAGACCATAATGACCTTGTTCCAAGCCAGTTTAATTGATGGGTATGTATACAATAAGAAACCATTTAATTTAAAAAAATTATTTATCTAATCATACATGTTGATTAATTAAGGGCATATATATATGATTTACTCAGATTTCACTACATTTAAAATTAATTTTTCATATATTTAATTAAAAAATTAATTTATAAACAATATTATTTTGAAATAAATATATTAAATCAATAATGAATGTATAATATCATGATTTCCCCAGACAATAGTAATAATTCATAATAAAAATGATATCCTATTTAGTACATAATCATATCCCTGACATAATGAATATAGTTATTTTTGATAAATATATTTAATAACTATCACAAAAATTTCAATGTTTCATGAGAAATATAATGACCTAAAAAACTATAAGATATAAGATATTAAAAATGAATCATCGTTAATATAGGTTTTGTAGTAAAATCATATTAAATAGAGAGATAATGAAAATAGAATTTAAATAATAAAACAAAATTTTATGGAAGATATTTCTTTAAAAATCATTGAAATCTTGTAGAAAAATATGAGAGAATAAAATGGTTATAGTAGATTGAAACTCTATTATCTCAATATACATTAAAAACAGATTTAATTTTTTTAATGAATGTAAAAAATAAACTTTTCATGAAATAATATAACCATTCATTTAAAAAACTAAAAATCACAATATAATAGAACATACCATTTGAGTGAAAAAAATACTTTTTTTGAAAAAAAAATCCAAAAAAATATAAAAATTATTCTTAGTAAAAAAACAAAGTAATGTGATCATATTTCATTATAGACATTTCATTGCATGATGGATGTTCCATTGAGGGAAAATAGTTGAAGAATATATGTAAACTCTTTAAGAGAGTAATCAAAAAATGAATCTTTATTCACTATTAATAAATAGGTTTTTATGATACATCCATCATTAAGGAAGAACATACACATCATAAATGTAAATAGGTGTATAATGCTAAATATTTCACAATGGAGTGAAAAACAAGAACAAATACATTAAAAATATCATATCATTAATGTGAGAATTAATTAATAGTGTTATTATGTGTGATAATGTAATTTCACCTAGGAAAAGTGGAAAAATATTATTATATTCAGAGGTTATTTTACACCTCATCATTCTATAAACAATTATTGGATTAGAAGTATATCCGAAAAAGGAAAATTGAGTAATGAAACCCCTTAACACATGATTCCTTTAAGTTGAATGTTATTTAACCTCATGTAAAATTTTATTTAACATGTTATTAATTTTTACAGATAAAAAGTCAAATTTATAATACCATATATGATTTTATTATAACATTTTATTGCCTATTTGTTAATAAAATTTTATTATTACTTTTTTTCAGGTGTTAGCGACTTTGAATCCACATTCATGATTTTATAAAAAAGCTATGGTTCTTATATATATGATATAGTACCATAATACCAAATATTATGGTACTGTTATAAATATCATATTTATTAATTTCATATATTTTTATAATAATTATTGATATTTGGACACTAAAACTAAATCACAATGCTTCATGGAGAGGGTAGGTCATACGTTCACATAAGTGATGTAATAATTTTATTAATCGGTGAAAATGAAAGGATTTAAAGGATATATAATTTTTTTGAATAAATTTAATATCATAATTATCATATATATTTATGTTTTTCTTTATTATGACTATCCATGAGATTCATTAATGAAAAAAATTACATTAGTCTGCGAGGAGGTAGTCATCTGTACACATGTGAAATTTTTCTCATCTAATTTGATAGAGAAGAAGATTGCCAAGTACTGTTAAAGGATTCTAATAACATATTATTATATTTTACAAAATGGAGTTATTAATTTTTTGGATATATTTAACTACGATAATGTAATATTTAATGAAACATGATCTTTGTAAAAATAATTACCTTTTCATAGAGAAACCTCCTTTTGAATATAACATAATACATGAATGGATGGTATTTGGGAATAAAAATATATCTAGGGTATGGGGAAGGAATATATTATAGTATAATGGTTTATATTAGATGATCTATAAGTATCATGAAGTGTTTTGAATATATTATATGTGGTAACCTTTTATAGAGGGGGAAATGACACACATTTAAATAATTATTTTATTAAATTACATATATATCATAGTCATATCAACTACCACAAATTACCACCAATATTTATGATAATGACTTATAATGTTCAAATAAATTCCAAAAATAATATATATATTATTTTTTGACACCTTTTAATCTTTATCTCATAATTAAACCAAAAGAATCTTATTTTAACTTTAACCATAATAGTTTACCATTTTGATGATAATATAATTAAATGATTAAAAATAAAGTGGACGACCTATCCAAAATAAATCATTATGAATTAAAATCAAGAAATAATTTTCTCAAATTAAATGGCTATAGGGGATGAAATTAATTTTAATATAAGTATCCAAAATTCATGGAAAACTAGTTTAATACAGCATTTAATAGTAAATAAATCATTTTACGTGAAATATTTTAATAAATTTGTTTCCATAATTTTTTTTTAAAATAATTCAGAAATTAGGGTTTTGAGAATTTTTAGTCCATCTAAACTTAATGGAATATTCCATCCATACCATTAAATATAAAGGATCAAAAATATTTTTAAATTGAATAAAATATATCTTATATTTCAAGAAATTCATACATGGTTTTGAAAAATCAAAATAATCATATAAATTAAATTTTATATCTTTTTGAGAATATTTTTTGATGAAAATCCCAAATAAAATAAAAAAATTCATGGGTAAATATTTTTTGAAACCTTAACTCATTGATTTACCTCAGTTTTAACTAGATTACCCTTAGTGAGGTGAAAAATATTTTCCATAATTACTATTTATAATAACCAAAGTTATGTTTAATTTATTACCAAATATTAATTATGATGATTCCAAATATATAAACTATTTTTATGATTTCTTTTCATCGAAATAGTATAATTTAATATTATGTGAATCTTTTATCACACGATTAAATGAAATATTCCATCAAAATGATTCTTTAACGGGAAAATAATTGTATACCAAGATCATGTATAATTATGATCCAAATGTTATAAAATAAAATATATTTTATAAAATTAATCTAATGAAATTTTTTGATAGTTCTAAAGAAAATTGAATTTTTGAAATTACTATAAATGAAATATCATTTCCTATAAAATTATGTAATTTTACTATTCATCAGAATATAAAAAAATATAAATTCTCAAAATGATTTAATAAAATATTTTTGAAATGATTATTTCAATTTTGAAGCTCATTTTATAGAAAAAACATTGTAAATGATTTAAAAATATATTATATTATCCATGAACAAAACATGATAAAATCATTTTTAATGAAAAAATGTTCCTAAAGTATAAGATATAATTAGTTAAAACTGGTTAATTATTTGTTATAAATTAATTAATAAATTATAATTTTATAAACCCACTAAATATATTTTTATTATACAGTTTGTGGTTGTTGCATAATCAGGTCCCATGATGAGGACAACATTATCGAGAATTGAAAATATGGACATGGTGGAGAAAGGTAATGTGAAAATAATAAGATAGAGTGATAGAGAACATAGTAATGACAAAGAAAATAATAAATTCATAAATCAGAAGTGGTTGGATATAACATTTAACTAATCAATAATAACAATTACTAGGGAAAAAGTACCATTTTAATGCTTCTTTTACCTATAGTGGAAGAATTCAAATACCATGAATATCAGAAAAAAACCAATATCCAATTTTATCCCACCTCTAACTCCATGAAATAAATATTCATGATTAATATTTCATAGATGAAGCACTTAAATTATATTTTAGAATATCATAATATCCATTAAATTACAACAATTCATTCATTGTGTTACAAGATATTTACTAAAATGAACCTAGTTAGAACAAGTTTTTTAAAATGGATAAATATTTTTATGATGAAATAATATATTAGTCTATATAAATTAAACAATTACGTAGAATTTTTATAATAAACAATTACAAAATTAGTAATCATTAAAACTCATCAAAAATATATATGAAAAAAATCAATACCTAATAATTGAGAAACAATTTCATTAATTTCCCATAATCAACATTATATTATTCCCAAAACATCATAAATATTACCTTAATTTCAAATAAAAAATAGGAAAACCTAGTAAATATATTCTCTTTAAAAATAATCTCATTTAAAAAAACCCTAAATTACCATAAAACAAAAATGGAGACATAAATTCATTTAAATGATAACTGGTCTTTATTCGTCAAAAAAATTAATAGACTCTCCAATATATTCCATAAATCAAAAAATGTAACAATCATCATAAAATATGATATAAATAACATTTTCATCAAATCTATAATCAATTTAATGGTTTCAATTGTAATAAAATTTACTTAATCTCTTCTAATTGACTCTTTCCCCCAATCCGACATTATTATTTTTAAATTAGTTGCATGTTTTGAGTTATCTTTACATGATTAAGTTTCTCTCCCAAATTTCACCATAATATATGACCAATTAAATAGGATGTCAGTATCATTCAATATATGATTGAGAATACATAATACAAACTAATGATAGACAATCCATTTATGTTTCATGATTATTATAATAACAATATCATTGATAAAACAATTCTAAAACATTATTTTTGAATAAACACACAAAAACACATTAATCATTACACTACCTTCTTAAATCATTAACCTTTTTTTTCATATTAATCTGTAATGTTTCCTTACATTTATATATCATCCGTAGTCTCCTCATCATCAAAAGTTAAATGTTTACATGTAAAATATTTTCAATAATAAAATTTAACATTAATACAAAGTCATTTTTTTATAATAACTATAATTTTTGATTGGGGATTTTTATTCTTTTCTTATATTTTTTTCTAATTTTTTGATTTCTTCAAATAATGTTTTATTTTTTAAATTAATCATTATTTATGTCAGTGTTTAGTATCTCATTATATATTTAATATATCAAGATTTATAATGTTTAGAATAACCTAAATCACATTTATAATATAAAATTTAATTTTTTTCATCCTCTTATTCAAATGTAAAAAAATTATAATTTAGTATTTAGGTGTTCATGAATTCCAACTATATAAGTTTCATGCTTTTGGATTTTAGAGTAATTTTTAGTTTAAAATTTTCTTTTTATTCATTGAAAATTTTATTTATAATGATATGTTTTTTACATGAATTGGTTGAAATATATTAAATATATTTAAATTTAATTAAACTAATCATGATTCTAAAATAATAGTTTTATTTCTCAAGAAAATTTCTTAAGTGACCATTATATTTCTACAATTCTATAATTTCTAGAAAACTATTTCTTTTCATTGATTACAATTTATATAGAATTCATATTTTCATATTATTTTTTTTTATTTTTAAATGTAACCCATATATTAGTATTTAATTCAACATCATTATATAATCAAAGATCCATTTTGAGACTACTAAAATTTAATTAATGTATGTGGAATATTCCTGGATTTTTTTGGTAGTTTTCATTTTATATATTTTAGTGTTTTTTGATAATATATTTATCCTTATTAATTTTAATGAGGTCTTCTTTGATCTATTGAAAATATATTCAATTTCTATTTACTCTGAAAACATGAATTAGATGAAAATTATAAAATTTTGTCAATAAATAAAATTTTTGAGATGTTTGATATCAGTTGTAATGCCACTCGAAATAGAACTATCTTGGATGGAAAAAACAGGTTGATTATGGGACCTCAAGCATGCCTCACCTATTTCTAGAGTCTTTATACTATTAAATGGGGTATTATAAGTATAACAGGGAGGTTATAAAACTAGTTAAATAGTGACAACACAATAGAATAATCAAATAAAAATAAATAAATATCATTATGATGAAATAATATAAATAATAAAATACATTGAAAATAAAAAAGAAAACCAACATAATAGTCTGATAAATAATAAACAAATAATGAAATGAATTTATTGAATGAAAATAAATTTTATTCTAAGAGGAATAAAATGAAAATACTTATAGACAAAAATAAACACTTGATAGTTCTCGGTCCCAAACACCATGTCCTTTCCACGTACAAGGATTATCCCATCCAAAAAAATCAACATCATATTCCTTTTCCAATATCCAAAATTGCATCCATGTAATCTTCTCGAGTTCCAAATGGCGTCCTGAATAGGATGTGAGTATAACCCATTATGTTAACACTAGTGGACCTAATGAAAAATAGTATGATAATAACTGTACAAAATAATTCACTAAACAAGTTTTTGGATGAATTAACCAATGAAATTAATATCACACCATCCTTCTTTGACACCTTTCCATAATGTCTATGAGTATGTATCATACATTCCCTCCATACCCATATAGCCAAGGTGAAACATAACCTACCTACACACCATGCTAGAATTTATCTAACAATATAACGACCCATACTTTACATATATTGTTAATACTTCAAAATTGAAGTACACTTATTAAAAAATATAACAATACCATGAAAGGACCGTATAGGTATAATGTCTTTAGAAACTGGGAAACATAAACAACTGGTTAATAAAGCATCTATATTGTCTCCCATTTATTTCATCATATCTAGAGTCCATTTTGGAATATCCAACTTAATAACCTTATTCTTGACCTGGGGAAAGAAAACATACAAAAGGGTGAGATCAAATTCTCAGTAAGGGTAAACAAAGGAAATATCATATTCAAAAGAACATAACATATCGAAAATCTTTACCTGCAAAAGAGATCATAATATCATAACATTGGAAAAATCATAGTAGTGAAATGTAATCCCAATAATACTAACATAAAACATGAATCTTTGTGGCATACACACATAATCATAGAGAATCATTTCTTAGTATTCAAGACTCATTGCCAATATTATCTTAGCGGACAAAGTCCATTTCTGAACCAAGTTCACTCCTCGTTTCAGTCCTGTTTCACTGAACCAGATTAACCTTCCATTCTAGCCATGTCTATGTCATGAGATATAAATCTTTACCCAATGCATTGGAGGGAGATATAGGTCCCACCCATCTCATAATGAAACCATTCTTTTTTGTTCCACAAAATCATAAATCATACGTCATAGCATAACCCATGTAATAAAAATGGGATTCTTCAACATCATGCCATCATTACATAATCCATATAAGATAAAAAGGACATCATAAAAATAATTCCATCATAACATAATCAAATAAATGTAAAAAATAGGGATAGAAACATAACCCTATATTATCTTATATGGAAAATAATTTTGATAAAACACTTGAACTTCATTCTTGAGGAAAATATCCTTTCTACATTAAAAACATTTTTCCTTTCTTAAAATGCCATACAATTATAAACTAAAATAAGTTGATTAAAAATAAACATGAAAACTTGTAAAGGAAGCTTCATGGAAATAATTTTAAAAAAATCCATTCAAGCCATATAAGTTAAAGAAAAACATTCTCCTTGTACTTTGGCCGGAAAAGTCAAAAAGTACCTCGTACAAAAAAAAATACAAAAGATTCCTTTAATATATTTTACTAAAAACTCACTGAAGGGTAAAATTGGATTTAAAAAATTGTAGGAGGATAGAAATAATATTACATATTGAGGAAACATGGATGTGGATGATAAATATTCCCCACTAAATTCTGAAGTATAAACATTCTCTGATAAAAATGAGATTGTGAGATTTTCCCTTACCTTAGGTCTGATTTGCTTCGTACTTGTCCGAAACTCCTGTATAATGATTTAAATAATTTCATTAAATTATTCCAGAATAATACTAATTTTTATGATATTATATATGGTCATATTCTTAGATTCTTATTAGTAATATTTTATTACTACTTGTTATTCGGGTGTTTATTTCTTTTTGTTATTATGCGTGTTTTGTTGAATAAATTCTTATTCTTATTTTTAGGTTATTGATACCTCATTTAGAGAATGGTATTAGAGTAATATATATCATATTTATTCATTAAATTTATTTGTATAATCATTATGAAATGAAGATCATGTAGAATGAGTCGCATCACATCGTGGAGACGGTAGGCCATACGTACGCACGAGCGAGGATATCATTCCCATGATCGTGGAATTATATTGGAGTGTATTTATACTATTTTAGAATCAATATCAATTTAAAATAATCATATATAGTTATTATTTATACCATTATACCCATCCAAGTAAGGTGGTGGTGGAAAACAGATTACACCACAGCATGGAGACGGTATTCCGTACGTACACACGCGCGATGATTTCAGTTTCCATAGGATGGATAGAAGGTGAAATAGGGTTGTTTCATATTTATAATAACATATCATTATATGAGTTATACTTATGTTATTACTTAATAATGAAACAACTAAAGAATAGGAAGTAGAAGAAGAAATAAATTTCAAAGAATCGGTAACAGATATTACCTCTTCTTCGACACGCCTCTTTAAAATCTCCTCTTAGGGCACTAAAATTGGTCTTTGAAGAAGCCCAGGACCTCTGGATTATTACTTGGGAAGTGGAGAAGGGACCTTTTCAGGGTTTGGCCAAGCTTTAAGGCTCAATGTGGTGTGAGGAGGAGAGGGAGGATGTGCCCTTTTATAAGGGAGGAGAGGGGCAACATAGGAAACATTTAAAGTATTATTTTATTATAAAGTCATATTCGGTTTTTAATAGATCCAAATTGATTTATTTCAAATATAAGGTGGGGATGAGTCTAAATAATCTCAAACAATAGATTTTAGACATGTTTAGGTAACTATTTTAACCCTATCATTTAGATTTAACTCTAAGTTAAATAATTTAACTTTTATCGTGTCTTCTTGTTTTATTACACTATATGGTTAATAAACTTACTATAACAAGCAAAAAGAACCCCAAGTGGTTCATTATTAATATATATAAACTTCTCTAAGTCATTTGGCTGAACCTAATATTTTTAGGAATAAAATAACAATCAATAATATAATATTTGTTTTAAAAACTATTTTATGTCAATTTTGACACTATCTAGTAATTGATTTTTGTGAAAATCATAACAGCATGATTAGTTCAAAAAAAGTTAATTAAATCAATACTAATATCTCATATTAAAATATGAAATTATTTTAAGTCTTAAAAATTCCCCAATTACATTTATTTGGGTATTTATAATATCTATTCTCTTAATATTTCCTTAATAAGGTAATTACTGCATCATCATTGAGTCATAAATAAATTACATTATTTAAAGTCCAAAAATTATAAATAAACTACCATTATTTAGGAAATGTTTTTATATTTCTAATGAATATTTATAGTCAAAATTATCTTTTATATAACCCTATATTAAAAATGTTTTAGTTATTAAACTTTGATTTTACCTATTTTAACTCTTCTTTAAATAAAATAATATTAAATGTCCTAATCTAATCCAAGTGGACCTAAATGGTCATATTATATTTATAAGGTTGTTTTTGGTCGAATTAAACTTATCCAATAGAATTATGACATGTTTTAGGGTAATAATAATACCACTTTTACCCTTAATTACCCTATTTACTTTTAACCGTGGTAAAAAAAGTAGAAAGTTACTATTCACCAAAAATTATTTTTATCTTATTGAACCAAATTTTACTACTTTATATTAACCGTGTCTCTAGGATTTTTGAAATTCCACTCACAGAAGCGGTAAAATTTAGTTTTATGTAATTTCTCTAATTCTCCTAGGAGGTGGGTAAAAGACGGTGAAAAGTTCAGTAAACTTTTTATAGATCTAAAATTATTATAAAATGAATCCAATGAATTAAATTGAACTTATATAGGTATTATGTATCAATTTTGACCTAAAATAAATTTAAATAAAATAAATAATTATTTAAATAAAAAGTCAGTTTTTAAATAGTAACCAGTGTTTTCACTATTGATAAAAAATTGAATGTTTTCAGAAAAATACCAAAATTTCCCCCTAGGCTAATTTCGATATTCCGAATCCAAAACTGAAGTCCATTTTGAATGATAAAATTTATAAAATTTCAAAAAGTGGGTATTACTATTCATAACGGCTAGTTTTTATAATATTTTAATAGCATATCGTTGTTTAGTGAAACTCGGTATTGCGTACGACAGACGCTATCGTGGAAGGTCGCGATTGCTTGTAAAGCAAGACAAGCTAGTATTGTGTGTAATGAAAGATTAATTTGATGTTGCGTATAACATAAGACATAAAAAAATATATACTTCCCATAAAATATCAGGGTGTTACATTCTTCCCCCCTTAAAATGAATTTCACCCTCGAAATTCATCACTTCGTAACAAACAGATGAGGATACCTCTCCCTCATCATATCCTTAAGCTCCCATGTATATTATTCTAATTGGTGGTTCCTCCATAAAACTTTCACCAAGCAAGCGGCCTTGATTCCTTGGACCTTTTCGCTAGGATCCAGAATCTATATCAGCTGTTCTTCATAAGAAAGATCTTGCTACATCGATACAAATTCTGAGATGAGTACATGTGAAGGATCGAGTATGTACTTTCTAAGGAGAGATACATGGAACACATCGTGAACTTGAGAGAGATTTGGCAAAAGCTCCAATTGGTAAGCTACCTTCCCAACACGATCCATTATTTCGAAAGGCCTGATATACCTAGGGCTCAGCTTTCCCTTCTTTCCAAATCTCATTACTCTCTTCCAAGGAGATATTCATAAGGACACCTTATCACCCACTTCAAAATCTAGGTATTTTCTTTGGTTATCGGCATAACGTTTTTGTCGAATCTGAGCTTCTCTTATATTTTGTTGAATATATCAGACCTTTTCTTCCGTAACATCAACAAGATCAGGTCCTAATAGCTTTCTTTCCCTAACTTCATCCCAGCAAGTTGGAGTTCGGCATTTCTTTCCATAGAGAGCTTCATAAAGAGCCATATGAATACTGGAGTGAAAGCTATTATTATAAGAAAATTCCACCAAAGGTAGGTGTTTATCCCAACCACCATTGAAATCAATAGAGCAAGCTCTTAACATATCTTCTAGAGTTTGAATTGTTCTCTCAGATTGACCATCTGTCTTAGGATGATAAGAAGTGCTGAAACTCAACTCTGTATCTAATGTATGTTGAAGACTTCACCAGAACATCGAGGTAAACCTCAGATTCTGATCAGATATAATGAAAATTGGTACTCCATGCAATCTTACCACTTCCTTTACATATATCCGGGCAAGTTGATCTAGAGAGAAATATTCTTTAATAGCAATGAAGTGTGAAAACTTCGTAAGACGATCAACTATGACCCAGATAGCATTATTGCCTTTATATGTTTTAGGAAGTCTGGTGACAAATTCCATAGTGATGTTTTCCCATTTCCATTCGGGTATAGGTAATGGTTGTAACATCCCCTTAGACTTCTATCTCTCAGCTTTAACTTGCTGACAAACCAAGCATCGAGAGACATATTCAACAACATATCTTTTCATGACATCCCACCAGAAGTACTCTTTCAGGTCCCAATACATCTTCATGCTTCCAGGATGAATATATAATGAAGAACTATGAGCCTCATCCAGAAGCTCCTTCTTTAATTCTGGGATGGGAGGAACACAAACCCGATTCCTGAACCTTATTATCCCATCACAATCAAGGTTGAATTCAGGAACATTTCTCACCTTCTTTTGTTACTATACATCTTCTTTCTGTGCATCTTTAATATTCACATGTATAGATGGTTGAACATTCATTTGAGAAATATATGATTTTCCCCTTCCATTATAATTCCAAGATCCATCCTTTGTAAATCCATAAATATTGGATCTTTTGTGATCCCCATCATGGATAAGCTAGCATGGTCTTGTCGACTTAATGAATCTGCCACTTTGTTTTCTTTCCCAGGGTGGTAATGAATTGAGTAGCTGTAATCCTTAATCAGCTCCAACCATCTTGTTTGGCGCATATTCAGCTCCTTTTGTGTGAAAATATACATTAAACTTTTATGATCAGTATAAATATCACACCTTTCTCCAAAAATATAATTCATCCAAATCTTTAATGCAAAGATTACCGCAGCTAACTCCAAATCATGAGTGGGTAATTTTTCTCATGGATTTTCAACTGTCATGAGGAATAAGCTATCACCATATCATTTTGCATGAGAACACACCCCATTACCTTCTTGGATGCATCACTATAAATCACAAACCATTCTCCACTACAAGGTAGTGTGAGCACATGTGCACTAGATAACCTTCTTTTTAACTCCTTGAAATTCTTTTCACACTCATCCGTCCAAACGAACTTAACTCATTTTCGAGTCAACCTAGTGAGTGGATTAGATAATCGTGAAAAATATTTCACAAAACGTCAATAATATCCAGCCAAACCAAGAAAACATCAGATCTCAGTTATTGTTGTTGGTCTCGACCATCTTTCGATAACCTCTCTCTTTGCTGGATCCACAGATATCCCATATTTTGAGATTATGTGACCCAAAAATGCAACCTTTTTAATCCAAAATTCACACTTGGTAAATTTGGCATAAAGCTTATCCTTTCTCAGGGTCTTCAATATAATTCTCAAGTGATATTCATGTTCTTCCTTTCTCTTTGAATAGACAATAATATCATCTATAAAGAAAACCACAAACTGATCAAGATATTCTCTAAAGACTCTATTCATCAGATCCATGAAGATAGCAGGGGAATTAGTACGACGAAATGGCATCACTATAAATTCATATTGTCCATACCTTGTATGGAAAGACGTCTTTGGTATATCCTCCCTTTTTACCCTTAATTGATGATACCCTGAAAGAAGATCAATCTTGTAAAATTATTGAGCTCCGCGTAGTTAGTCAAATAAGTCATCAATGAGCGAGAGAGGATATTTGTTCTTGATAGTGATATTGTTATGTTCTCGATAATCAATGTAGAGTCTCATTGATCCATCTTTCTTCTTAACAAACAGAATAGGTGCTCCCCAAGGTGATGCACTAGGGCATATGAATCCCTTATCAAGATTCTCTTGGAGTTGCTTCTTCAATTCCTGCAACTCAATTGGGTCCATTCTATAAGGTGTCTTTGAAATGGGCATAACACCCGGTATGAGTTGTATTGAAAACTCAATTTCACAATTTGGGGGAAGACCTGGAAATTCCTCTGGAAATCCATCATTAAACTCCCGTAAAATGGGTGTATTCTTAATCATGAGTTTCTCTCCAACCATTTGAGATAAATAACCTTCATTTAGTAGAATCAAGACCCATAAGATGGATGAAATTTCCACTGGAAGGTTATGTTCATCCTTGCATAGATAGACAATCATAGATTGATCTGGAATATGAAATGTGACTTACCTTATTTGGAAATTGATATGAGCTCCATATAAAGAAAGCCAATCCATGCTAACAATCAAATCAAATTCCACTATAAAAAGGATCACAAGATTTTCAGGAATCACTTTCCCACAAACTTCAATCGGAGAAGAATTATAAAATTTTGATGTGACTGTTGTTCCATTAGGGGTTGTCACAACTAACTCAATATCTAACTGCTGAGGTAATATAGCGATACCCTTAGAAAATTCTTCAGAAATAAAAGAGTGGGTGGATCTAGAATCAAATAAAACATTTGCTACATTAGAGTGGATGGTAAGTGTACCTTTCACCACTTCATTATCATACTCCACATCGCTGATAGAAATTTCATGTGACTTTGCTTTGTATTTGGCCTTAAGAGTTTGTTGATGTCGATCATTGTAAAAAACCCTTGTATTAAGGGATGGATTAGCATAATTCCCCATTTCCTTAAACTTGTAACATTGAAGTGTAGGAGGTTCACTCTGTGTAGCCTTTTCTTTGTTCGCATCAGTAGACATCTTCTTCCCATAATTGCGGCATTCAAATGCCCGATGGCCTTCCTTTCCACATTTGAAACATTTAATTGTCCCTTTAAGACAACTACCTCTATGTTTCTTTCCACACTTTGAGAATAAGGTAAAACTCATCTTTTTTTTTCAGTGTGCTCTTTAGATTTTCCTTTTAATTCCATTTTCCTCTTCTTATCAAACACATATGACTGATGGGTTACTCCAATATCCATCTCAACCTTGAGAGAACATCGAACGATTTCCTTGTAGCTATTGAAGTCCCTTTTGTCTAACGCCCTTCTAAGACATTGTTTTAAGACACTAAAGAATCTATAGATCTTACTCTCTAGTTGGATAATAATCCTAAAAGCCTACCTTGCAAGTCTTGTAAAATTCGCTTCGTAGGTACCAACATATTCATCATCCTTTTTCTTCAGTTCAAGAAACTCCTTCTCCATCTTTGTTTGAAGAATACGAGGGAAGTACTTATTGAAAAATAAGTTCTTGAACCCATCCCATTCCATGGACTCAATTTCATCTCTTGGCATCATATTCTTGACAATATTCCACCATTGATCAGCTTCACCTTCCAAACAATAAACTGCTAAGATGACTTTATCATGTTCAGAACATTGAAGAACAGAAAATATCTTTTCAGTGGTACTGATCCATTGTTCAGCCACTAATGGATCAGTAGACCCGCTGAATGAGGGTGGACACAACCTCATGAAGGATTCAATAGAATTTTGCTCCTTCCATTGCTCATTTGGAAGTCCTGCATGATTCATAGCTTGAGAAAGTTGTGTGAGCATGGTTACAAGATTTTTCATTGTAGCTCCCATAACGTTTGGTTTCTCAAGGGGACAATCATTGCATTTCCCGTCACATTAAACATTAACACGGTTCCTTCGGGTTCCATCCATTGACTAAAACCAATAAGCGTACTGTGAGAAACACTAATCATAATAGGAAAACCACATAATCAAGAATAAAATTTCACACTTAAGGTCTTATCATAGGTTACTCATGGCCATTTCTAAAACACTAAGATTGTGTTCTATGCTTAGACTTATCCTTAGGGTTCTTACAAATGCTTTCACATCCAAGTTTCCAAAGGTTGACTATACCTTTCCTCTGATACCAACTATAACGACCCATACTTTACATACATTTTTAATACTTCAAAATTGAAGTACACTTATTACAACATATAACAAAACCATGAAAGTACCATATAGGTATAGTGTCTTTATAAACTGGGAAACATAAACAACTGGTTCATAAAGCATCTACATTGTCTCCTGTTTATTTCATCATATCCGGAGTCCCTTTTGGCATATCCTACTTCATAAACTTCTTCCTGACCTAGGGAAAGAAAAAATAACAAAGGGTGAGATCAAATTATCAGTAAGGGTAAATAAAGGAAATATCTTATTCATAATAACATAGCATTTCGAAAATATTAACCTGCAAAAGAGATCATAATATCATAACATCGGATAAATCATAGTAGTGAAATGTAATCCCAATAATCCTAACATAAAACATGAAAATTTGTGGAATACACACATAATCATAAAGAATCATTTCTTAGTAGTCAGGACTCATTTCCAAGACTCTCTTAGCGGACAAAGTACACTTTTGAAAAAAGTTCACTCCTCGTTTCAGTCCTGTTTCACTGAACCAGATTATCCTGCCATTCCAGCCATGTCTATCTCATGAGATATAAATATTTACCCAATGCATTGGAGGGAGATATAGGTCCCACCCATCTCATAATGAAACAATTCTTATGTGTGTCACAAAATCATAAATCATACATCATAACATAACCCATGTAATAAAAATGGGATTCCTAAACATCATGCCATCATAACGTAATCCATATAATTATGATAAAAAGGAAATCAGAAAAACAATTCCATCATAACATAATCAAATAAATGTAAAAAATAGGTATAGAAATAGAACCCTATATTATCTTAGATGGAAAATAATTTTGATAAAACAATTGAACTTCATTCTTGAGGAAAATATCCTTTATACTTCAATTTTTTTTCCTTTCTTAACATGTCATACAATTTTAAACTAAAATAATTTGATTAAAAATAAACATGAAAACTTTTAAAGGAATCTTTATGTAAATAGTTTTCTAAAAATCCATTCATTCCGTATAAGTTAAAGAAAAACATTCTCCTCATACTTTGGTCGGAAAAGTCAAAAAGTACCTCATACAAAAAAAATGACAAAAGATTCATTTCATATCTTTTACTAAAAACTCACTGAAGGGTAAAATTGGATTTAAAAAATTTTAGGAGGATAGAAATAATATTACATATTGAGTAAACACAGATGTGGTTGATAAATATTCCCTAGTAAATTCTGAAGTATAAACAATCTCGGATAAAAATGAGATTGTGAGATTTTCTCTTACCTTAGGTCCGATTTGCTTCATACGTGTCAGAACCTACTTTATAATTATTTAAATAATGTCATTAACTTATTCCAGAATCATAATAATTTTTATGATATCATATATGGTCATATTCATAGATTCTTATTAGTAATATTTTACTACTACTTGTTATTCAGGTGTTTATTGCTTTTTGTTCTTATGCGTGTTTTGTCGAATAAATTCTTATTAATATTTTTTAGGTTATAGATAAATCATTTCAATAATGGTATTGGTGTAATATATATCATATTTATTCATTAAATTTATTTATATAATCATTATGCAATGAATATCATGTATAACGAGTCGCATCACATCGTGGAGACGGTAGGCCGTACGTACGCACGAGCGATGATATCATTCCCATGATCATGGAATTGTATTGGAGTGTATGTATACTATTTCAGAATCAATATCACTTTAAAATAATAATATATAGTTATTATTTACACCATTATTCTCATCCAAGTAAGGTGGTGGGGGAAAACAGATTACACCATTGCGTGGAGATGATATTCCGTACGTACGCATGCACGGTGATTTCATTTTCCATAGGATGGATAGAAGGTGAAATAGGTTTGTTTAATATTTATATTAACATATCAGTATATGAGTGATACTGATGTTATTACTTCATAATAAAACAACTAAAGAAGAGGAAGTATAAGAAGAAATAAATTTGAAAGAATCGGTAACAGATATTACCTCTTCTTCGACACGCCTCTTTGAAACCTCCACTTAGGGAACTAAAATTGGTCTTTGAAGAAGACCAGGACCTCTAAAATATTACTAGGGAAGTGGAGAAGATAAATTGGCAGGGTTTGGACGAGTTGGAAGGCTCAAAGTGGTGTGAGGAGGAGTGGGAGGAGGTGCCCTTTTATAAGGGAGGAGAGGGGCACCTTAGAAAAAACTTAAAGTATTATTTTATTATAAAGTCATATTAGGTTTTTAATAGCTCAAAATTGATTTATTTCTAAGCTAAGGTGGGTATGGGTAGATATACTCTCAACCAATAGATTTTAGAAAAGTTTAGGTTACTATTTTAACCGCATCATTTAGATTTAACTCTAAGTTAAATAATTTAACTTTTACTGTGTCTTCTTGTTTTCTTACACTATATGGTCAATAAACTTACAATAAAAAGCAAAACGAACCCCAAGTGGTTCATTATTAATATATATAACATTATCTATGTCCTTTGGCGGAACCTAAGATTTTTAGGAAGAAAATAACAATTTATAATATAATATTTGTTTTATAAACTATTTTACGTCAATTTTGAAACTATTTAGTAATTGATTTTTCGGAAATTCACAACAGCATGATTAGTTCGATAAAATTTAATTAAATCAATAATAATATTTCATATTAACCTATAAAATTAGTTTAATTCTTAAAAAGGCTCAGATTACATTTATTTGGGTATTTATAATATCATTTCTGTTAATATTTCCCTAATAAGGTAATTACTGCATCATCATTGTGTCATAAATAAAATAAATTATTTAAAGTATTAAAATTATAAATAAAATACCATTATGTAGGAAATATTTTTATCTTTCTAATGAATATTTATAGTTGAATTTATCTTATTTATAACCCTATATTAAAAAAGTTTTAGTTATTAAACTTTGGTTTTAACTATTTTAACTCTTCTTTAAATAAAATAACATTAAATATCCTAATCTAATCCAAGTGGATCTAGATGGTCATATTTTATTCATAATGTTGTCTTGGGTTGAGTTAAACTTATACAATATAATTAGGACATGTGTTAGGGTAATAATAATACCATTTTTACCCTTAATTACCCTATTTACTTTTAACCGTGGTAAAAAAAAGTAAAACATTACTATTCACGAAAAATTATTTTTATTTTAATAAACCACATTTTACTCCTTGATATTAACTGTGTCTCTCATATTTTCGAAATTCCACTCAGAGAAGCGGTAAAATTATGTTTTATGTAAATTTTGAAATTCTCCTAGGAGGTGGGAAAAAGACGGTGAAAAGTTCAATAAAATTTTTATAGATATAAAATTATTATAAAATGACTCCAATGAATTACATTGAACTTATATAGGTATTATGTATCAATTTTTACCTAAAATATATTTTATTAAAATAAATAATTATTTAAATAAAAAGTCCGTTTTTAAATACTAACCCAGTGTTTTCACTATTCATTAAAAATTGAATGTTTTCAGAAAAATACAAAAAATTCACCCTAGGCTAAGTTCGATATTCCGAATCCAAAAATAAAGTCCATTTAGAAAGATAAACTTTATATTGCCTGTAAAGAAATCCAAGCTAGTATTGTGTGTAATGAAAGATTCCTTTGATGTTGCGTATAACATAAGACATAAAAAAAATATACTTCTCATAAAATACCATGGTGTTACATTCTACCCCCCTTAAAATGAATTTCGCCCTAGAAATTCGTCACTTTATAACAAACAGATGAGGATACCTCTCCCTCATCATATCCTCAAGTTCCCATATAGATTCTTCTAATTGGTGGTTCCTCCAAAAAACTTTCACCAAGCGAGTGGTCTTGTTCCGTAGGAATTTTTTGCTACGATCCAGAATCTCTATCAGCTGTTCTTCATAAGAAATATCTTGCTTCAATGATACAAATTCTGATCTGAGTACATGTGAAGGATCGAGTATGTACTTTCTCAAGAGAGATACATGGAACACATCGTGAACATGAGAGAGATTCAGTGGAAGCGCAAATCGGTAAGCTACCTTCCCAACACGATCCAGTATTTTGAAAGGACCGATATACCTAGGGCTCAGCTTTCCCTTTTTTCCAAATCTCATTACTCTCTTCCAAGTAGATATTCGTAAGAAAAATTTATCACCCACTTCAAACTCTAGGTATTTTCTTTGGTTTTTTGCATAACACTTTTGTCGACTCTGAGATGCTCTTATGTGTTGTTGAATAGATCAGACCTTTTCTGCCATCTCACAAACAATATTAGGTCCTAATAGCTTTCTTTTCCCAAGTTCATCCCATCAAGTTGGAGTTTGGAATTTCTTTCCATAGAGGGCTTAATAAAGAGACATCTGAATACTGGAGTGAAAGATATTATTATAAGAAAATTACACCAAAGGTAGGTGTTTATCCCAACCACCTTTGAAATCCATAGAGAAAGATCTTAACATATCTTCTAGAGTTTGAATTGTTCTCTTAGACTGATTATCTTTCTGAGGATGATAAGCAGTGCTGAATCTCAGCTCTGTATCTAAAGTATGCTGAAGACTTCACCAGATCTTTGAGGTAAACCTCGGATCCTGATCAGATATAATGGAAAGTGGTACTCCATGTAATCTTACCATTTACTTTACATATATCCTGGCAAGCTGATCCAGAGAGAAATATTATCTAATATAAATGAAGTGTGGCAGCTTCGTAAGATGATCAACTATGACCCAGATAGCATTATTGCCTTTGGATATTTTAGGAAGTCCGTTGAAAATGTCCATAGTGATGTTTTCCCATTTCCATTCGGGTATGGGTAATGGTTGTAACATCCCCTTAGACTTCTGTCTCTCAGATTTAACTTGCTGACAAACCAATCATCAAGATACATATTCAGCAACATCTCTTTTCATGCCATCCCACCAGAAGTACTCTTTTAGGTCTCTATACATCTTCGTGCTTCCAGGATGAATAGAGAACGAAGAACTATGAGCCTCATCCAGCATCTCCTTCTTTAATTCTGGGATGGGAGGAACACAAACCCGATTCCTAAACCTTATTATCCCATAACAATCAAGGTTGAATTCAGGAACATTTCTCACCTTCTTTTGTAACTCTACATATTATTTCTGTGCCTCTTTAATCTTTACATGTATAGATGGTTTAACATTCATTTGAGAAATATACGATTTTACCCTTCCATTATAACTCCAAGATCCATCCTTCGTAAATCCATAAATATTGGATCTTTTGTGATCCTCATCATGGATAAGCTAGCATGGTCTTGTCGACTTATTTCATCTTCCACCTTGTTTTCTTTACCAGGGTGGTAATGAATTGATCAGTCATAATCCATAATCATCTCCAACCATCTTCTTTGGCGCATATTCAACTACTTTTGTGTGAAAATACACTTTAAAATTTTATGATCAGTATAAATATCACACCTTTCTCTATAAAGATAATTCCTCCAAATATTTAATGCAAAGATTACCACAGCTAACTCCAAATCATGAGTTGGGTAATTTTGCTCATGGATTTTCAACTATCGTGAGGCATAAGCTATCACCATATCATTTTGCATGAGAACACACCCTAGTCCCTTCTTTGATGCATCACTGTAAATAACAAACCTTTCTCCACTACAAGGAAGTGTGAGCACAGGTGCACTGGATAACCTTATTTTTAACTCCTTGAAATTATGTTCACACTCCTCCATCCAAATGATCTTAACTCCTTTTTCAGTCAACCTGGTGAGTGGATTAGATAATCGTGAAAACCCATTCACAAAACGTCGATAATATCCATCCAAACCAAGAAAACATCAGATCTCAGTTACTGTTGTTGGACTCGACCATCTTTCGATAACCTTTGTCTTTGCTGGATCCACAGATATCCCCTCTTTTGAGATTATGTGACCCAAAAATGCAACTTTTTAAAGCCAAAATTCACACTTGGTAAATTTGGCATAAAGCTTCTCCTTTCTCAGTGTCTTCAATATAATTCTCAAGTGATATTCATGTTCTTCCTTTTTCTTTGAATAGACAAGAATATCATCTATAAAGACTACCACAAATTGATCAATATAGTATCTAAAGACTCTATTCATCAGATCCATGAAGATAGCAGGGGATTAGTAAGACCAAATGGCATCACTATAAATTCATAGTGTCCACACCTTGTATAGAAAGCCATCCTTGGTATATCCTCCCTTTTGACCCTTAATTGATGATACCCTGAACGAGGAACAATATTGGAAATGTATTGAGCTCCGTGTAGTTGGTCAAATAAGTAATCAATGCACAGGAGATGATATTTGTTCTTGATAGTGATCTTGTTATGTTCTCGATAATCAATGCAGAGTCTCATTGATCCATCTTTCTTCTTAACAAACAGAACAGGTGCTCCCCAAGGTGATGCACTAGGGTGTATGAATCCCTTATCAAGATTCTCTTGGAGTTGCTTCTTCAATTCCTGAAACTCAATTGGGTCCATTCTCTAATGTGTCTTTGAATTGGGAATAGTACCCGGTATGAGTTCTATTGAAAACTCAACTTCACGATTTGGTGGAAGACCTAGGAATTCCACTGGAAATACATCATTAAACTCTAGTACAATGGGTGTATTCTTAATCGTGAGTTTCTCTCCAACCATTTGAGATAAATAACCTTCATTTAGTAGAATCAAGACCCATAAGATGGAAGAAATTTCCACTGGAAGGTTATGTTCATCCTTGCATCGATAGACAATCATAGATTGATCTGGAATATGAAATGTGACATCCCTTCTTTGGAAATTGATATGATCTCCATATAAATAAATCCAATACATGCCCATAATCACATCAAATTACACTATAGGAAGGATCACAAGATTTTCAGGAAGCACTTTCCCACAAACTTCAATCGGAGAAGAATTATATACTTTTGATGCGACTTTTGTGCCATTAGGGGTTGTAACAACTAACTAAATATCTAACTGCTAAGGTAATATGGAGATACCCTTAGAAAATTCTTCAGAAATAAAAGAGTGGGTGGATCCAAAATCAAATAAAACATTTGCTACTTTAGAGTGGATGGTAAGTGTACCTTTCAGCACTTCGTTATCATACTCCACATCGCTGATAGAAATTGCATGTGACTTTCCTTTATCTTTGGCCTTAAGAGTTTTTTGACATCGACCATCATAAAAAACCCTTGGATTTGGGCATTGATTAGCATAATGCCCCATTTACTTGCACTTGTAACATTGAAGTGTAGGAGGTGCACTCTATATAGCCTTTTCTTTGTTCGCATAACTAGACATCTTCTTCCCATCATTGCGGCATTCAAATGCCCGATGACCTACCTTTCCACATTTGAAACATTTACTTGTCCCTTTAAGACAACTCCCACCATGTTTCTCTCTACACTTTGAGAATAAGGGAAAACTCATCTTCTTTTCAGTGTAATCTTTAGATTTTCCTTTGAATTCCAATTTCCTCTTCTTATCAAACGCATATGACTCATGGGTTACTCCAATATCCATATCAACCTTGAGAGCACATCGAACGATTTCCTCGTAGCCACTGAAGTCCCTTATGGCTAACGACCTTCGAATACTTGGTTTTAAGCCACTAAATAATCGATCAATATTACTCTCAGGTTGGATAATAATCCCAGAAGCATACCTTGTATGTCTTGTAAAATTTTCTTCTTAGGTACCAACAGATTCACCATCCTTTTGCTTCAGTTCAAGAATCTCCTTCTCCATCTTTGTTCGAAGAATATGAGGGAATTACTTATTGAAAAATAATTTCTTGAACTCTTCCCATTCAATGGAATCAATTTAATCTCCTGGACTCGTATTCTTGATAACATTCCACCATTGATCAGCTTCACCTTCCAAATGATAAACTGCAAAGATGACTTTATCATGTTCAGAACATTAAAGAACTGAAAATATCTTTTCAGTTGTACTGATCCATTGTTCAACAACTAATGGATCAGTAGACCCGCTAAATGAGGTTGGACGCTGCCTCATGAAGGATTCCACATAATGTTGCTTCTTACTTTTCTATTTTGGAAGTCATACATGATTCATAGTTTGAGAAATTTGTGTGAGCATGGCTACAAGATTTTGCATTCCAGCTCCCATAACGTTTGGTTTCTCAGGGGGACAATCATTGCATTGCCGTCGCATTCAGCATTAACACGGTTCCTTTGGGTTCTAGCCATTAAATAAAACCAATAAGAATACCGTGAGAAACACTAATCATATTAGGAAAACCACATAATCAAGAAACAAATTTCACACTTAAGGTCTTATCATAGGTTACTCATGGCCATTTCTAAAACACTAAGATTGTGTTCTGTGCTTAGACTTATCCTTAGGGTTCTTACTAAGGATTTCACATCCTAGATTCCAAAGGATGACTATTACTTTCTTATGATACCAACATAATGACCCATACTTTACATACATTGTAAATACTTCAAAATTTAAGTACACTTATTACAACATATAACAAAACCATGAAAGGACCGTATAGGTATAGTGTCTTTAGAAACTGGGAAACATAAAAAATTGGTTCATAAAGCATCTACATTGTCTCCCGTTTATTTGATCATATCTTGAGTAAATTTTGGAATATCCTACTTAATAACCTTCTTCCTGACCTGGTGAAAGAAAACATACAAAAGGGTGAGCTCAAATGCTCAGTAAGGTTAAAAAAAGGAAACATCTTATTCATAAGAAAACAACATTTCGAAAATCTTAACCTGAAAAAGAGATCATAATATCAAGACATGGGATAAATCATAGTAGTGAAATGTAATCCCAATAATCCTAACATAAAACATGAAACTTTGTGGCGTTCACACATAATTATAGAGACTCATTTCTTAGTAGTCAAGACTCATTTCCAAGACTATCTTAGCGGAAAAAGACCATTTCTGAACTGAGTTCACTCCTCGTTTCAGTCCTGTTTCACTGAACCAGATTAACCCGCCGTTCCAGCCATGTCAATCTCATGAGATATAAATCTATACCCAATGCATTGGACTGAGATTTAGGTCCCAACCATCTCATAATGAAACCATTCTTATGTGTGCCACAAAATCATAAATCATACATCATAGTATAACCCATGTAATAAAAATGGGATTATTAAACATCATGCCATCATAAGATAATCCATATAAGATAAAAAGGACCTCATAAAAATAATTCCATCATAACATAATAAAATAAATGTTAAAAATAGAGATAGAAACAGAACCCTATATTATCTTAGATGGAAAATAATTTTGATAAAACACTTGAACTTCATTCTTGAGGAAAATATCCTTTCTACTTCAATTTTTTTTCCTTTCTTAACATGTCATACAATTTTAAACTAAAATAAGTTGATTAAAAATAAACATGAAAACTTTTAACGGAAGTTTCATGGAAATAATTTTCTAAAAAACCATTCATGCCATATAAGTTAAAGAAAAACATTCTCCTCGTACTTTGGCCGGAAAAGTCAAAAAGTACCTCGTACAAAAAAACGACAAAAGATTCCTTTCATATCTTTTACTAAAAACTCATAGAAGGGTAAAATAGGATTTAAAAAATTGTAGTAGGATAGAAATAATATTACATATTGAGGAAACATGGATGTGGATGATAAATATTCCCCAGTAAATTCTGAAGTATAAACAATCTTGGAAAAAAATGAGATTGCGAGATTTTCCCTTACCTTAGGTCCGATTTGCTTCGTACGTGGCTGAACCTCCTATATAATGATTTAAATATTGTCATTGACTTATTCCATAATCATACTCATTGTTATGATATCATATATTGTTATATTCTTAGATTCTTTATTAGTAATATTTTATTGGTACTTGTTATTCGGGTGTTTATTACTTTTTGTTCTTATGCCTGTTTTGTCGAATAAATTCTTATTCTTCTATTTAGGATATAGATACCTCATTTTCAGAATTTTATTAGTGTAATATATATCATATTTATTCATTCAATTTATTTATATAATCATTATGCAATGAAGATCATGTAGAAGGAGTCGCATCACATCATGGAGATGGTAGGCCGTACGTACGCACGAGCGATGATATCATTCCCATGATCATGGAATTGTATTGGAGTGTATGTATACTATTTCAGAATCAATATCACTTTACAATAATCATATATAGTTATTATTTACACCATTATACCCATCCATTTAAGGTGGTGGTGGAAAACATATTACACCACAGTGTGGAGACGGTATTCCGTACGTACGCACGCGCGGTGATTTCATTTTCTATAGGATGGATAGAAGGTGAAATAGGGTTGTTTCATATTTATAATAACATATCAGTATATCTGTGATACTGATGTTATTACTTCAGAATGAAACAACTAAAGAAGAGGAAGTAGAAGAAGAAATAAATTTGAAAGAATCGGTAACAGATATTACCTCTTCTTCGACACGCCTCTTTGAAACCTCCTCTTAGGGAACTAAAATTGGTCTTTAAAAAAGACCAGGACCTCTAAAATATTACTAGAGAAGTGTATAAGAGATATTTACAGGGTTTTTCCGAGCTTTAAGGCTCAAATTGGTGTGAGGAGGAGAGGGAAGAGGTTCCCTTTTATAAGGGAGGAGAGGGGCACCTTAGAAAAAACATAAAGTATTATTTTATTATAAAGTCATATTCAGTTTTTAATATCTCCAAATTGATTTATTTAGAATATAATGTGGGTATGGGTCGAAATAATCTCAACCAATAGATTTTAGACAAGTTTAGGTTACTATTTTAAGCTTATCATTTAGATTTAACTCTAAGTTAAATAATTTAACTTTTACTGTGTCTTCTTGTTTTCTTACACTATATGGTTAATAAACGTACTATAACAAGCAAAACGAACCCCAAGTGGTTCATTATTAATATATATAACCTTATGTAAGTCATTGGGCCGAACCTAATATTTTTAGGAATAAAATAACAAATAATAATATAATATTTCTTTTAAAAACTATTCTATGTCAATTTTGACACTATTTAGTAATTGATTTTTGTGAAAATCATAACAGAATGATTAGTTAGAAAAAAGTTAATTAAATCAATTATAATTTGTCATTTTAAAATATAAAATTAGTGTAATTCTTTAAAAGTCTTAAATTACATTGATTTGGTTATTTATAATATCAATTCTGTTAATATTTCCTTAATAAGGTAATTACTACATCATCATTGTGTCATAAATTAATTAAATTATTTAAAGTCTAAAAATTATAAATAAAATACCATTATGTAGGAAATATTTTTATCTTTCTAATGAATGTTTATAGTTGAATTTATCTTATTTATTATTCTATATTAAAAATGTTTTAGTTATTAAACTTTGATTTTATCTATTTTAACTCTTCTTTAAATAAAATAATATTAAATGTCCTAATCTAATCCAAGTGGACCAAAATGTAAGATTTTATTCCTAAGGTTATTTTTGGTCGAATTAAACTTATCCAATATAAATAGGACATGTGTTATGATAATAATAATACCATTTTTACCATTAATTACCCTATTTACTTTTAACCACGATAAAAAAGTAAAAAGTTACTATTCACAAAAAAATTATTTTTATCTTATTGAACCAAATTTTACTCCTTGATATTAACTGTGTCTATCGGAGTTTCGAAATTCCACTCACAGAAGTGGTAAAATTATGTTTTATGTAAATTTTCAAATTCTCCTAGGAGGTGCGTAAAAGACGGTGAAAAGTTCAATAAAATTTTTATAGATCTAAAATTATTATAAAATGACTCCAATGAATTAAATTGAACTTATATAGGTATTATGTATCAATTTTGACCTAAAATAAATTTAAATAAAATAAATAATTATTTAAATAAAAGGTCAGTTTTTAAATAGTAACCTAGTGTTTTCACTATTCATCAAAAATTGAATGTTTTCAAAAAAAATACCAAAATTTCACCCTACGGTAATTTCGATATTCCGAATCCAAAAATGAAGTCCATTTTGAAAGATAAAATTTATAAAATTTCAAAATTTGGGTATTACTATTCATAACGGCTAGTTTATATAATATTTTAATAACATGTCGTTGTTTAGTGAAACACGGTATTGCGTACAACACATGCTATCGTGGAAGGTCGTGATTGCATGTAAAGCAAGCCAAGAAAGTATTGTGTGTAATGAAATATTCCTTTGATGTTGCGTATAACATAAGACATAAAAAAATATACTTCTCATAAAATATCATTGTGTTACAAATAATGTCTTGCGACAATGTTGACCACTAAATTATAATCACATTATAAATTACAAAAAAACATGTTCAAAACCTGATATTAAACCATTATAGGAATACATAATGGAGAAGCCTAATATATATATTCCTTTCATCATTTAACATGTCCATACATGGTATATACTCATTTTAGAATGTTTCTCAGGTCCATACCTATAATATAACCTTTTCAGCATGTTTTTTTGGTATAGCCCGCTATATAAGAATTTCATCATGTATCACTATGAATATCCTTCTATAAAATAATATCAGCATTTATCAACTGGTCCAACACATCATAAAAAAAGTATATCATTTATCACAACACATGTCATAATAATAAGGAGGTCAAAAATATAACATCATCAGGATCAATGGATATTTTTATCAATTTCAATTTATCATTAAATTTTTCATTTCATATATCAATTAGTTATACCCAATAACATGACAGTTATCTCAATAAACAAGAAAAGTTAAAGTGAACCTATATACATAAAACAATCCAAATCCATGTCATAATGACCACAATTTTATCATTGGATCGTTTCATTTAATCAAAGGTTTACTCAACTGAATGGTAGACACACTCCATGTCAATAAACATTTTGGATCTAATGGGAATCCAATAAATACTTCAATTCATTATTTAGTTAATTTAGTTACATGTTCTGTCGGTGGGATAGAGGGATTAAACATACATTATAATTATCAAAACATAGGGTTATGGTTTATAACGCCTATTTTTAACTAACAATTAACCAACGATTTTAATTGGACTCTACCACAAGAACGAAGGCAAAAATGATCAAAATATGGATGGAAGAACGTTACTGATCATGATCAAAACAAAAAATGTACATGGTATAGAGATTACAATAGAAAGGTTTCCAAAAAAAGTGGAACGAAGAGGGTACCAATGAAGAAGAACGTATTAAGGGTTGATTGCAATAACATGATAAACAAAAAAGTGGGAAGGGGCCCAAAATCATTGGGATGATATCCCTTGGTCGGGATGAGAGGTCCATTCTTGACGTTAGAATAAAATCAGTCAAATAATATTCTTTTAAAATATATCTTGGTTAATTACACGTGGTGTTATATATTTACATTTCATGAATTTATTTTTTGTGGGATACCTGAAAACCACATCACCTCAACTGAATGATTAAATCACATGATCATTACATGATGTGTAATTATGTCTCAACATGTAACCACTTCACATCATGAATCAATAATTGACTTGAGTTTCGTAGATTTTACACATCCTGTGATCCATTTACATGACGTGTAAATGTCATGCTAATAGTTTTCACCCCATTTACCATATACAACCTTAAACCCCTTTTAAGGCTTATTAACATACCTATAACCCTTGGTAAAACTAAAAAAATTTATAAATTGAATCCACTAATTATAAAAAAACATACATCCACAGACATTTAGTCATTTTTCCTACAAAGGACCTCTATATCTGAACAAGACATGACCACTAAGGCCCAAAGTCAAGGAAAAACTAAACTGAAATATTTTTAATGAAAAACACTAAGAGAGTTGTAACTAGAATAATAAGGGACATTGTAGCCTCCAAAACAAATAACATTCTATCCTTGAGCTACTCTAAGAATCATTGTGGGCCTCAGTGAATGTGTATGCAAATTATATGTGTAGTTATTACCCCCTCTCACTAGTAACATCCTAAACTCTCCCATGATACACCTAAACTAGAACCAATGTCCTTGTCCAACTCTGAAGATATGTCTCACTATGATCCACAATCGGTATCAGATTTTCCTTAAAGGATCAATCTTCACCAAGCTCGATGTCTGCAATATCTATCATATGAGATGTGTCAAGATAAAATCCATGAGGTTGGGATACTTGAAACACTTCATGAATGGAATTGAAACATTATTAAAGGGATAATCGGTATTCCACTAGTTCGACCCTATCAACCATAAAAAATTTCATGATGATTTTGGGTGTTATATTTCCCTGATTCTTGATATGACATTTCCCCATTCTAGGTGACACCCAATGTAACACATGATGACAAACCTTAAACTTCAGTTGTCATCTCAAATGGTAAACATAGGATTTTAATCTACTCTTTGTTGTCTCAGACCATTTCATTATGAACTGATACTGATCATACATCTCCTGCATGAGACAATACCTAATAAGCATTATGTCACCTGCCTCTATCAAAAAAATGGGGAAAAATAAATTTACTACCATAAAATTCCTTTATAGGTTCCATTTTGATAGATTCCTTAAACACATTCATATATTAAAACACTATTAGTGCTATATTCTACTCCCATGAACCATCGAAATCCAAAAAATAAGCTTATAAAATATTATCCAGAAACAAAATAGTCCCCTCATATTGACCATATATTTGAGAAAGATAGGATGTGATAACAATTTATTAAAACCCAAAGCCACCTAAATACCCTTCAAGAAACATGATGTGAAAATAAAATCTCTATTCGAAACAATACTCCTTGGATCTCCAAGAATCCAAACTTCCTCAAAATGAAAATAATTCCAAATGAACAACTCTGAAGGTCTCCCTGATGATAAAGAAGTGGTATTCCTTCTTTAGTTGATCCAAGATCACCCATATACTTCATTATTATGGGTTTTTGTATATAATATTATTAGAATATTCATAGTTACATCTTCCCATTTACACTCAGGATTATGAAAATGCTGCATAGGCCCATTTATCCTCTAGTACACATCATTCACCTACTGAAATTTGAGAAATATAGAAAAACTTTTGGATAGTTCATTCATCATTCATGACCACTAGTATTGTATATGGGGATCATGATACATATTTTGTCAAATCAGGATGTACCACCTAGCTAGAATGATGAAACTATTTCATAAGCTCCATATATAAGCTAGTAAGAACCCATTATCAACCATAGAATGTAATATACTTTCCACTTCCATGTGACCAAAAATATTGTGTCTCCACAAATTATAACCTATCTCTCATACCTATCATATTTGGATTTGATAAATGATATATATTGATCTGTTTCAATATCATGGGTGTAACCAGTTTTGAAGTCACAGCTACTCTCCCCTAAGATTACTAATCATCAAGATACTTGTATACAATGAGGGACATTACATGCCACTAGTTGTAAGACTATCATATTGAATATTTTTTCATATTTTGGGTGAAGGCATCATTAGAGATGTTTCCCTTGCCCGATGAATAAGAAAACATGAAATGGAAATACTATAGATACTCAATCTGCTTTGTCTATTGATGGATTATTTTGTACTGATAAATTGTGTACCTTAGGTTATTATGTACCATGTAAGACCCAAAACTGTCACCCGTAAGTAAATTAATCCATCATATCGGACAATATTCTACTAATTATAACTCAATATTATTCATAGGTTAATTCCTCTCATTCCGTCATAGCTATTTGGATCTATAAACAAACACTAGATGATCCAACATCATAATTACTCTAGGTTAAACTCTAGGATAGTCACAATAAACTACATATGCATTACCCAACATAGGTTATGTGGGGATATGTATAGATGTATTCATACCTTTTAGCTCAATATAATATATCTTTAAGTAATCAGGTTAAAAATATTCACCACATTCTAAGTCTTCTTTAATATCAGTATCTCCACAAAAGAGGAGTTTTGGATAAATTACCAATAATAACCATCAAACCCATAAAGATATGAATCTCATAACAATTATTTTGATTTTCCCAGTATACCATGACTGAAAATTTCTCTAGGTAGAGAGAGACTTCTTACATTGATATTAAATCTCCTAGGAAACATATGTTATCAATCCTGAAATTGAATTTGGTTAGCTTTGTGTATAGGTGATTCTCTCTTAATGTACTCAAGATGATTTCAAGATGTTGGGATTGATCTTATATTGAATCATAGTAAAGTATGATGTCAAAAATAAGAACCACCATAAACTTCTCCAAAAATGTATGGAATATTATATTCATCAAGGACATGAATATCGTCACTACATTGGACAAATCAAACCACATCACTACAAACTCATATAAGCCATAAATTATACTATATGTTATTCAAGTTATGTTTTATGGTCTAACCATCAACTCTTGGTATCCAAATCTCAAATTGATATTAAAGAAGATCATATCATATAAAATCAGATCAAATATATTTCGGATGTAGGAATCAAGATACTGGTTCTTGATCGACATCTGGATTAATATACATCAATCCAAACTTAAGAAAAAAGATCCATCATCCTTCTTAGAAAACAAAATAGGATAACCCTAATAACATGTACTAGTCCATATGAAACATTTATATTCCAAAACATCCAACTAAACATTCATCTCTCAAAGCATTCCTAGTTCCACTCTATATGGCGATATAGAAACAATATTTTCTATCACCAAAAAATGTAATGTAAAATCGATCTCTCATTCAGGGGGTAAGACATATAACATTCCATGAAAAACATCAAAAAATTGATCATCCACTAGAGGAAAATAATTATGATTTTTCCGACCATCGTCTATAGAAAGACTGGAAATATTAGGAAAGAAAAAAATCAAACCTAGAGTAAATTGTCCTCACACAACCAACCTAAAGATAAAACTTACCTTAATGAGAATAGCTACCTCCTTGTAGGGATAAAAAGGTCAGTGTGCACAAGTTATAGTCGATATGATCCAGGTATAAAACATAACAATCCATACCATCTATCATATCAAAACATGTTGTTTCCTACATAAATGGTACCCAATAGAAACAGTGATAACCAATATCTGGAGAACATCCCTTGAAACATTTTATATTCTATTATTTCACTCCCAAAGGTATGTCAATTTCTAAAACACCACCTAGTATTTCTTCATTGAAACCCACACAATTTATAAAATGAATAGATATAATATAATGTGATTATCTTATATCAAACAAAATGAAAGAAAGGGTAGATGACATATGAATCATACCTATGCCAGTATTTGGTCCTACATCCAAAATAGTGGGATTATTCTTCCTAGAATTAAATTGAACCACCCCTCTACCCTAGGATACAACCTCACTCCCCTGAGAAATAACATATTCCTTGTACTTTTATTCCAACATTGGGTGTCCACATTATCGTACTGAACCAAAACATGTTATTGAACTCCTTCTACTTTCTTACTAAAGCGTAGAAGATTTTTTCAATGACTCTAGTTCCTATCATATTCCCCTTCCATTGCTCTGCTATTGTATACACATAAAAAACATCTATAGGGGGCATATCCTACCTCAAAAGTGACACTCCATAGAAATGTATGGGAACTGAGGCCATTTGTATCATATCTTTTATAACTGATAGCGCTAAAAATAAAATTGGTCCTCATATGGATTGCCAATGTCCTAACTGATTTTACCACTTATTCCCTAATAAAAACTATCTTAGAGCCACTATATTCAACTAAAAAAAGAGAACACAGTTTTTACTACAAAAAAAGACTATCCAATACATTTAGCCTCTCTTAGATTCCCTTTAAAGATGAGTTATTGATTCATCATGTCAGCAAAATTACACTGAGGAAACACATTCACCAATGACCCGGTCTCATAGTGAATACCATCGCAAAAACATATCATCTTGGAGATCTCATAATTTCCCATAAATGGTTCAAAGAAGTGAAATTCAGTTAAATATTCAGTATATAATAGTGCTAAAAAACCTCATATGTCTAGTTTATGAACCCGTGAGAGTTCCCATCCATCAACATCATAGTATTGAGATGGCTAAAGAAATTCATCTTTATGTTCTTATAGGATAATTTCTCATGATGCCTTTCCTTCTCCAGACTATCATACCAATGAATGGATTTCCCACAAAGAATATATTCAACAAGCTTCACCAATCTATATGTGGGTATCTCATGATTTTTAATGATAATTTGGATGGACACGATCCATAACATGGCTACCTTGGGATATCCATCTCTAGTGAACATGGGTGGATGATACAGATTGAAATCTATAGTCAGCTTAGACATCTATGGAATAGTAGAAACACTATCCCTCCTCAAGGATCTCATAACCCTTAGGAAGCGATCATGATGAGGAATATCCATATTATCTTGAAGAACAATATAAATCACCAAATTAGCTATGATAGAAGCATGTTAATCTCCACTATCATGACTCTCAAATTAAATTTGATGAGGGGGAATTTTGTCTACAAGACAAACACATTCCTTAGAACACATTCAAATAATGGTCAACCTCAAATAGTGGAAACTATTGTAAACCACTACTCCTAGTATCTCTAAACATGGATTTCATGTGTCTTAGCATGACATGATAATTCATTTATTTCATTTATCATGGATAAGAGGTATCTTATATCATAGTACAAATATGAAATTATATATAACCTGGAATAAATATGTCACATTATGAACATTTCATGTAAATTTGTATCCCTATGTTCATATAATGATACATATATACTCATCCCACGACATACTAGGATACATGTATACAGCTCTAGAATAAATAACATCATAAAATAACATCCTCACACAACATGTGAATCACTTATGTTGATAAAATATCATTTGTAAAATTTAAAAAACAATAACAACAATCCACCCATTAGAAACTTGAATTTGCCCTCTATAAATGGGATAACTACTCCCATGTATATGTTCATTACCATCTCCCAAGAAATCATAGTATCCTTTGTTCCTTTATAAAATATTAATGAAGAAAAAAACTTTGCGCTCTCATACTACTTTGAAATGTCCTTCGATCTAGTACTCTCTCAAGTGGATGAAGTGGGTTGATTATGTGACCTAAAATTTGCCTCCTCCTACTCCAGAGGATTCTAACTATTAGTAGGGATTTTATTTGAATAATGGGAATATTTTACCCCTAGTTTGAAATTAACAACATAGTGGAATAATCCAATTACTAGAACTAAATATAAGTGTCTTCATATAGTGGAAATCAAATTATACATTAGAAAAAATCATAAAATCCAATGTAATAATACAATAAATAATAAGGGATTAATGTAATGATATGTTGTAAAGTAACAAAATTACATGTTACATGGAATACATTTAAATGACTAGAAGATAAAAATAAAGACTCAATAGTCCCCATTATGGAACCCCATGTCAGTTCTACCTCCAAAATCCAGCCCATCTAGTAAAAAAACAATCAACATCATGGTCCTTTTCACTTGTCTGAATTGTATCCAGTAATCTACACAAGTTACAAACTATGCCCCAAATAGGGTGTGATTATAACTCATTAGGTTAACACTAAGGTGTCTAAAAAACAATCTAATAATAAGTGTTTGAAATAATTCAATAAAATAGTTTAGTAGTTAATTTAAATTAATACCAAATAAACCTACATTAACACCATTCCATATTACCTGTCGTCATGTATCACAACAATGCAAACCATAACCATATACCTACCAAAAAATGTAACCTCGATCGATTCCATGCCAGAATGTTGATGGGCATGTCTCACTACCATGCCAACCTTTCCCTTATAACAAATGTATAAAGTAAACATATTAGTTTGATAACCCACTATATAATAATGTCATCACTCAGTCAGGGAAAATACTGATATATAACTATTTAATCTTTTATCATGGCTATGCCTGGTATATAAGAATTTTAGCTTAGGTCATTGGGACAAGACCGTTATATAATTATTTTGGCAGGTGTCTCTTTGAATATCCCTCTATATATTCATTTCAGAATTTGTTACTTGGAATATCCCAATATATAATTATTTTAGAATATATCAGCTGGGCCAATGCCCCATATATTAATTAAGACATTTATTACAACATATTTTATAATGTCAAGGATATCACAATGTCACATTATCTAGATCAATGGTTAATTATTAAAATTACCATTATCATTAAATTTCACATTTCATGTATCTATTTGTAATAAACAATAACATTCTATATATCTAAATAAAAAACCCATGTAAAGGTGAAACTATATCAATAAAACACCCAAAATCCATGTCATGGTAAATAAATCTTAACCCATTAATCATTTCTTTTAATAAATGGTCCACACACCAAAACTTTATCCACAATTATTGTCAATAACCATTTTTATCTAATGGGAAACCAAACAAGAATCCATATTTTCATTTAATTAAATCCATTGCGCATTATTTTTTTACAATTTCACAATTTCACATACATGAAAATTATTAAAAATTAGGTTAATGTATAGACCCATAACTTTAACAAATGATTAAACAAATATTTCAACTAGATTCGACAATGAGATAAACTATGTATATGATAAAAATATGGTTCCTAGATTATGACTCACGATAATCAAAACCCATAACACACATAGTCATGATATTACACCACATCAGTTATAGAACAATGCGGAATGAAGGAAGAAAAAAAGGAAAAACACATATGGGGGATTGATTTCATAAACTCTATGACTTTAATAGAGGGAAGTTTACCAAGATAACATGGGTAATAACCTACGCTCAATATGATTACCTTTGTATGAGATGAAAATAAAAGTCAGCTACATCGCACTATTAAAAAAATCATTGGAAATTACATAGTATGTAACACAGTTACACATCATGTATTTATTTTTAGGAAGATATGTCAAAAAAAATCTACTTGACTGAGAATTTAACACTCCTAAGTACTTCATGAATTGAAATTTGTTCACAAATTGTAACCACTTCAAATCATGAATTAACTGATGACATGTCACGACCCGTCCTCGGGGCCCGTTCTGTGACTACCCCAGGCCCACCTTCCATAGGCCAGGGGCTGGCGACTAGCACCAAAGGTGTAAATCCCAAAAGTAGGGAAGTAATTTCCTTTAAGAAGTAACATACACAACAGAGTACGCAAGTGAAGTAAACACTAAGGAAGACCGAATAAAAGGTAAGTGATGAATAAAATGGGCTAGTATACAAACCCAACAGAAAGTAAAGAACAACTGAAAGGAAAGTACAATAGAAGAAAGTAAAACAACAAATTCGAGTCGTCCTCTGAAAATACCACCTGAAGGGTGGGTACAGATAGTCTCCTCAGCTCCTCGGTCCGACCGTCCGCTCCATGTACGTCCCGCCAAATGGTCCACCTCTGGGTACCATCCGGCTCCACAATCCTCCACCTCGATCAGTGCTGTCTGTCATCTACATCCAACACAACGTAGTGCAGGCATAGCCCGTGCAGGGGTGAGTATACGATACTCAGTAGGGACCCCGAGACTCATGAAGGTCTCTTAGAATCCAAAAAGGATAAACCACAAAGGAAAGATGCAATCACGAAGTATAAATAAAAGTACTTCAGTATATGCACTTACAAATACCTAAGTCATCAGTTATATTTTGGCCCTAGCTCCCGAGCCCAAGCACAACCCCACCAATATAGGAAAGCACAACCCAATCCACACCGGAAAAACAAGTCAACCACATCAATGATAATGATTGAGAATCAAGACTCAGCTCACCCAGGTATATACTTCGTAAGGAGATAGAGATGATTAGATGTATCCAATGATTCATCTGAGATGTCAGACCCACATAGGAAACATGACCAGCTAAGCTGTCGGACCCATAAAGGATACAAGACTAGCTACTCTGCCGGACCCACATAGGATACAAGTACAGAGTCAAATACTGCCGGACCCACATAGGATACAAGAACAGTGGTCATCGCCGTCGAACACACGAAGGATCCTAGTATGGTCATCGTCGCTGCCAAACCCACGGAGGATCCAAGTACGGTAATCGTCACTGCCGAACCCACAGAGGATCCAAGTAAAGTTGTCCTCACTGCCGAACCCACAGAGGATCCAAGTGCAGTCGTCATTGTCGCAGTCACAGCCAGCTCTACGATTCCCGCACACAGGACACTCGGTTCCAGGAGGGTCCACTCCACAAGCCCAGGGGTCAATACATCAACTATAACTAATTCCAGAGTTGATATATCACAATGTTCCATCTCGTCAATAGGAACTCAACGTGACAGACGACGCGTCGATCGGACGCCCGGTCTGAGAGATATTGGCTTTTCCGTCCCAGGGGCCCAGTTGGTTTTTTAGTTAAAACCAACCCGACCTTACTCCATCTGAATTCAAACTTCGAGCACAATAATCCAAAAAAAACCGTCTCACAATGAGGAAACCAACAAAGTTCAAGGCACGTCAATCGGATGTCTGAAGCTCGAGTTATAAGCGTTTCTGCTCCGAGGTCCCGGTTGGTTTCGAGTTCAAACCAACCCGGACATACCCAAAGTTCTCCAAAAAATTGAGGGTAATATACAGAAAATACCATCTCGATCTAATGATCCCAACACAACTGATGGTGTGTCAATCGGAGGTCTTTAGCCAAAGTTATGGGCAAATGACTGAAAACAGTCTGAAGTGGGGGGTCTGGGCCCGGCCCGGCCCGACCCAATCCCCCTGGGTCGACCCGACCCGGGTCTGGGTTCGACCCGGCTGGGCACGGCCTGACCCAGGTGGGCACGGCCAAGCCCGGTCCGCGCGACCCGCCCCGGCCAAGGGGGGCGCACTGGCTCGGCCCGCAGGCCGAACAGGGGGGACGCGGTCCCCCCTCCATTGCGTTCCACGGACGCGGCGCGTGGTCGCCGCGCCCCCTCCGAATCCCGCGCGACCACGAATTCAGCCACGACGGATCCTGCCAGTGGCACACTAGGGCACCGCCGCCTCCGGGTGACCGGCCGCTGGCGCCGCCGGTGATGTCCGCGGGCCACTGGAGTCATTTCGGTGGTCCGTTCTTGCTCCCTTCTGCGCCTGCGGTCATCTATGGACCCGTACTTTACTGAAAAGGCCTCCAATCGCCATTCCGGCCTCGCTTCGTCATCTGCAAATGGTCCGCGCATCAAGAACAGAAACATGATGGGTTAATACTTGTTTGTTGGTCCTTACCGATAGCGTTAGTGGTTTGAAACAACTCCCAACAATTATTTGACATGTCAAGGGTATAATCCACATAAAGAGAAATAAACCAAAACCCCTACCTTGAAAAGGTAGACGATCGTCGACGTCGCGGTACTGGGCGTCGTGGAGAAGAGGATCATAGGCGTTGCGGTACACGGCATCATGGAGGAGAGGATCGTAGGCGTTGTGGTACACGACATCACAGAGGAGAGGATTTGGCGGCGTGTCGTCGATCTCCGAGGAACCAGTGTTCTTCGTCGTTCTTCGACGGAGGCCGCTGTTCTTCATCCAAAGCTCAAGAGTTTCCCCCACATTATTTTCTTCACTAACGATGCTCTCCAAAAATTAAATAATAGGTTCCTCCTATTATTAAATTTCACACGCAAAGATTCTCTCCCATAATTAATTCACCACACTAATTAAAGGTGTTGAAATTTAATTAGAGGAGGGAGAGAGAAGGTTCCCCATAATTAAATGCGTTGGCAGTTTAAATTAAAAAGGGAAAAAGGAAGGTTCCTCATTAATCAATACGAGGAGTCACCCAATAATTAATCAAGGGATATTAATGGAGGAAACGTCAAGGAAACTGTAGGGGAAATAAATGAGGTCAGAGAAAATTAAATAGTGGGGCTTGTGTGGGCCCCACCTCTCTATCCTCCTTACTTGGGTAATTAAGTGGTTGGAGGCCCCACCCTTAAGTACCAATGGGAGGGAGTAACCTCCCTTAGTAATAAAAATTGCTCTGCCAATTTTTATTTATTTCTTAAACAAACCCCCAAAAATTAACTTCTCCTCTTTTGCGAACACAACTATGGTAAGTGTCCCCTTAATCAATTACCAGCACTGCGAGTTAACCGGTGCCCTTAGATTTTAATTCCGAGCACCGGTTCAAAAGCTAGAAAATCCCGCATGTTCGTTCACTGAACGTACCTGAGATAAACATCAAAAAATGATTCCGGGCACACCGTGCCTCGGAATCAAGCGCCGTCAGAAGACATAGACTCATAAAATTCCAAAGTATTTTTTTTAAAAAAATTCATTGCAATTTATGGGTATTTACATTACTCCCAACTCATGGATTTATGTCCCCGTAAAGCTACAACATAACTAGGGAAACAAATGAGGGTACTGAGCACGCATCTGAGCCTCCCGCTCCCATGTCCTCCCTTGGAGGTTCCCGTGCTGCAACCTGATGCACACCAGAGTAATCGACCATCCACGTAGGACCCGATCATGTTGATACTCGATCTCCACTGGGACCTTTGAAAAAGTCGCCCTGTCATCGATGTCCAGCTCCCCCTGATCAATGATATGCATCAGGTCATGCACGTATCCCCTCAGCTAAGATACATGGAAGACGTCGTGCACCTGGTGCAACAGAGGTGGAAGAGCTAGGCGATAAGCCACCTCGCCTATCCTGCTGAGAACCTGGAATGGTCCGATGAAGCGTGGAGATAAATTTCCACCCTAGCCGAATCTCTGTAATCCATGTCGAGGTGAGACCCATAAGAAAACTTGGTCGCCATCCTCGAACATTAGTGGTCTCCGCCTCCTGTCAACATAGGAATTCTGTCGGGTCTGAGCAGTCCTCATCCGCTTCTAGATGATTTGTACCTTCTCTGTTGGCATAGACCATCTCTAGTCCTACAAGTGCTGACTCCCCAGGGTCTGTCCAGCACAGAGGTTATCTTCACGGTCGGCCGTACAAAGCCTAGTATGGTGCCATCCCGATAGTGGAGTGGTAGCTATTGGTGTACGCAAACTACACCAAGGGTAGGTGATCCTCCTAGCTGCGACCAAAGTCAAGGACACATGTACGTAGCATGTCCTCAAGTGTCTAAATAGTTCTCTCTATCTGGCCATCTGTCTGCAGGTGAAAGGCAGTGCTCTGGGATAGCTGCATCCCAAAGGCCTCCTGCAGCCCCTTCCAAATCCAGGAAGTAAAGCGAGCATCTCGATCGGATACAAAATATGATGGCACACCATGAAGCCATACGATCTCCTAAACATACAGACATCCTAATCTCTCTACTGAGCCCTGCTCTCTTATCGGTAGGAAGTGGGACGTCTTGGTAAGTCGGTCTACGATCACCCAGATGACGCCCTGTCCTCTAGATGTACGTGGAAGCCCCATCACGAAATCCATGGATATCCAGTCCCACTTCCACTCTGAGACCTCTAAGGGCTTTACCAAGCCTGCAGGTACCTGGTGCTCTGCTTTCACTTGCTGACAAGTGAGGCATCGAGAAACGAATCCTGCCATGACCTTCTTCACACCCGGCAACCAGTACTTCCATATGAGGTCCTAATACATCTTCGCTACTCTAGGATGTACTACTGGAGGGGAAGTATGGAACTACCTCATCAATTCCTCCTATAGTGTAACTGGTACCATGGTACGTCCCTGGAAGAGGATAACATGCTCTCTTCCTATAGAAAGTCCATTAGGTGCCTTTCCTAGATATATCTATGCACGTCGCGTCTCACAGTCCACGTCCCCACGTTGTTCCTCTATGACCCACTAAAGTAGTGGAGGAGTGACTGTGAGTAACTGAAGATAGGATTCCCCATCACTATCCATGAAGGATATCTGCAAAGCGGCTAACTACTCCGTCATCTCTCCAAGTAGCTGAATGATCGATCTCCTGCTGAGAGCATCATCCACAAAGTTCCCCTTCATAGGAGTATATACAATCTCAAAGTCATAATCCTGGAGGAACTCGAGCCATTGCCGCTGTCTCAGGTTCAGGTCCTTTTGCGAGAAGATGTACCTGAGACTTTGGTTGTCAGAGTAGACTGTAAAGCGCTCGCCCGTCAGATAGTGTCGCCACATCTTCAGGGCTAAGACCACTGCTGCTAACTCTAGGTCATGGGTGGCATAGTTATTCTCGTGTGGCCTCAACTGTCATGAACCGTAAGTGATCACTACTCACTCATGCATCAAGACACAACCGAGTCCGGTCCGTAATGCGTCGTAGTAAACTACGTACCCTACGCCCTCCTCCAGCAACCTCAAGATGGGCGCAATGGTCAATCTCCACCTCAGCTCTTGGAAGCTCTGCTGACATCTGTCTAACCACGTGAAGGGTTTCTCCTTCTTCGTCAAAGCTAAAATAGGTGCTGAAAATCTGGAGAATTCTGGCACAAATCTCCGATAGTACCCAGCCATCCCTAGGAAACTCCACACCTCCGTCATGCTCCTGGGTGGCTCCCAAGAAAGTACCGCCTCGACCTTTGAGGGATCCACTGCAATTCCCGCCTTAGAGATGACGTGCCCCAAGAAGTGGACCTCTTGAAGCCAGAACTGTCACTTCCAGAGCTTACCATAAAGCTGGTGCTCTCGGAGTGTATCCAGTACAACCCGTAAGTGGTAGGCGTGGTCCTCCTCAGTCGTCGAGTAAATCAGTATGTCATCAATGAATACAACGACAAACTGATCGAGGTAGGGCTGGAAGATCCTGTTCATGAGACTCATGAACATTGCTAGAGCATTGTTCACACTAAAGGGTATGACCAAGAACTCATAGTGGCTATACCGACACCTGAAGGCCTTCTTCTGCACATCCTCGTCCCGAACTCGGAGTTGATGATAGCCTGACCTGAGGTATATCTTCAAGAACCAACGTGCTCCCTTGATATGATCAAAGAGGTCGTCAATCCTCGGAAGTAGATACTTATTCCTCACGGTCACCTGGTTTAGGCAACAGTTATCGACATACAGTCGCAATCCCCCATCCGCCTTCTTGGCGAAAAGGACCGGAGAAGCCCAGGGTGAAACACTGGGTCAGATGAAACCTTTCTCCTGTAAGTCCTCCAGCTGTACCCGCACCTCACGAAACTCGGTGGGAGCCATCCGATATGTTGTAGTGGATATCAATGATGTACTAGGGTATAGGTCAATATAGATGTCTACCTCCCTGCAAGGAGGTATTCCTGGAACATCGTTAGGAAAAACGTTCGCATACTGATCCACCACTATAGGAAAACTCAGACTCTGCCCATCAACTACTCCGAGGATGAGACTAGCCAACTGATGTGTGATAGGCTGCCCACTTCTCTGCGTGAGTCCATCCTGTGGTGTGAAGGTTCCCTTCTCACCGGTGAAGGTGAACCTGGACCCATCCGTGCGGACACACCACACCTTGCGCCTAATACAGTCTTTCTGGGCATGGACTGTAGATAAACAGTCCATACCCAAGATGATGTCGTAAGGGCTCGATGCCGCTACAAGAAGATCCCAACCGAATCTCTCGCCTCCTAGAGTAAGATCGCACTACTGGTACTAGTGCGTTATCATCAAATCTTCTCCCGTAGGAGTCTCTAGTCACAAGGATCGAGCCAACGGCTCTGATGGAATCTCCGAGCTCCGAACAAGGGCAGCGAAAATAAAATAATGACTCGCACCTATGTCTATAAGAACTGCAACAAGGGTGGAGTAGACACAAATAGTACCTCGAATCATCTCTGGTGCATTGTGGTCATAAACCTCTACTGCCTGGAGTTGAGGCTGCCTCTACCCGTCACCTCCCTGTGGTCAGGGTGGACCTCCTGGGGGTGGTGGTGGTAGAGCCTCAAAGCGTTGTTCACCACCCGCTGCTTGGCCAGCTCCTCTGCCTCGTCCGCCTGCTCCCTGCGAACCACCATGGTCGAACCTCTGTCTCTACGTGGAAGGTCCGTCCACTATCTGCTGCTCGTCTACATGTCGGGTCGGGCAGTCATGAGCCATGTGACCCAACCCACCACATGCTTAGTATTGTTTGCTCCTAGAAAGGCTATCTCTATGTCGTGTGCCCCGCACAGCCGAACCCGTGTCCTAAGGTGGCCCACCTGACGGAATGGTCCGCATGGACCCCTGCGTCGTCTGTAGACTACCTGCTGCGGAAGACTCCACTCCGTGTCGTCCTACGGTGGGTCTCACTGCTAATGGCTACTTGGAAAGAAATCTCTCCACTAGAAGGGATCTATCTAGCACCCCCCTCCTGAGTCGGGATGCTGAGTGGAATCGTCGAAGCTCTGATCTCATGCCTCAGCCTCTGCTCAAAGGTCCGGTCCTGGAAGAATGGGTCTCGTACCATGTCTGTGGAGTAGCGCGAGAGGTCGGTAAATCTCACCGAGTACTGGGCTACTGACATGCTACCCTGCCATAGCTGTAGTAACTCCTTGATGTGCACCGTACGGAGGGTGTCCGGAATGAAATCCAAGCAGAAGAGGCTCTCGATGTCCGTCCAAAGAAGAGATGCCTCATCGTGAACCTGGAGCCTCAGGCTCCACCATCTACCTGATGATGCGTGCAGGAGACTCGTGGAAAGGATCACCATGAGGTCTGCTGGCATCCCTACAAACCTGAAGACTCTGAAAATAGCCTCCAGCCAATCCTCAGCAGCCTGAGGATCCGTCTCTCTACGGAAACTGGGCGGCCTCTGCCTCTGAAACTCATGCAACATGCTGAGGCGGCGTCCACTCTCCGCCACTAAGGCTGGTAGCATCGGTGGCTCTGCGAGTAAAGGTACCGCCAGTGCCTCTGCTGTAATGGGGACCTACACCGAGGTCTCATCGCTCGGTGGGCTTCCATCTCGCACAAAGCTCGGAACCCTAGCTGGCTATCATTGTGGGGCCATCCTGAAAAGAAACAGGTGCACCACGGTTAAAACAGTATACCTGGTGAGCTGACATAAAGTAATCACAAAGAAAACTTTTGAAACACACATGCAATCAATGTTTTCGTGTACTGAGCCGGAAATCAGAAGTCAGGGTCCTGGTTTATGGATAAGTCGACTGCCGCACCCACACTGGACTCCCTGGACTGATAAACACACTCATTACTCTAAACATTATTGTCTCACAGAGAAGAAATTATTAGAGTCCTATGTTCGGCGGTAGAACTGACTCCTCTGATACCAATTTGTCATGACCCGTCCTCGGGGCCCGTGCCGTGACTACCCCAAGCCCACCTTCCACAGGCCAGGGGCTGGCGACTAGCACCAAAGGCGTAAATCCCAAAAGTAGGAAGGAATTTCTTTTAAGAATTAACATACATAACAGAGTATGAAAGCAATGTAAACACTAAGAAAAAATGAATACAAGGTAAGTGCTGAAGAAAATGAGCCAGTATACAAATCCAATAGAAAGTAAAGAATAACTAAAAGGAAAGTACATCAGCAAAAAGTAAAAGAGCAACACCGAGTTGTCCTTCGGAAATCCCACATGAAGGGTGGGTACAGATAGTCTCCTCAACTCTTCGGTTTGGCCGTCCTCTCCGTGTACATCCCACCAAGTGGTCCACCTCTGGGTACCATCCAGATCTACAATCCTCCACCTCGATCAGTGATGTCCATCGTCTGCATCCAACACAACGTAGTGCAGGCATAGCCCATGCGGGGGTGAGTATACGATACTCAGTAGGGACCCCAAGACCCCCGAAGGTCTCTCAGAATCCACAAAGGATAAAACACAAAGGAAAGATACAATCACGAATTATCAATAACACTACTTAGGTATATGCACATACATATACCTAAGTTATCAGTTACAGTTTGGCTCCATCTCTCGAGCCCAAGAACAACCCAGTCCATATAGGAAAGCACAACCCAATCCACACAGGAAAAAAAAGTTAACCATATCAATGATAATTATTGAGAATCAAGACTCATATCACCCAGGAATACACTTCGTCAGGCGATAGAGATGATCAGATATAGACACTGATTCATCTAAGCGGTCGGACCCACATAGGATACAAGTACAAAGTCAAATACTGCCGGACCCACATAGGATACAAGAACATTACTCATCGTCATTGAACCCACAGAGGATCCTAGTACGGTCATCGTCGCTGCCGAACCCACGGAGGATCCAAGTATGGTCATCGTTGCTGTCGAATCCACCGAGTATCCAAGTATAGTCGTCCTCGCTGTCGAACCCATGAAGGATGCAGGTGCAGTCGTCATCGTCACAGTCACAACCATCTCTAGGGTTCCTGCACACAACATGCTCGATTCCAGGAGGGTCCGCTCCATGAGCCAAGGGGTCGATACATCAACTTTCATGAAATATATAGTTTATGTATCACAAAGTTCCACCTCGTCAATAGGAACTCAACACGACAGATGGCGCGTCAATCAGATGCCCAGTCTGAGAGATATTGGCTTTTCCGTCCTAGGGGGGCCGGTTGGGTTTTGAGTAAAAACCAACCCGACCATACTCCAGATGCATCCAAAATTAGAGAGGCATAAGCCAAAAGAATTTTCTCACAAATAGGAAACCAACAAAGTTGATGGCATGTCAATCGGACGTCCGAAGCTCGAGTTATAAGCGTTTCCGCTCCGAGGGCCCGATTGGTTTTGAGTTCGACCCAACCCGGCCATACACAAAGTTCTCCTAAACCTTGAGTGTAATACACCAAAACGAGAATCTCGATCCAAGGATCCCAACCCAACTAACGGTGCTTTGATAAGAGGTCTGCAGCCCAAGTTATAGGAAAATGACTGAAAATAGTCCGAAGTGGGGGGTCGGGGCCCGGCCCGGCCGGGGGGGGGGGGGGCACGTTGGCTCAGCCAGTGGACCGAGCAGGGGGGGACGTGTTCCCCCCTCTTTTGCGCTCCACTGATGTGGTGCACAGTCGCCACGTCCCCTACGGATCCCACGCGGCCACTGGATCCGGCCCCTTGCCGCCACGGCTTCAGCCGCGGCGGCTCCTGCCGGTGGCGTGCCGGGGCGCCACTGCCTCCAGGCAGTCGGCCGATGTCGGCCCCCGCCTCTGGCTGCCGGCGCCGCCGTGCCGGCAACCTGCGCCACCGGTGATGTCTGCGGGCCACCAGAGTCATTCCGGTGGTCCGTTCTTGCTCCCGTCTACGCCTGCGGTCGTCTCGGGACCCGTACATTACTGTGAAGGACTCCAATTTCCATTTCGGTCCCGTTTAATCATTTCCAAATTCTATGCGCATCAAGAACAGAAAAACAGTGGGTTCGGACTTGTTCATTGGTCCGCACCCACCACGTTAGTGGTTTGAAACAACTCCCAACAATTATTTGACATGTCGAGGGTATAATACACATAAAGAGAAATAAACCAACACCTCTACCTCAACAAGGTAGATGATCGTTGGATTTTCGGTACACAACGTCATGGAGAAGAGGATCGTAGGGGTCGCGGTACATGGCGTAGTGGAGGAGAGGATCGTAGGTATCACAGTACACGGCGTCGCAGAGGATTGGATTTGGCAGTGTGTCGTTGATCTCCGAAGAACCAGCGTTCTTTGTCGTTCTTCGTCGGAGGCCGCTGTTCTTTGTCCAAAGCTCAGGAGTTTCCCCCACGTTTTTTTCACCAATGATGCTCTTCAAAAATTAAATAATAGGTTCCTCTTATTATATAATTTTACACCCAAAGAATCTCTCCCGTAATTAATTCACCACACTAATTAAAATTGTTTACATTTAATTAAAGGAGGGAGAGAGAAGGTTCCCTCATAATTAAATGCATTGGTAGTTTAAATTAAAAAGGGGGAAAAGAGGTTCCTCATTAATCAATACGAGGAGTCACCCAATAATTAATCAAGGGATATTAATGGAGGAAATGTCAAGGAAACAATAGGGAAAATAAATGAGGTCAGAGGAAATTAAATGGTGGGGCTCATGTGGGCCCCACCTCTCGATCCTCTTTACTTGGGTAATTAAGTGGCTGCAGGCCCCACCCTTAACTACCCATGGGAGGGAGTAACCTCCCTTAGTAATAAAAAATGTTCTTCCAATTTTTATTTATTTCTTAAACAAACCCTCAAAAATTAACATCTCCTCTTTTACGAACACAACTATGGTAAGTGTCCCCTTAATCAATTACCGGCGCTGCGAGTTCATCGATGACCTCAGATTTTAATTCCGAGCACCGGTTCAAATGTTAGAAAATCCCGCTTGTTCGTTCACTGAACGTACCCGAGCTAAACTTCGAAAAATGATTCTGGGAACACCAGGCCTCAGAATCAAGCGTCTTCAGAAGCCACAGACTCATAAAATTCTGAAGTATTTTTTAAAAAAAATCCCTTGAAATTTTCGGGTCTTTACATGACATGACCCTCAATTATTCTTCACATCGTGTAACCCATTTACATGGCATGTAAATATCCTACAGTGACTTCTTATTACATTGACCATATAAAAACACAAACCCCTTTTACAGATTCTTATTATACCAATAACCCTTGGTAAAACATGACCCATTTATACCCATATTCCATTAATTTAAATTAACAAACATCCACAAACTGGAAGTCACTTTCCCTAACAATGTTTCTCTATCTCTAGAAAAGATAAGACAACCAAGGGTCAAAGACCTAGAAAACTAAACCAAAATAAGTTTAATAAAAAATAAAATTGAGGTCTACCAAGAATAGGATATGATCTTACATAAATATGTAACAAGATTTAAATTTTTATTTTTCTAACATGCCATCAATCCACAATGAACCTTCTTATGGAATTGACCGCATGTTTGTTAGGTGAAAAAAATTATTTTAATAAAACAACCAAATTATGTTTTCTAAACATAATTTATGATTGATTATAATACCAATGCATGATGGAATCTAAACATAAAGCATTAAGTATTCTAATCCTACCATTTGATCATTTTTATGAACTATCTTATATAATATTTAACCTACCACTAGAGTTTTTAAATATATCACATAAACATTCTAATGTTACCACACATTATGATACTACATTAGGGGGAGTCTTGTGGACAACAACATATTATAAGAATTTAGTTCACATACGGTGCTCATTTTTTCATCAGTAATAATGAATAAAGTAGTGTTTCAATATGAATACAACAAGTTCCATTCCTGGATGTCGTACACCACCAATTCATACAGGATGAACCCTCACACATTCTTCTGCATGTTCAAGAATCATGATATCATGATATATTGTTTATCTCTAATTAGGAATACATGTAGTTCCATGCATACTATCCTACCATGAGATTTTGTCTTACCAATTGAAGTTACTACAATCAGACACTCTTGGTCAAAATATGTACCACACAATATAATTTTGTCACATGTTATATATTAATATTTCATGATTTGATGATTTTTGGAGAATTTTTAAACACCTCAATTCCATTAGAACAAATTCTATGTTTACATTATTATCTATTTGTGAGATACAAACAATCACCTCCTAAAGGACCATATAGATTAATAGTATTGTAAATGTAGAAACATGTTGTAATTACACATTACATTTGAAAAAATAATATTCAACATAGTATTTTCTTTGATAATACCATTTTTCACTTTAGAATATCCATACCAATAAGTCATAAAACACACCCTACTAGATTTGTGGAAGGGAACATAAGAAATTAGTGAGCTTTGATGAATTTAAGGGTATGTACATAGGAGAAGCCAACGAGGAATGGATAATAGGGAAAAAAATTAATTGCGATCATGTAATTACATATAAATAACCACCTCAAATAGAAAATAAAACATTAATAGTAAATAAAATAATCAAATGTACCTCAATAACTGAATTCCTAAAAGTAGAATTTGTAATACTAGATATCTTAAACAAGTCACTGAGGCAATGGGAAGACATCTGAAAATATAAGGGTAAGGAATCACCTTAAACATGATCTATGTTGTCTCATGAGACATTCCAATGAATTAGCTGTGTATAGAGGGCCCCACAATTCACTTAATATGTCCAATACATTTTCAATAGGAATAAATAATTCAACTGAATCAACATTCCATAGTAGTCAATAATTTTCTATATTTGATGTACTATTATATGAAATGTCAATACTCTCCCAAAAAAATTTATAATAAATAATCCAATAAGATATTTTTTTATTGTATCCTTATATTATATCCCTAACATTATATTCACCAAATTATGTTGTCGGAGATTAATATATTTTAAAGAGTTCATATAAAATTTCATGGGTAAAAAACACATTCTACATTGAAAATAGTATTTTAATTTCAAAAATTATGAATCTAATAGATATATAATTTTATATTAAATTAACCTTCTAAAATTATATAGAATTCTCACAATAGTTAATCTATCATGATGGTGGGAAATTCAATTCATGTACTATTTTTTTCTAAAAAATTACATGCACACTTTAGTAAGAAATGAAAAAATGTATCATATTTAGAAAGCTAGGTGATGATTATCTCATATTATTATGAAAAATGTAAAAAAGGATAAAAGTTATTTTATGAAACCATGTGATAGAAGTTAAAAAAGTGAAATCATTTTTATAAAACATGTACACATAAGGGAAATATTCCTCAGTAGATAATTAAAACTAAACAATCCTGAAAAAGGATTAAGTTGTGAATTAAACAATTGCCTTAGGTTTGATTCCCATTGTACTTGAAAAAAAGAAAAAAATAAATATATTTACTATAAATATATTCTATAACCATAATCATGTATACAATACCAAATATTATTTACAATAATATTTTATTATCAACTCCTTGTAAAAATTAGTATTTCAGGTGGAAATGGTTTCATTTTTCATGTATTATTAGGTTCGATGGATTGGGAACCAATAATTTGATCAAGGTTGGACTATCTAAAAATGTTTAATAATGTTATAAATAGAATATAGATTTATCGTATACATATTTCCCATAATAATAAAAAATTATGTATAAAACGAATTAAATCATTAATGAAAATATTAAGTCATTCGTATGAATGGACTATGTTTTCACTTTTCAATGAAAGGATTAAAATAATGATAAAAAATGATTAAAATATCCACAATTTTTATTATAAGATATATATAATATATATTCATTAAATATATCCTTATAATAATCCAGTAATTTAAAAATGAAAAAGGAATCACATTGCTTCGTTGAGTTGGTAGTCTATACATACACATTATCACTGTTTTCATTTCTTATAAGATTATATGGTCTGAAATTAAAAATTATATTATAATTTGATATGAATAATTATGTCATAATCTTTATATATTCTCATTAGTTATATATTTAAAACCATCCACATAATGTGGTGGTGGAAATTGAATACGCCACTATATGAGGATGATAACTTGTACAAATGCACGAGCGATGATTTTTCAAATCATATATTGGAAAAGAAATGGAATATGTTTTTCCTACAATAATAATAAAATCTAAACATATTAATTATATTTTAGTTATTATTTTGTTATGGGTAGACCACATTAAGACGAATTATAAGAAGAAATAATCATGAAATAGTCGGTAATGATTCATACCTCTTTATCATTGAACTACCTTTATATCACATCATAAGGGAACTGGGGGTGTCATTTTGGAAGGGGAATAACATCAATAAAATGGAAAAAGGATATTTAAAATATGGAATGAGTGTTTTGTTAGTACCCGCAGTTTGAGGTATGTGGCCTTTTTATGCCTTTTTATGTGTTTAAAGTGCATGGATTGAGTTGGGAAGAGGTTGGGAGAGTTTTTAATGGTTTTGGATGAGTTTGGAGGCTTTTCTATAGGTGCACAGTTTGAATACAGCTAAGAGAAACCGTGCGCATTCTCCAAGAAATTGTGCAGGGGGGGAGACATTAGGCTTTGCACGGCCTGCGTAGGGTTTTTGAAACCGTGTGAGGCAACCGTGAGAACCATTTCTCTTGAGGCAGTAGCGTGTGTATCGTTAGCGCAAGGTTTTCCAAACCGTGTGGGCTAACCGTTCAACCACATAAAAAATAGGGTTTATGTTCCAGGCTCCCTTGGGCTTAACCTATTTCACTCCAATCTTCCTCCCACTTGAGCCTCATTCGGGTTCTTTGGTTTTCAAGGGTTTTAGGTGCTCTCCCACACATTTTGGAAGTGTTTTGAAGGGGTTTCTAGGCGGTTTGAAGGAGGTTTCTCCCATGTAAGTCTCTCCTATCGGGTTCGTTGGGTTTTCCTCTAGATCTACTCTTCCCTCTTTCATAGTTTTCTAGATCTACACTTTTTGTGTGTAGATATAGGGTTGTGTTTTCCTTGGATGTTAATTTTAAGGCTTTTTAATGTTAGGGAATGATATCTAGAGAGGTTTCGGGAGTGCGTTCTCCAGATTTGAGGTGCGATTGCTTGTGGGTCGTTTCTTGAGAACCCTAAAGGTAGGTGTCTTGTATCTTGACTCCACTTGGTTAGAGATAATGGTTTGGGTTAAAATTAATTCGTTGTTCTTTGAATTAATTGTGGTTTGATGTGAGAAATTGATTGGATATTCTTTGGGTGATGTTTTAGGGGATTTTGGGAAAAGGGGGTTTTATGGTAAAATACTATTGTTGTGGATTTTCAAATGGAGATTTTAAAATGGGATTTTATGGTTTATTTGTGAAAATTATTGATGGGAATGGTTTTCAATAAAGAGGATGTTTTATTATAATGTTGTTGGTCATGGAAAACGGTTTTCAATAAATGGGTGATTTATTGAAGTGGATTGATATGAAATAGAATTGGTTGATTGCATATTGTTGTGACCTTGGGTGGTTATATGATTGGTTATGGATGGATTGGAATGTTGTGAGGAATTGGCGAGAAGTACCCCAATAAAAAGGGGATGGATAGTGGATGGAAGGGCCACCAACAAAGGATAAGTGGATGAGAAGTGCCACTAGGTGGGAATGGGTGAATAGGTTGGACCGAAGCTCAACCATTTGGATTTGGTCGGGAAGTACTACTAGGTGTGAATGGGTGAATGGGTTGTATAGAGGCTCCACCATTTGGTTTTGGTCGGGAAGTACCACTATGAGTGAATGGGTGAACGGGTTGGACGGAAGCTCCACTGTTAGGTTGATTGGGTTGTTTGTTGTGCATTTCTTTGCAAGTAGAAAATTGTTGTGGTAGTGTGTAAATGATGAAATGGCTTGTGGCATGTATGGTTGGCTTTCCATTGGTTTCTTGGTTTGGGTGTGATGGATTGGTAATGACATGTTTGACTTATGGAAATGGTTGTACTTGTGATTTATTTATATAAACTGTTTTATATGAATGTGCTAACGGTTTTATCTGAGTGGTGTTTGTAGGGAATTCATTTGGGGAAAACCTACTGAGTTTTAGTACTCACCCCCTGCTTTGGTATGTTGGTGTCTTTGCAGTTGTTGTGTACCGTGACATGGGAAAAGTTAAGGAATCACCCTCCTTTTGTGGTGCATCGTGATGTCTGGGTGGATCTTGGAGATTGGAACTTGGTGTAGAGCTATGGTGGTATCATGGAACGTGGTGCTTTATTTTTTGGTCTTCCACGTAGTACTCTGATATTTTTTTGTTTGTTTTGGTTTTGGGATGTATTATGGAACATTTGGTTGTATTTTGGGAATTCATGTTGGAATGTTTTATTGACACGCACCATATAGTGGTGGTTAATGGATGGTTTGGTTGGTTTTTTCTTAAGGTAAAATCATTCCCCAATTTGATCTTGAAGCCTTCGGCATTTATTTCTAGCCTTTGGCATCTTGGGAACGTCTCTTAAGGCCAAGTATCCCTCAATGCCTCCTCAAGACAATGAGGTAGGGGCGGGGTGTTACAAGTGGTATCGATTTTTTCGGTCCTTATCTTTCAAGTGAGATCATTTGTTCAGTCGTTTTGACGCCTTGGTTTTGGAGTTGACATTCGTTGTGGTATATTCCTTGAGTAGGGATAGTATCAAGGCATAAGAATTTCAGAACTTGGAATGTATAGCATAAAAGTACGTAACTGACCCTCTTATGATGAAATTCAAGTTACCAGGGAGTTGGGTACATAAGTGTTTTGGAGACACTTCTAGGCACTGAAAATATCATTGTCGTGCGTGTAGCCAATGAGATGTGCATGGAATATATGGTAGAAATGACTTCCCTCTAGGATACATATTTTATTGGGGCATAATGATTTATGGTGTTATATAAATGTGTGAAATTGTAATGTGAATAAACTGGTATTTTGAAAATGGTTTGGTTTTCAAAATGGCGAAACATGTAAAATGTGAACCTGTGGAAAACCTTGTGCGATAGTGTTGTGTAATGTGATTAGAAATGGAATTCTTGATGTCTACGAAAGTGAGAATCATGGTTTTTTTTCTTTTGATAGAAATGGAACTGGGTAGGTGTCGTAGAGACCAACTGGAGGAGGATGCTGAGAATTTGGAAGCACCTGAGCCTCTAGAGAACCAACAGCTAGTTCAAAGAATAGTGCAAGCATTCCAAGCTGTGGAAAGTGGAAATAAATTATATAAACCAAGGAATGTGGATCATTCAGTTCTATTTCAAAAGAATAATCCACCCATCTTCAGGTGTGATTTAGTGCTAGAGAGGGCCTAAGCAAGGTTTACTAGAATGAATAATATTTTCGAGTTCTTGGGAACACCGGTAGAGTTAAAAGTGAAGTTGGCCACATATATGTTGGTAGATCTTGCCCTTCAGTGGTGGGAGTTGGTAGTCTAAGCAGTGATAGACCATGGTGTGATGTGGGAAGGCTTTGAGGAATTTTTTAATAAAAAATTCTACCCACATACGTTTAGAAATAAGTGTACGAGTGATTTCTTTAGTTTGAAGCAAGATCTTATATCTGTGACGGAGTATACAGGCAAGTTTATAAACTTAGTGAGGTTTTCACCCAATGTGGCGGGTAGCACAATGTTGAAGGCATGGATCTTTGAAGTGGGATTATGGAATGAAATATTTTCAAAGATAGCAGTACTTTGTATAGATGATTACACAGAGATGGTGAATAGAGCCACGTTGGTCGAGCAAGATCTGTTTTGAACTCCGGGAAGAGGAAGCATTGTGGTACCCATGGGGAATAGTGGTAACTCTAATGATGGGTTTAAGCGGATGAGGGACACTTATTCCTAGGGCGGGAATATGGAATATAATTCAATGGAAGAATCGGTAAATATTCCTTATAAACCCTAGATCAAGCCGAGATGTTTTTAGTGTGGTTCTACGAGCGACATCAAGTGGGATTTTACGACACAACCTCAAACATGTCATAATTGTAAGTAGATGGGGCATCAATAGCGTTATTGTCTGAATGCTCCATGGTCGGGTGAACGTTACACTCCTTAGGGATCACAGACGTCGTATGCTTCAACGGGATGGGGAAAGAAGCACACCCCACATCAACAGAGTAAAGTGGGTCATGGTGATTCTCGTAATACCATGACGCCTTAGCAAAGAAATAAAGAGCAGAGTGTGGCAACGAAATCATTGTTCAAAACTGAGAATGTGGTGGTGGATGATCAGTCAGGACCATCCACGGTGCGAGGTACTATTCTTTTAAATTCTACCTTGATGCATGTGTTGTTTGATACAAGTGCTTCACACTCTTTTATTGGTTCACTTGTGGTTGAGTTTCCGGGTTTAACAGTAGAAATGATGCCTTCGGTTTTGAAACTTCAAACTCCTCTGGGTTTAAGAGAGTGTCTAGCCTTCTTATGTAGATCATGATGTATCATTGTGGGTGAGGTTGAGCTAATGTGGAAGATCTTAATGCTTGAGATGGATGGGTATGATGTAATCTTGGGAATGGATTGGCTGGTGGTGTTTAATGACCACATCGACTGTGATGGGAGACCGGTGGCTTTTACGACACATGATGGTGTTAAAAATCTCTTTAGAGGAGAGAGGCATGAAAGGAATGGTGCAACGGGTTTGTTTTCACTATTAGTAGGCATGTTATTGTATCAATTGGCGGTGTTGTTGTTGGAATCAGTAATGGGTGTTGAGAAGAGTGTTCATCTGGAAGGGGTGGATCAGTTCATGGATGTTTTTCCCAAAGAATTCTTTGGGTTACCTCCTGTAAGGGTTATGGAGTTTATGTTTAATCTTCTTCTAGGGACCAGTCCTATCTCACTTCCATCTTATTGGATGGAACCAGCTTAATTGTGGGAATTTAAAGTCCAGTTGGAAGAGTTAGAAAACAAAGGATTTATCTGGCCTAGCATGTCTCTATGGGCAGTGCCGGTATTGTTTGTGAAAAAGGCAGATGTAAGTTTGATGCTCTGTGTTGATTATCATAGACTTAACCAAGTTACAATAAAGAACAAATATCCACTTCCACGAATTGATGATTTGTTCAACCAGTTGAGGGGAGGCCAGTGGTTTTCCAAGATCGACCTGAGGTCGGGATATCTTCAATTGCGGGCAAGGAAGGACGATATTCCGAAAACAACTTTAAGAAGTAGATATGTCCGTTGTGAATATGTGGTTATGACCTTTGGTCTAATGAATGCGCCGGTGGTGTTTATGGCATTGATGAATCAGATATTTCTGAGATATCTGGATTCATTTGTGGTGGTGTTTGTAGATGATATTCTGGTGTATTTAAAGACAAGGGTGGAGCATGAGCAGCACTTGGAGACAATGCTGGAGATCTTGAGGGATCTTAAATTGTATTCCAAATTATCAATGTGTGACTTTTGGATATATGAAGTCCATTTTCTAAGCCATGTGATTTCTAGAAGGGGTGTTTCATTGTATCTGGAAAATATAGAGGCTGTTATCTCATGGAAACCACCAAAGAATGTGTTTGAGATACAATGTTTCCTCAGTCTAGCTAGGTATTATCGGCATTTTGTTTGTTATTTTTCATGTTTGGCTTCACCGATGATAGATTTGACAAGGAATAATGTTCCATTCTAGTGGAATGAATACTGTCACCAGTGTTTCGAAGAGATAAAGGTTCACCTTACATCAGCACCAATATTGGTTTTTCCAGAACGAGGAAAAGGGTACATGGTGTATTACGATGCATTGGGATCAGGGTTGGGATGCGTTCTCATGGAAAGGAATCATGTGGTTGCGTATGGCTCATGCAAATTGAGGGTGAATGAGAAGAACTACCCAAATCATGATTTGGAATTGGTAGTAGTGGTGCATGCTTTGAAAGTGTGGCGTCATTATCTCTTCGGTGAGAAATTCACGGTATATACAGATCATAAGAGCCTGAAGCACATTTTCTCACAAATGGATTTGAACATGAAGAAAAGGAGATGTATGGAATATCTCCATATGTTTGATTTTGACTAAATGTACACAACATGTACGTGAAATTTGGTGGAAGATGCATTAAGTAGAAAATCATATGATCAGATGGTGAAACAGGCATTAGACCAATGGTAGTTGATGTCGGTTATAGCCGATATGCAGTTAGAATGTGAGGAACAGGGCGATAGAGAGGTCTTCTTTCCGGTTTTGTTGATTCCTGAATAGTTTGGCTTATTTAAAGAGGCATATATATCTGATTCTGAGTGTGTGAAAATGGGGTCAAGACTCAATTCTGGGAAGACCATTAAGGGTTGGAAACTGAATGGAGATTCAGTATTGTGTTTTCAGAATCAGATGGTTATATCAGTTGCTTGTCAGGAGGATATTTTCTAGGCGTATCATCATTTCAGGTGGGCTATTCATCCTAGAATTCATAAAATGTATAAAGCATTGAAAGAGCAGTTCTGGTGGGCTGGTATGAAAAGAAGAGTGGTTGGGTTTTTTTGGAGATGATTGAATTTTCAGTAGGTCAAGGAAGAGAATCAAAGGCTAGAGGGAATGTTGCGGTATTTACCAATACCTATTTGAAAGTGGCAGTAAATAGCGATGGATTTTGTCACAGGTCTCCCAAGAATGTTCAGAAAGAACTATTCCATTTGGGTGATTGTGGATCATCTAACGAAGTCATCCCATTTCATTCCAATTCGTGCAACTCATACGATGGAGGATATATCCGAAATCTATATCCAGGAGGTGCTAAAGAGGAATTGTGTTCCAACTTCGATTTTATCTGATAGAGATTTGAGATTTACATCTCGTTACTGGAAATCCTTACAGAAATCCCTTAGAACTAAGTTGACCATTAGTAGGGCATATCACCCTCAGATAGATGGTCAATCTGAGAAGAAGATACAAACTCTGGAAGATATGTTACGGGATTGTGTTATATATTTTTGGGGGCTTGTGGGAGGATCACTTTTCATTGGTTGAGTTCTTGTACAATAAACGTTATCACGCATCCATACATATGGCTCCGTTTGAAGCATTGTATGGGCGGTCGTGTCATTCTCCACTATGTTGGGTGGAAACAGGTGAGTCCTCGATGGTTGGACCGAGCCTTGTCTAGGAGACTACAGAGAAGATCAAGTTGACCAGGAAGTGAATGGATATGGCTCAGAGTCATTAGAAATCATATGCGGATCATCGTCGATGGTCGTTGTCGTTCGAGGTGAGTGATCATGTTTTCTTGAAGATCTCTCCTAGATTGGGACATCATTGGTTTGGGAAGCAGGGAATGTTATCTCTAAGGTATATTGGGCCTTTTGAGATTCTTGAATGGGTTGGTGAGGTGTCTTATCATTTGGATTTTTCACCTAGGTTCAGTACGGTGCCCAATGTGTTTCATGTGTCACAGCTGGAAAAGTATCAACCGGATCGTGGCCATGTGATTCGATGGGATCATGTTGAACTAGAACCAGATGCTTCGTTGGTGCACGTGCTAGTGCAGGTTGTCAATAGGAAATAAAAATTCTTGTGTGGTAAAAGAATCGGTTTAGTTCTTGTTTTGTGGAAATATGGCCAGATTCAAGACGGGACTTGGGAGTGGGAGAAAGAGATGGTCGAGTAATGGCCCGAACTCTTTCAGCAAAGGGTGGGTTCAGTACTTTCTGAGGACGGAAGGACCAATGGTGGGGAGAATGTAGTACCCCCGGTTTGAGGTATTTAGCCTTTATTTATGACATTTTATGTGTTTAAAGTGCATGGGATGTGTTGGGAAGTGGTTAGGAGAGTTTGGAATGTTTTTGGATGAGTTTGGTGGCTTTTCTATGGGTGCACGGTTTGAGCATGACAAAGAGTAACAATGTGGATTCTCCAGAAAACCGTGAAGGGGGAGATAGTAGGCTTCACATAGCCTGCGCACAGTTTTTCAAACTATCTGAGGCAACCACGGAGACCCTTTCTCTCGAGGTAGTAGCGTGCCCACGGTTAGTGCACAGTTTTCCAAACCGTGCGGGCTAACCGGGAAGCCACTTAAAAAATAGGTTTTATATTTTGGGCTCCCTCGTGATTAACCTATCTCACTCCAATCTTCCTCCCACTCGAGCCTCACTCGGTTTCTTCAGTTTTCAAGGGTTGTAGGTGCTCTCCCAAACATTTTGGAAGCGTTTTAAGTGGTTTTGAGGCGCTTTGAAGGTGGTTTCTCCCGGGTAAGTCTATCCTCTTAGATTCTTTTTGTTTTCCTCTAGATATACTCTTCCAACTTTCTTGGATTTCTAGATCTACAATTTTTTTCTGTAGATCTAGGGTTGTGGTTGCCTTGGATGTTATGTTTTAGGCTTGTGAATGTTAGGGAAGGAAATCTAGGGAGGTTTCGGGGGTGCGCTCGCTGGATTTGAGGTGCGATTGATTTTAGGTCGATTTCTCGGGAACCCTAAAGGTAGGTGGCTTCTCTCTCAACTCCACTTGGTTAGAGATAATGGTTTGGGTTAAAATTATTTTGTTGTGATTTTAATTAATTGTGGTTTGATGTGATAAATTTATTGGATATTCTTTGGGTGATGTTTTAGGGTATTTTTAGGAAAATGGGGTTTTATGGTAAAATTCTATTGTTGTGCAATTTAAAATGGAGATTTTAAAATCGGATGTTATGGTTGATTTTTTAAAATGATTTATGGGAATTGTTTTCAATAAAGAGGTTGTTTTATTGAAATGTTGTGGGGCATTGAAAATGGTTTTCAATAAATGGGTGATTTATTGAAGTGGATTGATATGCAATGGAATTGGTTGATTGCATGTTCTTGTGACCTTGGTGGGTTATATTCTTGGTTATGTATTGATTGGAATGTTGTGTGGAAGTGGTGAGAAGTATCACTATAAAAATGGGATGGATAGTGTATGGAAGGGCCACCATCAAAGGATAAGTGGACGAGAAGTTCCACTAGGTGTGAATGGGTGAATGGGTTTGATGGAAGCTCCACCGTTTGGTTTTGGTCAGGAAGTACCACTAATTCTGAATGGGTGAATGGGTTGGATGGAAGCTCCACTGTTTGGTTTTGGTCAGGAAGTACCACTAGGTGTGAATGGGTGAACGGGTTGGATGGAAGCTCTATTGTTTGGTTGTTTGGCTTATTTGTTGTTCATTTCTTTGCAAGTTGGAAATTGTTGTGCTAGTGTGTAAATGATGAAATGGCTTGTGGAATGTTTGGTTGGTTTTGCCTTGGTTGCTTGGTTTGGGTGTGATGGCTTGGTAATAGCATGCTAGACTTATGGGAATGGTTGTACTTGTGATTACTTTATATAAACTATTTTATATAATTATTCTAATGGTTTTATCCTAGTGGCGTGTGTAGGGAAGTCATTTGGGGAAAACATACTGAGTTTTAGTACTCACCCACTGCTTTGGCACGTTGGTTTCTTTGCATATGTTGTGTATTGTGATGTGGACAAAGGTAAGGAATCACCCTTCTTTAGTGGTGCATCATGATTTCTGGGTGGGGCTTGGAGGTTGGAGCTCTGTGTAGAGATGTGGTGGTATGATGGCATTCAATGATTTGTTGTTTGATCTTCCGCGTAGTACTCTGATATTGTGTTGTTAGTTTTGGTTTTGGGATGTATTGTGGAACATTTGGTCGTCTTTTGGGAATTCATGTTGAAATGTTTTATTGACACACATTATATAGTGGTTGTTAATGGATGGTTTGGTTGGTTTTGTCTTAATGGAAAATCATTCCCCAATTTGATCTTGAAGCCCTAGGCATTTACTGCCAACCTTTGGCGTCTTGGGAAGGCCACTTAAGGCCAAGTAGCCCTCATCGCCTCCTCAAGCCAATGAGGTTAGTGTGGGGTGTTACAGTTTTTTCAACAAATATGGGTTGTTTTTTTAAATAATTAATGCAAGATGATTTCATATATAATTGAGGTGATATGAACATTTATAATTGAATAAAATAATAAATAAATATATGTATATATTACTCATCATTGAAAATTAGATACAAATAGTTATATTATGAATATAAGTTGCAGATAGTATGAAATTATTTCATACAATACAACATGGAAATTTTTTGGATAAGTTTTCACCTTTATATATTATTTTTTACCCCATATTAACACATTTGGAAATAAACATTTTATTAATACATTCTACACTCTAGGGGTCTATAATGTTACTATGGAATGTTTAAGAAAACATTAGTGGAAAATGGGTTATTTTTTTTAAACATATACAATTTACTTTTCTAGATATAAAATTTTATTGAATTTTAAATCATTTAATAAAATAGAATTTTCATATCATATTAACATTTGAAATTTTAGAAATATTCATTTATATTGAATATAATAAAATGACAAAAACAATGTAATGTTGATCTAATGAATCAGTAACATCCCGACTTGGGTGCCACTCAATGGTGACCGAATCTCGTTGATCACGTGACCTCATGCATGCCTCCTTGTATTCTAGAGGCTACTAGCAAGAAGTGAGCTTCTGTAAAGTCAGTCATGGGGACAATATACACTAATTTATCAGAGTGAAACACTGATGGAAATAAATAAACAAATGTGGAATCATATATAACTAAAAAAATACTCATGTCACAAGATAATAAAATAATAAAATAATGCATAACTCAAAGGGAAAACATTATATGCCAATATAAGGGTCAAGTGTCTGTATTGAAACCAAAAATAAAGACACTAAGAATCCCCTTGCCAGTACCGAACCATGTCTGGTTCCCTCCTCCAAGCTCCATCCCCCATCAAACCTTATCCTAGGGCCTTTTACCTTATCTATTCCTATAACAATATAATCTATTCTGGTACTAATCAAGAATCCTGAGTAAGGTGCGAGTTCCACTCAGTAGGCCACCACCAATGATGTCTAAAACAATTCTAGTCAAGAGATAGTGTATGAAGTTCTATATGAAATAAGTTCAATGCATAAATAGCTAATTTTTACGTTATCTTTTATTATTCTCTAACTACATTAACCTTAGATTTCCCGAGGACACACATACCTCAATACTAAATTCGTCTCATAACAGAGGTCAATGTGTTCCCTAGGTAATATCATATCTTAAAACATGCTTCTTGTTGAAGGTCAATGTATTAAATGGTACATCGACATCTCAATACCTGATTAGATCCTATCTGAGTAAAAATACTCCCATATGAGGCCATAACATAGAGTTACATTATTTCCAATATTTATTTTTTCATTTATAAGACACATTTCTAAATTTATCAACATCATAAATTTAAGTAAGATGACCATGTTACCAGGATTACTCAACATAATAATCATGTTCCCATTCTATTTACTAATACATATAATGACCATGTCACAATGTATACATCTCAAATTAGAATTACCATGTTCCCCTCCTCATTACTCATAATTATGATGACCATGTTACCATTTTTAATTCTCAATTTAGAATTATCATGTCCTGATTATTTGTCACATAAATATTTTTTCAATTAATTATCTCATTACTAATTCAACTATTAGTTAAACACATCCAATCCAGTAGTTATCTCTACAATTAACTAAGTGATTCAATCCACTAATTGATTCATCAATTAATTAATCTATATCACAATTCATACTCTATAAGGAATTTTCTAGAATTAATTGTTTAATTCTAATATTATATTAAAATAATTAATCTGAAAATTAATTATCAATATCATATTATCATAGGCATGTGATTTAACAAAAATTAATTTTCTCAACATAGGAATTTCAATATCTCATAATTATTCCCCTACTTATTATCTAGATTATAAAAACTAAAACTTATAAAAAATTTCCCTAAATTAATTACCCAATAGGGAATCACATTAGTCTCATGATTAATTCCCCAATTAATTATCTCTTTCAACAACGCTTCGATAAATCAATTGGTCAACATAATAAACCCAATTCAAGAAAATAAAATTTTAAAGGGTTTTAGAAATTATACAATTATATATATATTTATATATATCAAATCCATTAATATGGTAATAATATTTATACCACCCACCTCGATTCATTAATGGATGTTTTATCAATATAAATTCCCAAAATCTGAGAAGCATAATGAAATAGATATGGGGTTCAGATATAAATTTCTAAATGAATATCAAGATATCAATATATAATAAAACTGTATATAGATCTACAATCCTAGATCTAGATCTCAACAAATGGATTTAGATCTATGAAAACAGAGGATATCCTCCACCAAAGAATGAAAGAGAGAGAGGAGAATGAATGGAAAAAGAATTTGGATGATATCCACTTACCAAGTAGAGAGAGTATCTTCATTTTTGTCTTTCCTTCTCAAAGAATGGAGTTTTTATGTACTTGGAATCCCTATGATTCAATGGGGGATCCTTTCCATACCCTTTTGAAATAAAAATCTCATGTGAAATACTACATAGATGGTAAAACGTATCATTAAAAGTTTAAAATGAGTGATATCCACAATTCTAGGATCTCACTATTGGTCCGCACATGGTTTAGTTACAATTTTTGAAAAACCATTCCCAACCCATTCATTAGCCACTACTTCTAGTGGTTCCTCGCATGGATTCCTTTCATAACCTCCCAAATCCTACTTTGACAAAGATAAATCTACTGTCTTAATTGACTAGAGAATTCATGGTTTCTCCTAGATAGCTTCTCAGTTTTAACAAACCATGAACCGATCATGCACAACCCCTTTTCCCCAAAACATTCTTTGAACTCACCAAAACACATCCCAAGTCACAACCCCCTTCAAATATAATTTAGTAAAAGAAAAAATTCTCTTGATAGCATGCCCAAGATAACTCTAGGAATGGTCAGGATCTTACAATCCCCCCAACATATAATATCTCATCCTCAATTTGTACTTCCATGTTTTTATAAGATTATGAGCCTAAAATATCAGGCCATTGAGATATAATATATTCTTTTTTACTATGTTTCCTCTTTCATGCATACATGTTTTCATAACACATGAACTATCCACATAGTCTATACTCAGATTACTTTCTCACAAAGATCTAACACATGTATCAGATGCTCCTAAAAGGATGCATCTATCTCAAGGTTGGTCTTATCCACATAGATCATATGATAAGGGTCTGGGTGATTCTATAGAAGTTTTTATCCATGTAAAACTTCATTCATTTAGCTATATCTCTATGGAAGATCCAATCGGTACACCAACTGCCTGTTTATATCCCCTATCTCAAAGGGAAAAAAACCTGGGCATCATCTAGCCATGCCTCTGTTTCATGTGGGGACACAATCGCAGTGATGCCCAAAAGAACACACGATCATCCTCTTTAAACTATAGGGGTCATATCCATCTTATTTCCTATAAATTATTTCTACTCTGATCCATATCTACATGTTTCTAAAACATTATATCCTGCTTAGATGTCGGCTGCACGATATTCTGTCCAAGAAACACTGACTCACCCGCCTCCACCAAGTATAGTGGTGATCTACCTGGCCTACCAAAAAGATACTTGTATGCTTCCATTTTTATAGTTTCATGATAACTGTTATTATAGTGGAACTACACTGATGCCATGTTCTTTTACCAAGACCCACTGAAGTAAATCACACTTTCCCGTAGCATATCCTCAAGAACATGTATAGTGTGTTCTAACTTCAAATCTATTCATGGGTGGAATTCCATACAAAACAATACATGTGTTCCATGTTTTTTATAGAAGAACCTCTAGAATCTTGAAGTAAATCATGAATCCTGATATCAAACTATATTATATGGCACTCCATGAAGTCAGACTATCTTTTGAAGATAACGTTCTCCCAATTTTTTTTATTGTAATGGCTCCCCATATAGGCAGGGAACACACTACCTTTAACATTTGATACACAGTGACCCTAATAGTGGAACTCTTCCAAAGCATCTTTAATAGATCCACCAAAAAGTCTATGGTCATTCCATCCCACTTCCATTATGGGATATAAAATGGTTGAAATAAACATCCACATCATTGGTGCTTCACCTTCACCTGCTAACAGGTGAAGCATCTTGTCACAAATCCCATTATATCTTTTTTCATGCCTGGCCACCAAAAGTATCATCGTATGTCATGGTACGTTTTGGTTACACCTGGATGAACCACGCATTTCGAGACATTAAATAACCATATGGGCTCCTCTCCAACCATAACTTGATTCTTCACATAGATGATCTCGTCTTTATCTATCAACTATTTCGAACATGTCTTCCCACCATCAAAGATTTCCCTCAAGGCTAAGAACTTTGGACCCTCATACCATCCATCCCATATCTATCTCAAAAGTGTAGAATCCATCGTAACTAAAACCAAATTCATCTACTATTGACTCACCTAAAACCCCATAAGCTTTTTGGCCAGAATGGACATCATCTTCCACTATGAACTTGACTTTTGAACCATTTGAGTATGAGTTTTCCAGCTCAACGAATTAGCAACATTGTTTCCATTTCCATTCATATATTGAAGTTCAAATCAAAATACTGCACATAATCAACCCATATCTACTATTAAATATTCAAAACATGCTATTAAAATTTATAATTGACGCTCTTTAGATCTATATAGACTAAAAAAAATTTCGTCCAAAAATAGTGTCTCAAACACTAAGGATAATAAACCACTTATTCTAACTCTAGGTCATGCATATGAAAATTTTAGTCATGAGGCCTCAACTTCAGAGACCCATATGCCATAAATAAATCTTCATACATCTGCACAAAAAAATTTCTGATACCAGAAGTATTATAATAAACCATACACTCCTCGCCGGACCCAGGTAGTCTCAAAATTGGTGTTGTTGTTAAGCACTTAATCAACTCCAGAAAATCACTCTCAGAATCCTTTGACCATTCAAGAAATACTCCCATTTTGGTCAAACCCAAAAGAGTCTCAACCAAATGATAAAGTCATGGATAAATCTATGGTAATATCAGGAAAATATAAGAAGATTCGGATATCAAAAAATTTATTGGGCTTCTCTAAACAAACCACTTCCTGAACCTTCTCTAGGTCCCCTACCACACAATCCTCTAAAATGATGTGTGCCAAGAAGTGTACCTGGTCAATAAAAAACTGGCCATTAAATAGAATTGTGTATAACATATGCTCTCTCATTATAAGGAAGACAATTTCAAGATGTTTGCAATTATCATCATGATTCTTGGAGTACACTATGATATCTTCCACAAACACCACCAGAAACCGATCCAAATATGGATGAAAAATATTTTTTATCAAATCCATAAACACTTCAGGTTAATTGATCAACCCAAACGGAATTACGAAAAACTCATAATGGTCATAACTTCTTCAAAACAATTTCCTCAAAATTTTAAATTTCTTTACTCTCAACTGATGAATCCCAAATATCAATTCAATATTTGAGAACACACATGAACCCTTTAATTTATCAAATAGATCATTGATGGGTGGAAGAGGATATCAGTTCTTCACACTCATTTTGTTTAGCTTCCAATTATAGTAACATAATTGTAAACTCCCATCATCCTTTTTTGTGAAAAGCGCTGGTGATACCTAATGCAACGTACTTGGATAGAAAAATCCTTTATCCTAATACTCCTCAAACTGAGTCTTAAGATGTTTAAGCTATGTCAGTTCCATTATGTATGGTGGAATAGATACTGTGTCATCCTGTATCATGAGATCAATGGTGAATTTCACATATCTATCAGGTGGTATCCCAGATAATTCTTCATGAAAAACTTATAGAAATAGTTCCACTATGGGTGGAAGGATATCTTTATTAACACTCTCGTCATCCAATAGTAGACTAGAAACGTGGGATGTGATCTCTTTTAGTTGCTGGGTTACTGGACCTACTCGGCCTTCCAGGTTATCCCACTCTCCACGATGAATATATTGGTCACCCTTAAGAGACACAGAGGTCACTCTTATGTGATAACAATCAATTGGGGTTCATTAGGAAACTATACATTACATCCCTATAATCATGTTGAAGCTCACCATATAAAGAACATAAAGATCTCATAATAAATGATATTACTCAATCTCAAGTGGACATCACTTGAAGAGATAGATATATCTTGAATGCACTCCAAACTGTGTATTTATAGTCATTACCCCACTCAAAAACTCCACTATCATGCCTAAAACCTTAACAACCATCATGGAGGAATAATCTTTACAATTAAAAACATAGGTCTCAGGTCTCATAACACAACCTTTAATCATTTATTTATGAGGTAGTAATCATAAAAAACATTTTCCCCCACCTTTTTAAATGGTCAAAACCCAGGCACTATTACAACCCATAACCATCCTACACCTTGGTTTTGTTTTACAAAAGTAAACACACTATTATAATCAATTTTATCTTTTTAAAACCCTAATTATTCTCATTTCACTTATTTTTTACTACATTTTTATCAATTCATGTTAGGAATTATTTCTCATTTTAACAAGGAAAATATTTCATGTTTAACAACTTACCCATAACATATTATCTCAGGAATGCCTAAAATGGTGCATTTCACAATAACCCTAACTACCTAAAATGATGCTTTCAGACTAAAATATGATGCAATTATTTTACACTAATCAATACTATTAAAATCATAAAAAATAATCACATAACAACACAAGATAATCACCCATGGTGAAATAACATTCAACTATAATAGAAAAAAGAAATAACAGCAATCCCACCTTGAGTACATGGGTTTTACCTTGAACATGGTTTTGCAACTCCCATGTACTATATCATTACCAATCCCTAACTCTCCATTGAATTATTCTTACCTTTACCAAAACTGTAAGATAAAACTAGAAGAAAGAAAACCTCATATGATACCACTTTGTAATATTCTAGCCCCAATTCGACATGACAGTTCCCCAAGTCAATTCCCCACATGACCTCAAGCGGACATCCCTGTATGCTAGACGCTGGTGACTAGTAGGGTGGGTCTGGTAATTCTATAATGGGGAGACTATACCCTCATTTATCAGAGTAAAACACCTTCTAAAATAAATAAACAAACATGTAAGAATATATAACCAGAATAATACTCATGTCATAAGATAATCAAATAGGTAACAATACTCAACTGATATGTAAAACATGATATACCAATATAAGTGTGAAGTGTTTATAATGAAACTATAAATAAAGACACTACAACACCCCAACTGGGTTGTGAAACTTGTCTGGTTCCCTCCTCCATGTTCCATCCCCAATCATTCACCTATCCTAAGGTCTTTTCCCTTATCTAGTATTGAGAAAATTAATCTATTTGGGTACTGATTGGGCAGCTTGAGTATGGTGTGAGTATAACTCAGTAGGCCACCACCAATGGTGTCTATAACAATTCTAGTCAATATATAGTGCATGCAGTTATATATGAAACAAGTATAATGAATAAATAACAAGTTATTACATTATCATGTATTCTTATCAATCTATATTAAATCTTGGGTTCCCATGGATACTCGTACTTTAATACTAAATTCTTCTCATACGGAAGCCCAAAGTGTTCCCTAGGTAATATCATAACATAATACAAATTTTAGGCCGAAGATCAAAGTATTCAAAGATGCTATGATATCTTAGTAACTGATTCAACTTATTCCGGAGTTCGTATATTGTCGTGTGGGGCCATAACTCAGAGTCCCATTATTTCCATTTTTTAATTTCACATTTATAAGCCACATTACAAATGTTACCAATATTACAGACATATATAATATGATTGTGTTACCATGATTACTCTTTAATTGAATGACTGTGTCCCCATTCTCTTTGTTCATAAATATAATGACCATGTCACGGTGTATAATTATCAATTTAGAATGACCATGGTTCCATTATATTTACTCATATATATTATAACCATGTTACCAATTGTACGTATCAATTTACAATGATCATGTTCCCATTCATTATGACATAATTTATTTATTAATTAATTGTCCACCTCAATCTCGTTACTATTTCAACAATTAGTTAAATACATACATTCCATTAGTAAACTCATCAATTAAATAAGTGCTTTAAACAATTAATTAATTAATCAATCAATTAATAAATATCCCAATTTATAATCAATAATTAATTTTCAAAAATTAGTTGTCTCATTCTAATCTCAAATTTCCATAATTAATCCCATAATTATTTTTCTATATCACGTTATAAAAGGCACATAATTTATCCAAAAATAATTATCTAAAATTATCCATTTCAATATATTATGAATAATCCCCTGATTAATTATTGAGAATACAACCCCTACCTCTTATAATTATCTTCCCCAAATATATTTTCAAATTGGGAATCCCCTAAGTCTCATGATTATTTCCCCAAATAATCAACTATTTTAAAAATGATTAGATAAATCAATTGGTCAATATAAAAAACCCAATTAAAGAAAATAAATTGCTAAAGGATGATAGAAATTCTATAATTTTGTAGATACATATCATACCAGTGGCTGGGGAAATTAGATTTATACTACTTACCTCGAATCATCGACGGACGTTTGCTTTACGGAAATTCCCAATATATGAGCTGCACAATGATCGATATATGAATACAGGATATAAATCCCTAAATCACGATCATGATATCAAGATATAATAAAACTATATAATGACCTTCAACACTAGATCTATATCTAACCAAATGGGTTTAGATCTACGAAAAAAGAAGATATCTTCCACCGTATGATGATAGAGGGAGTGTATAATGAATAAAAAAAGCATTGGGATGAGATCAACTTACTGAGAAGATAATAGATCTTTGATTCAGGATTTCAATCTCATAGAACGGAGTTTTTACGACCTTTGAATCCCTCTGAGTTGGTGGGAGAAACTTCCCTTACCCATTAGAACGAGAATTCCTAAGATAGGGATACATAAAAGGGGAAACAAGTCATTAAATGTTAAAAACGAATGAGATCCACAATCATAGGATGTCACAGTTGGCCCGCACAGGGTTTAGTCACACTGTTAGACAAAATGTGTGCTAACTGTGAGTTATCCACTACTTCAATAGGGGACTTGCATGGTTTTTCCACACGGGCTCCCAAACCATGCTTCAATATTGCTGAAGTTAGTGCCAAGAATGACAATAGAATGCACGAAATCACTTAGAAAGCTGGACAGTTCTCACTAATAGTTCTCCAACCACGAACAACCCCTTTCCTCTAAAACGTTTTCAGACAACACCAAAACACACCTAGTGTCAAAACACCCATCAAAGGTACTTATGTAAAAACAAAAAATAACCTAAAATCACGCCGACATAATTCCAAAGAAGTTTGGGATCTTACATAATCCAAACCACTATAATATGTCTTTTTTATCGATAAAAACAATGTTCACATTAATTATTTCATTTTATTCTAGTTTTAAATATGTTAATATAATTTATTTTATTTATTTATTTAAATAATTTATGTATCCTGGTTGTCTAACAATTTAAGTTAATAACTTCATCAAAATAATGAAAACAAAATTACCATGATGATTATAAATCAGTTATATTTTAAAATTTTATTTATAATTAAATATATCATCTAGTTAACAATCCTATAAAAAATAAATATTAATTAAAAATAATATATTTTAATTTATGACTGCTATTTAAAAAATATTATATTGGCCAAAACTCATCCAAATGGATAAAATGACATATATCTGCATTTTGATTATCATTGAAGAAATTACTCATAATAAAAAATATATACATTAATTAGGTCTATTTTATATTTCTTATCACATTATTTTTATCAATTAATTACCCAATTTAGTAGTTACAGTGGCAACAAAATTTACATAGGTTTCTATTTATATCCAAAACAATTAAGGGGTCATAAATTAAAATCTAGGTCTACAAATTCATAATTTCAGATCCATTATTTAATATTATTTTGTACATATGTTCCAGAAATTTATTTATGATGAAAACAAAAAACCGAAAAAATCTATTTTTTAGAGAAATGACTTTCAATTATAAGACAGTTTTAATTCACAAATAAACCCTAAATGTGATTACAATGAAAATAACTAGATTGTTAAACATAAAAGAAAACCATGGTTAACTTTAAACTATATTAAAATAATATTTCAATTTTAAAATTCTTGATAATCAAATATTGTATTTAATTAAAATCACTAATTCTCACTCTTCACCAGATATTCATCATTTTCGAAAGAAATTCGAAAAAATAAGACTACAAATATTTTGATATGATCATTTCAAAACAAAATGTTATTTTATAAAATTCATACTATAAAAGTTGAAATCTTATAATTATAATATATTATCATAAAAAGTAAAAAATGTATTTCTGATGAAAGAATTTAATAACATTATTTAAATATCATTTTTTATTTCCTAATCATTAATAAATAATTTTTTTGGTTCAAACCATTATTTATATTTTAAAATATGGTTAATTATATTCACATCCTCCGATTTAATGGCTACTTTATAATGGACATGTGAATATAATAATATTCTAATAGTTTTTTGCAGTTAATTTGATCTTGATGTTGAGTGTTGTATATTCTATCAAACATTGAATTCTTTTAAAATTATGGATGTTGTGTTTGTTGAGGTCTATCCAAGAAATAAAATTTATTTAAAAAGAAAAAATAAAATAATTGTGCAGTGTAACATTCTTTCCTCCTTCAAAAAAATTCCTCATTGAAATTTCAATAATGCCACCTCATAAATGATTTTGGTTATTCATTCATCATAATTTCATCAAGTTCCCATTTCACATCATTAACATTATTATTTCCCCAATGTACCTTTACCGATCTATTCATTTGATTCATTAATAATTTTTCTATTTTATATAGATTCTATATAATCACATGAATATAGACATATCATGCTTATATTCTATTTCTTTAGAAGTGGCCACATGCTTTGGGGATATCATTAACTACCTTAACAATGATATATAGAACACATCAGGTAGTTTAAATAAAAAAAGGTGGAATTTCAAAAAACATTTCCACATGTAAAATTCATTATATAATTTCAACTATTAAAATTTACCTAGGGGTCATTTTTCATTTCTTACCAAGTCTTATAACACTTTTACATGGATATTACTTCACAAAAACGTGATCTCGATCTTGTAATTTCAAATCATACCTCTGTTTAATGGAATTGATCTTTTTTCCTTCATTCAGATAATTTTATATGTATTTCAATAGTATTTACATTTCTTGTCTTCTACTCCATATGTGCTGGGCTTATAGGATTTCATTCACTAACATCATCCGAATAGGTTCGAGTATAAAATTAATTTCCATATAAAACTTCATGGAGTGCCATTTTATTACATAAATAGAATATATTTTTATAGAAAAATTGTACGAAAGTTAAATAATGATCTGATATACTATGAAATCCATGTGATCATGAATTCAACATGTCTTATAATGATGGATAGTCTACATTGCATCCTATTAGCTTGAGTATGATAAACTATAATTAGTTGAAACTTAGTGTCAAGATCCTTCTGATTAATTCTCCAAAATTTTGATCCATATCTTGGATCACAAAAAATAATAATAAATTAGGTGCACCATGATTTCTTACTACATTGTTGGTTTTTAGTCATGTAATGAGATCAGGAGGTACATCATATTTTATTGGATAAAGTGTGCACTTTTTGTATATCGATCAACAATAACCCATATAACATCATTCCATCAAAATGTATTTGGTAATCTAGTGAAAATTTTCATTGAAATTTACTCCCATTTCCAAGTAGAAATAGTAAGAGGTTCCATGACTCCTCTAGGATACAGTGTTTAAACATTCACCAGTTGAAATAAAAACATCACGATACACAATCTGAAAATTCCAACTTCATATTATCCCACCAAAAATGTTCTTTAAAATATATACACATGTTATTAATACCATGGTGTATATTAAAATTATATCTTTGAGCATCATCAAGTAATTGTCTCTTCTAATCAAAAATATATTTTACATAGTCTCTCTTTCCAAATTTTGTAACACCCTCTTTGTGTACTTTTTTCCCAATTCTCAATCACTTACGACATTAATTTTATTTTGAAATTTCTCATCATTAGATTGAGAACTATTTATTATTTCTAATTATGATATTTTTCCTATTATTCAAAAGGAAGGGATGTTTAAGATTGAATAATAATTTCTAAATCCATATTTTCAAATTCTTGGAACAAAAAATAAATCACAATACATATTTTTACCATAACATCATGATTGTTACATACCAATTAATCCACTACCCTGTTTCCCTTCCCTAGGTGGTAGTGTTTTGAGTATTCATAATCCTTGAGTAATCGATCAATAAAAATTTTATCATGTTTATTTCATTATATAATAATATATATTTCAAACTCTTAAGATATATGTATGTCTCAAAAATTTATCCATAAAAATAGTGTCTCCATTTCATAAAATAAATTATTAATTTTATTAACCTAAGATTAAGAGCGGGTAAATCGACCATCTATTTTCAAACAATAACATAGCATAACTTTTATGGAATATTAAAACATTATAAAAACAGATGCCCAAATACCATAGTTGTTATTGTTCCATTGGAAACATGGAAACATAAACCCATGTAGATATGTGAGCTACATCATCTCTCACTAGGTTCTTCTTAACATGAACCCTTATTAGAAATATCAAAAATAGTACATATCAATATAACTTGGGGGAAAGGAAACATAAAAGGGGGAAGATCGAATGATTGGTACTAGAAAACAATAAATACACATAATAATAAACATGAAATAAGGGTATGATATGATTATACCTTGCATATCAAAGAACATAACAGTGATCATGGCATAATGATTGGAAGTTGTAAGACTAGAATCATAATGAAATAGATAGCATAATCCATAAAGGCATAACATTGGAATAAAATATGGAATTGTGGAAAGAATATAAGCATGTAATGATTTCTATAGTATCCAAGGAATCACTACCAAGACCATATTAGTGGAACAAGTGCATTATTGTACAGGGTAACCCCCATTCCATCCCTATATTACCAAACCGAGTAACCCTCATTCCATTATTGTATTACTGAACTAAGTAACCCTCATTCTATCCCTAAATTAATGAACTGATTAACCCTCATTTTTTCCCGGTATTAATGAATTGAGTAATCCTCACACTATCCTTGTAATACTTAACCAAGTAACCCTCATTCCATTATAGTATTACTGAAATAATTATCCCCTATTCTAGCCCTTTATTATAGAACCGTGTAACCCACATTCCATCCCTTTTTAATCTCATGATACATAAATATTTATCCAATGAATTGGATGGAGATATAGGTCCCACCCATTACATAATAAAATCATACATACATATTCCACAAAACATATCATAACCCATGAAATGAAATTGGAATCATAAACATGTAAACATATCATATCATGTGGAAAGATTTATTGGGTTTGTAATAATTTTATTAGAAGCATAACCCATAGAAGTGAAACATATCTCATATATATATAACCCATCAAAGAGAAATGCGTGTCATAAATACCATGAAATTAGTAATAACTCATTAACTGAAAGGATATGAATATAACCTTTAGATAATTTCATATAAGGTATGAGTATCATCAATAGATGCCATCTAAAATGTAAAATAATTTTGTAATATCATCTAAAAATGATTCTTAAGGAGAATATCTTTTCTTTTTTTAAAAAGGTTTTTTAGTACATAAAACCATTTGAAAATAAGTTTCTTAGAAAAAATCATAAAAATTTAGAAAGAAGGAATGAAATAATTTTGAAATCCATTTTCCTTGAAAATTATTAAAATAATCGTCATAAAATTTTAAAAACCATTCTCTATTAAAAAACATGATAAAATTTAATCAAATATTAAAAATGTTTTGAAATCGATTTTATTGAAAATACATTGAAAAAATATAAATAAATCATGAAAATGTTTTGAATATAGTTTTTTTTAAAAACTTATAAAAGAAGCTTTAAAATGTTTGGAAACCCATTTCTTTGATAGCGCTTTGATAAATTATAAATAGGACATGAAAACATTTTCAAAATAGTTTTCCATGGAAATATATATAAGAAGTTTGAAACCATTTTTAAATCAATTTTCATTGAAAATTAATTTTTTTTAAAAATAATAATGATTGTTTTTTTAATAATGAAAATGGATCTTTGAAGAAATGATTATGAGTAAATTCATATGTGTCGTAAGAGGTAAAAAGAACATTCCTTTTTCCCAGTAAAAAAGAAAAAAAAATATACTTTTTCATAAAGTGACAAGAATACTCCATTTAAAATATTGGTGAAAGAAAAAATGGATAAAATTTTATTTTAGATATTATAGGGTAATGGTATAATATTCTTCGAAACACTATTTAAATAATATAGTTTTGTGACTAAAGAGAGGGAAAATTTAGGCTTTCATAATAGCGCTTTCTTAACTATATTATGAAACAATGAGTAGATAATTGTAACAATAAAAGCTTATATCATGAAATAAAAAAAGGATAAATAAACTCATTCATATTCTTGATATATGGTTCATAATATTTTATCAAAGGAAACATTAACATAAACAATCTCTAAAAGCAATGATATTGTCCCAATAAACTTTTATAGGATGTTATCTTGGGATCACACACTCCATATAAGGAATGAGAATTATAGGAAGCCTAAAATATCATGAAAATATTTTGATTCGTGATATTTAATGTAAAATGGATGTATATGATCCTAAAATAATATTTTTGGTGGATAACAAAACATTAGTCACAAAGAAGACAAATTGAGACAAAACATTTTTACCGATTTTATAATTTTTGAAACATAAAACCCATGAAAGAACTATCATAAAATTGGCATGTGAATAACCATAAATTTAAGTACAAGATACCTATAATACAATAATATTCATTACATAAACCACATAGAAGGAGTAGAGGCAAAAATAACAATTATCTGACTAAAATTAAAAGTGAGATGAAATCCCCATACCTTGTGTCTTGAATCTCTCCTTCTCGAACAAGATTTCTATATAATAAAAATAAGATTACTAATTTTTTTTTAAATAATAATATTATTCTATATATTTCCCTATATGGTTTTATTATAACCTTATATTACCATATTGTTAACGATACTATGTTAATATTTCACATAGGGTAATATTCACTTTGTTCTTCACATGTGTCTTAATTGGTTACATCTTTGGTACTTATACTTATATCATGATTCTAGAAATTAAAATATGATATAAATATTAGGTATATAATTTATTGTTTTATTATAATAACATATATACTTTAGGGGTATGAAATAGAATATACCATTCAAGGAGACATGAAGTCATACGTACGCATGAACACTGTTTTTGTTTTTATTATCGTATTGAAAGAAAGTACGAAAATGAAATATTTATATATTTTTATGTATATATATATATATCATTATTATAGTATAATTAATATATCATATATATCATATAATTTCATTAAACCCATCCTTAATTCATTCTGTGTGGTGTGTGAATGAATCATATGGCTTTGATGGGCGGTAGTCCACACTTCCTCAAAAGATATTATCGTATTAACAACAAATGAAATGTAAATAGATGTGTACTGTAAAAGGAATAAATAATTTTAAATACATATTAAAAAATATATTATATATATAAATATTTTATAAATCATAATTTCCCCATGATTTGTGGTGTATGAGAAATGAACAATCATCGTTTCGTGAGGGAGTAGTTCGTCGTACACAGAAACAATATGTTCAACATCCATTGGATGGAGGTGTGTGTAATTGAATGTCAAAACCTCTACATTAAAACATACTAGTGTATTTAGTATTTTTTTCACACAGTAATGTTACAAATAGTGTGGTTGGGGTGGAGAAGTAATATAAAGGAAACAATCTGGAGAGAGGATGATACCTCTAAATCGGGTAACTCCATTTCGATTGTACCAAAAGGATTCCTTGAGAATCTTTCTGACCATAGGGAGGAGTCAAGGTTGAAGGGATGGTTGATAGGAGTCAACTCATTCATGTAATATATGAACATACATTTTTTAGAGGTGTGATGAAAGGATATAGGTGGTGGCATTTAATAGGGAATGAAAACTACCCATTTGGAATTTCTAGAAAAAAGTTATGTGTTCACAAGTTCATACCTAACAACAGTTTTACCAAACCAACAAAAATCAATAATTAAATGTTTATGGACGAAATATTGATATCCCATGTGTTTTGAATAATTTTATAGCTCATTAGGGTCCTTAATTATAAGTTTTAGTCCATAATTAAGATTAATTTTTTCTTTAACTACTATTATTAATTTTAATCATTTCTACTACTCATTTTATCAAAAAAAAATTAACATGGCCTTATTAGACTCTAAATTTTAGGCTAAATAAAATTTTCTATGTCATATTTTCTAAATTGAAATAGTATAAGAGGAAAAATTGAGATTAGTGATAATCTCACATACAAGATGAAATAACAGGGTTTTAAATTAGGAACAAGTTCAAAAGATTGTGATGATTTTATATCCAGTTTCAAAGTAAAATTGATTCTAATAAATTAAAACGTATTAGTAGATATAATATTATTCTAATATTACCATAAAATTTATTTATAATATCATTTTAATTAATAATTTTTTATAAAAGAAGTCATTTTTAACTAAAAAGAAGTATTTTTCATTATTCCTCAAAAAATAATGTTTCTTAGAAAAATCACAACAATTAACCCTAAGATAAATTTGAAATTATGAATTAAGAAATGAATATTATTTTATAAAATTAAATTTTTAAATATGTATAGAATTAATTTTTTTTATTAAATTTGTTCTATTCAAGAAAATTTTATTTTTAACTTAAAATGACATTACCTAAAAATATCATCCTTCATTATCAATATGTATTATTTATGTTAAACAGTAATAAAAAATATTTCCAAATTAATTATTAATATTCCTATAACTATGTTTAATGGATATTTTATAATTATATCATTTAAATAATTATATTTATGTGTGTGTGTGTGTTTCATAGAAACTCAGTCTTGTGTGCATCGTACACCAAGTCGGTGTTTCCTATAGTGCAAGTCGAGTTGGTATTGTGAGTAGCGTAGAATAAGTTGGTATTTTCTATGAAATTAATGTTTAACTTAGTGTTTTATGTTATATATATATATAAAACTATTTCCAGCATCATTTGAAAGATAAAATATTGAAAAAAGAAATTAATTAAAACAAAAAGGTAATAATAATTCTCAAAGTCTCAGGGTGATACATTGTACCCCCCCCCAAAAAAAAAATTATTTTCCCCTCAAAATGAATCTGGGTTATCAAATGTTTAATAATAGATAGTTTCATTCATGGAAAACAACATTGTAAAAATGGATACAAAAAACATCCCGTAAAAAGGAAAATTATTAACCATAATGGTTTCCCAAAGTAACACATTTTTGGTTTTCCACATAGGAGAACATAGGTTGGGAGTGAGGATTTTACATGGTGGAAAAGAGAAAATATTCATAGGGAGTGATTGAATTAATAAATCACAAACAAGTAAATAATCAATGAAAATTATAGGGCCTCATATATATAAATCTTTGATGATTTAAAAGGCCACCATCTGAAAAACAATTACGGTATTAGGAAAACAAATTCTTTTTGATCATATTTAGAACGTTGATTACTTATTGATAAATTTCTATAAAAAAATTTCATTCTTGTTTTTTTCATTTATAAACTTCTAGTAAATCCATTACTAATTAGAATTAATGACTAGAAATTTACTTTGATTAATAATGATCTAAAATATTCTTTAACAGATCATAAATCCCAAAAAAAGTATACCTTTTTTCTTTATAAAAAACATCATGCATTAATCTATAAAAATAAAAAGTACCACAACTATATCATCATAAATATTTTTTACTTATAACTAATTTTACATTAACAGTGAAATAATATAGGCCATTGGTAGGCATGAAACCCTTATCATTGTTTGTTCATGGGTTTAAGACCCACAGCCTTGCCAGAAAAAATTGGTTATTACCCATCGTACATGATGTCCCTTTTTAAAATCACACAAATATAATATATAATATTGACATCTTTGATATAAGGTTAATAACTTATTATCCTTTTATAAAAGGTTTTCAACAAAAACTTGGTTCAAAAATACTTCCTCTGAAGCATAACATAATCTTTTATTGAAAGGTTACCCTTACAACCCATCTCAAAGGTGAAAATTCAATTCATTAAAAAGAGATTCTTGAATTTATCTTAACATTGATTCCCCCATATAAAATAAATTATCTCTTGGTTATAACATTACAAACATGTGAATACCCTTATTATATATTCTCCTAGAGGAAGGAAAAAACCTAAATTACCACAAATCCTTTTGTAAAACATGCACGCTTCCAAAATCAAAAGTGTATTAGATTTACTACTTAAATACAAAAATGTTGCAAACATCATTTTTTTGAGCATAAACCACTTTTAAACAATCCCTTTCTTACTTACAAGGTAATAAATACTATATAATTTACTTATTCATATCCCATGTTTCTTGATCCATACATAATTGTATTCTAATAAAGAAAATATTAAGGTTTAACTTCACTTAATCAAAAAATATTCTTGTCATTTAATCACTTCACTAGACTACAGGGAATATTCAACATAAAATTCAAAATATTAAGGAAAAACATAATTAGAAGAATCCATACATATTTATTCATTCATAACTTTGAAATATAAATACATAAAGAACATGATTACATCATCTTTATTCCATTAATAGTAATGCCTCTTTCCTTTCACATTTCATCTATAGTCTCGTCATCATCTACAATGTGACCATTACATGAACCACCTTGTTTATTCTCTTTAGGAACCTTCCGATTGGAACATTAGGTTTCATAATGACAATCTTAAATACACTTAAAACACTTAACCTTTGATGACAGTATAAGAAGTCCAAAATATCCATCTATTTTGTTAATCAAACTCATCATTTTCCCCTTACAGTTATTTTCATTGTGTCATTGTTTTCTACTGTCAAAACACATTATTGTTTCTCTAAGACATTCATGTAGGTGATTCTTTCCACATTCTTGACATAAATAAAACTAAATATTCTTTCCTTCATGCTCTCAATTACCCAAACTCTCATCGAACTCTTTCTTTTTCATATATTATATGTTCAATATTTGGTTAGGGTAATTATTGTTAATCATTTTATGTGAAAATGGATATGGAATGATCAAATTGTTTTTAAATCCAATGATCACCCCCATTTAATTCTCATTATAAAATCATCCCTCGTATTCAACATTAATTTTTCTTCTTCTTGTTCCCTCCATTGACTAAAACTGGAAGCATAATTAGAGCACAACTTATCATAAAAAAAGCACATTGTCATGAAAAGTATTACTTACATGATGCCAAAATAAGGACAACACCCATAATCTATGAAACCCTGGATTTATCCATGATTATTCATACCTAAATTATATCCAAGTAATTCAGGATGGTTTGTGAAGATTTTGTGAATTATCAAAGCATATCACCTTAGAGTTTCAACCCAATTATGTAGCAAGGCATGTTGTCGTGTACCATATTACTCCAAGTCAAACCCAGGAAATCTTGTTAGCGTTGTTACACCTACGTACATATTTTATAGATCCAAATCCACTTATATAATCCATATATGGATGTATTTCATGGAAACCACTCATTATATCCTTTTTAAAAATTCTAGTGAATTTTCCAAAATGTTAACTCATACATATAATTATACTTAGAGATATCCCAAAACATATACATAAAAATATAAATTGGGATATCACTAATGTTTTCTCATCCTATTTTTCTAAGGTTAACTATATCTTTGCTCTAATACCAACTACAGAGACCATTTCTTTTCAAACCATAACATTAAATATCTTTTATGGAATAATCAAACATTATACAAACACACACCCAATGACCATAGTTTTTATAGTGCCTTTGGAAACATAGAAACATAAACACTAGTATATATGTCAGTTACATCATCTCTGAATATTTTATTCTTGAAGAGAACACTTCTTAGGAATATCAAACATAGTACATGTCATCCATATCTGGGGGGAGGGAAGGTGTTCTCAAATGGTCAATGACGCTAAAAAAGGGAGACAGGTAAGAACAAAAATTATCATACTGTTTTAAGTATGTGATCATGATAATAGAAGATCATACCCAGTATATCAAAGACTAGAATAAAGATCCTAGCAAAAATATTGGAATTTAATAATACATGAATCATAATGAAATAGTTATCTTAATCCATTAAGGCTTTACATATTAAAAAAACATGTAACTGTTGAAAACACATAAGAAATATTGAAAATGCTTTAAAAATTATTTCATTGTAAATACTTGGAAATTTTTTAATAATGATTGAAAAAGTTTTGAAAATGATTTAATTGAAAAAACATTGAAAACATATAAATAAACCTTGAAGAGGTTTTGAAAATTAATTTTTTTTAAAAAATGATGAAAGAATCTTGTAAATGTTTGGAAAACCATTTCTTTGAAAGCACAATGAAAACTTATAAATAAGAATTGAATACATTTTGAACACAATTTTCCATTAAAACATATAAAATATTTTTGAAACCATTTTGAAAAAAAATTCCAGGGAAAATACTTTTAATAACATATTCTTAAAAATTAACCTTTTTGACAATTCAAAGGGAGATTAAAATAAATGATGGCGGGTAAATCCATACATGTTGTATGTGGTCAAAAGTGCATTATGTTTTCACTGTAAAAAAAATACAAAAAAGTGCCTTGTTCATAAAGTGATAGTAATATTCCTTTGAATAGATTAGTATAATACAAAAGGGTAAAAATTTCTATTACATATTATTGGGGAATGATATAATATTCTTAGAGACCCTTTTTAAATAACATAGATTACCCACCAGAGAAATGGTAATGTCGTGCTTTCATAATATCACATTATTAACTGTATTATGTACCAAAGAGTAGATAATGGTAAAAATACAAGAATATATAATTAAATAACAAAGGATATGTAATATCTGGCATATTCTTTAGATATTTATTATAATATTTCATCAAATTAAGCATAAACATAAATAATCTCGAAAAGAATTTAGATTCTCTCAATAAAATATTATAACTTTGTATCATGGGATCATGCTCTCCATGTAATGAATAGAAATTACATAAATCATATAATTTTATGAAAATATTTAGATTCTTTATATTTCATTTAAAATGGAATTATATAAACCACAAATATTTTTTTAGGTTTATAAAAAACATGAGTATTAAAGAAGGAAAATTGAGACAAAACATTTTATGATTATGGAAACTTTTGAAACATAAATCTCATGAAAGAAGGTCCATCAAATCCGAATTTGAATACCCATGAATTTAAGTAAAATAAATATAGAATAAAATCATATTAATTACATACAACTCACAAAATTAAAGAGTGGTGAACATGACATTTATCTTTGGAAAATTAAAAGTGAGATGAAATCCCCATAACTTGTGTCTTGACTCTCTTCGTACTCATACTAGATTCTTGTATAATAAATATATTTTTATTATAATTTTTACAGAATAATATTATTATATATATTACCATTTATGGTTTTATTATAACATTATAATACACTATGGTGAAAAATCCTTGGTTAAGGTTTCATTTCGTGTAATATTCACTATATTCTTCACATGTGTATTAATTTGTAACATATTTGGTAATTATAATTGAATAATGATTCAAGAATGTAAACATGGATATAAATATCAAGTATATACAATATATTTGTATTGTAAGTTTTTATTGAATTTAGGATTATTAAATGGAATACACCATTTATGGAGACAATATGACGTACGTACGAATGAAGGATGTTTCTATTTCTATAATTAGATTGAAAGAAAGTTTGTAAATGATATATGTGTGTGTATATATATGTGTATATATATATAATTATTCCAATAGAATTAATATATAATATATGTTCATTAAACTGGTCTTTAATACGTTCTATGTGGTGTGTGAATGAATCACATCGCTTTGAGGGGTGGTAGTCCACACTTCCTCAAATGATATTATCATATTAACAACAAATGAAAAGTAAATAGATATTTGATGTAAAATAAATAAAGAGGATCAAATACATATTAAAAATAATACATGACACATATAAATATATTTTCCATAATAATAGAATCCATGATTGGTGGTAAAGGGGAAATGAACAATCATCATTTCATAAGGGAGTAGTTTGTCGTACACAGAAATAGTATATTTAACATCCATTAGATTGAAGTGTCTGTAAAGGTAGGTTAGTAATTTTTATAAAAAATAATATTATATTGAGGATATTGGTTTTTTCACACTATAATGGAATAAATAGATATTAGGGTTGGAGAAGAAAAATAATAGAAAGGAGCTTGAGAGAAGATGTTACCTCTCAATTGGGTAACTTTTTTTGGTTTGTTCCAAAAGGATTCCTTCAGAATAATTCTGCCCAAAGGTAGGCTTCAAGGTATAATAGAGGATATTTGGTAGGATATTTGGGTTGATATTTGATTATATTAAATGGTTTTTGTGGTGTGAGGAATGGGTAGAGGTGGTGGCCTTTTTTAGGGAAGTAAAAGGACTCATTTGGAATTTCAATAAACAAGTTAGTTAGGCACATGATAGTTCCTAAAAATTCATACAAGACCAAAAAAAATATTGGACGTTTTATTGCATAAATATAAACATAAAATAGGTTTTTAAAAGATTCATGGTAATTTGGAACCTCAATTTTAATGTTTAGTCCCAAATTAGGCTTAATTTGGCCTTACCTAATGTGATTAATTTAATCCCTTTTACTAATTGTTTTGGTAAAAAATTAAAATGATTAATTATAATCTAAATATTAAAATAAATAAATTGTTCTATGTATGATTTTTTAATTTCAAATCACCGAATTAGAAAAATTAACATTAGTGGTAATCTCGTAGATGGGTAGAAATAACAGTGTTTTAAAGAAGGAAAAAGTTCAAAAGTTTGTTAGGATTTTTTATTCAGTTTCAATGTAAAATTGATTATAATGAATTAAATTGAATTTTTAGATATTTTATTCATCTAATTTGAACATAAAAAATATTGATAATATCATTTATCATTAATTTTAATTAGAAAATGTAGTTATTAACTAAAAGGCAGTATTTTTAACTATTCATTAAAAATGAAGTTTCTCTGAAAAATCCTGAAAAATCACCCTAGGAGAATTTAGATGATATGAATTAAAAAATGAAGTTTATTTCATAATTTTTTTTATAAATATGCATATAATTAATTTATTTTAAATCAGTCTATTCGAGAAAAATATATTTTTAACATCAATGAAATTTACCAAAAAATCTTATCCTTCATTATCAATATGTTTTATTTATATAATATCATTTTAATGAAAATTTCTAAAGTATTAAAAAATATTCTAATAAATATATTTAATTTATAGGTATTAATTATATCATTTTTTTAATTATATACATATAAAAAGATTTTTCATAGAAACTCGGTGTTGTATGCATTGTACGCCAACTCAGTGCTGCTTGTAGTGCAAGCCAAGATGGTGTTTAAAGTAGAGAAAGCTAGGTTTTCATTTCATGTGAAATTACTGTTTGAATTTATATATATATATATATATATATATATATTTCCAGAGTCATGTGAAATGGAAAATACTAAAAAAATAATTTAATTTTAAGAAAATAATAATAATAATTCTCTAAATCTCGGGGTGTTACAGTTGGATAGTTATCTTCATGATTTATTTTCTATATGGATGAATATGAAATAATATTATCATTATTAATAAATAATCAGCCAATTCCCTTAAGATTTTTGTCACTATATATTAGAAAACCACCATTTACTTAGGGTAATGTGAAGATTGGATCATACACCAATATCATCTGAAATTCACCAAAACATTCATCACGTTGATTTTTTTTCTATTTAACATAATCCCAATGAAATTATTCTTCATTAATGGTATACACTATTAGGCATAATTTTTAAAAAATATCCGATATAAACCTACAAAAATAATGAAACTACATGCGTATAATATTTTTTCTTGTAAATACTATTCTTGGAGCGTTGTATTCTTCATAGGATCAGCTGTGATTCAATACTAGGATAAAATATAGATAAAAAAGAAATTGTTTTAATATATAATTCACATATTATAAATTTAATAATTAAATTCATTTTCCTATCATTCAAAAATTTATTCATAAGGGATTATCATTTTCCTCAATTGTCTAATAGTATACCTTAATATCGGTAAAAAAATATCATAGAAAAATAATCAAGAAACTTATTCAATAATATATTAATTATATCCATAAAAATCATGTCTAGATTAATAAATCCAAATTTTAATCCTTTAATCTCATAATTTCAATGCCACATTCTTAATAATTTATTTTTGATATATTCATTCCTTACTCACAATTAATGAAAAACCTAATACAGATCAATCATTTGAAACTAATAATCTCTGTGCAGTAGTTTTAATAAGTCATCAATGTGAGTAAGAGGATACTTATTCATTGTCGAAATATCACTAATTTCCAAATAATGAATTTGAAACATCATAGATTCATATGTCTTCTTAACTAAAATAGTAGAATCTCCCCAATATGAAACTCTAAGAAATAGAAATTCATTATTACAAAACTCCTCTAGTTGTATCATCATTGATAATAATTCCATAGTGTCTATTCTATGGTGAGTGTTTTGTATAGGAATTACATCACCGAATTAATAAATTTAAAACTCAACCTCATGCTTTGAACGATTTCATATAAATTCCTAATGAAAAATAACTTTTTTTTCCTGCATAATAGGTACATACAACATGCGAATAATAAATTTTATATCCATAGGTTATGTTTTTTCATATTCTCTAAGAATTTCATTTATAAAACAATATGATATTGAACCTAAAAATGGATTGGATGATGAAGTTTCCCCTTTAAAGAAGAACTCCCAATCATCATCACAAACTATAATTTCCTTTTCGTTGAACTAAAATATTTACATCATATATTTATTTTCATTCTACACCATGTATTATATCAAAATATACTAGGGTTATGATAATAAATTCACCAAATTCAACATGATTGTGTGTAATAATTTGAACCAACTATCGAATCCTTTTCATAGGGAGACATAAATTTGGAATCATGACTAATAACTCAATTTATATGGTTTTAAGGAAAATATTATTTTCATTTAGAAAATGGAATATGTTAATATTTTTGAAGATTATTATTTAAATAAACCATTTGTTATGTTTGATCATATGATTAAAGTACCTTCCACTAGATGATTAAGAAATTCCACCTTAGTTGTTTTGATCTTAAGAGATTTTCCTTCCACCCTCAACCAATTCTATGGAAAATTTCCCTAATGCCTATGACAACAATTTACATATATTCCCATATAATTATAAAGAAAGTGTAGAACATTGGTTTATTCATTCATTAAATTTCTATATTCAACCTAGTGGAACTTCCCTCAATATATGAAAAAAACTCATTTTTCTTTTATGTAGGTACTAGAGTGTTTCCCTAAATAATAATAACATGTTTTCAAATTACCCTTTATCTATATTCCCTTATACACCTTATTCTCTTACATCATTTTTTTCCATTCTTCCCATTATATTCTAATGACACAGTGAATTAATTCTCTCTCTTAATATCACATGAGACTATATCCTTGTATGATGAGAAGGATTGGGTGATAAGTTCCATTCAAAGGAATTTCATTGACCTATCAATGAATTAATCAATATTTATCATTTTATTATATAATTAGTATGTATCATTACTTTCTAAAAATTTATGGTTGTATTTATACATTTCAACGTTTTCCTCTTCCATTTGTACCGGAATCAATAATTCTCTCTCCAAATATAGTCACTATTCGTGAGGAAAATATATTTCGATTAACCATTTCATAGAATTATTTCAATACATTCTCCATATTTCCTCCTCACACTAGGTGTTTTGAATTAATTGTAACCATATATTTAAACATCCGTGGAGATGGTAAATTATAATTATTACCTTCTCAAACTCATTACTTCTAATAGTGATAAATATATTATCTAAAAAAATTATTTATTTCTCTTCTAAAAATAGAATTTTAGCCTAATTTAAAGATGTAGGTTTCTAGATCATAATTTTTTTCAACATTGGTACACTACATTGTATATATAGTTGATTCTTCATAATAAAAATGTAATTGATAATAATCTAATTTAATGTCCCATATATATTTATAATTTTTTCTACTCGAGCTAAAACTACAGCTCCATATTCATTATCATGACCCTAAGGTAAATTCATACAAAGATTGTAAAAGTTCGTACAATCCCATTCCATCCACTAGTTTCCCTTTCTAAATAATGGAATATACAAAATTATATCATAAAATTTAAAAACAAAATTTATTTTTTCAAGACTAGTGAAAACATATCATAAATCAAAATTTTAAATACAACTATTCAAAAATTTGAATTTTCATTCCTTATAAATATTTTGGAAGTATGATATAGGGTATGATATATATAATATATGTTTTACAATATATATTTCACCAAAAATTAAATTAACTATTCTATAAAACGTTTTGTAAAGACTCTGGTTCTAGTAGCCCAAAATTGGTGGTTACTTCATTATGAAGGAATTAGAGACAATCAATCACTTACCAAATGAAAAAATAGTTTAGTATTATTATAAAACTAAAAACATAATGGAATTACTCATTAAATATAAGAAAATAAAAGACAACTAATTTTTTTCCATGAATGAAATGTAATTTGATATTGTATATCTAAAAAGGTAAATCATAAAAAAAAACATCCAGAATTCCTAGGAAAATGAAACAGAAGAAAGGGTTTATCATAGATGATTGGTATGTGTATGCATATATTTTAATATAAAAAGGAATTAATATTATTTCAAGAACAATTTATGATCATGTAATTCTAGATTAATATTCACATGACCTAGAAACCCATCCTTGGATATTAAATCAAATAAAAATGGTGACAATAATAACTGAATTCATAATGATGAAATACATAATGTTGGACATCTAAATCTTACCATTGGGAAAATTTCCAAGAAATTTGAATATAAATGTGTGTTTCCTTAACTAAAAACGTTATATATTGTCTCATTAAACCTATAGATTAATTGTGAATCTGTAGAGTGTCTCACCCAAAATGTTAGCAATTCATTCTTCATAGGAATAAATAATATAACCGAAACATCATGCCTTTACAACACATATTTCTCCATATTAGAAGAACTATCATATGAAATGTCAAAAAATTCCCATATCAAAATGATCATAAAACATCCATTGAAATATTATGGATAATATCATTAGAGTATATCCCCAATATAAGATCAACCAAAGCATGATGACGTAGATGAAAATACACTAAAAAATATATGGAAAAATTCCAATGGAAAATAATTGTTTCACTCTAAAAACAACTTTACAATATATTCATAACATACCTAATAATGAAATTATATTTGTGGAAAATAACCTTTAAACATATAGAAATATTTTTAATACAATTAGGTATCATGGCGGTGTAACGTACTATATTATTCATATATTATTTATAAATATTTTATGGAAATAAATTTAGAGTTGGTGCTGAGATGGCATGTGATTCTGAGGCCCGATGTGTCCAAAATATATGTTACAAATATATTAAATATATTAAATTACAATAATATTTTGTTTTCATGAAATTTTGAATAACATCTAAAGAGGTTCTTAGATCATAAATATGAGGGCATCATTTCTTTCAAAGTAGCGAGTTTACCTTAGGTGCGACCTAAATTCAATCGGCGTGGGTCACATGTTAAATGTTGTTTTTGGAATTTTAATAAATAAAATAAATAGTGGTTTTATTTTATTTTAATGTCTCACTATGACACAATAATGTTCATTTAAGTTATCCTTTTAGGTAGGGATCCATGATTAGGCTAATGACACTGTAATTTTTTGGAGGCTCTAGAGAGAACCCTAGAGAACTCTCTCGAAGGAAAATGATGATGGATTGTCGATCAAAGATCGATGGACACTATTTTTGATAGATATCACTAATGGAGATGACACAAAAATTTATCCCCTTTAACGAATGATACATTCTCGAGTTAGGGTGTATTGTTATGATTTCTTTTCCCCATTCAAATATTCAATGGAAAATGCATACCAACCATCAAACAGGTCAATCCATAGTCACTTTCTCTTATAGGATGAGATATGATTGTGGGTTTTTATCAAGGTATTGATTTATTTATAATTGATTTTGTATTAATAATCATTCATACGTAATGGATAGAGTCCATAATGAATAATGGATGAGGTTCATTATTTGGGTTGTTCATTTTCTTTTTCTCCCCCTATATTCATCGCATTCTTCACGTTATTCATGGTTTATGAACGATTGATTATTGAACATCTTTTTAATGGGAAAAAGATATAAAATTAAAGATATTGAATTGATATGACCTAGTGGATGTGGAATTCATATGGCGATGGATGGATCAGACCGATTCAAGAGATATCATTCTTCGATTGATTTTTTATCGAGTGATCAGAACTGGTTTTTGGAGTTGATTCAAAGCTTGAAACCCACTGATTCAATGTTTTATCAATGAGAAGATGATAGATATCCATAATTGAGGTGAATGGACCAATATATCAAGAACTGAAGGTTTGGATAATTTTTAAAGAGGAAGAACAATAATTATGGAAAATAATGAAGAACATGGCGTGTATTTCGGAATACACGACATGTGGTTCCCACATAATTGTTTCTAGCGTTATTGGAGTTTTTTAAACACCACATGATGTCTGACCCTATCACACAGTGTGTATTACATTATTGGATACTCACTGTGTATCTCTAGAAATACAAGGACTAAGGGTTGAGTACACGAGTTACCTACACAACATGTACCCCACCCCATGACTTGTCCTACACTGAGTACACAATCTACCTCATGTTCTAGTACACGGTCAGAGCTACGCGGGTTGACACCGTGTGCTGGCACACAACTACAGTACATGGGACAACCCCATATGTAAGGACACGACCTTTTACCACTCTACATAGTGTGTACCCATATTCTGCACAACATGTTCTAATGACACTTTATTCTATACACGGGTAATACTCAGGGTCAAGGGACACGTCGTGTGACCCTACTACATATCATGCACCCCTTTTTACATGGCTTAAATATCTTTTCAACCATATATTTTAAAATAATTTTTAGGTTTTGTTCCCTTGATCATTTACTTAAATGTTGGTGGGTATCATTTCCTACTCAAAGAAGTATAATCCCTTAAGAAGGACTTTCTGGATAGAGTCACTAGAATCTCCTTTGAGAGGCCCAGAGTAGGATAATCTATTAATTATTGATGATCCTGGTAGAGTATTTGGTATAGACATGACCAACAACATTGGGCATCATTACTCTACCTAGTAGGTTAATCCAGATGGAGTTGTCGGTATCACACTGTGGCATGGGCTGTGATCCTCATCTATGCATCATATATCTCTTAAAATTTATTAGCGCATCTCTATCTCATGATGGTTTCAGATGAATAGTACATATTGGATGTACATCATCAGTTCTATCAGACTCAAGAGTGTCTTCTTGCAGATGAGTGCTTATTGGAATATTCAAAACGAATCACTAATCTGGGTAAGCAGTAGTTGTGACTTACCTTTATAACACATGTCTTGGTTTGATTATATCAGAATATTATTAATATATGTGTCGTTGATATATAATGTGAAGAGATAAATATACCTCTATATTTATGTATTTCATTGTGTATTTTTGTGTCTTACATAGAATTTTTATACTCAAACCTGCATGGGTTTTCTCCATGTGTCATGTCTTATGAATTAAAGTGACCTTTTGAGGGTGTCTAGGAAGGACCAGGACTAGAGTGAGCTTTGTGAGTTCAGTAAAGATGAGGTGTTCCTATGACTTCAAGAAGCAATCCCAGTACCTATTTTTTTATAGTTTGAGATTCTTAGTTTAAAAACTCTTTCCATTGGTGGGATTTTATTCTAGAACATTTTACATTAATTTACTTTACATTCTTATCATACACTGATTGGGGTAGTGGTATGCATGAATTTTTTTAGGGCTTTTTACATTTTAGCATTTGTGGGAATAGAGTTGTGTGTGTGCATACTTGTACATAAAAAAATGCCTGCCATGTTAGTGATATTCCAACTCAATGCTAGTCACCAGCCCCAAGGTGGGTCCATTCATCCTAGGGAGAGGTGGTGTTATTTATGTTACTGTAGGGGACATCTCACTTGATATTTTTGGACCCGTCCTCCTACTAACAAGGAGGAAGTGGATGGACCACTAATACATTTTAAACTGCAAGAGTATACTAATACATATGACACCAAGCATGGAAGACAAGTTGGGAGAGAATCATGAGTTGGTTCACATTTCTACATGCTACCACCACCACCACCACCTGGATATCCGTACCATGCTTAGGGATCTAGAGGATAGGGGTGGGTATAACTTCATGTGTTCGAGGAATAGGAACAACAGGACCCGAGAATGATTTAAGGTATGATCTATGATTTTTTTTCATTAGCTATAATACATATAAAAAATGTGTTATTCATTCCGTTGTCACCACATATATTTTCTAATACATAGAGATTCTGATTGAACCATTGTCTTGACACATACGTTTAAAGATACCCACTATAGAAGATTCAATGATCACACATCAATGCCGATAGTTTGAAAAGACCCCTAGAGGTGAGAGTTTCGGATGGAACCTCTTAGTGATAGTGCTGAGGAACATGGATGTTATTCTTTTTATCGATTGGTAATCTATATTCCATTCCCATATTTACTATTTTCAGAGAAGGGTGTGTTTTTTCCACAGTAATAGAATGAGATTTTTATTTTTTCAATGAAAATGAAAACCATGCAGCATAGGATGGAATCTTGTATATGAGGGTGCAATTGACAACTCATCATAAGGATATCATGACCCTCATGGTATCTGATGTTACAAGTTTCTAGTTCCCAATAGTAGTAGTGGACTATGAGGATTTTTTCTCTAATGATGTTACAGGATTACCTCTACACCGGGAGATATACTTTTACATTGACTTATACCCTGGGATGACACAGATATCATCAAAAATATATTTGATGGCTCCCATATAGAATCAAAAGATGAGTTTGAAGTTGGAGGACATGAAAATTAAGGGATTCTTGAGACCAAGTGTTTCACCATGGGTGGCCGAAGTTCTATTTTTCAAAAGGGTTATGGGAGATTGAGGATGTGTGTGGACTATTGGTGCCTGAACTAGGTGACCATGAAGAACAAGTATCAACAATCCAGGATCGATGAACTCATCGATTAGTTGAGAGGGGAATGATGGTTCTTGAATGTTGAATTTCGATTAGGCTATCACCACTTATGAGTATAGGATGAGGATACTCTGATGACATCTCAGGGATTCCTCTATGGTCACTATGAGTACTTAGTGATGCCCTTTGGTATGATGAACACCCTATAGTGTTCATGGGACTCATGAACTAGATCTTTCTGCCTTACATAGACAAGTTCATGGTAGTATTCATCAATGATATCCTTTTTTACTCATTATCTAAGGTGGAGGACATGAGACACTTCTAATTGGTTTCATATGTACTACGAGAGAACCATCTCTATGGGAATCTCTCTATGTGCCAGTTATGGATTCTAGTGGTCACTTTTTGGGACATGTTTTCTCAATGGATGGAGTAGTAGTGGATCCAACCAAGGTAGAGGTAGTGTTAGCATGGGATCCACCTAGTAGTGTGAAGGAGGTGTATCTTTTGGATAGTAGGTCATCACCATAGATTCATACATGATTTATCTAGTGTATCATCACCTATGACGACTTTAAATAGAATGGGGAAGAATTTTATGTGGAAAGTGAAGAATCAGTTCGATTTTCAATAGTAGAGCCATAGTTTTATGAGAACTCCAATCAAGAGATTACTGGAGGATGGTGTCGATTATGTAGTGTAATGTGATGCATCGAGGAGAAAACATGGTTGTGTACTAATGTAGAGAAAAGTGGTGATTTCCTACGGTTCACTCTAGTTGAGGATACATGATCAGAAATACATGACTGATGATCTTGAGTTAGCAGTGGGAGTCTTTACATTGATTATGTGACAACACTACATCATGAGAAAGTAGTTTATCATCTACTCTAATCCCAATTGTCTCAAGTATGTATATTCTCATAAGGACATGATATTGAGATAGAAGTGATGGATAAAGTTACTCATGTGTAATGAGATTGATATTATCTATACTTCTGGGAAGGGGAACATGGTGGAATATTCTCTCAGTGTGAGATATATTTTTCAGTTTTTGGATGAGGAGCCAGAGTAGTTGGCCTCGTTATAGTTATTCTTTGTGGACAGTGATAAAGAATATTACCTCTTGTCGATGGTTTTCACCCCTCAAAAATTATAACAAGTCAGAGAGGCATAGCTTGTAGATATCAAATGTGAGGCCCTACAAGATCAGATATCTGTAAGATACATGCTTGATGGATACTCACATGGTGGAGATCATGTCATCATTTTTATAGGACACACATTTGTACCTGTTCCATTGTTGGGGAAGGTTCTTTGGGGGTTTCATACATTATCTTTGGTAGTACATCCTAGAGTGGTAAAGATGTACTAGGACCTCTAACATTAGTTTTTGTGTATAGGGATGAAGAAGGTTGTGGCAGAGTACGTTTCTTGATTCCTTGCATGCTAGAAGGTGAAGGTTTAGCACTAGGTTCCTATGAGTATTTCTCAACACCTTGAAGTTTCATAATGGAAGTGGGATGGGATATCAATGGAAATCGTCATGGGTTTACCACATAATTATAGGGGACATGATTCCATCATGGTGATTGTTGACTAACTCACTATGTCATCCCACTTCCTAGCTATCTGGGAGCATAGTTTAGTAGAGATATTTTCACGAACCTACATTCAGTAGATAGTTTGACTCCATGGATTATTATTGAAAATAGATGCTAATAATCATAATAGGTTTACATCCTTTTTGGGTAAGGGAATGTTGGAGGATTTTGGGATTCACTTTTTCTTATGCAGGGTGTTTCTGTCATAGCTAGATGGCTTGATAGAGCAAACCATTCATGTTCTGGATGACTTGTTGTGGGATTTCATGTTAGATTAGAGTTATAGTTTGTAGGATCACCTAGATTTAGTGGATTCCATATACAAAAACATCTCTAATTCCACCATTTGTATGATTCCATTCAAGGATCTGAATGGGAGACCCTTTCAGTCACCCATTTGTCGGACTGACCATGAGATTCATCACTCATGGGCATAGAGTTGGTGTGATCTACTACCAAAAAGGTGGATATCATCTAGGAGTGAATGAATAATGCACGAATTTGTCATAAATTCTATGTTTATGGGAATAAGATACCTTCATGGTTTTGAAGAAGGATACCATGTTTTCTTTAAAGTTGCACCTTGATGGGGAATGTAGAAATTCGGTTGGGGTAGCATGTTATATCAGAGGTATATTAGTCATTTTCAGTTACGATATATTTTTGGTCAGGAAAAATACAACTTAGCCCTACCACCATGGTTAGTCTGGATTCCTAATGTCTTCCACATTTTGTAATTGAGGAGGTATGTGAATGACCCATCAAACATTATTGATGTGGGAAAGATGGACATTAATGATGTAGGGACTTATGTTGAGGACCTAGTGGAGATCGAGGAACAACATGAGGGAATTAATTGGGGGTTAGTGATTTCTTTAGTGCGTGTCTGTTTACATCACATGAATCTCTAGAAGATCACATGGGAGCTAGAGGCAAAGATTCATTCACAGTACTGATATCTTATTGAATAGACTTGTTTTTGGATTTTTAGAGATTTAAAGACCTGTGGGGGTGAATATAATGACCCAGATTCTCCATGTATTATTTTATAATATTATATGAATTAATATGAGACCAGTAGCTACGATGGCTTGTTATTTATAGGCCTAGTGTCCCAGAAATAAATGTTTGAAATATATTATATATCTTAATTATCATGGATGAATAGTTTTCTTAAATATGTTGTATAACTTCTAAATGGGTTCACATATATGAAATGTGAGGGCACCATTATGTTCATAGAAGTTGGTTTACCATAAGAACGATCTAACATCATTTTGTGCGAGTCAGCTTTGATTTTTTTAATTTTATTAAATAAAATAAAATAATTAATAATTTTTATTTGAATGTTTTAAAGGGATGCAGTGATGTTCATTTAATGAATACTATTGAGCATAGATCCATGGTTAGGCTCATAACCCTATATTTTATGTGAGTCTTTGGATAAAACCATAAAGAATTCTATTTATGGAAAATGATGATAGATCTTGGATCAGAGATTAGAAGATATTGTTTTTGATGGGTCTCACTAATGGAATGATGTGAAAATAGATATTATTTAGCAATTGATCCATAAGTGAGGTATGAAATATTGTTTTCATTTATTTTCCCCATTCTTTGATACCATGATAAACACGGACTGACCAATAAATAGGTTGATCCTTGGTTCACTTATTCTTGTGGGATAGGCTATGATTTCATGTTTTTATTGAGGTTTTGATTTTTCTGAGAATTGATTTTGTATTCTTTATCATTCATATAAAAGAATCAGGGCCAGAATGAATAATGATCTAGGTTATTTCATTGGGTTTTTTCTTGTGCTACCCTCTGATATTATTCGTGTTCTTCACGTTCTTCATAGTTAATGAATGATTGATCATTTAAAATTAATTTAGTGGCACAACTATCTGAAAGTGAATATCCAATATTGGGAAGACTTATAGAATGAGTAATGATGAAGGGGATAAATGGATCAGAGTGATTCCACATATATCATTCTTCGACCAATTTTTGTGTGGGTGACCGGAATCAGTTTCCAGAGACTATCATGATCCTGAAATCAACTGATTCAGTGTTTCAACAATGAGATGACATTGGATATACTATTTCAAGGAGAATATACCAATAGGTTGATAACTGGAGGTTTAGAAGAGGTTTGATGAGAATGAATATTGATTCTGGAAAATCAATATGAACACGATGTGTATTCCGGAATACACAGTGTGTGGGCCGAACTGGGTGGCTTTCAGGGTTTTGAGAGTTAGTTAAACACCACACAACATGTAGGAAATTCCTAGAGACTAAGTATTTATCTTGGTAAATAAACGGACACACGGTGGAGTACATGGGTTGCATACATGGCGTGTACCCCACCACATGACTTGGCCTAGACCATGTACATGGAATACCCCATATACTTGTTTGTGGTAAAAGCTAAATGGTTTGACACCATGCACTGGAACATGGATAGAGTATATGGGTAGACCTTGGATGGAAGGACATGTCATGTGAACCTTCTACACGTTGTGTACCCATATTTTACACGACATGTTCTAACAAAATGGGTCATTGTACAAGGGAAGTAACTAGGATCAAAGGACATGAATTCAAACCCAACTACATGCCATGTACCCCTTTTTAAATGGATTGAATCAGTTTTCCATCACATCTTGGACAAAATTTGTTATGTTTCGTGCCCTTGATCTTTTACCTGAAGGTTGTTCCATGTCATTTCTTACTCATAGGTGTATGATCCATTCAACATCACTTTCTAGATAGAGTCGTTGGAATTCACTCCAAGAGTTCCATAGTGGGATCTTCTATTCATTATAAATGCATTATCTCTATTCCTTGGTGTTTACATGACCAACATCATTGGGCATCAATCATCTACATCACAGGTTAATAGAAATGGATTTTTTGGTATCACCCCATGGCCTGGGCTATGATCCTCATCTCTGTATAATATCTCTTTTCAAATATACAAATGTATCTCACTCTCTCATGATGGTTTCTAATGATCAATAATTCATGGATGGAATTTATGAATGCTCTTAGAATTTGGAGTGTGTTATCCCAAATTAGTGCTTTGTGGAATCCCCAAATTGAATCCCTAGGGTGGGTATGCCATAGTGGGGACTTACCTCTAGCCTATGTGTCTTGGTATGAGTATATCTGGATGTTTTTGTTATATGTGTTGTAGAAATATATTTTGTAGAGATGATTATACCTATTTAATTGTGTATTTCTTGGTGGTTTCGGGGTGTCCTACTAAGTTTTGTTATACGCACCCATACAGGGTATTTTCCCACAAGTGTCATGTCTTGTGTAAGAAGAGAAATTTGGATAGAGTCCACAGAAGACTGGGACTATACAGAGCTTTTTAAGTTTAGGTATATTGAATATTTCCTGTGGATTCATGTAGTAGTCCCAATACATATTTGTTTACAGGTTGGAATTTTAGTTTCCAAACTCTTTCATTTGTTGGTATTGTAATTTGGCCCAATTTACATTGATGGAAATTAATTTCTTGTCATACTTTTCTTAGTATTGTGGTATGTATGGATTTTTTTTCTTAGTGGTTTTTTCAATTCCTCATTTGTGGGACAGTAGATGTGTGTTTGTATAAAGGTACATAGGCAATGCCTCCCATGTTACTGAAATTCCTACTCAGTGCTAGTCACAATCCCATGGCCTATTGGAGACCGACTTTGGGAGTCACAGCATGGGCCCCACTAGGATAGGTCATGACAGTAGTATGAAATTCAATTCATTCTGTATAAGTTACAAAAACATCACTTTCACACCTATCTAAGAAAAGGAAAAAAATTTCTCATTCAAAAAGCATTATGAATATTCCTTTTAAAATATTTTAAAAAAATGACCCAGAAAAAGGTAAAAATGAGATTAAACAATCATATAAGAGTAGTATAAATATTTTCGAAAACATAATTATAATACATTGAAATATGAGATAAATATTCCTTAGCTAAGTCTTAAAAAATCCAGAATAATAATGTCATTGTGATATAAACCAATACCGTGTGTTTGATATCCCTTTAATATGTTAGAAAAAAAAATATAACAAATATTTTTCTATAAATATATTCCAAAACCACAATCATATATATCATATAGTATCTAATTTTCAAATAATATTTAATCATTGATGCTTTTCTAAAATCAGTGTTCGGGGTGTTATTTGATTCATTTTTCATGCACGATTTTGTTTCAAATTATTGGCCTTCGTATTATGATTGAGGATAATGTATATTCAGAATTATAATGAAGAAATACATATAATATATATTCCTTATTATAATATTTATTATAATCCATAAATGGTAGATATAGAAAATTAAATACACCATTCATGGAGATGCTAGGCATACATATCCATCAATAAAATTTTCACAATTATATGGATGGAATAAAGAAAGTTATATATTATTTCACCTTTATAGATAAATTATTATATAAATTATATCTTATATATTCATTAAATATGTCTTTACTACCATCCACGTAAAATTTTAATTGAATATAAGTTATATTATTTCATTTCTGTTGTAGTCCACACGTACAAGTGAGAGATGTTATCATTTATTACTATTTTGGAATGAAATAAAGTATATGATATATTATAATTATTAAGTCATAAATACATCATAATTATCATGTATAATCAGTATTTACATATCAATAAACATCTATGTAATGTGGTGATGAAAAAATTAATTACACAACATCATGGAGAAAGAAGGACGTACATATGCATCAGAGATTTTTTTTATTTTTTTATGAAGTAATAGAGATGGAATATGGATGTACCATATGACAAAAAAATATCTTTATATTTATTATAATGGGGTTTTTATTTTAGGATGGATACTACACATTGATATGATGTATAAGAATAAATAATCATGAATGCGTCGGTAATGAAAAATAACTCTTCATTACTGAACTCCCTATGTATATATTTATAAGGGACCTATGGTTAAAATTGTGGAAGGGGAAAACCATATGAATTTGGATATGTATTTATATAATAGGAATGGGTATGTTTTTGTCATGGTAGATACCATAATGTAGTGTGATAAAGTAAGGAGTATGATATCTTAAATAATATAGGTTAGTGAAAATATTGTAATTTAATTTATTATTAAATTAATATAAATTATTTATCATTTAAAAACAGTTAAAAATTGAAATATTTTGAATTTTATGTGAATTTATTTCTAAATAATTTCATTCAATAATGCATGGATATGGTTTATGTATGTTTTCACCCTTATCATTTTGTTTTCTCTCTAAATTTACCCTTTTAAAAATTAATGAACTACTAAAATTCTCTACCCTATAGGGGCCAATAATGTTAATATGTAATCCCAAAAGGGCTCAAATTGACAGTATAGGGGTTTATTAGATATACACATTCCTTTCACCCATTATCATATTATAATTAATTTTAAAACATTTAATAAAAAATTATTTCCATAATTATTAATAATATTAGTTTTCAAGCTCTTCATTTAGATTGACGTTATGAACCTCAAAGAAAAAAATTAATTCCGTTAAAATGAATGAAAAACTCTATAATATTACATTTTTATCAATAAATTTCTTGGTTCACATTATGTATTTCAAATTATACTTCTTTTATGGATTTAAATTTATTTATTTTATTTTTCCATTAATGAAATATGCATTTAAGATAATTATTTATTTAATAAAAATGTAAAATGAATGACCATTATGAAAATAAGGAACTAATAATTTAAAATAATATTTATAAGATAATATATCATCTATTAATATATAAGATATAATTATTATATTTATTAAAATGAAGAGAGTGACACTTTATATTTTTCATTCAATAAAAATGTTGCAAAGGACATAATATCATCCAATTTAAACAATAAGCCCATATAACCAAATATTGGGGGATTATGGAAGAAACATACCCATCCATTAAAATTAATTAATGTTTATGGGTAATTCAATAATATTTTTTATAAATTTTTTAATTTTTAATTAAATGATTTACCCTTTAGTGTGATTACAAAAAATAAAAATCTTTTAATTCTTATTGAATAAAATAATAAAGGACTTAGTTAATAAATTTGGACTTACTAATTCCAATATGAGCTAAATTATATATTGTTTCTTTAGAATGAGTTTCTTAAATTTATTTAATATTTAAATGAAAAATACATCAAAAAGTAGTTTTAAAAAATATATTTTATGTTTAAACATGTTTTTATAAAAAATTCATCCATAAAAGTTATTCCAATTAACCTAATTTGGTTATTAATAAAATTAAATGACTCTGTATTGTTTGATTATATTTTAAAAAAAATGGTTCATTTAATTTTTTTGAAATAAAGTTACATTTTCCAATAGTAAATAGTAAATATTACTATTCACTAGAAAATAAAACTTTTCAAAAAATTACCAAATTTCACATTGAGTAATTTTTATATTCTAATTTTAAAATTGAAGATAATTTTATAAAATAAATGATATGAAGGTAAAATAATTAATTATATTATTTTATCATGAAAATTAATAATAATCAAAATATAATGTATAAAATAACATTAATAAAATTTTAGTGTTTATTACCTACGAATATATCATTATATTTATTGAATCCAGTCTCTTTATTATAGAAATATACGATTACATGGAATAACACATAAGATATTTTAATTCCTAATTTCACATAAATTAAAAACATAATATAAGAAAACTAAAAATATACTTCTAGTCCACTAGAAATGAAATATCAAGGTTTCACTATAAGTTACATTTACATCATCTCATATCCTATGAAAACATATCAAAAGAAATATATGATTGTGAATCCTTGTATGTGAATAAAAAATGGAGATATTTTTAATATGATAATGGGGAATATCAACAAGAACATATGGTATAGTAATAAAACATGAACTAGAGGACATGAGGAATATCATAATAAAAATAACATGAATAGTGACTTGGAACTATCGCTAAAACATTTAAATGAGACATTCATAAACATTTAACCAAGGTTTATTTCTAAAACCATAGGAAGAGAGGATGTTTGAGTGCAATCCCAACATTGATGTCAATGATGGGAAAAAATTCTTGATTGAAAAATCGGATTAGATTATGGATCAAAGAATTAACGGTGTGAAAACTAAATTTAAATAAATACATTATGAAATGGGATAGGATGTAAAATAATATTGAGGTTATAATCAAGGATTATCTACAAATGATAAAAAAATCCATTGATAGAAATTTATACCAAGTATAAGATCCATCATACTTTATTTTTTTTAATATTGTAAATTTTATTTCACATATCATTATGTTTGGGGAAGTTTGACCATTTTTTGGGTTTCACGTAACCCTTAATAATTTTTTGTATAAATTTTGTTGTTTTATTAGTATGTGTCATTAATTAAAATTACCACAGTTATTCCAAAATGTATCACAAGACATGTCATCTATAGAGTCTAAATCTTTTCCCAATGCAATTGAGCACTATCAGGGAACACCCTTCATATTCCATAGTTTCATTTGAGCCTCTTTGACCATAATAAATCATTTTATGAATAAGTCGATAAGAATAAAGAATTGTTTTCATATTAAATAATTGAGTAATATTGTGCTTAAATTATATCCCATGATGTAATTTTTTACCCCACATAAATGAAATGTGGATATTTTTTATATAAATCCCTGAATCAATAAATTATTGTCACTTAAAGGTTGACACTTAAGGATTAATAAATGGTTTGGGTATTTCTAATATAAGAATTTATTATATAAATACGGGAAATTGTTGCTATAAATTAAGTAGTATGAGAGGTATAAAATGTGGATCTTGAAAAAGGAAAAATGGGATAGGAAAAAGGACAGCCAACGATAAAGCATTATTTTACCAGGATGGCTATAATTGAAAATATATAAATTGAATGTAACATACCCATTAGAATATGTACACAAAAAGAATTACATGAATCGAAAAGATGATGTTGAGAAATACCAAAACTTGATGAGTTTCTACTAAGTCATGGAGAAGGATCCTTGATGATTAAAGACACCTCATGGGATAATAAGGGATGAAAAATGTCTAGTAATTCATGTATGCTTGATATAGAGTGATGAGTAAGGGTGAAATCGGTCGGTATTTATAGAGAAAGTGGATTATTTTTTTAATAATTACCAAATTTAGGTCTTCAAAATATATGTTATGGAAAATGAAATACCATTGCACTACACATGGTTTTTGTTGATGGTTTTGGATAGATGAGACACATTTATAATATTTTAATCCATTGGAATGGAAATTTTTTTATTTCTTAGAAATTGAAATGTAAATTTTACAAAAACAAATACCGTTTTTAAAATAAAATTTCCCCTTTTAGTATATAGGAACACCCTTATATGTTTTTAAATTAATTAAAATATATAAAAATTCATAATATCATAAAAATATCATATTATTTTTCATGTATTAATGTCAATTAATTATTAAACTATTATGAAATAATTATGATGTCAAAAAAATACAAAAAATACATTATTTTAGCTTTAATATTCATTAATAAATAAATTATTTTATAAAATTATCCAAAAGTGAACACAACCTATATTTATTATGATGATTTAAATTATATTATATATTTCATAACTATATTATAAAAAATATGTGAAATTTAACTTTTAAATATGACGTTCCATATTTATTAAAAAATATTTGTACTTTCAAAACATTCAATTTTCTGACATGCATAAAAAATTTCATTGATAACATTTTATCATTTCTATTTAAATAATATTAAATTTAAAAAAATCAGTAAAAAGAAATATTCTTCAGAATACTAGTGTTTATTATTAAAATGTATAAAATTGGGATTTATTTTCTTCTAACAATCAATTTATCAAATTTTTCTTCCACAAAAATATATTTTATTAAAAATATTATTCTCACAATATGATTGATAGAATAACCATTATATTTATAAAATGAAAATTAAACTTTATTTTACTATGTACAAGACACATAAACTATTATCAAAACCTTACAATCTATAATAATATGGATTGTGATGATGATAGTTTCATTAGATGGGTCAGCTAATATCGATGGAGTGGTATTCTCCACTAACATGAAATGCTCTTGTAGGAAATTTCCTTCATGCCAAACTTATTGAATATCATATTGGTCTTGGACAAGGGATAACCCATTGTTGCTACCTAACAATATGGATTAGTTAAATGGGCCTCAATCAACCTTACTATAATAGTTCAAGCCATCATTTAATCATTCTAAATCAATAATACATTGTCATTACTATTTACAAACACTAATTATAATGGGGAAAATATCACCAATGGTATAATTACCAATATAAAAATTGACTAACTTTTATATAAATAACAATCAAATTTGACCAGTGATCATATAATGATAGAATCCAAATAGTCACATATCCCATTACACCATATAAAGAACACTTCATTATTTCATTATGTATTCTCTAAAATTACTCATCGGGTTATATATTTTCATATTATAAATTTTTTATTGGTTTACTAATATTTTGATACATTTATATAGTGTTTTGCATGGTGGTGATGATTCTACCTGACTGAGGAAAACTTTATTTTCCCATTTTAGAGTATCTATTTTATATTTTTTGTCTATTTATAATGTTTGTAATTTTCATTAGTTTCATAGATGATTAATTTAATGATTTTTATTAATTAGATATGTTTTTGTTGTTTCCTCTACATATTATGCATATATAATTTTATATAATATAACACACATTTTCTTTGGAAAAAAATTAATTAAAAACCATTTTTCAACAAATGAAGTTTAATAATTAATAACATTATATATATTACATTATTTGGTTATTTCTATTTAACTAATATTATTTAATGTATTTTTCGTAACATCCTTGAAAAAAAATTATATTTAAATAATTTATCACGGTTCATTTAAGCTTACTATTGATTGTTTTATATGATATCAAATGTAGCATTTATCAAGGATAATAAAGTTTCATTAACAAGAAGAAATCAATGAAATTGAATTTATTAAAATAAAGAAAATAAAGAAATCAAGGATAGTAACGAAAAAGGAATAAATAGATAATTATTTCCCAATATGTCTTTTTTTAATCAATGAATAAATAAATATATAAATCAATGATAAAAAATTTTATCAAAGGAATTCAATTAAATATTAACTGAATAATGAATACCAAAACAATTGTACATGATCATCAAATATTATTTATTGTTTTTTAAAATAATATATAAGTATTACCTTGAAGTGAAATCAGTGTTTATTAAAAAAATCTCATATTTTCTATATGGATCAAACCTTATTTCATTATAATAATCAGGTTTTGTTCCCCTTATATAGTGTTCCATAAACACTATAGGAAATATTAAACACCATTATTAAAAATATATTGGTCCTTGAGTGGTAGACTTTAACGCCTTTATCATTCACCATGATATGCAAAATAATCAATTATAGAATCATTCAATTTTAACATTATTTAATATAGTTTTGTGGAGGGGGAGGATCACTCTCCATTATTGAGTTTTATTTGAGAGAGACCTCTATAGGGATTTTTGATATTTTCATAGAATGTAGTTGTTGAAAACTAATAACATTTTAAATACACATAATAAATAATATAATTACCTTTATATACAAATAGTGTTGGAAAATAATAATTGAACATATATCCCTTATTTTTTTATTTAGCCTTGAGGAACATTATACCTATAATAATATTTTTTATTGTTACTTCCAAAAATGTTGAAAAATCCCGAATTAATAAATTCTCATATATACAAACAATATTTAATATATATTATCTCTCTATATCAAATTATACTCAGTTATCCATTCCTCCATAATATTTATCATACCATGAATAATGACTATGTATTTAATTAATAAATTGAACTACATTAATCAATAATAAATAAATAAATATTATGTTCACTATATAAAAATCTATTAACTATTTTTTTCACAAAATACTATCTTAAATTAAAAATTATGTAATATATATAAGGCTAAAAACATCAATAATTATTTAAACATTTTCCGCAATAATATTTATTCAAATATTTAAATAAAAAAATTATTATAGTTTAACTCCTGTTCTAGATACACATTCTTTCTGACCCTCTAAGCCTCATACTTAGTGGAATTAGGAAAAGGAGCATGAAGTATGAGGTTAATCTTGGTAAACATTCAAAGGAAAGCATAGAAAATTAAGTTAATGTCACAACAACATAAAACATTATATAAAAAATTATTGTATAATATAATCCAAATATTGTGATATATCTAATTAATCTAGTTTCATTATGGTGTCATATGCCTTTTTTATAGAGTTATATTTAATTTAATTTCCATAATTTTAATGTTTATATAAGACAACATTTTAATTGATTTATTTATAAAGTTTCATTTACAGCAAAGAGACTAAGAAATCAACACTAGCTAACCAATATAAGGGGAAAATCCTTCCTTAAATTATTCATTAATGAAATATTATTCAGTATACATGTAACACCCCAGGTAAATAAAGAATATGAAATTTTCATATTTATCCCTATTTGTGAATAAAATATTAATAATACTTTAAAGGGGACGCTTTGCTCGATGGCGTACCCAACACGCAACAACGAGTTTCTTGGGAATCTTACGTTGCACTCTAATAATATTATTTTAAATGGTAGTCAAAATGTTGCCGTTGTATTGGCGGGAATAGATAGAAATAACTAAAATATGATTATATATGTTTTTAAATGTTTTTACATTTATCCAATAAAGGATAGAGGCTTAAAATACAGAAGGAATTCAATTTTAGGCATATATGCCCTAGTTTTCACTAAAGGTTCACTTATCGCCTTTTGATGGCGAACCATCATTAAATATAGTTTTGTTCACTATTATACATTCTATTAGACCAAATAAAACTCTTCTTAAGAACCGGGACATCAAAATTTACTTTGTGTAAATTTTTGGTATCTTTCCGATAATGTTCATTTTGTTTAATGAATAGTGTAAAATGTTGTATTTTAATTCAAAACCTCTTTTTAATCTAATTTATTTATATGATTAGATTATATTTTGAATTGGTTTTAAAGTGAAATTAGAAAATATTTTTACCATTAAATCCAATAGTGGTCGTTGGAATTAATTTCACTTTGAAATCAGACTTAAACTAGTGTCAATCTTTTGATACTTATTGTTTTATAAAAACACGCTATTTGCTCTGACAGCGGGAATTAATTATTAAATTAATTAATGTGACTAATATGTTTTGAATTTTGTAAAACAGACTTCATTTTTGAATTCGGAATATCAAATATAGCTTAGGGTGAAGTTTTGGTATTTTTCTGAAAAACTCCAATTTTTGATGAATAGTGAAACCACTAAGTGGTAATCAAGCAAACTGATTTTTCAGTTAAATGAAAGTTTACCACTAATGTGTATTGAATTTTGAAAATCCGACATACATGGTTGTCATTAGTATGTAAAATGTGGTTCAATGGGATGAAAATAATTTTTTTGGTGAATAGTAACTTATTAAGTCTTTAATCGCGATTAGTGGTAATTAGTGTAATTTAAGGTAAAAATGATATTATAAGAATGTGAAAACACCATGACACTTGTACTACACCTATTGGGTGAGTCATGGCCGACCAATACAATCCATGGGCCAACTTGGGGACCCCATGGATCCACTTTGGTTGGGAAATGACATAAATAACTTTTATTTAATGTAAAAGTAAAATTGAAACAAACATGATATGTTTTACTAAAACAATTTTTAAGTGGGGTTATAAAATTCATCTATTTGATTATAAATATTAATTGGAAATCTAAAAAGATTTCCTAAATCATAGTATTTTTTTATAATTTTTAGACATTAAATAAATTAAATTATTTATGACATAATAATGATGCAGCGATGAAATCATTATTTGACGATTTAAATAAAATGGAAAGATAATGTAAAATCTATGAACTACACATGTCCAAAACTTATTGGATCAGTGGATTTAGAAGCCTTATCACCTTATCCACGAATTATATCAATGTGGGACCTTTTTAAACCGAAAAACATTTTCAAATAAAGTAATATTTCTTTACTTTCAAAAAGTTCCCCACCTCTCCTCTTATAAAAGGCCCCCACCTCTACCTCATTTAACACACTCCTCAAGCCATTGGTTCGGCCAACCCCTGACATTTACTCTCTCCACATCCCTCTCCTAATCCTAGAGGATTCCCTTAGGGCAGAATCCTTTCAAAGGAAGCCTTTAGGCTCAAATCAAAAGGAGTTACACTTTTAAAGGTAATTCTTTCTCTCATGTTCATTTGTTTTATTTTGCTTCTCCAACCCCCTAAACTCTTTTTATTTATTTATTTTGTAACAACACCAGTATCTTCAATATACTAGGATGTTGTTATAAGATTTATTCGAGCTACACTCCCACACAACTACATCAAATGGTTAAAGAACATACGGTTTCCGTGGATGGTGAAATTCTGCCTCCCGAAACGATGATTGTTCAATACTCATTTAACACCTTCAAAGGTGGCCATTATGATGTCACTATTTTTATATATGATATATAATATGTTTATGTTTTCCTTATGCTTCTGTATTTTTCATTTTTTTCTTACCTTTATGGCTTCCATTATGGGTATACGCGATATCTTCATTTAAGGAAGTGCGGACTACCGCCCCCTCAAAGTGATTTGATTCGTTAAATAACATATGTTGGATGTATAAAGGATGGAAATATGATATTATATATGATATTATACTGGAATTATAATATACCTTTATATCATTATTATTCCATTCTAGAAAATACGAAATAGAAATGAAAGTAGCGTTCATGCGTACGTACGACTTACCGTCTCCATGAATGGTGCATTTAATTTCTTACCTCTAAATGATTATGTAATTTTATAAATGCATGAATGTACTGGATATATATTACATATATGATATCTACATCATGAATACAATTCGGGATATAATAAACATTTGGCCACACGATCAACATGTAATTGTAAGAAGTCCACTTTCGACTTAAGAACCAAATATCGGCAAAACAAATATTATTAACTTAAATGATTACATAATGTTTATGACATGGTAATAAGTGGTATAAAAGGAATAATGAACTTGAAAAAGGTTCTTAAGGAAGTATAAATTAAATCAAGTTTATTATTCAGGAGATTAAAGAACGATCAAGTCAAGTCGGACCCGAGGTAAGGGATCTTGCAACTCTCTTTCTTTTTAAGTACACTCTTTTATGTCATTTATTTTAAGCTCATCTTTCTTATGATTGGGATGTTATTTTATATAACATTTACTGTAATTTTCATGTTCATGTGATGAGAGACCCTATTCTCTCTCATCAATCCATTTTGGAAGTTTTGAGTGGCGCCGTTAGGCTGCCGAACTTTTGTAAGAGATCTAACCTCTCTCTTTCTTTTTAAGTACTCTCCTTTATGTCACTTCTTTTAAACTCCTCCTTGCAATGTTGGGGGATTTTATTTTATATTCCACTTGCTGTAAATTCTATTTTAATATTATGGGATACTCTATTTGATCTCATCAATCCATATTCGGAAGTTTTATGTGGCGCCGTTAGGCTGCCGAGTTTTCATAAGGGAGTTTTCATCTCACTTTTATTCCCGTGAGATTTATGCTACATTTGCCACAAATTCCATTGAGTGGTGTATGTACTTCCCATTATTATACTCTTTGTGTAATATACTTTCGTTTATGAGTATTTACTTCAATGACCTATTGTCTTTCTTTCATGGGGTGTATGTTTTGAAAGATACCCAAGTCGGTAAGGGAACCTTTCACCATCCTCTTTTTTTAAAAGACTTCTTTTACTGGGTCTTTTAATTTACATATTTTTATGTTGGGATATGTTCTCATACATCCTTATTGATGTAAATTTTATTTCCAAGTGATGAGATAAACTTTTTATCTCTCATCAACTCATTTTGATGTGATGCCGTTAGGCTGTCAAGGGAACTTTTTAACCCAATTTCGATTTCTTTGGGTTCAACTTGTAGTCATTGAATATGTCATCCATTGAATATGTGTGAATGACCTTTTATTGTTTTACACTTAATATCCACATATATTGGGTGTATATATATTTTTCACACATATTTTTGAGATTTCTTTGTCCTTAATTTAAGGATACCTTCTTTATAAGGGATTTCATCACATTTGACATTTCTATTGAGGGTTCATTGTTGTTATGAACCAATTCACTCTTATATGGTGTATATACTGTCCTTTGGAGTATTATATCATGCATCCTTTTATTCTCATGATATTATAAAGTTCTGACTAAATGTTATTCCTCGATTATTGTATTCAAGTGTCTCTAATTTTGGTAAAACCCCTTTAACCAAAATATCGTTTTAAATGTTTTAATTATTTGTTCTTATTAATATCCATGTTTTCAAAATGGTTTTAAGGATTTATTTATATGGATATTAATGGTTTAAAATGTTAAAAGCTTCAAGGTGGTATGGGACACTTTGATTCAAAAATCTATTTATTAAATGTTTTAAATGGTTTTGGAAATGGTTTCTTTTTGAATGGATTCATTATTTCAATATCCTAAAATGTTATATTGTGATTGAAATGTGGAAATGTTATGTTTCCTTTATTCATGTTTATGTGATACGATTATGTTATGGTTCTTGGGCATTTTTATGAAGAACGGGTGGTTCCGTGATAAACTAAGGGCGGGTGAGACCGATATAGCTCTCCAATGCATTGGGTAACGCGAAGGAGTGAAACGTTAAGGTTTCTCCGAAGAGATTTAGGGAATATACTGTGATGGGTATTCCAAACATAACCAAGAGGGTTACTCCCTACGTAAGAATGTTATGAATGCCTCAAGTTACCTTTTTGTCTTATGATTTCTATGATTTATTCGTGGTTTTATGAGGTATGAAAGTGCCTTTGTTTTATGGGTAAAGTATGATTTCATTCTTATGTATATATGAACTCATGTTTCCTTTCCATATTTTTATAACCCTTACTGAGCTTTTTATGCTCATCCCAAGTTTTTGAAATGTTTTTCAGAGGTCAAGGGAAAGGTACATGATGTGATGATAGTGTCAAGGATGTGTCAAGAAAGAATCTGTGTTTAATTTTAAATAGGTTTCCGTTGATGGGAAGAATGAATATTGTCTTTTATGTAACCACTTTGTTTAAATGTGGAATGTAATGAATGTTTCATGATCTAATTCTCTAAAACTCTAAACCTGAAAAGATCCTCAATGTGTAATCTTGTAATAACTCAAGATTAAGTAAGGTTTAAGGCTGGGGCCTTATAATACATGTAACATATCCTACATCACAGTGAATATATAACATCATATATTTCATTAATTCATCAAATTACAAATATCATATTTTCAGTTAATAATTTTCTTTTTTTCTAAGGATCAATACCCACATCCACAGATAATAATATACCATGACATATATAAATATGTATTTCCTACATATGGGTCATGTTCTCATAATCTACTACACTATATGTTACCAATGGAATACAAAATGAGATGGTGAATCAATGTCATACGAGGGTTCACCAGTGATATACAGTATAATATTTTACCGTCAAATGATTTTACCCTAATACAGAACATATATTTAATAATATTTTCATATAGCTTATTGGATCACAAAATTTTAGGTAATAGTTGTGGACTTTTTTGGGAGTGATACTCATTGGAAATTATCACATATTATTTCACACAAAAGAGAAATATTTATGCGATAATGTTTTCATTAATATTTCAAGTTGTGAATACAATTAATAATAATGAACATAATTTTGGTTCTAGGATACCAACTCCCTCTGACTCCCACCTACACTAGATCCAAATTCTAAAAACCTTCATTATAGAAACTCTTAGATCATACTCATTAATATATTGAGAGAATTATTTAGTAATGGGTACCACCATGATTTTTTTCATGGAATCATTTCTTACTACTACAAAACACATTTTAATAAAATCCTCTTCAATGTTATACTTTTGCGGTGTTCTCAGTTCCCATCTTTGGGACCTATAGTATTTTGTAAGATCAATCGATGAAGCATTATCAAAATATTATATCATATTATTTTATTTTTTATTTCGATATTTAGTTTCTAGAAATTGTTTCATATCCTAATGGCTTCATTGTCTGCTTCAAAAGTCACAATATATATGAAATCCACTTTGGAATCGATGATAACTGAAATATTTGAAATCTTCTAGATCATAGAACCACAATTACAATTGATAAAGCATCCATACTATGTAATTGTATCATTAAGATATTTTTTTAATAATATATATTAACACTAGGATAAATAGCTCATAATCTCCTCCAATCCTCATGAACATATACTTTATTCTTCTCAGATACATAATGATAGCCTTAACAGTAGATCAATTTTACTTTACTTGATACCCATGATATATGCCTACAATGGTAAATGTGTATGAAACATCTATAATAGTTTATAACATTCCATATATATTTGTTTATATCACCTATGTTTACGGGTTATTACCCATTTTCAGTTTCTCCTATTGTATATAAGGAAATATTTTATTTGAAATATGTATACCATGTGACATTGGAAAAAAATACCCTTTTCTATTATTCCATAATAAATTGATTTATTATCTAGTAAATATATAAACCATAACCTAGTACATGAATTCTCTAGATATATCACGATATTTATAAATCCCTATAATATAATTTATTTCTTCCATGTTCTTCATGGAAAAACATTTGGTTAGGAAATATTAATAAACATTATGACTGTTATCTAATTTACATATGTAATATTTTATCAACGTATATTACAAATATTATGACTAAATTCCCAACAATAGGTTTTTAATCACAACTCCATCATTTATTCTTAATTAAATAAAAATTTTCTTTATAGCTTCATCAAACAAAAGTTTCAATGGAATAAATGATACATTCAATCAATAAATCAATATATATAACTTAAAAAACATTTTTTTATCCCTTGGAGTCAAAAACCATTCTTATTGCATTATATATACATCTTCTTAAAGGTTCCCCTTATAGAAATTTTCTTTGACTTACATCTATCATATTTCATTTTCATTGAATGTTTCAATATCAAGACTATTTTTGATGAATTTAAAAATTGAAATAGGAGAAAAGATTCATCATAGTCAATGGTATGATGGTCATAAAACCATTTAGCCTTTGGAATTAGTTTATAGGTACTTATATTACCTTTAGTGACTTGTTTTTTAATCAATACCCATTTTCACTCAATAGGAATTACATCAACATGTGGATTAACTAAAACAAACAATGGATCTAATACATGGAATCCATTTCAAAATTCATACCTTCTTTATATATTCTAGATTATTTTCTATATATTGTAGATCTTAAGGGTAGATTATCATTTTTCAACAAATAATGTGTCCCAAAATTTTGTGACTAGAAAATTGTACCTCTATAGTTTATATACCTCTTTCATTCTCCTAAAAAATATATGTTTTTGAGGAACAACTTATTTGAGGGGGACATATATAACACATTACATTACTAACTCTTGGGTAACTTGGGAATAAAATTTTTCAAATTCAATCTTTATCACATTATCCTTCTTTAATATGTCTTCCTATCTAAAATTTATTTTTTTATCAAAACATTCATATTATTTTCTTAGGGGTTGGATAGATATTATTTATTTATCTACATCGGTTAACCAGTATTGATACACTTTGTACCCCATGATGGTATCTTTTTTAATGATATGGCATTACCAAACATCTCTCAACCCCATACATGAGTATATAAAAAAATATTTTCCATCCCCTCCATAATGAAATTGAATTTTATTTGAAAACTATTTTTTCTTGGTTTATTGTATATACCTCACTGCATAATGATTATACCCAAAATGATAATGTATGTTCTTCATAATTCATCATTGACCTTACCATTTCTAACAGGGTACAGTTACTCCTTGCACCAATACTACTCTACCATGTTTTGTAAGGTGGTGTGAGTTGATAAATAATCTCATATCCTATAGTAATTTGGAAAACTCATAGAGGGTATGTTAATCACTTTGATCCAATTTTAAAAAACAATTATTAAGTTAATATTTATTTACTACTTCATCTATAAATTCATTGAATTTCACATCACACTCATACTTAAACCTCATCATGTATACATATCAATATCTATATAAGTAATCAGTAAAAATCATAAACACTGAATACACACCTTTAACATCTAATTCAAATGGTTCCATGCACATCAGTGTATATGAATCTAATATTATATGCATCCCTTTCATCCATTCCATAAAATAGTGGTTTGGTCATTTTTCAATATAAATTCGAGTGAAAACGTTAAAGATGTTTTAGCCATATAGAGTCTAAATAACCATCATAATTGATATTTCTCAAGAAAATTATCATTTAATTAAATAGTACAATGATTCCATATCTTGTTTTTATAAGAGTTTGACAAACATGATTTGTAATGAATTCCCAATACTTGGATTTAATAATATAATACATAATACTATTATTTTAATATGTCATGTAATAACATATAAAATACTTATAAAATATACATCTTTTACTTCCAGAACTCAAAAAAAACATCTCATAATAAATATGATATAAAAATTATGTTTTTTTTCAATAGTTGGTATATAATAAAAATCTATAAAAATAAAAATCATTATTGTTTTTAATGAAAGCTTGAAGTTTCCAATGGCCAGATTAGCCTTCACAACACTATTGGCCACCTAAAAATCTACCACACCTCTATACATATTTCAAAATCAATAAGGTTTCAATATTTGGATACATATGTCAGAACCAAAAGCATTATCTAATAACAAAATGTTATATATTGAAATATTACACTCAAAAACAAACACACCATTAGATACCCCTTACTTCATAGTTTTATTCTTATCCCATTTTTCGTTCATTCTACCTGAAAAACATAATTCTTCCCATTTTTATTCCCTTCCACTACATGATCATATTTATGGAAATTTGGTTCTTGGGAGCTTTAAACATGTTATGTATTTTGGAAAAAAATTCATTATTCTTTCTTTCGTTATATAACCATTAAGAAATTTTTTTTTCCACACCCCATGAAATTTTACATTTTCAAAAATAATAGTAAAATGTTATGAAAGAATATTCTAACTATTTATAATGTAATTATTTATAGTAAAATAGGATATGGTCTTGGGTAGTGAAGACGTTATTTGATATGGGTACATCACATCATAAAATTTAATTCCCAAGATGACTATACATTCAATGTAGAAGATAAAATTGACAACACCTAGTCTAGTGAGTCCCCAATATCCAATAATACATCTAAAAAATTTATTATAGATCCTCTATCTCTCTTGTATCTCCTTATCTATCTAGAAATCTAAAATTTGAGGCATCATTTTATATGAATACATTATTTCATATTTCTTTAGAATTTCATAGGACTTGTATGATAACATGAAAAATTGAATATCTATGACATCAATCAATTTTTTCCCATTAATTCCAAACTCTTCATCATTAAATATTTTGATAATCACTTCGGGAATATGTTATTCCAACACATATACTTTTTTTATGGTGTAGGATAACATGACAATGCCTTTGAATTTATTATATGTTGATGATTATGGGATGTTTTTCATTCTAAATTATGCACGATGGTGTATATTTTAAATCATAATTACAATCTTTTATAAAATTAATTAGGAGTGTATTTTAGTACATTATCAGATAAAATTTGAAATGTAAAAACTATATTAAATTTATTAATCTCCCACTATTTCATTGATACAAAATAGCCTTAACCATTGACTTAATAATCTCATATTACTAAAAATTCTTGTGAAAATTATTTATATTATACTTATCATAACCCAAACATGGTAAAAAAAGTTATTTTATGAGTTTTAGTCATAAATTAAGAAATGAAAACTACTGGAACTCACAATTCCTTGATCTTTTGAGTAGACTCCCCAAATCCTAGAATCCATAAAATTATTATTCCATCTTTTGGGACATAGTTACACAATTCCCATCATGGGTTGTCAACTATTGATGTGAACTATATTATTTCCACCCAAAAAGTAAGATCGAATTCCTTGATAATTAATGAATCCAAAACATAGGTCATTCCAGAACATTGAACTATAGTTCAATTTTAACTTATATACCCAAAACCTATACTAACTAAATATATATAATTGATTTGTTTTTATCTTTAACATAAAAATCCAATTTTATATTTATCAAATTCTTGTTAATATTAAGTGGATCTATTTAAGTGATATACCATGTTATAGATAATGGTTACATATATTACAATTTATTATAGTTGTATCTTCTATAATCATTATTTTTAAAATAAATGTGATTGAAGACAAATATCCAAAATGAAAACAACAATGAAACATGATTGAAATAATATAGTAAATAGTTATTAATATGGTATTTTTAAAATGTTTCTTATCTAGAAGATGATAAATTGAGGATTGACTTGGTGGAAAATACCTTATTGTATTACATTGATCGTGTTGCAGCATTCCATGCATCTATGTCCAATATTAGTTCAAATCATCTCCAAACCTGAAATAACTCCCCTAGTTATGGATTTCCATCCATTTCTTATGTCATTAATCACTTATAGATGAGGGGACCCCAATTATTGATTAAGGGGTCTACGTAAAAGGAATTTTTGGGAACTCAGGCTATTACATAATAAGTGGTGTGATGATTCATATACCATTAATATTAATTAATAATAATGTAAAATGAAACAAATAATACAAAAATGTCAAATATGGGATCATATAATCAATATACATGAAAAAAAATAATTTTTTTTATAAAATCACATCCAATTATAATTGTTCATTATTAAGATAAATCTCAAATTAATCAATAATTTATTTCCTTTAATTAATCTAATCATTTATATTAATTCTCATATTGTCATTATTGATATTTTAATAGTTTTAATCAAATTGGATAAATTTATTTAATATTAGTTTTTTACAAACCAAATAGCTTAAATTAAACATCCTGAGTACTCATATGATATACCATGCATTTAATATAATCATATATCAATTACTCATAAAGCATGTGATATAAATTAATTATCATGTAATTTTAATGAATTTACATAGTAAAATAAATGACACATGGAACACATGTTATTTACGTAGTGCATTATTTTTCAATTTAAATATAGTTATAACTACATTTCATATTATAATTGATAATAATTTCTAAACATTATGATGAAATTAATTATACATTTAATATTTATAAATATCAAAAAACATCGAATATAAATATTCAAATACATGACACATGGTACATATGTTGGTAATTTTTACGAAGTATAATATATTAATTTTCAATTATCTATATTTTGATAAGTTACATGGCATGTACTCTCTATATATATAGTTTTTATATTAATCAACATCTATTAATGAATGATTCTTAGTACACATCACGTAATAATGACATGGAAACAAATTGAGTACATTGTGTGTACATGTGCTAAATGGTGTGTGTTCATTGAGTTACAGGGTCCCCAATCATATAGGATGTGTAACAGAATACATGACCCATATTTTATTAATCCTCGACGTGTTTTATGGGATTATTACACACCATGTAGTCTTGCTAAAATTTTTTTTTCCTAGCCCTGTCAACATGAATTTTAATTTAAATATACACCACATATCGTAAATTTATGTGGATAAAATTAATTAAAAATTAAATCATTTTACATTTAACATCGGTACACAACTTCTACCAGTGGTCTACACAGTATATACTCTTCTGGTATCTGTACACAAAATAATGTACATCCAAATGAGTTCATTTAGTGTTTTTTATTCATATTATTAATTTATTATTTATATATATTCTTGAATTAAGATAACTTATAGAATATCGTGTTATTAAAGTCAACAGATGACTAAAATGGAATTGAAAACTTACTATCAATACATAAATCAATCAATAATATTTAAAGAATCATAAATATTTTTGTGTTCACTATGATATAACTTGAATGTTTGGAGAATAGTGGAAGTTCTCGATGGGGCATGCCAAACGTATATTTTTATTGTAATTGATGATTAATATGAGATGTACGCTGATATAAAATCATGACCAAACAAATGTAATCAAATATTAATTAAGAATATGGAAATAGAAAAATAACGAAGGAACATCATATGTGATTCATAATTATTTTCTGAAAAACAATAATTACTATGAGAGTATTTTATTATTTGTTAATGAATCTAACAATGTTCCTAAATCGTACCATTTTTCTATTGTAGGAAAAAATAATATATTCCCTACAATAGTGATCAACACATACTCCACAGACAATTGAACATCAACATAGGTATCATTGGGTGCTAGCAGTAAATATCCTGACACTAACTTTGTAAGTCATTGATCACCTTCAGAATCTCTTCATAAAGGGTTAAATATTATATTTTAGAATCAAGATTAATGAAGGAGTTATGTTGGTCTACATCACTATGAAGTCCCTTATAGAATGATCTCTTATGGTTTTTCAGATATTTTATCTGATGGTTTTTGTGCATAACTAAAACAAATAGATTCCTAAATAAAAAAAATATAATTCATTTTTTATAAATCAATTATTATAAAACAATAATTTCACATGGTCCCATTATTATATTTCATTATCCACATAGTCCCCCATTTCTATAAAAATAATAATATTATTATCACATTACATGTTCCAAATTCATGAATTAATTAAATATTATACAATGAAATAATATTCTGTATTTGATTTTTTTCATAGAAGCATTAAACTGGGTCGGACATTACTCATTTTTATTTAGTTAGACATTTAATAATGAATTTTTATTTAACTAATAAATATTAATACATATATTTATTACAAATAAATAAATATAATATTTACAAAATTCCCCAAAAATATTTATTAAAAATTCTACTAAAAAATATATTCTCTCAAATAACTAGTGATGGAATATATTTGATCAATACAAAAAGAATAATTATTTAACCATGTGTGGGAATAATATTTCTTTTGTAATATCTCATAATTTCCATGTAAATTTTTTTATTATATTTAATTATTTCAAGACAACAAAATTTGACAGCATGTGATTCCGATGCCCGGAGATCCTAGAAATATCCATCAAAAAATGTTAAGATTTATATAGTCAATATGACCAGTTTTTCTGAAAAAGTGGAATAACCCTTAAACGGTTTCTCAGACTAGAAATCGGAGGGTACCGTTGAGTTCTGGATTTCGGTTTTACCCAAGGTGCAACTTAAGTTTAGTTGGCGTGGCCCTCAAGTGAGAAAGCCCGAATATGGCATAACTATAAATAAAATAATTAAATAAAAATATTTTATGTTTAAAATTCCTATAACTCTCGAACAGTGACTTGGATTAAAAATATGAGACCACTACTGAACTCATGAATGTATGCTTTCCTTAGGCAGATTCTAACATTGGATGGCAGGGTCCAAAAATGGAAATTTTTATTTGGCCATAATCCAAATAATTAAGTAATAACAATATTATTGTCAAATCATTATAACTCCTAAACAGTATGTCAGATTGGAAGTTTGAGAGTACGGTTGAGCTCATTAGGGCATGTCCCTGTTAGTCGGAGCCAAACCTTGACCAACGCGGGTCGAGGGTGAATGTTAATTTTTTTAATTTTTTCTGATTCATTTAAATGAATGTGTAGTGGGTTTTTATAACTTATAAAATGTTTCATAGAATAAAAATATGAAGGGAATTTTGAACTTGGAACACCAAGATTTAGATATAAATGACTTAACATCGGTCGGCAAGTGCCGAGTAGAAAAATTATTTTTCAATCTTTGTAAGAAAAATAATAAAAGAATTTAAAAGAAATATTTTATTTCTTTTCTCGTCGTTCGGTGGAGGATGGAACGCTGAATTTCTAAATTTGGGTGGTGACGAGGTGAATTAAAGTAGTGTCAATAATAACTCAGTTGAAACCACGACACTATTACTTTAATGAATCATTAAATGTGGCTCATTAAATGAGGCTAATTTTTATTAGCATTATTAATGGGTGTAGCATCGCTGCACAATTTGTTTTCTTTTATTAAACCAACATATGGGATAATGGGTAATAAAACTATGGGGATTATCTAATGAACCACCGGAAGTTTTCCTCTGCAATGTAGAATGATGAATGCCAGCAAGACTTCATGTTCTTTGACGTTCCTCAAAGAACGAAGCTGGAAGCGACGTCGATATCTTGAAATGTCAAGGATGAATGGTTTATCATCGAATGTCAATGTTGTATGGGTTTATGCATTTTATGTATTTGATAAGTTATTCCTCATTATTGAAAATTAACGATGAATGTGGACCACACGACTAACAGATTGATCCACGAATCACTCATTATTACGAGTGGATATTTGTGTGGGGTTTTGAATTGGGGTTTCACTTTTTTTTGTGGTTAATACTTTCCCCAATGCATAAACACTAATGATGAGGGTGAAGGCCGACCAAAACATGTCTTAGACCCTCTACCATAGATATTTATTGTGCGTTCTTCTTGGATGATTTCTCGAGATACCAAAAAAGTGATTTTGAGGTCTTCTTAGCGAAGGGGACGACCTAACATTTATATAGACCCAAGTGGTTTGAGAAACAGACCTCCAGAACAACTACGGTTGCCCGAAGAATGTACTGCAGGTGCGCCAGTGGTAGCTGCAGGTGAAGGGTGGTGGTGCACCCACTGACGAGGATACACGGGGCCTGTTGGTGCCGCATGGAGGGGGTGGCCTACAAATGGGCCAACTGAACGAACTGAGATGCTGTCTATCAACCGCGGATGGATGCCACGTCCTAGAAGCACCCCACTGGCCACATTTCATAGCCAGTCATTAGATGGTTGGCCGAACCCCAACAGACGGTTGGGATGGACCCATACTGGTAGGCTGAACTCATGCCCTTAGGGTTGGTCTGGATGAGACCATGTCACTGGGTGACCCGACAGGCTGGACCCTCAGCCAAACCGGGTCGGGTCCAGCGAGGCCTGTTGGGCCTGGCCAACTGGCCAGGCTAGAATAGACCAACCCTAACCTAAACCGGGTTTTGATGTTCTTGTCTAACTGAACTAGGAGTATCTAGAACCCCCGTTCTTGGTTGGTAAGGTTGGTGCGACCGTGTCAAATCGGGCCCAAACACAATATGCCCCATATTTACTAAAATGCTCGTATCTTGTAAACCACGCATCCAATTTATGCACCATTAGTGATTTTGGGACCCTTCTGATAGAGAGGTACTTCTGATATACTCTGTTTATGTTTTAGAAGAAGTTGGAGTATGACTTTGTTGGATCAGAATCAAATCCAATCGGTCCCTTTTTTCTATAAAGTCATAACTTATAGACCGAGCGTCTGATTGATGCGCCATCTGTCAAATTGGGTCCCATATGACAAGATGGTACTTTGAAGTTACACTATGTGGTAATTCATGGAAAATGAGGTGTGTAAAATTGCTTTTTGTGTGGATCCTTCAGGAATCAAGCGTACTAAGTGTGGGAATCTAGTGGTTAGATGTGATGTGAAGAATGAATAGCAATCTTGTTTTCTTCAACACCTAGTAATCCTCTATGGGTTATAACTTAGAGATCCTCTCTCGGTTAGAACCTAGAGATCCTCAGTGGGTCATCACATTATGATCCTCAGTATGTCAGTACCTAGAGATCCTTTTTGGGTTAGTACCTAGCAACACTGTGTGGATCAATAGAAGATCATCTCGACAAAATAAGATGATCTATCTATAGGACTAATCATATTTATTTTTTTATTAGGTTATACCGAGTGTGTGTTGTGTATTTTACTTTGTGTTATGTGTTTGAGGTCATTCGTGGTGGTATTCCCTATGTGATATTTTCCTTTTTGGTGTCTTCCATCGTGGATTACTGAGAGACCATTGGGGGTCTTGGGGTCCCTACTGAGTATTGTTATACTCACCCCTGCACGGTCTTTCCCTGAAACTGTTGTTTATGGAGTAGAAAATCAAAATTTTGATAGAGGTGCTGAAGGGGATGGGACTGATGGGCACTATGATAGTGGAGATGGTGGCCTAGGAATAGGTGGGTCCTAATAGGACCAAGTGGGTATAACATACTACACTAGCTTCCAGTAACTTCACTACTCTCACGATTATGTGGGGTTTTCCACAGATGAACACTGTATTTTCGTTTTTGTACTTTAATGTTTTCAGTTTTTTTTTGGGTTTCTATTCTTTCCAAATTATTTTCTCTTTCACATGAACTCAACATTGTTTTATAAGTATAATTTTTTCCACCATTCAGTGTGTTGGGATGTGGTTGGGCATGTGTTTGTAATGGAATTAATGAAATGCCTTCCCATTTTTGGATATGCCTTTATAGTGCTAGTCACCAGACCATAGCCTATGGAAGGCGGGATTGGGGTAGCCACATCATGGGATTTAGGGGATGAGTTGTGACAATGTGGTATCAAAGGGTGTTCAGTTCTACCATAACAACCAAGAGTCTCTATTTTCAATGGGGGCAATATTGTTAAGTTTCTTGAGTTCTGATTTTATTCCAGGGAGTCTAGTGTTGGTCTGGAGGTTGAAATGTCAATACTGCAGGACCCTGAATTATATTTTCTCACTTGGTACACGAAAAAACTAGTTTCATGTGTTTTGAAAAAGTTTTCTTATAGGTCTCTTTTGAGTCAGAACACTATGTATGACATTTTGACAGTGGTTAATCTTGATTATCTTTAAAGATTCATCCATGCAAACAGCCTTCCAATATTCAAGTGTGTGGGCATGAGGTTGATGCATAGAGTGATGAAGCTTTAGTACATGAATTTTTTCTTGAGATGGAACCTTCTAATAGTTTCCTAGCAAGACCACTGCTCGTTGGTTAGTAGTTACTACGAACTCTACCGGTAGAGTACACCTGTAGTCTCAGTGCCTTACATGTGTTTTAACGACATATACCCATAAGGTTCCAAGGAGAACTCAAATCACAGGTGGCTAAGGAATTTATTTTGTGGGTGACTGACTTTCCATAATTCTAGGGAACCATTAGATCAGATGGTGGTCCTAGAATTGATCCTTTTATGTGGCTTAGTAGGGAAATTATAGGGTTTAGATTACCCTGTTCTTATGATGAGGTGATATTTCTTCAGACAGATCTAGAGAACCTTTCTCATAGAAGGGTTATCTTGCAAAAAAATTGCTAAGGGTTATGTGTTCCCAAGATATTTTAAAACATCCGTTGGATGACATTTCAGTAGATAAATAATCATCGAGGTGTACCAACTATTCCATGTTCTTGATGAATATGATACGACTAGTGCTTCAGGGCTCGATCCTCCGAGAAAGATGTGTTTAAGGAAATCTGTGCCAACACATTTCCACTATGAATTCCTATTTATGTTAGGGTGCTAGAGATAATTGTTATGGATGAATGTTCTTTGTCTGAGAAGATACAGCCAGTAAATTTCAGTAGTGGGAAAACAGGAAGCATGTGCCAGTCTTAGAGACATGGATGTGTAAAATGTTATCAGAAGAGGAATAGATAGGGATAAGTGAATCTACTGAGAAATAGATGAGGATGGGGAGCTATGATAGTAGTAAGAGGTGGTATACATTCCTACATGTTACAACCACCACCCAAATGTTGTCCCCACCAGGCATAATGAGGTAGAGGATAGAATAATGGAGTAGCTGTATGCGATCAATGATTATAAACCAAGGGAACCAGGAATGATTTGAGGTACGGTCTATGTCTACTACTAGATTCCATATTAATAGACATATTCACTAATAATTCCTTATTTTCATGAGTATTTTTCAGGATCTAGAGTTTTTGATTAAACTATTGACTTGATCCTTATATTGGTAGATACCTAAGAATGGAAACTCTATAATCACACATAAGAAGATGTTGTAATCTTACCCTTAATGTGAGAGTTTCAGTTGGAACCTCTTGGTGGTAGTGTTGAGGACATACGACATTTGTTTGGGTATGGACTTTTCATCCACAACTCATGCTCATATTTATTGTTTTTGGAAAAAAGTATGTATTATATCCACAACATTGGAATGGGGTTTTCCTTTGTCGGTGAAAAAGGAAACCCATGAAGCACGGGATAATCTCATGCATATGAGGGTTTTTCTGATCCCCCTTTAGTTGGACATAACCACCCTCATGGAAGTAGATGTTTTGAGTTTTCAATTCTCAGTAGCAGAGGCAGAGTGCGGGAACACCGTTTCTAAATATGTTTCCAGGATTATTCTTCGTATGGGGAGGGACTTTTTTATCATTCTACACCCCAAGATGGCACCGATATTAGCATTTGTATGTTAGGGGGATTTTATAGATCTTCACACATAGGGGGAATAGGTGGAGGAATTTAAGAGGAAGGGCATAGTAATACCCTATGTTCGAGGTTATATTTGGACTACCTGCACCTTAACTAGGTGGCTGTGGAGAGTGAGTACCAACTATAAAAGGGTTGATGGGCACATCAATTAGTTTAAGGGGGTATCCTTTAACATGGATGGAATGGTGCCCATAGTATTTTCAATAGTTGAGATCACAAATATGGTTAGAGATCCTCTAGTATTATGATCATGATGTAGTATATACTCTTGGGAAGGAGGACGTGGTGGAAGAAACATTCAGTAAGGGTTCGGGTTTATGGGTGCTGAGTGAGGTGATATATCAGCTAGCTGCGATGCCAATATCCTTTGTGGATGGTGAGGGAGGATCTTATCTTCCATATATAACTATCACTCCCACACTCCTTCAGCGATTTCAGGAGGCACAACTTGTGGATTTTAACTTTGATTCCTGACATACTCAGATATCCTCAAGACATGCTCTTGAGGGATTTTTGATAGGTGGAGAGAACATCATCCCTTTCAGAGGATGCACCATGTTATCAGTGAAATTACCGGAGGAGGTATTAATGAAATTCTATATATCCCCTTCAGTGGGATATCCCGGTGCGGGGAAGATGTTTCAAGACATTTTATGACATTATAAGTTATTAGGGATGAAGGAAGCACTAGCAGAGTTCCTTTTACGATTCTTCACTTGTCAGCATGTGAAAGCTGAGCATCAGGTTCCATGATGCTTGAGCACATCTTTTCATATCTAGATAGATAGTTAGACGGAGATGACCATACAAACCTTGGAGGACATGATTTGTTCTTTTGTCATAGAGTTTTTTCATAGTTGGGAGGGCCACCCACCGTTGGTGGAGTTTTCAAACAACAATATATATCACTCCACCATTGGAATGGAACCTTTTGAGTCCATGTACGTGAGGCCATGCAGATCACCTCTATGCTGGAAATTCCTTGGGGAGTCATTACTCCAAGGTCCATAGTTGGTATGAGTTACCATTGAGAGGGTACATATCATCGAAGAGTGGATGAGGACTACACATACCAGACAAAAATCTTATGCCTAAATGATACGGAAACCCATGGAGTTTGAGGACGGATATCATGTTTTCATTTGGGTCTCACCCCAAAAAGGATTACAAAGATGTGGAAGGGGAAACAAGCTATACCTAAAGTTCATAAAACCTTTTCAAATCCGAAGTTGAGTTGGCAACGTGGCATACTGCCTAGCTCTTCGCCCACAGATGCACTGAGTGAACGATGTTTTCTATGTACCGAAACTGAGGAGGTATGTGAATGATATATCAGACGTCATTAACTAGGGTGAGTAGAATATTGATGATGGGCCAATGTTTTCAAAGTTCCATGTGTAGATAAGGGATTGACAGGAGCAGGTCCTACATGGGTGGTCAGTTCATCTATTTTTCTTCCAATGGCAGCACAAGAATCTTCAAGAGAGCACATGGGAGCATGAGGACCATATTCATGCTCAGTACCACCATTGTTTCTTTAATAGTTGTTTTGGAATTAGGGGACATAAATACCTTAGGTGGGGAGAATTTAATGTCTCGAAATTTCCTTGTAATTATTTTAAATTATATGGAATTATTTCAAGACTGTGAATTTTGACAGCACATGATTCTGAGGCTCAAAGTGCCCAGAATGATCGGTCGAAAACTTTTATTCTCAAAATAGTGTGTGTGAGAAGTTTTCCTAAAAACTTGGAATAACCCTTAAACGGGTGCATGGATTAGAAATCTGAGGGTATCTTTGAGTTCAAGATGTAGGGTTTACCGTAGGCATGACTTAAGTTTATTCGGCACACCCCCATAGTGAGAAATCCAAAAAATTGAATAATAGTAAATAAAATAATAAATTAAAATTATTATATTTTTCAATTACTTATAACTCACAAATAGTGACTCAGATGAAAAATATGATACCACCACTGAACTCATGAATGTATTCTTTCTTTAGGTAGATCCTAACATTTGATGGCGTGGGCCAACAGTGGAAGTTCGTTTTTGGCCATAAAGAAAAGAATTAAAAAATAATTATTTAAAAGTCAAATCCTTAGAACTCATAAATGGTAACTCATACTGGAAATATGACATTACCATTGATCTCGTATGGTTGTTTCCCCATTTGGTGGAGCATATCCTTGACCGGAACTGGTCGAGGGTGAATGTTTTTAGCAAACCTAGTCTTAATTTCATGATTAAAAAAATATATTACATAAAAAAAATCACTTGATAAAACAAATATGACCATGAGGAATAGTGTTTTTTGTTCTTATTAACATTACATAACAACTTATAACATGAAATACACATCTTTAGTGAAAACTTATTTTACATGACCACACATATTCCTTCATACTGAGCATTATGTTGGATAACGTGAGGACATGCATAAGGAAAGAGTGATCTATAAATCCCAATAAGGAGGGTAAACAATGATTAACATGAATAATACATTAAATTTAAGGAAATAGTCATATCAATGGAGCATAATAGAAACATGAACATAAAATCACTATATAGCACCGTTATCATAATATGGAAATATGGAAAAAAACATAACTTGGTATTATCATGAGCAGAGGATCATTACACATTGGAAATGATTAATCCATCATTGAACATGAATTAGCACGAGTAAAGCCTCTTTGTAGTTTACATATAATGATACTAATCTTTACCCAATGAATCAGAGCGCTATCAAGGCACACCCTTCTTAATCATTTCATTTAATGCATAAGTCAGCCACATGGATCATAAAACATGGATTCATTAAACACACTAACTTATTGCATGAATAATATATATGGAATGCATAATTTTAAGTCATAAATAAACATTTATATAGGAATAAATTTGAATACCCTTGATAGAGAAATGGGTATTGTATTCACTTACACGATGATTTTGGAATGGGAAATTTTGGTGAAACTTTGGCAGTATAACATTGTCAAATAGAAATCATAAGGTTGGTTGATGAGAGAGAATAGAGTATCTCATCATTTATAGATGAAATATACCATAATTGGGTCATGTAAAATAATAACCCAAAACATTTAATGGAATTTAGAAGCATAATATAAAATAATTTCTTGAAAGTAAACGAGGAGGGAGAAATTACTTACAAACTTTTGGCAAGGTAACGAGTGTACATGAAAGGCATTTATGTGAGAGAAAGAGTTCTATAATCATTCAAACATAAGGAGGGGAGTATGGGGGATGTGAAAAATCATACCCCTACATTTTTAATTGAAAAAATGTTATAACAACATAATGAAATTTGGACAAAAATGAGTAAGGAATAAATCCTTTAATGGAATGTGTGATCCAAAGGCTTGAGAGAGTCTTGAGAGAGGCCTCTAGTGAGCTTGGGGAACCTTTTAAGGATTATAAAGAGTGTGTGGAAGAGGTTGGCTGAGATAAAATAGGTTTTTAGAGAAGTGGAAGTGGGTCTTGGATGGGTTTATATAGGAAAAGATAGGGAATTCTTTATTAATTAGATTTTGGACACTACAGATTAAGCTAATCAAAATAAAAAACCAGCCCATGTTTTTTGTCAATGGTTTTCTCCAAAGGGGATTTGAAAACAATATATTATAATTCCAATGTTGGAATTTATTAAAATATTAGGCTTACTTTTGTGGAGGTGAGTCACACTCTCAAGGAAATTGTTTTAAAAGTTAAAATGTTTTAAAAGTCATGGAGGATCCACTAAGGCACCATAAAATTAGTCAAACAAATTTAAAATCACATTATATTAATGTTACAACCTATTTTTTTCAAACAATATTTTTATAGTATTTTATTAAATCACTATTGGGTCATTATGATGTCATAAAACACATTATATATTTAAATGGTATTTAATTTTTACCGAAAAATCTGACTGTCTAAAAATTACAAAAAATTCACTAATGGATAATTTCGACGTCCTGATTCCATAAATAATTTTAATTTTATCAAAACAATTTTATAAAAATTTAAATTTTTACATTTAATATAAAAAACGATATTTAATGAAAATTCATGGGTTTGGTCAAAAACACTTTTGAACTATAATAAAAATTTCAATTGTTTTCCTAAAAAAATGAAATCATTTATATTTAATAAAAAATAATTTTTTAGTAATATTTTATTAAAATATTATTTAATTAAAAATCCATTAACTCGTCAAAATTTATTTGTTAATTAAAGATTAACCAAAAATTCTATTTGGGATTTAAAACCAATTTACAAAGTAAGAAAAATAAAATGTAATTATTTATTATTTATTATATAAAACAATAATGCACATAATAATGATGTTATGGTCTTGTTAAATAACTCCTTAAAAACCCTGCATAAGACCTAAGGCTAAGGTGTGTGTTGGCGACATACTATTGGGGTGGCTCAGATAACATCGCTGACCGCATTGTCGTGATGTGGGAAATTTATTGTGATTTTAAGGTTGATTTATAGTCTAGGGTCGACCCTAGGTCGTCTCTCAAGGAGTATTGGTGCGTTTAGAGTGTGCTTTTTTAATAAAAAGTACTTGAATAGGGGGTGGTTTTGAAAATAGTTTTAGGATGAAATGACTTAATTTAAGAGTTTAATAGTTGGAAAGAAAATGTGGTGTTTAATAATTATAAGATAAATGGTTCATTTTGAGTTCACTAAAGAAATTTAAGGCTAATTGTTCTTGGAGATTAATTAAGGTTTGATGTAATTCTTTGGTTGAAATCAATTGAAATCTCGATTACTTTCCATGCTCTTATATCAAAGTATGTTGAGACAAAATTCTACATAAAAATCATATAGACAAGGTCCAGATAACTTGAATGGTATAATAGCTTTCAAAACAAATTAAAATCTCAAATAAGCAGGGAAAAGGATTCATGTGCATTCCAGTCCGAATAACACAAGTCACGCATTGAAAACATTGCACCAATCAGTTAAAAGTAAAGAGCATTTCATTTCATTAAATAAAAAAAATATAATTAAAAGTAATATAATTCTAAATTAAATGTTTTCAAACCCAAAATACATCAAACCAGTAGTAGTACATGTTTTGGAACTCCCTTTACAAGTGTGTAGCTCCCTCACATTGAACGCCCACCATTTAGCTCGACATCGGGAGGTGGAGGAAGCTGGGGCGGAACTCCTTCTTCATTCATGACCCCCCTATGAGGATAGGGGCCCCCAGAACATCTAGGATGAGGAGGAGACTCCTCTAGGACTCCAAAATGCAAGAGCTTCAGTTCTTGTCCGAACATACAAATGGGGTGCCCAAGGTTCCTTTTTATAGCCAAAATGGGAAGTGGTTTTGGGCACCAATATTTTGATAAACAAATTAGAGGATCGTTTTCGGCTACTAGACAGTCGAATCTCCTTTTTGACATAACTGGAATGTTTTATCCCCAAGTATTTACTATCACCACTGAATTTTTAGAATCATTTGGACAATCATAGCCTGAGATATTAACATATTATATAATGACACTTTTGACTTTGTGCATATTCGGTGGCTCGGACAGATCAATTCAGATGGGCCCCATAAAAGCCACATCAGGATTGGGTTCTTTGAGATGAAATGTATCTTATAAAATCTTGGACCAGACCAAAACATTTAATACAATTTAGATGCACATATTTCTCATACTTTTCAAAATAGTAGACAGAAGTCCATGGGATGCCATGCAGTTTGGCCCATATTTCTTCTGGATGATCTCCATGCCTCCAAATCACCCCCACCTTCAAAGAAAATATCAAAAAATGTATAAGTTACCTTTTTAATGAGGATAAAAATTAATTAATTGAATAAAACATGAAGTTCAATTTATTATTATATTTTTAATATTCATTAAAAAGTATTTTAAAATAGCGGTGTAAGGGTGGAATTGAATAATGAATCGCTATGTGATCACACCCCCACACCTAAACATTCTTACTCCTGGTAAAAGTCACATATAAAAAAAAGAATTATCCATGTATATATTCCCTACATCATAAAGATTTATCATTTGAGGAAATTTTAATTTAAGTAATGTGATCACTACACGAACCACACGAAGGAGTTCTTCCCAGTGAAGATAGAAAAAGATGTATCATTAATCATATCATAGTGAAATTCATAAAGATTCATGATACTAAATCGAGAAATGAATTCAGAATAAACCATGACACTAATTCTCCATGTGTGTGCATAAAATTCATTACATGCTATTCTTTCGACTTTCTATCCAATAAATATAGGTTATTTTAACATTTTCAGCTTAAATGATTTTGTCCACTGAACATACCCTACATGCTTTGCAAACATATTTCTAGACCCACTCACTTATGAATTCCCTGAAGTCAAACCATAATCTCCCAACATAGATATCCCCATATGTTGCACATTTCATGACTCCCCTCGTTTATTTTTTTAGAAGTTGCTTTTGGAACAAATCTCACACTCATCTCTCGAACTGTGTTTGATCTCATCACAACACTAATTGAAATAGTTATAATAATATCAAAGTCTGAGGTGGTGTTGTTTTTGACCTTCCCAAGACACAACCCAATTTTTTTTGAGGGCGTACAATAATCGGACATTAGGTACACACGCATTGGTCAATATGATTCAGTAATGAAATAAATCGGATAAGTAAAAAACATATGGAAATATCATTTATAGCTGAAAAATATTAACCAAACATATATTTATCTTATATTAAGTAATAAATATTCACACTTTTTTGGTTTGGTGCAAAAATGTGTGGAGATATTAGTGACACGGTTCTAAAAAACTACACACACAATGGGAATTAGTCATCTAAAAGGATTCACATATATACAACCATATATATCATTAATAGAAAACCAATTCACTGAAAAAATCACTCTATGATGTTAAGAAAAATATTTTTTTCACCGTCTTTATGGTATTTTTTCTTCCCCCCTTTACGGTCACCAAATGTATGTTGAAAGTTTTGGTGGGGAAATATGAAAATACCATAAAGAAGGAAAAAAGAGAAGAAAGAAGAAAGACAATAGAAATATTAGTGAACCCAGGAAGGAAAGAAGAAAGGCAATGTAAATCCTAATGAACCCAGGAATGTATCCACCCTCCCCCCACACCTTGAATGTGTCGTTTCCTCACTGTAATAAAAGAGAATGTGGGAAGGAAGGATAAAACCTAGTAAGTATCATTCATATACCGCTTCTTGAACTTGGGGTTCCTCCATCGGGGACTCCGGGATGGATTTATAGAAGTGCTTCAGCTGCTGCCCATTCACAGTGAAGGTTTTCTTTGTTTCTTCATTTTGAACCTGGAGAACACCAAATGGAGAGATGTTAGTAACACTGTATGGTCCAAACCAGTAGGAACGATGCTTACCTGGATGCTACTTCAGCCTTTCATTGTAAAAGTGGACCTTCTTCCCAATGTGGAACTGGCGATGAAGGATAATACTGTCGTGGGAAGCCTTGGTTCGCACCTTATAAATCTTGGAGTTTTCATATTCATCTCTTCTCATTTCCTCCAACTCTTGAATTTTAGTCTTGTTTTGGGAACACGCACCAGAAAGATTAGAATTGAATTGTTTGATGGCCCAGTAAGGCCGGTGCTCAATATCAATAGGGAGGTGACAACTCTTTCCAATCAAAATATGATAGGGTGACATTCCAATGGGAGTTTTGAAAGCAGTACGGTAGGCCCATAATGAATCATCAAGTAGAAGAATCCAGTATTTTCTGTTGGGTTGAACCATTTTTTCAGGAATTTGTTTTACCTATCTATTTGACACCTCAGCTTGACCATTGTTCTATGGGTGATATGCAGTAGACACTCGATGATAGACCCCACACCAAAATGTAAGTGATTCCATTGTTTGATTGCAGAAATGAGAACCCTGGTCACTGATGATGAACCTAGGAAAACCAAACCAAGAGAAAATTTGTGTTCTCAAAAATTCTACAACTACCATAGAATCATCAGTCCTTGTAGATTTTGCCTCTACTAATTTTGACACATAACCAACTGCCAGAAGAATGTATATGTTTCCAAATGAATTGAAAAATAGACCTATCAAGTCAATACTCCAAACATAAAAAATGACATGAAAGAGAAGTGGTTGTTATGGAATTTAATTTCTTTTAGAGACATTACCCATTCTTTTCCAATGAGGAAAAGATTCAAAAAAATCAAGGGCATCCAGAAAAAGTGTTGGGAAAAAGAGACCAGAATCAAGGATTTTACGAGCAGTCTGTTAGGGAACAAAGTGGCCCCCACAAGCATGAATGTGGCATAATATAAGGACATACTAAAATTCACTATCAGGAACACATCTCCAAATGACATTATCACTACACATGTGACATAGGTAGGGGTATTTCTAAATGTACCAATGGGACTCATGTTTTAGCTGACTGGATTGGTTATTTGTTGAAATCAGTAGGAATGAAAGATGCTACCAAATAATTTACAATTTCAGCATACAAAGGAATAACATCTTGCACTCGGTACAATTGATAATGATGAAACATGTCATTAATGGGAATACAGGGGGATGAGTCAATTTCCCAGGATGGGAGGATCCTACTCCTATGGTCAGTCACCACATTATCTGCTCCGTTTTTATCTCAAATTTCTAGATTGAATTCTTGAAGGCAGAGCATCCAATTAATGAGATTTGGTTTGGTTTCAGGTTTCTTATGGAGAAAACGGAGGGCTTCATGGTCTGAGAACAAAATGACTTTAGACCCCAAAAGGTATGACCTGAATGTTTCCAAGGAAATCACAATTGGAAGGAATTCTTTTCAGTTGTGGTGTAGTTTTCTTGGGCAAGGTCCAATGTACCTGAGGCATAGGCTATGACATGTGGAGCTCGGTTAACCATTTTTGACAAAACTGCCCCAACTGCATTTATAGAGGCTTAACATATGAGCTCAAATGGTAAATCCCACTGAGGTGTTTGGATAACCATGGGTGACATGGGACTCTATTTTAACCTATTAAAATCTTCCTCGCATAATTTTTCAAAAAAAAAATTCTTTTTCTTTTTGGATTAATCGGGATAGGGGGAGTGAAATTTTCTAATGTCACGAATGAAATAACGGTAAAATCCAGCATCACCTAGGAAATACCACACATCCCATATATTTTTGGGGGATGGTAGTAAAGAAATGACATCCACTTTGGAATTATCTACTTGGATACCATCCGCATAAATGACATGCCCCAAAACTATACCTTGTCGCACCATGAAATTAAATTTATCATAATTTAATACAAGATTCCTTTAAATAGATAAACTGAAAACTAAATCGAGACTACTCAAACATTCATCAAAAAAATATCTATAAATAGTGAATTCATCCATGAATACATCCATGAAATTCCATAAGTAATTCGACAAAATACTAACCATGCATATTTAGAAAGTACCCAGAGCATTGCACAAACCAAATGGAATCCTTCTATATGAAAACGTTCTAGAGGGAAAAGTGAATGTTGTATTTTCTTGATCCTCAGGGGAAATATTGATCGGAAAGTATCCATAATACCCATAAAAGAAATAGTAGTGGTACATACCCGCTAGCCTCTATAGCATTTGGTCAATGAATGGCCAAGGGAAATGGTCCTTCCTAGTATGTTGGTTTAGTCGGCAATAGTCTATGCAGACACGCCAAATATTCTACACATGAGTTGGAACCAATTCATTGTTTTCATTTTTGATTACTGTAAGGTGATTTTTTAGGAACTAATTGAATGGGAATAACCCATTGGCTTTTAGAGATGGGGTAAATGATTCCTGCATCTAATAATTTTCTTACCTCATTTTTCACAACTTCTATGAGGTTTGGGTTTAGTCATCGTTGTGCCTACCTCATTGGTTTAGCCTCATCATTAAATTAAATATGATTTGTAAAAATTTATGGGATAATACTAGGAATGACTGTATGTGTCCATCCAAATGCTTGTTTATACTCCCTCAAAAGTTCAAGTAGTCACAATTTGTGCTCTGGAGGGAGTGAACTAGCAAAGATGATGAGAAACTTGTTTCTATTCTCAAGATATGAATTTTATAAATCTAGAGGCAGTTTTATAAGTTCCAATTTATGAGGATTTTGGATTTATGGGAGTGTGTGTGAAAGTGAGAGATCACTAATCTCATCTAACTACTCAATGGTATCATCCTTGAATGAGGAATTATCATCGATGGTCAGTGGATCCCTGGTGTTCAAGAAATCGTCAATCAATGAACATGCATGAAACTATTCTAGACCACTAAAAGAATCAATACATGAATCATTTTCCAGCATTTCTATCAATCAAGAAATCCCAGAAAGGGGATGAGGGGAATGAAATGATGTTTTTTCAAGGGAAGGGAGTACATCTATAGAATTAACAGAGAGAGAGGAATGTTCTTCTGAGGGGTTATTCATTGCATCAAGGATATTGAAGTGGACAATATCACCACTAAACTCTGTAGATAATGTACCATTGTGGATATTAATTATGGTTTTGGCGGTTTTCAAGAAGGGTCTCCCCAATATAATCAGGGCATGTCCATTCATCCTATTATCCATCACAAAAAAGTCAGATTTAAAAATTAAATTTTGAACCCTCACAAGAACATCATCTAACACACTAGAGGGGTGTACAGTACTCCGGTAAACCAGTTGAAAAATAATTATAGTGGGATTAATTTCCCAACCCTACAATGTAGATTAAACAGAGTGAGGCACCACATTTATAGAAGCACCTAAATCAATCATATCATTAGAAAAAGAATACTCCCCTATGGTGCATGGAATTGAGAATATCCCCATATAGTTACACTTGGTGGGAAGTGATGGATCTATCAATACTGATACGTTCCTCCCCAATCTCACTTTTTCATCTCTACAAAGACGCCTTTGGTGGGTACACATCTCCTTCAGAAACATGGCGTTCCATGAAATTTTCTTCACAACATCAATCAATGGGATGTTAACCTGTACTTTCTTGAAAATTTCCAATATTTATTTATAATTTTTAGTTTCTTATTGTTTTCTTGGTTGGGTGGACCTTGGATGAAATGGAAGAGGATGAGTTGGGCTAGGTGAATCATCAATGTACACACTCTTTCCTTTGGGAGGGCTTCTCTTAGTACAAGGTTCTTCAACATTTGGAAAATTTTTAATGGTTGGGATAGAGGATTCATCAGGAGCGGGTGACTCTAATGGAGGATCGATTTTAATTTATAGTTGTTTTCCACTCCTATGGGTGACTTCACTAACATTTATTTTATCCCTAGGGTTAAATACCAGTTAAGAGGGATGTTTACCTTACCCATGACTACGAATTTCATCCACTAAGTTAGATAGTTGTCCTAATTGGGTTTTTAGGTCTTGTATGGCTGCTTGGGGGTATGTTGGAATTGTAGATTGTTGGAAGCCTTTTGTTTCATCATATCATCTAGGTTAGGATCATGTTTTGGAAGGGGTGGTTAGAAATTACTTTGAGGTGGTTGATTATTTATGGGTGGTGGGGTGGATGACTACCATAACCTTGTTTGTTCTATGGTTGATGAGGCTGGTTTGAATACCCCTTGACTATATTATTGGTTTTCTTTCCACCCATATTTGGATGGTTAGTATGGTTCTTGCCTAAACGGTTGGTTATAGGGGTGTCCTGGGAACATTTCCTCACAACTCTCATAATTTTCTCTCAATTGGGGGAATTGGTCAGAATAATGGGTACCAGAAGAGAAGATTTCTCAATGGATGGGAGGAGGAGATTGAGATTTCCCTTGGGAGAGATCAAGTTGTTGTAGAAGGGTACTTACCTCCTCAGACTTCATGTACACCTTCTTCTCGAATTTAGTACAATGCACCTCATGAAAACCTTGAATGGGTACATTAGACCTTGAACCAAATATTTGAGTGTTTTGGTCCATGTTCTCAATTAAGGTCCTTGCATCAATTGGGGTATTATCTACTAGCACACCACCTATAGCAGCATTAATCATATTTCTATCAATAGGGATTAAACCTTCATTAAAATATTGTTTTAAAAGTTTGGTCACATATTTGGTTGTGTAGAAAACTTGAACATTATCTTTTAAATCTTTCCCAATATTCATGATGTGTTTACCCTTTAGATTGTTTTATATCACATATTTCATTCCTTATTGTTCCAGTTTGAGAGGCTGGAAAATAATTTTCATGAAAAAGGCATTCAATGTCTGCCCAACATTTTATTGGTGAACTAACATAATACAACCAATCATTCACAGTTTCTTCTAAAGAAAATGGGAATGATATAAACTTTTCTTGTTCCTCATCCACATAAGAAGGTTTTAATGTTGAAAAAATTATATGAAATTATTTTATGTTCTTGTGTGGATCCTCTCTAGGAAGTCCATCAAATATAGGTAGTAGATGAATTAAACCAGATTTTATTTCAAAATTGGGTTCCTCGCCTTGTAATTGAATGTATGTGGGCTGAATATCAACATCAGGTGAGGCTAGTTCTTTTAGTGTTTTATTATTTTCATCCATGATATACATGTTTATTTCAATTTTTATGTTAGTTCCATAAGAATATGAAGGGTGAGGAAGAGTTTCAATGTGCGGTGTTTCCTCCTTCATAGTGTTGTCTTGCGTGTCTTGGTGTTGTCGACGTAGGTTCCTCTCTGGTTCGGGTTCGAAAGGTGATAAATCATCCAGAGTAGAACATGTCATGCACCAATCCTACAAAACAAATAGATCATAAAAATAAAGTATTTAAAAGTTATAATAGAAAACAAATAAATATTCACTAAATTTACAAAAACCTTATCAAAAACACACACCAAAAACCAAAGTTCTGCCCGACAATGGTGCCGACATTTGACCGTGTTTTCTTGATAAGGAAACTTTATTATGATTTTATGGTTGATTTATGGTCTAGGTCAGACCCTAGGTCATCTCTCAAGGAGCGCTGGTGGGTTTAGAGTGTGTGTTTTTAAGAAGAAGTACTTAAATAGGGGGTGGTTTTGAAAACAGTTTTAGGATGAAATTACTTAATTAAAGAGTTTAATAGTTGGAAAGAAAAGTTTGTATTTTTTAATTATGAGATAAAAGGGTTCATTTTGAGTTTACTACTCATATTTGTAGATCATTGTTCTTGGATAATAATTAAGGATTGATGTAAATATTTGGTTGAAATCAATCTAAATCCCAATTACTTTCCAAGCTCTTATATCAAAGCACATTGAGCCAAACCTTGACATAACAATCGTATAAAAAAGTTCCATATACCATGAATAGTATAATATCTTACAAGAAAATTGAAATCTCAAATATGTGTGGAAGAAAAAGAATCTTGTGTTTTTCTATAGGAACAACACAAGTCACACACTCAAAACATCACATCGATCGGTTAAAAGTAAAGAGCATTTCATTTGGTTAAATAAAAAAAAGATAAATCAATGTAAGATACATCTAAATGAAATGTTTTAAAATAGAAAATAAACCAAACCAGTAGTAGTACAAGGGTCATAACTCCCTCCACACGTGTGCAGCTCCCTCATAATTAACACCCACCATTTAGCTCAACATTGGGAGGAGGAGGAAACTTGGGTGGAATTCCTTCTTCAATCTTGATACCCCTATGAGGATAGGGGCCACCAGAACTTCTATGATAAAGAGGAGACTCCTATTGGACTCCAAAATGGTATATATTCACTTCTTGGATGAACTTACAAATGGGGTTCCCATGGTCCCATTTTATTTCCAAATAGGATGTGGTTTTGGGCACCTAGATTTTGATAATCAACATGAAGGGTGGTTTTAGGCTAATAGACAATCGAATTTCCTTTTTGACAAAACTAAAAAGTTGTATTACCATGCCTTTAGTATCTCCACAGAATGTTTGGCATCTTTTGGACAATCACAGCCTGAGATATTGACATATTATAGAATTCCACCTTTGACATTGTTCATATTCGGTGGCTTGGACAGATCTGTTCGAATGGGACCTGTAAAAGCCAGATCATGATTGTGTCCTTTGAGATGAATTGTATCTTATTAAATTTTAAATTTTCCCACAAAATTTAATAGCATTTGGATGCACGGTTTTCTAGAACTGGTCAAAATAGTGGATAGATGTCCATCGGATGCCATGCAGTTTGGCCCATTTTTCTTCTGGATGATCTCCAGGCCTCCAAATCACCACCACCTTTAATGAATATATCAAAAGAAGTTTAATTTACCCTTTTAGTAGTGATAAAAATTAATTAATTGAATAAAACATGAATTTAAATTTATTATTATATTTTGAATATTCATTACAAATGTAGTTTAAAATAGTAGTGTAAGGGTGGATTTGAATAATGAATCGCTATGAAATCAATTTCCCAAGTGGTAAAATCTATTAACTTACAATTCTTCCATAAGAGATTCCATTCGAGCTTAATGTGTTGAATCTAGGATTGATATTGGTGACAAGAGAAGACCAGTGATTCCACCGCTTACCTGAGCTCCAAGAAATGAGTTTCATATGAAGCAATTCTACTCGATGAGGTCATTGCTTCACTTGTATGAGTAAATTGGATTTTTAAAGCCCTATATTTATACTAATCATGTGGTAATTGTTTAAATGATATATTACTAATATTGAAAATTCATATTGATGTTTTAAAATTAAAAAAAATAAACCAAGGATGTTCATATGTTATATAACCATTTTACATAATAAGACATTTAATTATATCAAGATGAATTTTCATTAATAATATTTTGGGTCAATAAAATCTTCCACCCAAAGATATTTTTACCTTGAAATTTCATTTTCCCACACTAAAACATATTTGGGTAACTATACTTTGTTACTTCCTCTGATTCCCACATTGATTTTCAAACTTGTGGTTTCGCCACAACACCTTGACAGGGGGCATTACCTTATTTCGTAAAACATTTTCATGAAAATCTAAGATCATATTCAGTTAATATTTAAAAGAGAGGTCATCCTCTAATTGTACCACCTCTTGATTGTGTATATTCAATGGTTCAGGTATGTACTTCCTCAATTGTGATACATGGAATACATCATGTACTTGAGACTGGGTGGGTGGGAGTGCCAGTCGATAGGCCACTACTCCAATGCAATAAAGGATCTCAAAAGGGATGATGTACCTTGGACTAAGGTTTCCATTCTTCCAAAATCTCATAACAATCTTTCACAGTTATATGAGGAGGAATACCATGTATCTAACATCAAACTCTCTGTCTCATCGATGATTATCAGCATAGCTCTATTTTCAAATTTGAGTATCATTAATGTAATATTGGAAGGTCTGAACATTATCCACTATTTATTTGACCATTTATGGACCTATGATTTTTTCTCCCCAACTTCTTCCCAACAAGCCAGTATTCTACAACTCTTCCCATAAAGATCTTTATAAAGAGCAATTTGGATGCTTGAGTGGAAATTTTTATAGTAAGAGAATTCAACTAGAAGAAGATGTTGATCCCATCCTACATCAAAGTCCATTGAGGATGCTCTCAACATGTTCTCGAGTTGTTGGATAGTCTACTCAGATTCTCCATCATTTTGAGGATGATAAGTCATACTAATGTTTATCCCATTATTCTTAGCATGTTGCAGACTCTTCCAGAACCTAGAGATGAATCTTGGATCTTGATCGGATAATATAGATAGTGGTACTCCATGTAGCATTACCACTTATTTGATATATATTTGTGTCAGTTGATCCAATGAGAAATACTCTCGAATTTTAATGATGTGGGAAGTCTTTTAAGATGATCCCCAACAAACCATATAGCGTTGTTTCCTTTAGATGTCTTTGGAAGTCCGGGGACAAAGTCTATGGTGACGTTCTCCTATTTCCATGGAGGTATGGGTAATGGTTGCATCATCCCCTTATACTTATGCCTCTGAACCTTCACATGATGACATACCAGGAACATTAATTTATACTCACCAATATCCTTCTTCATGTTATCCCACAAAAAATGCTCTTAGATATCTCCATACATCTTTGTGTTCCATGGTTGAATGGAGAAATTTGAACTATGGCCATCATCCCAAAGTTCCTTCCTTAACTCTGTATTTGATGGAACACATAGTCTTGTCTTATATCTCACAATTCCTTCTTAATTAACATTTAACTCTAAGGATTTATCTTTTTTGATAGTTTCTAAAATCTTCTAAATTAGCATATCATCCTTTTAAGAATCCTTTATCCTTTCTAAAATAGATGGTTGAGAGATCATTTGTGAAAGGACTGATGATATTCTATTCTTTATGATTACCATGTCTATCTTCATCAAATCTATGAAGACTGAATCATTTTCAATTCTCATCATTGATAGAATTGTTAAGACCTTTCTATATAGAGAATCCCACACCTTGTTTTCATTCCCAGGATGGTAATAGATTTAGAATTCAATGTATTTGAATAGCTCTAACCACCTTCATTGTCTTATGTTCCACTCTTTTTGTGTTAATATATACTTGAGGCTTTTTTGATCCATATATATTACACACTTCTTCCAAAATTGGTAATGTAACCAAATTTTTATAGTTAATATTACTATAGTTATCTCCATATCATGTTTCAGAAAGTTATGCACTTGAACATTCATTTTCCTTACAGTATAGGTAATGAATTTTTCATGTTGCATCAACACACAACCCAATCCATTCTTTGAAGTATCACTGAATACCATAAATAGTTATCCACTTGTTGGTAGTGAGAGCATGGATGTAGTGATAAGCCCCCTTTTCATCTATTTGAATCTATCTTCGCATTCATCACTCTTAGAAAACATTAATCCCTTTCAAGTTATCTTGGTATGAGGTCCAGACAATCGGGAGAAATTTCTCACAAATCGACGATAATGTCCTCCTAACCCAAGGATGCTACAAATATCTGTTACTGATGTTGGCCTCATTCATCCCTCAATTGTAGTTTTCATAAAGGGATCCACAGATATACCTTTTCTTGTGATTGTATGACCCAAAAATGAGACCTTATTCAACTATAACACACACTTTCTTTAATTTTCATAGATCTTCTCCTTTCTCAAGGTCTCTAGTAAACTTCTTAGATGCTTTTCATTCTCATCCTTGGTTTTGGGGTATATTAGAATGTAGTCTATAAAGACTACCAAAAATTTGTAGAGATAATCTCTAAAGACTCTATTCATCAAGTTGATGAATATTTTTGGAGCATTATTGAGTCCAAAAAGCATTAAAATGAATTCATATTTCCCGTATCGTGTACCTAAAGCAGTCTTGGGGATATCCTCCTTCTTCAACCTTGGTAATATCCCGACCGAAAATTGACCTTAGAGAATTATTATGATCCACATAGATAATCAAACAAGTAATCAATTCATGGTAGAGGATACTTGTTCTTTATCATTATTTTGTTGATCTCGTGATAATCAATGCAAAGACACATTGACCAATCCTTCTTCTTGATGAAGAGGACTTCAACACCCCATGGTGAAGCACTTGGGCGTATAAACCCTTTATCTGGATTCTCATGTAATTTTTCTTTAGTTCCTCATTCTATACATAATCCATTCTATATGGAGTCTTGGATATTGGAAATTCCCTAGATATAATATAAATTTATAATTCAACATCTCTTTTAAAAGGAAGACCATGAAATTCCTTAGTAAACACTTCAGTGAATTCCCTCACAATAAGAATTTTTTCAAAGATAGTTTCTTCCTTAGACTCAATCATTTGACCAAGATACATTTTCTCATGGGGAAGTAATATATAGACTTGAGATGATGGTTCTAAAGAAGAATCATCCCTCACCTTACACTTTTATATAATTGAGGGTTGATTCACCATAGGGAGTGTGATTTCCCTCAAATGAAAATCTATGTTGACTCTATTTAATAAAAGAAAATCCATGCCAATAATTGCATAAAATTATACAAGAGAGAGTATGACGAGGTTCGATAAGAATTTCCATCCAAAAATTATGACTAGGGATGAGTTATATTCATGGGATGCAATGATTGCCTCATTTTTCGTTCTTACCGACATCTATACTTCCAAGATTTTTGGTGGTGTTGGGATAGTTCTACTAAATTTTTGAGATGTAAAAGAATTCATAGAACCAGATTCAAAAAGTAAGTTCTCTATTCGTGAGTCAATAAATAGCATACCTATCACCACTTTGTTCGCAGGGTTCACTTCGGTGGAAGTGATGGAAAAAGCTCTCCCTTACTGCCTTAGAGGTTGTTGGTTGCCTCAAAAAGCCCTTGGCATAGGACACTGGTCTTCAAAATGCCATGGTTTTGTTCAATTGAATAAATGAACAAAGCATTGTTGGACTAACAGAGATTTCCTCTCCTCTATCACAACATCAGTCATTCCTTGTTAGAAGTTAATAGGCAGGTTCCCTTCTCTTCCACACCAAAAGAATTTCCTCATCCCTTACAGGCAATTTCCATGGTGCTTCTTTCCACACCTTTAGCAAGTGAGGTGCTGTATTTTCATAGCACTGTTGGATTTATCCATTGGATGACCATAATTTAATTCCACCTTACGATTCGTATCCTCATGATACCATTGAAATTCATCAATATCCATTTCAACCTTGAGGGAGCATCATACAATTTCCTCATACCTCTCAAAGTCACAGATCACTAGGGCTCTCTGTAAGCTTTGTTTTATCCCACCAATGAAGTGGTTAAACTTGAATTCATGGGTAACGACAATGTTGAATGTATATCGTACAAGCCTTGTGATGTTTTCCTCATACACGCTGATGGATTCGTCATCTTTTTTCTTGAGGGCAAGGAAGTCTCCTTCCATATTAAGTCAGAAGGTGCGATGAAAATATTTATCAAAAAACATTTTCTGGAAATCCTCCCTTTCCAATGCCTTGATCTCCTCCTCAGGATTCATATTTTTTTATCAATGTTCACCATTGATCCGATTCACCCTCCATACGATAAAAAACCCGATTAACCTTATCTTTTTCAGAACATTGAATGATTGAGAAGTTCTTTTCAATGGATTTGATCCATTCATCAGAAATTGAGGGATTAGATAATCCATTAAAAGTAGAAGGCTATTATCTCATAAATCTCTTGACTGTGACTTTCTATTTCTTAGGGTGTTGAACGTTCCTCTTGACCCATGTTTTTATTAAAAAAATTATTTAACTGTGAGAGTGTCATGAAAAGTTTTGTGATTCCCTCTCCCATTGGATTGGTAATCTCATTAAAAAATTCATCCCATTGATCTTTGCATCATTTTTTAGCTCGAGTCCTCCTATTACAAGTCATTATCTGGAATAAAAGAGAATTTATGGTTAACACATAATGGGGAATCCAATAACGAAAAGGGATAGCTTATAATTTACATTTATTTCCTTAACTTATCTATATTATCCATGATCTTATTCCCCACATATATTTATAGGGTCATTTTCTAATTCCGTTAATAATGGTTCATACTATGATTATTAATTTACAAAAGAATATCCCATGAGAGTGTCATAACTAAGAGTGTTGAAGGCCCATTTTCATGTACGATTCCCCGTTCGAGTCTGGCTCAAAGTGGTGTTTTAGCGTTTTACCATTAGATATATATGTGCTAGAGGAACCTCTACATACACATATCTAGATAGTGATGAATATTCACGATAAACCACTTATTAAATACTCACCAAAAGTTTGTGATGTTTTTATTATACTTTTTCTTATCCCTAAGGCTCTCACTAGGGTTTTCTTATCCTAATCAAACAAAAAACTAAATATATCCTCTGATACCAACTATAACAACACTGGTCTTTATTTCAAACTTAAACATAATTTATTACATTAAAAACTCAATTGATAAAAAATTGAATATTGATATGTATAGTGTCGTTGTGGATTAAAAACATTACATAACAACTTAATACATGAAATAAACATCTTTATTGAAAATTTATTTTACATTACCACGCATGTTCCTTCGTACTTAGAATTACATGGGATAACATGAGGACCTGCGTAAGAAAATGGATAAATATAAATATATTAAGGGGTAAACAAAGAGTGACATGAAGAATACAATATATGTTAGGAAATAGGAATATAAATGGATCATAATAGAAAAATTAACATAAAGGCATGATATAGAGTGGATATTGTAACATAGAAATGTGGAAACCACAATTAACATGATATTAGCATGATCCAAGGCTCATTGCACATGTAGCATGAATAAAACATCATTGAAGTTAAATTATAATGAGAAAAACATCATTAAAATTTACGTATCATGATACTAATTTTTTACCAATGTATTGGAGCGCTATCTGGGATCTACCTACTTAATCATTTCATTTCATGCAAAAGTGTACAACAAGGATCATACAACTTGGATTAATTAAACATAATAATTTACTACATGAATAAGAGATATGGAATAAATAAATTTAAGTCCTCAATCAACTTGTACATATTATGAAAGGTGAATACATTTGACTGATAAATTGGTCTGGTATTCATCACATGATGATTCTGGCATGGGAAATTTTGGTGTAACTTCAGCAGCATAACAACGTCAAATAGAAAATGAAAAGTGGGTTGATGAGATAGAAAATATTTTTTAATCATTGATACATGAAATGGACAGTAAGGTGGTCATGGAACATAATATCCCAACACATTTAATGTAATTTATATGCATAATATAAAATAATTTCTTGAATGTAAACGAGCAGAGGGAAATTCCCTATAAGATTTCGGCATGGTAACTGGTGTACATGGGCCAATTTAATGAGGGAGAAAGATGTATATTATCATTAAAACATAATTAGATATGTATGGGGAGATTCAAAATCTGACCCCAACATTTTTAATTGAAAACAAAAGGGAATAACAACATAATAAAATTTCGACCAAAATGAAAAACGAATAAATCCCTTACTTGGAATTATGTATCCAATGGAATGGTAGGGGCTTCTTGGGAGCTTTATCAGCCTTGGGATGATTCTAGAGAGATTATGTTAGTGGTCGGTTGAGATCCAAAGGTTTTTAGTGTTGAGTATGTGGGATCATGGGTGGGTTTATATAGGAAAAGAGAGTGAATTCTTTATTATTTAGGTTTTGGACACTACACATTAAACTAATCAAAACTAAAAACCATCTCATGGTGTTTGGCCATGATTTTTTCCAAAGGGGAGTGGAAAAGATATATTATAATTACAATGACCTAAAGTCTTAAAATAATAGTCATTCTTATGTAGAGGTGAGTCACACTCTCAAGGAAATCATTTTAAATGTCAAAATGTTTTATAAGTCTTGTAGGGTCAACTATGGCACCATAAAATTTAAAAAATCCCATTATTATAAATTCTAAACATATATTTTCTGAAAGTTTTTTTTACAGTGTTTTATTAAATCACTATTGCGTCATTATGATGTCATAAAACACATTATATATTTAGATGGTATTTAATTTTGACCTAAACATTTGACGGTCTCAGAAAATTATGAAAAATTCACCATTGTATTATTTCAAAATTATGATTCCAAAAAAAATATTCATTTTTTCAAAATAATTTCCTAAATATGTGAGTTTTTTAATTTTAAATAAAACCCTACATTTGTTGAAATTTCATGGGTTTTGACAAAAATAGCTCTCAATACATAATGAAAATTGTAATTGTATTTATAAAAAATATACTATCATTAATATTTAATAAAATTTAATTTAGTAGTAATATTTTAATAAAATATTTTTTAAATAAAAAATCAATTAATTCATCAAAATAGATTTCTTAAGAGAATATTAACTAGAAATAATATTTCAACTTTAAAAACTATTTACAAAGAAACAATTATAAAATGAAAGTATATTCTTCCTTATATACCAAAATAATGCACATAATCAAAGTGATAGGGTCTGGTTACATAACCACTTAAAAACCGCATTATACCTAAGGTTAAGGTGTGCGATGGTGATAGACTCTTGGGGTGGCATGTATAACATCACCCGGGTGGTAATGTCTATAAACTTCCACTTCTCTCCTAGTAGATTACATTCGTTCTTAACATATGGAATCTCAACATGGGATTAGTCAAGAGAGAATCCCAATGATGCCACCTCCTTTCTGAGATCTATCAAATGGGATTTGTATGGTGAAATTCTACTAGATGAAGCAATCTCTTCATTTTTCTGAGTAAATTTGATTTGTTAAAGCCCTATATTTATATTAATCACGTGGCCACTTTTCAATGGCTATTTTAGCAACGATAACAATTCATTATGGTATATTAAAATCGAAAAACATAAAAACATGTAAGTTAATATGTTATATAACCATTTTACATAATAATACATTTAATTAGATTGAGATTAAATTTCATTAATAAAGATTTGGATCGTTACAAATTTAATTTTTCAACTTTTTTAAGATTCAATTAAATGAACATGTGAGTGGGTTTTTATAACTTTTAAACTTGTTCTCAGATCAAAAATCTAATGGCACTATTGAACTTGAAATTCAAGGATTATGTTAAAAATGAATTAACATTAGCCAGAAAGGGATAAGTGGAAAAGTTATTTTTCAAACTTTTCAAGAAAAATAATAAAATAATTTCAAATAATTATTTTATTTATATTATCTCTGTTGGGTGGTAGACGGTGACGCTGTCGTGTAGTGGCCATGTGGCAAAGAGGCGCATTTAATGGATTTTCAATAATAGCTCGTTTGAAACAAAGACACTCTTAACTTAATGGATCATTCAATGTGTCTCATTAAATGATTCTAATTTAATGAGAATTATTAATGGGAACAAAATCATTGTGCTTTTTGATATCTTTTATTAAACCAACACGTGGGAGAATGGGGACTACAACAATGGGGATTTTTTTTGAGAAGGTGGTGCCTTGGTCAAAGACCAAAGCACATTTTTTTGAATAAAAAAGTCAAAAAGATTACAAGAGACGGAAAGAAGGGATTTTTTTTAAAATCTTTATCAAATAGCTGAAGTAAATCTGGAGGGAGGGTGTCCATCCAGGTCCTGGTCTGATGAACACCCTTATTGGCAAGGGAATCAACAATTGCGTTAGCCTCTATGAAAGTATGTGTGGCAATGAAATCTTTACCATGCAGAGAGTCCAGACAACTTATCCAAAGATTGATCAAAGTCTAGGCAAGGTGAGTCACACCATTATAGATTATCTGGAAAATGGGGATTCCCCAATGAACCTCCAGCTATTTTCCTCTCTAACAATGAATGATGAATGTCGGAAAGACTTCATCATCTTTTATGTTCCTGAAAGAACAGTTTCGAAAGAGACGTTTACATCTTGAAACCTCATGGAAGAACGCTTCGGCATCGAACATCGACAATGTAAGAGTTTATGCATTTTATGTATTTGATAGGTTCCTACATATTAATGAATATTAAAAATAAACATGGACCAACTGACTAATAGGTTGATCCAAAAATCACTCGTTCTTGTAGGTGGATATTTAATCACGGTTTTGAATTGGGGGTTTACTTATTCTTTGTGGTTAATACCTTCCCCCATTCATAAAAAATAATGCAGAGGGCGCTGACCAACACAAACAAGACCCAAACCCTCCACCATAATTTTTATTTTTCATTCTTCGTGGATGATTTCGTGAGATAGTGAAAAATTGAGTTTGAGGTAGTCGCAGAAGAGGCGATGACCTAATGATTCCGTAGAAACAAGCCATTTGAGAAATGGACCACCGGAGAAACTTTGATGGCCCATTGAAGGTACTGCCGTCGCGTTGGCCCCAGCGGAGGCTGCGGGTGGAGGTTTGCTGTGTGACCATCTGTATGGAGATGCATCAGATATCAGTGTCACATGGAGGGGGTGTCCTGTATCCCGACCACCAGGGCGTGCTGAACCATAGTCCATCAACGACGATTGGAGAAAGGCCCTGCACCGCGTGGGGCTGGATGAAACTAGAGGCTGATGAATGTAGTGTCCCAGGATCTCCCCATTGTCCACACCACGTGGCTAGTCCTCAGTTGGCAGGCCGTGCCCCAGCCAGTGGCCAGGCCGGGCCAGACGTGATTGGGGTCACCAAGTTACCCAGCGGGCTAAACCCTAGGCCAAACCAGGCAGGTTCCAGTGAGTCATGTTAGTCCTAGCCCACTAGCCAGACCCGACCAACCCAACCCCAACCCAATCCGGGTTAGGTCGAGTCCATATAATTGAACCAGAGGTATCTGAAACCCCCGGGCCGGTTTGCAGGTCGGTTCGACCGGGCCCAGACCCAACCGACCCCCAATTTACTAAAACACATGTATCATTCAAACCGTTCCTTAAATTAATGCTCTGTAAGTGGAATTTTGACCCTTGTGATGGGGCGGTGCATCACATAAAATAAACATGAGTTTTGGAAAAGGGTGGAGTATGGCTGGGTTGGATCAGGCTTGAATCCATCCTGACCGATTTTACTAAAAAACTCATAACTTATAGACTAGGCATCTGATCGACACATCCTCTAATGCATTGGGACCCTTATGATGAGATGGTACATTGGGGTTACTCTATGTGGGAATTTGTGGAGGTTGAGGTATGGGAAAATGATTTAGGAGAGGCTACTACAAGAATTAGGTGTGCTATGTGTGGGAATACCGTGGATGGCTATGATGTGACAAAAGAATAGGGATCCTATGTGGGTCAAAACCTAGAGATCCTCTATGGGTATGCACCTAGAAATCCGTTGTGGTATAATAAACAGTGATACTATATGGTTCAACACCTAAAACTCCTCTGTGGTTTACCATGTAGTGATCCTAAGTGGGTCAGCACCTAGCAATACTCTATGGGTCACCACCTAGCGACCATGTGCAGATTAACAGTAGAGCCTCTCGAAAAAATAAGATGATCTATCTTTTTGAATAATAATTTTTATTTTTGTACTTATGTTATACTGATTGTTTGTTGTGTCTTTTATATTTTTCTATGTGGTTCAGGTATTGGTTGGAGGTATTACATCTATGGTATTTTTCATTGTGGTGTATTTCTTTCTGGATTACTGAGAGACCTTTAGGGGTGTCAGGGTCCCTACTGAGTATTGATATACTCACCCATGCATGGGATTCTCCCGTATGTGTTGTTTCTGGTGTATACAATCAAAATTTAGTTTGAGGTGCTTAGGGGGATGGGACTTACAGACGTTTCAGTGGTGGACTTCGTGTCCTAGGACCATCTAGGGCCTAGTAGGACCAGGTGGGCATGATGTACTACTTCAGCTTCCTGTAGTTTCACTACCCTCACGATCGGGTGGGGTTTTCTATTGATGAACACCAGATTTTCTTTCTGGTAGTTTACTCTTTTTAGTTTCCTATTGGTTTTGTATTCGGGCACAATTACTTTATTTTTTACTTCCACTCATCTTTGTTGTAGTGGTATAATTTTCCCCCTTTCAGTGTGTTGGTATGTGGTTTGGTGTGTGTGTGTGTAATGGATAGAAGGAAATGCCTTCCATTTTTCGGATATTCTATTATGGTGGTTGTCACTAGCCCCTGTCAAATAGAATGTGGGCATGGGGTAATCACATAACGGGCCCCAGGGGATGATTCATGACATCTTCAATGTGATAAATAATAAATGATTTTATCATTAAACTATTGTTCTTGATAAAATTAGTATGTGAAACTCTAGGCCTGTTTCTCAATGTAATTGGGCGATGCAGTCTCTAGTCGAGCTATAGAATCTAGCAGCATTCCATGACACACAAAGAAAATGACGTTAATGTACTAATTTTATAAAGAGTCATAAAAAATTATTATCATATAATATCTTTATTTTGATATCTCTCATAGAGAAATCTATATGATTGTTCCATAAACCTATGATCTTAAATTCTATATATATTGTTTTTCTAATTTGAATGATCCTAGAAAACACCATGTCTATGAATTTATATATTCTATATCATTTCCTTCAACGGTCTAGATATTTCCAAATATTTGAAAGAACATGATGGAAAAATAATTTCTCACATTATTTAATGGAATATTGCTAGTATTCCAGCCAATGTATCCTACTTCTTCCTGAACATATGTCAGTACGGAATTCATTAATATATAAAACTTTAAGACCCAATATATAAATTAATAACAATCTTATGATCTAAGGATCAATACAAACATTCAAAGATAATAACACCAAATGACACATATAAATGAGGATTTCTGACTTGATAGTTTCATTCTAATAATCTTATACACTAAAAATTTCCAGGTGTGTATTCCAGTAGATGGTGCCTCAATGTTCTATGATTCCCCACCTCAAGAATAATGTGTATCCTATGCCCCTCAAATAATTTTAATAGGACATAGAACATACATTTTTGAATATTATTGTTCCACTACTGGGTTCTCATCATTATAATGAATTGTTACTACCTTTTAGTGTGACATATACACTTGGAACATTATCACATACAAATTCAGGAAGAAGAAAAATCATGATGTGATAAGTATTTTATTAATATTGAAATTTATGAATATAGGTAATAATAATTTACATAGAATTATCTATTAGAGAACAAACACTAATATTCTATTCATGAATAGTTTAGTAACAATATGTTATAATAAGTGAACACACTATATTAAAATGTTAACATATTGAACCCATGGATACATAAATCAAAAAATATTATAATTTCACATGGATATTATACCGACCACAAAACCACTTTTCATACATGGTTATGTCTATATGTTATTTATTTTTCACTAAATCTAAAATTTGTCAGCATGCATTTTTTTTCATTTTTCTGGATAGTTTGACTTATAAAATTATTATATTATCAATTTTAAGAAATTTATTCAATTAAATAATTCAATATATTATATTAAATAGAAGAAAATTATTTTTTAAAATTTTAATGGTCATTCTAAATATTTTATTTAGTTAACTCATTATTCCTGAGTATAAAAATATGACATTTCTCCAATATTTTTGTATTTATTTTTTAGTTCAATTCATTGTTTCAATCTATTATAAATAAATATTTAGTAAAATAGTAATAAGTCAAATTATTATTTATTATTTAATATAGTGTATTCAATTTTATGAGTAATTACTAAATATAAGAAATTTTAAATTGTGTTTTGATTTTAAACATTAAAATTTTCATAAAATATTTGTTGAAATTATTTGAAAATATATTGTGAAGAATATTTTAATTAATTTGTGGGTAATTTAAATTATCTTAGTTTTTATTTATGTATTTAATTCAATTTATTTTTTTGATTATTTTGTAATGATAAATTTCTATCTCCATGTTAATTATGTATTTTGAATTTGGATTACACTGCCTAGTTTGATAGTTAATTTCTACGTTTTACATATAATATTTTAAGTATTTTGGACACTTTTGAAGGATATGAGTTATGAGAACATAGATTTTTTAGGATTAAAATAGCCATACTCTGATCTTTGAAGTGTTATAAAAATAATGACTTATGCGATCATGTTTAATTTTTTTTGGATTGTCATTCTAGAGTTGAATGGAAACATATAGGGCTACTTCTAAAAAATTTCTGTAAGGGATTGAAATATTATTCAATAACAAGTAACTATCCATCAATTATATATATTGTACTTCATCCATGTCTCTTGTGTCTATAACACCTATTCCCATGTCACATATCCAATAACATTGGATTTATGATTTTATATTTGAAATAATTTATACATTCATGAGTAGGTCGTGTATTATATATTCTAATGTCTATACCATTCATGATATTCCACTTGTAGACTAATGTTAGTTTTTTAATTAATTTGTAACTCCAAATAAAAAATTCAGCTGTCTTCACCAATCTTCCACTATGAATAGTAGTTTGTTTTCGGGTTACAAATTATCTTAAGAAACACTAATTCACAACATATATCTTGTCAATAAGAGGGGAATGAAATTAGTCTAGGTAAACATTACACTTGAAAAATATAAAATGATTTCATGTATTTTTTAAATTCATTTTTATTTTACAAATAAATTAATTCTCTTAATTATCATTAATAATTTATTTAGATATTAAATATGATTCCTAAAATTTTTAATCTACATTACTTATGATTTCCCCTAGAGAACATATAACATTACCCTTATCTAACCAATCCAATTGTATTAGTGGTTTTCACTATTATGAATTTATTATTTTAAAATTTATCTTTTCCCCAATCTTATATATCATTCTATATAATAATGATTTTAGGATATATTGAATAAAAGTAAATGATTCTTGGATTGAACCAAATCCACCTAACCTTAATGGAAATTATTTTGGGCACTGGAAATCTAGAATAGAGGCATACCTCATGTAGTTAAGCATAGATCTCATACATATTATTAAATTCCAAAAAAACTACCCAATGATGACTCAGTTTATATTAATTGAAATCATGATGCCATATGTATTTTAAATTTCACAATCGTGAATATTTTATATAGTTTTATAATGTAATGTGTTTTTTGTAATGAATTATCATGTAACATAGTTCATGGTATTTGAAATATTATAAATTATACCCATGTTGTCTCTAAGAATTTGATTCAAAATAATATTGGAATGTTTCATATAGGTTACTAGGAATTAAATATTAGTGAATATGAATTTGGGAACCATATGATACACTGATTCATAATAAATCTGAAGATAATGCATTCCTATAAGGAAAAATTTAAAAATACAGTACTTTTTGAACATGTCTTGAGAGAACCACTTAAACAATTTCGTGTAAAGAATGATTTAATTTAAAAAATAATGAACATCAATTCATAAATTTTTTACAAATTGATTTAATCACTACCTTAGTAATAATTGGAATTGATGAAAATAGGTGTAGAGGATATTAAAAAAAAGATGGTATAGAAGATAATAAAATAATTTGTATCTACTGACTCATGTTATTATATAATGATGTGTATTAGAAAAGAAGATATGGGTCATAGAGTTATTGTAGTCTACAAAGGAATGCAAAATAATTTACATAATAACCAATTTAAAATAATCCCTAAAAACTGATAATAAAAAGAATATTTGAATGAATATATTAATTATAATACCTAATATGTTACTTGTTATTAGTGTATAATGAAATTTAATAGTAATAATTATTGTCCCAGATTAATGAATATATAATAAAAATAATGTCAAAACATATATGGATTATACCATGAGTTGTATATAAGAATTTGATTTTAACGAAAAACGTAATAGGAAAAAATAATATACAAACACCTTTTTCATGGAATAATTAAAGGAGGTTAGTGAATTTATATTTTAATATATAGTTTTTAACTATATCTACTATTCAAAAAGAATAAATGCTTCTTGATTAAATTAATAAATTGATATATTGATGAAATAAGTTCCAAATAATCTTATTAATATAATAATCACAATGAAAACAATGAGAAACATTTTTTTGAAAATAATATTTCTTCATAAGAGAATGAATAATTTTGGAAAACTATGTCTTGTTCTAATTCTAATGTATATGATAATTTGAAATTATACTAGGATTTGAATGATAATTTGAAAAATAGATTTGAATATCATGGGAATATTTTGTCTACATTTTTATAGAACTAAAAAATATCATAAAATGATGTATTTGAAAAATTTAAATAAAAAAACGATGTAATGGATATGAAAATAGATTACCTCACTTGTAAAGAGATCATTTTTTTAATAGTAAAATATGGGTTTACTTCTAACATTAAATGTTTTTAATGTGACATGAAATGTCACTATGAAAATGATTTGTCCCCTAGATTTTAACACTATTTTGGATTTAAAACAATCATATATATGAATAATTTTTATCTTATATAAGATAAAATTTTGGTTTAAATTCATTATGGATACTTAATAAGTTTGATTGTATTCTGATTGAACCCAAAGTTGAATGAGCGCAAAAAATGTCAGGTAATTGAATTTTTTATGTAAAATGACTTGGATTCCAAAATAACTACAACAATTACATGAATAAATGATTCTCTATGAACATTTATTAAGACCCATTAATTTTTATAAATTAACATAAATGTGATTGAGGAATTGTTACATTGTGAGACTATTTGAAATGAAAAAATAACAGGTTTTGGTAAAGTATGTATTTATAATTCAACTATTTTCAAGTGTTTTATTTATTATAGGTTCAAATAATAATATAATCAGAATATCTAAACAATGTAATGATGGTATGAAATGTAAAATTTAAATTAACAAATTTTTAATTTTTTGGATGATTATTTATCATTTTATGAAAAATTAAAATAAAATATTTATACTATTTATTTTTTAGTACAAAAAATTCATCACCTTATGTTTTTGAATGGTAAAAAGAGTGATAAAATATCATAGCATCGATGATTTTGAAATTTTAATGTCATAATTTTACATAAAACATTTAAAAATGATAATTTTCTATAGTTACCTACTTTGATGAATAAATAAAATCATGTTTTGGATATTTTCATAAAAAGGAAACAACATGGCAATTCATTCGGCCTTATCAATCAAAAAAGTGGTCCTAAAAATTTAAATTTGTCACGTCTTGTTCTATTTTTTCATACTCAAAAATATTTCATTCGTGGAAATAAATAAAATCTATTTATTATAGATGATTATAGTATATTTAAATGTGTTTTTATATCATAAAATAATGATGCATTATCTAGATTTATTTCCTTTTGTAATCTAGCTCGAAATGAAAAAGGTTATATGATTGTGTTAATATATAGTGATAAATCTGATGAAATTTATAAGTTGTAGTTTGATTTTTCTTCACGGAAACATTATTATATTAATTTTATACTCTAGAAAACCAAAAAATAATTGTGTTATAGAATAGATAATATAACTCATATTTTAATGTACATAACAATGTTATGTGAATATAATTTTCCATGATATTTTTTTCTGATTAATCAATTTTATATCTTGTAATATTTCTAATAGATTTAGTGTTAAATATTTGTAAATTAAAACTTCTTGTGAATTATGTAATGATAAAAATATCACAACTAGTAATTTTAGTGTCTGTGGACATAAGTTTTTTATTTTGAGTTCAATGGATAATTAAGATTAGTTTGATGCTAAAGAAGATGAATGAATTTTACTTGGATACTCTAATGATATTAAAAGATATAATTTTTATAATAAAATAACTAAGGTTATTGAAAAATATATTCATTTTATGTTCAATGAAAATAATTTAAAATAAATTCTAATTCTAATGTATTTGATGATTTATTTTGATATTTTAACATTGGTGAAGAAAAACTACATGATACAGATAAATTAATTTAGGGGAGGATACTACATCTCAATAGTATCATATAGAATATATGATTTCTAGATATAATCACATTTAAATTGTTGTATTTGATGTTGATTCTAGTATTAATATAAGAAATTCTATATTTTTTTTCTAAATATGATTTATTTATGATTTTGTTCATATGATCAAGATGACTCTTCAAATTTTTTTAAATTCATTATCGTTATGCATGATGAGATTAACAAATTTTTTGAAAATAATTATTGGTCATCGGTTGAATAGAAAAAAAAATTATAATTTTATAGAAAAATATGTAATTTTATCAATAATATGGACAAATCTAGGTAGGGTGTTCATCATAAATACACACATGTTGCCAATGGTTATTTTTATGATCCTCACCTCGCATGGATGTGAAAACTAATTTAATGTTTGGTTAAGCTTCAATTTTTTAGCTAAGAAAGTTGGTCTTGGGTGTATGGGATGTTTCAGGTTTTTCCCAGGGGATCGAGAGATGAATGGATAATCAATGAGGCCATGTAGTGTGCAATGAATGGTTAGTGCATTGTCAGTGCTAAAAATGTAACTAGAAAGGTAAATAGTACAACCATGCCTCCTCTTAGACTAAGGATGACATATGAAAACTATATGGTTTCAGAAATCATGTTGGTTCACAATGAATACCATGTGTCCATGCGTCTTCTTGGACAGATGATGGTGAACGGGCACCGTGCACTTTTTCAAGCCGTGCGGGTGCTCCCAAGTAATCGTATTACTTGGACTCTCTTGGATATAGGGATCCTCACTATTGACTCTTTCTTTTTCCATCCATGAGGTCAAACCATATTGTCCCTAAGAAGTAGTAATTTCCAATTTATATCTCTCAAGGATAAATTATTCTCCCAAATATTTTCTCCCAATTGACTCCCTCTGGATTGGGTGATGAATCAGTAGCCTCATCTTCTTCTATTGGATATTTTCCTTCAATTAATATATATTTAGAGTTTATATTAGTGTGAATAAACTATCTAATTAATTATTTGACTATGGTTCCTTTCATTTTTGGGAAGAGACTTTGTTTGTGGTTCCCCCTTCATGTGAATATCACAACCCTTTATTTTCTTGGATATTAATCATCTTTTTGTTTAAGGACAATTTAGCTTGATTCAAGGGGTTCTTCTATAAAAGTGGTTAACTAATAAGATTTGGTATGTGGTCAATAATCAATTTCCAATAGTCTATTTATGATATATGTTTATGTAGGTTATGTAATTATGTAACATTATGTTTTAATTTATTCAGATATTGAATGTAATTTTTCTTTAAATATAGTTGGAAGACCTTTCAAATTCCTTGTTGGGTTCTATTATGATTTTATATCAGACGCTCGGCTACCCTTATAAAATATTTAACCCCTTAAAATAGTGAAATGAGTTAGTAAATTTTGAGATTGGGTAGTCACTAAATTTAATGATATATTAATAGTAAATTGGTATGTGGTCCTGGTAAATGGAAAATTAAATTATGTATAAGCTGGATTTTTTGGAATTCCAAAGAGTCTTTTGAAATGGTTTAAATGAAGTGTTTTGGATTTTTTTTCCAGTTATAGTTTTAAATATATTTTATGATTATGGGGGTGGGTAGTTTTCTAAAAATGGAGGCATTGCCCTTGAAGTGTTTTAGAAATGGGTTTTCTTTATATATTTAAAATTAAGATTTGAAATGGGGGCGTGGTACAGTTTTTGTGAAAATGTGTTACTATTTAATTTTTAATGGATTTAATTTTAATTTAATTATTTTGGGAAATGTTTTACCCAAATAGGATCATTTATTTTTTGTGTCTTTAGTGTAATTTTAAATGAGTATTTTTTTGGGTTTTATGCAATATTTTTATTTATAAAGGATCATTTAGTCCTTGGTACAGATAATGATAATATGTGTAAATATGATTAATTATTTATGAATAATTTCCATGTGAACAAGTGGAATGTGTGGGGTTTCATTCAAAGTTTCTACCCCCACTGGTTGGGATAGATTATGGCTGTAGGCCCCACACATGTATTTACAATGTTATAATGTCGAATTGAGGTAATATTCTTTTTTACATAGAAAGTGACGTTCCTTGATATGTTTGGATGGAAGGATGCCCCATGCCCCACTAATGTATTATTTTGGTAAGGATATCATAATCATGATCTTTTATCCAAAATGTATTTACATGGATTGATTATGAAATCGAGGCTACGAGGTAAGTTGATGAATTATTTTATCAGTAAATTCTCCCTTGGGGATTAAAGTATGAAATCCATTAAGCTATATATTAGGATCATAGTGTGATATGAGTTAGATTAGTTAGTTGTTTTAACCTTGAAAATTTAAAGGATAAAATGGTTATTCAATATTTTTACAAATTTTAGATATAATCCCATTGATTCCTAGTTTATTTATTTCATTTCTTTACCAACATAAACCATTTCAAAAACTAGTTATTTCTTTAGAACACATTAGTGGTTGTCTACTTTGTTGTACTCAAACCATACTTAGGCTACCCTGTAGCATGGATACTTGAGAAGATTATACATGATTTCAGACCCATTTGTAGGACACAGACTAGGTAGTTGGTCTGTGCATTGGATGTTAGGATCATGTTGAGACTAGGCACCATGTTTTGGTTCTTCTATGATTTAGGTGTCATGTGAAACTTTTTTATGACTTCACGACATGTATTAAATCCATAATATTTTCATAGAATTTTTTACTTTTTCACCTGTTTTTTTAATATACTTCCCAATTATTATTCCTAGAATGTTCTTATTTTTGTTAGTTTTATTTTTGGTGTTTAATTACACTCACACGCAGTTATAAACACCCAAATGTATCCCTCTAGACATTCACAACTAGTCAGAATCCTTTGGAATATATGGAGTCCAACCTGAGGTATTGTGGTGACCCGACTCCGGGCACCAGTTATAGTGTTAACCAGGATGGGGATGTTATAAAGTGGTATCATAGGAGAATATTTTTTCATATGATTGGATGAATGATAGAAAATAGAATAGGAACCTTTTATATATTGGTAATGAGATAATTCTTGGGTTCTACCATCCCCATGTATAATAGAGATCACATGTTTCCATGGTTAGGAAGGGATTTATTTTTAAATTTATTGTGGGTTGATACATGCCCCTTAACTGGTTCACTTGGATGTGTTCTTTTTGATTTATGTGGGTTTCTATTTTGGTATGGTATTTCAAGAGATTGTGTTTGAATTCAAGAATCATTCAAGGCACACAAGATTTATTGTTCATCTATTTGTTTCTTATGGTTGACATTTCCATGGGATTCATATGCCAGTAGTTTATTTTCTATCTATATTTTATGTTTTTTGACCATTAAATAATTTTTTATTAATAAATGATATTTTAAAATATAAATTTTTATAAATATTAGATTTTTTAAATTTTGGGTTAATAAAAAGGCCTTTTAATTTGTAAATGATTGGGTTTATAAAATTTATTTTTTAAAAATTTTAACCCCATGTTATTAAATTGATATTTTTTTTATGAAAATATATGTAAAATTATAGGGTCTTTTGGGAAAAATATGAGGGTTTCAATATTTTTATGATAATACCATGTGTGTGGTAGGTTTAGGTAGTGATAGTATTTTCTTGAGATATTGGTTATGTGTCATAAGGATTTTTGGGGTTTTTATGTGTGTTTAAATAGATGTTTCTTATTGTACAATTAGATATTTTATAGCCATGATGTGGTAAAAATTTAATTTTTTTAAATGGATATAGTATCCCTTGTTGGATGTGATCATATAGGTAGTATTGGTCTACAAAAATGGATGCCTTGGTCATGGTGTTATTGTTGGTCGTTGTGTTGTAAGGGTGTTGAGACCCATGTGTGTTGAGGCCTCATGAGTTGTTTTTGGACCATATTGAGGGTGTTTGGTTCATATTTTTGATTCTTGTGGGGTTTTACAATGGGTGTAGAACCTAGTTTAAAATGTTTCTAGATGCATTGGATGTAGTGTGGTTGGAATTGGGGTAGGATTTCCACCCATGAGAAGTAACTTGTTTTATATTTTATTTTTATGTAATGTAAGGAGATCCAATAATAATTGTTATATATGACTCCAATTTAGGTAGTTACTATATTTTTTCCTTCAGGGGTGACCCATGGGAGGAGTGGGATGGGTTTCTAGTGCATGTGGGTACATATGGAATAGGTGTACATTTTGGATTTAGAAATTTGATTATAGGGAGAGATATCTGGTGATTAATTATCCTAGAGTGATAAATGGTAATATAAATGGTTTTAAAGCGGTGAATAAATTTATTTGTATGAGTTATTAGTCTTGGGAAACTGTGGGTTGACATAAGGGAGGTTAGCCTAGTTATTCTTCTGAGGTGGAGTAGATTCATGGTTGGGGACACCTAAATTTCGGTAAATTTGAATTGTTATTATATATTATAACTCTATGTTAATAAAATGAGTTTTTGATGTAGTTTTTATGGTTGGATTTGAAGGGAAGGATCATTATGTTACCTGACCCAATATTGTTGGTAATGTTTAATGAACTAATTATGATGAGTTTGAACGTTCAAGACAAGAGAGTGGAATGTGAAGATTCTAACATTTATTATGGTAGTGAAAACCAAGGGAATGTATGGTAATGTGGATGGGATTTTTCATGATAAATGTTGTGTTGTTGAAATGTAATGTTGATAATTCCTAGATTTTAGAGAGATTGATGGATAATGAGGCCTGGTTGGTTGTGTAATACTGTGTTTGGTCCTATTGATATATGGATCACATGATATACAGTTGGCCATAGTGATTGGTAGATGGAATGTGAGTTTGCATGAGGGTTCCAGTGATGGAAAGATTTGGTATTATTTGATAAAGGAATGATTCCATATAGAAAGTGTAAACAGGTGACTCGAGATAGGTGCATGTCATTTCCATGAGATCATTTGTGAATTTCTATCTATGAAATGTGTTTTTTGGATATAGAATGGTGGGACGGATTATTGTGTTTTGATGTGAGCCACCATGGGTTTTCATGAATAACTTGTGTGGTTTAGTGGTTATACTACCACATGAAGTTTTGGTTCCCAACTCCATGGTAGAGAGTTGTGAACTTGTGGTGAGTCTGGTTAGAAATCCCACTGTAGTGTGGTGGTAAAACATTGATGATAATTTTTCACACATGGTTGGCTGATTCATTTGAATGGTTATGGTGTCGTGTGTTTGTAGTGGTCATCAGTTATGGATAGTATTGTGGTATTATAAAATACCTCTTAGAATACTTTTAGTTAGTGATGTTCATGACCAATATCATGAAATCATTTCAAGTGTTCTAAAAGAACTATGGAATTGCGCCTATATACAAAAATTTGTTTTGGTTGTTTATGATGACCCTTTAAGGTTATTTACTTGAAATGGAATTTGTGAAGAGGGATGGTGGGAAGTACACCTTCATCATATTCCCTTATGAGGTCCATATGATGTAAAATATGTCAATCAGTGAAATGGGTTACATTCACATAAGGTGAGAACATGTAGCATTTGAATTTTTTTTTGTTTATATATTTGAATATTGACGACCACATTCATGTTTTGGGGTTTTCCTTTTTATCGATGTTTGATACATAATGGTTCAAATCCCTTAAGGAATGAGGTGAAAAAAGAATTCCTAATGCGGGGAGTTTTATGTTATTCATGGATGTGTAGAGTATGGTGTGGAGTTATTATGGTGGAAATAATATTCCAATAAGTAACTTTCAAGGAACCATGATCGGATTTTCCTGGGGGAGGCCACATGGGGCTTGGATGTGATTATTGGTTAAGAAAAAAATTGGATTTGGGTTCATGGGGTTTCAATAATAAATTTGAGGTACCTGTGTTTGAGATATCGATGTGAATTGAAAGCCATTAAAATGGATGACGTAATTGAAGGTTACATGTTAAAGCCTCATTGGATGCCAGGAATGGACTCAGATATGTGTGTTTGGGTGAAATTAAATTTTATTTATGTGTGATGTCATCTTAGTTATGTGAAGTAGGGACGTGCCAATTGTGATGCTTGGAATTTCTAGGATGAGTCAGTTGATGATAGCTTTACTCAGGAAGGACAATATTTGAATGTGTTGAGTTGTATACCACCATCATTATATATTTTGGAATTATATGTATTTTTCAAAAATTGAAATGGGTTTTAAGGGAATCTTATTCATCTTCAGTTGCTATGGGGATAATAAATGTTCTCATATTGAGAATTTCGAATGGCGTGGTGGAGCACGATGATAAAATGGAGAGTGGTGGATTCCTTAACGGTGGAGTTTTACAAGATGTCATAGGATGAAAATGACAAGTGTATTATATGGTTGTGGTATTATGCCGATATGAAGATTCCATTGGAAGTAAAAAATGGTAGAATGTCAATAGTGGAGTATGGTTTTTGTGAGAACCCTATTGGGGAATGACAGACATGGTATGGTAAAAGGGAAAGACATGGTATGTTATGAGCATACCATATTTAAATGTTATAATGGAATGTGTGATTTATAAATCAAGGAGAACTATAGGGAGATCAATTTATTCTTATCCGGAAAATGGATAGTGTATTCATATCTATTTAGGGTGGTATTGACGGTAAGGCTGGATACCAATGTTGGTTAGAGTTCTCGTGTATGTTTGGGTGTTGTGTGATGGGAAATTCACCATGTAGTTTTTGAGATTAGAGTTGAATATATGAAGGCATTTTTCAATGGCATGGTATCCCCGCACTAAAAGATGATTTTGGGGAGATAAAGTGTATGGTGGAGAGAACTATAGTTGTAAGGAAGTCAATTGATGACATGAAAAAAGGTATGAGGTTCACGTTCTGGGGCTAGTTCCCTCATGGTGTTTCAGTTTTGGCAACAAGATTTTTCTTGATTTTTGACTAGTTGAATTTCACGATATGATGGTAATTATTGGTTTATTTCATGATTGTTCATATTTTAAATGTGGAAGATGGGCCTCAGGTTAAAGACCAATGTATGTATAGAAATGTGAATGGAATCTATATTTTTCTTCCTTGATGTTGATCTTGGGTCACCATTAGAATTAATGAAACTGGGTGAGATGACACCAAGAGGGTTGGGCCATTATCCTTGGAGAGGATCATACAATAGGTTTTTTGATGGATTCTCCCGGGGAAGTGTAGTGATTTATATATACCCTCTTTTGTGTAGGATCAATGGTGTTGCATGGAATCTTCCTTTTTTATTGAAGTTCTTAATGATGTGTTTGAGGTGGATGTGACCTTTTAGGAGCATTAGGTTCATGATTATGTATCATAGTGGGGGAAATTAGTTTAGGGTAGCACTATTTCATTGGTCCGTCTGTGGTGATGTCATGGTTGAGGTCATTTGGAAACATGTGATATTAAGATTGATAGGTGTCCCCCATAGACCGACCATTGGGTTTTGATGGTTCATTATTTATTTAATGTGAATATCAAGGATGAGTTGTTTTATGGTTGGGAGGATGTAAGATCCTAATTTCACATGGAGGTACATTATTTTTTAATTATTGGTTAAACATATATTGTTGTTTCCATGGAAGTGAATCATAGGTGTATGGTATGTTTTTTGGGGCGTCAAAGGGATTTCGGATGTAAAACAAGAAGATAATAGAACTTGAAATGTGAATCACACAGTTAGCACATAATTATTACAAACCATGAAAATAACCAGGGAAATTGTGTGGCCAGTGTTCCTCTTGGAAAGAGGTCGAAACACATGTACCATACGGTATTCTGAACAACATATGTGCCCCCAAATACCATATTCACATAACTCCTCTCAAATATATTTGAAGGCATAGGAACCTAATGGTTTTCTAATCCATGTAGATACTCCAATGACAACCATTCCCCTTGGACCCTCTTAGAAAGAGGGAGCCACATAGTTGGCACATCATTTGGCCAACCATGTGGGTAAACCGTGTGTCCATTAAAATGTTATGATTTTTTATTTTTTCCTTTTGTCCATACATTATTCACCCCAGAATTTCCATCTCATTCAACCTCCTCCAGCATGGGTGATGAACCAATACCCCCACTACATCTATGGATGATGAACCAATACCCCCACTACATCTATGGATGATTCTCCATTGATTATTAGGGGTTTGGAGTGTCATTTACTATGAATCAATGATCTCGGTAAGTCATAGAGTATGCTTCAGTCCAGTTTCTAGAAGAGTGATTTTTTGTGGTTTCCTATCCATTAGATTCTATAAAATGTTTTTTTCAAGGATAATCATCATCTTAGTTGTTGAGTTTCTTTTTGTTAAAATCAAGGGTTTCTTTTGGATGAGCAGCTCTCTGTAAACTTGATGCAGGTGGTCTTAAATTATTTTCACATATTCATTATGTGTTATTTGTTTATGTAGTTGCACTAATTTTTTTCCTTATTGTGTTATAATTTCCTTGGTTAAGGGAAGTAATTTGGGAAGGAGATTGAGGTGTGACACAATTCATGAACACTATTGGGTTTTTTGATGATTTGAGACAGGACCATGGGTAACCCTTGGGGTTTGACAAACCCATGGAAAAGCTGAAATGAGTTTGTCAAAATTCAGATAGGGAATTTATTAAAGTGAATGTGTTGTGAATAAAAAATTGGAATATGTACTTGTTTTATTGAAAAATTTAATTGTTTAGTAGCTGGATTTTAAAAAATACATAAGAGGATTATGAAATGATTTAAATGAATTATTTTGAATTTTGATCCATTTATGGTTTTAAATGTTGTTTATAATGTTGGGATTGGTTAATATTTTACAAAGGTAGGCATTGACCACAATTTTTTTTTTAAAAAAAGTGTTTTATTAAAAGATTTAAAATGTTGATTTAACTTTATGGTGTGGTCCAATTTTTATGAAAATGCATTAATGATTAACATTTAAGGAAAGGAAATGGAGTTAAAATTATTTAGGTAAAAATTTAGTTTTCAAAAAAGGATGAGACAAACTATTATGGTGGCTTCATGATGACTTTGTATGAGTATTTTTTGGGTTTTTATGCCCTAATTTGATTTTGAGAGGTCTGTTAGGTCCTTGTAAAATTAGATAATAAATATTTTCAATGTGATTAGTGGTTTACGAACTATTTCCATGTGAGTTGGTATTATATGTGGTGTATTAGGATGAATCTCTATGCCCATGGACTTCGCTAGACTGATGCTCTGGACCCCACCCATTTACTTCTCAAGTATGGATATCAGACTAAGGCTCCATGCACTTAACGTGGGGATTGGAGATCATTGTGGATTTGGTATGGACTAATTCTCCTGGCCCCATTGATGTATTTTTTTGGATATGATGTCATTCTGAGGATCTATTCTACTAACGTATATACATGGATTTATTATTGGACATATGACCTAAGGTAATTTGATGAATTTTTTAATCAATGAATTGTCCCTCATGATTAAAAGTGTTATACCCCTTATGCTATGGATTAATATCCCAGTGCGATCAGATCTAGTGTTGTTTTTTGGATGACCCTATAGACTGTAAATGAAGAAATGGTTATTTCATAATTACATAAATAAAAGATATATTAATTTTTCCTAGTTTATTTATTTAACATTTTTACCTACATATACTGTTCTTAAAGAATTGTTATTTCTTTAGACACCATTAGTGGTGGACTATTAATTTTTAATCACACCCTGCTCAGGCCTCCATGCTACTTGGGTACCCTCAAAGATGCTACTTTTATTTAGAAAACAAAAACTAGGATAGGGACTTGGTAATTGTTCTATGCATGGGATTACATGTTGGAGCATGTAATTTCATGACTTGGTGAATAATCAAGACAATGTATGGGTTCTTATATGGTTTTAGGGATTTGGTAATTTATTTTATGACTTCCAAACATGTATTGCATCCATAAAATTTCTATAACATATATTATTTTCTCACTTGGTCGGTATTGAGGTATGTTTTGTATTTATTGTTCCAATAAGTAGTTAGGTTTATTAGTATTATTCAACAGTTTTGTTACTCTAATAAGCATTTATAGTGTCCCAATGTATCTCTATAGACCCACACTACTATTCTAAAGCCTCTAGTGTACTAGGAGGTGCACTTGAGGTCTTGTGATGACCCAAATATGGGAACCATTTATATTGAATACAAGATTAGTGGGTTACATTATTATCATAAAGAAGGTATGGATTTTGATGTATATTTCTCTTTGGTTTCCTGAACTTAATTAATTATAATTTCAAAAGATTTTTAAATTCTTAGGGTTTTATGTTATGCCAAATTAATGTTATGTGAAAATTTTTATATAGATTAATTACTAAAAAAGTTATGTTTTCCCACAACCTATTTTTAAAATGGAGAATTTCCTAAAAAAAATTTAAATTATGAAAATATTTCTATGGTTTTTAAAAAATAAACTCATATTTTTATGATATACTTACACTATTTTTATTGAATAATTATTTTCATAATGGAAATGTAGATCCCAATATAATTATAAAAAAAACCTAAATCATATTTTAATATTTCAAAATTGTGTTGATGATATTTTTGTGATAATTAAATGACATTCTTTGCATATATTTTTCATATTTAATGGAAATAGATATTTTCATTATTCATATGAGTGATTTAAAATTATTTCTCAGAGATAAATTTTTTTAATTATATGATTAAATTTTAATGAATCAGTAAAAATATGATAATGATTTTGTGAAATGTTTTGTTCTTGATTCTTATAAATATTTTTGATATCGAATGATTATTAGTTGTAAAATTTATTTTATTGTTACTAGAAAATAATTCAATTCTAAATTATATAAAATAATGATTGAATGATAGGTGTATTTATCTAATTCTAAATCATATTCAATTTTCAATATTTATTGATGTGTTAGATTTCAATACGATTATAAGGAGTCCCCTATAAAAGCTATTAAGAATATCATTATATGTGTTAAAGTAACTATTAATTATGCATTATTATATTCATGAAAAGAAATAATATTATTTGATTAATTAATTTGAATACGGTTTTAGATGATGTGAACATGAAAGATAAGGAACCCCATGTGTCTGTCACATTCTCGATAAGAATATAGTTTTAGAAAAATCATGAAAACACAATTCTATTTCATATTCAATTATTGAAAGTGATAAAATCTCTGTAGAATCTTTTTTCTCTAAAAAATAATGGATTCTACAAACGTTTATTTTCATTGGTTCTACATTTGAAAATTTTCTATTTATTATGATAATTAATCTAGTATATATATAAAAGAATAAATTAATGACATCTTTAAAGAATAATATATATATATTTCTATATTTTATTTTAGATTATTTTATTAAATGTGATATCATTTTGGAATATATTCCAAATAAAAATAATCTAGTAGATATTTTAACCATATCATTGAATTTTTCAGTGTTTGAGAAATTTATATTTTATCATTATTTTTAATATTTTTTGTTTTAAAAATTTAATATTAGTTTATTAAAATCATTAGTAAGAATTTTCTATGCGGTTCTAATTTAAACTTATCTTTTTTCACATTTTTTTCTACATTTTGTTTAGAAGAATCTCTTTATTATAATTTTTAGAAAAGGGGGATATTTTTTTAATATCAGGTTTATGTTCTATAATTTTAAAAATGGGGGGGGGGTGGGGGTTTTGCTGTTTATTATTCTTCGATTATATTAATGTTTAATATTCAATTCCATAAAATAATGTTATATTGTTGATGTTAATTAATATTTCCTATAATTGTTTTTTAAGCCATTATTTTTTCTTATATAATGAGTTATATTGTTTGAAGTTGTATATATCCTTTTTCATATGAATTATTTTATGTTTATTAACTTCTAATTCAAAAATGAAAATTTCTAAATTATTTTACAGTGTTTCAACATTATTTCCATACAAGTGGAATGTTTTTTTTAATTTTAATTTTTTTTGATTTCATTAGATATTCATTGTAATATGAGATTTATATCTTTGATATTCATAACACATGTTTTTTAATATAATATTTTGACTTATTTACTTTACATTAAATAATATGGATGTTCAAAATAATTTTTTTCGTGCTATAAAAATGACTAAATTTACTACAATATTTCAAGAATTCTATAATTTCATGAATAAAATTTAATTTTTTCTTAATTTATAACTCAATATATATATCCCTTATTCACATGTAGTAGTTTTCATTGGAATGATAATAAATCTATGATAATTTCATTCAACTTTATAAAAGGCTTTAATTTCTATTATATACATCTAAATTTGGATTATGTTCTAAAAAATTTTCAATGGGTTTTTAAAGTATTTCAATTTATTTTTTATAATTTTTTTTGATAAAATATTACATTCCATTATAAATATATTTAATTTAATTTCATTTCATCCAACTAAATTTTATTCTAATTCTACAATTATATGACTCTAAAAATTGGTCGATGATTGAGATGTCAGTTATCCAATTATTTGCAATTTTTATCTTTTCATCCAACCATATAGTGACAGTGAAAAAAATAATATTGGTGAAAACATGTGTCTTTTTGTGAAAGAAATTGTATTTATCAACCTACCACATGAAGGATTAAAATCCTAAAACTAGAAGGATTATAAATATTTCTCCTGAATTCTTATAATCATGCCACTTGAAGTCTTATAATTAATCAATGTGAAAGAATTTTGAACCTGATACATTATAGAATTTTAAACCTACCGTATGTGGATTTGAATTTACCAAATGAAGGTGTTGATGTTACTATATGTTAGGATAACAATTGAGGAAGTGTTTTTATTCCACGTGCATCTATGATGAATGTTGCTTTCATATTCTATTCATTCTTTTCAAAATTCACAATTAATCTTGGGGAACTGTAACATGAATACCCATATACTTAATTTCTAGATATCATCCATCTCTAATGCATGTGGTTGAAACTCTCACACCCATTCCAGTATGTTCATATATACTACTTCAATTTTATGAATGTTATCTATTATTTAATATATTATATATATATATATATATTTTATAAACAAAGTCAATATTTGATGGAGTACAAGATACGCAACACCAAGCATAAAAGAAATACAAAATATTAATATTTTAATATAACCTAACTAAATTATCCCCTGAATTAGTGGATATAAATATAATTAATTATCATTTTTAGTAATTTTATTTTAGAATAATAATATAATTTTTTAAATAAAAATTCAAAAATTTGATTAGAGAGATTTTTTAAATTTTTACAACAAATATTTATTTAATATGGAATTGTGAAAAATAATGATTTTTTTTAATATATTTTTTAAGTAAAGAAGCTATTAAGGACCATTCTATTAAAATAGTTTTAATGAGACATTATTTATCTAATAAATAATAAAACTATATTCCTTGGAATCAAATTTTTGTTTGATTTTGTTATAAAAACATTTTTATATATAAAATATTTTTGTCTAAAAACATGTTTTTCAATGTAGTTTTTATTTTAATATTAAATCAATTTTTCCCACTTTTATAAATTATATATTCATAAAGATGTTACATATTTGGAATCATGAGGTTTCTATATATTAAATAGAACCCTTTTATTTCTATTCAATATGAATTGTTACCCTATGAAAACAATTGTCATAATAATAATGATAAATCAAGTAATTAAGGTTAAAAATAATATGACAAGGTCTAAAAATGAGGTTAAAAATCGACTTTATCAAATCATATGAGTGTGCTATGGATCTATCCATCAATGTTTTAGAAATATGGATATATGGTGCCTTTTTTTATTTGGATATCTAAAATATTAAATTAACAGACAATGAATAATGTTTCACATTATTTATTTTAATATCTATAATGTTTTTTAACAGTATAACCAAAAATATTCTTGGTTATAAATTGTTATTTTAATAAAATTATCATGATATGTATTTATAATTTTTAGTGATGAAATAATTATCATAAATAGTTATCAATTGTCAACACAATATTAAATCAATTTATAGAAAAATAAGATAATAGATTATAAAATATTTAAATGTCATTTAATTTGAATGAATTATTGTTTTATACAAATATTTATATTAATATTACATTTCAGGAATGACTAAATTCATTATAGATGAATTCCATTGTTCCCAAGTTTTATTCAATGTCAAAAAAAATTAATAGTAAAAAAAATCATTAATGATATTATATAATATGTATTTTTTTATTGAATGATAAAAAATTTCAAAAAAAACATATATTTAGAAAAATTATTTGTATATGGTTTTAAATGTCAACCCCGAATCATTTATGGTCCAATTTTTCTCTTATTAGTAGCAATCATGGAACCTATATATTGAAAATAGTTGTTATTATGGTAATCAAAAAAAAATTAGTATATGGTTAAAACCAAAGGAGATGGGTAAAAAAATAACCTAAACTTGTCCATTTTTCTATTAGAATAGTTTTTTCTCAAAATCATTTATAAAATTTAATAAAATTAATTAGTTGTGATTTTAATATCAAAATAAATTTATATAAATTTAATATATTTATAAATTTCAGGAATTCTCCTCCCCTCATTATAAAAGGGAACCACCTCTAATTTTCTTTACAAACATCAAAAGACATTTTTATAACCCAATACCTTACTAAATACCTTTCTAAAATACATCTCCTTATTCTAGAGATATAACATTTGGCCCAATAGAATACATTGAGGGGATAAGTTATCAAGAAAATGTGGTCTTCCAAAAAAAAGCGGTATAAATGTATTCGGAATATTTTAATTTTTTTATTCATATACCCCATACAAATTTTCATTAAAAATGTTCAAATTATAAAACATATATTTAATATATGTTGATTTTTTTATTTTAATGAAATGATATATATCCATATCTTCTTTTATCAAATGGGTAACAAAACCTTCATTCTTGTGTGTTGCGGACAATTGCTTCGTGAACTGATGTAATTAATTTTTAATCTGAGCCTCTCACAGCTAGTTATGATGAAGAAATTTTATGTATATAAATTATATTCATGGAAAAATTATAATTCTATAAAATTTATAAATAATTATTTTTCTTATACAATTACATTAATTGAAAAAAATATAATTTTGTATCTGTGTACATTTGGAAAACCACCTATAGAAAGTGATGTGATTTGTTTTACATAAACACAATACATGGATGATATATGTATATATATATATCAAGAAATAAAATATTATTTATTATATAATGATATTTTTTAGTGATAAAATTTAACATAGCTTTCTTTTATAATGATCATTAAAAAATAGAAATGTTTCTCATGTATATGTACGACCTATCGACTATATTATTATAATATAGTTCATTTTTCATAACTATATTTCATTTATATTTTTAAAAGTATAATTTATGAATAAAATAGGTATTTATGTTAGGATCATTATTCGTTTGAGGCTGGAATAATGAACCCTTTTACCATAGTTTTCATATTAATGTCATTTTGGAAATATGGGTCGAATACTATAAAAACCTATGACAATAAAATAATTGATTAATTATTTTTATTAAAATTGGAAATAAATAGAATAAATATGAATAATAAGAATGAAAATAATATTACCTAAGTAAAAACAATTTTTAAATTTTTTATTTAAGAATATAAATAACTTTTTTGACGAGTCACACTCGAGGTAGGGGGCCCATTACTTTTAAAAAACCATTTTAATTGTTTTAATGTTTTATTTTAAAAATATTTTCCTATATCTTCAATATTCATAAAAATTATATTGAAAAATATATATTTATCGAAATTATATATATTATTTTATTCTAATTTTTTCTTTTTTTTCAATTATTTTCAAACAGAATATTTTTATGTATTTTATAAGGGATGTTTTGACATTCATTAAAAAAAGTAAAATGGAATGTTTTATTTTAACATATATAGAATGAAAATGAATCCACATTCATGGACATTGTTTTCATTGATGATTACTTTAAAAACAATTAGGGTTATTTTCAAATAAAATACTTCTTCTATATTTTTTAAATTTTTATGTTCAAAAGGTACCAAATAAAAATGCAATTTTCCTAATTTTGTTTGAATATTGAAAATAAATTATATTATTGGATACAATTTATATTTATATGAGTTAGATATTTGGAATAGAATGTAAAATTTTATTAATACATGTAATGACCATTTTAAATTTTTATCAGTAATGTGATCTAGGTATATCTAACCAAAGCATTGGATAATGATTTCATTCCTTGGAGAATTATGTTGGAAGTAAAATGTAATGGTTATTTAATTTATAATTATTCTTTTAAGTGTTTTTTTGAGGTTATATAAATAATCTACCCCCTAGGGAAGCTACATTACTTTTCTATGATTTCATGTTAATATCCATGGAAGTTATTTTATTTCAAAAGGTATGATAATGATATTTTTTAAAGATTTATTTTTTTAGGGTAAAATGTAATATATTTTTTTTATGAAACCATATTTCTTGTGTTGTCATGTTTTTGGAGAAACCCTCATGACAAATATTTTTCTTATATTTTTTCTTATAACGTGTTTTATGAAAGCCATTGTTCAATAAAAATAATCTCTTGTATAATTAAATTTTTATCTAATATCAATGATTATAATGATTAAAGAAAACAATATTCCCTTATCTACTGGTTTGAAAATAGACTGGATGGTTTCATAACAATTTCCCAAAATATTTTTATTTATGATCCCATATTATTATAATGTTTTAAATTATTTTGATTATGATTAGAATCAAATAAAAAGTTGAATAGAAACTCATATTTATTTTTTATGAAGGAAAATATCTTTTTTTATAAATGTTTTATATTTTATATAAATAATCACTAGGTGTAAGTGTCAAAAATTTAATATTTTTGTTTTTTATATAAGTTTTATGAATTAATTCTCTACAACTATAAACCTAAAAATACCGTCCAAATGAATTAATTTAAATTATTTTGTAATGTTAATGCCTTTGTATGTTTGTGGTTGGGTCATTATAGTTGGTGTTATAGGAAATATATATATAACATTAGAGGAGGGGATTTTATTTGGGAACATTTTAAATGTTTTATATATCCAAAATGGTTAATATTTTGGGTTGAATCAGAATTATTTTTTATAAATGAAAATTATATAAGATAACATTAATAATATTGTCTTACTATTTGTCTTCCTCAAAAGATGGATTATTATTGTTTTATTTTTACAATCACAATAAATTATTATGTTTTCATAAATGTATTGATATAAAATTATCCAAATTAAAAATGCATATGAAGAAATATATGGTGGTTGTATCAATGTGAATCTAAATAGATTTTAATATGTATTAAAAAACATGTAGTTATCCTATAACATCAATTACGAGTTTTGATTAACAACATAAACATAATTATGTTTACTAACAAATAAAATAAGGTATAAATGATTATAAATGGAATTTTAGGTGATAATGATAATAAAGTTTAAATACATATTGAAATATATGTCTATAGAGTTAGAATAACCACCATGAAAAATTTATTCATGGAATAGGAAATTGATTTTTATGTGGTAAAAGTGGGTATAAAGAAATAATATGGAAATGAACAAGGAAGTTTTTTGTTAAAACCATGAAGTAGAAAAATAATTCTCCCCTATGCTCCAATTTAAATTTTTAAATATTGGGAGTATGGTAATTATGAAAATTGATGTGAAATTTGGAACTACCAATAATAGGAACTATAATACCATACCAATATTTTTTCACAATTCATAATTCTATTACTGTTGTAGATAAGGAATCATCAAATTGAATATGTAAGGTATGTATTTTATAATTGTGAAAGATTTTATATTGTTGATTATTAGGGAAATTATTCATATATTTATATAGGAATGAAGGAAGTATATTAGAATAGTATTTAAAATTATGGTTAATGAATTATGAAGAACATTATATGATTATGGTTTCACATATACATATTCAAGAGTTAGGACATAGTGGTATATTACTGTTTGATTATATGTTTAAAATAATTAATAATATATTGATGTTTTATGTTATGGGTGTCGATTGGGAAACATTTATGTAATTATAAAAATTTATTGACATATATGTAACTGTTATGACTGATATTATAGAAAATTATTTGAAGATGAATGCCCTTTATATTTGGTGGGAATATGTTTAACAATATTTATAACATTTGGTGTTTTTATGACCTCTCATTTTTTAGGAAATATTTTAGGATGATCATCATCTTTATAAAAATATTATAATAATTATATTAATATAGTTTTATAAAAGGGACAACCCATAGGCATGGTTACAACTAGTCACTTAGGATAAAGACACGAGCTTGAACCAACAACCAAATGATGAAAATAATGAAATGCCTACCACTAGCCTATGTGATGCCCTAATTACTGTGAACATATGAAAATTAATTTATAAATAATGATTAATTTCATATTCGGAAAAAATTTGTTATCCTATAGATAAAAATGGAACTAAAATGCAAATTTGGGATTACCTGATTAATTTTATTTCAGAAGAAGATCACTATATTTTTGGTAACATTATATCATTATGGTAAAAAAATAATGGGATTTTATTTTAGTATTAGAGTTTGAATTATATTTTTTGATAATATTTTATTTTATTGTGTGTCTTTCATGATTCAATAAATTTATTCTAATTATTACTGTAAATTAAATATTATATAACTATGGAAAAAAACATTATTAGATTTAATGATCATATCTGATGAAGAAAATTAAATTTATCAATTATTGATTTGTTATAAATAATTTTAATCATTTTTTTATGAAAACATAGTTAAGAATATTTTAAATAATTGGAATAATATTTTTATTGATTTATTTAGTTTAAACATTGGTTATTAGTGATTAATTTTGGATTTTACTCTATTAACTTTTCACAAAATGGTTTATTCTTTTTGGTAATTAACGTTCTTCATAATAAGTATTTTTGTTTTTGTTAAATTCTCATGAAATAAGGAATATTGTTTTCTCCTTTTTTGGAATTATATGATTCATTAGGGGTTAATTTTTGTGATTCTCGATTGAAAACTTTATCTTTCATAAGGGACGATTGGCGGCAAGATGGTATTATGGTGAAAATTAATTAAATGATGAAATTATAGTTTTCAAGTATTTATATTATAATTATTTATTCATATATATAAGGTATGGTAATTAATTTTCCTTAATATATTAATCTTGAAAAAAAGTATCTTATTACCATTATTTCTGAGGAATTGGTAGTATTTTCACACATAATTTGATTATTGTTTTGAGGTCATTGACATTTTCATGAACATTCACATTATTTTTATAAATTTTATTTTTCATTGTCTATAGATATTTTATAAATTTCAATTTCCTCCATGTCTATATTTTCACTTCATGGTAATGTTCTTCTATATGTAATCCACTTTTTTTAATTCCATAAGACTTTAATACATCCCTTTCTCTCTTTTCAAGAGAATATATTATTATCCCTGTTTAATGTATGAGATTTCAACAAAGGTATTTTAAATTTTCAACATATTTATTGTTGAGAACTTTCTAAAATTATGAAGAATCCATATATTAAAGAGGATAATGTAATATTATAATATTTTACATGAAAAATTATACACATTACTTAATGTGATATACAACACAGATCTTAAACGAACTAGAAAATATAATTACTTAAATATGATAATTATAGCCTATTTTATAAACTGGTGCGTCTGAATATGATTACCTATATTTTGGAATATAAATAACGGTCCTAATCAATAGAAAATTTATTGACCATTTCTTTGAAAATGAGCACTCAATTTTTAGTAAAATAATACTATTGTTCAAAAAATATTTTGTATTTATATATGTGTTTTGTTAATTTTTGTGAGTGAATATTAAAAAATATTAACATTTATAAATTTCATTTCATAAAATTTTATTATTTCTTAAACCACAATTTCCAAAATATTATAGAGTGATGTTTTGGAATTTTTATTAAAGGTTTGATTTTCAATAGAATAGTGAAAAATATTTACATTTACTAAAACTGGTATTCTTGATTAATGTATTTTTGAATTTAAATGTTTAAAATGTTATAAAATTGACATTATATATCCTATGAATTATAGAATTATGTTCATTAAAATAAATTTTGTTAATGATTTTTTTGTAAGCATATTTTTAAAATTGTATTTGTATTTGTTCTGAAAAATTGTGTTTTGTTAGGTTTTCTCATTTCAATAATATATAAATTTTTAACACTTTAACAAATTTAATAATTAAAAATTTAAACAGGACCCTTTTCTGGTCCATGTTACTTGTTTCTATCTTAAATAATTATCATTGTGGTTAGTGTAAATCATGTAATTGATGTTTAAAATAATATGATAATGAATGAAAATGACACTAACACTTTTTTTTATCCTATATGATGAGTGGAGTTATATAATTTCTACTATAATTTTTAAAAAATAAAAATATGGTGCCATATTTATTTACTTTTTATCTTTAAAATATTTAAGAAAAATAATAAGTCAAAATTGAAACATTATAACATTTAATATCAATAATATTTACTACTAGGGTATAAAATAACATATGTTCATTTATTAAAGGTTATTTGGAAGTAATATTATTTCTATCATGTTATTTGATTTTAGTTTTTTAGTTATAATATAATTACATTAAATTATTATGTGATGCCAATACAATAATTATTCAAACTATAGTATAATAAAATAAATGAAACTGAAAATTATAAAAGTTATATAATATGGTCGACTTATTTTGTTTAAATATAACATGTTTGGAATGTGTTATGGTATTAAATTCAAATTATTTTGGTGTAATTTAGTTTGAAATGTAAAATTAAATTAATAGTTTCAAAAATTACCAATATGATATTTTATAACAAACAATATATTATTAAATGATTAAAAAATCATAAAATTAGTATATTTGTTAATTTAATTGAAATATTGTTTATACTATCATTCATGGTATATTTATGGTCTAATTTTACATTTATATTAACTATTATGATGCAAAAATAGAAAAAAAAAACTATGTTATTTTGGTATCCCTCAAAAGGTATAATAGAGAGCTAAAACAAATCAATAAGTGTGAGACAAATACAAAAAACCTATAAAATTTTTCTTGTATGAGATTAAGTTAATTTATACACATATTATATTTTAAATATATATATATATTGATATATTTAAACATGAAAATGAAATTTTATTAATTAAACAATTTAATTAATTCTATGAATTCTTCACCCCCAATTATAAAGGGAATCCCCCACATATTTTTAATACACATCAAGAGCCATTTTACAAACAAGAACAATGAAAATATATTTCTATCATCAATCCCCACATACTAGGGGTTTTAATTTGACCATTATTCCATCTTTATGGGGATTAAGGTTTCATGTAATGGAGGTTTCCACAAGAAGTGGTATAGCTTTTTACCAAATGATTTCATTTTCTTTATTATCCTACCTCCATAAAATATTCTCAAACAAGAACAAAATAATAACACATATTTCATCATTAAACATTGGTGTTGTATTATTAATTAAATATATTATATCCATATCCTCTTCTATCAAAAATAAAATGAAACTTTAAATCGTGTGTGCGGCGGACTACAACCTCACGAACTAATGTAATTCATTTTCCATAACCTCCTCTTATAAATTGGTATAATTATGTATTTTTTATATATAAAATATATTAATCACATAATTATAATTTTCTGAAATTAATAAATCATCTATTTTTTACCTTTATATACAACGAAAAATTATAATGAATAATGAATCCTTTTAAGAAAGACAACATACAAAATTCGTTTTGAACATCTCAGCAGAATATCGTTAAAACGTCTTATCAGAACATAACTAATTAAGTAACTGTATATATCATGGTAATAAATATAATAAAATTGAGAATAAACATTAAAAGGGTTCTTATGAAAGTATCTAATTATTATTTTATTATAATTTATAACTATAAAAATATGTTTGATGAGTTAGACTAGAGGTAAGGGACACCTCACTTAAAAACACACATTTTAAATATTTTCCATATTTGTTTTATAACACTTTTTATTCAATTTACAAGTTATAATAAATTATTTTTATATGAATTTTATGGTCATAAAATAAATAAAACGGAAATATATTGTATATATTTTTTTAATGGTTTTCAAATGGAATAATGTTACATAATTTAATTCTTCATATTCAATTTTTTGAATAATTAAGCATTATATGAAATTAAAAATTATATTTGAAAAATAATAAGTATAACAATCTTTTTATAATTATGTAATTTCACTAGCCTATTATTATATAAATACTTTGAGTTATCTAACCTATAATTAAAATTATTTTTGAATTAATATTTATATATTAAATTAATATGATTTTTTAAGATTATTTGGTAATGATAATTTTCTCTCACATATATAATAATATAGATTTTGTTTCAATTATATTTCTCATTTGATAAATGGATTCTTATTTTTTAATCATCTTATTTAAAGGAGTCGATACATATTAAAAAAATGAGATAGGAGAACAAGAACTTTTGAGAATCAAGGCATTTTTACAATGAACAATAAATTGTGGTAAAAACGTTGTCATTTATGATGGAATTTTCATTTTTATGAATAGTATATGAATATATAAATGAATAAAATATTGAATTATTCTACTACGTCAGTGAGAAGACATGATTTATTACCAAAGAAAGAGTACCTTTTGTTGAATTGTTTTTTATTCTATATTGTATGGGTTTCCATTGTCTATAACACTTCTTCCCATCTCACACATGCTCTGGCATTCTATTTATGATTTTATATTAAAAACTATTATTTCAATATATTATTTTGATGTGACTCTCAAATTATAATACAATACCATTTGTGTTGTAACTATAATAGTCTAAATTTAGTGTTCAATTTTTTCTGACTCCCCATAAAAAATTCAAGTGTCTTGGTTATTATTACACTAAAAAAAGTAGTTTTAAATCGAGTTATGTTTCCCCATAAAAAGTACGTTAATGAAAAAAGTATCTCATGAATTTTAGATTGGAATAATATCATTCTACATCCACTAAAGACCAAAGTATTATAAAAAATCTTATTTTTTCCTTTTCATTAATTAATTATTATTTTTTAAATTAAATATCATAATTATACTTAATAATTATTCTGAATAATGTATCTAATTTTTAAAATATAATTATAATATATTCAAAAATCCTATCTAACATCTTATATTACCCTTATTTGAATAATCAATTTCTAAATTAAAGCAATTAAAATATTGATGATAACATACAAAAACCATTTTTCCCAACCATTTTTGAGCTTAATTTTTCTTTTTATATTTCAAAATTTATTGCTTTATGTCATTTTTCCCATATATAAATCACCTTCTCATTCCTTTGATACATTTCACCGGTGTTTCCTACAAAATTATAAATGTATAGGAATCTTAATATTATTTCCTCTATGGAATTCAAGAAACTCAACTTTTCACTTATTTGGTAATTTTGGAAACGCACCTATATTGAGTTTGTTAAGCATATATCGATAAATTTGTTTAGGTATATTCACAAAAAATTTATTAAATCTACTCTTTGATTTATTTTTAATGCGTTTAGCCACCACAACGTACATCATTTTTAGCCGAAACTCATTTCCACAAAGTTGGATCCTTTGATTAAAATTAGAACAATAGTTTGAGGAACCTTGGTCATCTATATTAATTATCCGTTTAAATCTATTTTAACGGAAAATATGAAAAATGAGAATTAACATATTCATATCCTTCTCGAGTGTCAAAATAGGTTCACAATAAGGGTTCATTCACCATTCATTAGAATAATGTTTATGATATACTCGACCAACTCTATTCGGGGTTATATCCATAAGATGCGTCTATTAAAAAACCATGTATGCTTCTAATATCAGAACTGATATGTATTTCTATAAGAATTACACACTCATTTATTTACCATTTTATAGGCTATTATCTAATACAAATGTCTATATTAATTGTTATTACAAAAAACTTTCTCATCCTATATTATAAAATTTAAAAATCCTTTCTCCAGTATAATCTATAGTTACCTAATCATTTCATATATAAACACTTCCACCTATTTGAATAACATTCATTGCATATCAATACGACCCACGACATAAATATTGTGGTTTAGGGCCTATGTATTCTTGGATAAAAACATTTAAATAAATTCATTTCACCAATCACTACCAATTTCATAACAACGAGAACCCTTCATAAAAATATCCTACATAAAACCATTATTCATACCATGGGGGAATTAAAAATAATAAAGGGTGATATTAGATACACAATAACATAAAAAATAAGATATATGAACCAATTATCATAAGTTATCATAAGATAACCATAATGATATGGGAAGAAAAACTTAAAATAAGAAAAATCATACCCAACAATTCATATCTCCACATCATTAATAATATAATATATCATTGACTATAAAATGATATAAGACATATGTTTGTGTAATCATTAATAAAAAATCCTCATCCATTAGAACATATAATATCATTAACTCATACATTTGTGGAATTAATATAATCATAGAAAACAAATTCTTTATTCAATGGTTTACTTTAAATACTCTCAATATAGACAATGCCTCACTATTGGAAAACATACATATCTATTTTAAACATTCTCTAAGGAGAAAATTTTATCTAGTTAACACTTTCATCTCTTAGGGGTTTTTTAAATCCAACATTTTGTGGTAATTTTTCAAATCCATTATAACTATACAATGAACTTGAGGGATATAATTGACCCTACCATTATTAATTTAGAACATAACCACCCATCCATGTTTTATAATAGAACCACCCATCCTTTCATTTTTAGGAAACCACCCCTTAGATAATCATAATACATTCTCATGTATGACATAATATCATGAAAATATTTATCATTACATTAATGAAAATAAAATATAATTATTAAGGTTTTCATAAACATTTCATCATCATAATCCACTAGAAAAAGAACATATGTGGTCTCATTAGATCATATCCCTATAAAATCATAAAAATCATTATATTATGTTGTTATAGATGAAAATTCCATTATAAAATCATCAAATCAATTATGGTGGACAATAACATTTTAATTTCAAAATCACATAATTAAAAACTAAAAAATATCCGAATTATTATTTAATAACAATTCATTGTATGTATCCATTGAAACATATAAATTATTCTATTTAAATGGGGTATTAATTTTGTTGGGTAATTTAATTCATGTAGTGTCTATTAAAATAAATACTCCTTTCAATTTTTTGTTAGTAATGAAGAAGAACCTTATTTGAAAAATGAAAAGAGGATTCAATATATATATATATATATAAATATTCGCATGAGGGAAATATAACCTCAATAAAACATTGGTGTATAGTAAAATTATTATTGAAAACATTTTTATAGAAATATATAAATGGATGATATTATTTCTGACTGAAGAGTGAAATAAAGTCAATAATCCAAAAAAATAATTTGGAATGTTATGTATATAAAAAGGGGAAAATGAAATGAAAAAAATGTAATTAGAATATAGAACTATAGGATGATAAAATACAAAATACTTTGTAGAGATAGATCATATATGCTAATAGTCATTAATAAATAATAAAAAATCTTAGTGATAATGAGATTGTAACACATAACCATTACACAACCGGTATATTTTGATTCATAATCCCCATTAAAGAAATAAAATATAATGAAACATTGAATATAAAAAATATAATATTATCCATGATACATTATATAATTTAGAGATTAGATTCACCTCATAAACATAAATAGGTGAATAACATCAAACATGTATCAAAGAAACAATATTGGGTTGAGGAAACCTTATGAGTTTAGTATTTTTTAAAATCAACTATCATTGGTATCTTTGAAATAAAATGGTTATTTATATTATATGAATTAAAAATGGATTATTCAAATAAAATTTACATTACATATTTTTGTTCCCAGGGAGGCGTTACACCTATGAGAATGCTACTTTAATTAGCGGTGATTTTTAAATTTTTTTGTTATTTTGAAATTTACATCTTTTGACCTTTAGGATTAGATCCACACTTATAATAAATTAAACCCTCCCAAATATAGTAAAAATAAATAGTACATAAACCCAATATTTTAACCTATGTGGGTCTCAATGTGAGCCTACTCCTTGTTTTGGTTGGATAGAATCTCCAATCAATAATTTTCCACTATAATCAAAATTGGTTGAAACATAAATTTCTTCACATGAACAAAGTCCAACCATGCTTTATAGAGTCCAGAAATAATAATAGTTCCATGATGCCTATTACAGAAATCATTACGAATAACATATTAATACACACTTATGAATGTTGGATCTTATTGTTACAATTGTTAAAGAGTATTATTTTAGGCCATCAAGATATGTAAAAATGTATATACACTCACATTATTGAAAATATCAATTAAATAGTTATTCATCAAAATCTAGATTTTGGTTTTTTGACCATATTATTCTTATATAATATGGGAAATAATTTTTGGAACCATGGTCATTATTTTCATGAATTGTATTATGGTTTGTGTTTGTTTTGAATACTCAGTGGAAGTTCAGAATTTGATGTGATCATATAGAACAAGCAGATAACAGTATTGAAGGTGGCACCATTTTCCAGTGTTTGCAAAAATTTTGGGTCTAAAAATAACAAATGGATAAAAATAGTTTTTTTTTCAAAGAGACTTGCACGCCGTTGACTTGAATGATAGGAATCTTGCACGCCTTTTATTTTTCAAGATCATAACGTGAAAATATGGAAAAGGGATATGGTCACTCCAGTTTTATATTTGGTCACGCAAGTGACTTGCACGCCGAAACTTGTGTGTCGAGGTAATACTTTCATGTCGTCGTGCAGGGTATCCAAATGCCTATAAATAGAGGTCGGACCCTCCTCATCTAGGGTGAAGTTCATACTTAGAGAAAATCAGAGCTCCCGTCGCGCAGGTGTAGGGGTCGCGCAAGTGGTGGTGGGTCGCACAAGTTGAAGTTGCGTGGTAGTTGTTTGCTACGTGTCCAAGGTGGTTTAGGTGAGAAAGCGTGTTGGTCGCCCAAGTTTGGAGTTAGGGAAGGAAGTGTCATGTAGGTGGTTTGGTGCACTTGTGCACCAGGATTTGAAAAAGCAGGACAGTTGACCTTTGCGTGCCAAAACCGGTTTGGGTGGAAAATAATGTGAGTCGCACAAGTTTGAAGTTGAAAAAGTGGTTGTCTCGCATGTGGGAGTTCTGGACTTTCTCGCAGTCTTGAAACTTGCACACCGGGCTTGGAGAAGTATTCCAGGTGTGGTTTAAGTACGCCGATATTTCTAGGGCTGCGTGAAAGCTGGTAGTTTTCCCGATACATTTGGTGTAATGTGAGATTAGTCTACGAGTGGAATTCAGACTTCAACAAAGCATCTACATAAAATAGAGGACAAATTATTTTTCAATGATGAAGAGACCTCCACATCTATGAACTAAGTGGGACTTCACCATGGGCAGTTAACCAGGGGGAGTCAACAGGAGTGACCTGAGGGACGCAGTAGGCTATCCCTGAACAATTGTAAAGGCAGTGAGCCTGGGATAGAGTGACTATTCCCAAAACTTTTTAATCCACAATGAGTGAAGAATATTAGAATTTGGTACGACCAACAACCTATCAATGTATGCTCTTTGGACGTAGCCCTTAGTGGTGAACCAAGTAAAAAGTGTTGTGTCATCTCTTTGCATGTGAATGTTTTATTTATTCACATATCCATCATACAGGTTAAACTAGTTTCTACCAACGTGGAAACAATATCCAGCAGTTTAAAAGAAAAATTTGACACCCTGATTCACCCTCCCCTCTCAGGGTGTCCTGGGGTCCTTCAATAATAATAATTCATATAAAATAGTTGCTCATAGCACATTTACGATACCACATATTATCTTCAAAAAACATTACAGCTTTGTGAAAATGATAACCTCACTGCAAGAGACAAATAATATTCTCAAAAAAAGTTATCTACCATTTTCTGTTCACACTATTTAATATGGGAAACATACTTGTATTTATAAGAAATAAGTCACTTCTTATTTAAGCAGTTAGAGAATTATAATACTAAAATGTGTGGTCAAAATATTAATGTAGTTTAACTGTTATGTGGTGCCAAATAACATATCACCTCTCACCAAATAACTTATTGGCCTCTTCATTGAATTTTCAATTATCACCTTATAGAATTTACATTCATATATTCATATCAATTTTATTCAACTCCATGTAGAATATGAATTCATCTACACATAACATTTGAATACATCTATGCATAATATTTTCTTTTATATGCATATACAATTTCATTTCAACTATGTATTGTATTTTAATTCTTCTCCAAATATTATTTTTTGACCCATCCTCCCATACTACATGCATGAGTTATATAAAGTATGGTTATCAACACACTACAAATCTAACTACAATGCATCATGTCATTATGTCATCTTATTATATAGCTTTTTTAATGAAAATAATTCATATATGAATAGAAATCATTCATAAAATGTTTTCACCGATAAAATTAACTACAAAATAGATTCTTTATTTACATAGGTGCTTCAATGCATACTGCATGGCTATCTACAAACCATCTCATATAAATTCAATTTCAACATCTACAAACACCATATATCATTTTTCTTCGAAAATAATATTCAACTGATATATCAAAAATTCATATCCACATACCAAATTCTATATCCTAATATACAAATCTATTTATTATAGTATTTTTATTTACAATATATAATTACCATCTATATAGAAAACTTTAATCGCATGGATGTTTTCTCATATGATATCTCGAGAATAGTGGTTTCAAAAAACTGAAATTCACTTATTCAAATAGAATTCCTCCTATTAAACACAACATCGATAAGCATATATTTGCTTTGTGGGAATTAATAAATAACATATTTTGAATGTATTGATGGGATTTGAAGATCCAATATGGTTGTCAAAGTACTTCACGATTTATCTGTATGCAATCCCACATAAATGAAGGGATTCAATAATGGGAGGGTTGAAAAAGATTGCAAAAAATATAATACTTATGGAAAAAGAAATCCAATGGCGCAGATCATCTTGATAAAATATTACCCATTAATGGAATATATTTTTAAATAGGTTTATAGTATCCACAAGGAATCTTGTCCCACATATAATTATAAAAGTATATATTCAGGTTTTTTTAATAAATTTCAATTGCTAACTCATAGGTATTTCTACTAGGGATCACCACTTGTCACACATCACACACTCCACCTAGTCTTCATCCAATAAGCCTCTAGCCTATACTTTTCATTCCTTAGGGTGTGAAATTTTTGGCGCTTATACATGGTTCTTCCCTCTCATAGTGGTAATTATTCCCCCTCACCCAACCATAGCCTATAATGGGATGGTTCCATTAGTTTGTTTGTCCTTTGGGTCCAATAAGATTCCTTGGTCAAATATCCTTGCCTACCCTATAGGTTGGTCTTAATTTTTAATAAATTCCTATTAATAAATTAAATATCTATATATTAGAATCAAATGAAATACCACCTTACTCAATTTAATTAGTGATACAACATTTTTTCATTTTGTTCAAAAATATTATATTTTAAATGATCTTCATTTATTCTTCACTTTTGTAAACCTAGTGAAAACACTATAGAGAATGTAAAAAACATTTCAAACTAGAAAAAACAATCATCATATTTATATAAGAAGAATTGTCCATTTGTGATATCAAATTTCATTAGATGGATCCATAAAAATTCCCTAGGCACAACAACTTCATAAAGACTCACCAACCACATATTTACAATACTTTGAAAACAAATTCAATATATAAGACCAATAATCTCCCCCTTTGAATTTTTTTTGAGTATCTTTTCATAGAAAATTTAATATGTGTGCCCCCATTTTTACTCCCCATTATTAATAGTCAAATGAAAAGGGTATGTGTGGTATTCTCATTAAATAATTATTCTAAATAACAACTCCTCTTATTTATAAAAAAAATTAGTGATATCACATGATACCTTGAAATGACTCTTTAGATAATCCTCAATATCTCTATGTTGGCATACCCAGTTTCGAAAAAAGATATAGAAAACCAATGTATTCTAAGATTTATGTTAAATATAAAGGAATGTGAAATAAAGATTATAAAGAATCAGATAAATAGGTGAAAAAACATGAAATAAAACATCCTTCCGACACGTTATCAATCACATCAAAAAGATCAAATAAATATGAATAATCCCCCCTTTTCCTCCAAATATAATCTTTCATGAACCCTGTTAAAATTTTACAGTCTATAATTAGATATGAGAGTGTGACTATCTTACTCAAACCTCATGAGGGATACCCTTGAGAGATTCATTAAATTGTATCATTATTTGAATCCATGATGAACAAAACTTCTCCTTCAATTCCATGCTTTAAAAAAAATTCATATAAAATAATATTGAATAAAGAGATACCTCTTGAAAGACTTCATGTGAGAGGGGAATAAGTAACATAATGTTTCAACATCATATGTATAAATATCTCTTTTGTAGTTTCATTGGATAAAATATCTACCACTTGATCTTCTATGTAAATCTATTCTAGCATGATATATCCACTTTTCAACTATTACTTGATTAAATGATACCTGATATCATTATTCTAGTACAATGAATGTTTTTCTTTATATTAGGACAAAAATATAAAATGTTAAATATCATAGAAATTTTCAGTGGTCTCTCATACTAAATTTTCAAATCTCCCCACTACACTTGCATCCAATTCATATATGTATATACAAGTGTTCCTGAAAAATATACATCATCATCTGTGATCAGTATCACTAAATTAAGCTTCTTGTATACCCACTGACATAGCCTTCTCTTTAAAATAAGTTTCCACATGAATTTTATCTTCTTCTTCTATAATAAACTACCAAATCATAATCTATAATGCCCAAAATTGAAAAATTTTATAATGTATGTATAGAATCACACAATTTGAATTTCCATCCACACACATAAATATTCTCTTAGCATCCAAATAGTGATACTCATTAGGGTTACTCTGAAATATGGCACCTAGAGTATCTATATATGTTATATCTTGACATGATGCTATTTAATAAAGGAGAACTCCAATGATTAGTCTGAACTAATTCTAATTAATAAATATAGAATCATATACCACCAATAATTTTTATCCAACTGAAATGGGAGTTTAATCTTATTTTTCATTATCCATTAACAATGTTCTTTTTAGTTCCATAGATTATTTTTCCTATGATAGAAATAAGGTATTTGGTTTCTTCTCATTTTGAAATACTATAATGTATATCATCTAATAAATCAAGGAAATCTAAAAATATATCATCATTTTTTCATAAAACTCTTCATAGAGATAGACCTTATCACTATAAAAAATGATTTCATCTATATACACAATGACTATGAGAGTACATTTTACATTTGATGGTGATAAATATTAATGTCAAAATTGCATTTAATAAATATTATATCCCTTAAACAATAATAAAATTTTTAATACCATGTTCTAGGTTATTATTTCAAGCCATGTAAATCATTCCGCAATCTGTATACCATCCATCCAACATTTTCAATGAAAAATTCATCTAGTTTTTTTATAAATACTTCATCCTATGGATCATAATTTTTAAAGGTAGATTTTTCATCGTTTTGATAAACATTGTAATGAATTATTGTTTCAATTTACATGATCATTATAATAGTTTATAGCATTGCTATAGGGGAAATTATTCGTCAATGCCAATTCCACTCATTTGAGAATTTACTTTTCATACTAGCCTATATTTGTTTGAGGATACATCACCTTCCTCATTTATCTTATTTATGAAAACACAAATGGAACCACTGAATTTTTTTTGCCTAGATAAAAGATTACAAGTGGAATTCTTCCCAATACTATCAAGTCCATCATTCGTAGTTTGTATCCATTCATAATGATGAACTGTTTCTATCACTTTTTAATTCTTAATATGAGAAATAAGTGTAGTTATATCTTTAATTCTTGATATTCGTCTAGTTTGAATTGGATCGTGTTGACTACCAATGATATTTTCAGCCTCAATTTTTTTAAACAATTTTTTTAAAAGTTTAATATTATTTCCATCATCTTTATCTAAATAACTTATATGTTCAGAATGAATATCAACATTTTTTATCTAACCTAGTAACATCAATATTCTTCTATTCCATTTTCATACAATTTTCAGTTGAGACTTCCGAATATGTATCAACTGATATATCTAAATTTCTCTTATTTTAAATAATTTTTACATCGCTAATGTAAACTAAATAATTCATACATATTTTATACCATATGATTCCACTTCTAGTTGATAGGTATCCCTTTAGAATTCCATTATTGTTCATTTCATCATGTTTTTCAAATTGATTTTCTAGATTATTATAATGAAAAGGCTACCAAAAAAATTGAATTATCAAGAATTTAATTTTTCTAGTACCAAATTCAATTTCTATAGTTTTTCTTCTCAACATTATACCAATTATATAGTATGCAAAATAATTGTTATGAATATAATATAATTATCATATATAACATTTATTATATGACATACTGTCAACATCAACCATAACTAATTTACGAAATGTTATCCTCACTAAAAGCCAAAAATAATATTCTAAAAACATTATTGTTTTCACCATTTAATCATAGAATTATCCTTTTTCTGTATAATAAATTAATAATATGTTTTTAATTAGGTAACAAAAGATAATAATACAATCAATAGTAATAAGAATAATGTAGTTCAACTGTTATATGACCCAAAAAAAAACTTTACCTATCACCACAGAACATATTGGCATCTGTATATCATTTTCATTGATCACATCATATAATTTTTATTTATATACTCATAGAATTATTATTTATATCCACATGTAATTAAAATTAATCTATGCATATCATTTTAATTCATCTCTATGTAGCATTTTCATTCATCTACCTATAACGTTTCAATTCATCTTTTCATATCATTTTAATTAATCTCTAAATAGTATTTGATAACCCACCCTATCATACTTCATTCATGAATCACAAAAAGTATAATTATCCTCACTATATAAATATCACTACAAAGAATCGTTTTCAAAAATCAAATTATTTTATATCTAGTTTACAAAATGGAATACATATCTTCAAAGAAAGAATACATAAATTGTTTTTCACGAAAAAAAACATAAAACAAACAATATGGTTCTTCTTCATTTGGGATTCACTATGTACTACATGGTTGTCTGCAAACCTTCTCCAATAAACTCTACTTATACATCCATGAACACTGTATATATTTTTCCTCACAAAGAATATTAAATAAATATATCTGGAAAGCAACTGTGCATACCACATTTCAGGTGACATTATAAAAATCAATTCCACGTAGTATTTTTATCCATGTAATACACTTATTATCAACATAAAAAATCTATATCTCAAGGAATTTTATTTATGGATTCCAAGTAAATTGAAGTTATAAAAAACTGATAGTCTCATCTTCACATAGATTTATTCCCTATTAAATCAAGATCATAAATAATTGTTATCATTTTTATTAATTCATACATATCATATTTTCAAAACCTTAATTGGATTTATAATATATACTTGGTTTCTAGTAGTCCATTGTGGTTTATTAGTAGTCAATCACACATAAATGAATGAGTTAATATATTTTATGAATGAACATGATTGGAGAAATTGAATACATTTGGCATTCAAAATCCAATGATGATGATCATCGAGATAAAACAATACATGTTATAGGAATATATTCTAAAAATTGTTAATATTACCCTCAAAGAATATTGTCCCACATCAAAATAAAAAAGTGGAATGATCAGAGTTTATTAATCAACTTCCACCACAACCTTTTATTAATTTATATTACTGATCTTCACTAGTCACACTTCACACACACCACCTAGTCTTCTCCCCATAAGCTTTCTACCGATATTTTTTGTTCCTTCGATCATGCACTCTGCAACCCTTATATAGGGGACCACACCCTCATAGTAGGAAGTATGCCTCATATACCACACATATGAAGTCATGGGACGGTTCCATTGAGTGTGGTTGACCTTTGGGTCTCACAACATCCCTTGGTTGAACTGGACTTGGCTTCTAGGCGGGTTGTTCTTAATTTATAATAAACTAACCATAATGAATTACCTTATAAAGTCTATGAATAAAATGAAATACCACTTTAATAAATTAAAATACAAATAAAACATTTCAAATCACTGTAGATCATGTAATTATAATTTAAGATCATGGTAATGAACCACCATATTTATCCATTCAGAATTTTCTAAGCATGATATCAAATGGTGTTAGATGGATCCATAAAAATTCACCAGGAATCACCACTTCATCCAAAATCACCAAACATTTATTGAAAACAAATTGAAAAATAAATAAATATTTAGGTTTAATAATATCCCCTTTGTAGTTTTTTGTGAGAATTACATCACATAAATGTCGATATGTGTGTGCTGATTTTCCATCCATACTATTGACAAGAAAATAAAAAGGTATGTGTGGCTTTCTCAAAAAGTAATTCATATCAAGAATATCTTCTCTTGTTTTTAAAAGGAGTGATATAACATGATGCATGGAAATAATCCATTAATTAATAACCTTAAATTCAATATCCACATACCCTATTCAGAAAACAAGATGTATATAACCAAGGGTATCTAAGATGGATATCAAATATATCGACATATGAAATCAAGATAACAATGTATCATATGCGGAGTTAAAAATTCATCAAATACAATAACTGTCCCACATATTATCAAACACATCATAAATATCATGTTAACAATTATAATTCCCCATTTGTCTCATAATTTCATAAATCACGCACTCCTATTAAATAAATATAATTTATAATGAGAGATGAGAGTGTGATATCTTACTCAATCATCAGGAAGGATACCCACCAAGTGAGGAATTAAATTCTATCACCATGGAAATCCATGATGAGCAACACTTATCCTTTAATTCACTTATTAACTGAACAATAGACATAAAATAATAAGGAAAATGGAGATACTTCTTGATATCTTTCAAGTGAGGGGATAAGGATGAACATGAAGTTTCAACCCTAAGTCTATAAATATCTATCTTTGAAATTATTTATTTAAAATATATGCAACATGGTATTTTATATGAATGTATAGTAGCTTACATTCTCCACTTTCTACCTTTTAACTGATAAAATTATACCTGGTATTAATATACTAGGATAAGTAATGTTGTAATGTATTTTTTATAAATAAACATCACTTTTATTATTACATGAAAATTCTAGTTGTCTTTCAGACTAAATTTTTAAATCATCAAACTACACTTGTATCCAAATCACATATGTACATTCATGTGCATCTACAAAATATCTTGCCTCATGCATGCTCAATGTTACTAAATTCAGCTTCTTGTATTCCCATTGATATATCCTTCTCCCAAAATGATGGTTCCAAATGATGTTGATATTCAGTCTATATAATCACATTCACATTCATCATTTGTAATACACAAAATTTTTACATCTACATTGTTCCTACATATAACTACATGGTTTATATTCCCTTTCACATACATGCATATTCTCTAAGAATCCATGAACATATACTATTTACAGTGACTCTGAAATATGTCACATAGATTCACTACATAAGTTATATATATAGTTGAGTTTGTTAGATAAAGAAGAATTATAATGATTCATCTGAATTCTTTCTATTTAATAATTATTCCAACATAGAACATGAATAATTTCAATCTAAATAAAATAGTATTTGAATCATATTTTTCATTTTCTAATCAAAACATTTTTATTAATTTCATAGAATAATTTTCATGTGATAGAAATAAAAAATTTGGTTACTTCTCGATATGAAATCCTAGAAAGTATGTCATTTGATAAATCATGGAAATATCAAAAAAATCATTTTATTATCAATCTCTTTATATAGAAATTACTTTTTACTAGAAGAAAATGATTTCATAAACATGTACAATAACTATGAGAGTACCTTTGGCCATTTCTCTGACATAAATATTACTATCAATAGTACCTTTTCTAAAATATATATCCCTTAAACAAAAATTATATCTGGAATACCATAATCTATGTTCTTACATCAAACATTAAAATGAGTTTACTAAGTATTACACCTTTCTTCTATCATTTTTTAAATAAAATACTTAAGTTTTTTTAGTATTGACTTCTTACTCAAGATAATCATTTAGATTTGTAGAGTTCACATCCTTGTCATAAATATAAAAATTCATTTTTTTCGCTACTTTCTTGAACATTATACTAGTTTCTAATATTCTTATAGGAGAGATTTTTTCTCCTTTACAATTCCATTCATTTGAAAATATCCATTGCGCACTGGCCAAGATTTGTTTCTTGATACATCACCTTTATCCTTTAACTTTTTTATGAATGCACACATGGCACCAATGATATTTTATGTAGGTCTAGATACTACATCCTATGTGGAGTTATTCTCAATATGATTAATTTCATCCATTATAACATGTATAAAATCCTCATGATGAACTTCTTTTGACACTTTTTGATATCTAATTTTAGAAATAAGTGTATTTTGATCTTTAATTCTTAATATTCTTCAAGTTTGAATAGGATCATGTTGACTACCAATGTTATTTTCAGCCTTATATTTTTTTCTTCAATTTTTGGTAATGTTATTTATTATTTATAGCAGCATCACCATAATCACATTTCTATTCAGAATCAATATCAGTAATTTTTTTCTGACCCATAGTAACATCACCATTATTCTTGTCTATTTTCAAAAAATTTATTACCGAATATTTTGAATATGTATCAACTAATATATCTTATTTTTTTTATTTACAATAATTTTTACTCCACTAAATTCATCTAACATTTTAATCCATATGATATAATCTATGTTTCCACTATTATTTGATAGTTAGACCATGAAAATTTCTTCTTTTTTTCTTCAAATTTTTGTAGATAGATTTTCTTAATCTTTATTACACAAACACTACTGAAAAAACTAGATTTTACATCAATTATTTTTTAATTTTTGACATAGTTTTTCAACCTATGTCTGCATTAGCGATATAAGAAATAACCTTTTATATGTAATTTTTTAAAAAACTGGCCCCAATAATTAAGTGTCTGTTATTTTGGTGCTAGTTTTTTTGAAAATGGATCTTGAAACCCACATGGGGTTCAGTTTTTCGCATTAGTTTCCTTAAAAACATACTCAGAAACCGTAATCGTATTTTTCTTAATGTTTTTTGTTGTCTTATTTGTAAAACAATGGTGAAACTTTTATTCTATTTTCTAATTTTTCAACATCAATTTTTTATGAAACCCGACACCAAAAAGAGTTTTCGGCACTAGTTTTCATAAAAACTGATGTTGAAACCCATATGATATTTTTTAGCGTTTCGCAGTCGGTTTTTATAAAAAATGACGGCGAAAGATAAAAATTTGGAAAATTATAAATATTAAACTTCCCAAATAATCATAATCCCGATAAATAAAACATAGTATACAAATATAAAATAACAGTACTCATTAACTAAAAAACTAAGAAAATATACATCCTTTTATCTTGTTAACCAAAAAATTATCAACACATTTTTTTTATAAATTTGATTTCAAATATACAAACTGGAAATTTTCAGCATGCTCATTATACATTATTGTTGAAGCATTCAATTAATATCATTATGTTAAAATGAATATTTAAAAAAACTAATTAGTTTTTTTAACCCAAGATATTAGAAAAATGTAATATCTTATTTATAAACATCAGAATATACACACATCAATTCATAATCAGACTCATATAATAGTTCACAAAGAAATAGTGAAGATGGGTAAGATTATTTTGGGAATAAGAATCAATATAATAGAGTCTATACAATAAAATTGAGTGATATTAGATTAAAAATAGTGTAAAATTATTGAAAATATAAAAAATTAATATAACTAACCTTATGAAATTTAGTAGTTAACCAAGTTGTGATTATATCGTACATTAATCAAAGAACATAATACCCACATTCAACTTTTCCTTATTTACGATCATACCGCGATTATAAAAAAATAACTCCAAATTAAAAACCAATATATATATATATATCAAAAAATAGAACAATATCTAATATAAAAAATAATTACCTTTACTTTCACATAATTTATTGTAGTTTGTTTTTTATCGATATGTGTTCTTTAATAAATTTTTTTGATGAACCACATTTTCATATATATTAACTAATAATAAATTTATAAACAATGATAATTAAATATAATGAGATTATGAAAAAACCAAAAAAACATACCGATCTAATAAAATGGAAGAACTCTTATGAATACTCCCAGATAAAGAGAAAACCCAATATAAAGTACATTAACTTGAGAAAAGTATTCCTAACATCCTATGCCCCCAACAATACAAAAACTTCACAATTGATGACGTTATAATGATCATTCGTTCATAATTAGGTTTATGTTCTCAATTATCAAGAAATGGTAAAATCCCACCATCAATCTCTGTATATGATAATCTCTTACATATAAATGCAACTCTACTAGGATTCATCACATGTTTCTCTTCCATGGAAATATATTCTGGATCTATAAAACTGTAAATGGATGTGTTTTCATTTTGTACATGAAGCATGTGAAGATACCTAAATTAAAAAATTTAATATACTCAGTCAATTTAGGCTATCTTTATTTTATGAAATAATAATTAAAACATCATTTTACTTAAATAAAATAACAATTAAATCACATTGAAGCTGAGCTCATCAAAATCAACTAGATGGATGATATATTGTTTTGAGTAATCTCAATGGATAATATATTCTTCATACGTTTCAAAAAAATATAGATATTATTCAAGGAAGACTAAACCTGAGATAATCTTTATATCCCATAATAAATATCAACAGTAACTATAATCGATTGTTTCATAACATTTTGTTTCAATTGCACAATTTATTTTTCTTTCAAATAATCCTATTTAATTTGAATTTTAGAAAAATTTATAATTATGTTTCAATCATATGTAATTAATGTTTAAAAAATCCATAACTCATATGAAATATATCGAAGAAGATATGTTGGACAAACTATAAAATGACCGAGACAATCCCCAACTATATTAATCACATTAAAAGGTAATGTTAGAAGAGTATTACGAAAAATTATATCAAGTACTAATACTCTAACCTGTCTCATCTGTATAGGCTGGAGATGTAATAAATATCCCAATAAATGCACAACTATTAATGAAACAATATTTATATGGGAATCTCCTGGAAACAACTCACAATATATAGTTTGTTTTGAGTGAGGAGGTGTAGGATCAAAGTAGGCATGTGGGGAAGGGTAGTCTGGTTGGGATAGAGGTAGAGGATCAAAATAATCCGGCTGTGTTGGGTTGTCTGGTAGGGATGGATGTGGAGGATTAATGTAAGCTGGCTGGCCATGCTGATAGGGTAGTCCAGCAGGGATGGAGGTGGATGATCAAAGTAAGAAGACATGGAAGGCTATGAAGGCTGTGTAGACTTTGAATGTCTTATCTAGTGTTTTAATAAATCCTAATGCATGAATCCTTGAGTTTGATCAGTCATAGACTATTTCATCTCTTTAATATAAGATTTTAAGTAATCTATTTATGGTTATAATTCATTATTACTATAACAAAAAACCTTTCAAATACTAACAACCACCTGATATCCTCTTACACAGCTGAGGTGTTCTTCTTTTCCCAAAGTAGGGGCTATGATGTCCATCCTACCGTTAATGATAAAAGGTCCCTTTGCCTCATGCTCTTAATTTTCATTGTAAAATCAAAAAAGAATAAGTTATATTAGTGTTTATAATGTATAAAATAGAAACATTCATGAAAAATAAATAATATTCACTTACAATTTTATCAGCTAGGTGTTGAGCTTCCTCTATAAGATACTTTTCATTTTTCCTTCATCTCACTCATTTCCAATTTTCATGGTTAGTGGGAGGCTATGGAGGACCAAAATGGACCGCTTCTGAACCACAACTATATAGCGCTCTTAATGATTCGTATTTTTCTTCAATCATTTTTCTACACCACACACAGATACCCTCTACATGATAATGATTGAGGGTATATATTCTTCAACTAGATCTCTTAATGAGATGTCCTGGAAGCATGATACATAAAAATAATATAAAAATTAATTAGATAAATATATAATAGATTTTACAATATAAAATAATTATCATTACTGAAATTTTTCTTCATGATGGGTGTCAACAAATTTCTTCCATGTATCTGCATCTATATATAAAAACATAAGTCATGGGTTTTAAAACCTTTTCATTCATGAATCATAATATTTTTTGCTAGTTTTATTTTTAAATATCTCCATCAAATCCCCATTAATAAGAGATTTATCTTCTTAATTTATTTTGTTTCCTCAAAAGTGAATGTCATATTTAATGGAATAAATGTCATATGTCATTTAAAATATTTAATATTCAAAAAATTAGAAAAAATAAATCAATTGAGATATGATACCATCACACCGTCCCAAAGATACTAATCACAATCCTATACTTGTAATTCCAATCAGGATATAATATACAAATCCTATAATGGATCTGCGTTGATATATAACTGATAAACATAACTTCATTTGGTCCATTAGCATTATTATTATCAACAAAATAAATATTTAATATTTCATCTTGACGAGCAAGTTGTAGTTTTGTTAAACATGAAATACCACTTTTAAAAAATTTAGAACTTGAATTCACTGTAGAAATAGGAGAAGTCTCCTCCTCTGAGGAATCATCACATGTCCTTCAAAAAAATTATAAATTTAATGTTTTCTTTCATCAAGTAAGTATATTACTCAATATTTAACAATATGAAATAATAGTTATACCTAGGTAACTGCTCCTCTCACTCTGTATCTGAAATAGACACAAGCTAGTGTAATGAAAATGTGTGTACCTATATACTATTACAAAATATAATATTTAGAAAGAAGAATGAAAAAATTAATTAAAAAAGTGTCACAAATTTGTATGTTTTAAGAAAAGAAACAAAATATAAATAAATTCTAGAAAAACATAGTTGACTAATTTAGTTTTTTTCCAAATACCTTTATCATTATCATTATGTACTATATGAACTATTTATACATTGTAGTCATTGTAATCATTAATAAATCACATAATAGATGAATAAGAATCATGTTAATTTATAACATCATCAACATCATTCTAATCACCCAAATGGTATCATTTTCCTTGAAAAACGACGGACCACTGATCATTTTATGGATCAATGACATAAAATATCTTCTTTTCACATCTCTACATAAAAAATGATTCCTCATTGTAATTAAATCTTTTCAAATCAACCAGTGTAAATCTAAAATCATCAGGTTTCACACCACTATTTCTATTAACAAAAGGACACATAAACACAATGACCCAAAATTTTGTAAAATAAATTTCCCATATAACATTAAGAACTCTAAAATATTCCAATGAAGTGGAAAATGGGTTTTTATATTTTTTAATTAAAAAATGCACTACTTCAGCAATAACCATCACCTCACTATTTTGATTAGTACTCTTGTCATAAAACTTTTTTGTGTAAAATGTGTACCCATTAATATCAAAACAAGTCCTTGTTATTACATTAAGATATGGTCCCCCTACAAACCATTTCATCATTTTTGATGCAGATATATCTATTCTCTATTTATCTTTAAACCATGAAACAAATGTCTTTTTATGCTCAATCAAACACCACTTTTCATTTGTTTTTGGATATAGTCTCTTTAATTCAACAATATGTGATGATATATATGATTAACATAATCTGTGTTTTTCAAAATATATAAATGTTCCTGCATCACATCATCACAAGGAATGAAGTTTATATTTAATCCTCAAATCCCTCTACCTTCACTATCAACTATCAAATTTCGAGATATAAGTAGTCCAATATGCTCCACTACAAACAAATATTCAGTACAGAACTCAATCACTACATTCAATACTTATTTTTGAATAATAGAGGGATCATATTGATAAGTACTTTTAACATATCCCATTAAAATGTTACTATACCTTTCAAAAGGATACATCCAATGTAAATAAACATTCCTATATATTCTTATCTCACGCATATGAGGAATCACCAGATGAACTATTATATCAAAAAATATAGGTGGAAAATAAATTTCTAGTTAAAAAGGTATAATAGAAGATTCATTCACCTACTCATCTAAATTTTTTTGATCAATAACATTGATTCCAATGGATTTGAAAAAATTACATAACCTGATGATAGTCATTCTAAAAAATGACAGCAATATACCACACAGTTTGACCTGAAGAATTTGTTGCATCAATACATGAAATTCATGAGATTTCATACCTTTTAATTTTCAATCCTTCACTGACACAAAATTCTTGACATTTGAGGAATATCCCTTGGGTACTTTTATACCATACAAAAACTGTCAAAAATTCATCTTCTCACTCTTTCTTAATGTGTGACAAGCTAGAGGTAAATATATTATGTTTCCTTTCATAACGGTAGATAAGTCCAAACATATTCCCATTACTATCAAGTCCAATATAGAATTCAATCTATCTTTTGTTTTTCCTTTTATGTCTAATAAATTTCAAATAAAACTACCACATATATTTTTCCTAACATGAAAAATAGTAATGTGATGTTTTATCTCTAAAAATACCTAATAAGGTAGTTCAAAAAATTTAACTATTTCTTCCGTATAGTTTTTTGAAACCCGAAATAATTTTCTTTTAAAATGTTGAATCAATATCATCCATAAATTTATAATACTCTTCACCTAAATTTTTTTGGGGAGAAGATTGTATTCTTGTAAACCATTAAATTGAATTTTCAATCAATGATAAGGAAAATCCATTTGAGAAACTCTTCGACATCCCATGCACACTGTCTTTATTCCATTCTGTAATTGATAATATAACGTTTATAAATCAAAATTTGGACAGGAATTATGTCCGTTAACACTATATCCAAATAATTTTCCATAAGTATAAAATTCATTTATATCAAACATTTTCATATTATGCAAAAGAAAATAGTCTTTCTTGTATGCATCAAAAACATTAGAAAATACCTCCAATAGATGTTTCTAATCATCAATTAATGGTGACAGATACAGAATAATATCATATCGCTATTGTCTGGGTCTATTAATCTTCAAGCTCATCATAACATATTTTTTCTTCATACGTATCTATGAGGATAGGTTGGAACTACCAAAAAAACATGCCATGAATTGTGCTGGCTACTTAAGTTCCAATATGCATTCATTCCATTTGTACACACTCCCATTCTGATATTTCTAACATAAATTCCTAAATCATGAAATTGATTATCAAATATCGTCTGTTGTGATGAGTTAGTAGGGTGACATAATTTACTATCAAAGATACATTCATTTGAATTCCTTATTAACCTTTTTTCATCAATTGAATTAGAAAATAGACACTTCAAATGATGAATTATTATAATGTATGAAATTTCATTAGTAGAAGATTTGATTTTGGTACCTAAAAATGAATCATGGTTAATATATCAGAATTATATGAAGGGATTATTGGATGAAATTATTTGATTTAGAATGAGGTTATATGTCAGTATCTAAGAATGAATCTAAATTGAACTTTTCATCCATATTATAGCTTGATGTTCCATATGTTGGATAGTTTGATAAATATTCATATTATTACCTAGAGAATAAAAAAAATTGGGGAAAGCATTTATCTTTTTATACCCCAATCCCATTGGGCATAGTATTTTGTTCAACTTATAATTTAAATCTAGAAGCACATTTCCTTCTTGAAGTAGCTCTTTTAAAAGAACAAGTAAGTTAGAGAAAAATTTATAACTCCAACCATTACATGATTTCAGGATGACCAATCTAAAAATGGATGACAACACTACATATTTACTACAACCTGGGAATAATGGTTTCTCACTCTTTTATAAAATCCTTCAACACTTGTAGTTTTTTTCAACAATTTCAACACTAAAATCCTGAATTCAATCTTTAATACGATCGTATGTCTCATTATAAATATTATTATTAACACTATCTATTTAATTTAATGTTTTTTCACCATCACAGACACAACCTTTATAATTAAGGCTAAAAAAATAATAAATTAAATGTTTCTTGACATCACTGGAGTTTAAATTTCTCATATTCAAACACTTCACACATAAAAAAAAATCAAATAAATGTTTTGAATATTTTGTTTAGAAAATTCCAGGAATTAATCAACTCATTTTTCGTATTCACCAATAGTTCTCCATAAATTTATCCAATTACGATCCAGAAAATAGCTGACATCACAATATAATTTTTGAATATATTAAAATATATAAACATTTAAATATATATATATATATTTAAAATGATAAAATGTAAAAATAAACACATATAATAAAAACTATTAATAATCAGATAGAAAATATTAGATATGAAATAAAATTAAAAATAGTAAAAGTTATATTTTCATATTATATACATGTGGTTTATTAATATTATAATTTAATTATATTCCACCATATAACATTTATTAGTTCATTTTATACGGTTATTACATTTGTTTAGTGTTTCATGTGTCAAAGTTATTGAAGAATACATTAATTTATTACGTCATTTTGTATAGTTTTTACTAAAGAGTGGGGGATGTTACAATTAAAACTCATTGGTCGTAATAGATATGAATTTCTCACATCTCAGCACTACACATCAGTAAATTTAAATACATCACTAATACTCCCATATAGCTGCTGATCAAGATGATGTAATACTATAACTATAATATTTATCTCTACATATGATGTTACATAATCATTCATACTATTTTGGGGTTAAACTACCCATCATTGTAGTAGAATTATATTGTAATAAATATGTAGACATGTAAATCACATATACATCCAATATGAATATACCACATAGTATATTTAAAAAATTTAGATCATATCACTATTATAAATAAACACCCATTCATACATGTTGTCTCACATAATATTAGATTGTCTCTCTTTCCCATGATTTTAAAATCCTCTCAATTATAGAATAAAATATATAACATATTTCTAATATGTATTTTTTGGTATAAAAACATAAACATTAAATGGTTATATATAATTACACCACTGTATCATTTAGGTAATCTCGATACAAACTAATAATTGAAATAACTCAAAAATATAATTTAATGATAAATAATTTATCTTCCAAATTAAAAAAACAACTTACAATTTTTGGAGTTCAAAATTTCCATGATCCTTAATCCAAAATTCATCCCTCAAATGCTTTTCAAGAATAAACACTTCCTGCAAGATCTATATGAAATTCATTATAAAAGAGAACATTAAATATGAACAGAAAACTAAAATCAAAACATGTATTGGACCAGAAAGAGGTATTTGAGTATAAGTAATTTATCTTCCAAATTAAAAATACAACATAAAAAATTAGGATTTCAAATTTTATTTGCTCATTAATTTGAAATTCATCCCTTGAATGCATTCCAAGAATAAAAACTTGCTGTAAGATATATAGAAAATTGATTTAAAAAAAAACATTAAATTTGAACAAAAAACTAAATTAATACCATGAATTAGGTAGAAATTGGTTTTTAAGAAGAAAATAATTCAAAGATGATGATGATGTAATAGAAGAGGACATAGAACAAAGACCGCACATCGTACAAATCGATGAAAATCAACAATAATGGCATTGGAGATAACTGGGATATCTTCAAATTAATTGTGATTCGGGAGGGATTTTTCATGAGTGGAAGGGTATTGTAGATCCAAAAAATGAGTTTATCCTATTCCAAAACTTTTCAAATTCATTTTGGGGTCATTTATTACAAAACCTACCCCAAAGAGTCTACAAAATCTATTAAGCAACAGTTTTTGTAAAAATCGACACAGAAATTTTTGTTAAAAAATATTTTGAATCGGTTTTTTACAAAACTAATATGAAATAGATATATATTTTTTATGTTGGTTTTATTAAAAACCAATGCCAAATGTCACGTATAAAAAAATTTCAGCATCATTTTTTAGTAAAACCAATGCCTAAAACCTACCACATATACGTTTTTCATCAGTTTAAAATAACTAATATCATTTATTTGATGTTAAAAAAATATTTCCACTATTGAAAGGCGACCAAAAACTATGAATTATTTAACAGTTGAATTTTTCGTGTTCCACATTTCATCTAATGTATTTTAACATACTAACTATATGATTCTCAAATAGTATGAGTAATATTTATTTTTTATTTAAAAAATTATCTCATATACCATTTATAGTACCTTATAATGTCTTCAAAAAATGTTACTGCTTTGTGAACAGATATCCTAACTATAAGCAACAAATAATATTCTAAAAAAATATGCTCTACTCCTTAATTTTTGATCCATTTAATCTTTGAGTCACCCTTGTATTTAATTGAATCAAATCACTGGTTATTTATGTAGCTAAGGTGTGATAATACTACAATAAATGGTTATAAGTTTAAAGTATATAGGTTGTTATGTGAAAACAAAAAAATAAAATATCTCTCACCAATGAAAATATTTTCCTTTGCATATCATTATCATTTATCACATCATTGAAATTTCATTCATCTAAGAATATCATTTTCATTCATATCCATAGAGAATTTTAATTGTTATATGTATACTATAAGAATTCATCTCCACATAATATTTTTTATAATCTACACATAAAATTTAAATTCATCACTGCATAGCATTTGGATTCATCTCAAAATAGTATTTGATAACCCATCATCATGTACAACCTGCATGCATCACAATGAGTATGCTTATCCACACACTACAACTCTCACTAAAAAGTATAATGTCTATATATAAACATCATGTATACATATTTTACCTCAAGGAAAGCATATAGGAACATAGAGAATACATAAAACATTTTCACTGATAGAAATCACTACAAACCAGCTGTTTCATTTTCATATGGGCTTCAGTGCGTACTACATGGCTATAAATAAACCAAATCATGAATACTCAAAATATATATCTACAAACCCCACCTATACTTTTTAATAAAAAATAATATTGACTGAATTTATATTAAAATATTGTCTACATACCAAATTTCATATTCCATTATACAAACCTATTCCACATAATACTATTATCCACATACTATACTTATCATATGCATAGAAAACACATATCTCATGTTAGTTTTTTCATATTGTATCTCAATAAATAGTAGTTCTAAAAAATTTATATTCTCTTATTTATATATAATTATTCTCTATATACTCCACATCGAGAATAATTTTTATGTATTGTGGTAATTCATACATTGCGTATTTTCAAACTCTCAAGGGAATTTATAAGATCCCATATGGTGGTAGAAGTCTGTTTCTCTTTGTTTGTCTACAATCAAACATAAATGAAGGGGCTAATATGTGGAAGGATTGAAGAAGATTGTAAAAATTGAATACATGCGATGCAAGAAATCCAATAATAATGATCATCATGATAAAAGAGTTTTCATTATAGGAATATATTAAAAATCATGTGAATTGTTACGAGAAATAATATTTTACAGCATTAAAATAAAACATTTTAATGGTCAGGGTTTATTAATCATATTATTCCCCTACCTTATAGATATTTATATTGGGGATCATCATTAGTATCCCTTCAAAGACACATCATGTTCTTCAACCCATAGGGTTCTGAACCAACCTATGCGTTCTTTCAGACCTTCACTCTTCATTCATTATGCATGGGATATCCCCCTCATAGTGGGAAGTATGCCTCCTATTCCACCCATAGTATGACCCAGGACAGTTCAATTTCGTGTGGTTTACCTATAACTCTGAAAAGATATCATGGTTTAGATGGTCATCTATTTCTTGTGTGTAGGTCTTAAATTTTAAAAAATTCAACAAAATAAATTTCATGGAAAAATATATGAATCAAAATAAAGGCCACCTTCTTTAATTAAAATACTGATCTTACATTTCTTCATTTGTTCATATAAAATAATATTTAAAATGATCTTTATCTATTCATCCTTGTTGTTAATAATATGAAAACACTATATAACATGTAATAACCATTTCTTATCACAACAATTAGTTTTCATATTTATCTAAGTAGGATTTTCCATGAGTGATATCAAATGTTGGTATGTGGATCAATAAAGATTCTCTATGAATGGCCACTTCATCCAAACTCCCCAAACACATAATAAAATGATTCTGAAAGAAAATCAATATTTAGGTTCAATAATCCCCCTCTGTATTTTTTTGAGTATCCCCTCACATAAAGCTCAATTTTTTGCATTCCCATTTTTTTCACCAGTATTGAAAATCAAATGAAAATGGTAAATCTATTATTTTCATCAAATATTATTCTCAATAAACTTTTTTATTTTTAAAAGAAGGATTTATATAGTAGGATACATGGAAATGATCATTTAGTTAACAACCTCTATGTCTATATTTGCATAAATGGTGTAGAAAAATTAGATACATAACCTATGGTATCTATGATATCAATAAAAACCAAGGAATGTGAAATAAAGATCATATTTCATTATAAGAGTACCCGAGAGACATGAAATATAAAATACAACACAAAAATTATAAAAAAAATAAAAAGATCAAGTTCATAAGAATAATTCACCCTTTTCCCCATAATATCATCAATCATGCACTCTATTTAAATAAATACTATTTATATTGAGATATGAGAGTGTCACTAGGTTACTGAAACCTCATAAAAGACACCCCATAAAAGATGCATTAACGTTTATCATTATGTAAATCCATGATGAATGACAATTATTCATCAATTCACTTCATAATATATTAATAAACATAAATTAATAGTGAATAATAAAATGCCTCCTAAAACCCTTCAAGTGAGAGGAGAAGAATGAACATGATGATTCAACCTCAACTCTATAAATCACTTCCTTTTAATTTATTTTGATAAAATATCTTCAACTTGAACTTCTATAGAAATTTACTCTAGAGTTATGTCTATGCTTCCTCCATTTTTAATGATAAAAGGATACTCGATATCAATATTCTTATAAAATGAATTATGTAATGCATTTTTGGAAAACCTAATATCACTTTGAATATCATGTAATATTTTGGTGTTCAGTCGAACTATGTTTTTAATTCGCCTAACAACACTTTCATCCAAATCATTTGTGGTCATACATTTTTTGCAATAAAAAATGCATCATCATCCATGATTAGTTTCACTAAATTCATATTCTTGGATAACTAATTATATAGCCTTCCCTAGAAATATGGTTCCATCGGATGTTGATCTTTCTTGTGTATAATCACTCACCCAATCACTATTTATAAAGCACAAAAATTTTAATTTTTTATTTTTCCTATATAGAACAACACCGTTCATATTTTCTTTCACATAAATAAATATTCTATTAGAATCTAACAAGATAGACTCTTTAGGGTCTCTATGAAATCTACCAACTAGAGTCAATATATAGGTTTTATCTAAGATTAATGTTGATAGATAAATAATATCTCTAATGATTCTTATGAATTATTTCTAGTCAATACATATTCCAAATTTGACCATGAAAAATTTTGATCAAACCAAAATTTTAGTTGAATAATATTCTTCATTTTCCATTCAAATCTGTTTAGTATTTCAATATTATAATTATCCAATGATAGAAATAAATATTTTTTTCCTTCTCAATATGGAATCATAGAAATTATTTTATTTAATTAAGAATAGAAATATAAAAAAAATAATTCCATTTTCCTAAATAAACTCTTCATAGAAACATTCCATGTCACTAGAAAAAAATCATCCACATAAAAATGACTATGAGAGTTAATTTCATCCCTTCTATGATATAAATATTACATTCAACATTAAATTTTATAAAACTTATATCCCTTAAACAACCATAAAATTTGGAACAAAATATTCTAGGGTGTCTTTTCAATACTTACAATGCCTTCCTCGATATGTATACCATGCATCCATTATTTTCTCTGAAAACAAACCTTGTTTTTAGTGAATACTTCATACTCAAGATCACTATTTATAAAGTTAGAGTTAGCCTCATTTTGATAAATATTTTAATGAATGTTTGTTTCTACTGCCATGAAAATTCTAAAAGTTTTCATTCTTTTTATATGTGATATGTTTTCTCTATGTCAATTCCATTTATTAGAGAATATCTTTTACACACAGGTCTATATTTGAATCTTGAAATTTCAGCCTTTTCATTTATCTTATTTATGAAACCCCATTTGGTACCAATGAAATTGTTATTTTTTTAGAATATATATAAGATCCCAAGTGGAGTTGTTTTTATAATGATCATCATTCATCATTCATATGTTATATCCATTCCATATGATTGAATTCTTCTTCCACATTTTGATGTCTAGTTTCTTAAATATCTGTAGTTTTAATTTCAACTCTCAATTGTATTCTACTTTTAATGTGATCATGTTTTTTACCAATGATATATTCAGCCTTAAATTTTTTTTATAATTTTTTATAGTGGTTTATCTTTTTTCAATAAGATTTATCTTTATCTCATGTATTTCAAAATAATTATTTAGAATTTTTTATATTTATCTATAACATCATCATTATTATATTCTATTTTCATACCATTTCTTATTGAATTTCCTGAATATATATCAATTGAGATATATAATTTGTTCGTATTTTAAAATATTATATCACTAAATTCAAATATCATTTTCAACCATTCTTTCTGACATCGGTTACCACAACCAGTAGATAGGTTTCACAAGAGAATTCATTCATTTATTTTTTATTCAAATTTTCATATATTGATTTTTTGGATGTTTATAATGAAATATCTACCAAATACTCTAAATTTTTTAACAGTTCAACATTTATTTTACCAGATTCAATTTGTGGTTGTTTATATTTCATTCCTTAGTGGACACCCATTCTATATGTGTATGGCTGTATGAACAACTTCTCTAAAGAAGTACATTGTGATGATGTTTTCATCCATTATAGTTCTTACCATCTCTATTATTATTATATTATTTGTTTCAGCTACACCATGTTGTATTAGAGTATATGGTTTGCTATACTGTTGATTGATTTTAGTTTTTTTATTTTTAACATTCCAAATCTTGACAAGTAAAATCCACACCATTATCTGATTTCATTTACTCATTATAGAGACCCATCTCTTTCTCATCTATCAATCTATAAATTTTTAACATTTAATTTACTATGAGTTGGGTTTTTTAAAATTAATTTGGTCAAATGAGTATAGTTATCGATAATTTTTAATGAAATACAAATCACCTCCGATATAATTTTTTCTCATTGGATAACATAAGTCTGTATGAATAAGATCACGGTGTATAGAAGATAGAATGTCCACCAATTTCTGGGCACTTTGATACAATTCCCATTTTTTAAAGGTTTCACAAATATCATCACTTTTTTAATTCTTCTAGGAAGAATATCTTACAATTTTGTGCATCAATATTTTACATATACTTCTACGACTGAGATGGAAAATACTTCTATTATGGAGGATTATATCATCATTGGAAATCAATTAAATGGAACTGATTGAATCACCAATTTTAAGGATAATACCATTGGATCATTTTCTTCGAGTGATAATTCATCCATCCATTGTTATTTTCATCATACATGAATCCTTTTTTCAAAAATACCTTATTTATTTCCTCACAATGTTTGTAAAACCCCATGATTTTACAGTATGTGTCTTAAAAAATTTAATTTATTCGAGAGAATAGGTTTCAATAAACACAAAGATTAAATGAAAATTGATATATAATTAAATATCATTATATTAAAATGACCTTTATAATGTAGGTGTTAAATTAGTTATAAAAAATAGTATTAACCTAATAATGAAATTTATATATTATTTATTTAATCAAATTTTTTACATTAATTTAATATGATTTAATATATATGAATCAAAATTTATGAATTAAAAGGATCAATTATTCTAAACAAAAATTTACCACCTTTTAATAGAGAACCCGTTTTAAACCTAAATTTTAAAACATCTATAAATTATATTTCACAAAATAAACATTTTTTTAAATATTCATATCAAAATTTACATTGGATAAATTTCTTGTATTTGTCTGATAAGACTCATTTTTCATAAATAATAATGTGAATGTTGGATTAATAATGTAACCATTATGAATATTAATGTGTCCATTAGAATAATAACCTCGGCTATAAAGGTATTAGTAAAATTTATACATAATATAAATGAATTTTTAATATAATTATATTATACGATAATTAAATGAATATTCTAGATATTATTAATTAAGAGTTGCTATTTTTGTATGTTTTAAATAATTAATTCCTATGTTGTAATTAATGAAATGATTTAAAATATAATTTATTTTCCTTAAATAGTTTCTTATTTTATTTTATTTTCATATGATTATTGGGTAATTTTATTAGACATTATATATTTTTAAAGTGTCGTAAAATTGGTTAAAATTTTATATTTTATATTTTTCTAGTAAATAATAATTTTAATTAAAAATTAAAATTCTCATATTTAAATATATTTTTTTCATGAAATGGTGTACAATATTTAAATTAGACACATGGAAAAATTGTTTGGGGGAATTTGGGATATTTTTAAAAAATAATTGATTTTTTTAGAATTGTAAAATACGATAATTTATGATAAATAATAAATACATGAATTTTTTAGACATTGTTGATGTTAAGATGAGGTATGAACCATTAGTTACAACTCGCATGCACTATTTACTATGTATATTCAAAAAAATCCATACTATCATTATCCTTGAGCCAAAATAAAATACAATTGAAGAAGATATTTAAAAACATCCCTCTCATCCTCTATAAATACCACCCATTACCACCTATTATCCTCACAACATCTGAGATATGAGACGTTTAAAAATAAGGTGATGTATTCTTTCCATGCCCATCCCCACATATAGGATCTCATAGTTTCATAAAATTATCAAAACCAATCCCCTCAAAAGCCATCTCTTGTTTTATCTTCTTATTAAAGACTAGGATATTTCATTTTTCATAAATAATGATTTTATTAGGTATTTAATCAAGATTAAGATCTTATTTATCTTCCTAACATGATACTTTAAGGTCAAATCTCTCAGTTATATTTCTTATCAGTTTTTTGAAAATATTTTAATCATCCAACATTTCTCTAAAACCCCGAATATTATTGAAAATTTCATTGACTCTTTTGATGTAATCAAAATTTTTTTATTATTCATCCGTCTTGATATCATCAAATATTCTCCTCAATATTTTAAATTTAGATTCCTAGAATTTCATGTTTCCTTTATAACATCATTCCTATTTATAACACTTTTCATTTATATTTTTGAGTTCCATAACATTTGTGGACGATTTTTCTGAATGGTTCATCAAAATGTCTTTTGATATTTTCCATCAATTTGGATATTTCCATTGTCTTTAAAAGTAATAAGGGAATATTCATCTATAGGTTGGAATATGACATTAACTATATATTTTACTTCATGGGAAAGAGATGGATAATAGGGAAACATACTATTATTCCAAAAATAATAGTTTATCTAATCAAAATGAGGGACAACCCTAATATTTAAATAATTAAAATAATCTATAATAAGTACATATTGGATCCTAATTTATGTATCATACCTCTAATAACAATTTAAATTTCTAGGGAGGTGTTCCACCACTAAGATGGGTAGTTGAATTTGTGGTGTATTTTACAATTTACCTTCCTATTCTATTATCACGGGTTGACCTATTAGGATCCAATCCACTCTTATGATTAATACACATATCTTAAAGGTATTAAAAATAAATGGCACATCAACAAATTATTTTTACATATTTTAGTCTCAATGTGAGAATAATTCTTATTATGATATGTTTGACACCCCAATCATAAATTTGGGAGTATAATAAAATGTGGTCACAACATAAATTTATTTGGTAGCATTTTAAAAACCTAATATTTCACATTACATTATCTTAAATAGCTTGTGTTGTAGGCAACATAAACTTGGCTTGCGTAATAGGCAAGACTGAGTTTCTGCGAAACAACAGTTTTGTGTTTTATTTATATAAATGAAATATTTTGGACATATCCATTAAATATAGTAATATTAATAGTAAATAATAAATTTCAAATTTTATTTATAATGTTTTATAATTAATAAAAAATATTTATAATGAAATGTATAAGTTTTGGTAAAATTGTTATATGTTAAGAAATATATTTTTCTTAAAGGAACAATTTTTTATGTTCTTTTGAGAACAATAATAAAATTAAATTTTAGCCAATAATATATATTTAAATTAGAAAAATATAATTCATTTTTTAATTTGGAACATCAAAATTACTTAAGGGATGGTTTTTGCTATTTTTCTGTAAACATTCATTCTTTGATGAATAATGAAAACACTACATTATAGTTAAAAATTGACTTTTTAATTTAAATAATTTTTTTAAATTATATTGATCTTAAAGTAAAAATAGATAAATAATACACATATTAATACAATATATATAATTTGATTAATTTTTTATTATAATAAGAAACAAATCATTGAATATTCTTAACGTCTTTTTACCTGCCTTCTAGCCACATTAGAAGACTAGCATTATATGTAATTTTACCTCTTCTGGGAATTTAATTTTAAAAATCCAACATAAATAGTTTTAAGAAAGATGAAAAATGTTTTCGAATAAGATCAATGTAATTTTTTTGAATAGTAACTTTTGAATTTTATTTATCACAATTAAAGATAAATAGGGTAATTAAAGGTAAAAATAATATTATAATAATACGTAATTACCCTAACACTTGTCCTAATTTCATTGTAAAAGTATATATAGACCAAAATAAACCTTAGGTCAAAAATATGAACCTTTTTAAGCAACTTATTTCAGATTAAGAAATTTATTATATTTTATTTAAAAAAGAGTTAAAAGTTTCATATTAAAATTTTAATAACTAAATAATTTTTATATATTGGGCTACACATTAGATAAATTATACTCTAAATATTAACTTGAATGCTAATAAAATTATCTATATCATTATAATTTATTTATAATTTCTACACATTAAATAATCAAATTTATTTGCGACACAATAATAAGGCAATGATTAGCTTATTAACGAATGATTAAAAAAATGATATTATAAACCTTAAAATAAATATAATTTGAGATTTTTGATGCCATACACAACTTTTTTGGATGTAATTTACAATTTAGGGATGAGATAATTATATTTTTTGAAGTAATAAAGTATTTATGACTTTAAAAAAATCATTTACTAAATAGTGTCAAAATTTACATAAATGAGTTTTTAAAACAAACACTATTTTATTAAATGATATAATAGTAAAAAAAAATATTATATTAGAAAAATATTACTTATATCTTGTCAAAAATGTCATTAATTATCCACATGAGGTTCTATTGACATTTTATAGTAAATATATTAACCATATTGTATAAACATACCGGAATACATTGTAAGAGTTAACTTATTTAACTAAGGGTTATGGCCAAACCATAAGGTTAAATTTCTTACATATACATATATAAAACTTATTGGTTGAAAGGATTTATACCCATACTAATCGTATCCTTGAATTAAATCACTTTTTATATTTTATAAAGAGAACATAAATTTATAATAAATTTATATTTTCAGATTTTCCCACAGTACCCCACACATTTCTTATAAAAGGACACTTCTCCTTCTCATTAATTCACACCACCAAACCCCATTGTCTCGTAAAAAAACTACCTTTTTACTCTACTAATATACCTCATATATTATTAAATTCTATAATATGGATATAAATCCATCCTAAGTAGTCTTTTGAAAATCAAAAGAAGACACCTGAAAAGAGGTGATTATTTTATCACCAGTTTTAAAGTTCAATTATTATTCTACATCCTATTTATCTTTTAATTAATTAATTAAACAATAACTAAAGTACCTTATACTTCCTGATAATTTATTATAACTATGGGTAAACCATATTTCTCTCTTTACCCATTCTATAAAAAAAAAATTACTATGCATGCATACATATGGCTTACCGTCTCCACGCTGTGGTGTAATTTTTTTCTTGTAAACATTATTTCTATGGGTATAAAGATGAATATAATGGATGTAAATAAAAAATATAACATGGTATTTTTTCTATAAAATTTATTTTCCATCAAATTCCATACCCTGTATCCATTAAGGAAATGATATCGCCCCTCGTGCATACGTATGATTTTCCGTCTCCACGACTCGATGAGACTCATCTTCCACGTTCACCATCCAAGAATGATTATAAGAACAAATAATATTAATAATTATGAAATATATGGAATAATAATTGTACTAGTATGATATATATATACACACATATATTTCATTCACTTACTTTCATTTAATACGATAGGAAAATGGAAATCGTGATCATGCGTACGTGTGACCAACCATCTCCAGGAACGGTGTCTGCCATTTTATTTATCTACCTATTATATATATTTATGTACAGAATATATATGATATATAAATTATTTTTTACATTATGTAAGTATATAAATTATTTCCTATGTAAAATGATCAAAAATAACTTGTCAATACACGTTTGATAATAAAAGTGATTATTACCTGAAACATTACTTTAACTAGAAAATTATTAATAAATAGGTAATATAACTTCATAAATGAATCATAAATGATATCATAAATATGGATATATTCTTGTAATAATTAAATATTTTGTTTAACGAGTATACAGGAGGATAAATCAAACTTTACTAAAGAAATTTATAAGGTAAGGGTTAATTTCATAGTCTTATTATTAATCGAGGTTTTTGATACGTATGTATCTACAAGGACGTCTTTATCATCAATGTACATGTTTCTAAAAAAATTCGTAAAATATACTACTATTATATTATTGATGTTTAAATTAATATTAATTTTTTTTTAATTTATATAAAATGTTTTGAATAGAACTATTCAGTCATTTTCTAAATGAGGTACATTATGCCCATTTTGGAAAATTAAGGAAATAATGTTTTTTAACTTATAACGTTGCAGATGTTTTCTACAGTTATTCCACCTTACCATTTTGAAGCTTCCCTTACAATCTTACAAAGTTATTTACAAAAAACATATTTTAAAATTTCACATCTTTTAAATGATTTAATGTAAAAAATAGATGTTTCACTCAAAGTGTTTTATTGATTTTATTAAATTATTTTCAGCTATGTAAACATATTTTTTTAGATTTTATGCTTTTTATAGTTGTTTTATTTTGATACAATCTTCCCTATTTTATTTAAGGTTTTATGATATGTTTGATTGTGGATCTGTTATTTTTATACCATTCATTGTTTATGGTTTGTGTATTAACATTTATTATTCTAGTGTTAATACGAATTTTTATGTTATATTCCATACTTTAAATATGAGAAATTCATTGGTCTTAGTATGTGGAGGTCATGGCCCACTATAGCCCCTCGATGAATCAGTAGGTCTCATGAGACACACTAGTGCCATGGCACAAGTCCATGATATATAGAATATTTGTTTATGGTCATGGTATGAGGCCTTGACGTAGTGGTTATTATATTTGGCATTATGTGTTCCCTCATTATGAGATTATTTATCAATTTTAGCTGTAATTATTCGACTAGTTGAATATTCATGTCAATATGTAAATGACATTATTTGAGTTATTCTGGAAAATCATGTTGAAGATAATATTTTAGGCATGTGTTTTGGTTTTGTACTTGGCCTTAAATGTTTATGTTTAGTTGTGACAACTTTCACTATATTGTTTATCCTTAACGAGCATATGAGGTCACCCCTTTCGTGTGTTTTATTTTTCTAGGATTCCAATAAGTGTTTTATAATTTATATTCAATGTCAAGATAGGGGAATACTGGAATTATCATAGGGTTATCTGTGCTGTATTTTTTGTTAGAAATTATAATGAAATGTTCATGTATGTAATATATTTTCCAAGACTGATAAACTAATCGGTCCTTTAAGATTTTATTCCTTGTAATCATGCTAATGTATTAAATAATGCATTGGCTCTGGGCTTCTAGTGTTAGGGTATTAATGATGGTATCAAAGGATGGTTAGAAACAACCTTGGAAATTGATTTTGAAAACATATATTAGTAATCATTACCATATGATGGACTTTGATGATATGTATAGAAGAAAATACATGAATTTTGGTAATTTAGTGATTATGTGGGAATTCCGAGAAAAGACCTCCATGTCTAGATACTTCAAGTGTATGTGGTTCTACAATAGATGTACCTAATAGTAACAACTCTAAAAAGTTGTTTCAAGCCTGACTCTATGTAATCAGGTACATGATAATGGGCCTTGCTACACACCTGGTCTGATACTCCCAGGGGATATACTTAGGATAATTCACATTTTTTGTATAAACCATTATGATGGATTTATGAGTAAATACGTCCCCAAATATACCATTTATTATGATTATTAGACTAGATACATGTAAATCGTTAAGTTGTGCATTTTTATAGTGTTTTGGATTATAAATTACGATATTATCTAACCTACTGTATGCTTTCATTTATAAATGGTCCCTAGTAGAAGGAATGACAACTCCACTAATGCACATATTCCAAAGAATAAGAAAGAACCAATCTTTCATGGTCTAAATACAATATTTCTAATGGATGTATTATCCCATGTATTCTCATATAATTAATAAACAGTATCATGTATTAATAAGGTAAGTAAAACATTCTACGAGTCATATGGATTTGAAAGGAAGAAATAGAAGAAGTGGATGGTATAGAAAATGATGAATAAAGGGAAGAGGGGGAAGAATGATTTTCCCACATGTGATAACAGTGGAAAAAAATCACCCCTGTTAATGATTGAAAGTAATGTGATTTTGTTTTATGTTTGGAGAAAAAGGACCCCATGTTTGTGATTGGATGGGTAATAACTAGGTTTCCAATGTACAATACTTCAACTATAAGGAGATAAGACACTATTTGAATCAATTTCCCACTCATAAAAAGAATATAACCTAGATGTGAATACTGGACAATGATCATATTATGATACTGCCACTAATGAAGTGGAATTATTAATATTCCTATTCAAGAGTAAATTTATTTCAATAACGTTTTTCAATATACTCTTTATAAGAATTGTGGAGTAAATAAGGATCATACTATGATAATATTTCATTAAGGATTTGATATTGTTTTGTACAAAGTAATGTGACACTATTTCAAGTAAAACATTTTTGAAAATATATGGTTGGGTGAAATATGACCCTTAATGTGTTTTTGATACTAAGATTATCATTTCATAATAAGAGATAATTTATTTGGATAATGTAGATTTGATATTATTTACATCCTTGCAACGGATTAATGGTTGGTTTAAAAAGTGGTTTATAACATCTTTATTTAGTGTTTTCACATTTCTGGATTTAAGGTGTGCATCAAGTATACTATGTTTTACATAAGGATTAAGGATGAATTAACATATTTAATAAGGTTTTATAGTATTTCATGTTATTACCATGTTTTAAGAGATTACATGATGAAGGTATTCATGTGGATGTTATGTGACCGTCATTATAATTTTTTGGACTCTGAGTTTGGAAAAAAGTATTTTTGATAGGAATAACGGTTGGAATTGATTTAGATGGACATTGGATACCATTTTTTAAGGTTAAAACATTTATAGAGATTAGTTTTTTAGAATGATATAATTTTATGAATGGGACAACCCACATGTCTGGCAATAACCTATTGCATTGGGCAAGGCTATGAGACTAAAACATGCATCCGAAGGGCGACAAGGGTGCATCTCCTACCATTCACCTATGTGATGTCCTGGTTTGAATAAAATAGTTTTCTTAAGATATGATATATAAAGTATAAATTAATTTTTGGAACCCTATATGATTAATATAAATAGAATATATTTGAGTGTTATTATCTTTTAGAGAGAAAGAGGTGTCTGTAGTAGAAATTAGATAAAGTATGGAACTCTACTTGTCATGTAACTATGCTTGTTTTGTTTATAATTATATAAAATTACTAAACATTAGGTAAAGGATCCTAAAACCAAATTTTTTTTTTCCAATTACATTATTTTCAATGAATCAAATGGTCCCTTGGATTATCACAGATTTATAGATTTCTGAATGTTAAATTTATCTTAATAATGTTCTCTATTACTCTCCCACAGAACCTAAAGGTTTCATTTTCATTCATGTCAATGTTTTCTTACATAGAACCCTAGTATGTGTAATTTCTAACAACCTTCTTACTTCCCTTCCATTATTTTAAAATGGTGGTCTCATAAATCCATTTTCTGATGTGTAATTTCAATAAAGATATTTTGAAAAGACTATCCCATAGTGTTTGTTTCCATGATTAAATTGTGAGGTCACAATTTATTTAAGGTGGGGAGAATTTAACACCCCTATATTTCATATTAAGTTATCTTCAATAGTTTTTTTTTTCACAGAACACTGTCTTGGCATGTGTAACAAGAAGAATTGTGCTTCCAAGAAACAACACATTATTGTTGTAATAATTTAAATGATATATTCATAACATATCCCTTAAATATATTAATATGAATTTTAATAAAAAATTTAAATTTTATTTATAATTTTATCACATAAGTAAAACATATTTTTAATGAAAATTATAAGTTTCAGTAAAATAGTTATATGTTTAGAAATACTATTTTCATAAAGGAACAAATTTTTTTATCCTCTTGTGAATAATAATAATAATAAAATTAAATTTGAGACACTCATTGAAATTTAATTTGGTAAAATAGTCTTCAGTTTTGAATTCAGAACATCAAAATTAGCTAAGGGGGAATTTTTTGTATTTTTCTGAAAACTTTCAATTTTTGATGAAAATTCAAAAACAGTGCATTGTTGTTAAAAACCAAATTTTTAATTTAATTAATTATTTTACATTATATTGGTTATAATGTCACAGTAGATAAATAATAAATATATAAACCAGATTTAGATCATTGGAATCATTTTTATATTATAATTAGATATAAAAATTCATTAAACATTTTTAACATCTTTCTGCCCAGCTTCTACCCACATTAGATGATTAGCATTAAAGGTAATTTTACTACTTATGTTAATTGAATTTCAAAAATCCAACATAAAATGTTGAAATAATGATAAAAAAAGTGGTATAATATGATCAAAATAACTTTTGGTGAATAATAACTTTTGAATTTTATTTACCACAATTAATGGTGAATAGTGTAATGAAAGGTTATAGTAATAATATAATAATATAAAATTACCTTAAAACATGAATTAATTTCATCACATAATTATATTTAGACCAAAATCAACCTTGGGTCAAAAATATTATCTTTTTTAATCAACCTGTTTAAGATTAAGACAGTTATTATATTTTATTTAAAGACGAGTTAAAAGTGTCATATTAAAATTTTAATAAATAAATAATTTTTAATATAGAAGTATACATAAGATAAATTCGACAATAAATATTCATTTTAATTATAATGAATATATTTTCATCATGATAACTTATTTATAATTTTTAGACATTAAATAATTACATTTTATGGGACACAATAATGATACTTTGATGACCATATTAATGAATGATTGAAATAAATGATATTATAAATATTAAATTTAATTTAATTTGAGATTTTGGATTCAATAAACAATTTTTTGGATAAAAATTTCATGTTAGGGATTATTAAATTATTTTTTTGAAATAATAAGGTTATAATGGATTTTACAAAAATCAATGACTAAATAGTGTGCAATTTGACATAAAAGATTTTTGAAAACAAACATTATTTTTATTAAATGATATAATAGTCATAAAAATATAATATTCTGAAAAATTACATAAATATAGTTTTAAAAATTTCATTAATGATACACTTGAGGTTAACTTGTCATTTTATAGTAACCATATTAACCATGTATTATAAAAATACAAGAAGACATGGTAAGAGTTAACTTATTTAACAAAGGCTTAAATCCAAAAGGTAAGTTTACATTTGTGACATAAACATATCTAAAACATATTTTTTGATAAGATTGAGACCCATCCACATCATATCCTCTAATTAAATCTCTTTTTAGCTAATATAAACTGAAAATGAATTTATAATAAATCAATATTTTAAGATTTTCCTAAAAGTACCCCTCACCCCTCTTATAAAAGGACACTTCTACTTCTCTTTAATTAACACCTTTAAACACATTTGGATCGGCCAAGCACTACCCATTTCCTCTATGATCAGACATAGTATCGTCCTCGAGGAAAAATTCTGGGAAGAAATTCATCTTATGGAGTCTTTTTGTTCAAATCAAAAGGAGTCCCCTGAAAAGAGGTAATTATTTTATAACATATTTCAACGTTATTTTCTCATTATACTTCCTATTTCTATTTTGTTTCCATACTAAAATAATAACTCCAATAAATACTACATGATTATAGGTTATTATAATTATGTTATAACCATATTCTTCCTTTTACCCATCCTATGAAATACAATGTCACCATCTATGCTTACGTATAGTTTACTGTCTCCACACCGGGGTGTGAATTGTTTTTCATTTACACTATATTTATATGTGTAAAAATATGAATATAATGGATTTAAAAAATAAATATAAATTATATTTTTTTGGAAAAATTCATATTCCATCCAATTCTATACCATTTAACCATTAAGGAACAGATATCATCGCTCGTGTGTACGTACATCTTTTCATCTCCATGATGTGATTAAACTCTTCTTCCACGTTCACCATCCAAGAATGATTATAAGAATAAATATTATTAATAAGTATGAAATATATGAATTAATAATTCTACTGGGATGATATATATGTATATATATATATATCATTCACTTACTTCCATTCAATATGATAAGAAAACAGAAACAACATTCATGTGTATGTACGACATACTGTCTTCATGAATAGTGTGTTCCATATTAATTATCTATCTATTATGTAAATTTATATACATCGTATATATGATATATAAATAATTTTTTAAATTATGGAATTAATTAAATTATTATCTATGTAATACGATAAAAAATAACATGTCAAAACATGTATGATAAAGAAAGTGATTATTACCCAAAATGTTGCATTTACCTAAAAATTATTAATAAAAAGGTAATATAAAGACATAAATGATTCATATATGATATCATAAATATGGATAAGGTCTTTGTATAATTTAATAATATTTTTTAACCATTATATAGGGGCATAAATTACCATTTACTAAAGGAATGTATTATTTAATGGATAATTTTGCAATCTCATTATTATTCGATGTTGTTGATACATAGGTATCTACTGGGAAATCATTGTCATCCCTGTCCATGTTTCTAAAAATATTTTCATAAAATATTTCACTATTATACTGTTGATTTATAAAGTGATTTTTACACATTTTTCAATTTTTATAAATAAATTGAAAGAAATCTTTCAGTCATTTTCCAAATGAGGTACTTTATGAACATTTCAAGAAATTATGGAAAGAATGTTTTTTAACCTATACGGTGCAAGAATCTATTTTCCTCAATTATGTAGTCTTACCATTTTGAAGCTTCCCTTAAAATATTATAAAATTACATTATAAATAAATGATTTATTTTAATATTTCCTGAATTTTAACTGATTTAAAGTAAAAATGTGATATTTTCCCCAAAGAGTTTTAATGAAATTATTAAATTTCAGTCATCTATGTCAACATACTTAGTAGGATTTTTTGCATATTTGAACTTGATTTATTATGATAAAATCATAAGAATTGTATTTAATGTTTGGTTATATGTTTGATTGTGGATTTTCTATTTGTATACCATTCATGGTTTATATTTAACGTCTTAACATTTCTTATGATAGGTTTAATATGAATATTTATGTTATTTTTCATCATTTTCATATGAACAATGAATTGGACATAGTAAGCAATTGGTGGGGACCGCTATATACATTAGATGCATTGGTAGGTCTAATGAGACAAACTTGATTGTTGGAACAAGGCCTTGACATAATATTTGTGTATGGTCTTGGCATGAGTCCATAACATAGTAGTTATGATGTCTGACATTATGAATTCCATCATTATGAGATTTGTTATTTATTTTACATGTGATTATTTAACACTAGAATATCATAGTTAATGTTTAAATAGAATTATTTTATTTATTCATACCATATTATGCAGAATATTAAATTTTAAAAGTATTATTAATTTTTTATGTACCTTACCTTAAAATTTTATGCCTATTTGTGAAAGATTATACTATACTGTTAATCTTTAATGACCATCTGAGCTCACCCTTTTTTTATGTTTTATTATCCCAAGATGCCAGGATGTATCTTATGATTGATATATAGGGTTAATCTGGGGAATAATGGCATTCTCAAATGGTTATCTACATTGTATTTTATGTTAGAAATTGAAATGTAATGTTTATGTATGTAATGTATTTTTTTAGACTGCTAAACTGATCCATCTTTCTAGATTTGATTACATGTAATCATTCCAATGTATTTAAATAATGCACTAGCTCCAGGATTCTGGGTTCGGATCATTAAAAGCATAGTGTGTCACTCTTCTTTCTATAAACCCACTAGAATAATATTTTCACATTTCATGTTAGAAAAATTATTTAAAACAAAATAGAAAATTTAAATTCGGGGTGAGGGATTATGCCACACCTATTGTTGAATATCTATATTTTTATCCTTAAACATAAATAAAAAATCTCATGATCACTTTTTAGAGAACATCAATTAACTATTTCTTCATAAAATTATTGATTTTGACTACTCCCCTATATGTTTCTTATATAGTGTGAGAAATAATTATTATGTACATAAATTAATTAGCATATTGAAATTTTATGATTACTCATATTGTTTTCTAAAAAATTTACTTCCCCAAGAACTTTTATCGTCAATATGATTGGAAAATAAAGTTCTATGAAAATATACCCCACACATCATCACTCTCACCATTTAATCTAGGAATTATCCTTGTATTTATAGGAAAAAATAAACCATTAATTAATAAGTTAAGTCCTGATAATACTTTATAATGTGGTAAGATGATTAATTTGTTTTGATTTCTTTTAAATTATAAAAAAAATTCCCCTATCACTATAGGATGTATTGGATTATGCATATAATTTTAATTCATCTCCACATAAAATTTTTATTCATGTACACATAAAATTTTCATTCATATCCACATTGTATTTTATTTAATCTCCACATAGAATTTTCATTCATCTATACATAGAACATGAATTAATCACCTCATATAATTTAAATTCATCATTTCATATCATTTGATAACCAATATTCATGTATTGTATTCATATATCACAGATATTACAAATATCCAATTACTATAACTCTCATATAAAGTCATCATGTCTGCTTGCAAACTGCCCTCATTATTGCCTTACCATATTGCATAAATATCCATATAGTAAGAATACATTAAATTTATTCACCATAAATAATCATCGCAAGCCACATATATCATCTACATAGGTCCTTCACTACATAATACCTCGTTTTCTATGAACAATATCGGAGAAACTCCACTAGTTCATCCGAAAACACGACATATTGTTTTTCTTCACAAATCAACATCACCATATTTATCAAAAAATAATAATTGGGTATAAAATTTCATATTCCATTTTAAAAACAACTATATATATTTCTTGTCTAAATATTTTACTTATCATCCAAATAAAAAACACAATTCACATGGGATCTTACAAGTTTGATATATTGATACATAGTAGTATCAAAAAAATTATATTATATTATTTTTATAGAATTCATCCCCAAATTCTCTACATCTCAAGGTTTTTTATTGTTTTTGTTAATTTATACTTATCACATTTTCAAACTCCCTATGAGAATTAGAAGATCCCACCTGGAAATCAATCTCCTTAATAGTTTCTTAGTATGTAATCACTCTTAAATAATGGGATTCATTTGTGGGAGGGTTGAAGAATATTTAAAAAATAGAATACATATGGTGTGGTAAATCAAACAGTTTAGATCATCATGATCAAATTGGACACATTATATGATCATCTTCAAAAATAGGTAAATAGTACCCACAAAGCATCTTATCCCACATTGAATTATCAAAGTTGATTTTACAAAGTTTATTAATCAATTTCAGATGTTATCTCATTGATATTTCAACTTGCGATCCGCACTAGAAAAACTTAACACACACCAACTAGGCTATATCCTTCAAGATCCTGGGCCTAACCTTTACACACCATCTATCGTGCGCTATTTATGCCTTATTCATGAGTCCTCTCCATTCTGGTTAGTATAATTCTTCATCTTCTACCCACGGTCTATCCATAGATATTTCCCATGGTTTTTTGTCCTTAGTGTCCCACTAGATTCCTTGGTCAAGTTGGGCATGGATTTCATCTGAATTGACCTTATTTTTAATAAGTTTACATTAAAAAATTACATAGAAAAATCTATGAATTAAATGAAATCCCATCATAATCAATTGAAATTTCAATGCAACCATTATTAATTTTATTAATGAAAAATAATATTTTTCCTGATCTTCAACTATTCTTCTATGTTGTTAAAAAATTGTAAACACTATAGGCCATGTAATTTTCATTTAATATTATCACAATCAATTTTCATATTTACACAAGGATAATTTTTCATACGTGAAATATAATTCCATTTAACAGATCCATAAAAATTCACAAAGATTCATTACATCATCTAGAATCACCAAAAATATATTTAAACAACATTGAAAAAAGTTAAACATCCATTTATAACACATAAAACATATTACATTGGCACATAAAATTAAAATATTTTTTAATGAATAAAAACTGAGATGAAACTAATACTTTATGCCTAGCATGATTAATATGCACTATAACCTCATTTATTATAAATTTATAATTAATATAATTATATTATTAAATAATATTTATAATATACTATCATATATGATCCTCTTATAAAAGTTTGAAAGATATTTTTTACAAATTTTCAATTAATGTTTTCATTTCAAGGGGTAACTGTTTAGTATTCATGTATTAGTTTGACCAACAGTTTTTGTTTTTGGACTATGACCCTGATTCCTCAATTTGTATAATTTTAATATTGATATAAATATTATATATATATCTATTAATGAAATACATATTTATATCCATTCCTATTATATAGTGATGAAAACTAAATTACATCACATTTTGTAGACAACAATCTATACATACACACAGGTGATTATTCCAGTCTGTGAAGGCTCAAATGAAAAAAAACCATAAATGATATTTCACAATAAAAAATAATAATTACATAAAAAATATCATAAATTTTTATTAAATCCTTGATTTTTAATATCCATGTAAAGCGTAAATGATAAACAAATCACATGAAATCTTGGTGGTGTTTGTCCACATGTACACATGAGCGATGTTGTCATTTACTAAGGGATCAAAAGTTAATAAGGAATATAAGATATTTTAAATCTAGAAGCATAATAATCTGATAAATATCATTTAAAAAATTAAATCCATCACTATGACCACTCGTGAAATATGTTGATGGAAAATAAATTGTATCGTTTTGTGGATGTGGTATACCATGCATCTGAAAAAATGTTACATTTATTTCTAATTTGACGAATAGGTGGTCGAAAAGGGATATAAAATAACCATAAGGAAATCATATTATACCGAGGATACATTAATAACAATATTATTATGTATAAAATAAAATTATATATGGTTTTTGAAAAAAATTTGAAAGAGAATTGTTATGTTTTGTACATCCTCTTTGAGTGGCCTCTATTCGATTACACATTATGGCATGCTGGATATATATTAATATTTGACTAGAAGCGATATAATTAGAGGAAAAGAGGTGGTAATGTTTATTAGTTGGTGTGTTATGAGGTATAATGTTCAAATATTTTGAATACGGGAGGATTTTAGGTTCCCTTTTATAAGTTAGGGTAGAGAAAAACATAACATTTCATAGAATATTTGAATTATATAAGGTCAATGTCATTGGAAAGTTGTAAAAATAGAGATACAATTGAAGGTATGATAACATAAATTTAAATTTTTTTTATCCAATATGAATTAAATATCTTTGGTTAGAAATAATACACTTATATATTAGGTATCCCCCATATAGTTTTTCTCAATGTTCATATAATAACATTACATAACTTTTGAAGAATATATTAAACATTAATAAAAAAGATACCAAAATACCATACCAGTCTAGTGATTATAGAAACATGGAATCATAAACAGATGTATATATGGGAGTGACAATATATCCCAATGGTTTATTCATGACTTGAAAAATTATTAGACACGTCATCCGTAATGTATATCTTCATAAACTGGGTTTTTATCAATAAAAGGGTTGAGATCAAATTCTCAGAAATGGTAAAGATGGGAGACATATAACCATAAGCATGAAAATATGGGTTTGTTAATGTGATCATGAAAATATAATATCATACCCATCATATCATGGGTAATATACATGAACCATGGATAAATATTGGAACATTATGAGACATGAATCATAAATAAATAAAGAACATAAGTCATGAAACTATAATGAAGGAATGTGACATATAATTGTTGTAGACCCATAAGAATATTAAAATATCTCAACAATATTAAAGTAATTGCTTTCAATTACTTATTTATAGTATTGGTTCACATACAAGTTGGTAGTCATGGTACAATCACACATTTATCATAGTCGTTAAGTATCGCCCCTAAGATCATCTTAATCTATCTAATGGGATATAAATATTTACCCAAAACATTATATAGAGATATAGGTCCCACCCATCTCATAATGAAACCATACATAGATGTTCAAGATAATTATAAACAAATATATCATAACCCATGAATGGGAATAAGTATCATAAAAATGTAATCATAACATATCCAATGAAAAAATATACATTTTTTATAAACATTTCTTCAAAAACATTACCCATTAAAGAAAAAGGTTTCAAATGTATATAACACAAGAAAGATAAATCAGTTATAGAAACACCATTCCATAAAAACATAACAAATTAGGAAACAAATATGAATGAAAATGTTGAATCATTTCCACATAAAGGCATGAGTGACAACAAAGGATTTCATATAATATGGGAAGTAATTGTTAATTATATTTTGAAAAACATCATGATGAAATGAACCTTTTTTTGTTGAAAAATTCTATTTAAAACAAAATTAATTTTCAAAACATTTTTCTTTGAAAATATATTTAAAAAAAATATAATAGAAAATTAAAAATCAATAAAATAGTTATAATATCCTTTTTCCTTGAATATTAACTTTAGGGTTCATTTCATAACATTTTTTAAAACATTTTTGAAAACTAAATTTTTGAAGTAAAAATGATTTCTGACCAAAGAGAGAAATATGTTTGGATTTTTATTAAATTTGTTTTTTAAATATCATAAGGATATAAAAGTGGTAAATATTACTAATACACGGAGAAATATTGAATAGAAAAGTATAAGTAAACTCATGAGTCTTTATGAGATATGAATCAAAATATTTCATCAATATATGCGTAGTTATAAACAATCCTAATAAATGATGGGGTCATTTCACTAAAAGTTTACCAGATGGAAACATGGGATCATACAATCCATGAAATTAAATTATATTACATTAATCATAATATATCATGAATATAAATATATTCATGATATATGTAACGACCTGGAAATTCAATGTAATTTTTTTATTAAATGGAAATTTTACGAGTTTGTGAAAATTGATGGTGCGTGATTCCGAGGCCTGGAGTGCCCAAAATAAATTTCAGAACTTTTTTTCAGGTACGTTCAGTAAGAATATGAGTGGGTCTTTTGTAACATTAGAACCGGTGCTCAGAATTGAAATATGAGGACACCGTTGAACTCGCAGCGGCGATATTCGCTTATGGAGACCTTCACCTCGACCGTAGTGGGTTGAGAGTGAAAGATATTTTTTGTGCTTTTCGTGAATAAATTAGATAAAATAAAATTTTATATCATTTTTTTAGAAACCCCTCAACATGGGTTATAGTTGTGGGGACCACCTGAGGATAAACCTCCAATGTAAGTGTTAATAGGTGGGGACCACCTAAACTATCCTCCTAATTTGAAATTAATGGTGGGGACCACCCAAACCCTCTTAATGGGGGAGAAACCACTCAACTCCCCATTAATTATTTTCATCCATTAATTATAGCCAATTAAATTGATACAATTAAATATGTCGACACCCCATTTAATTGTTGGAACCAACCAACAATTAATGAAATGTGTCAGCATTTTAATTGTGCCAACCTTATTAATCTACTTAATTTAAATTAATAAGTTGTTTATTCATCATTTCAGTGGAAATGGGGAAACTGTTGGAAGAAGGGAGAAGCTTTGGAGAATCATGGAGAAACTCACCCTTCAATGAATAATGCTCTCACTAATGAGGAACATATTCATGTACATTAAACTGAAGAACGAGCCTGGGATCAGAGGCATGTGGAGGACATGACGAACATTGACATCTTCAAATTCTTACTCACACCAACATCAATGGACCTTTGCGGTAGGGTGTTGGTGGAATTTCTTCCCCTTACCCATTCTTGATAATACATCGTAAAAATTAGGATGAGATTATAGACTCTTGATATGGCTCTAACACGGAGAATTCAGGCCAAACCAACATGGCCTGACCTCTTCGCAAATCTTGTGTTTAATTGTTGTGTTCTTCGCAAAGGAGGAGGATGAAAACCAACCTCGGTGGGGCACAAGAATGGAAACCGGCACCACCACCAGCCGTGACTAAGGTGACGGCGCAACATCGCCGCCCCACGGCCCCAGCGACCTCACTCCTTCGCGGCCTTTCGTGGCCCCTGTGGCCTCGCTGCCCCGTGGCAGTTTACAGCCCCCGCAGCCTCGCCGCCCCACGGCCTCACCACCCCACAGCCTCACTGCCCTGCATCCTCGCCACCCTGGGGCCCTCTGCGGACCCCATGGCCTCGCCGTCCCATGACCTCATAGCCCCTGTGGCCTCACCACCCTGCATCCCTTCACGGTCCCCATGGCCTCACCACCCTTACGCCATTTACGCCGCCCTCATGTCCTCATGATGCCCTCGCGGCCTGGCACCGCTCCGCGGCCCCCATGTCGTGCAGTACTGGCTAGACCTAGCACAAGCCAGGCTGGGTCAGACCCAGCGGACCGGGTCAACCCAAACCCGGTCGTGTCGGACCGGACCCAGACCAACTATGATCATTTCTTTGTATCATCCATAACATTGGCATCGGTCTTCTATTCTCTAAAACGTTAATGACGCTTTAAACCTTGGAGCGAGATGATTCTTTTGGTATACCCCATTTTTTATTTGGATAAAGTTGGGATATGATCCGGTTGGATCGAGCACAAATCCAACTGGGACCTTCGAACTAAAAGACTAATAACATACTGATCGGGCGTCCAATGGACACACCATCTCTTTCATTGAGACCCCTATGAAGTGGTGGTCCTTTTAGATACTTCTAAGTGGGAATTTATGGAATTTGGAGTATCGACCAATGCCTTGAGGGTCGAACTCTCTCAAAGACGAGCAAGCTTAGTACAGGAACCTAGTAGCTGGTTGTGATGTGAAGAATGTATAGCAATCCTGTGTGGGTCAGCACTGAGCGATCTGGTGTGGGTTAGCACCAACCAATCCTATGTGGGTCAGCACCAAGAGATCCTCTGTGGGTCAACACCTAGTGATCCTTTGTGGGTCAGCACCTAGCGATCCTGTGTGGGTCAGCACCGAGCGATCCTGTATGGGTCAGCATCGAGCAATACTCTGTGGGTTAGCACCGAGCGATCCTGTGTGGGTCAGCACCTAGTGATCCAGTGTCGATTAGCACTGAGTGATCCTGTGTGGGTTAGCATTGAGCGATTCTGTGTGGGTCAGCACCGAGCGATCTTGTGTGCAGCAGCAGTAGAGCCTCTTAATAGAGTAAGATGATTTTTAGTCACATATAATCATCTCTACTACTGTACTTAAGTTATAACTGGTTTGAGATGAGTTCTTTCCTTTGTGGTAATTTCCTTCATGCTAATACCTTGGTGGTATTTTTCTGTGTGGCGCACCAGTGTGGTACTTACCTTCATAGTTTTTCTTACTTTGATGGATAATTGAGCTTTGGGATTTTGGGTTGGACCCTGTGTTTCCTCTTGATTGGGATGGGTATACTTGATAACTTAGGTACATGTATGAGCATATACCTAAGTGGGGTTAAAAGTTAACTTAATTATTTGTGGTTTATCCCTTGTGGATTTTGTGTGAACTTGAGGGTGTTGGGGTCCCTACTGAGTATCATTATACTCACCGTTGCACGGGCTATGCCCGCACCAGGTTGTGATTGGTGAAGACGAAAGATATCACTGACAGAGGACGGGGGTACCAGGACTAGACGATTCCCAGAGGTGGACCATACAGCATTTCAGTACACAGAGGAGACGGGCGGATGTGGAGTGCTGAGGAGGTGATCTATACCTACCCTTCAGGTATGAACCTCGGAGAACGACCCAACAACTTCTTTTTATTCAGTTGTACTAGTTTTTTGTTGTACTTGTACCTTTACTGTTGGCCTTGTATTCTAGCCCCTTTTTACTTTCAAGACTCGTTTTTATATACAGTTTACTTGTATTCGTATCTTGTAGTGTTTTTGGTTTCATGTGTTTACAAGTTATAAAGGCAATGTCTTCCCGATTTTATGGAATAGGCCTTTCGGTCCTAGTCACTATCCCATGGCCTATGGAAGGCGGGCTTGGGGTAGTCATTGGATGGGCCCCAGGGGACGGGTCGTGACAAATTGGTATTAGAGGGGTCGGTTCTACCGTAGAACATAGGACTCTGATATTTATTTTAATGGAAATATTGTTAAGTGTAGTGAGTGTGGTTATTAGTTTAGGGAATCCAGTGTTGGTACAGTGGCCAATAGATCCATACACCAGGGCCTTGACTTCGGATTTTTGACTCAGTGCATGAAAACACTGATTGTGTGTGTGTTTTGAAGAGTTTTTTCATGATCTCTTTGAGTTAGCTCACCAGGTATAACTTTTTGACCGTGGTGCACCTATTTCTTTTCAGGATGCCTCGACATAGATATCCATCTAGGGTTCCGGATATAGTATTCAATGATATCCCACCGACCAACGAGGCCTCGGTGCAGGACCCTCTTCAAGTAGAGGCACCAGCGGAGGAACCATTGGTACCGTTACCCGTGGGGCCACCGATGCCACTAGCCCCAGCAGTAGAGGGTACACTCTACTTGAGTGTGTTGCACAAGTTCCAGCACCGGAGGCCACCTAGGTTCAGGGGAGAGATGGACCCACGGGTGGCTAGGGATTAGTTGGAGGTCGTGGTGAGAGTTTTCCGACTGGTAGGGACACCAGCTGATATCATGGTGATCCTTGCCTCCAACATTCAATAGACAACATTAGGCAGATGGTGGAGCTTAATGCTCCAAGTTCACTATGAGGTGACTCTTCTCTCGTCAGACTTCAAGAGCCTATTTCGGGAAGAGTTTGTCCTAGCTACTCTTCGCGTAGTGTGCATATAAAAGCTTCTTCATCTACAGTAGGGTATCACGACTGTGGATCAAGACTCAGCGAAGTTCACTGACCTCTCACGTTACTCCATTGATATGGTGTGGGAGGCATTCTTTAGGGACCATACCTTCGATCAAGGACTCAAGAAAGAAATCAGGGCTTCAATGGTTTCTCTTAGCATCCTGACGCAGGTGAGGGTGTTAGAGATAACCCTTTTAGTGAAGAGTTTTCCTGCTGAGTAGTAACCAGCAGTGAGACCCACCACTGGACGTCATGTATCAGAGTCTTCTATAGCTGCTGACAGATAGATTTCCTAGAGGTCCAAGAGGACCAGACCTACAGGTGAATGACCGCATGATTCAGGTTCAGCTGTGCGGGGAACCCGAGACAGAGCTTGTCATGTGAGGATCATGTAGCATTACGCTTGCGGAGGGTAATATCACATGGATCATGACTATCTGACTCGTTGTACGGATGATTAGCAGACAGTCAAAGGACCACCCAAGTAGAGATAGAGGTTCGACTGAGGAGATCCACATGGAGCAGGCAGACGCGACAGAGGTGATGGTCATGCAGCTGGAGGTGGGCGACCATTCGAGATGTTACTGTAACCACCACCAGGTGGCCCACCCCAACCCGAGGGAGCAGGAGGACAGGGGCGAGCTCAGCTCCTGGCAGTTGAGGCCTATGATCACAGCGCTCTGAAGATGATACGAGGTACTATTTTTTTCTACTCCACCTTATCTGTAGTACTTATAGACACATATTCCAGTCATTCTTTTATTTCCACTACCCTCATTTGGAGCTCGGTGATTCCGATGGATTTGTTGGCTTGATCCTTACTTCTCAAGACTCCCAGGGGATAAGATTCATCGATTATGCACTGGTGCAAGTTGTGAAAGCTTACTCTATGAGGTGAGAGCTTCAGCCGGGATCTCTAAGTAGCTGTGACAAGGCCATACGATTTCATCTTGGGTATGGACTAGTTATCTACTTTCCATGCTCATATTGGAAGTATTAGGCACAAAGTTCGGTGTTTCTACACGAATGGGACTAGGTTAACCTTCACAAGTGAAAAATTATCCTTTTCAGCATAATATGAACTTTCCTAGAGGAGGTTGCAGCCGATTAATCACCAGTTGGCTGTCCTTACCCTCAGAGCGGTTGATGTGGAGAGTCTGATATATCCTTTAGTTGTGGGCCAGTGCTCGTATGTCTTTCCTGATGATGTTCCATGTCTACCTCCTCACAGAGAGGTTGACTTTTATATTGACTTGTACAATGGGATGGAACTGATATCTACACCAGCATATCGGATGGCTCTCACAGAGCTTCATATGTTACGGGTACAGCTGGAGGAATTACAGGGGAAAGAGTTCATTCAGACTAGTGTTTCTCCTTGGAAAGCCCCAATTTTGTTTTCCAAGAAGGTGAATGATCTCTTGAGGATTTGTGTTAACTATCAATGCATGAACCAGGTGACCATGAAGAACAAGTACCTACTCCTGAGGATTGACGACCTCTTTGATCAGCTGAAGGGAGCATGATGGTTCTTGAAGATAGACCACAGTTCAGTCTATCACTAGCTCAGATTACAGGAAGAGGATGTACAGAAAATGACCTTTAGATGTCGGTACAATGATTATGAGTTCTTTTTTATGCCATTTGGAGTTACCAACACTCCAGCAGCGTTCATGGGACTCATGAACAAGATCTTTCAGCCATACCTTGATCGATTTGTAGTAGTCTTCATCGATGACATTCTGATCAACTCAACTATTGATGAAGAGCATGCCTACCATATTCAGGTAGTACTGGAAACACTCTGAGTGCTCCAACATTATGGTAATCTCTTGAAGTGCTAGTTCTAGATCCAAGAGGATCCCTTTCTGGGAAATGTCATCTTGGAGGCTGGAGTTGTAGTGGATATAGCAAAGATTGAGGAAGTACTTTCTTGGGATCCACCCAGGAGTGTGACAGAGGTATGGAGTTTCCTGGGATTGTTCGTATAATACCGAAGATTTGTGCCAGATTTCTCCTGAGTTTCAGCACCACTATTAGGACTGACATAGAAGGGGAAACACATCATGTGGTCAGAGAGATTCTAGTGGAGTTTTCAGGAGATGATTCAGAGGCTAAATAGTGCCCCCATCTTGAGGCTTCCGGACGAGGGTGTAGGGTACATATTCTATTACGACGCAATAGGAATGAGGCTTGGATGTGTCCTGATGAAAGAGAAAGTGGTGATGGCATATGGCTCTCGACAGATAAGACAAAATGAGCATAACTAATCTACCCATGACTTGGAGTTAGCAATAGTGGTATTCACCTTGAAGATGTGGCGACACTATCTGATGGGATAACTTTTTATTGTCTACTCTGATCATAAGAGTCTCATGTATATCTTCTCTCATAAGTACATGAACCTGAGACAGTGATGTTGGATTGAGTTCCTCCAGGACTATGACTTTGAGATAATCTATAATCCTTGTAAGGGGAACGTTGTAGCAGATGCACTCAGCAGGAGTTCTAGTATACAACAGCTAGGTGAGGAGACATAGTAGCTGGCCACTTTGAAGACATCCTTTGTGGATCGGGATGGAGCCGTTTTTCTTCAATATCTTACAGTCACTCCCCCCACTTCATCCGCGATTCAGGGAGGCGCAGCGTGGGGATACTAACTTTGAGGATAGACATGCTCAAATATCCACAGGGCAGGCACCTGATTGATTTTTGAAGGTGGGGAGCATGTCAGCCTCTTAAGAGGACGTACCATGGTACCAGTGTCACTTTGGGAGGAAGTTATGAGGGAGTTCCACATATCCCCTCAAGTGGTATATTCAGAAGTGTGGAAGATGTACCATGATCATCGACGACAGTACTGGTGGCCGGGAATGATGAAAGTAGTAGTAGAGTTTTTCTAATGATGCCTCACTTGTCAGCAAGTGAAGGCGGAGCATCAGGTACCAGCAGGCTTCGTTCAACCTTTAGAGGTACCAGATAAGAAGTGGGGTGGGATATCCATGGACATTGTGATAGGACTTCCACGTACATCCAGGGGTCATGATTCTATCTGGGTGATCATAGACCGACTCACCAAGTCATCCCACTTCCTATCGATCAGAGAGAAGGGTTTAGTAGAGAGCTAGGGATGCCTCTATTTGCCATAGATTGTGCTACTCCAAGGAGTACCCTATACAATTGTCTTCGATCAAGATGAATGTTTTACTTCCTGGCTATGGGAGGGGTTATAGGAGGCTTTCGGGACACAACTTCATTTGAGAACCACCTTCAACCCTCATACAGATGGTTAGATTGAGTGGACCATTCAGACCCTCGAGGACATGCTACGTGCTTGCGTCCTTGAATTCAGTCGCAACTTGGAGGATCACTTGACTTTGGTGGAATTTTCATACAACAAAAGATATCACTCCACCATCAGGATGACAACTTTTTAGGCGTTGTACGAGTGAGCTTTCAGATCACCTTTGTGCTGGACTGACCCTGGGGAGTCAGCACTAGTGGGACCAAATATGGTACAGGATACCACAGAGAAGGTGTAGATCATCCAGGAGCGAATGAAGATTGGAAAGAGTAGGAATAAGTCTTATTCCGACAATAGACGAAGACCTCTAGAGTTTGAGGATGGTGACCACGTCTTTCTACGGGTCTCACCCTGATGAGGTTTACAAATATTTGGCTGAGGCGACATGTTATCTTAGAGGTTCATCGGAACTTTTAAGGTCCTCAATAGAGTTGATGAGGTGGCTTACAGCCTAGCACTTCCCCCTCAGTTGCACCGGGTGCACGACGTCTTCCACGTATCCTAGATGAGGAGATTCATGCACAACCCTTCTCACATCATCGACCACAACGAGTTGGACGTCGATTATGAGGTGACGTTTATGGAGGTTCCAGAAGAGATTGAGGATTGACAGTAGCGGGTCCTTCATGGGCGGTCAATGCCTCTAGTGTACGTTCACTGGTTGCACGGGAACCTCCAAAAGAGCACATGGGAGCGGGAGGCCCAGATTCATTCCCAATACCCCCACTTGTTTTCCTAGTTTTGAGTTGTGACTTACGGGGATGTAAAGACCTAATGTGGGGAGAATATAAAAACCCGGAAATTCCATGTAATTTTTTTATTAATTGGGAATTTTACGAGTCTGCAAAAATTGAGGGTGTGTGATTCTAATGCTCAGAGTTCCAAGAATGAATTTTTGAACTTTTGTCTAGGTACGTTTAGTAAGTGTACGAGTGGGTTTTTTGTAACTTTTGAACCGTTGAACATAATTGAAATCAAAGGACACCATTGAACTAACAGCTCCAGTAATCACATAAAGAGACATTCACATTGATCGTAGTGGGTCGAGAGTGAAATGTATTTTTTGTTCTTTTCATGAAAGAATTATATAAAATAAAAATGTCTAACATTTTTATTTAAAAAAACCCCACAACACTAGTTATGGTGTTGGGGGCCACCCGAGCCTAAACCTCCCATGTGAGTGTTAAGATGTGTGGACCACCTGAACTAACCTTTCAATTTGAAATCAATGGTGGGGACCCCCTCAAACCCTCTTAATGGGGGAGAAACCACTCAACTCCCCATTAATTATTTTCTTCCATTAACTTGAGCCAATTAAATTGATACAATTAAATATTCCAATACCCCGTTTAATTATTAGAGCCAACCAAAAATTTATAAAATGTGTTAGTATTTTAATTGTGCCAACCTTATTAATCTACTTAATTTAAATTAATAATTTGGATAATCCTCATTTTGATGGAATTGGGGAAACTTTTGGCAAAAGGGAGAAGCTTTGGAGAAGCGTGGAGAAACTCATCCTCCAACGAAGAATGCTCTCACCGATGATGAAGGTCTTCAACTACGACAAACTGACAAACGAACCCGGGATAGAAGGTGTGTGGCGGGTATGACGAACGTCAACATCTTTTAATTCTTACTCATGCCAACATCAAAGGACCTTCGAGGTAGTTTGGTTGTTTTAATTTTTTCCCCTTAACCATTAATGATAATTCATAGTAAATATCTGGAAGAGATTATATCTGCTTTCTACTTCACAAATGCAGAGAGTGCGGGCCAAACAAACATGTCCTAACCTCTTTGAAAATCTTGTGTTTAATTTTTGTGTTCTTCGTGATGAAGGAGGAAGAAAACCAACCTCATTGTGGCATTGGAATGGCGGTCGACACCACCACTGGCCACGAAGAAGGCGACCGCGCGATGGCGCCACCCCGCAGACACCGCGCCGCCCGCCACCCCCGCCGCCCTGCGGCCTCCACCTCCCGTGCCTCACTGCCCCTCAGCCTCTCCGCCCCATGTCCTCGCCACCCCATGGATTTCTGTGCACCCCACGACATCACCATCCCGCGGCCTTGGGGCCCATGCAGCCTCACCGCCCCACGACCCTCCGCGACCCCCGCGGCCTTGTAGTCATGTGGGCTTGCGGCCATCACGGCCTCACTGCCCCTTGGCCCTTCGTGATCCTCGTGTCCTTGGCTCCCTCGTGGCCTCCGCACCACCCTCAGGGCCTCGCACCGCTTTTTGGCCCCTGCGCAACCCAGCGCGGGTCGGCCAAGAGCCAGCGGACTGAGTCAAACCAAAATGGGTTGGGTCGGTCTAGACTGAGTCGGACCGGGTCAGACCGAACTTGGGACAACTACGATCTTTTCTCCCTATTGGCCATAACTTTGGCACAGAGTGTCCATTTGAAAAACCTTCAAAGACACTATAAACCTTGGAGTGAGACAGTTCATTTGGTATACCCCATATTAGATTTAGAAAAAGTTTGGATATCGTTGGGTTGGATCGAGCACGAATCCAAATAGACCCTCGAGACTAAAAGACTAACAACATACAGACCAGGCATCTGATTGATGCATCGTCTATTATGTTGAGACCCCAATGATGTGGCGGTCCTTTGAGATACTTCTACGTGGGACTTTGTGGCATTTGGATTATCGAACATGGGATTGAGGATCAGAATCTCCCAAAGATGAGAAGGCTTAGTGCGGGAACCTTTTAGATGGTTCTGACGTGAAGAATGAATATCGATTTTGTGTGGGTTAGCACTGAGCGTTCTTATGTGGGACAACGCCGAGTGATCTTGTGTGGGTCTTCACCGAGCGATCCTGTGTGGGTCAGCACCCATTGATCCTGTGTGGGTCTGCACCGAGCGATCCTGTGTGGGTCTACATCGAGCGATCCTATGTGGGTCAGCACCGAGCGATCCTGTGTGTGTCATCAGCAGAGCCTCTTAATAGAGTAATATGATTAGTAGTTATATCTAATATTCTCAACTATTGTACCTATGTTATACTAGGGGTGATTAGAGTTCGTACCTTTATAGTACCTTCCTTAATGGTAATACCTTAGTGGTTTTCTTCTGTGTGGTATACCTGTGTGGTACATACCTTCGTGGTTTTCTTTCTTTTGTGGAACAATTGAGCATTGGGATTTTGGGTTACACCATGTGTTTCCTCTTGATTAGGATTTGTATAATTGATAACTTAGGTATATTTTTGGGCATATACCTAAGTAGGGTTGACATTTGACTTCATGATTTTTGGTTTATCACTTGGGGATTTTGTGAGACCTTGAGGGTCTCAGGGTCCCTACTGAGTATTTTTATAATCATCAGTGCCCGGGCCATGCCCGCACCTTGTTGTGTTTGGTGTAGATGACAGAAAATTCTGACTGAGGATGAGGGTACCATGACTGGATGGTGCTCGGAGGTGGACCATACAACATGTCGGTAAGTAGAGGAGATGGGAAAACATGGGGTGATGAGGAGGCGATCTGTACCTACCCTTCATGTAAAAACCTCATAGGACAAACAAGAAGCTACTTTCATTTTTCTTTAGTTGTACTGTTTTTTAGTATTACTTGTACCTTTACTGTTGGGCTTGTATTCCTGCCCCTTTTTTACTTTTAGCACTTTTTTTACAATACAGTTGACTTGTGTTTTTATCTTTATGTGTGCTTGGTTGTGTGTGTTTACTAGTTATAAAGGCAATGCCTTCCCGGTTTTAGGGAATATTCCTTTCAGTTCTAGTCGTCAGCCCCTGGCTTATAGGAGGTGGGCTTGGGGTAGTCACGGCAAGGGCCCTAGGGGACGAGTATTGAAAAATTGGAATAAGAGGAGTTGGTTCTACCATATAACATAGGACTATGATATTTCTTTTCATGAAAATACTATTAAGTCTAGTGAGTGTGGTTATCAGTTTAAGAAATCCAGTGTTGGTGCGGGGGCCGATGTATCAATACACCAAGACCCTAACTTCTGATTTCGGACTCAGTATATGAAAGCACTGACTGTGTGTGCGTTTTGAAGAGTTTACTTTGTGTTCTCTTTGAGTCACCTCACCATGTATAACTTTTTGACCATGGCACAACTGTATCTTTTCAGGATGCCTCCACGCAGACAACAATCTTGGGTTATAGATATAGTACGCAATGATATCCTATCGAGCAATGAGGCCTCATTGTAGGGACCTCTTCTAGTAGAGGCACCAGTAGATGCAACATTGGTACCCTTACTCATTGGTCCACCGATGCCACCAGGCCCAGCAGTAGAGGTTGCACGCCACTTGAGCATGTTGCACGAGTTCCAGTGCCAGAGGCCACATAGGTTCAGGGGAGAGATGGACCCACAAGCGGCTAATGATTGGTGAGAGGTCGTTGTGAGAGTTTCCCGACTAGTAGGGACACCAGGTAATATCATGGCGATCCTTGCTGCCAACATTCTATATGAAGTAGTAGGCAGATGATGGAGCTTGATGCTCCATTTTCACAATGAGGTGACACTTCTCTAGGAAGACGTCGAGAGCCTGTTTCAGGTAGAGTTTGTCCCAGCGAATCTTCACGCGGGGCGCATACAAGAGCTTATTCATCAGAAGCAGGGCAGTACGACTGTGGATCAGTACTCATCGAGGTTCACTGACCTCTCATGCTACTCCACTGATATGGTTCAGTACCCATTCTTCAGTGCCCAAACCTTCGAGCAAGGAATCAGGTGAGAGATCAGGGTTTCAATGATTTATATTAGCATCTTGACACAAGCTGGGGTGTTAGAGAGAGCCCTCTTAGTAGAGAGCTTTTTGCTGAGTAGTCACCAGCCACGAGACCCACCACTAGACATCACGTAGCGGAGTCTTCTATAGCAAGAAATAGAAAAATGTGACAGAGGTTCAAGAGGAGAAAACCTACATGTGGAAGACCACATGATTCATGGTCAGTTGTGTGGGGAACCCGAGACAAATCCATTCATACGAGGAGCAGGAAGTTTCACGCATGTAGAGGGTAGGGTCACATGGCTCGTGACGGTCCGACCCGCCGTATGTATGATCTGTAAATTGTCGATGGACTGTGCAGGTAGAGATAGAGGTTTGACTGAGGAGGTCTGCAGGGATAAGGAGGATGTGGAAGAGGAGCTTCCCTTGCAGCTAGTGGTGGGTAGTGATTCGAGATGTTTCCACCACCACCACTAGGTGGTCCACCCAAACCACAGAGAGTAGGAGGATAGGGGTGAGCTCAGTTCCAGGTAGCTAAGGTCTACGATCACGACACTCTAGAGCTGATACGAGGTATGATTTGTGTCTACTCCACCTTAGCTGTAGTACTTATAAACATAGGTGCTAGTCATTATGTTTTTTCAACTTCTCTCGTTCGGATCTCGGAGATTCTGAGGAAGTTGATGGCTCGATCCTTATGGCTGGTGACTCTTACGGGAGAGGATTCGACAATTACGAATGGGTGCCAGTAGTGCGAGATTACTCTAGGAGGCGAGAGCTTCGGCTGTGATCTCATAGTAGCAGCGTCGATGTCTTACAACATCATCTTGGGTATGGACTGGTTATCTACAGTCCATGCTCATATTGACTATATTAGGAGAAATTGTGGTGCGTCTACACAGATTGGACTAGGTTTACCTTCACCAGTGAGAAGGGAACCTTTTACGCACAGGATGGACTTACCTAGAGGAGGGTGCAGCCGACCAATCATCAGTTGGCTAGCCTTACCCTCAGAGCAATTTATGTGGAAAGTATGGGCTATCCAGTAGTGGTGGACTAGTTCATGGATGTCTTCCCTGATGATGTCCCAGGTCTACCACCTATTAAAAAGGTGGACTTTTATATTGACTTGTACCACAGGAATAAAATGATATCTACACCAGCATATTGGATGGCTCCTTCAGAGCTTCGTGACCTGCAGGTACTACTGGAGGACTTACCAGGGAAAGGGTTCATTCAGCCTAGTGTTTCTCCTTGTGCAACCCCGATTTTGTTTTCTAGGAAAGAAGATGGGAGCTTGAGAATTTGTGTCGACTATAAACGCCTGAACCAGGTGACCATGAAGAATAAGTACCCACTCATGAGGATTGATGGCCTCTTTGATTAACTGAAGTGTGCACGATGGTTCTCAAAGATAGACCTCAGATCAGGATATCACCACCTCAGAGTATGAGACGAGGATGTACAGAAGACGACTTTCAGATGTCGGTACAACCATTATAATTTCTTGGTTATACCATTTGGTGTGACCAATGCTCCAGCAGTGTTCATTGGACTCATGAACATGATCTTGTATCCATACCTTGATCGCTTTTTAGTAGTCTTCATCGATGACATTCTCATCTAGTCGACTACTGAGGAGGATCATGCCTACCATTTTCAGGTAGAACTGGACACACTCTGAGAGCACCAGCTTTATGGTAAGCTCTCGAAGTGTCAGTTCTAGATCAGAGAGGTTCACCTTCCAGGACATGTCATCTCGGAGGCTGGAGCTTCAGCGAATCCAGCAGATATTGAGGCGGTAATTTCTTGGGAGCCCCCTAGGAGTGTGAGAGAGCTACAGAGTTTCTTGGGTTTGGTCGAATACTACCGGAGATTTGTTCCAGATTTCTCCAGAGTTTCGGCACCACTATTAGGGTAAACAAAGAAGGGGAAACCCTTCATGTGGTCGGAGAGATTCCAGCAGAGTTTTTAGGAGATAAGGTAGATGCTTACTAGTTCCCCCATCTTGTGGCTTCCTAAGGAGGGTGTAGGGTACGTAGTCGACTGCAACACATCAGGGATAAGTATTGGATGTATCCTGATGTAGGAGAAAGAAATGATCATATATGGTTCTCGATATCTGATACAACATGAGTAGAACTACGCTACCCATGACCTGGAGTTAGCATAAGTCGTATTCTCCTTGAAGATTTGGCGATACTGTCTAATGGGTGAATGTTTTATACTCTACTATGATCACAAGAGTCTCAGATATATCTTCTCTAAGAAGGAATTGAACCTGAGAAAATGACATTGGCTTGAGATCCTTCAAGACAATGTCTTTGAGATAGTCTATACTCCACAGAAGGGTAACTTTATAGCAGATGCACTCAGTAGGAGGTCTGGTATATAGCTGCTAGGTGAGGTGATGGAGTAGCTGGCCGCTTTGCAGATATCTTTTGTGGATCAGGATGGAGCGGTTTTTCTTCAGTATCATAGAGTCACTCCCCTACTTCTTCAGATAGTCAGGGAGGCACAGTGTGGGGACACTAACTATGAGGCTTGACATGCTCATATATCTACAGGGAAGGCACCTAATGTATTTTCGGAAGGCGGGGAGCACGCCATCCTCTTCAGAAGAAGTACCATGGTACCGGTGTCACTTTGGGAGGAAGTGATGATGGAGTTCCACACATCCCCTCTAGCGGTACATCCTAGAGTGGGAAAGATGTACCAGGATCTTCGACAACAACACTGGTGGCCAAGAATAAAGAAAGCAGTAGTAGAGTTTGTCTCATGATTTCTCACTTGTCAGCAAGTGAAGGTGGAGCATCAGGAACCAGTAGGCTTTGTTCAGCCTTTAGAGGTCCCAGAGTGGAAGTGGGATGTGATATCCATTTACTTCATGACATTAATTCCACATATATCAAGGGTTCGTGATTCTATCTGGGTGATCGTCGACCGACTCACCAAGTCATCCCTCATCCTACCGATCAGAGAGAAGAGTTCACTAGAGATCTTGGGACACCTCTATTTGCAAGATATTGTGTGCCTCCATAGAGTACACTCTACGATTGTCTCTGATAGTGATGCATGTTTTACTTCCTAGCTATGGAAGGAGTTTCAGGAGGCTTTCAGGACATAACTTCATTTGAGCACCGCCTTCCTTCCTTAGACAGATGGTCAGAATGAGCGGACCATTCCAACCCTCAAGGATATTCTACTTGCCTGCATTCTCGAATTCGGTCACAGTTGAGAGGATCACTTGACTTTAGTGGAGTTTGCATAAAACAACATTGATCACTCCACCATTGGGATGACCCCTTTTGAGGCGTTGTATAGGCAACCTTGCAGATCACCATTGTGCAGAACTGACCCAGGGGAGTCAGCACTAGTGGGACCAGAGATGGTATGGGCTACAACAGAAAAGGTACAGATCATCCAAGAGTGGATGAAGACTGCACAGAGTAGGTAGAAGTCTTATTTAGATGGGAGAGAGAGACCTCTAGAGTTCAAGGATGGTGACCACATCTTTCTATGAGTCTTACCTCATTGTGGTTTGCAGAGATTTGGATGATGTGAAAATTTATCTCTGAGGTTCATCAGACCTTTTCAGGCCCTCATTAGAGTATTTTAGGTGGATTACTGCCTAGAACTTCCCCCTCATTTGCACTGGGGGCATGTTTTCTTCCATGTATCCCAGCTGAGGAGATATGTGCACGACCCTTCTCACATCATCGACCATGACGATCTGGATATCGATGATGGGGAGACCTTTATAGAGGTTCTAGTAGAGATTGAGGATCGATAGGAGTGGGTCCTTTGTGGGCGATTGATACCTCTAGTGCATGTTCACTCGAAGCACGGGAACCTCTTGAAAATCACATAAGAGCGGGACGCTCAGATTCCTACCCAGTACCCACACTTGTTTTCGTGGTTTTGAGTTGTGTCTTATGGGGACGTAAATCCCTATGTTTTGGAGAATGTAAAGACCTAGAAATTCCAGGTAATTTTTTTTATTAAATGGGAATTTTACGAGTCTGAGAAAATTGATAGCATGCGATTCCTAGTCCCAGAGTTCTCAGAATGAATTATTGAACTTTTTTTGGTATGTTCAGTAAGCGTATGAGTGGGGTTTTTGTAAATATTGAAATAGTGCGTGGAATTGAAATCCAAGGACACTGTTGAACTCGTAGCACTGGTAATCCCTTAAGAAGACCTTCACCTCAACCACAGTGGGTCGAGAGTGAAAGATATTTTTTGTGCTTTTTTTGAAATAATTAAATAAAATAAAAATGTCAAACGCTTTTATTCTAGAAACCCATCAATATTGGTTATGGTGGTTGGGACCACCCAAGAGTAAACATCCCATGTGAGTGTTTAGAGGTGGGGACCACCTGAACTAACCTCCAAATTTGAAATTAATAGAGAGGACCACCCGAACCCTCTTAATAGGGGAGAAACCACTAAACTCCCCATTAATTATTTTCCTCTATTAATTTGATCCAATTAAATTGATATAGTTAAATAGGGCAACACCCTATTTAATTGTTGGAGCCAGCCAACAATTAATGAAATGTGTGATCATTTTAATTTTTCCAACCTTATTAATCTACTTAATTTAATTTAATAAGTTGTCCATTCCTCATTTTGGTGGAATTAGGTAAACTGTTGGAAAAAAGTAGAATCCACCACTGGTCGACTTTACCTTCTGACAAAAAAATAGCTATAATGAGTTTATCATGCTCGGAACTCTAGAGAATGAAGAATATATTTTTAGTAGTGTTGATCCATTTTTTAGAAAAAATTGAATCAGAAGAACCCCTCAAATAAGGTTGTTTTTTCCTCATCAACGACTTAATATAATTTTCCCCCTCATTTTCCCTTTTGGGAGTCCACCATGATTCATATCATGGGAATGATGTGTTATAATATCAATAAGATGTTTCATTCCTGCTCCCATAGCATTCAATTTCTTTGGAAGATAATCTTTGTATTTTCCATTACAATATCCATTAATGTGGTCCTTTCATGTTCCATCCATTAATTGGAACTAAAAGCATAACATAAGAAACAGTTATCATAATGGGGAAAAAATAATCATGAAAATTAACTCATGGGATGTATAAATTATGAAACCTTCCTTAATATATGACACTATGGGTTTATAATATATTATTCACAGCCACATAATATTTAGTTCCTTTGTGATGTTTTGAAAATTGTTTTTGAATTAACAAATAATATCACCAAAGAGTGTCATACCAGCTGCATAATAAAGTATGTTGTCCTGTACGTGGTTACGCCATGTTAGGCCCTACACACCATGTTAGAATCATTACAGATACTTATATCATTGACTAATCTACATAAAATTTTATTATCCACAATGAGATATATTCTAATGAAACTACTCACTCCATAATTTACCAAAATTATAAGACATTTTCCATCACATTTCCTTATCCTTAGACTTTTCCTTAGACATGTCCTTAGGGTTCTCACTATTTTTTTATCCTAGTTTCAAAAGGTTACCTAATCCTTTTCATTAATACAAACTATTTATACCCTCATCTTTTCATACATTAACATTGCATAAATTTTGTGTAATACATAAAAAATTATACACAATACATCGAAAGATCATAATAGTCTAGTACCATTAGTGACATTGAATCATAAACACTAGTTTATGAGTTATCTATATTGTCTCCCACTATCTTATTCTTAACTAACACCCTTATTAAACACATCATATATTATACATATCATCAAAACACATGGAAATAAACATAAAAAGTGGTGAGCTCAGATGTTTAGTAATGGTAAAAATGGAATACATGTAACTATAATCATGAAAATATGGGTATGATAATGAGATCCTAATAATATAATATCATACCTAGAATAGAAAATAAAATGTACATGAATAATTTTATAATAATTGGAAGTTCATGAGAAATGAACAAAAAATAAATAAAGAACATGAACCATGAGAGCATTAATTAAAAAAGAGACATATAATTATAACACACACATAATAATTTAAATGTTTACCAATGTATTCAAGTAATCACATCCATGGACATCATGATACATGGTTTTCACATATAATACTATATTTTTAGTCATGGTTCACTCCAATGACCATATTAGTAGTAAGAGTTCACTCTTTGTACCATCTTCGAAATCATGGATCACTCCCATTGCAATATTATAAGAAATGTTTCACTCTAAAGACTATTATAGTCTATCTAATGAGATATAAATTTTTACCCAATGTATTTGAGGAAGATATAGTTCCCAACCATCTCATAATGAAATATTGCATACATGTTCCAAAAAATCATGATGAATCATATCATAACTCTTGAAATTAAATGTGTATCCTAAAAATGTAATCATATCATATCCTATGGAAAAAATATATAGGGTTCAAAATCATTTCATAAAAAACTTATCCTAAGAAAAAAAGGGTTTCAAAATCATATAATCCATGAAAGATAAATGGGTTCTATAAGAATCATGAAATCGGAACATAAAATACTCAAAGAAGAACATTTAATGGAAACATTTATTAATTTCCCTATAAATTACTAATTAACATAAACATATTCTATCATATATGGGAAATAATTTTTAAATATATTTAAAAACAAATCCTATAGAATTTGTGATTTATCCACTGAAAAATATTCTTTTTTAAAAAATTGAATAAAATTTTCATTAAAAAGTTATTTTAAACATATAATGTATGATTTGAAAATAAAAAAATGTTTTCCACATCATTTGTCCTTGAAAAATAACTTTATAGATAATTTGCAAACATGGTTTTTGAAATAAAATTGATTTCCGACCGAAGAGTGGAATAAGGTCATGTTTTTCTTAAAAATGTATTATTAATTATATTAATGACCAAAGAGTAAGAAATGGTATTAATATTTGTATATATGTTGAATAAATATAGGATAAGTAAAAAAATGAGTGATGTTTATAAATGTATCAAAATATTTCACCAATAGAAGCATAATCATAAACAATCCTAATAAATGATGAGATTGTTTTACCAAAATATTACCACTTGGAAACATTGGGTCACAACCTATATGTAAGTAAAAGAAATTAAATGAATAATAAAATTTCAAAAAAAAAATAATATTCCTGATATAAAATTTAATATAGATGTATATACACATCAAAAAATAATTCTAGTGCATAACAAAACATGAGTCTCACAGAAGAAAATTTAAGACAAAATTGTCTTACCGATTTGGTAAATTTAGAATCATAAACATCATGGAAGTCTTATAATAGAATATATATTTAAATACACAAATAATTTAGAATAATAATAATTGAATTCATTAATTGGACGTATATACACCACACAATAAAATAGTGGTGAACATGACATGTATCTCACAGATAAAAAATGATAGATGAAATTTCCTTACATGGCATCCTGACTACCATTATACTCATGCCAAAATCATCAATAATAAATATAATTATATTATTAATCTATTAATGAAACATATTCCTATACTTACAGCTATATATGGTTTGATTATGACGTTATATTACCTGTTTGTTAAAAATTCAATGTTAAGGATTCACTTCGGGTAATAACCTCTCTTCTTCACTTGTGTCTTAATTTTTTATATGTTTTTGTTATTATAATTATATCATTATTTACATAAAGTAAAAAATAAAATAAAAATATAATTTATATTCAGTAAATTTGTTTTATAATAATCCATATAATAAAGAAGTATGAAATGTAATAAACTATTCCTAGAGAGGGTAGGTCGTACGTATGCGTGAACATTGTTTCCTTTTTATTATCATCTTGAAATAAAGTAAATAAATTATTTATATATAAATATAATGATTCAATTATAATTATTATATCATTTATATCATATTATTTCACAAAACCTATCCTTAATTCATTCCATGTATAGTGTTAATGAATCAAAATTCCTTGAGGAGGCGGTATTCTATTCGTCCACATATGATTTTTTCATATTTTTCCAAAAATGAAAAGTATAAAGGTATGTGTTAATATAAAATGAAATATTTATAAATATGTTATATATAAAATATATATTATATATGATTATATGTTTCATCATCAATATCACTATATGATTTAGTAAAGGAATAATGAACAATTATCATTCTATGAGACACTTGTTCATCGTATAAATAAAATGTATGTTTGTTACCCATTAGATGGAAGTGTGTGTATGTGTATGTCAAAAACATAATATAACAACATATTATACTATTCAGAAAATTATTTTTATTATATATTAATTGAATATGATGAGTTTTGGTGGTGGATAAATTAATAATACTAACATGATTGAAGAAAAATGTTACCTTTTATTCGGGTAACTCCTTTTTTTTCACAAAATAACTAAGTTGGATTTCATAACTAGGGGGATTATAAGATTATAGGGATATATTGAGGAACTATTTGAATAGATACTATTCAAGGAAAAGTGTCTGGAGATGTGTGGGGATGTTAATGGAGAGGAGGTCAGTTTATAGTTGATAAGGAGTAGTGCTATTGTAAAGGTTTGGAAAAGGAATTCCACACACGTTATTCTGATGTCATGTTTATCCAATAATGGAATAATTCGAGAAAAGGTCGGATAGGTTTGATATATGTCCCTAAAATGGAATTTGTGCATGTTTCTAGGTCGTTTTGGGTCTTAAGAGTATTATTTAATCTTTTTATGGCTAATTACTCTATTAACCATTATAACTATTGTTAATCACATTCAATAATAGTCTTGTTCAAAAAAATATCTTAACATATTAAAAATTATAAATTATTATGATTCCAATTATTGAATCTATGTTTCAATATTTGAAATATATAACTAGATAAAATTAATTTAAATTTATCTCTGCAGTCGGCCAAACAATACATGTTTTTAAATGTAAACTATTCCAAAAGATTACAAAGTTTTAATACCCAATTACAATGTAAAATTGCTTCCAATAAAATAAACTGTTTTAATTAATAAAAATATAATATACTTAGACTTTAGAAAATCCTAAAAATATAATTTAACCATATAAATAAATTAGAAAAAAAATGGAGTTTTTATTTTATATTTACTATTTTCACTATTCATCCAAAAATGAAGTTTCCCAAAAAAATCTCAAATACTCACCCTATTTTAATATTGACATCATAAATTAAAAAATTAAGTTTATTTTATTTAATTATATTTATAAAAGTGGATAAAATTTATTTTATTGTTTTTTCATAGTAGGTCAGGAAAACTAGTTCTTTGGTAGAAATATTTTTTTATATGAATACAATCATTACCAAATATTATATTTTTTCATTACCAATATGTTCTATTTATATAAAATAATTATAAAAAACATTTTAATATTATTATTTATTTTTTAATTTTGGTATGTTTAATGAGTACGTTATAACTATCTCATTTAAATAATTATAATAATAAATTTATGATTCATAGAAACTCGATGTTGCATGTAACGTTTTCCAAGTCGGTGTTGTGTGTAACATAAGCCAAGTTGGTGTTGCATGTAACATATTATATGTTGGTATTTCTTATATATTTTTCCATATATATGTTGTGTGAAATTAATTTTTGACTTTGTGAAATGAAATACATCAATAGAAATTAATTCATTCGAAAAAAGTTCCATAAAAACTCATGGTGTTACTTTCCGAGGAAAAATGATTTTAACCATAATCATGGTAACAATGTTTTAATATTTCTACTATTCACTATGAATATAAATTATGTTGATATTATTATTTTATATTAATTATATTTATTCAAAATATGGAATTAATTTTATAAGATTCATTTTCTATTTGTTTGGGTATTTAAAATAATCCAAGTTCTCATATCTTAATAAAAAATTGCTTTCCAAAAAGTAATTTTTAATATTAAAACTTAATTTATGCCCATTACATTCAATTTGGAAAAATATAAAATTAATCTTAAATATGTTATTGATTATCTAATTTTTAAATTTATTTATGACTATTAATCTATAATGATTACATTAATTTATAGTGATAAAAACATAATGGTCACATAAAAGTAGTCGTTTATAAAAATATAACCCCTAAAATTAACTTCTACCGAAATCAACTAAAATGATTATTCTTATCTAATTTTTTAAATATTTTTTTTATTAAATGAAACTAATGTTACATTACGACCATATTCAAAATGTAATGTAACTATTTATAGAATATAAATTAGATATTTCCTAAAAATATGTGTTTTTTCCTATTCACAGAAAAATAAAACATATGATAAATATTCGAAACACACATCATTATATAATATTGGATTCCATATTTAAAAAAAATATATTCATTCATAAATATTCAAATTGGGTGGAAATTAAATATAATTTTTTCATAAATAAATTGAAATAAACATAATTTATAATGAAATCTTATTTTTGAAGCATAAAATGAAATTACAGAAAGTTGTGTGTTTATTTATTATATTTTAATCAATAATGAATAAAGATTTAAATAATTTATATATATTTTTTATAATATGATGATTTTAATTTAAACCATCAAATTTAATGACTATATTTTAATATTTTATAATCTCAAGGTTCATATAGACCTGGGTTTACATGTAATGAAAGATATAGAACACTTAAAATTTATTGAAATAAATATAAATATGTTATGAAATATTAGATATTTATAATTTTTAGAAGGATCCTCCCAATATGGGAAGGCTAATAATTTTTTTTTCAAAAGCACTCTATTAAAAAAATTACTGGAATCTACCACAGATTTATATAGTTTGATGGGAATACATAATCAAGAACCCAATAATAACGAGGGTAGTAATTATACCTAGTAAAATATATTTTATAATTGTTTTATTTAATATAAAAAATCAACAATAAAACTGATTCTGGTTTGTTTAACTGTAGTATTATTTAGTGTAAATATAGATATTACTCTTATCCCACATCCATGTTGAACTTATTTTACTTTTGATAGATATAAATTATAAAGAAATCATATCAGAACCTCTAAATCAATTTGTTTTATAGATATAAACTAGGTATTATTATAAAACTATATTTCTTAGTGATCAAAATTTATATAATTCACTTAAATATTTAGAACAACATGTGTTTTTATCTTAATTCCTTTGAATTAGTTGATCTACAAGAATGGAAATGTTCAGCTACTCTATCTATATTATGATTCTTTGTAAAAAATTATATCTATACATTATTCCTAAAATTTCATAAAATGATGTTCCTCCATTATATTTCAATTTATTCTCCAATAAATAAATAAAAAAGTAGAATTCAATTTGAAAATCCCTCCTACTAATTCTATAGACTGAAACTTTTAATATCTTCTTAAAGGTATTTATTTTAATTTTTTAATTATTTAAAAAAACATGGAATCAATGATCACAAATCATACAATAATATTAAATTGAATCATGAAAATCACCTCATGAATAATAGAATATTCAATATCTATCTTAACATTATAAAAATGACTAGGAATTAACAATGTCTATTTGATGTTTTTTCACATCTTAAAGATTTATATCTTCCACATATATAATTTAACCTTGTCTTATGGGTCAATATATTCTTCAAATCTACTAAATATTTAATAAATTTTGTTATTTTTGATAAATTTGGCATAATCTATTGGATTATAGTGGCCAAAATCCATTACACTTACACCATGTTTATGCTTCATCTACCAGATCTATATTTCAAAAAATTCACCTTTTCACCATAAAATTGGAAAATTCATCGAACTTGTTTAAAATATATTATATTGAATTTAACACCTCATTATGGAATTGTTTTTGATACTCTAGATTATCATTACCAATGTTCATCATTATCTTTCTTGCATGTGATTGTTCTTCCAAATGTCTTTCTCATATTTGGATTCAATATTCCAAGTATCCTCATCACAAGTATCATTCATTCCAACCTCTATAATTTTTCATTTTAATGAATTTCACTTTATATCATATATAATTATATTAGAATAATCCTTACTTATTTTATTTTCAAATTGATGTATCATGATGTATAGTTAGTCATTAATGTTTTTTGTTCTTCAATTGAATAAACAATGCATGCATCAATTGGAAAAATATAAAATCTTCTAATAGTTCAGGTGTCCACACATTTAGAAGATTCATAAAATTGTGATATTTCAAATCATATATTCTAATGCATGATCACATGATATATTAGCTATATGATTATATAAAACTACACTCACCTTCATACCTTTTTTCTTCTCTTGGAATAGCCATGTTAGTGAGTTTAACTAAACGTTATATAACACAAAGTTAACTATACGATCTCATAGTTCTTTCTTTAATTCATTTATATTTGTTTAGTTACATAACTATTCAACTATCTATCCTCTAAAACCCATAGACTTTATACTTTCCCCCTTAGTAACATCTGATGGTTACAACATTGGGCTATCACCCATTTGAAAATCATCTTTAATCTTCTTATGGATTTTCTATCAGTGAACTCAATATCCAAATGCACTTCAAAATAATTTTTTTTACAATCATGTAACATCTCAGTATCACATTCATTAAAAGAAAACTCTTGGTTTAGTTATGTGTGTCTTATGGGGTTATAGTATTACATGGACCTTAATTATATGTGAGGACCAGAACCTAAATCATTATAAGAAACATATGGTCTATTGTATAGTACATCATGTCTATCTGAATGTTTTTGGTGTCATTCAAAGTGATTTTATATGGATTTAGCCTGATAGATTCATCTCAGAACCCTCTTTTTAATTCTCTTCACATCGTCCTCAATCCATTATTGACCTACATGACCTATAGATCCTTATTTATTATATTTGATTCTACCAACCTACTCTCTTCACAGATCAAATCACTGATCAAAGATGCGATCCACTTTTAATATTCCCTTTTATTTTTTCCATTGATATTTATTTTTATATTAATTAGTTTTTCATATTAGATGTAGAATCCTAGAGATTCATTTTATCATTAATGGTTGATATAGAATTGTTATTCTAGTATCTACTATCACATCACATAAGATATCCCTTATACAAATTATTATTTTACAATGGTGGTGAAACATCTCAGATTTAATTTGTATGATACATAATAATATATGTATGTGTTTCTATTTCATTTTCTCCTATTTTCATACTTGTGATTCATTAATTCATTTATGATATGTTTTAAATCGGTTTAGAAAGTTTTGATCATTTTAAATAATAAATGACACATTTTATGAATAAATTATTTTGTATGGATTGAATCATATTATTAATCAATCACTTTTTCAATTTAAATTGGTTTGGTTTCAATATGTGGTGGCTTTTATTTTCAAAATAAAAAGTCTCATTTTAAATTATGATAATTTGATTCATTAATTTAATTTAAAATGGGTTTATATGTGTTCTTGTTCATGAAAATTCATTTTTGAATGATTTATTGAATGAATTTCTATGAATTTTTTTGAGATGAATGATGGTTATTGTATTTCCAAATTGAAGAGGTATTGAATAGATTTTTCTATCCTTTGATTAATGTCCCATTTTGAGCTTAAAAACGTTTTTATGAAAATCCTTCATGTATTGAAAATTTGAATTGAATTACTCAGTATAAAATTGTATTATATTGATAGTGGTTTGGATTGTCAATTTGTTATACCATCAATGTACCATTTGGAACATTTTGAGGATAATTTTATCTTTATTTATATTCTTTATTAATCCCATATGTATACTATTCAATTATTAATAGTTCGTGAAAAACATAATAATGTGAGTTGAAACATGGGTTATACACTTTTGAGGGATCTTGTGGGTTAGGTTGAGATATAATCATTATATGTGATGGAAATTATTATATATGATGATATCATGATGTATTCCCATTTTGAGTCTAATCACTTTAGATATCCTTTTCCTCATTTACTGGTCATGGTAAACTATGGTAGCTTGATGGGAGACCCTAGATTGATGAAATGATTTTTTATACATAAACACTTAATAGTGTTTCTTAAATGGATGTGGATTTATGATTATGAAATTATCTGAGGATGTGTTTGGGATATGTTGGTAAGATTATATAATTTATATATTCTATATTTACTTTTAGTTGGTTGTGGGTTGTTTTATAATGTTATTTGGACTCACTATTGTATCTAGGAAATTCCCAAGTCATATGACCTCGATACCTGACACGAATATTTGATATGTAACTCTATTTACTAGATCATAACTATTTATATGGTTTTCAATGTTTTAATTATGTTATTACAACAATTAATTTATATGAGGTACTATATTTTTTATTCATCTCCCTTCATTTGTTGGAATGTTCGGAGATGCATGGTATGAGCTCATAAATTCCATGTTCATCTATATCCTTATCTTGTAAAACTATTTTTCTTGTGTCACTAAATATAGTATTAATTTAAAAAAAATATTATAATAAATATATATTTTGAACCACTTATACATTATTTAAAATTTTAACATTAATATTTTTGGGCAATAGTTATCTATAATATAAAATCATTTTTTTCTTATTCCATTTCATTAAAAAAGTATAAATGAATTTATTTTTATAGAAAACTAGTATACCCATTAGTGTTATCCTATTAGGATTTGTTATCTCACATTATTCTTGTATCATTTTGTGTCTTCATCCTTATTATTTCAATAATAGGTTCCTAGAAAGTCATCATATTTATTTGTGGGTTCATGCATCGTAAGACATTGGATGCAGACTGGGGAAATTATTGGTGTTTGATGGCCACCAAGTGATGTGAAAACATGGGTTTGTTTCATTTGTATGTCCCTAGGTTTTTTATCATTACTAATTGTTTAATTAGGATAAAATTTGTTATTGTCTATAATATATTCATGTTCTATTATTTAGTTTATGTTATCTTTTTTTAGGTGGAATCAGTCTTAATTTTTTTCATGATTAACAATTTATTTTTCCGACCCATATGGATTGGAAATTCCCTTCAGGCATGTTTAGGTTGGTTTATACTTTTATTGAGATTTTATTCTAGGACTTTTCCTTACAATTTGTATCAAAGGGAAGTTTTTTCCTATAATTTTCATTATTTAAAAGGATTCATTTTATTTAGTTGGCGTGATTCAGGGTATAATAGTGATTACGTGCATGTATGGACTCCTTATGTAGTTAATTGATCATCAAATATCATAATGAGACTTGATGTACCAAGTAAAGTGGGGACATGAGCCATTATTTGGATATATTCATTTTATGATGTTGATTAGGTCTCAATTACTAATGAAATTATAAATTATTTTTGTATTACCATATGTGTTTTGGGTTCTAATGGTAGTATTAACAATGATTAAAAGATCATTCTCACCCTAGAAAACTACAGGGAATTATTGTGGTTTATATTAAACTCATACCAGAAACTATTTTGTGGTTGGTGTTTGGTTTACCAACCCCTGAGGCCGATACATGCGTACTTCTACATTAACATTGAACATGGGGCATAGTTTAATTTGTTTTAAAATTTCATAATTTGTATGAGTCCATTCTATAAGTTTATTTCTATTGAATTGATATTTTTTAATTTTTTAATTCTCTTGATTAATGGTTTAGTTTAATCACTTTGGTAGTTATTTTAAATCCATTGAAAAACAAAAATTTTAAATTATATTATATTTCATTTATGATTTCTTAAATATGTATTCAAATACCAAAATAATGTTTTTTTGAAATGTTTTGTTTTCAAAATGTATTTTCAAAGTATCATATACGATGTTTTAATGGAATGTTTTATGTGTAGTTTTTTGGTTTTACTATATTTAGAATTGATGTATCTTTGAACTTTGATATTTGGGGTAATTTTTTTAAAACTAAGGGATATGTACCATGAGATTGTATAAAATTAAACAATTATGATGAATATATATAATGATTTTTATTTTTTTAAGTAATGTTTAATATTTTTGAAATGGTAAAATTTCAATAATTGTGTAAACAAAACTAATTTGATATAATTTTTTGTGGGTTTATTTAAAATAATTTAGCATGTATTTGTGTTCAATTTTATGTTTTTATTTATCAATGAGTTAATAATCTTATGTATCAAGAGTTACATAAAGGTATAAAGTTACGTTTTCCAATGAATATGGGATGAATTCTTATCGTACCGATTTTTTGAAAAGCTCTTTTTAACTTATATAAGTGGGATTTCATGTAGAAGACTCTACCCAAACTCAGAATTACGTAGTTGTACTGGGGTATTTATATATTTTCAATCTTATATCATATTACATGGATCCTTTTACACCTTCTTAGGAAGGGGATCTATATTACCCTGTTATAATGGGATAGATTTAAGAATTGGAAAAGATATTTTATTCTATCAAGACTCATATTACTCTAAATACAAAGTATGTTTCTTCTTTTTTTGATAGACATAGAGAATAATTTTGGTAATTCTTGGTTACCTACCATAAACACGGAAGAATATCATGGGAATTCATCATGTTTTCCATTATTCAATGAAATTTTTCAAAATATGTGATGGGGGAGAAGGTTTCAAAGATCATATATATAAATTAAATAAAATCATTTGATAATGTATTTCATGAAATTCTCTACATTAGAGTGATTCAAACCTGATCTCATTATTGATGACTATTGAAAGGATCTAGAATTCAAAATATATCCTCTCCCGAGCCTTGGAATTATTGTATCAGGGTTATATATTATTTCTACTACAAGTGTTCATGAATGTGCCTTCTCAATTGAATCTGATCCATTGAAGAGTTATAGTATATATAAATCAACATTAGTGGTTGTATTAAGTGATCATTTCTTAGTTTGTGGACCCCAAAGGGTGGCATATAATTGATAGTATTTGTGATGAAATAAGAGGAATATAATGTGTTTTCTAGTTGAATCAACCAGTATTTATAATAGGGATTTTTTGAAAGCTATGATATTCATCTGTAATGTGTGGTTGTTTTTTACACCTTTAGGGGTACAATATATTAGTTTATTGATAGGGGATATTCAACTCAATGATTATTAGATTATAATTTCAGTATTGTATAATCATCAACATAATTAGATCTTTGTACATAGTCCTCATATTGATTCATGTTCACAAATTAGTCAAGATGCAAGTTGGAGATTATGTGTAAAGACCCGTAAAATTCAAGGGAAATTTTTTCTTAATTTTCTTTAGAATTTTACAAGAGCGCGGTTTCAGACGGCACCTGATTCCGAGGCCCGGAGTGCCCGGAATTAATTTCCGAAGTTTGGCTCGGGTACGTTCAGTGAACGAACGAGTGGGAATTCCTAACTTTTGATCCGGTGCTCGGAATTGAAATCTGAGGGCACCGATGAACTCGCAGCGCCGATATTCGCTTAAAGAGTCCTTTTCGGGAGTTGCGTTTGTTGCGGGTTGAAAGTTAATTTTGGGGTTTTTAGTTTGAGTTAAATAAAATTTGTGTAGAACAAATTTTATTTTAACTTCTTAAAACCTATCAAAGGAGGTTGGAAGTGGGACCCACACCCACTTAACCTCCCTTGGGAGGATTAAGTGTGGTGGGGCCCACACGAACCCCTTTTCTTTTCAAATTCCCTAACCCCTCTAAACCCCCTCTTATTTATGTAACTCCCCCCTACTTTAATTCTTGCCAACCTATCTCTTCACTTAATTTTGTCAACTCTAGATTTAATTAATGTATTGAATTCAACTTTTGAATTTTGAAAGGTTGGCAAAGAGAAAATAAAATAAGATGTAGCTTATTTTATTTTGGGTGGTTTGTTTGTCTTCTTGAGAGGTGGAGAGCTCTTCTCTTCTTCTTCTTCTTCAAACTCAACGAAGAACGCGAAGAACGTCGTTCTTCAACAAAGAACTTCTCCACCGAAGAACACGGTCCATCCGCGACGCCGTATCCGCGACGCGACGTACTTCTTCCACGTCATCTCTTCCGCGACGGTTTTCCGCGACGAACGCCATCGACAACGACTCTTCCTCCGACGTCAAAGGAATCGACACCGATATTCCACGACTCCGTCAACGTGCGACTATCGAGAACGCTCAAGTTCCGACGAAGAACGCCGCTCCGCTCTTCTTCATCTTCGGTGTCAACGAGAGAGAACATCGCACCTTCCTCGGACAACCTTCGTCGGCTTACAAGGTTTCGCCAACGACGTGCCTCTTCGGACGCGCCTCTTCGTCGTCGAATTTGATGAACGACGACCGCGACGCCCGACCTCCGCGACGTCGTCTTCCGCGGAACGTTCACAATCTTCGAACCTTATACCGAGGTAGGGGTTGTTGATTTAATATTTAATTATTTCATTCTTGCTCGTGGATCGTATAACTAACGTGCGGATGTTGATTAATTTTAAGATGCGTTATTGCTTAACGTGAGGGGGCCGGACCGCATGAACACGGCCGAACCCCCTCCATCGTTCATGTTGTTTAATCTTGCGGGCGGAAGCAAGGTGGCGTGGTGCCGTCGCACCACGCGGATAATTGTACGTTCAACTTACACGATGCCGTCGCACGCGCACCTTGGAAGAAACAACAAGAACGTGACGTCGTCGCGCCGCGTTGAATGAATATCAAAGCACGGCAAAGGGGCGCGGTGCCGTCGCACCGCGCCGGACGATGAACGCCGCGGTCGGTTCTGGGCCGCGGCGGGACGAGGAGACCGCGGCCGGTTCCGGGCCGCGGCGGAACAGAAGACCGGCGGCCTGGCCGCCGGCGTCGGAAGCCGAAGGGGGGACCGGAAATTTCCGGTCCCGTTGGAGAAAACCGGCCGGCCAGCTGGCCGGCCGGAAGTCTTTAAAAACCGGGGGAATTAATCCCCCGGTCGTAGTAATAAAACCCCCCTCTTTAAGAGAGGGGGGCGGTTCTTTGATGAGAGGGGGGGGGGGGGCAGCCGGCCCCCCGATTCGTTTCCAGCAAGCCCCCCACGTGTGGGGGGCGTTTTTAAATTTTCGGCGCGGCATATAGTCGCGCCGTCCATGAAGAAGCGGGGGCTGAGCCCCCCGCGTGCCATCCTCGTGCGGCGCCAGCGCCGGCCGCCGCGGCCCGCCGCCCCGCCGCCGCGCCGCCGCCGCCGCCGCGCCGCCCAGGGGGGGGTCGGGCCGGGTCGGCCCGGACCCGGACCCCCCGTTTCGAACGAGAATTGGTTTTTGGCTCATAACTTGAGCCTCGGACCTCCGAATGACGAACCGTCTACGGCAACACGATCCTTGGATCGAGACGGTCGTTTCGGTATATCGCACTCAAGGTTTCAGATTACTTTGAGTTCGGCCGGGTTGGTTCGTTCACGGAACCAACCGGGCCTTCGGAGCGGAAACGCTCATATCTTGAGCTACGAATGTCCGATTGACGCACCGTCAGTCGCGTTGTGTTCCTCTTAGTGAGACGGATCTTTTGGTATACTCCGCCCGAGGTTTGGACGCAGGTGGAGTACGGTCGGGTTGGTTTTGCCTTAAAAACCAACCGGGCCCCGGAGACGAAAATGCCAATAACTCTCAGACCGGGCGTCCGATCGACGCACCGTCTGTTGCGTTGAGTTACCGTTTACGATACGGAACATTTGGTATCCTTCGCCCGAGTTTTGGATACAGTTAGTAGTGGCCGGGTTGGATCGCACCCGAAATCCAACAGGGCCCCTGGAACGGGAAAGCTAATATCTTTCAGACAGGACGTCCGTTTGACGAACTGTCAGCGGCGTTGGTGTTTACGTTTAGTAACGGTCCCTATGAGTTTACCCTATGGGAGTTCGGGGTACAGTTGAGATACGGCCGGGATTGGTTTCGCTCTCGAAACCAACCGGGCCCCTGGGACGAAAAGGCTCATAACTCACAGACCGGGCGTCCGATCGACGCGTCGTCTGTTGCGTTGAGACCCCTGTGACGAGACGGTCCTTTGAGACACTTCTTCGCGGGACCTTGTGATACTTGGAGTATCGACCAGTAGCTCGTGGAGCGGACCCTCCCGGAGACGAGCGTGCAGAGTACGGAGACCGTGTAGCCGGCTGAGACCTGGCGACTGCTTGACCGACTCGACTTGGAGTGAGTCGACTAGCCCAGTGGACGGAGCGCCCGGTATTTGGCGGCAGACCCACGGCGGACGGAGCGCCTGGTAGTTGGCAGCAGACCGGCGGTACTCGACAGGAGGAGTACCTCAGTAGGCTATCTGGGTAGCGCCCGGTATTTGGAAGCAGACCCTCAGCGGACGGAGCGCCTGGTAGTTGGCAGCAGACCCGCAGTAGTCGACAGGAGGAGTACTTCAGCAGTCTTAGGTTAGTGAGCGGCGGCCTCGGAGTCGTGACAGGACCACTGTACACTCTAGAGACGGAGCTCTTCAGCAGTTACGGTTTCGATAATGAAAATCCTGGTTTGAGCTGAGACTTTTGACCTTTGTGTTTCCTCATGATTGAGATGGGTTACTTGATAACTTAGGTATATGTATGGGCATATACCTGGGTAGTGGTTATCCGTTGATCTCATGATCCTTGTGTTTCCTCATGACTGAGATGGGTTACTTGATAACTTAGGTATATGTATGGGCATATACCTAAGTAGAGTTTATCTGTTGAGATCTTCTTGTGGTTATCCTTGTTGGTTTTAGTGAGACCTTGAGGTTCTCGGGGTCCCTACTGAGTATCGTTATACTCACCCCTGCACGGGATATGCCCGCACCTCGTTGTGTTGGTTGCAGACGACGGCCAGGACTGGCAGAGGCCAAGTGTTCGAGGACTGGACGGTACCTGGAGGTGGACTATACGACGAGGCGGTACCCAGAGGCAGACCACTGGGCGGGACATACTCGGAGCAGACGGCGGGACCCGAGGAGCAGAGGAGCTATCTGTACCCACCCTTCAGGTGGGATTTCCAGTGGACAGCTCGGCGTAGCAGCATTACTTTTCAGTTGCTGTTTTCCCTTTCGAGTTGTACTTTACAGTTGGGCTTGTATTTCTGGCCCCTTTTTACTTTCCGCGCTTTTAGTTGTACTCTGTTTTTGCTTAGTGTTACTTTCCGCTTGCTTACTCTGTGGTGTTTGTTTACTTTACAAAGGCAATGCCTTCCCTTTTTACCGGGATTTACGCCTTGGTGCTAGTCGCCAGCCCCTGGCCTATGGAAGGCGGGCTTGGGGTAGTCACGGCACGGACCCCGAGGGCGGGTGGTGACAAATTGGTATCAGAGGTGGTCGGTTCTACCGCAAACTCTGATCTTTCTTTCTGTGAAGCAATAGTGTTAAGGGTACCGAGTGTGGTTTTCAGTTCAGGGAGTCCAGTGTTGGTGCGGGCGGCCGACGTATCCATACACCAGGACCCTGACAACTGATTTCCGACTTTGTGCACGAAAACACTGATTGCGTGTGTGTTTTCAAAGGTTTTTCCCCTTAAAACAGCTCAAACCAGGTCAGCTCACCAGGTATAATCGTTTGATCGTGTTAAGTTATTTCTTTCAGGATGGCCCCACGACGGCAGCCAGCTAGGGTTCCGAGAATCGAACGTGACGACAGCCCACCGAGCGACGAGGCCTCGGTGCAGGGCCCTTTGTCAGCAGTGGCACCGGCGGTAGCTCTACCCGCCGAGCCCCCGATGCTTCCAGCAGCAGCCGCTGACGATGCACGTCGCCTCAGCGCACTGCATGAGTTTCAGCGCCAGCGACCGCCCAGGTTTCGCGGGGAGACGGATCCCCAGGCTGCAGAGGACTGGCTGGAGGCAGTGGTACGAGTGTTTAGGCTAGTGAGGACACCAGCAGACCTCATGGTGATCCTCGCTGCGAGCCTACTACACGCAGCAGCAGGACGATGGTGGAGCTTGATGCTCCAGGTGCACGATGAGGCATCTCTACTTTGGACGGACTTTGAGAGCCTCTTCCGCTCGGAGTTCGTCCCAGCCACCCTTCGTGCGGTGCGTATCCAGGAGCTTCTGCAGCTGCGCAGGGCAGCATGACGGTCGCTCAGTACTCGGCGAGATTTACCGATCTCTCGCGCTACTCGACCGACATGGTACGGGACACATTCTTCCGGGCCCGGACCTTCGAGCGGGGTTTGAGACACGAGATCAGGGCATCGCTGATCTCCCTCAGCTTACCGACTCAGACAGGAGTACTGGAACGGGCCCTTCTGATTGAGAGCTTCCTTGCTGAGTCTTCACCAGCGCAGCGACCCACCGCAGGGCGGCACGTAGCGGAGTCTTCGGTAGCAGGTAGCCGACAGATGACTCAGGGGTCCAGACAGACCAGACCTTCAGGCAGACGACCTCAGGGCACTGGCTCAGCAGTGCAGGGCACACAGCGCGGAGTCAGTCTTTTGAGTGGAAGACAGTGCTTTGCATGCGGCGGGCAAGGCCACATGGCTCGTGACTGCCCGACCCGCCATGCGGAGGAGCAGCAGACGGTTGAGGAACCACCTAGGCAGAGGCAGAGGTTCGACCGTGGCGGTCCGCAGGGAGGAGGTGGACGAGGCAGAGGAGCTGGCCGAGCAGCAGGTGGTGGACGACGCTTTGAGGCTCTGCCACCACCACCACCAGGAGGTCCACCCCGACCACAGGGAGTAGGTGAACATGCGAGAGCACAACTTCAGGCAGCTGAAGCTTATGATCTTGGAGCTCTGGGAGCAGGTGGACAGGGGAGGAACTAGTGGATACGTCTTTTGTACTTCTAGTTCCATGTTGATGTTGCTTTTGTGTAGCGTCTTGTATTATGAGCTGCAATAATAAAAGACACATCCTTTGTGATGTTTTCATTCCTGTCCTCTTTTGTGATGTTACTAAGAGGTTCCAGTTGACTGTTGACTTGACCCTCACTTGTGAGACATCTACTAGAGGAGACCAGTTACCACACACTGATGCCGACAGTGTGACTCAACCCTTGGAGGCGAGAGTAACGGTTGGATCTCTTAGTAGTAGCGTCGAGGCCTTACGACGTCATCCTTGGTATGGATTAGTATCATCCATGTTAGGATTGACTGTTTTAGGCAAAGAATGTGGTTCATCCAGGGGATGAGACCAGGTTTCTCTTATCGGCAAAGAAGAAATCTTGCAGCTCTTGTGGGACCAGAGATGGTCCGGGCCACGTCAGAGGAGGTCCATGTCATCCAAGAGCGGATGAGGACAGCACAGAGCCGGCAGAAGTCATACGCTGACAGGAGGCGGAGGCCACTAGAGTTCGAGGATGGTGACCATGTCTTCTTGCGGGTCTCACCTCGACGTGGTATTCAGAGATTTGGCTGAGGCGACAAGTTATCTCCGCACTTCATCGGAACCTTCCAGGTCCTCAGCAGGGTTGGTGAGGTGGCTTATCGCCTGGCTCTACCACCTCAGTTACACCGGGTGCACGACGTCTTCCACGTGTCTCAGCTGAGGAGATACGTGCACGACCCGACGCACATCTTTGATCATGGGGAGCTTGACGTTGACGATGGGGTGACTTTTACGGAGGTCCCGGTGGAGATAGAGGATCGACAGGAGCGGGTCCTACATGGGCGATCGATTCCTCTTGTGCGCAACAGATGGCGGCATGGGAATCTCCAGGAGAGCACCTGGGAGCGGGAGGCTCAGATGCGTGCTCAGTTCCCTCTTTTGTTTCCCTAGTTTTTGATGTATCTTTACAGGGACGTAAAGCCCTGAGGTGGGAGTAATGTAAAGACCCGTAAAATTCAAGGGAAATTTTTTCTTAATTTTCTTTAGAATTTTACAAGAGCGCGGTTTCAGACGGCACCTGATTCCGAGGCCCGGAGTGCCCGGAATTAATTTCCGAAGTTTGGCTCGGGTACGTTCAGTGAACGAACGAGTGGGAATTCCTAACTTTTGATCCGGTGCTCGGAATTGAAATCCGAGGGCACCGATGAACTCGCAGCGCCGGTATTCGCTTAAAGAGTCCTTTTCGGGAGTTGCGTTTGTTGCGGGTTGAAAGTTAATTTTGGGGTTTTTAGTTTGAGTTAAATAAAATTTGTGTAGAACAAATTTTATTTTAACTTCTTAAAACCTATCAAAGGAGGTTGGAAGTGGGACCCACACCCACTTAACCTCCCTTGGGAGGATTAAGTTTGGTGGGGCCACACGAACCCCTTTTCTTTTCAAATTCCCTAACCCCTCTAAACCCCCTCTTATTTATGTAACTCCCCCCGACTTTAATTCTTGCCAACCTATCTCTTCACTTAATTTTGTCAACTCTAGATTTAATTAATGTATTGAATTCAACTTTTGAATTTTGAAAGGTTGGCAAAGAGAAAACAAAATAAGATGTAGCTTATTTTATTTTGGGTGGTTTGTTTGTCTTCTTGAGAGGTGGAGAGCTCTTCTCTTCTTCTTCTTCTTCAAACTCAACGAAGAACGCGAAGAACGTCGTTCTTCAACGAAGAACTTCTCCACCGAAGAACACGGTCCATCCGCGACGCCGTATCCGCGACGCGACGTACTTCTTCCGCGTCATCTCTTCCGCGACGGTTTTCCGCGACGAACGCCATCGACAACGACTCTTCCTCCGACGTCAAAGGAATCGACACCGATATTCCACGACTCCGTCAACGTGCGACTATCGAGAACGCTCAAGTTCCGACGAAGAACGCCGCTCCGCTCTTCTTCATCTTCGGTGTCAACGAGAGAGAACACCGCACCTTCCTCGGACAACCTTCGTCGGCGTACAAGGTTTCGCCAACGACGTGCCTCTTCGGACGCGCCTCTTCGTCGTCGAATTTGACGAACGACGACCGCGACGCCCGACCTCCGCGACGTCGTCTTCCGCGGAACGTTCACAATCTTCGAACCTTATACCGAGGTAGGGGTTGTTGATTTAATATTTAATTATTTCATTCTTGCTCGTGGATCGTATAACTAACGTGGGGATGTTGATTAATTTTAAGATGCGTTATTGCTTAACGTGAGGGGGCCGGACCGCATGAACACGGCCGAACCCCCCTCCATCGTTCATGTTGTTTAATCTTGCGGGCGGAAGCAAGGTGGCGTGGTGCCGTCGCACCACGCGGATAATTGTACGTTCAACTTACGCGATGCCGTCGCGCGCGCACCTTGGAAGAAACAACAAGAACGCGACGCCGTCGCGCCGCGTTGAATGAATATCAAAGCACGACAAAGGGGCGCGGTGCCGTCGCATCGCGCCGGACGACGAACGCCGCGGCTGGTTCCGGGCCGCGGTGGGACGAGGAGACCGCGGCCGGTTCCGGGCCGCGGCGGAAGAGAAGACCGGCGGTCGGGCCGCCGGCGTCGGAAGCCGAAGGGGGGGACCGGAAATTTCCGGTCCCGTTGGAGAAAACAGGCCGGCCAGCTGGCCGGCCGGAAGTCTTTAAAAACCGGGGGAATTAATCCCCCGGCCGTAGTAATAAAACCCCCCTCTTTAAGAGAGGGGGGCGGTTCTTTGATGAGAGGGGGGGGGGGGCAGCCGGCCCTCCGGTTCGTTTCCAGCAAGCCCCCCACGTGTGGGGGGCGTTTTTAAATTTTGGGCGCGGCATATAGCCGCGCCGTCCATGAAGAAGCGGGGGCTGAGCCCCCCGCGTTCCATCCTCGTGCGGTGCCAGCGCCGGCCGCCGCGGCCCGCTGCCCCGCCGCCGCGCCGCCGCCGCCGCCCAGGGGGGGGGGGGGGGGTCGGGCCGGGTCGGCCCGGACCCGGACCCCCCGTTTCGAACCAAAATTGGTTTTTGGCTCATAACTTGAGCCTCGGACCTCCGAATGACGAACCATCTGCGGAAACGCGATCCTTGGATCGAGACGGTCGTTTCGGTATATCGCACTCAAGGTTTTGGATTACTTTGAGTTCGGCCGGGTTGGTTCGTTCACGGAACCAACCGGGCCTTCGGAGCGGAAACGCTCATATCTTGAGCTACGAACGTCCGATTGACGCACCGTCAGTCGCGTTGTGTTCCTCTTAGTGAGACGGATCTTTTGGTATACTCCGCCCGAGGTTTGGACGCAGGTGGAGTACGGTCGGGTTGGTTTTGCCTTAAAAACCAACCGGGCCCGGGAGACGAAAATGCCAATAACTCTCAGACCGGGCGTCCGATCGACGCACCGTCTGTTGCGTTGAGTTCCCGTTTACGATACGGAACATTTGGTATCCTTCGCCCGAGTTTTGGATACAGTTAGTAGTGGCCGGGTTGGATCGCACCCGAAATCCAACCGGGCCCCTGGAACGGGAAAGCTAATATCTTTCAGACAGGACGTCCGTTTGACGAACCGTCAGCGGCGTTGGTGTTTACGTTTAGTAACGGTCCCTATGAGTTTACCCTATGGGAGTTCGGGGTACAGTTGAGATACGGCCGGGATTGGTTTCGCTCTCGAAACCAACCGGGCCCCTGGGACGAAAAGGCTCATAACTCACAGACCGGGCGTCTGATCGACGCGCCGTCTGTTGCGTTGAGACCCCTGTGACGAGACGGTCCTTTGAGACACTTCTTCGCGGGACCTTGTGATACTTGGAGTATCGACCAGTAGCTCGTGGAGCGGACCCTCCTGGAGACGAGCGTGCAGAGTACGGAGACCGTGTAGCCGGCTGAGACCTGACCACTGCTTGACCGACTCGACTTGGAGTGAGTCGACTAGCCCAGTGGACGGAGCGCCCGGTATTTGGCGGCAGACCCACGGCGGACGGAGCGCCTGGTAGTTGGCAGCAGACCCGCGGTACTCGACAGGAGGAGTACCTCAGTAGGCTATCTGGGTAGCGCCCGGTATTTGGCAGCAGACCCTCAGCGGACGGAGCGCCTGGTAGTTGGCAGCAGACCCGCAGTACTCGACAGGAGGAGTACTTCAGCAGTCTTAGGTTAGTGAGCGGCGGCCTCGGAGTCGTGACAGGACCACTGTACACTCTAGAGACGGAGCTCTTCAGCAGTTACGGTTTCGATAATGAAAATCCTGGTTTGAGCTGAGACTTTTGACCTTTGTGTTTCCTCATGATTGAGATGGGTTACTTGATAACATAGGTATATGTATGGTCATATACCTGGGTAGTGGTTATCCGTTGATCTCATGATCCTTGTGTTTCCTCATGACTGAGATGGGTTACTTGATAACTTAGGTATATGTATGGGCATATACCTAAGTAGAGTTTATCTGTTGAGATCTTCTTGTGGTTATCCTTGTTGGTTTTAGTGAGACCTTGAGGGTCTCGGGGTCCCTACTGAGTATCGTTATACTCACCCCTGCACGGGCTATGCCCGCACCTCGTTGTGTTGGTTGCAGACGACGGCCAGTACTGGCAGAGGCCGAGTGTTCGAGGACTGGACGGTACCTGGAGGTGGACTATACGACGAGTCGGTACCCAGAGGCAGACCACTGGGCGGGACATACTCGGAGCAGACGGCGGGACCCGAGGAGCAGAGGAGCTATCTGTACCCACCCTTCAGGTGGGATTTCCAGTGGACAGCTCGGCGTAGCAGCTTTACTTTTCAGTTGTTGTTTTCCCTTTTGAGTTGTACTTTACAGTTGGGCTTGTATTTCTGGCCCCTTTTTACTTTCCGCACTTTTAGTTGTACTCTGTTTTTGCTTAGTGTTACTTTCCGCTTGCTTACTCTGTGGTGTTTGTTTACTTTACAAAGGCAATGCCTTCCCTTTTTACCGGGATTTACGCCTTGGTGCTAGTCGCCAGCCCCTGGCCTATGGAAGGCGGGCTTGGGGTAGTCACGGCACGGACCCCGAGGGCGGGTCGTGACATTATGCGAGTCCACTCATTGATCCAGATGTTAGTATAGAGTTTATTTATGTTTTCCTTATCACATTTTTTAGTTATTGGTGATTTTTTAATCTGTGGGTTATGTTTTTAAATATTTTGAAGTCATTTTTGTTTCTACCATGGAGAATATAATTTTTGTTTTTGTGTGTTATTATATTAATGAGGAACTATTTCATAAATATATCATTATTTTCACTTCACAGATATTTCCTCCTGGACAATTATCCTTCTGCATAAGTTGTTACTTAACCTTAAAGGTGTTTGTTCTCTTTAAGATAGAATTAAATATTTTTATGGAATCCTCAACAAATTTATGGGTTTTATCCTTCAAATTTCCTTTATTTAGTATCCATTGGTGTCTTTCAATAGTGTGTGTTGGATAGTATTTTTTTTTCATTTCTATCCTTTTTTCATATATTTTTGTCCAAAACTCATTCTTATTATTTAAAATGGTTACTTTTTTAAGATATTGGTGTTCACTTTTTTAATCCTATTTGAATTTTCTATTTCTATTTGTACATATATTGACCATGAGGATATACTAATGTGACTTAGACTATGTGGTCTCTTAGAGGGATATGATCCCATAATTACATGTTTGTTTTTCGATGATCCCATCATGGGGTGAGGCACTATGATGGAATTCCCAGTTTTTTATCCATTACATTCTTGAGGTATAAATATATACAGTTTCATGCCTTATTTAAATATAGTTTAATATTTGATGGATATTGAGAGTGTTGGTATTTCTGGAATTACGATTATATTTTGGATTTTATAGACATTTGAGGTTATGGTTTCTACTCTTGTTGGATCTTTGTGGAAAACACTAATATAGTATTCATTAGATGAATGAGTTTCTTGTAAAATTTCATTCTTAGATTCCACCATTCTACTGAATATTTTAATGGTGTGGAAACTATGTTAAGGCTTCTGTATTTTTCACATTTTTCTTATTCTCTATGAGGAAAATTTTCCTTATATGGAGATATATAATATTATAGTAAACTCTTAATGGTATTATTTTATGTTTGGGAACCTATCCATTTGGTGCTGGCTCTCGTGGTCCTATTTGTGGTGATTTATCCTTTATTTCATTAAATTTCCACCTCACATGTGGTGTATGGGAATGTTTTTTCACTTTCTATTCTCTCTTTTTCCCAAGAAGATTTTTTGGGATATAATGATACTTGGTTGGGATAATTAAAACAACTTCATATCACTCTCATAAATGAATGACTCTTTAATTTTTTTCTAAGTGTTTCAAGGGGATGATAGATTACCAGGACCTTTATATTTAGTGTATAACTAACGGTGTATCATATTATTTTATAGGTAATCCACCTTCTGATTGATGGTGTCACCTAATGCAAGTATCCATGTAGATAACTAGGTAATAACTCCCTATAACACCCATTTTATTTACCTTATCCCCTCCCTCAAAACATTCACAACCCACATGACCTAGGGAAACTTCAATAACATCATTGTCTATCAGAACACCATCTCTAGTATGATGGATGATCGGATCAAAGTGGTTATCCTTTTCTAGAATTTTCTTCTTTTATTTTACATTTATCTCTCCAATTATGTCGATTCGTTATTTTATTATATTTTGAATCCAATTTATTTATTTTATCTTGAATTATTGATATAGAATTTTGATTATAGTATCCCATCTCACTCTTATCTTGATATATACTCCTTCATCTGGTGTTAGACAATAGAGGTGACACATCTACTATTGGATTTGTTTTGTCGATATTCATTGTATTTGTTTTATTTCACTTATTTTTTTATAATTAATGTGTTTATTTAAAACATTTTTGTTTTTTATGAAAATTAAATAGCATGGTTGGATCCCATTAATGCATAAAATGAAAATTATTTGTGAAAATAATATTTGAAATATATTATCAAATATTGTTAGTAAAAACATTATTTCGGGAAAAAAATTTCCCTCCCTCCTTACTTGATTTTGTTTTAGAGATTAATATCTTCATTTTAAATAGAGATAAGTTTATTCATTAAAGCTAATTCTAATGAGATCGGTTCTTATGTTTGTTTACCATAAAATTTATTTTTATAATGATTTTTTGAAAAACATTCTATGGGTTTTTTCAAAACGTTAATCTTGTGGGTATTTGAAAAAAATTGAAGTGGTTAATTTTATTTTTTAGTCCTTTATTCTAAGGCAAATATGGTTGGTTAATAATGTGGTTTAATGCAAGAAGGCATGTATGGTTATTTTTAAATGAATGGATCGATATGAACTTTTAATAAACTAATTATATATTTTTTTATAAATTATTATTACATTAAAAGGAATGTTTGGTATTTTTTGAAGTATATTATGTTCTCTTAAAAATTCTTTATTGACCTCTTATGGATAATATACCGTGATGAATGATTCCAAATCTACATAATTATGGGTTTTGAAATTGGGTTTATACTATTTCAATGAGTATGTGGTGAAAGTTATATTTGAATTTCTTGTGTGAATTGATATTTTTTGTTCAACATTATGTTATGATGTAACCCCATTGTGAACGTTTTTTCTGGTAATTTTATTCACTACATTAACTGGTCATTGGAATCCTATGTATATATGTGATAGATCCGAGTTATTTGTTAAAAAACATTTGACTAACTGTAGAGACCCGAAGCTTGACGTACATTGGCATTACATTACATTTGTAGAATACATAGTACATAACAAAAAACACACACACAAGGATCATAATAGTTTAGTGTCTTTGGAAACTCGGAATATAATCTTCTAATCCTGGTGAAAGATCTTCAACATCTCCCATAAAGATCTTCTTTTTTTATACCTAAAACATTTCTTTATATCCTTGGGAAAAGTAAACATAAAAGTGTGAGCTCAAATGCTCAGTAAGGGTAAACAAAAAAATATCAATCACATCGTATACACAAGTACATAACTTTTGAAAATCTTAACCTGCAAAAGAGATCATAATTTCATAACATGGGATAAATCATGGCAGTGAAATGTAATCACAATAATCATAACATAAAACATGAAACTTTGTGGAATTCACACATAATCATAGAGAATCATTTCTTGTTAGTCAAGACTCATTGCCAAGACTATCTTAGTAGACAAAGTCCCTTTCGGAACCGAGTCACCCTCATTTCAGTCCTGTTTCAGTGAACCGGTATAACCTACCGTTCCAGCCTTGTCTATCTCATGAGATATAAAATCTTTACCCAATGCATTGAAGGGAGATATAGGTCCCACCCATCTCACAATGATACCATTCTTATGTGTGCCACAAAATCATATATCATACATCATTTCATAACCCATGTAATAAAAATGGGAATCTTAAACATCATGACATCATAAAACAATTCATATACGATAAAGGAATTCATAAAAATAATTCCATCACAACATAATCAAATCAATATAATAATAGGGATAAAAACATAACCCTTTATTATCTTAGATGGAAAATAATTTTGATAAAACACTTGAACTTCATTCTTGAGGAAAATATCCTTTCCACTTCAAAAATACTTTTCCTTTCATAACATGTCATACAATTTTAAACTAAAAGAAGTTGATTAAAAATAAACTTGAAAACTTGTAAAGGAAGATTCTTTGAAATAATGTTTTAAAAATCCATTCTTTCCGTATAAGTTAAAAAAAATATTCTTCGTACTTTTTTCGGAAAAGTCAAAAAGTACCTCGTATGAAAAACGAACAAAGATTCCTTTCATATCTTTTACTAAAAACTCACTGAAGGGTAAAATTGGATTTAAACAATTTTAGGTGGATGGAAATAATATTACATATTGAGGAAACATGGATATGGATGATAAAATACACCCCGTTAAATACCAAAGTATAAACAATCTCGGATAAAAATGAGATTGTGATATTTCCTTTACCTTAGGTCCTATTTTCTTCGTAAGTGTCCGAACCTCCTGTATAATGATTTAAATAATGTCATTGAATTATTACAGAATCATATTAATTGTTATTATATCATATATGGTTCACTTATGACTTTATATTACCCGTTCTTTTGTAAATTCATGTTAAAGTAGCGTTCTGGGTAAAATCGTCTCATTTGTCGTTCGTGTTTTAACTTGTAATTATTCATATGATTACTTAGATTATTATTACTTAATTATAGAATATAAAACATGATTTATATATAATATATATTCATAATATACATATATATAATGGATCGATAAATGGAAAGAAATACACCGTTCATGGAGACGGTAGGCCGTACGTACGCATGAACGCTGTTTTCGTTTCCTTATTGAATTGAGTGGAATTAAGTAGATGACATACATATATATACACATAAATCCAGTAGCTTTATAATGTCATATATTTCCTTATTATTTCTTATATATACTTTATAATCATTCTTAAATGGTTAACATGGAGAATGAATCTCATCGCGTCGTGGAGACGGTAGTTCGTACGTACGCACGAGCGATGATATCATTTCCATAATTATTGAATTGAATTGGAGTGGATGATACAATATATCAGAATCATTATGATGTTATAATAACTATGTATAGTTATTATTTACACCATAATACCCATCCATGTAAGGTGTTGGTGGAAAAACAGATCACTGGGTTTCCACGTAGGAGAACATAGGTGAAAATATGGATATGGAAGAAAAATCTAACCATCAAGTTCTGATGGAGAGTGGTAGAGAACATGGCTATGAAAAAAACCAACAATCGCAAAGCCATAAATTTGTGATGATCTAGGGTACCATCTGATTCATCATATATAAGGGCACTGGGACAACATTTTTGGTTTTCAAGATCATTTCCCTAAAGTTGAAGAATTTGAATTAGAATAAATACTTACTTTATTTTGGTACAATATCACTGTTGTTCGTGCCTTGAACAATTTCCACTTCATCTCTTAAATAAATGAAGTTGAATTTGTTATTCGTGAAGTGTTAGCAGATCATGTGATAGAATGACGGGTCATTATATCTGTCTCAAACAAAAGTTTAGCAATAGTTATCAAATATACATAAGTTCGTCTTTGGTGAGGTTAATCATATACGATTCCAAAAATGAACATATACTTCATATATCATACCGCTTAATAAAACTAGTTTCTACTAACCAGGGAATTTTTGTAGGCTATTGGTCTACGATAAATTCCCATCTCACATTAGTTGTGGGTTCAATTCCCACAGCCTTGGCCGACGCGATGGGTTGTCGCACATCCTACAGGTTGTCCTTTTTCTAAAACTACATTATTATAACATCCCATCAGCAATATCAAAAAAAGTTTTATCCTTAAACAATAATAACTTATGTCCACCATAATCCATTCCAATCTTTAGGCTTATCTAAAATACTTCGGTCCAAGCTCATAGTATAGAGAAAATGATCACGTGAATGCCTTCATTTATCCCTCATATATCTTGTTCGTCACATTATAGTCATGTGAATACCATAATCATGTAATCTCTTGAAAAATGAATACCCATTGAATCTTAGTGAAAACATGAGTGCTGCCAAAAGATAACTCTTTCCACATACCAAAATCCTCAAAATTATATATACTTATTCCTTATATCAATCATGAGCTCATGAATACTGTCAAACATTTCATTTTTTCCTTATCCCTTCATTATGCGCATATCATCTTTTTTTTAAAAATATCCCAATCACCTTCTATGGTTACCGGTACCATAAAATTATTGAAAACCACAATAGACTAATACAAAAATATTCTAATAAGCCATAAAAGTACCTCAACAACATTATTCTTGAATAAAAGTACATAAACACTTCAATCCATCCTCTTCAATGATTGTCTTGAAATATTTCCTTCCTTGATTTAGAAGTAACTTTTTAGGTCAGGGCATTGAGTTGGGTAATGCCCATGTTCTCCACAAATAAGACATTGAACTCCATAACAATCTGTCACTCTATGACCCTTTCCTCCACACAGATAACATCTGTCCCTCCATTTGAGGTATTCCTCGAGGTTCATCTTCCCTTCTTTAGAAATCTCAATCTTGTTTTCTTTATGCTCCTCCACATGCGAACATGTATAAAATTCTATCTTCTTTTTATTTGATGAACTAGGAATACCACTAAATTTCACCTTGTTAATCATATATCGTGATGACTGATTCGACATAATCACAATATCATTCTCTCTAGGAATTACACAATTTTGTTGCTCATAGTCACCAATTTGTCCATTGGATTCAATATTAACTGAATTCCTTCTGGTTCCCTCCATTAACTAAAACACGAAAATAATTCTGTGAGAACCAAAAATCATGCTAGAGAAAACAACATAGTAAAGGGGGAGTACCCTCAATATCTAACATCTTAGGTTAAATTCTAAGATCGTTACCATAGTTCGTATACTTATCCTTAGGGACATCCCTAGACATACATTAGAAATATCTCTAGAGATCTCACTAACGTTATCGCATCCTAGTTTCCAAAGATTGACTAAACCTTTCCTCTGATACCAACTGTAGAGACCCAAAGCTTTACGTACATTGACATTACATTACATTTGCGGAATACTTAGTACACAACAAAAACACACACACAAGGATCGTAATAGTTTAGTGTCTTTGGAAACTTGGAATATAATCTTCTAATCTTGGTGAAAGATCTTCAACATCTCCCATAAAGATCTTCTTTTTTTTATACCTAAAACCTTTCTTTATATCATGGGTAAAAGTAAACATAAAAGGGTGAGCTGAAATTCTAAGTAAGGGTAAACAAAAAAAATATCAATCACATCATATACACAAGCACGTGACTTTTGGAAATCTTAACCTGCAAAAGAGATCATAATTTCATAACATGGGATAAATCATGGCAGTGAAATGTAATCACAATAATCATAACTTAAAACCTGAAACTTTTTGGCATACACACATAATCATACAGAATTATTTATTGTTAGTCAAGACTCATTGCCAAGACTATCTTAGTGGACAAAGTCCCTTTCTGAACCGAGTCACCCTCGTTTCAGTCCTGTTTCACTGAACCGGTATAACCTACCGTTCCAGACATCTCTATCTCATGATATATAAAATCTTTACCCAATGCATTGGAGGGAGATATAGGTCCCACCCATCTCATAATGATACCATTCTTATGTGTGCCACAAAATCATAAATCATACATCATTTCATAACCCATGTAATAAAAATGGGAATCTTAAACATCATGACATCATAAAACAATTCATATACAATAAAGGAATTCATAAAAATAATTCCATCACAACATAATCAAATCAATGTAATAATAGGGATAAAAACAGAACCCTTTATTATCTTAGATGGAAAATAATTTTGATAAAACACTTGAACTTCATTTTTGAGGAAAATATCCTTTCTACTTCAAAAATACATTTCCTTTCTTAACATGTCATACAATTTTAAACTAAAAGAAGTTGATTAAAAATAAACTTGAAAACTTGTAAAGGAATCTTCTTGGAAATAATGTTTTAAAAATCCATTCTTGCCGTATAAGTTAAAAAAACATTCTTCGTACTTTTTTCAGAAAAGTCAAAAAGTACCTCGTACGAAAAACGACAAAAGATTCCTTTCATATATTTTACTAAAAACTCACTGAAGGGTAAAATTGGATTTAAACATTTTTAGGTGGATGGAAATAATATTTAATATTGAGGAAACATGGATATGGATGATAAAATACACCCCAGTAAATACCAAAGTATAAAAAATCTCGGATAAAAATGAGATTGTGATATTTCCCTTACCTTAGGTCTGATTTGCTTCGTAAGTGTCCGAACCTCCTGTATAATGATTTAAATAATGTCATTGACTTATTACAGAATCATATTAATTGTTATTATATCATATATGGTTCACTTATGACTTTATATTACCCGTTCTTTTGTAAATTCATGTTAAAGTAGCGTTTTGGGTAAAATCGTCTCATTTGTCGTTCGTGTTTTAACTTGTAATTATTCATATGATTACTTAGATTATTATTACTTAATTATAGAATATAAAACATGATTTATATATAATATATATTCAGAATATACATATATATAATGGATCGATAAATGGAAAGAAATACACCGTTCATGGAGACGGTAGGCCGTACATACGCATGAACGATGTTTTCGTTTCCTTATTGAATTGAGTAGAATTAAGTAGATGACATACATATATATACACATAAATCCAGTAGCTTTATAAAGTCATATATTTCATTATTATTTCTTATATATACTTTATAATCATTCTTAAATGGTTAACATGGAGAATGAATCTCATCGCGTCGTGGAGACGGTAGTCCGTACGTACGCACAAGCGATGATATCATTTCCATAATTATTGAATTGAATTGGAGTGGATGATAAAATATATCAGAATCATTATGATGTTATAATAACTATGTATAGTTATTCTTTACTCCATAATACCCATCCATGTAAGGTGTTGGTGGAAAAACAGATTACACCACGGCATGGAGACGGTATTCCGTACGTACGCACGCGCGGTGATTTCGTTTTCCGTAGGATGGATAGATGGTGAATTAGGATTGTTTCATACTTATAATAACATATAATTATATGATTGATACTGATGTTATTACTTCATAATGAAACAACCTAAGAGTAGGAAGTGGAAGAAGAAATAAAGGTGAAAGAATCTGTAACGGAAATTACCTCTTCTTTGAAGCGCCTTTTTGAGACCTCCTCTTAGGGCACTAAAATTGGTCTTTGAGGAAGACCAGAACCTCTAGTATGATTCTAGGGAAGTGGAGAAGATAATTTTTCAGGGGTTGTCTGATCTTGAAGGCTCAAAGTTGTGTGAGGAAGAGAGGTAGGAGGTGCCCTTTTATAAGGGAGGAGAGGGGCACCATTGGAATAACTAAATATATTATTTTATTATAAAGTAAAGTTCGGTTTTAAATAGCTCCAAATTGATTTATTTCTAGGAGAAGGTGGGGATGGGCCTAAATCCTCAAATCCAATAGGATTTAGACAAGTTTAGTGTATTATTTTAACCTTATCAATTAGATTTAACTCTAAGTTAAATAATTTAACTTTTACCATGTCTTTTTTGTTTCTTACACTATATGGTTAATAAACTTACTATATCAAGCCAAAAGAACCCCAAGTTTATTTATTATTAATATATATAATCTTATCTAAGTAAGTTGGCCGAATCTTAGATTTTTAGGAATAAAATAACAATTAATAATATAATATTTGTTTTAAAAACTATTTTATGTCAATTTTGACACTATTTGGTACATGATTTTTATGAAATTCATAACAGAATGATAAGTTCAAAAACAGTTACTTAAATCAACAATAACATGTCATATTAACCTAGAAAATTAGTGTAAGTCATAAAAAGTCTCAAATTACATTTATTTGGGCATTTATAATATCAATTATGTCAATATTTCATTAATAAGACAATTACTGCATCATCTTTGTGTCATAATAAATGATAATTATTTAATCCCTAAAAATTCTAAATCAATTCCTATGATGTAGATAATTGTATTATATTTCTGGAAATTATTCAGGTTTGAAGTTTCATGATGTTTATCACTATATTAAAATTATTATACTTATAAGATTTAAGAAAGGGACATGTTGTCACATTCTTTGGTTTTAATAATAATTAAATTATTTTCATTGAAAAAATTTAATTAAATGGATATAATCAGACCCTTAGGTGATATGGGTCGTCTTTTAGTTATCCAATAAGATTTTTACATTTGTTAGGGTAATTTTAAAATATTATATTTACCCTTAATTACTCGATTTACCTTTAACTATGGTAAATAAAATTTACCGTAGTTACTATTCATAATGCCCAAAAATAAAAAGTAGCTTATTAACATAATTTGGACCCACTGATTCCAAATATGGAATCCATTTTTCCAAATTCAATACAAAAAAGATGCAGAAATTAAATTAAAATTTATCCTGTTGTTGAAAGAAAACGGGTTTTTCTTTAAAACATTGCAAAAGATTGAATTGATTTAACCTATGAATTCAAGGTAAAATCAATGCTAATGACATACATTATATTAAATGGTAAAAATATATTCTATTTATACTTTAAAACCATTAAATATTATAATTTAACCACATATGATATTACGATGAAAAAAGTTGTTTTCAATTAAAATATAGCGTGTTTTTACTATTCATTAAAATATGAAAGTTATCGGAAAAATATCAAAACTTTATCTAATGTAAATTTTTATATCCTGATTCAAAATAAGAATTTTATTTTTTCAAATTGAACTTATAAACATGTCAAAAACTAGATTTAAAGTGGGTGCGCCATCAAAAGGCGGCAAAACTGTATTTTTTGAAAAATACTTATTTTACCCGAAAAATTTATTTTGTTCTTATACCATGTTCTAGAAAATCTGTAAGATGAATAATAATGTTATAAAATTCAAAATTTAGTTAATAAAATTCATAACGGCTAGTTCATGACAATATTATAATAATATATCATTGTTTATTAAAACCCGGTATTGCGTACAACACACGCTATCGAGGAAGGTCGCGATTGCGTGTAATGCAAGCCAAGTCAGGGTTTCGTGTTGTGAAAGAATCCTTCTTTATTTCATATAACAGAATCCAACCATATTTTATTTATACATTGAATATATATATATATATACTCAATGTTGCGTAGAATAACTATTATCAAAATTGTGTGTAACACGGTCCAAGAATAGTGTTGCGTATACTGCAAGCTAATACGGTGTTGAGTATAGCACAAGGTAATCTTGGTGTAGAATAAAACACAAGACATTAATGAAATTAAAAGAATATTTTTTTCATAAAATCTCGGGGTGTTACACTAACACCCACACTAGAATCTACATAGTTAATTTGGATTCAATATATGAATTTTCTCTAATGGGTTCAGTGTGTATTGAGTCATTAATCTTATGTACTTGATAGATTTGAAATTTAAACGTAACCATTCATGCAATTTTTCTTATCTCTGGTAAAGTCAGTATAATATCTTGATTTTACTATGACATATAACCTAGATTATTTACATTTAATCTTGAAATATGACATTGATATCTTCCTCAATACCTAAAAAATGTGTTTCCATGTTTGTCCTCCGTTATTATAAACTATGATTATTATGTGGTTGTTTATTAATATATGAATCTTTCTTTTCATAATGAAATGTATTGTAATTCATAGTAAAATATCATAGATTCATTATTATTTTTTATCATTTTCTTATGAAACTTTTTTTACTAATTTAATATTTGAGGGTATATATAAAAAAATGGTTAAATGTACTAAAAAGCATTTTGGTATGTTTTTAGATTTTTTCCCTTTTTAAAATGCGACACCTTTTACAATGATTCGTTGTAATAAAACCACCATGGTTTATTATTATTTTATAACTAAAATTTATGAACTTATTGGTAGAGATATTGCATAGACTCTATAGTGGTATCCTATAGAACATTGTTATCTCACATTCTAGTTGAACCGTTTCATCTTTCCAAAATTATTTTTTATATAACAAGTGATATCTTTCTTATAGTCTTTTTTTGTGGCTTACATCTTGGTTGGATAATTGTATGTGACATGGAACATGGAAATTCATCATGAAACACCAAGATATGGATAATTTAAGTAGTGATTCCATTATATATCCTCTATTTTTTGTAAATTTTATTATGGATGTATTTAGATGACTTGAATGTTATGATTTTTTTATCTATTTCCAATATAATTTTTGGTTTTTTTCATCTTCTTTTTTGTTGTTGAAATAAATCCCAATAGAGGATAAATAAAGTGAAGGTTCTTTTTTGTACCCAATTGGTATTGGGAATTCCCATCGGGCTAGTGTTGATTATATTGGATGTTGGTTCAGATGGTAATCGAGGACTATTAATTACACATCATCTCTAACAAAATATAACTATTATAACTTTTGGGAAAACCCAAAATCACGTATACATAAAATTATTTATGTAATTTACCCATAAATTGATCTTTAATATCCTTATTAGATAGGCATTATATAATCATAAAAAATTATATAGTTAGTACACTCAACTTCCATGGGAACATATCATTTTATTTCACACATAAGAGTAATTTCAATAATTAGATGTAACAATGTTTTTTATTCCCACATCCTGGAAACATACTTTATCATCTCAATTTTTTTATCTTTCAAAAATTAGTATATTTACATTTGTAATAAATAATGAGGATCATTTCATCGACTGTCACATGTATTGGTTTCATAAACATATATGTATATTAATGAATTAATTCTTCTTATTTTAGAATCATTCATTCCAATTTACTTGTCCTTGTGTGGTAAAAATTACATTATTCCTTTCTTGTAATTAATTTGTATTATCTTTAGTATCAGTATATTATAGTATAATAATCATCTAAAGTGTTCTTACTCTTTTAGGTTCTACAATCAAGAGTTTAAAAAATTGGTGAACATATATCTATAAAAACTATATGAAACATCAATTTTTCATAATCTAAATATCTTTGACTTCAATTGATGACAATGATATAAAAAATTATTAATCATCATAATTCAATGAAATCATCAAGATTCGTATACAATGTAATTTTAATAGGGTATTTTACATATAAATATACCCCTATGTTCTTTATTTGGGTTATAAAGTATTATTAATGGAAGATTGCAGTGAATTAATATCTTCACATCAATAAAATAGAATAATCACTTTTCTAACAAAACCAAAAAATTTATATCTCTATTAATGGATATAAAAATAAACAGTTCTTTTTTGAAAATTGAATTTACAACCTCAATTCAGGAAATTATGATAATATCCTAATTTACATAAGGTAGATAGAAATACGAATAAATTATATGGAATATATAATCATGTTGAAATTATAAAGAAGAAATATTAAAAAAACAATAAAATCACAAAAAAACATAAATTACATGTATAGAGGATAATTTTGTGTAATGAACCAATGTAGTGGACATAACACCACATAGAACATACATGTTGAACATTTAAGAAATTTTATATTAGGGGGAAAATTTTATTGATCTAAAAAACTAAGCATAGGTAAATATGGATTTCTAAATTTTTTTTGGATATTATTCCATGATATTTTTCATTAAATTAGATAATTATATTTTTCATATCATGAATTATATCGCAATATACATTTCCTCTATTATGAAAGTGTCCTTCATATTGATAAACATGGAATACATCAATCTGAAGTAGTGTGTGGAGTCAATTCCAGTGTCCATAGGGAGGTAGTGTAGTAATCCTTGAACTCAATATTAATGGAATTATTTTTGGATTAGAGTGATCACGACCCAAACATTGTTCCCAGTAAACAATTTCACCATACATGATTTTTTTAACATAGATACATCATCGGTGGGTGTTCCTTGAACAGATCCCTTATTGGTGAGCCAAGTTCCATTTTGGTGATTTTTTTTTATTATGATGCTGTGAATTTATTTTTTATATTTAAAATTAATTTCTATAAGTATGGGAATGAGATTCAACGTGAAAAGAGTAAATGTAGACTCCCAAATTCAACCCACTCCCCCCCCACAAACACACTATAAGGGTGAGACTGGGCCTCTTAGATATAAAACATTCTTTATGAAACATTAATTTCTTCCAATGAATCATTTAGTTCTAACTTAGTTTATTTATATTGGGTTCTCTTGAACATCTTCACATAATCAAAAAAAATAACTAAACCCCGCTCTGATACAAATTGTGATTAAAAAATCATAAAATATGTATATATAATGTAACATCCCAAAAATTCAAAACCTTTCCTAATTATATTAATATTTAATAAAAAATAGTTTTTTATTCAAACAAATTAATTATATGTTGGAAGATTATTTTCCTTAAAAATAATAATAATGTGTCTTCTTTAATTTCATTAATAATTAATTATAATACTTATAGTTAATTATACTTAATTTTTTTCATTATGTAAAATAATAACTAATTTTATTATTTTTGTAAAATATTATTCTATTTATAAAAAAGGTTATATAATAGAATATTTTAATGGTAATAATATTAATAATATCAATTAAGGGAAAATAAATTTTTAGTTTTTTTATTATTTTTAAGATAATTTATTTTATAAATATACAAAAATATATTATGTTTCATAAAAATTATAAATTATTAATGTATATAGTCATTTTACTAAAATAAATGCACTTTATATAAGTGTTTTAAAAAATATAATTTGATTAAATTATTTAATATATATATATATGATAATTATAAAATAATATATATAATGAATTTTCTGAAAGATTATATGTTGCATTTGTTTTAAAAAAATGATATGTTTTGTACTATGAAAAGGGTGTAACATGTCTAAAAAGAGAGAAAATTGATTTAAAGATTATAATAATATATAATGATGAAAATAATGATAAATTTTACAAGTAAATATAATAATCCAAAATAAAGAAACATGTGACTTTTAATGTGATATAGAAACTAATTGGATGAAAAAAACATGTAAAATGTTGGAAAAAATGGGTCTAACATGCTAAAGTAAAAAAAATAATGAATACCGATTATTGTTTACATTTTTTGGGTTTTTTTAAAACAACTCACCAAGTATTCAATGCATAAAACACCTATATAATTTTTATAAATAAGTGTAAAAGGGGAGAACCCATCCTCTCATATTAGAATACTCATTCCTAGCCACTTCTTTGGTTCAAATACATATTTTTGGAAGGGTTATACTTTCTGCTTCTGTTTCCTCTAACTTGTAAGGGTTAATTTTATTTCCTCAAATTTTTAATTTTTTTAAATGGTAAAATATATATATGTGTGTGTGTGTGTGTGTGTGTGTGTTTGTGTCTGTCTCTGTGTCTGTGTATATACATGCATATATACTCTCACATATATATCAATCCATTTCGGTATATATATATAAAGTGTACTTGTTTTAAAATTTATTTCTAATGTAGATGTTTTTTAGGGTTTATTTTATGGTATCCGATTTTTTTGTTCTAAAAAGACATATATATATGTATATATATATATATATTATATTTCCATCAGTTTCTAGAAAATATTCCATTAGTGTTTTGTTTTAAAAAACAAAACTCTTAAAACCTACAGTTCTAAGACATTTTTGTTTTAAATGTTTTAAATCCATATATACACATATATATCTGTATGTATATATATACATATACATATATATGCATATATATAAACATATTTATGTATAGATAATATTTCTTATTTATTTTCAGATGTTATAATTTCAATTTTCAACTATAAAATTAATGTTTAAAAATTATGTAAATGTTTATTTCCTATAATCACCTTTATTACAAAAATTACATGTCATCTTGATAACTATCATCATTTTATGTTCAATTATTAGTCAAGATATTATTTTATGTATAGACTAGCATCTACATCCCCTAACATGTCATGTATGAATAGGAATGGCCATCATCTAGTTCATATGTGACATTCCATACATTATGAGATTATGCATGCACTTATTTAATTTTTCATATAATTATAGTTTTCAAATTATAATAGTTATTACAAGTATGGGATTCTATTAAATGGTTATATTAAACTATTTTAATGTAATATTTATGACTTGTTAAAAAATTTATTTTCATAAAAAGAAAATAATTCTATATATGGGATTTAGAAATATTATATGTTAGAATTGAGAAAGGAAGTTACATAGAAAATGTTTTATAAAATGGAACTAGAATGAATAATTCTATGATATAGGTAGTGAACCCATGATAATTATGGGAACATTGTTAAACATGACGTATGTCTAGTGGACTTATGTTTTGGTTTTTAATTAATTATGTCATGTATCAAGGAATAATCCACCAGAAAACTTTTATTTTCAACGTTGAATTCTCAAAGGATTTTACAAATATAATTATTTTATAAAATTCATATTTCGTAAATCAAATGGATTTTGAATCATTTTAGAAATTTAAATTTAAGTTTATGTATTTTAATGTATTTTAATGTATTTTCATACTAAATATTATTTCATGAAATTGTTTTTAAAGGTATTATTCAAAATTTTAACAACCCCCTTACTGGGCATATTTAATGTTCACCCTACACATCATAATCATTTTTTACAAGTTAACCAATCTTGATGCAATTTAATTCTTTTGTGTATGTATCAAACTGAATATTATTTTGTTTATTAAATTTTAATTTTTATCTCTTTTTTATGGGTAATATTTTTGCCTAATTCTCCAAAACCTAGACTGATAAATATCCACGATAGTGTAATATGATGTGTAATTATTACCATTGCATTACTAAAAAAATTACATTGCATGTTTCAGCACTGAATCTGTATGTGCGGGCTCGGGGAATCAAAATTGTTAATAAATGAATGTTCTTGATAACTTTGGAGGTTAATTTTTTTCAATTATAGAAGAATAGTCATCCTAGTGTTTTTTAATTCAGAAGAATGAAATTCAGAATTCCTTTTATTCTGATGAACGAATTACAAGGATAAAATACTACTAAGGGGGAATAATGTAATATCCCAGAAATTCCAAACCTAGTCTTATTTTTTTTTATAAATTTTAAAAGTATTTTTTTCATTAATACGAAATAATGATAATTATGAAGATTCTTTTATTTGAAAATAATAATTAAGTGTTTTAATTAATTTTATTAAATGTTAATTATAAAATTTATACAAAATTATACTTATTTTTTGTTTATAAGAGTATCTATTTTTATTATTTTTGTAAAATAGTATTTTTTTATCAAAAATGTTATTTAATAGAATAATTTAATCAAAAAAAATTAATAATAAGAATTAATAAATAAACATTGTTTTCAAATTACATTTATTATTTTTAAGATAATATATTTTATAAATATATTAAAATATATTGTGTTTGATAAAATTATAGAATTATTAATGTATATAATAATTTTACCACATAAAATAAACCTTCAAATATATGTTTTAAAAATATGTGATTTGATTAAATTATTAAAAAAATTAAACATATATATATATATATATTTGAAAATGACAAAATAATATATACATATATATAAAATGAATTTATTGGAGAAAAAAATTAACCCTTGTTTTAGAAATTTTATATGTTTTTTATTAACAAATGATGTATCGAGTAAAAAAAAGAGAATACAATAATTTGAAAAATGATAATAATATATAATGACGAGAATAATATTGAATGTCAAAAATAAAGATAATAATCCAAAATGGGGAAACCTGTGAATTTTAAAGGGAGATAGAAAATAATTGAATAAAAAAAGGGAAAAAATTTGGAAGAAAAGTGTCCAACAAGCTGAAGTAAAAAAATAATAATGAATACCTGTGATTTTTTACATTTGTGGATTTTTTAAAAAAAACTCAGCTTCTATTAGAATCACTAAACAATAATAAATGTTTTAAAAATAATTGAGATAGGGGAGAACCCATCTACCATTATTATAAAACTCATTCCCAATATCTTCTTAGGTTAAAAAATATCTAGCGGCCTTGAGTTTACTACCCGCTTATGTTTCCTCTAACATGTAAGGGAGATATTTTATGTGTGAGGGTTCATTATAGTTCTTCAAATTTTTATAGTTTCAAAAAGGTGATATATATGTATATATGTATATATATATATATCTATGTTTGTGTGTGTGTGTGTGTGTTTATAAGTTAACACACACACACACACACACACATATATATCTATCCATTTCGGTCTATATACATAAAGGGTTCTTGTTTTAAACATAATTTCTAAAACAAATGATTTGTAAGGGTGTATTTTATATTATAATTTTTTTGTTTTAAAAATTTATATATATATATATATATACATATATACATATATATAACAATCAATATTTTAGAATAGAAGAGAATAGGGTTTTGTTTAAAAAAGATTAATTCCTAAAACCGACGGTTGTAACTGATTTGTGTTTTAAATGTTTTCAATCCATATATACACACATATATATATATATATAAATATATACACACATATATATATATATGAATATATATAAAAAAATTTATGTATAGATAATCTGCTTCTTTTTCTTTTAGAAGTTATAAATGGTATTTTCAACAATCAAATTAATGTTTAAATTTTATGTAAAAGATTATTTCCTATAATCACTTTCTTTGAAAAGTTACATATGTACCTTAATAATAATTATCATTTTATGTTCAAATGAGTCAAGCAATTATTTAATGTGAAAACTTGTATCTTCATACCCAAACATGTCATGAATGAATATGTAAGTCCATTATCTATATCATCTGTAAAATTCCACACATTATGGGATTATGCAAAAACTTATTTCATTTTTTTCGTACAAATATAATTTCCAAAGAGAAATAGTTATTACAATTATGGGATTATATTAAATGGTTTTATAAAACATTTTTAATATAATTTTTTAGAAATGTTATAAGAAAAATAATTTTCTTGAAAAGAAAGCAATTCTATGTAAGTGATTTTGAAATGTTTTGGGATAGAACTGAGAAAGGCAGTTCCATAGAAAATGTATTAGAAAAAGGAACTAGTATGATTAATTCTATGATATGGGGCGTGGACCCTTACAAATTAATGGAACATTGATCCACATGATTTATGTATACTGGCCTCACGTTACGGTTTTTTATTAAGTTCTATTAGGTATCAGCGAATAATCCAGGAGAAAATTATTATTTTTAAAGGATAATACCCATATTATTTTATAAATATAATCATTTCGTGGAATATATATTTGGGAAATCATATATATTTTAAATGATTTGACAAATCTATATTGTTATTTATTTATTTTAATGTATTTTCATACAAAATATAATTTCAGGAAAATATTGTCTAAGGGTTTTTATTAATTAGTTTAAAACCCCATTACTGGGCATATTTAAAGATCGCCTTATATATTATATTCATTTTTTATAGTTTTATCAACATTTCTCATATGTAATTATTTTTATAGAGGAATTTCACTAAATATCTTCATTATTTAACATTTTTTGTATTTCTTTTTTGAAGTGTAATATTTTTATATAATTCTCCAGAACCTAGACCGGTAAAGATTCTCTATAGTGTATTATGTTGTGTAATTATTTAGTTCTATTTATTAAAACAATTACACACCATGTTTTATAACCGAATCCGGATGTGTGGGATTAGGGTGTCATATATATTTTATAATTAAAATAATAAAATATTACATCTCATAGATAAAGCACACAATATGAAAACACAAATGTTTAGTCACTTTCAATACTAGAGACATGATTATCATATTACACATTATTTCTTCAACATCTCCCAAAAAATACGAAATTTAAGACTTCAACTATGGTATTTTTTGATAATATTATCTCTTGGTGAAATATGAATCATAAATAGTGAGTCAAATATTTAGTAAGGTAAAATCATATCAATATGTTATAAAACAATATAGAAAACCCATTCAATAAAAAATTATCACTAGTTAAATTAAAATTTAAAATAATATGAAATCATGAGGGAATATCCAGAGGTATGGTAGAACAGAATACATCATTGAATAAATAAAAATAACATCAAACTATATTATCATGAACACATAACATAAAAAATTACATAATCATGTTGTAATAAAAAATAATGATCAATATAACATAACATAAGAATGTTGTATAAACGTAAGCATTGAAAATAATAACATTAAGATTGGAAATTGTTGCAACATACCCACACATAGTACAATGAAAGTAACTGACCTATCAATTTCCACACATAATTTTGTAAGAATATCTTACTTCATTATACCCATTACTAAAGTTGGTATCGTAGTTAACCTCATCATTCCCAAGAATAGCATAATAATATCTTAAGATATAAATATTTAACTACTTAATTAGAGGGATATATAAAAACCAAAAATCAATTATTGATAAACATTACATATGTGTGTAATATGAAATCAATCATACATGAAATATTGATTATCAGATGGAAATTATATGGTTTATGTGACATTTGAAATGGAATAACATAAAATAAGAACATTAATTTAATCAATTGATACCCTAAATTTAGTCATACAAATGGAATATAGAAATTTATAACATGAAGGGTGATTTCTATGTTATAATTCCATATATGATAGATCCTGAAATGATTAATAAGGAAATTGAAGTTAAATAAAAGAGGAATTCTCTTAAAAAAATTAATATTATCATAATAATAAATTTATATGTTATATTATAAATATTTTTTAAATTTTATACATTAATACTTTAAAAAATAACACAAACAAATATACCCCTAAAATATAAATAAAATTTAAATTCATGAAATCAAAATTGAATGACATAAAATATATAAGAGTGGGTATAAATAAAATTTTAACTATTTAAAAGAGTTTTAATGATATAATTATTTATATAATTAATTATATAATATTATTGGATAATAAATGGGAACTGTATGGAAGAGAATACATATATATCATTCAAAATATAGAAGGAAGTAATTTTTGTTTAGAAATTATTTTGGCATGGGGGATAAAAAATAGAAGACAATAAATTTCAATAATTCATGAAAATGTTTCATTTTTATATTTTATGAAGAAAATTATTGAGAAATATGTTTGATATGAAGATATAATTTCCTTAAATTCCTTAACACTAGATTTATTCTAATTAATCATAAGCTTATTTTATGGGAACATGGGTTTGGGAGGGAAGTTTTATACAAGATAGTTTTCAATAACACATGAAATGATTGGAGACCTCTATTAGAAAGTCTAAAATAATAATATAATGGTTAAAATTGATATGGATATGCCCTATACTATGAGGAACTAGAAATATCTCTTCAATATCATCAATTTTCCTAGTTTCTTAAATTGATAAATGTGACTTGTTTTACAATGATATTCTTCAAAATGGTTCTAAATATCTCTAGTAATAAAAAAAATGGATTCACATATCATTTAGTGTCTATATTCTTGGTGATACACTCTCACCTATACCCCCTATATTGGCCTAGAAAATTATATATTGAAATCTAATGAGGCATTTTTAATGGAGAGACAAACTCATTCATTGAAATATACTATTTTTATAGAATGTTATACATAATAGAAATAGTTGACCAGGTAATTTTACTAAATGGGAGGTAAAGGTCTAAAAAGACTTTTGACTTTGTCATATATGACTATCAGATGTTGAGAAGTCATTAAATTAATTAAAATGAAAGTAATTTTTCATTTCTAATCAATGTGTTATCATTTTACTGAAAATTTTGGAAATTTGATCAGTATTCCAAGACAAACCTTTCCTATGAATTATATTGGTTTTTCTCTATCTACATGATGTATATGAGTTAATCACTTTAATGTATTGATCAGTAAGATCATTCCACCCATCATTAATTGATGCAATGATTTCCATACTTGGGTTGACGGATATCTTTAAGAATCCTTATTTCTTGTGAATTTTAGTTATTTATATTTAAAACAATGCCCCTATAAAATAGTTCTTGAAAATGAAGAGGCCCATTATCATTGAGAAATTATATAAAAAATCATTATATAGAGAAAGAAATAAAACATCATAATTTAAAACACCATAATGTGCTCTCAGTTTCCATTGAACAATTAATATAACATGATATAAACTATGGATATACATAATAAAATGGTTGATCTATAAATCAACCAAATGGAATAATATAATATAATAAGTATCATAAATATTACATGTGATTCAAATACGTATAATGATAATATAAATGGGTAACAATCATAGATACTCATATATAAGCATTGTATGATAAAATTTTAAAATTAAATCATTGAATCATAGAAATTTGGAAACAATATAAAACATTCAATAATAGATATAAGTTGAGGATAAATTCTAATAAATAATATTGTACTTTTGTTAGGATAAAATATCATTCACCATACATGGTATCTCATGGGATGACAACATAACCTACTTCAATGGAGTGCTAGTAGGATTCATCCTTCAAATGTATAAAATTACATGTTCCACATTGATCATATAGCATAATAATGTATTACATCATTTCAAACAACTAATTAATAATTTTGGGTGTCACACATTCGATTCCTCAATCACAGAATGATATTAAACTACATATGAATACCATTGAATGAAAAATATTGTTTTGTATTGATAATGCAATGGTATGTAATTAAAAATAAAAGGATAATTTCATAAGCATGATTTGAGTACAGAATAGTTCATGAAAGGTATAAATTATAGGTGAACGTAGTCACTCATTATTTCGAAATGTTAATGAAAATTAATAATTTTTTATAAACAAAAGGGAATAAAATAAATTGAGAATCCAAATAATTTTTATATATGAATAGATTTAATGGAAAAAGGGGGGATAAACTCCCTCATATTTTTAAGTTTCTTTTTAAAGCATGGGAGGATATCCAAAAAACCATAGAAAATCATTAGGAGGGTTTTAGAACTAGGATATGATAGAAATTTCATGCTTCGACGATTTTGACTAAATGCTAACGTGAGAATACCTGGGTATTTATAGAAAGGGATAATTGATTAATAATGTCCATACATAGGCCTTGGAAACTATATTAATTAAAAATTAAAAATCCATTGGTCATCAAATGGTTTATTATCATGGTATTTTCCATGTAATAGTGGATTTTAATATTTTATTATATTAATAACTTTACTCGTTAAAATATTATAATTCATTATGTTGAATATATTCAAGTTTATAAATAATTGATTTTAATATTTTAAAACATTTTATAGGTTTTGGAGTATTCATTATATATTTTTATAATTAATATTATTACATTAAAATATTATATTAATGTAAATCCCCATTTTTAGTCAATAATTCAGCCATGGTATTCATTACATGACTATTTCATCTATTGTGATGTCATAATAATTTCAAAAAATTATACTATATTTATCATTTACTCCCAAATTTGACGATCATTAAAAAGCTTTAAAAAAATCACCATCAGTTAATTTCAAGATGATTAATTTATAAATGAATTATTTTTATCAAAATAATTTTATAATGGTGATAAATTAATCTTTTAAATAAAAATATATATTTACTAAAAAATAATACTTTTTACATCACCCAAAAATTCCATTCCCTTATTAAAATTACATAGAGCTTCAATAATATGCATTATTATTCACATTTAACAAATTAATGTTTTAAATTATATTTATTAATAATAAATTCTACAACAATTTCCAAAGCTTATCATTGATCATTGTTTTAATAGAAATTATATATATTATAAAAAATATAATTTCTCATTACATGTATAAAAATTTTATTTTTATCATATTAGTATTATACTCAGCAGCATATATAATAATATTTGATAGGGGATCAATATAATAATTAACATATTTACATTTTCATAGTACTAGGTTCTATGTACATACCTACATTTTTTTGAATATATTTCCTAAGGTTATGGTGTACGATGATAGTTATTTCTTATTTGGTTCAATGAATATTGATTTTGAAATGATCTTTATAATCATAAAATACTCCGATGAATAGATCTACTCAAGTATTACCTATTGAAACTCCTCCTATGAATGGTTAAATGAAATCCCATGTTATATTATTTCACTCATAATCTTCAATAAATAATCATTATAAGGCAAAAACCAGTTGGTTTTGGTAAATTTGTCTTCATTCTCTATCAATTAGCTTATTGTCCATAATATATTATAATATTAACATTCACAAACAACATCTATATTCCAAATGTTAATTATGATTAAAGGTATTCTTTCAAAAAAATCATATTATAGATACATTTTACAAAATTCAAAATTGATAATGTATATAGGGAATGATTTTTATATAACTACAATAAATAACAAACCATATCCTCATTTAGAGTTAAATTTCATTTTAAAAAATTGATGTTATTATATTCTTCCCCATTGAAAAATATCAACTCCTAAAATTTATATGAAGTCCTAAAATAAATACGTATAATTTTATTTAATTTATTCTGATTGGTACCATATTTTCTCTTTAAACATGTTATCCAACCACAATATTATTACCAAGCGAGTTTTATTATTTCATAGACCGTTTTAAATGAGATCTAAGATCACCACCAGTTACTCCTCATAAAAAATAAAAGTATCCACTATATCAAACACTTTATTTGATAAAAAATTGGTTTTTGGTATATAATAATTTAATAATGATATTTGGAACACATCATATATAAGAGGTAAGTAAGGAAGGTTTTATAGTCCACAATCCACTGCTCATATGTGATCAAGAATCTCAAAGTTGAAAATATATATGTGAATAATATTTAATTTCATCTAAACCTGATAAAATTATTCCATGGTGATATTTGAAGAAATAAATTCTCTCCAACCTAAAATTCTAGGTCTCCTCAATGATTTTGTGTATACCTTTTTAAATAACATTAAATTAATTTCATATGACACAAAATCTTTTGCACCATTTCTAGAATATCATTAAAAAGACCAGGTCCTATTAGTATCCACACTATACTATCATCGCACCATATTTTTATTTGACACCTATTCCCATAAAAAACATCATAATGATATATAAAAATTATATAATGTATATGGTTGTTATGTGAGAACTATACCAGGGGAAGGGGTTGATCCTAATATCCTTAGAAATAAATTAACCACGATTGATAAATATCATTTAATATTTGATGTTTTTTCAGAGTGACCATTATTATTAAGGTAAAAATAAATTATAATTCTCAATACTATTTCAAATGATTTATGAAGGCTTCTCCATAACCTAGAGGGAAAGACCATATTTTGATCATATATATTGTAGAACAGTTCCCCATTAAGTATTACCACTTCACATTTGAATATAATTTTGAGTTATTAAAGGGTGAAATAATTCTTGAAATAAATAAATTATGATAACCTATTAATTGAATAAAAAACAACCCAAATGGATTCATTATAATGGATTATTACATCATGACCAACTACTTGTTTATTTAATGAATTAGAGGTGCTCAAAGAAGGATCATAAGGGTTGAGAGTAATTTTCAGATAAAATTATATTGTAGTAGTTAGTTCATAATTTGAATATGTATTTAAATTATGGTAGATTCATTCAAATAAATTATGCTATATATAATAGGATTTAGTTTTATATGGGGGATATGTTACAAATTTACTCATGATGTGAGATCACAACTCACTATGTGAAATAAATTGAGGTAGTAGAGCTCTAAAAATCCTTGGATGTTGGTCAACATTTGGGTTTGAGGAGTGCATGTCTTGAACTATAGTTCCTTGATAAAAAACACAATTTAAATGTAGATATATTCAAGTTTTTTATAAATATATTTATGAGAAATATTTTTTTTCTCTTTTTTTATACAAACATTGGGAGAACCTTATGAGTTTTTGGAGGATCTTCAAACCCCTTTTCTCTTACTTTGATCCTTTGATTTCAGATGTTGACCGTCATCAATCCAAAATGGGTTATCCTCTCTATCTGAATGACCCATTTCATTATTATATAATGGATAAATAACTATCATGATTGGTGTAGCACACTGATATTTTAAAAGAACACTATTTTCGCTTACATATATATCTTGCAACTCTGGAGAAGAAAACCCCAAAATATTATTTTAATATTACCATTATAACCAAGATATTAATTTATGTGTATAAATAGTATTAACTAAATTATGAAATATATACCTAAAAATATACTAAATACAAATTAATTTATTAATTGTAATTAACTATGAAGATAATTTTTAATAATATTGTTTTTATACTTCATAAATATGTTATCATCAAAAATGATTTTCTTTCTTTTTATTATACATTATTATAACTAATTTAGGGAACATATAAATCTTTTTTTATATAAAAATAATATAATTGTTTTAATCATTGTAACAAAATTATTTTACTTTTAAATTGTTATATTTTCTAAAATTATTAATTTTCTAATGAGTAGGTAAAAATAAAGATTTTTTGTCAATTTTATTTTTTACAAACATCACCAATGATCCATTTTATTTTATAATGTTTTAAAATATAAAAGACTTCTATTATATTATGAATCATCTAATTTGATTAGTTGTATTAAAATTTAATTTTTAATTTCTAACTAAAAAAGTTTAATACAAAATAAATTTTAAATAAAACTATATATTTCTAAATATAGTTTTTTCATAACATTTTGCACTAAAATTTTAAAATTTACTTATTACATTAAAAGCTATTGAATTTGATAAAATGGAATCTATTTTTTCAATTGAGAGATAATAATTTATTAAATATTTTCATTTATATTTAGGCAGTATGAATAGAAACCATTGTAATCTTTATAGCCTTGGTAACAGTTAAATTAGGTTAATATTGGTGAAGACCAAGTGATAAGGCCATAAGTATTAATCCAAATAATTATGTTATTAATTAAATTATTACCCTACCATCTTAAACATTAAAATTACATATTTAGTGGGATTTTTTCCTTAAAAATGATTGTTATAATATTTAATGCAATCAATGTTACAAAATATCACTCTCTTAGTTAAAAATACAAATTAAGTTTTCATGTAGCGTAAAAAGAAACATATGAATGGACCCACATATTAATTTTTATACTAAATAAATTAATATATTGATATAAGTTTTTAATTTTTTAGAAAATGTTTCATTACCTTAAATTATTGTGTATTGGTAAACTAAGGTTTTTTAATTAATAGTTAAATAAAAAACAATATTTAAAATATTGTGAGTTAATTAATTTTAATTATTAAATGGGCCTTGAGAATATTCAAGATCTATATGATTTATTAGACATGTTTTAAAGATTTATTTTTATATTTTCCAAATATATTGATATATTTAATGAGAAATTAAATGAATAGTTTCATAATTGACATTCATAATATTTTATTAAAATAATTTACTTTTAAATTATATAAAATTGAAAAAAAAATCTTATCATTATGCATGTGAATACTATAATGTTTAAATCATTATACATGTTAATGTTATGAGTCACTTTTTGATTTATAGTAACATTAAAAAACATTTGTGATTAAAGTAGTGGATACCATGGATATGGTCAGAAATAATTAACCGACGGGTTAATCAAATTGATACAAATTAAAACTATATAAAAAATAATAAAACTTCATTAAATTGTGTAATTTAAACACTGGACACATTTTATCAAATTAAGGACTATTTGGATTCATTGGGCTCATGAATAGTCATATTAAATTTCAGTTTTCTTATGAAATTACAAAACTACCCCTCACCTCAATTATAAAAGGGAACCTCCACCTTCACCTTTTTACAACCCTTTAATCATTCTAGCTCCACCTTTCCTAGAAAAGAAAATCAATTTTAAACTTCGATGTCCACATTATTGAGGTGTGTATCACTCCAAAATACTAACCATAGCTACCTAATGAAAGGATCTAACGGTGGCCTCCCCAAGAAAAGTTATTTCTATTACACTATATCTACTAGTTTATTTCATTGAATACATATTATATAAATATGGTATTGATCAGAAATAGGTAACAAAAGAATCCACATTACACTTAAATGTTATCTTGATTATAAAAGAACCTTTATATACCCCTTTACTATCAAATCGGAAGTGAATGTATGGATTGAGCATACGTATTGGTTACCCTCATTAGATATTGATAAAATTAAATTTTCATCAGAATATATTATGAATTGTAATTATAAACTTATTTATTTTTATAACTCATATATATATAATTTATTTACACTTATTTTATGAAAATATCATATTTGACTTCTTACATTTTAAACCACTGGGATATGATAACATCACCTTTGTGTAATTTTGGTGTCACACCTCATCTATGGTATATTATTTTAATTATTTTTAGATTTACATTTTTTTTCAATCTAATCAATGTTTAAATTTTAAAATATTCATGTGAAAAGGAATCATGTTCATGGGTTGTGTACGAGACATTCATGGTGAGGAGTAACTATGTAACAACCATGTGTGAGGGTATATCATACATAAAATTGGGTTTGGAATATTTGGAGGTCGGTTTTATCAACAATGAATCTTCTTAGGAGTACTTTTATGTGGGTGGCTATCCAAGTCAGTGGCTAGTACATGGTTGGTGCAAGGTTTCATAAACCATACACAAACTATGCTGGTCACCAATATTTTAAAAATTTTGTTTTTCTATTATTTTTTCTTTATTATTTTCTCTTTATTATTTTAACTATTTTTTATTTTTTTATTTTCTTCCCCTATATTCGTGTGAAACCCTCCCCCTACTCCTCCATCTATTAATTCTCCTCACTCCCTCATAGTCTACTCTCAAACATGAATTTATCTAATATTTCAAAAAATTATTTTTAATTTTTTTATGTTAAGACCTATAACTCCCTCATCTACCACTATTACATCAATTTTATTATTCCCTATCACTATATATAGTTTGTATGAACCCTACGTTATGAATTAACTTGATATTTGGTTTCTTCTATGGTGTTAGGACATGAAAAGGGTCTCTTGGGTACGTTTTGGGTGCGTTTTGGTGTCATTTATTAAAAGAGATTCCTTTAAGACTGTTTTGGTCTACCTACCATCAATTTTTAGTAGGTTTTCATATTATCTTCATTATTTAGCATCATATAGTTGTAGATGTTATATATTATTAGTTTTTATTATTTTTTATGTTGTATGTTTTGGTCTTAGTTGTGATGGGTTCAAGACACACTCGTCGAAGGATCACATGTGTTTTCATGGTTAGGCTTGTACCTGTATACATTACACCTTTCAATATATGAACCCAATGTAGGATGAATATATATAATGGGGATATGTGTTATTATATGGGTATATGACAATGAATTAATGTTTATGGAAAAAAACGTTTAATGCCAATATAATCATCTATATAAAGATCCCTGTGAACATATATGGCCTTGATAATATGTAAATAGGTGTAGGTGGCATTGAATATAATCGAAGGAGAATATGCATGAAATTATAAATTGAATATTCTAGCTGATGTTGTATAATGTTTTTCACCTTGAGTTTGAGGTAGGTTCCGTATTCCTAAGACTTTAATTTAAATTCCATAGTTGATTGAATGTTTGAAAAAGTTATTTTCATATTAAATAGTATATATATTCTATAAAAAGTAATGGTGATTCTTGGTGTTTTAATATCCCATACATTTATGATTCACCTTCATGTTTTGAAATGTGTATTCTTCATTAAAATATACATCCATGATTGTTTTAGAATTCCCTATATTTTAAATTCTTAAAAGTGGATTCCAAAATAATTTTGGGTATTTGATGAGTATTTCCAATGATTTTGGTGTGTGAAAAATAGTTCTTCAAGATGACATGATTGAAAATTGAATCTTATAAGAATTTGTAGAGGATAAATTTCATTTTTTATTATGTTTGGAAAAGTGGATTGGTTTTTGTGTGTATATGTGGTTAAATGTATATTCTTAATTTATATGTGAATCCCTTCCATTTTGGAATAATTTCAAGATTTCTTGAAAATGTGAGGTTCCATGAAGTTTTTATTGGGGTTTTAAATGGTTTTGGAAATAAATTTTTTGGGTAATTATGCTTTCGAAAATTAAGTTTTCCTTTTAAAGAAACGAGGACCATTGGGCACGTTGAAAATTATTTTTTGAAATCGAAAACCACTCTTTTTGGATTCCCATTTTTTGAGAATTGTGATATATGTGTTAATGTCTGATTTGTGATAAGTTACTATTGAAGGGGATTGTATATTATTGTGTGACCATAAAAGTGAGATACATTCAAGGAGATAGATTCTTGTTCAGAGGATGGATAGTTTTTGAGTAGAGGAAATTATATGTTCATATTTGATTTCATGATAAAGTCTCACCCTCATTTAATGTAGAGAAAATAGATATCCTAGGAATCTTGGTGGGAGAACACGAACTAATATTCTAGTTGATTAAGTAGGGTTGATTCTTGGTTTATAATAGAACTATCGGTGCTACAAAATTAACTAAACATGTGATATGATCAAAGACAATTAAACCTTGTGATGTGATCCCCTCTAGTGGATCGTATAGAAGAATGATGTTTCTTTTTGTTATGATATGGAGACAATTAGACCTTTGATGGGATCCCCTCTGATAACTCATGTATCAGAACGTTTTTTGTTACAGTTAGTGTATTTTTTTCACCAAGGTATTAGGTTTCTATGGTCCCACTAGTTCTGCTTACTTATAGGTATTTTTGACGGTTCACACTTGTGAGATGGTACATTTTATATTATAATTACCATATCGGGTTCTAACTATCAGTATATGGTATACATTGTGTACATTATAGATTCCAAGTAATTACCTTTTGAAAAATGTTTTCCCATAAAATTTCTTTCTCAAAAAAATCTATGATATTTTCAATTAATTGTTTTTAAAAAATTCTTATGAAAATGTGCATGGTGACTCTGTTGTGATTTATATATCAGTTTCCTCTTAATTTTTTTCATTTATAAAATCTATGTTTTAATCTAAATTTCATTCCTTTTATATATTGAAATGTATATACATTCTAGCAAATCTATTTTTTGAATTTTGTGGAAAGGAAAATTTTTTTCATGAAAATAAAAACATATTCTATGAATTTGAAATGATTGGAAAATATTTTTATATAGTTAAATTATCAAACTACCATGAATTGGTTTTATTTTTAATACTAAAAAATAGGGAATAGTTTACTCAGGAATGAGTAATGATTTATAATACTCATGTCCAGATAATTATCTTTGTTGTTAGCTTATATCATTTCCTCATCATCTGGTTTTCTCATGGAGAGAGTGTGAACCTAAGGTTAGAGGTGACCCCTATGGTCTCATAGAGGTACGTGCAGATTTTTATTTCATTATAATGATTATTTTTAATTTATTGGATAGTTTATATAATTTTATTTATCTTTACTACATTTTATAAATAATTCTCAACTACTGATTATTTATTTATAACACTAATTTCTAGTCTGATAGGATAGGGAATTCCTCATTGTCTGGTTATTAGAAAACATGGGAAAATATATTTGGTTGTCCTGGGATGGTTCATCAAAAACTTATATCAGAGTAGGCCCTTATAATTTGGGATTTTAGCTACATTGAAGATAGTATTTCGGGGGTTGAAAAGGTATATCATAGGTTAGGGCCCGATCACCACCACTTGTGATGAGAAATGATTCTCCAGAGGTGTTTTGGTGTCAAATAATTGTTTTATTTTTTGGGTTATATTGTTATTGTTCATTTTGATGACCTTGTGTTCATTGGGGGATGCAAGTGTAAGTTAGATGGAATTATATAGTGATCATACCATATGTATATATCTAAGTGAAGCTCACATGAACATTTCAATATGATTCCAGTGGTCAGTGCATGCCCAATACATGGCCTTTTAAACCATCTGGTCGGGGTATCAATGACCATTGGTTCCCTTTATCAGTTTTTTTTGTATTGGTGATGCATTGGCCTGATTTGGGTTGGGGTGAGTTGATTTTGGGGAGGAAATGATTTTTTAAAATGGTTCTCATAGTAAAAAAATATTCTTTTAAAGTGAAATTGATTTGTAATTTTTGAAGGTTTGGGAAAAAGTTTAGGAAAAGTGAATTTTTAGTTTAGTAACTTGTTTGTTTTGATGATAAAGTGGTGTGTGACCCTTTTAATTCATTATGGATATTTTCATATGTGTAGATGTGTGTGGGAAGTGCTTGTTGATTATTATGTGTGCATAGATGATATATGTGAATGTTGGGTGAACACATATGTGAGAATTCATATGATACCATGGGTGGGTATTTAAATACAATGGTTTTGATTTGTTATTCCAAACTTATTATTAAAAATTAAAATAGTTTTTGTTAAAGATAGGTTTCATTTATAATTGGAAATGTTCTTTTAAAGAGAATTTTGTGCCGGTGTTTTTAACATTAAAGCTAATTGGTTAATCATATTTTGGAAATTGAATATGATTTTGATTTGAAAAGGGATAATTGAATTTGAAAGTGGGTGAATTTGAAAAATGTTGATTTTAAAAATAGGGTTCATTGATGGGTTTTTTTTATTTTTATGGTCCTATTTCAGTTGGTATTTTATTTTTCATGATTTTTTATTGTGATGTGTAAGATTTTGAGCTTGGTGTTTGGTCTGAGATTCCCATTTTGGTTGATCTTTGGTTGGATGTTGATTTCTTTTTTCATTATTATTTTACTCTAAGCATGATTTCTTGAAAGGTCACAGGGGTTTCAAGAGAGTCTCTCATAGTTATTTTCCCTGACCAGACTCCCTGTGGAATGGAAGAGTCAGGTTAATCTCGATAGTTTCATTTTTTTGATGGTGATATAGGTTTTTGGATAACACAAAGTGTCATGGTTATGCTGGAAGTGTTTTCAAAATTTTGGAACTACTGAAATTTTAATGGTTTAACTATTTTTGGGTTCATTTGAGGGTCCAAATATAGACAGTTGGATGGTGAATACAAGAATAACATGTCCCTAAAGAGTCAATTTTATTATCCCCACCCAAACTCTTAGTAGTGTGGTGGAGCTGAGCTATTCTCAATCAGTTCATATTGTCTATAGTCATTAGAGTCCATTGGACAATGTTGAATAGATTGGGGAAATATGTTTTTTAACATCACATGTTGGGATCCTACGCACAAATCGATTTTCGAATTACCTAGGTTCTTATTTAAAATCTTCAAGTGAAAAGGGATCATACACATGGTTAGGTGTAACCATGCGGTATCCAGGAGTGAGATCCCATCACCAGGGCTATTCCATTTGACACATTTGAAGAACAGTTTTCTCAAATATGTGTCTTTTTAGGAGTAATCGTGCATGGGTTTTTTACTTAGGTAGTGGCCAGTGCATGACTGGTGCATTATTTGTTAAATCATGCACAAACCCTATGGGCCTCCATGATTTTAAATTTTGGATTATTTTATATTATTATTATTTATTCTATTTATCTCTCTATTTTTCATTATTTTCCACTCCTCATATCACATGACACCCTCCCACTTATCCCCCTCAAAGTTGTGTTCATTTCCCCCCACATGGTCTCCTCTTATGCACTAATTTCTCCCAGGTTTCTAGAAGATTATTTGCCATCTCTTTAACATAAGACTAAAAACTCCCCCCTCTTCCTCTTTTCTGGAGAATTTTATTTCCTCTCCCTACATAGTTCGGTCAAATTCTATGTGAATTATTAGACTAATTTTGGATTTCTTCTCTCATGTTAGGTCATGATAAGGGTCTCCCAGGTCAGCTTTAGGCTAATTTCAATGTCTGCAGCTAATAAAGGATAATTTTAAAACATTCCAGTCATCCCACCATTAATTTTAGGTAGAATTCCTTCCATTATTCATTATATCTCAATTTATAATTGGTGAATTTTTATTTTTCATGTTTTTTGGTTTTAGTATGTAGTGTGTTTTGATCTTAATTGTTATGGGTTAGATCCCCCTTCATTGAAGGATCACATATGTATGTATATGTTGGAATTTACCTATATATATTCCCCCATTATTTATATTCATCCATGGAAGGATGGATATATTATATGGGTCAGGTATTCTTATATGGGTATCTGAAAATTCATAGATTTATAAGTAAAAAAGGGTTATATTCATGTATAATATAATATTAAAGGATCCCCTTGTACAAATACAACCATCCAAATATGTACATAGGGTCTAGATGAACTTGTATATAATTGAAGGTAAATAATAATTCAAGTGGAAAAGGATGCTCTATGTTCCCGTGGTACAAACTAGAGCATCATGAGTTTGAGGTAGGTTCCATATTCCCTGTCCATTAATAATAATTTCTTACTTACTTGAATTTTTTTAAAAGTGTTTTCATATTAAATATTATGTATATTATAATTAAAGTAATGTTGATTCTTGGTGTTGAACTTTAGTATATTTTATATAATTCACATTCATGTTTTCACATGTGTATTCCTTATTAAAATATTATTTAAATCTTGTTTTATAGTTCTAAATACATTAAATTCTTAAAATTGGTTTCCAATATGGATTTAGATGTGTTATGATTATTTCATAAGATGCTTGGGTTGTGAAAAATAGTTTTTCATGTTGAATTTGTTGATAATGGGTTTGTATGTTATTTTAAAGAGGATAAAATTCAATTTTTTTGGTATGTTTGGAAAATCGCATGGGTTTTTTTTGTGTGACTTCATCATTAAATGGTAATTTTTGATTTATTAAATTATGTTAATCAATTTAGGAATGATTTAAATATTTTTTTTATAAATGTTATTTTCCATGAAGTTTAAATTGGGATTTTAAATTGTTTTGAAATATAAAGTGTTGGGTGATTATGTTTTCTAAAATTAAAGTATTCCTTGTAAAAGAATCAGACACATTTGGAACTTTGAGAATGATTTTTAGAAGTGAAAAAACCCTCATAAGGCATTCCCCCTTGTTTGAGATATGTGATGTATGTGTTAATGTATAATTTTTTATATGATCCATATGAATATTATTGTGCATTTTTGTGTGACATAATAAGGGGTATGCGTTCAAGCATGGAGATCAGTGGTGTGATGTTGTTTGATTTTTGAGTAGAGAAAATTATATTTTCATATTTGATTCATTGATAAAAATTTACTGAAATTTGAATTAGAAAACATAAGAGACATGGTTATATATTTTGGAAACCAAAAACTCATATACTGGATGAATTAGTGGGGTCTTGGTCTAGTTTATTCAACCATAATTGGTGCTACAACACTAACTAAACATACGATATGATCGGAGACCACCAGACCATCTGATGAGATCCCTTCTAATGAATTGTGAAATATATAAATGTCGGTTTTGGATTATGATATGGAGACCATTTGACCATGGGGTGGGATCCCCTCAAATGGATCGTTCGTGGGAACCGATTTGGTTATGGCATGAGGATTGTGATTATCGAGGTACAAGGATTCTAGGATCCCACTTTTTCTAGTTACCAGTAGATATTTTATAGGGTTCTTTCTTATGACATGATACTTATTATGTTATTATAATGAAATGTGGTGCTAATTTTATGGTATATTGTTGAAAATGTTTATATTTTGGTTTCTAAGAATGTATATTATGATATATTTTTTCCATTAAATTTTATTTCTTGAAAATTTATTCCATGAGATGTTATTTGAAAATTTATTCAAATATTCTTATGAAAATGTGAATGATTCTTGTGATGTGACTTCAATTTCAGTTACTTCATTATTTTTTATTATTTTATGAATTCCATGTTATAATATAAACTAGATTCCTTTCATTTTGAAATGTTTATAAATTCAAGGGAACTATTTTGGGAATGTGTTAGAAATTAAAAGGTATTTATTGAGAATGGAATCATTTTACTCGAATTTGAAAACAATGTAAAATATTATTTATATATTTTTTTATTTTCGAACTATCAGGAATATGAATTCTTTTTAAATGTACGGGATAGAAAAATTTAATCCATACATGCATAATTACGTATAACAATCAGTCCAACAACCTTATTTTTGTTTATGGCTTCTGATGTTCTTTCATGATCTAGTGTTTATATAAATTGAGTTTGATCATATGATTGGAGGTGACACATGAGGTCACATAGAGGTATTTTTAGTAGTTTATTTTCACCCATAGTTTTTATTTATTGTATGGATTATTTTATTGCTATTCATTTAACTTTTGTTCATGGGTTAAATCAGTCCCAACTACTTTTTATTATTCCCAACTCCAGTTTCAAGGCCATGAGTATCATGAAATCCTCTCAATCCTTACTATGTGATATCTTGGATAATTGGTTCGGGGTTAACCCAGGTTAGTTCATGACTTGTAGAATAACACCTCCATGAATAGATTTGATTAGTTTATCATTTCAATTTTATATGAATGATAATGAAAATGGATTTGATGAATATATATGATTTATATGATATATAAATTATTCTTGAATGGTGATTATTTATCTATCTTTCTTTCATTACATCTAACTAAAAGTGTATACACCATTCATGCTTATCTATGTACCACTATCTATATGAACAATGTAATTAATTTATCTATCTATGATATTAATGGATTATAATAATAATATATATAGTGAAGATATATTATTTTTATACCATTATTAAGATTTTATAGATGATGGATCCTCTATCAATGTATAAGGACTAAAACTATTACACCAAGTGCAACATGAAAAATGAAATAGTTACCACATAAAACTATGATTTCAATAAATAACTTTTAATAAATAGGTGATAAAATGTTATAATAATATCATATATGATATTATGGTTTGGGAATAGATTTATAATAATTCTCTATTTATTATAAATGATATAAAACATGTACAACATAAATTAGACCGGGCGTAAGGGGTTATTTCACCATCTCATTAATATGGGTTTTTTTATTCAAGATTCAACTTGGGAACATTTCACCTTTATATACTTTAAAAAAATGTATTACATATTCTATAAAAAATTTATAATATTATTTTCAACCATGTTATTCTTTTATGAAATTGATTAAAAGGAATCACGTTATTTTTTTATGAACAATGTGTTTTTAACCTTTTTACAACCAAATAAAAGGAATATTTTTTGATTTCTAAGACATAAAACAATTTACCACAATTTGAATAATAATTTATATACTGATTAATTTACAATTTCACATGGTAATTTTAAAATAAAGTGGTTTCTTTAATACTTATGATGATTTAAATTTCAAAATTTTATTTTGAATGTGAAAAGTTTATTTTCCACAATAATGTTATTATCCATATCCTTATATAAATTCTATTCTAATATTTTAATGACTATTATTATACTTATAATAAAATATTGTTATGTTTTAATAATACCATACATATTAATCCACTGAATGGTGTATAATAATTTTGACTGGGGATGTATTATTTGGATACCCTTCGACAATTTTCTATGGATGGTTTAAGATTGTGTTTATTGATATGGAAAATTATTAACATTTCATATTCAATTTTCAATATGAATTTTTATATTTATTATACTTCACCCTTTTAATATGATTAATGTGTTAGACTTAGTAAGTGGAGGTTGGGGCCATCTATATCCCCTTGATACCTTAGTATGTCTCAAATGAAAAACTAGCTACTGTTTCGGTTGTGAAATTACCAATTTATAAAAATTTCATAGAACAAGGCCTTTGTGGTATTTTCAAATGTCATGGAAGATTCCACAATGGTATGTTTCATATGTCTATAATTTTCATTCAATATTTACATAGAAATTTATCGATTTCCTTGTGTTGATTTGATTACTAATAATTTCAATGGATATGTTTCAAGATCATATTATTACTTACATGGAATTTTTTTATCATCATTTACTCCTTCCATATTGTTCATAATTATTATGTTATCATTTAAATGGAATGTATTTTTAGAACTTTTCCATTCCTAATTTTTTATTCATTATTTAATATTTTTAGATTCTACTGTATGCTTACCCTTACTGAGTATTTGAGCTCACCCCTTTATTATTATTATTTTTTCCCATGGATTATTGGATGTATATAGTCATTTGTATTCAATTATTTTATAAAATGAATAATGGTTTACTCAATTAAAATACCATGTATTTTTATTTCTCCAATTGTAATGTAATATTCAATTGTGTTTCTATTTTTTCCGAAACTAATAACCAATTCAGTACATTGTTATTTTTTAGAAAATATCTATTTCCAATATAATAGTGTAACCTCCACCCTTATGCCAATTGGGTTTTGGAATTTATAGTGGGTGTTAGAGAAGGTTTTTGTAAAAACATTGAGATTTAGGTTTAATAATACATAAATTATTCAGTATAACATCGTGATAAACCATGAAAATAATCCAAAACAAAACAATATTATTATTTTAAAATTATTTATGAATTTATTTTTAGTGTTTCACTAATTTTGAAAATATATATGATGATTCATAATGATAAAATGTATTCTGGGTTATTTGTTATATATAAATTACAACTAATGGAAAAAATGGAAACCTTTTCAATGTTTCTTATCCTTGTAAGGATTTACCTCCTAGTAAATATAATAAATTTGGATCTGAAATCTTCATCTAGAGTTAAAAAATAATAACAATTTTTGGATAACTAACTCGGGTAATGAAAATTTTAATTATTCTCATATAGAGAGACCTGATGAACCAAAATATAGTTTATTAAATATAGACCACTTCTTGCATCAATAACCATGATAATTTAATGAGACTATAAATTATTTTATAGACGATAAATTGATATGTCCCTCACAAAAGATATTTCTCACTTTGGGAAGTAATTAATTGAAGAATATGGTCGTTTATGTTTATCATCTCATATGGAATAAAGATAAATTGTGTTCATTGATTCAATACACTAATGATGAGGATTAAATATCAAACATTAAATAGAATTATTATAAGTAAATTTTCACCACTAAAAAATTACTTTATGTACAATGCGAGGATATGGAAATAAAATACTTGTGGTTGATATAAAAAAATTGTGGAAATAGTTTCTATATATGAAACTAATATTTCAAGGTCATCTTGGAATTTTATAGACTATGCAAGTAATCTATAGAGTATTATTGACTATTTCATTGAGGGGATTAAATGAATCCTTTGAGTGGAACTACTCTATAATAAATTCTCATCATATGGGGATATTGTTTAATTTTTTATCATGGTGGATTAATAATACACCAAGTATTATTGTCTCAATGGAAGGAAATAGAAGAGAAGGTTGGTGTAACAAATATCGATATATGGAATAAGGGAGAGAATAATTTTCCCACATGTGATAATTGAGAACAGAAAACCCATGGATCTTTCTAGATTAGAATTGGATTTTTATTTTATTGAGTAGGGAAAGGACACTAAAAATATGATTATAAGGGAATAAAAGAAACATATAATTTTCAATGCTTTAACTATAATGATATTGGAAACTATAAAAAAAATTCCCCATGTTTCAAGGAAATATAGATCATAAAAAACTAAGGGTTCAAGTTCAAGATTATAATTTTTATAAATATGATGCATAATGACTTTGGATTTAAGAAATATGTTTTTGATGTATTTTATTAATGATATTATATTTATAAAAGTCATGAAACTAGAAATGGTTGATATGAAATAATTTTTCATTATGTATTTGAATACATATGTTTAACAGAAAAAATAAAAAAGAAAAAATATTTAGTATTAATTATATTATTTTTTATAGTATATTAATAATGGTAACATAACCCCAAATATGGGATTGATGTTAAGGTAATTTTGTTTACCTAGGATATAGATAATATTGAAATTGAATATTATCGTAAAATAGAACTAGTGACCTTGTAAATGGATAATTAATTTATGACAAAGTAATTCCCTTGGTTTATATTTAAAAAATTATGATTTTATATTTGTTAATATGAGATTTCATTTAAGGAAATAATGAGAGAGTTAATTATTGGAAACCTGAATGTTTTTATTAATGATTTTCCCTTATTGAAGTTACTACCTTGTGATTAAGTTATTTTCATGTGATATGATGAGTAAATTTATAGGTGTTAATAATAGGATAATTTTGGAAAAGAAGTGACCTAAATTTTAGTTTTTTGAATATTTTTTCAATCATATTTTGTAGTAGACTTATGGGTAACAAAATGTTGAATTGATTAAGTTGAACATTGGATATTATAATTTTTGGGCTGATTAAGAATTATCATATAGGATTACATACAAAGACCATTTTTGTTTTAGGTTATTATTTAGATGATGAAGAAATTATTTATAGATCTTTTGATTTATTTAATGTACATCATGCACAAAGTCATTCATTATGAAAATACCTTTATTGGCTTAAGAGATGAAGTGAGAATATAACAAACCACAACCAAAGGATAAGACTCTAAATATGATATATAAATAATCATATAGTTTATTTTATCAATTTATTTATCTTGAATATAAAATATACGCAGTAATTTGGGAAAAATAACTCAAAATAAAAACATTATCCATTTACTTTTAATAATGATAAATCAATGGATTTTTAACCCACCGCATAATTAAGATTTTATGACAGATAACATTCTCATGAAAATTTCAGAAATATCGAACTATTAAAACAAGGGAATTAGTTTTTTATTCTATGACCATAATATAAAATTATAATAATGTTCTCTTATTTGAAAACAAAGTTTTTTTATGACCTTGGTATTTCCTTTTATATCATTTTAAGTGGTTTTTTATTAAACCTTTTTATGTTTTGGGTGTTAAAAAATAGTTTTTTGAAATGTAAAACCCTTAATTACTCCTCACAAGTTGAAATTGTTAGGTTGTAATTTGTTTAGGGGGGATGGAAAATCTTAATTTTTTAATAGAACGTTATTTTTTATAGCATATACTACACACAACAATTAGCTTTAGTGAACCCTAAAATATTATTTAAATATGATGTTTATAAGCTTGTGGTTAAATTGGTTGGTATGAATATAATTAATTAATGTATTATATATAAATTATGGACATACTTAGTGAAAATTCATTGATTTATTCTTATGAAATATGTACTAAATTTTCAGTAATGTTAATTATTTATTTAGTAATAAGTTTTCTATGAAATTTTATTTAGTTATTTTCTGGTAAAATATTATAATTAATTTCATGAACTTATATAAATTTTATTTTATTAAAATAATTTAATTTTTAAAAATATAATTTTAAAATTATCATACACTGATATTTTTTATTTTTTTAAAAATGGGTTTTTCCATTGATAAGCAGAAAATACCGATTTTTGTTGAAAACAATATTTTATTTTCAACCATTTGAAAATAAAAAATTTATTTTCAAATGGTTAAAGATTTAAATTATTTCTATTATACTATTTATAATACACTTATTTTCCTTGGAATCATATTTAATAATTAAATTTGGTATAAAAATATTTTTATACAATGAAATAAGTTTAAGAAAAATAATATTTTAAAAAAATTATTTTTTCATCATGTTTTGTGAACTTATTTTAAAATTAATAAAATTTATTGATAGAGATTTAATTTTATAAAATGTATTCACCCTTGTGATTAAGGAGTAAAAATAGTAAATACGAACCTTACATTTTTATACATTATGAATAGTAACCATGATAAAATGTATAACTAGGTAAAGGGTAAATCAGGTTAGTATAGGATTAAACTATGTGATAAAGACATTATTTATTATAAAAATTCATATTAGATTATTTAGATTCTATAATTATAACCTTTTCCTAATAATTGACTTGTTTAATAGACATATTTCTGTGAACATGACCTTTATAAAATTTAGTGCAACAAAATATACAAAATGTTATTGAGTTAAAAGTCCTTTTGGATATTTCCATTTATTATGTTTTTGAAATCACTAAATCATTCTTAAATACATAACAACTAACTCTTTTATGTACAAAGTATTTTTTATATTATATTATAGAAAAAAAATTCTCATTAATTATACATTGAAATTGCATTAAAGTGTTCTAGAAAAAAATATTGACCATTACAGTAATCATAATTACCTTGGAACTAAGAATAATCAGGTTTACTACGATCGATAACAATCATATCCATTTTGTAAAAATTCATCATAATTACATATGTACTAAAATCCATCGAATTATGTTTTGTTTTTATCGTGAATATGAATAACTATTCTATTATGTCATAATATATTAACCTCAAAAATGTAATGATGTATTCTGAAAATGATGTCATGTATTCTATTATAATGTTAGTAAAAAATACGATTTCATGTATTCTATTTGAATATGACATTGGGAGTGTCCTGTTTCTAGGTCATTATGAAAATCACAGGAAAAAATATGACTATTGGAAATCAATATGACTATTTAGAAGTACTACATATAAATAACCAGTGATTTGATGATTTCAAAACATGTGGATAAACACACATTTTGAGACTCTGTTGATATTCCTACTATGCGGCATAATAGACGATTTAATAGTGAACACATTGTTATATGTACTTGTATAATTCTTGAGTTTATAAACTCTCTATGTTATCGACTGTGAATATAATCGAGGGATTTCAGGCCTAGGAAGACATAGGGGTCGATCACTATATTTGTTGATGTTTTGCGCGGATAGAAATAGAGAATCTGATCATCGTATTAAGGGTTATCAGGGATAGGTATACATAGAAAATTTGATCATCGTATCAAGTGATTTTTGGTATAGCAATACATACCAATATTCACATCAAGCGCTTACCCCAGTAATGGGAAGAATCAATTTTTAGTATGTATTAAATAAGAGTCCTTTATCCTAAGTTATTGGATAAACTTCTCTTTGGGTTAAGAGAATTGTATACATTTGTTTTTTATTATAATACATTTAATTCTAATGCAACAATAATAGAAATTGAATTATTTTTATATTCATCATTCAATTTTTATTTTTTTTCACATAATAGATTTAATTAAGATTCATTTTTTCATATTTTATTACATTGTGAATAAGTTATCACTCTGAATAAAATAATATACACATTATGAAATAATCATTATATTGAATTACCCTAATTTACCATAACCATTTTTATTTCAATTATTACTATAGTTACTCTAATTAAATCATTTTCTTCTATGAATATGATTCAATTATTTTTAGGACCTATGAATTATATCAGAATCTACATGATTACGATATTATTTTCATTGGATCCAAGGGTCCAATCAGATCACATTTCAAATAAATAACAGGTTTTATGAATATAATATGTATGACCATGTTAAAAAAATTTACATTAAGGTTAAAAAAATGTGTTTAAACATAGTTTTCACCACCCTCTTGTACATACCCATATACCCATATATTTCGATCCTATAATTGGTATTAGATAAAAGTCTCTATTTTACCGATACTTTCAAATGTCCCTTTATAGTTTTAAATATATATTATGTCCTTTCATTGGGGAAAATATACTAATAAAATTAAATATATATTTTTATCTTAATGAAATTATACTCATGATGTGAAATTGTTTTATTGTTTTTATAAATTATATAATTAGATGAAATTTTAGTCCAACACTAATATAGTATTTATTTAATCAGAAGGAAAATAAACTAAATTAATTTCTATATATTAAGAGATATAAAATTTTAACAATTTAACGTGTCCCATGAATTTAAAATATCTAAATGAAAAATAAAATATTTTTTAAAGAAATATATTAAATTTAAACCTTTCTCATGATATATTTATTTAAAAAATGATTAGTTCAAAAGAGATAGAAATAATATTTTATCAAAATGATATTTTATTAAATTATTTACAATTTATATATACATTATATTAATCCATATAAATTTAATATATATGAACATTCAACACATGTTTCATTTATAATCAAATTTTCTATTTATAGTAAAGTTACTAAAACATTGTGACAACAATATTGGTTACTGTAGTTAAGATCCAAAATATTTATCCAAGGGGTTAATCAAAAAAATAATGAATAAAATGATATAAAAACTTATCTAGATTCAATTTTACAATTATATTTCAACCCCATAAATTATTTATTTCAATTAATGACAATTTCTAAACATTTTGATCAAGAATAGTCATATTATATTTTAATATTTTATATGAAATTTCCAAAGTTACCCTAACCTCAATAATTAAAGGGATCATCCAACCTCCATATTTTACACCACATTTATCGTTCTAGTTTTATAATTCACTAATAAACAATCTTATTGATTCCCTTAGATTCATTCTATAGGTGATGGTCATGAAAAAATACCATTCATAGGTTAGTTAAGAATTTATCTAAAGGAGGTATACTAAAGAGGATATAATTATCTTACCAGACCTCTTTGAAATGATTTCATCATATACCACTTTTTAATCTGTTGTATTTATTATAAAATTAAAAAATAATTATCCTAAATTTACATAACTTTTATCAATATTAAAAATAAAAACTATCCACCCCATTTCCCATCACATGGAAGGTGAAAGTATCTCTCAAGCGTATGTACTGTTTACTATCTCCACATTGCAATACAATTTATTATTCCAAACCATACTTTTCACATAGGAAGTAATATGGGTTTAATGTTTATATAAGGTATTTATAAAATATTAATACTTATATAATGATAATATAATCTACCTTATCACCCTCCAAACCATTTAGAAATAATCATATCGTTCGTGTGCACCAGTGGACTACAACCTCCATGAAATGTTGTGATTCAATTTTCATTTCTATTATACATGGATGTTAATGAGGATGTAATTTTTAAAATATAAGAGTTATTTTATATAATAATTATTATCTATAGGTGAAAAATAATATTCTATTATTTTAAACCATCCTTCTAAATGTGAATACAATGTTTTTGTGTGTGTACAACTTTCCTTATCTGGAAAAGGATGGATTATTTTTTTCAATCTCTAAATTTTATGGAATAAAATAAATATGTGTATAATGAATGTATATATTATATTTATACCGATATTAACATTTTTTATATGATGGTAACTTGATCAATTTACAAGGACTAAATCTATGAGACCAAATCATACATGAATAACGAAACAATTATTACCTGAAATAGTGATTTTAATAATGAATGGTTATTATATGTGTCCTAAAATATCATAAGAAAATAATATACTATATTATGGTTATACATTAGATTAATAATAAATATATCGTTATTATACAGTATTTCTGATTATATACAATGAAAATAAAATTTTAGGTAAGGGTTTATTTTACAGTCAGATCATTTATTGAGAATGTAAATATTTAAGTTTCCTCTAGGGAATATTTCTCATTAATATAATTTTTTAATAAATTTTTTTCTAATATGTATTTACTATTATCCTAATTTGTTTAAAAAAAATTCCAACCATATTTTACTTTTATAAAATTTTATAAATGTAATATTTATATATTTCCCCAAACAATTTACTTTTTATCTTTTTTATAGTAGTGTTGAAGGAATATTTTATCTTATGCAGAATGAAAAAATGTTGCAAAAATCTTGATTAATATTTTATTTGATTCTTCCATAAATTCTTAAAATGTTATTTTTTAATTAAAAAAATGTTTTGTTTAATAGTTACATAGTTTTATATTTTAAAATTATAATTTCAAAGGAAAAATGGTATTACCATTATTAATTTTTTACTGATAACATAATGTAAATCATATTCATCAACATCAAAACCCCTTATTATACTTATAATCCTCTATAAATATGTTTTAATTATTTTATCCTAACGTTTTGTCTATATGTTTTATGATCATTTTTACTAGGGACGTATTATTTTGATAACATTACACACAATACTCTAGATGGTTATTGATTATGTTTATTGATTGGATAAATTATTAACATATCATATGATAGTTTCCATATAAAAGTTTATATTCTTTGTGTTTTTACTATTAAATTTGATGAATTCATTGGACATTGTATTTGACATGTGGGGTTTTCTATAAACCCTTGATGTGTTGGTAGTTTTAATGTGACAAAAGAGATAAGGTTTTGGAAGAGACCTTACCTATTTATGTAGATATCATGGAATGTGACCTTGAATGTATTTTTATATTTCATTAATGAGTCCACTAAGGTATTTTTTAGATGTATAAAATTATTCATTATTTCATTATGAAAATTTTTATTGTTTTATGTTTGATTATTAGATTAGTTATAATATCCATGGATATGATTCAATCACATCAAATTATTTATATGTAAATATTTTATCATCATTTATTCATGTAATATTATTCCTCATTCTTATGTAATTGATTAAATGAAATGTGTTATTATATATTTACCTCAAAATATATTTTATTCTTTATTTATTCTTGTCATCTTCAATTTTATGCATACCCTTATTGATCACTTGAGCTCACCCCTTCCATAATTTTATTTTTTCCCTATATATAAGGAAGAGTATTATGATTGACACTCACCGATATAATAAATGGAACAATTTTTTAATCAATGAAAATTCTATGATTTTTTATATATTCAAATTTAATATTGTATTCTATTATGTTTATAGTTTTCCCAAGACTACTAATATATTCTATCCCATTGGGTATGATCGATTGTATTTAGTTCCAATGTAATAATGTAACCTAAAATTCTAAGCTACTATGTCCCGGTTATTTACAATTTTTTTTGGATTTGGGTTAGATTAGGCTATAATTTTGATGATCCCTTTGTGTTGTTCAATTTTATCCAATTAATCCTAGTGAATATATTATTTTCATATTGTTTCTTATTCACCTTATTGTTTTTGGATAATTAGAATTTTCATTTTAGGAAGTGGATCTTTATTCTATCGTTATATAAGTTCATGAGTGTATACTATATGATTTTTCCTTCTACTATGTAGATAAAAAGTGTCATATTAAAATTAATAATCAATAGTATTAATCTCAAATTGATGTGAATAGGGAAACCTCTCATGTTTTAATATTTTAATAATATAAGTTATGATTTTATGCGTGATTGATTTCATTTATAAGAAGAACAACATTTGAGGACCATTCTTGAGAAAGGTATTATGTATGTGAGGGCCATCCTATGATGATTATCGGATAACATTATGACTAAATGGATACAAATACTATATATGGATAATGAATTAGTTTCCTATTAAAATATTAAATGTGTATGATAATACTCCTCATAAATAATGATGTAAAGTAATTAATTACCTTGACCATAAATTTTGGGTGTTAACAATTGATCTTATGTTTGTTTTTGATTATTTTGTTACCTTCTATTATGTGCACAAACTTTTTTATGGCGGTATCCAACTAGGATGTAAAATATATGGAGTAATGATGTGTTGGTTATGTTTCATGAGATGTGATGTGGGTGGTTTTTTTATGGTATATATGTGTAGTTATTCTCTTTGTATTGTCATTGTGATGCATGTGGGCCAAGATGGGTGGTTACTGTGATGAGATGGCATTCATTATAGGTGTTTTGGTGCTGGTTGAAGTGGGATGGGAAATATTTTCTAGCATGTAGTTGTGTTAGTTACCGGGTTAGTTATGGAATTAATTAGAATACTAAATAAAAGGAAATAGTTTGTTAAATGAATAAAAATGTGATGTAATTTATGTTTTCTAAATGTACTTAATAAATTGAATGAAAAATTAAGGGGATATGTAAATGTTAATGAAATGGATTAGTAAATGGGAGTTAGTATAAACTCATTAAATATATAAGAAGGTGGAATATGTAACTAAAATTGGGAATGTGTGGAAATTGTGGTTGGGTGGTGTGATACATTTAGTGGTGTCAGGTGTCTTTTAGGATTTTTTATAGTGTTATGGTGGTAAAGTAGTGTATTATATTTTATTTTATGAGAATCCATAATTTTCTTTTGGTGTTTAATATATCTATCATGTATTTTTATGATGTTTCTATACACACCATACTGAATTTGGATAACCTAACCAATTCACAACTATTTTTGGTACAGTCTATTTTCCAAAACATTTTGGTTGTTGGTGATATGGAGAGACATATACCCCTCTTTGGTCCTTTATTTCAACAGTTATGATGACGTTATTTAGTTTTTAATATTACCTAGTTATGATATGAGTTGGTATTGGAGATTACCATATGGTTATTAGGATGTGTTTAGTGGTTCCAGTCATTTATGTTATGAGAAGAGAATGAGGTTGATGTATTTCTTATTGATGAAAACATATTACCCTAGTTATGTGTTTTGGATAGGATGGAATGTGACTATATATTTATGTGAGGATTATTTAATCTAAAACCTGATGTTTGAACTTATGAGGGAGGGATAGGAAGTTATGTGTTTGACCCACATCAATGATGATTGGAAATGTTATTTGATATATAAATAATAAATGGGACTATTGTATGTTTTATGTAGGGTTATTACAACATCAAAGATATGGGGATGTGGTTTTAAGGCACCAATTACTTGTGATAATTTGAAATTAGGTTACTATTTTTGATGTTTGAATTATTAAATGAGCTAAAGTGAGGTTGATAATAGTAATTTGACATGTTTTGGTGCATGTTGATTCTACCGTTTTGTCACTTGAACATTGTAATCTTTTTTCACATGTACACTTGCTATCATGGGTATGATCCAAATGAATATATGTGCTATACTCTCCCTAAAATTAAAAAAAATCAGGTTATCAATGGGATTATCAAGACTGTTCTAGAAATTACCAGCATTAGTTTTCAAGTCACTATTTAGTATCTTATATTTTAATAGCTTTTAGTATTTACTTAGAAAATTTTGTCTGTATTTTTTAACATTTTTCATGCATTGTGGAATGGTTTTTGGTTTACATTTATATTATGTGGTGGATTTTAATGGTGGTTTTTTCTTATCTTCCTATAAAATATTATTATATATGTTAATTTCCCTAATATTTAGGAATTTTATACCCTACTTTTCTCCAAAATTGGGCCTACTAGATATGGGCGTCAATGGTTATTTTCCCTCATATATCATTTTTAGACTATAAATGTTACCTTTTGATGGAGGGGGTTTAAAAGAGTTCTATAAAAATATATTTTGATAGATATGATGTATTTTAGAGTTAGTAACCATGAGTCTTTCATGGGTTAGTAGGGAAATGATTATAGTGAATCTCACAGTGTGACATAGGAAATAGCGACTGACTGCAAAATTGGATTTTTGGGACTCCATGAATCAATGCATGGAACATGAGATTTCTGAATGACCATGTTAGGAGTAACATTTTGTTGGGTAGAGCCTAAGGAGATGAATATGCATCATTATGAATTGTGTGGTCATGGATTGTTAAACATAATCAACTAAATAAACATCAATAAAATTCCATGTTATTAGACCTATGACTTCTCTTTTCTTTTTAGTAATGTTTCATGTTCATCATCGATGAGTGGATATATAATTCAAGGTTTATTCAGGTTATCTATTTTTTCATTGGAGGATTGATCTATTATAGGAATATGATTTGTGATGGGGGAATATGTATATGTTTTAGTATTAGAGCACATAAAAGTATGATGGGGGAGTATTTATCTTTTGATAGAGAACAAGTTAGAGGAGTTTGAGATAGAATCCAATCAGATTCATGATCATTACGAGTTCTAGGTGTAGTTTTGGATTATTAATATTCTAGGAGATGCAAATATTGTGGTGGATGATGTATCTTTCTAACATAAAAGAGGGGAAAAGATGTCTTAAAATGTGTAGAAGGAGTTCTATTTAGAATTTCTAACATTTGGTGATGAAGGTACTAATGTTATAGGAGTATATTTCCATTTATTTAGGGAATATGATTATGAGGGATATTAGAATCATGTATAAGTACCTCCAAAAAGTTTCCCCAAATGAATGTCTGGCTAATGATTTTATATCATGGAATTTGGGTGCAGAATGGAAGTTAATGTTCAGGTGTATGGTCAGATAATATATGATTTTAATATAACTAAATGTGAAAATGAAGGTGGTTTTTTTAGATGATTATTTCATTAGGATATTATCCTTGAGAGAGTTTCCAATATGGAATATTAGGGATTAGATATTTTGAAAGTGGGTATTAGGTGTTTACGTAGTCTGGGTTTTGACTATTGGGGAATCGACTCTAAAATATCCATTCATATACTTCTAGGGCTGGTGGATTTTGAGACATTTCCTAAGGATTCCTATGTCCATTTAGTATCTATTGGACATGGCCACCATGAGGATAATTATCATAATAATTATGGATTATTTTTCATATTGTGGGTTTGGACCCTTATCATCCCCAATAGTGGTTGCCTCTGAGTCTGTTTCATCAGTATAAACCCCCAAAACATGTTCATTAACAAATGAAGATGGTGTTGAAATGGGTGGCGTCATTATTTTCTAAAACTATTGTGACTTATCCCAATGCATTATCATGGATGCCTACCATATATATTGAGAGGATTTGGGGGTGGTCAAATTCATTCAATGGAGGCGGTAGTGCCTACCGAGTTAGAGTTTGATCGAGGTAAGATCAGTTTATAATATCCCATTGTTTATAAAATATTTTATTTCGGATCCTCATAGTCCTTAATTTTTTTTATATTTTTTGATAACATCAGACTACATATATAAATACATCTAGTTCCCATGGTGTTATCTACAATAGTTATTGGTCAGGATGATTTGTATGATGTGTGATAAGAATGGAGATGGGAAATGGGGAAGCACCATGTAGTTAAATATCATTCATGTATAAGATATAGCCAATGTATGTTCTACATGGAATATATTGGTTTTATTTCACGAATTATATCACTGACTTCATCCATAATAGAGATCCAATTTCAAATTTTGATGGCCAATGACCGGATTTCAGTGGTAATCTATGTTATCATATGGTTGGAATGAAAATAAAGCCACTATAGTATGTTTTTAGTGGATTTTTTAGTTGAATATCATATCGATGATGGTTGTAGGGTGGTGGATGTGTTCCTGGATGATTACCAAGATGATTTTATTCTGGTAATCCCTTGAAGAAATGGATAGTTGTTTATTGATATTAAAGTGGGAATGTCTCAAATTTTGATGGATCCTTTGCAAATGGATCCTCAAGAGTTTCACAAGATTTGTTTGTAGGTTTATTATTTTTTATAAAGAAATTTCATATAAACCCATGTGTTTTCATGGGGTAATATATTTTCTATTTCCCAGAAATGGATTGGTTTTCTACGGTTTTTTGTGACTACAAGAGCGTAAATTTGGAAGTCATTAAGAATTGTTTCCATAATATATGTAATAAATATATATATACATATATTTAAAGGTATCCATTTGTTTAATATCCACATGTGGTCTAAATACACCACATGAGGCCGAATGATTAAAATATCCAAAATACAACATTCCAATGTAGTAACATTCACTTCTTATTTATATGTACGTTTCTCGATTTCATTAATAAACAATCTACATTCATGGGGAACATGAAATCCATATTATATAACATTATATACATGTTCATTATCACATTCCTTGATGAAATCTTGACCAACATAAATTCTGATATTGATAATGTCAATCATCAACGAGTTGTCTTGTAGTTTCATTGACACCACTTGTTCAATGGAATTATATCAAAGCGTATGTTTTTTATGCATGTGGTGAATTTCCATGGAAATTTTTAATCTCATTAATGTGTGACTATGCATGCATCTAACATTCAAGAAATTGTTTATTAGGTATCACTCAGGAATGTGTTATAGGTTCATTTTTCCTATTGGTTATAGATCCTATTATTATAGTATTGTTTCTAATTTCATTTTATTTATTTCCCTGACCATATCACTAAGTCAAAAGGGAAAGTCCTTCATGTTGAATTATTAGTCCTAGGAAACATTATTTACCTTATGGATATGTTGATATATTCTTTAGTGATTTAGTTGTATAAAGAAGGAGTGATGTTTTAAATTTTCTATAACATGTCCCATATAATTTAGGGATGTTTCTTAATATAACTATAGGAATTTGACTATTATGGTTGTATGGAGTTATTCCCCCAGGGGCGTAAAAAGCCACACATGGTTAGGAGTTGGCAGAAGTTGTGCCTTCTCTGAAGCTATCATGGCATTACACCATCAGTTTGTGATATTCGATTTTCATGGACCACAAGAGCCTAAAGAATTTATTTTTATTGTGGTATTTTAATTTATTTCATTGAGGTGTATGTAGGATCTTTATAATTATGATTCTTAAATATCATACACCATGAGAATTATATATTTTTTTGTAGATGTGTTGAGATGGAAGCCTTTAGGATAATTAGTTTATGAGTCTATATACATTTTTAACATGATAGAGGATTATATACTGATGAAACTTGAAGTGGGGGAGAGTAGTTGTCTTTGTTTACTTTATCATATGACTTTCATTTTTTCATGATGAAGTAGGTGCATGATTCCTAATAGGGATACTCATTGGTAGATTTTATGTGTGATTGTGTCATCCATGGTGATTCTCTAAATGGACAATCAAGGGATGATCATAATTGAATGTTTTTTCCATGGACGTTGTGTATTCTCTTGGGAATGAAAGAAGGGGTTCCCCATGAGTTTCATAGATCACCATTTTTTTAACATCCTTGTGGGAAAATGGTGTTCAATGGCTTGAAGAGACAACTATACAAGTGAGTGAAGAAATGATTGATAATAGGGATTGTGGATGGGTGTATGTTTTTTCAATAGGTGAATGTAGAACAATGTGTTCATAATGGTTTTTCACATCCATTTATTGTTTCTATGTGAAAATGGGAGGAAATATATATGGATTTTATCACCATTATTCATTTACATTAGGGAGGATTTTGTGAAAATCTTTTGATAATGGATTGAATAATACTTTCAACATATTTTCTAGCGATCCATCGTTATAGTGTCATGAATTTTAGGAGGACTCTATATGTTTATGATGTGGTTATGTTCAATATGGAACCAAGGACCATCATCAGTTATTAAGATACCATTTTATCAGTCTATTCTATTATGGATTATAGAATAACCATTGCTCCCAATTTCAGCTTAGCACATCCTTCCACCCCTAGAAATAAGTGATGATATAGCCAAAAAAATAGACACAAAGGGATATGTTGTGATCTAACATCTTAGACATTGGAAAATCCTTGGTATAGAACCATCAACATAATTATTTTTAATAAAATAAGAGGTGTCAGTCATTCAATGGAAAATATCATTTTGAGGCATTATATGGGCATAAATTTCTCTCTATATTTTGTAAGATGGTGGGTGGGGATCTTGGTGTTCATGGTCATTATCTGGTACGTGGAACAATCAAGAAGGTCACATTGGTTCAAGAGTTGATAATAGTGTTTTGTTTCCTTCATAAGTCCAATGGTGATTGATGGGGGAGTCCCGTAGTGTTTGAGGATGGATTCCAAGTATTTCGGAGGGATTCTCCTCAGTGGGGAAAGTATAGGTTTATTATAGGGAGTAATCATTCACCTAAATTATTTATTAATATTGATGTATTGGGGTGTGTTTCTTAGATGGAATATAAATTTCACTTCCACCATAGATTTATATGATCCATGATGTCTTCCATGTGTCCCACCTTCATCATACTCCTTATAAATATACCAATTTTATAGACTAGGGAGTGTTAGATAACATGTGTGATGGGATGTTTGTGTATAGTCCCATATAGATCCTGTAACGACCCAAAGTATGTCAATGGAAAATTACCTTCTTATATTTATTTCAAAAAAACACAAATTAATGAGCTACTAAGTGATAAGTGAACTTTAAACATAATATTGTCACCCCTATGTTTGGAATTTTAAAAATCCGACATACACGGTTGTGTTCAAGATAGTTTTTGGAGTCTAATGAAACAAATATAATTTTTGGTGAATAGTAACATACCCTTATGAATAGTAATATGACCCTTATGAATAGTAAATAATAGTAACAATACCTATGAATAACAAAATAAAATTTAGACATCATAGAAAGTGATAATTTGACCTTAGTAAACGTTTTTGGTATTTTATAAGTCATAAATAATTAATTATAATTAAATAATTAATTTAAATGAATATTTATTTTCCTGAAATATATTCATAAATTATTGAATCAATGTCTAATAGTTTTTAGATAATTTTATAAGACCCTACGTAATATTTGAAAGAACTGCAAAATCAGATTTAATTTTAAAAACTGTTTTTTAAGTAAATTGTGATTTTAATTAAATATTAAATTAATAATATTTAGAATTTTTTTTGAAAAATGGACTTCATTTTTGGATTCTACACGTCGAAAAATGGTTGGGGTAACTATTTGGGAATTTTCTGAGATACGTGAATTTTTGATGAATAGTGGAATCCGATAATTCACAATAAAAGCTAAATAATGTATTAATTGAGTCATCGATGATGTTCTGCTGATTTAAGCCCACTTGGTTCGGGATTACATTATAAAATTACTATTTTTGGTCTTTCAAGACTCACAATTCCTTGTCTTTGGTGAAATTAATAAACTATTCAATTTTATATTAAGGAAACCCCTCTCCCCTCCCCTATAAAAGCCACCCTTCACTCCCTCTTTTCCTCACACCTCTCAAGCTCAAAGACTTCTCTAAACTCTGCCCAAACACCTTCCCTAGCCTCTCCCACACATCCAAGAGCTCCTGGTCTCATCAAAAGACAAAGCATAGGCCCTTAAGGAGGTTCTCAAGAGGAGGATTCTAAAGGTAATTTCTCTCCCTCTTCTCCTTTAATTTCCTTTCAAGTTCAAGTTCCTTTCTTGATCTCTCCCTACCTATATTCATCCAAATTGTTTTGTAACTCAATTATTATACATATAATGTAATCTTATGATCCTAATGGTATATTATATCACCCCACACCATTTCCCTCTTCCTTTTATTTTATTAAAGAGAACGTTGTTCATGTGGTGATAATTTATCACCTTCAAAAACAACATGCTCTCTTCTCCCATTTCTACCTTCAATCTGGTCATGAAACCATTTTTATGGTTGAACCAGAATATTTCATATTTATTATGTTCTATTTTAATTTCTTGAAATAATCTATGGCCATATTACTAAGTTAAATATTAAAACGAGTTCGTTGTGATCCAAAAACCGCTCAAATTAACCCAAATAATCATCATTTAATTATTATCTAATGATTCATCCACATGGATCTAATATAACTCATTATAAAATCATTCAAGATTCTGTAATATCATAAATAACATGTAATATCAGTTCTGTATGTTTATCCATGATCTACCCAAACATCAATTTAAGAATACAAGTGAACCACTCAAGAAAACCATGAAAACGAACATCCTCGATCAATGTTTTTAAACTCTATAAGTAATCCAAAGGAACATAATATAACATAATAAAACCATATTGAACCCTATTAATGTACACATGGTTCTGGATTTCTAATTAATGAATATAATATCATTATATAGGACATTAAAGAGAAGGAATCATTCGGGTACAAGGTAAGGGGAAATCTCGAACCCAATTTTCTTCCTTCGGGTTCTCCCTCTTTCACTCCATTTTTGATATGGTTACTCCTCAAAGATCATTTGTTCATCATTTAATTTACTTTTCTGGGATATACATGTTTGTCACTGGTTTTTATGTCCATCAAAATGTTTTCCAAAAGAACTCTTCCTTCAATATCTCCCCTTTTACCTCTAATTCAAGGTTGATGGTTCTTGTATCATGTATGTTGTTCCCTCATTCTTTTGGGAACCCAAAGCTTATGAATGTGTTATTATGAGATTAAACCCATTCGTTTGAATGGGTTATTTATGTACATGTTTGATATTTGTTCTATGTGACAAGCATGATAATGATAATGTTATTATGTGACGGGTGCGCCTGGAATTATATAGCGCAATATGAATGTTTAAATGTGACGGGTGCGCCCGGAATTATATAGTGCTCGAATGAATTGGATAAAGTGATTAATCTCATGAGTAAATGTGAAATTATGTGTGAAAAATATTCTAGATTTTTTCACAAGCATGTGTGGTAGTTAACAACTAAGACATGATGTTTCATTTTTATGCATTGCCACATTTCAAGTCTTTTATTTATGCTCCTCTCATGTTCATGATCCTTTGCCCATGTTATGATTATGCTCACCCCATGATGTATTGTTCTTATCTAACCTCTTACTGGGCTTTTAGATCACCGCCTTTTATGTATATCCTCAGGTGGCTACATGTAATAAGGATAGGACAATTGCTACTAATAATCTATAGAAGAAGAAATTAAATGAATTTTTATGCTTGATGTTGTACTTGTTATGTGTAGTCCTAGTTTTCCCAAGACACTAAACCTCTGGATCCTCCATGTGTAATACTATTATGTTTTTTATCTTTGAAATGATGTAATAGTAATGTAGGAAAAGGTCGGGTCGCTATAGTTGGTATCAGAGGAAAGGTTTAGTTAATTTGGGAATTAGGATTAGTAAACCCTAGAGAAAACCTCTAGCATAAGAATAAGTACAAATATGTACACAAGAATATTTACCTAGGGATCCCATATGTTATGTTTTTGGTATAATTGTTTAAATGAATAAGTTATTCATGAATTGTTTACTTATGTTTTGTTCTAACCTTTTCTTTTTTAGAAAATGGTGGGAACCAGGAGAAATCAGGCCAACAACTCTTGTGAGGGCCAATGCAACGATTGCCCGAACAACATCCCCAACGATTTGGGAGGTGGAGTTAAAAACTTCACGGTGATTCTTACCAAGTTATCTCAGGTTATGAATAATAACCATAATAATGGGGAACACCCTCCTTCACCAAAGAGGGAGTAACTAGCAATCAAATGTTTTATGAAGCAACAACCACCGACATTTTGTGGATCTTCTGATCCACTAGTTGCGGAATAGTGGGTCAACTCCATCGAGAAGATATTTTCTATTATTCACTGTTTTGAGATAGGGAAGGTGACTCTAGCCGTTTATCGTCTAGATGGAGAAGCTGATCAATGGTGGGATTTGATTAAGAACACCAAGCCAAGGGAGGAAATTGAAGAGATGGAATGGGAAGACTTTAAGATAATGTTTCTTAATAAGTACTTCCCAATAACTCTTCGCACGAAGATGGAGAGAGAATTCATAGATCTCAATAAAAAAGAAGTAGAATCTATCACAACCTATGAATAAAATTTCACAAGGCTCTCAAGTTATGCTTCGGGTTTTGTTATCAACAATGATAGAAAAATTGATATATTCATTAGTGGATTAAAACCACATCTTCGAAAGGCTCTTGCAATTCGAGAATTTGGGTGTTGTGAAGATGTTGTTCGGTGTGCTCTCAAAGTGGAGATAGAGTTTGGAGAATGGTCCCATGGCTATGGTGATAAGAAAAGAAAGATGTATTTTCAAGCCAGTGGATCTAATGACAAAGGTGGGAAGAAAACACAACGACCCACATGCCAAAAAATGTGGGACGTTTCACCATGGGAACTGCCTCAAAGGGATGGGGAAATGGTTTAATTGTGGGAAATAAGGACACCTTGCTCACAAGTGTCAAAAAGACATGGAAAGGAAGGTTAATGTAGATGATGAAAGGAGAGAACCACTCGTGGTTCAATGATACAATTGTAGGGAGCTAGGGAACTATTCAAACCAGTGCACTAAACCTCGAGCTCTCGAGGGTAATCAACGCCAGTAACCACCAAAGCCAACAGAAAAAGGGAAGGCTTATTCCATCACTACTACGGAGGTGGAACATGATAATGAAGTCGTACAAGGTACACTTCCTATTCACTCAAGAATGGAAAAAAGTCTTATTTGATTATGGTTCTACACATTCCTTTATATCTTGCAAGTTTTCTAGAACTATAGAATCGAAGCCCCGAAACCTTGAAGTAGAGATATCTGTAAAAACACCAAGTGGTGCAATCATTGCAACCCAAGAGTTTGAATCTTCTCCTATTGATGTGTGTGGGAAGATTCTTCTGGAAAATCTCATAATAATTCCCTTGGTGGAATTCGACACTATAATGGGAATGGATTGGCTCTCATTATATAGAGCACATATCATCTGTCGGGAAAAGGAAATATATTTTCATATTCCGAACCATCCCATGCTCCTCTACAAATGCAAGGAAGATCATGAATCTCCTTTGAGAAATCCTTCAATGGTTTGGGTGTTTATTCCCTATGAAGAAGCATACCTCTCCCAAATGGTTGAGTCGAAAGAAAGTTCCAACCTTTATGAAATTCCCATCATGAGGGAATAGAGTGATGTATTTCCCAAAGAGTTACCCGTAATTCTCCCGGATCGTGAGGTAGGGTTCTCAATTTAACTCATACCCGGAGCTACCCCTATCTCGAAGTGCCCCTATAGGATGGCTCCTATCCAACTGGAGGAGTTAAAGAAGAAGCTGCAAGAGCATCTGGACAAAGGGTTCATACGCCCTAGTGCATCACCTTGGGGTGTGCCAGTGCTCTTTGTAAAGAAGAAGGATGGAACCATGCGGCTGTGTATCGATTATTGGGAACTCAACAAGATCCCCATAAAGAACAAGTATCCTCTCCCAAGGATTGATGACTTTTTCGACCCGTTAAGAGGAGCTCAATACTTCTAAAAGGTGGATCTTTGTTCTGGATATCATCAAGTAAAGGTGAAGAAGGAAGATATTCAGAAGACTGCCTTCCATACAAGGTATGGGCACTATGAATTTTTGGTGATGCCCTTTGGACTTTCTAATTCCCCTGCAATCTTTATAGATTTGATGAATAGAGTCTTTAGAATTACCTCGACAAATTTGTGGTAGTGTTTATCGATGATATTCTCATCTACTCCAAGAGAAAGGAGGAACATGAAGAACGTCTAAGACTTGTGTTGGAAACATTTAGAAAGGATAACTTGTATGCAAAGTTCAGAAAGTGTGACTTTTGGATGAATCAAGTCACGTTCTTTGGACATGTGATCACAAGCGAGGGAATTTCTGTGGATCCTTCAAAGAAAAAGGCGATTGAGGAATGGCTCAGGCCCTCTAGTGTCGCAGAAATCTGTATGTTTCTTGGATTACCTGGGTACTATCGACGTTTTGTGAGATAATTCTCACGATTGTCAAGCCCTCTAACTAAGTTAACAAGGAAAGGGGTAAAGTATGTATGGATGGATGAATTTAAGGGAAGCTTCAAGGAGCTAAAGAGAAGGCTGATCACTGCACCTGTACTCACTCTACCGAAAAGTGGAGAATGTTTTGTGATATACAGTGATGATTGAAAGAAAGGTTTGGGTTGTGTACTCATGAAAAAATGATAATGTGATAGCCTACGCCTCACGACAGTTGAAGATCCATGAGCAGAACTACCCGATGCATGATCTAGAACTGGCAGCCATGATTTTTGCCTTGAAAATATGGCAGCACTACCTTTTATGACGAGAAGTGTGACATATACACCGACCACAAGAGCCTAAAGTATATATTCACACAAAAGGAGATCAACATGCATCAAAGGAGATGGTTAGAGCTAATCAAGTATTACGATTGCTCTATTCACTATCATCTTGGGAAGGCGAACAAGGTAGCTGATGCTCTAAGTAGAAAAGAACATGCTACTCTATCCATGTTGAGGATTGAGAAAGACCCTATCTTCTTGGATATGCAAAGAATGGATTTGGAAATCATAAGGGAAGCGGATACATCCTAACTTGCCCAAATGATTGTGCAACCATCCATCCAAGAGAATATTAAGGAAGCACAAAGGGATGATGTGGAGATACAAAAAAGTGTGAATGCAGTAAAGGAAGGGAAGCTGCAAGAGTTCCATATCAATGATGATGGTGTGATTCGGTTTGGAACGCGGCTGTGTGTGCCTTCATCACCTGATATAAAGAAGGAGCTATAGGATAATGCACATAGCTCAACTTTCTCTATCCATTTGGGAATTACCAAGATGTATCGTGATCTCTGAGAGCACTTCTAGTGGGAAAACAAGGAGAAGGAGATTGCAGAATATATATCAAGGTGCTTGGTATGTTAGCAAGTTAATGTTGAGTGACAAAAGTCCAAAGGTATGATGCAGCCATTGCCTATACCCATGATGAAATGGGAAAATGTTACTATGGACTTTGTCACGGGTCTCCCGAAGACGTCAAAGGGGAATAATGCGATATGGGTTGTGGGTGATCGACTCACCAAAAATGTCCATTTAATCACAATTCGGGAAGACCTATCTCTTTAACAACTTGCAAAGATATATGTGAAGGAAGTGGTGAAATTGCACGGTGTTCCACTCTCGATTGTCTCTAGCCGTGGTCCAAGGTTCTCATCTAAATTCTGGAGGATCCTTTAACATGCTTTGAGTACTGAATTAAATTTCAGCACGGCCTATCACCCCCAAACCGATGGCTAGTCTGAAAGGACTATTCAGACACTTGAAGATATGCTAAGAGCCTTCTCTCTTGAATTCAAAGGTGGTTGGGATCAGCATCTCCCATTGGTTGAGTTCTCATACAACAATAGCTTCCACTCGAGTATTCAGATGGCTCCGTATGATGCTCTTTATGGGAAGTGATGTAGAACTCCAACCTGTTGGGATGAAGTTGGAGAACGAAAGTTACTTGGTCCCGATCTTGTTCAAGAGATGAAAGAGAAGGTTCAAGTCATCTAGATACACGTCAAAGCTTCTCAATGTCGGCAAAATATCTATGCTGACAACTGTCGGAGGGGCTTGGAGTTCGACGTTGGAGAAAAAGTCCTCCTTCGAATATCTCCATGGAAGAGAGTCATGAGATTCGGGAAGAAAGGGGAGCTAAGCCCAAGGTACATTGGCCCCTTTGAGATCCTTGATCGTATAGGAGTCGTGGCCTATCGTCTGGCACTTCCACCGAATATGGCTCAAGTTCATGATGTGTTAAATGTATCACTACTGAGGAAGTACATACCAGACACCTCACATGTACTAAACTCAGAGGTGGTACAGCTGGAATATGACCGCTCCTATGAGAAGTAGCCGGTAAAAATTATGGACCGAAGTGATAAGGTTCTACGGAACAAGACAACCCACCTTGTCAAAGTGTTGTGGAGGAACCATAATTTTGAGGAAGCAACTTGGGAACCAGAAGAGGAAATGAAGGAGAAGTACCCTCACCTGTTTGTGTAAAGTGAAATTTCGGGGGCGAAATTTCTTAAGGGGGGCAGAATGTAATGACCCAATTTATATCAATGGAAAATTCCCTTCTTATATTTATTTAATAAAAACACAAATCAATGAACTACTAAGTGATAAGTGACCTTTAAACATAATTTTGTCACCCCTATGTTTGGAATTTTAAAAATCCGACATACACGGTTGTGTTCAAGATAGTTTTTGGAGTCTAATGAAACAAAAATAATTTTTGGTGAATAGTAACCTACCCTTATGAATAGTAATATGACCCTTATGAATAGTAAATAAGAGTAACATTACCTATGAATAATAAAATAAAATTTAGACATCATAGAAAGTGATAATTTTACCTTAGTAAACGTTTTTGGTATTTTATAAGTCATAAATAATTAATTATAATTAATAAATTAATTTAAGTGAATATTTATTTTCCTGAAATATATTCCTTAATTATTGAATCAATGTCTAATAGTTTTTAGATAATTTTATAAGACCCTACGTAATTTTTGAAAGAACTGCAAAATCGGTTTTAATTTTAAAAAATGTTTTTTTAAGTAAATTATGATTTTAATTAAATATTATATTAATAATATTTGAAAAATTATTTTTGAAAAATGAAATTCATTTTTGGATTCTACACGTCAAAAAATGGTTGGGGTAAATTTTTGGGAATTTTCTGAGATACTTGAATTTTTTATGAATAGTGGAATCCGATAATTCACAATAAAAGCTAAATAATGTATTAATTGAGTCACCGATGATGTTCTGCTGATGTAATCCCACTTGGTTCGGGATTACATTATAAAATTACTATTCTTGGTCGTTCAAGACTCAGTATTCCTTGTCTTTGGTGAAATTAATAAACTAATCAATTTTATATTAAGGAAACCCCTCTCCCCTCCACTATAAAAGCCACCCTTCACTCCATCTTTTCCTCACACCTCTCAAGTTCCAAGCCTTCTCTAAAATCTGCCCAAACACCTTCCCTAGCCTCTCCCTCACGTCCAAGAGCTCCTGGTCTCATCAAAATACCAATCTTAGGCCCTTAAGGAGGTTCTCAAGAGGAGGATTCTAAAGGTAATTTCTCCCCCTCTTCTCCTTTAATTTCATTTCAAGTTCAAGTTCCTTTCTTGATCTCTCCCTACCTATCTTCATCCAAATTGTTTTATAACTCCAGTATTATAAATATACTGTAATATTATGATTATAATGGTAAATTATATCACCCCACACCCTTTACCTCTTCCTTTTATTTTATTAAAGAGAACGTTGTTCATGTGGTGATAATTTATCACCTTCAAAAACAACATGCTCTCTTCTGCCATTTCTACCTTTAATCTGGTCATGAAACCATTTTTATGGTTGAACCAGAATATTTTATATGTATTATGTTCTATTTTAAGTTCTTGAAATAACCTATGTCCATATTACTAAGTTAAATGTTAAAACGAGTTCGTTGTGATCCAAAAACCGCTCAAATTAACCCAAATAATCTTCATTTAATTCTTATCTAATGATTCATCCACATGGATCTAATACAACTCATTATAAAATCATTCAAGATTATGTAATATCATAAATAACATGTAATATCAGTTCTGGATGTTTACTCATGATCTACCCAAACAACAATTTAAGAATTCAAGTGAACCACTCAAGAAAACCATGAAAATGAACATCCCCGATCAATGTTTTTAAACTCTATAAGTCATCCAAAGGAACATAATATAACATAATGAAACCAGAATGAACCCTATTAATTTACACATGGTTCTGGATTTCTAATTAATGAATATAATGTCATTATACAGGACATTAAAGAGAAGTAATCATTCGGGTACAATGTAAGGGGAAATCTCAAACCCAATTTTATTCCTTCGGGTTCTCCCTCTTTCACTCCATTTTTGATATGGTTACTCCTCAAAAATCATTTTTTCATAATTTCCTTTACATTTCTGGGATATACATGTTTGTCACTTGATTTTATGTCCATCAAAATGTTTTCCAAAAGAACTCTTCTTTCAATATCTCACCTTTTACCTCTCATTCAAGGTTGATGGTTCTTGTATCATGTATGTTGTTCCCTCTATCTTTTGGGAACCCGAAGCTTATGAATGTGTTATTATGAGATGAAACCCATTCCTTTCCATGGGTTATTTATTTACATGTTTGATATGTGTTCTATGTGGAAATCATGATAATGATAATGTTATTATGTGACGGGTGCACCCGGAATTATATAGCCCTCTAATGCATTGGTTAAAGTGATGAATCTCATGAGTAAATGTGAAATGATGTGTGAACAAAATGATAGCTTTGTTCACAAGCATGTGTGGTAGTTAACCACTAAGACATGATGTTTCATTTTTATGCATTTCCACATTTCAAGTCTTTTATTTATGCTCCTCTCATGTTCATGATCTTTTTCCTATGTTATGATTATGCTAACCCCATGATGTATTGTTCTTATCTATCCTATTACTGGTATTTTGGCTCACCTTATTTTATGTATATCCTCAAGTGGATACATGTAATAAAGAGAGGAATAGTTCTACTAAGAAGCTATAGAAGATGAAATTAAATGAATTTTTATTCTTGAAGTTGTACATGTTATGTGTAGTCCTAGTTTTCCCAAGACACTAAACCTCTCGATCATCCATGTGTAATACTATTATGTTGTTTATCTTTGAAATGATGTAATAGTAATGTAAGAAAATGATGGGTCGCTACAGATCCCCAATTTCTGATATAAATTGTTCTATAGAAAAACCATCCCCTTGGTTTGTGTGCAATGGAGGCAAGGTTTCTTGGAAGAGAGTACATGGGATTGTGGGATTTCAAAGTTTTCCTAATTACTAGATATTTGTTTATTTTATCTATGATCAAATTTTCTTTACTGATGTGATGTTTAAACAATATTTATTTTTGATATGTTCATTTTCCCCCTTCTCAGTGATGTTTGTTATGAATTAAATTATATACGGAAGGTAAACCCACTTCATATTCATGATTTTTAATATTATGAAGCATTTTAATACTGTGCGGGTTAGTCATTATAATCCAATGTTGAAAATATCTTGATATGTTTGGAGGTTTTCTGGGATTTATTTTCATTGTGAAGTGTTTCTTATAGTTTAGGAGGATGATGACTTTGGTTATGTAAATGTTTAAATGGAAATAAGTTTTTTTATGTGAAATATATGTGTCTTGAGGTTTGTATTAGAGGATGAGGGGTTATTATAGGGGGTGATATAAGGATGTGATTGTGCGGGGGTTGTTTTGTGGAAATATTATCTTAGATATATGTGTTTTGATGGTGGTAGTGTCTTGAGTGTAATGAGATCAATTAGAAGTATCTCTTGATGTGGTTGTTTGTAATTTTCCCTTTTTGGGTTAAATATTGAATCTTGTGTATGAGAATATTTTGAGATGTATCTAATGTAAAATGTTGTGCCTTTTAACACATGAAATTGCTAGATTGTGAGTTGGAGGTGTTTGGAGGAGGTTTAGGAGGGTTCAGATAGAGTGGGAGCTATATTTTTATGGTATTTGGTAGTTTAATGTTTGAATATATACATATTAATTATTAGATGTTGATTTTATTATAGGAGGATATAAATTATTTTCTTTAATATCTATAGGGATTTATGTTCATAATGACCCCACATCATAAAAGTACAACTCATGAAATGAATTAAATTGAGACAATAAGGCTATGAATATCAGAGTTTGTGAATAATGTTTTCATTTTTAGGAATTCATTGCTTGAACTAGATACATGACATGATATGGGGGCACTAAAAAATCTTTGAAAATGAATATTTGATTCATTATTTCAATGTTTTGAGTTATAGAATGTTTATAAATATCAGGGATCACCCATATTTTTCTATTCTATTCTTATTTCTAATCATAATTATGAGAAACATATGTTTTGTTAATGGAACATCAAACACCTTTCCTCTATCATGTTCCTTGTATTCTAGAGGTTTATCATTGAAAATCATGGTGGGTTATACTCTTTATATCGATGTTTTATTTTCATAATTATTCCATTATTCATAGCGGTGATGATATATTTATAATGGAGGGTTTTTTGTTTTGATAACCCCTTGGTGTGATCTAGTTTGATCCATTATTTCATAGTGTGGTTTTAGTTTTGGGTTATTTATCCTTCATCCAATTTTGTATGGGGAATCAAAAATTTCCTTTTAGGTGTAGGATCTATGTTTTCTCTATATTATTGTGAATGTGTTATTATTTCATTCATTTTTCCTTTTATAGGGTTGATTGTAATGAACACCATAATTTATATGATGAATTTTATTAATATGAAATTCGTGTCATTGAATACAAATCAAATGCTTTACAACCTTGATAATATAGTAACTCTGTTTGTGCATTGTAGTTTTGATTACTAAAACTCACAGCTATTGGGGTCAATTATTATACGTAAGATGTTATTTATGTGAGAAAAATTTCAATTTATTTTTTGTTGACACCATAATAAGATATAAATTTTTATATGGAAACTCAATTGGTTACCCATATAAATATTGACTTTTTAGATAATACCCATGCTAAATAATGAAATAATGTTATGTAAGTCATTGATCCAAATTAGTGGAATATGGAATGTGATTTTAAATGTTGTTAATCTTTTTGGGTTTCCTAGTTTGATGTTGGTTGTTGTGATGTGATTCTAGTAACTACCTAGGTTGTAAAATATTTCATGTGATGATGTGATGTTTGGTTATCAGTTGATAAAATGTGGGAAGTTCTGTGATGGTTGGGATATATGGTTGTTTTATTGTGTTATGGTTATGGTTTTTGGTGGTTGATATGGTTTATTGTAGCAAGGAGGAATATTTTTAGATATTTATTTATGTACATGTTTTATGTGAGATGGGTGTTCTGTTTCATGGTGTGGAAGTGTTAATTTTATGTTTAGACATGACATAAATGTTAATCAATAATGAAATTATATTGTATTAAAGATGATTAAAAATGGGATATAATTTTATTATTATAATTTGGTTAGATTAATTTATTGATAACTGAATGGGTTTTTTATTAGGAAATAATTGAATTAGTAAATGGTATTTAGGGGAATGTCATTAAATTTAGAAATTTTTGGAACCCATAAATGAAATTAGGAATGTGTGTCAATGTTTAATGGTTATGTTTTGTGATTTATTTTGTAGTGGTAGAAGTCATGATGGATATTGTATGGGGTAGCAGTGGTGATGTGGTGTATACATGTTTAGTTGATGTGAGACCATAGGATGGGTATTTTTTCAATCAATATATCATGTATATTTATGTTATTTATTTTTAAACCCCAATCTAATTGGATAACCCTATCAGCATATTTTTTTCATTTGGTTGTTTTCCTCCAACATCCATATTAGTGGTGATATGGATGGTTATCTGACCCCTAAAATTTTATATTCCTTAAGTAGTAGTGATGATACACGTGTGCTTATGAGATTACCTAGTGGTGATGATGATGTTATATAGTGTGTGGGTCATACATGGATGGTGGATGGAATGTTGTAGATTTACTTCATGTTCGTGACACCCTCCTTCCATGGTCATGTCATGCGGTTGTGATTTGAGGTGATGAAAATTTAATCTAATGGTGACTAATGCTATCACTATATTCCAAACCATGTGAGGGTGGGGTGGGTGTTCAATTGTCTAAATCCACATCATAGATGGAAGGATAATTGATATGATGTATATTAAAAATTCATGGTGTATAGGATATTTGAAATTGGGGTGTGAGAGTGGAAAATCAATAGATAAGTATTAGTGGGACACCTTTTCAATTGGTTATATTGACACTAAGTTACTATTTTGGATGTTGTATTTAGTTATAATTCCATGATGAGTCTAGCATTGGTTTTTTAAGTTTTTTAAGATATTTCACATTCTATAATATGTTTACTGGTGTGTAAGTATACTCTTTTCAAATGTACTCCTTAGTCATTATGTATAATCCAACTGAGTAAACATGTTATTACGACCCAATATATATAATCTATATTTTTTTTAGAATGATTATGGGGAAATATATGGATATTACCAGATTGGGAATTAGATATTATATTAAGTCACTTCCATAAGACTATTTTTTATATTTAATTGTATACGTTTATTTTTATGTTATGGTATTGTTCGTGAATTATGGGATGGTATTTGTATTATATTTACATTTTAATCTATATTTTATTTAGGTATTTTATCCAATATTTGGATCCCCTATTATAATATATTGTAATTCCCCCCATGTGATAGTATTTTATGTGCTTGATTCATCTTTTTTAACATGAGGCCTAATAGAGGTGGTACATAAGGGTAATTATCTCACATCCATAATTAACTTCACATGAATAATATATTTGATTGGAGTGGGTCATGATAATAATAGCCTTCAGATATCCAAGGGAGTCCGAAGACAAAATCCAAGATTAGGTGTATATATTTTCATAATAGTTTGGGAAATAGATTCATTATACCCTCAGACTACTATTAGTCATCAATAACTTATTTCCATACTTTTATAAATTCTACAATCTCTTCATGGTATCCAACTAGTTATATGTATTCATAACAATATACATAATAGTGCACCCTATATAAATAGAAAATTATGAGCTATGTACATCATCCAGAACTTCCCATTTTCAATTATAGCTTTGATGGATTTCGTATATAAGATCAAAACCTTATAAGTCTATCATCATCTATGTTGATCTCTAAAATATTTGGTAGCCTTTTATTTATATCCTCATTATCCTTCCATACCTCATTGATATTCTCAAGAATGGATGGTTGTGTATATATTTTATTATGATGTGATGATGTTTCTTTTATGATTACAATAGTTATCCATTATATTCTCATGAAATTGGATCCCTATCAATCAAAATCATGGATAGGGTTGCAGTATATTTTCTACTCTAACAATAATACACTTTATTTTTATCACAAATATATTAATAGGCTGAACTATCATTATCTATAATTAGTTATAACCACCATCATTGGTTCATATTGATCTCATTCTATTTGAATATATACTTCAGGATCTTCTAATCCATAAATACATCAAATTTCTATTTATAGATGAAATTCCTAAAAATAATTAATGTAATTTTTACTATAACCAAAACAACATCATGAGTCGGGTAGTTTACCACATGGGTAAATAATTGGAAGGAGACATATTTTATCACATTAACCTTTTTCATTAGCAAAAAACCCAATTAATTCATAGACGTATGACTGTAGATCATACATACAATATCACATGTTGTTAGTTTGAGTAACGATTCATTGACTATCCTTTTCATTAACATTTTCTCTCTCCACATTTTCATTAATATAGATAACATTTATTCCCTTCATTTCATATTTTTTAGTAGGTTTGAATATCATTATAAGTTTCTCGCAAATAAATGATTGCACTATGAAAATCTATTGATACTATAGATTCCACTTATATATTATTATCTCTGAAATTTTAGAATACATTTTTTCATTGAAGGATCCTATGACGTATCCCTGGTTTTATGACATGAAAAATAATATTATATTATCTATCCAAAACTCAAATTTACTATTATTAAAATATTACTTCTCTTTTATGAAAGTACTCAGAAATATATTCAAATATACTTCATGTTCCTCCATGTCTATTGAGTATATGTCAATATCATCAATGATGACTATAAAAATGTATGATGATAATATACAAAGACTTTATTCATAAAATACATGATAATTTCTAGAGAATTATTGAGTCCAAACTTTATTACCATGTACTAATTGAGTTTATATATATTTTTTAAAATTTTGACTTCAGAATATCCACATTCATTACATTTAAATGATAAAATACTGACTAAATATCCATCAAAGAGAATTAATAAAATCCATATAAATGATCAAAGAAGTCATCAATTCACAGTTTAGGGTACTTTTTAAATATTTTTATATTTTTGAGCTCATTATAGTTGACATGTAGATGCATGAATTTATCTTTTTTCATCGTTAGATTGATTGACAAACTCCATGGTGGATCAATATTTCAAAAAACCCATTATCGGAATACAATAATAGTTTCTTCTCTATCTAGTCAATTTCAATAGTTTCCATTCTATATGGAGTCTATGATGTTAGAAGAGATTCATGTATATGTTCTATTGAGAACTCAACATCTCATATAAGAGGAACAATTAGGAAATCATTAAGAAGAAATCATTAAAATCACTTATAATGGGCATGTCATGATGGATGACATATTCCTGGGTGTCATTCATTTGATCTAGATACACATTATTATGTGGAAATAATAACTATTATTGAGATTGGGATTCCAAAGGAGACTCATATTACTCCTTAAAATTGTAAGGGATTATGTATTGATTCATGATATGTATAGTTAATTCTCTCTCATTGAAATTTATGTTGTATTAATACATGGTCATCCAATCCATGCAGAAAATAGAATCAAATTGTAATAATGTGAGTATCACAATGATATATGGGAAAATATTCAAAACAATATTTTCTAGATAGAAGTTATACTATTTTGATATAATTAGTTCCACATTTTTAATTTTCATTGAGAACTCAACAACTATGTTTTGATGTGGGGTTTGAATAGTTCATTTAAAAATTCATTATGTGAAGTAATGTTTCAAACCATAAACAAATATTAAGTTACCTATTATTAAATGAATAGATATTATATATTTCACCACATTATTTCTAAGATACACCCCAGTAGTAATGATATAATATGTTCATGCTTCCACTATTGGTCATGGAAGATGTTATCTTCTATTATCATTGAAGATCTTTAGTTAGTTAATTAGTTTTCCTTGTATCCATGTTCCTTTTAAATGAATAATTTTCACATGAATTGTGAATTTATTAGTACCTTATTTTCCAAAATAACTAAATGGGATTCTTCAATTTCCCTCAGAATTCAATAAATATAATCAACATTCTCTAAACCCATGAAGAATTTCCTTATCTACATCAATAAATTTATGGGGTATTACCTGTCACGAACTACCTCGGGTCAACCCTAAACCAGTTACGTGAGTTGATCTGTGTCATGAACCATAGGGAATTCCCGATCCGCATGGGTTGGAAACTTGTGTCACCGTAAAAAGATTACATTAAGGAAATGACTTATCCTATGAAATAAACAAATAACCAAGCAATGAAAAGAGACCAAACTTCCCATTATGTATATAAAAATTGAACTGAACATAATTTATAAAAGATTCTAAAAATATAACAAAACATCACAAATAGAATAACCAAAACTAACAACCACACTATCTCTTTGGGACCCCATAGGTAATTCTCTAACAAAAAGATCTACAATCACCCAAGGCTAATGGACTCAATATGGAAGCTACACAAGGAGTAAAAATAAGAAAGAACTATAAGTGTGAGTATTAAAACCCAATAGGCTATCCTGATAATCAATTTCTAATTAACTTACATTAAAATAAAATGAATATAAATTTAATGTTTGAACTAAAATATATTAAATTATGATTTTATACACATTTTACTTAAAAGCAATGTACAAATCATAGCCCATATACATATCAAAACCCATGTTCGTTTCATTAGTGCGACATTGGAATTTTCTAGAGGAAAGTGATGTATAAAGTTTTTATATTTTATTAAGGGTTATGAAACACTTTTATATGAAAATAATTTTCATAAGACTTATTAAAATGAACACAAAACTTTCTAAGGAAAAAATTTCACAAGAAGGCACTATAGTAGTCACACAACAAGGTAAATGTAAATCATCATATAAGTGTCACATTCATCACTGCAGGAAACATAAGAGCCAATAGACATTGGAGTTCCTAGGAGATCAAAAATAATCCACAACTTAGAAATACAAGGGACGCCATCCCTATTAGTATTCCTCACATGATAAAGTCATAAATTCTCAATCTACTCACCCACCCTAAGGACAGGCCAAGGGAAACTCCCGTAGAAATAAACCTAAATATATCCACCAACTATGGGCCAATTGTCAGTACATAAACTACCAGTGCAATAATCATTCATAAAAAATTATCTCAATATGATAGGTTCCCATGTCTAATATATATAATCGGGGTGAGACACCTGATTCTAGCTGAGCATCCAATCACGTATATATATAGTAAATAAACCCAACATACATCACCCTGAGGCTTCCCAAGAATTGACTCACATGCCATAGAATGAATTGAACACAATAAGTCCATGCCGATGACCCCAATAATTTATAATGCAGATTCCACAATGATGAAATCCCACTGATTAAACTTAATAAGGCATTATAGTCATTCAAGAGAGGTTTTTATAATAAAACATTTTCACCGTTTCCATAAGCTTCCAAATAAACCTTTACACTTTTCATGAAATCAATATTTATCAACATACCAAAATCTACACATTCTAAAGAGGTGTAAACAAACCATTTTTAACCTCAAATTTTTTTCACAAATTCCTTAAATTATTCATATTACACATTCAAGGAACAACAATTTCTATAAAAAAACCAACACAACCTTCCATAGGTCACATATTCCAAAACACCATAATATCCCATACTCATTTCTTTGTAATACAAAAACATGGTTGGAAAGCATATAAGGATCCTAATAATATTTTTTATCACACATCCAATATATTTATAAATTCAATAAAATCATTTTATATCACATTTAGCACATAATATCTAATTTGGAAGTTAATCATGTAATTTTCATGCACTATTTAACAAAAAAATTCTATTTGACACTCAAGAAAGTGTAGAACAAAAATTTGAAAGGAATAATTTTATTTCAATTACTAAAACAATTTCTAGTTATCGTAAAACATGTGTCCAATCTAACCAACATTTTATCAAAAACATGGTGTGAACAAGTTAAGAAAAACTACACTAATTTTCACAAAACCAACTATAAACCACAACTTTCCCCACCAAACAATTATTAAAAAAAACATATATCAATTTTCAAAATATATAAATTATTTTAAAACCATGAAATCAAGGATTATGAAATTATAAAAGGCACGTTCTTGGGAAACATACCTCAAAACCATGGGGGAATAGAAATGCACACCCAAAATCAGTCTCTGAGTGTTCCAAAACCCTATAGTTATGTGACACAACCGTAATCCACCAAAACCCCAATCAAAAATGGGAAAATAAAATCCTAGGTCGATCATGACTAGGGGAAATGAAATCCATGAATAATAAAAGGAGGAGTGAGATGGGGGAGAAATGAAAAGATATTTACTTGAAGAAACATTCCCCAACATGAAGATCTCATAGATCTAATATAAAGAGGATGGGGAATGGTTTGGGAGGTAAGGGAGAAGGATACCTAAGTCTTGGTGATCCAGGTGGGGGTTTTTGGGGTGTATTTAACTCTAAAAATCCTTAGGGTGAAAAGATGGAAATTTTAAAATTTCAATTTGGGGTAGAATTGCATAGTTAGACCACACGGTTCATTAAAAAGAATTCCAAAACATGTAGGAGACATTAGATATACTACACATCACTCCTAAGTGACAAGATTATCGTTCTCTAATGATGAAGTAGGTTTTATACCTACTACCTGGTTACCTTGGTTATTCTTTAAGATTTATCAAACTATGTGCCAACTATTCTCATGTTATTAATATTTTCAGGACTTATTATATACTCTCATTACTTATTTTATATGAAATGTGCATAATTTGTGTGAAATATTTATGTTTTAATACTATGTATAATTTTTGAGCATTTTTAGAAGTAGTCCAATTGAGTCAGTTTATTATTTTATTTATACTCTCACCCTACTGATTCAAATTGTGTGGTTCTTGTTTTTTAGTATTCCATATTCAATTAATCACATATCATTAGAAGTAATCATTGTCCAATTCTTACAATTTAAGGATCATATTGACCACACAAGAATACACAAATAATTTGTGATGAAATTGGACCATCCATGATGATTTAGTTACTGTTCTAAATCCCGAAGACAAAATATTTTAAAACTCCACCAAATGTTCAATATTATAAAAAGGAATCAAAAATAAAAATTTCAAGGCCCAACTCCAAATAAATGGGGCCCAAATGATTCATTTAAACTCTGCCCATCATTCTATCAGGGAATTAAAATCAGTAAAGTATTCATGACATGTCTCCTGATTTAATCATCAATGCAAGATGATATCTTTCAGTGTGAAAGAGGATATATAGGCCGTAGACTTTTTTGAAGAAAGAATTCGGATTTGAAGGCATCTTATTATTCCCAAGTCCATTCACATTTTGGCTATAGAAAAATCATGGACTGAAATGGACAGTTTAACTTTGTTTAATCAAACCGAAATATCTTTGGATACATAGGTCAAATCCCTCTAAATTTTTAGAGTAGTCTTCCAAAATGATTATCTAAAACTTTTAAGATGAAGATATATCAAGATTTGGCTGTCTGGATTTCTGAATCGTCCAGCCAAATGGAGGGACAGATTGGGAATGCCGAAAATTCCTTTTTTATTAATATAACCAAAAACACAACATCATTCCTTCAGGGGGTTGAAAATGATGAAAACTGAGGTAATCCTCTTGGATCACCATCCTAAAATATGGTGTAAGTGAGCTAAGCTGTCGTAGAAGATCATCAAGGAGGCCTCACTCCCCATCTTGGCAAGCGAGTCTTCCATAAAGTTATCCTCTCTACAGATATGATGCACTTGCTTCCTAGAGAGAGTCCCCTTGAAACACATTCTAATTGAGTACAAAAAACACCAAGGCACCCCCTACCATCCCTGAATAGAACAAACAATAACCTTAGTGCCCGACTTGAAAGTCATCACCACAAATACATAATCCCTACAAAGGCTGATACCGGAAAAAGGGCCTTAACCTCCACACCGAACGAATATACCGGACCGTAAAAGGCACCGAACCCCAGATGAACCGAGACTCAGGAGTCTCATAGAACACCACTGCCCATCATCAGACCATCCATGAGGGAGCCATCAACGTTAAGCTTCAGGCCACCCACAGTTGGAGTCCATTTGATCCATTGTCCCTCTTTCCTTGATGAAGAGGAAAGGAGAATGAGAAGGCTGCATTCCATATCTGAAAGCTTGGTCTCCTTGAGTAGTGACATGAGTTCAAATATAAAAGACTTTAACCTCATTTGGAGGAACAAAAGTGATCTCCTGCCTCCAAGCCAGACGTGGTTTCGGGCCTCCCATAGCGTCCAGCATAGTGAAATGAAGATGATTGTATGCACCCCGCATTCCTTGGCCCTCCCATCTGTCCCGTGGAACCAAATTCCCAAGAACCCCTGAAGAAAGGCCAGGCTATTAACGAAGTTGGGGCGGGGAGAAAAGAGAGACCAGAAGAAATCTGCCCAGCTGCTCGGGAAGAAGAGATGAGTGATTGTTTCCATCTGAGGATTCCTGCAGCAACAACACCGCGGCGCCATGTAAATTCCCTTACGTTTCACATTATCATCTGTCGACAGGGCTCTGTTCCTAATTCTCCACATGAGTAAGTTCATCTTCATGGGGATTCCCTTACATAAAACATTGTCATCCCACTCATCCTGAAATCTTTCCTCCTGCACAAGACTCCTATAGTCTTTCATATTGATGTTCCTAGATGAGGATCCTGTGAAGCAGCATCTATCGTTTTCTTCATTCATCACCAACTCCTCATAGCGCATGACCTGTTCAGAAGTGAGAACCGATTGGGAGAATCCAAGAAGCCTTCTGGATTCCTTGAAGGAGATCTCCGATAGTGGACAGTCGGGATAATATAACTTCGTCCCGGCCTAGTTGTCCTTCCAGAAGTGCACATCACCTCTACCGATGATCTACCTGACTGAACTGGAGAGTGCCTCAATATGGGAAGCCATACAATTTTCCAATTTTGAACCCCAGAGTCCTTTCCCATTGAAGCTTCCCCCTTTCATTCCATAACGCTTCCTAAAAAACTCTGCCCACAGGGACTTTCCCATGATGATATCCCAAGCCATGGGGCCCTGTAAACCATGAATAGAATCTTCGATGTTTCGAAGGCCCACCCCTCCCTCCAAAAATGGTTTGTCCATGTGCTGCTAGAATGCCTAGTGGCAACTAACCCCCTGATTTGCGTCCCATACAAAATCGGTGATGATGTTTTTGAGGCACCTGAGAACCCCTTTGGGCTGATTAAGCAGCGAAAAAATGTGCATCAGAATGGACGTTAAGATACTATTAACCAAAGTTATTCTCCCATCGAACAATAGGAACTTTCTCTTCTAGTTTTTGATCATCCCCACCAGACAGTTGATAATAGTCTCAAATTGTGACATCTAAATGCATCCGAGAGGGAGTGGGACACCTAGATAGAGAATCGACATCAGTTTTTGCCGACACCCCAGAATGTCTTGTATGCCCCAGCAACGCCCCTGAGGACATCTATTTGAGATGAAGACATGGCTTTTAGATAAATTCACCTACTGCCCACTCAACCGACCATAAGTACTGAGGATATCCCTAAGATTATTCAATGACCTCCACCTTCTATTGGGGAAAATAAGGAGGTCATCAGCAAACATCAGATGGGACAAACTCTCCATTCCTCCCTTGCTATGGTACTGCCCCAGCGTACCGGTGTCACCTCCCTTGCGAAGGTTTCAAGATAAGGAGTTGGAATTTAAGTAGAGAGGAGAACATATTGGCACGACCAAAGCCTTTCCAAAGGCTTGTAAGGACCTTCCATACTCATGTTTTCACTTGAGATAGCTTTAATCCTCTCTTTGTTTTCATTTACTTTTGTGTTGTTCATTATTGTAATCTTGTAAGTATCTTTATTTGTAATTCTGTTTTAATGCAAGTTTCTTCTTAAATATATCTTATTCTCATACACCTTATATAGTTTAATATTAATGTTATTAATATAGTTTAAATACAGTTTAAAACATTTACCTTCTTTTTCTTCCCCATTCAATCGAAATTCTATATTTAACTCCCTTCATCGTTTGTGTGTGTGTTCAATGCACCACCCTTTTCTTATCCCTTTATTTTTTAATATCATTTTAATTTATCATCATAATTATTATAACCATATTACTAGTCATTTAAATTAATAAGTAAATCTACCATTGGGGTGAGGTATTATTTGGGGATATTAAGTGATTGAGAGCCTTTGTTTGACGAGTATTCTTTGAGTTAATATTGTGTATGTTGAACTTTATATGTCATGGATTAATGACATGTTTTGTTTAATATGTGGATTACATGGATTATTGAAGCCAAAAATGCACTTCCATAAACAAGTAATGGTAATGATCAGAACCCTAAGTTATGTTACGACTAGTATTAAATCTTTAACACTGGGGAATTCTGATAAAAATCATCTTGTGAAGTGGGTATTAATATAATGGAATATAAAACAAAGCTCACAAATATCATAAGCTTAAATCCCCAATAATGAACTCACCCCAATCATTATCAATTTTTAAATCAAACATCATCCATAAATTATTTCATAAGCTCCGCAAACAAACCCTCTAAACTAAATACAATCAACTAAAAACATATGACTATTAAAAAATACCATCGATGAGGATTCGACCTGAGTGATGCTATACACATTAGCAGAGCATCAGAACTTTGACCGGTCGATAGGAGATAATCAGCCACGCATTTCAAATGTCACCATTTCCAGGGATAGAGATTTAAGTAGTAATTAGTTTCTGGTTATTGTAAAAAAAAGTAAAAAAAGTAAAAAAAATTAAAAAAAATGAATAAAAACACAAAGAAAAACCCGCCTTCTCATAAAAATCATAAACTTAAAAAAAACACAAAGAAAATCCCTTCTTCATCTTTCTCCAAAAATCTCATTGAATGCCCCATAGCCTTCCAAAAAATCCCTCGGATTTGTTTTACCCTAACTTTGAGTGAACAATTCGCCAACTTAGGAGGAACATAAGAGATAATCAACTCATTCAAGAACCAGTCCTTGTCCATCCAATGGAATAAGATATGGCCAATCCCAGGGAACAAACAGTTACAGAACTTGCTGCCCCTAATATGAATTAAAAACTTCTTTGTATTAAATATCAAAAAATAGAGGCTGATTTCGAACTCAAATCAGGTTTGAATGAACTTCTCCATCATTTCCACAGGCTAGACGGTGAGGATCCACATCTTCATCTTAAAGATTTCTAAGTGGTGTGCTCTACCATGAATCCTCAAGGGGTTTCTAAGGAACAAATAAAACTCTCAGCATTCCCTTTCTCCCTAGATGACACTGATATGTCATGGATCTACTACCTTCCTCCTGGTTCCATAACCACATGGAATGACATAAAGAGACTCTTCTTAGATAAATGCTTTCCTGGTTCTTATACTGCTTCTTTCCAAAAGGAAATAAGTGTTATCTATCATTTCCCAAGTGAATCACTCCATCAATACTGGGAGAGGTTCAAAAAGCATGATACAACCTTCCCACACCACCAAATCCCTGACCAACTCTTGATCCAATACTTCTATGAGGTTATATTGGCTATGGAGAGAACTCTCATTGATGTCACAAGTTGTAATTATCTTGTTGATGAAACTATTGCACATGCAAGAGATCTTATAAGCAACATGGCTGCAAACACACAACAATTCCATACTGAAGCACATTCTCGAGTCAAACAAGCCCAATATAATCAATCAATAGATCCAAACAAGATGACAGTGTGGATGAGTGAACTTACAGGTCTTGTGTGACAACTAGCTATGGCTACCAAAGCCCCAACTTCACCTTCTTCATAATCAAGGTTTTTTGGACATGTCAAAAATTTTGGAATTTGCAACTCCCCATCTCATCCAACTGACACATTTCCATAACTTCAAGAGGATCAATATGATTCATCTAGACCAATGGAGATGAATACTGTATATGCTCAGTGGAACCCCAACCCTAAACAATCATGTCAGTAAATTAGAAACTTCAACCAACCTCACTCTGAGCCCTTCTCTTCTTCCTATAACAAAGGCTTGAGGTTTGGTAATCACATCTCTCATCCACCTCAATTCCCTCCTCAATACCCAAACCAGTTTCAATATCCTCAAGGTGTTGGTAACTTCCAACAACCTTATCCTTTTGTTCCTCATCCTCAAAGGATCAATCCTCATTCTGGATTCCACTATCCGAGTGAGCCTTCCAAATTCCCAAACCAATACAATCTCTTTCCCAAGAACCAAAATCATGGTAATCTCAATCTGGGACAAGCCTCTTCGTCCAAGAATCCATGGGAAAGTGTTGTTGATGATCTTTCCTCCTTAACCCGTTCCAGCCTCAAAAACATTGAAACCCAAATTGGTCGACTTACATCCCACCTTAGTCAGAAGCAACCATCCAATTCTTCCCAACTTCCAGCTCAATCATTAACCAACCCCAAGGGTAATGTAAGTTCAATTTCACTTAGATCGGGGAAGAAAATTTCTATGCCTCATGATGAGTCCTCCAACCCTCCTTTGAATGTTGACCTAGAAAATGAAAAGAAAAATAAATATGAAAAGGAACTTGAATCCATTCCCTCACCTCCTTCAATTCCACATAGGAACCCAATTCCTTTTCCTCAATCCATTTCTAAGCCAAAGAAGTCATCTGAACTAGATCCTAAAATTTTCAACATGTTTAGACATGTTGAAGTCAATATTCCCCTCTTAGATGCAGTAAATAAATTCTTAAGTATTCCAAGTTTAATAAAGAATTGTGCACCCATAAGATGCAACTTAGGACCTTCAAAAATGTTTCCACCCAACAGTATTTTTCTATCAAGTAAAAATATCCAGGGACCTTTATATTTCAGGACAAATTGGATGTTCCAACATCGATGATGCACTCATAGACCTAGGACCCTCAATTAATGTCATGCCGAAATCTATCTTCTCCAACCTTGGTCTAGGTCCCTTACATCCAACGAGTGTTGTCGTTCAGTTAGACAATCGATGCACTGCTAGTCCTGAGGGTATAATCGAGGATGTCCTTGTTCATCTGAATGATCTTATCTTCCCAGCTGACTTCTATGTCCTTGACATGGAAGGTGAGACAACTTCTTGACAATCTCCTATGATTTTCGGAACACCTTTCCTCATAACATCTAAAACCATAATTTATGTTCATTATGGAATATTATACATGGAATTTGGTGACCAACTAGTCATGTTCAATATTAATCAATCCATGTGATACCCATCAGAGAATGAATCTGAATTATCTATCCATTATTCTAAAACTCTCCCTAAGAGTGTGTTAAATCCCAGTCCATCAAGTCCTTCTTGTTCTAATGATAGACTAGTTTGTGAATATGTCATCCTCATAAACCAAGTCATAAATGGAGAAGTTGGTGTTGACATTACAAATGAAAACTCCATTGATCTAAAGGATCTTGAAAAATCTTTAGAATCTCATCTTTCCTTTGACCTCCACTTCTCAAGCTTGGATGATAATGAATAAAATGAACTAGAATGCTCATTTGTTGATTTAGATCAGTTTATTCAACATTCATCATTTCTTATCCATGATTCGAAAAATTATGTTATATATGAGGTGAAACCTAAACCAATGTGTTTATATTGTCCCAATGGGAGTGATGTTTGTGAGATTTGTTCCATAATAAATAAAGTGATCACCAGTGAGGTTGAAATTGACCAATCTTTGGTGAAAAACATTTATATAAAGGATATTGAAAATTTTATTCAATATTATGACTTCACTGATCCTCATTACTCTACATCGGTAAGTGATGAAATAAATGAGTCAAAAATAATTGGGATCTCATACTATGGTTTTTTGTTTTCTTATCCTTATATAAATGAACAATAATAACTAAGACATATTCATGAATTTCAAAACATTGAAAACCATCAATTTATGGATAAAATCATTCCTCACATTAAATTCTAATGGAGGGATAGTCATACTCTCTTTCCACCTCCATTTAACTGAAAGCACCACATCAAGGAAGGAGAGAAATTAACCAATGAGCAATCAGGAAACCCAGAGGAGATGTATTTCTGGAAGCACACTGGAGTTGAAAAAATATGATGGTCACCATCAGACTATGGGTATTCCACTGCAACTGTCCAGCTATAGACCAATAAATGCAGTGCTTCTTGGGAGGCAACCCATGTTTTCTTTTACTTTTATGAAATTTTAATTTCTTTTTAATTTTTCATTAGATGAATAACAATTTTTCTTTCTCAGATAACATCCCACAATCCTAGAACCTAATATGCTTCAATCATATCCACAGTTGACCGAGCACCGGATGGAGACGACGACCCACCAAATCGAAACCAGGGGGCACCCCTTTCCATTTAACTCATCTTCTCTCTCTCTATCTTTCTCTCTCTTCTTCTTCCTCTCTCTTTTATTTTTTACCACTTTCCTCATAAAATATTTATTTACTCTTTCTATTTTTTGTGGGTGTGTAATTTAAAAACACTAAAAAACGAAAAAAAATGAAAAAAAATGAAAAAAAGAGTCATACTTACTCACCATATAGTTTTGAAATTTTGTCCAACCATTTGGGGAGTCAAAAGACATGTTTTAATCTCATAAATTTTCTATTTTTATCAGGACTTTGGAGGAAGAATTTTATTTCAAAACCAATACATTATGAATGCTCAATTTTTTATTTGGAAAATGATTTTCCTCAACCATGGGAACCAACAATAGCTTTAATACCAAGTCTACCTATGGCCATATTTTCAAAATGTTTGTTTTCACCCCCATTTGTGAGTCTTGAGTTTGTGGACCTTCAAGCGGAATTTCCTACTTTAGTGTGCATTAATATGATAGAGGAATTTTATGAGCCACATGTGAATTATAATAGCCAAATAGCCTCCCATTAACCAAATATTAATCCTCATTTTGATAGCCCCTTTGATCCTATGAAAACCTTTTCTTTGATAGCCACATTATAAGCCCAATTCTTTATCCCACCCAATATCAACATGTATTTTCATTGCATAATTTTTTGAAATTTAAGTGTGGTGGGGATGGATTTCATTTTGGGTACCCTTTGTTGATTTCAACATATTATCATATGCTTGAGGAAAATCATCCATTTTAGTGTGGGGTAGAGGGTTTTCTTTAGTGAGGTTTGGGAATCTATATATGTTTATCATGTAAAATTGAAAGGGGTTCAGAAAAATCAATAAAATCAATAAAATCAAAAACAAAATAAAAAAAAGAAATTGGGTTGTGTCTTGGGTTGGTCAAAATCACTCTTCTTCAATCTTTGATCTTGTTGTAACTATTACAATTAGTGTCTTGAGAAGATCAATCATTGGATGGGAGATGAGTGTGGGATATATTTCAAGTTCAAATTTCGAAAAAAAATACAAGAATAGAACACTTGCATTATATTCTTATTTCATTGGGAGAAGTTTTTTTGTTTGTAAATATTTTATCTTCTCATCCCCTTCAAATTTTCTTCCTCTCTTGTGTCTTTCTTCACCCAATCATTCCCTTATAAATATGTGTTTCCATTTCCTTTCATGTCTCTTTTCAAAAAAAAAGGGCATTTCTTTTTCAATGTTGGTGTCTTACCCCTCTTCTTCTCTATCATGGACATTATATTCCTACCGTCCCATAGACACAAAAAAAACTCAAAAAGACCTATTTATTCCCGTGCACTTCAGATAGGGAGTGGAAGCTGAGAGATCTTTCAATCACTAAGATTTTCACTTTTGTTTGGTGAATGAGTGAAGCTCCATAAATTAATTTTATCATCTTGAGAGGAGTAAGTTTTCTGTGACACCATTTTCCATTTCTAAATTTGAGCATGAAAAAATGAATTGTTTTTTGGAAAATCTTTTTTGTAACAACTTGTGGGGGAATTCAATATGGATGAGTGAAATAGTCTAATCCTCCCCTGATTTGGGAAAACAAAATTTTAATATCTGATAGTGAGTGAAAATGATTTTGTCATGTTTTTATATTTGTTGCACATGAGTACATGCACAAGAATAATTTTGGGGGAGTTTATGTTATTAATATTTTCTTGACTTATTATATACTCCTTTTACTTATTTTATATAAAATGTAAAAAATATGTGTGAAATATTAAAGCTTTAATACTATGTATAATTTTTGAGTATTTTTAGAAGTAGTCCAATTGAGTCAGTTTAATATTTTATTTATAAATATCACCCTACAAATTCACATTGTGTGGTTCTTGTTTTTTAAGATTCCTTATTCAATTTATCACATATCATTAGAAGTAATCATTGGCCAATTCTTCCATTTGAAGGATCATATTGACCACACAAGAAGACCAAAATAAATTATGATAAAACTGGAGCATCCATGATTATTGAGTTACTGGCCTAAATCACGAACCCAAAATTTTATGAAACTCCACCATATGTTCTAGATTATCCGGAGTAATCATGGATAATCATTTCAAGGCCCAACTCCAAATAAAAGGGTACGAAATGATTCATTTAAACTCATCCCATCATTATGTTCAGGAATTAAAAATAGTATGATATTTATGACATGTCTTCTGATATATTTATCAAATCAAGATGATATTTTGTAGTGTAAAAGAGACGATATAGTTGGTCAAATTTTATGAATAAAGAATTCGAATTTGAAGGCATCTTCTTATTCCCAAATCCATTCACATTTTGGCCATCGAAAAAGCATGAATTGAAATGGATGGTTTAACATTGTTTAATAAAACTGACATAGCATTGTCTCCATAGGTCCAAATGCCTCTAAATTTTGAGAGTAGTCAGCCAACATTATTCTATAAAACTTTTAAGAAGGAGATATCTTAATATTTGGTTGTTTGGATGTTCAAATCGTCAAGCCAAGTGGAAAGACAGATTGGGAATGTAAATAGTCCACTTCCTTGGGCTATAAAGACACCCCCTCCTCTCCTTCAAAGGAGTTGGCATTTCAGTAGATAGGATCACCCATTAGCACGACCAAATCCTTTCCAAAGGCTTGAAAGGACCAGATATACTCATGTCCTCACTTGAGATATGTTTACTCCTATTTTTGATTTCATTTACTTTTGTGTTATTCAATATTGTAATATTGTATGTCTCTTTCTTTGTAATTCTATTTTAATGCAAGTTTCTTCTTAAATATCTCTTATTCTCATCCACCTTATATAGTTAAATATTAATGTTCTTAAAATAGTTTAAATACAATTGAAACCCTTTCCCTTATTTTGCTTCCTCATTCAATCAAAATTCTATATGCAATTACCTTCGTTGTTTGTGTGTGTCTTTGACGCACTACTCTTTTATTATCACTTTATTTTTCTTATCGTATTAATTTATCATCATAATAATTATAACCATATTACTAATAATTTAAATTTCTGAGTAAATCTATCATTGGGGTGAGTTATTATTTGTGGATATTAAGGGATTAAGAGCCTCTGTTCGATGAGTATTCTATGATTTAATATTGTGTATGTTGAACTTTATATGTCATGGATTAATGACGGGTTTTGTTTAATATGTGGATTAAATGGATTATTGGAACAAAAAAATCACCACCATAAATAATTAATGGTAATTATTAGAACCTTCAGTTATGTTACGACTTGGATTAAAGCTTTAACACTAGGGAATTATGATAAAATCATCCTGTGAAGTGGGTATTAATTTAATGCAATATAAAGAAAAGCTCAAGGATATCATAAGCTTAAATCCCAACAAATGAACTCACCCCAATCTTTATCAAATTTTAAATCAAACATAATCCATAAATTATTTCTTAATCTCTATAAACAATCCCCCTAGTCAGAATAAAATCATCTAAAAACAATCAAATATTAAAAAGTAACATCGCCAAGGATTCGACCCGAGTACTACTATACACATTAGCAGAACATTGGAACTTTGACCGGTCGATAGCCAATAATCAGCTGTGTGTTTCATATTAATAGGGATTTTCTATTCCAAAGATCTATGTTATCTTAAAAAATCCCAAACTAACCAAGGATCAACCATGAGGAAATCACTAGAATAAGAAAACACATCCAAACTAAACACTCATCACAATCAGAACCTATGATAAATAAAATGACACCCAATGAACCAGAACATAAACCAAAACATTAAAAAATTGGTGTGAAAATTCTCCCAACCATTACTACTTTCCTTCCCTAGAAATCCATAACACATTCCAAATGGTTGATCAATGCCTAATGATTCAACATCAACATAGTCCATCCTCTTATTCTATGAACATTTCACTCACCAAAATTAGAACTTAACCGACTTTCGAAGTACATAACTAAAACCGGTAACAACTTATCAAGAATCAACAAAAGTATCAAGCCATAACATCCAAAACCATGAAAAGAAACAAATACTCAAGCCTTATCCGAAAAAACCCAACTTCACCCAAACTGAAGAGATGTCATGAAGTTGAATGATTTCTAGGGAGGCCTGAATGGACTCCCCATAATTAGAGAACAATTAAAATATGAGAACATCGTAGGATAAAACTCAATGAGACCCGCATTGGATCTCCCCTCTATTGGGAACTAGCTAATAGTGACCAAAAGTGAATTCAAAATTAATCAAAAACTATTAGTTTTCCATGTAGACCAACTCAAAATTCCCTTACAATGACATATCCTCCCAGGTTAAGAAGAATGAAATAATGAAATTAAAACTACCCACTCCCAAACGCATAGGGTAAATCAATTCTAACAACCCCCGCATAAACCAAAAAACCCAACCACGTGAGGAGTGGATTGAAGGGACCAAATAATTGGATTGGTGAAACCACAACCAATATAAACCCACCACTCTTCACCTATGGATGGATAAAAACCAAGTCCACGCCTGATTCACATGGCTAGTCTACACTCTCAGAGTTCATAAATGGAAACCAGATTCACTCTGAGGCCTATGGCTAGATCCCTGATGAATGAATCGTATACTTCCTAGCAGTCCGGATCTACTATTCCCCAACCAGAACATGCATCCGCTAAATATATAAACAGGGAAGGACTATAAATCTGCAAGTAAAATACACACTTCCACTAAAAACATGACTTATTAAATATAATCACAACATCCCTTAAATTTTAAAAAAAAACTAAAACACTATTGGTACAACCACCATGATAAAATAACCCCTACAATGGAAGTAAATTTATAAAAAGAAACATTAAATGACTTTACAACAACACATCACTTTTGAGGTTTTCCTCCATGATGCTTCCTAGAAATGCCCCTGCAGATTTTCTATAAGTGACCCACGCATCCACAGTCCTAGCAGGGTTTAGGACCATTCAGACATGAAGAATTCATGTGACCCGGCGTGCCACACTGATGAAACACAAAGATCTCATGACCAGAAGAGGTTGATGGAAGATCCCAAGGCATTTTTATTCCATGAATCACTCCATCAACATTCATACACTTTCTTATCTTCCTACAAGAACATTTCCCTCCACTTTTTGGGATTGGAAGAGGGAGGACCACCTCCGGAACTCCCGACATCATAGCCTCATCATTGAATACCTGCCTTGATACATCTTCAAATAAAGTTAGATTAAACATTTAATCCTTTGACAATAGATTCAGATGAATTCCAACCTCAAAAAACTGTGCCTTCATGGAATCATTAGCATCATACCATAGATATTAATGGACTAGATTTAGAATGTGATTGAAATACTCCAAAATTGATCAATATCCCTACTACAAACAACACATCCATATCCCTTTTTCACCATTTCTTTCTCATAGAAAAATTTAAGAATGAATGAATCCTTGAATAACTACCAATAAATATCTACATGGGCATTTTTCTGAGAAAAAAACATCCACCAGTTCCATGGAAAATGTCACGACCCGACCCAACGGGGCTCGAGCCGCGACTCCCCAAGCCCGCCTCCAATAGGCCAGGGGCTGGCGACCAGCGCCGAGTAGGCTATCACACACGTGGGAGGCATTAGCCTAAGGTACCTGTACACACGCACCCATAAACACCTCCATGCAACAGTGCAGAGATATAGAAACTGGAAAGTAAATGCATGCATTCACTATCCCACAACCAGAGAGCAATAACAAAAGTACATGGGCAAAACAGGGCCCACCAAAAGAAAACTACAAAGCGCGTCCAACCTGCTCTGAAGAAGGGGAACGCTGCCACAATCACCCGCCGGAAAGCTCTCTCGGCACAGCTCCGGTGAACACCCCGGTCAACTCGCTCACTAAGCTCCGCCTGCTCTGGGTCCTCCTGGGACTCCGTCAAAAGGCATGTGGTCTGCACAAGACACAAACATGTGCGGGCAAAGCCCGTGCAGGGGTGAGTATAAACATACTCAGTAGGCACCCCAAAAACCCAAAACCCAAGGGAGAAACTGATAGGCAACAGTCCGCTCAACCCAGCCAGAGGGAACCCAGACGAGAGAGAAACTCCATCTCGTGACCATCCTCGGCTAAACACATCAAGTCAGCTCAGCTCAGCTCAGGTGTATGCCCATACATACACCTTGAACAATCCAGATATACACAGCTCACGCCACAAAGCCACAAGAGGTACCGACCTCATCACCAGCAACTGTCCACAACCAGGAGAGTACACCACGAACACTGTCATACCAGATGACACTCATCCGAGAGATACACTCCATCGGGATACTCGCAAACATCTCAGACGCTCACCCGTGAGACCGCGCTCGTCGGATAACATCACTGAGGAAAAATCGCTGAAACACCATAACCACCAAACTCCTCGGATAGGGGATCGCCGCTAGGGTCCGCTAGGGGATACCAAGACCCACTCCGGTATACGTAGCTCACAGATAGGGGATCACTCCCAGGGTCCGCTGGGGGATTCCACGACCCGATCTGGCATACGTAGTTCTCACAGATGGGGGATCACACCCAGGATCCGCTGGGGGATACCACAACCCGATCTGCACTCGACATAAGCTTCACACTCAGATAGAGGATCGTCGTCCATATAAAGATGGTCACGACGATACCGGAACCCTATCTGGTATAACTCGTGATGTAGGGGATCGAACCGACGATGCCACAACCCTACCGAAACCACGCGCTGAGTAGGGGATCACATAACCAACGATATCGCAACCCTACCGACACCAAGTGCTGAGTAGGGGATCGTATAACCAACGATGCCGCAACCCTACTATAAACATCATGCTGAGTAGGGGATCGTAAACCCGACGATGCCACAACCCTACTATGCATGACCCACCGCGTAGGGGATCATATTCCCGATGATTCCACAAACCCTACGGGGTTAACCTGGTAGATAGGGGATCGCTGCCCGTGAATAAGCGGTCACAACGATACCAAGAACCCGATCTAGGGTAAAGATGCTAGAGGATCCACTCCGGGGCCACCGGAGGGATACCACAACTCTAACAGTTTAAACATCCCATCGAGAGGATCACAAACCCATACGAAGGTTGTGATACCACACGAACCCTCGTAGGAACGAACCAAGGGAGAACCCTCAACCACTGCTGGTCCAAACATCGCTACCCGACCGACTTGCCCCAAAGCCACACTGCGCACCTCTGAAGCCAAAACCGAGGCCACCATCGCGTTCCACGCGGAAAAACACGCAGGATAGGCTGTTTACTCGCCCGGAACGGAGCACCGGTGAAAAAGGCACTATTCACCGTAGCTAGCTCGCGCGGAGCCCACGCTACGATCCCGGAACCCATCGAGCGGATCGCACCACGACGATCCCCTCGGAAAAACAAGCGGAATCGACTACTCGCTCGCCCAAAACGGACTCCTGGTGAAAAAGGTACTATTCACCGAAGGCCAGCTCGGGTGGGGCCCATGCCTGGATTCCGAATCTCATCGAACGGATCTCAGCATTGCGATCCTCTCGGAAAAACACACAGGATCGACTATTCATCCGTCAAAATCGGACTCCTGGTGCAAAAGCTGCGTTTCCCCGCAAACGCCAAAACCCGGCCTCGTGGGGCCCGCATCCCGTTCGCAGCCCCAACACCCGGAAACCATCTCAAAAAGTCCGTCGTACCATCAGGGTCTCAATGTCACTAACGGCACGTCAATCGGACACTCCGGGTAGAAGTTACAACGACCCGAAGTCGTAAAATAATAAAATAATATTATTTTATACGACGTTTCTAACTCCCTGGCCACGATCCCGAACCATAAAATTCTCAAAGTGATTTCAAAAGGTCCGTTTCGACGCAAGGAGCGCGTCGCCGCAAACGGCTCACAAATCGGAGTTACGGTTTGCGAGTTACGGGGGTTTAAAGAACCCCCGGAACAAACTGGTCGGACCACCGCAGGGTCGCCGGAAACAACCGCGCCGCCGCCGGACTCCGCCGCGCCGCCGCCGCCGCCACCGGAAACCGCCGCCGCGCCGTCGCCGGATTCCGCCATGGCCACCGCCGGAAAACCGGGTTTTCGCCGGAAAACTTCCGGGAGCCACCGGGAGCACCCCGGTGCTCCAAATTCAGATCCGAAACATGTTTTGGAAAGCTCGGGACCCGAACTATACAAATATTATGAAAATTTGAAGAAAAACAACACAAAAACGGGATCCAGGATTGTAAAACTCAAACCGCCTACCTGTTGGCGGATTGCCGAAGCTTCAGGTGCAGAATGACGCCCGCGACGCGCTGAAGCTCGATCTGCTGGCGATCGGCGCTGAAAACGGACTCCCGGAGCTTGAATTGGCGAAGAACGGAGGAGGGGAGAGGGAAGGTCGTCCGCTGCGTTGGAGGATTTGGGGGAGGGGGAGATTGATTATGTTTTTTTTTAAACAACTCATTTAACTCTCCCCCGCCAACTCGCCTCCGTCCCGACACCCGATGCGAACAAAAGTATGGTCACCCCTAGGATAAACGCGCGGTTCTGAACGCAACGGAGGTCTCAGATTTTCCATCCAAGACTCCGTTCAGAAGTTATTTGAGCCGACGCTCACACACTAACTTGCTACTTATTTATGGAAACGCCCCTGGTGGCGTTTCTCACCGCAGGCCCGCGCCCGCAAAGCTTACACCCCGCCTAGGGTAAACGGCACGTTCCGGACGCAACCGTGCCATCAGATTCCCATTCTGAGCTACCTTTTAGGAGATATCACACCCCCGCCACGTGCATAGTATATTTTTATAAAATTAATTCCGGGCACACTGGGCCTCGGAATCGCACGCCGTCTTCGCGCCTAGCTCTGGAATTATTTTTAGAAATATTCCAAAGTCTGACAGGGCCAAAAACCCGGGTCGCTACAGAAAACCATCAAGAATGAATGTTGGAAACATATCCTTTAACAACTCGGGAAACTCGATAAGGATAAAGTTCCTTTCAATAATTAACATCCACTCTTCCACTTCAATAGGATCTACTTGTCCATAAAAGAGAGGTGTATCTAGCTTTCGAAACTCAAAAATGAAATCCCAAGGTTGATCTATAGGAAATACCTCTAATGGAGAATAACCTAAAACCACACTAAGATCACCCATCCAAACTCAATGGGGATAACCACATGGCAAGAAGAAGTCAATAACCAAATCAAGTCTACTTCAACCAAAAAAATACTCAAAAACAAACACCACACATGTGACAATATATGGACACAGGTAAAAAATCCAGTATAGCATAAAATATTTTCTTTTTAAAAAATCATTAATTTAAAAAAAGATGGTGGGTTTATCACTAACCATTTGTTTTCCTTAGAATCACACTCATATGGATGTTTTTATTTCCACATGGGAACCATTCAACTATATCATACCAATCATCCATTCACATTCTCATATACCACCATGCATGTAAAAACCCATAAGAACACGAAGGCTATTTTAAAATATCCTCATTTTTTCAAAAAAAAAACATTCAACCAAATTCCTAAAAAAATATGAACTTAAAAAAGGCTCATTAACCACCATGTCAAAAATCCATTTTCAGATTCACATATTGAACAATTTCAACATAATTGAGAATTAAACCCTATAGATTTCCACTAATTATCTATATCAATTTTAAAAAAACATTTTTTTTGAACTCTTAAAAGCACATTTCATCAAACCATTTGAGTAAAACACAATCCTTTTCATTTAAAAAAATCTTCCAAAACAAACAACTCCTTTCCACAAACCTCATGTTTTTATTAGTAAATCACAATATGTTAAACCATTTAAATTTCACCTCCAAGAGGTTATTTTATGAAAAATTATTTTTGTAAATCCATTCACATAATTATTTCTGAAAATAATTGCTCACACTTTCCAAAATCCGAAAATTACCGATACACACCCATTTTTCAAAACTCCAACATAAGGTTCTCGCAAAAAAATCCATAATTCAAAGAATACCCAAAACAACTGAAAAGGGAAACTAGTGCTTTTGGGTGACTTGACCTTATGGTTGGAGGACTTAAATCAAACACACCACCAAAACTGAGAGGTTTCTAGGACCATTCCCGTGGCTCTACATGGATTTCCAAGCCCTGTGAACTCATGAAGACCATAAGAACAACTCCCTTTTAGTATCCCAATCACTAAAAAATCATTAAATACAATAAAACATACAAAACTGAACTTCCCATGGAAACGTGAGGATCATAATGAGAAAGATTTCCCAATGCTCATCCAGAACCTAGCCCTTATGTCCTGAAAATCCAACTCTGTATACCAAAACATACCCAAGTAATAAAAGGAGCTCTGAAAAGTAAGGTCTTCTATGAGATGACATTATCTAATACCATTTTGTCACAAACCAACATGTCTTAACCCTGAAATAGATTCCCAAGAAGATCTTTGGCATAGCCCAAGGGCATTCTCCATCCCCACAGGCTGACAACTTCAAACAGACATAAAAAAAGTACAACAAGGGAATGTTTTCTACTAAAAAATAAACAAATAAACAAGTAGTGAAAAGATACCATATATCCCAATACACACACACACACACACATATATATTTATATATATAAACTAAAATGAATATCATTTAGGCAAGAATCTAAAAATATAACAAAATAACAGAACAAGAACATTCAAACCTAATAACCACACTATCTCCATGTGACCCCGTTGGTCACTCTCCCACACAAAGATCAACTATTTCCCACAGAGAAAAAACTCTTTCTAGAACCAGCAGAAGGTCTAAAAACTGAAAATAACTATAGGCATGAGTATTAAAACATAGTAGGATATTACAAAAATGTATTCCCAGAGAACATCCTTTAAGATAAAAAATATCAATTTCATGGTTGAATTAAAATATATGATAGTCTTTGTTTGTACGTATTATACTTAAAAACTGTGTACAATTCTGCTCCCTTTAGACATTTCTAAAACCAAGTTCATTCCATTAGTACAAATTTGGTATATTTAAGGGGAACATGATGTCTAAATTATTATGATTTTATGAAGGGGGATAAATAACTTTTATTTGAAAAAAATTATAATCCTTATTAAAATCAAGACACAGTGTTACATGAAAGACATTAAACAACAATGAACTATAGTAATCACACTACAAGGGTAATGGAAATCATCATATAAGGATCACATTCATCACTATAGACAACTAAGAGCTAATAGACATGGGTGAACTTAGAAGATCTTGAATAATCTAGAAGATACTAATACATGGGACCTCATCCCAAGTGGCATGTCACACACGATGAAATAAAAAATTCTCAATATGCTGGGCCACCCTAATTTAGGATAGTTCAATGTAAATTCACATAGTTATAAACCCAAATATATTAACATACAATGGGAAAATAGTTAGCACATAAACTATCAGAGAATCAATAATTCATTGAAAATAATGAAAATATACTCGGTTCCCATGTCACACGTATATAATGGGGGGGGGATCCAACTGATTCTATATAAGTACCCAATCGCACACATAGAAATATATAGTCAATAAATACAATATACATCACCTTGATCCATCCGAGGAATCGACTCACATGTCATTGAATGAATATAATGCATGGATTCCTTATTAAGGACCTCTAATATTGGGTCATGATGATTCCATAATGATTTAATTTCACCCATTAAACAAAACAAGTCACGAGATTCATTCAATATATGTTATTTTCAGAATATTCCAATCATGCCTTTAAAAATATCACGAAATCAACATTTATCAACATGAAAAAAATCCACTCTTTCTGAAGGGGTGTAAAAAACCATTTGTTGCATTAAATTTTTTCATAATTTCTTAAAATATTCCAATTACACATTTAAGGCACAACCATTTTTATAAGAACACCAAACATGCCTTTCATCAGTACCATATTCCAAAACACCTTAAAACCCCTCACCGATTTCATTATAAAATGAACACTAGTTTCAAAACTCATTAAAAAGACAAAAAACATAGTTTGAAATGAGGACAATAAATTTATAAATTCAAACAAATAATTTTATATCACATTTATTACATAATTTCTAGCTAGGAAATTAATCACAAAATAGGAATGCACTATTTAACAGAACAATTCAAATTTGACACTCCACAACATGTAAAGCACAAATTTACATGCCCTAATTTTATTTTAATTGTTGAACCATGTGTCAGATATCATCAAACATGTATGAAAGAAAATAGAACATTTTATCAAACACTTAGTGTTCACACATTAACCTAAACAACACTATTTCTCACAAAAGAAGGCATAAATGACTATACTTCATAGCAGACAATTAGATATACATGAATGGAGGTGGAAAAATAGCTTGGGTGGAATGGAAGATGGATCCCTAGGTATGTAAGAAAAATGTGGTGTTTTCTTCATGCATATTTTTGTCCAAAAGGTTTGAGGGTGGAATGTTGGAAATTTTAAAATTTTATTTCTGGGAAGACTCACACGATTAGGTTGTACAATTTATTCAACTCTGTACCAAACTGTGCGGAAGACAGAGGAGCGACTGGATGGTCACTCCTAATCTACCATACGCCTATGTGCCAAATGTGTATTAGGTTATATACCATCAGCATGGATACCTATGTTCAACCACACAGTTTATCAAACCTTGTTCCAACCTTGCGAGGGACCTTTTTAGAGAAAACATCTACGTTTTCTCTAAAAACACTCAAATGAACCCAATAGAAACCATGGGTAAATGACTAGATAAAGAAAACACATCAAAACTAAACACTTGTCCAACCCCAAACTCAAGAAAAATATAGGGATTCCTGACAAACTGGTACATAAACGGAAATTTTAAAAATTAGGTCTTACATTACCTCTCGCACTTTTTTTTATTTGGGACGTTTCACTTTCATAAAACCATGGTATTTATCTATTAGTCCCCCAAAACTGAACAACATTTCCTACTTCTTATATATAATTCTTTGATACCCAGGTTATTCACCTATATTTTTTTATATGTTGATGGAAAATTTGATAATTTCCTCATTGAAAAAAATTAATTGAATCTCCACATATTTTCATAAAGTAATAATTAACCCACTATAGAATCGATGAAATTTACGTTAGGGATCTATGAAAATGTTAGTGTTATATTGGAAAATACTTATGATTTTTTCTTTATACTCATTTACAGATCCATCCTCCTTTTCATAACTCTTGGGAACACACTTTTATTTTTAGAAGTATTGTGTGATGAAAATATATTTTGAAAAATAATTTCATAAATTTATCCCTATCCATTGAATCAAAATAATCCATGGGCTATGTATTTTTTATCAGTTCTAAACAATGATCATCTATATACTCTGTGTGATAAGGGACTGGTATAAAATTCTCTTATTTGGAATGTTGGAGAATGCAGAACATATTCTCAATAGAGTTAGTCCATTATTCCACTATTAATGAATCATAAGATTCAATAAAAATAAAATAACATTATCACATAAAATCCATAAACACAACATGTTCTTTCATATTTAACATAATATTATTTTTTTACAAGGTTCCCCCTCTTTCTAGTCACCAATTACAATAAAAGAAATTCATGGGAGACAAATTTGGAACTATTAATCATATAAAAAGTAAATTCTCACCATAAAAGGGATAAATCATAAAGGTCATATTCACCCAAACTCATGAATTTTTGGGAAATTAATATAGGTTATCCATAGTCTGTTTCCCATTAGGGTTTTAACATAAATATCGATTACAATGATTCATAATTATTTTTAATGTAATTGTAAAATTATAAAATCACGTCCCCTAGAATTTTCAAACATGTTGTTCATCTAGTATTTTTTCCATTCACAAGGGATTACTTGAATTCACAACCAACAACCAATTTTGGGGTTATAAACCCAATGTAATGTTATACGAGATCCAAATCCACTTGTACTACCAAGACAATGATCTCATCACATATAGGCCAATTTATCAATACTTTACAAAAATTTTACGATTGTTTCTTATACATAGACATATCCATAGGGATTCCCAGAATTTGTAATTTTTCATAATCCACAGAAAAATTCCAATCCCTGATACCATCTAAAATATCCCATATTTCTGATACATTATAATTCAATATTTTTTACATAATGATCCATAAAATTCATTCCTAAAGACTCATGAGGCATATTTTCCTTAAAAAATTACATAAGTAAAAAAACATACTTATAATAAAACACAAATCCATTATTTAGAAAACTAAATTGTGATATTAGTTTCATTTTACCTCTTAATAATGTATATGATAACTCCTAGATATATATAATAATAGTGGTGATCTACAAATCCTGATGATGGAATTATCAAATCACAACGTGTTGATAAAAAATAAAATGCATTTAAGAGGTATATCATGATAAAATAATTGTGAAATATACCTACATACTCATATGGATTCATTTTTTGAAATGAGTTTGTGATTTTCAGTATTTCACTTTTTAATCTATAATGATGTCATGTTTCCTACCCTATGTTTATATGGTATTTATTTTTTCCCCAAATATTCAAATATTTTAAAAAAAATTTATAAATTCCCTAACTGAAAATTTATATGTTTTCATATCTAAATTGATGATTATTTTATAAATTTAATTTTTTAGTATATATATTTAAACAATTAAAAAAATCATTATTTTTTTAAAAACCTATATTTTATGTCCCCAAAAAATTTACAACCCTTATAAAAATTACAGAGGACATTAGGAAATTATATTATCTTCATACATTAATTAAATAGTTTATTATAAGACCATTTCATGAAATTAATTTTTTTTCCAATTCTCAAATTTATGAAAAAGTTATGTTTTAGATGAAATTGTAGATATTTTTATAAAATTAAATTTGAATTTATATATATCCAAATATATATTTTATCAAATACAATACATACAGATTTTTATGTAAAATAATAATTACAAATGGATCAATATTACCACTATTTTATTTACATATTCATACTCCTATGGTTCAGATACATGAACCCTTTTTACTCAAGCATATGCCCTTTCAGTAAATTATGAAATATAATAAATTATTAAGGTGTTTTGGTGATCATACATTTGGTGAAAATATCTATATTGTTGAACTTATCATGTAAATTGTTTCGCTCAGATTTTCAACATTGAATCTCATCTTGGGATTTGTTAATGAATAATTCTTTTGGTGAAATATCCATTAGAATCTATAATAATTTAGGCTGAAATAATATTTTCTAAAAAATTGAGTTCATCACATCTTATTTATAAATAAATTAAGTTATAAACCTTAATATGTACTCTTATTTGTAATTAATATATAATAGGAATATTACAAACATTGATGAATCATATTGGTCATTGTTTCCCATATTGAGTTTATTTCTATATTTTATTATGGTCCAAAATAATATTAAAATATAATGAATTTTCTTTAGAAAAATTAATTAAATAATAAAGAATATATACGTTTTGAAGTATCTTTTATTTACTAATCTATAGATCATTGTAATTACCCTCAGTAAATAGCATGTTATCATTCATCCCCATGAATGTTCTTTATTTTATCTTGGTGTAGAGAGATATAATCTATGATAACTATGGTTTAATGAATATATTCATTTGGGATTATAAACATGATAGAATATTATCTATGTTATATGTGATAGTCTATAGAAACCCAAATAAGTATCTATTACAAATCTATGATGATTGGATATTTCTATTCATTTTATATAAGAAAACCTCTAGATAGAGTTCCTGGTTGTGATAATATATAGTCTAAATTCACTAAAAATAGTAAATTCTATCCAATACACCATAAAATATGGAGTATCCAATTATACTCTAGTAAGGAGGGACCTTCAAGGCACTCTTCACATCATATATTATAATAATTATTTGATATTGGGGAATTGAGGGATCAGATATTGGGCTGATATTATGATAGAGGTCCACCTATTTTACCCCTGATATATGATTCCTAATTTCAATTTCATGTTTTTGATAATCAACCAAACTTTCTTTAATTATTTTCTAAATATCTATCACATATTTCGTTTATATAGAATCTAGTTATCTTATGATCAATATCAATATTTTTTTTACTCTTTCATGATTAAGATACATTAGAGGTTTGGAATTTTACATGAATTAATATCCTTTAAATAATGTGGATATATAGGTTGGAAATCATTTTTTAATTTATATCCTAATTTATTATAATATCCATATATGATGTATTTATAACTGTACATTTTCTACTATCTATGGTGTACAAAAAACGGTTTCATTCTGGAATCGAGATGCATCTACTATTTATTTTTTATCATGTAAAAATGAAACACAAATTTTTATATGGTGATTTTTATTTCTTATCAACAGATTAGGGTAGTATAATTCAAATTTATTTAATTGATAATTTCCTTACATAATATTTTTTATGGTTTTGATTGGTTATTTGGAGATCTATATTTTCAGGGTATGCTTATAGCTATTGTTTGTTGGGTTATATGGGATACTCAAGAAAAATTAGGGCACTATAAGAGTAAATGTTCATAGGATTGTTTAAAAATCATGGTGATGTATTTAGTTATTAAGGTATGTTTTTTGTAAAAGATAGTGAAGCACCTATTATTGTTCATGATATGATTCATATTTATTATCAAGATTCTATTAGTGAATAATGGAGGTCTCAGATCTTCTTGGGATGGATAGGACCTCCAGAATATAGAGGAAGCATAATAAGGATGTTTCATGTAAACATGGGAGAATGAGGGGAAGTTTCTTTATTCTAGATCCATGTTTATCAGTTTCACATTAATTCAATCATATCTATGTTTTTAGAAACATTTTAGTGCTAAATGCACAACATGTACTTTTCAGCACATCATTGTGTAGTCCTTACAAAGAGAATATGAACATGGTCAAAACATAATCTACTCTGGTGGATAGATTCTTAGTCAAAAAACGACTCAAAATAATTCATTTATCTATAATATTACTAATTTCAAAAATAATATAGACAATGATGTTAATATTTCTCATATACAACTAGTGAAACATTTCAACTGGTAATTTTTCTTCTATATACGATCTAGTCAAACATATCATATTTATTCTAATATAATATCCCTACCCATTTTTCTAAGGATGCCTTTCTTATAAATAATCATAGAAATTAATTTTATAGTCTTCATTGATACTTTTGTCTAATTTTATTCTCTTTAATAATTTTTTAAATATTCAATTCATAGAAGAAATTGTATGACACAATGAAAGGATATTGAGACATCAAAAACATATTCCTCATAATATTGCATGGTCAGACAATATCAAACAATAATATAAATAAATTTAGGATTATTATTAATCCATATAAAATTATAAATTACATTTAATGTAATTAATTATGTCCATTAAAACACTCTTATATCCCTTTTAGTTGTAATTATATGATATAATATTGTTTTTATGTTAATTTCCATATTGGTTACTTGCTTCCTTCAGTTTGATGGTTTTGATACATTTTTTTTATCTCATTCTCAACACCAAATAAATTCATTATTATTAATGGATATTATTGATATATTCCTATAGTTCAAAGATTTATTCATTAAATATACAATGATGGACAATAATAAAAAGTTATAAACTAATTATTATTTTTATAAATATATGAGTTAAAAGAATTTACTTTATTAATGAAATTATTTATGTATATGAATTTTCCGGATATTATGTCCAAAATAGTATTAATAATTATTACCTTATATTAAAATAATTTTTCTTTTAGTAATTATTCATTATGTAAGTCTTACATCAACATTCATGAGATATGTAACACTAGTAAATAAAATTGTATAATAAATTAATGAGTATGAACAAGAGTTTATGTAGATGTGATATCATTTTCAAAGAATTAAAATGATTCTAATAACGCATCATTAGAGTGTTTTATAATATGTTCACATACTGTAGATAAGAATAAGCATAAAATTTAAAGAAGAACATGTCACATATATGGATGTAATTTCTCTTTGTAAAAGGATTCTCTAGGAATAAGGATTTATACTTCCTTATAATGAAAAATGGTTCCCTAGAATGGGATAATATCTATGGAATGTAAATTTTAGTATGTATTTAGGAGAATCCCTATGGATATATATAGTTTGAAATTTGTGGTAGATAACTCCGTTTAAAATTGAATAAAGTACATATAAGTGTCTGGATCTTAGTATCCCTTTCTATTTTGAGTTATTTATGTTGGAGAAACCCTAGAGTTGTTCCAAGTTTTTTTGTGACGATTTGGAGGAGTTATGCTAAAAAATAATACTCATGACTGATTTTACATTATTGTACCTATGGTTGTTTCATAAGAATGGTTACTATGGAATAACGGTAAGTGATGTGTTCTAGGTTCTAGGGATTTGGATTTCAAAGATACAAAATGTTTATGAATAGTTGTAGTATAAAGGAAGGCTTCAAACTAAGCCCATTTATTGTGTTTTTTTTGAAGTGGTGTTGAGATATTATCATCAAAATTGGGGAATAATTGGATAATTTGGCATATTTTCCCAAATTCGTCACCCCTATGTTGAATAACTAGGCCACAACCTAGTTTCCTTTCAGAGTTGTGATGTTCTGCTGCCCAGTACACTAGATCATGTCATTATACCATTATATAATTATAGTATGTATTTCAAGGGATTCCTCATGTTCTGTGAACAGACTTTTTTGGGGGATTTAGTGAGGTTTTCTTCTTTTCTATGATATCCTTCACAATATTCCACTAAAAGGATTCCAAAAAGAGTGGGTAACATGGCCTCAAATGTTCCTCCCAATACCCTAAAGGCCCCTGACTAGCAATGAAGGTCCAAGGAAGTGTAGTAGGGAGACAATATCATCATCATTAGAGTATAAAAAATGATGTAAATAGATAAATAGTGGGAGCATGATAAAAAAACTGACAAAAAATGTTAAAACAACGAAGAGTAGTAAATAAACAAATTCAATGTTATCAAAATCATATACAAAATGATATATTGTAATTTATCTATATAAAGTAATCAAGAATTAATGCAAGTGTACATGAAATAGAGTACATGTATCAAAAAAACAAAAATTCCAAAAGACTATATCCAATAGAATCGTGATGCACATCTCGGTATCGTGATTCCCCAATCCCATGCTATAAATGAATCAAGTATTAATAATTGGGTTCTTCTCTATGTCCCTACCTTCATCAACATATTCTACTCTAGTATAATTAGTGACCTGAATAGGGTGTGAGATTAACTAAGATTTCCACCACCAACAGTGTTTAAAAATATTGATTTAGTGCGTATTATCTGATCAATATGAATATATAGTAGTATGAAATAACAAATTTTGTAAAGGTTTAGCTCTGGTTCTGAAGGATATCAGGCTGACACAACCTACTTCGTCCCATGAAGGATGATCTTTGAATAAGTCACCATATGTCTACATATTTATGGTCATCATATATAGTGATGTCTATAGCCATATTTATTTCTACTCCTACTATAATGGATTTCATCTATTACTCTATAATCCATGAGTAGTATCTTGTGTCTCACAAGTGTCAAGGGATTCCATTCCCATTATAACAATAGTTATATACACCATGCCTATTTCACAAGTTAAAGGGATTTCATGGTCATGTAATATATGTTGGGTCTCCATTCTCAAAATCAAAACTATAGGGTATCCATGTATGATTCACAATAACTAGGAATCCATTCATGAAACATATTAATAATTCATCCATGCCTTAATCATAATAATAGGGTCCCCATTCTCGAATCATATAAGTAGGGGTTTTCATGCCCATTTCATAACAAAATGGATGTCATTCCTGTATCACAATAGTAGTGTATCCATTCTCATTTATCACATTCATTAAGTATCTCCATTCCCATTTATCATAATTAACATGGGTCTCCATTCCCATATATCAATATACTATATGTGTTTGTCGTTACCGTTATTATAATAGTTTAATGGAGTCAAATGTTTTAACAAAAACCATTTTTGGTTCATAATTAAATTTCATTTATTTTTAACAATGGTGTAACCATTGTCTTATTTAATTAAGTGAAATGGTCTTACCACTCAAATATATTCAAATAATTATAGTCTAATAAGAGTGATATCCCTTCCACACCACTAAAATAATATATCATCAATTATGATTTCTCCATTTTTAATTCAATTTAACCACACTGATATGTGTTTTGGGAATAAAGCCATGAATGTAGAATATGCTTATTAAGGGTTCATCCAAATGGGTGGAATATGTTGAGGATGACACCCTCCAAAATATCATGTGATCTAATATACTCATTAGGTTCTATAAAAAGTAATTCAATTTAAAGAAGATTCAATTTATGGGAAACTCGCGGTGAAATCAGAACGAGGAACGAAACACATAATATAAATCATCACAAAATTATGTGATAAATATAAGACCACATAACTTATTCATATGGAGGATAACTCATCTAAGAGATTTCTATCATTTGGCCTTCATTTGAATAAAATATAAACATAGTCATATGACCTAATAATATGGAATATTATCATTCACCAAATTAACTTTGTTAAGAGGATGAAAATTTATGAAAGGTGCAAGATGAGTGGAAAAATATCTAGTGTACATCAAATGATAAGAACAAAAGAAAAATTAGAGTATGAATGAAGGATTAATAAAATAACATATCTTTATTAAGGAGGAAGAATCAAAGAGAGTTGGACTGTATGGTATTCTGTTGGAATTTTGAAATGAAAGAGGGGTTTATGTTATTAAAATGTTAAAGGAAAATAGAAATATTATCCAAACATTAGGGGTCATATGATTTGGATGCATGATTGAAATAACTGTGTGCCACACGTGCTCCCTGGAATTTATCAATACCCTCTCTCACTATTCATGCCAAAATTTTGAGAAACTAGGTGAAAACTATACTATATACCTATGTTAAAAACTGTATATCCCCCATATGATTATGTAGCCTATGTTGCGCGATTTCATATATATAAGAATCACATTTCTTCCTAGTGATCACCATGTATGGATATGAGAGATTGTGTGGACTAGGATTTATAGTTTCTACTAACCATGTGGCGACGATATATCATCCACTGTTGAGGGTTACAGTCTAAAAACAACCCCTTAAAACCCTCATTTACTCTGTAGCCACTCTAGGAATTAAAATTAGGTCAATGATGAGGAATTAAACCTAAATTTAAATGATCTATAACTCTTAGAAAATCATGTTTATTATATTCTTCATCCATAAATAAAATAATCCCTAAGTTACCCTTTCATCATTAGTATAATAATATCTTAGAAAAACTTTAGACACTAAGAATGTACATCAGCCTCCCACTACAATGCCTCATATTGTACATCTATGTCTTATATAAAAATAATAATAAAGGGACAGACCATATTTGAGAACCCATCATGCTTCATTCAATGATACTTATGGTATGCTCCAAAAAATAAGCTTTAAATTCGATCTCAACATACTCAGGATCCAAAATATTAGACATTTTGGCATAATAAATCAAAATATGGGATATTGTGAAAACATAATTCATGTAATGTTAAAAATGATGTGGTAGAAACTTTTAGAATATCATATTAACTCTCTCTAATATCTATAATTTCACAAAAAATAATTAGATAAATTCATTTAACAATGAATCTATCTATCCCCATGTTTCGGTGAAACCTGCAAGAATATATGATCCCTAAACAATAACACTAAAAAAGGTAGATGGAAATTGGTCTCAGATTTTTTTTATAGGTTGAGTAATGGAAATATATTTTCTGATCAATTGAACCTACATAATAGTCGCCTTCATGAGATAAGGTCCCATTAACAATGCCTCTCCCCATGTAACCACCACATGGGTGAACAATGTGACCCACTATATGAGGCCTCATATGTATCCATTATAATTATTGACTAAAAAATTTATCATAAAAAATCTAAGATATATATATGATTCTCTTATGAACCATTGAAATCAAGAACTCATGATTAGAGCATGTCATCCAAAACCATTATAATTTATTCTTAATGGTATTCATTCAGAGTGTTATAGGATGTGACTTAAAGAAAATCATGATCCATGGATCTTGGTATCCTCTTCCAAAACCTCAATGTAAAATATTAATATCTATATGAAATGATGGTACATTGTACCCAATGTATTTGCACATTTTCCTTGATATATAGTCTTACCAGATCATCAACTAAAAAAGTATCCTGGATATAAATGAATTGTGTTACCTCTGTTATTTGATCCAATACTACCCATATTGTGTTTTTACATTTTGGAGTCCTCAGAAAACCAAGAAATATATCCATTGAAACATCTTACCATTACCATTAGAAGATTGGTAAGTGTTGTAACAAGGCAAAAGGTCACTGTTTATCTTCCTTCACCTACTAATAGGTGGATAATGTAGTTAAAAAATAATATCAGGCATTTAATCACAAGATACAAATATTAACGGTGCATATCATGATACATATTGTTGATACCTGGGTGAAATTCCTGTTGAGAAGCATGGATAACTAGAATTAGATCCCCTCAAATGTCTGTATTATCCTAGATATTACCATCTATATGAAGGATGTCATATCCATCAATAGACCAGCCTAGAGTCATGTCCTCTCCATAAATACGCTATCATATGACCAAAACTTCATGATTTATAAACATCAGCATCTTTAATCTCTCCATAAGTGAATATTTTACAAATAGTGAAAATTTTTAGGTTGGCTAGGATGGTCCAGAACCTCTATGTAAATCTTAGAAATAGGGATAAACATTTTACTCAGTACATGCCTCCTGAAATTCATATTTCTGAGTTCTACTTCTAAGAGCATTGAAAATAGAATTTCCATTACTGAGAATATTGGTTAACCTGATTTAAAAGGAATGGAAATATTCAACCCATATTAGTTTCATAAGATTCATGTCATATTGAATGAAAATATACCTGAGTTTTTTTTGGTGTATAAACACCAAAATGACTAATTATTCCTGAAATTATAATTATGAGTCTTCTACTTCCATGAATGATTCAGAATGACTAATTTTTTCTACATTATAATTTACCCAATCCTAATATCTAATTCATCATAATACACTATATAGCATACTCCAAGATATAAAAAAGTCCTAATCAACACTCGTGTAAATATCTTTTTTAGATGCTAAAATGAACTCTCTCAAGATTCCGAATATATAAACTTCATAGCATGATTTATAAATCTCATAAGAGGTGTTGTTTAAAATGAGAGCTCCATTATGAAATGCATGTAATAAAAATCTGGACCAAGAATCAATTTATATAAAAGTAATTCTTGGAATGCTCCTAGGTAACTTTAGCAGTCACCTTATCTGGGTAAACTGATACTCATACCTATGGGATAATATAACCCTTGATGTGAACCAAACCCATCTACAAGTGGGATTTAATGATGATAGCATGAAGTTGGTTCCCTCTAAATGTACTCAAAATGATATCAATATATTTGGAATTATCATGTTGATTGTGAAAATACAAAATGATAACATCTATGAATACCACCAAAAATAAATCCAGATACGGGTGAAATATCATATTCAGCAATGAAGTTGAAATGGTTGGTTCAATCATGAGAATGAAAGGGATAACTACATACTAATATAAACTATTCAAACATTGAAATTTTTTTACAAGGTATATTTGAACGTATAATTGACACCTGATGATAACTCAATCACATGTCAACCTTCAAGAAAATTGTATCTCCTCTGCCCTAGTAGAAGAGATCATCAATTCAGGGTATTAAATATCACTTATTCAAAGTAATTTAATATAAAATCTGGTAATCCAAAAAAATATTGAGGGTTTCATCCACCTTCATGGAAAAAATGACCCAAAACCCTAGATAGAAGTGTTGAGCCATATAAAACCCTTGGACTCTAAATTCTATAGCTTTATATTGATCTCATGTAACATAGTAGTAGCCATCCAATAATTAGGAGTGGATACTGGTTCTAATCCAGGTACTAGAATGATAGTAAATTCTACCGCTTCATCAAAGGGTAGTATTTAAATATATTTATGAATACCATCCCTATAATAGTAAACTATATGATAGAAATAAAATTTATATATACCCTGATCATCTATATAAGACATTAAAATATGGGTGGTTAAACCACCTATCCCCAGATTACATAGTCCATCTCTACATATATGGACACCCAACATTCCCTTGTGAATGTAACTACCTCCCTATAGTGATTTGAATGAAACCCTATGGAGATAATAATCCACATAGGTGATAGAGGGGACCATTAGTCCATTCCATAAATGACAAGAAATCCCTTCATCTTGAGGATGAAGAGGTCCCATAATAAACATAGTCTTATTACCTCAAGGGGGATTCCTTGCACTGGAATAAATTCTCTGATCATTTACCCAAATAAGTATAAGTCTTGTCACACCATAGAAGTAATAAATATATATCCCAATGATTTCTATAATTACCACACATATAATAGAGTTTTAAGGACTAATGAATAATAATGCAGAAACAATAGTAGATTCTACTATAATAATTTATTCCATAGTAGATGGCCTAATACCCTACTCCTCTTGTATATAATATATTAAATAAACGCAGCATGATCCACACCCATTTTCTTTTACGTAACTACCCAAATATTGTTCTATATGATAGAGTGGTTTATCTAAAGCCTGGATACCTCATCCATGACCTCCTCCTCTACCTGAACAATTGGTAGTACATAAACTACTTTCTTGGTAAGGATTCACTATTCCTTCTCCTGACGGTGGATTTGATATGGATCTTCTCAAACTATGAATTGATGGGAATTATTGTAGAAATGTTGAAGATTCCCGATTCTTTTAGAGCCTCAATACTCAACAAAGTCTATGGGACACTAGGTAATCCCATTCACATTTGTCCCACATTGGTAAAATGTCACACAATTGTCAGTGGGTGTCTCCTGGATTCCACTTCTCATGCTTAAAATATTAGTGCATCTATTTTGACCACAAGTAGATCTAGATACATGTCTCGTTTATAAACTACCATATCTCATAACATCATCTTCCACTATGTTTATCTCGATTATTAGAGAATAATTCACTATATCATATATGATATTCAGTATAAAAATACTCATTAAATATCGAATTGAATGCATAAGGACATCCTAAAATCGTCTCATTTTCACCATCTCAACAACAATATATATTAGTGCAATGTGATGAGGCTTTTTAAAATGAGATTTGTAGTACATAACGAAACTAGAATCTTATTTCATTTACATAAACTCCCTGGAATGATCATCCCTCAGGTTCTCAAGGATGAAGTAGTCTTATAAGATAAATTTTAAATACCACCAATTCACTTCTCGATATTGTCATGAATGGTTCAGAATACCCCCCCCCCCTCATTTTCATGTTCCAAGAAGAATATAAGTACAAGAATCACTCTCATATAAGGAGGTGTATCATTAAGATCAAAGATAGATAAGAATATATCTAGTAAGAAATACTTATCTAAGGGACCAGAATCCTATGAAACATTATATATATTTTTCTTGAGAAACTCCCAAAAAAACACTATTGTTGAAGGGGAAGGTGTGAATATCCTTTCATTTTCTATATAATCCAACTAAACTCCCCTTTAATTTGGACATCATCACCTGCTAGAGGGATAATAGGTAGAACCATAAGGTTTACTATCAGAGGAATCACAGATGGCTCTATTCCCACCACCTCTAGAGCATGGTCACCACCACCTTCAAGGAAATCAACTAGAAGACTTCATGGGTACAATGTTCTATAAATTCTAAAATCATACCTTAGATAATTTTTATCATGTTAATGATAAAAAAATACATGAATAGGATAGGTACATGACTTTTTATTTAAGGACATAATCCCTTGTTCTATAATAAGTGACATGTCTGAATGATATGATTAATTATATAAAACACAAGAAACGCTTCATACTACCCACTACTATAATATGGTCTATTACATTGTCTATGTAATAAATCTATGATCATAATAAAAAGAGTGTCAATTTCATATTATTTAGGAAAAACCATTTAAATTGTAATTTATATCCCAATTTAATTGTGACTATTTCATTTTAGAATTCAATATCATTCAATATCATTCAATATCATTATGAATAAACAAGAAATCTATTTAAAAAAGATTGAACTATATGGATCACTGCATACAATTTATAATGGACCATACATATTTTAAATTGAATTGTGGCATGAATTAAATTTATACCACACACTTATGATGTCCCTACATGAAATGTTAGTATAGTTCATAGATGTAGAAATAATGAAACAGAATAAAAAACAAGAAATGCACACCAAAATATAAAGTTTTTATGGTGTAATTCATGATATATATAAATCCAATAGGGTCTAAAAGGATGCACACTCAATGTGTCATTTCCATATTAGTCCAATTATAAAATATAGCACTCAACCATAATAATAACCATCAAACATTGTGTGTTTCACCCAAAAGTGGAATCAAATAAACTTTAATAGGAATAAAATAGAATATCATGTCTCGTATAATGTAATTTTCCCATTCCCTGTATGTGGGTTAGCTTCTCCCAGGCACATCACATTTTCAAATTCTGACCCATTACTAAGATCTTGTTTAATATTCCCAAATGGTAATAAAACTAAAATAAAATCTTGTGATACCAATTTAATTTTCCCCTTCCTAGATTCCACCAAGCTATTCCACAAGAAGGTGGGTCACTTGGCATCATTCCTTCCTTCCCATATTCCAAAGGATACCGAATAGTAGCGAGGTTCCATGTTTGTGAAGTCGGTACACTATACCCACATGATCATTCTAGAAAATAAGTGAATCAAATATATAAATATAAGTATATTAATAAATACTCTATAGAGGAATATAAAACATCCATGAGTAATAAATAACTAAAATTAACATTATCCAACATTATATATGAAATAGTATTATGTCATGTATCTATAAAAAGTAATTAGGAATGCATGGAATGATTCATGCAATACATTACATGTATCAAAAGAATAAAAAAAATCTCTAATTGAATCATGCGACACTCATAGTCCTACACTTCCCTACTATGATTTTATAAATGAATCATGTATCAACAACTATGTGCTTACCCCAATCCCAACCAGCATCCACATTGTATGACTGGGTACCATCACTGTTCCGGATGTGGTGTGAGATAAACTTCGCATACCACCACAAAAAGTTTCTATAATATCTTTTTAGTGAAAACAATATCAACAGTGTTCATATATATTAATAAAAAAAGAAAATTCTAAAGGGTCTCCTATAGTTCTTGATGGATAGAAGGTTGAAACATTCATATTTTTCACCTTCCAGATGATCAGTAAATAAGTAACCATGTATATACATATACATATTCTATATACATTGTGACCTCTACAATAATATATTTGGATAACTCTACTATACTTGACCAATGTTGTAACTCTGAAATCCATGAGTAGTAGTATGAGTCTCACAAATTTCAAGGGATTCCATGCCTGATATTACAAGAAGAAGAGACACCAAGCCCTATATAACATGTATAATGGATTCCATTCATGTGAAATAACATTTGGTTCTTCTTTCCCTTTTAATAAAAATAGTTTCTTGATATCCGAATCAAAATACTAGGATCTCCAAGCCCAAATCATAAAAATATATTTACCATTACAAAACCATAAGAATCAGGTTTCCATGTCTAGATCATATTAGTATGGTTTATCATGAACGTAACGTAATAATAGTTTTGACATTCATGAATCAGAGTATTAGAGTCTCTAGGGACATGACACACATTCTATAGGGGTTTTTATTCACATTTATAATAATTAATATGGTTTTCTAGGACCATATTTCACTACAGCATAAGAGGTCATCATGAACATTATCATAATAGTGATATATAGTACAAGGTATAAATAATATCCACTTAGTAGTTATTTGTGACCAAATCTAGGATGTATAAGAACAAACAGAATGAATTAGTGGCTGTCTTGTGATGCTTGTTCCCGGAGCCCTCGGGGCCCTGCGCCTGCGCAAAGATCCTCCTTCATAAAGCTTCTACGAAGCAAAGAGGCAGGATGATCCGCAAACCGATTTGACATTCGCGAAGCTATCGCAGAGCAAGGATGTGGGATGCTCTATAAAACGATTTGATCTTTGTGAACCCTCCACCGCGCAAGGAGGTGGGAAGCTCAGAAAACCCCTTTGATGTTCGCAAATCCACCGTGAAGCAATGAGGTCGGATGCTCCGTGAACCCCTTTGACATTAATGAACCTGCAGCGGAGCACGCTTCGTATTCACGCCGAGCGGTCTTGGCATCACGGTGCCTCTTGCCTATAAATATGAGGCTCCCCTCAATACCAAAGGACGCATCCTCCAACCTTTAACCTTCTGAGATCCTACATTGCAAAGCAATTTCTAATCTATGAACCATGATCTTTTCAAGGTACTTTTGCATCGCGAAGTGCCTTCCCCTTTGCATGAATTCAGCCCCTCTTCAAAGAGGGATTCCCTTCGCAGAGCCCACTGGCCTCTGTGATGGAAGGAGATATCCAATGGGACTCGGGTATTCATGGAGCACTTATGCTTCACGAAGTACCCTTCATGCACATGTGACCCACATGCTAAGTGTAGATACCCGAAGCCTGACCTACATGGACATTACATTACATTTGCGGAATACTTAGTACATTACAAAAACACACACACAAGGACCGTAATAGTTTAGTGTCTTTGGAAACTCGGAATATAATCTTCTAATCCTGGTGAAAGATCTTCAATATCTCCCATACAGATCTTCCCTTTTTTTTCCTAAAACCTTTATTTATATCCTGGGGAAAAGAAAACATAAAAGGGTGAGCTCAAATGCTCAGTATGGGTAAAGAAAAGAAATATAAATCACATCATATACATAAGAACATAACTTTTGGAAATCATAACCTGCAAAATAGATCATAATTTCATAACCTGGGATAACTCATGGCAGTGAAATGTATTCACAATAATCATAACATAAAACATTAAACTTTGTGGCATACACACATAATCATAGAGAATCATTTTTTATTAGTCAAGACTCATTTCCAAGACTATCTTAGTGGACAAAGTCCATTTCTGAATCGAGTGACCCTCGTTTCAGTCCTGTTTCACTGAACCGGTATAACCTACCATTCCAGCCATGTCTATCTCATGAGATATAAAATCTTTACCCAATGAATTGGAGGGAGATATAGGTCCCACCTATCTCATAATTATACCATTCTTATGTGTGCCACAAAATCATAAACCATACATCATTTCATAACCCATGTAATAAAAATGGGATTCTTAAACAACATGACATCATAAAACAATTCATATAAGATAAAGGAATTCATAAAAATAATCCCATCACAACATAATCAAATCAATGTAAAAATATGGATAGAAACAGAACCCTTTATTATCTTAGATGGAAAATAATTTTGATAAAACACTTGAAATGAATTCTTGAGGAAAATATCCTTTCTTCTTCAAAATCAATTTCTTTTCACAAAACATCATGCAATTTTAAAAGAAAGAGATTTTATTGAAAATATTCATGAAATATTTTGGAGGAAGCTTCATGAAAATAAGGCTTTATAAAACCGTAAAAATCCGTTCGTTCCGTTTAATTTTAAAAAAACATTCTTCTTGTACTTTTGTCGGAAAAGTCAAAAAGTACCTCGTACGAAAAACGACAAAAGATTCCTTTCATACATATTACTAAAAACTCACCGAAGGGTAAAAATGGATTTAAAAAATTGTAGGTGGATGGAAATAATATTACATATTGATGAAACATGGATGTGGATGATAAAATACACCCCATTAAATACTTACGAATAAAAAATCTTGGATAAAAATGAGATTGTGATATTTCCCTTACCTTAGGTCCGATTTGCTTCGTATGTGTCCGAACCTCCTGTATAATGATTTAAATAATGTCATTGACTTATTAAAGAATCATATTCATTGTTATGATATCATATATGGTTCACTTATGACATTATATTACCCGTTCTTTTGTAAATTCCATGTTAAAGAAGCGTTTTGGGTAAAATCGTTTCATTTATCGTAGGTGTTTTGACTTGTTGTTCTTGACATTATTATTACTTATATCATGATTTACATACTTCCAGAATATAAAATATTATTTATATATCATATATATTCAGTATATATATATATATATATAATTGATAGATAAATGAAACGAAAAACACCGTTCATGGAGACGGTAGTCCGTACGTACGCATGAACGCTGTTTTCCTTTCCTTATTGTCTTGAATGGAAGTAAGTAGATGACATACATATACATATATACATAAATATAGTAGCTTTATAATGTCATATATTTCATTATTATTTCTTATATATACTTTTTAATCATTCTTAAATGGTTAACATGGAGAATGAATCTCATCGCGTCGTGGAGACGGTAGTCCGTACGTACGCACGAGCGATGATACCGTTCCCATGGTCGTGGAATTGTGTTTAAGTGTATGTATACTATTTCAGTATCAATATCACTTTATAATAATCGTATATAGTTACTCATTACACCTTTATACCCATCCAATTAAGGTGGTGGCGGAAAATAGATTACACCACGGCGTGGAGACGGTATTCCGTACGTACGCACGCGCGGTGATTTCGTTTTTCCGTAGGATGGATAGAAGGTTAATTAGAGTTGTTTCATATTTATAATAACATATCAGTATATAATAAATACTGATGTTATTACTTTATCATGAAACAACTAAAGAATAAGAAGTTGAAGAAGAAAGAAACTGAAAAGATTGGTAATGGATATTACCTCTTCTTTGGAACGCCTCTTTGAATCCTCCACTTAGGAAACTAAGATTGGTCTTTGAAGAAGACCAGGACCTATAGGATCATACTAGGGAAGTGGAGAAGGGATTTTGTCAGGGGTTGTCCGAGCTTGAGTGCTCAATTTGGTGTGAGGAGGAGGGGTTGGAGGTGTCCTTTTATAGGGGAGGAGAGGGGCACCTTAGGAATATCTCAAAATATTATTTTATATTAATGTCAAAATCGGTTTATAATGGTTCCAAAGGGTTTTATTTCGAAGCTAAAGTGGGGATGGGTCGAACTCCTATCATCCAATAGGATTTAGACAAGTTTAGGGTATTATTTTAACCTTATCAATTAGATTTAACTCTAAGTTAAATAATTTAACTTTTACTGTGTCTTTTGTTTTCTTTCACTATATGGTTAATACACTTACTATAACATGCCAAAAGAACCCCAAATTGATTAGTATTAATATATATATCCTTATCTAAGTCATTTGGCCTAACCTTAGATTTTTAGGAAGAAACTAACAATTAATAATATAATATTTGATTTAAAAACTATTTTGTGTCAATTTTGACACTATTTGATATATGATTTTTGTGAAAGTCATAACAGAATTATATGTTCAAACCAAGTCGATTAAATCAACACAAATATATCATAGTAACCTAGAAAATTAGTGTAATTCATAAAAAGTCTCAAATTACATTCATTTGAGCATTTATAACATCAATTATGTTAATATTTTCTTAAAAGGGTAATTACTGCATCATCGTTGTGTCATATATAAATTAATTTATTTAAAGTCTAAAAATTATAAATAAAATATCATTATGTAGGAAATATTTTTATATTTCTAATGAATATTTATAGTCAAATTTATATTATGTATAACCCCATATTAAAAATGTTTTAGTTATTAAACTTTGATTTTAACTATTTTAACTATTCATTAAATAAAATAATATTAAATGTCATAATCTAATCCAAGTGGACCTAAATGGTCATATTATATTCATAAGGTTGTTTTTGGTCGAATTACACTTATCCAATAGAATTAGGACATGTGTTAGGGTAATAGTAATATCATATTTACCTTTAGTTACCCTATTTACTATTAACCGTGGTAAAAAAAAGTAAGAAGTTACTTTTCACCAAAAATTATTTTCATCTCATTGAACCACATTTTAGTCCTTAATATTAACCATGTCTGTCGGATTTTCGAAATTCTATTCACAGAAGCGGTAAAATTAAGTTTTATGCAAAATTCAGTTTTTAACCTACCACTTAGTGGTTTCACTATTCATCAAAAATTGAAAGTTTTCAGAAAAATACCAAAATTTCATCCTAAGCTATATTTCATATTCCGAATTCAAAAATGAAGTCTATTTTACCAAATTCATAACATAGAAGTTTCATTAATTAATTTTATAATTAAATCCCGCTGTTAAAACAAATAGCGTGTTTTTAAGAAACAATATCTACCAAAAGATTGACACTTGATTATGTCTGGTTTAAATGTGACATTACATCCAATGACCAACATCGTATTAAATTGTAAAAATATATTCTAAATATACTTTAAAAACACTCAATTTAATGATTTATCACTATTAATTATTTCGATTAAAAAGTTGTTTTTAATTATAATTTAGTAATTTTCATTATTCATCAGAATATGAAAGTTATCCGAAAAGTACCAAAATTTCACCTTAGGCTAAATTCGATACTCCGAATCCAAAAATGAAGTCCATTTTGAGAGCTAAAATTTATAAAATTTTAAAAGGTGGTTATCACTATTCATAACGGCTAGTTATAATAATATTTTAATAGCATATCGTTGTTTAGTGAAACTCGGTATTGCGTACTACACACGCTATCGAGGAAGGTCGTGATTGCGTGTAATGCAAGGCAAGTCAAGGATGCGTGTTGTGCAAGCTCCTTTTGGTGTAACGTACAACACAAGACATTAGTGAAATAAAAAGAATATTTTTCATAAAATCTCAGGCGGTTACATTCTACCCCCCTTAAAATGAATTTCGCCCTCAAAATTCGTCGGGGTTATAAATGGTTTACTATTCAAAAGTTTCTTTACTAGAAACTCACATCGTAAAAAGGAATACCAAAACTTGGCTTTAAAAACTAAAGTATGAAATGTAACGATTACCCAAATAAACTAATCGTTGGGTTTCCACATAGGTAAAAATATGGATATGGAAGAGAAATCTAACCATCATGTTCTGATGGAGAGTGGTAGAGAACATGGCTATGGAAAAGCCAGTAATCACAAATCCATAGATTTGTGATGATATAAGGTACCATCTGATTCATCAGGTATAAGATCACTAGGACAAAATTTTTGGTTTTCAAGATCATTTCCCTAAAGTTGAAAATTTGATTTAGAATAAATACTTACTTTATTTTGGTACAATCTAACTGTTGTTCGTGCCTTGAACAATTTCCACTTCATCTCTTAAATAAATGAAGTTGAATTTGTTATTCGTGAAGTGTTAGCAGATTATGTGATAGAATGACGGGTCATTCCATCTGTCTCAAACAAAAGGTTAGCAAAAATTATATACATAAGTCGATCTATAGTGAGATTAATCACATATGGTTCCTAAAATAGACTTATACTTCATATACCATAGTGCTTAATATAATAAAACTAGTTTCTACTAAACATGGACTTCCTGTAGGCCAGTGGTAGGCAATAAAGGCCAGTCTCACTTCGGTTGTGGGTTCGATTCCCACATCCTTGTCTGAAGCGATGGGCTGTCGCCCGTCCTGCAGGTTGTCCTTTTTCTAAAACTACATTACTATAACATCCCATCAATAATATCGAAAAAAAACTTCTATCCTTAAACAATACTCACTTATGTCCAACATAATCCATTTCAATCTTTAGGCTTATCCATAATACTGCAGTCCACTCTCATAACATAGTGAAAACAATTACCAGAGATTTAATACCATCGTTGATCCCCATATATCATAAGATATGTTTTGTTGGTCACATTCCAAACATTCAAAGTCCTTAATCATGTATTCTCTTGAATACCTTAGTGAAAACATGAATGCAGTTTAAAGTTAACACATTCCACATACCAAAATCCTCAAAATTCTATATACTCAAACCATGATATAACTTAGTCCTTATATCAATCATGAGCTCATGAATACTATTAAACATTTCATTTTCTTGTTTTCCCTTCATTATGCGCATATCATCTTATTTCCAAAAAATATCTCAATCACTTTGAATACCACTTCAATAAATATTGCAATACTCAATGATACAACATTATTTTGGAATCCCATTACATAAACACTTAATCATTCCACCACATCGTTGTCATATTCAACATTGCCAATAGTGATCGCATGTGACTTCCCTTTGTCCTTTACCTTCAGTGGTTGCTCATGTTGATCATCACTAACCCTTGGATTAGGGCATTTATTAGCATAATGCCCCATTTCCTTGCACTTGAAGCATTGAAGTGTTGGTGGTGCGTTCTCTGCAGTGTTTGCTTTATTCACATCAGTAGAAACCATATTTCCATTACTTCAACACTCAGCTACTCGATGACCTTCTTTTCCACACTTAAAACATTTTCTAGTCCCTTTAAGACAATCTCCACCATGCTTCTTTCCACACTTTGTGCATAAGGAAACATTCATCTTCTTTTCACCATTATTCTGAGATTTCTCTTTGAACTCCATCTTTCGTTTCTTGTCAAAACCATGAGATGGATATGTAACACCAACTTAAATTTCTACCTTGATAGCACAACGCACAATTTCTTCATAGCTACTGAAGTCTCTTATAGCTAATGCCCTTCGAAGACTTGGTTTTAAGCCACTGAAAAATCGATCAACTTTACATTCAGGTTGGATGATAATGCCAGATGCATACCTTGCAAGTCTTGTAAAATTCGCTTCGTATATACCAACAGATTCATCATCCTTTTGCTTTAGTTCAAGAAACTCCTTCTCCATCTTTGTTCGAAGAATACGAGGGAAGTACTTATTGAAAAATAAGTTCTTGAACTCGTCCCATTCCATGGACTCAATTTCAACTCTTTGCCTTGTATTCTTGATAAGATTCCACCATTGATCAGCTTCACCTTCCAAACGATATACTGCTAAGATGACTTTATCATGTTCAGAACATTGAAGAGCTGAAAATATCTTTTCAGTGGTACTGATCCATTGTTCAGCAACAAGTGGATCAGAAGACCCACTGAAAGAAGGTGGATGTTGCCTCATGAAGGACTCAATAGAATATTGTTCCCTTCTCTACTCATTTGGAAGTCCAGAATGATTCATAGCTTGTGTAAGTATAGCAATAAGATTTTTCACTCCATCTCCCATAACATTTGTTTGTTCAGGAGGACAATCATTGCATTGTCCATTGCATTGATCAACACAGTTCCTTCGGGTTCTAGCCATCGTCTAAAACCCAAAAAGAATAGTGTGAGAGGCAAAAATAATGCTAGGGAAAACAACATAATAAAGGGGAAGTACCATCAATATCTAACATCTTAGGTTTAATTCTATGATCATTAGCGTAGTTCTAGTACTATAACCTATACGTATACTTAACCTTAGGGACATCCCCATACATACCGTAGAAATATCTCTAGGGATCTCACTAACGTTTTCACATCCTAGTTTCCAAAGGTTGACTAAACCTTTCCTCTGATACCAACTGTAGAGACCCGAAGCCCGACCTACATGGACATTACATTACATTTGCAGAATACTTAGTACATTACAAAAACACACACATAAGGACCGTAATAGTTAAGTGTCTTTGGAAACTCGGAATATAATCTTCTAATCCTGGTGAAATATCTTCAATATCTCCCATACAGATCTTCCCTTTTTTTTCCTAAAACCTTTCTTTATATCCTGGGGAAAAGAAAACATAAAAGGGTGAGCTCAAATGCTCAGTAAGGGTAAAGAAAAGAAATATAAATCACATCATATACATAAGAACATAACTTTTGGAAATCTTAACCTGCAAAAGAGATCATAATTTCATAACCTGGGAAAACTCATGGCAGTGAAATGTATTCACAATAATCATAACTTAAAACATTAAACTTTGTGGCATACACACATAATCATAGAGAATCATTTCTTATTAGTCAAGACTCATTTCCAAGACAATCTTAGTGGACAAAGTCCATTTCTGAATCGAGTGACCCTCATTTCAGTCCTGTTTCACTGAACCGGTATAACCTACCATTCCAGCCATGTCTATCTCATTAGATATAAAATCTTTACCCAATTCATTGGAGGGAGATATAGGTCCCACCCATCTCATAATGATACCATTCTTATGTGTGCCACAAAATCATAAACCATACATCATTTCATAACCCATGTAATAAAAATGGGATTCTTAAACAACATGACATCATAAAACAATTCATATAAGATAAAGGAATTCATAAAAATAATTCCATCACAACATAATCAAATCAATGTAAAAATATGGATAGAAAAAGAACCCTTTATTATCTTAGATGGAAAATAATTTTGATAAAACACTTGAAATGAATTCTTGAGGAAAATATCCTTTCTTCTTCAAAATCAATTTCTTTTCACAAAACATCATGCAATTTTAAAAGAAAGAGATTTTATTGAAAATATTCATTAAATATTTTGGAGGAAGCTTCATGAAAATAAGGCTTTATAAAACCGTAAAAATCCGTTCGTTCCGTTTAAGTTAAAAAAAACATTCTTCTTGTACTTTTGTCGGAAAAGTCAAAAAGTACCTCGTACGAAAAACGACAAAAGATTCCTTTCATACATATTACTAAAAACTCACCGAAGGGTAAAAATGGATTTAAAAAATTGTAGGTGGATTGAAATAATATTACATATTGATGAAACATGGATGTGGATGATAAAATACACCCCATTAAATACTTACGAATAAACAATCTCGGATAAAAATGAGATTGTGATATTTCCCTTACCTTAGGTCCGATTTGCTTCGTATGTGTCCGAACCTCCTGTATAATGATTTAAATAATGTCATTGACTTATTACAGAATCATATTCATTGTTATGATATCATATATGGTTCACTTATGACATTATATTACCCGTTCTTTTGTAAATTCCATGTTAAAGAAGCGTTTTGGGTAAAATCGTTTCATTTATCGTAGGTGTTTTGACTTGTTGTTCTTGACATTATTATTACTTATATCATGATTTACTTACTTCCAGAATATAAAATATGATTTATATATCATATATATTCAGTATATATATATATAATAGATAGATAAATGAAATGAAAAACACCGTTCATGGAGACGGTAGTTCGTACGTACGCATGAACGCTGTTTTCCTTTCCTTATTGTCTTCAATGGAAGTAAGTAGATGACATACATATACATATATACATAAATCCAGTAGCTATATAATGTCATATATTTAATTATTACTTCTTATATATACTTTTTAATCATTCTTAAATGGTTAACATGGATAATGAATCTCATCGCGTCGTGGAGACGGTAGTCCGTACGTACGCACGAGCGATGATATCGTTCCCATGGTCGTGGAATTGTGTTTAAGTGTATGTATACTATTTCAGTATCAATATTAATTTATAATAATCATATATAGTTACTCATTACACCTTTATACCCATCCAATTAAGGTGGTGGCGGAAAATAGATTACACCACGGCGTGGAGACGGCATTCCGTACGTACGCACGCTCGGTGATTTCGTTTTTCCGTAGGATGGATAGAAGGTTAATTAGAGTTGTTTCATATTTATAATAACATATCAGTATATAATAAATACTGATGTTATTACTTTATCATGAAACAACTAAAGAATAAGAAGTTGAAGAAGAAAGAAACTGAAAAGATCGGTAATGGATATTACCTCTTCTTTGGAACGCCTCTTTGAATCCTCCACTTAGGAAACTAAGATTGGTCTTTGAAGAAGACCAGGACCTATAGGATCATACTAGGGAAGTGGAGAAGGTATTTTGGCAGGGGTTGGCCGAGCTTGAGTGCTCAATTTGGTGTGAGGAGGAGGGGGAGGAGGTGTCCTTTTATAGGGGAGGAGAGGGGCACCTTAGGAATATCTCAAAATATTATTTTATATTAATGTCAAAATCGGTTTATAATGGTTCCAAAGGGTCTTATTTCGAAGATAAAGTGGGGATGGGTCTAAATACTATCATCCAATAGGATTTAAACAAGTTTAGGGTATTATTTTAACCTTATCAATTAGATTTAACTCTAAGTTAAATAATTTACCTTTTACCATGTCTTTTGTTTTCTTTCACTATATGGTTAATACACTTACTATAACATGACAAAAGAAACCAAAATTGTTTATTATTAATATATATATCCTTATCTAAGTCATTTGGCCGAACCTTAGATTTTTAGGAAGAAAATAACAATTAATAATATAATATTTGATTTAAAAACGATTTTGTATCAATTTTGACACTATTTGATATATGATTTTTGTGAAAGTCATAACAGAATTATATGTTCGAACCAAGTTGATTAAATCAACACTAATATATCATAGTAACCTCTAAAATTAGTGGAATTCATAAAAAGTCTCAAATTACATTCATTTGAGCATTTATAACATCAATTATGTTAATATTTCCTTAAAAGGGTAATTACTGCATCATCGTTGTGTCATATATAAATTAATTTATTTAAAGTCTAAAAATTATAAATAAAATATCATTATGTAGGAAATCGTTTTAGCATTCTAATTAATATTTATAGTCGAATTGATCTTATGTATAACCCCATATTAAAAATGTTTTAGTTATTAAACTTTGATTTTAACTATTTTAACTATTCATTAAATAAAATAATATTAAATGTCATAATCTAATCCAAGTGGACCTAAATGGTCTTATTATATTCATAAGGTTGTTTTTGGTCGAATTACACTTATCCAATAGAATTAGGACATGTGTTAGGGTAATAGTAATATCATATTTACCCTTAGTTACCCTATTTACTATTAACCGTGGTAAAAAAAATAAAAAGTTACTATTCACCAAAAATTATTTTCATCTCATTGAACCACATTTTAGTCCTTGATATTAACCGTGTCTGTCGGATTTTCGAAATTCTATTCACAGAAGCGGTAAAATTAAGTTTTATGCAAAATTCAGTTTTTAACCTACCACTTAGTGGTTTCACTATTCATCAAAAATTGAAAGGTTTCAGAAAAATACCAAAATTTCATCCTAAGATATATTTCATATTCCGAATTCAAAAATGATGTCTATTTTACCAAATTCATAACATAGAAGTTTCATTAATTAATTTTATAATTAAATCCCGCTGTTAAAACAAATAGAGTGTTTTTAAGAAACAATATCTACCAAAAGATTGACACTTGATTATGTCTGGTTTAAATGTGAAATTACATCCAATGACCAACATCGTATTAAATTGTAAAAATATATTCTAAATATACTTTAAAACCACTCAATTTAATTATTTATCACTATTAATTATTTCGATTAAAAAGTTGTTTTTAATTATAATTTAGTAATTTTCATTATTCATCAGAATATGAAAGTTATCCGAAAAGTACCAAAATTTCATCTTAGGCTAAATGCGATACTCCGAATCCAAAAATGAAGTCCATTTTGAGAGCTAAAATTTCTAAAATTTTAAAATGTGGTTATTACTATTCATAACGGCTAGTTATAATAATATTTTAATAGCAGATCGTTGTTTAGTGAAACTCGGTATTGCGTACTACACACGCTATCGAGGAAGGTCGCGATTGCGTGTAATGCAAGGCAAGTCAAGGATGCGTATTGTGCAAGCTCCTTTTGGTGTAGCGTACAACACAAGACATTAGTGAAATAAAAAGAATATTTTTCATAAAATCTCGGGCTGTTACACTAAGGCAGGTTCACTATTCTTCATGAGGCACATTTCTTGGCAATATTACGCTTCACGGGGCACCCTTGATTTATGAGACATTTCTCCAGGAATGCCTTTCCACATCATGAATCACCTATCATATGCACCTATTATCTATACCTAGGATTGGACACTTCACTTCGTAAAGCACACCCCCTCACGAAGCCCCTCCACATCATGGAGAAACAGAGCTTCATAAGGCTTTTACTTATGAACCTATTTTCTCTACAAATCCTTTTCTCACGCGGCCCATTAGGTTTGCATGATGCAATTTTGAGGTCCCTTGGTAGGTGCTTCCGATTTCATTTCACTACCTCATGCATATTCTCTTGGGTGCATTAACAACTATTTATTCTTCACATAGCCACGCAAATGTGTACACCTCAATGGATCACTCCATAACACCCCCTCACTATGGAATTTCTGATGCATTCCCTCCCCAAATGTGATGGAGGTATTAGTTATGTATGTCCTAAGGGGTGCGGAGTGAGCCCACTTTGTCCGAGCTGTAGGACATTAAACTGGAAAGCGTCATCGTCGTCATAAGAAGACGTTAAACTATGGCCTCACCCCGTGCATTATTCGTGGGGTGCCCCATCACGAACATTCTCTATACCCACTGGTCTCCATGATGGTGAGATCATTCCTCAAATGGAATGAGATCCTCATTATTGGAGAATATTTTTTACATGGGGATAGAGAAACCACCTCGGTGTAATGCCCTGTCTATTCTTGTAGGAGGTAGCACCCTCGCTCCTCCTCTCTTCCTCAGTGCCAAATCCCTCTCCCTTTGACCCTTGTCACCACTTGGGCCTCCACCCTAGATTAAGTCCCTATATCCATCCCCAAGGGTCGTAGACCACGCATAAGCCCCTATTTCTTATTTGGGATGCTAAATACGTGTAAGCACTACTCAACTCCCCATGGACACACCTTTCGTGACGTGATCATCAGGTCTCTGCTGCCAATCTTTTCTCACACCGAGCATTACTCATGTGGGCTTAGAGTCATCATCGAGCACGAAATCCTCTCTGGGATGCCTAGAGTGTAAGCCCCAAACACCATCTTGAAATACATGGACATTGATCCTTGCAAGGTAAAGGTATGTAGTAAGCCTCCCTGAGGATTAATCCCAACACCCATTGGTCCCAACCATCTTCACGTCGGCTCACCACACACCCCTCCCGAACTATGTGGACATCGATCCTTGCCAAGGAAAGGTATGTAGGAAGAATCCTGAAGGTTCAGGCCCAACACCCATTGGTCACGACCGTCTTCACGTCGACTCACCAAACACACCTCATGAACTACATGGACTTTGATCCTTTCCATGGAAGGGTATGTAAGAAGCCTCGCTGAGGTTCAAACCCAACACACATTGTTCCTGACCATCTTCACATCAGTTTACATAACACCCATCAGAACTACGAGGTCTTTGATCCTGGCCAAGGCATGGTACGTAGGAAGCCTCTATGAGGTTCAAGCACACCATCCATTGGTTCCAACCATTTCACGTCGGTCCACTCCCATATGAATTATGATGTCTTTGATCCTTTCCAAGAAAACATATGTAGGACACCTCACTAAGGTTAAATCCCACCATCCATTGGTTCCGACCATTTCTCGTCAGTCCACTCCTACCTGACCTACATGGTCTTTGATCAATGTCAAGGAAAGGTATGTAGGAAGCCTCTCTGAGGTTCAAGCCCACCATCCATTGGTTCTGACCCCCTTCACGTCAAACCACCTTCGTCCTGCATGACGTTAAATAGAATGCCCCCATTTCATCATGTACAATGTTAAACTACATCCACCATCCCAAACTACATGGGATTTGATCCTTTCCAAGGAAAGGAACATATGAAGCCTCCATGAGGTTCAACCCAATCTAGTGATAAGTTTTTGTAACCAAATCTAGTTGTAATCCATTGTGACCTCTTCTAGTGGTATGAAATTGTGACCCCATCCAGCGGGAATCTGTTTTGACCCCTTCAATCTATAAGCCATTGTGACCATAACCAGTGGTGAGTCATGGTGACCCCATTCAGTGGTAAGTCGTTGTCAACCCAAACCCATCGGTAATCCACTATCGTCTCTTCTGTTGGGGCCCATATCATTGGTTTGTCCTAGTAGTGTAAGACCAACCTCGAGATGCTAACCACGCGTAAGACCCAGTGTTTCATCAGGTCGTTTTCCACTGCATGCACCCAAATTCTATACCCCCATACAGAACTATGTAGACTTTTTATTTTCAGCCACGAGGATATGTAGAAGGTATCTTTGTAGATCAAGTCCAACATCACCATTGTCCTCAAGTCAAGTCTATATCATTCTCCATCTACTCAACTTAGCCATCCATTATCCATCTTGATTCTTACTCAAGCCACCACATCCTAGTGGTATCTAGCCACCTCATTCCCCATTCCCCTTAATAACAGTAGAGTAGCTTACCACATGTTATCCCCAACATCAGTGTTCCCTATAAGTGTTTCAACTATATGATCCACTCTATTTAGTGTTTTGATCAGTCCGGTCTGTCTCCACTAGACTATAAACCCATGGCATACCCTCTATTAAACATAGGAAGCTGAGGAAAACCATAGATAAATTCATGTGGCATATAATTCTCCACATTTGATGTGGGATTCTATGGGCTTCTACACCCTCTAAAAGCCCTATAATAAGAGAAGAAACCAAGACATGCTAGTGTTCCAGTGTCTATACACACCAGTGATTTCCAACACAACTACTCCCCTGACTGAAGGTTGCTGCTTTGAACGAACCCCTTGGAATGTCCCGTCAGAAGTAGTGTAATTAACCAGCATCCATGAAGAAATAGAATTGGGAAGAGTTTGACTAACAATGTCTTAGTCTATAAGGGAGGCCCGTACTAGGTGATGAGTTCCAAGGCCTAATCCATGGAAGGAGGAACTAAACTCCCATCATCCCATTTTGATCAAGGATAAAATGACTCTGAATAAGCGATGTATGTTGCCCATCTTTAGAAAGTGGGAATGCGGGGAAACATCTGCACATCCTCGATGGTCGAATGCACAGACCCCTAAAAATGCGTCGGAAACAGAAATAGTGAACCCGATATGAAGTTCTTCTCCCCAATGCAGAGATTAGTATCGTTCGAGGCATCAATAGAATTGTGTGTCACGTGATCCAATTATCTGGCACTAGGTCCAGCCAAGAAAATAGTAGGCCTAGCGTGAAACTCTCTAGATGTTGGGACAATCAAAATGTTGGACATCCCAATCTGTGATGTTTTCAGCATGGATCCATTTTACCATACATGGAAGACGGAATAAGGTTGTGGCACTGGTCATCGATTCCTTTCCTTTCAAAATTAATGGGTTAATCTCCATACTTTTCAGAAACCAAGCTACTGCAGGAATTTGATCCCCACCTGTCCACCAACAGAGGGCCAGGGGCAATTCCTAAGCGGTATTCCCACACGGTTCCACTACTTTTGAGACAATCTACATTTCTAAAAATTTCGGGCTCCCATGCCCCATATCCGTGCCTAAATTCATTTAGAGGAGGGTGATCAACGACCTCATACACCGGTACGAGGTGGAGAGGATTATCCTGACTCAAGATATGGATCACCAGGATCTAGAACCATTTGTGCCTCATCACCACCGCCACCCCCAAGGGTCGTGGAAGGATCCACTACTCCCCACTCTAATATACAATCATTTCAATATACACTCCCCAAAACGCCTCGATGACTCATTCCCCTATGCCGATGAGGCAGGGTATTTTTGGGTCAGCCTGATCAGGATCCAGTTTCAGGGCCCCCCAAGTAGGTCACCCACTAGGATGCACCAATCACGCCATTCGGTCTAATGAGTCGAAGAGTAGGTAAATCATGCTCCTGTAGTGCTGACGCCAGTCTAGTTAACTTGATGCCAGCATCAGGTAGAGGCCAAAGAAGATGGCCACCAAGGGGAATCTACGTCAACAACAACTATGGATCGGGCCACCACCGACATATATCATCACCCCCTATATTTTCTGAGTAGGAGGACTTGTATACCCGGCTTGGATCGAGGCCCCCACCGCCCCACAGGTAGGTTGGGTCGACTCTCTCGGCCGCCGGTGCAGATAGTGGCCGTCGCGAATAAGGAGGTCCTCACCGTACCACCACCATGGAGAACATAGGCCCTCTCTGGTTCTAGTCTCGACATGGAGGTCCACCCCACACCGCCTCTAATTTGAATGAGGGTCCTTCTCACGACATTAACACTCAGTACAAGAGTCTCTCTCATGCTCACTACATTGGGTATGGAGTTGTTCCTCTTAATGAAGTTTTCCAGTGTGGGGATGTTACATGTTTGGCCAGTCTTCAGCATGGGGGCCCTCTCCATGTTCTTACAGTAGCTGGAGAAGGTCCTCCATGCCCTAGAAATCAAGGATTGAAGGCCAGCTTCGCTTCACCAGCACCAAACATAGAGGTCCTACCCGTGTTTTGATTGACTAGTATGAGGACCCTCCTCACACCAACGTCGCCAGGGGAAACAAGCATGGAGGTCCAGCCCATTCTTCTATCGGCTCCAGCGGAAGTCCTACCCACTCCAGCACTTCCCAAGGTGGTCCTACCCATTTCCCATTAAATATATGTCTCGGTGCTCCTCACAACACGGCTTACTCAGGCGAGAATCCTCTCTACCCCAGCACCAAAACAACTAAAGGTCCTTCTCATGCCGGAAATCTACCCTATCCCGAAGAGCTATCCCGGGGTAGGAGGGCTAGTCACCGATGCCACAAAAATACACCTAGAAGTTTTAGACTGAGATCAAACCGGTTTGCTTCTCGGATTCTGAGGCGGAATACGACTGAGTGATGGAGCCCTCACCTAGATCCTCTGTGTCAAGGGTCAGGGTAGAAACAAGGTGTATCCTCCCTATACTTCTAGAATGTGATTTCCATTGGATTCCCACCTCCATCCGCATGTATATCCAGGAGGATGATAATTTGGAAACTCCACGTGTTACCGCAGTGCGACAACCATGATCCTCACTAGAAGAACTTTCTACCTCGATTACATATCACGAAGTGCTATTCTAGGGACTAATATTGAACGAGCAACATCACAGTCCACTACCAGCGGACAAGGTCCCCATGCCAGAAACTGCGTTCATCATCCCATCATACCACTATTTCATGGCTGAGTCACTACACTCTTCTATGGATAGCCCAAGGTGCAGTAGTTTGTCAGCTCGCTCACTGTATTCTCCATCGGCCATCCTACCGTCCTTGAGGTCCACTTTAGTACCGATAACGGTTCCACTGAAACATTAAGTTGATGAGTGGGGAAATGAAGGGACAAACCCTGAATCTGAGCCCAAGAGCTTATTGGATGTCCTCATAGTGGACCACTTCTAAGAGATTTTTTGGCTGGTTACAATGCCAATTTTTTGGTGCCATAATCCCTCACCCAAGAAGAAGTTGAGCATTTCCACCAGACCCTTTAGGGGACTCATTTTCATCTTCTTCATCAACAAGTGGATTACCCTAAGATACAAGGGCATTTTGAAGACATTGGTGAACTATTTTATCTTGTTGATTTAGCCACTCTCCCAGTGGCCCAGCTCCCGAAGTAACCAGGTCATTGTAGTTCCCTCCAATAATGGTGCGTTCAGAGTTTTAGGGTACTCCGTAAGATTATCAAAGAGGCATCTCCCCACACATAGTTCCATGGATGGGGGCAGTATATTTCTCTCCTCTTCAGTCTTATCCAGCGTCAACCTTATTTTATGGGAAACATTGAGGATATTCCTCTAGGTAAGATCGTAGTTAACATGGCCGACCTGCCGTAGGGTGAGAACGAGCTAGAGCTTATTGGAGAAAACCCCCACACCCCTCGATGGAGTTTCACACTACATGGATATGTCATGAAAAATTACTCATCAGTAGAGGATTATACTAGGTCTTCCAGTTCTCATCGAGGTACTAGTCCTCAGTTGGAATCCAAACAATAGAAAAGAAAACCATGGAGTTTTTAAACCCTCTGACCTGTCTGGCTCAGTGCAGAAGGCCGAAGACGATCCCAAAAAATCCTTGTTGCACCAGAAACTCTCCAAACATAAGAATATGGTCGATGAACTCCTTGATAAAAATGATGTAGAGTGACGGCCAAACTACAGTGATTCTCATTCTGGGTAGCAGGGGCGGGTACCACTTCCCCTCGACGAACGACCTTCAGGTAACCCTGACCATACATTCCATGCAGAGAGGGTTGAAGCTGTATCTTATAGAATTAGGGAATGGTATGTCTCACCAAATAATCTTTAACGGCATAAAACTCCTCAAGACCAAGCTTAGGTTTCCCAAGAAGCCCCACAGGATGTTCCACTAGCCGCACCACAAGCCTCTAGGCCTATTTATTATGTTGAAGAACCTGCCAATGCACTGGTGGCCAAGGATTCCCGTCAAGACAGGAACCCCCACCCAGATGATCCAATGGCAGCACTGATCCCCCATATTGTGGTGTTAGAGAAATGAAAGGTGGTAATTCATCCTGATGGCAAGCCATATCAAGCGTGGGTAAATGATATGCTAGCATCCCCGGGTTTTGAGAATCCCACCTTTTCCCCTTTCAACGGGACTGGGGACCCACCGTAGCACATGGACCGCTTTATATCATGGAGTGGACCCATGTTTGAAACTCCAGCGCAACAAGAATACGCCAATCATCGTTGTTTCGCACAGACATTAAAAGGTTCAATATTCATTTGGTACAACCATCTCTCCATCGGATCAGTAGGCAGATAGGAAGACCCCCGTAGGAAATTTCTCAACCAGTTCAGTTCCATCACTCGGAAGATTAGTATCGCGGGCCTATTCAATTGCAAGTAGAGTCCTAATGAGTGCCTTGCAGACTTTTTTGCCTGGTGGAAAGGGCTTGGATACCCTCTTTGCATGCCACTGATGTAAGCACCTGACCCCAGTTGCCCGGAGATGGTGCCTTGTTTGATTATGTTGGCATAGATACAAGGAATGAGATTCCTGAAGGACCGAGTAGTTTAGTATTATTAGAAAAAAGATACATACCTAAGTATATCATTACAACTTGAAATAAAAAACAATATAGAAACTCCTTAGACAACACCCATAACTCCTAGGTTATTTTAGCATGTCATTCATAATTGAATTCCTCTTTCCCTGAGAAAATGAAACATAATAAATGGTGAGCTCAAACATTCAGTAAGAGTAAGAAATACAAAATAAGATAATATAAACATAATAAATGGTGAATAATTAAAAACACATGCCTTTAATAATAAACGTGAACACATTATGGCAGGAAAATGAGCTGAGTAAACAATGCCATAATAAAACATAATCAAGGGTATTCTACTAATCGCATAACCACATGGAATATCAATAGCTAAACTCATAAAGATGGAATGCATAATGCCAGTCATTCTAAAACATTTTTTCAAGGTCTTTTCCAAGACTTTTAATGATTAAGGCCTCGGTCAAAATCCATATCACATTGGGAAAGGCCTCGGCCAATTCCATGTTTATTTGTCTCATGAGACCTACCGATGCTTCGAGGGGATATAGAGGGACCCACACATCACATAATAAGTCTAATTCATTCCTCATAAGAGTGGGGATAAACATAAACAATATATAAATTTATATTGAAACTATCATATGAAATGTAACTATCTTTCCCCAATCATTAAACATAAAACACTAACCATTCAGAATAATATGGTGAATGGTTTTAGGATAGATCATCCACAATAGAGTTAGTCATAAACCATTAAATAAAATATGGTAAATGAATTCATAAATGATTAAACCCAATAATACCATGTAATCAACAAGAGTGTTGAATTAGATGAAAACACTCTTATAAAATCATTAAGAAATTCTGAGATAAATACTCTTTTATTTTGAAAAGAAGAGTTCTTTTGGAAAAATATTTGCATAAAACCAGAAGTAAAGTAAAATAGTATTTTTTTTTAAAAATGAGTTATTGTATAATGATAATGGTTTCCGAAAAATAGATTATAGAGTGCCCTTGAAAATAGGAATGAATTTGAGAAATTCCCTTGAATCGGGCTTGTATTTTGGAAGCAAATTTGAATGTTCCTTTTAAAACGTGTAACTATACACAAAATAAAGAAGGGTTCTGGTTTTTAAACATTTATATGATAATAAAATAGAACATATGATGAGTAAATAACAATACATAATAATTTCATTGAGTTAATTAGACAATGAAAGTTCCTGAATGAAAATGGAAGTTCAGGTGGAAAACCCTTACCTTAACTCCAAACGTGTTCTTCTCTTGTACTTAAGCTCCTAGAATATGAAATTATACTTATTAATAAATTAATTAAGAACCTATTAGACATTTATTTTGTTTACCATAATTCTGGTTAGTTAATTTATGTCTTTATTGACAAGTTATTGTATTGAATTTTGTCGTTCTGGAGTGTTCGTTTCTCTTATTTTCATATTCGGTTCACTTGTTTTTAAGTAATGAAGTGGAATGGATGTAAATCTCCAGAATTGAAATTATATATTTTTTATGAACATAAATAGGTGTTATTTTTCATTTATATAACTTGGTTACATGGAATGATGATGAATTATCATATAGAACTTTAATGATAATCATTTCGGTTAATTTGTGGGTTTTCATTACAACGAACTCATTTTTCTTTATAACTTAACACCATTTGAAGAAAGGGATTAAATAAACTTAAATAGGTTATATTATATATATAATAATCTGGTTCAACCATAACAATAATGGTTTCATGACCAGAATTTAGAATGATAAAAGTAATCGAAAGTCCGTCATCCTTGAATGTGTAAAATTGACACATATCGGATGGTGTTCTTGCTACTAGTATAAAAGAAGGTAAAAAGGGGGAGATGATGATAACTTATTCCACTATCCTGAAAAAATTCCACTACATATAAGTTACTGGATTCATCACAAAATTTGGATAAAGATATCTAATAGAAAAAGAAAACAAAAGAACTTGAAAGGAAAGACAAATAATTGAAAAGAGGAATTTACCTCTTGAACCAAACATCCTTGATACCCTCCTTAAGGGAGAGGTTTTGGTCTTTTAATAAGACCAAATATTTTTGGACGTGGGAGAGGAGGCTGGGAGTGTATTTGGACAGAATTTGGAGAAGGAACAAGGCTTGAGAAGAGTGATTGGAAGATGGGGTGAGAGGGGGTTTTTATACTGGAGGAGAGAGGGGATTTCATAATGTAAAACTCGTTAGTTTATTATTTCTTCAAAAGACAAGTAATAGTTAGTATTCCATGACCAAGAATAGTAATTTTATCATTTTAATTCGTATTAAGGGTGGTGAAATCAGCCATGATTCTAGGAATAGTCTATTTAGCTTATAATGTATATATACGGTAAATTACCGTATTTTACTATTCATCAAAAAAATAAATTATTTCAGAAAAATCCAAAAAATTCACCCTAACCATTTTTTAACACGTAGAATCTAAAAATAAAGTCAATTTTTCAAAAATAATTTTTAAAATATTATTAATTTAATATTTAATTAAAATCATAATTTATTATCAAAAACCAGTTTTAAAACATACTTTAACTTATTCTAAAATATAGGTATATCGTACTTTCAACTTGAATATTATTTATATATTATCATAGTTAAGGTTAAAATTCATTAGGGTATATCACTATTCATAAGGGTATTTTACTATTTATAAGGGTAGGTTACTATTCACCAATAATTACGTTTTTCTTATTGGACTCAAGATAACTTACTGATCGCGATTGTGTATGTCAAATTTTTGAAATTCTCATCACAGAAGTGACAAACATATGTTTTAAGGGTCCCATAGAACTTCATAGTTAATGTGATTATAACATATTTATAAGAATGTAATTTCCTTTAAAAAATATTGGGTTGTTACATTCTCCCCTCCTTACAAAAATTTCACCCTCGAAATTTCATTTACAATATAGGCCAAGAACAGGTGGGGGTACTTCTACTTCATTGATTCCTCCAGTTCCCAAATAGACTATTCGTACTTATTGTAACACCACAAGGTTTTGGAAATAAACATAGAATGAAATTTTATAATCTAACCATTAAACACAACTTTGTCTCTTCTATGTTTTGAATTTCAAGAAATGGTCATCTAGAGTTGTGTTCAGTAAGTCATTTGGAGTCTGATAGAAAAAATTTGATTTTTTTGAATAGTAACATACCCTTGTGAATAGTAATGTGAATAGTAATATGACCCTTATGAATAGTAAAAAATAATAATATTTTGATTTCTTAAGTCAATATGATAATGGGATCTTAATTAATTTTTCAATGTCAGATAAAACTACCTACACTTCAAGATTGTTATTTTTCGAATTAACTATGACCTTATTTAAAAATTAAATTAATAACATTTAGAAAATTATTTTTAAAAAATGGATTTCACTTTTTGATTCTACACGTTGAAAAATGGTAAGGGTGAAGTTTTGGGATTTTTATGAAATTCTAGAATTTTTTGATGAATAGTGAAATACGATAAAATACTATATATACAAATTATCAGTTAAATACACTATTCATGACATCACAAGTGATTGAAGGCCACTTTGATCAAACCCAAATGATATTATTACTATTTAGTGTCACTACCATTGAGATTATTCATATTCTTGATAAAAATATTATAATAATGATTAAAATAATATAAAATACCTCCCCTCCTCCACTAGAAATACCACCCTCACTACCCTCTTCCTCCCACACCTCTCAAGCCTTGATAATTGCCTAAATTCAGCCAAATTCCCTCCCCAATATTCATCCCCACGTCCTAGAGCTACTGGTATCACCAAAAGACCAAAACCAAAGCCCTTAAGGAGGATCTCAAGGATAAGAGATCAAGTGGTAAACAACCTCTTTTATTTTCTTTCTTTTCTTTCATTTTAATTTATTCTCTTCCATTCCAATTGTATTGTGTTGGGATATTTCATTAAATATTCACCCTTAATGTACATATTATGTCTTAATGATGAGATATTCCATTCCTCTCATCATAGTATTTTTTATGAAATTTTCTGAGACACCGTTAGGTTGCCGAATTTTCGTGAGAAATTTAGCAAGTTTTCTTTCATTTTAAGATTCCTTTATTTTATTCTTCTTTCCTCACCTCCTCTTTCCAAATGACCATTATAAATCCAGTAACATATATATATTGGATTTATGTCTTTTTAATTGATGAACCATCATAAATATTCTTACTCCCTCCCTTTTATTTTGTAAACGAAATCGACGTCCATAAGGTTCCGATTTATAACCTTCGTGGATGACGAAGTTTCGTTCTTTAGTTTCTTCTTCATTACTGGTCATGAAACCATATTCATGGTTTAACCAGACTATAATATATTTTTTATAAACTATTTAATATTCAGGAACAAGAATATGTACATATAATTATGTTATATGACAAAACTAGTTCATAATAATCTAAGTACCGTTGAATAATCGAAGTTGTTGTCATCTAATGATTCAACCTCATTCCATGTATCCAAATGATAAAAATTGACATTAAAAATTCTGTATGCTAATAAATAATATTTAATTTCAATTTTGTAGATTTACATACATTCAACATCATTACTTAAAAGGATGTGAACCGAAAATGAAAATCAAGAAAACAAACACCCTGAAACGACAGAATTCAATATAATAACTTACAAATAAACACATAAATGAACTAAACAGAATTATGAGAAACTAAACAAATTTATATTAGGTTCTGATATAAGTTATTGATATGTATAATTTCACATTTCAGGACCTTAAGTTCAAGAGTAGAACACATTCGGATTTAAGGTAAGGGTTTCTTCATCTCACTTCCATTCTCGTGAGATTTTCCATATTCACTAGTAATACTTTTGTATGGTGTATGTATACAGACCATTGATGTCACATATCATTAATATCTTTATCTTCATGGAATTAAATCTATAATATTTATGTTATTAATTTTTGGGGCATATGAATCGTCTGATTACAAAGTGGTAAGGGTTTTCCACCCAAACATCCATTTTCATTCGGGTTACTTTCATTTTCTAATTACCTCAATGAAATTCTTATATATTGTTATGTACTCATCATATATTCTGTGTGAGTATCATATATATGTTTAAAAACCAGAACCCTTGCTTCTTTTATGGATAGATACATGTTTTAAAAGGAACATTCAAAATTGTTTCAAAAATACGAGCCCGATTCAAGGGAATTTCTAAAATCCTTACCTATTTTCAAGGGCAATCTATAATATATTTTTGGAAACCATTATCTTTATAAAATAACTCATTTTATTATGAAAATACTATATTACTTCACTTCTGGTTTTATAGAAAGATTTTTGCAAATGAACTCTTCTTTTCATAAGGAAAGAGTATTTATGTCCAGAATTGCTTAAGGATTTGATAAGAGTGTTTTCATACAATTCAACACTCTTGTTGATTCCATGGTTTTATTGGGTTTAATCATTTGTGAATTCATATTCCATATTGGATTAAATGGTTTATGACCAACTCTATTGTGGATGATCTATCCTAAAACCATTCACCATATTACTCAGAATGGTTAGTGTTTTATGTTTTATGATTGGGGAAGGATAGTTACATTTCATATAATAGTTTCAATATGAATGTACATGTTGTTTATGTTTATCCCCGCTCATATGATGAATGAATTGAACTTATTATGTGACATGTGGGGCTAGCTATAGCCCCTCGATGCATCGGTAGGTCTCATGAGACAAACTATGGTCTTGGCACAAGGCATTGACAAAATGATTATTTTATAGTCCTAGCACGAGGCTTTGACTGTATGCTTATGATGTCATGAATATGTACTTCCCTCATTATGATGATAGTATTTGAAGTTCATGTGGTTATTCGACTATAATAATACCCATGATTATGTGTAATTATGGAATTATTTATTTAGCTCATATTCCTTCCATAATATGTTTCATGTTTATTATTAAAGGCTCGTGTTTTCAATTATTCACCATGTCTAAGGTTTATATTATCTTTCACTGTATTGCTTACTCTTACTGAGCGTTTGAGCTTGCCCCTTTCTTATGTTTCATTTCATTAGGACATGAATAAGTAATTTATGAATTACTTGCAAGCATAATCTAGGTGACGTGATGTTTCTAGTGGATTAAATTAGTGTTTTGTTTCCCTTCATGTGGTAATGTTAAACTTATGTATGTAACTTGTTTCCAATAATACTAAACTACTCAGTCTTCAGGATTCATATTCCTTGTATGTATGCCAACATAACCAAACAAGGCACCGACTCCGGGAAACTGGGGTCAGGTACTTATATTTGGTATCATAGGAAGTTTAGTAGAATACTTGAAAACTAGAAAACGTAGAATTAGGGAAGAGTTGCTTAGTTAGTCTTTGAGGCTATACATATAATAACATCCTAGTATTTTGGTAAGGAATATATTATGTGGATCTTTCAAGTAATACATCTTTGTCTGGATACGAGTAGGTAGAGGCGGCTCTGGCAAAGATGTATCTAGGGGTAAAACCTGAAAACACCGCTTTGAGCTAGACTCAAACAGGAACTGGTGCACGATAATGGGCAATGCTGCACTCTTGGATACGACACTCCCGGGGGATATACTTAGGATAATTCAAATTTTCTTTACAAGACATTATGAAGGAGTTTAATGGAAATATTCCTCAAATAAACCATTTTTATGAATATGGGATTAGCCATGCGCACGATCTCAATTTTTTCTGAGTATTTTTAAGTTAAGATTATATATTATGGTTCATAACCTAATATAGTGCATTCCATTATCTAGATATGGTGCCTAGTGGAAGGAATGGAAACTTCAAGAATGCACGTGTTACCTGTAGGGATTTTCCTCCGACACAAGACAATGATGTTGGCTTTGGTGTTGTGACCAGTGCTGAGCAACTCATAACTATACTGGGACAACTTACTCAGGTTATGAATAATAACCTTACCCATTTGGAGCATCTGGACTACCATGTGGAGGATCCATGTTAGATTGATTTATGCGGCAACAGCCTCCATCATTCAACGGGACTACAACACCATTTGTATCAGAGCAGTGGATATGTTCCCTTGAGAAGATATTTCTCGCATTAGGATGTAATGAAAGAGAGAAGGTTGTTGTGGCAGTATATCGTCTATCAGGAGATGCGGATCAGTGGTGGTCTTTAATCCAAAATAAAAAAGAGGAGGAAGAGATAGAGGAGATGGAGTTGAGGGACTTTAAGGAAATTTTCCTAGAGAAATACTTTCCTCATCAACAAAGAGCATATATAGAGAGGAAATTCTTGAATCTGAGGAAAAAGAAAGATTAGAATGTTGCAAAGTATGAAGATAACATAACAATGTTGGAAAGACATTCTATGGAAAACATATGAAATCCAATGAGAAAAATTGACCGATTCTTTTATGGCCTAAAGCCATTCCTTCTGCGGGCACTAGTCTCCCAAAGTTTCTCATCATATGAGGATATAGTTTCATGTGCCATCAAGATAGAAAAAAAATTTTCTAAGTCTTATGACTTTAATGGAAATCAAGAAAATAAGAGGTCTTCTAAAAATCCTGGGAAGGGAAATAAAGAAACAGGTAAGAATTTAATAGTTGAATTTCTACCATGTGAAAATTTTGGAAAGAAACACCCAGGTGCATGCTTAAAAGGAAAAGAATTATGCAACAAATGTGGTCCGAAAGGCCATCTTGCTGGTGATTGCAAAGGGAAGAATGAAGCCAATGATGTTCAATGCTATAGTTGTTGGGAGATGGGACACTACACTAATGATTTTCCAAAACATCCAGGAAATATGCAACAGAAAAGGCCAAGGGATGAAGGACATGATTATGCAATCACAACTGTAGAGGTTGAAGTACCTAATGACATGGTGGTAGGTACTTTAATTGTTTTATCAAGTTTAGACAATGCTTTATTTGATTCTGGATCATCACATTGTTTCATATCTTCCTAGTTTCTAAGAAAATTAGATATTTTCAATTTGATTTAACAAGGGATTTTTCAGTCAAAACTCATAAGGGAAGTATCATTGCTACAAAGTTCTGTCAATCAGTTCCCATTAAGGCATATAAATGTTCTTTATCTGCTGATATCATCATCATACCCATGATTTAATTTGATATAATCCTTGATATGGGTTTTCTTTCGGACCATGATGCAAAAAGTTATTGTAAGAAGAAGGAGGTTGCGATTTTTGATAACGATGATAAAGAACACCTTATCTTTAGTACAGAATTATCACCACCTGATTCTTATCTAGATCCACCCCTAGTGGCTCAACTAAATTCAATTATTGGAGGAAGAGAATGAAATAACTGTGGGTGAGGAAAGGAATGTTCATATAGAGGATGTGCCTATTGTGAGAGAATATGTTGATGTGTTTCCCAAAGATTTACCTGGGCATCCTCCAGAATGAGAAATTGAGTTTTCCAGTGATTTAATTCCCAGTTCAAGGCCCATATTGAATACCCCTTGTAGAATGGCCACTATGGAATTAGTGGAACTAAAGAAACAACTAGAGGAATTGAGTAATAAGGGATTTATTCTCCCTAGTGTTTCTCCATGGGGAGCCCCTGTCCTTTTTGTTAAGAAGAAAGATAGATCTATGAGGTTATGTATCGACTATAGGGAGATAAATGCTATGACAATAAAGATAAAGTATCCTCTACCTTGCATTGATGATTTATTTGACCAACTGCATGGAGCTCAATACTTTTCGAAGATTGATCTTTGATCCAGATATCATCAGTTGCGTGTGAGGAAGGAAGATGTTCCTAAGACAGCATTTTGAACCAGGTATGAGCATTATGAGTTTACAGTGATGCCTTTTGGACTGACAAATTCACCTTCTGTCTTCATGGATCTAATGAACAGAGTTTTCAAGTAATATCTAGATGGTTTTTAGTGGTATTTATTGACGATATCTTGGTATACTTCAAAAGCTCTGAAGATGATGAAAATCACTTGCTTAATATCCTTAAGACTGTTAAAAGATTTGAATTATATGGTAAGTTTAGCAAGTGTGAATTCTGGCTTCATGAGATTTCTTTTCTTGGCCATATTGTCTCCACAGATGGAATCCTAGTTGATCCAGCAAAGACAAAGGCAATCCAAGATTGGCCCATGCCAACAAACAAAACTAAGGTACGCAGTTTTATTGGCTTAGAAGGTTATTATCGGAATTTCATACAGAAATTTTCCCAACTGGATAACCCCCTAACGAAGCTCACACGTAAAGGGGTTAAATTTCTTTTGGACAAAAGATTGTGAAGAATATTTCAAAGAACTGAAGAGAAGATTAGTCAATGCTCTTATATTGAATCTACCATCAGGGAATAATGGGTTTGTTATATATAGTGATGCTTCAAAGAATGGACTTGGTTGTGTCCTTATGCTAAATGATAGGGTTTTTTCTTATGCATCATGACATCTAAAAATTCATGAGAAAAACTATCCTACTCATGATCTTGAGTTAGCTGCTGTAATATTTTCTTTGAATATATGGATACATTATCTCTATGGTGAAAAATGTGAGATTTATACATGTAACAAGAGTTTGAAGTATATTTTCTCAGAGAAATAATTCAACATGAGGCAAACGAGATGGCTTGAACTACTCAAGGATTATGGTTGCATGATACACTACCACCCAGGGAAGGAAAATAAGGTGGAAGATGATTTTATCATAAAGGATCAGGGAGTTTTGAACAAGATGAGAGTTGAAAGGGATCCAAGTTTCATGGATCTAGTAAAGATGTATATGGGAATAACCATGGAAGGTGAAACATCAATTATTTTTCAAATGGATACCAAACTCTCTTTACTAGAAAGGATAAAAAGTTCTCAGACTGAAGATGTGGAGTTTCAAAAGAAGATTAATGCTTTCAATGATGGGAGATTGAGTGACTTCATATATAAAGATGAAATTTTGAAATTTGGGAAGAGACTTTGTGTTCCCGATATACATGATCTAAAAAGGTAATTGTTGGATGATTCTCATAGTTCCAATTTCTCTTTACACCCTGGTAGCACTAAGATGTATAGAGATTTGAAGGAACGTTTTTGGTGGGACGACATGAAGAGGGAGATTGCTGATTTTTTGTCAAGATGTATGGTTTGTCGACAAGTGAAAGCTGAAAGGAAATAGAATGGGGGAGTATTCCAACCTCTTCCCATACCTAAGTGGAAATAGGATAAGAACACGATGGAATTTTTCATTGGACTACCAAAGACTCCTAGAAGGAACAATGCAATATGGGTCATCACTGATCGTCTTACCAAGTCATCACATTTTCTTGCTATAAGGGAAGATCTACCACTTTAATGTCTAGAGAGACTATATATTAATGAAGTTGTGAGACTTCATGGAGTACCCCTATCGATTGTTTCTGATCATGATCCACGTTTTACATCAAAATTCTGGAAAACATTTCAGAAGGCCCTAGAAACTGATCTTCGTTTGAGCACTTCCTGCCACCCCAAAAACTGATGTAAAATCATAACAGACTATTCAAACATTGGAAGACATGTTGAGGTCTTGTTCACTTGATTTTTAAGGCATTTGGGATTATTATTTACCTCTTGTAGAATTTTCCTTCAACAATAGCTTCCATTCAAGTATACAAATGGCACCCTATGAAGCACTATATGGGAGGTGATGTTGTACACCAACTTGCTGGGATGATGTTGGTGAAAGAAAGCTCGTGGGCCTATAACTTGTTGAATAAACAATGGAAAAGGTGAAGATTATCCAAAACCATATCAAAATAGATCAAAGTAGGAAAACGATCTATGTAGATAACCAAAGGAAGGATTTGGTGTTTCAAGAAGGTGATCATGTTTTCTTAAAGGTACCTCCATGTAAGGGTATTATAAGATTTGGTAAGAAGGGAAAATTAAGTCATAGTTACATTGGACCTTTGGAAATTCTGGACCGAATTGGAGCCATGACTTACCATTTGGCAATGCCGCCAAGCCTCTCCAAGGTTCACAATGTGTTCCATGTGTCAATGTTAAAAAAGTACATGCCAGACCCAACACATGTGATCACTTATGAAGAAGTGGAACTTGAGCCTGATCTATCTTACTATGAAGAGCCTATCAAGATTCTTGATACTAGAGAACAAGTATTGAAAAATCGAATGACTCGTCTGGTAAAGTTTATACGGAGGAACCATAATATAGAGGAAGCAACATGGGAGCCTGAGGAGCTTATGTTAAAGACATACCCAAATCTTTTTAGGTAATATTCTGTGAATTTCGAGGATGAAATTTTTGTAAGGAGGGGAGAATGTAAAACCCCAAGGTTTTGAAAATAAACATAGAATGCAATTTTATAATCTAACCATTAAACACAACTTTGTCTCTTCTATGTTTTGAATTTCAAGAAATGGTCATCTTGAGTTGTGTTCAGTAAGTCATTTTGAGTCTAATATAACAAACATGATTTTTGGTGAATAGTAACATACCTTTGTGAATAGTAATATGAATAGTAAAAAAATATTATTTTATTTTCTTTAGGAAATATGATAATGGGATCTTAATTAATTTTTCAATGTCACATAAAACTAACTCTACTTCAAGATTGTTATTTTTCGAAATAACTATGACCTTATATAAAAATTAAATTAATAATATTTAGAATTTTTTTTTGAAAAATGGATTTCAGTTTTGAATTCTACTCTTCGAAAAATGGTAGGGGTGAATTTCTGTGATTTTTCTGAAATTCTAGAATTTTTTATGAATAGTGAAATATGATAAAATACCGTATATCCAAATTATCAGTTAAATACAATATTCATGGCATCACAAATGATTCAAGGCCACTTTGTTTGAAAACACATGATATTATTACTATTTAGGGTCACATTCATTGAGATTATTCATAGTCTTGATAAAAATATTATAATAATGATTAAAATAATCTAAAATACCTCCCCTCCTCCACTATAAATTCCACCCTCACTCCCCTCTTCCTCCCACACCTCTCAAGCCTCGAGCGTTGTCCAAATTCTGCCAAATTCCCTCCCCAATATTCTTCCCCACGTCCTAGAGCTACTGGTCTCACCAAAAGACCAAAACCAAATCCCTTAAGGAGGGTCTCAAGGAGAAGAGATCAAGAGGTAAACAACCTCTTTTATTTTCTTTCTTTTCTTTCATTTTAAATTATTCTCTTCCATTACCTTTGTCTTGTGTTGGGATATTTCATTAAATATTCCCCCTTACTGTCCATATTATGTATTAATGATGAGATATTCCATTCCACTCATCAAACTATTTTTTATGAAATTTTAGGAGACGTTGTTATGCTGCCGAATTTTCATGAGAAATTTAGCAGGTTTTATTTCATTTTAAGATTCCTTTCTGTTCTTCTTCTTTCCAAACCTCCTATGTCAAAATGATCATGATAACTACAGTAACATATATATACTGAATTTATATCATGTTAATTTGAGAACCATCATAAATATTCTTACTCCCTCCCTTTTATTTTGTAAACGAAATCGACATCCATAAGGTTCCGATTTATAACCTTCATGGACGACAAAGTTTCGTTCTTCAATTTCTTCTTCATTACAGTTCATGAAACCATATTCAGGGTTGAACCAGACTATAATATATTTTTTATAACCTAATTAATATTTTGGAACCAGAATATGTACATATAATTAAGTTATATTACAAAACTAGTTCATAATAATCCAAGTACCGCCGAATAATCGAAGTGGTTGTCATCTAATGATTCAACCTCATTCCATGTAACCAAATGATATAAATGGACATTAAAAATTCTGTATGTTCATAAATAATATTTAATTTCAATTCTATAGATTTACATCCATTCAACTTCATTACTTAAAGGAAAGTGAACCGAATATGAAAATCAAGAAAACAAACACCCTGAAACGACTGAATTCAATATAATAACTTATAATTAATAACATAAATGAACTCAACATAATTATGATAAACTAAATACATGTCTATTAGGTTCTGAAATAAGATATTTATGTGTATAATTTCACATTCCATGACCATATGTTCAAGATGAGAACACATTCAGATTTAAGGTAAGGGTTTCTTCATCTCACATCCATTCTCGTGAGATTTTCCATATTCACTAGTAATACTTTTGTATGGTGTATGTATACTAACCATTGATGTCACATATCATGAATATATTTATCTTTATGTTATTAAATCTAAAATATTAATGTTATTAATTTTTGGGACATACGAATCATTTGATTACATAGTCGTAACGGTTTTCCACCTGAACTTCCATTTTCATTCGGGTTACTTTCATTGTCTAATTACCTCAATGAAATTCTTATGTATTGTTATGTACTCATCATATATTCTGTGTCAGTATCATATATATTTTTACAAACCAGAACCCCTCCTTATTTAATGGATAGTTACATGTTTTAAAAGGAACTTTCAAAATTGTTTAAAAAATACGGGCCCGGTTCAAGGGAATTTTTAAAATCCTTACCTATTTTCTAGGGCACTCCATAATCAGTTTTTGTAAACCATTATCTTTATAAAATCACTCATTTTTTTATTAAAATACTATCTTACTTCACTTCTGGTTTTATACAAATTTTTTTCCAAAAGAACTCTTCTTTTGAAAATGAAAGAGTATTTATCTCCAGAATTGCTTAATGATTTTATAAGAGTGTTTTCATCCAATTCAACACTCTTGTTGATTCCATGGTATTATTGGGTTTAATCATTTGTGAAGTCATCTACCACATTTTATTTAATGGTTTATGACCAACTCTATTGTGTATGATCTATCCTAAAACCATTCACCATATTACTCGGAATGGTTAGTGTTTTATGTTTAATGATTGGGGAAAGATAGTTACATTTCATATGATAGTTTCAATATGAATGTACATGTTGTTTATGTTTATCCCCACTCATATGAGGAATGCATTGGACTTATTTTGTGATGGGTGGGGCCCTCCATAGACCCTCGATGCATCGGTAGGTCTCATGAGACAAACTATGGTCTCAGCCCGAGGCCTTGACAAAATAATTATTTTATGGTCCTAGCACGAGGCTTGGACGGTATGGTTATGATGTTCGGCATATGAAATTACCTCATTATGATGCTATTATTTAATTTTCATGTGGTTATTTGACTAGTATTTACCCATGATTATGTTTAATTATGGCATTATTTATTTAGATCATATTTCTTCCATAATATGTTTCAAGTTTATTATTAAAGGCATGTGTTTTCAATTATTCACCATGTCTAATGTTTATATTATCTTCTATTGTATTGCTTACTCTTACTAAGAATTTGAGCTCACCCCTTTCTTATGTTTCATTTTCTCAAGACATGAAGAAGTAAATTATGAATGACTTACAATCATAATCTAAGAGACGTGATGTTTCTAGTGTATTAAATTAGTGCTTTGTTTCTCTTCATGTTGTAATGTTAAACTTATGTATGTAACTTGTTTCCAATAATACTAAACTACTCAGTCTTTGGGATTCATATTACTTATATGTATTCCAACATAACCAAACAAGGCACCGACTCTGGGCAACTAGGGTCGGGTCCTCACACTTAAGGTTTCTCCATAGTACCTTGACCAGATGAGTAGTCTTGTTGCATAGAACTTTGTCTCTACGATCAAAAATTTTCACCGGCTGCTCCTCATAGGAAATATCATCCTCCAACTGTATCACCTCTGAAGAGAGTACATGTTAAGGGTCTGGTATGTACTTTCTTAATAGGGATACATGAAATACATCATGTACCTTCAACAAGGTTGGTGGAAGTACAAGTCGATATGCCACAGCTCCAACTCGATCAAGGATCTCGAAGGGGTCGATATACCTGGGACATAGCTTTCCATTCTAGCCAAACCACATGACATTCTTCCATGGAGATATGCATAGAAATAACAGGTCTCCTACTTTGAACTCCAGGTCTCATCGGTGGTTATCCTTATAACTCTTCTATTGACTTTGGACTGCTGTCATATGTTGCTGAATGGTTTTAACCTTCTCCGCCATTTCCTCAACCAATTCAGTTCCTAGCAGCTTTCGCTCACCGACTTCATCCCAACACGCAGGTGCTCTACACCTTTTCCCATTAAGGGATTCATATGGTTCTATACAGATGTTGCAACATCCTGGACCCGGCCAGCCACCCGAATAGTGCTGAATGGGTCGGGTGTCACGACCTTAGGTGCACCTCCCTGAACGCAAAAGGCTGCTGAATAGCATCGAGGGTCTATTAGGTATAGTGGGGAGGCTATACCCTCTAGGAGGATCATGTTAAGGGTACTGGTCCAAATATAACAGTAAAGATGCAGCGAAAAGAAAGACTCAGTAGACTCGAACCAGACCCGCAGAGCAGAAGCATAATCAATATAGATAAACAGCGGAAGCCATAATTATAACAAAAAAATAGAAATAAACAGAACAACATGCTAATAAAATGTAACTATGACTGAATAGTAAAACATGCATCCAGAGCAGGTCATACACAACTGAAAATAAAAGGGCGCCAATGGCAAACCCACAGTAGCTAAAACAAATAATCATGCTGATACAGAAAATAAACAAAATGAAGTAAACCCCATCTAGGCATGACCTGAACGTCCATACCACCTCCATGCAATAACTATCATAGCCCAACTCCTGAAGCTGGCCTCTTTCCTGAACGTAAATCCATAAAGTCTACACGCGTCCCGAAGGGCCCGTGTAGGGTGTGAGACAACATCTCAGTAGGATACCACCCAACAGTGTGTACCAAATATAAGTGTTTAAGAAGTCATGAATTTACATGGAAAGCAGTAAACAGTATGATGCATGATTTAAACACATACTCCACTGGTGCTCAATAGCCACCATGGAGCATCACCTGCTTCGGCCAATGCCGGAATCTCTGTCGTGTAACCCGGCACCACGTGCCACCTGACACCTCGTGTCTCAAGTACCGACGTCCCGAAGGCACGCCGAAAATAGAAACCCGGCATCATGTGCCTCCGGACACATCGTTCCTCAAGTACCGACATCCCGAAGGCACGCCCATGAATAGTAACATGGCACCATGTGCCTCCTGACACCTCGTGCCTCAAGTACCGACATCCCGAAGGCACGCCCAAGAATAGTAACCTAGCACCATGTGACTCCTGACACCTCGTGCCTCATGTACCGATGTCCCGAAGGCACGCCCCTTTCATGAAGGCTCCTCACCTCCCCCTTGGCTTTCTACGGAAAGCACCCCAAACCAAAATACCTAACAGCAACTACGGGGGCCTCTACCCACATAAGTGGTCAAAACCACCTCATCACAGAGTATCTATGTGTGCACACTACTCAAAGTCCCAGTGAGCGGTAATCACCCAAAATAGTCATAAGCCACCAAACATCTGACACCTTGTGTCCCTGCGACCACGTCACTCAAGTCCGATGGCCTCGCCATCCAAGTATCTCGGGCCATGCCCAACCTGACAGTCGTACTGCCTCAATATGACGTCCATGACGCCCAATCCCGTGGTCAAAACCACCCAAAGTAACCCGAGAAAAGCCCCAACCTTGGATCAGCATCACTCAAGCGTAAGCGGGCCATGCCCAACACAACCCCAAAAAGGGTCCAGCAGATGAAATTCAGCAATTGCATATATAACATATTTAAACAGAAAAACATAAACCAACAAAACAAACTAAATAGTTGAATTTCACTATACCAGGTGTTGTCTCATACCAGCACTGAGGTCTTAATGCCTCAAAAAATTATAACAAGCTTAAATAATTTAAACTAAACAGTTTAAAATTTTAATATTTGGATTAAAACCATTTTGGCGTTCCATGGCCAAAATGCCCCGATGAGCCACGACCCCTCACCCGGCCTGCTCATGAAAACTGGCAACCGGGAATACCCAAAGGCATCCCAGAGGTCCCATAAGCAATTCAGAATGAAAAAGCAGATAAAACGGGTCCTGCTCAAAATACCTGAAAACGCGCCGAAGGCCGGGTCACCCAAACAACCACAAAAACACAAAATAAGGTTTGCACCACCTACCTAAGACTCGCACGATGCTACTCCTCCAGTAACACCCGCCAATTAGGTATAAAACGCAGTAAATCTACAAAAGATTCAAACCCTCTCAAACGCCTATAACTCTTTATAGAATTAAAATAAAAAAACGACCAAAGAGGAATCAAGGCCTTACCGATGGGGTTCCAATGCATCCAACCGAGATCGGATCGAAGTTCGTGCGAAGAACCGGGAAAAAATTTATATTCGGCCGATTTGGGGTGGAGGATGGTGTGTTCTGCCTCAAAACGAGGCTACTGCCCATTTTAAGCAAAAAAAAAGTACACGGCGTGTACTTTGGGACTACACGCCGTGTATGGTTCATTTAACTATTCATAAGACGGAATGATTCCGACGACTTACTTTCCGAACCTGCCGACATGAGTACATGGCGTATACCTCTGGGTACACGGCGTGTACTAGGTTTCTCTTCCCTTCCTCTCTGACTCGACCACACGGCATGTATATTCCTCATACACGGCATGTCCAAAGGGAACACGGCGTGTCCCTAGTTCTTACCTGGCCAATGGCCTATACGCCATGTATGGCTTCACAGGGTCAGGGGTATACACAGCGTGTTCAAAACTACACACCGTGTGGTAAGAAAATTCTACACGGTCACTGCACGACATGTACTCGGCGTGCACATGGCCGGTCTCTCACCTGCACATACAAGACATGTACTTAAAGTACACAGCATATAGTCTGGAAATTTCCAGAAATTGTCCATTTAATCCAGTTTCCTTGGAAAAAAGTCAAAAAAAAATTTAAACAGGGTCGGGATTTTGACCCATTCTAAAAACCCGGGATCTTACAAACTCCCCACCTTAATGTAGCTCGTCCTCGAGCTACCAAACGAAACCCGGAGATGGCACCGAACACACCCATCCCAGTTTAACAACCTAGACTACCCCGATCCCAAGGTTCTGACTAAATTCCTCAAGGGGCTCCCAACCTTAGGAATTGCCTACTCGGTCTCAACCAACAAAACATAAAACAAACAGGATTTTACTAACCTGTCTTCCAGACGCATAGTCCTCTCATGACGCATTGCCACCCCTGCACCTCATTGGTTCTCCTGTGTCGCTTCTGACACCCAACATAACCCGCACCGCATCGGTGTCCGCCTCCATGAGGTCCTGGTGCCTAGCACCTCAAGTAACCTGCATCCACGATGCCCCAATGCGCAGGACACCTCAAGTAATTGGCATCCACGATGCCCCGATGCCCATGGCACCTCAAGTAACCCACATCCACGATGCCCCGATGCCCATGGCACCTCAAGTAACCCGCATCCACGATGCCCCGAATCCCACGACACCTCATATATATATATATATATATATATATACCACGCACCCGATATGGTTACAACCCACTGACTAGAATCTAGTCAGTCCACAAAGATCCTATGTACCACGTGCACTCAAAACAGACATACCTATACAGGTCATGCCAAAAAGGAAACATGGAGATCACGGTCACACCGCGGTGTACCTCTAACTGTCACCGGCTCACCAGTCTGATCATCCTCTGGCAGCTCCATGGCGTGCACCTGGCCTGAAACAGGGCTGTCTGATGCCTGACCTCCTGAGACTGCTCCAGTCTCCAGCCACTGACCCCTCAGCTGGGTCCCACTGTCTCTGTCATGACCTCCGCACATAGCTGAACCTCGACTACCCTCTTCGGGTACCGAACCTGAACCATCTCCAGACGCTACAATCTGTCTTGTTCCCTGTCTGCCGGTCATCTGAGAAGGATTCCTGCAAAACCTCTCCAAATGCCCGTCCTGTCAACATGCCCGGCACTCCTTCGGAGGCCTATCGCACTGAGCCCGAAAATTTCCCGGTTGTCCACACTGGAAGCAAATCACTGAAAAACTCCCACGTGGTGGTCTAGCTGCATCCCTGGCCTGACTGTCCTATGGAGACTCATCCCGTCCATGCTTCCTGCTGTCTGAACCATTACCCGAAGCTGCCATCCTTTCCAAGCGATATTTCCCTCTCTCATTGCCCTCGGCTATGAGCGCCTGGTTCACTGCCTCAGAGAAAGAACCTAACCTGAAGATATTCACCTGGACCTGAATGGGGTGTCTTAAGCCATCCTCGAAGCGCCTCACCCAAGCTGCGTCGTCGCTTACCATACCTGGTGCAAAACGAGACTAATCTGTGAAGGTATCTGCGTAGTCCATGACGGAGATGTATCCCTGCTGAAGACTCGAGAACTCCCGAGCCCTCTCTGCCCTCAGCGTCTCTGGGTAGAAGTTCTCAAAGAACCTGTCCTCGAATTCCTTCCAAGCCAGACCTTCCTGCCTACGAGCCAGTACCTGTACATCCCACCAACGCTTTGCCGGTCCACTTAGAATATACGTCGCCATCTTGACCATCTGCCCTGGAGGCGTATCTAGCTACTCGAAGATCTTCTGCATGCTCTCTATCCAGTTCTCAGCCACTTTTGGACCACCCTCACCCTAAAAAAGTGGCGGGTGCTGCGACTGGAACTCCCGCGTCAGATAATCCATAGAAGTCTCTGTACCCTGCGTGCCTTCGTCAAGCCCCTGCAAGACACGTACCAGGCTAGCTCGGAGCTGCTCGTCGAGCCATGGCCCAAATGATTCTAAACCCAGCTGCAGTCCTGCCTACACTGGATCCTGAACCTGCTCTAGTCCCTGAGCCTGTACCTGCGGCTCGTGATCTGCTTGTACCGAAGCCTGACCCTGGTCCTGCGGCACTGTATCATCTCCGGCCAGATGCTCCATGAAGCCGTGAAGGAGTAACCCGCTAAATACCATAAATGTTCATATAGACCATATATATATAACAATATATTCTACGCAGATAAGGAAAGCAATAAAAGGCAGTGTATACCAACTACCCTTACTCCCCCCTCACCGCAACCCATGCCTCACGACATCCCGACCTCATGGCCTCCTTACCCGCCCTTAACAGAGCCAAGTATCCAAGTACCTCGGGCCATGCTCGTCCCGAAAACTCACGTTGCCTTAAACCAACGACTGAGACGCCCAATCCTGACAGTTACACTACATCAACCATAGTACCTATCTGCTCTCATAAGAGCCAGACTCAAAATCCCGCCACATGCAATTCTACAAAAATAAATCATGGCATACACATTGCAACAACTAGCAATTTTATCAGGAATTTCACCAATTCACATTTTTAAATCATATTAAGCATGGAATTTGATATTTCATTCACATGGAATTATCACTTCACAAAGCATATGTGAAATTATGAAATTGAAATACCCTAAAATGTGCCTATCAAAAGCCAAGATACCAGCCTTGCCATACCGGTCCAAGGTCCAATTCTCCCTTAACATACCGAATCAAGGGTCACATATCACATCACGAACATCACACATCAAATGAGCCACCGAGGTGGAAATTAGATAAACTGTAATATGAGAAAAAAGTAGACATCAAATCCCACCCATGGCAACTAGGTCCATCCCTCGTACCCGGGGCTACAGGCACCCAAGCACAAGCTAGAAACCCAGTCCCTGTAACAAACTATCTCCAGTCTACCACATCACAAATAGTAACACCAGCAGAAAGAGACGAGAAACCTCAAACTCATTAGTATCCAGTAAAACGCTGCTACTAAATCCCTATCAAGAACTCCTTTGATACCACTTTGTAACATCCTGGACCCGGCCAGCCACCTGAACAGTGCCGAACGGGTCGCGTGTCACGACCTTAGGCACACCTCCCAGAATGCCAAAGGCTGAAGACTAGGAGCGAGGGTCTGTTAGGTATATTGGGGAGGCTATACCCTCTTGGAGGATCATGTTAAGGGCACTGGTCCAAATATAACAGTAAAGATGCAGCGGAAAGAAAGACTCAGCAGACTCAAACCATACCCGCAGAGCGGAAGCATAATCAATATAGATAAACAGCGGAAGCAATAATTATAACAACAGAAATGGAAATAAACACATCAGCATGATAATAACACGTAACTATAACTTAATAGTAAAACATGCATCCAGAGAAGGTCATACACAACTGAAAATAAAAGGGCGCCAATGGATAACCAACATTAGCTACAACAAATAAGCATGCAGATAAAGAAAATTAAACAAAACAAAGTAAACCCCAGCTAGGCATGACCTCATGGTCTATACCATCTCCATGCAATAACTATCGCAGCCTAGCTCTTGAAGCTGGCCTGTTTCCTGCACATAAATCCATAAAGTCTACACACGTCCCGAAGGGCCTGTTTAGGGTGTGAGACAAAATCTCAGAAGGATACCACCCAATGGTGAATACCAAATATAAGTGTTTAAGCAGTCATGAATTTACAAGGAAAGCAGTAAACAGTACGATGAACAATTTAAACACATACTCCACTGGTGCTCAACAGCCACCATGGAGCATCAACTACTTCGGCCAATACCGGAATCTCTGTCGTGTAACCCGGCACCACGTGCCACCTGACACCTCGTGTCTCAAGTACCGACGTCCCGAAGGCATTCCCAAAATAGTAACCTGGAACCATGTGCCTCCTGACACCTCGTGCCTCAAGTATCGACGTCCGGAAGGCATGCCCAAGAATAGTAAGCTGGCACCATGTGCCTCCTGACACCTCGTGCCTCAAGTACCGACGTCCCAAAGGCACACCCAAGAATAGTAACCTGGCACCATGTGCCTCCTGACACCTCGTGCCTCAAGTTTCGACGTCCCGAAGGAACACCCATTTCATAAAGGCTCCTCACCTCCCCCGTGGATTTCTATGGCAAGCACCCCCAACCAAAATACCTAACCGCAACTACGGGGGCCTCTACCCACACGGGTGGTCAAAACCACCTCATCACGGAGTATCTTTGTGTGCACACTACTCAATGTACCGGTGAGCAGTAATCACCCAAAATAGTCCTATGCCACCAAACATCTGACACCTCGTGTCCCTGCGACCATGTCGCTCAAGTCCGATGGCCTTGCCATCCAATTATCCCGAGTCATGCCCAACCTGACAGTCGCACTACCTCAATCCGACGTCCATGACGCCCAACCCCATGGTCAAAACCACCCAATGTAACTCGGGAAAAGCCCCAACCTGTGATCAACATCACTCAAGCATAACCGGGCCAAGCCCAACACAACCCCAAAAAGGGTCCAGTAGATGCAATTCAGTAATTGCATATATAACATATTTAAACAGAAAAACATAAACCAGCAAAACAAACTAAACAGTTGAATTGCACTATACCAGGTGATGTCCCATACCAGCCCTGAGGTCTTAATGTCTCAAAAAATTATAACAAGCTTAAATAATTTAAACTAAACAGTTTAAAATTATAATATTTCGATTAAAGCCATTTTGGCGTTCCCCAGCCAAAATGCCCTGATGAGCCACGACCCCTCACCCGGCCCGCTCACGCAAACAGGTAACTGGGCATACCCAAAGGCATCTGAGAGGTCCCATAAGCAATTCAGAATGAAAAAGCAGATAGAACAGGTCCCGATCAAAATACCCAAAAACACACCAAAGGCCGCGTCACCCAAACAACCATGAAAACACAAAATAAGGTAAGCACCCCCTACCTGAGACTCACACGATGCTACTCCTCCGGTAACACCCGCCAATTCGGTCTAAAACGCGGTAAGTCTACAAATGATTCAAACCCGCTCAAACACCTATAAATATTTATAAAGTGAAAATAAAACAAAACGGCCAAAGGGGAATCAAGGCCTTATCAATGGGGTTACAACGCATCCAACCGAGATCAGATCGGAGTTCAGACGAAGAACCGAGACGAAAATTAAGATTTGGCCGATTTGGGGCGTAGGATGGTGTGTTCTGCAACAAAATGAGGCTACTGCCCGTTTTAAGAAAAAAAAGAAAGTACACGGCGTGTACTTTGGGACTACACGCCGTGTATGGTTCATTTAACTGTTCATAAGACAGAAAGATTCTGCCGACTTACTTTCCGAACCTTCCGACATGAGTACACGGCGTATACCTCTGGGTACACGGCGTGTACAGGGTTCCTCTTCCCTTCCTTGCCGACTCTCCCACACACCATGTATATTCCTCATATAAGTCCCGACCACACTGCATGTCCAAAGGGAACACGACATGTCCCTGGTTCCTACCCGACCAATGGCCTATATTCCATGTACGGTTTCACACGATCGGGGGTATAAACGGAGTGTTCAAAACTACATGCCGTGTAGTAAGAAAATTCTACACGGTCACTGCACGACATGTACTCGGCGAGCACACGGCTGGTCTCTCGCCTGCACATACACGGTGTGTACTTAAAGTACATGGCGTGTAGTCTGGAAATTTCCAAAAATTGTCCATTTAATCCAGTTTCCTCGGAAACAAGTCAAAAAAATTTAAACATGGTCGGGATTTTGACCCGTTCCAAAAACCCAGGATCTTACAGATGCTCGAGTGGAAACTATTGTTGTAGGAGAATTCAACTAGTGGAATATGTTGGTCCCATACTCATTTGAATTCCATAGAACATGCCCTCAACATGTCTTCTAGTGTCTGAATAGTCTCCTCGGATTGGCCATCAATTTGAGGATGATAGGCCATACTGAAGTTCAGTTCAGTGTTGAAAGCATGTTGGAGACTTTTCCAGAACATTGAGGTGAATCTAGGATCACGGTCGGATAAAATAGATAGTGGTACTCTATCCAGCCTTACCACTTCTTTGATGTAAATCCGTGCAAGTTGATCCAATGAGAAGTCCTCTCGAATCGCTATGAAGTGAGATGTCTTTGTAGGACAATCCAAAATGACTCATATAGCATTGTTTTGTCTAGATGTCCTTGGGAGTCCAATGACAAAGTCCATGGTAATGTTCTCCCACTTCCATGATGGTATGGGTAGTGGTTGCATCACCCCCTTAGACTTTTGCCTCTCAGCCTTCACTTGTTGACATACCAGGCACTTTGACGTATATTCAGAAATATACCTTTTTTTATTATCCCACCAAAAGTTCTCTTAGATATCTCGATACATATTTGTGCTACCAGGATGTATAGAGAAATTAGAGCTTTGAGAATCATCCAACAGTTCTCTCTTTAGCTTAGGAATTTCAGGAACACAAAGCCACTTCCTGAATTTCAAAATGCCATCTTCATATGAGAAGTCAGTCACATTCCCATAATTTATTGCTTTAATTTTCGTTTGAAATTTCTCATCATCATCTTGTGAACTTTTTATCCTCTCTAGTAAAGAAGGTTTGGCAACCATTTGTAAATGTATTGATTTTCTACCTTCCTTAATAATTCCCACATCCATCTTTACTAGATCCATGAACATAGGATCCCTTTTAACTCTCATCGTGTTCAGAATTCCGTAGTCTTTTCTACTCAATGCATATGGTACCTTATTTTCTATCCCCGGGTAGTACTGTATTGTGCAATCGTAATCTTTGAGTAGTTCAATCCACCTCCTTTGTCTCATGTTGAGTTCTTTCTGTGAGAATATATACTTCAAACTCTTATGATCTGTATATATCTCACATTTTTCTCCATAGAGGTAATGTCTCCAAATCATCAGAGAAAATATTACCACTTCTAACTCAATATCATGGGTTGGATAGTTTTTTTCATGAATTTTTAGTTGCCTAGATGTATAGGAAATCACGCTATCATTATGAATAAGGACACAACCAAGTCCTTTCTTTGATGAATCACTATAGATTACAAACCCATCATTCCCCGATGGTAGGGTTAGGATCAGAGCATTCACTAACCTCCTATTCAATTCTTCAAAACACTTTTCACATTCCTTGGTCCACACGAACTTAACCCCTTTTCGTGTGAGATTTGTCATTGGGTTAGCTAAAGAGTGATGTTCTGAACAAAACGCCGATAATAACCTGCTAAACCAATAAAACTACATACCTCAATTACATTCTTTGGAGTAGTAAATTCTTTCATAGCCTTTTTCTTTTCAGGATCTAAAGATATTCCATCCTTAGTTACAATGTGGCCCTGAAAGGAAACTGATTGGAGCCAGAAATCACACTTTCTGAACTTCCCATATAATTCGTTTCTTCTCAGAGTCTTCAAAATAGTGTGCAAGTGATTTTCATGTTCTTCATAACTGATAGATTACACCAGGATATCATCAATAAACACCACCACAAAGTCATTGAGATATTCCTTGAAGAATCTATTCATCAGATCCATAAAAATAGATGGTACATTAGTTAGTCGAAAAGGCATTACTGTAAACTCGTAATGCCCATATCTGGTCTGGAATGCTGTTTTTGGAATGTCTTCCTTCCTCACAAGTAACTGATGATATCCAGATCAAAGATCTGTCTTTGAAAAATATTGGGCTCCATGAAGTTGATCGAATAAATCATCAAGTATTGGCAGAGGATACTTATTCTTTATTGTAATAGCATTGATTTCTCTATAATCAATGCAAAACCTCATGGATCCATCTTTCTTCTTAACAAAGAGGACAGGGTCTCCCCATGGAAAAAATCTAGGTCAAATAAATCCTTTATCACTCAATTATTCTAGTTTCTTCTTTAGTTCCACTAAATCCACAGTGTCCATTCTATAATGGGTCTTTGATATGGGTCTTAAACCATGAATTAAGTCAATCGAAAACTCAATTTCCCGCTCTAGAGGATGTCCAGGTAAATCTTCTCTAAAGACATCAATAACTCTAGAACAATATTTACATCTTCTATTTGAATATTCTTTTCCTCAACCATAGTTATTTCATTCTGTTCCTCCCCAATAATTGAATTTAGTTGAGCTACTGTGGGTGGATCAAGATAAGAATCAGGTGGTGATGTTTCTTCTCTAAAGATAAGGTACTCCTTATCATCATTGAAGATTGTAACCTCCTTCTTCTTACAATAAATTTTTGCATCATGGTCTAAAATCCAATCCATTCCGAGGATTATATCAAACTCAATCATGGGTATAACAATAAGATCCGAATATAAGGAACATTTATATGCCCTAATGAGAACTGGTTGACAGAAATTTGTACCAATGATAATTTCTTCAGTAGTTTTTCCTGACAACTCCCTTGTTAAATCAAATTGGAAATATATAATTTTCTAAGCAAATTGGGAAGATATGAAAGAATGTGATGATCCAAAATCAACTAAAGCATTGTCTAACCTTGATGAAATGATCAAAGTACCTACCACCACATCACGCGGAACTTCAACCTCTATAGTTATGATCGCATATTCTTGTCCATTCTCCCTTGGCCTCTTCTGTTGCATATTTCCTTGACGTTTTGGACAATTTTTAGCATAGTGCCCCGTCTCTTGACAATTATAGCATCTAACATCATTGGATTCCTTCTTTACTTTGTAATCACCAGCAATATGTCCTTTCTGACCACATTTTTAGCATACTCCTTTTCCTTTTAAGCACACACCGGGGTGTTTCCTTCCACAATTTTCACATGGTGGAAATTCAACTCTTCCCCTTTTCCATGTTTCCTTATTTCCTTTCCCATGGTTTTCAACAGCCCTCTTCTTTTCTCTCTTTCCCTTAAAGTGATAAGACTTAGAGAAATCTTTTTCAGTCTTGATAGCACATGAAACTATGTCCTCATATGATGAAAAATTTTGAGAGACCAATGCCCGCCGGAGGAATGGATTTAGGCCATCAAAGAATCGATCGATTTTTCTCATTAGATTTTGTATGTAGTCCAAAGCATGTCTTTTCTGACTGGTAAAGTTGGCTTCATACTTGGAAACATTTTCATCCTCCTTTTTCCTCAGATTCAATAATTGCCTCTCCAAATTTTCTCTTTGTTCATGAGGGAAATATTTTTCTAATAAGATTTCCTTAAAATCCCTCCATTCCATCTCTTCTATTTCTTCCTCCTGGTTTGTGTTTTTGATTAATTACTACCATTGATCCACATCTGCCGATAGACGATATACAGCCATGAAAACTTTCTCTTTTTCATTACATCCCAAAGAAAGAAATATCTTCTCGAGGGAACATATCCACTGCTCTTCTACAAAAGGGGTTGTAGTCCCATTGAACGATGGAGGCTGTTGTTGCATAAATAAATCTAGCTTAGCTCCTCCACATGATGGATCTGAATGCTTCGTATGGGTAAGGTTATTATTCATAACCTGAGTAAGTTGTCCCAGTATATTTATGAGTTTCTCAGCACCAGACACAACACTAGATCCAACATCATTATCTTGCATCGGAGGAAAATCCATACAAGGTACACGTGTTTTTATGCGGTTTCCATTACTTCCACTTGGCACCATCCCTAGATAATGGAATACACAAGATTAGGTTATGAATCATAATGTATAATATTAACATAACAAAATACTTAGAAAAAAATTAAGATCCAATGAATGGAAAATCCCATATTCACAAATATTGGTTCTTTGAGGAATATTTTACATTTCAATCCTTCATAATGGCTTGTAAAGAAAATTTGAATTATCCTAAGCATATCCCCCTGGAATTTCATAACCAAGAGTGCATCAAGGCCCATTGTTGTGCACCAGTTCCCATTTGAGTCTAGCTCAAAGTTGTGTTTTTGGTTTTACCCCTAGATACATATGTGCCAGAGCCGCCTCTACCTGCTCGTATCCAGACAGGGATGTTTTTCTTGAAATATCCATATAATCTATTCCATACAAAAATAACAGGAAGTTATTATATGTATATCCTCAAAGAATAACTTAGGGACTCTTCCCTAATTCTACATTTTCTAAATCTAGTTTCCAAGTATTCTACTAAACTTCCACTGATACCAACTGTAAGGACCCGACCCCAATTGCCCGGATTCGGTGCCTTGTTTGATTATGTTGGCATACATACAAGGAATGTGATTCCCGAAGGACCAAGTAGTTTAGTATTATTGGAAACAAGATACATAGATAAGTTCATCATTACAACTTGAAATGAAAAACAACATAGAAACTCTTTAGACAACACCCATAACTCCTAGGTTATTTCAGCATGTCATTAATAATTTAATTCCTCTTTCCCATAGAAAATGAAACATAATAAAGGGTTATCTAAAACTCTCAGTAATAGAAAGCAATATAGTTGAATATAATATAAACATTAGACATGGTGAATAATTGAAAACACATGCCTTTAATAATAAACGTGAACACATTATGGCAGGAAAATGAGCTGAGTAAATAATGCCATAATAAAAAATAATCATGGGTATTCTAATAATAGAATAACCACATGAAATATCAATAGATGAACTCATAATTATGGAATGCATAATTCAGGACATTCTGAAACATTATGTTAATACCTCGGCCAAGACGTCTAATGATTAAGGCCTCATCCAAAATCCCTATCAAATTGGGAAAGGCCTCGGCCAATTCCACGTCTATTTGACTCATGAGTCCTACCGATGCATCGAGGAGCTATAGTGGGCCCCACCCATCACATAATATTTCCAATTCATTCCTCATATGAGTGGGGATAAACATAAACATTATATACATTCATATTGAAACTATCATATGAAATTTAACTATCTTTCCCCAATCATTAAACATAAAACGCTAACCATTCGGAATAATATGGTGAATGGTTTTAGGATATATCATCAATAAGAGAGTTCTTCATAAACCATTAAATCAAATATGGTATATGACTTCATAAATTATTAAACCCAACAATACAATGGAATCAACAAGAGTGTTGAATTATATGAAAACACACTTATAAAATCATTAAGTAATTCTGAGATAAATACTCTTTTTTTTACAAAAGAAGAGTTCTTTTGGAAAAATATTTTCATAAAACCATAAGTAAATTAATATAGTATTTTCATAAAAAAATGATTGATTTTATAATGAAAATGGTTTCCAAAAATAGATTATAGAGTTCCCTTGAAAATAGGAAAGAATTTGAGAAATTCCCTTGAATCGGGTTTGTATTTTGGAAACAACTTTGAATGTTCCTTTTAAAACGTGTAACAATCCATAAAATAAGGAAGGGTTCTGGTTTTTAAACATATATATTATACTCAAACATAATATATGATGATTATATAACAATACATAATAATTTCATTTAGGTAATTAGACAATGAAAGTATCCCGAATGAAAATGGATGTTCGGGTGGAAAAACCCTTACCTTAACTCCAAACGTGTTCCGCTCTTGTACTTATGCTCCTGGAATATTAAATTATACTTGTTAATAACTTATTTAAGAACCTATTAGACATTTATTTTGTTTACCATAATTCTGGTCAGTTTATTTTTGTCTTTATTGACATGTTTTTATATTGAATTTTGTTGTTCTAGAGTGTTCATTTCTCTTATTATCATATTCGGTTCACTTGTTTTTAAGTAATGAAGTGGAATGGATGTAAATATCTAGAATTGAAATTATATATAATTTATGAACATAAATAGGTTTTATTGTTCATTTATATAACTTGGTTACATGGAACGAGGATGCATTATCATATAGAACTTTAATGATAATCGTTTCGGTTAATTTGTGGGTTTTGATTACAACGAACTCATTTTTCTTTATAACCTAACACCATTTGAACAAAGGGATTATAGAATATTAAATAGTTTATATTATATATATTAATCTGGTTCAACAATAACAAGAATTTTTTCATGACCATAATTTAGAATGATAAAAGAAATCGAAAGTCCATCGCCCTTGAATGTGTAAAATTGACACATCTCGGATGGTGTTTGTGCTACTAGTATAAAAGAAGGATAAAAGGGGGAGATGATGATAAATTATTCCGCTATCATGAAAAACTTCTAGTACATATAAGGTACTAGAGTCATAAAAATATTTGGATAAAAGAGGTAATAGAAAAATAAAACAAATGAACTTGAAAGGAAAGACAAAGAATTGAAAAGAGGAATTCACCTTTTAAACCAAACTTCCTTGATAACCTCATTAAGGGAGAAGTTTTGGTCTTTTAATTAGACCAAAGCTTGCTGGAAGTGGGAGAAGAGGTTGGGAGGGTATTTGGTAAGAATTTGGAGAAGGAAAAAGGCTTTAGAGAAGTGATTGGAAGAGGGGCTGAGAGGGGGTTTTTATAGTGGAGGAGAGAGGGGCTTTCTTAATATAAAACTCATTAGTTTACTATTTCTTCACAAGACAAGTAATAGTAAGTATTCCATGACCAAGAATAGTAATTTTATCATGTGAATTCGGATTAAGGGTGGTGACATAATCCATGAAGCTAGGAATAGTCTATTTAGCTTATAATGTATATATACGGTAAATTGCCGTATTTTACTATTCATCAAAAAAATAAAGTATTTCAGAAAAATCACAAAAATTCATCCTAAACATTTTTCAACATGTAGAATCCAAAAATGAATTCCATTTTTCAAAAATAATTTTTTAAATATTATTAATTTAATATTTAATTGAAATCATAATTTATTATCAACAACCAGTTTTAAAACATTCATTAACTTATTCTAAAATATAGGTATATTGTACTTTAAAATTGAATATTATTTATATATTATAATAGGTAAGGTTACAATTCATTAGGTTATATCACTATTCATATGGGTATGTTATTATTCATAACGGTAGGTTACTAATCACCAAAAATTAAATTTTTTATTGGACTCTAAAAAACTTACTCATTGTGACTGTGTATGTCGGATTTTTGAAATTCACATCACAGAAGTGAAAAACATCTGTTTTAAGGGTCCAATAGAAGTTATTAGTTAATGTGACTATGAAATATTTATAAGAAAGTAATTTCCTTTAAAAAATATAGGGTCGTTACAACTAACTCAGGGGAAATTACTAACGATGTGTGTAAGGAATGTTAAGATAGAACTGGTCTCCCCTTTCATCACCCATAACTACCCCGGGGGATTCCTATACTTCCATGATAAGGATCAAACATAGAGAAAGCCTTAAATTAAGGTAAGAAGGAATATTTTTTGCCTCCTGCAATCCCCATGAGAAGGGCCTCCAGGACCGAGCCTGCCGTAGTGGATCAAATAGAGGCCCCTAGGCAACTAGATTTGTCACCAGTGGAGCCGCCTTCACAGCCTCGTATAGGCCCTTCACCTCAATCACAGCCTCCAGCAAACCAGCACCCACCTCAGAATTGGCAGGCGCCCCCACACAATGCACTGCCACCACCTTTGCAAGATAACCAATCTCTACCTCCTCAGCAGGCTCCTCCAGCCCCTCATTAGGGTCAGGCTCTGAGGGCCACCTTCTGGGATAGGAAGGACCATACCTACTCATTCAATGAATACCAGGTCCCCGGTTATGTCTGCAGTGCCTTGGAGTAGAGGATTGTACGTTTTCATGAGTGTAGAAGTCCAGAAGGGGAAAACCTCATTGATTTCCCAAATTAATACCCCTATCATAGGATAATGGGGAACAAATTGAAACATTTCTATGTGTTTATATATTTTATTCAAGACTAGGTGGAAAACAACATAGTCTGATTGGGACCAGCTCCGACACATGTGGCATGCATCTTCATGTGGCCAGACAACTGCACTGACAGAAAAGGTGAGTGGAATCAGGTTTCTAATCATGGGTCCCAGAATTATGATGACTAGATGGCTCGTAAAATAGTCTCCCATGACAATGGTGTTATCCGTACATGCCGAATCGGCCAGAGCCTTCAAAAGTTGCAACTACTACTCCTTCATCGTCGTCTCAGTCACCCTCTTCCCAGAATAGAAAACACCAGAGCTTCATGGGAATAGAAAGTCCCCCGGCATTACCATCATCATCCCATACTCTCGGCGACTTCATTCCCCCAGAGATGGTGGTTCCTCCCAGAATATGTCTCATAGTGGATGAATCATAGAGTGACGATCAAGGGAATGACTTGGTTAATACTGTATAGCTGGTAATTCCCTACAAGATTCCTGGTAATGAGGAGCGCCAGGCAGATCCTCCCAACGTCCCCAGCTGTCGTCAGCATCGACAGAGCCACGACTATATGGGTCATCGAAGTTCATTGGTCAACACTTCTAGCATGGTTGTGCATGCTACCGAAACCAGGCAGTATTCCCAGTGTAGAGGTTATCATGTGCATCCTTCTCACCTGGTGACATTAGGCTCGCCTTCACCACCGTTCGTGTTATTGGATTAGACAAGAACCACCTCAACCTCACCATGCCCAGCCAAGCCTGGCTATAAGACAGTCACAGTCATTTGGCCCTCATCCAGTAGTCACTCCATAGGATTCGGCTAGTGAGCATCAGAATATTCCCAGTACCAGTGAGATGTCGGTCCAGTCGGTTGGTCCCACCATACCACCTCTCATAAAGCGACCTCCTATAATCAAAATTTAACACCTGGAACAGAAATATGACATCCTCAAGCATCTTCCCATCATTTCAGCAAGGCGCTCCATCCTTGAGGATCTTCTCATGTCACCAGACATTCCTGAATCCTTTACTGAGGATTTATGAAGACCCCTCTATATTGAGACAAAAAGTATCAGCTAAAAAATACTTTCATTGTGAGGTAGTCGAGAATGATGAATTACATGACAACATCTCATTATTTAGATATGATGAAGGCTCTCCCATATAGGGGAAAATTCTCCGACAGTAAATTATTGATCTGTTCAATGGTGTGGAGGTTCGCCATTGTCTTGTCGAAATGGGCAATGGGATCAACCTAATACCAACTCATGCACTGTCAAAAATGGGGTTGTCCAAGGATTATCTGAGTCAATATGACCTAATAATTCAAGGTTATGACAAGACAAAAAAGTCCTCAATAAAAAAGATTCACTTAAATACCCAGTTTGATGAACTACTTGCTAGCACCGAATTTATGGTTGTCTCCGAGGAAACCGCCTACATTGAATTGATGGGAAAGAAATGTCTCCAGCTTTATGCGGAGGTTCCCTTATCATATCACTAGTGGATCAAGTACTCCCTTAATGGTCGAGTGGGGGTGCTTCAATATGACACATCTTCCTTTTCCTCCTGGTAAACCCACTATCTATATGTCGACTTCTACAAGAGAAAATAAAAGTAGATTAAGGCTAATGAGTTTGAGCATGTCGTGGCTGCGACCGACCCATAGACAGATCTAAATGACGCATATGTCTTTCCAATACACTGATTGGAGGCTACGAACCCAGATATGGGACAATTCATTTTTGTTTCTGGAATGAGGGGGGAACACATTCCCAGGACTAAGCGATGGTGGAATATCACCTCGTACTCCTATACCAATCAGGGTCTGGTGATCCTAAAGCTTCAGAATCCTTTAAGGTATCGGGATGTCTACCCCATGGAAACGAAAATACATCATACATTATTGTTTTTCCAGTCTGTAATTAACTGACTCAAGCCAATGTGCCACTATGTCTTTGATATCATCATGCATGGCCCATTGGGCCAAAGAACACATTGGATCAGATTGACAGCCTTCATCGCCATGGTTGTGGCAGCGCTGGAGTACCCTAATGTAGTGTCCACTACCGCTATAGTTGGTACTGGCCTCTTGTCGGGATCTTTCGACTCAGAAGAAACTTCTCCAGTTGAGGATCCCTCCTCCATAAGTGAATAAGATGATTTATAGGATTCCCCTTCCTTTGAAGTGGGCGCCTCCACCACAGTCGATGAATTGGTAAAAGTGATCCTCGATAGTGAGGTAGACCCAAAACCTACACTGATCAGTGCCACAATGCCCCTCAAGGAGAGAAAACAGTACATAAACTTCCTTGAACAATACTATGATGTATTCTTCTAGAGTTATAATGATATTCTAGGACTATATTCTCAAGTAGACATCCACCACCTCGGTCTCCTGATAAATCACTGCAGGTTCAAGAAACATCCAAAGAAGATGTACCATTCCCACGGTGCAATGATCAAGGCTGAATTTGATAAGCTCATCCGAGCCAATTTTGTTAAGGAGGTCCATTACCAAAAATCGTTGGCCAACATTGTACTGGTCAGGAAGAAGAACGATCATTTCAGAGTATGTATCGACTTCTTGGTTCTCAACTGTCACTATCTGAAGGATGATTTTACCCTTTCCATGAAAGAACTCTTGATTGACACCAAATATGGGTTCTATGACCTCTCTTTCATGTATGGATACTCTGGGTATAACCATATCTGAATGGGCCATGAGGATGAGGAGTCTACCAGCTTTTAGGGCACCACATGTTACTTTATTCTATTGATTCATACCATTCATTTTAAATAATGCAGGTGCCACCTATTAGCGGTCTATGCATCACATAGTTAAGTTCATCCTCAGAATGTTGGTGGAATGATTTGTGGAATACATAGTGGTCAAATATCGCAAGCTTTAGGACCATATCAAAGACCTTGAGATGTTTTTTTGTCTTCCTTCCTTCTAGACACCTGAAGATGAACCCATTGAAGTGTGCCTATAGGGTCACCTATGGAATGTTTCTCGGCTTTGTTGTTAGATACAGGGGAATTGAGATTGACCTAGAGAATATCAAGGACATCAGCCAGATGTCTCCCATGAGCAACATTTGGGAGCTTCTAGGATTCCAAGGCCACGTAGACTACACACGCCGGTTAATCGCAAACTTGGATGAAAAGTGTAATCTCGTATCATGGCTTATGAACAAAGGCACTGTAAATGTGTGGGATGAGGAGTGCCAGACTACTTTTGAGGAAATCAATGGGTATCTACCCCTTCATCTAGTCTTAATTCCACCCATCTCCAAAAATCCACTAGTTTTTATCTGATCTCCATGGAAAAATCTCTCGATGCCCCTCTCACCTAGAAGAACAACAAGGGGACAGAGAACATCCTCAACTCCCTTAGCTTTATGCTCCTCGATATGGAGACCAGATACTCCCCCATTGAGAATAGATTTCTTGCACTGGTATTTTCAGTACAGAAATTGCAGCATTACCTCCAACACCATGAGGTACGACTGACATCCTGGGAAGATCCCTTGAAGTACATCTTGAACCTCCCCATGTTGATAGGCCAACTAGCTCTGTGGGCATTAATCCTCCAGCTGGTTGACATCAGGTTCATCCCTCAAAAGGAAATTAAGGGGAAAGTGTTGGCCGACTTCCTTTCTTCCCATAAATCTCTTGCAAACCAGTCCTTAGACATAAATTTCCCCAGTGATTTGATTCTCTCAGTGGACCAAGCCATGTCGTGTTAGAAAATTCACTTCGATGGAGCTTCCGAAAGACCCACAGGCAGGAGGCTCAATGACCCCAGACTCAACAAAGTAGTCCTTGGATTCATCTTCATTACCCCTGGCATAAGATGTTCTACCGTATTCATTTCTTTTGTCAGAAGGCTGGACCAACAATGTGGTGGAGTGTCAGGATCTCATCAATGGCCTTGAGCTGGCCCTCATGACTGATGTTACCCATTTGCATGTGAAAGGAGTTTCTAATATTTTCATCAATCAGATCAATGGTGAATACGTCATAAGAAATTCAGAGATCGTACCATAGATGGAACGCAGTCTCCAGTTAATGGCTTGGTTCCCATCTTGTCCAGTAGTTACTCATGTCCTTGATCTTAGAATGGTCGAGCGGATGACCTCGCTGGCCTAGCTGAATCACTTACGGAGCCCGAGCATGATGATCTTTTTATTCACATGGAACATCTGAGAGTCATTTCTCCTGTCACTTTAGACGATGATGATGGCCTACAGGTGAGCCACCATACCACCGTCTCCTCCACGTCAGGACCCCCAGGTCCCTTGGATGCAGTGATTGAAGTGACTCCTGACTGGAGATCCCCCATTGTTGAGTATTTCCATAATGGTAGTCTCCCAATATATTAGGCCGAGCATGAGATAATTCGATGTTGCACATTGTAGTTTACCCTCCAAGACTATCCTAGTAGTGAGAATATCCTCTATAATTGTTGGTTTGTTGGGAATCTACTCCGTGGCATTCAAGGTGTAGAGATTTCACCGGTCATGCCAGAGGTTCATGTTGATTCCTGTGGGGCTCTTAGACCGAGCCAAAACTATATCACCCGATCCAGAGACTGGGGTATTTTTTCCCCTCTATGATCCATGACTGCATCGACATTTCCAAAAGGTTCCATGCATGCGAAATTCATGGTAACTTCATGCATCGGCCTCCAAATCCTCTCAACTCCACCATTTACTCTTACCCATATTTTGGTATGGGGACTTGAGATGGCATGGGACTATATCCACAGGTGAAAGCTTGCCGGTGTAGATTCATCCTGACTACTACATATTTTTTCTCCAAGTGGGCAGAGGTAGTTCTTCTCAAGGAGTTCAATGCCCGTTCAATCATTGAATTTTTGATATCCAACATCATCTACAGATTTGGAGTCCCTCACACTGTCCTCACCGATAACGTCATGAACTTCCAAGCAATTGAGGTGAATAAACTATACGCAAAGTACAACATCCATTCTAACCATACCTCCCACTATCATGCACAAGAAAATGGTCAAATCAATTCACTCAACCAAACCCTCTCTAACATTCTGCTGAAAATGGTTGGACATAACAAGAATATTTGGTCGGACAAGCTCCCTAACACCCACTGGACATACCAGACAACGACTTGTAATTCCACCCATGTGACCCCATTTTCCCTGGTGTATAGGATAGTGGCCTTTCTACCCATTGATATTCAATTTCCCTCATTGTGCATATCTTTCTATGATCAGAAAGTGCCAGATAAAGTGGTTGAAATATATCTGGATATGTTATAAGCGCTTGATGAGAATAGGCTTCAGGCCCTGCACAGCCCGAAAAGGTATGAGAACAAGATAGCTAGAGCTTTCAACACAAAACTTCACCTTTGTTCCTTCTTTCAAGGTGACTCGGTATTGGACCTGAAGACACCAATGATACCTGGCAAGAAACCCCCCAAGTTAGTGCCCAAATAGAAAATACCTTACATTGTTCACAATGTTTACTCCAATGGAGAGTGCTCCCTGGTTACCGTGGATGGTGAGCGCATAACGCCTCCAACCAATGCCATGTTCCTCAAGAAATACTTTGCCTGAGACGTAGGGTCCATCATGACCTTAAACTGTACGGTCAAGCATGACCTCAATGAGATGGTCTCAAACAACCCTGAACTGCATTAGGGTCCTCCATGAACTTACATTGTCTAGTGATACATGACATTAAACTATGTTTCCTACTGCATGATGTTAAACCACATCTCAAGAACTATATATGGCTTAATTCCCATCCTCATGTGATACTTAGGAATGTTCAGATGCTTTGTCTTGAGTCCAGAGTAGTTTCCTCTTTAACTATCCCCTCCTAGGCATAGTTCTTTTGGAGGATCCTGCATGTTGTCATATAGGATTATTTCCCCCCCCCCTCACATTAGGGATATGATGATGGCACCATGTACCCTCCCTCATTATTATCTCCTCCCACGTCCTTACCACATGATATTAAACTCCATGGATCCATCAGAACTACATACGGCTTGATTCCCATCCTCATGGGATAAGTATGACTGCTTAGAAATTTTGTCTCTAGGCCCAGCCCCAAACTCTTAGATCTCCCCTTGAGTCTCATCCCACACATGCAAATTAATTCTCTATCCACCCCTTCTATTTTAGGTTTCCATAATCTTTCACATCTCAAGGGTCCATTGATTATATGTGTGGCTCCATAAGTCTCGTGTTGCGAACAAGTTCAGTGGTTGATTCTCATCTTTTGTTCCCATTTCAGGTCACACGATATAGATGTTGTGTTTCGAATCTGGTCAATAGCCATACTTTGTCATTTTCACTACCCCCATATGTCCCAAACATAGAGTGTGGTGGTTTATTCTACTCCACCATCTCCCCATACCTTGGATTCCTCGAGCAGGAGTGTGATTCTAGCTGGTGGTCCCTTATGTGATGGACAAATCCCAATCCTACTCCTTGTTTCCTGCACCAAGCATTGCTCTTGTGGGATTAGGAGCTATGATAAAGCAATACCCACTTTATTGGCCATATGGATACAGCTGGCCAGGATGTATCGCATCAAGTCCCTCGGCCTTTTCATCCCCCTAGTCCAAGTTCTTATTTTGGATTGTGTGGTGTGGTATGGACTCACGTCTTCATTTATGTAAGGCTATTCTGCCATGGCACGCATATCCCCTTGAGTCACCCCTCATTTTATCATCCTTTTCATGAGAACATTCCCTTCTAAGATTCCTGAGACCCATCATTTGGTTTTCTTCATCTTATCTATCCAAAAGGACCCCTAAATGGAATTGAGGCTAGGCCTAAGGATATCCTACCATTATGGGCCAACATCATGAAATATTTTGAGAAAAGAATTGATACAAGTCCTGTGTTTCGAATACAGTAAATGGTCAATGCTCAATTACTTTTCTCCAAACTCTAGTCACACAAGGAAAATACTATATTGCGAACCTGGTCAACAGTTCTCCCCTATCATCATTGCCACATTGTGGTCTTCCAAAGGCGTGATGATTCACCCTCTACACACAGATGTCCCATGCATATTACATTAAACTAGGAATCTATAGTCTGAGATCTATGACCTTAAACTAAGATCACAATAGTCCTCACTACCCCGTGATAATCTGCAAGCTGTTTGTGACATTCTGCCCATGGCCCAACCTCAAGTCCCTCACCCTTTTTAGGGCCCTAGCCCAAGTTCTCACATAGGATTGTATGATATGGTGTGGGATTATGTCCTCATTCACTTAGGGCTACTCATCATTTCTTAAAAGTCCCTCTTTGGGGTATCTTGCCCTTATTTGCGTCATCCTTTTCTCTAGAACTACTTATGGATTGATTCCCATCCTCTTGGGAAATGTAGCACTGCTTGAATGCCTAGATTTTGGGTCCAGCCCCATCTCTTAGATACCAACCTATCATTTTTTCTCCTTGGCCAACGTTCTTCTAATAGATGGGTATACGGTGTGGTGTGGACAATTTCTGTCCCCATTTACATTGGGTTTTTAACAACCATGCCACATACCTCTAATAGTATTCAATCATCTCATTGAGTCAGTCGCCCCTAAGTCAGTTCCCCCGACCCTCTTCGATGATTAACAAATGTGCCTAGGACTACTATGGTTTAGGACCTAAAGTGTCATATTCTTCCGGGACATGATTTCACCCATTTTTCAAGCTTTTGGTTATCCCACCATTATGGGACAACATCCTAGAGGGTTTTAGACAACAAATTGATACAATTCCAACGTTGCGAATGTGGTCCGTGGCCAACGCTCATTTGTTGTTCCCATTTCAAGCCACAATATATGGATGTTGTGTTTCGATAACGGTCAATAGGTATCCTCCATCGTCATGCCAACCCCATCAATCCTTGAATTTTGGTTACGCGATTCACATTATTTTCCACACCATCATGTCCAAGTGGAATTTTGACACTCCTAGCACTATCCCTCAGTGTGCATTTTCATGTTATGAGGACAAAGCCGCGATAAGGCATCATTCGAGGCTTCACACTAACATTCCTTTGGTGTGCATTCCACATATTGCAAAAACTACTTCCTCCCTTAATTCCCACATCTAGTGTGACTCACATGGGATTATGAAATGGAATGAGATTTGCGCCTACTTGGAAGTGTTTCTCTACCCCATGGTCCGAGATCTAAGACCATAAACTATGATCTCTTTTAGGACTACTTATGGCTTGATTTCCATTCCCATGGGATACGTAATAATTCCTAGACCACTCGTCAATGGGTCCATCTTGAGTTCCACTAATTTATCTGTTCTGTTATGCCTTTTAGGCCCCATCTCTTATTGGACCGCGTGATGTGGCGTGTGTGGGCTTACGCCTTCTTTCACGCCGAGTTAACAATTGTTGCATCACATACTTCCCATCAAGGAGCTAGTACCTCATACCTCTTGCCCCATATTCTCTATCCTTTTCCGTCCCCTTGTCTAGAGGTTTCCCTCTTGGAATCACACATGGTGTGATGTGGACCTCATCCTCATTCACGCCGGGTATGCTTTATCAGCCCGTGCACATTCCCTTATGAACATTATGATTTGTGTATATGTCTGATCCATACTACTTTAAACTATGCTTCCTAGTCCCACATGGAATTATACTGTTACTTCTATACAGCACAACATTAAAATTAATGGATGGTGACGTTATATGATGCTAAACTGTGACATTATCATCCTGGACGCACGATAAAAAAACGGCACAGCCTCATGGTGTCCTCATTCTAGGTCACATCATGTTTGGTATCAATCACACAACATACCATTTTTCAATGCCTGTACACTGCTTAATTATTGTGGTGATTCCTAGAAATTATCTCCTAGGTCCATCGCTTCACAAAAAAAACACATTCACTCATCCTAAAGGACAAATAAGATCTATCAAATGCCCCTTCTTTTGGTGCAAGGGCCAGACCCACATAACCTTATTATCTCTGGCACTGGTATCTTACCATGTCATCCCTAGAACTACATGTGTCTTGATTCTAATTATTATGGGATATATTGGAAGCCCACGCACATTGCCTCAGGCTCATCCTAACATTCATATTCAGTCCCTCGACCTAAAACTGCCCCAAGTAACACATAGTGATCTGAACTCCAGGTCCTCATTCACCATTTGTCTCCAGCATTCTCTACCACCTCTGGTCCATGCTCTATGACCATAACCTAAGATCTACTATGTCCTTTCTGCAAAACGTAAAATTATACAACATCTTCCAGAACTATTTTTGGCTTTATTCCCATTTTTATGGGATACATAGGATTGCCCAAACATTTTGTCATCGGGTCGAACCATGTTTTTTGGAAGCCTCCTTGTCTTACTAGCTTATTAGCTTGAGTCTTCTAGATAAGAGGGTATGTGGTGTGGTATGGGATTATATCCTAATTCACGCAGGGTAGGTAACAACCAAGCCACATACCTCTTAATACTGAGATCATTTTATCCTCCTGTTCTATACTCATGTTTTCGAGTTAGATGCTTTTAAGTTGATCCCCTCGACCCTCTTTGGTTGTTCAACAATGTGCCAAGGAGTACTCTGGTTCAGCACCTAAGGTTTTGAATCTTACATGTAAATTTTATCACCCATCCTTGGGCTTCATGCTCCCCTTTATTTGGGTTTCCACAACCTTCTACATCCAAAAAGGACCCTGAATGGTAGGGATACTCAGCCTGTGGGCTCTCCTATCATCTCAGGCCAACATCCTAGAGGATCTCGAATGAAAAATTGATACAAGTCCAGCGTTGCAAATATGGTCAGCAGTTGACACTCATTTGTTTTTCCCATTTTAGGTCACATGATATGGATGCTGTGTTTCGAACATAGTCAGTAGTTATCCTCCATCGTCACACCAACCCCATCAAGCCTTAAATATTTGTTGTGTGATTCACATCATTTTCTACTCCATCATGTCCAAGTGTATTTTCAACACTCCTGGTACTATTCCTCATGGCACATTATCACGTTAGGAGGACAAAGACATAGTAAGGTGTCATTTGGGGCTTTGTACTGATTTCCCCTTTGTGAGTATTCCACATGATGCAAATACCTTATCCACCATAGTTTCCCACATCAATCATAAATCACATGGGCTTAGTGATTTGGTTGAGTTTTGCACCAATTTGGAAGAGTCTTGCATATCCATGGCCTGAGCTCTATGACCTTAAACTAAGATCTCTCTCATTGTCATCATCACAAGATGTTAAAATGTATGAAATCCTCCAGAACTATGTATGGATTGATTCCCATTCTCATGGGATACGTAGGAATACCCTGACATTCTGTTTGTGGGTCCAACACCAGGAATCTTAAATTCTGCCCCCCCTGGCATGAATTCTTTAAGGAGCATGTGGTGTGGTCAGTGGATCTTGGTTTTTTAGTCATGCCAGTTTTTCAAACAGCCACACCATGTTAGTCCCTTGTGTCATCCAACCATGGTCCACGTTCTACGCCCCTAAACTATGATCTCACTATAGAAATCGTGCATCAGGTTTGGCTACTTCACCATCCTACACACAGTCCATCAAACTAGGTCCCTAATTAATGGTCCACTCTATGACCATAAGTTAGGAGTGTGCTACCCTTGGACCCTTGTCCTTGGAATGGAATTTTTCTCCCTCTATCTGACACATCTCATTGGTGTACTCAAATGCGGCGTGGAAAAGAGTCCAAGGTGTGGAATTTTTACATAAACACCCCCTCGTTTCATGTCAACACATCCTGATCCCTTCTTTTGAATTCAATCTTCTTCCACATCTGAAAGGGACCCCCTTTACACCTTTTACTGATGCCACATTGGCATACCTACCATCTTGGGCCAACGCCTCAGATGACCTTGGATGACATTTGCGACAGGTCCCATGTTTCGAACATGGTTAGTGGTTGACACTCATTTGTCGGTCCCCATTCTAAGAAAACATGAAACAAATGTTGTGTTTCATACATAGATAGTAGTTATCCTTTATCGTCATGTCATTATTTGGATCCAGATCATGACCATCATGATTCATATCTTTCCACTCTCATATGTTTATGTGTAATTCCAACACACACGGTTCTCCCCCTTCATGCATTTATGTGCATTATGTAAGAAGGTTAGCATTATTAGGACGTCATCACCTAGTGTCACATCGCCCTTCCATGTGCCTCCATGTGCTGCAAAAGTCTCATCACTACTCCTTATTTCCCACATCGAGCATGACTCACGTGGTGTTAGTAGTTCAGTTGGATGTGTACTAGCGCAGTCATGAAACACATGCCTTTCATCACCCTGCATGATTTTAAACTATTATCTCAGAACAAAATATGGATTGATTCCCATCCTAATGGGGTATATAGGAATTCATGGGCACATTGTCTCGGGCCCAACCTAACTTTTAATTTTGGGTCCCTTGACTGAAAGAACATCCTTCTGGGATAAATGGTGTGGTACGGACTACTCATGTCCTCATTCACGTCGGGTTTACAACTACATCACCATATACTCCCCTTTTGGGATCTTCCCTTTCACTCTTTATCTTATCATATGATGTTAAACTGCACAAGCCTACATTTTCTCAATGCATGACATTAAACCGTGGTTCTTCCCTAAACAAGTTCAGGATGCCCTATGTTAATCATGGGATGCATCAGTTCCCTCTCCAGAGAGGGTTCTCCCTACCATCTTTGGTCTCTAACCACGCCATGCTTCAAAAACTACGTATGTCTTGATTCTAATACTTATGGGATACATAGAGATGACCGGGCACTTCACCTAGGACCCAACCCTAGGGTCATTAACCCTTATGTCCCCTAAACCCCGATCTTGGTCTAGGAACTATGACCTTTAAACTATGTTCACCGTACTCACTATATTACATAAAACTATGTGTCATTCTAGGTCCTTACAAGAGAGATCATGTTCGGAAGTAGTTTTGATCCCTGATCAGATCGATGTTCCCTCTTAATGTGCCTTCACAACAGTGACATAATTTGAAGAGTGTAGGACTTTATTCAATTAACCCATCACACCACACTCTACACTTTGTGTGCCCTTTAATAAGACCCTCATTATCTTTAACATATAAAAGAACCCCCTAATAGTATGGATTCTCATCCTAGGGGCCCCTTACTGTCATGGGAAAATGTTCTGCAAGACTAATTGATGAAATTTCTAGTCAAGTCCCATGTTTTGAACATGGTCAGTGGTTGGCCCTCATTTTTAATCCCCATTTCAGGCTAACGCAATAAGGATACTTTGTTTTGAACCTGGTAAACAGTTATTCTTCATTATCATGTCATCCCTACAATGTTCCGAATTTTGGGTATCATGATTCACACCTTCCACTCCCATATGTTCAAATTAATTTCAAACTCCTTTGGGGTTATCCTGCTTATTAACTAGAGAAATTTGGGAAGATGACAGGTCGATTGTTCTTAGGTCCTCATCATCCAATCAGGCTTCCCCGATTCTTCTCAGAAATCTAGATTGGTCGTTCAAACCCAAGATGCCCAAAGCTTGGTTTGCACTTTTATATTCAGGTGGAATGATAAGGTTGCCATCTCTTGTTTCTCATATCATGCCCGACCCACGTGAGCATAGGGACTGATCGCTAGATGTTCCATGAATATAATGAAAATGAAATAACCCAAATGAATAACAGAAATCATGCATGCATCTAGAATAAATATTCAATGCACGAAATTGTCTTCAAAAGTTCCATGCATCATAGTACCCGAGGGTCGACCCCTCCCATGGATGGGTTGACCCTATAAACAGAATGACTCCCCTCCTCCACACTATAGATCGTAGAATCTAGGATCTATTACAGCCTATTCAGTTCCTTCTCTTCTTCGGCAGCAATGGGGCCTAATTGGTCAGCTGCAACTCAGGCCCACTCCTCGTCGCTCTGGACAATAGCCATCTCTGTGGAGGCTTGTTTCATACGATATTTGGCCTCTTCCAATTGGGTATTCATCTGCAATATAATCTATGACTGCACATTGTGTAGAGTAGAGTATTCATCTTCATGGACCTTTAGATGATGAATATCTTTTTTAGCCTCTTGGATCTTCTTGATGTTCACTACCTTTCTCCACTTCCCACCCTCACCAAGGTTGTGGTCATATTACCAAATATTTTCTACCATGATATCTCGGACGAGCATGTGAGGACATAGGGAATCTACTCACCCAGCACACAATTCACGTAGTCTTGAATGAAGTCTCTCCATCTGGTCTATCCATTGTGCTTGAGGCGTGTCATCGATAAAATGCTTGATCATCTTCCATAACTGGGGGCAGGCTATCTTGCTATCCTCTTCATCATAGGTTGATTCGTCCCAATTTGCGTGGTTGGAAGGACTATACGCAGGGAACACCCTCAAGAACATGTCAGTAGGGTCCGCATCTAGTTTCTGATCAGGTATGACAGGACCCATGTTGTCCGAATGATCTTCATCGTCGGATCCCACTTCAATAATCTCAGGAACATCCCTTCCAACGGTCCCAACAGTGATCTGGAGCATCGTAGATTTTTCAGTCTTGATATCCTCCTCTACAAACACCAGCATTACCCTGGGAAAAGAACTAAAAGGAATACGAACCAACCCCACAAAGGCAGCCCACTCCATTTGAGGGACTACATATTCCAAAAAGGCACAGATGTTAGTTAGCCTAGTCAATGGGTGACAATTTGATGTTTTGAAAATGATACTTACAGAGATCGAATTCACAGTATCATTCCTGGGTGGTTATTGTGGGTACCCCGAGGCATGGCCCTCCATACATTTTCAGAAGGTCTGAAAATTCCAAAAGATTCACCTCCGGTATCCTGGCCCTGCTAGATGTGGTAATCGCCATAGCCGCAGGCATGGATCCTAAAGGCCCTGCATCTGCATCCACTGAGGGACGAGAACGGGTTCGGTGAATGAGGCTCTCTTTCACTGTTTAAAAATTGGTGATGGGTCCAAAGTATCCTGGAAGGGGATCTCAAGAAAGGGGCTCATGATTTTACCTCACGGGTCTCTACCAATTCTTCATGATATGAGCCTTGATCACTAACTTCACCCTCTTCCAAAGGGATCCCTCTACAGACCTCCTCCCCCTTGGAGGATTTATCTGATTCTTCCTGCAAAGGGAACTGTTCCCTCAAATCAGTAGCAGAAAACTGCAAGGGAGCCGTTCGGTCCAAAAAAACCCTAACCCGATCTTTCATTGGATGTGGAACACCACAGGAGTGCACGAAGTCCTCCAACTCAACCAAGTATTTCTCCACCTCCGTATGGGACACCGTAAAGTCATACCTAATATGGCCTTCACCGAAAAATCCCTCTGAATATGGTTTACGTGTTTCCTCATCTCAGACGGACCAAGAAATTAGTTGTTGACTTCACAAATGTCACAGTCCTCCGGGAAGACAACATTCTCCATCATGTCTACGTGGCGCAACTGCTTCCTCAAATCCTAATTCAATATTCTACAGAATGCTCTGGGTGGCCTCCCCTCTTGATAACTATATTATTCAGGGACCACTGGGTCCGCTTCCATTGCTGGGTCCGCTGCCACTGCCTCCCCCTCAACTGATGAAGGCCTCGCGACAACAACATCCCCACCACTGCAGGATGTCCTTCCATCCTTCCCACCCCATCCTCGATGTTGGGGAGGAACACCATCACCGGCCCGAACGGTTGGCTTACTCTGTATCTCCCTCGTGTAGGCCACCTCCCAGCTTTTGGGGTACACCTTCACCAACTCAAAGACGATGGTGGGATAAGGCAGCTTGTTCCGCATCTTCTAATCTTCCTATGTGAACATGAGACACATCTACCCCATCACACATAGATGTTACTCATGGTAAACCCATAAATTGACATGAGGGGTCAATTGCTGCATACACCAAAATTGCCTGGTGAATTGGTGTGGGGTTTACGGCTCATAGAGAGGCTGATGGTCCACTCTTTCCACTACAACTCCACCACAAAAGGCCTGGAGATTGGATCGGTGATCTTCCATTCCTTTTCCATCATTAGTGAAAGCACCCATTGGCAGTGGGAATAGATGAATGTAGAACTCCTCTACCATCAAAAACTAGTTTAGTATCAATGGCATGGTTATCTTGGTCGGAAATATCTCTATTGAATTCAAGATGGATGGGCATATGTTCGATCCTAGAGGGGATATGGTCCTTAGATATTCATAGGCCCCCCTAACGTGCGCTGATATCCACCCATAAAGGAGGTGGAACATCCTGCATATCCTCTGTGGCCTCTTCCTCTTTTTGATATTCCACAAAATCATCTACATCTTGGTGAGCATCGGTATTTCGAGGTTGACCCACCCTCCTATCGCTAACAAGGACTCCATTATAAATGATCTTGGTCGCACGCCCATGTTCATATCCCTCACCAGTAAGATCCAACCATAGATGAGATCCGTGATAAATGTTTCCAGCTTGACTACCGGTTGATGCTCGGTGCTAACACTAAATCCCCAAAATTTCCACTATATATCCTCCACGGGCTGCCAATACGAGTTCTACTTTCCCCATTGAGCCCCCTTTAGGAATGTTCAAGACCTCAACGGAAACTGCATGTCTGTTGGGATGTTCAACAACTTCTTGAACCACTATCTGAAGTGGACGTCTTTCATTGCTTCCTTGTCCTCTCCCAGCACCAGCTCCATCAACGTCATCGCCAATGGCGACATTTGATCCAGATCCTCCCACACACCCATAATAGGGACCCTCAAGATCCTCCCACTCATCATACATCTACACCAGTATTGGGACCCTCAAGATCTGGTGCATATCCCCTTAACTGATGCCAACCTCCCTATGGTGTAAGTGGAATGTATTGGTCCTCAATGACCACCTACTCAACAACATCGGAATCGGCTTCATCGGTTGATGGATATGTAATTGGGAGGCCCAAGACGCCTCATACAAGATCAATCTCCTTAGCTCTGCCCTGAACATTTCACACAAGTTACCTACCCAGTAGGCCCAAGCCCTATCATCTATGAAGTTCGTTCCCTGGTGTAGATCCCACTTATCGGACCATCCCTTCCCCGAGTTCCTCATCGTTGCCTTAAATATCATCTGGTACAGAGGTGGGATGTCTCCAGCTGCAATGTTTTCTGATCAACATTGTTCCGATGATTGTATAGACAATCCGAAATAACCGAAGGGAAGTCATCTCAGGCATGGCCGTCAGCCGCCTTGAATCACTGGCGTTTTCACGGTGTTCTCTGGAACTAGTAAGCTGGCTCATCCCTACTTGCTTCAGGGATGAAGATATCCTCCCTCATCCCAAATCCATACCGAGACACCCTCTTAAATAGTAGATAATTCCTTCGGCTTTCCAAAAAAAGATTCACCAATGAATCATGATCAGAGTGGCTCTGTACCCACTCCCCTAGTTCCAAGCTATTCACCATCTCCTCCCTTCAGGCAGTGTCCACAAGGACGCCCTGACAGCCTTTGGGTGAGCCATTCCATTTTTTTGATTTTAACACCTTTCATGAAGCCCATTCATAGAGCTCGTTCATAGAGCTCATTCTTAGAGACCATTCACAGAGCTCGATCCTAGCAAAGGAATCATGAAACCTCGCACCGACCTTCAGATGCAAGCTACAGAGTGCACCATCACGGTGTCAAAAAATCGTTGTGTGCCATGAAGAAAAAGGCCTGATTCGTAGAGAGAAATCACAGAGTATGCTGAGATTCACGAATCGAGAGCAATAAATGCCAAAAAAATGCGTATAAGCGAAGAGACCAAAGAGAGGTCAGCTCCCCTATTTATAGGCGAAGACCCATAGTTCTTCACGGAGCGTCAAAAATTATATAAAGTTTCTAGAGAAACTCCCAAGAAAACTCTACCACTAAAGGGGAAAGTTGTGAAGCTCCCTTGCTTTTCTATTTAAGCCAACTAAACTCCCCTTGAATTTGGACATCATCACCTGCTAGAGGGATAATACGCGAAACCATAAGGTGCCCTATCAGAGGAATCACTGATGGATCAGTTCCCACCACCTCTGGAGCATGGTCCCCACCAACCTCTAGGCACTCAACTGGAGGACGTTGTGGGTACATTTTTCAATAAATTCTAATCTCACACCTTAGATAGGTTTTATCATGTTAATGATAAAAAATACATGAATATGATAGGTACAAGACTTCTTATTTAAGAACCACATCCCTCTTTCTACACTAATAGATATGTTTGTGTGATATGATTAATTATATAGAACATATGCAATGCTATCTACTACCCACTACTATAGTCGGGTCTAGTTCATTATCTATGTAATAAGTCTATTTTCCTTGTATAAAGAGTTTCAATTTCATATTATTTAGGAAAAAACAATTTATATTAAATCTTATAACCCTATTTAATTGTGACTATTTCATTTTAGAATTCAATTTCATTTAATTTCTCTTTAAATTACAAAATAAATATATTTAAAAAATGTTGAACTATATGGATAACCACATACAATTTATAAAGTCCCATAAAAGTTATAAATTGAATTGTGGCATCAGTTAAATTTAAACCACACACTTCTGAAGTCCCTACATGAAATGATAGCATAATTCATGGATGTATAAATAAAGAACCAGAATAGTAAACAATAAATGAACACCAAAATATAATGTTGGTATGGTGTAATTCATGATATATATAAATCCAATAGCGTCCAAAATGATGCACACTCAATGTGTCCTTCCATATCAGTCCAGTTATAAAATATAACCCACAATCATAATAATAACCATCAAACATCATGTGTTTCACCCAATTGTGTAATCAAATCAACTGTAATAGGAATAAAATAGAATATCATGTCCCATATATGGAAATTTTTTATTTTCCCTATATGTGGGTTTGCTACTCCCAGGCATATCACATTACCAAATTCTGACACATTACTAATCGCTTGTTTAATATTCCAAAATGGTAATAAAAATGAAAATAAACTCATATGATACCACATTATTTTCCCCATCCTAGATTCTACTTAGAGGTTCCACGAGCAGGTGGGTCACATGGAATCATTCCTTCCTACCCATATGATACCACATTGTATGATTCATGCAATACATTACATGTATCAAATCAATAAAAATATTTAAAATAATATCTCTAATAGAATTATGAGACACTCACAGTCATACCCTTCCCTACTAAGATGCTATAAATGAATCTAGTTTCAACAACTAGGTGTCTGGTCCTATCCCAACCAGCATACACATTGTCTGACTGGGTACTATCGGTGTCCTAGATAGGGTGTGAGATAAAAATAGAATGAAATAATAAAATGTTTCTATAAATATCTTTTCAGTGCATACAATATTTTCACTGATCAGATATCTTAGTAAAAAAATGAAATTTTTAAAGGCTCATCTATAGTTCACGAAGGATACATGGTTGAAACATCTATATTCGGCCCGTGTTGGATGATCAATAAAAAAGTAACCATATATATACATATACACAGTATGTATACATAGTGACATCTATAATAATATATTTGGATACTTCTATTATACTTGACCCAAGCTGTAACTCTTAAATCCATGAGTAGTTTCATGAGTCTCCCAAGTGTCAAGGGATTCCATTCCCGATATTACAAGATTAAGGGACACCATGCCCTATATCACTTGTATAATGGATTCCATTCATGTGTAATAACATTTCCTTCTCCGTATACATATCATAAAAATAGGTTCTTGATAACCGAATCAAAATTCTAGGATCTCCATGCCCAAATCATAATAACAGGTTTACCATAACCAAATCATAACAATCGGGTGTCCATGTCTAGATCATATCAGTAATGGTCATCATGAATGTATCATTATAATAGTGATGACATTCATATATCACAATAGTAGAGTTGGTAGGGACATGAAATGCATTCTATAGGTGTTGTTATTCCAATTTATAAAAATTAATATGGTTTTCCAAGACCATATTACACTATAGCGTAAGAGGTCACCATGTGCATTATCATAATAGTGATATGTAGTCAAAGGATTTAATAATATCAATTTATTATTTATTGGTGCCAAAATCTAGGATGCACAAGAACAAACAAAAAGCATTAGGGGTTGTCTCGCGAAGCCTATTCACAGATCCCCTGGGGCTTCGTGTCAGTGCAAAGATCCTCCTTCATGAAGCCATCGTAGAGAAAGGAGGAGGGATACTCCATGAACAGATTTGACATCTGCGAAGCCGCCACGGAGTAAGGATGTGGGATGATCCATGAACTGATTTGACATTCGCGAACCTTCTACAGTGCAAAGATGTGGGATTCTTAGTGAACCCCATTGAAGTTCGTGAATACAACAGAGATAAATGAGGTGGGATGCTCCATGAACCCCTCTGACGTTCATGAACACGCCATAGAGAAATCTTGGTCTTCACGCTGAGTGGTCTCTACTTCACGGTGCCTCTTGCCTATAAATACAGGGCTCCCTTTGATCCCAAAGGATGGATCCTATTACCATTCTCCCTCTGAGCTCCCACATTGTGAAGTAATTTTTTCTCTATGAACCATGAACTTTTCAACATACTTTTTCATCGCGAACAGTCTTCCCCTTTGCATGAATTCTGCCCCGCTTTTAAGATGGATGACCTTCACGGAGGCCACGGGCCTCTACGGATGATGGAAATCTCCAAATGGACTTGGGTCTTCATGGAGAACATGTGATTCACAATGTACCCTTCAGGCACATGTGACCCGCATGCCAAGGCAGGGCCACTTTTCTTCGTGATGCACATTGCTTTTCCATATTAAGAATCACGGGGCACCCATTCTTCCCGAGACATTGCTCCGAAAATGCCTTTCCACTTCAAGAAGCACCTCCCATATGCACCTATGCTCTAAGCCTATGCTTGGACACTTTACTTCACCAAGAACACCTTCTCATGAAGACACTCTACTTCTTGGAGCACCAGAGCAACATAAGGCTTCCACTTATGAACCCCTTTTCTCTATAACTCCTTTTCCCATGTGTCCCTTCAGGATCGCACATGGCAATTTCAAGGTCCCTTGGGAGGTGCTTCTCATTGAATTGTGTCACCTAAAACATATTGGCATAGAAAATATAACAACTTTTTCTTCTTTGCATAGCCACGCTAATGTGGACTCCTCAGTGGATCACTCCATAACACCCCCTAACTATGGCATTGTTGATGCCTTCCCTTCCCCATGGGGTAGGAGGTATCAGTTATGTATGTCATATGAGGTGCAAACTGAACCCACCTCGTCGATCTGCAGGACATTAAACTGCCATTCACCATCGTCCTCAGTACATGACGTTAAACTTTGGCCACACACCATTCATTATATGTGGGGTGCCTTGTCTTGGACATTCTCTACACCCACAAGCCTTCACGAGAGTGGGATCATTACTCACTAGGAATGAGATTCTCTTTATTGGACCAGCGTTTGTCCGCATGCATAGGGAAACCACCTCGGTGTAATCCCCTTTCTATTATTTCATGATGTATCACCCCTGCTCCTCCTCTCTTCCTCGATTTCAAATCCCTCTCCCTTTGGTGTTTGTCCTTACATGGGCCTCCACCCTAGAGTATATCCCAATCTTCATCCCCCCGAGCCGTGAACCACACGTAATACTATGTTTCCTCTTTGGACTACTAAATACGTTTACGCCCCACTCTACTTCCCATGAATACAACTTTCACGATGTGATCATCAGGTCTATCTGGCCTCTTGTTTATCACACTAATCATGGCTCACATGGGCTTAGAATGAGCATCGACCATGACATCCACTTTGGGTTGCCTAGAGTGTAAGCCCCAAACACCATCCTGAACTATGGGGACTTTGATCCTTTCCAAGGAAAGGTACGTAGGAAGCCTCTCTGAGGTCCAATCCCAACACCCATTGGTCCCGACCATCTTCACATAGGCTCACCACACACCCCTCCCAAACAACATGGACATTGATCCTTGCCCAGAAAAGGTACGTTGGAAGCCTCCCTGAGGTTAAAGACCAATACCCTTTTGTCCTGATCATCTTCATGTTGTCTCACCACACACCCCTCCCAAACTACGTGGACTTTGATCCTTTCTAAGGCAGGTTACGTAGGAAGCCACCATGAGGTTCAATCCCAACACCCATTAGTCCCGACCATCTTCACATCGGTTCACCAAACACCCATATGAACTACGAGGTATTTGATTCATGCCATGGAATGGTACATATGAAGCCTCCTGGAGGTTCAAGCCCACCATCCATTTGTTCTGACTATTTCACATCGATCTACTCCCATCTGAACTATGAGGCCTTTGATCCTTGCCAAGGCAAGGTACGTAGGAAGCCTCCCTGAGGAGTAATCCCACCATCCATTGGTTCCGAACATTTCATGTTAGTCCAATCCTACCTGAACTACGTGGTATTTTATCCTTTTCAATGCAAGGTATGTATGAAGCCTCACTGTGGTTTAATCCCACCATCCATTGGTTTTGACTCACTTATTTTCGAACAACCTTTGTCCCGCATGACAGTAAACTGGATGACCCCTTTTCATCATGTACGATGTTAAACTGCATCCACCATCCAGAACTAAGTGGGATTTGATCCTTTTCAAGGAAAGGTATGTAGGAATCCTCCATGAGTTCTAACCCCCTCCAGCGGTAAGCCATTGTGACCACATATAGTAGTAAGTCGTTGTTACCCCATCCAGCGGTAAGCCGTTGTGACCCCATCCAGCAGTAAACTATTGTGACCCCGTCCATTGGTAAGCAGTTGTGACCGCATCTAGTGGTGAGATGTTGTGACTCCAATTAGCAGTAATCCATTGTAAACCCAAACCCAGCAGTGATCCACTGTTGTCCCTTATGTTGGGGCCCATGTCGCTAGTCAATCCATGTGGCGTAAGACCATCCTCGGGCATCTAACCACAGGTAAGCCCTAGTATATCATCAGGTTTTTGTACCCTATATGCACCCCAATTCTATACCCCCATCCTGAACTAAATGGAATTTGATTCCCAACCATGGGGTTACATAGAAGGTCTATTCAAGGCTCAAGTACAACATTAGTTTCGTCCTCGAGTCGACTTTATCAAATTATCCATCCACACCAATTAACCATAAATTAAAAATTGTGATTCTTACCCAGACCGACACATCTCAGTGGGGTCATGACACCTCATTCTCCATTACCTTTAACCACAATAGAGTATATAACCACGCGTTATCCCCAACATCAGTGTTCCCTGCAGGGGTTTCACCCATATGATTGACCCAAGTCAGTGTTTTGAACATTCTGATCCATCCCCACTAGACAGTAAAACTGCATCATACCCCGTGTTAAATATAGTAAGCAGATGAAAACCTCAGATACATGCATATGGAATAAAATTCCCCACATTTGATGTGGGATGCTTCAGGCTTCCGTGCCCTCGAGAAGCCCTACAATAATGGGAAGAAACCCAGATGCACTAGTGTTCCAGCATTCAAACATGCCAATGATTTCCAACATGACTACTCCCCCAACAGAAGGTTGCGGCCCTGAATGGACCTCTTGGATTGTCCCATCATAAGAAGTGTCACTAATCAGGGTTCATGATGAAATGACACTGAGAATAGTTTCACAAACAATGTCTTAGTCTATAAGGGAGACTGAGACTAGGCAACAAGTTACGAGGAGGAATCCACAGAAGGAGGAATAAAACTCCCATCATCCCATTTAAATCTAGGAGAAAACTTACCTCAATAAAAGCTAGATTCCGTGCACCTTTGGAAGTTGGGAATTCGGGGCAACAACTGTGCATCGCCAACAGATGGATGTGCGTTCCCCAGTGAAAGTGTTAGAAATTGTAGTTCATAATTCAATAGCCTTTTCTTTAACATGAGTTTAATCATTCTATGATTTATTAATGGGATGTGTCCATACCACACACCTTATTTAAGTTCATTATAGTCTATGATTTCTGTTATCCATTCTACACTACTAAAATTATCCATCATTAATTATGATGTCAATATCTAAAAGTAAAATTAAACTCACAGAAATGTGTCTTGGGTATATAACCACAAATATCAATTAGAAAATTAATTCAACACCAAAAGGAATGAAAAATGTCTATGTTTGAACACTCAAATATCTCTTGGGAACTAATACAATCATTGGGTTCTACAAAAGGGCAACCAATTTAAGGTACATTAATTTTAGGGAAATGCATGGGGAAACTGGTGTTCATCACACACTGCTTAAAATAAACCATCAAGACATTATGTTATAAATACTATAACACCATCCTTATTGTTTTAGAGTATCACTAATCCATTATAAGCTTTTGGTTTGGTCATAATCAGAAGAAAGTGCAAAAATATGAGAATTTCCTAATCATAGAGGATAAGAGCCTGCACCAAAATAACACTATTGAGAGGAAGAAAAATGATGAAATGATAATTATTAATGGAGAGATCATTGACATGAATCAGAAAAGGTGAAAAGAAGTCAAATTAGAGTCCAAAAATAGAATAATCAATGACCCTATACTAAGGGACAATAAATCTAAAATGGTTGAGGGAGAGGGAGGTTTTCCACTAGAATAAAGAAAAAAGGGCTCGACATTACTGTAATTTTTAGTGAAAATGGTATTTTTATCATATTTTAGGGGTCCCTATGTATGAAAGAATGGTTGGGAAAATAATGCACCACCATCCATGAACCATCCACTATTACAATAACCCCCTCACAAATTTCAGTTGCACAGTTTGAAAAACTGTGCGCAAACGATGTTATTTCCCTTCATCAAAAACTGCAAAACACCTACATGGGAACATGCCCTAAGTTTCATGGTTTCATCAATCAATTTGACAAATTTCTTCCAAATAAATATCCCGCGTCATTAATAGTAACCATATTTACATGGATTGATTGTTCCTACTAACCATTCCACTAGAGATTTCTTCCACCATTCAGGTTTTCAGGCTCTGAAAAAGTCTCAAACAATAACGCTTCCACTATAGAATCAATGTTAATTCATATAATATCAAATAAAGTAATTAAACTGAAATTTAATAGTAATTTAACTAATATAAATTTCTGGTTCATAAACTTATACCATAATAGGAAGTCCAATAATGTGTTCCATTACTCTGTGTAGCGGTCTTATAAATATTTGATTCTTATAAATTTTGAAAGAATCATTTGAACCAAAAATTTCTCCAAATATATTCCCTCAAACCTTATTCATCTCAAGTTTCTTTTTTAATTCATTTGACACCTCTTTCAATAACAATTATTCCTCAGCTTCCTGAGATTGATCTATTGGGATCTGAGATGAGTTCTTCTCATTTCTTAGAAACTTCTTCTCCAATGGATCTTCTTTCCCTCCATTATGTTGAAAATTTTATATAGTTGTATATCTATCATTATAATGTTTTTTATATTATTATATTTTATGTGTTTTTGAAAATTATCCCATAGATAGATGAAGTTTTGTTGAGTGAGAGATGATTGGATAATTATGGTTTAATTCATTTCTTACTGATGAAAATTGAATCATTAGGATAGATGATTATTTTATTCTCATTATATTTAGGTGTAATTATAAATTTATATTGTTTTCTCACTTTTAGTGGGAGTTTAATTAACCAAATAAATATTACAATATATTATAAATGAACTTGGTTTATGGTTAGAGATAGAATGATTTTTTTGTTTCTTATGTGACATCTATTTTCCCTTTGATTTTCAGAGATAATATGATATCTATGACAATGATATTGTATAATGTTTGTTTATTCATGTATTTTCATGTGAAATTCGCTGGAAAATTGTTATGTAACATAAACCTTATAATGTATTGAATTCCTAAAAAATTAATGTTTCATGTTTGATAAATATATGGAATCATGCAATTTAAGGGTAATAAAAATAATTCATAATGCATGTTTTGATTGAAATTATTAATTTAAGATCTCATGGAACTGGCTAAATATTATAAAGAAGTAATATCAATTGAATATAAAAATAAAATGTGTGTTGAGATAGAATTTTATTTATCTCAGTTTTTTAACCATAAAATTATTGTTATAGAGCATGTTTAAATAATTTAATATCTTTTAATAGGTGATGCCTTGGTAACCAGTAGTTTTAAAATGTGATCATTGAATTATTTCATTAAATATAGAATAATAACTGGTTGTTTGAAAAAGATAAATAATTAATTTTGTGAGAGATAAATTTCTTTTTAAACTAAATGCCTTTTGTTAAGTTAGAGTAATTTTTTTTCTTGTGAATGATAAATGCCTTATTTTTTTGGGCCCAGTAGAATTTTTGACCACTAATATTAGTATTTTTAATTCTATGTTATAGAAATTTGAAACCATGTTATTTATTGTAACATGATCTTGGGATATGTTAGGAGATATGGTATGGTAATCTTTGGTATATTGGGATAGTTTACTGTTGTGATAGTGATATGTGTGGAAATATGAATGGGTGTGTCATGGATGGAACTGGATACGACTAAATGGGTCAAATATGGTCACATATATGGTTATTCTTGAAGATAATATTATTACATAAAAATATATTTGAAGTCATGATGGTTCAGTTTCTTTGATATCCTCATTTATTTCCCCCCAATATGAGCAGTCATGTGTGCTTGGTAGAATCTCTCATGGTGGTATTATAGGATTATTCCATAGGGTAGATGAAATTAGTGAATGATTAATAACATTTATAATCTCATTAACCAATGGGTTTAGGAATTTTGTGTAATTAAAATGTTTTGAATCTCATGAAATTATGGACTCTGTTGGTTATGGTTTTAGAGAATGGGGTTTCACCAAAATGATTCATGGAATGAAAAAATGGATTATTTTTAAATTATTGAATATGAATTAATTGACATAAAGTTATATCTTAACATGAAATAATTAATATAATGAATTCATTGTTAAATTATTGTTTTCTTCTTAGACATTTCATTCCTAACATTTATAGTCGAGTGCCTGAGTGGTGATAGTAATAGTTGAGCATATGATTTTTTTAACTCCAACAGTGTGGTTGTGAGTTATATAATATCAAGAATTATTTATTATTTCATATTCTAACCCAACTATTTTTTATGAATACTGACTCCCACTATGCCCTTGGAGGCTTTATTCTCCAATATAATGGTCAACAATAGTATATTATTAACTACCCCCTATGGCTCCACTCTCTTCTCATGGTAGTATAATATGTATGTATGAAATGTGGTTATCTATGCACATATATTGTTTTGGAGGTTTCTAATGGAATATTGTTAATTCACAAAAATGTATCTAATGATATAGTATCCAAAGGATTATTATATATGTGATGTGTATAGGCTATGATGGCTTAAGGAACATACTCACTATATAACACCCTGAGTTTTTCGGTCCATTTTTCTAAAAAAATAAATTTTCTTTTATATAATGAAATGTACATAGTCAATAATTCCATTCAAATTGAAACGAATTTTCATATGTTAAATGCAACACTAACATGGTGTATGATACATGCAACACTGAGTTGGCAAGCGATACATGCAACACCGAGTTTCTATGAAACATCACTTTTTTATAATTATTTAAATAAGATAATTATATCATGAACATTAACCTTTGTTAGATAAATATTAATAACTACTTTAAATATATAGTTTATATTTTTTTATTTAAATAATACATTTTCAAGAAAAATATATGATTTTTGGTAATTTCCTTCTATGTCTAAAAATATTGTTCTAATGAGTGAATCACATCTAATGTCCTGTTGTGAAAAATAAAATTTTTTAATAAATATTTAGAATTTAAAATTGATAAAATAATCTACAATTTATAATATATAATTTTTTAATTATATTAGGGTGATTTGTTTTATTTTCTCACAATCTTCATTTTCCTAAGAATAGTAAAAAATACCGGATTTTAATTCAAAACTTATTTTTAATTTAATTTATTTATAAAGTTATATTATATTTTAAATTTATTTCAAGGATTAATTAGATAATAATTTTAAAAATTAATCCAATTAGGTTCATTGTAACCAATTTTACATTGAAATTGGATATAAAAACTTAGCAAAATTTTGATCATTATTAATATTAAAATCCAAATTGTCGACCCGACTATGGGATTAATTTTAAATTTATTTCTGCCACTTATATGAATATAATTTAAAAAAATATATTTCATATTTTAAATAAGAGTAACTTATAATTTCTAATAAGGTAAATGTTTTTTTATGAAAAATATTAGTGAAAGTTATTTAAATTAATTAAATCATTTTAGAGAAAAATTAGAAAAGTAGAAAAAATATTATGGAAAGAAGAAAATTACATGTGTATAAGGTATGGGATCATTATACAGTCATTATCCTGAAGGGAGAGATATAATTTGGGAGTTTTTCCCCCTGGTTATGTCTTGTGTATTCCGCAGGTTGGCCAAGCCATCTGTAATCATGTTTTCTTCTCGATAAAAAAGAGTAATGATGTAGTTATGATTTAAAAGATAACAAGTTCACTGAAAACAACGTGTAGTAATCGGCCAATAAATATGGGTTATATCCTTCCAAATCACTTCAAAGATGGTCATAGAGTCACTTTAAATCCATATATTGTTCCAACCGAAGTGCTTGGTGAAGGTAATACCATGAATCAAGCTCATCATTTCAGCTTCAAGGGAGGTGGCAATGCCATATTTACCCATAAAGCAACCCAAAACCCAAAAACTACCTAGAAAATTATATAAATCCCGTTTTATTTCTATTTTTATTTAATTTACCTCCCATTATTGAGTATTTTTTGTTTTTTATTACTTTTTTTAGTTAAAAACAGTGCTATACCTAACTTGTTATCAAAAATGCAAAGTGTGTCCTTCCCCTTCCCTATAAAATACCAGCACCTCTATCCACATTTTGACACCTCTAAATCCACATGGATCATAAAAACTCTAATAAATTAATCTCCCAAACTTCCTTTCATCCTCATATAAGTCTTACCTTTGGAAAAAGGAAACTCAAGGACACTTTTTGTTACAATACAAAACATGTTACCCGGTTAAGAGGTAATTTATTCTCTCCAGATCCTTTCATTTATTTTCCTTCTCTACCCCCTCCACTAAAATTACTACATTAATGTATGAAAAAACTAGTATCATAAATATAATATTATTTTTTAGGCTAAGGGCTTGACCTAGAATTACACACACTTCAATCTAATGGACATCAGACATTCTTTTTACATGTACGGTGATCTACCACATCACTAAATGATGATTATTCAATTCCTTTTTACTGCCTCTCATGGTGGAAATTATTGTTGAAAATATATGTATATATGTCATAAATTATATTTACTATTTATTTAAGCTTCTTTATTCCTTTTAAAACATACATATTTTTATGTTCCATTTGACCTAATTATGATAATTTCATTTGAGGAAGTGTAGACTACCGCACCCTTAAAGAAATGTGATTCATTCATACACTACACGAAATTTATTATGGATGAATTTAGTGAAATTTTATGATATATATGAAATTATAATTATTATTTAATTATATTATATATCTATACACTTTCATGTCATTAACTTTCCTTTCTTTTAATATGATAATTACAACTAAAACAACGTTCATGAGAACATACAACTTACTGTCTCCATAAACCATGTATTGAATTTCATAACTCATTATTCTATAGAATAATATAATATAAATATATTGGGTATTAATTATATTTATATCAATATTTTCCTTCTTAAATCATGATATATGTATAAGGACCAACGATACAACAAATTAAGATACATGTGAAGAACAAAGTGAATATTATCCGAAGTGAAACCTTAACATATGGTTGTTAATAAACGGTAAATATAAGATCATAAACAAACCATATATGTTATTATATATAAAAATATGATTATTTAAAATAATTATAATAAAATTTTATTTATTATACATGAAAAAATTTATGAGTACAAAGAGAGTCAAGACACAAGGTAAGGGGATTTCATCTCCGTTTTTTTTCATGTGAGATACATGCTATGTTCATCACACTTTCATTTTTTTGTGGTGTATGTACATCCCATGATTCCATTAAATGTATCCCATACCTAAATTTATGGGTATTAAAATAACCATTTTATGAACTTTTTATCATGGGGATTACGTTTAAAAAGATAACAAATCGGTAAAAATGTTTTGTCTCAATTTTTCTTCTTTAAGACTCACGTATTGTTAGGAACCTACTTTTTTTAGGTGTATATACATTTGTTTTACATGTTATATAATGAATATGATTATTCTTATTATATTTTAATCTATATGTAATTTCTTTTTCTTACACAAAGTGTATGACCCCTAATTACCATGTTATAAGAAATTATTGAGATAATCTCATTAATATTAGAGATTATTTACGTTTATGCTTACATTGAAGAAATATTTTGATCCATTTCTCAAGAATACATATAATTTTTATTATACTATGTTAACTCAAGATATATTCATCTTTTAGTAACACTTTTTACACTCTTAAGTACTTAATATAATGTTTTTATGTAAAATATGACTGTTAATCTCTCTCTTCTGAAAAATCCTATTGAATTCAAAAACCATGTTTTTTAAAATGTTTTCAAATATATTTTCAAAATATCCATGAAGATAATTATCTAGGATAAATTATTTTAAAAATGTTTTATTGTTTTTAAATCTTATTTTATATGTTTTCAAATCTAATTTCATTGAAAAATCATTTCAAAAGTTTTTATGTTATAAAAATTATTTTTTACAAATTAGAAAGGTTATTTTCCTGATGAAATATTTTTAATAGACCTTTAAGAACTATTTAACATATATGATAACATATTTTGGTGTTACTGATAGCTTTATGGGGAAACTTTTTAATTTTTTCATTCATATTCTTTCTCTATACAGATTATGTTTTGATGAAATTATGTTTATGAACCCCATTTCCCTTTCATAGGTTATAGGCTTTTGAAAACTGCTTCTTTTCACATGTTATGATTATGTTGAAATGAGAGTGAAACCTATCACCTTCCAGAGGTTATAATATGATTACATGTTTATAATACCTATTTCATTTCATGGATTATGATATGACTATTTATTATCTTGGGTCACATGTATGAATGATTTCACTATGAGATGGATGGGACCTATATCTCCATAAAATGCATTGGGTAAAGAATTATATCACATTAGATAGACTAAGATGGTCTAAAAATTATCCTTGACTAGTAACATGGTCATGGGAGTGAATCATGACTACCAAGACAGTATGAGGAGTGAACTCATGTTACTAATATGTGTATGGGAGTGAATTGTGACTACCAAGATGGTTTAGGAAGTGAACCTATACTGCCAATATGGTCTTGGTAGCAATTCCTTGGAAACTATGGAAATCATAGTATATGCTTATGTGTCTAAAAAAATTCCATGTTTTATTCCTATATTATACTTTCATGGATTATGATCTTTTTTAATTATGGTTCATGTATTATGATCATCCAATATTTATACCATGATTCCTATTATGATCTTTGTTATGAAAGGTATAATCTTCTATTTTCATGATCACATTCTTGTACCCTTATGATCATGTTGTTTCTTACATGTATCCCTTTTTTACCCATAATAAGCATCACAGATCACCCTTATTTATGTTTCCTTTCCCCCAGGTTTGATGATAAGTATTATGTTTGAGGTTTCTAAGAAGGGTGCTAGTTAAGAAAAACCAAGTGGGATATGATGTCGCTCATTTATGTACTAGTGTCTATGTTTACATGTTTCCAATGACTCTAGAACAATAATGGTCTTTGGGAATTTATTTGAATAATTATTATGTTTTCTAAAAAATTTATATTATGTTCATTTTAGAAAATTGAGGGTCACTATAAATGGTATAAAAGTAAATTTATAGTTAAACATTGGATACTAGGATGATAAAACCTTTTTGGGAACCCTAATGAAATGTCTATGAATATGTCTAAGGATATGTTAAAGTGTAGGAAAATGTACAAGAAATTTCACGAAAGATAAAGTTGATGGGTTTCAAGAAATACATCCATGTATAGATTCTACAAGGGCATGTGGCTCTGGCACAAATGTATAAAAACATTGACATGATGTTTGGGGCTTGACTCACAGTAATCTGGTACAAAAAATGGTCCTTACTGCATACCTAGTTTGACACTCTTTGGGGATATGCTTTAGGAATTCATATACACTTCATGAATCATTTTGAATTATTTCAGAATAATTTTACTATGACTAATCTAGGATAAAAAAAGTGTCAAATATTAATTATGGTATCAAACTTTAGACAATATATAATTGATTTTTCATGGTTACGTGGTTCGTCATTATGTTGCCTATTTCTTAATATATTATTTTGGTTTTAATATATGGATGTAACTCTAAAAAACCACATTAATGGAAACTACAATTGATAATGTAATGATTGTCCAACTGAGAAACATAATCCTAAAGGAGTCAGAATGAAAAACCTTGTTTCTATGATCACACAACCTTCTCAAGATATAAATCATAGAAGACATATAAATAAGAAATTTATGGGAAAATTTATATTGATTCTCTGATGTGGAAACATCCAACTTCTTTCAGAGGTTTATCTGATCCTCGTTTTGTTTATTGATGGATCAATACTACTGAAAAGATATTATCTATTCTTTAGGGTTTGGAGAATGAGAATATCATTCTAACTGTTTATCATTTAGAAGGATAATAAGATAAGTTATACACTATAATCAAGAATGTGAGGTTGCAATATCACATTGAATCCATAGATTAGGATGATTTCAATAACTTGTTTTTTAATAAGTTCATTCCTCGTATTCTATGTACCATGATGAAGAATGAGTTCCTTGAGTTGAAAAAAAGGGTTTATGAATCTATTGGTACCTATGAGGATAATTTCAAGAGACTTTTGAGGTACGCTTTATTAATTATCATCCAATGTGAATGTAAAGTTGATAAATTATTCAGTGTCTTAAATAAAAGTCTCAGAAGTTAGTTCTCTCTAAGATACATTAGTAGAAACAAAGAGATTTTGTGTTGTGTAATCAAGGATGAAATGGAGGTTGTATACATATATGAATTTCATGGTTTTGACAAGAATAAGTTGATGGAGTTTAATTTAAAATCTAAAAACCATTAAGGAATGAATATTACCTTTCATTTATACTCTATATGTTGGAAGAAGCATGGAGGAAATTTCTTTAATGGGTCTAATATATATTTTATGTGTGGAAGGGATGGGTATCCATTATTTTATTGTTATAGTTATAGGAATATGTTAGCTAATATTTTTAATGGGGAAATAACAGAATAGAATGTACCTCCAGTGATTCAATGGTACAATTGTAGGAAGAATGGTCATTATGATAACCACTACCCAAACCTATTTTCTAGTGATTATGATCAATGTCAGTAACCTATTAACCCAAGGGAAAAGTGTAAATCTCATGAAATTTCTATTTCTAATGAGGGGTGAGACGAAAAAATTATTAAAGGTACACTTACCATCCACTCTAAAACTTCAAATTTCAACTTTGATTCTGTATCTACCCACTCTTTCATATCAAATGAATTTTCTAATAGTGTTGATATTCTACCATAATAAATTGATATTGAATTAGTAGTGGAAACCCCAGATGGAATCATAACTACATCTCAAAGCTATTACTACTCTCTGATTGATGTTTCATGGAATTTAATTCTGGTAAATCTTGTCATTATTACATTGGTTGAATTAAATGTCTTCATAGGCATAGATTGACTTTCTATGCATAAATCACACATAAAGTGTCAATGAAAGGATGTTACTTTTGATATTTCAAACTATCCTGTAATCATTTATCGTTATGATGATATTACTAAAATGTTTTTTGAGATTACATCTAGTTTATGGATCTTAATTCCCATTCAAAAGTGTTATTTATCTCAAAATTTCTATGCAAAGATCGACATCGATGATATATCTATTGTTTGGTATTTTCTGGATTTCCTCCAGGAATGGATTCCGAGCCTTCTAATAAAACATGAATTTTATTTCTCTTTATAACACATTACTAGTTCCACACCAATTTCACATTATACTTATAGAATGGCCCTGATTGATTTTATGGAATTGAATAAGTAACTCCATGAAAACCATAATAATGGATTCACTCATCAAAGTGAGGAACTTATGGGTGCACTGATGTGTTTTAATAAAAAGAAAAATGGATCAATGTGACTCTTAATTAAATATTGTAAGTTGAACATGATAACAATCAAGAAAAAGTATCATCATCCCCGTATTGATGACTTATTTGATCAAATATGTGGAGATCAATGTTTTTCCACGATTGAAATTTATTCTGGATGTCATCAATTGAGGGTCAAGAAAGAGGATATACCCAAGATAGTATTCCATACAACTTATAGCCACTAGGAATATATTGTGATTCCATTTGGTATTAATAATTATTCTTATATATTAATGGATTTAATAAATAGATTCTTTTTATATTACGTTGATATGTTTCTGGTTGTCTTTATAGATTTTATTATTATCTATTCAAATATCAAGTAAGAACATAAAGATCACTTGAGAATTGTAATGAATACCCAAAGGAATTAAATTCTATATAAAAAATCTACAATGTTTCAATTTTGGTTGAAAATGGTTTCTTTTTGGGGTCATGTAATTTCAATAGATGGTATAATATTATATCCTCAAATAACAGAGGCTATTGAGTATTGGACTCGACCAACCTCAATGACTAAGACCCATGGAATTATTGGTATAATTAGGAATTATCTATTTTTTGTGGATAATTTATCATAACTAATCCTTTGACCAAATTATCTTTGAGTGGTGTCAAGTTCCTCTGGATAGATGAATCTGAGGAAAATTTCAAGGAACATAAGAGATGGTTGCTCAGTGCAAATGTGCATAAATTACCCTATAGTGAAGAAGGGTTAGTAATATTTAGTGATGCATCCATGAATGCATTTATATGTGTTTTTTTGTAGAATAACATGGATATATCATATGATACATGAATGTTTATTATTATTGAAAAAGATTACCCCACTCATGATTAGAAGTTACTAGTGGAAATTTTTTCATTAACGTTATGCATGCATTATCTTATTGATAAATATGTGATATATCCACTGATCAAAAATGTCTAAAATATATATTTAATGAGAAGAAGTTGATCATGTACTAGAGAAGATGTTTAGACTTGATAAATGATTATGACTCCTCAATACATTACCGCCCTGGGAAAGTGTACAGGGTTCCTGATGCTTTGATTCCAAAAGATCATGAAACACATATTTATGATGAGGAAAAACAAATATCCAATATTTTAGGATTTACAAATAATGGATCTTGAAATACTAAAGGAAGGGGATATTATAATCTTTATAAAATTAATGTTAAACACTTTATCCATGTAAAGATTAAGGAGGCATAGAAGGAAGTTGAAGATCTATAAAAAATAGACAGAGATGTTTCAAAATTTAACCTTAATCTGGATGGAATTATAAGGTTCAAGAACCGTGTATGTGTTCCTACCATACCATATTTTATGGATCTATTGGAGGATTCTCATTGTTCTTCATTCTCCATTCATGCTGAAAGTACAAAGACAAATATGGAATTTAATGAATAATTCTAGTGGTATGGAATGAAGATAGATATCACTGTGGATTTTATCAATGGTCTACCAAAAACCTATAATGGGTTAAATGCTATATGGATGGTATTATATCACCTTATATAGTCTCCAGACTTCATTTATATCTGTTACGATTTCTATCTTGATCATATTTCTAAGATATAATTTATGGTAGTTGTAAGGATTCATGGAGTACCAAATTCTATTGAATTGGATCGGGATTTGAGGTTTACATCAATGTTCTAGTGATGTCTTCAAAAATCACTTGATACATTATTGAGTTTCATCACTTCGTATCATCCTCAGAAATATGTTCAACCTGAATGAACAATTCAAAACCTAGAGGATATGTTGAGATCTCATTTGTGTGATTTAAAAGGTGGTTGGGATCAACATATTCCTCTAGTTTTGTTTTGTTACAAAATTAGAATTCATTCAAGAATTAATATGGAAGCATATGAAGCCCTCTATGGGGTGAAATATAGTGCTCCAACATGCTATGATGAGGTTGAAGAAAGAAATCTATTGGTACATGAGATCACTGAAGAAATTGTCGAGAAAGGAAGAACCATTCAACATCATATCAAGGAAGATCAATATCGGTAGAAATGATATGATGATAACCATTGGCGTTATCTAAAATTTGAAGTTGGTGAAAAGTTTCTTCTATGGATCTCAGCCTATAATAAGGTTATGAGATTTAGGAAGAATGTAAAACTAATCTCTATGTATATTGGTCCCTTTGGGATTCTTGATCGTATTAAGATAGTAGCCTATCACTTGGTACAACCTCGAAATAACTCTCAAGTCCATGTTGTGTTCTATGTATCTATCATAAGAATGTACATACCTAGACATTAACATTTACTTAACTCAGAGGTCATACCTCTGTATCAAGATTGTTCTTTTGAGGAATAACTTGTTGAGATCCTAAAATGATCAGATAAGGTTATACGAAACAAGACCACTCAAGAGGTCAATGTTTTTTTTGGAGAAATCACCTATTAGAGGAAGCTACATGGCGACTTGAGGATATTATGGATCCAATGTATCCTCATTTATTTTCCTCTAGTGACATATATCTAGGGTAAAATACTTCTTAATGGGGGTAGAGGGGATAATGTAACAACCCTGGTTTTTATGGAAGTTTTTTTTTGAATAAATTAAATGTCAATTTATATCATGAAATGAACTATGTAAAACATTCCTTTTACAAATAATATTCTTTTGATATGATAAACACAATTCTAAATTGTAATATGATACACACATTACTAATTTGGCATACGATACCTACAACACTGAGTTTCTACAAAACATCTCTTTTTTATAATTATTGAAATGAGATAATTATAACCTAGCTGTTAAAAATAGTAATGTTAATAGTAATAACTAATTTTAAAATATATTTTATATTTATTTTATATAAATAAAACATATGGATAACAAAAAAATTGATTTTTATAAAGTCCTTCTATGTATAAAAATATCATTTTCTCAATTGAACCTTGTTTAATGTCCTTCTTTGAATATTAGTGATATTAATTTTAGACATAATTAGAAATTGAATTTTATAGAATAAACTTCATTTTTTAATTTAGAATTTTTAAATTATCTTAGGGTTAATTTTTGGTATTTTTCTAAAAAACTTCATTTTTGAATGAATAGTGAAAAATATAAGAATTTAAATTTGATACTGATTTTTAATTTAATTTATTTATAAGGATAATATATATTTAATATTTTTTTCAATGTTTAATTACGTATTATTATTCATAATAAATCCAATTTTTATCATTGAAACAAATTTCACAATGATATTGTATATAAAAACTTATCAAACTTTCGATCCTTTTTACATTGAAAACATGCATTGTCGACATGACTTCCAGATTAATATTAAATTTATTTCTACCACTAGTGGTATTATAAATTGGTAAGATAAGTTAAAAAATAATAAGCATAATAATTTATAATTTCTAATAAAGTAAACTATGTTTTTGACCAAAAATATTATTAAAACTGATTAAAATATATTATACCAATTAAGAGAGAAATTATGTTAATAAAGCACTGAACCATAAATATAAGACCCAAAAGACCTAGAAACTTATACATCACACCTTTTATAGACATTATTTGACCATTGAACTTCAATTATTGAGTTTATTTGTTTAGTATGACTTCTTTTTGGTAAAAACATGGTTATGCCGAACTTGTTTTGAAAAATAACAAGTGACATTTCCCTTCCCTATAAAAGGCCACCACATCTTCCCAATTCATCACACCTCTAAATCACCTCTTATTTCCCAAAATCATCACAAATAAAATCACCACTATCCTCCCCTCCAACTATAATCCTTTCCTTTGGTATAAGTAATCTCAAGTAATCCTTTTGGAAGAAACCGAGAGGAGTTACCTGATTAAGAGGTAATGTTTTCTCTCAAGCCCATTTTCTTTATTTTCCTTCTCCATCCCTACATTATCTTCATTCCATTAATGTATGAAAACACGAGAACCCTTAATTTTCTAGGATTTTTTTATTCTATGTTTTTTAACTTCATTTATACTCACCTCCATCAAATTGATATTGAACACATTGTTTATGTGTATGATGAACTACTGCCTCACTAAATGATTATTGTTTAATTATCCTTTACCACCTCTCATGATGGAAATTATAATGGACACTATATTTATATGTTCCATATATTATATTCATTATTTATATAATATTTTTTATTAATTTTACAAGTAACACATTTTTACTTTCTATTGGGTGTGAGTACGATAATTTAGTTTGAGGAAGTGTGGACAACAACACCCTTAAAGCAATATAATTCATTCACATGCTACATGAAATGTAGTAAGGATAAGTTTAGTGAAATTTTATGACATATATGAAATTATGATTTTAATTTTATGATATTATATAAATATACAATTTTATGTTATTTTCTTTACTTTCTTTCTATACGACAATAAAAAGAGAAACAATAATGGTGTGTACATATGACTTATCATCTGCATAAACCATGTATTCCATTTAATAATTATTTATGATATATATTACTATAATATATATATATATATAATGGATATTCATGATATTTATATCAATATTTACTATCTAGTATCACGATAAAAGTTTAAGGTTCAACAATATAATAAATTATGACATGTGTGGAAAACCAAGTGAAAATTACCCGAAGTGAAACCTTAACATAAGATTGTTAATAAGAAGGTAATATAAGGTTATAATAAAATATTATTTTCTATTATGAATATTATTATTATTATTTAAAATATGTATAATAAATATATATTTATTATACATGGAGCTTGTATGAGTACTAAGCATGTCAGGACACAAGGTACGAGGATTTCATAAATCTTTTTATTCCCATGAGATACATGCTATGTTTTCCACTCATTAATTTTTTATGGTGTATGTACTACCCATTATTTTATTGTATGTATCCTATAAAAAACATTATGGGTATTAACATATGAATTTTATGAACTTTCACTCATGTGGATTTATTTTAAAAAGTTACCAAATCATTAAAAATGTTTGTCTTAATTGGCCTTCTCTGAGAGTCACGTTTTTTTATGTGCGACAACTTTTATTGAGGTGTATATATATCCATTATAAATGTCATAAATTAATATCCTTATTTTCATGATATTTTAGGAATTGTTTAGTTTCCTTTTCTTAAATGGAGAGTATGATGCCAAGTTACCAAGTTATAAGAGTTTATTGATACAATCTCATCACTTTTAGAGATTGTTTAGGTTTGTGCTTTTATTGATGAAATATTTTGATCCATTTCTCAATAATAATCATATGATTCCTTATTATATATTTATTCAATTTATAATCATGTTTTTGAACCAAATTTTCCACTCATTGATACATAAGATACTATGTTTAAGTAAAATATTACAACCTCTCTCTCTTCGTTCAAAATCCAATTGTATTCAAAAAAACATTTTTTTGAAAAAAAAGATCCTTGATGATAATTTTCAAGGAAAAAGTAATTTAAAATGTTTAATTGTTTTTAAATATTCTATTATAATTTTTCAAATCTAGTTTTCAAGAAATAATTTCAATAGCTTTTAGGTTATACAAACAATTTTTCAAAAGAAATGTTTTTAAAATACCTTTCAAAATTATTTCACATCTAAGATAAAATACATTATTTTTACTCATGCATTTATAGAGAAATTAACCAATTAATCCATTCATATTCTTTTTTATTAATGGATTGTGATTTTTTGTCATGTTGTTTATGAAAATTGTTTCTCTTTCATGGGTTTTATGATTTTAAAACTTGCACCTTTTCATAAGTTATATTTATGATTAAATGATTATGAAACCTATCTATTTCAATAGTTTATTTTATTATTACATGTTTATAATACCCATTTAATTTATTAATTTATGATATTACTATTTATGAACTTGTGGAACATGTATTAATGATTTCACTATGAGATCAGTGGGACCTATATCTCCCTCAAATGCATTGGGTAAAGATTTATATCTCACGAGATAGACTAGGATTGTCTTGGGAATGAACCTTAACAAATAATATGTCCATGGGAGTGAACCATGACTTCCAAGATGGTATGAGGAGTGAAATCATGCTACTACGATGGCCATGGGAGAGAACCATGACTACCAAGATAGTATGGGGACTGAAACCATACTACCAATATGGTATTGGTAGTGATGCCTTTGATTTTATGAAAATCATAATATTTAATTATGTGTCTAACACATTTCCATGTTTTATTCCTAAATTATTCTATAATATCTAATGATATTTATTAAATTATGATTCTTATAATATTAACATCAAATCATTATTTTATGATTCCTGTTATGATCTTTGATAAGTTGGGTATGATCTTATATTTTCATTATAATGTTCTCATACCCTAATTCTCATGTTTATGCTTATGTGTCTCCACTATCCACCCTTTCTAATCCTCTTATATCATAACTTTTTATGTTTCATTTCACCCATATTATGATTATAAGTTTTATTATTGAGGTGTTTAAGAAGGGTTCTAGTCAAGAAGAACCTATTGGGAGATGATGTAGCTCATTTATGTACCGGTGATTATGTTTTCATGTTTTTAAAGGCACTATACCTATTATAGTCTTTGGTCATCTGATTTTATAATTTTTAATTATTCTATAAAATTTATGTAATTGATATGTTGTAAAAATAAGGGATCCAATAAAGTTATTGTTTTTTGATGACTTGATGTATAATACTCGATGTATGATACAAGATATATTGGTAGTGGTGGATCTTAGAAACAACTCGGCTACCTTATGAAGATGTTATATGGGATGTTCAGATGGTGTGATGCATAAGATTCATGTTATGATACTTTAGTTGAGGTGTATTTAAGATATCTTTTTTATAGAGAGAGAGAGATATGGATACAAATATATGATATAAGGGATTATTTGAAAACCAGTTGGAAAGTATTTTTTGGGTGCCCTTTTTTATCGCTATAATATATGATCTCTTGAATGAAATATATTTTTATATATAGACATGGTGAGGCTAGAAATGTATTGTTCATGTTTAGTTGATGATTGATGTACACATAATATTTACTAAGATTTAGTTGTTTTATTTTGTTCCCTATATCAGATTATTTTATTATATTTTTTCATTAAAATTAAATTTTAATTACCAAATTATTATTTTTATTCTATATTAAAATATTATCTGAAATGTTATTATGAATATATTTCTAGATGAAAGGTTATAATAATTCCTAAAATTGGTTAGTTTCTAGAGGTGGCATGAAATTATTCTTGAACCATTTTCTATAGAAGGATCGTATTTTCTAATTGTACACATACTATAAATACTATTATGGGTAAGATGAGCATAAGGCATTGAGAAACCTTCTCTTGATTTTCCATTTTTATAATATCCAAGATATTATGTAATGAGAATAGTCATATCTAGTATAAAATTCATCTCCATGTGTCATTGAATGTTCTAATATGTAGACATGTGTTTTGATCGTTTAAATTTAATATTACCATATATTGATATCATGACTCATGGACATTAATGAATTCATGAAAACCATGAAGACATGTTCTTATAGAGAAGTAGGATATGATTAATGCATTGAGATTAGTATTGAATTAATGGATACTTTCAGAAAAAATTTATCACTTCTATCCTTCGATGGATGTTGATATCTTTGGACCTTTGATGGAAATGGAACTACCTATATAAATCTTTGGGCATGGTCATCAATGGGATAATTCATGTCACCAAACTCTAATATTGTGTCATCAAGAATATCAGATGATTGTACTGATATGAATCCCTCTTGATTCTAGATATCATAATAGTGGGATTATATTATCATATAATCATTCACAGGATGTTTTATTTCATTTCAACGTTAAAATCATTATTTTTGGGAACACTCATGTTTCTGAGATGCTAACATTGGAATTAAGGTGGTTAGTATTTATTTATCTAAGAATGAGGCCTAGTAGGTCAAAAACATAGTATATATGTAATCTCATATTGACTTATCTAATTTATATCACAATTCTTAATAAATGTTATTTATTATGGTTGGTTTATCTTCATGATTGAATCACATGTTATTAAAAATAATAGAGTTTAATAATAATTATAAATATTTATTTAAACATTTTTCCAATGTTATGTTTATTAAATTAATAATTGAATAATTTAGTGACATTTATGTATTAAATAGTCATTCATAAAGGATCGGTAAATGTTGATAAAGGATATAATATCACAATTAATGGTATAATAATAAATTTTATAATGATATTTATTCATATTATTATTGATTTTACTTTTCAAAGATTATTATTATTATTAATGGAAATGGTATCAACTAAGAAAATTAAATATGATGAGGTATTTCTATGAGATGTTCAAACTATAAAACTACCATAATAAATATCTAATCTTGACTATTTAATTAATCATATTTCTTAGACAGAAATGATATTGAGAGAATCACTCAATCCCATGAGGGAGATGAAGTGATAATGAAAGATATCACTCTTCCTCCTCTCTTAATCCATCAAGAGAGAACCAAGAGTTCAACATCCATTATAATAATACATTTTTTATCAACCACAAAAGGTGAGTAATAATTATTGTTCTACTAGAACATGGATATTCATTAAAAAAATATATATATATCCTTGCACATTAGGATCACAACAATTGGGGTTCAACAATTAGATAATCATATGAATTGGAGGTATTACATAATCTTGGAAACTGGATCATTAAAGAAGATAGAATTTGTAGTGGAGATAATTCCAAATATTCATACAAATTATTTAAAAATTAGATGTGAGGATTCTATTATTCTAGATATGGTGTTTTAATCTCTTCATATAATGTAGTGTTTTTCAATGAACTGATATTTTTGTCATGTGAAGTAATGATTAAACAAAATTAAAAACTAAAATCCTATTTTTTCATAACATCTATGGTCACAACTGCTATACCTCGAACCTACTAGTGGTTCAAATGGATAAAATTATTAATTTATAATTATTTATTATTCACTGATAGGTTTTATGTTTCTATTCATTATTTTTATATTATTAATTGATAATAAATTTCTAACATCAATGTGACTTCCGTTTCGTCATTCTCAATAACATAAACAATAACTAGTTAATGATTAAAATCAGTATTTATTGGATTCATACCATCTTGAGGTTCTAATGTATCTTCCTTAAAAAATATAGTGCACACAACATGTATTGTCTGTATACAAACTTTGTATTTTTCATTTCACACCCAGATGCCATGAAAAATATGGATTGATCTTGTGTAATGGGATATAAATTTTTTTGTAAAAATATATTTTCATTTAGATCTATATAGACTTTAACACATCTTTATGGAATGTACATCATGTTACCAATGTACTAGACAAGTAGTCCTTATTTTCTCCTAGACAAGAACATGGTGTGCCTTGGTGTGATGCCTTTTGGAAATTTTATATGATGAAAGATAATGTATTAAATTTTGGGGAAACATTATCTGTATCTCATGTATATGTTATATTCCTCAAACTCATCCATTATAGGAAATAATTTATGTCTTTCTGTACGTGTTACAGACATGGGTAGATGAAAGTACATGTTGTATACTATTATCCAAGAAAAATAGTGTATGTAATTAATTTTAAATGAAATTAATTTGGATTAAAGTTATAGATGATGTTGAGATAAGGATTCGTGAATAAAATTAAGAAAAATTGAATTAATTAGATCAAATCATTGTGATTTGTCAAAAATTAACAAATAAATAGATGTAATTGATAAAAAGATTGAAAATATAACCTCATTTCCTAATGTGTGGATGATAATGAGATTTGAAGCTCCCTTTATATGTTAGAGTAATACTTTAACTTATTTTGATTAATTTAAATGTATGGTATGTGAGCCACCCCTCATACCTTTTTCATATGGGAATGCACACCCATAGTTTATTTTGTATAAACTCTATATATCTAGTACTTTGGGTCACCTAACATGAGAGTGAGTTAAAATCCTATATAATCATGGATCACTAAATTGAGAGTAGGTATTTCATGTCAAGGTGTTGATGAGTAACCAGTTAAGGTAATACATTGTATGAATGATGGAATACTGCAACATTAATAATGTTATGGTTAAAGGTGTGTTTTCCCACATGTTCCAGGGATAGTTTATTATCATGTAGTTAAACTAACCTATGTGACTATCATGATTATGTAAGTTATTTTTATCATTATGTCAGTATCATGTTAATTATTACTGATTTTTATTGTCTTATAATCACTTAGTTAATGAATTAACAAGAATGAGAGATGAAATAAAATATTATCAGGTTATGTGTAAAAGTTTTATCATACATATTTAATCACATAAGAAAAATCAAATTAATATTAACTTGAATATTTAAATGATAAAATAATTTTTTACAAATAAATCCAAACATACCTCAAAATTAAAGATTAATTCAGAATATACTTCAACTATATGTGTTTTCAGTAACCTAAAATTTCAATGTGAATCCGCAATCCATGTTTGAGTGGTTTCAATTAATATGGAAATTTTGAATTGACCTTTTAGGTTGACTTTACATAGTTCAAATCATGGGTTTACTTCACAAGAAATATATAGTGTACCAAAGTGAAAAGGGTTGAGGAAACATTAAAAAATGGTTTTAGGATTGGGGATTCTACTTAACAGATTATAGAACTACAAGTTAATTAAGATATAAAGTAAAAATACCTAAAACCCTTTAAATAACATGTTCAGCCCAATTATGGGTAATGAATGGGGGAATATGGATACATTCCCCAAGAATATCTAAGAGGTGTGATATTTTTAAACTGATGGGGAGGGATATTGGTTTTCAAAAAAAGTAGGAGATTAATTGATTTAAAATAAATTTAAATTTCTTAATAGAATTTTATAAGAGAAAAATTATTAATTTTATGATATTGATTTTTAAAATGGTAGATCAATTGAATTCAACAATATAAATAAGATGTATAATTTATTAGGATATCATTCTACCTAGAATGAATTTCTTGGAATGTTATAAGAAATTTCACATTATACTAGGTCAAGAATGGGAATTATATGTGCTAGAAACCCCATTAACAGTGTTCATTTACATGAAGTCTAAAAAATAATCATTGTGTATTTATTTAAATGATCTAGATGACTCTATAGATGTACAATGTTAAATTCAATACTCTGTTTCAAATTAAATTCTAAATCAATATAATGACAGGGATGTTTATTGTATCATTTCTCACCTTAAGGATCTCTATAAAGAGAAGGTGAGATTAAAGAAATATGAGATGTCCAATGTACTATTCAAATGCACAAAATAATATTCAATGATAATTGGGGAATATGTATTCATTAGGATATGATACATTGATAACCTAGAACACTTAGGTTTTAGGATCCCATATATGAGCCACATAGACCTCATTCTATCCCCTTTACCAAAAAACATCACATATTTTATTGTGAATGATAATATTCTTAATGTTGAAAAGATAGTTCAAAAATTATCCAAACTTATTCTCCATGATGATAAATTCATGGGTCCCCCTATCACTATGAAGAAAATGAAGAAGGTGAACAAGGGAAATGATGAAAATAATTTTTTAAACACTAAATTATAGGAGCCTTATACATCCATTAAAAAGAATATGTATATGTAATGAGAGGAACATGTTATGGTATTACTTTCTTGTATCATGCAAGGCCACTAGATGGTGAATTCAATGTAGCTAAACAATAAATGTGATGATTTGGTTCCATTCATTTTTGATTTTAATAATTCCATATCTACTCATTTGGCATTAGAAAATTCATGGGGTTCTCACATTCATTTCCAAAAACAAGAACCAACTAGATTTTAGAACATTACTAGAGATTGTATGGATTTACCAGATTCCAATGGAGAGTGGTTTCCTACACTAGACATTAGAGACAACCATATCACATTTCTAATATGGGTTATTTTGGTTTTAATGAATTTTTATTATGTTGCTAGTGTTACCAAGAACAGTATTTATATTTTTCTTATTTTGAGATAGATTCATTTATTTTGATTTTATAAATAATGGTTGATACTTTTATAAATACAGAATATGTTATAGTATGCTACAATAAATAATTTATTTACATATTAAATTAAAAAAAATATTGGAAATTTATAACAAAAATATATATATATGAATCATATACCACTTAGTTATGGAATCCCTGTCTTGGCCACAAAAATAAGAAGCATTTGGAAAATATTTTTAAAGATGGATAGTTTGACTCTTATGATATTAATACACCTGAAATATAAAATTCTTTTCTTCCTGTAAATAGGAAAAAACCACCATTTTGTGGTCATGGGTAATGTGCCACTGAGCATCTAGATTTTATACACACAGACATGTGAAGACCGTTACACATAGAGTCCAGAGGTGGATTCTCATACATTATTACTTTTATTAATGAATTAATAAGGTATTATTGTATAAACTTAATGCAGTATTAGTCTAAAACCATTGATAAGTTAAATGAGTTAAATAATTATGTTAATAATCAACATGATATAAAGATAAAGAATTTTTTATTGGATAAATGTAGTGAATATTCTACAGAAAACTTTATTAACATTTTATGGGAGTATGGTATTTTATCTCTACTAACTCCACCTTATACACTGTAGTTAAATAGTGTTAGTGAATGGAGAAACCATTAATTGTTAGACATCAAATGTTTTATTATTATTCATTCAAGACTTATATTATCATTTTGTGATATGTATTATAAAAGGAATTATACATAATAACCTGAGCACTAACTAATGCAGAAATAAGTATTCCTTTTTAGTTATGCAATGGAATAGAATCCATTTATTCAAATTTTCATGAATGGCATTGTGATATGTTTCCTAACGATGGCTAGATAAAAAAACAATCCCCACTAGGCATGAAATGTATCTTTATATAATTTCTCAAGAAAATAAGGGCATATTAGTTATTAAAAATCCATACAAGAACGCGATGATCGCAAGGCATGTCATCTTTTGTGAGAGGGATAACATTTTGAAGAATGATTGTTGGGGAACGATTGAATTCGATAATGTAGATACTCAATGTACACAAGGGTTGGTATAGGATCCTAAACCATAAGTCCTCAACGAATAAGATGTTAATGAGAAACAATTTTCACATAGGATTTCAAGAGAGATAAGATAACTATGGAGATTTTGTATTCTAGTCACTGATGAAATTGAATCATTATAGTTTAAAAATGATGATCCTATTTCCTATAAGAAGGAAATAGATAGATAAAAATTTTCAAAATGGAATAAACTTATGAAATATTAGAAAAAATCCATATTTCAAAATCATATTTCAGTTCTATCAATCCATCAGTTAGATCAGTTTATATTAAGTTTAATTGGGAATTTAAAAAATGTATAGACCTAGAAGGAAATTAAAATAACTATATAGAGTGACTAGTGGATAAAAGGATTAGAAAACATCATGGAATTCATTATGATGAAACCATTCCAAAACATTCTAGGTTCAAATCCATAATATTTTTCATATAATAAATATGTGGTTTTGAAAATGGATTTCAACACTATTTTCCCTAATGGGAACCTTAAAGATAATTTCTACATGACAGAAATGTAAGGGTTTATGAATCTAGTAAATTATAAAATGGTATTCAATTTTTAGAGACCCATATATGTATTAAATATAGAATCAATTTCATGGAACATTGTATTTGATCAATCCATAAGGGAATTAGGTTTCTTTAGGAATGAATGTGATCCATGTGTTTTTAAGAGCATTAGTAGGGGTACAATTTTTTTTATAGTTGTATATGTGGATAAAATATGTTTAAATAGAAATCAAATTCCATCCTTAAAAAAGATATGGAAATAGTTGAGAAAATGAATCTCTTTGAATGACATAAGTGAAGCTTCCTACATTTTATGAATCTATATCATCCATGATAGATCAAATAGAGTTGTTGGACTATGTCAAGGTACATACATTAAATCTAAACTAGAGAGGTTTATTATGGAACAATACATTAGGTGATTTTTTTCCTATGTCAAATTTTTTAGATCATTCAATGAAAATGTGTCCTTGGACTCATCTAGAAAGAAAGTGAATGAGTATGATCTAAAAAGATTCTACAAAAGGATCTATAAACTTTATCATGACATGTGTGGGGCTTCATATTGACTATACATTGATAATTGTAGTAATATATCAACCTTATCTTGGTGAACATGATTGTACAATAGGAACAGTCAAACTTATAAAACTAACGTGAACTATGGATATGTTAATGTTGAATAAAGGATATTAAGATCTAGTCATCATTTGTTTTAAAAATGCTATGTTTTTTTAAAAAATGTTAATAATAGAAATTCAGAGTATATATTGATCTTTTGTCTCATATGAGTATATATCAGCTGAAAGAGTTCAAAGAATCCAGTTATCAATTATTCTATAGTGGATTTCAAGAATAGTGAATCTTTTGATGCATCCAAGAATAAATTTTGGATTCACAATGTTTTCCAAGTCATTCATGTGTTGACTAGTAGTAGATAAAATATCACAGTTTACTATGAAGTCACTATAGTGGTTTCTTCCTCAAAGATGGCATGTCCCAAAAAATAGACAATAACATACTTTATATGTTTCATCTCTTCAGGGGTTCTTCTCAATAAACAGGTGTTGTGGTGACTGGAGTATCCCTAGTGGAAAAAATGGAGGAACCATTGACCATGGAATTGTCATAGTTAATGAATGAGTATCTTGTGGGAGATTTTCAATTTATTGTTATCTTCAGTTGGGTCTACTGAATGTTCGAGACTTCTAGATTTGCAACCATATAAATGACTTCTTTAGTACTTGAATGTATTTGTTCATTATTGATGTAGTTTACTCATCATTTTATCATATTTCATCTGAATGAAATTGTTATATCAAAATTTTGTAATATTATATTTCATGCTGGAACGACATAGATTTTTCCCACTATGATGACAATCTAGAGGTCAATAAAATTATTATTGAACCTTTATCTATTGATCGATGATATTGTATAATAAGACACAAAATATATAGTCTATCCAGGCAAGGAGGATTTTAATAAATTTAGTCACACTTTAATGGTGTTTACCTTCGGTAATAATTAAGATAGTAGGTTATGTGAACATTATGGTAAAAAAAGAAATCCACATTTCCATATGTCATTCTATATTCCTTTAGGGATATGTTTTTATTGATTCTTATTCATTAATATTATAATTGATAGATATAATGAAATAAAAACATTAATATATTGTTGAAAACCATGATGAAATATTTTCATGATGTGAAATGGTATGTTTGGGGTGTTACGAGTGATATTTCATTAATTTATAATGGGAGAGTGTAATTATGCCTTTTATGTTTTGACAGAAGATATCTACAAACATATGACTGTTATGTAAATTCCAATATAAATATATTTTAATTGAGTTTGGTGGGTGAGTGCATTTCATGAAATTTCATGAAAGATACATTGATCATAAATATTGATATAAGATGCATGAATATTCTTGATTATAGATATATTGATAAAGGTATTATATTACACTCAGGGTGTGTGTGTGGGAGTTTAGATCATTAAAATGTTATCTTGATTCTCAATATGAGCATTGGAATATTTTTAGAATATAACCTTTTACATCAAACGATAATAGCTAATAACCCATAAAAACATTTCCTAGAGTTTCATACACATATTGTATCTATAATCTCATTTAAATTCTTTTAATTATTTATAATATGTTAGAATAAATATGATTTATTCAATTTTCTTGATCACCATAACTTATTCATAAGTTATTCAAAATAATAATTGGAATATATTATATGCATATAGGCTTGTGTACTATTTGTCAACCTAAATCCTACCATGAAAAATGTCTAATTATTAATCCTTATAAAAATTAATTTGGTTTAGACAATGGATAGAGAGAGTATCTCTATCCCAAGAGATAAATATAGAGATATATAGTTATCTCTATCTTTTTTCACTCTCATTCTTTTGAGTGATCAATAATAATTATTCTTCTATTAGGAAGAATATTGTTTCAATCTACAATGAACAACTATAGCAGTCATGACTTCTATGCTAGTACCTGATAACTCTAGGGTGATGATCAGATATTATGGTACATGTCTGGGTCGATGCTAATGATATTATTCAAATCGATCTTTTAGTGAAATGTTTACATGACGTAATCTTTTTAATCGAATCATCATTGATGATAGATATACATTTTAAGGTAATTCCATTTCTTGTCAAAATTTAATTTTAATGTATATGTAAAGATACACATATACTGATACTCACATTTTAATATAGTAATGTAAACTACTTCATTCATTGGATATGATGTTTTAATCATGTGAATCAATGATAGCTAGTAAATTAAGACTACAAAATTATTTGGCCATACTATCAAAGGACACTTCTACTACACCTAAAACATATATTAGTCTTCTTTCTACATATTTTTCATAAGATGATCTATGGAGTATACTTCTCAGTATACCAATTGTGAAAACCCTATGTATATATATAACCAATTTGTCATGTCAGTAATAACTATTTGGAGATTGGGTTGGATAATACTAGCATGTGGTTTTTTATGAGTTGTTTGCGCGTCATGATTGGTGCTAGGTTTTCTTTGTTGGTGCTTGTATTTTACTTTATAGTACTTTTATTGAAATTTGTAATTAAATAAATTTTCATGTTATTTCATTAACCTATATGATCTGAAGAGGATTGGGGTTCTTCCATATCTCCCTCTTATTCTTATTCTCTAATATAAAAATTCAATCATTTTTATGTTCATAATACCCTCGATATTTTTCACCAACCCATAGCATTTTGAATGCGGGATGTAAGTGTTCATAATCTACATTATCTAATTTCAATCTAGTTAGGGGTACCATTGGGGGGTAGGGTCCATGATAGGGTGGTATTATAGGATAAGGATAATAAATAGGATAAAGTTTGAAGTTACTCACAGGTGAGACTGCATAGGTTTGTAGTGAAATAGTGTAAGATGGTTTATTAATCGATATAAACAAGTGTGATCGGCTAAGACATGGGTATTTAAATACCCCATAAATATAAAATTCTGACAGTTATGTCTATAATTCCTTCTGAAAATGATATACTGGTTAAAGAGTATAGACCTAGGGAAATATCATGTATAATCATTCTCTGCAACATTGTTTGAAGTATGTATAACATAGGATTAAGTTAAACAATAAATAAATAATTTAATTAAATACTTAATATTAAATATTCCATAATATATATTTTTGAAATTCCAAATCATTTTTACTTTTCTATGTACTTTTCTTGGTCAAATTCCTAATCAGGCTCATACTAATGATGTTTTTCAAGATGTTCCAGTAGAACATGATAGAGTAAAGGTTAACAAGGACAACACAAGGTGGTGGAAACTAGAAGTGTATTATCACAAAAAACTATAGAAGAATGAGTGATCCATATTAGAGATATTTAAATAATAATGGTTGGCATAGGTTGAGATAGCCTTCTATTACAACAATCCTTGGATAGAGCAGTATGTTTCATCGTTTATGAAAATTCTAAGTGGATAATGAGGTAGTGGAGGGTATTATTCCATGGGGACTATGAGGAGTCATAGGTATCATGTGGGATGTTTGGGTAAAATTATGGGAAGAGTTTTATCTTTAGTGATGAATTCATCTAACTTCAATGTGATACATACCCTTCGATAAGGATGTTCAAGCATGTGTGAGTTTTGGACACATTTTATGACACTTATGCATTTTTATTCAGAACTCTTACTAGATGTAGAGTGATGGAAGATAATTTTGAGGATTATTTGTATCCATAGATCATTCTCTATGTCACCCCATTGATGTTGTCGACATATGTCGAGGTGCTTCCAAAAGTAGAGGTTATTGTGATGATGGTATGAAGAACAGAATCATCATAGGTGGGGAGCGGGTAGTATTCTTGACAAAGAAAATCTATGATCTAATATTCATATTTTCCATGATATCATGGATTTAATATAGATTAGGGTAGGTCATATCCTTCATTGTCTCATTTATATAGGGTATTTTTCTATAAATCATTTTCTAAAGGATCATGCCCATTTTTTTCATATGGAGGCCTTGGTCATCAGTGGTGAGAGATCCCAATAATTTATCAATGGCAGTATGAAGTAGGTTATTCTTTTTAAGATCCTCTTGTGATGAATATTCATCCATGGTAGTACTTGTAGGATGCTATAGCTTGGAATCAGTATATATTGGTTAGGTAATTAAATGGATAGCCTTGAGATACTCCTAATCATAATTAATTTGAGTGAATTCATAGAGGCAATCATTATCCAGGTTAGAGAAGTTATGGGGAAGGTTGCAACCAACTACATAACATAGTGTTTGTAATTTCTAATGATCCAAACATCATTATATGTAACAAGTTACTTTTTTTCTAAATGTTTGTATGATTTATTTGATTCACGATCCACTCATTACTTAATATCACCTTATGAAGTCTATGTTTTGGTACTAAAGGTCAAGAGACTTCAAGTTACATTGACATGGAATATGCGAGTTCGAGGTCTTGCTCATATGAATGAATTATTTTGAGACTGTGAGGTAGTGATGAGGTTTCACTACACTTGGGAGACTTATTACTTTTACAGATAAAGCCATATGAAATAATCATCTTTATGGTCTAAAAATATTCAGTATAGACTATTATGGATTACATCATGCAACATGTTGCATTATTTGATATTGATGGAAATTCTGTCATTTTCAGTGGTGATATAGACACTTGGATGGGTTATAGGTTTGTTCCATCATTTTCACCCTTTTTTGAAGAGTTGATGTTGACTTCATTAGAGGCTAAACCAATTCTATTTCTCATGGTTGTATGTGAATAACCTAATGTTGATTCTAAAATTTTTTGTAATTACTTCTTTATTGTTGGATTGATATAATTATAGAGCTACAATGATGTTCTTTTATGATATCTATGGCTCTAAATAGGAAATTACCTTCTTAGTTGGTAGATATGTGATGATATCAGGATGATTGGTTGTAATGGTGTTTTGATCAGCCTAGCATGCCACCTTAGGATGAACGTTTTTGGTTCATAGAGAAGGCTAATTATATTTTGTGTCTTTGTATTGATTATTATCACATGAACTTGGTTGAAGGGAAGGAACACTATCATCTTATAGGGATTGATGACTTGTTCATTTTGTAGAAGGGGTCTAGTTGGTTCATGAATATCAATCTATGGTCAGGATATCATCAGATGTGGGGGAATGATTGGGACGTTTTGAAGACTAATTTTTTATGTAGTTAATGGAATTAGAGTTCATTGTGATGTTGTTTTTTGTGATTAATTCTCTATACATGTTCAAGGATTATAGGATTTTTGTTTCATTGGATTTTTTCCTCCGGAAGGAGTCAACTTTTTTAGAGGGGATTCCCTCATGTTTCCTTATTTTAGTCCACCATGAATGTTTTTTTATCCCTCCCTTTCATGAAAATTTATGTAAAATAATGATGATGACGATGATGACATCCTTTATTTCTCCATGTGTTTGGAGGATCATGCATTGTATCTTCGTTCTATTTTTTGAGTTTTAGTTATCAAAAATTGATATAGATGTATTTTTATTTTGACTTATATAATCATGAATTCCATTTCATGAGGTATTTTATATCCCCGTAAGGAGTATATGAGCATACTTTTATGACTGAGGTAGTAATTTCATTGTAAATCCCAAAGGCTATTGGAGTGGTTCAAAAAATCCTTTATCATTCATGTAATTATTGGATATTCATATCCAATTTCTCATAGGTTGTAACTATTATATAAATCATGAATATAATGGATATTGTATTCTTGTAGACTATTTAGTGTCAGGAATCTTTTGAGTACCTAATGTGGGTGTTATTTAGTTATTTAGTTTTTTTAATAGGGATTTCAGTTTGAGGTTATTTTTGACAATTCATGTCATAAGTTATCATGTGTCCTGATGTAGTAGAGATAGGTTGATTATTATGGGTCATAGAAGTAATTCCCACATGAGTGTAACTATTCCACCAATGATCTTTAATGGGAGAAATTTTTGTTCTCCTTGAATATTGGGTCATATTAACTCATCATTGATAATGTTTTGGTTTTTACTGATCATAAAAGATTCAGGTATTTCTAAATTTATATTGTAGAATGTGTTTTCATGCACTTTTCCACAAAATTCATGATATCATTATCACTTAGACAATAAATTTAATGTTTTATTAGAAATATATATACATTATACAGGAAGATCTAGGTTGGATTTAAATTTTCTAGAAGACTTCTCTAGAATGAAAGATAAGTGGAAAGACACCCCACCCCCACCCCTGATCTAGGAGTTGGATGTGGATTTCTAATATCGAGGATGAAAAGGGGTTTATGGATAAAAATTCATTTTTGATTGTTTATTATGATAATAAATGTTGTATTTACCTATCTAGAATCATAGATCTCTTCTAGAGGTTCGAATTGATTGGTCTCAGAGCCCAAACAGATATAAAGATCAAATGTTTTAGAACGTGAAAGATGGAGAATTTTTTTAAAGGAAAGTGTGTATCTAAACAGGCCATCCTTTCAAGCCATTCGTGCAATACATTCGTATGGCCCCATCCAAATAGGTCAACTAGGGTCTATAAATTGACCCCTTAACCTCAAATTTTCAGAGGATGGTTGAACTCTCAGACTATGAATCACATAGATAGCTCTGGCCACACATGTCTTCCACCAATGTACTCTATCACTACATGCATGACATTCCATGGACCAACATCACTAAGGCATGTCCCCAATCCCATCACTTGGGTGACCCGCACATGGGTTACCTATACTTGGGAGAGTTAGTCAAATCCCCCATAGTATTACTTGGGAGAGGTACCACCTGGGTGAACCCTGCCTGGGTGACCCATACATGGGCCACCCACTTGAATGAACCCATTGGTCCATACCATGGGGGATGCACCCCAGTACCCTAGCTCCGAATCAGTACAGGGCTTGGTCCTAACCCTCTAGGTTGGTCCCTTATCTACCATCATTGGTCCCCATGAAAAATGGAGAGTTGCACCGTAAATTTTACAACCTGATTCAAAGACATTTTGGATTAAATAATATTAATCCTTAATTTCCAAACCTAGAATACCATGATTTGAGATACTCCTCCACATGCCTTGAGTCTATATACACCTCTTGGTCGCTTTATCATGTTGTGAGTTGATATTATCTTATTGGATTCTGTGAGAATCTTAAGTGGATAAAATCCTAAATATACTTCTGAAACATCATCACCTGACTCATATGCAAGGTTGAACCAATATTCTAGTAGAAATTATTCTTAAGAGTATTCCAAAACCAATCCTTAAAAGGGAATCCCTTATAATGTAATCCCCAATAATTTCATGTGGTAGTTTGTAGTCTTGTACATCTCCACCTTCGCGTCCTTCAACTTCATTCCATTATTACTTTGGACTCTCATCCAATGTAAAGTGAAGAGATGGAATTTTCATATCCTTGTACTATTCCACCATAGCACCGACCTCTTCCACTATAGCCCTATCCTCTTCCACCAGTGAAGGAGTCAAAGTATTTGGTTTGAAAAATATTTTTCCTCCTCATGTTTCTCGCATCAAGAAAGACTCACGTTGTATTAGAGGTTAGTGATGATCACGACACACATACAATCTACCTGATGGATTAAACTAATACAACTCTAACTCCTATTAAGCTGAATATATGGGAATTCCACCTAGTTCCTGAGATCATTAGGCATCCCCATTAAGAATAATCTATAGTCCTAATTCCTTTAATCTAAGTATCTTCTACAACAATAAACACTGATTTTAGCCCAGAAATCAACATTTGTTAAAAAATCCATCGTTGTCCCTTCACAGGGAATATCCATCTCAATAGTAATCCCAAATATATCATCTCAAAGGGATATAATCCCCTATGAGACATAACATTGAGGAGATCTATAGGTGTGGGTCCTCTCTATTGAACTACATGGGATTTGATTCCCATCCAAATGAGATACATAAGAAGCCTCTATGAGGTTCAAACCAGACACCTAAATTAACGAGGTTATTTTTGGGCCATTTCTCCCGAAAAGTCTAATTCAACTTCGAAACACATATACCATCCATTTTCCTTAGGTTGTTTGAACATATTTCACATATTAAACATTTATTAGGCACCTTACTCATCAAATTCCTATCCACATGACAATAAACGGTATGGTTGGGTTCTCATTGTGTAACCATAAATGGTATGATATGCCCCATTTTGTTGCACAAAACTTTGTGGGTTTTGTTTCCTTTAACAAGGATACAAAGAAGGCCTATTTTTTAGTTTGATCACAACATTAAACAATTCTCATATCCCTGGAACATGATAAACTCCAATGTGACCTTCGTCTTCCTAGATGAAAATAAAATCCACAGTTAAATTCGTCTATCTTGTTGAAAATGAACTACAGAATGCCCAAATGTGTGGCAAGAAAACTAGTAGCATCATAATAATTACAAATGAATCTCAAAGTAGTATGTACGAGGTTTCCATCAATGGATAACCTCAGATACATACAGATATCTCCATTGATTAAGAACATCAAGTACATACATATGATTCTAAATTCCATATATGCTAATAATTGATTGCTAATTTTGGACAACCCACATCATAATTTGGAAATAATAATGAATTCATGAACATATATTAAATCCATTAGAGGGTCCCAAAGTAGGCAATAATTCCCCAAAAAGGGTTTGATGATCTTGACCCCCCATCCTCTTGACCAATGCAGGATCTTAAGCATTGAGGGTAAAATTCCCTAACGAGCGCATGCCTTTGGAAAGTATGTCCCTATGGATATAAAACCATTGGGTATTTTTGTAAGGACCCGACCCCAGTTACCCAAAGTCGGTGCCTTATTTGATTACATCGGTATATAGACAAAGCAAAATGAGTCACGAAGGATCATGTATTTTAGTATATTTGGAAATAAGATACTTACATAAGTTAAAATTTACATATTGAAAGGAAAAATGACACTAAATTATTCTATTCAACACATCAAGGCCTCCTAGATTATGCTTGAAAGTGACTCATAATTTATTTATTCATACCCTAAGAAAATGAAATATAAGTAAGGGGTGAGATAAAATGCTCAGTAAGGTTAAACAAAACAGTGAAAGATAGCATAAACATAAGACATGGTAAGTAATTGAAAACACATGCCTTAAATAATAATCTTTTACACATTATGGAATGAATATGAGCTATGTAAATAAGGCCATAATAAAACATAATCATGGGTATTATACTAGTATAATAACCACATGAACTTAAAATACTCTCATCATACTGAGGGAAGTGCATATGTAAGACATCATAACCATACCGTCCAGGCCTCTTGCTAGGACCATAAATAATCAATTTGCCCAAGCCTTGTGACAAGACCGTAGTTTGTCTCATGAGACCTACTCATGCATCGAGGGGATATAACGGGACCCACCCATAACAAAATAATTCCAATACATTCCTCATATGAGTGTGTATTAACATAAACAACATATACATTCATATTTAAACTATCATATGAAATGTAACTAACTTACCCCAATCATTAAACATAAAACACTAACCATTCCGAGTAATATGGAGAATGGTTTTAGGATAGTTCATCCAAAATAGAGTTATTCATAAGCCATTAAATAAAATATGGTAGATGACTTCATAAATTATTAAACCCAATAATACAAAATAAATAAAAAGAGAGTTGAATCAAACTAATATACTCTAATAAAATCATTTAGTTGTCTTGAGATAAATACTCTTTTATTTGAAAAGAAGAGTTATTTTGGAAAAATGTTTTTATAAAACCAAAAGTGATGTAAGATATTATTTTCATAGTAAATTTTTTTTTATAAATATAATGGTTTCCAAAAAACAGATTAGATATTACCCTTGAAAATAGGTAAGAAGTTGAGATATTCCCTTGAATCGGGTTTATATTTTGAAATCAATTTTGAAAGTTCCTTTTAAAACGTGTAACTATCTATAAAATAAGGAATGATTCTGGTTGGTGTACATATATATAATACCCAAGCAGAAATTATTGGATGTACATAATAATACATATAAATTTCATTGTGGTAATTAGACAATGAAAGTAACCCAAATGACAAATGGAACTTCGGGTGGAAAAACCATTAACTTAACTTTGAACGTGTTCATATCTAGAAATTAAGCTCAAATAATATAAAATTTTACTTATTAATAACTTATTTAAAAACATTTTATTTAGGTATTTAGTTTATCACAATTCTGGTTAGTTCATTTATGTTCTTATTGATAAGTTGTTGTATTGAATTCCGTCGTTCCGGAGTGTTCATTTTCTTTATTTTCATCTTCGGTTCACTTATTTTTAAGTATATGGAATGGATGAAAATCTTCAGAATTGAAATTATATATTATTTATGAGTATTAATAGGTGCTATTTTTAATTTATATAACTTGGTTACATGGAAATAGTATGAATTATTATATATAACATTAATGATAATTGATTCGGATAATTTGTGGGTTTTGATTACAATGAACTCATTTTTCTTTATAACCTAATACCATTTGTTCAAAGGGATTAACGAATATTAAATAGGTTATATTATATATAATAATCTGGTTAAATCATAACATGAATGGTTTCATGACCATAATTGAGAATCATAATAGAAATTGAAAGTCCATCGTCCTTGAATGTGGAAAATTGACACATCTCGGATGGTGTTCTTGCTTCTAGTATAAAAGAAGGTAAAAAGGGGGAGATGATGATAACTTATTCCAATATCATGAAAACATTCCAGTAAATATAAGGTACTGGATTCATCCCAAAATTTGGATAAGGAGAGGTAATAGAAAAAGAAAACAAATTAACTTGGAAGGAAAAAACAATGAATTGAAAAAATGAATTTACCTCTTGAACCAAACTTCCTTGAGAACCTTATTAAGGAAAGGTTTTGGTCTTTTATGAGACCAACACTTGATAGACGTGGGGGAGAAGGTTGGTAAGGTATTTGTACAGAATTTGGAGAAGGCACAAGGCTTGAGAGGAGTTAATGGAAGGGGGAGTGAGTGGGGCTTTTATAGTGGAGGAGATAGGAGATTTCTTAAAATAATATTCAATAATTTATTATATCTCTTCAAGACAAGTAATAGTGAGTATTTCGTGAAAAAATAATAGTAATTTTACCATGTGAGTTTGAAACAAGTGGTATTACATCACTTGTGATGTCATGAATTGTGTATTTAACTGATAATTTGTATATACGGTAATTTACCATATTTCACTATTCATCAAAAATTCAAGTATTTCAGAAAAATACCAAAAAATTACCCCAACCATTTTTTGAAATGATGAATCCAAAAATAAATTCCATTTTTCAAAATTAATTTTCTAAATATTATTAATTTAATATTTAATTAAACTCATAATTTATTCTAAAAACAAGAGTTTAAAAAAATTTCTTTACTTATTTTAAAGCATAGAAATATCATACTTACACTTGAATATTATTTATATACTATCATAAGTAATGTTCCTATTCATTAGGGTATATCACTATTCATAAGTGTATGTTACTATTCCCCAAAAATTAAGTTTTTCTTATTAGACTCTAAATAACTTACAGATTGCATCTATGTATAAAAGGTTTTTTTATATTCACATCACAAAAGTGACAAACTTATGATTTAAGGGTCACATAGTACTTAGTAGATAATTTTTTTTGTGATTTCATGTGATTGTAAAATATTTATAAGAAAGTAAATTCCTTTAAAAAATATTGGGTCGTTACGTTCTCCCCTCCTTACAAAAATTTCACCCTCGAATTTTCTTTTTACAATCTAGGCCAAGAATAGGTGGTGGTAATTTTCCTTCATTGATTCCTCCAGTTTCCAAGTTTCCTCTTCTTACTTATTGTTTCACCACAGTACCTTGACTAGATGAGTAGTCTTGTTGCATTGAACTTGGTCTCTACGATCTGAAATTTCCACTGGATTCTCCTCATAGGAAATATCAACCTCTAACTGTACCACTTCTGAAGATAGTACATGTGAAGGGTCTGGTATGTACTTCCTTAAGAGGGATACGTGAAAGACATCATGTACTTTCGACAAGGTAGGTGGAAGTGCCAGCCGATAGGCCACAGCTTCGACTCGATCAAGGATCTCAAAGGGACTGATATACCTAGGACTTAGCATTCCTTTCTTCCCAAACCTCATGACCTTCTTCCATGGAGATATGTGTAGAAATACCAGGTCTCCAACATTGAACTCAAGGTCTCATCGACGGTTATTTGTATAACTCTTTTGTCGACTTTAGGCTGCCTTGATATGCTCGTGAATGTTTTTCACCTTCTCTACTAATTCTTCAACCAATTCAGGTCCTAGAAGCTTTCTCTCACTGAGTTCATCCCAACACACTGGTGTTCTACACCTTTTCCCATAAAGGGCTTCATATGGTGCCATTCAGATCCTCGAGTGGAAACTGTTATTGTAGGAGAATTCAACCAGAGGAAGATGTTGGTCCCATCCCCCTTTGAATTCCATAGAACATAATCTCAACATGTATTCCAGCATCTAAATAGTCTGCTCGCATTGGCCATCATTTTAAGGATGATAGGCCATACTGAATTTCAGTTCAATGCTCAAAGCATGTTGGAGACTTTTCCAGATCATCGAGGTGAATCTAGGATCACTATCGGATACAATAGAGATCGGTACTCCATGCATCCTTACCACTTCATTGATGTAAATCCGTGCAAGTTGATCTAATGAGAAGTCTTCTAGAATCACAATAAAGTGAGTTGTCTTTGTAAGACGATCCACAATGACCCTTATAACATTATTTCCTCTAGATGTCCTTGGAAGTCTAGTGACAATTTCCATGGTAATGTTATCCCACTTCCATGATGGAATGGGTTGTGGTTGCATCATCTACTTAGACTTTTTCCTCTCAACCTTCACTTGTTGACATACCAGACACTTTTATGTATATTCAGCTATCTCCCTTTTCATATTGTCCCAACAAAAGTTTTCTCAAAGATCTCGATACACCTTTGTGCTACCAAGATGTATAGAGAAATTAGAGCTATGAGAATTATCCAATAGTTCTATCTTTAGCTCAGGAATAGCAGGAACACAAAGCCTCTTCCTAGATTTTAAAATTCCACCTTCATATGCAATGTCAGTCAACTTCCAATCATTTATAGCTTTAATTTTATTTTGAAACTCCTCATCATGAGACTAAGAATTTTTTATCCTTTCCAGTAAAGATTTTTAGGCAACCATTTGAAAAATTAGTGATGTTCTACCTTCCTTGATAATTCCCATACTCATCTTTACCATATCCATGATCATAGGATCCCTTTCAACTCTCATCTTTTTTATAATTCTATTGTCCTTTATACTCAAAACATATTCTACCTAATTTTATTTCCCCAGGTGGTAGTGTATTGTGCAATAATAATATTTGAGTAGCTCAATCCACCTCCTTTGTCTCATGTTGAGTTTTATCTGTGAGAATATATACATCAAACTCCTATGATCTGTTTATATCTCACATTTTTCTCTATAGAGGTAATGTCTCCAAATCATCAGAGAAAATATTACCGCTGCTAACTCAAGATCAGGAGTTGGTGTAGAGAACCAAAGCTTGACATACATGAACATTACATTACTTTTTCAGAATACTTAATACATAACAAGAAAAGTCACTCAAGGACCATAATAGTTTAGCATCTTTGGAAACTCATAACAAAATCTTCTAATCATGGTGAAAGATCTTCAACATCTCCCATAAAGTTCTTCACCTTTTTCTTCTTACCTAAAACACTTATTTATATCCTGGGGAAAAGAAAACATAAAAAGGGTGAGCTCAAATTCTCAGTAAGGGTAAACATGGAGAACATAAAACAATCCATAAACATTTGAACGTAAAAACATGAGCATAAAATATAAACATCAAAATCTTGAGCAATGACATAAAACATGGCAGTACATAAGGCATAGATCATAAAGGAACATTAATCATGATAAAATAGTATGGGGATAAAACATGTAATTGTGTCTACCCATTAATCTCATGATATGATTTCCATAGTAGCCAAGGCATTTTTTCCAAGACCATCATAGTGGACAAATTCCATTACTGAACCTGGTTTACTTCCCATTCCAGCCCTGTATTACTAAACCAGATTTTATTTTCTATTCCTGCCATGTTTATCCCATGATATATAAACCATTACCCAATGCATTGTAGGGAGATATTGGTCCCAAACATATCATAATGAAATCATTTTCTCGTGTGCCACAAAATAAACATTAATCATTCATCATAACCCAAATAATAAAAAGGTTTTCATAAACATCATCCCTTCATAACATAATCCATATGAAACAAATGGATATCATTTAATTATAAGAAAAATCAAACCATGTAAATAATAGAGAAATTATACTTGAAACATAAACAAACTAAATAATTTCATCTTACATGGAAAATAATTTTGATAAAACACTTGAAATGAATTCTTGAGGAAAATATCCCCTCTTCTTCAAAATCATTTACATTTCATAAAATGCCACGCAATTTTAAAAGAAAATTATATTGTTGAAAATAATAATGAAATATTGTAGAAGATGCTTCACGAAAATAAGGCATTCTGAAACTGTAAAAATCTATTCATGTCTTATAAGTTAAAAAACATTCTCCTCGTACGTTTGCCGGAAAAGTCAAAAAGTACCTCCTATGGTAAACAAAAGAAAGATTCCTTCCATACCTTGTGGTAAAAGTCATAAAAGGGTAAAAATGAATTTAAACATAAATGGAAGAAAATAAAATATTTTATGAAAATTTTTTGATAAAACATGGACATGGATGATAAACATAACCCCAATAAATACTTATGAATAAAGAATCGCGGATAAGAACGAGATTGGAATAATTATCCCTTACCTTATATCCAATTTCTTCCGTATGTGTCTGAGATTCATATATAGTGGGTTTAGACATATTATTAACTTATAAAATAAACATAATAATATTTATGATATCATATATGATTCACTTATGACTTTATATTACCCTTCCATTTGTCAATTCCATGTTAATGTAGCATTTTGGGTAAAATCGTTTCATTTATTGTACGTGTTTTGACTTGTAATTATTCATATGATTACTTAAATCATGATTACGTACTTCCAGAATATATAAGATTATTTATATATAATATACATTTAGAATACATATATAATAGACCGATAAATGAAATGAAATACATCGTTCAAGGAAACGGTAGGTCGTACGTTCGCATGAACGCTGTTTTTATTTCCTTATTAAATTGAATGGAAGTAAATGATATATATATATACATAAATATTGTATAATTATTATATCATATATTTAATTATTACTTATTATATATACTTTATAATCATTCTTGAATAGTTAACATGGAGAATGAATCTAATCGCATCGTAGAGACGGTAATCTGTATGTACGCACGAGTGATGATATCATTCCAATAATTATTGAATGACATTTAGTGGATTATATAATATCTCATAATTATTATTATGTTATAATAATCATATATATTTATTATTTCCACCATTATACTCGTCCAAGTAAGGTGGTGGTGAAAAAACAGATTACACCACGGCGTGGAGACAGTATTATGTACGTACGCACACACTATGATTTCATTTTTCGTAGGATGGGTAAAATGTGAAACAGGGTTGTTTCATATTTATAATAATGTATCAGTATATGGGTTATACTTATGTCATTAATTTATAATGAAACAAATAAAGAAGAGAAAGTAGAAGAATAAAGAAACATGAAAGAATCAGTAGAAGAGATTACCTCTTCTTCGACGCACCTCATTTGAACTTCCTCTTAAGGGACTAGAGTTGGTCCTTTGAGAAGACAAAAATATATAAAATGTTACTAAGGAAGTTTTGAAGAGTAATGGTAATGGTTTTTATGAACTTGAAGGCTCAAAATGGTGTGAGGATGAGAGAGATGAGGTGCCCTTTTATAATAGAAGAGAGGGGCACTTTTGGATACCTAAAAAATATTAGTTAATAATAAAATCAAACCGTACATAAAAATCTCCAAAAATGTATCAATTTGAATATTAGAAAATAAAGGGTTATAATCTCATAAACTAATAATATTTAGACATGTTTTATGTTTATTTTAAACTTTATCATTTTTATTTATCCTTATTTAATCTATTTAATTTTATGTGTGGTAATAATATTCAAATTTTTAAATTTTTATAAATACTAACATAAGTGTGGTGAATTTTCCATAATTATATAAATTATAACATTTTCGACCATATAATTTTCTATTTGAACTTTTTTTTAAAAAAAATTGATTTTAAAACAATTTAATAATATGTTATTTTTATAAAATATCAATAGCATCAATTTTGACACTATTCAATTATTTAAATTTTAAAATAATACACACAAAAGATATTTTCGAAACAAATATTCAATATATTCCTAGCATGTCATATTCATCTAAAAAAATCATGGAGCACATTAATTTGTAAATAAAATATTTATTGTAATGTTTATAAAACCATTTATTTGATATTTCTCTTAATAAAATAAGTATTACAACATTTATGTATAATTACTTAATATAATTATTTGTTGAATAAAAATAAAAACTAAAAAACAATGATAAATATAAATCTAATATATTTCCTGATAATAATTTTACTCTAATTTATCATCTTAAAATCACAACATTTAAATTGTTATATTTATTAAATTATGAAGGTGACAACTCTGACATCTTTTAAAATAAAAATAATATATGTGTCATAATTTCTTTTATAAGGATATAAATGGTCCCCAATTCTACCATTGGATGATTATGGTTTATATATACACTAAAAATAAGTTTTCTCATGTTTTTGGGCCTTTTATGGGTAATATTATTTGAATAAAAACTATATTATTGATTTTTCACTAAATAAATAATTTATGCATCATTAATGTATAAGGTATTTTGGTAATTAAATATTTCTTAAAAATCACTAATAAATTACCATGATTAATAAAAAAATTATATTTCAAATGAGTATTTATAATTGAATTTATATTCTGTATAACCTTATATTAAAAATAATTTAATTATTAGAGATTGAGTGAGACATATTTCACTTTCTTTAAATAAAATAAATTAAAGATCTTAATCACATCCAATTGGGTTCCAAAAGATACCATTTTGACCCAAGGATATTTTAGGACGAAATATAATCATCTAAATATATTAATACATGTGTTAGGTTAATTTTATAATATTATTTTTACCCTTAATTGCCTGATTTACCTTTAACTATAGTAAATAAAATTTACCGTAGTTACTATTCATAATGCCTAAAAATAAAAAACAAATACTATTAAAATAATTTATACCTACTGATTCCAAATATGGAATCCATTTTTCAAAATTTAATACTCATAAGTTTCAGTATTTAATATAAAATTAATAACGTTGTTGAGAAAACGGGTTTTAAAAGTTAAAACATTGGAAATGAATGAAATGTTTTAACCTATGAATTAAATGATAATGAATTACATTATATTAAATGATAAAAATATATACTATTTATACTTTAAAACCATTCAATATTATAATTTAACCATATAAATTATCTTGGTGAAAAAATTTGTTTTTAATTAAAATTTGGCGTATTTTGACTATTCATCAAAATATGAACGTTAACAGAAAAATATTAAAAAATTATCCAAAGTATATTTTTATATAATTAGTGAAATGAATAACTTTATTTTGTCAAATTGAACACATAAATGTGTCAAAAACTAGATTTAAAGTGGGTGCTCCATCAAAAGGCGACAAAAATGTATTTTTGGGAAAATATTTTCTTTTTACGAAAAATTGATTTTGTTCTCATAACTTGTTCTAGAAAATGATTAAGATGAATTATAATGTTATAAAATAAAAAATGTGGTTGATACTATTCATAACGGCTAGTTCATAATAATATTAGAACAACATATCATTGTTTAGTGAAACTCGGTATTTCATACAACACACGCTATAGAGGAAGGTCGCTCTTGGGTGATACACAAGCCAAGAATAGTATTTGTGTATCATATAAGTTAATAAAGTGTTGCTTATAGGAAAACCTAATCTTGGTGTAGATTACAACATAAGACAACAAAAAAATTAAAAATAATATTTCTCATAAAATCTCGGGGTGTTACATTCTACCCCCCTTAAAATAAATTTCGCCCTCGAAATTCGTCGGGGTTATAAATGGCTTACCACTTGATTGTTTCTTTTATAGAAACCCACAATGTAAAAAGGAATACTAAAACTTAATTTTAAAAAATAATCTACAAAACGTAATGGTTACTCAAATTAACTCATCACTAGGTTTCCACATAGGAGAACATAGGTGGAAATATGGATATGGAAGAGAAATCTAACCATCAAGTTCTAATGGAGAGTAGTAGTGAACATGGAAATGAAAAATTCAACAATCACAAAGCCATATATGTGTGATGATCTAAGATACCATCTGATTCATCGGATATGAGGGTACTAGGACAATGTTTTTGGTTTTCAAGATCATTTCCCTAAAGTTGATGATTTTTTTTCATAAGGGTAAATACTTACTTGATTTCAGTGTAATATCATTGTCAGTAATTCCATGAAAAATTTCCACTTCATCTATTATTTAATTAAAATAAGTTGAATTTTTAATTCTTGAAGTATTAGCAGATCATGCGATAGAATGATAGGTCATTCCATCTTCCTCTATCACAAAAAAGGTCAGCACAAGATATTAAATATACATAAGTCCATCTATGGTGAGGTTAAGAATATATGGTTACAAAAAATGAACTAATAATTCATCTTTCATACAACTTTATCAAATAAAACTAATTTATACAAACCAAGGACATCCTATAGGACAGTAGTAGGTGATAAAGTCCTGTCATACTTTGTTTTTGGGTTCGATTCCTGCAACCTTGACCAACGTGATGGGTTGTCACCCTTCCTACGGGTTGTCCTTTTTCTAAAATAATCCTATCATAACATTCTAGAAAAAAGTTTTAGACTTAAAAAATACTATCTAATGTCCAACATAATATATTCCAACCTTTAGGCTTATCAAAAATACTTCTATCCAAACTCACAGTATAAAGAAAACAATTACTTGAAAGGTCATATAACAAGCATGTGAATACCATCATTTATCCCCCATATATCATAGGATTTATCTTTTTTGTCACATTTGAAACATGTGAATATCTTAATCATGTATTCTTGAAACATGAATTACCATAGAACCTTAGTGAAAACATGATTGCTGTCAAAAGTTAATTATTTCCACATACCAAAATCCCAAAATTTCTATATACTCATACCATGATGTCACTTTTTCCTTATATCAATCTTGATCTCGTTAATAATATCCAACATATTATTTTTTTCCTTAACACTTCATTATGTGCATATCATCTGCTTTCCAAAAATATTTGAATCCCTTTTCATGGTTACTGGGACCATAAAATTATTGAAAACCAATACATAGATATTCCAATATTCTATAATACTACAAATGAGATTCCACAACACTATTTTGGAATCCCATTACATATACACTTAATCATTCCACCACTTCGTTTTCATATTAAAAATCACCAATAGTGATCGCATGTGACTTCCCTTTGTGAATTTACTTAAGAGGTTGTTGATGTCAATCATCATTAACCCTTGCATTAGGGAATTGGTTAGCATAATTCCCCATTTCATTTCACATGTAGCATTGAAGTTTTGGTGGTGCGTTCTCGGTAGTCTTTTCTCTATTCACATCATTAGCTACCTTTTTCCCATTATATTGTCACTCAGCTACTCGATGACCTTATTTTCTACACAAAAAACATTTTATAGTCCCTTTAAGACAATCTCCACCATTTTTCTTTCCACACTTTGATCATAAAGAAACATTCTCCTTCTTTTCAACATTGTTTTGATATTTTTCCTTGAACTCCATATTTCATTTCTTGTCAAAACCATGAGATGGATATGTAAAACTAACATCTAGTTCTACCTTGATATCACAACACACAATCTCTTCATAGATAATAAAGTCTCTTATAGTTATTTCCTTTCGAAGACTTGGTTTTATTCAACTGAAAAATCGATCAACTTTAATATTAGGTTGGATGATAAAGCTAGATGCATACCTTGCAAGCCTTGTAAAATTTGATTTGTATATACCAACAGATTCATCATCATTTTTCTTAAGCTCAAGGAACTCCTTTTCCATCTTTTTTTGAAGAATACTAGGGATGTACTTATTAAAAAACAAGTTCTTAACCTCATCCTATTCCATGGATCCAATTCATCTTGGGGCCTTGTATTCTTAATTAGAGTCCACCACTAGTATGATTTAGCTTCTAAACAGTAAACAGATTGAATTACTTTTTCATGTTATGAACAAAGAAGTATGGAAAATATCTTTTCAGTGGTACTAATCCATTATTCAGTAACAAGTGGATCAGATGACCCACATAAATAAGGTGGACGTTGCCTTGTGAAATACCCAATAGAATATTGTTCCTTTATCTGCTCATTTGGAAGTCCATAATGATTTATATCTTGTGTTAGTATAGCAATAATATTTTTCACTCTATTTCCCATAAAATTTGGTTGTTCATAAGGACAATAATTGAATTTCCCAGTGAAATGATCATTAACATGGTTCTTTCTGGTTCCAGCCATTATCTAAAACCCAAAAAAAATGGTGTGAGAGGAAAAAATTATACTAGGAAAAAAAATGAATCAAGGGGAGTTCTTTCAATCTCTAACATCTTAGATTTAATCATAGGTTATTCATGATCGTTATCATAATTCTATGACTGTAACCTATACTTATACTTAACCTTAGGGACATCCCTAGAAATACCTTAGAAATATCTCTAGGGATCTCACAAAAGTTTTTGCATCCTAGTTTCAAATGGTTAACTAAACATTTCCTCTGATACTAACTGTAGATACCCAAAGCATGACGTACATGAAAATTAAATTAATTTTTTGGAATAATTAATACATAATAACAACAAACACCCAAGGACTATAATATTTTAGTGTCTTTGTAAACTCAAAACAAAATATTCTAATCATGGTGAATGATCTTCAACATCTCCCATAATGTTATTCCCTTTTTTTCTGACCTAAACCCATTATTTATATCCTGGGGAAAAGAAAACAGAAAAAAGGGTGAGCTCAAATGCTCAGTATGGGTAAACATGGAAAACATAAAACAATCCATAAACATTTGAAAGTTAAAATATGAGCATAAATTCTAAACATCAAAATATTGAGAAATGACATAAAACATGGAAATACTGTATTGTTTTGGTTTTCGGCCACGAAACACCCAACGGCTTCATATCCAATGATTGATAGACCTGCTTTCCAAAGGCATGCGTTCGACGGATGGTCTGACCAACGACTCTTAAGAACTCACATTGGTCGAGAGGATGGTAATTCAGGCTCATCACACCCTTTTTGGGAGGGAAATTATTGCCTGTTCCGGGACTCTCTTATAGATTTAAGACGTATTCATATGTTCATGAATCTTTGGTTTATACCCAAACATAGTATCCATGGATTTAACCATGGTGGGGAATGGTCAATTGGACGCAGGGGTTCGGAATCATTTATGCCCAAGTATTACCATCCCTCATTGGATTAATGGACCTGAAGGGTTGGAACTCAATTGAGGCAGCACTAGGAGTGGCGTGGTGAAATAATGTGGAGATGATCGAATCGACCAGTCCTTGGTCTTGAACCTCATGGAGGCTTCCTATGTACCCTATCTAGGAGGTAGGGATCAAAGTCCACGTAGTTCGGATAAAAAGTTTTACATCATGCTGGACGGGGGAATACAGTTTAACATCTTGTTGGATGAGGGTAGAACTCGACATGAAGAAACGACCGAGTGGTGGGCTTGAAACTTGTGGAGGCTTCCTACGTACCATTCCTTGACATGGATCAAAGTCCATGTAGTTCGCTTTGGCTTGGGGCGTATTCTCTGGGGCATCCCAGAATGATGGATTGGGGCTTACACTCTGAGGCGGCCCAAGATGTTGGTAAACCGACGTGAAAGGGGGTCGGAATGACCCCTTGTTGGGCTTGAACCTCGGAGAGGCTACTTACGTACCCCACCAAGGAAATGGGGATCAAAGTCTACGTAGTTCAGATTGTCTTGGGGAATACGCTCTAGGGAAGCCCAAGATGTTGGATTGGGGATTACACTCTGAGGAGGCCCATAGGATGATATCATGGTCGATGCTAACTCTAATCCCGTGTGAGTCATGCTCGGTGTGAGAAACAAGAGGCAGTACGGACCAGAGGATCACGTCCCAAAAGATGCGTCCATGAGAAGCGGAGTGGGGCTTACACATGAAGGCGGACCAGGGTGATGGATTGGGGCTTACACTCTGAGGAGGCCTAGAAGGTTGGGGCTTACTCCGAGATGGACGCCCGGGGAGACTTCCTCATGTCTGGACATGAAGGAATCCCAACCCATTGGTGGGTTGAGGAATATAATGGGGGTCAATGCCTATGCACAAGTGCACAAGAGGGATAACGCCAAGGGCATTGGAATCAGTCCAAAAAAAGGGAGATAAGAAGTGTGAATTACATGCCCGACATTCGGAACAAAATGAGGGTGTAATGGTGATAGAGGAAAACTGTTGACCATGTTTGAAACACAACATTCATATCACGTCAGCCTGAAATAGGGAAAAACAAATGAGGGTCGACTGCTGACCATATTCAAAACACATGACCTATCTCTAAGTGTTGTCCAAAGTCTTCTGTGGCGTTGGCCCATGATGGTAGGTGAGTGGATGTGGAATGAGGCCAGGCCGCTAGGGGGTCCCTTCAGACATGAAAGAGGATGAATATCCGAATAAAGGACATGCAAAGCGTGGGGTGGAGTGATGGAATGTTTGAATGGATTCCATCACTCTTGAAATTATGCCACTGTAAACATGGAATGAGGAATCTTATTCTTGGATCATAAGGCATATCTTTTATGGAGCAATAGGAATACCATGTTTGGCACATAGGGAAATATAATGTTTATAGTCATGTATGGAGGACTATTTCCATACAGTTTAATGTCATGTGGTCAGGATGAGGGTCATACAGTTTAACACCGTGTGGTTAGGAAAACTAGGCAGGAGATACCTAGCAATGGTTGGTGTGGGACTTACGCAAGGGCGGACCATTCTGGATGAACCTAGAAAAAGGAGCTAGGTAATGGGGTTAAGAGTCTCATGAGGAGTAGCTCGACTCATGGCATTTATAGGACGGATGTTGGAGCGGCATAAGGGTGTAGTGCAAAATACTGTTGACCTTGTCCGAAACTTTCACGGTGCGACTCTCCATTTTTCATGGGGGTCAGTGAATATCCTGCTCCGGTCCTCCTGTGGTCAGTGGGTACTGAAAATTCTCTTGTGTTTGGGTAGGTGAACGAATCTGCCCCTATACCGAGATACACTGGTTTCTCTCTCCGTTTTCCGCCACATCGTGGTGGCGGACATTACTTGCATCCATAGGGGGCTAGGCCTGCATATATTGATTTCCCACCGTATCGAGTTGGTGGCCTTTGTTGGCGGGGAGACGTGCCCGCCTATGATTTGGCTCCACATCTGGGTGGCGGGCTTTGTTGACTTCCACCATATCCGGATGTTGGGCGTCTGAAGAAACTTCCTGAAGCTGGTCCTGCAGGTGCCAGGTCACCACCATGTCAAGCTGGTGGGCTTCACGACCCTAGGCAAGGAGAGGTGCCTGCCTAGTAAGTGTCATCCTGCATAAGCGACGGGCTTGATAGAGCTCGGTAGTGATGTGTGTCGGCTCTTATGATTCTTCCATGTATGGATAGCGGGCTTGAGAGGAGCGAACATGGGTAGGTGAATGTACGTGGTACGTCTCCGAGGCTAGGTAGCGGAGGTCCTCCTCATGGACCAGGGTGATGACCAGTCCCCGATTGTACGTCTTCCGCCCTCATTGGGCAGTCCGAGGGGCCAGAGCTCGGGGAACGTGGGCCTGAATCCTTGGGGAAACATCCTCCTCGGTGTGAGGATGCTGAGTCGTGGTGTAACCACGATGACGCCTTTCGGCGGGGGCCTGAGAGCGGAACCCCCGTTCAACAGGGATGAAGTCCTCAACGTCGACCTCATCTGCCTCCCTAAGATAAGGGAGGTATGCATTGTCTCATTCTGGGGATAGACTCTCGAAACGGTTGAAGACAGCGACAGGGGCTGTCTAGATCTGCCTTTACGGTTGCTGTTGGGCAGGCGACCGGCAAATCTTGACATATTGGAGGATGTGCATGGCCTCCTCCACCATTGGGAGAGTACCATTCGCGTGGTACTCTCGGATCAGCACGTCTGAAACCCAGCGTTGAAGACACTGGGTGGGTGACGAGGTCCTTCGTTGTCGAGGAAGTCTCGTCCTTGCGTCATTGGAAGCGCGCACTTGTGAGTTCCTTTGTGATGCCATTGGATCGAAGGGAGTTCTAAAAGTAGTGCCTGCGAAACATTTTAGCAAATACAAGCATCAAACCCGTCAAAGTAGCATCTCATAATCCCATGCATAATTAATGACCTTGCTTGGCCCTACTTTAGAGAATAGGGGGGCACATGGTGGGATTAAGTTGAATTCTTCATGTTTGGTTAAAGATTGACGTCGGGTTCACCATTTTTTTTCTCGTTCTGGGTTTCGGCCACGAAACACGTAATGCCTCCATATCCAATGATTGATGGTCCTACTTTCCAAAGGCAGGCATTCTTCGGATGGTATGACCAGTAACTCTTAAGAACTCACATTGGTTGAGAGGATTGGAAGTCAGGCTCATCGCACCCTTTTTGGGGGGGATATTATTACCGGTTCCATGACTCTCTTATAGATTTAAGACGTATTCATATGTTCACGAATCTTTGGTTTATACCCAAACATAGTATCCATGGATTCAACCCTGGTGGGCAACGGTCAACTGGACACAGGGGTTCGTAATCATTAATGCCTGAGGTTTACCATCCCTTGTTGGATTAATGACCTCGAAGGGTTGGAACTCAATTGAGGCAACACTAGGAGTGGCGTGGGGAAATAAAGTGGATATGATCGAATCGAATGGTCATTAGGCTTGAACCTTAGGGAGGCTTCCTATGTACCCTGTCTAGGAGGCAGGGATCAAAGTCCACGTAGTTCGGATAAACAGTTTAACGTCATGCTGGACGGGGGAATATTTTTTAACTTCATGTTGGAAGAGGGTGGAACTTGACGTGAATAAATGACCGAGTGGTGGGCCTGAACCTCGTAGAGGCATCATACGTACCATGCCTTGACATGGATCAAAGTCCCCGTAGTTCGCTTTGGCTTAGGTCTTATGCTCTGGGGCATCCTAGAATGATGGATTGGGGCTTACACTCTGAGGAGGCCCAAGATGTTGGTAAACCGATGTGAAAGGGGGGCAGAATGACCTGTTGTTGGGCTTGAACCTCGAAGAGGCTTCCTACGTACCCCACCTAGGAAATGGGGATCAAATACACGTATTTTGGATTGTATTGGGGCTTACACTCTGGGGTAGCCCAAGATGATAGATTGGGGCTTACACTCTGAGGAGGCCCATAGGAGGATATCATGGTCGATGATAACTCTAAGCCCACGTGAGTCATGCTCGGTGTGAGAAACAAGAGGAAGCAGGGACCCGAGGATCACATCACAAAAGGTGCATCCGTGAGAAGTGGAGTGGGGCTTACACATGAAGGCGGACCAGGGTGATGGATTGGGGCTTACACTCTGAGGAGGCCCAGAAGGTTGGGGCTTACTCCGATATGGATGCCAGGGGAGACTTCCTCATGTCTGTACATGAGGGAATCCCAACCCATTGGTGGGTTGAGGAATATAAAGGGCGTCAACACCTATGCGCAAGTGCACAAGGGGGATAACGCAAAGGGAATTGGAATCAGTCCAAACAAAGGGAGATAAGAAGTGTGAATTACATGCCTGACATTCGGAACAAAATGAGGGTGGCATGGTGATGGAGGAAAACTGTTGACCGTGTTCAAAACACAGCATTCATATCACGTTAGACTGAAATGGGGACGAACAAATGAGGGTCGACTGTTGACCATATTCGAAACACAAGACGTATCTCGAAGTGTTGTCCAAAGTCTTCTGAGGTGTTGGCCCAGGACGGTAGGTGACCCGATGCGGCATGAGGCTAGGCCATTAGGGGGTCCCTTCATACATGAAAGAGGATGGAGATCCGAATGAAGGACACACAAAGTGTGGGGTGGAGTGATGGAATGATTGAATGGATTCCAGCACTCTTGAAATTATGCCACTGTAAACATTGCATGAGTCATCTTACGCTTGGGGCATAAGGAATATCTTTCATGGAGTAAGAGGCATCCCATGTTTGGCACATAGGGAAATATACAGTTTATAGTCATGTAGGGAAAACTATTTTCATACAGTTTAAAGTCATGTGGTCAGGACGAGGGCCGTATAGATTAACGTCGTGTGGTCAGGACGACTAGGCAGGAGATACCTAGCAATGGTTGGTGTGGGACTTACGCACGGGCGGCCCTTTCTGGATGAACCTAGAAAAAGGAGCTAGGTAATGGGGTTAAGAGTCTCATGAGGAGTAGCTAGACTCATGGTATTTACATGATGGATGTTGGAGCAGCATAAGAGTGCAGTGGAAAATACTGTTGACCCTGTCCAAAAAGTTCGTGATTCAACTCTCCATTTTTTCACAGGGGTGAGTGATGGTAGTGAAGGGACTGGCCCAGAGGGCCGGGACCGCAGCCCGACACTGACCCCGAGTAGGGGTGCAGGGGCGCAACCCCCGCGGTATGGACCAATGAGTGCATGGGGTTTTCTGCATGGGGAAGGCCACGAAAGAGCAGGCCACAAGGTGCCAGCCGCAAAGGACTGGCCACGAGGGAGCCGCATGTGGTTCTCGGTTTGGCTGTCCGCGAAGGGTGTCCACAGAGTAGCTGGCCACAGAGGAAATGGACGTCCGCAAAGGATGCGGTCCGCAAAGTACATGGCTGTGATGGGCATCTGAAAAGGGGATATCACCCGTCCTACTTCGCGCTCGCGGAGAATCTCCGCCTCCGTTTCGCGAACGAAAATGGTCCGCGGAGGGGGCGGTTCCTGGAGGGACTATCTGCGAAGGAAATGGCCTCGATGGGCTGGCAGTGGAGGAGCTGACCGCATGTGGTTCATGGACTGGTTTCTCCTCTCCGCAGAAGAGTTCATCTGCAAATGATATGGGGTCTGCGGATGGTCGCAGACCACTGGAATCGATTTCTCCAGCATCTCCCCACGGGTATTCACCCATCTGTCCTTCTCCCTTTTTTTCTTCACCCTCGGTGAATATTTATAGAGTCGTGAATAGGATGGGAATCCAGCCTTTGCGGAATCCCATGAAGGAATCCTCATCCATGGATGACTCGGTCAACCAGGTATTTTTGGAACCGAGACCCACAGAATTGCTCAGCGGTTGTGCACCTCTCCGCTTTTGTCCTGTGAACGTCAGCAGTCCGCGGAGGGGGTGGCTCGCGGCGGTGGACCGGCCTGGAACCCTTCCTGCTTCACACCTGTGGGGGTCCCCGCATCTATTTCGCAGATGATGCTGGTCCGTGAATTTGCAGGAGGGTGGTCTGCCAAACCGGCCGCGTGCTGTTGCTGGGAGCCGGTGCGCGGACCGGTTCGGTCCTCTTCCATGTCTTGGGGCAATTGGATTTCCCCCTTGTGGAATTTTCAAGACCCTACAAATGCCCCCCATCAGAATGAGGTCTGATCAGAATGAAGAGGAGGCCATTCCGATGTTGATTGGTCCTAAGAATCGATGAGTGATTGGAAAATGTTCTAAATTTTTCCTAAACCAAGGGACTCAGTGAGCATAGTTCGACTTTTTCTTGGGTTTTATAGAGAAAACCCCACAAACTTTCTTTTTTCTTTTTCTTCTTTTAATGGCCTGATTTTTCTTGGGCCCATTCGGTATGGAACCAGTGGGTATAACCTGGATTTTTCTTAGGTCTCCCTTTTCGGTTTTTTGGCCTAACAGGATTTGTGCCTCTTTCTTTCGTGAGCGGTTTAAAGTCCCACCATCAAGACTATCACTACTGATGTTTTAGGTCGAACAGCTTTGACCAAATATGGTGGGGCGAAGGCCCCAAGGGTTTTAACTGATTAAAAGATGTCTTAATACCCTTTGGATGCACGTGGGGGGAAACATGTTTGAATTTTAGTGGCTTGCAAGGCATGTCTGAAGGCATGGGAGTCGTTCCGGTGTACAGAGGTAGGAAGAGCATTGCCTAAGGAAAGGTTTCCTTTGGTAGATGGGCTAGGGGTAACCAATATGAAGAGCCGCTGAGGGCATGATATGCATAGTCATACAAAGGTGTCCTTAAGTCAAAGAATTAACCATTTTTGATGTCCAGGGGACTTCATGGAAGTCTGGATTATGGAAATCATGATGGGTGGCATGGGAAGAAGTGAAAACCACCAGGGGTGGCTCAGAAGGGGAGTGTGACATATGAAAGGGTTTTGGGAACATATGTACTAATCAGGAGCATGGTTCGAAGACCACCTCCATACACATTTAGTTAGCCTAAGGGATGGTTAAGGCTTCATGCAGTTTAAAGTCATGCAGCTGGGATGTCATCTGAAATGGAACGACTTCTACAGGTTCTCGGTAATCTTGTCAAAAACGTTTCGCCACATTCAGGTAGGATTTTGGAAGAGGTTGGTAATCTGTAGCTCAGATGGTTTCTGAATCCCAGGATAGAAATGGGGGCTCAGAGGCCAAGTGGCATATAGAGGGAAGCATTGCCCAAGGAAAACATGCCTTTGGTAGATGGGCCAGGGCGATCAATATGCCGAGCCACTGAGGGAATGGTATGCATAGTCATACAATGGTTTCCTTAGGACAAAGGCTATCCACTTCTGATAGCCGAGTAACTTCAGGGAAGTTGAGATTTGGAACCACCAAGTGTGGCTTATGAGAGTTCGGCTTTTTCTGAGTACAGGGTATGGTTTATGATGAGAGGGTGCCTGAATACGGGGGAAATATCTAGACTAAACTTCTTGAGAATGGGTGATGTAATTCTTTCTCAGGCTGGTGTGAGGCGGTGGTTCGTGCAGGTCTGACCCGTGCACTGCAAGGTAGAGAAAAGCCTATGTTCCTTACTAAACCCGTGATGGGTTTGACCGTGCAGTTTAACGTCATGCGGTAAGGATGAGGAGCATTATTGAAGGTTGCAATGCATTTTAATGTCATGCAGCAAGGACGGCTTCTGTGCAGTTTATCGTCATACAGTAAAGAAAGGGATATCTTTAAAGGTTGTCGTGCAGTTTAATGTCATGTGGCGAGGACGATGATATTTTTAAAGGTCGTTATGCAGTTTAACATCATGCAGCGAGGACGGGGGCATTTTTGAAGGTTTCTATGTAGTTTAACATCATGCAGCGAGGACTATGACATTTTTGCAAAGGCTGCTCTTCATCATAATGTGTCTGGGATAGAATACCTCAACATTCCCCAGATGTGGAAGGGGGTTGATTGGTGTAAATCATGGTTCCAGGGCATCTTGGATCAGGAAAGGTGATATGGGGGCTCTGAGGCCGGTAAGTGTACGGAGCTAGGAAGAGCATCGCCTGTGGAAATCTTGCCTTTGATGGACAATCCAAGGGCTATCATTATGCAGAGCTGCCAGGGGAATGGTTTGTATAGTCGTACAAAGGTGTCCACAGATCAATAACTTTCCACTTCCGATGGCAGTGAGTGGTCATGGGGTTTTGCGATTGTCTGGTCCACGAAGTCTATCATCTAGCGAGGAATGCCTGGACATGTCAGGGATATTCATCCCTAGCCACTATTAAAGCTTAAAGATCCCCCCTGCGCTGATTTATCTTGCTCACGGGGGTGTGCCTTCATTCCATGCAGTTTAACGTCATGCGGTAAGGACAAAGTACACCTAGTTTATCGGTCATAGAGCTCGGACAATTGGGTGACTATTACTGTAGTCACTCGAAGGATTACTGGTTCAACATGTTCTGATATACTTAGAACAGGGTGGGGGATGAAGGTCGTAAACTGAAACTTTGAGCTTTCCCGGATCAGGAGGGATGGTGTGGGGGCTCTGAGGCCAGTAAGCCTATGGAGCTAGGAGAAGTACTGCCCAAGGAAATATTTCTTTTGATAGACGAGCCAGGGGCTATCATTATGCAGATCCGCTGAGGGCATGGTATGCATAGTCATGCAAAGGTGTCCCCGGGTCGATAACTTTCCACTTCCGATGGCCATGAATGATTATGAGAATCCGTGATTACTCCCAGTGGAGAGTTCGGCATGTGGGGATAGTGGTGACCGGGTATACAGAAAACATCTTCACTGCAATTGTCTGTTGAGTCAAAGTAGCCTAGTCCTGTCTTGATGTTTGTTGATGCAGGTCGCTATGTGAACCACTAACAGACACATAGGCTAGCCAGATAAGGATACCCTGGAAACATCTGGATGTAAAAAGGGGAATTAACTTGTAAACCACTTATCCATAAACTTCTGGATCAGGAGGTATGTATGGGGGCTCTGAGGCCGATAAGCGTACGGAGCTAGGAAGAGTGTCGCCTGTGGAAATCTTGCCTTTGGTAGATGGGCCAGGGGCTATCAATATGCAGAGCCGCTGAGGGCATGGTATGCATAGTCGTACAAAGGTGTCCACGGGTCGATAACTTTCCACCTCCGATGGCCATGAGTGGTTATGAAGATTCATAATTATCCAGGTCGTGGAGCCTGATGTATAGAAAGGATGTATCCAAATGCGAAAGGAGTATCTCTATCTCGTATCGACATGTGTCCTGGTAGGGTTGCGACAAAGTCCATGCAGTTTAACGTCCTGCGGTGAGGACAAACTCCATGTAGTTTATCATCATGAAGTAAAGACGAAGGTGACCCAATGTGAAAGAAAAATAGGGGTCTTCGTAGTTTAACTTCATGTGGTGGGGGAAACTTCCGTGCAGTTTAACGTCATGCGGTAAGGACGAAGATATACACCCCGTGAAGGTCTGGTCCGTACACGGGGTAAGGGGAATTTTTAACATCATCGTCCAAGTTGTTTAACGTCATGCGGTAAGGATGAGAAGTATACCCCATGTAGGTCTGGTCCATACACGGGGCAAAGAAGGCACTTTTTTTTGAAGTGGCTGGGCCAAGACTGGGGATCCTAGCATCGCTATGTATCCTGTGAGGGCAGGAATCATACTGTACGTAGTTCTATGGAATTTGTACACCCCGTGAAGGTCTGGTCCATACACGGGGGGAGGGGAATTCTTAATTCTTCTTCATCCGTGCAGTTTATCTTCATTCGGTAAAGATGAACTCCATGCAGTTTTAACATCATGCGGTGAAGACGTGAATACACCCCGTGCAATTCTGGTCCGTACATGGGAGAATGGGAACTTTTATTTTTCTTTTTGAGGTGGCTGGGCTAGGGTGTGGAATTATGGCGTCACTACGTATCCTCCGAGGACAGGAATCAAGCCTCAAATAGTTCTCTGAAAGACGATACACCATGTGTAGGTCTGGTCCGCACATAGGGGAAGAGGACTTTTTTTGAAGTAGTTAGGCTAGGATAGGGAATCCCGGTGTCGCTATGTATCCTTCAACGGCAGGAATCAATCCATACGTAGTTCTGTGAAAGGATGATACACCCCGTGAAGGTGTGGTCCATACACGGGGGAAAGGGGACATTTTTTTGATGTGGCTGGGCCAGGATAGGGAATCCTGACGTCGCTACGTATCCTGCAAGGGCAGTAATCAAGCCATACGTAGTTCTGTGAAATCTGTGCAGTTTAACGTCATGCGGTGAGGATGACTTCCGTATAGTTAAATGTCATGCGGTGAGGACGATGGGGAATTATTAGATTCCATGCAGTTTAACGTCATGCAGTGAGGACAAGGTGCTTGGAAGTTTAATGTCATACAGCTCAGACGATGTCCATATAGTTTAACATCATGTGGTCAGGACGAGGTGCTTGGCAGTTTAATGTCATATAGCTCGGATGATGTCCATAAAGTTTAACTTCATGTGGTCAGGATGAGGTGCTTGGCTGTTTAGTGTCATAATGCTCGGACGATGTGTACATCTCATGTTTTTTCTTCACCCATGCAGTTTATCATCATGCGGTAAGGAAGAACTCCATGTAGTTTAACGTCATGCGGTGAGGATGAACTCCATGCAGTTTAACATCATGCAGTGAGGACGTACTCCATGCAGTTTAACGTCATGCAGTGAGGACGAACTCCATGCAGTTTAACATCATGCGGTGAGGACATGAATACTTCTTGGTCTCTATGCGAAATACATCTTCAGGAATCTCGCATTGGTAGGAGCTATAGTGAATTGTTTGTCCATGGAGATTAGGGTGTATGCTCTGTTAGAGTAGACCTTGTGTATAGCATATGGTCCCTCCCACTTGGGCTCCAGCTTTGGAGGCTTCTTGCCGAGTATAATTGGGGTCCAGAGGACCAACACTAATTCTCCTTCCAAGAAAGATTAGAGGGGGACCTTTTTGTTGAAGGATCGTGTGATCCGGTTCGGGTACACTTCCAGGTGGTGTAGAGTGTGCAGCCACTTCTCATCTAGCTGTTCCAATTCACCTAACCTCTTTTCTGACTGCTCATCATCAGATAATAGATCACAGATGGAAATACATAGTGAGGGAAGTTGGAGTTCAATGGGCAGGACCGCCTCTGTGCCGTACAGCAATGAGTACGGGGTAGACCGAGTAGCAGTGCTGATTGTGGTTCGATTTTCCAACAATGCATGGAGGAGTTTATCCGTCCATGACTTCTTGTCTTTTTCCACCATTTTCTAGATGATGTTGGACAGGGTCCGGTTGAAAGCTTCTATCTGTCTGTTGGCCGCTGCATGGTAGCGGGATGAGTGGTTAGCCTTGATACCATACTCGTGGTATAGCTTTTCCAACTCAGTAGAGCTGAAATTGGTGTCGTTGTCCGTTAGTATGGTATGAGGGACACCAAATATGGTGATGATATTAGTCTTCACGAAGCTGACAATATTTCTTGCCCCGACTTCCTTGAGGGGTATGGCTTCTGCCCATTTGGAAAAGAAGTCAGTCGCCGTGAGGAGATACTTCAGCTGTTTGGAGGTGGCGAGAGGATACGGTCCCATGACGTCCATCCCCCAGATGGAAAGTGTCCAGGAGTACTTAGCTTGATGAATTAACTCAGGGGGCTAGTTTATGAAGTTGTCATGAATCTGGCATGAGTGGCATTTTGCGATAAAACGCTCGTAGTCTCGTGCCACTGTGGGCCAGTAGTACCCAAGCCTTCGAACCTGATGGGAAATCTTGGTTCCTGGTTGATGTGATCCACATGCTCTTGAATGTACTTCAGTCATGAAGGAAGTGGTTTCTTCTCCTTCAATGCATCTGAGGATCACCCCATCGAGGCCTCATTTGTAGAGGACCACTTTCTGACCTGCGCCGCCGTATAGGACAAAATTGATTTCCCTTCTCCGTATTTTCTCTCGTTCAGCCCTGTCTGATGGAAGCTCTCCCCATTGAAGGTAGTTCATGATGGGGGTCATCCAGCCGGTAGCAGGAGCATATGGCTCGGGGATAGGAATGAATTCGTGGATCACTTCCATTTTATCCTGAACAAATGGTAATACCATTCAGTGTTGAGCAATACTGATAATTGTTTCATCCTGGTCTGGGTTGGCTAGGGCTGTGGCCGCGTTGGCTAATGCATCATCCTGAGTATTCTGGGACCGGGGAATTTAAGTCAATGTTGGTTCTGTGGAGAACTCAGACATTAACCCTCAGACATGGTCAAACAAGGGGATCAGCTCCTCCTTTTTAATAGCATAGTCACCGTTTACTTCCTTGATGACCAGCTCCGAGTCACCTTTTACCTTAAGGTGTTGTACTTATGTCTGGAGTGTGAGTTCCAGGCCTGCAATAAGGGCTTGATATTCCACTTCATTGTTCGTACATCCCTCTGAAAGGAGGAAGGAATACGAAAAAACTGCCTTTTCTGGGGACACGAGTATTATCCCCGAACCCACTTTGTTGAATTTGTGATCCTCCATCCTCTTCCCGGTGGGGCTTCGGCATGCTTCGTTAAAGTACATTTACCATGCTGGAAACTCCTCTTGAACCGAGAAGATATCTTCATCAGATAGTTCAGTGTCCAGTGCAGTGGTTCCTATTGAAGGGTACTATTCTAGGAAGTCTGCTAATTACTGGCCCTTGATGGCTTTTTAAGGCATGAACCAGATGTTGAATTGCTATAGGATGACCTCCCATCAGGATAAACGTCCGGTTAGCATCGGGCGACTGAGGATGTACTTCAGCGGGTTACTCTATGAGATCAAATGGACCTCATGATGCTGCAGATAATGTCGCAGCTTTTGAACCATGAAGACCAAGTCCAGACAGCTCTTCTAGATATTTGAGTATTGAGTATCAGCATTAATCATGGTTCGACTGAGGTAATAGAGACTTTTTTCACTACTGACGTCATTCTTCTGTGTGAGGAAGGCTCCCAGTGACCGTTCTACGACCTTCACATATAGAATGAGAGGCCTTCCTTCAACTAGGGGCATGAGCACCAGTGGGATTAAGAGGTCCTTCATCAAGTTGTCGAACGACTCTTGGGAGTCATTCGTCCAATGGTACGTGACCCCCTTCTTCATCAACCTGGTGAAGGGAAAACATTTGCCTACCAGGTTGGCTATGAACCGCCTAATATAGGCCAGGTGCCCTTGGAATCCCCTCAACTCACTAATATTTCATGGGGTTGTTAGGCTCAGGATAGCCTTCGTCTTCTCATGGTAGACTTCGATGTCGCGATGGCGTACGACGAAGCTAAGGAATTTCCCTGAGGTAACCCCAAAGGATCATTTCAAGGGGTTCATCTTCAAGCTATTATGTCGGATCTTGTTGAAGATGGTCTTAAGGTCTGACAGGTGATCCAAGTGCTATCTGGACTTAACCACTAGGTCATCCACATAACATTCAATGAATTTCCCCAGGAACGTCTTAAAGATCTGATGCATGGGATGCTGATTCGTGGCGCCAGCATTCTTGAGACCAAAGAGCATGACCCTGTAACATAATACCCCTTTGGGGGCCCTGAAGGCAGTGGCTTCTTCATCTTCACAGGACATCCTGATTGGATTATATCCGGAATAGCAATCCTTAAAGGATAGATCCTCATACCCGGTCATCGCATCAATTAACATCTCGGTGATTGGAACTAGGAAGTCATCTTTAGTAAAAGGCCGATTAAGGTCTCTGATGTCAATGTATACGTGGATTTTTCTGTTCTTTTTCTTTAAAGGGATGATGTTGGCCAACCAAATAGGGTACTGGACCTCCCTGATGAAGCCTTCTTTAATGAGCTTATCGACTTCAGCCTCTATCTTGGCAGCGTGTGAGGGGTGGGTCCTTCTGGCGGCATGTTTGTAGCCCCGGTAGTCTTCTGGAAGACCCAGGTGATGCATTGCTACCTCTGGATCAAGTCCTGGAATTTCTATGTAGTTCCATGAAAAGACATCCTGATGTTTCTTTAGGAAGGAGGTATATACCTTGTGTTCCTCAGGAGACAAGGCCGCGCTAATGAGAGTGGGCCTCGGGTATTCTTCGGTACCCAGGTTTATTTCCCTGATCTCGTCCACAGTGGTGGAGATACCCTCCCCAAATGCGGGAGGGGCATCTCTATGTTCTTCGACCTATTCTTCTCCCAAGTCCTCATCTTCTTGATCTGATAAGGATAGAGTTTCCGGTCTGAGCCTTCGAGGGTTTGAGGGAGAGGCATCGCAGGAATCCCTGCTTGAGTATTCATCCCCAAATCGAGGGTTGGTAGACGTTCCCGCGTTGTCGTGCTCGTCCATCATGGCTGAATTCATGAGTACATCAGAATGCATGTCCGGACTTGAACTCCTACTCTCAACACGGTTTATGGGAATGACATAATCTCTACCAAGCTTCCTGAGGGGGTCATCAGGGACCATTTCCAGGCCATTTGGAGCAGGGATCAGGTCCATGCCATCGACCAAAGGCTTCTTCTTCTTTTGCTCATATAACTCGGTGTCGATGTAATGTGACTCGGAGAGCTCAAAAAGGTCCTTGTCGGCGTGCAACGTCTCGCTTTGTCCATTGATGCAGTACTTGATACACTAGTGGTAGGATGAAGGAACGACCATGTGCTTATGGATCCATGGCCTTCCCAGAAGGGCATTGAATGTTGTGCTCTTCCAGACCACCAATAATACTGTGTAGGCTACCAAGTCACCAAAATGGGTCTTTAGATTAATATTTCCCATTGGTTTCTACTCACTATTATCCTAACCTAACAAAGTTGTGGCTAAGATAATTAGATCTTCCTCACTTTAGACCAACTTACGGAGTGTACGTAGGGGAAGGAGGTTAACTCCAGAGCCATTTTCTATAATGACTTTTTGGATCTCAATACCATTTAGTGTGCCAGATACATATAGTGGTCTGATGTGTCCATGCATGATGGTATCTTCATCCTGATCGGTGAAGGAAATCACCGCATTGCATTCAGCTGGGCTAGTCTCCGTCCGGTAAATCTCGGCAGAAGTTACCTCAGCTTGGAATTCCTAGGTGCTGATCAAAGCTTCGATATCGCCTCCCTAAGGTCAGCTGACAAACTCAGGGCATCCAGGATTGAAAAATTGTATGGTACTGACGCCAGCTGCTTAAGGATGTCGTATTTTTTCTCCAGCGGTCGACGCTTCTTTTTTGGCGGGAGAGTCTTAATGGGTGCTTTGGGAGATGGATCATTTGACGAGGAGGGACCGGCTGCGGGGACGGATGTCGATGGTGTTCCCACATTTTGAGGACTTGTCCTAGACGGTCTGTTTGTGTGCACTAGGCGACCAGAAACTTGCTCCTCCTCTGGTGGGTATCGCAGAACAATAGGGCCATATTGGCTACTTGTGGAGGTGGAGGGGCATTCCCTCTCCTGCTGAGTCCGCTGAAGGTCTCTCCCATGGGTTTCCGCAATATTGACGGTCTGGGCTAGGGTCCAGCTGTAAGGTTGGTTTCGGCCGCGGCTGCGCCTCCCCTGGTATCCCCTTCCTCTACAATTCCTCCTCCTGGATCCTCGTGTAGGGAACTCGAGTTCATAATCATACCCTTCATCAGGGAATGATTCCATGGGATGGATAAAGTTGATAGAACCAAATATTGGCTCTTCATCCTCTGACAGGTCAACCTGGTCAGTTGTCTCTGATGGTGCCGTTTGGTGGGTCGGTGCCCATTGTGCCAGATTCGAGGGCGTGAAATCTCCATGGTTGGGTCTAACTTTGGCCCCATCACAGACTGCTCCTCTTGTGATTTTTTCCTCCTTCGACTCCGTCCGGATGACCAGCTTGTGGAGGGTTTTGAGGCCGATGTGGTCGGATTTGCGGCTCCAGGGGCTGCTAGTGGCAACACCGGCTGCTGTAGTTGAGCTCGTAGTATGCCCTAGACTCGATTGATAGTCATCCAAGTCATCCAGTTGTCAAATTTCTACCCCTGCTTGCTGGGGACATTCTTCCACCCCTCCTCTTTGTCGGAGTTGGTGGTAGAGATACATGCCACATGTGCTGCAGGTGGTCCTAGCTCGACTTGTCCATAATCTACCATCTTTTGCAGGAGGTCTTTGAAGACGAAGCACTCTCAGATATTATGCCCCAGTATCTGATGGTAGGGGAATTAATATGGCATGTCATCGCGGCCGACTTCTTCAGGTCTCCTTGGCTCCGGGAGGCGGAGCAAGTTGTAGTTCATGGCGGCAACGAAGTATCCACGAACGTGATCATCTCACAATGAGTATACTTTTTGTCTTCGCTCCTCAAACTGGTTCCGCTGAGGTCCTCACTGATTATCCCGTTTTGGTGGGGGCCGACACTAATATACAGAGGGCCCTTGATGATTTGGTGGAGGCATGAACAGTGGAGCAGGCACAGGGGCCGACTTGAGTGTGACAGCGGACGCTTCAGCTCTAGGAGATCTCTTCACCGGAGCCTGTGAGGCTATTTGGGACATTGAATTAGTCCGCTACAGGGAGTCCTCAATTCTATGGGAAATGGTCGACAGATGGTGGATTCCAGTGGTGCACTCCACCTGTATGAGCGGTGTTCGCAACTCATCTCTAAGATTATCGATGCATATGGCTAGCATCTCATCTTGAGGCGTTATCATGTTCAAAGAATAGGTCAGACCTTTCCATCTGGTGATGAAATCTGAGACCCTCTCGTTCTCCCTCTGCTTGCAGTTCATAAGATCGTTGACCATTGTTTTAGGTAGAGTTGAGCTGAAATGGAATAGGAACTGCTGTCGGAGGTCCTCCCAGCTCTTTATCGATTGGGCCGACAGACTCGTATACTAGACGAAGGCAGATCCTTGCAAGGTCCGTACGAAGCATCTGAGTTTCACTGCTTCTTGCTATTCCGGAGTCCCCATCATAGGGTCTTAATAGGACGCATAGTTCATCAAATGCTGCTCTAGATCACCTGATCCATTGAAGATGGGGAATACAGGGCTCCCAAAATTGGGTGGAGTTGGTGTGTTGGTCACCCAATCGGGGTAGGGTTTCTGCTCCGGCTGAATCGGAGCGCATCGACCTTCCATCGCTTCCAATCGAGCTGTTAATGCCTCGATGGTATTGGTGAGTCCCTGGTTTACATCCTGTTGGGCCTGGTCTTGGGCAGGCATAGCCCGGGGCATTTCCTAAGGATCTGGATTGGCCGGCACCCGGGGTGCGTATTCTGTTGGGGTACCCTCGGAGGGTTTGGGCGTACTTGCTCCAGTTGCCTCCTATGTGGAGGGAAATCCTGGTATTCATCGTCCACGTTTAGTTAGTTGGACGAACTAGGAACCTCATTGGATAGGATCCCTGATCGTGCTTCATTTTCCAGGGTAAGCCTTAGCCTTAGCCTTTGTGTTATATAGTTCTTAATTACATCAATATCCCTCCCTTGTTGGTACATAGATGTGTGATAATGATATATCGAGATTCAAGTGGGTGGTTTGGTTGACCTAGTATGATGTATGTATTTTCAAAGATTGCACCTATATGTTCGATATGTTTAAAGGTGATGATTAATCATCATATTCATAATGGTTATCACTATCTACTGTATGTTCTTCAATGAAAGTGGGAGGCCATCACAATGGACATCATTACTGGTTTACTTTGATATTTGGTTGGATTTAATTCTATATGTTTGATATTTGAGGGTTCAAGTAAATCAGACCACATGATATAGATTAAGGAATATATCAAATTGGAGATTATTTTGAGGTTTTGTCTGGGGGAGGTGGTGAGAATTTATAGTGTCTCCATGATAATCATTTGTGATCATCATTGTTAATTAACCTCCATGGTGTGGAGTGATCTCCAACATTATTTTTTATCACATTTATGCATTAAAACAAGTTTTCATCAACATACATACGACCATGAAATGTGGACCATACAGAATCATTAATACATTTTTCATTCTTGTGTCCTTAATTTTCGAGGTTGGTGGATGAGGCAAATTTCAATAGTCAGGTTTTTTTACAATAATAATTTTCACCCCACCATTGGTATGGAATCATATAATGTTTCATATAGTGTAAAATTGAAATCTATTTTGTACTGGATTAGGGTCAAAGAATTAGGAATTATCATTTCATATATCATGATAGAGATGTATTGGGTAATTCATGAGATGATAAATGAACTGAAACATCATTATAAGTCCTACACTAATCAAAATAGGAGACCATTGAAGTTATATATTGAAGTTCATGGGAACCTAAAGGTGAAATGTCATTAAGGATAGATATGTTTGGGTTATTGGAGTTATCATTCTATATTGTGTGTTGGGAATTATTAGTTGTTTCCATGTACTATATACATCCTGTATCTGATATCACTTCCCTTAAAGATGGTCTTATTGCATATTTTCTTCAATGATTCATAGCTTCAACATTACCTACATGATGAACCTCATAACATTGATTGATGTGGGATCATCATTGATGATGATGAGACTATTGAGGAGTTCCTTGTGGAGTTGTAAGATCTCACATAGAGGGTATATTATGAAAATTATATTTTATTTGTCATCGCTTATGGTTATAGTGGATTGGAGGATAGAACCTTAGTATGTGAGTCGTAGATATGTTCATATTATTGCCAAGGAGTTTTTTGTTTGTCTATTATCTTTTATCGTTGTTTGATTGAGTTTGTCACCATTTTTTACATTATACAGTTATTTCCTTTTGATTCTTATTGTGGACATACACTTTGTTCATAGGTATATCTCCCTTAGTAATTTTGAGGGGCATGTGTTTTTGTTGTGTGGTTTTTTTATCTTGGTTTCTCTAGTGAGGTGTGAAGTTCCTAGTGGATCATATAGGACACTGAGAGGCAGTGAATTAGTGTACACACTTTATTCCAAAGAAAATTCTTTTCTCTTTCCTCTTTAGCCCGAATGGCCCAAAGGCCTTCATTTTTATTTATTTCTGATAACCCCCCTTTCAAGGGATGAGGGGGAACCCTTACAAGGCCCGTATGATCATATATTACATGGCCCGTAGGATTAGGAGATTACATGATCTGAAGGTCTTATGGAATTCAACCAGACTATCTACAAGGAACTGCCCCTCCCCAGCATCTGCATCATGATAGTAGCTCTCCACCTTCGCATGGCCGTCTGGCTAGGATTCCCATGCAAGAACAGGCTGGTGACGATGGCATAACCATACCCTCTCATTCTGACAAATCTATTTGGCTCTGCTTTGGTGAGTGCACCTGCTCCGAATCCTCTTCTGGGACTGCTCCTTTTTTGTAGTGTGTCTGGGGAAACTGCATGGGGCCCGAAGGCCTTGAGGTGGCACGAAGTCCTTAAAGGTGGCTCAAAAGCCCTACCGACCCAAAGGCCTAGGTGGCCCAAAAGCCTTAAGGACTCCAAGCCCAAACTGGTGGCCCATGGTGAATAGTTCCAACTGCTACTGTACTGAACAGTACTTGCTACAGTACCTGCTACAGTACATGTACAGTACCCACACAGTGTACAGTTCTGCTATAGTACATGTACAGTGTACAGTCTGCTATAGTACCCACACAATTTACAGTTTTTCTACAGTACTTCTATAGTGCCTGCTACAGTACTGCTACAGTGCCCCAGAAATATGCCTCTACCTGGTTTTGAACTTGGGTCTTGTGTACAGTTCTGCTACCGTACCCACACAATTTATTTTTAGGGAATATTCATTCATATTTTATAATTGTGTTTATTCACTCACACAAAAACGGTTATTTTAAAAATTAGAACACCTAAAATTAATTTCACTATAAATTCACATCATATTTTTCCACCTCACTACCATAATTCACATATGTCACATATTTCTTCTTCACTATTACTTCATGTATTTTAACACCAGTGAAGTTGTTGATAGTGTACACATTCAACTGGATGAATTCACACTATTTTTCTGCATTCTATACATGAGATTATCACTTACCTCAACACTATATCTCTAATATTATATGATACATGAACATAGTAAATATTCATACTTATTTCATGCAATTTGATCACTATTGATTGCACATATTGGAATGAGAGTGTGAATTATTCTGTTTCTCCATTACAAACCACTTTTGCACCACATCAAATATATGTGTTCAAAGCATAAGTATCAAGCATGTGCATTCACATTTTCTTTTTTCACACACTTGTATTTATGGACACTGCACTATTTATTCATGTACAATTGATATTTTCACTTATTCCTCACATAGATTAATGTCTTAAGAGTGAGTACATAGAATTCTTAACACATTTCAAGGACACAATAAACTCATGTACATTCTCTGTGAAAACCTTGGGAATATACTAGATACACAACCCCATGTTCCCTACAAAAAGTAATTATCCCTTCACATAGATCAAACTAACCAAATATTCGGGACTTTCTTGTGTGCAAGGCACATTATTTGTGTGCATACCTCCCCCACAAAACACAGTACTCGAAAAAAATTCAAAACCAGAAGGATGATGCATGTGGAAATTATACGACATTCATTAATTAATAGAAAAACATTCTTTGCAAAGCATATTGAGTGTGACATGCACACTTTGAGTGATCACGGTGACCTTCCTTTACATTGTGCAATTAGAGTATGCATGGAATTCCTTTCCATGAATTAGAAAAATTCATAGTGCAACTTTTCCCCAGAAATAAGATCTTTTAAAACACTCAAAACACACTCCCTGGTGCTGGACTTGATATTTATAGGAAATAGAAATCTTCCCAGAACATTCTATAGTCACGGTGTCTCATTCGGTTTTTGCTTAATCAGATATCGTGAACCATCACTATCCTAAAGTAAATGATAACTTTCAACTCATAGTTTCTCATTAGATTGATCTTAGTAAAATAATGCAAAGAGATCAAACTTTCATTTAGATTGATGTCAAACCATCAAGATGATGAATCAATGATTAGAAGCTTCAGATCTAGCATCAATCAATATCACAGCATAAAGATATCCATTGACGAACAAAACTCCCAGTTTCTAGAGAAGACAACATGTAGGGGAAAATGGATGGAATGGATGAATCATCAATGTCTCAAAGAAATATTATGATGAGAAGGGATATCTCAATAAAGATTCAAGGATATCCTATTGAACAAGAGACCTCGAAAAATTGTTAGAGAATACAACATGGCTAGATGAAGTGGATGACATTGATAAAAAATCGAACAGGTCGGATTTTCTTGGTTCACTCGTACTTAAATGGAATGATCTCCATCGGCTATAGTTCCCCTTGGCTAGAGTGACCCTTATTGGTTTAATATATTCTCAATAATAAATTATTATCCATTTTACATACAACATGAAAGCCCATCCATATTATCAAATAAAACCATATAAATTCAATTGTTAAAATTTATAGACATCCAACATTAAACTCCTGGTTATATATTTCTTCAAATGAAGCAAAAAATCTATTAGTAAAAGTCTTCAATAACACATGTTTTAAGAACTATTGACCATATATCCAATCATCATATTTAAAATTTTAATTATTTAAAGAAACTTCTATAAATTATAATAGCCTTTCCAACATATGAGTAATTATAAAGAACAATTAAATGAAAGATTACTTGAATTTTAACATTGAATTACTAAAACATTGAATTTTTATCAAAAAAATGTAATGACGACAAATACAAAAAAAAATTTACTTTCAACCAAATTGGTTACATCGATCTTATACTTTGGATTTGTTGTCAATACCCACATCACAATTAGTGTCAATGTTTTCTCCTCCCCCAAACATGGAAATAAAAAAATGAAATAATTATAGAAATGAATTCAACTCATCTAGTTTTTTAATAAATGAAATTCTTCTCTGTTCTATTTCAATATCCTAATTTCATAACAATTTCCACATGTCAGACATTCAATTGGTTCTGGTTATGAATAGGAATCCATCCCCTTTCTTAAAACAATGAGTCACTAATTAATCATATTTAAGTACATATAGGCTAACCCAGTGTAGAAAATAATAGAACTCAATCTAGACATCAAAGTTGTTAGTAAGTTTTTTAAAATGTGATGCCAACATTGAAATATTATTTCACTATATGTTAAAAATAAATATAATTAAAACAAGTCACATGAAATAATATCAAGGAATGAATTTAAAAAATTCAATTTCAAGAATGTTCTTCCTGTTTATCAATCCAATTTACTTTAACCATAAAATTATTAGTTTCTCCACTAATGTTTCATAATTTTTATTTATAATGAGATAGGATAAAAACCTTTTTTAATGACAATCATTAGTTTCCATTAATTGAAAATATCAAATAAATCACTTACCAAAATTGAAAATTTTCATTTCATACCAATTGAGATATTCAACTCTACTAATTCTTCATCTTTTCCCATTAAAGGGATGAGATTCATTAATGTTCTTCATCATGATTGACTTTCATCAATGATGGTCTTAAAGAAAAATTCCACTGAAATAAATAATTCCATGATGGATAGCCTTCTAAATGTTGTATAATATTTTTCAAACATATTTTTAGGACTCCCACTGAATATATGCCTCGCCTTCAATTCCCTACATAAAAGAAACAAACACAAAATATACATGGGAATGAGGTGGTTCTTCAATGATTTTTCAATTAGAACAGTATGGATGAGATTTATCTCTCAACTGAGAAATTTCATTCAATACTTCTATAAACTCATGAAAACTCATCATGAATTCCCCTTTGTTGACATTACAAATTATATTATTTAAGGACATTTTGGACATCTTGATTTCATCAGCTTTCATCTTAGATTTAATAAGCTTCTTCACATTAGAAAGTAGTGCACATTCATTCATTTGTTCATATTATAACATCATATCCAATTACGTCTGATCATGAAATATGGATATAAATTATTTTGCTACATTCTCAGAATTCTTATTGTGTGTAGACTCCTTCTTCATAGTAGCATTTATAGCATAAAAAGACACTAATCCTCTGTATTTGTTCTCTGAAAAATATAATTTTTTAGTCAACCATTTCATACATTTCATAGTAATATTCCTATAAAAATATAACCTTCCAAAAAAATCTATAGAATCATAGGGTTATCACTTTTAGACAACCTCTTATGAAATTTTATTTTTTTCATACTAATTTTCATGCACCAAATTAGTCATGTAATTTGATTCTAAGATTAATATATTTTTCTATTTTATATTTCTTCCACTTGAATTGATTTTTATGAACAGTCTACAAATATCCATTTTATGGAATTTTCTTCCAAAGAAGATTCATGTTTTCATTAATGTAAAATTCATCTCATTATTCTTTATGGGTGTAGTTTTCATCACAGTTTTCATAACTCTTTTCTCCTGCTCATATCCCAAAGAATAATTTTCTTATTTTTTTTATTTTCCTATAAATTTGTTTTGGTCTTGTATTCATATAATTATAGTCATAGTGAATAGTTGGAACATACCAGCAATAATTACAATTGTGACAACTTTTTTGCTAAAATCATAGAATTATTTAATATAATTAAATATTTTCATGATAGACAAATTCTTATTTATCTATGAAATATAATTCGTGATTTTAGAATTTGTTTTTACATTAGATATTCTACCCCATTATTGATCGTTTATTGTAATTATCATGCATAGATAAATTATTATAATAGTCAATAGCTAGATGCCCAAATTTCCCATGAAACAAAAAATAACAAAAAATTGTGGTTTCTTATTTGTCTTATAAGATATCTAGTTTTGACTTATTGATGATTCTGGATAATAAAATTATTCAACATAACTCTTTGTGGGGAACAAGAATTCACATTATTCTTCTTATCAAAAAATGATGATATAGAGGATTTTTCATCATTCTTCTTCACCCATGTTTGACCTGAATTTTATTTGGAACCTTTACTTATAGATGAAATAATATTAGTAAAAATAGAATATTTTGGATCAAGGCTTACATTTTTTATTGATCTCTCAAGAGATTTAACTTTAGATAATCTCAAAATGTTCTTTTCATATGGGTGATTCTTGTCAGAAGTAAGATTCTTTTCTAAATTACTCTTTGCATCTTTTTTGATTTCTGTATTTTTTCAAGATTCAGCATGAATATTATCATAATTTATAACATGTATCCAACTCAATATATTTTATATTTAGGTAATTATTCTTTTTTTCATGTGATTTCTCCATATTTTCATATTATTTCTGGGAAGTCATTAATTGGGGTTCCTTTGGGTTTTTCAAATTTACATCCAATTTAAGACACTTCATGTTAAGGATATTTTTATCATCTTCGAAAAAAATTAGTTTTTCTTCCCATTGGATCTTCATTTTCTGATCATAATCATTATTAATTTCACTTAAATCTGGTAGATAATTATTCAACTCATTAATTCACTTTTTTTAACCTCACTTTGGGATTCATTAACATAAATAGAGTATTTTTAGTTTCTCCAATGCATGGATCACTTATGTTGAATCATTCTTCGTCACATCCTTTTCACAAATAGTTTTTTTTATTCATCTTCATTCAATGTAAACCGTTCAATACAATGAAATTCATACCATTATTTTGATTCCAAATGAGAGACCTTAATAATCATGATGTCTTTGTTTGATTATTTATGTGTATATATAATCTCTATAAGGACGTTCCCAGTAACTTTTGTCTCACACACATTTATTTAAAATTATACTATGAAACAGGGGAAATGTTCATTGCAAATAGATATATTTTCTTCTTTTCCATCAATAATTTGTGAAAGAAGTTTACATATTTGAAACATCTTAGCCAAGCCTACTCCATATCCTCAGTTTCTATTTTAAGCTATGACGTTTCATCATATAGTCCCTTGATAAAAGAAAATATATATAAGACAACATAATTAGAGAAATTTTTCATAAAATTGTGGATTTCAGAATAAAAATCACTCAGTGATTTGATAAATTCTTCTTCACCACATTGTGAACTGTACTCGTCAAAATTATCTTTATCAACTAATTTAACAGATAATGTTGATAAAATACAACTCTGACTACATCTTGTAACTCCCCAACCCCAGAAGCCCAGATCCAGTGCATTATATTATTACATTATCATAATTAGAATGAGTAAAATCATGAAGGACCAATTAGTTCGCAGTCTTGAAAAACCATATTACATACATGATACCCATAATACATTGGGAGAACAAACTAAAACAGGTTACAATAAAAATGAAATAAACTGCATCCTTAAAATATTATACAATTTTTTCTTCCACATAACTGGGGAAAAGAAATATAAGAAAGGGGTGATCTATGATGCTCAGTAAGGGTAATCAATACAGAAGATGATATTGTAAACATTAAAATTAGGCCTGACGAATAACAAAAAACACATGCCATTAAAAAATAAACATAACTATAACATGGAAAGAATAATATATGAATAAATAATTCCATAGTAAAACATAATCATGAGTATTCTACTAGTTTAATTACCAAATTTATTATCAATTACTAGTTTCATAATTAGAGAATGCATAATTCAAGACATCATAACCATAATTTCAAGGCCTCATGCCAAGACCATACGTTAAAGGGTAAAAACCTATACTAGTTTGTCTCATGAGACCCAGTGATGCATTGAGGGGCCATAGCGAGACCTACCCATCACATAATAAGTCTAATACATTTCTTATATGAATTCAGAGAACATAATAAATATATAAATTCATATTTAAACTAATATATGAAATGTAAATAAATTTATCCAATCATTAAACTTAAACACTAACCATTTAGAGTAATATCGTGAATGGAATCAAGATAGCACATCCATAGTCAAACTAACTATAAAACCATCAAAAATATATTGTAAAGATATCATAAGAAATAAACCTCAATTATGTATAAGATTCAACCAATTATGTTTACATATATTAATATAATTTTAAATGAGACCATTGAAAAAAAAATTATGAAATAATCCTTAAACATTCCATGGTGTCCCATAACACCTTCAAAAAATCAAATCATAATCACTTAGAATATTATGTGAATAAGGATACTATTAATATGATATACCAATGGTATGTACATAAACTAGATGCACGATATAAGTGTTTAACAGGCCATATATCTCAAAAAAGTTAATGTGAGATGAGAAAAAAGGTTTTTACTTTGACAAGAATAGTTCTTTTGGAAAATCATTTGTATTTGTCTAGAAATCAAATTATAAACTTGTATATCCCAAAAAAATAAAATTTAAGGACATTGAAATTATATTTTAGGAAAAAAAATTGTGCATTGAAGTGAAATCATTCCAAAAGAGTTTTTAAAGAATCTTTACAAATAAAAAATTTTAACACAGTTTTTGGAAAATAGTAAATTGATTTTAAAGTCGAATAGCATGTTTTTTTCGTCAAACCATATTTGAACCAAGATATTTTTTAATGATAAAATTCTCTACATAAAAAAATAATTATGGAATAATATAGACTATATAGTGCACACAGAAATGGGTAAGAATTCAAGATGTTTCATTGAATCGGGTTCATTCGTCAGGAAAAATTAAGAAGGGAGGTATTTTAAAACATATAATAACCATAAAAAGGATTAAATGATTTTAATGTGATATTTTTTAACATTAAAAACATAATATAGATTTTGTAAGAAAAAATAAATAATCATTACATTTGGGTATTTATAGTGATGAAATAACCCGAAGGAAAAAATGAAGGTTCGAGTGGAATCCCTTACCACTATATTGTCAATCAAATCATATGACCCAGAAATAATAATCATAAAATGATTCATTGAATACCATGAAAATAAATATATTCATATTATGATACATAAAATGGTATTAGAAAAACACCATAAGCAAGAAATAATTGTGAATAAGGAATATCTAAAAAATTGTAGTGAGATGAGGAAACCCTTACCCTATGTCGGAATGTATTCTTCTCTTGACCTTAATGTTCTGGATTATAGTTATTGTAGACTTTTACTCAAATCAATACATGATTTTAAGAATAATGAAGCATCATATTACGTGCCAAAGATTGTGATGTCATGTTTCTTGGAAGACTAGGTACATAAAACTAAAAAACTTGGGACTAAATATAACATTTGTTTATTTATTCTTCCTAAAGATATCTTATATGACATTGAGAACATACATATGCATAGGATAACCTAGGGATAATGTGAAGAAATGGATGAGCTAAAAGCCTAGTATGAGAATAAATATAATAATAATGGTTTATCACATGGGTTAGAAGGCTTGTCATGATGATATAAAAATGCACAGAACATGTGAAATCATAAAATATAAACACGGGATCCTATAAACATAGAGACATAATAATCTGGCCTAAACATAAAACATTAATTTAGTATGATTCAAGGCTCCTTTTACATAGAAGATCACATGTCGAGTATTCCCACTAGGACCATTTCATATGGTATCATGATTCAAGGCTCCTTTCACATAGAAGAGCACATGTCAAGTTTACCCACAAGGACCGTTTCATATGGTATCACGAGTCAAGGCTAACCGCCAAGACCGTTGCACATAACATCTCATGAGACTCAACTTTACCCAATGCATTGGAGCACTATCTGGGAACACCCATAATAACATGTTCATGAATATGTTTTCCACATATATAATTATACATTTTCAATCATACATAAACATAATTCTACACATGGGAAAAAATGGTTATCATAATCATGTCACATATCATAATAAATGGGTGTATCATACAAGTGTCCATGAAATAAATGAATTAAGAAATACCTAGAAACTCAAAATAGGAGGTGGTCATATATCATGGTATGAGATTTCAAATAGAATTTAATACTTTTATGAAGAGTATTTAGTAAATTTTAGAATTAAACCATTTTAGCGTGGTTTAAATAAAATACTTAAGATAATTTAAAATGGAAAGGGGAATAATCCTTTATATAAAACCATAAGTGAACCTTGAATGTTTTCATAATAAAAATAATTATTTCCTAAAAAAAATTGCGGCTTAAAATATATGATATTGACCACTTGAAAATGGGTAAGAATCTAGGATGTTCCCTTAAAACGGGTATACTTATCTGGAAGTATTGAGGAGGGAATCAGTTAAAAGGATGTATATCCCTGAATGTTAATAATTAATAAATATTGATAAATGAGAGTGGAAATATAAATATAAATTAGAAGATATAAATAAACATACTAGATTATTTAATTTGGGTAAAAATAGAGTATGAAGAATCCAAAGTAATAATGGAGGTTTGGGTAGAATCCCTTACCTCAATTCTGATGGTGTTCTCCACTTGATATTAATGACATGTTGAATTAATCTTCCTTGAGTGACTCTTAAGAAGATAGGATTTGGTCTTTTAAAGTGACCAAGGGATCTTGGGCGTGGGTGATGAGCGTGGGTATATATTTGAGGAGAACATAGGCAAGGCACAAGGCTTGATTGGATTAAAGAGAAGTGGGGAGGTGGGTGGTTTTTATAGTGGATGGGAGGAGGGTTTTCTTAATATATTAATCATTAGTTTATTATTTTATCATATGAAAAGAAATATTGATGTTTCCATGACCAAAAATATTAATTATTTCATGTTATTTCTCACCAAGGGTGATGATATTAGCGATGATGCTAGGAACAATGTATTTATCCCTTAACGTATATATACGGTAAGTTGTTGTATTTCACTATTCATAAAAATTCATGTATTTTAGAAAAACTCCGAAAATTCATCCAACCTATTTTATGATGTGTAGAATCGAAAAATGAAATTCATTTTTTAGAAATAATTTAATAAATATGATAAATTTAATTTTAATTAAAATCATTATATACTTGAAAAATACCGATTTTAAAATTAAAACTAGTTTTATAATGCATTAAAAATTACATAAGGTCTTATAAAATTATATTAAAACTAGAAGATATAAAAAAATTAATTTATAAAAACCTTTTAAGAAATTTTATTATCTTTTAAATTAATTAATTAATTATAATTAACTATTTATGACTTATAAAAATACCAATACTTTTACTATGGTCATATTATCACTTATAATATTCCAAAAGTTTATTTATAAATTCATTCCATATGTTACTATTATTCTGGAAAATTTACTATTAATAAAATTCATATTAATATAAATAAGGTTATGTTGCTATTCACCAAAAATTATGTTTGTTATATTATACCCCAAAAAACACCCTAAACACATCAGTGTATGTCATATTTTCAAAATCAATGACACAGAAGTGGTTGAATTATGTTTAAAGGTCACATAGAACATCATAGTTCTTTATTATGTGATTTCATGAGATTATAAGACATAATTATAAAAAGGTAATTTACATTGATTAAAATTTGTGTCATTACATTCTTCCCACCTTATGAAATTTCACCCTTGAAATTCTATTTTACATTAATATTCAAAAACCAGTGTAGGTACTTTTCCTTCACTGCCTCCTCTAGTTCCCATTTTTCCTCTTCATACTTTTGGTTCCTCAATAGAACTTTGATTAGGTGAGTAGTATTTTTGCGTAGAACTTTATCTCTACAATCCAAGATCTTCACTGGAAGGTCCTCATAAGAATGATCATTATCCAACTTTACCACCTATGATGACAGCACCTGTGAAGGATCTAGAATGTACTTTATTTAGAGGGATACAAGGAAAATATTGTGTAATTTAGACACGTTATGTGTATGTTCTAGTCTATAGTCCACAACTCCAACATGATTATAAATCTATAAGGGGATGATGTACCTAGTACATACTTTTCCTTTCTTCACAAACCATATGACCTTCCTCCATGGTGATATGCAGAGAAATACCATGTCTCCTAATTTGAACATAAGGTCTCATCGATGATTTTTTTCATAACTCTTTTGTATAATTTGGGATTACATTATCTGATATTAAATGTTTTTCACGTTCTCCACCATTTATTAGACTATTTTAGGTCCTATAAGCTTCCTCTCACAGACTTCATCACAACACTCTCATGTTCTGCACCATTTCCAATAAAGGGATTCATATGGTGTCATTCATATGTTGGAGTGGAATCTGTTGTTGTAAGAGAATTCAACTAGTGGAAGATGTTGGTCCCACCATTATTTAATTTCTATAGAACATTCTCTCAGCATATCTTCTAATGTTTGAATAGTTTTATCATATTTTCCATTGGTTTAAGGATGAATGGTCGTACCAAAGTGCAATTTAGTGTTAGATCATACTGGAGGCTTTCCTAGAACAACATGGAGAATCTCAGATCTCAATCAGATGTAATAGATTATGGAACTCTATGCAGTCATTCCACCTCTTTGATATATATATATGTAATTTGATCAAATGATAATTCCTCTCAAATTTTCATAAAGTGAGTTGTCTTTATAAGACGATCCTCAATGAACTATATAGAATAATTTCCTCAGGATGTCATGGGATATCCAGTGACAACATCCATGGTGATGTTCTCTCATTTCCATATTAGTATGGGTAGTGGTTGCATCATCCCCTTAGACATCTCTCTTTTATCCTTCACATGTAGACATACCGGGAATTTGGATTAATATTTTGAAATCCCCTTCATCATATTGTCCCACCAAAATTTCTCTTAGAGATCTCGAATCATCTTTGTGCCTCCTGGGTGAATAGAGAAGGTTGAGCTATTTGTGTCACTCAAATAGTCCTTCTTTATCTCTGGATTATATTGTATAGATAATCGTGATCCAAATCTTACAAATCCTTCTTTAACAATATTGAATTCATAGGATTTCCCATTTCTGATAGCTTTCACCCTTTTCAGAATTTCCATAATATTTTTAAGCATCCTTTATTTTCTCCAAGAGGGATGGTTGAGAAACTATTTGAGAACTGATTTGTGTTATTCCTAACTTAAGTATTATGATGTCCATCCTATGAAAATCTAATAAGATTGTATCATTTTCAATTCTCATCATTGATAATGATGTAGGATTCAATCTACATAGAGCATCTTCAACATAATTTGTGTTATCAGAATGGTACTGGATTGAGAAGTCATAATCATTGATGAGATCTAACCATATTCACAAGAAGATATTAAGATATTTCTATGTGAATATATATTTTAGACTCTTTTGGTCATTATATACGTCACACTTTTCCCCGCAGAGATAATGCATGCATATTTTCAACGCAAATATCATAGACACTAACTCCAGACATGTGTAGCTTAGTTTTGCTCATAGATTTCTAGCTGCCATAAGGTATGGAATATAACGTTATCATTTGTTATATGTACACATCCTAAGAACTTCCTTGAATCATCACTTCACACCACAAAGGGTTCTTCACTTGTTGGGAGTGTGATTACTGGGGCAGTGATCAGCTTATTTTTGCTCCTTAATGTTTTCCTCAAATTCTTGAGGCTCGAAAAACATCACCTACTTCTGTGTGATCTTGGTCATTAGTTTTTACAATAATTATAAGTTCTTTACAAAGTCATAGATATAACTAAGCTAGACCCAGAATGTTGCGGGTCAATAGTATATCTGTTGGCCTTAGACAGTCTTCAGTTTCCTTTGTATTGAAAGGGTCCATAGATAGCCCTTTACTGGTAATTACATTCCCCTGGAATGATACTTCCTCCATCCTGAACTCACATTTACTGTAATTTTCATAAATTTTCTCCTATCACCAAGTCATTATCTCATAATTCAAATTCTCATTGTTTTCATCCTTTCCCTTGAAGTATATTAGAATATCGTCAATAAATACAACCACAAATCATTCTATATAATCTTTAAAGACTCTATTCATTAAATCCATGAATATTTCTGTATAATTAATGAGTCTGAAGGGCATCACAATGAACTCATCATGTCCATACATCATTCGAAATGAAATATTGGGAATATATTTCTTCCTCACCTTTAATTGATGATATCCTGACTGAATGTCCACCTTAGAGAAATAAATGGCCCCATGAAGATGATCGAACAAGTAATCTATCTAGGGTAAGGGATACTTATTCTTTATCATAATTTTATTGAGATAAATATAAGCAATGCATTGGAACATTGACCCATCCTTCTTATTGACAAAGAGGACTAGTGCACCCCCTACTGAATCACTTGAGTGTATAAATTCTTTCTCTAGATTCTCATGTAACTACTTCTTCATCTCTTCCAGCTCTACGATGGACATTCTATACGGTGTCTTTGATATATTTAAGGATACATGAATAAGATCATTTCAGAACTCAACCTCTTAAACAAGAGTAAGACTAGGAAACTCTTTAGGATATATATCAGTGTAATCCCTCACGATGTAAATATCATAGATATGTATCATCTCTTTTTTCTCAATAATTTGAGCTAGACATGATTAATTATATGGTGTTAATATCCACACTTGAGATAATGATTCAAAAGTATACTCTTCTTCCTCCTTACATTTGTAAGGAATAGTAGGATGCTTCAAAATGTGAAGAGTGATCTCCCTTCCCTGAAAGATGATGTTGTCTTTGTTTAAACATAGCCAATCCATTCCCATGATAACATAGAACTCCACTATAGGAATTATAATTGGATTTACTAGAAGGATCATTCCATAAAAATTTTCTGAGGAGGAGTTTCAATCCTTGGACATAATAATTTCCTCATTCAATGTTATCACAAATAACATATCATTCAAATTTTGAGGTGGTGTTTTAATAGTTACACTAAATTTGCAGGATATGAATGAATTAATTGAACAAGAATAAAATAGTAACTTCACTATTATTTAATGAATAACTTCCATACCTATCACCACATCATTTTCAAGATCCACCTCTACATTAGTGATAGAATAAGCCCTTACTTTTTTCCATAGAAGTTGTTGTTGATTTCCTCTAACAACCATTGCCTTAGGGAAATTAGGTGCATAATTCACATGATCCTTATAGTGGTAAAATTTCACTATGGGCTAAGAGTTGATCGGAATCTTCCTTTCTTCCTCCACATTAGTGGGATTATTCATATCCCTTCGGGAGTTATTCTCTAGATTTCTTATCTCTCCACATTTGATGAAATTCATGGTTCCCTTTAGACAATTCCCAGGATGCTTCTTACCATTATTTTGACATGTGGGATGTTTGATCTTTTTTCTATCATGAGATTTATTTTCCAAACCACCCATATTAGAACCCATATTATGATTTTTTTCACTGGGCCCATGAGACCATTGAGAGAATTCGATATCTATTTCAACCTTGAGGGAACAACGAATAATCTCCTCAAAACTGTTAAAGTATCTAATCACCAATGCTTTTAATAGACATGGATTTAGTTCACTAAATAAGTGATACACATTTATTTTAGTGTTGATGACAAATCTATAAGTGTATCTTGCAAGCCTTGTGATGTTTGCTTCATATGCCCCAATGGACTCATCTTCCTTCTACTTGAGTATGAGTAACTCTATTTCTATCTTGAGGTAGAAATTTGGGAGAAAATATTTATTGAATTTATTTCTCTTGAATTCCTCCTAATCCATGGATTCAATTTACTCTTGGGACATCATATTCTGGACCGATTTAACAATGGATCATCTACCCCATAAAAAAGATAGACCGCCAATTCGACATTGTCTTCTTCTAAGCACTAGAGGACAAAGAATATATTTTCAATGGAGTAAATCCACTGCTTCATGAGGAGGGGATTAGAAGATTCACTAGAAATGGGGTCCTTTGTCATATGAAGGATTCAATGTAAACATTAGATTTCCTTGGGGAGGAGGGTGTTCCACATGATTCATGTTATTATTCATAACTTGAGTAAGATGATAATGTACTGCCATGATGTTCTGAGCACCTGTTTCCATCATATTTGGCATATCATTAGGGAAATAGTTGTATTCTCTATCACATTTATTTTCATCGCGATTTCTCTTATTTCCCACCATTAACTCTGAGAAATAACATACCATTATAGGGCTTTAATAAATAACTATTAAGCATATAAAGGAAACATTGAACATAAAAGGATAAAGATGTAAAGGAAAATTATATACTAACTTGTGATTCCCATGGTTTAAATCTATGTTATCCTTGATCTATTTCTTAGAATATATTATTATGGGAAATTGTTTTCACCTTAATAATGGTTTTTAATAATCTCATCAATTTACCAAAGTATATCCCATGGGAGTGTCAAACCAAGAGTGCAGTAATACATATTGTCGTACATGAGTTCTTGTTTGAGTCTAGCTCAAAGCAGTGTTTTCGGGTTTTACCCCTAGACACTTCTATGCGAGATCCACCTCTACCTTTGTGTATCTATATATAGATTTATATTCTTGATAAACCTCTTACTCTATATTTACCAAAATTTTGGGATGTTTTCTTATACATAGTCTCATCCATAATGTTCTTACTAAAGTGCTATATTCATAATCTCGAAAAATAACTAGACCTTACAATGATACCGAAAATATCAACCATATCCTTTTACACCTATCATTATATTATTTTAAGTATAATAAATCATCATATTACATTCTAAGGATCATGATGTCTAGTGTCGTGGAAGACTAGGTACATAAAAATGAAATCATAAAACTAAATATAACATTTCTTTATTTGATCTTTATAAAGAACTCTTAGATCTCATTGAGTCCTTACATCTATATAGGATAACCTAGGGATAACATGAAAAAAGGGATGATCTAAAATCCCAGTAAGGGAATAAGTTTAATAATAAAGCTTTTTCCCATGTGTTAAAAGGAATGTCATAATGATATAAAAAGGAATGGAACATGTGAAATCATAACATATAAACATGGTATAATATAAAAATGGAGTAATAATAAAATGGAAGAAACATAAAGCATGAATTTACAATGAGTCGTGGTTCATTGCACATAGAGGTGGACAAGTCAAGGTTAACCACCAAGACTGTGGCACATGGTAGCACGAGTCAAGTTAAACTGCCAAGACCGCTGCACATAACATCTCATGAGACTCAAATTTACCCAATGAATTGGAGTACTATTTGGGAACACCCATCCTAACATGTTCATGAATATTATTTACACATAATGAATCATACATAATATATCATACATAAATATAAGGGTATCCCTGAAATCAAATGGGTATCATAATCATGTCACAAATAATAATAAATGGGTGTATTATAAAAGGGTCCAAGAATGAAAGTAATAAGAAATACGTGTACATTAATAAGGGAAATTTTTCATATGTCATGTTAATTGATTTCAAATAAATGTGACTACATGTAAGAATAGTATTGAAGAAATTTTAGCATTAAAACATTTTAGCGCGCTTTATGGAAAATACTAAAGAGCATTTAAAATAGAAAGGGGAATAATTTTTTATTTAAAACCAGAAGGTAACCAAGAAGGTTTTAATAATAAGAATAATGAATTTATAATAATAATGGTGGATTAAAATAGATTATAGAGTGTTCTTGAAATTGGGTATCAATTCCGGAAGTTCCCGTAAAACGGGTTTGTTTATCGGGAAGTATTGAGGAGGGAATCACATAAAAGAATGTATATCTCCGAAAGAGAATGATTAATGGATCATGAAACATGAGTTTATATATATAAACATAAATTAGAAGATACATATAAATAAAATATATGATTTCATATGGGTAAAAAGATATTAATAATAACTCGAAGGAATAATGGTGGTTCGGGTAGAATCATTTACCTTAAGTTTGATGTTGTTATCCACTTGATATTAATAACCACATGAATTAATATTTCTTGAAAGACTCTAAAGGGTATGGGATTTGGTCCTTTGAGGGGACTAAGGGCTCATGGACGTGTTGGAGGAGCTTGGGGAGATATTTTATCAATATTTTGGCAAGGCATAGGGCTAAATAGTTTTGAAGAAAAGAGGGGAGTGTGGGTGGTTTTTATAGTGGAGGGGAGGAGGGTTTTCATAATATTTTAAACATTAGTTTATTATTTACCTTAATACTTGAAATAGGGATGGTTCCATGATCAAAAATAGTAATTAGTGCATCTGAGTTCTCACCAAGGGTGTTGAAATCAATGATGATGCTTGGAATACTGTATCTAACCCTTAATGTATATATATGGTAAATTACTGTATTTTACTATTCATAAAAATTCTTGTATTTTAGAAAAATCCCAAAAATTTCCCCTAACCATTTCTTGATGTGTAAAATCCAAAAATAAAATCGTTTTTGAAAAAAAATCTAAATATGATTTATTTATTTTTTAATTAAAATCATAATTTACTTACAAAGATACAGATTTTAAAATTATAACATGTTTTATACTTCTTCACAAAATTACATAAGGTTTTATAAAATTATCCTTACACTAGAAGAAATAAAATTCTTAATTTATGAACACATTTTAGGAAAATATATTTTATTTTATATAAATTAATTAATTTAAATTAATGATTTATGACTTATAAAAATACCAATACTTTTACTATGGTCATATTATCTCTTATAAGATGCCTAAATTTTATATAATCATTCATGTGTGAGTTAACTATTATTTTGGATGATTTACTATTCATAAGAGTCAAATCTGGGTACATCCAAGAGACCCGAGATCAAGTATGGGTTGATTCATATTTTTGCGTTAGTGTAGCGGTACTGTATCAGGCATTGTTCGGTACTATAGTAGTCGGAACTATTCATCCATCGGGGCCTTCATGCCACCAGTTTGGTCCTCGAGTCCTACAAGGCTTTCGGGCCACCCATGTCCTTCGGGTCAGTTGATTCTCAAGGCCTTTGGGCCACCTTAAGGCCTTAGAGCCACCCCAAGGCCTTCGGGCCACATGAATGCAGGCCCCATACACACTACAAAATAGGAGCAGCCCAAGAAGAGGATTCAGAGTAGGTGCACTCACCAGAGCAGAGCCAAATAGATTGTCAGAATGAGAGGGTATGGCTATTCCATCGGTACCAGCCTGTGATTGCATGGGAATCCTAGACAGATGATCATGCAAAGGTGGAGAGCTACTATCAGGATGCAGATTTTGGGGAGGGGCAGCTCCTTGAAGATAGTCTGGTTGAACTCTCTAAGACCTTTGGGTCATGTAATCTCCTAAGCCTATAGGCCATGTAATCTCTGAGCCTACGGGCCTTGTAAGGGTTCCCCCTCATCCCTTTAAAGGGGGGTTATCAAAAATTCAATAAAAATGAAGGCCTTCGGGCCATTCAGGCATAAGAGTCAAATTACAATTCATAAGGGTATGTTAATATTCACCAAGAATTAGCTTTATTTTATCAGACCCCAAAAATCACCCTGAACACAACCGTATATGTCAGATTTTCAAAATTCAAGACACAGAGGTGAAAAATTTATGTTGAAATTGTCACATATAATTTAGTAGTTCATTGTGACGCGATTTTATCTGGTTATATGACATAATTATAAGAAAGGGAATTTCCATTGATTAATGGTTGGGTTGTTACATGGATAATCAAATTAAATAAATCAATTAAAAAGTTCATAACTTTAAATACATTTATTTTATTCATTGTAGTTTCATTAAGTTAATTTATTTATTTATTGATACTTTATATAATTGAATTATGTCATTCCAGGGTGTTTTTTTCATGGTTTTCATAATCAGTTTGCTTGTTTATATGTAATAAAGTTCATATGGAATGAATATAATTCTCCAGAATTTTTTTATATGATGATAATGAAAATTCTGGAGATTAAATGGTCATATAATTTATTTTTTTATATGGTAGGAGGATGTGTTATTAGATTAAACATTAATGAAGATCATTTGGCAATATTTTTATTATTACGAACTAGTTTTTTCATATTAATTAATTTTATGTATATATACTATTTGAAAAATATTAAATAGGTTTCAATACATATATTAATGTTTTTTTCCAACCCTAAAAATTTTACCATGACCAAACATGAAGGAAAAATTGAAGAACGAAGTTTCGTCATCCGTGAAGGTGATAAATCAGCACCTCCCAGATGATAATTTCATTTTTAAAATAAAAGAGAGTGAGGGTAAGGAGAATGATATTGGATGATCCATTAACATGATATAACTATAGTATATAGATGATACTGGATTTATCAGGATCATTTATATAGTGTAGGTGAGGAGATAATTATTAAAGATGGAACATAAAATAAATTAAAAGGAAGAAAGGAAGAGGATTTTACCGCTTGAGTACTCTTCCTCTAGAACCTCCTTAAAGGAAGGGGTTTTTTATTTTTTTGAAGACCCAGACCTCTTGGACATGGAGATATACTAGGGAATAGTATTTGGGTATAATATTGAGATGATTCATGTCATAGAGGAGTGAAGAGGAGAGGGAGTGATGGTTGGTTTTTATTGTGGAGGAGTAGAGGGGGTTTCCATTATATTAATCATTTTTTTGTAATTTTGGTTCAAGACTATAAATAGTCATGATTCTTGGGACTAAAAATAGTAATACATTCATGTGAGTTTGAACCAATGTCCATTTACATCATCCATGATTCAAGCAAGATGCAAAAATTTATTTAGTTAGAATATTTCATAAATTACTAATCACTAGAAATTCTAGTATTCCATAAAAATCCCAGAAATTCACGCTAACCATTATTCGACATGTATATTTTAAAATTTTACTCCATTTTATCAAAATAATTTTCAAATTATGTGAAATTAAATTTTTAAGTTAAATATTTATTTACTTGAAAAATACATATTGTAAATTAAAAAATGATTTTATAATACTTTTAAAAATTAAATGATGTCTCATAAAATTATTCTAAAATCTTAGGAAAAAAATATTTATTTAGGAATATATTTCACGAAAATGAATTTTCTTTTAAATATATTTATTGAATTTAAATTGTTATTAAAAATTTATTAATCACAAAAATACGAACACGTAATTATTAATTTTTAAAAGATTTACTCTCATTTATTAGTTGCCTATGTTTTATTTATACATTCAAAGGTGAAGCAACTATTAATAAGGGTCAAGTAACTATTCATAAGGCTAACATTACTATTCATAAGAGTACATAACTACTCCAAAGGTTCACGTTACAATGCAACAAAAAATTATGTTGATCCTATTAGACTCTAAAAAACATATTAATCGTAACGGTGTATTTCCATTTTTGAAAATTCAAATAAAAAATAAAGCCAAATTTAGTTTAATGGATAGTTTATAACTATAAAAACTGTTTTTTATAGATACTCAATGTTGTGTATATATATGCTATCTAATTAATTGAAATTATTTTTGGCCATATACACCATAAAATCTTGGGTTGTCATATTAATAGTGAATATTTTCGTAACATAATTTATTATTTATCAAAATAATTATAATAATCAATATATATTATTCTTTAAAATATTTATTTAAATAATATATTGACAAAATTTAATCAAATAAATATATTCATATTAAAATATTATTTTACACATAATAATACAGTAAAATATTATTTTTTTAGAACATTAATTAATTAATTTAAATGATATAAATTATAATTATTTATAAGTATTACTATATATAAAACACATAATTTTAAATTATTATTTTTCATAAAATAAAGTATTTAAAATTATAAAACAAATTACAAGGTGTTACATTATTCCTCCCTCAACATAATCATATCCTCACAATTCTAAATTGCACTTCGATAGTTAAATGTTGATACTTGAAACTTCATTTGTTGGAATCCCAGATAAAAAATATTGTTAATAAAATATCGTCTTCAAATAGATTAAGGGAATTGAGGTGGTTACCAAAATAATTATGCTTTAGAATGGGGTGATATTAGTGGGAAGTAAAAAACCTCAACATATAAGAAAAATAAAATTGTGATGTTCTGATGGAATTTGATTGAGAACATGTTTAGATGAAATTTGATAACTACAAAAATATAAACTACTATAAAGAAAAAAAATCACTGATACTATAAAAGATTATGATAATAGACAACATTTTATTTAAGAATATTTTACTTAAGTTAAGGAATTATTCCACTCTATAAGAATAAACATATATGTTTCTATTTCATAAAAACAATCTCATCCTTTGATTATGCCTTTAACTATCTAAACATTATCTCTTAGTACAGGTTTGAAAATATGGTGAAGTAATAAATTAACCTCTAAAACCTCATATAATGATCAACATACACCATTATTAAATTGTAAAACATTACCAAATATAATGATCCAACACTTTAGAAATAAGTTCACTTATTTTTCAAGATGAACTTTTCATTATCCCTTAATCAACAGGAAGAATCTCTAAATTTTCACATTCCAAGCATGTGAATAAATTTATCATGTATCCTCTAAAAATATGGTAATAAGTCAAATTACCATAAAAACTTTTTGGAAACATGAATTCTTCCATATTCCTTAAGTAAGATACATGTTTTTAGATATATCCCTTAAATACAAAAGGGTTGTAAACTCTATCGATGATAACATAAACCGCTTGCCGACAAGTGAATAATTAATTCCAAGGTAGTCAAAAAATATCCAAATCAACAATTTATTCATCATTATCTCAACATCATAAATATATTAAGGATCTTATTTCTGTCAATCACATGTTTTCCAAATAGTTTAACTTTTTAATAAATATATTTTCTTGTAACCATTCAACATATGGTCTCAAATCCTTAATGAGAAAGTACTTCAATACAATCATCCTATAATATATACTTCATATAACTAGTACATTTATGATAAAATATTCAAATTAAATAATTCTTAAATTGAAATTAATTATTCCACATCATTTCTTATAGTAAAATAACATGATAATTATCCAATATCATATTTTGAGGTATATTTATTTGAAACATGAGACATTGATTTGTATAGTGTCTTATATTCTCATAGTTGAAGAATTGTACATTAGGAAACATTTTCTTACCCTTGAAATCATGAACATGGTGTGATTTTTCTCCACACTTATAACAAACTCCCATTCTCTTCAATCATTTTACAGGGTTATTTATTCCCCAGTTATCACATATGGGAAAACCATTCATTCCATTCTTCCCTTAATACAACTTTTTCTCTTCCATTATTCTTTTCTACTACTTCCCTTCAAATCTATAGAACTCATAATTCATTACATATCAAGTTAAAACATGATACTATTTTCTCATATGATGAGGATACTTAAGAGACAACCTTACTTCAAAATTAGGGATTAAGTACATGAGAGATATGATCCTTCATACTATTTGAATCGCGTGCATTGGTGAGGTTCTCATTCCTTCTACAAGGTTCCATTTTTATGTAATTACATATACTATATTAGATCATAAAATTAAGAACTTTATATAACTCTAAACATGGTACAACGCATAACATAAATTTTTTCATCGTACATCCTAGAACCATATACTTTTGTACTTTTGGGAAACAAATAATTTCTCATGGTGGGTAAATAAAATTTAAATTTTCCTAATAATATCCCCCAGGTGTGGCAATACAAGTACGCAGTAAGTCCCGTTTTCAGGTACCAATTTACCCAATGTCAAATACTAGAACACTTTTTCTGAGTTGTTACTCCTAGGTACATCTATTCCTGAACCACTTCTACTTGTAATATCTAGATAGAGATATATTTTCATGGAAGATACACATAATATCATTGTTTCCAAAATTATAGGATGTTCTTGTATGTTTTTCCTCAAATATTATCTTAGGGTTTTGTTTAGTAATATAAATTTTCTAAATCTAGTTTCCCTATATTCTACTTAACATCCTCTGAAACTAACTAAAATTCCCCGACCTTAGAATCCCTGAGATGATGCATTTTTAATTACAATGTAATGAATACATGGAATCAAATTTAGAAGGACCATTCAATTTAACAGTCTTAGAAAACCAGATTACATACATTATACACATAATTCATTAGGAAAACAAAATAAATCTTGTTACAAAATAAAATTAAATTAATGGGATCTGTAAAATCTTATACTATATTTATTTTTCATGACCTGGGAAAAAGAAACATAATAAAGTGGTGAGATCATATGATCAATAATGGTAATCATTACAGAAGAATATATTCTAAAAACCATTAGAAATGTTAATAACATAAAACAAATTATTTTAAAAAATAAACATGAGTATAAAATTTTAAGAATAGTATATGAATAAATAACTCCACAATAAAACATAACCGTGAGTATTTGACAAGTTGAATAACCACATGGAATATCAATTACTAGTTTTATAATGAGGGAATTTATAATTCCAGGAATCATAACCATACTATCAAGGCCTCATTCTAATACCATACATATATGGGTAAAAACCTAAACTCATTTTTCACATGATACCTATCGATTCATCAAGGGGCTATAGTGCACCACAAATGTCACTAAATATGACTAATGAATTCCACATATGAAATGAGAGAACATAATCAAGATATACATTCATATTGAAAAGAATATATGAAATGTAAATTACATACTATAATAACTAAACAAAATAACTAACCATTCAGTGTAATGTGGTGAATTGTTTCAAGATAAGATATCTGTAGTGAAACTAACCAAAAACCAATCAACAACATACTATATATGATATAATAAGAGATAAAACTCAATAAAGTAAAAGAATCAACAAAGTATGTTGATATAAATAAATATACTTTAAAATGAGACCATTGAAACATTTTAAGGAAATAAGCCGCAAGCATTTCGAAGCATCCCATACAACCTTAAAACATTCCAATCATAATCCATTAGAATATGATGTGAATAATGATATCATTGATATTATATACCAATAGTCATTACATACACCACATGTAAGTAATAAGTTGTGAACAAGGCATAAATTTCATAAAAGTTAAAGTTAGAGGTGAAAAATACTTTTTACATTGAAAATTAGAGTTCTTTTGGAAAGTCATTTGTATTTGTCAGCAAATCAGATTGTAAACCTATATATCCAAGAAAATAAAATGAAACAACATTGAAATTTTATATGAGAAATATATTTTTTCCCACAATAGGGAAATCATGTAAAAATAATATTTAAATAATAATTAGAAGCAAAACATTTTAGCATGGTTTAAGTAATATAGTATAGATTTTTAAAAGTGGAAGGGAATGTTTGTTTTAAAAAATACCAGAAATATAACGAGATAGATTTTAAAGATAAAATTTTTTATTTTAAAAAAATTATGTCTTAAAATAGAATACATAGTGCACTTGAAAATGTGTAAGAATTGGAGAAGTTCCAATAAATCGGGTTTGTTCATCAGGAAGAATTAAGAAGGGAACTATTTTAGTGCATATAATCCCTATAAGCAAAATATGAAATGATATTTATGTATGATTTTGGAAAATAAATAATTTTTACAGAATATGTACACATAAATACTTAATCATTACATTTGGATAATGATAGTGATGAAATAACTCGATAGAAAAAATGAATGTTTTAGTGGAATCCCTTACCACTTTGTAACCAATCGAATCACATGCCCCAAAATTAACATTCATCAAATGATAAATTTAATAAAATGAAAATAAATATATTCATGACATGATACATCAATGGTAAGTATACATACACTATACCCAAGAAATATCAGTGAATAATTAATATCTCAAAAAATGGTAGTGAAATGAGGAAACCCTTACCTTATGTCCGAATATATTATTCTCTTGAGAATAATGTCCTGGATGATAAAATTAAATCCATTAATTAATTAATTAAAACCATTATATAAATATTTTTTCATTATTTTATTTTTAATTTAATTTATGTCTTTATTGAAAAGCAATAAGATTGAATTTTGTTATTCTGGAGTGTTTGTTTTCTTCATTTTCATAATCAGTTATCTTGTTTATAAGTAATGGAGTTCATGTGTAATGGATATATTTCTAAAGAATTTATTTTAAATGATACTATATAATATTAGGGATATTAAATGGTCATATAATTCATTTGGTTATATGGTATGAGGATGAATTATTAGATGAAACATTAATGAAGATCATTTGGTTATATTTTGATTGTTACAAACAAGTTTTGTCATATGAACTAATATTATGTATATATACTAGTTAAAAAAATTTAAATAGGATATGATAAGTATATTATAGTTTTTTAAACTTTAAAAATAGTTTCATGACCAGATTTTGATGCTAAATCAAAGAGATAAGGTTTATCGCCCACGAGGGTCATAAATCAGCACATTTTGAACGATTATTTCATTTTTAAATTAAAAGAGAGAGACTAAAGATATTTATTATGGATGTTCCATTACCATAATAAATTTATAATACATATATGAAACTACTATTATCATAATGATTTGGATAGTGGATGTGAGGATAAAATATTAAAACAATTAACATAAATGAAATTAAAAGGAAAATTAAAAGGATTTTACCTCTTGAGTACTCCTCCTTGATTACCTCCTTATGAGAAGGGGTTTTTTGTATTTTGGAAAGACCAAGAGCTCTTGGATGTAGAAAGGGTAGTAGTAAGAGTACTTGGGTAGAATATTTAGAAGCATGAAGTTATATAGTAATGAAGAGAAGAGGGAGTGAAGGGTGGTTTTTATAATGGAGGAGAGGAGGGTTGTTCCATTATTTTAATCACTATTTTATTATTTTGGATCATGAATGTGAATAGTCTCAATTATCTGGACTATAAATATTAATAAATGCATTTTAGTTTGAACCAAAGGCAATTTACATCATCAATGACTCAAGTATAATATAAAAATTCATTTATTTAGAATATTTTATAAATTACTATTCACCAAAAATTCATGAAATTCAAAAAAATACCAAAAAGTAACGGTTAACATTTTTTGACATATAGAATTCATAAATGGACTCCATTTTAAAAAAAATAATTATATAAATATGTGAAATTTAATTTTTAATTAAAAATAATTATTTACATGAAAACAACGATTTTAAATTTAAAACTTATTTTTTAATACATTCTAAAATTAACTAAGGTCTCATAACATTATCATAAAATCGAAGGAAAACAAAATATTTATTTTGGAATACATTTGACGAAAAATAATTTTATTTTAAATGAATTTATTAATTAAAATTTTTAATTAAATATTTATTACTCACAAAAATACCAATTATGTAATTGTTAATTTTAAAAATATTCACTCTCATTTACAAGGTGCCTAAATTTTATTTATAATTTCTACTGTGAGGTAACTATTTATAAGGGACAAGTTACTATTCATAAGGGAAACAATAAGATTCATAAGGGTACATTACTATTCATAATGTTCAAGTTACTATTCACCATAAAAATTATGCTGATTCTATAAGACTCTAAAAAACATCTTAGTCACAACAGTATATGTCCTTTTTTCAAAATTAAAATCAAAAAAGAAAAAAATTAAGTTTAACGGCTTATAATGGGCCTTGGGAAAACAATTTGGACCTACGGGCCATGTAATGGGCTAAATTCTCACTAGGCCTTCAGGCTATGTAATGGGTCTCCCTCTACCGAGTTAAAAGAGGCCTTTTATTTGCTTTAATAATAAATAAGAATTCAACCCAAAAAAATGGCTAGGTTATCATTATAAAAAAAGTTTATTTTGGCAGAGACTCGGTATAGTGTGCATATAAGATATCTAAATTATTGAAATTATTTATTATGAAATATACCCTTAAATCGTGGGGTGTCATATTAATAGAGAATATATTGAAAAAATCATTTAGTATTTATCAAAATAATTATAATAGTCAATATAAATATTATTCATTAAAATAATTAATTAAATAATATACTGATAAAATTGAATCAAATTCATATATTCATATTAAAATATTCATTTAAACAAAATTATACAATAAAATAGTATTTTTTATAGAAAATTAATTCATTAATTTTAAATCTATAAGTTATAATTATTTATGAGTATTATAATTAATTAAAACACTTAATTTTAAATTAGTATGTTTCATAACTTAATGTATTTTAAATTATTAAATAAAGTACTTGGGTGTTACACCTCCATTTTGTGATGTATCATCTTTCTTCTTCAAATTATTTCTCATCTTTCTTTTTATTTCGGCTATCTATTTATCATGGATTTTGCAGAAGCATCTTTGTTGGCCCTAACAGTGATGAGAACCAAATTATTCATCTGAGAAAACATGGTTACTTATTCAAATTAAAATATTCACTTCATATAAGTCTGATGAAAACAACTAGGACAATAGGATAGATCTAATCAGAGGTGTAACTTGTGCTCTAGTACCAATTGAAGTGCCCAGTTGATCATGCTTGTACACTGAAAGGGGGGTTGTATCACTGTACACATGTTTTTACCAATTTTAATTTTTTTTATCCTACCCATTTTAATTTGATCATACGCAGTTGTTAGAGTGAATTGATATTCCCTATTAAAAATCACTATTATACCATATGCAATACTAAAAATAAATGAAGCCCAACGCACAAAAGTTTTACAAGGTCGCCCTTGATATGAGTGATTGTATCATTACTGTATTTGGGATGATCTGAGACACAAATTCTCTATTAAGAATTAATTAGCAATTACAAGTGGGTTGGTTAGGTATCACCTTAAAACCTTTGTGGTTAGGTATGAACCTTTCCCAAAATTAAATTTTCATCCCACCAGTGTTCTTTATACATTCATCCAACTATTTTTTCAGAATTACAATATTAAAAAAATGAGTAAAATCACAAGATATTAAATATGAAACTAAAACAAAAAAGTTGATCTTCCTATTAATTCCATTGAGAATAAGCTAATTCTACACCCTCTCAATACAACTAAAATTGTTTGACTTCCACTGAATATAATAAAAAATAATGCATGTTAGTAAACTCATTATACATTCAAAAATTATAGATAATAATACATCAACTCAACTCACTATAATACAAAAATGATCAATTGAAGATTCTACAATACACTTCAGTTGGACATATAATATAATGATTTGGATTGAATATCAAAAAATCAATTCACAATTATAATGAAATGTTTATACTATTGGCCTCATTCTGGTAAAATACCAATGCACTATCATCCTAATTTTTTAATGTATTATTTAATGTGCATGAGAATACAAATAGTGCATATACTTCTCTTGATTAAAATTTTTCTATTCACATTCACAAAGATAGCTCTTTTACAAATTAGAACACATCACAATAATTCTACAATAAATGAAAAATATATTTTCTCACTGAAATTCCTTTTCACACATATATCACATACTTATTCTTTATTGTTCAGTCATGAATTTTAACACTGCGGAAATTATTAATAGTGTACGCACTGAACTGGATGAATTCACACTGTTTTCTACATTCAATAAATGAGATTCTCATTTCCACTAACAGTGGATATATATAATTATATGATGCACATACACAAACACACACACACTAAATATTCATACTTATTGCATGAAAAGTTTTTACTACTGATTACACAGATCCGAATGAGAGTGTGCACTGTTTGTTCTCATTTACAAACCTCTTTTCCACCACAAGCACTAGTTTAGTTCAATGTTTATTTATAATGAAAGTGAATTCACTTTTCCTTTTTCACACATTTGGATGTATGTTCACTACACTATTTCTTCATACACAATCAAGGTGTTTACTTATTACTTGTGCAAATTAATTTATTAAGAGTGAGTACAGAACATTCTTAAGATATGTTTAGAATACACTAAAAACATGCACATTCTTTATTAAAACCTTGTGCACATACTGAATACACTATATCGGGTTCCCTATATAATGCAATTAAACCTTGACACAGATCATGAAAACAAATATGAAAGACTTTAATGAATGCAGGGAACGCTATTTGTGTGTATGCTTCCCTCACAAAACACAGTACTCAAATGATTTGTCTAAACCAGAGGGATGACATATATTGAAATTATGATACATTCATTACTTCACAGAACAATGTTCTTTGAAAATCATCTTGAGGGTGATATGCACAGGTCAAGTTGTTTTTGTCACCTCCCTTTCCATCATGCAAGAAGAGTATATGTGGATATTATTTCCAAGAGTTAGTGAAATTTATGATTCCACTTTTCTCTAGAAATGAGATTTACACAAACAATCAACACACACTCATTGTTGTAGGACTCACTAGTGATATGTGACATACTTCTCAGAACATTCCATAATCATGGAGTCTTGTTCATATTTTTATTAATCACATACGCCGAACCCTCACCATCACAAATAAAACAACAATGTTTATCTCACTTTTTTCTATTAGATTTATATTTTTAAAGTGATACAAAGAGGAAAAAAATTTATTTCCGTCAATTTCCAACCATCAGGATGATGATTCTATGATTATTAGCTTCAGATATATCTTCGGTTTATTTCACAATATAGAGATATGATTTTTTCAATATTTTTTTAATAAAATTGTTTTTAAAAAACTGTTAGGATAATTTTTTTAAAAATATACGCTCTAAAGGTGGCATTACCCCTTGCTTCTTTAGGCTTCTCATGAAAGGTGGAAACCCGGTATCTGCCTTTCTTCTAATACGAAATGAAAAAATTATTTACTATTTTTTTATTTTAAAAGTTTTAATTTTAATTTTGTTTTGTTTTATTTATATATATATAAAAAAATAATATTTTTTAGTAGAATTTATCTGCTATTTAATATCAAGAAATGCTTCCATTAAATCATTCTAAATTCTGATAGAAGCTCTCACCATGGGCTCCATTTTATAAGAAGGATTACCCTAGAAGTCATTGTGTGTTTTTGATTTGGGATTTTGGTTCTCCCTTTACTGCGTAGATCATTCAACATTTCGGATGTGGGATTCAGTTTCAAGTACATGGATTTGAAAGACTATAAAATATAAAATATAAGACAAATATAAATGAAATGTAAAACATGGATTAAACATATAATAAACAGTTGAAAATGAAAATAATTTCCTAAAAAATATTGATGGAAAATAATTTATAAGCTTTCAAAGACACCTACTTTAATTATAAAAAGGTTTCATGTACGTGACTTTGAAAGCCTATAAAATATAAAATATAAGGCAAAAAAATGAAACATAAATAATGGATTAAACATATAAAAAATAGTTAAAAATAAATAGAATTTCGTAAATAAATTTTATGATAAATAATTTATATTCTTTCAAAGATACCTACTTGAAACTTAAAAATATTTCAAGTACATGACTTAGACATCTTATAAAATATAAACAAAAATACCAACATAAATGAAACTTAAAACATGGATTAAATATATAAATATAGTTTAAAATAAAAAGAATTTTGTAAATATTTTTGATGAAAAATAATTTATAAGCTTTCAAAGACACCTATTTGAAACTTAAAAATGTTTCAAGTGTGTGGCTTAGAAAGACTATAAAATATAAACTATAAGACTAAAATAATTGAATCATAAAACATGGATGAAGCATATAAGAAATTGTTCAAAATAAAATGGATTGCTAAATTTTTTTAATGAAAAATAATTTATATGCTTTCAAAACCACCTATATGAAACTTACAAATATTCCAAGTATGTGGCTTTGAAAGACTATAAAATATAAACTATAAGACAAATATAAATGAAACATAAATATAGACTATGAATATAATAAATAGTTAATAATTAATTAGTTGTTATTAATATAATTATTAATTATATAATTAATAATTATTTAATAATTAATTAGTTAAATAGTAATATAATTATTAATTAGTAATTAGTAATTATGAATTATATAATTAATTAGTTATTTAGTAATATCAATATTAATATATAATAATTACTAAGTAATTTAATTATTGATTATATAATTATTAGTTATATAATTATTAATTATATAATAATTTATTAGTTAATCAATAATACAACTATTAATTATAAATTATATAATTAATTTCATAATTAGTAATATCATTATTAATTATATAATAAAGAATTATAAATATAATTATTATTTAAATAATAATTGGTTAGTTAATTATTATTTATTAATAATTAATTATATAATAATTAATTAGTTAATTATTAATAAATTTATTTATTATATAATAATTAATTATTTAATTGGTAACATAATTATTAATTATGAAATAGTTAATTAGTTAATTAGTAATATAATTGTTTATTATAATTATTTATTATTCATTAATAATAATTAATTATATAATAAATCATTACTTAATTAGTAATATAATTATTAATTATATATTAATTAGTTTGTTAATTAGTAATATAATTTTTTATTATAATAATTAATTAGTTAATTATTAGTATAAATATTAATTATATTTATTAATTTTTAATTATATAATAATTCTTTATTTAATTAATAATAAAGTTATTAATTAGAATTGTTTATTATTTATTATATAATAATTATTTGGTTAATTAGTATTATAATTATTCATTATAATTAATTATTATATTACTAATTAACTAATTAATTGTTATATGATTAATAAATGTATTACTAATTAACTAATTAGGTATTATATAATTAAATATTAATAATTACTGATTAACTAACTAATTATTATATAATTAATAATTGCAAAATTCATAATTATACTACTAACTAACTAATTATTAATTATTAATCACTAATTAATAATTAATAATTACTAATTATAATGAATAATTATAATGAATAATTATATTACAAATTAACTAAATAATTATTATACTATAATTTTTAATAATTACTATTTAATAATAGTAATGAAAATTTATAATATATAATTATATTACTTATTAACTAATTAATTATCATATAATGAACAATTATATTAATAATTAACTCATTAATTATTATATAATAACATTTAATAAATACTAATTAATAATTATAATGAATAATTATAATTTTTCATTATATTATTAATTAACTAATTATATAAAGGGCCCCGACTCCGTCCTTCTAAAAAAATTATCAAATTAACAATTATATAATTAATAATTGTATTAATAAATAACTAATTAATTATTATATAAATATTGATTAATAATTAATAATTATATTACTTATTAACTAATTAATTAGTATATATTTAAACATTATATTACTTAATAAAATATTAATTATTATATAATTAATAATTATATTACTAATTAACTAATTAATTATTATATAATTAATAATTTTATTACTATTTATCTAATTAATTATTATACAATTAATTATTAATAATTATTATTTAACTAACTAATTATTATATAATTAATAATTAAATATCTAGTTAACTAATTGATAATTAAAAAATAAAGATTAAAAATTATAATGAATAATTATAAAGAATAATTCTATTACTAATTAAATAATTTATTATTATATAATATTTTTTAATCATTACTTATTATTAATTATAATGAATAATTATAATTTATAATCATTTTACTAATTAACTAATGAACTATTATATAATTAATAATTATATTAATAATTAACTAATTAATTATTATATAATAATTTTTAATAATTAATAATTAATAATTATTAGTAATAAATATAATTTATAATTATATTACTAATTAACTAATTAATTATTATATACTTAATAATTATATTATTAATTAACTAATTACTTATTCTATGATTAATAATTAATATTTAATAATTAATAATTAATTACTGTATAATAAAATGTTAAAAATACTAATTAACTAATTAAATAATTTCTAATATGTTTAATCCATGTTTTATGTTTCAATTATACTAGTCATATAATTTATATTTTTTAGGCTTTCAAAGCCACATACTTGAAACATTTTTAAGTTTCAAGTACATGTCTTTGAAAGCTAATAAATTATTTTTCATCAACATTTATTATGAATTTTTTTTATTTTAAAATATTTTTTATATGTTTTATCCATGTATTATGTCTCAATTATGTTTGTATTATAGTTTATATTTTGCAGGCTTCTGAAGTCATGTACATGAAACATTTCTAGGTTTCATGTAGGTGTCTTTGAAAGCGTATAAATCATTTTCTGTCAACATTTTATATGAAATTATTTTTATATTCAGTTATTTATTATATTTTTAACCCATGTTTTATGATTCAATTATGTTGATCTTATATTTTATATTTTATAGGCTTTCAAAATCACATACTTGAATCATTTTTATGTTTCGTGTATGTGTCTTTGAAAGTTTATAAATTATTTTTCATCAACATTTTTTAGGAAAACCTTTTTATTTTCAACTATTTCTTACCTGTTTAATACATTTTTTATGATTCATTTATATTCAGCTTATCGTTTATATTTTTATTTTCTTTCAAATCCATGTTCATCAAACCGAATTCCACATTATAAATGTAGAATGAACTACACAAAAAATGGAGAACCAGAATCCCAGTTAGGCCTTAACCGAGTTGGTAAGGACTCCGTAAGTGCATCAAAATGACCAAGGATCAAATCTAGGCAGAGGCTGAATTTCTGGGGGTACTGTAGCAGGACTGTAGTGGGAACGGTGCAGTACTGTAGCAGGTACTGTAGCAGGCACTATTTGGTACTGTAGCAGCTGGGAATATGCCCCTGTTTGGGCCTTCGAGCCACCGATTTGGTCCCTAAGTCCTGTAAGGCCTTCGGGACACCAAGGCCTTCGGGTCAGTAAGGCCTTTGGGCCACCTTAAGTCCTTTGGGCTAACTTAGTGCAGATGTAAACCAGAAAACCTATAAGGAACAAGCTCTACAAGGGGGGTGAGCAAGGAGCTTTCAACACAGCAGAAGCTAATCAGATTGCAGGAATGAGAGGGTATGACACCTTCCATTGGTACAAGACTGTGCATGTATGGGAATTCCTAGTCAAACCACCATGTGAAGATAGAGAGACAATTTCATGAGGAAGATGCTGGGGAGGAGCAGTTCCAAGTAGTTAGTCTGGGTTGTATGTAATGTTTGAATCCTACGGGCAATGAATTCCTCTAAGGCCTACATTCCATGTAATACCTATGCCTACGGGCCTTGTAAGGGTTCCACCTCACCCCTTGAAAGGTGGATTATAAAAATCAATAAAAAAAATAAGTCCTTCGGGCCATTGGAAGAATCCCACATCAGAAATGTAGAATGATTTCTAGGGTAAGCCCTCTTATAAAAAAAGCCCTGGATGAGAGCATCTGTTAGAATCCAGAAAGATGTATTGAATGTACTGCTAAATATTAAATATTAGACAAATTCTGCTGAAAATGTGTGATATATATATATAACAAAACAAAATAATTTTTTTAAAAAGAAAGAGTGTAATAATTTTTTTAGTTTTAGAAGACAGAGGGAATGGGGTTTCAGTCATTCAACGTGACCCGAAAGGGGGTAGCTCCCATTTCGCCTTTCACCTAAAGCCTAAATGCTAGAGCAGCACTGATGCCTTGAGAGCATATTATTTTTAAAAAATATTAACCTAACAGTATTTTAAAAAAATTATACAAAAACAATTTAAAAAATTATTGAGATATCCATTTATGAAGATAACTCGCCATTGCTAGAGAAGAAAACACACAGAGGTTAATGGATAACCAAGAGAATGCGTCAACGTCTCAAATAGAGATTCCAATGAGAATTGATATCTCTGAGGAGCTTGATGTAGATCCTAATGAACTTGAGACCTTGAAAGATTTCTAGAGAAGAGAACATGGCTGGATGAAGCTGACAAACCTGATAAAATATCATACAGAATGGATGGTCTCAGTTCACACTCACCTCTATGGATTGATCTCCCTTTACTATATTTCACCTTGGCTAGCATGGTTCTTATTATTTTAATATATTACCACAATGAAAAAATTTCCTATTTTTCATACAATATAAAAAACAAACCTTATTCTCAAATAAAACCTTAGGAATTCAATTCTTAAAATATATAACCATTCGACATAAAATTCATAATTCTCTATTTCTTAAAGTTAAGTATGTAATGTGTTAATTAAAATAACCTATGAAACATGTTTTATGAACTATTAACCAACTCTGGAATCGTCACATTTAAATTGTTTCATTATTTAAAAGCAAAATCACCAAATTAAAATAGCCCTTCCAACAGTGGAATAAATTTCCAAAAAAAATCAATAGAAAATTAACAAATCACCAACATTTAATTACAGACACATTTAATATGTATCAAATAAGTGTATTTCCAACAATTATAATACAAAATATTAATTTCTCCAAATTGGGTTCTTTATGGTGGCAGAGCTCTTGTGATTGTGTGATCCTTGAGTTGAATATCATGGTGTGGTTGTTCAGAAAACTGTTTTCCCTTCCATTTCCCTACATGTTTGGTTTTGAATTCAAGAGAATTATATTGGTTTGATAGGTATCTGATTTATGAATCAGGATCCATGTATATCATTACATTTAGAGTATTTGGTGTTATAGGACCCATTACAAATTTAAATTTTCTTTAGAGGGGAGACATGTGAATTAAGATGAACAACCATCTTAATAGAGTATTATAATCCCCGGATCCTTAGGCTATATAATATTCATTCATTCTGTAATGAAGTGGCAATAGATGCATTGTAGGGTCCTGTGAATGGGATTTTTGAGCTACTGACTTTTTAGGAATGGTCTTGTCATTAATGTAATCTACAACATTGGCCATTCCTTAATGGTTGAGTGGTTTAATTATAGAGGACCCATCTACAATGTAGAGGTCTTAGGGGTGAATCATGTCAGTTCTAACAATTTTGAAACCCCTACCACATGGATCTTTTCTATGGCATAATATCCATTCAGGGATGCCGGATTCTACTATGTGGTGGTCTCACAAGAACCACAGTCCCTCACTAGGTTTATAGGACCTATATAATAATAGGCATTGTGTTCCTATGACCTGATTTGACCAATGGGGGTTGATGTGTTTTCATTTAATGCAATTCTATATCATTGGATTTTATTGTGTGGTCATGGAGTCTATTCCATGGGCATATAAATATCAATTTTTTATATATACCCAATCTAAAATTTGATCCCACATTTCTCCCATACTTTCATCTTGACCTATAGGCAACCTATAATTTTTTTTGAAGGACATTGAATCCCTATTCAATTATAATTAATACTTGTCTTCCCAAGACCAATCTATGGTGATCTGAGCTAAGTTATTCTCTATTTTGAATTAGTTTGTTCTCTATTTTATATATTTTTTTACTCATTCTTATTTCCATTCTATATATTTTTATCTCCATCATTATAATATTGTTTATTTTTTTGATGCAGTTGTGGTGTGGCATCATTAAACAAATCTATTTTTCTAGTGATAGATTTGTTTGGGGAACCGTGTTGTCATTCTATTAGTTAAAAATAATGTCGATGCTTTATGGTCAGGGATTCATCTCTTCCCCTACTATTTCTATGAAATTATAAATTTATAATAGTTTTTCCCTTGGAGTGAATGTGGAAATAATATAATAAAAATTATACCATATTAATTATTGACATATTTAATGGTCAATGATCGTATATGGTTGTTATTTTCAAAGTGATATCAGTTCGTCTCATGATTTTCTAGCATAGTATGCTATGCATTTCTATAATTTATTTTAATTATTTATTCTTTTTTTTAACATGATTAATATGATAGAAAATTAGTAAAAATATATATGTTTGGTAATTTATTTAATGTATAATAAACATAAATTGGCATGGCTAATCAATCCTTATATTCTAATAATTTGAGGGTAATAAAACTGATTATTAATGTAACCATTAATTAAAATGTTATTCCATGTGATTATAGAAATGGATAACAAATAAGAAGAAATAATGCTCCATGGGAAAAATAATATGATGCATGTTGAGAGTGAATTTTTCATTCATCTGTTTATTAAAACTTGTATTACATATAGATATCATTATTATGTAATTAAAAATCCTATAATGTATGAGGACTTATGTTATCTATAGATTTATTTTGTGATGAATAAATATGTTAATTCATGATGGAATAAAAACTAGTTGTTTTATAATGATAAATTGGCGTGTTCGAGAGAGCCCATTTGATTATAGATGTAATGTCCCGGATTCTTACATGTATTATTTTAATATTATATGGGAATTATTTTGAGACTAGGCTTTGAGACGGCATGTAGTTCCGAGGCTCGGTGAGCCTGGAACAAATGTTTGAATTTAATTATATAATTAAATTATAGGTGCTTGTGGTTTTCCTGAAAAAGTGGAATAACTCCTGAATGAGTGATCAGATCAGAAATCTGAGGGCACCTTTCCATTTAGAGCGGTGATTTTACCTTAGGTGAGGCCTAAAATCGGTCAGCATAGGTCGGTGGTAAAATCTAGTTTTTGGACATAACCGTAATAATATATTTAATAAAAATATTTTATAAAATCTTTCTGCAGCAAAATCCTTTTAATCATTTAATTAATGATTTCACAGGGTATTAGGGTTAAAGATCTCATAACCCTGAATTTTCCCTCGAGGCTCTGGAATGCTCTGGAGGAAACCTCCCAACGCGGTGAAGACGTTGTTAAAGAGTTTCGCCAGCAATGATGATGCGGCGACCGGATCTTCGCCAACGAATGACACAGATCCAGGTAGGGAGTTTGATCTGTTTGTTATTTATTTCCCTTTCTTGATTTCCTACGACAAACATAGACTAATCCACGAATAGATTATCCCACGGATCGAGGCTGGAATGAAAAACAACCAAGGTTCATTTCATTAGTTGTTTCTTTGTGAATCATTTTCCCCATTATTTTTCCTACATGTTCTTCATTCTTCATAGGATAAGAACAATGATCGATTGCGCCTTCGATCTGTAGTGTAACAATCCGATATGATAGATCGAACCTCGGAATAATGGTACAGAGCTGCGATGAAGGTTTCGGTGGACAATTCGGAGTAGATCGAGAGATATGAGTTTTTGGGCGTTTTTCCTTCGGATTGATCATTGGAGGTTTAAGACCTGATCGAAGGCCTGAAAACACCTGATTCGTTGTTCTAATGATGGAAAGAACCAAGATCTGAAGTATCGAGAAGAATGGATGAGAGATCACGAATCTGGAGATCTGGCCGAGGCACAAGGAGGAAGATGACGGTTGTGGAAATTTCTTGACTACACGGAGTGTAGTACGGGCTATAGGGCGTGTGTTCGTCGGCGGACCACCTGGCATATACTCCGAGAGGACACGGACACGAGATGGGTACACTTCCAAGGACACGGCGTGTATACCTTTCCCCGGCCAGACTCGGCAAAATACACGGGATACCCTGTGTACTCGTACACGGGCAGGGCGACACAGGCATAGACCGTATACGGGCACATGGCCAACATACACGGAGCGAACCCCAGGTTCTTGGACATAGTGTGTGATCCTTCTACACGCCTTTTAGTCTAGTTTTACACACCTGGACTAGAGACACGGGCCGTTTATACGGTAAGTACCACGAGTTAAGGAACACAGCGTGTGATCCTTCTACACGTTGTGTAGTCTAGTTTTACACACCTAGAATAGAGACACGGGTCGTTTATACGGGCAGTACTCAGAGTCAAGAAACATGGCATGTGATCCTACTACATTCCATGTAACCTGTTTTACATGGCTTGAGTCATTTTTCTTTCATGAATTTGTCTAGATTTCTTAGGGTTCGTAGCCTTGGTCTTTCTCCTGAATGTTTCTGGTATCATTTCCTACGTACAGGTGTATGATCCATTCAACAGGACTTCCTGAATAGATTTGTTGGAATCCCCTCTTTGAGACTTAGATCCAGATCCCTTATTCCTTCCTGGTACCCTAGGTAGAGTTCTTGGTATCGACGTGACCTACCTTACTTAGGCATCCATCATCTGCATAGCGGATTAGTTTAGACTGAGTTTTTGGAATCACCCCATGGATATTAGTTGTGATCCTCATCTGATCATAGTATTCTTAAGTACTTGTGGAGTGAGTTCTCTCGGATCGAGTACTTCGTATCTCTCTCTTCAGACCTAGTAGTGTGTTCTCCCTGTTACATGCTTAGTGGAATCTTTCAGCTGGATCTTAGTGGTGGTTTCGTGATAGTTGATCACGTATGAGTATATCTGGATATTATTATTATATGTTCTATAAACATATATTGTGTAGAGCTGACTGTATCATTCATTTATGGTATTTTCTTAGTTTTATTCCTTCGTGGTTTTCAGGGTGTCCTACTGGGTATTGTTATACTCACCCCTACATGGGCTTTGATCGCACGTGTCGTGCCTTGTGAAAACGAGCGAGCCGTTGACAGGATTCTTGGTGGACTAAGACCGGACGGTGCTCAGTGAGATCAGGCAGGCCGAGGTGTGTTCTTACATCTACAGATTGCAGTCCTAGTACCTTTCTTTAAAGGTTGGACTTTTTTGTAGACTTTATTTTGGTGGGCTTGTACTTTTGGCTCAGGGTTTTACATTACTGTACTTTACTTCCCTATCGTACTTTGTTGGTTGGGATTTTTTTTAGTATATGCATGCATTTCCATTTTTATTAGTGTTTACTTTTCAGCTTTGTGGGCTTGGAGATGTGTGTGTGTGTGTACATGTTTATAGGAAATTCCTCCCATGTTAGTTACATGCCTATGCGGTGCTAGTCTCCAACCCCTAGCCTATTGGAGGCGGGCTTGGGGAGTTGCGGCATGGGCCCCACTTGGATGGGTCGTGAAAAAAGAGGATATAATAATTGTGTTTAGAGCAGAGTTAACCCATTTTCATTCCATGACTAAATGCCTTTAGGGTCCTATTTTCCCTATTGATCTCTTTTATTTCCCAGATTCCAGTTTGTTTCTATGGATGCGATCCTTGATATAAGATGTTATATGAGCATGGTATGCCTTGTGAAATATTGGTGGGGAGTCCGGGGATTGTGGAATCAGTTTACACTAGTGAAAATGATATGTGAGCTAATATGCATGAAAATGTAATGGAAAACACTGGATTTGATAAAAAATGGAATCTAGTCTTACATATGGTTCAATTTTAAGAAGATATTATTTATTAATAACCAATATATAAATTATATGGATCGGTTTAATGTTTATTTACATTCTATTTCCCATATCTTTTGGTAGATAATTGTTATTAGATACATCTCTCTTGGTGGTATCATATCATGTTTTCCTGTAATTCTATTAATTATTGAATTATTAATAATTTTTAATAAAATACATAACTAATGTTGTTGGGTCTTGATTGAATGAAAATTGTGTTAGTGTTATGGATATAGGGAATGGGTTTTCTCATTAATGTTTAAAAAAATGAGTAAATGTATTCTTGTTAATTAATGGATAATGAATTAATTAACGTAAATTGTTATTTTAAAAGGAAGTTAGTAATCTAATGACTGTATTCCAAAAATATTTTGTTCTTATAGGATCTTTAGTCTCTATATGTGGTAGCCAGGTGTCTGAGTGATGAAAATGATGTTTAGATTAAGACTGGGTTAATTCTTATGGTGTTGTTGTAAGATATATTATATCATTCATGTTTTGTGATTTCATATGATAACGTATAGATTTAGATAGGGATAATGACACCTATTGGAATCTAGGAGGAAAAATCCACATACTTATAGGTTACTAAGAGATAAAAGGCTAACTACATCCTTGGGACCGGATTTCTTCTCCTAGTTTGGTTATTTGATGCTATTCACAATGGTTATCATATGTCAAATATGCATGTATTAGGCTATAATAGATTCTAGTTATTTTAGACACTTTTGTCTTGAAATATAGAATCCATGGGATTATTATATGTATGATTTGTATGGTCTGTAATTGCTCAAGGTACATACTCAGTGTATAGAATGTAAGGTAATAAGGTATAATATTTTAAATTTGATTCACTCTATACCAGTTGTGGTGGTTCCTAAAAAATACTCAGTTATTATCTGGATATTTCAATTGGTATGATGAGATGATGTGATGCATGTGATATAGATTATGATACTTGAGATTATGTGTCTTTGGGGTGGCATTGTTGGGAGAGATAAAGGTAAGGACGTATGAATTTAGTGAAAAGAAATAAACCATAGTGTAAATTGTAGTAAGGTAACTCGGATTTACTATTATAATTACTGATTTCTTATATACGATACATGGTGAGAGATACCATTGTGAGGTAAGGAATTTAGTCTACCTTTTTAGGTTATTATATTGTTTATATTTTTTTAAGAGAATTTATATTCCTTTATTTATATTTTTCACTAGAGGATCCATGGAGGATCATATAAAGTATACATGTAGGACCCCGAAGCACCCTGAGAGGAGAGGGGTGAATATGAGTGCCATGTTTTTCTTTTAAAGTGATGGATATTGTACCCACATTGGTAGGAACTCATTAAACATATATAATGGATAAGAACAACAATCAAAAAATCACGTGAAGAGAGACTATAAAAAACTTTTAAATGGTTCACCACTAAGGGTTACGTCCAAGGAGCATATGCTGACAGTGAGTTGGTCATACCAGAATCCACTAATCTTCACTTACTATGGAATAAAAAAGTTTGATCATAGTCACTCTGTGCCAGAAAAACTTCCTTTACAAAATTTTATGGATATCTTAATGTATCCCTCATATCACATCCATTGACTTCCCCTATACCACTCTATTGAGTGATATCTAACTCATTTTATCGAAATAAAGGTCGATTAAATGTTTTAGCATTGAATCATGTATACTCAACTGCAAGTGGATGCTCTCTTGAAGTCCTTTTTTCATCCAATGATGTATATCATTTTTCCCTACACTGTTAGTCTATGGAAACATCTATTGAAAACTTATTTGGTCACTTTATAGGCCTCCTTCTGTGTTCCGCGTACCAATCCCCTCTTTCATATACTATGTTCCGTGTATCCGACGCAGATCACCTACTTTACGTACAACTTCTGTTTCTGTGTACCATCCAACACGACTTTATACTGCCCCTCTCCTCCACATACCAACCCTTATGCTCCATGTACCAACCCTAATCCTCTACATACCATATCCGTATACTAATTTCGCATACCACCTTCCGCAAGCAGCCCTTACTTAGCATACTGCCTCTTCTTGCTCTGCGTACAACCCTTCTTGCTCCGTGTACTACCTTAATCTGCTACATACTGCATGAAATTCCTCCACAAACCACACTCTATTCCATGTACTATATTTCTCCTCCTCGGATCACTTATTCCTATGCAGATTAGCCTTTTCACAAACTACTCTGGACTTCTAAAAATCTGTCCCCAAATTTTTTTATTCTTGGATCCATCCAGCAAATGAAGGGGATTAATATTCCTTATATTTTCAAAAATGGATCCGAAAAAATCCACTAATCCAAGAATGACCAAATATTTTATTTATTATAGCCCCTACCACATAACACTCCTATCTTGTTAACCACAATAATCCCATGAACCTCTGGAATTCCTCGTAGTAAACATATCGCCATGAAACATCACTTAAAACCATTTTATGTTCCTCAAACTACTCCATATATCATTCAAGATTTTTGGTACGCGGTCACGAGCCATTCCTAGAACATGGTATTTGGTCCATGTTCTGAGATATGCAATTCCCTTATTTTTCTGATATTCATTGCAGTTTTTCATAGAGTTCACTCTTACTTGAAAACCCATCTTTTTCCAAAATCAAACACCCGATTTTGAGGCCCTAAAATTTGGAAAACACTGGGAAACTATTCCACCTTCAATATTGCTTTCAACCTCAATCATATGACCACATTCCTTGAAAACTCCCTAGTCATCCATGTACATATTGAAATCAAACACAAATAAGACTCTATTTTTATCCATGGAAAAACATTGGTCCCGTAATACATGTTATTCTCAAAATATTTGTATATAATATATATTTTTTAGTCATGTAGGTGGAGGTTGGAGATAGGGATGGATATTACTGGCATGTTGTTTTGTAGGAGTATTTTGGGATTTATATTATATTTTGGGTTTCCTCTTTGGTTCTTGCAGTTTTGTTTCTAGTTATTTTAGTCTTGTTTTAAATTACATGTATGAGAATGTGATATATTTTATCTATCCGAGTTAGAGTTTATTGGTGTAGTTTCTTATCAATTTATTTATAATGTTCTCAATGTGGGTACTAATTCGAATTTGTATTATCTTTATACCCTTAGTTCTTATCACCATCCCATGGAATATTGTAGGATGGATTAATTTTGTTCTCATTTCCCTTCTCTCATTTCCATCTTGGAAGGTGTGCCTTTGGAGAAGGGGTCCTGATAGAACATTCTATTGAAAACATGAGTTAAGTGAAGGGTAAAGGTGGAATAATAAGGTTTTTATGTGAGTGTGGTTATGAAATAATGGTGATAATTTTTTAATTTAATCCCACACATAAAAGATGTCTTTTATAATGAGTTATTAATAATTTTATCATTAAAAATAATCATATTTCATTTTTCCATTTTTTCCAACTTTTTATGTTATTTATTATTTGCAATGGTAATGTTTTTTTATAAAAAAATGATATTATATTTTAAATAATTCTCATTTTAAACATCCCATTATGAAGTCGAAATAATATAATTCAAATTAAAAAATTTCAAATATTATCTTTCAAATGAAAATAAAAAATATATTGAAAATACCCTATTATAAAAAAATTACATTTAAAAAATTAAGTTTTATTATATTTATTACATATTAATTATTGATTGTTAAATTATTAATGAACTATTTTTTATATTTATATCAATTACATTTAAATTAAATCATCCAATAACCTTATATATATATATTTTCTTAACATAAATATTCATAAAATACAAAAAATAATTTCTAGAAAATTTCATTTTCAAAATTATATTACTTTATTATTATTTACACCCAAATACTAACCAATTCATACATAATAATTAATTTTTTATATCAATATTTCATTTTAGTAATACCAGTCTTTTAAAGTGACCAAGTTAATTTATCTATGTAAAAATATATTGTATATAGAAAAATTATTTTACGATAAATATCCCTTTTAACATTACATGGTCGTAATTATTTTTATTTTTTATTTTTGTTAAATTCAATTATATCAATCCATTATTATTAATATAATATGATAATTTTTTTAATGAATATAATTGAAAACATTAATTAAATTTCATAGAAATTAGAAAAAAAAATAAAAAGACTCATTTTTAGAATATAAAATATAATCATCAATACATTATTTGATTTTAATTTCATTAATGAAATAATTGTTATATATTAATTATAAAATATATATTATATTTATCCCATTTTTTCAAAATAAAACATTTTTACTTGTTTTTAACCAACAACCATGTATCCAACTACTATATAACCAATAACCAGATTGGCATTGACTATATAACTAACAATCATAGTTTTTTACATAATATATACTTATGTACTTATTTAAAATAAATCATAGTATTTAAATAATTATTTCACATTATATTCAACATATTTCTATCAAGTTTCATTCCTTTATAGTTTTAAATTTAATATAATCTTAATGTTATGTAATGGTGACAAATATTTCAATGGTTTTGTATTTTTATTTACATGATGTTTTTCTCCTATTATTTTTTCTAATTTCATTTCATTTAATATTCATGAATTTTTTTTTATATTTTAATATTTTACCTTATTGTATTATGTATTTTTTTCATAGTTTGATGTTTTGTTCTTATTAAGATAGTAAATAAATGGATTTTATTTGAAAGGAAATGTATATTAAAACGACTGAGTGTCACAGGATTGATGCTTCAAAAAATCATTAAATTTTTTTGACCATCTTATATATAAAACATTCTATCCTAAAAAAATACAACAGATCACAACAAAAAATTTCAAACACTAATAAAAATATTAAACCACTTCCATGTATATGAAAAATCAATAGAGTTTAAAAATGTTTTGTATTTACATGATTATGGAATACACAATCTATATTCCCACTAATGGGTGCATGTTTTAGGTGAATACTAAAAATTGTACTGCGAAAATGAATACTTATCATATAACCTATAACCTTAAAAAATATTTTAGGATTAAAATTTATCTCATTAATATTTACCTCCCTATTAAACTTATATAATAAAAATACTCATTTTTCATTTTATAAATTGATTATAGTTATAAAAATAATCACAATATAGAAAAATATAAATTTTTATTACATTAAATTGAAATAAACCAAGACTCATTTAAATTTCCATAACATGAGAGAAATTAAAATTTATGATATCTTTATCAAACCCATTAGCTTACATCAATAATTTAATATTTTTATCATCCCTCTTCAATCATTAGTTGGCCCCAACCCTTCAATGAGATTTCAAATATCATGTTTAAGAACTCATGTCAATGTAATTAAATTATATCTAAAACAAGATAAAAATAATATCAATACTATGAGAAACAAAGTAATCATAATAGATTTATATTTAAATTCTAAATTTTTATAGAAATTAAAAACATTTAAAAACCCAATATCTTATCCATTCAAATCCACTCACAAAACATAAATTCACCATAATCATAGGATAACCATATTTAAATAAATTTTTCAATGAAATAAAATTATTAATTTCAAAATATAACATTATACACTAATATATATTTCACATCAAAATAATATTGGAGAAACCACATTCTTCAACAGGATATAAAATTTCAAAAAACCTCCATAACCACGATGAAACATCTTCTTACCCTTCTCTAACACGTAGAACCAAAATCCATGTTTCATTAAATAAAAAACCTCTGATGTCACCTAACCCATATTTGGATATGGTTTCACCAAGGGATAACTAAGAAAAAACACATGGGGAGAAATTTGGAGTGATGTACCACTTATCTGGCTCAAAAACTTCTAAATATCAATAAAAACAATATACAATGAGTGAAATTCTTCCAAAATCAAAAAAATAATAATCCAATGTTATCTATCCTTGTTTCGTAGTTCCCTGAAATGTGTGTTCTAGTTGTAAGAATCACTTCTTCCATACAGTTTCCATTGGTTTTATACATGGAACCGGAAATACCAAACAACTCTTTAACCAGAAGGGACCTACATTCCAAAGGCAGGCGTTTGGTAAGTTTGAACATTATGATACTTATTAACATGCATTGGTCAAGAGGATGGGAGTTCAAACTCACCACACCCTTTTAGGTGGAAGTATTTTCTACTACGGTACTCTCTTTATAAATTTATGATATTTTCCATGTTAATTTACCATGTATAACATAAGTTTCCCTTTGAATTTGAAATCACTTATTAACATGTGTAAAAATTGGAATCATCCATATGTATTCAAGGTTCTTCATTAATAGAGATATCTGTATGTATTCAAGATTCTCCATCAATGGTGTCCTCTCATATACTACTTGAAAATTATTTAAATCATCATTATGATGATATTGGTTTTTAATCCACTCTGTGGGAAACTTTAGAATCTATTGTCATATGGGGAGATGAAGGTTTTTTTTGATATCAGGATCATACCCATAAAATGGGCTACCTATGTATTCTTGTGAAAGAAATCAGAACCCTCATAGTACAGTGCCTCCAAATGGGACACATCAAACATTTTAAAATCTTGTGATAAGGACCCAACCATATAGTTTAATTTATTGTGGTCAGGATATCTATGAAAAAGGTGATTAGTCAAAGTTTGTTGTGATACTTAGGCTTAATAAGCCCAAGGAACATGGAAACAATATGTGTTTCAAAGTAATATTAGACCATGTCGGTAATATGGCCCAAGGATAATAGGGTTGCTTTGAAGTGTTGGGTTTTAACCTCATAGAGGATTCCTACGTATCTCATTTGGATGGAAATCAAAGACCATGTAGCTTGATAATTCTCATAAGAGTGTATAGTCCTTTGAGAGAAATGATTTTTTGATTACTTCATGAAAAGGATGCATGAATTATTCAGGTTTTAAATTTGGGGATTATTCCTAAGGAGGATGCCTAGATTAAGGGATTTTGGGTTGTATTCCTGAAGAGGATGTTCAATGAGATTGTTTCCTAATGAATGTTTCTTATGTCTCCTAGATTGAATAGGAATCAGAGTTCTCATAGTTCAAGAATTGGGAATATTTCGTGACAATGAAAACTATTTAATCCCATGTGAGTCATGCTCGATGTGAGAAACAATAGGATTTAAAATAATCTAAAAAGGCCCCCATGATTTTCCTCCTCCACTTGTGGAAGAGGGAAAGGTGAACGTGGAAGAGGGTGTGCCTATGAACCTTCCCTCTCTTCAATTTACATTGGATGGGGGTCTAATTGAAGGAAGATTTCATAAAGGTCAGGGGCTTACACCAGGATGGATACCCTCAAATTGATCCCGGTTGGATATGGAGACATTTCCTTCGATTTAATAGAATAGAAATTGTGAACCACGCCTTCCCTACCAGAGACATGAGGTTTCGGGTCTATGATAAGTGAGAGGTTAGGAACTAAACACTATTTATCCAAACTGAGAACATCCCAACACTGTTCATGGGAGAATGGTCTATGTGACTATGGATATACAAACACACAAAATATCTATTAATCCTAACCAAATTGTGAAAAAAAAATATGGGAGACCTTTTACTACAGATATACAAACCCAAATAAGAGATAAGCTGATGTTCCTTTCTTAATGGTTTGATAAGTCAGGAGGTTTTAGTGGAGGTCTCAACAGGATCCCATTTAGAAAAGGGAGACAACAAAGAAGAATCCTTTCCATGAATGTTTTTGATGAGGGTTCAAGGCGTGTAGACTTAAGAGAGTAGGTGAATCAAATAGGGGAACCCTAGTAGGTACGGGTGCGCATGTATGGGTGTGTAAGAAAGCTTGAATAACCCGATTTTCTCCTAAGCGATGAACAAACTATATGTTAATACATGGGTGATAATTGACTCAATCCTTCAAGATTATTCACAGGTATTCCATGACGTCTGGCACTCAATTTCTTATGAAAGGAATAGATGGCGCACAAGTGTTTCTGATTTTGGGAGTTTGGGCGCTTTAGGTGTGTAGGTGTTTATTGATTTCAACCACTAAATGGACTTTTGTCTTATAATCCTCCTTTAAATCATCCTATCTAGTTTTTAATGAACTACCTTTAATGTTTCGAATGACTTGGCTGAAGAACTAGGGAGACAAGAGTAGAAATTGGGCTTTAGAGAAATTACTCTGTACAAATGAAGGCCCCAAGGTTTTATTTATATGCAAAAATAGGAACCTTAGAGAACTGAAATTGGGTGACCAAATAGGTCGTTTTCTACATAGGGAATTCAAGTAGCCTACGCGCCGACCACCCCCTGGTATTACTAGGGAAATCCAAATCTCATCCGTTTGAAAATCATGATTTTCATTGTGTGTTTTATCCTTTTTTCTAATGTATTTACCTTTGTCATTTTTAGACTCTTTGATGGAATAGAGTGTCAAAAAAATACCCCCTCAGAAATGGATCTGGAATGAAAAGATGAGCCTATATATAGGTAAAGTGATGAATTAGAACAAATAGGGAACTTTGGCGTGAATGTTTTAACTGTGCAAGGAAACTATTTGTGCAATTCGAAAGAGAATAGTATTCTAGCACACATGTTGACTTGCATAGATTATATATAGCATCTTCACATCTGCAAAAATTCTCCTGAGTTCCAAAATTTTAACTCTCATTACACAGGTTGTTTCTCACTCATACGCTTCTGTTTAGCCATGCTTCTGCCATATTTTTTCACTTGCCTGCTAAAATTGGGGTGCCACACTTGCACGCTGAATTAAACTTGTGCGCCTTAATTCCTTTGTTGATTTTTTTTTTCAATTATTTTGTCAAAAATGAACATACTTAAAGATCCTTTTTATCTTTATGTAGGATCAATGGATCCTAATAGAATGGGATCCACTGATGAACTGGACAGTAAAAGGATTGATGACATGATGAACGTTGTCGGTCATGAATACTATGATGTCTGTGACACCACATTTCCAGACATGGAAAAATATTTGACGAAATATCACTTCTACTTTACCCACATCACGTTTTTTCATTTGTATATCTATGACCATATACAATAAGTCAATATCGAAGACCCGAAGAACTATGTACCACTTTCTTGCTCCCAAGATTATACCAAATTCTCATCTGCAAATGTTTCTATTGCGGTCTCATCTGTTAATTCTGGGATAGAAGAAAAAGTTTATATTATTCATCACATCCCATGTGATAAATATTTAAAACCACACACACCCGAGCTCCAGCCACACTATTATTCATCCATCTTTAGAAATTCTCTGATGAGTCAATCTAATGTCTGGAAGAAAAGTTTCGATTTCCTCTATAGATGAGGTGTAAAACCTACATGGATGTGGGAATACTGGGTTCGTATGATGTGTGAAAAATTTACAGAGGACATAAAAGGTGTTGGGATTTACGAGACTTTATGGGTCGAGAAAACATATGTGTACATGAATGATGATTTTGTGCCAGAGTTTCTAAGACAATGGAGTCCAGAATATAACTCCTTCCATTTAACACATGGAGAAGTAGAAATTATCTTGTGGAATGTCGACAAGATTTTTGGAGATCTAATCCTTGGAGATATGTACGACGAGTTAGATCCTCCCAACGTGACATAGAATGACTTAGAGAAGAAACCAACTTTGGTTCGCGAGCTGATGAAAAATATTTAACAAACTCAATAATGAGACCACCATGAAGTCCCCACAAGAAGGGATATTCATCTAGAAGAATGAATGGAAATATTCCTAGTAAAGAAGAAAGAAAAAGGGCCCCACCTACACTCATCTGACCAACTACCCAAAGGAAGATAAAAGAGGTATAACTGACACGTTTTGGATGACATTAGAGAATGGGAAGTTTTAAATAAGAGGATTTTATGTCAATCCCCAAATTCCTTCAAAGATGCATTTGGAAGGTTTCCTGGCCATGCGGCTCAGTGTGTACTTGTAACCAGACTGAGATTCCAAATAATTTTTAAGGCTGGGATCTTTTTTTATTGTGTCCAACCTAGATAACAGAAGTATGGTAGGGTTTACCACTCCTTTTTTAGAAAAGATTCCTTGGATACTACTACATATTTATAGAGGTAAGTATCCTTTTAGAATAGTGAGACCATTCTAGGTGTTATGGTGATGGATCACTACTCACATTAGAACTTTTTTTGTACAAAGTGGGGTACAGGTCTCTGGAAGTTCTTTCCGACCTTCTGTTCCGGCTTTCTATGGTATCTCACCCTTATCTCTGAATGCTTACAACATCAAGGGAAGGTTGAGTTTTTTTAATGAATTTTATTTCTTTTTATATGGGAATCCGCCTATGGGGAAATTCATTGATGATGGGATGACCATTTTAGAGCTATTGGCATACATGTTAGCTTGAAGGGAAGGATTATTGGCCACCAATATTTATTGAAAAATTATATGGGAGGCCTATGATCCTTATATATTTTCATGTCAATTCAAATTTCTACAACAAATATTGCATCCCCCCATGTGTATGTTAGATTGGAGCAATATCCATTGGTTACCCGAAAAATATGGTTGTTGACATCGATGGAGATGACTGAGGAAATATTTAATTTACCTGACGTTGATGTAGTAATCATATTGACTATTTGGTATGCTGAATACTAGTCCAGAACATACCTTGAAGGTGTATTAAACCATGATGTCCTTCGAGTGTGGATAAAGGGAAGTATTAGGAGGGAACCCCTTCAGTTGGAAGGTAATTCTTTGTTATTAGGGGCTGACTCATTTGAGGTAGAGGGTGGAGGTGATGAGGCTCCAAATTCACTGAAGTAGCTGCATGCCAAAATAATCCACTTACCAGAGTTAATAGATCAACCACATCAATCCTACTGATGTTATACTAAGGTGATCTAGTCACCATCATTCTGAAGAGTGATGAGTCCCATTCTCTCATCCCACATCAGTGACTATGGGAGTTGGGAAGAAACTAAAATCCAAGGCTATAAGATCCTCTTCATAACCCTCTATCCTGCACTCTGAATATTTACGATAAGAGGTTGTTAAAACATGGAAACATTTATATTTTGATGCTGAAACCACATGAATGGATTTGTGTGAAGGGCTGAATATTCCAGTAATAGGGGGTCTATGGGGCTCTTAGGATATCTTATTTAAGGAAAATTCCAGTGAAGTGAGAACTTACATTTGAGAGATGGAAATTCTCATATATTAAACTGATGAATCAATTCATACTGTGAAGTAGGTGATGGAAATGATATATCATGGAACCACAGAAGGGATTAGACCTTCATTAGATGAATAATGGGGTGATTTTTTGGATCCTGAATATGTATGTTTTTTTCTCAAATTCTATTCTGCTATCCAATTTTAATTTATTCAAAGCGTTGTTACTCATGTAAAGAATCATTTTCAACAAGTATTTGGTTAATGTAAAATCGTCTGAAGTTCCATCACCATGATATAGCCCTGGTGGCACTGCTCTTGGAGCTACCTGATCAACCAGTGAATTGAGAGAAATATCTGCAGGCCAATAGACCATTAAGGATGATATGGAAAGGGTATTTTCGTCTCCAATACCTATATTTGGAGTTTATGATGGTTTCCCTCCTAAGAATGTGAAGAAACAAAACCGCCAATGAAAAAATCACATGGTTAATTATTTCTCAGTAGTGGGAACCCTTCCCAATAATCATGAATTTTATCCTTTATTCATGAAAAAAGGGATTAATATTATTATAATTTTATATGATTCTTCTGTTTCTTCCTAAAAATAAAATACAGATAAGATTTAAGGAACCATGGAGGGTGCTGCTGAATAGGCACAAATTCCTACTAACTTGGTGGTTCATAAAGATGCATTGAGGTCAAAGGAAATAACGCATGTTGCTAGCACTACTCATGTTCCTACTATCAAAAGCGAAGAAGCCTCTGGTAAATAAACAATTCTTTATAGGAAATGAATGTTAACAACAATTGACTTCTATCCCGTGGAACTTTAGGTTTATCACATGCACCAGAGCATCTGGTAACAACTAAAACTAACCCCAAAACTATTGCTAAGGAATATGTTCAGAGTCAAAGGTTGTTGGAAGAATGTTGTGAAGAAAACAAGCTAAGTGCTCTCACTGGTGAGGCTAACTTGGGATCTGGGATATCATTGGATGATATGATGAACCTTGGCATGTCTTTTGACAAATTATTAAAACATGTTTATATACCAAATGATTTATAAGATTTTGAAGTTCCTTATATATAATCAACTCGATGTGAGTTTTCATTATTCATCCTATTAATCTTTTTATGATTAAATTTCTAAACATGGTTGATTGAAATATGTAGTTCCATATAAGGAAACGGATGTCGTGATGTTGCTTGAATGATGTATTGACATTGATGTCAATCCTATCGTTATAGATACATTTGATCAGGTCAATCTTGAGACAAGAGAACATCCTAAGATTTATTCCGAAGATCCTAATCTAATTAAAGAGTGAATTACATACCTAGAGACATCAAACCAAACTATTGAAAATAAAAATATTGGGGATGAGTCTTCTCAAGTGGTTGACCTACTATTAGGTAAGAGATATAGATATTGTTATTGTACTCATTTTTATTATCCCTTGAAACTAACTGTAACCATAATTCTTAATTGACCATATAGGGCTCTCAACATTGATGGCTAGGTCTGAAGTGGAAGCCTTTGCCTCAGCTCAAACAATATTAAAAGGTAAAGCAACCATTATCAAGAAAGGGTAAGTATAGGTCACATCTTTATGTATATTAATTCTATAATATATCCCTCCTTATGATAGTGACTCTAAATCAGACCCATAACTACAAATGGCCCTTCTTCTTGCATGTCAAAAGGCATGGTAGAATATATGAAAGATAGTATCTGAAATTCCCCTTGAGGAACTACCTTCAAGAATCCCATGACTTTAATCTTAGTTTATCACACTGATATTTAGTGGTTTTGAATACCATGAAATTTATATTACATTGAAGGAGATTATCTGGAAGAGAGAGCAAGAGAAGAAGCTTTAGATAGTCTTGATAAATGATAAACAATTGGTCAATACTAATGAATTCCAAGAAGTGTTTTCTCATGCTGAAGTTATTCACTCTGTAAATTTGAAGGAACTAAAGAATAATATTAAAGAAAATACTATTCAGTAGTTGTGACTTCATTAAGAATTATATATAATCACATGGGATATTGAACATCTTCATAACTCATTAAGAGATATCGAGAAGGATGGTGAAAAGCTATTGCAGATGCAAAAGAAGCACTCCTTTAGTAAAAAGAGAATGAATCTAGTGGGATAAAAAAACTTCAACGGGAAGATGATGGGGATATAGAAGTTTTTAACCATATGATAAGTTATGTGTAAAACCTTTTCTGATTTCTGACAGAAGAGAGACTCCAATTTGTGGATGCTTCTCTATGAAACTTTTCTCATAAATTAAAAGAATTTCATATTCATTCATCTATGTTTTCATTATTTCTAACTTCTCTGTTTTCACCTAAGCGAAATGGCCTATTAAGAGTAGATTTATTTTTTCTAGGGTTATACAAGAAACCCCAAAAACATTGTATCTTTTAACTTTTTATTTCTCAATTTTACCTAAATCATATAAGATATATGTTTAGTTAGTTTGGACTTGACTTTTTTTCAAAGTGACTTTGTGGGTTACCAATATGGTGAGTACCACATCTCTTGTTGTTAGAAGTTTATATTCATGAATGTTATACTATAAAGGGACAATGTTTATGGTCGAAATAGCTTTGACCATAAATTTTTAAATTAGATCCCAAATAAGACTCAGTGGTTGAGAATAGCTCTAATATTCTTTAAAATATTTCCAAAGGGAATATTGAGCCTTGATTTTTATGGTCACCATATCTAAAACATTAATAAACACATGGGATGTATCTTAAAAAAATGAAGTTATACTTATTTGAAAAATCTGTTATGGGAATTGTGATATGCATGGCCGACTAGGGCATATGCTGCATAGTCAAATAGTATCATCTTTTAGCTGACATGCCCATTATGTAGGAAACTTATGAAATCACACCTAAGGGATAATACTTCCTAGTCTTGAAAAGGCGATCTTAATAATTTAACATTTTACTGTTGATAGATGAGGGAAAATAAAATATGGGTGACTCAAGACCAGTGTGGGTGGTTTTTTCAAGAAAAGAAATTTTTAGAATAAAGGGTTATCTATGCCGACATATATCAGGACTAGTAAAACCATTTATCTACAAATTTAGTGTATAGGAAATGGTTTAAATTTATCAGAATGGGAATTTATGATACCAAACAGTACAATTTTGAGTCAAGCAGTGAAGACATTGTACTGTGTAGTTTTTGGTCATGCAGTGAGGACATTGTACTGTGTAGTTTTAAGTCATGTAGTGAGTTAATTGTTCTGTGTAGTTTTAGGTTATATAGTGAGGACATTGGGCGGCATTAATTTAAGGTCTTTATCTTGGACCAATGATATGAGACTCTCCCAATTTCTTAATATTTGTTTGGAAATATATTACTATATTCAGGTATAGAATAGAAAATTGTAAACTATGATTTGGGAATTTCTGGAACATAGGAATGAGATGGAAAATGGGATAAAATCATTAGAGGAATTATTTTCCAAGAATTAATTTACCCTTATTTGACAAAAACATTATCAAGGTTGTATTATGAGGGGGAAATGGGGTATAAGCCGTATGGCCAAATAGTGGCATCTTTTGACTGACAGACCTGTTATGTAGGAAACTTTTGCAAGTCCACCTAAGGGGTCATACTACATAGTCACGGAAAATAGATCTAATTTTTTTAACATTCTTTTGGTAAAATTTGAAGAAATTTTATGGGGATTCATATTTTATTAATCATAGTGTTTGGTTTATGAACAAAGGTACCCAAATATAGAGTGGGTATTTCCAATAATGATTTCCTTGGAATCAAAAGAATAAGATCTATACAATGGTCTGAACCAAATGTTGGAGGTATGATGTCTATAGTTGTAGGTCATACGACTAGGACCAAAAATGGAAAAAATATATGATATGTGGTCAAGTGATCCAAGGTTATTTTATATTTATTTTGACCCATGGAGAATGAGATGTGTAAACCATGTTATTGAGGAATTTCATATTGAGAGAATGATAAATGGACAAATATACATGAATAACAATTTTAAAATATAGATTCTTATATATTGTTATCAAAATTTGAAGGGGGTAAAGACAATATAACCATGAAAGATATTACCATTGTTTAAAAAAATATGTTTTGGGGTTGTATTATACAGCTCCAATTGTGGAATATGCTGTATAACCAAATAATGGAATATTTTGATTGATAGGTCCGTTATGTAGGCAACTTAAGCAAGGCCACCTAAGGACATGTACTGAATAGTCAAGAAAAAGAGTTCTCAGATATTAGATACATTTTCACCAGAATCTCTAAGAGATATTATGAATATTTGAAAATATTCAAGAATAAGAGTGTGAAATATGTAAGGGGGTTATGATCAATGCACACGAGAAATATTTGAATCAATATTGGCCTTGAGTTTGGAGTCCTTTACATAGACTTGATTCATATGTAAAACTGGAGACTCTCTTTGTGTCTGATGAATCAATGTTATGTTGTGCAGTTTAAAGTCATGTAGTGGGGACATTGTACTATTTAGTTTTATGTCATGCAGTAAGGACATTGCACTGTAAAGTTTGAAGTCATAAAGTGAGGACACTGATAACCCCATAAGAAATTGAGACACCTTATTTATACAAATAATCCTTTTACCCAATTCCTTAGCCCACGTGAGCTATGTTAAATGTGAGAAAAAAGCATAATTAAGGGTTTCTTATATAATAAAAAAGGTTACACAAGTAAATAATAGGGTTATTACAATTATGTGATGGCTTATCCATGACATAGGACACATGTTCACTATGTATCTTGTTGGAGCAAGAATCATGCCAAATGTAGTTCTTAGATTTCAATGCATTTTAACGTCATGTTATAAGGATGAAGATGAATCGAAGTGAAAATAATGACATATTGTAAATGGACTAAGGGATAAAACCCAAGTGTCAATACATGTCTTAATGGGGTAAATAATCAAGACATACATAGTTCTTTAAACATTCCCTGTGCAGGTTTGATACTTATATGAGGAATAAAAAGGGGGGAATATATATTTTTATATTGTGGCTGGGACCAAGATTGGAGATCCGGGTGTCTCTATATATCTCATATATATGAGAATCAAGATGTGTGTAGTTCATTAAACATTCATTTCCCACACCAATAAAGATTGATATGGGATATGAGGATTTTTGACACGTTCTGGAAGAATGGTTAAACTTAAGAAACAAAATGGAATAAAGATCAAACCATGTATCTTAAGGTTACACTCTGTATAGATATAATTAATATATATGAGGGTAAAAAGAAATAAAAATTAGGTGGTTTCATCTAGGGCCATGATTGGATATCTATGCGTCTCTAAGTATCTCAAATAAATGAGAATCAAGCCACACATAGTTCTTGAATGAGGTCCCTATGCTAATCTGATTCAGACATTGGGAAGAAAATGATTCATGTTCCACTAAGTAATAATAATGATATCGATGATGCATGCATATGGAAGCTCCTAATGTTAATTATAGATCACGTTATTTGTACATTTTAATGGCGTGTAACGAGGAAAAATTTTGCCATGTAGTTTAACGTCATATGATAAGGTAAAAGATTTTATGCATTTTATCACCGTGCAGCATGGATTCTTATAATTATTATTCAATTTAGTGTCTTTAAAATAGAACCTTGTGTTTTGCATTTTAGAGTCATGAAATGATGATGATGTACTATCCAGTTTTCTGTCTTGCCATGAGGACATGGGGGCTATGCAATTTTCCATCTTGCAGCAAGGACGGTGTCTGCAATTACCCAATGTGTTTATTTAAGAATCTCACAATGGTTGGAGTTGTAATAAGCTCTTCATCCATTTATATTAAGGTATAATATCCACTTTAGTAAACCTTATGTATGTAATAAGTCCCTTCCCACTATGGATCAAGATTTGGAGGTTTCATTCATGGTATCATTGAAGTCCTGGGGACCAATACCAATTGTCCTTGAATAAATGACCATAGGTGAACTTTATTGTTAAAGGCTCACGTTATTCTATTCTTATAGACGTCTAAATGATGAAAAGTATGAATTTTTTTATCTAATCATTCCATCTCATAAAATCATTTTAGATACTTCTCATCTATAGATAACTAACCACTGATTGAAACTCTCGGTGAAAGAAAATGAATTTCAATTGGAAAAACTACTTCTGTTTCGTACATCAATGATTAAGGGGTTTTCTGGATGGAAGTATAGGTAGTTGTCTGATAATCCCTTAAATCATGAAAACGTTTATTAGGATAAGATTTCTTATCTTTATCCACCATCTTTGGGAATATATTTTATAAGGTCTTATTTAAAGCCTATATCTGTCCATTGGCTGCCACATGATAGCGAGATGAATTGTTGGATTTGATATTTTGCTCCTAATATAACTCCATTACCTCAAAAAAATATAAATTGGTTTCATTTTACATCAATATAGTATGAGGGACACCGAATCTAGTGATGAAGTTCATTTTGACAAACATAACAATGTGTTTGGCTCTGATTTCATTGATAGGAATAACCTTAGGCCATTTAGAGAAGAATTTAGTAGTAGTAATAATATACTTGAACAGCATAGTCATAGCTAGAGGATAAGTCCCTACTACATCCATTCTCCATGAGGGAAATGGCCAGGAGTATTTTGTTGTATGTAACTACTATGGGGATTGACGAATGATGTTGGCATGTACTTGGTAGGGATGATATTTCTTAGTGAAATATGTTTAATCCTATATCATTGAAGGCCGAAAGTATCCAAGACATCATATTTGATCAGAAATACTATGCATAAACTAGTGAGAACCACAAGCTCGTGAATGTATTTCTTTTATGACAGCTGTAGTTTCTTCTCCATCAATACACCTGAAGAGGATTCCATCAAATCCTCGTTTTTAGAGGATCTTCTAGTGATCTGGACTATCACTAAGAGAAAAATTGGTTGCACATCATCAGATCTGTTCTTTTTTAGCCCTATCAGGTGGAGTTAATCCATTTTTAAGGTATTCCATGATGGGTGTTCTACATCCTATGGTGTGACCATATGGCTCATATATAGGTGTAATTTCATTAAATTCATCCATTCTAGTTTGAAAAAAAGGTGAGACCATAGGATGATGGGATATAATGATGACTATATCATCCCAGCTTGGATCTTCCAAGGTTGTAGCTTCATTATCCAATGCATCAACTTGGTCATTTTGTGATCGCGAGACATAAGACAATGTTGTATCTTAGGGAAACTCATCCATTAACCCTATGACATAATCACACAAAGGGATTAATTCTACTTTTATGATGGAATAATCCTCATTAATTTGTTTGATTATCAACCCTGAATCTCCTTTCACATTCATGTGGTTCACTTGTACCTAATGTTCCAATTACAGACCTGCAATGAGATCTTAATTTTCTACCTCACTATTGGTTCCGCCTTCCGACAATAGGAAGGAATAATGAAACACTTCCATTTTTGGGGAGATAAGTACAACTCCTAACACAACTTTGTTGAGTTTAGGGTTTTCCATTCTATTCCCTATTGTAAATTTTGAAGAAAAATCAAAGTAAATTTCCCATGTTTGGGATCGTTCTTAAATAGAGAAGATCTCTTCATTAGGAAGTTCCGTATTTATTGATGTATCTTTTATAGATGGGTGATCATCAAGGAAGTCGACCAGAGCATGGCCCTTTATTTCCATCTAGGCACAAATTTGATATCCTATTGTTGAAAAATAATTACCCAATATTCTAGATTCACTATAAGCATATGATGATTTAAGATAAATTTGAGCAGGTTATTGAGATATACATATTAGACCACATGATGTTCCAGGTAGTGACTCAATTTTGGAACTGCAAAGATTAATTCCAGAAAACAATTTTTAATACATTAATACCATGTTTCCTCATCAATCATCGTTCAACTAAGATAGTAAATGTTGTTTTCATTCCCAGCATCGTTCTTCTAGGTAAAGAAGGCACCCTGTGATTGCTTTAAAGATGTCATAGAGAGAATAAGTGGTCTTCCTTAAACAAGTGGAATTATTACCATTGGAATCAAGAGATATTTCTTTGAGGGTATCAAATAATTCTTGGTAGTCTTTATTAAATTTATAAGTTACTCCCTTCTTCATTAATATGGTGAAGGGAAAACACTTACCTTCCAAATTGGCGATAAAGCGCCAAATATAGGACAAGTGTCCTTGGTGTCCTTTTAATTTTTTCAAATTTCTCAGATGTGACATGGTAAGGATTGATTCTGTTTCTGAAGATCAACTTTGATACCACGATGTCATACACCAAAGCTAATGAACATTCTTGAGGTTACCCTAAAAGCACATTTCAAGGGGTTCATCTTCAAATTGTGTTGCCGAAGTTTATTAAATATGGTTTCTATATTAGTCAAGTGATCAAAATGTTGTCTGGATTTAACCACCAAATTATCCACATAATAGTTCAAAAATTTCCCTATGAAGGGTTTGAAGATATGGGGCATTCAACGTTGATACGTTGCACTGGAATTATTTAAGCCAAAAGGCATTACTTGATAGTAAAACAGACATTTAGTGGATTTGAAGTCTATAGATTCTTCATCCTCTAGGTCCATGTGAATTTGATTATACCCATAGTATCCAAACAAAAAAGAAAGAGTTTCATAGTCAGTTTTAACATCAATTAAAAGATCTGTGATTAGAACTGGAAAGTCATCTTTAGGATAATTCTGATTAAAATATATGAAATCAATGAAAACTATGATTTTCCCATTCCACTTTTTCACAGGGAAAATTTTATCCAACCATTTTGGATATTTAACCTCTTTGATAAATATATATTTTATAATCTTATCAAATTAATCTTTAATTTTAGATGCATGAGTTGAGTGTTTTCTTCTTGCTGCCTATTTGAATCCTCAATTTTCTTTGGGAAAACCCAAATGATGAGTAGCTACATCGAGATTAAGTCCAAGAATTTCTGTATAATTCCAAGAAAATATATCTTCATGTTTCTTTAAAAATGAAATATATGTCTCTTGCTATTAAAAAGGCATGGCCACACTAATTATAGTGGGCCATGGATCTTCTTCTGTAACCATATTTATTAATCTGGGCTCATCCTCAGTGGTAGAGACACCTTCCTCAAATGCTGGAGGATCATCCCTGAGATCTTCCTCTTCTTCATTATATGTTACTTCTTCTATTTCTACATTCATAGTATATGGTGAAGAATAAATTATAGAGTTAGGTGAGGAGTCAGTGTTTGAACATCCTGAATAATCGGCCACCATTTGAGACCCTACTGGGGATGAAGGGTCTTCTTGGGGAAATAAAGAAGTAATGCTAGATTGAGAATCAAAATCCTTGTATTACTCTAGTACTAATACAACTTCTTCAAATCTAATTGGAGAAGTAGAGGATTGTTAAGGTTTTGTGGATGAAATGAAGACATCTCCATTTAAGCTTTCACCATGCTTGGTGGATCTACAATTTCTTCCATGCTGTCAGGCTCGATTACTAAAATGGAAATTATAGAAGTTACTAGAGGATTTCCTAGATATGGGTTTCCCTTTTCAATTTTATTGATATGTAAAAGATAATATGAACTAAAATATATGGATGATTCTGCTGGGATCTTTTCGAAGAAATTCGGAGCATTGATTCTGGTTACCTACCTTTCCATGGACTTCTTACCCTTTGTGTTATCAAATTCTACCACAATGTATTGAGATTCACGCATTTTTAATGTAACCTTGGTAAGGTTACTAGCTAGGAATAGGTGGTTATTTATGTTAAGAATCTTGATATCTCTTCTGGTCTGGGGAGATTGGATGGTTCAGCTTTGGGAAAATATATGTGGGTACCTTCTAATCTGACAGTCACTGTGGTGGTTGACAGGTTGAAGTAGGATCTTCTCTTGGGTGCCAGGGTGAATCATGCTAATGTGGATGCAGCTTGTCCTGGAGGTAGTACTGAAGTGGAAGGTCCTATAGGTAGTATAGTACTGTCAGGTCCTGGAGGTGGTTTTGGAGGGGCAGTTCCTTTAGGGGCTTCACTTGGTTCCGAGTATTGTGTTGTTAGAAAGGGATGTTGGACAACTCAAATATGGTGATTATGGGTCAATATAGGTTGAGTTTCTCTTCAATTTAGTCTTTGATTGTGATACTAGGTCTATGGAGGGTGATACTCCCTTGAATTTAGTCTGTTATGGGAAATCCAATGATGAAGATCTTCTTAGTCCGGCTGTTAAGGAGTCTAACGTGCAACTACAATCTGATGGTGGATTGAAGATCACAGTTGCTACTTGTAATTGATTTCAAGAGATGGAGCTTGATGAGATCACTCATGTGGAGGAGAGTTCTTAAATAAAGGAATTTAACAATATAAACATTTTTGTTTCATCTCAGAATGTTGTAATTATAGAATGTACAATGGGGGAGGATGTGAATAGTTGTCATGATTTTGAGGAGCATCTGTAATGTTTGGACATGATTGATTCTAACATATGATATAAGTAAAACCAGAGTGTTATTGATGGATACCAAGGAGAGAATATTACTATAAAATGGGGGTATGTCTTTGATAGTGACAAAGAAACTCATAATAATATGCTTAGGCCTTCCTATAGTGATGTTGTTAAGGATGGGATGAAGAAGATGTCCAGAAATGTGGAGTCTTCCCCAATAATAAGAAGGCCAAAGAAAAACTACTCTGATCTACTGAATCTGGGGTCCATGAGGTCCTCTATCAAGAAAGATTCTATGTAGTTAATATCTTTATAGAAATTAATTCTTATAAGGAATTATTCCAAGATCCTGAAGCACTATGAAATCTAATAATGAGAATCAGATACTGTGGAGGAAGTGATCTATCATGGATGTGGTGATGGGTATGACTTTTATGATCTGTAATCATCTTTCTTGGTTTGTTGTACTTGCTTTTTTTACATTTCTTTTATCTTAATAAATGGCCCAAGGATTGCCTCTGAATGAGTTTTTCTGGTATAAAGTTGAAGGAGATAAGTTATATTCAGTGAGGCATAATCAGTGAAGTGTATGAACGAGAACAAGGTTGACTCCTAAGCCATTATCAATGAAGGCTCGTCAGATGTCTATGTCATTGACTCTGTGAGATAGATATATTGGACTGATATGTCCATGCACAACATCATCTTCATCATCTTTATCATCATCCATAACATATATAATCACCTGACATTCTACAGGATCATTATCTATACGGTAAACCTTTCCAATAACATCTTCAGTTTTAAAATCTTGAGGACATGAAATATCCTCAATAAGTGCTTCTAAAATATCTTTTAATAGATTTACGGCATCCAAAATTGACAAATTGGCTGGTACTTGGGCTAAAAATTTCAAGAAATCATACTTTTGGTTCAAATTCTGTAATTTCCTGACATGGAGATGTGGTTTTTCAGGTGCCTTGGAAGTTGAAACTTCTGATGTGGATGTTCCATGTGTCAGAACAGAAACTATAAATAATAATGGATTTGGTAGATTAGACTGACTAGGTATATCTACTTGCTGATAGAAAGATGGTGTAAACTTTAATTTCTCATCCAAAATAATCGTGTCAGGACCAAATCTATCATGCGTGGAAGAATATCCTTGTTTTTTGTTGATTCCGCTGAAGGGCTCCCCCACGAGTTTCCACTGCATATACTATTCGAGTAGGGGTAGAATTAAAATAGTGGCTTCTAGAAGACCAATGTCTTCCCCTGTATCCTCGACCTTGGCCTCTTCCTCTTGTTCCCCAATTAGGTACAGAGAAATCAGACTCATTATATCTAGAATCACCATTGCAATAGGGATCCATTATGTGGATAATATTGATGAAACAAAAGATAAATTATTCATATGATGAAGATTTTACCATACTGGTTGGTTCTAGTTATGTCATTTTTCAAGGCGGTGTCCATCCTTTTGAAACAAATGTCATGAAATCTTCCATATTCAAGGAAAACTTTGGTCTTTACATGACCTTGTCTTCTTATGACTGTTGTTTACCCTTCTGATCACATCACTTCTTGGAGGTCTGACCTTTAGAGGACTGATCTTTTGATGAAGGTAGATTTTTTGTGGTCAGAGTAGTGGAAGAGACAATCGTTTGTTTCAACTGTGTTCATAGAATAGCATGATTTTGGTTGATCATTTTCCTAATCATCATATCAACATATTTTTATACTTTTTTTTACTTCATACCATTCGCCTTCTTCCCCTGGATCAGCAGCAGCAACACATGCTACTTGAGCTAATGAACATTTCAGTTTTACTTGTCTAGAGTTAACCATTTTTTGCAGGATGTTCTAGAAATAAAAATACTCATGGATGGGATGCCACAACATCTAGTGAAAGGAACAATAATTCCAAAGATCATCATATTCTTATTTGTTTGGTTTCCTAATCCTTGGAAGATGAACAAAATTGTTTTCCATATCTATGATGAAGTAACTAGGAACCTATTAATTCCATAAAGAATAAATTTTATTCTTTAACTCCACAAATTGTTTCAACCTTTGATTTCGTTGATCATATTTACATGGTGGTTGTTTCTGCTGATGCTCAGGATGTGGAGCCCTTAGATATGATTAATGTTTTTAAGTGGAAGCTGGTACGACTGTTTATTGGGTGTAACTATAGCATCCCCTGCTTTCCTTGTTCTCCTTCCTAGAGATAATGGAATTACATTCTATAATGGAATCTTCTATATGTCAAGAAATTAAGATAGTTCTTGAAACCCTTTTATTTATTTCACAGGGATCATTGGTGTGCCTAACTCATCTAACAGAATTTCCTCACAAATTGGCAGCAACTCTTCCTAAGGGAGTTCCAGATTTAAAGAATACGTTAATCCTTTCTATAAAGAAATAAAATATGAAAATATTTAATTCAACTTTTTTCTATTTGAAATATCAAAAATAGTTTTCTTCGGCAGCATTGAGATTAATGGAATAAGTAATTTCTGATAGAGATCTTCTCATCCAGTAATAGGTCAAGATTGTAAACTTGTATACCATACAAAAGAAGGTCCTTGTAATGACTACAAAAAACTCCTAAGCAATACTACTTCTTTTTGTTGATAAGTTCCCATCTTGGGATCACAATGAGAAATGAAATGTGTTAAGTTTTGTTCTAGATATCTTGAATCATTAAGGATTGGGAATGTGGTATTCAAAAAATTTAGTGTGGGAGGGATCAGATCCACCCATTTGGGGTAAGCATTATTTTCCAGCTGAACCGGTGCACGCTATTCTTCCTTGGATTCCAATAGATTTTTTAATGCCTTCATTGTGTTCATAAGAACTTGGGGAATATCCAGATGAGAAGATACCTATAGAGTTACATCAGCCAGAGCCTAAACTAGTGAAACAATAAACAAAACCACTAGTGGTGGTGCTGGTATTTGCCTTTGATAACCCAAAAGAATAGGCCTATAATGATGTGTTTGATCCTGACCTGGCTATGTAACTAATGGATGGAATTAATTATCCACATATTGATTTACCAAAAATCCTCTTTGTTGAGGACCTCATATAGGATGTGAAAGTTGAGTATCTTCCTGGGGAGTATGTCTAGTAGAAATGCTGATTCGAAGTAACTATGTATTGAGTCTTTTCAACTCTTTCATCTCCTCTTTTTGATGTGATAATATATTTTCAAGTGAAAGATATTGACCTTATCTAGTGGAAACATGAGTTGAAATATGAATTTTACCTTTCCCCTTGTTAGATGCCTTTTAGGGGAGGTGAGTTGGTTACTTGAAGGCATACAATGATTCTTGGTACGCCTATAATTTTGGGTACGTACACCACCTTCATTTGATTTAGTGTGTACTATAATATGGACAAGAACCTAATCTTATGATTCCCCTTAAATAGACTCATTTTCTAGAGAATTATTTTCAATAGTGATAATAACATTCACAGATGCATAATGCATTGGTGACATTCTGTCAGTATCATTGTAAGATCATCTCCTTCTACATTTTTTGTGAGGCTATGTTCTCAAATTTGATGAATTCCTTGGAATTGTTTGGTAGAAGGTAACCTAAAGGGAATTCTTGGACAATTTAGTTGTGTTATCTCGTTGTGGATTCTTCCCTAATCAAGAGAAAACTGACTTTTGTTGAGGAGGGGATAATAGATGTGAAAAATACTTTATCCCTCCAGGATGGGGTTGTTCATGTTCATCTTTTTCAATCCTTTGAACATTGTTTAATGAATTCCAAGGTTGAATTAAATAGTCCCCAAGACTTACAATATGGGGTGGCTCTTTAACTACTATGGCTGAGATTCACACAACTACTCTTCTGATTTTCTGAATTTTGGTTTGAACATTAGTTGTGTTCATTATCCAAAAACTACTCAAATCACTTATTTTAGAAGATCATTGTACTATTATAGGCATTTGTGTCATATGATGAGTGACATATTCTATGTATGAGGCCTGCTCAATATTCTCATATACTTGATGAAAATGTATCTCAACTGCTTGCTTTCTTTGGGCCTGGCTCTCATGAGAGCTCGTTGAGGCCTGTTATTGAGCATACATTTGATTACATAAAAAATCTGTTGATTGTAGCCGACTGTGGGCAATAACATTTCATGAGACCACTTTTGGAATGATTTGTTGATTTTGGAGTGCATTTAAATTCAATGCTTCATGTTCACCCCATCCTCTGATACGAATACTAGATGGGGTGTCAGAAATTAACTGGTGTAGCCTCTTTAGAGCATTGAGTCTTGCACGCTGAAGGGTTCCTTACTACATTTCAAAATTTATATGTCTGTAAACTGAGAGAGATGCCAAGTAAATTTGGCATTTCAACCCATCTACTACCTTTACATGATTTTGATATTCATCATATTATAATAATATAGTTTTAAAATGATAATGTGTCATCCATAAGTTGAGGTGGATATCATGAATAAAATCTTCTGCCATCAATTCCAGAATGTTATATTGAAAATCATCCAAAGGCTAGTTCATGACTGGTATTTCTCTATTATCCAATTATGTTCTCATGTCTAACATATATTCATCATCTTTCACTAGACTTTTCTCCACTTAGTCTGACAAATGTGGGCACCTGTCGATTATTTTTTAAAAAACAATGGAATCAGTCTCTTTTTCCTCTACTGTATTGGAAGGCAAGTGACCCAAGGGAGGTTTGGATAATGATAATTCCCTTAATATATCTTCTGATTGATAAAGTATTTCACTGGTCAATGAAAAGGCATCAGATATGACTCGCCTTATGTTGGAAGGTGCCTCGAGATAGGAGGGCTTTCTCATCACTACATTGTCAATTATAGAATTATCTTGACAATAACAATACTAATGCAGAGAGGAATTTTGAAGCGAATAGAATCATGAGGAGGACCACCATGGTGGATTATAGAAAGTGACAAATCCTCTTGCTCCATGGACTTTTGGCCACACTGAGGGTTGAGGTGGATCTCATCCGGATATAGGCTCTCTGGATTGACCGAATTTTCATGAAGCAAGCCTTGATGATGAAGTTTCCAACAGATAACATTAGAATTAATGTTACCACTCCCATAATTTGATAATTAGAGGGTTGGATCTTTAGCTACAATAGATAAATGTATGAGGGATTCAAGAACACCAGCATTAAGAGGAGTTAGATTGCAGCTTGACTTTTTATTTTCAAACTGTATATGGTGAGACATATTCTTGGATGATCTCTTACACTTAGTTGAGGCCACTTTCTGGGAGAAGTGGTTATCATGGAAATGTGTATGTTTCTGACATAGAATGGTCACCAGAATGGACTAATTGTCTCAATTTGGAAAGGGTATATGTTCTTGATCTCGTTGTCCATATGATATGGGGTAGTATGCCCCATGACCCTCCTAGATTGAACCAAAGGTGTGTATATACTCCGATATGGCATACCGATATGTCATCCCAGGTGTGCGGATAGATTTATGTGTCTGTTCCCCTGGTATTGATAAATATGTTATAATATTTTGGCATGCTTCTTGAATATGGGTAGATATTTTTGTCATCACTTTCACCATTTATAATATGTTTTTGGTGATTTTAGTGGCCATAACAGGAAGATATGTCCATTTCGTATCTGGAGTAGGTGTATGTGATTGCTCTTGTCCTCCTTTTCTGGTAAATGGGTATTGACAATACTCATGTATGGGGGAAGAGAGTTGAGTCTACCCCTGATTTTTCATCAGAGATTTCTGACTGACTTCTCTGGGTGCTACCAGATGAGATTGTTGGAAATATTGATGAATGCCAGCAGTTTTATGTACCTGTTGTCTATTTTCCATCAAGCATGCTTAACAAACTTCCTTCAATACTAGAAGACGAAATTTATTGTATAATTGGTAATTGTAATCAGGTTTATGTTTCTGTTTACCAGTTTCCACCACATTGGATTTGCAGGATTCTTTAAATGCAGTCATGCAAGCCTGCTGATTGGATGACAATTTGTAAACATGTTTATGTTGATGTTCATAGTACTCCACCATATTTATCTGGTGGTATTTGTCATTTTCTTCTAGATGAGTCTTCTCGGCATCAGAATTAGGGCATACATGTGAATGTTCTCGCTCGTTGTTCATCGTCAAGTTAGGTTGATGAAATTATCTAGAGGGGAAAGAGGTGATAACCTGCTACATGACGGATGAATGTTGTCCTCAGTGGTTCTCATTGCGCGCTCGGGTCTGAGGGACCCGAGATGAACATCCTGAGGCAACACCCCCATCAATATGGGGTTTCACTCCTGCATGATTTTTCTGATGGCGATTGTTGGTGGGAGTCCTCAGGAAAAACCCATGCATCTTCAGATTGAGGCCCTGAGTGACCTCTAGATCTACCTTCATATAGTATGGATGGGAATGATTTTTTCATTCCAGGTATAAGTTCCCAAAATAGATGAAGATGGTGGTTGGCACCATCTGCTTCTTGATCATTGGTCATCGTTGGACAGAAAATCTAGGATTGTTTTTACCTAGTGAGCATGTTGGGCTGCCTCCAAAGATGGGATTCTACCATGCTTACAGTACTCCTTTACCAGCACTTTGGAGACCTATCATTGATGATGTTTGGAGGGTAATAAAATCCTTCCCATGGATGAGAATCCATCCTGATCAGCAATCGATAAGTTTAAAGATATCATCTTGAAGAAATCCATTTTGGACTGAAAGGAGTTCTGGGAAAAAACATGAAAAAAACTATAAACATTATTAAAGTGACATGTTTTAGATGGATACATGCATGATTTATTCTTTTTATATCCTTCCGTTATCATTTCATAGGGGCTTGATAGGTGGGTAACATTATTAACTTGGTTAAAAATTCATGTTGGGTTCACCATTTTTGTTTCGTAGTTCACTAAAATGTGTTTTCTAGTTGTAAGAATCACTGCTTCCAGGAAGTATACAATGGATTTATTCAAGGAACCAGAAACACCCAAAATTATTTATCCAAAATGTAACTTCTTTCTAATGGTAGATGTTCATTGTGTTTTAACTTTACGATACTTAAGAACGTGCATTGGTCAGGAGGATGATATTTCAAACTCATCACACCCTTTGGGGAGAAATATTGTCTACTCTGAGACTCTCTTTATAAATTTAAGATATTTTAATGAATCCTTATTAATATACCAAGTTTATTATAAGTTTCCCTTGGAATTTTCAGTCACTTATTAACATGTGTAAAATATTCAATCATTCATATGCATTCAAGGTTCTAAATTCATGGAGATATCCTTATGTATTTGAGATTCTCCATCAATGGTATCCCCTCATATACTACATGGATATTCTGCTAATAATCATTATTATGATACTAGTTTTTATGCCAGTCAGTTTAGTGCTCTGTAATTTTCTATCTTCCATGGAGACGAAGGTTTCTTTTGATATTGGGATCATACCCATAAAATGGGCTACCTATGTATCCTTGTGAAAGGAATTATAACCCTTGTAGTTCGGCTCTTCTTAATGAGCCGCATCATACCTTTTAAAGTCATGTGATATGGATCCATCCATAAATTTTAATGTCATGTGATAAGTAAATCTAATTGAAAGGTGCTAAGTCAGATTTTGGTGTGGGACTTATTCCCAAGCAGCACAAGGAACTGGAAAAGAGTATGGGCTTCCATGTAAGATTAGACCCTGTTGGGAATACGACCCAAAGAGAACATGGTTGATTTGAACTGTTGGGTTTGAACCTTAAGGAGGCTTTCTACATATACCATATGGATGGTAATCAAATACCACATAGTTCATTAAGTATAATAGGAGAGTATAGTCCTTTTAGAGAAATGGTTTTGGGATTACCTCCTAAAAAGGATTCCTTGATGATTTTATGGTTTAATTTGGGGATTATTCTTAAGGAGGATGCCCATATTAAGAGAATTAGGATAGGATTCTTGAATTGGATATTCAATGAGCTCGATCACTTATGATGGATTCCTATGTATCCTAGTTTGAATAGGAATCATAGTTCTTGTAGTTCAATAATTGTGCAAATGTTCTGACCATGAGAAATATTTAAGCCCACAAGAGTCATTCTCAGTGTGAGAAACCAGAGTATGTCAATGATTGAACATAGATAACCACACATTTTTCCCTATACTGGTGGAAGAGGTTAAGGTGACTGTGGAATAGGGCACGCCAATGAGCCTTTGCTATCTTCAATTTAAACTAGAAAAGGGTATAATTGATGGAATAAGGGATGGAGGTAAGGGGATTACACTGGGATGTCTGCCCTTGAATTGATCTTGGTAATAGAGGGATACATTTCCTTTGTTTTAATGGAAAATAAATTGAAAACCATACCGTCCCTACAAGAGACCTGAGGTTATAGGTCCCCAATAAGGGAGAGGTCAGGACCCAAACACTAATCCTCCAAACTAAGAAATTCCTAACACTATTCCTATAAGAAAGATCCACGTGACTAAAGATATACAAACCCACAGATGCTCCACGAATCTTAACCCCATTATGAAACAAATGAGGGAAACCTCTGACTGTAGATATAAAAACCCAAGTAGGAGACATGCTGACGTGATTTCCCCAAAGGTTGGATAAGCCAGGAGGTTTTGGTAGTGGTATCAACAGAATCCCTTTCAGAAAAGGGATCCAATTAAGTTGATGCCTTGATATGATTGGCTTTGAGGAGGGCATGATGGATTGTAGATTTAAGAGAGTAGGTGAATCAAAGGGAGGCGCCTAGTAGGTACTGGCGCACAAGTATGGGTGTGAAAGAAGGCTGGGGCGACCTGATATTCACCTAAGTTATAAAGAACCTATATGTTAATTCTTGGGAAAGACTTTAATCATCCATTCAAGTGTATTCATAGGTTTTCCGAGAAGTGGGGTTCCCAAGTTCCTATGAAAGGAATAGGTGGTGTGCAAGTGTTTTTGATTTTGGGAGGTTGGGCGCATTAGGCGCGAAGGTGTTTAGGGATTTCAAATAAAAAAGGACTTAATTCTTATGAACCTCCTTTAAATCCTCCACTCTAGGTGTTAAATAACTACCTTAAAAGTTTTGGAAGACTTAGGCAAAGTGCTAGGGAGACCAGAGAAAAAATTGGGATTCATGGAAATTCATCCATACAAATGAAGGCTTAAAGGGTCTACTTATAGGAAAAAATAGGACCCTAGAAAAAAAGTAATTGTGTGTGAAAGTAGGCTACGCACTAGATAGGGGTGCGCCTATAGGTTGTCTACTGATGGACCCATGGAATAACTAGATTTATCCAAATCTCATCCTTGTGAAAATATTGATTTTCTTCGTGTGTTTTCTCCTCTTTTCTCTAAAGTATTTCCCATTGTCATTTTTTAGACTCTTTGATGGAATGGAGTGTAAACAGTCTGATATAAATGAGGGATGAATGATATAATTTTTTCGAAAAAAATACACAAATAAAAAAATTAGTGGACTATTAGGCTCACAATAAATTTAACCATGTTAACATAATCATATTCCCCTCAAGAATTCATACTAATCTCCCTGTCTATAAAATTATTTTATTAACACTTTAATTATATTTGGACTGCAAATGAACCCATACTATAATGATTTTTATTTATATTTTTACAATTTATAGTTCAATTTTAAAACTATTTTAAAAAAAAGTATGTTTGATGTCTATATGTTACTGATTGCTAAGGAATTATGGTCAAATCCATAGAGGTTAATGTAGGATACTAATTTCAAATAATTAGGAAGATTTGTGGTATAATTTCACAAAGTGTATAATTTTTATGATATTAAATCAGTTTTTAAGACTCATTTCAGATTAGAATAATTATAATGTATTTATTCATCAATCATATAATACATATTATAGTTTCATATAAGACTTATTATCCAATTTTATAATACATGATCTTGTAAATTTGTGGAAAACTGTATCCTAACTCATAGTTTTAAAAGAGATATGATACATTATATCAAAAAATTTCCATTTCATTAATCTTCTCCCCCACTTCATATAATCTTCATAAATCAAACCAAAAATTAATGCAAAATTAGAATTCTTTCAATATCATATATGAAATTCAATATTTTTAATACTTCCTCAGTCTCAAAAGTCTTAGTAAAATTAATTATATATAAAAATAAAAAATTTACATCATTTCAGGATTTTCCAAAAAATAAAACTTCTATTCCTTTTCAGAACACATTATATAGATATTTTGATACATTTTACATGGTTAATAAAACATTAGCTTTTCCACTTTCAGACCATGGTCAATGAAAATATGAAATTGAAAAAAATATTTAGGGCTTCGCATTAAATTAAATTTCATTCTCTTAGTCAACTCAAATCAATTAATATTATGTTAGAAATCTAGATGAAATTCATATAATGCATGAATAAGATAAAGATCCTAAGAAGTATTTAAGGGAAGGGAATATTTTTGAAATTATTATATCAAAGAACTTTAACCATCATGTAGTAAATGTGGAATCAATATGATAAAATTGGTAAAATAAAACAAGGATAGATGAGGATTATAATGAAATTAATGGATCACAACCATTTGGTCGTGCATAGTGAAGAATTATGTTATACCCACAGAAGATATTGATATTCTAGAGAGTGCATGAAAATAAGACCAGATAAGGGGATTCTATTTTTGAATAACCATTCCCCTATGTAAAAGGTATCAAGACTTACTAAAAAGTAGATTATTCTACTATTGTATGTTTGGATTTTATTTTCTATTTTTCATTGTTTTCATTACTCTAGTTATGGAACCCTAAACTTAATGTAGTGAATTTAAATATATTTCTTCATCCATATTGCAAAGGCTCGGAAACTTCAAGGAAAATTCTTTCTTAAATACTATGGAATTTTACGAGTATGTGGTTTCTAACGGCACTTGATTCAGAGGCCTGGTGTGATCGAAATAAATTTCTGAAGTTTTGTTCGGGTACATTCAGTAAATTTACGTGTGGGTTTTTGTATCTTTTGAATCGGTGCTCGAAATTGAAATCTGAGGACACTGATGAACTCACAGTGCCGGTATTCGCTTAAGGAGACCTTTACCGCAGTTGTGTTTTATGTGGGTTGAGAGTTAATATTTGGGGATTTAGAATGAAATAAATAAAATTTTTGGAACATAATTTTATTTATAGAAGTTGGTTATTTCCCCCCAAAGGGAGTTAGAGGTGGTGCCCACACCTACATAACCTCCCATGAGAGGATATTTGTGAGGTGGGGCCCACATGAGCCTAACCTTTTCATCTTACCATAACCCCACGTTAACTCCTACCTTCATTAAGGTGGAACCTCTCCACCTCCCACACATTTATGAGGCCACCTCCTCTCATAATTTGTGCCAACCCAAATAGTTAATGTACTTGAATTAACTTGGGTGTAAAAAATTATTTTTGAATAATTTTGAATCGGTTAAAAAATATATTAAAATTGCGGAAGGTATTATTTTAATATTTTATTGGAAAATATTTTGGGAGAGCCCTTGAATTTTAAGGAGTTCCTCTCTTCAACGAAGAACACCGTCCTTCCAACGAAGAACCGCTGAAGAACGACGATCACTTCCTTCGATCTTCAGCCAAGCCAAAGGATAAGGATCCACCTGCAAGAACGCTGACGGCGCGCCATCCTCGGCTCTATCTTCCCCGATGTCAATGATTTGATGACATCTCCTTGCGACACCGTCTTCCTCGGTGCCTGACTACCGCGAATCTTATTTTGAGGTAGGGTAATTATATAATTCTAGTTTGATAAAATTATACACTTATCGTTGTTGAATGTGAATGGTTGTTTATGGCCAATTGATATCGCCTAATGTGGAGGGCGCGGGCCGAACACACACGGCCCGACGACCCTCTATATTATCTTTTATTTGTGATAGAGACCATCTTGGGAAGTGGCAACGAATGAATGTGGCAGTCGCGCGCCAGCCGCATGTCGAAGAATCGTGGCCCGCAACTTCGGACCGCTCGGACGAAGAAGAACCGGTCGGATAAAGCCGGTCGGGCTGAAGGAAGACCGCGAATCCATAAAGGGCGTCATGTTGCGGAGTACTGTGGCCCATGCTTTGCGGGCCGCTTCAGCGGAGAACCGGTAGGCTCGTCGGCTGGCCGGGTGAAGGATTCGCGACACCTGAAGGTGCCGCGCAACAAGACCTCGTCCCGCCCGAGCGGGCCGCTTGCTCCAAGAAGGTCGGCCGTCTTCGGGCTGTCGGTTGGGAGGGTGGCGCCACTCGGCACCGCCAGTTTGGGAAAGTGCCCCCCCCCCGGACTGCTCGGCCCTTCGGGCCGCGCCATGTCAGGTTGGACCGCACCCCGCCGGGTTGGGCCGCACCCCCTCTGGTCAGGCCACGCCCCTTCAGGCCGGCCCGCGCCCCTCGGGCCGGGCTGCACGATTCATCAGGCTGGTCCGACCCTCTTCCGGGTCAGACCCGCCAAAATCGGGCTGACCCGACCCATCGTCCCACTGGGCTTAACGGGCGAGCCCATTTCCACTTAAACGTGAATAACATTAAGACCGCGCATCCGATTGATGTTCCATATGTGGCATTGGGACCCTCCGGACATAGCGGTCCTTTTGTGATAATCTAAGTTATTTTTGGACGACTTTGGATAACAGCCGGGTTTGGAACGACCGTATTTTCCAACTGGGCCCCTAGAACGGAAAAGCCAATAACTCTCAGATAGGGCGTCCGATGGACGCGCCATCTGTCGCGTTGAGTTCCTTTTGACGAGACAGAACTTCAGGATACATCAACTCTGGAATTCGTGACAATTGATGTATCAACCCCTTGGCTCGAGGAGCGGACCCTCCCGGAATCGAGCGTGCTATGTGCGGGAATCCTAGAGATGGCTATGACTGCAACGACTACCATACTGGAATCCTCTGTGGGTTCGGCGACGATGACTACCATACTGGAATCCTCTGTGGGTTCGACGGTGATGATTACTATACTTGTATCCTACATGGGTCCAACAGTTTGACTTCTGTTCTAGTATCCTACATGGGTCTGACAGAGTAGCTGGTCTTGAATCCTACGTGGGTTCGACAGCTTAGCTTGTCTAGTATCCTACGTGGGTCTGATAACTTAGATTAATCACTGACTGCATATGATCATCATTATCACTTTACAAAATATATATAACTGTATGAGCTGAGTCTTGAATTTCAATCATAACCATTGGTGTGATTGACTTATTTCTTGTGTGGACAGGGTTATGCTTGGGATTGAGAGTTGGAGCCGAACTGGATTTGATGAATTAGGTATATGTATGGGCATATACCTAAGTAGAGTTGGTTGATACTTCGTGATTGTATTTTTCTTTTTTGGTTTATCCTTCGTGGATTCTGGGAGACCTTCGGGGGTCTCGGGGTCCCTACTAAGTATTTTTATACTCACCCCTGCACGGTCTATGCCTTCACTATGTTGTGTAGGGTGCAGATGACGAACAAGACAGATCGTGGTAGAGACTTGTGGAGCTGGATGGTACCCGGAGGTGGACCACATGGTGGGATGTACATGGAGCGGAAGGATGGACCCGGGGTGTTGAGAAGACCATTTGTACCCACCCTTCAGTTGGGATTTCCGTTGGACAACTCATTAGTTGTTGCTTTACTTTACTGTTGTTGTACTAGTCTTTCAGTTGTACAGTACTCACTGTTGGGCATGTATTTCCGGCCCATTTTATTTTCTTCACTTACTTTTGTATATAGTTTAACTTGTTCTTACTTCTGTTGCATACTCAATTGTGATTTTTTACTATATAAAGGCAATTCACTCCTTTTTTAACGGGATTAACACCTTTGATGCTAGTCGCTAGCCCCTGTCCTATGGAAGGATGGCTTGGGGTAGTCACAGCACGGGCCCCGAGGACGGGTCCTAACAAATTGGTATCAAAGAAGTCAGTTCTACCGCAGAACTCAGGACTCTGGTCATTCCTTTCTGTGAAGCAATTGTGTTAAGAGTATTGAGTATTGTTTTCAGTCCAGGGAGTCTAGTGTTGGTGCGGCGGCCGACGTATCCATACACTAGGACCCTGACCCCTGATTTCCGACTCAGTGCACAAAAACACTGATTGCATGAGTGTTTCAAAAGTTTTCTTTGTGATTACTTTGTGTCAGCTCACCAGGTATTCTGTTTTCACCGTGGAACACCTGTTTCTTTTTAGGATGGCCCCACAAAGGCATCCATCTAGGGTTCTGAGTCGCGTACGAGATGGCAGCCCACCGAGCGACGAGACCTCAATGCATGGCCCCATCACAGCGGAGGAACCAACAGTACCACTACCCACTAATCCACCGATACTACCAGTCCTAGCAGTAGAGAATGAACGCTACCTGAGTAAGTTGCACGAGTTTCAGCGACAGAGGCCACCCAGGTTCCATTGAGAGACGAACCCTCAGGCAGTCGAGGATTGGCTGGAGGCCATCGTCAGAGTCTTCAAATTAGTAGGGACACTAGACAACCTTATGGTGATCCTTGTCGTGAGTCTCCTGCACGCAGCAGCAGGTAGATGGTAGATCATGATGATCCAGGCGCACGATGAGGCATCTCTACTTTGGACAGACTTCGAGAGTCTCTTTTGCTTGGAGTTTGTTCAATCCACTCTTCATGCGGTGTGGATTCAGGAGTTACTTCACCTACGGTAGGGAAACATGATAGTAGATCAGTACTCAACGAGGTTTACTGACCTCTCACGCTACTCCAAGGACATAGTACGTGATCCGTTATTCAGGGCCCGGACCTTTGGGTAGGGACTAAGTCATGAGATTAGGGATTCGATGATCTCCCTCGGCATTCTGAAGTAGGCAGGAGTGCTGGAGAGAGCCTTTCTTGTGGAGAGATTTCTCACTGAGCTGACACCGGCAGCGAGACCCACCGTAGGGCGACACGTAGCGGAGTCTTCTGCAGCCAGCAGTAGACAGATGTCACAGAGGTCCAAGCAGACCAGGCCATCAGGAGAGCGACCTCGGGATACAGGTTCGGTTGTGCAGGGCACCCGAAATAGAGCCATCTATATAAGGATCAGACAATTCTATACAAGCGACGGGCAGGGTCACATGGCTCGAGACTGCCTGAACCGCTATGCAGATGAGCAGCAGACAGTGGAGGGACCTCCCAGGCAGAGGTAGAGGTTCTACAGTGGCGGTCTGTAGGAAGCAGGAAGATAAGGCAGAGAAGCTGGCCAAGCAGCGTGCGGTGGACGACGTTTTGAGGCTCTACCACCACCACCACCAGGAGGTCCACCCCAACCACAGGGAGATGGAAGACAGAGGAAGGCTCAGCTCTAGGCAGTGGAGGCTTACGACGACGGCGCACCTGAGATGATTTTAGGTACTATATGTGTCTACTCCACCCTTACTGCAGTACGTATAGACACAGGTGCGAGTCATTCATTCATTACCTCTACCCTTGTTCGGAGCTCAGAGATTCCGACAAAGTTATTGGCTCGATCCTTACAGTTAGATACTCCTACGGGAGCAGACTCGACGATTACGCACTGGTTTCGGTAGTGTGTTCTTACTCTAGCAGGCGAGAGCGTCGGCTGGGATCTTCTTGTAGCAGCGTCGAGGCCTTACAACGTCATCTTGGGTATGGACTTGTTGTCTACAGTCCATTCTCGGATCGTCTACATTAGGCGCAAGGTACGGTGTGTCCACACATATGGGAGCAGGTTCACCTTCACTGACAAGAAAGGAGACTTTGCAGTGCAGGATGGACTTTCGCAGAGGAGAGGGCAGCCGATCACACATCAGTTGTCTAGTCTCATCCTTGGAGGAGTTGATGTGCGGAATCCGAGTTTCCTGTTTTGGTGGATCATTATGAGGATATTTTTCCTGACGACGTTCTAGGACTACCTCCTCACAGAGAGGTAGACTTCTATATTGACCTATACCCCAGGACAACACTGATATCTACTCAAGTATATCGGATGGCTCCTGCTGAGCTTTGTGAGCTGGAGGTACATCTGGAGGACTTGCAGGGAAAGGGATTCATCTGACCTAGTGTTTCACCCCGGGCTTCTCCGATTTTGTTCGCCAAGAAGGAGGATGGGAGCTTGTGACTATGTGTCGACTACCGCCGCCTGAATCAGGTGACCGTGAAGAAAAAGTACCCACTCCTGAGGATTGACGACCTCTTTGATAAGCTCAAGGGAGAACGTTGGTTTTCGAAGATTGAACTCAGGTCAAGCTATCACTAGCTCAGAGTTCGAGATGAGGATGTGCAGAAGACGTCCTTCAGGTGTCAGTATGGCCACTACGAGTTCTTGTTTATGCCCTTCAGCGTATCCAATGCTCCAGCAGTGTTCATGAGTCTCATGAACAGGATCTTCTAGCCTTACCTCAATCGTTTTATAGTAGTCTTCATCGACGACATACTGATTTACTAGACTACTAAGGAGGAGCACGCCTACAACTTGCGGGTTGTACTGGATACACTCTGAGAGCACCAGATTTATGATAAGATCTCTAAGTTTCAGTTATGGATACGAGAGGTACACTTCTTGGGACACGTCATCTCAGAGGCGGGAGTTTCAGTGGATCCAGCGAAGATCAAGCCAGTGATTACTGGGGAGCCACCCAGGAGTGTGATGGAGGTTCAGAGTTTCCTAGGTCTGTCTGGGTACTATTGGAGATTTGTTCCAGACTTCTCCAGAGTTGTAGTACTGCTTTTAGCCTTTAAGAAGAAGGGTAAACCCTTCGTGTGGTCAGATAGATGTCATTAGAGATTTCATGAGCTGAGGAAGAGGTTGACCAGTGTGCCCATCATGAGGATGCCGGAGGAGGGTGTTGGGTACGTAGTTTACTGCGACGCATCAGGGACCAGACTCGGGTGTGTCCTAATGGAGGAGTGAGCAGTGATCGCGTATGGTTCACGGCAGTTGATACAAAACGAGCAAAACTACGCTACCCATGACCTGGAGTTAGCAGCAGTGGCCTTCGCCTTTAATATTTGTAGACATTGTCTGATGGGTGAGCGCTTTACAGTCTACTCTCACCACTAGAGTCCCATGTACATCTTCTCGCAGAAGGACCTGAACCTGAGACAGTAGTGATGGATCAAGTTCCTCCAGGACTATGTCTTTTAGATAATCTATACTCTTGGTAAGGGGAACATTATAGCTGATGCTCTCAGCAGGATATTGGACATTCAGCTACTAGGAGAGGCGATGGAGAAGATATCCGCGTTGTAGATATCCTTTGTGGTTAGAGATGGAGCATCCTTTCTATAGTCTCTCATAGTCACTCCTCCACTCCTTCAGCGAGTCAGAGAGGCACAACATGGGGCTGTTTACTGTGAGACATGATGTGCTCAGATATCCACAGGTCAGGTGCCTGATGGATTTTCTGAAGTAGGGGAGCACGTCATCCTCTTCAGAGGACGTACTATGGTACAAGTTGCACTGCAGGAGGATGTGCTGAGGGAGTTTCACACTTCCCCTCTAGTGGTACATCCCAGAGTGGCAGAGATGTACCAGGACCTTAGATGAAAACACTGGTGGCCGAGTATGAAGAAGATTGTATCATATTTTGTTTCATGATGCCTCACTTGTCAGCAAGTGAAGGTGGAGCACCAGGTACCAGAAAGCTTGGTACAACCCTTAGAGATCCCAGAGTGGAAGGGGGATGAGATATCCATGGATTTCGTGATGGGGCTTCCACAAACATCCAGAGGGAACGACTCTATCTGGGTGATCGTTGACCGACTCGCCATGTTGGCCCACTTTCTACCGATCAGAGGGAAGGGATCAGTAGAGATCATGGGACACCTATACGTTCTGCAGATGATACGATTTCATGGTGTTCAATCGTCTATCGTTTACGATCAAGGTGCTCGTTTCACTTCCTGGCTATGGAAGGGGTTACAGGAGGCTTTTGGGACGCACCTACGTCTGAGAACCGCCTTAGATCCTCAGACGGACGGTCAGACTGAGAGGACCATTCAGACTCTCGAGGACATGCTCCGTGCATGTGTCCTCGACTTTGCTCGAAGTTGGGAGGACCACTTACCCTTGGTGGAGTTTGCGTACAACAAAAGTTACCACTCCACCATCAGGATGGCCCCTTATGAGGCATTGTATAGCCGACCTTGAAGATCACCTCTGTGTTGGACCGACCTTGGGAAGTCAGCACTTGTAGGACCAGAGATGGTTCAGGCTACGACGGAGAAGGTTCAAATCATCCAGGAGCGGATGAAGACTGCACAGAGCTGAAAAAAGTCCTATGGTGATAGAAGATGAAGACCACTGGAGTTCGAGGATGGCGGCCATGTTTTCTTACGGGTGTCACCTCGACGAGGTCTACAGAGATTTGGCCGGGGTGGCATGTTATCTCCAAGAATCATCAGACCATTCCAGTTCCTTAGCAGAGTAGGTGAGGTGTCTTACCACCTGGCCCTTCCACCTTAGTAACACCGGGTGCGTGACGTCTTCCATGTATCGCAGATAAGGAGATTTGTCCACGACCCGACCCACAGCATCGATCACGGGGAGCTGGACATCGATGATGGGGCGACGTTTGTGGAGGTCCCAGTGGAGTTCAAGGATCGACAGGAGCGGGTCCTACGTGGATGGTCGATTCCTCGGGTGCACATTCACTGGAATCACGGGAACCTCCAGGAGAGCACTTGGGAGTGGGAGGCTCAGATGCGAGCTCAGTACCCCCTTTTGTTTCCCTAGTGTGTGTTTTAGATTTATGCGGATGTAAAGCCCTAAGGTGGGAGTAATGTAAAGAACCAGAAATTTCAAGGAAAATTCTTTCTTAAATACTTTGGAATTTTACAAGTCTGTGGTTTCTGATGGAACCTGATTCCGAGGCCTGGTGTGCCGAGAATCAATTTCTAAAGTTTTTTTCAGGTACATTCAGTAAATTTACGTGTAGGTTTCTCTATCTTTTGAACCGGTGCTCAGAATTGAAATCTTAGGACACCGATGAACTCACAGCGCCGATATTCACTTAAGGAGACCTTTACTGTAGTTCCATTTTATACGGGTTGAGAGTTAATATTTAGGTATTTAGAATGAAATAAATAAAGTTTTTGGAACACAATTTTATTTATGGAAGTTGGTTATTTCCTCCCAAGGATAGTTAGAGGTGGAGTCCACACCCACATAACCTCCCATGAGAGGATATTTGTGAGGTGGGTCCCAAACGAGCCTAACCTTTTTATCTTCCCTTAACCACCCTTTAACTCCTACATTCATTAAGGTGGAACCTCTCCACCTCCAAAGCATTTATGATGCCACCTCCTCTCATAATTTGTGCCAACCCATATAGTTAATGTAATTGAATTAACTTGGGTGTAAACAATTATTTTTGAATTATTTTTAATTGGTTGGGAAATATTTCAAAATTGGGGAAGGTCTTATTTTAAAATTTTATTGGAAAATATTTTGGGAGAGCTCTTGAATTTGAAAGAGTTCCTCTCTTTAACGAAGAAAACCATCCTTACAACAAAGAACTTCCAAAGAACGATGATCACTTCCTTCGATCTTCAGCCAAGCCAAAGGAGAAGGAGCCACCCGCAAGGAACGCCGACGATGCACCATCCTTGGCTCTTTCTTCCCCGACATCAACAAGTTGATGCCATCTCCCCGCGACGCCATATTACACGACCCCCGACTACCGCAAATCTTATTTTGAGGTAGGGGAATTATATAATTTTTGTTTGATAAAATTATACACTTATCCTTGTTGAATGTGAATGGTTGTTTATGGACAATTGATACTGCCTAACGCAGAGGGCGCGGGCTGAATGCACATGGCCCAACAACCCTCGGTAGTATCTTTTATTTGCGATAGAGACCATCTTGTGAAGTGGCGAAGAACGAAGGCGGTGACTGCACGCCGGCCGCAAGCGGAAGAATCGCGGTCCGCAACCGCGGACCGCTCGACCAAAGAAGAACTGGATGGCTAAAGCCAGCTTGGCCGAAGGAAGACCGCAATGGCACAAGTGGCGATGTGATGTGGAGGATCGCGTCCGGTGCTCCGCGGGATGCTTTTTCAGTGAACCAACCGGCTCGTTGGTCGGCCGGGTAAAGTAGCTGCGGCACCCAAAGGTGTCGCGCAGTAAGACCGCGGCTCGCTTGCGCCAGGAAGATCGGCCAGCGCCACTCGGTGCCGCCGGTTCCGGAAAGCACACCCCCCCCCGGACCGCTCTGCCCTCCGGGCTGAGCTGTGTCCAGCTATGCCATGCGATTCATTGGGCTGGTCCGACCCTCTGCTAGGTCGGACCCACCAAAACGGGGTTGACCCGACCTGTCGGCCCACTGGGCTTAACGGGCCATGCCCGTTTCCACTTAAACGTGAATAACTTTTAGACCGCATGTCCGATCGACGTGCCGTCTGCAGAACTGGGACCCTCGTGATGAAGCGGTCATTTTTCGATACTCTAAGTGATTTTTGGACGACTTTGGATAACATATGGGTTTGGAACGAGCGTATTTCCAATAGGGCCCCTGGAACAGAAAAGCCAATAACTCTCAGACTGGACGTCCGATTGATGCCCCGTCTATCACGTTGGGTTCCTTTTGACGAGACAAAAATTTGGGATACATAATCTCTGGACTTCATGATAGTTGATGTATCGACCCCTTGGCTCGAGGAGCAGACCCTCCCGAAATCGAGTGTGCTCTGTGCGGGAACCCTAGAGCTGGATGCGACTGCGATGACTACCGTTATGGAATCCTCTGTGGATTCAGCGACGACGACCACCGTACTAGAATCCTCAGTGGGTTCGAGGGCGATGATTATTGTACTTGTATCCTACGTGGGTCTGATAGTTTGACTTTTTTCAAGTATCCTACGTGGGTCCGACAGAGTAGCTGGTCTGGAATCCTATGTCGGTCCGACAGCTTAGCTGGTCTAGTATCCTACGTGGGTCTGACAGCTTAGATGAATCAGTGACCGCATCTGATCATCTTTATCACTTTTCGAAAGATGTATACCTGTGTGAGCTGAGTCTTGACATTCAATCATTACCATCTATGTGATTGACTTCTTTCCTGTGTGGACTGGGTTGTGCTTGGTCTCGAGAGTTGGAGCATAACTGGAATTGATGGCTTAGGTATATGTATGGGCATATACCTAAGTAGAGTTGGTTGATACTTCGTGATTGTATCTTTATTTGGTGGTTTATCCTTTGGGGATTCTGGGAGACCTTTGGGGGTCTCAGGGTCCCTACTGAGTATTGTTATACTCACCCCTGTATGGGCTATGCCCACACTATGTTGTGTTGGATGCAGACGACAGACAACACTGGTCGTGGTAGAGACTTGTGGATCTGGACAGTACCCGAAGGTGGGCCACTCGGCGGGATGTACATGGAGCAGACGGATGGACCTAGGGAGTTTAGGAGACCATATGTACCAACCCTTCAGTTGGGATTTCTAGAGGACGACTCAATGGTTTCTACTTTACTTTACTGTTGTTGTACTAGTCTTTCAGTTGTACTGTACTCACTGTTGGGCTTGTATTTTCGACCTGTTTTCTTTTCATCACTTACTTTTGTATACAGTTTTACTTGTTCTTACTTCTGTTGCATACTCTTTGTGATTTTTTACTATATAAAGGCAATTCCTTCCCTTTTTATCGGGATTTACGCCTTTGGTGCTAGTCGCTAGCACCTAGCCTATGGAAGGCGAGCTTGGGGTAGTCACGTCACGGGCCCCGAGGATGGGTCGTGACACATATTAATGAATTCCTATACTCAATTTTATATTTGTCTTTTTTATATCATACATGAATGTTTTGGTAGATGTAGATAGTTTGAGGTCTCCACTACATTATTATTTTCAATTATCCATCACTTATTCTTATGATTCACACGTAGACCCCATGGATTTTATATCATTACCATATGATGGAGGTATGTGGGGTGACCCATGCTTAATAAGGATATCTAACTAAAAGGTTTTTTGGGAGAGTTTATTGTAGTTTTAATGTATCACAGACCCAAAATCTCCAATGTGGAAAAACCAGGTTGGTTAATAGACCTCTATCCAGCATCCTTACATGCCATAAGTTATCGACTTGTAAGATAGAATATATGTAAATGTAAAACAAATTAATAATGATAAAAGTATAATATGACCCAAATAAACTCCAAATACCCTAGTCCAAAACACTATGTTAGGTATGTCTCTAATCTCCAACCCATCATGTAAGAAAAAATCAACAAGAAGTTCATTTACCCTTATCCATACCTATATCAATAACATTTTATCGAGTACCAAATGATGGCCTAAATAGGGTGTGAGTAAAACTCAGTAGTTCTACATCACCTTGTTTCAAAATTATGTCTAATAATAAATTCATCAAATAACATGGTAAATATGGGTATTAATTATTTAGATAATACAATACAATAATATCCTTTGTTGAAACCATGCTCGAAAATCATTCAGAATGCAGTACAACCTTGCCATGAGTAACCACTATTCAATTTCATAATCACATAACTTGTCCCATCCCTATAATAATTATAGAATAACTAGGAATAGAACTTTATATATACACTTCATCATAACCATTCAAATACCATTATATAATAATTTTAGTTACACCGAGAAAATCCTTTTATATATTCATTTCAATTTCACTATGGAATTCCCTTTATATATGCATTTTATCTTTACCTGGAAAATTAATTTATATAATAATATCACCATAAATCACAATACATGTCAAAATGTTCAGAATAACACATATTGATATCATAAGTCACAATGGTAAATTTAGAAAATTACAATTTTTCTTTTAATTATCCCTTCATTCATTAAATTATACCATAATAAATTATAATTATTGATTACACAAAAATTTAAATCAAATCATCACTAGTCATTCAATAATCATGGAATCCATCTTTCAAGTTGAATCATCCAAAATATTTCACTTGAGATTTCATGTCATGCTAAATAATATTTTAATTAGGTAACTAATTTAATATTATTTAGGGTATGATTAACCTATGGGTATCCACAAATATTTTCTCAACACCATTAGATCCAAATTTGGGTACCAACCTAAGATTATTGTAACCTTTATTCTTTTTGTTATCACACATTATGTGTTAGTGCAATCAAATAATGTTGGGAATACTATAAAAAATTGAATCATACCATAAGGATTTGTTCTAGAATACATTACATTATCCATATATTCAAGAAACACTCTCAACCAAGAATGATAATGAGAAAAAAAATCTATAAGATATCATAGGAAAAAACCCAGATCATATAAGATCAAAAAATAATTCGACAATAGTCAAACTATTATACCATTATAAAAAAGAAAAAGTAGAATGTAGAGGAACACTAATGTGAAAAAGATAATTTGATATCAAATAATAGATTGTGATGTTAGGAATGGTTGTAATAACTCTAAAATCTAATGGATCCTTTCTAGGGTTTGATAGTGAGAGAGAGCTACATGGTGGAAGAAAAATATAGCATATGCAATGTGTGATTTAAAACCATAGATCTCAATATATTCATGATGTGAAACCATTTCATAAAAAAAATTCTTGTTTCATAATATATTCCAATAATGGTATCAAAAAAGGATAAAATAACGTTGATTGACCATTTAACAATGTGAAAAAAATTCACATCATTTAAGCATTTCATGCTTTTTACTAGTTCATGAAATCATCATAGAAACTGTTTAAATTTGAGTAATGTATTCATGATGTGAAAATTTTTATTAGAAATCTCTTAACCAAACTCTATACAAAAATCCAAAATCACATTTTTACCCAAACTCGATTAATTCAAAGATATATGCATACCCAATCATTAGGACATTATCCCCAAAAAATGCACTACAACACCAAATTTACTCAAACAAAAAACAATATAGAGAATACCATACTATAATATATTCAATAAATCACAAATAGGGGAATAATTGGAATAAGATAAGATCTTACATCCTCCACACCATATAACATCACATCATAAGAATCTCCAAGCATCACTGTAGGGTCTTAGTTAAAAAATATGGACACCTTTCTGATATATAACATAACCTCCCCATGTATCCTCCTGAAGACACAAATGATGACATAGAACATAAAATATAGGTGTGGTATTTCTTTAGAGATATGTCTCATTATGGTCTAAATTTTTTTATTAGCTTCCCCTCAAATAATTAATCTACAACAATCTCGATGTCATCAATTTTTTATGTGAGAAGTTTATAGATGATATATTCAAAGATGTGACATTTGAAAGACGAATTTCATTGAATTGTAAAAATGTGGAAGGGTCAATCGATATTCCACTTGAACAACCATTCCCACTATCTTAAATGAACCGACAAACGTGGGTGAAAGCACTTCATTTTCCTGAAATGATGTTTCTCCATCCTCGGTGACACTAGATGGAAATCATGATGACCCCCCTTAAACCCTAGAGGCCATATCTGATGGTCATTGTAATATTTTTACCTTATCTTCTTTGTCACCAACCACCTCCTGATCTAATAAACTAGCTAAGATTTCTCATACAAAAAACTAGGTCAAACATGAATTAACTCACCTATCTCCAACTAATAAAGAGCTGAATGGAATATAATTCCATAAAAAGACGTAAAAGGTTATGTTTTGATCAATTCCTATAAAATTTTGTTATAAGAGAACTCGATGATTTCTAAATACTACTTCCCTGAACCGCTAAAATCCAAAACACAGTATCGTAACATATATTATATAATCATTATATTCCATTAAAATTATTCATCAGTGTATGGATGATCGGTTGTGTTCATAAAAACCTATGATCCAAAATCATTCCAATTACCCTTCCATAAAGAGGACATAAAATGAGGATATTAACCTAAAATTATTCTCCTCTGAACATTGAGAAAATAGGATATCTACTGAATATAAAGACTACTCATTTAATCAACAGTGACGATATCATTGATTGGTAATAAGTGGCCTACCTTCATTAGAAAATCTATGATCATCCATACTACATCATTCATATGAGGGGTCCTATTTCATCAAGTAATAAAATCACTAGTGAAATAATCCCATTTTAGTTTTGGATTGGCCAAAGGAAGAAATAGACTACAAGGTCTCTGATGCTCAACCTTCACTTCCTGATAGGTTAAAAATATTACCATGAATAGATCTATATCATTCTTTATTAGTGAAAAAATAATATTATCTACGAAGATCATGATTCATAATTCTAATCCCCATATTTAATACTAATATAGAATCATGGAACACTCTCATCCTTTCCTCATGAAATTCTATAGGAACCCATACACAACCATAGAAAATTGGAAACTTTTCATAGCCAATAAACCATCATGATAGAATCACCCACCATATAAGATGTCTCTTGAAGTTAATCTATCTTAATTAGATAACTAATCATTATTGAACATTTCAAAAAGCAGTATCATAACAAGTCAAGTGAAGTTATCTTCATACATATCCACTGAATCTTCCACCTTTTTCTTCATATCAAGTAATTGTTTCTCCATTCTATGTAACACCACCTTCGGAAAATATTTTTCAAGGAAAAGACTTAAATTCATCCAATTCTAGGGCATTAATATCCTCTCTTTCGATGATATTCATTACCACTGACAAACACTAATCTGCTTCACCTTCAATATGATAACTGGAAAGACATAACTTTTGATTACATGAACATCCCATAACATCGAATATCTTTTCAAGGGATTTAATCCATCCTTCAGCAGCTACTAGGTTAGAAGATCCGTTGAAAGCAGGAGGGTGTTGTCTCATAAAATGTTACACTATTATCATGTTTCATTGTGGAACCTCTCGTTTTTTTCTTGCATGGATGCCACCACCCTTTATTTCTAGCATTAGTTGATCCATTTCTATTATAAACTTATCCATTCCAATCCTTACCTTTCTAGGATATAGATTCGAAAGGATGTCATTCTGTTGGTGCCTCTCCTCCTCAGCTTCCCAATTTCTTCTACGAACAACCATTCTGAACCGACACATCTTAGTCGAATCAACATGATAATCTTTTAATGCAATAACATTTAAAATTAATCATAGAGTAAAAATCATTTATGGTATTCTATTAACATCATCCTAACCCCTAAAGTTATCAAAACCACCCTCTGATACCAACTATAAGATCCCCACCATATTACCTTACATAATCACGAATTAAATCAAGAAATAACTTCCTTTCACATTGAGGATAATTTAAAGTTTAGTGCTTTAGAGAATCAGGGCATAATACATTCATAACATCGCACGTTAATAGAGAGTTGTTACCATAAAGACATTATTCATTTCTTCCAAAAAATTAAACTTCATAAAACTTGTTTTCCTTGAAAAATATTGATAACATTTAACATGGATTCATTCTTTTTATTAAACATTCTTATAACCTATTAAAATAATTTAAAAACATGTAATGAGCACAAAAATCTCAGCAAGGGATATAAAAAGAATGAAATAAGACATTAGTCCATAAATACTTGTAACGTATAAAATCATTTTCAAAAGACATACTTGTAACCCATATATACTTTTTTGTGAAACATAAAATTTCCAAAAGATTCCAAAGAAACATAAGAACATAAATATAACCATCAAGGTATATTGGGGAATTAATTACATAATCTTGAAACCCTCTCAGGTACCTTATAATTTGTAACCCTCATGGCTACCTGGCAATTTGTGTAACCATCACAGTTACACTAGGAGTAACCACACGATCGACCACCAACATACACATACTAAATGCATTGGGAGGAGATAAATGTCCCAAATTCATCATAAACAGTGACCAAGAACCTGATCATATTCATACAACATGAGAAATTCCATAAAAACATTTATTTTGAATATTGTAAAACAAAATTTTTAAATGAGGATTTTAAAAGAAAAGCACCTTACAAATATCATATAATTGAATTGATACTTAATAGAGTGGATGGAATAGGTATATACACTATAAATACCCATAATTAAACATAATATATGACAAATTAATCACACAAACAAATTTAATACCATATAAATATGGAAGTATAATGTTAACCCAATGAATGGAAATCGGGATAAGAATTTCCTTTACCTGGGGTTTTTATTAATTCAAATATTTTTAAACCTCTTGTATAATGGTTAAAAGAGTGTTATTAATATCTCAAAAAAACATATTAATTTTTATAATATCATATATGATCATTTAATTTCATTATTTCTCACTTTAATTGTTATTATTTTGTTCCTTCCATTGTTTTGGGAGCGTTCATTACATGATTTTCATCATCAGTTCAAGATGAATATTCTTGTTGATAGGACGTGAAACTCTAAAATTGGAATGGAATGGTATTTAAATATTTCCAGAACCATAAATTATACCATTTATCATTTTTAATTCTAACATGATGATGATTCATGAGTTAAAACATTATTGATATTTGTTTAGATCATTCTGGCGATTCTTCAATCGTAAAGAACTCATTTTATTTAATAAATTAATAACATGTGTAAAAAATGATTCCAAAAACTTATATAAGATATAATAAATAAATTATAATCTGGTTTAACCATAAAAATGGTTTCATCACCAGTCTTTGAGGATGTAAAATAAATCTAAATCACATCAACCATGATGTCAGAAAATCAACACATCACAGACGTTGTTTTAATTTAAATAATAAGTGGGAGAGGAAAAGAAGAATAATGGTGAGTTGTAACACCCCGAGATTTCAGAGTGTGTTATTTCTTAAAAATAATTCAATAACTTGCACTACACGCAACACCGAGTTCAATCACACCATTAAAAGAGGTCATGAATAGTATTAACTACATTTTGAACTTTATATAATCCTTATAATTTTAGAATCCCTATTATGAGTTTCTTAGTCATAATGCAAGAACAAATTCATTTTCAGTATTTCACTTTTATCAACTTCTAATAGTGAAACCTTTTTAAATACAATATTTTAAACTTTTTGAATAAATGGAGACATCAAAAAAATTTAAAATGAAACATCCCAAGCGTCCACGGTACGCTTTCCTTTGGATAAAACAGTAGCGTGTGTTGTACGCAACTTCGAGTTCTAACACACCGTAACCAATCAAACTAGTTGTTATGAATAGTAATACCTACTTTTTGAAGTTATATATATTTTATATTTTAAAATGGACTTCATTTTTGGATTCGGAATATCAAATTTAGCCTAAGGTGAAATTTTGGTACTTTTCGGATAACTTTCATATTTTGATGAATAGTGAAAATTACTAAATTTTAATTAAAAACAACTTTTTTAATCAAAATAATTAATAGTGATAAATTGTGAATTTGAGTGGTTTTAATTTATATTTAGAATATATTTTTACCATTTAATATAATCTTGGTCATTGGACATAATTTTACAATTAAACCGAACATAAACAAGTGTCAATCTTTTGATAGTTATTATCTCTTAAAAACACGCTTTTTGTTTTGACAGCGGGAATTAATTTTAAATTAATTTCTGCCACTTCTGTGTTTTGAATTTAGAAAAATGGATTCCATATTTGGAATCAGGATGTTCAAATTATGTAAATAGGTAACTTTTATTTTTAGACATTTTGAATAATTACTGCGGTAAATATTTTATTTACCATGGTTAAGGGTAAATCCGGTAAATAAGGGTTAAAAAAAATAATATTATAATAATACTAAATTACCTTAAAACGTGTCTTAACCCTATTGGTTGATACATGGTCGACCATGGGCATCTTTGGGTCTATTTTGGGACCCTATGGATCCACTTGTAAGTGATAATGACACATTATATTAATAAAGTTAAAATAAAAATAAAAATGGCATAAGCTTACATCTTTTAGAAGAACAATTTTTACATAGGGATATAAATGTTGGATTTTCGATTATAAATATTCATTAGAAAGCTAAAAAGATTTCCTACATAATGATATTTTATTTATAATTTTTAGACATTATATAATTTATTTTATTTATGACACAATGATGATGCAGTAATTACTAAAATAGTGAAAAATAAAAATAATTGATCTTATAAATACCCAAATAATTATAATATGAAACTTTTAATGAATTAAACTAATTTTCTATGATAATATGATATATTGGGATTGATTTAATTGACTTTTTTCGAAGTAATCAATCTGTTAGGAGTTTCACAAAAATCAACTATTGAATAGTGTCAAAATTGACATAAAAGAGTTCTTAAAACAAATATTATATTATTAATTGATATTAAATTCCTAAAAATCTAAGGTTCGGCCAAGAGACTTATATTATGATAGGTTCCTCATTAATGGACCACTTGGGGGTCGCTTGGATGTATATAGTAAGTTTATTAACCATATTATATAAAAATACAAAGAGACATTGTAAAAGTGAAACTAATTAACTTAGAGTTAATACTTAAAGATAAGGTTAATATAAGTACCCAAACCTGTCTAAATTCTATTGGATGAGTTGTTTTCGACCTATCCCCACCTCATCCTTTGAATAGTCAACTTTGGAGCCTTTGTAAACCGAATATGAATTTATTATAAATTAATATTTCTAACTTTTCCAAAGGTGCCCCTCACCCCTCTTATAAAAGGGAACTCCTCCTTCTCATTTCTTCACACCTTCAAAGCCTTTTGGTTCGGCCAAACTCTGCCCAAATACTCTCCCAACATCCCTAACTACAACCTAGAGGCCTTAGTTTGATCAGAAAGCCAACCTAAGGAGCCCTTTTGATCAAATCAAAAGGAAGAACCCGAAGAAGAGGTAATGATTTCACCACCCTTTTCTAAGTTCATTTCTTCTTCCACTTCTTCTTCCTTTGTTCTTACCATTCTGAAATAAAAACTCCAGTATCTCACATATACTGTGATGTTATTATAAATATGGTACAATCATATTCAGTATTCTATCCACCCTTTGAATAACATGTCACCATACGTGCGTACGTACGGCTTACCGTCTCCACGTCGTGGTGTAATTGTTATTCAATATAATATTATTTGGATGGGTATAATAATGATGTGTAACTCATGTAAATAATAAATATAACATGTTAATGATTCTGTATATATTATATACCATCCATTTATATATTATTTTAATATCAAAAGAATGATATTGTCGCTCGTGCGTACGTACGGACTACCGTCTCCACGAACGCGATGAGATTCATTCTCCATCGTATCCATTCAAGTATAATTATCATTTGATGATTTAAAAATGATGTTTAAGGACTGTATATCATTCTGGATATGAATAAGATACAACAACCATGGCTTATGTAACAAAACATATAAAAGAAAATGAGTAAGTTAACTCCCGAAACGACGATAATTCTAAGATATTATTAACAAATCAATGTTAAAAGATCATATATGATATCATATTAAAATATATGATTCTTGTATAATTTAATAACAAATATTTCACCATTATACAGGAGGTTAACCTACCCCAACCAAGGAAAAGTACAAGGTAAGGGTTATTTCACAATCTCTTCATTATCCGAGGTTGTATTATACGTAATAATCTACTGGGATCTCTTTATCATCCACATCCATGTTTCTTTGAAATGTATTTCAAAACATTTTTACTATTTACAAGAATATGGGTTAAAGTCATTTATACCCTTGTTTGACTTTTTATAAGAGGTTTATAAAGGAATCTTTCCGTCGTTTTCAAAACAAGGTCCTTTTTAACCTTTTCGACTGAATTGAGGTAAGAATGTTTTTTTTAACTTATACGGCGGGTGCGGTTATTTTCCGCCGTTATAAAATCGTCAAAGCTTTCCATACAAGCTTATAAGAATATTTTCAAAGAAAATGTTTTATTTTATATGGATCTTAAATGATTTCAAAATAAAAGGAGATACTTCTTTAAAAAGAATGTTGATTTCATCTATGTCAACATCCTTTGATGGATTTTAAGATTATTTGAAGTTGATTTATTATGATACAAAACTTCTATATTGTATTGAAGGTTTTGTGATATGTTTGACTGTGGATGTGCTATTTTTATACCATTCATAGTTTATGGTGAAATTATTGACATTTCGTATGCTAGTTTTAATACGAATGTTTATGTTATGTTTAAACCTTTTCATATGGGAATGCATTGGACTTAATAAGTGACGGGTGGAGCCCGCTATAGCTCCTCGATGCATCGGTAGGTCTCATGAGACAAACTAGTGTCTTGGCACAAGGCCTTGAAAAAATCTTATTTGTAGTCTTGGCACGAGGCCTTGGCTATGTGGTTATGATAGTCTGGCATTATGCATTCCAACATTATGAAAGTGGTTATTGATTTTTGCATGTGATTATTCGATTAGTAGAATATCCATGTGAATAAGTAAATGGCATTATTTCATTTTATTTATGCCATACCATGTTGAAAGTTCATGTTTAAAAGGCTTTTGTTTTAGTTATACATTGCCTTAAATGTTTATTCTTATTTATGAAAGTTTCCGCTATATTGTTATCCTTACTGGGCATTTGAGCTCACCCCTTTTCTATGTTTTATTTTTCCCAGGATGTGAAGAAGTAAGTTATGAATGACCTGCAGGGATTTTATGAGGGGTTAATAGTGTGTATTGTGGAAACATTATGTTGTTGTATTAGTTTTTCATTTTATGATGTAATGTAAAACATATGAATATATCTAGTATTTCCAAGGCTACTAAACCAATCGGTCTTTCGAGATTTGATCTTTCTTGTGATCATGCCAATGTTACGAAGTAATGCACCGACTCTGGGTAGCTGGGGTCGGGGCGTTACAGTTGGTATCAGAGGAAGTTTAGTACAAACCTTGGAAACTAGATTTAGATAAACTTTGATTAGAGCACGTAGACCTAAGATGAACTTTGAGGATTAGTATAGAAGAACTTCCTAGAATTTTGGTATTGTAGAGATTTTGTGAGTTTTCCGAGCAATACATCCCTGTCTGGATACGAGCAGGTAGAGGCAGCTCTGGCACAGATGTACCTAGGGGTAAAACCCGAAAACACCGCTTTGAGCTAGACTCGAACGGGAACTGGTGCACGACAACGGGCCTTGCTGCACTCTTGGTTACGACACTCCCGGGGGATATGCTTAGGATAACTCTCATTTTCTTTACAAATCATTTTGAAGGGATTATGAGTATATACTTCCTCAAAGAAAACATTTTTATGATTATGGATTATATCCATAAATAGTTCAATTTATGTTAAGTGTTTTATAAGTATGGGATTATGTATTTTGATTCATAAACTGATCTAGTTTATGCCATTGTTTAGAAATGGCGCCCAGTAGAAGGAATGAGAACTCCAGAAATACACATGATTCAAAGAGAAGGAAGGATCATATCTTTCATGGTCTTAAGCTAGAATTTATAAGAGAAATAGTCTCCCATGTATTATCATCATATGAAGAAATAATATCATGTGTTGATAAGATATGTAAAGAGTTTACTGAGTCCTATGGCTTTGAAGGGAAGCAAGAGAAGAAAAGGATGGAAGAGAGAAAGATGGATAAAGGGAAGAGGGAGAAGAAGAATTTTCCCATATGTGGTAACTGTGGAAAGAAACACCCTGGAACTTGCCTGAAAGGAATGGAAGTTTGTTATAAGTGTGGAGGAAAAGGGCACAAAGTACGTGACTGCAAGGGTAAGAAAATGGTTTTAAATGTACAATGCTTCATTTGCAAGGAGTTTGGACACTACGCGAACCTATGTCCCAGTCATCAGACTATGCCGCAATTGATGTTATTGGATAATAATCAAGTTATGATACTACCACAGATGAAGAGGAATGATTAGAGTTCTTATGTTGATTATGAGCTTTGTATCAACAATGTACTTGTTATAATAATTATGGAGTATATAAGGATTGTACTGCAGTACTATTTCATTAAGGACTTGAGATTGTGTGGAACAAGGAAAAGTGACTCATTAGCAGGATAGATTTTTGGAAAATATATGGTTGAGAGAATGATAAACCATAATATAGTTCTGATACTGAGGTAGTGATTTTGGAATAATATGTGATTGTTTTGGATAAATTATATTGGATATTCTTGACTACCTTGGAACTGATTAATGATTTGTATATTCCATCATTGTTGGGGTTTAAAACATTTTTGGATTAATGAAGTATATCCAGCATTCTATATGGAATAAGGGAGCATGAATGTAATCAATAAGGAATATGGTAATACATGATGAAGGTATTCATATGCTATTACGGGGTAAAAAGGATCTATATTATGTTTACCTTCCTTATGAATGTTGGACTGTGAGTTTGGACAGAAGTATTTTGGATAGTTCTAGTTTGGATTATTTTGGATTGCCATAAAAGGACAACCCGGAGGTCGGGCGGCAACCCGTCGCGTCCGGCAAAGCTGCGAGACTTGAACCTGCAACCGAAGGGCGACAAGGGTGTATCACCTACCACTGGACCACGAGATGTCCTGGATTAAATAATTTAGTTTTTATTAAAAGATCTTGTAGATGAATTATAAATTCGATTATTTTGGAACCCTATACGAATAGTGTAAATAGAATTTTTTTACGTTCTATTATGTTTTAGAGTGAAAGATGAGTTTGTGGTAGAAATTTATTAATGAATAAAACTCTAATTATAAAGTATGTATACCTCATTATTATCTTATCCAATCTCATAAATAAATTCCTCAACATTAATAATAGAAACTTAGAACAAAAATGTTGTCCTAGATGGTACCTTAAATCATCACAAATTTATGGCTTTGGGATTGTTGGCCTTTTCATAGCCATGTTCTCTACCACTCTCCATCAGATAATTGATGGCTATATTTTTCTTCCATATCCATATTTTCTTACATGTAACCCTAGTATGTGTTATTTTCGGTAATCTTCATACTTTCAACTCTTTATTTTAAATAGAGGCCTCGTTAATTCATTTTTCGATGTGGGATTTCAACTAAGATATTTTGAAACGTCAAAATGTGTTATCCCAATACCCTATATTTTGTTGAACCGATGGTACTTTAAATCATCATAGATTGATGAGTTTAAGGACCTCAATTATACACTTGTTTGTGATTGATGACCTCAATCACTACCTATAAATATTTACGTTTTTCCTCCGATTATATGTCTCTAATTGCCACCAATGTTCTCCTAATCGAGATCATAATTTGGTGGTGACCCTTTAATTTCTCTTTTCCTCATATTAAGACTAAATTTTAGTAACCCAATTTCCAATGTGGGTTTTCCCACAAATATATTTTCTACTTTCATCCTTTTATCTTCGAAGAACAATTTCAAATTGCGAGGACGCAATTTATTGAAGGAGGGGAGAATGTAACACCCCGAGATTTCAGAGTGTGTTATTTCTTAAAAATAATTCAATAACTTGCACTACACGCAACACCGAGTTCAATCACACCATTAAAAGAGGTCATGAATAGTATTAACTACATTTTGAACTTTATATAATCCTTATAATTTTAGAATCCCTATTATGAGTTTCTTAGTCATAATGCAAGAACAAATTCATTTTCAGTATTTCACTTTTATCAACTTCTAATAGTGAAACCTTTTTAAATACAATATTTTAAACTTTTTGAATAAATGGAGACATCAAAAAAATTTAAAATGAAACATCCCAAGCGTCCACGGTACGCTTTCCTTTGGATAAAACAGTAGCGTGTGTTGTACGCAACTTCGAGTTCTAACACACCGTAACCAATCAAACTAGTTGTTATGAATAGTAATACCTACTTTTTGAAGTTATATATATTTTATATTTTAAAATGGACTTCATTTTTGGATTCGGAATATCAAATTTAGCCTAAGGTGAAATTTTGGTACTTTTCGGATAACTTTCATATTTTGATGAATAGTGAAAATTACTAAATTTTAATTAAAAACAACTTTTTTAATCAAAATAATTAATAGTGATAAATTGTGAATTTGAGTGGTTTTAATTTATATTTAGAATATATTTTTACCATTTAATATAATCTTGGTCATTGGACATAATTTTACAATTAAACCGAACATAAACAAGTGTCAATCTTTTGATAGTTATTATCTCTTAAAAACACGCTTTTTGTTTTGACAGCGGGAATTAATTTTAAATTAATTTCTGCCACTTCTGTGTTTTGAATTTAGAAAAATGGATTCCATATTTGGAATCAGGATGTTCAAATTATGTAAATAGGTAACTTTTATTTTTAGTCATTTTGAATAATTACTGCGGTAAATATTTTATTTACCATGGTTAAGGGTAAATCCGGTAAATAAGGGTTAAAAAAAATAATATTATAATAATACTAAATTACCTTAAAACGTGTCTTAACCCTATTGGTTGATACATGGTCGACCATGGGCATCTTTGGGTCTATTTTGGGACCCTATGGATCCACTTGTAAGTGATAATGACACATTATATTAATAAAGTTAAAATAAAAATAAAAATGGCATAAGCTTACATCTTTTAGAAGAACAATTTTTACATAGGGATATACATGTTGGATTTTCGATTATAAATATTCATTAGAAAGCTAAAAAGATTTCCTACATAATGATATTTTATTTATAATTTTTAGACATTATATAATTTATTTTATTTATGACACAATGATGATGCAGTAATTACTAAAATAGTGAAAAATAAAAATAATTGATCTTATAAATACCCAAATAATTATAATATGAAACTTTTAATGAATTAAACTAATTTTCTATGATAATATGATATATTAGGATTGATGTAATTGACTTTTTTCGAAGTAATCAATCTGTTAGGAGTTTCACAAAAATCAACTATTGAATAGTGTCAAAATTGACATAAAAGAGTTCTTAAAACAAATATTATATTATTAATTGATATTAAATTCCTAAAAATCTAAGGTTCGGCCAAGAGACTTATATTATGATAGGTTCCTCATTAATGGACCACTTGGGGGTCGCTTGGATGTATATAGTAAGTTTATTAACCATATTATATAAAAATACAAAGAGACATTGTAAAAGTGAAACTAATTAACTTAGAGTTAATACTTAAAGATAAGGTTAATATAAGTACCCAAACCTGTCTAAATTCTATTGGATGAGTTGTTTTCGACCTATCCCCACCTCATCCTTTGAATAGTCAACTTTGGAGCCTTTGTAAACCGAATATGAATTTATTATAAATTAATATTTCTAACTTTTCCAAAGGTGCCCCTCACCCCTCTTATAAAAGGGCACTCCTCCTTCTCATTTATTCACACCTTCAAAGCCTTTTGGTTCGGCCAAACTCTGCCCAAATACTCTCCCAACATCCCTCACTACAACCTAGAGGCCTTAGTTTGATCAGAAAGCCAACCTAAGGAGCCCTTTTGATCAAATCAAAAGGAAGAACCCGAAGAAGAGGTAATGATTTCACCACCCTTTTCTAAGTTCATTTCTTCTTCCACTTCTTCTTCCTTTGTTCTTACCATTCTGAAATAAAAACTCCAGTATCTCACATATACTGTGATGTTATTATAAATATGGTACAATCATATTCAGTATTCTATCCACCCTTTGAATAACATGTCACCATACGTGCGTACGTACGGCTTACCGTCTCCACGTCGTGGTGTAATTGTTATTCAATATAATATTATTTGGATGGGTATAATAATGATGTGTAACTCATGTAAATAATAAATATAACATGTTAATGATTCTGTATATATTATATACCATCCATTTATATATTATTTTAATATCAAAAGAATGATATTGTCGCTCGTGCGTACGTACGGACTACCGTCTCCACGAACGCGATGAGATTCATTCTCCATCGTATCCATTCAAGTATAATTATCATTTGATGATTTAAAAATGATGTTTAAGGACTGTATATCATTCTGGATATGAATAAGATACAACAACCATGGCTTATGTAACAAAACATATAAAAGAAAATGAGTAAGTTAACTCCCGAAACGACGATAATTCTAAGATATTATTAACAAATCAATGTTAAAAGATCATATATGATATCATATTAAAATATATGATTCTTGTATAATTTAATAACAACTATTTCACCATTATACAGGAGGTTAACCTACCCCAACCAAGAAAAAGTACAAGGTAAGGGTTATTTCACAATCTCTTCATTATCCGAGGTTGTATTATACGTAATAATCTACTGGGATCTCTTTATCATCCACATCCATGTTTCTTTGAAATGTATTTCAAAACATTTTTACTATTTACAAGAATATGGGTTAAAGTCATTTATACCCTTGTTTGACTTTTTATAAGAGGTTTATAAAGGAATCTTTCCGTCGTTTTCAAAACAAGGTCCTTTTTAACCTTTTCGACTGAATTGATGTAAGAATGTTTTTTTTAACTTATACGGCGGGTGCGGTTATTTTCCACCGTTATAAAATCGTCAAAGCTTTCCATAGAAGCTTATAAGAATATTTTCAAAGAAAATGTTTTATTTTATATGGATCTTAAATGATTTCAAAATAAAAGGAGATACTTCTTTAAAAAGAATGTTGATTTCATCTATGTCAACATCCTTTGATGGATTTTAAGATTATTTGAAGTTGATTTATTATGATACAAAACTTCTATATTGTATTGAAGGTTTTGTGATATGTTTGACTGTGGATGTGCTATTTTTATACCATTCATAGTTTATGGTGAAATTATTGACATTTCGTATGCTAGTTTTAATACGAATGTTTATGTTATGTTTAAACCTTTTCATATGGGAATGCATTGGACTTAATAAGTGACGGGTGGAGCCCGCTATAGCTCCTCGATGCATCGGTAGGTCTCATGAGACAAACTGGTGTCTTGGCACAAGGCCTTGACAAAATCTTATTTGTAGTCTTGGCACGAGGCCTTGGCTATGTGGTTATGATAGTCTGGCATTATGCATTCCAACATTATGAAAGTGGTTATTGATTTTTGCATGTGATTATTCGATTAGTAGAATATCCATGTGAACAAGTAAATGGAATTATTTCATTTTATTTATGCCATACCATGTTGAAAGTTCATGTTTAAAAGGATTTTGTTTTAGTTATACATTGCCTTAAATGTTTATTCTTATTTATGAAAGTTTCCGCTATATTGTTATCCTTACTGGGCATTTGAGCTCACCCCTTTTCTATGTTTTATTTTTCCCAGGATGTGAAGAAGTAAGTTATGAATGACCTGCAGGGATTTTATGAGGGGTTAATAGTGTGTATTGTGGAAACATTATGTTGTTGTATTAGTTTTTCATTTTATGATGTAATGTAAAACATATTAATATATCTAGTATTTACAAGCCTACTAAACCAATCGGTCTTTCGAGATTTGATCTTTCTTGTGATCATGCCAATGTTACGAAGTAATGCACCGACTCTGGGTAGCTGGGGTCGGGGCGTTACATGAGTTGTCCATAAACATGATGAAATATGGAATATGTATGATACTGGATCCTTCATGAATCTTGGATATGGGATGGTGAGGAAAGAATAATAATAGAAAAGAAAATGAAAAAAATAAATAAAACAAAAGAAGATGTTTACATCTTGATATATTCTCCTTGTGATCCCTCTTAAGGTCTTTGATTTTTGACTTTTGGTTATACCAGTAAGTCTTTTACATGGGAACGATCCATGGGAGGAGTATTTGGTAGAACTAAGGTAAGGATCAAGTCTTGAGAGGTGTGGGAGGAAGAGGGGAATGCGGGTGGTATTTATAGTGGATGTGAGGAGGGATTTTACATTATTTTAATCATTATCTTAATATTTTTTCTCAAGAATATAAATAGTCTTACGTCATGTGACCCCAAATAGTAATAATGTAATGTGATTTAGAACCATGTGGTTTTACATCACTTATTATGTCTTGAATAGTATATTTAACTGATAATTTGAATATATGGTATTTTACCGTATTTCACTATTCGTCAAAAATTCGTGAATTTTAGAAAAATATCAAAAAATCAACCTATCCATTTTTTGACATGTAGAATTAAAAAATGAACTCCATTTTTTTGAAAATAATTTTATAAATATTATTAATTTAATTTTTAAGTAGAACCATAATTTATTCAAAAATAACAATTTTAGAACTATAACTACTTTTATATCACACTGAAAAATTAACCAAGATGTAATTATCTGAAAGCCTTAAGAAAATAAAATAAAATAACAATTTACTATTCACTTTGTTCATATTAAAATTCATATTACTAATAATAAGGGTATGTTACTATTCACTAAATATCAATTTGGTTCTATTAAACTCAAAATAACTTACTAAACAGAATTGTAGATGACCATTTTTCGAAATTGAAAACATAGAATTTGGAAAATCATGTTTAACGGATAGTTAAAAATATCTACATATAACAAAGTATCATTCATTTAAAATTATTTTTAATATCATTGGTGTTATAGTCTCACTCTATATTGTTGATAACCTACTTTCAAGTCAATATTAGAGAAAATACATACACCTGCAGCTGATTAAAAAGATCATTGATCTATGTAAGGGGATGTCGATTCCTGACCATCATTTAGTTCAAACTCCAAAATTCGACACACATGAGAATTGTAAAATATTAATTCTTGAAAAAAAATGCAATGTGGAACTACATGGCGGCATACAAAGAAATAAGAATACCTTAGACTCTAGTTCTACTAATTAAATATTGAAATCATTATGATCTATTGGTTCCATCCTATATGGTTATTTGGAATCTAGATTTTCTCTTATCACTAACTCAATAATTAAAAATACCTCCCATCCTTGTGGTAATCCATTTAACTCATCATGTCAGACATCCTAAAAATAGTCTACATGTGAAGGAAAAGTAACAATCTTCATTCCTCCATTATCTAGAGAAAGGCATCCATTCATAGCTACGAGTGAATCCAATCATCACTAAATTAGACATGCATGACCAGACTTAATATATCACTCACCCTGGTTAAAATTTTGGATTTATAATGGAAATATAGGGAAAAATATCCTCTAGTAATATTTGATATTATGTTAGTATATAACTATCCAATCCATAACAAGAAGTGAATTAAAACAATTAATTTCTTGAATAGATAGTCCCAAAATGAAATTGGAACGACCAATTTCTAGAGAAAATGCCTTGAATTTTTTATATTCTGTAACCACATGTGAAACAATGTATTGATGTCTAAAGAACTATCAAATCTATCCACAACCTAGCCCAAATATTCTGAAAACAGAAGATATAGAGGAATGTGATATTATATGTGAAATATAACACAGGAAATGGTATATGATAAAATAATCCTAACTCTGATGGTATAAGTACATATATCCAAGCTAGAAGAAGTCGACTGAATAACATGTATCTAACTTTTCCCTTTCCCTTGTGCCCTAGTATGAACCCATGGGATTCTCCCATAGGATGGTACTATCACTCCAATAATGATGTACCATTCTCCCTTCCTCAACTGGAATATCTAGTGTAACTCTTGAAGTAGTATACTAAGGGGTAGTTGAGTCCTTCTAAGACTATGGTACCTATCCTAATCCCCTAAAATATTATTTAAATATGTTCCCTTAAAACAAATTTTCAGGTTTTCATTCCTTTCACAACAATTTCACTCCAGTTTAGGGTAGAGTCACTAAGACCAATTATATCCAAACATGACACACTAATAGAACTACAATGGAACATGGTCTGAATATGGTTTCCCACTGCCCTGGAATCTCTTGCCATTATTTCCATAATTATTACTATCATATATTCCTTTTATGTCACAATAATAATAGATCCTAGTTATATTTTCTGAACAAGCATGAATGATTAAAATTCCCTATCATAGATTCCCTTCCATGTTAATATCCTGATTAATCATTTCATAAAAACTACTCAAAAAGAGTTTAACCTATGACATGGTCTCATAGAGAATCTCATTCTATAAATTCCTCACCCTAGAAATATAATAAGCTAATATATATGGCGCAAAGCACGATAAATCAGTGAAACATTTGGCGAAGTCCATCAGTAAACTAATACCTTGTGTCAGGTGAATGAACTCATGAGCCTTATCATCACTCAAAGTTTTAGTATAGATTTGACTCAACATAATTTCTTTGAGGTCCTTCTTGTATAACTTATCTTTTATCCCATCATTCACTATTATATCCCTCCAAATCATAGATTTTACATGATGCAAGAATGAAGCATGATTCACTATACCATCTATAGGTGTCATTTGGTGCTTGATTATTGTATGGATTGACTCAATCCAGAAGATGATTACGTGGTGGCCTCCCTCCCCTGTGAATTTAAGAAGATGATTCATCTAAATCACTTTAATCTTCTCATACATCGAAGGCATGTTGTGAGGATTATTCCTTTCCATGAATCAAATAAACCTTTAGATGATATCTTGAAGATAACCAAAGATATGATCCTTATGATCTATTGGATTATTTTTTGTAGTTTTGATAGGAGCATGTTTTTTTCCACTCTCCTGATACCCAATTATAAGTTTACGATGACTCATTTTCTTTATAAGACAAACTAACATCTTAGAACACGGGATAACATTATGGTCAACCTCAATGGGGGTGAAAAAAATGAGAAACTATCCAAGGTATCTAAAAAAATTTTAACAAGTGAATAAAAATTACATAGTATTTGTATCATTTAATTTATTATATATAACAGGTATCTGATTTCACATTTTATAATGTTCAATATATCACATGTATAAATATGTCCCTATATAAAAAAATTCATGTCATGATATATCACATTGTGCCTTTTATGATGCATGTGTACTCATCTCATGATAAACCTGTCCATGATTATAAATCCCTAGAAACAAGAATCACACAAACATTGAATCACCCAATGTGATATAACATCGACCGTAACAGATGAACATCCTGAACAAAAACCCATCCATTGGCGTGCATATTTTCCACAACCCATGCATTATCTACTCACATACAAAAGATAATTACCATTTCTAGAAACATCCTAGTCTTAATTATACCATTCAAAAAGAGTAATGAAATAGAAATGGAATATATTCCTCTTATACCACTATATACCCTATCCCAGTCCAACACTCTCACACAAGGACAAAAAAAGAAAACTCCTCCTATGCTAGAGGCTTCCGACTATTAGTGAGTGTTTATAAAAAAATAGTGTAGACTATAAACCCCAAGTACAGATTTATAATATATTTTAAATAAACATATATCAAATTATTTGAAAATTTATTAAATAGTACATCACAATGGATAAGAAAAAAATATTGACTAAATAATCCAGTAATAACAATATCAAAATGTAATGAAATGCTACAATGTACCTAAATGTCAAATTGAGAGTGATAGAGATATAGGGATATGATGGAAAAAACTACAATGATCGTGGCCCCAAAAACCCATGTTTTTTCTATATCTATTCTCTAACCCATACAATAAGAAAAAATAAAAAATACGGAAGTTATACTATATACACATCAGAATCCATGTAACCCGCTCAGGTACCAAACAGGTCCCAGAATAGGGTGTGATTAAAAAAAGTAGGTTGACACCACCATGTCAAAACAAACTTGTCTGATAATAGTTGGATGTAATAATTTGATAATTAAAATTAAAAATTAATCAATTAATAGATACAATAATCAAATTTCTTCAGAACCATTCCTGAATATCTTTGTGCATTTTGCAGAACCAAGCCAATCCTAACAAAAATTCATTGTAATAGTCATATAATGGGGACATGATATATATGAAGTACAAAATAACCATGCAATGATCATTATATAATAATATCATCTTAATCGAGGAGATCCATATATAATAATTTCAGCGTCACTAAGAGAAGACCTTTATATAATCATTTTAGCATCATTAGGAAAATATCTATATATAAGCATTTTTTCTTCAGTAAAAAACATTTATATATGAATTTCAACATAAATCACAACATAATTCATAATGGATATAATTAATTAATATAACAACAAAGGTCACACTGGTCAATTTATTCTACTACCATATGGCATTCAATTATACATACATTCATTCAGTTATTTCTTCATTCATTATCCTGCTAGTGTACACATATATTTATATCAATTCATCACCAGTCATTCAATATTTAAGGAATATATTTAAAATTTTGAATCTATCATTAGAAATCACAAGAAATTTCATGTGATTCTTATTCATATTTTAATACATTGGCTAGTTCATTATTATTCTATTGTATGCTCACCCTATAGGTATCCTTGAGCTAGGTATCAAAAAAATTTAATCCATAGGTATCTAAAGAGTGGTACCAACAAATGATTATCATCACCCATTATTCTATTTGTTAACCCACACATTGTGTCAGCACAATCAGATAATATTGACCATACATGAAAAAAAAGAAACTTATTGTAAATATTTTTTATAGAATAATATCCTATATTTAGTGATTTAAGAAACACTCTAAACCTAAAATGAAAATGACAAAAAAAGGAGATGGGTATCATAAGGAAATACCTATATTTTAGAAGATCTAAACCCAATTCAACATCAGTCAATTTATTACACCTCGATAAAGAAGAAAAATATATAGATTGGGGAAAACCAAAGAAAAGGAACTCACTAGAGAATAACTTCTAGACCATTTTGTTTATAAGAGAATGAATCACTAGGAAATCATGGATAGTATCCATTTGATTTGAGAGAGATCATCACAATGATTGGAAAAAAATTATATGAAAAATCTTGTTTAAAACCTTTCATACTTAAAAATTTATGACATGAAACCCTTTAATTACATGAATTTACTTATATATATTATACTGAGAAAAATGTTTCACCTCTTTCTAAAATATCCCCGATCAACTATTTCATGATTAATAACAACATCATGGTCTGTGAAATTTCATTTTTTGAACCAGTTCATGACATATTCTAGGAAATATGATCACATCGTGTAACATGTTCATGATGTGAATGTGACAATTACAATGCTATAAACCTATATTCTATAGGAAAATTTCAAACCACATTTATAAATTAACACCTTTAATTCAAAAACATACATCCCCAAAAATTCAATATTTTTATCCTTCAAATTATTTTAATCCCCAAAAAGGGACTCAACCACCAATGGAATGAGAAAATATTAAACATAAGAGATTCAACCAATACTCAAAGAGGGATATACCTAGAATAACATGAGATCATACAGTTGGGATCATTTCAAATCCTTATGTATTCTACAAATACAATGAAAATTTTATTAGATGACTTATCAATCAGTTAGTGAGAGAAAAATAGAAACTCAATTTATTGAATAATTATTTAGTAGTGTCCTAACATAACCCGATGAGTCCTAGGACACAACTCCACAAGCCCACCTTCAATAGTCCATGGTAGAGAGATTAGCACTAGGTAGGCATATCACATAGATAGGAGGCCTTTTATTAAAGTTACTCTATACACTCACCCAAAAACATCTTCATTGAAGAGTGAAGAGATATAAAAATATCAAAAATAAAATTCTTGCATATATATATATATCCCAAAATAGAGTAAAATAAAAGTACTGAAAGCATAAAATGGAAAATCACATACCAACAAAAAAAAATTATCCCAACCTTCTCAGGATGAGGCTATTTCTGTCAAATATATCTACCAGAAATCTCATTGTCCTAGTTCTAGTAATCACCTTAGACTAGATCACTATGCTTCTTCTACCTCAGGTCTTCTAGGGACTCCTTTGAAATGAATTTGGTCTATATAGGACACAACATTTTCTAGCAAGGCACATGCAGGGGTGAGTAAAATAATAATCAGAAGCCACCAATAAAACCCAAAATAAATAGGGATCAACTAAAAGGAAACGGTCTTATTAACCTAGCCAGAGGGAACCCAAAAGAGAGAGAATCTCCAACTCAAACCTTCTTCGATTGTATATGACTAGTGAGCTCAGTCCACAATTGGTTTCAACCTATACAAAAGATTAAAACAAATGGAATAACGTAATCACCTAGATATAATCATCTCAGACACCATATATCATTAGGTTCCAACCTCGTATCCATATAAAGGATTATACTCATGGTTATAAAGGTAATACAAAACCAGGATCACACACTCCATGATTTAAGCTATCCCAAATGGAACATATCTAAGAGATACACTCCATCTGGAATAACTCTACCATTCTGGATGGTATGTTTGAGAGAATTGGATATATCGGGAACTTCTCACTAGGTCAAACTATAGTTCCTAGCACTAGAGTTCCTATCATAAATTACATTCTCTCTACATAAGGTCATAAGAACCCATGTGAAGAGGCACTACCCTTACCACTACTCACAGTTGAGGGAGGATTTCCCTAGATTATACAAAACATGCATCCTTTCTATCAAGAGATAATTAAGGGAACCACAGCTCAACAATGCTCTACAGTTGAAGGAGTGCAGTATCTTAACCATCTGTGAAACCTCTTTTTCTCCTGTGTGGAGTTTCCAACACCTCAATCCATTGAGGGAGCACTAACTCTTAACCAAGTATCACACATAACTATATCAGTGGCCCACTACTTATTGTTTTACCCAACAACCATGGGAGCTCCAACTTCTATAGAGTTGATGCTCCCCGCATCCAATCAATGATGTGGGATAACAACTTCATAGATGGGACCTACACCCTCATAGAAAAGGGAGTAATAGTCAAAGGTTAGAGTACCTACACCATGGTATGACAGGGAAGTAAAGATCCATGGAAAGGGGACTCAAACCTTTGTACGATAGGGTATCACCAATATACCAACACAATATCTATGGGGTAACCTCACTCTAAAATGAAAGGTGAGTACCAACCCCAGGATAGAGGACCTACACCCTAAAATGATAGGAGAGTACCATCTCTACCGGAATAAAACTTATGGAATACCCGAAATATGGCATGATAGGGGAGTTATGAATTGAAGGATAGATGACCACACCCTAACAATGTAGTGTAGAACCCACTCTATATATTTTTAACATATTGAGGACTAAAACGATGACATGGTGGGTGAGTACCGACTCCACTAATAGATGACCCACACCCTGGTCTAAGAGGGGAGTACCTACTCTCTCTGTAAAACATGTATAGAGGGCTCGCACCCTTGTATAATAGGGGAGAACTGTCTCCAACCACAATAAAAATATGAGGAACCCACAACTTGGTCTGAAAAGGGAGTATTGCCCCTAAGAGAACTAACACATGTGTAGAGGACCCGCACCAATGATGTGGAGAGTGCCGTTTCTACCAAATAAAATTTGTAAGGGAAACTCGTGCCATGATTCCACTAGGGGGTACTAGTCCTAGAATATCTTAGTAAGGACCACACCAATCTACATCATTGGTCAAGTATCGTTGAATGTATCTTAAAAATATCATAACTCACAATGAAATACTACCACATGTAGGGGACCCAAGCCAAGATATAACAAAGGTGAACCACTCTACCTTTATAAATAGTATTTGGATCCCACATCCCATAGTGACAGGGAAGGGCACTGACCCTAATGTCAACCTAGGGATCTAACCTGATTGCTTCCCAAGGTTATGCACCGCTACTAAGACATCATTCTAAAATCACACCACATTGTATCTCATAGGTTACTACAGAGACCACCATCGCATTCTACATGTAAAACTACTTTGGATAGACTACACACAACCATGAATACATGTTTTAGAGATTTAGATATGCAAGCTAGAAGTTATCAATATAATATCAAGGGAATTAGATGATGTTCATTTGGGCCCAGAGAATGTGTGAACCTTCCTGATCACCTAGTTGTGCCCCCCATTTACACAGCTGGGATGGACATCTAGACATACATGGCATGTACAACACGTACATGACGTTTCCTACATCACTCGACTCTCAGTCGTGTTCTTCCTCCACACACCTCCTCCAACTTTTCCTCACACATGACATGTACCATAGGGTATATTTTGTATGATGGATAAAATAGATATTGTTCAATTAATTTACTTATTCTCATGCCAGGAACACCATGTTTGATTATGTTTCCCATATAGTCTCACATGGGCTTGTACTATCACACTACTAACTTGGCTAGGACCTCTGGCCACAAGACATGGGGTCACTACATGTCGTTCAACCCAAGTACACGATATTTATACAACGAACATCATCTTACAAGAATGAAAAGATAACAAAGAGTGTCCCACTGATGTACACCTCGTGTAGACATGAATTATAATAGTAATTTCCTTATGATACTCATGATTCACCCTGATTTCCCATGAATACTATATATCGAGCTAGAAAGGGTCTCTAGAAATCGTAATAGGCCTATAAAACCTTGAAATAATATCTAACAAAGGGTATCATGACTAAAACTCAAATCATCCAACTTCCAGCATGAAACGACAAATTTTTTAGTCTAAAAAGATACCTTGATTGTGTTGTTCATCAATATAATGATGATTCATGCTAAGAACAGAGATCGAAAGCACCCCATTTGACTGGATTCATATTAGTTTCATCTATTAGCTGGAGTGGAGAGGGGGGGGGGGGTTCTCCTCATGTTATTATTTTCACCGAATATTGAGGGAGGGGTTAATTGGTTTTTAATTTCATAATATCAATTAATACCCTTTTTAATGCCCCATCTCCAAATCTCCCCCGACCGAAATCACAATGCTAATAATTTTTTTGTCATGCCTCAGGTAAAAATGATGTTCTAAACTCAACCATTATATCAGAATTATTATTTGGGAATCTAATAAGTGGATATTTCATGATTGATGAGAAAATTATAAAATGTGAAAAAATATATTAAATATTTTAAATGTCACCTTCCCAATCCTATCAAGACATGAAATCCCACGCCGACACATCACATGGCGTCAGGAATAATTTTATGAAATATTCTAAAGACATGTATGAAAAAAAATCTATACATTATCCACACTTTATGAATTTCAACCTCGAAAAGAAAAATCCTCAGCATAATGGAAAGAAAGTATTCATGCTAAATAGATTTCCAATTCTAGTGAGCTCATAAAGGGTCCTTTTATATATTCAAGAACATAACCCAGGGATCAACCAAGGATGAATGATGCCCACATCTAGATCCATACAGGTAAAAATCAAGCTATAAGAGGAACTTGTATCCCTAAATGTGATAGGTATATGACAACCATGAACTATATTCTATCTGCAGTTATAGGATCTAGAAGGGCACCACCTCACCAACCTGATGTAGATGCTGATGTAACATCACCGTTTTCATCCACCCCTGGATGAACTCCACCATGGCTTACTTATGTATCTTGCATTAAACGTTGAAACTGGGCACATGAGGGTGCCAAAAAAACAAAATAGGCCCTCCCAAGTGGAATCACTAGGTCATAACAGGACCTTCATCTTCATACATCCAATTGTAACCTAGATATCCAAACCAGACACACCACCACACTCATTAGTGGCATCCCAAATGAGTATGGATGATTGGGGAAAAATTCACACTACAAAAAAATCATTGGGCATAACTCTACTACTAAGTAAAATTGCTATAAAAGGTTATCCCACTACCATGATTTTCAAACATATGAGTTGACTAGAAAATATCTACTAGTAAGGTCAGGACCAACGTTGACACCACATCACACAAGCCATACTATAACGAATCATACTTTACATACGTTGTTAGTACTTAAAAATTGAAGTACACTTATTACAACATATAAAAAACCATGAAAGGGCCGTATAGGTATAGTGTCTTTAGAAACTGGGAAACATAAACAACTAGTTCATAAATCTTCTACACTGTCTCCCATTTATTTCATCATATCTATAGTCCCTTTTGGAATATCTTACTTAATAACCTTCTTCCAGACCTGGGGAAAGAAAACATACAAAAGGGTGAGCTCAAATGCTCAGTACAGGTAAACAAAAGAAATATCAATCACATCATATTAATAAGAACATAACATTTTGGAAATCTTACCTTGAAAAAGAGATCATAATTTCATAACATGGGATAAATCATGGTAGTGAAATGTAATCACAATAATCATAACTTAAAACATGAAGCTTTGTGGAATACACACATAATCATAGAGAATCATTTCCTATTAGTCAAGACACATTTCCAAGACTATCTTAGTGGACAAAGTCCATTTCTGCACCGAGTTCATTCTTCATTTTAGTTCTGTTTCACTAAACCGATTTAACCTTCCGTTCCAGCCATGTCTATCTCATGAGATATAAAATCTTTACCCAATGCATTGGAGGGATATATAGGTCCCTCCCATCTCATAATGATACAATTCTTATGTGTGCCTCAAAATCATAAACCATACATCATAGCATAACCCATGTAATAAAAATGGGATTCTTAAACATCGTGACATCATAAAATAATTCATATAAGATAAAGGAATTCATAAAAATAATTTCATCACAACATAATCAAATCAAAATAATAATAGAGATAGAAACAGAACCATTTATTATCTTAGATGGAAAATAATTTTGAAAAGACACTTGAACTCCATTCTTGAGGAAAATATCCTTTCTACTTCAAAAACACTTTTCCTTTCTTAACATGTCATAAAATTCTAAACTAGAAGAAGTTGATTAAAAATAAACCTGAAAACATGTAATGGAATATTCTTTTAAATAATGTTTTAAAAATCCATTCATGCCGTATAAGTTAAAAAAAACATTCTTCTCATACTTTTTTCGGAAAAGTCAAAAAGTACCTCGTACGCAAAACGACAAAAGATTCCTTTCATATATTTTACTAAAAACTCACAAAAGGGTAAAATAGGATTTAAAAAATTTATGTTGGATGGAAATAATATTACATATTGTGGAAACATGTATGTGGATGATAAAATACACCCTAGTAAATTCCAAAGTATAAACAATCTCGGATAAAAATGAGATTGTGATATTTCCCTTACCTTAGGTCCGATTTGCTTCGTAAGTGTCTGAACATCATGTATAATGATTTAAATAATGTCATTTACAAATTCCAGAATCATACACATTGTTATGATATCATATAAGGTCATATTCTTAGCTTATTATTAGTAATATTTCATTGCTACTTGTTATTCGGGTGTTTATTACTTTTTGTTCTTATGCGTGTTTTGTTGAATAAATACTTATTATTCTTTTTAGGTTATAGATACATCATTTCCAGAATGGTATTAGTGTAATATATATCATATTTATTCACTCAATTCATTTATGTAATCATTATGCAATGAAAATCATGTAGAACGAGTCGCATCACATCGTGGAGATGGTATTCCGTACGTACGCACGAGCGATGATATCGTTCCCATGATCATGGAATTATATTAGAGTGTATGTATACTATTTCAGAATCAATATAACTTTACAATAATCATATATATTCATTCTTTACACCATTATACCCATCCAAGTATGGTGGTGGTGGAAAATAGATTACACCATGGCGTGGAGATGGTATTCTGTACGTACGCACGCGCGGTGATTTCATTTTCCGTAGGATGGATAGATAGTGAAATAGGGTTTTTCATACATATAATAACATTTAAGTATATGATTGATACTTATGTTATTAATTCATAATGAAAAAACTAAATAATAATAAGTGGAAGAAGAAAAAAAGTTGAAAGAATCGGTAACGGACATTACCTCTTCTTTGAAGCGCTTCTTTGAGACCTCCTTTTAGGGCACTAAAATTGGTCTTTTAAGAAGACCAGGACCTCTAGGATGTTTCTAGGGAAGTGAAGAGTAGAATTTTTTTGGGTTTGGCCGATCTTGAAGGCTCAATGTGATGTGAGGAAGAGAGGGAGGAGGTGCCCTTTTATAAGGGAGGAGAGGGGCACCTTTGGAAAAACTAAAAATATTATTTTATTATAAATCCATATTCGGTTTTAAATAGATAAAAATTGATTTATTTCTAAGATAATTTGGGGATGGGTCAAAAGCATCTCATCCAATATAATTTGGAAAAGTTTAGTTTACTATTTTAACCTTATCATTTAGATTTAACTTTAAGTTAGATAATTTTACTTTTACCGTGTCTTTTTGTGTTCTTACACTATATGGTTAATAAACGTACTATAACAAGCCAAACGAACCCAAAGTTTTTTATTATTAATATATATAACCTTATCTAAGTCATTTGTCCGAACCATAGATTTTTAGGAATAAAATAAAAATTAATAATATAATATTTGTTTTAAAAACTATTTTATGTCAATTTTGACACTATTTAGTAATTGATTTGTGTAAAACTCATAACAGAATGTTTAGTTCGAAAAACGTTAATTAAATCAATACTAACATGTCATATTAACATATAAAATTAGTTAAATTCATAAAAAGTCTCAAATTACATTTATTTGTGAGTTTATAACATCAATTATGTCAATATTTCATTAATAAGATAATTACTACATCATCATTGTGTCAAAAATAAATTATATTATTTAATATCTATAAATTACAAATAAAATACCATTATGTAGGAAATATTTTTATTTTTCTATGTAATATTTATAGTCGAATTTATCTTATGTATAACCCTATATTAAAAATTATTTACTTATTAAACATTGATTTTACCTATTTTAACCCTTCTTTAAATAAATTAATAATAAATGTCCTAATCTAATCCAAGTGGGCCTAAATTGTCATATTTTATTCCTGAGGTTATTTGTGGTCTAATTACACTTATACAATAGAATTAGGACATATGTTATGGTAATAATAATATCATTTTTTACCCTTACTTAACCTATTTACTTTTAACCGTGGTAAATAAAAGTAAAAAGTTACTATTCACCAAAAATTATTTTCATCCCATTGAACCACATTTTACTTACTGACATCAACTGTGTCTCTAGGATTTTTGAAATTCCACTCACAGAAGCAGTAAAATTATGTTTTATGTAAATTTGCAAATTCTCCTAAGAGGTGGGTAAAAGACGGTGAAAAGTTCAATAAAATTTTTATATATCTAAAATTATTATAAAATTACTCCAATGAATTACATTGAACTTATATAGGTATTATGTATCAATTTTGACCTAAAATAAATTTAAATAAAATAAATAATTATTTAAATAAAAAGTCAGTTTTTAAATAGTAACCCTGTGTTTTCACTATTCATCAAAAATTGAAAGTTTCCAGAAAATACCAAAATTTCACCCTAGGATAATTTTGATATTACAAATCCAAAAATGAATTCCATTTTGAAAAATAAAATTTACAAAATTTCAAAAAGTGGTTATTACCATTCATAATGGATAGTTTTAATAATATTTTAATAGCATATCGTTGTTTAGTGAAACTGGGTATTGCGTACGACACAAGCTATCAAGGAAGGTCATGATTTCGTGTAAATAAAGCCAAGATAGTGTTGTGTGTAGTGAAAGATTCATTTAATTATTTATATAAAATAAAAACAAAATATTTCTTATAAAAGTCTCGGGTGTTACATTCTACCCCTCTTAAAATAAATTTTGCCCTCGAAATTCGTCACTTGTAACAAACAGATGAGGATACCTCTCCCTCATCATATCCTCAAGCTCCCATTTAGCTTATTCTAATTGTTGGTTCCTCTATAAAACTTTCACCAAGCCATTAGTATTGTTCCGTAGGACTTTTTCACTATGATTGAGAATCTCTATCGGTTGTTCTTCAAAAGAAATATCTTGTTCCAGCGGTACAACTTCTGAGTTGAGTACATGTGAAGGATAAGGTATGTACTTTATCAGGAGAGATACATGGAACACATCGTGAACTTCATAGAGATTCGGTGGAAGCGACAATCGGTAAGCTACCTTCCCAACACAATCCAGTATTTCGAAAGGACCGATATACCTAGGGCTCAACTTTCCCTTCTTTCCAAATCTCATTACTCTCTTCCAAGGAGATATTCGTAAGAACACTTTATCACCCACTTCAAACTCTAAGTCTTTTTTTCGGTTGTCGGCATAACTTTTTTGTCGACTCTGAGCTGCTCTTATGTGTTGTTGAATAGATCACACCTTTTCTTCCATCTCATGAACAATATCAGGTCCTAATAGCTTTCTTTCCCCAACTTCATCCCAGCAAGTTGGAGTCCTGCATTTCTTTCCATAGAGGGCATCATAAGAAGCCATCTGAATACTGGAGTGAAAGATATTATTATAAGAAAATCCACCAAAGGTAGGTGTTGATCCCAACCACCTTTTAAATCCATATAGCAAGCTCTCAACATATCTTCTAGAGTTTGAATTGTCCTCTCAGACTGACCGTCTGTCTGAGGATGATAAGCAGTGCTGAAACTCAACTCTGTATCCAAAGTATGCTGAAGACTTCACCAGAACTTTGAGGTAAACCTCGGATCCCGATTAGATATAATAGAAAGTTGTACTCCATGCAATCTTACCACTTCCTTTATATATATCTTGGCAATCTGATCCAGAGAGAAATCCTATCTAATAGCAATTAAGTGTGCATACTTTGTAAGACGATCAACTATGACCCAGATAGCATTATTGCCTTTCGATGTTTTAGGAAGTCCTGTGACAAAGTCCATAGTTATGTTTTCACATTTCCATTTGGGTATGGGTAATGGTTTTAACATCCCCTTATACTTCTGTCTCTCATCTTTAACTTGCTGACAAACCAAGCATCGAGATACATATTCAGCAACATCTCTTTTCATGTCATCCCACCAGAAGTACTCTTTCAGGTCCCTATACATCTTCATGATTCCAGGATGAATAGAGAATGAAGAACTATGAGCCTCATCCAGAAGCTCCTTCTTTAATTCGGGGATGGGAGGAACACAAACCCGATTCTGGAACTTTATTATCCCATCACAATCAAGGTTGAATTCAGGAACATTTCTCACCTTCTTTTGTAACTCTACATCTTCATTCTGTGCCTCTTTAATTTTAACATGTATAGATGGTTGAACATTCATTTGAGAAAGATACAATATTTCCCCTTTCATTATAATTCCAAGATCCATCCTTGGTAAATCCATAAATATTAGATCTTTAGTGATCCTCATCATGGATAAATTGTCATGGTCTTGTCGACTTAATGCATCTGCCACCTTTTTTTCTTTCCCAGGGTGGCAATGAATTGAGCAGTCGTAATCCTTAATCAGCTCCAACCATCTTCTTTGGCGCATATTCAGCTCCTTTTTTGTGAAAATATACTTTAAAATTTTATGATCAGTATAAATGCAACACCTTTCTCCATAAAGATAATTCATGCAAATCATTAATGCAAATATTACCGCAGCTAACTCCAAATCATGAGTTGGGTAATTTTTCTCATGGATTTTCAACTATCGTGAGGTATAAGCTATCACCATATCATTTTTCATAAGAACACACCCCAATCCCTTCTTGGATGCATAACTTTAGATCACAAACCTTTCTCCACTACAAGGTAGTGTGAGAACAGGTGCACTGGATAACCTTCTTTTCAACTCCTTGAAATTCTCTTCACATTCCTCCGTCCAAACAAACATAAGTCCTTTACGAGTCAACCTGGTGAGTGGATTAGATAATCGTGAAAAATCTTTCACAGAACGTCGATAGTATCCATCCAAACCAAGAAAACTTCGGATCTCAGTTACTGTTGTTGGTCTCGACCATCTTTCGATAACCTCTGTTTTTGCTGGATCCATAGATATCCCCTCTTTTGAGATTATGTGACCCAAAAATGAAACTTTTTGAAGCCAAAATTCACACTTGGTAAATTTGGCATAAAGCTTCTCCTTTCTCAGGGTCTTCAATATAATTCTCAAGTGATCATCATGTTCCTCCCTTCTATTTGAATATACAAGAATATCGTCTATAAAGACTACCACAAACTGATCAAGATAGTCTCTAAATACTCTATTCATCAGATCCATGAAGATAGCAGGGGCATTAGTAAGACCAAATGGCATCACTATAAATTAATAGTGTCCATACCTTGTACGGAAAGCCATCTTTGGTATATTCTCCCTTTTGACCCTTAATTGATGATAACCTGAATGAAGATCAATCTTGGAAAAGTATTGAGCTCTGCGTAGTTGGTCAAATAAGTCATCAATGCGCGGGAGAGGATATTTGTTCTTGATAGTGATCTTGTTAAGTTCTCGATAATCAATGCAGAGTCTCATTGATCCATATTTATTCTTAACAAACAGAACAGGTGCTCCACAAGGTGATGCACTAGGGTTAATGAACCCCTTATCAAGATTCTCTTGGAGTTTCTTCTTTAATTCGTGCAACTCAATTGGGTCCATTCTATAAGGTGTCTTTGAAATAGGTAACGCACCCGGTATGAGTTCTATTGAAAACTCAACTTCACGATTTGGTGGAAGACCCGAAAATTCCTCCGGAAAGATATCATTAAACTCCCGTACAATGGGAATATTCTTAATCGTGAGTTTATCACCAACCATTTGAGATAAATAACCTTCATTTAGTGGAATCAAGACCCATAATATGGAAGAAATTTCCACTGGAAGGTTATGTTCATCCTTTCATCGATAGACGATCAAAGATTGATCTGGAATATGAAATGTGACTTCCCTTCTTTGGCAATTGATATGAGCTCCATATAGAGAAATCCAATCCATGCTAAGAATCACATCAAATTACACTATAGGGAGGATCACAAGATTTGCAGAAAGCACTTTCCCACAAAAATCAATAGGTGAATAATTATAAACTTTTGATGCGACTGTTGTTCCATTAGGGGTTGTCACAGCTAACTCAACATCTAATTGTTGAGGTAATACGGTGATACCCTTAGAAACTTCTTCAGAAATAAAGGAGTGGGTGGATCCAGAATGAAATAAAACATTTTCTACTTTAGAGTGGATAGTAAGTGTACCTTTCACCACTTCATTATCATACTCCACATTGCTGATAAAAATTGCATGTGACTTTCCTTTTTCATTAGCCTTAAGATTTTGTTGACATCAATCATCATCAACAATCCTTGGATTAGGGCATTGATTGGAATAATTCCCCATTTCCTTGCACTTGTGAAATTGATGTGTAGGAGGTGCACTCTGTGTAGCCTTTTCATTGTTCGCATCACTAGACATCTTCTTCCCATCATTGCAGCATTCAAATGCCTGATGACCTTCCTTTCAACATTTGAAACATTTACTTGTCCCTTTAAGACAACTCTCTCCATGTTTCTTTCCACACTTTGAGCAAAAGCGAAAAATCATCTTCTTTTCAGTGTTCTCTTTATATTTTCCTTTGAATTCCATTTTACTCTTCTTATCAAACCCATATGACTGATGGGTCACTCCAATCTCCATCTCAACTTTGAGAGAACATCGAACGATTTCCTCGAAGCTATTGAATTCCCTTATGGATAACGCCCTTCGAAGACTTGGTTTTAAGCCACTAAAGATTTGATTGATCTTACTCTCAGGTTGGATAATAATACCAGAAGCGTACCTTTCATGTCTGTTGGGTCGGAGAGTGATGGAAAGAGGGGGGGTGAATTTCCTTTTAAAAAATAATTTACAATTTAAAATCAAAGTAAAAAGTGCAGCGGAAATAAAAGAGGCAAGACACAAAACTTGATAACGGAGTTCGGCTTAAACCAAAGCCTACGTCTCCGCTCCCAACTCAACCGTTGAGATATTTACTACCGCTTGCTTTTTAATGGTTTTAGCAAGAAACCCACTAGACAATAAGGTAGTCTAGAACCTATTACAGCTTGCTTTTAATGGTTGAGCAAGAACCCACTAGCCTTCTTACAGGTGAAGGCTAGCTCACCTATGACTCAAGCCTTTTAAAGGGAAGGCTTGACTAACCTCTTCACACCTTGAAGGTGGTGTGAAAACCCAAATGAAAGGAAGATGAGAGAAAGAGGGGTTTGTAGGCACAAACCCAAATTGATGCTAAAAATAATAAAACAAGAAAAACCGTAATGTGGAGAAGTCTTGGGCGCCAATGGATTGATTGGAGTTGATGAGGAGCGCTCCCAAGCTTCTATGGTGATGCTCCTTAGATGTGGAAATGGGTTGGAGCAATTGAGGTTCCTTGAAGGAATCCGCCGGAGGTTTTCCAAATGATGAAAAATGTTCCCGTGGGCTTCCGTACGTTTCCGGGGCTTCCTAGTCCTTTATTTATAGAGGGGGAACCCTCAAATGGTCTTTGGGGGTCTTCGAAGCCGTTGGAGAGGCCTTCGGAGCCGTTGGGAGTCAAGTGGACAAGTCTGGTCAAAGCCCAACGGCTAGATTGATTGGCTCCACCGGCTGACCGGTGCTTGGCCACCGGTTGGCCGGTGCTTTGGAAAGTGGAGAGCCCTTCTTCCCAGGCACCACTGGCTGGCCGGTGAGGAGGCCACCGGTTAGCCGGTGCTGAGACAGTAGGTGTCCCTTCTGTCTGGGTTCCACCGGCTGGTCGGTGATGGTACACCGGTTGGCCCGTGGTCTGGACAGAGGGGATGCCTTCTGCCCAGGCACCACCGGCTGGCCGGTGGTCATCCACCGGTTGGCTGGTAGACTCAGAGAGTCCACTTTCAGTCCTTCTTGGCCCAATTCCTTGGCAACCTTCTGCCTATCAACAAAAACACTTAAAACAAGATTAGATAAATAAGAGAGTGATTGTGATCATGAAAATTAAACCACGAGGGGTACGAGAGTTACAACAATCTCCCCCTATTTTGATGATCACAATCACCAAAACAAGCAATGAAAAATACTGAAATGAAAGGAATGATTTAAAGGATAAATTGAAAAGTAAATCAAAGCATGAGAGAAAGATTTCTCCCCCAATCAACCAAGAATTTCTCCCCCTTTGTGATTATCAAAATAGCACGGGGCATAAAACTTGATTGAGGGAAAGGTTGAAAAACAAGATAGAGTTTATTAAACCAATTTAAATTTTTGAAATTTGAATTGAAAGTTTTGAATTGAAAGTTTTGAAAATAAAGAAAAAAGGCTTAAACGATCCTAACTCCCCCTAAATAAAAACAAAAAATCACCGGGGAGAGGATTTTAGAACCGAGACAAATTTTGGTCCGGTGAGACTCGCTAAAAGGGATTTTTCAATCCAAACTTGTCTTGTGGCGGGTCTTCTCCTATGAAATTCATCATTAAAGGAAATGGTTTTGGGCCTTCCATACCGGGCATTTTTGCAATCGCACTCATAAATTAAGTGCCCGGGTTTTTTACAATAGTTGCAAAATTTATATTGGGAGCTCCCCCTTACAAAAATAGTTGGAGCATGGGAAGAGGAAGCTTGCTTGGAATAGCCAAGCCCTTGGGTGGTTCTAGATACGCATTGGGAACCAAGGAGCTTCGAAAGGTTATGTTCACCTTCGGTGAACTTAGCTAGGGATTTTCTTAAATCCTTGATTGTTAATTCCATAGAATCAACATCGGGAAGGTTTTGGATCTTGAGGGACAAGTCTTCCTTTTCTTTGAGAAGTTGTTCCTTTTCGGAAGAATGTTTTTTGAAATTATTTTTTAAAGCAATAAATTTGGAAGAAAGTTCGTGAAAGCCTTCCTCGAATTGATCTCTCGCATGTTGGAGATCCTCATAAGATAAATGATTGAAAGAATTTGAAGAACAAGAGGAAGAGGAGTCGGAAGAGGTTACCTCATGAAATGCCATTAGATATTTTTTACCGTTGTCACTTGAGGAGGAGGAGGAGGAGGATGTGGAGCTATCACTCCATGTGGCCTTGAATGCCTTCTTCTTTTCCTTTTTCTTGGCCTTTTTCTTGTTGAGTGGACAATCGGGATTGTAATGGCATTTCTTGCCACACCCGTAACATGTTACCTCGGGCTCAGATTTTTCGTTGGGTTGAGCCTTGCGGGATTTCTTCTTCTTGTGCTTCTTCATGAATTTGTGCATTTTGCGGGCAAGATTCTCCATTTCTGAATCGCTGCTTGAAGAGGAAGAAGATTAGGAGGAGGAGCTTTCTTCTTTTTGAACTTTGAAGGCGATGTTCTTTGGAACTTTGATCGGTTTGACTTCCTTTTCAGCTTGCCTCCTCATGGTGATCTCGTAGGTCATGAGGGATCCGATGAGCTCTTCGACCGGCATGTTCTTGATGTCTTTTGCTTCTTGAATTGCCGTGACTTTCGGTGCCCATGAGCTTGGTAAGATCCAAAGGATCTTTTTGACCATCGTTTCTGCAGACACATCATCACCAAGGGACTTTCTCCCATTGAAAACATCAGTAAAACGTGTAAACATTTCAGTTATATTTTCAGATGGATGCATGGTAAAAGACTCAAAATCTTGACTGTACATATCCAATCGAGTATCCTTGACTTTGTTGGTCCCCTCATGGGTTACCTCCAAAAGTTTCCAGATTTCATGAGATGAAGTGCATGTGGAAACTCGATTGAATTCATTACGATCAAGGCCGCAATGAAGAGCGTTCATGGCTTTGCCATCAAACTCGAAATTTTTAATATCGGCTTGAGTCCATTTGGATTCATCGGGAGAAGAAAGAGAATAACCATGCATGAAAATTTTATAAATAGGATAACCTATACTTCTAAGAAAAGTGGTCATGCGGGTTTTCCAATAAGTATAGTCGGTTCCATCAAAGAATGGAGCACGACCCAAAGAATAGCCTTCGGGGGCGAAAGAAGTTGAAGCCATCACAAAGGATCTTGAATTTGAAACCGGTGAAGGTATTACTCAAATTTTTCCTCTGATACCAAATGTTGGGTCGGAGAGTGATGCCAAGAGGGGGGGTGAATTGCCTTTTAAAAAATAATTAACAATTTAAAATCAAAGTAAAAAGTGCAGCGGAAATAAAAGAGGCAAGACACAAAACTTGATAACGGAGTTTGGCTTAAACCAAAGCCTACGTCTCCGCTACCAACTCAACCGTTGAGAGATTTACTACCGCTTGCTTTTTAATGGTTTTAGCAAGAAACCCACTAGACTTTAAGGTAGTCTAGAACCTATTACAGCTTGCTTTTAATGGTTGAGCAAGAACTCACTAGCCTTCTTACAGGTGAAGGCTAGCTCACCTATGACTCAAGCCTTTTAAAGGGAAGGCTTGACTAACCTCTTCACACCTTGAAGGTGGTGTGAAAACCCAAATGAAAAGAATATGAGAGAAAGATGGGTTTGTAGGCACAAACCCAAAATGATGCTCAAAATAATAAAACAAGAAAAACCGTAATGTGGAGAAGTCTTGGGCGCCAATGGATTGATTGGAGTTGATGAAGAGTGCTCCCAAGCTTCTATGGTGATTCTCCTTGGATGTGGAAATGGGTTGGAGCAATTGAGGTTCCTTGAAGGAATCCGCTGGAGGTTTTCCAAATGATGAAAAATGTTCCTGTGGGCTTCCGTACGTTTCCGGGGCTTCCTAGTCCTTTATTTATAGAGGGGGAACCCTCAAATGGCCTTTGGGGGTCTTCGGAGCCGTTGGAGAGGCCTTCGGAGCTGTTGGGAGTCAAGTGGACAAGTCTGGTCAAAGCCCAACGACTAGTTTGACTGGCTCCACCGGCTGACCGGTGCTTGGCCACCGGTTGGCTGGTGCTTTGGAAAGTGGAGATCCCTTCTGCCCAGGCACCACCGTCTGGCCGGTGAGGAGGCCACTGGTTGGCCGGTGCTGAGACAGTAGGTGTCCCTTCTGTCTGGGTTCCACCGGCTGGCCGGTGATGGTACACCGGTTGGCTGGTGGTCTGGACAGAGGGGATGCCTTCTGCCCAGGCACCACCGGCTGGCCGGTGGTCATCCACCGGTTGGCCGGTAGACTCAGAGAGTCCACTTTCAGTCCTTCTTGGCCCAATTCCTTGGCAACCTTTTTCCTATCAACAAAAACACTTAAAACAAGATTAGATAAATAAGAGAGTGATTGTGATCATGAAAATTAAACCACGAGGGGTACGAAAGGTACAACAATGTCTTGTAAAATTTGCTTCATAGGTACCAACAGATTCATCATCCTTTTGCATTAGTTCAAGAAACTTCTTCTCCATATTTGTTCGGAGAATATGAGGGAAGTACTTATTGACAAATATGTTCTTGAACTCGTCCCATTCCATGGACTCAATTTCATATCTTGGCCTCATATTCTTGAAAAGATTACACCATTGATCAGCATCACCTTACAAATGATACACTGCTAAGATGACTTTATCATGTTCAGAACATTGAAGAACTGAAAATATCTTTTCTGTAGTACTGATCCATTGTTCAGCAACTAATGGATTAGTAGACCCAATGAATGAAGGTGGATGTTGTCTCATGAAGGATTCAATAGAATGTTGCTCCTTCCTTTGCTCGTTTGGAAGTCCTGCATGATTCATAGCTTGAGAAAGTTGTGTGAGCATGGCTACAAGATTTTTTAATCCAGGTCTCATAACGTTTGGTTGCTCAGGGGGATAATCATTGCATTGCCCATCGCATTCCGCATTAACACAGTTCCTTCGGGTTCCAGCAATTGACTAAAACCAAGAAGAATAGTGTGAGCAACACTAATTATAATAGGAAAACCACATAATCAAGAATAAAATTTCACACTTAAGGTCTTATCCTAGGTTATTCATGGCCATTTCTAAAACACTAAGATTCTGTTCTATGCTTAGACTTATCCTTAGGATTCTTACTAAGGCTTTCACATCCTAGTTTCCAAAGGTTGACTATACCTTTCCTCTGATACCAACTATAACGAACCATACTTTACATACATTGTTAGTACTTCAAAATTTAAGTACACTTATTACAACATATAACAAAACCATGAAAGGACCGTATAGGTATAGTGTCTTTAGAAACTGGGAAACATAAACAACTTGTTCATAAAGCTTCTACACTGTCTCCCATTTATTTCATCATATCTATAGTCCCTTTTGGTATATATTACTTAATAACCTTCTTCCTGACCATGGTAAAGAAAACATACAAAAGTGTGAGCTCAAATGCTCAGTAAGGGTAAACAAAAGAAATATCAATCACATCATATTCATACGAACATAACATTTTGGAAATCTTACCATAAAAAAGAGATCATAATTTCATAACATGGGATAAATCATGGTAGTGAAATGTAATCAAAATGATCATAACCTAAAACATGAAGTTTTGTGGAATACACACATAATCATAGATAATCATTTCTTATTTGTCAAGACTCATTTCCAATACTATCATAGTGGACAAAGTCCATTTCTGAACCGAGTTCATTCCTCATTTCAGTCCTGTTTCACTGAACCGGTTTAACCTTCCGTTCCAGCCATGTCTATCTCATGAGATATAAAAACTTTACCCAATGCATTGGAGGGAGATATAGGTCTCACCCATCTCATAATTATACCATTCTTATTTGTGCCACAAAATCATAAACCATACATCATAGCATAACCCATGTAATAAATAAGGGATTCTTAAACATCGTGACATCATAAAAAAATTCATATAAGATAAAGGAATTCATAAAAATAATTCCATCACAACATAATCAAATCAATGTAATAATAGGTATAGAAATATAACCCTTTATTACCTTATATGGAAAATAATTTTGATAAAACAGTTGAACTCCATTCATGAGGAAAATATCCTGTCTACTTCAAAAACACTTTTCCTTTCTTAACATGTCATACAATTCTAAACTAAAAGAAGTTGATTAAAAATAAACCTGAAAACTTGTAAAGGATGATTCTTGGAAATAATGTTTTAAAAATCCATTCATGCCGTATAAGTTAATAAAACATTCTTCTCGTACTTTTTTCGGAAAAGTCAAAAAGTACCTCGTACGAAAAACGACAAAAGATTCCTTTCATATATTTTACTAAAAACTCACTGAAGGGTAAAATTGGATTTAAAAAATTGTAGGTGGATGGAAATAATATTACTTATTGAGGAAACATGGATTTTGATGATAAAATACACCACAGTAAATTCCAAAGTATAAACAATCTCGGATAAAAATGAGATTGTGATATTTCCCTTACCTTAGGTCTGATTTGCTTCGTAAGTGTCCGAACCTCCTGTATAATGATTTAAATAATGTCATTGACTTATTAAATAATCATAATCATTTTTATGATATCATATATGGTCGTATTCTTAGCTTATTATTAGTAATATTTCATTTCTACTTGTTATTCGGGTGTTTATTACTTTTTGTTCTTATGCGTGTTTTGTCAAATAAATTCATATTCTTCTTTTTAGGTTATAGATACCTCATTTCCAGAATGTTATTAGTGTAATATATATCATATTTATTCATTAATTTATGTAATCATTATTCAATGAAAATCTTGTAGAACAAGTCGCATCACATCGTGGAGACGGTATTCCGTATGTACGCATGAGCGATGATATCGTTCCCATGATCGTGGAATTGTATTGGAGTGTATGTATACTATTTCAGAATCAAAATCACTTTAAAATAATCATATATATTCATTATTTACACCATTATACCCATCCAAGTAAGGCGGTGGTGGAAAATAGATTACACCACGGCGTGGAGACGGTATTCCGTACGTACGCACGCGCGGTAATTTTGTTTTCCGTAGGATGGATAGATGGTGAAATAGGATTGTTTCATACTTATAATAACATATCAGTATATGAGTGATATGGATGTTACTAATTCATAATGAAACAACTAAAGAATAAGAAGTGGAAGAAGAAATAAAGTTGAAAGAATCGGTAACGGACATTACCTCTTCTTTGAATCGCTTCTTTGAGACCTCCTTTTAGGGCACTAAAATTGGTCTTTGAAGAATACCAGGACCTCTAGGATGTTTCTAGGGAAGTGGAGAGGTGAAATTGGTAGTGTTTGTCCGAGCTTGAAGGCTCAAAGTGGTGTGAGTAAGAGAGGGAGGAGGTTCCCTTTTATAAGGGAGGAGAGGGGCGCCTTTGAAAAAACTAAAAATATTATTTTATTATAAAGCCATATTCGGTTTTAAATAGCTCCAAATTAATTTAATTATAATATAAGGTGGGTATGGGTCGCAATAATCTCATCCAATATAATTTGGACAAGTTTATTTTACTATTTTAACCTTATCATTTAGATTTAACTTTAAGTTAGATAATTTTACTTTTCCCATGTCTTTTTGTGTTCTTACACTATAATGTTAATAAACTTACTATAACAAGATAAAAGAACCCCAAGTTGTTTATTATTAATATATATAACCTTATATAAGTCATTTGGCCGAACCTTATATTTTTATGAATAAAATAACAATTAATAATATAATATTTGTTTTAAAAACTATTTTATGTCAATTTTGACACTATTTAGTAATTGATTTTTGTAAAAATCATAACAGAATGATTAGTTATAAAAACGTTAATTAAATCAATACTAAAATTTCATATTAACCTATAAAATTAGTTTAATTCATAAAAAGTCTCAATTTACATTTATTTGGGTATTTATAACATCAATTTTTTCAATATTTTATTAATAAGATAATTACTGCATCATATTTGTGTCATAAATAAATTAACTTATTTAATGTTTAAAAATTACAAATAAAATACCATTATGTAGTAACTCCATTTAGACTTCCAAGGAATATTTATAGTAGTATTTATCTTATTTATAACCCTATATTAAATATTATATACTTATTGAACTTTGATTTTAACTATTTTAACCATTCTTTAAATAAATTAATAATAAATGTCCTAATCTAATCCAAGTGGGCCTAAATGGTCATATTTTATTCCTAAAGTTATTTTTTGTCGAATTACACTTATCCAATAGAATTAGGACATGTGTTAGGGTAATAATAATATCATTTTTACCCTTAATTACCCTATTTATTTTTAATTGTGGTAAATAAAAGTAAACAGTTACTATTCACCAAAAATTATTTTCATCTCATCGAACCACATTTTACTTACTGACATCAACCATGTCTCTCGGATTTTTGAAATTCCACTCACAGAAGCGGTAAAATTATGTTTCATGTAAATTTGCAAAATCTCCTAGGAGGTGGGTAAAAGACGGTGAAAAGTTCAATAAAATTTTTATATATCTAAAATTATTATAAAATTACTCCAATGAATTACATTGAACTTATATAGGTATTATGTATCAATTTTGACCTAAAATAAATTTAAATAAAATAAATAATTATTTAAATAAAAAGTCAGTTTTTAAATAGTAACCTAGTGTTTTCACTATTCATCAAAAATTGAATGTTTCCAGAAAAATACCAAAATTTCACCCTAGGCTAATTTTGATATTCCGAATCCAAAAAATGAAGTCCATTTTGAAAAATAAAACTTCAAAAATTTCAAAAAGTGGTTATTACTATTCATAACGACTAGTTTTTATAATATTTTAATAGCATATCGTTGTTTAGTGAAACTCGGTATTGCGTACGACACAAGCTATCAAGGAAGGTTGTGATTGCGTGTAAATCAAGCCAAGCTAGTGTTGTGTGAAGTGAAAGATTTGTTTGATGATTTATATAAAATAAAAAAATATATATTTCTTATAAAAGTCTCGGGTGTTACACATACTCTAATATATATGTCTAAGGAACTCATGACCAAGAAAGTGAAACAATACTATTTATGTGGAATTGAATCTCCTTTATGATTTTAATCATAAAAAACGTTCCTCAAGGGGACCTCCCTACTTCTCATGAGTCTAATTATACATCAAATAATAACCACACATGGCTCTACAGATTCCACACATCACCATTGTTAAAACTCAAGCAATAATTAGAAATAAAATAGTACGTGATGATGGTGTATAACATTTAATACTGTAGAAATTATAAATGGAATATAGTGTACATCTATTAATCCTTTTAGGCTTCAATTAAAAGGTGGTCTCTTGATCGACTCCCTCTAAACAGAATAGTTTGTCAGAAAATCTCTAGAAAGATGACTCCGATCATCGCAGGAATAACACTACCTCTCCTATAGATGACATGATATCTGACATAGGTCCTTCTATAAAAGTCTATTTTTCTGATGGTGCTCATTAGTATGAGTCTTGTACAATGATCCTATCATCCATAACCTTCCAACTGATGCAGACATCTCTAACTTGTGACCACCACAGCAACCAACACACACATGTCCCATTGCCATGAAGCTCTTTACTACCAGATCTCACTCTAGTGCCACCATATAAGTGGTAAGGTAAAATGAATAAACACCATATTGTATGTCTCTATAGAAGATATTCTAAATGGTCTTAGCTTTGAATAATGGTTCTCAAACCATATCAAATAAGTATCATGAATTCTATGTGAACCTCTATTTGTACTCTTCAATATTCCTAGAACCTTATTGACGTTATATAATCTATTGGGTACACACTAATCTCAACATGGCCATGTAAAACTCTTCCTAAAATAATAGCTCAAACTCCTCCCAAATGAATTCTGCCCCGGCGTTGGTCTATATCACTAGACTCCACTAACTCCCAACTGAACCCTGCATACGACTCACCCCTATGACCACAATCTGATCCAGATGTTTCCTCACAAGGTGGAATACTTAGGGACCTATGTCAAGATAGAAATATTATTCTAGGGGTATGGATCTCCTAGATTCCTCTAGAACTCATGATGTACATATAGCATGCACACATCCTTGGCATGAACTTCCACCAAAAATTGCTACTCAAAACGTGGTGGCTCAAATGGTGGACCACCCAGATGTAAAACCTTCGGACTAATACCATGCACTAAAGACTCATCATGGGGAAAATAGTCATAACTATCATTTCATTAAACCATTTATAGATATCACCATTATGGAATACTGAAAAGGAATCAAGATGTGTCATCGACAAAAAGTATATTTGGGGAGAACTCAAAAGAAGGAAAAAGAACCCACAACCAAGTCTTATATGTTGCATCTACCATTATTTCCCTACAAAAAGTGCCCTAATATACCAATTTAACAATATGGTAATCAGATTATAAGGGAACTGATACATCAACCACCACACCAACACTAAAACATCTGGCCTGAGATCTGAACTCGAAGCACCATAACATTGTGGCTATGCAACCCAACCCAAGTTCATGACACAGTAGTACCAATGTAGAAACCAGATCTGATACCACTCTATACCAACCTAACCTAATGGGACCTAGTCCATAACTCCCCAAGATCACCTCCAATATGGTAAATTAGAGAAACCAATTCCATATAAGAATATAACATAGATATGATAGATTTTATTAATGTAGCTATATTATTTAACCCAAAAAAACTCCATGTATGTTTTCAGTGGTAGAAAAAGATGGAAAAAATGAAGGCATACATCTATCCCAAACTAGAGTAAAATAGAAGTACTGAATGCATAAAATGAAAAAAAAACATGCCCACCAAAAACTATAGAAGTGTTTAACCTGGAAAAAAGGTAAGGATCATTGTCAAATGAAGACACCAGAAATCTCCTCGGCTGAGCTCCATTAAACACATTAGTATAGATCAATAAAATTTATCTTCCTTGGGTCCTTCCAGGAGTCCATAGAAATACATTTGATCTACAAAAGACACAACACATTTGGGAAAATCTTGTGCATGGTTGAGTATAAAAATACTCAGTAGGAAGCCCAAAACGCCAAAAGAAAAAGTGTGAAACTAGAAAGCAACAATCTGGTCAACCAAGCCAAAGGGAACCCTAAATATTTAGAAATTATATCTCAAACCATCCTCAGCTGTACATGACTATTCATATCCTTCCATAAGGGGTATCAACTCCTACACTAGAAAAAACTGCAAGGACTCCTAAAATCACCATGATATAATCTTCCCGTACTTCAATTTTCATGAGGTTCTGACCACATATCTAACTATAGGATTCTAATCGAGGATCTGAAGGAAACACAAAACATGGAAAACAAAATCCATGAGCTCAGTCATCCCAAATATCACCCATCTGAGAAATAAACTCCAAAGTGGAGAAATATTTCATTCATAATGATACATTCGATAGAACATGCTCAATCCTAAACATCTCAATATTTCAAACTCTATATCCTAGCATTAAAGGTCCTATCATAACTAACTTTATCCCTTTATATGGCCTCAAGAACCCATTTGGAGAGGACCTCCCCTCCCCACTACACACAGTTTTTGGAGCACTACTCCAGACTATGCACCATGTGCATTCTATCTATCAAAGGACAATAGAGAGACCCACAAACCTCTAATTACTTGCAGTTGAGGGATTTCTATTTCCTAACCATCCTGTGAAACCTATGAAACTACTTTATGGAGTGGTCCAGACCTAAATTCGTCAAGGTATCCCAAACTCCATACCCACTATCACACGTAACTAGAGGAGGGGCCTTCTCCTCATAGTTGTACTCATCAGATGAGGGGGCTCCAATTCCAATGAAGGAACAACTCCCTTCCACAAATCATATATGAAAGAGTAATAATCTATATACGATGGCCTTTTACTTGCTACAACATGGAAGTGCCACTCAAATGATAGAGAGCATGCACCCTAGTATGATAGGAGAGTACACTATTATTAAAAGAGGGCCCGCACCCTGGTACGATAGGGGAGAACAACTCTACCAGAAAGATTCCTATAGGGTCCAACACCATAACATTATAGGGGAGTTTCATCCCTGAGATGGAGGAAATACCACCTAGTATTACATGGGAGTACAAACTCTTCTATAAAAACATGTATGGAGGACCTGAACCCTAGCACAATAGGGTAGTTCTGACTCTAAAGATAAAAGAACCACACCCTAACTCTGTAGAGGAGTTCCCACTCTATCTATAAGTCACATATGTAGGAATCTATCCCTTAAGAGGAAGATGAGTACTGAATCCATATATAGCGGACCCACACCCTGGTCAAACAAGGGACTACAAACTCTATCATAAAAACAAGTATGGGTCATTTACCCTTAAACAGTATGGGAGAACTTTCTCAAAATCCATGAACAATATGGAGAACTCACGCACTATTTTGATTGTGGAGCTCCATCATAAAGGGAAATGAAACATGTATAGATTAGATATGACCATGAAGTGGGGAGTCCCATTTCAACCAAAGCACATAGCTATGGGAAACATGTTCCTTAATTTCACTTAGGAGTACTAATGTTGGCATCTCTCACTAAGAACCACACAAATCTAAAAAATCTGTCAAGCACCAATGAAAGGATTGACATGCTTATCATAAATCCCATTGTTATACACCATTCTACCATAGTAAAGAGTATTTGGGTGCCATATCCTGATAAAATAGTGGAACACCTCTCGACTGACCTAAAGAGTCTATGGGACTCACACTATAAGGTGATAAAGAATTGTACTGACCCTGACATTAGCCCAGTGATCTTCCCAAATCACTTACCACGAGTAAGCACTGCTACTAAGAAATCATTCTTGAATAACACCACATCATATCTTATGGGCCACTACGGGACTACCATCGCATTCAACACTGAAAACTACTCATGATAGGCGACACTCAACCCTAAATACATTTTATGGAGATGTAGATACACAAGGAGAAAAATCTCATGAAGATCCCAGGGGAAGTACAAGACATGTAATGGGGAACACTCACCATGTGAACCAACTGGGGAACCTAGTCATGTACCCTATTTACATGTATTGGTTGGCCATTTAGTAATAAATAACATGTACAACCCAAAAATGGAATGTCCTACATATCCTACCTCCTGACCGCGTTCCTCCACCACATGACTCAGTCAGATGTGCCCCACACACAGAGTCTATCACCAGGTACATGATATGTCTTGGATAAACATACTCTTGGTTGTTTCATTTAATTGTACCAATGTTCTGCACCTCCGATCCATGTACGTTGTGTGTGTAGTCTCCCACGACTATGTACTATCACACGACTACCATGGACATGTTCCAAGGCCACATGACATGTGGTAAATAAATTTAAAGTGGCACGGGTGCATGACATGTAGTCCCCAAAATTCATTATTACCAAACGTGAATGACACATGGATTTTCCCACTACAATACGTGCTATGTAGATGAGATTTACAATGGTAATTTACCTACATGTAACCCAATTCACCCTAGTTCCACTAAAACCTATAGATTAAAATAGAAGGGATCTCTAAAAAATCATAATAGGGATCTAAAATCTTAAAATAACACATAACAAGTGTATCATGAAAAAAATTTAATACTCCAACCTCAAGGGAGAAACATCGAAGTATCGGGCCCAAAATGATTCTCGGATCATGCTACTCCTCAATTAGATGATGATTAGTGATAAGAACGGAGATCAACATCACCTCTTCCACTTCATTCATCTTGGTTTCATCCATTATCCAAAGTGGAGAGGGAGGGAGTTCTTCACTCCTATTTTTGCACACAAAAAGGGGGGGTTAATTTGGTTTTAATTTAATAAAATCAATAAACTTCATTTTTAATGCCCCATCGCAAACTCACCATAGACTGAAACCCCATCACTAATAATTTTTATATTGTTCCTAGGGTAAATATGAAATTTTGAAATCAACCATGATCATAGAATTTCAAATCAAGACTCCTCTTAGGATTTAATATAAATTTCAATAGAAAATCCGTGTGTGTGACAAAATATATTTAATATTTTTAATATCACCAAGACATGGTTCTTAGGGCCCCAAAATCTAACATCATCTTAGTTCCTAGATTTAGAAATATTTTTATAGATATTCCAATGTATAATAGGTTAAAAACTTTGTAACTACAAGTAGTGTGGGTGTGGGGATAAAATAAGGTATTTTTTTATGGTTAAATTCAAACACACGTGTTCTCTTTTTAAAGAAAAAACACATGTATATTTTTTACTAAAAAACTAAAAGTAACTAAATAACACAAAAATATAACAAAATATATTAAAACTATAGAGACAACTTGATTCAAACATTAATAAGTTTTATCTTGGGTTAAAAATAGTATGTACTAAGGCATGAAAATACATGTCACATCAATTATGTGTCATCATAGTTGAGGAAATATAGTTTTACTATTTTAAATTTTTTTATCATATGTTTAAGATGTTTTATATACAAGTCCTTGTCTTGTTAAAAGTAAATATTTAGTTTTGAACTAGAGGTTGAATGAACATTATTGGATAGAGTACAAAATATAAGGATCACTAAACTTGTGTATGAAGAGATTTTCATAATCCCATTGGTTGAATCTTCACCATCATCTTATACATCATCAAGTGTTTATTTTTTTAATTGAAAAATTTAACATAATTTGGACCAAATTAATAGATATATTAGAGATCCATGGGGCTAGAAATTAAATAATCGTAATAATCAGTATTCATTAACCAATAAAAAAATATACATAAAATTTAATCATAGACTAACCCAACTATTAAACTTATTTCATGGAATGGAAGGAAATCACTAATATAGGAACATAAAATAATTTTGGGGTTTCAAATACACATTCAATCCATGAGATGTATAGTTCCCCAAATCAATTTTAAGGTATTTCCAGTTTCCGTAGAAGGGTCAACAATAGAATGGATTAATAATTTTGAGAATGGAAAAGTCACATCTTAGAATGATATCCATATATCCTTCCTTAAAATATTTCTTCATTATTTAATAAGTACCCCCTTGAATAAGGATATTTGAGCTATTTAATAGGATTTTGGAGCAAGAATATATGTTTTTTACTTGTTAAAGATACTGATAACAACCATCCCACATCAACACTTTAAAGACCACCAATACTTCATGTTTTTCAATTATAGAGCTTTTTACAATGATTTGAATCATATTCATTGTCACAATCCAGTTTAACTAATGTAAAAAATATATGATCTTCAACATCTAGTTATTATTTATGATATCTAAATACTCTTAAAAATTTATTATAAAGTCTTATAATAGTTGTTTCTAAGATATTTTTATTTCAAACCCATATTTACATGAAAGTAAACTCAAATTTTTAATATCATTTCCATGAGAAATATCAATATTAAAAGTGAGTAAAACACTAGTTACACCCAAAAATCTTTAATATATGTGTCATTCCATATATAACATTATCAATTATTTTCGTAATGATTGAGACACTAAGAATTATGAATATATTGGTCAAAGGAAGTACCAAAAACTATTCAACAACCGAATTGTTAATGAATATTTATACATAAATATAGAATTTGAATTGAAAAACCACATAGACAACCATTTTAATAAAATATTGTACAATTATATCAAATCCAAAAATTCCAAAAGAGTATGTTTTAAACTTAAATAAGTTACTATACTTGAGGACAATGAAAAAAACCTGAAATAGAGGACATGTTGATATAGTATCTAGAAAAGAAGGGTAAAAAAATATCAGGTTAAATTCATATATATGAACATAATGAAATAAAAAGAATTTTTTTCTAAAACATAATCCTAGAATTGATGTATCATTAAAAATAGTATGAAAAATTTCTACCCAATATGTTCCTTACCAAAAAATAAATGTTTTTCTATCTCTTTTGGGAGTAGAATGGAATTCCAGATCTATGAGGAATCACAATTAAAGGATAAAAATAAGACCCAATATTTTATAGGATAAGAACTTTTATAGATATGGAAAGAGTAGTAAGATCCTATAAAAACACCAATTTTATTGAATAATAATGATAATTTCATTTATAAAATGGAATAAGTTTCCCAAATATCATCTCCCATCACACCAAAATAATCCCACTAATGAAATAACATAATGACTAATTTTCAATAATAAGATTTAGACAAATTATAGAAGGAATAAATTAACATCTATTTACTAGATTTAATCAATCATATTCCCATGTTTTCTAGGATTGTAAAAGAAATTTATACAAATAAGATAAAACCGAAAAAAATAAGAGTGTGAAAATATAGGTAGGAATGTTTCTAAAATAATAACTCTATAATTTTCTAGATTTTTTTTGATATAGTTAATTTTTAATCCCCTAAAATTTTTGAATTTTATGATTTGTTCATTATTTGTGTTATTTGTGGGAAACAATGAATTTGATTAATAAGAAAATTTATTCTTCCTTGGGTAGGATATCTTAAACCAATAATAGTTTTTTTATATATTGATAATCAAGCAACTTCTAACCTATTTGGAGTTTTATGGAATATACTATTAATAGTGATATAATTTTTATTCCCTAATAAAATTTTCATATTTAATATGGATGAAAAAAGGTACAAATCATTCTCAACTTATATTAGGTTGAAAAAAATTTAAATCTAATAAACAATTATAAAAGTTAGTGAAGGAACCTCATCATTTTATTTAATAGTATATACAATGATCATTAATATTCTAGACACCATGAATTTCCCAGAGGATTATCCTTCTATTTTCACTAGTTCATATCAAGAAACCCATTACATCTAAATGTAATAAATTATAATTTTATAAGAAATAATAAATTTAGGTGAAGTCCTAGATTCACTAAACCGCTCTAGTAATTCTACAACATAATTTTAATAGAATATGGAACCACAAATATTTTTTGATAAATGTTAGGTGATGCTGGGTAATGGCTATTTTTATGATTTTCATAAATCTACTTGTAATACTTCTATTATGTGCACATAGGTTAAAAGAATAAAAAACAAGAATATCCATATTACCAGAAAAACCACCCATACTAGAATTGAAATTTATTCAATTAATTATAAAATATTCATATCTCTTTTAAGATTAAAAATATACCTATGTTAATTTCGAAAAAAATGTTACCATATCTTGAATAAAAATTTTCAACCATTCTGTTAAAAAATATTTTAGATTTAGGTTGTATATTTGTATATTTTAATTTTATTAATCCAAATAAAATCATTATATTTTTCTTTGGGATGATTAAAAACCAGTAATAGATCCCCAAATGATGTTGATCCGAAACATAATGGAAGTAATTGAAAAATATGTTGAAAAATATTTTAGAGATATAAAAATAAATCCAAAATTAAACTTCTAGTGAGTGAGTTGCATTCTCATTTTATAAAAAATGACTATAATATCTATTATATAGAACAAAATAAATGATATTATAAAGACACTACCTTAAAACAAAACATATTCAAGATTTAATTAACAATAATTCACTTTTTTAGGTACAAAAAAACATATAGTTTTAGAGTTTTAGAGAATTATATCATCATAATTACATAAAAAACCAATGTATTACTAAATGGGAACCCCCACCATGTATCCATTTTTTCCACAATGTAAATTTTTTAAAATGAAACACATTTTTGTTTCATTTTACATCTCATGAATTTTAACTTGATTTCATCTTTGTTCATACTCATACATAAATCCATTGAAAAATATTGGAAAGTATAGGATGGTAAAAAAATATTGGTTAGGGATTTAAATAAAAGAAATATTTCATTGTTTCGCAACAAATCGAGTGGAGTTGACCGACGCACCCAACTGTCGTTCTCACGGAGGGCTAAACTCCACTCAATCACTCGAATTGGGTATATTGGTCATCGTTTCGAAACACCCAACGGTTCCATATTTAACGATATGTGGACCTTCTTTCCAAAGGCAGGCGTTCGCTGGGTGATTTTTCCAGCGATGCTTAAGAACTCCCATTGGTCAAGAGGATGGGAAGTCAGGCTCATCGCACCTTTTTAGGGGGGAATTATTGCTTGTTCTGGGATTATCTTATAGATTTAATACATATTCATATGTTCACGAATATTTGGTTTATACCCAATCATAGTATCCATGAATTACTCTTGGTTGGAAATGGTCAGCTGAACGTAGGGATTCGGAATCATTTAGGCCTGAGGATTACCATCCCTCATTGGATTAATGACTCCGAGAAGTCTGGACTCATTGAGACGGCACTGGTTTGAAGCCTTATAACTAGGTGCTCTGGAGTTTATTGTCATCTATGGGGGACAGATAACAAATTTTGTGTTTGGATCAAACCCGTGATATGGGCTTACTACATATCCTCGTGAGAGGAATCAGAGTCCACGTAGTTCACTAATGTAGTTTAACATCATGCGGGATGAAGGATTGGGTTTTACAATCTGAGGTGGCCCATAGAGTTAGTGAATCGACATAAAGGGGTCGGAACGATTAGGTGGTGGGATTGAACCTCATGGAGGATTCCTATGTACCATGCCTAGACATGGATCGAAGTCCTTGTAGCTCACAGGGGGATGGTGTCGGAGAACCGACATGAAGATGGACCGGGGGTCCGATGGGTAATGGTCTTGAACATCATGTAGGATTCCTACGTACCATGCCTTGACATGGATCAAAATCCTCATAGTTCACATGAGGTGGTGTCAGGGTCGGTGCTTACTCTAAGCCCATGCGAGTCATTCTCTGTGTGAGAAAAAAGAGGCTGAAAAGACCTGACTATCACGTCGCGAAAGGTGCGTCTGTGGGAATTGGAGTGGGGCTTATGCATGTGGTGGCCCAGGGAAATGAAGATTGGGACTTACTCCAAGACGGAGTCCCGATGGTGAAAAATCCCAGAGGGGGAGGGAAAGGTACCCCTGTGTCCATCTCCCCTCTTGGTTCTTTTCACCGTGGAAGTACGGAGGTGCATGGGTGCTACCTCTTGCAAGAAGGGCTAGGGACTTAAACCAAGGAGGCCGCCCGGTCACTCTTAGAATAGGGGAGAATCACTCACCACTGGCGTCGAAAGGAAATGCAAGTGGAGTCCCCCAATCTGGTGAGTGGAGAGGCGGAAAGGGGACTTCGGGATCAGACCCTACATTACGATGGGAATGTGAACCCAGGAATGCTTCGGGAATCCTCTAAAGGGCTGGATCAACCCCTTTTCCCTCACTTACTGTGGGTATGTGAAGTCAAGGCGACACACTGATGTGCCAAAAGGTTGCATCATACGGGTCTGGTGGCTTCGGTGGGGGCCTTGGCTCGGGGCTGATGATTGGGCCAATAAGGGGGTTGTGAAGGATCAGGCCGGATTGGAAGGATTTTATCTGACTCGAGAATGGGAAACTGAATGATTTGGCGGGCCCCATTGGTGTGTGAGGAGTGGTGCCCTTCGCGTAAGGGGGTGCTATGTGGCTGGAGAGGTCGTCTGCGTACCAGGGTGGTACATGGACTAATATTCACCCCACGTACTAGGGCGGTATGAGGCTTCAGGTTCAGCCCGCATACCAAGTTGGTATGCGGGGGAGTCCTCATGAGCAGCGATGGCCAAGGGCGACATCGGTCGGGGGTTAATCGGTCAGGACTTCGCCCGCGTAGGAGGGCGCTACGTGGTACGTCAGATCGAAAAGGGGGCATAAACTCCCTAGTCCACTGGGAGTGCATCCACGGAGGGGAAATGGTTTGTGTTCATCTTTTTTATTTTTATTTTATGTTCTCTATTCACCAATTTGTTATTTGTTTTCAGTTCCTTATTAATTTGTTTCCAGATTCATACATGTTTTGGTTCGTGAATTGGAACTTTACTATTTGTGAAATCCTAATCTCCTTCCTTCGAAATCCTTCCACCCATATCTGATCGATCGATCTCTTCTCCCCCTAGATGTACTTTTATAGAGTGGGGAAACAGATGTATCTAGGGTCATGTGGCACCTTTTTCGGAGGCCCATGACCGAAGACCCGGTTTACAGATGACTTGGTCAATCTGCAACTCACGGGGACATTGAATGCACCTTCCCCGTGAACCAAACTAGTTTGGGGAGTTCTTCACTGCCTCGCAGGGCTTTGCATCTATTCCGCGAACGACGAAGAATGCGGTCCGGGATGGTTGACGGGGTTCGCGGCTGGGGCAGTTTGTGACGGTGGACCGGCCTAGCGCATGTCCTGCTTCATGCCCATGGAGGGTTACCTCCACTGTTCTGTGAACGACAGTGGTCCGTGGAGGAGGAAGATTGCTGAACCGACCGCGCACCATCACTGTTGGACCGGTACGCAGACCGGCCGATCCTTTTCTGATTTCTTGGGTGTTCTCATCATTTTTTCCAAATTCCTTGAGGGAAATTGGGTATAATCCTATCTTGAATTGAGGGTATTTTCATTCTCCTTTGAGGATTTTTCAGGACCCTACAAATGCCCCCCATTAGAATGGTGTCCGATCGGAACGAAGAAGAGACTATTCTGATGTAGAGTCCTCCTGAAATGTGGATAGTTCGCGGTAGAGGAGTGGACCTGATAGGGGGCCACACCTATAAATACGGGGGCCCCTCCCTTTTCTTTTACTGGATTCTTCATGAAAACAGAGCTCCCTTTCCATCTCCGTGTGCTTACTCCTTCGCGAAATTCCTCGTCCGTGAACCAGCTTCCATTTCCACGAACCATTCCTTATTCGCGCCTGCCATCACCTGCGGACCAATCTCCCAGCCGCAAATTAACACTTTTAATCAATTAGAAAGTAAGTTACAACAGGATTCATAGGAATTCACTATGCGGTTTTGATGATCCGTGAACTGAAAATCTTCCATACTTTGAAAATTTCTTAAGTCCTCCATACATAAACATTCAAATCCAGGATTGAGATTCTGTGGTGCAGCCTGGTTCGTGGGTTTCTAGACAACGCTCCACGGGCTAGAGTGCCGCAGACTTCTTCCTCATAGGGTTGGTTCAAGGGATGCAGCCGTCATGAACCACCTTTTGAGGCCATACGCGGATTTAGTCATGAAGGATCCTTGACAGAGTCCTTTTCCATATACTTGGTATTTTTGTCCAGATTTTATTTTTCCAGACTAACCATTTTCTTGGCTTTTATAATGCAGGGGGGAATATGGTTCCTCCGCGTCCAAAGGTTAGGGCTGCTGTTGAACCTCTTCCAATTGGTGACCAACGCCTAAGGGATGTTTCCAGCTCTATTCAGGATGGAGTCCGCCACACTCCATTGTACCCCCTCCTCGCAACCTTGATGTCCAAGTCATAGTGGGAGTACCCCTTTTCCAATAGCCTTCATGCCTACGGGGTCGGTTTATTGTAAGATACGTCGATTCTAGTGCCATCTCTTGAAAACAATCTCGCAGCATGGATATTTATGAGTATTATACCTCAAGTTGTGATATCCTCTAGGGGGTGGGATTCCCCACGGGATACAGCTACCGGATCTGTGCTGACTCACCTTACTGTGTCCTCGACAGGAGAAAAACATCAGCAGGATGGGGCAATTCATTGTTACCGAATCATTGCCTGCAATGCCACGGTAAACAACAAACGTGGATGGTCGGCAGACCGGGACCTCCGACCCCGAGGGGAATTTAAGTCATTTGATTGGGGATGGCCCATCTGGGTTCGCCAGAGATGTGCAGAGTTTGGGGTGTAATTGCGAGCCGTAGGCTTATATGAAGCTTCCTGGGTGTCCCAGACCTATACCCATTGGACCCACACCCTTTCCAAGCAGTTTATGATCCGTTGGAGTCCGGATACCAACACATTCTATCTGGTACACGGGGAGGTGGGTATCAGTCTTTGGGATGTCTTGCAGATCTTAGGGTTCCCCATTGTTGGAGGCATGTATGATGAATTCCTACCTCCCCCTTCTGTGTGGGACAACTAAGAGAGGACTCTTCCCTTTGTGAAGCATTTTATTGATCAGGCCCGGGAGCATTCGAAAGATACATCTCCAAAACAGCGTGTCCCATATCGTGAATGGATCAAGGCTTTTGCCAGAGAGAGAAAGTCCATGGCTCTTCCATAGAGGCCCACGACCTGTCCTACGATGGAGTCTTGAAGGCAGAGGGGCAGCTATTGGCTGATCCTGGAGGAGGGCCAGTTCAATAGCTGGGGCTGGGAACTGGTGTCGGACGTTGACCGACTGCTCCACCTGGAAGCATTTCTGGCCATGTTCTTGAGTGGCTGGCTATTGATCATACGCGTGACTGGTGGCGTGCAGGTCTCTACTTTTGTGATGGAGGCACATCTGGCCACCATCAACATCATCAACGTGGTCATCCCAGTACTGTCTTGGATTTATCAGTTGCTAGGAAATATTACCGAGGGGAATTGGCCAAACCGGGTAGCCGGCCCTTTGTAAATCCTTTGGGGATGGCTGGGAGTGCATATTAAGAACTGATATACTTTCATCAACCCTTTTCAGATTCCGGGCACCGTATGCTAGTTGTATTTGCAACTGTCCAGCAGGGTTATGCCCGAGGAGTGGGTGGCCTAAGAAAAGGATGAAAAACATACGGTTCATAATATGCGTCTGTTGTCAAGACAGATCTCAAGTTATGATCATTTCAATTTCCGACCATATCCATCCCCGACCGGTGTGATCATGAAAACCGTATCAGAGGAATTTAGCAAGCAGGGCAACCTCTTTTCCCCCTGAGAGGGTATTCTAGTGGCTCGTATTGGGGAGGAAATGATTTGCGAGGGGTATGCGCCTTGCCGATTCGGAAGTCAATTTGGCTGCATCCAGGCGTTGTGTCCTCCTGAACTCAATGGCGCCCGTGGGAACCGCCACCTAATGGTGGCCAGAAAATTGTGGTTAATGTTTACCCAGGAGGATACTAGCTGCGAGGTTATAACCCCTTGCGCTTGCAGACTCCATTCCTTTCTTATCCATAAGCTATGCCGACTCCTAGGTGCAATCGTACCCGAATGGTCAGTTAGGGTTGTGGGTGCCCACTATCTCGAGTCCTAAGCCATCGAAGAGCAAGAGGAAGTGGAAGGGTGACAATGATCCAACCAGGACAAGAATGGTTCTTCGCAACCCTACTGTTCCCGTGCTTCCGGGGAAGATTTTAAAGGGCATAGGTGTATCCTCACATGCCCTCGAAGCCGCTCAGAGAGATTTGGCCATTCTTGCTGATGTTGCCTTTCCAATGGCCTGGGGCCAATGGGACGAATTCATAGGTCAGTCATCCTTTCGTGGCCTGTACCCCTGTTCTTTGTGGCAGCATATCCAGGAATCAGAAGTGGCGTTTGACGGGATAGGCTACGTATCTGCTCCAATTGACATTCTTTATGATGCGGACCTAGAGAGGGCCAAGAGGTATCTCTGGGACCTCGAGGATTACATTAATGCACTCCAGGGTTATGCAGTGTTGAATCATCGAGTCCAGGCCATGTTGTGATTGTTGACTGATGAGGGGGAGGAAGAGAGAGATCACTCTTTAGGGGGTGATGATTCCGCTGGTTCCCCTACTGTGGCTGAGGCAAGGGAATTCCCCCTTCCCATGAGGTCTCGCCCATAGGTAGCTCCAGAGAGTTCTAGGGCGGTGGCAATATCTAGAGAAAAAACACGGCTATCAGCACCTCTGACAACCCCTGCCATTGCCCGACCCTCTCAGGTTGATCCCCCTAACTAGTTGTTCCTGTTACGGCTGCATTTCCATATGTGTGGAAGATTTGGGATGACCTGAGGGTCAGTGGATCAGATGAAGAGGTTTGTGCATTACTCCAAGCAGGCCCTCTTGAGCTTCCAGGCATTGGGACTATTTTCAATCCACCTTACCTACTGTTGGAAGAGGATCTGGACAAAATAGTTACCTCATTGAAGAAGATGGATGCATACATGCATTCACTCCGAAACTGGCTTTATGGTTCGAATTGGGTGTTCATGATGATAAGACATCCCGAATCATCAGATCCCGACGAAGAGGATTCCATGTTCATCCATTCCGGATTTCTTCCTCCTTTACTGTGAAGGTTCTAAAGTTTCTTCCATTTATGTAGCGTGCCGAGGAATCCTAGGGGGAAATTCCTTCCCTGTAGTATACTCCCTATGGTACCGCAGCAGGCAAACACATGCCTTCGACTACATGGGTCCTCGAGGATGGGTCTCCTGGTGCAGCTGAGCACATGGAAGTGACCATTGCGGACCCAACTTGGGTCTTTCCTCCTCCGCTCCTCCCAGCGTTTCGAGTGGATAATTGTCCCCAGGGCAGATCCAAATATGTCAGAAGGCGTCTTGATTATCAGAACAGATCCGACAGGGGACATCGGGTAATAATGATTTCCATTTCCTTGATTGCCGACTCACATACTCTGATTCTTCTAGTTATTAACTGTTTTGTTGCTATGGTGTAGGGCCAATCGGAGACCTGGCCATGGCTGCCCAATTGGTCATACATTCTGACCCTTTCTTATTTGAGGGACCTCCTGCAGCCATACCTGAGCGTGATGATATGGAGGGCCCTGCTGAAGGGGCTAGTGATATGGACGCTTTCCTTATGTCTTCATCAATCAGAGATATGTCAGAGGAGGGACAGCTGGTAGATGAGGTTCTCATTGATCTGACAACCTCTATAATTGCGGGGGAGGATGAGGTGCATGTGATTAACGAGAAGGTCCCAGATCTGACAGGGTCAGCTGCCTCAGACCCGATGGATCCCATTGAAATGGAGGAAGTGCCTGTCATCAGGTTAGTTGTTAGAAACCTAGAGCGGGCCATAATCTTGTTTACCCAGGGAGTAATTTCCTCGAGCTTGATCTCTATAGACGATCGCTTGGGGACAGCTTTGGGAGTTTCTTGCCTTGGGTGTACCCTTAGGTCCTGGACACCTCTGTGGGTTCCCAGGACTCCCTTGCCTCTCGAGAATGTAGCGACTTCCTTGAGCGGTGGAAACGGTGGCGTAGAGCTTGAGGGCACTGATGCCTTGATGATTAGGGGTAAGCTTCTGAATATTCTGCCACTAACTCCCTTTCTCTTCCATTTTCTGATTAGGGATACTTATCTGTCACATCAACTTTCGAGCCTTAGTACAACGACCTTCGGCGCTGGGGACTGTGCCGTCGGATCCAATCAGGCCTCAGACCACCAATGTCAGGGGCGAAGTTGTCGTGGCGTCGGAGCTTGCGGGTGAGGTCACATCGGGTCCCTCCTTGGTGATGTTCATACCAGATTATGTATCTTCATCCAGGAGTGACTCTGTGCTTGATCAACGAGTCCTTTCCAGTCTTCGACCTGCTCGCCAAAGGGCATGGGAGAAAATTTGAAAGCTGATTTCTCGAACGCCCCTGGCCGAGTTGCCGACTAAATTGATCAAGCTGCACAATCGATTTTTGCTGCAAGGATTCGAAGGCTTTGAATATCATGTTATTTATGATATATTTAAGCAGGTGGTCGCTAACAAGGAGAGGCCTGGTGGTTTCAATTCTCTCTTTTCTGCTTCTCAATCTGAATCCTACCTTTCCACGACCCGACAACTTTGCTTAATTGAAGCTCATGATCATGTCAGGGTGGTCACAAGACTTCAGGGAGGAGTCATTAATAAGCGTTCTAAAATGGAGGTGTTGAGGATTGACATACAACGGCTGTAGTAGGAGGATACTAATGTCACAGCCATAATTGAAGAAGGGGAGCAGCATATGGAGGAGGAGATGAGGGCGAGCTCAATGGCGGCATAGGAGGAAGAAGCGCTATGGTCCGGTGCAGAAGCTGAGACAGACTTGCTGCATAATACCTATCAAGAAATATAGGACTCTCATCAGTGCCTAATACAACATTGTGAAACCACTGAAAATCTCCTGTAATAACCTTTCATGCCGGAGGAGGCTCTGGATTGTGGATTCCCTTCCCATCAACTTTGTTATGGAACAAAGAGATGTTTCTCCTTAGTGCTTTTTTTGTCTTCTCCTCTGATAGACATTATCTGACATGATTGCTGCATACAGTAATTCACCGAACTTAGAATAGTCAGAGTTCAAGACAATTGATAAAATAGAAATGAGCACAAACTTTTTCCTGGACCATGGGATCCAGTGAGCATAGTTTGACTATTGCTAGGGTTTTGCAGAAAACCCCCACAAACATTTTTTCTTTTCTATTAATACCCTAATTTTTCTTTGGCCCATTTACTGTGGACCCAGCCGGTATGGCTCATCTTTTGCTTAGGTCGCATTTTTTTGGTTTTTGGCCAAACGGGCTTTGCCCCTCTTTTTTTTGTGAGCGGTTTAAAGTCCCGCCGACAAGATTATCATTACTGATGTTTTAGGTCAAACATCTTTGACTAGATATAGTGGGGTGAGTGCCCCAATGAGGTATGGTTGATTAAAAGATGTCTCAATACCCTTCAGATGCACGTGGGGGGGACATGTTTAGATTTGGACGACATGCAGGGCATGTCTCAAGGCATGGGAGCCGTATCAGCGTGGAGAGGTAGGAAAAGTATCACTTAAGGAAGACTTGGATTTGTTAGACGGGTCAGGGGAAATCAATATGTAGAGCCGCTGGGGGAATGGTATGTATAGTCATTCAAAGGTGTCCTTAAGTCAATGATTGTACATTTCTGATGGCCTGAGGACTTCATGGAAGTCCAGCTTATGGGAACCACCATGGGTGGATTGGATAATATGAAAACCACCAGGGATGGCTCGGAAAGGGTTTGTGACTTCCAAAAGGGTTTGGGAACACCTATATTAATCAGGAGTGTAGATGTCGGGTCCCTTTTCTATGCATTTAGTTAGCGTAGAGGATGGTTGGAGCTTGGTGTAGCTTAAAGTCATGGAGCTGGGACATTCTTTAAAATGGAACGGCTTCTCCTGGTTCTCGGTAATCTCAGTAGAGACATTCCAGAATATTGAGGTGGGGTTGTGAAAGAGGTTGGTAAACTGTAGCTCATAGGTTTTCCGAATCCCAGGATGGAGGTGGGGGCTCAAGTGCCAAGAGGCGTACGGAGAAAATCATTTCCTAAGGAAATATTGCCTTTGGTAGATGGGCCAGGGGCGATCAATATGCAGATCCGCTGAGGGCATGATATACATCGTCATGAAAAGGTGTCCTTAGGTCAATGATTGTATTCTCTCGAAAGCCGAGCAACATCAAGGAAGTTATGATTCGGGACCACCAGGGGTGGCTTACAAGGGTTCGGCTCCTTCTGAGTACAGAGTATGGTTTATGAGGAGATGGTGCCTGGATACAGGAGAAACATCTGGGCTAAATTTCCCAGGAGTGGGTGAAGTCATCCCTTCTCATGCTAGTGTGAGATAGTGGTTTGTGCAATTTTAGCCTGTGAAATAAGGGACATAGGAAAGCCTCCATTCCTGACTGAACCCATGAAAGGTTCGACCGTGTAGTTTAATTTCATGTGGTAAGGATGGAGGGAATTTTAAATCCCGTGTAGTTTGACGTCATATGGTGAGGACATGGAGCCTTTTTGAAGATGTTGTGCAATTTAATGTCGTGCAGCGAGAACAGGGGGCATTTTTAAACCTGTGAAAATTCTTGCAATTGGAGGCATTTCCCTGGATGTTTAATTCTTGGTCTATGCAGCTTCACGCCAAGTGGCAAAGACATGCTCCGTGCAGTTTTAATCGTCATGCGGTGAGGACGTAGTTGCAAAGGCCACTCTTGATCAAAATGTAACTGGGATTGAACATCTCGGTATGTACAAGGTGTAGAGAGGGTTTGATGGTGTAAACCGTGGTTCTGGGGCTTCTTGGATCAGGAGAGATGATATGGGGGCTCTGAGGTCGGTAAGCGTGTTGGGCTAGGAAGAGCATCGCCTGAGGAAATCTTGCCTTTTGTAGACAGGCCATGGGAAATCAATATGCAGATCCGCTGAGGGCATGATATTCATAGTCTTGAAAAGGTGTCCATGTGTCGATAACTTTTCACTTTCGATGGCCATGAATTTTTATGAGGTTCCTCGATTGACCGCTCCATAATGTTTGTCATTTTATAAGGAAATATTTGTACATGTCGGGGATGTTCGTCTCTGATTTCTGTTTAAACTCGAAGATCTCACTGCGCCGATTTATCTTGCGCATGGAGTACACCTTTACTCTATACAGTTTAATGTCGTGTGGTAAGGACGAAGTACTCTTAGTTTAACGGTCGTAGAGTTTGTACCATTGGATGACTATTGCTACAATTACCCAGAAGGCAACTGAGTTAGGAGGCTCTAGTAAACCTTGAAAACGTGTGAGGGAATTAGGGTGTAAACTGTAACTATGGGGTTTCCCGGATCAGGAGGTATGGTATGGGGTCCTTGAGGCTGATAAGCGTACAAGGCTAGGAAGAGTACCGCCTGAGGAAATCATGCCTTTGGTAGACAGGCCAGGGGATATCAATATGCAGTGCCGCTGAGGGAATGTTATGCATAGTCATACAAAGGTGTCCACGAGTCGATGAATTTCCACTTCCAATGGCCAGGGATTATTATGAGGATCTGGGACTGCTCATAGTACAGAGTTCGGCATATGGGGATAATGGTGTCCAAGTATACAAGAAACATCTTCGCCACAATTTCCCGTCGAGTCAAAGTATCCTAGCCCTGACTTGATGTTTGTAGATGCAGATCTTCATGCTAACCATGGGCGGATACATAGGCTGACCAGGTAGGGATACCCTAGAAATGTTTGGATGTGAGATAGGAATGAACTCCTAAATCACTTCTCCATAAAATTTTGGATCGGGAGATATGATATGAGGGCTTTGAGGCCAGTAAGCATACGAAGATAGGAAGAGTACCGCCTGAGGAAATATTTCCTTTGGTAGACAGGACATGGGATATCAATACGCATAGCCACTGAGGGAATGGTATGCATAGTCGTTCAAAGGTGTCCACGGGTCGATAACATCCCACTTCCGATGCCCATGAATGGTTATGAAGTTCTTCAATGGTCCGGGTCGTGGAGTCTGATGTATAGAGAGGATGAATCCAAACACGCAAGGATTATTCCCATTTAGTTTCACCATATATCTTGGGTGGGTCACGATGAAGTCCATGCAGTTTAACATCATGCGGTGAGGAAGAAGTCTGTGAATTTTAACGTCGTGCGGTGAGGACGAAGGTGAACTGACGTGAAAAGGGGATTTCGTGCAGTTTAGCGTCATACGGTAAGGATGAGGGGTACACATACCTGTTTTTTCTTTTATTGGCGGCTGGGCTAGGAGGTAAGATTCCGGAGTCACTACGTATCCTGCGAGGGCGGGAATCAAGCCTCATGTAGTTCTTTTTTGGGATTACACCCCATGCGGGTCATGTCCGTACAAAGGAAAGGGGGTATTTTTAGCTTTATTTGGGGTGGCTGGTCCAGGATGTGGAATTATGGCACCCCTACGTATCATATGAGGGTAGGAATCAAGCTGTACGTAGTTCTTTAGAAAATAATACACCTCGTGCAGGTCTGGTCCATACATGGGGGAAAAGGGCATTTTCAATCATTCTTATCCGTGGAGTTTAATGTCATGCAGTAAGGAAGATGAATACACCCCGTGCAGGGTTGGTCCGTACATGGGGGAAAAGGGAAAATTTAACTTTATTCAGGGGTGGATGGTCTAGGATACAGAATCATGGCATTGCAACGTATCTTGCGAGGTAAAGAATCAAGTCGTACGTAGTTCTCTAAAATATGATACACCCCGTGCAGGTCTAGTCCATACACGGGGGAAGAGGGCATTTTTCTATTCTTCTTTTTATTCCGTTTGGGGGTGGATAGGCCATGACGGGGAATCCTTGCATCGCTACGTATCCTGTGAAGGCAGGAATCAAGCCATACATAGTTCTCTAAAATCCATGCAGTTTAATGTCATGCGGTGAGGATGAAATACTCTTAGTTTAGGGTCATAGATTTTGGACTGCTGGGGCTTGGCAGTTTAACATCTTATAGCTCGGATGATGGGTTCTAGGAAGTTTAATGTCCTACAGCTCAGATGATAACATCTTTTGATTATGAGAAATACTTCTCTAGAAATCTCACATTTGTAGGAGCGGTAGTGAATTGCCCATACATGGAGATCGGGGCATACGCTCTATTGAAGTAGACCTTGTGTATAACATATGGTCCCTCCCACTTGGGCTCTAGCTTTGGAGGTTTCTTTCCAGGTATAATTGGGGTCCGAAGGACCAACACCAATCCTCCTTCCAAGAAAGACCGAAGAGGAACCTTTTTATTGAAGGCTCGTGCGATCCGGTTCTGATATACCTCTAGATGGTGAAATGTGTGCAACCACTTCTCATCCAGCTGTACCAATTCACCTAGCCATTTTTTTAATTGCTCATCATTGGATAACTAATCAAAAATGGAAAAACAGAGTGAGGTCAATTAGAGGTCAATGGGCAGGACCGCTTCTCTTCCCTATACTAATGAGTACCTAGTAGCCCGAGTAGCGGTAGGGATCGTGGTTCGATAATCCCACAATGCATGGAGGAGTTTATCCAGCCATGATTTCTTGTCTTTTTCCTCTATTTTCTGTAGAATGTTGGATAGGGTCTTGTTGAAAGCCTCTATCTGTCCGTTGGCCGCTGCATGGTAGCGGGATGAGCGGTTAGCCTTGATACCATATTCTTGGTACAGTTTATCCAATTCATAAAAGCGGAATTTGGTGTTGTTATCCGTCAATATGGTATGAGGGACTCCAAATCTTTTGATGATATTGGTTTTCACAAAGCTGACTATGTTTTTTCCCCAACATCCTTGAGGGGAACAACTTCTGCCCATTTGGAAAAGAAGTCGGTTGTTGTGAGGATATACTTCAATTGTTTGGATGTGGCGGGAGGATACAGTGCCACGACGTCTATTCCCCAAATGGAAAATGGCCAGGAGTACTTATCCTGATGAAGTAACTATAGTGGTTGGTGTATGAAGTTGGCTTGAATTTGGCATTAGTGGCATTTTGCAGTGAAGTGCTCGCAACACTACTGGAAAAGGGACCTTTCCCAACAGTTGTGTACCAACGGTTCAATGAACCGTTGGCATATCTTGTTTTTCCCAACGGTTTATAGAAACCGTTGGGAAAAACCCCTCAATGCATAGTTTTCCCAACGGTTTCATACAACCGTTGGGAAAGATAGGTTTTTCCCAACGGTTCCTAAGAACCGTTGGGAAAAGTGGTGAAAAATCTTGTTTTCCCAACGGTTCTATGGAACCGTTGGGAAATGTTGGTCATTCCCAACGGTTTTTAATAACCGTTGGAAAAAAAAAGCCCCAAATACCAAATCGAGCCAGCGGCCTCCCCACATTCCAGAAGCATTCAGTTCATGTCCTCCTGGAGCGATTCCTTGCAGAAGGACCTCCCAATCCCCACATCTTCCATCAGATCAGCACCTACCAGGTTAGACTCCTATATTTTATCAACGATATAGTTCCAGCTCTTATAAATCATATACTTCTATTCTTGATTTCGTTATTCCCAATTATTAGGGTTTTTGTAAAAATTTATGATTGTTTCATGGTGGTCATGTGCACCACTATAGGTACATTGATTCACTAATTTATTTTGGTATTTCTATAAAATTCGAATACAATTTATTAATGAATCAATGTTGAGTGTTAACATGACATTCATGTTCATTATTTAAAGTGTAAACAAATACTTATATAGAATTTCCTTGTAAAACCTGATGGTTTAACTCTAGTTAAATGGAATCATAATTTTGTATGTTATTAATATTTAGTAATTGGTGAGGTGAATCATATATGTATATGAAAAATGGATCAAGATCATTTAGTATTGGATAGAATTATTCCCTAGTAATGTGAGACCCTTATGTTGTGGGGTGAGTATGGAGTAGTGAGATATATTGCTTGTTACTTACCTTTTTTCAATTCTATGAGGTAATGATGGCATGCACTCATTTTTTGAGATCTGTCAATGTTTTTATGGTTTTGATAGTGATCCATGATGTGTATGTAAGATCCTCACTACTGGAAACTGGAGTTTTCCCAGCACTTACATACCAACGGTTTGGTATAACCGTTGGTATTTGAGAGGTTTTGCCAACGGTTCTTGGAGCCGTTGGGGATCAAGTGGGCAAGTCTGGTCAAGCTCTAACGGCTAGTTTGACTTTGCTTACCGGCTGACCGGTGCTTGCCCACCGGCTGGCCGGTGCCTTGGAAGGTGGAGAGAGCTTCTGCCCAGGAGCCACCGGCTGGCCGGTGGGAAGTCCACCGGCTGGCCGGTGGTGAGACAGTAGGTCTCACTATTCCAAAGAGTTCCACCGGCTGGCCGGTGAGGAGGCCACCGGCTGGCCGGTGGTCTGGACAGAAGACATCCCATTCTGTCTGGGCCCACCGGTTGGCCGATGGCCAGACACCGGCTGACCGGTGGCACCTGGCAGAGGGCAAGCCCTTCTGCCTTGTCCACCGGCTGGCCGATGGGCTGGATCCGGCTGGCCGGTGCCCTTACCGGCTGGCCGGTGGTCCTACACCGGCTGGCCGGTGGACTTGAAAAAAGTCCACTTTTCCTTTTTTTTGCCACTTCTTGCTCCTGAAATCATGCCTATTAACAAGAACACTTGAAACAACATTAGATCACTATGAGAGTGATTGTGATCATTAAAATCCAAGAGAGTGGGGTACAACATTCCCTACTCTTCCTTCAAAAGTGATTGACCATGTGTTTTTAGGCAAGATGCGATGTGATTGTCCATGTGTCTTCAGGTGAGATGTACTATGATTTCCCTAGTGTTTTTCGATGAGGTGTGATGTGATAAGGCTATAATAAGATGTGGCATGTGGTTGGGGTCATGTAGGGTAGGAGGATGGCACAAGGCAGAAGGCCTTGCCCTCTGCCAGGTGCCACCGGTCAGCCGGTGTCTGGCCACCGGCCAACCGGTGGGCCCAGACAGAATGGAATACCTTCTGTCCAGACCACCGGCCAGCCGGTGACTGGCCACCGGCCAGCCGGTGGAACCCAGACAGAATAGCATGCTTCTGTCCAGACCACCGGCCAGCCGGTGGCTCAGCACCGGTCAGCCGGTGGAGCCAGAGAAATCCCTTGCTTCTGTCTGGTGCACCGGCCAAACGCATTCCGAATCTTTTGATCATTTATCACAACAATCCATGGGTCATATGTGAGCTGTACGAGGCAACCCGGGTTCAATCCGAGTCGCGGTGTGGCCGAGATCAGTCTAAGTGGCTCTCTTTTGTTTAAAATGGACACCATTTTAAGTACATACGGAAAACCGACCAAACGCATTCGGTTTCCATTGAAACTTTAGGAGAACGATCCATGAGTCATATGTGACGTGTACGAATCATCCCCGCCTCAATCCGAGCCGCGGTGTGGCCGACACCGCTCTAACTGTGTCTGTTTTGTTTAAAATGGACAGGATTATAAGTGAAAAGAACAACTGGCATACGCAAAACCGACCAAACGCATTCAGAATCTTTTGATAATTTATCACAACAATCCATGGGTCATATGTGACGTGTACGAGCCAACCCGGGTCAATCCGAGTCGCGGTGTGACCGGGATCAGTCTAAATGGCTCTCTTTTGTTTAAAATGTACACCATTTTAAGTACATACGGAAAACCGACCAAACGCATTCGGTTTCCATTGTAACTTTAGGAGAACGATCCATGGGTCCTATGTGACGTGTACGAATCATCCCGCCTCAATCCGACATGCGGTGCGGCTGACACCACTCAAAGTGTCCGTCTTTTGTTTCAAAAGGACGTCATTTTAAGTGAAAAACATCAACTGACATACGGAAGACCGACCAAACGCATTCGGATTCTATCGATACTTTAGCACAACGATCCATGGGTCATATGTGACGTGTACAAGTCAACCCCGTCTTAATCTGAGATGTGGTGTGGCCGACACCGCTCTAACTATGTCTCTTTTGTTTAAAATGGACATGATTATAAATGAAAAGAACAACTGGCATACGCAAAACCGACCAAACGCATTCGGAATCTTTTTATAATTTATCACAATGATCCATGGGTCATATGTGACATGTACGAGCCAACCCGGGATGAATCTGAGTCGCGGTGTGGTCGGGATGAGTCTAAGTGTCACTCTTTTGTTTAAAATGGACAACATTTTAGGTACATACGGAAAACCGACCAAACGCATTCGGTTTCCATTTAAACTTTAGGAGAACGATCCATGAGTCATATGTGCCGTGTACGAATCAACCCCGCCTCAATTGGAGACGCGGTGTGGTCGGCACCACTCATAGTGTCCGTCTTTTGTTTCAAAAGGACGCCATTTTAAGTGAAAAACATCAACTGGCATACGGAAAACCGACCAAACGCATTAGGATTCTGTCGATACTTTAGCACAACGATCCATGAGTCAAATGTGACGTGTACGAGTTAACCCCGCCTCAATATGAGGTGCGGTGTGGCCGGTATCACTTCAAGTGTATGTATTTTGTTTAAAATGGACATCATTTGAGGTAAAAATATATGGTATAGAAAAAACCGATCATATTATGAATTGAATTTCAGATTCCACGTATAATTGTCATCTAAATTTTAAATTGAATTCTATATGAATTATGTATGTTTATGAATTGTAATTTAATTATGGATTTGTATAGTTTCAGGATCCATTATATGTTAAATGTGTATGAATTTGTTCGTAATTGAATATGTATGTTTTATTTTATTACTGGTACAATAGTTGGATCGAAAATGAGGTTAAAATGAGGTGAAAATGAGGTGAAAATGAGGCCTGATGACTGGTGGTGATAGACAGGGGACAGGGGCTGTGCAAATTGCAGGGTGCTGCAATTTGCAGCATAGGGTATGCCAACGGTTTTAAACCGTTGGCATATAAGTTTTAGCATGTCTTTTCCCAACGGTTCTAAACCGTTGGGAAAGACTTCACCAATTCCCAACGGTTTAAAACCGTTGGGAAAAAATGTGTGGCATTTGGTTTTCCCAACGGTTTTGGGAGAACCGTTGGGAAAAACTATCCCAACGGTTCACCCAAACCGTTGGGATAGGGTAACTTCTATGGGCCTATTGCAACGGTTGCAAGTAAACCGTTGGGAAAACCTTTCCCAACGGCTTACTTCCCAACGGTTATGAGAACCGTTGGGAAAACCTTTCCCAACGGTTTCAGGGGCTTTCCCAACGGTTCTGAACCGTTGGGAAATAGTTTATTTCCAGTAGTGCAATCTCGTGACACAGTGGGCCAATGGTACCTGAGTCTTCGAACCTGATGGGAAAGCTTAGACCCATACTGGTGTGCCCCACATACTCTGGAATGTACTTCTGTCATGAAGACAATGGTTTCTTCTCCATCAATGCATCTAAGGAGGACTCCATCGAGGCCTCGTTTGTAGAGGACCTCTTTCTGACTCATGCCACCGTATTGGACAAAGTCAATTTCCCTTATCTGTATTTTCTCTCATTAACCCTATTTGATGGAAGTTCTCCCCTTTGAAGGTAGTTTTCAATAGGGGTCATCCAGCCAGTGGCAGGAGCATATGGCTCAGGGAAAGGACTGACTTCGTTGATTTCTTCCATTTTAGTCTAAACAAACGGCAAGACCATTCAAAGATGGGAAATACTAATAATTGTTTCATCCTAGTCTAGCTTAGCTAGGGCTGTGGCCGCATTGGCTAATGCATTGGCCTGGGCATTCTGATACCGGGGAATATAGGTCAATGTTGCTTTTGTGTAGAATTCCGCCATTAACCCTTCGACAGGGTCAAATAGGGGAATCAGCTCATTCTTTTTAATATCATAGTCACCATTGACTTGCTTGATGACCAGTTATGAGTCACCTTTTACCTTATGGTGCTATACTTGTGCCTGGAGTGCTAGCTCCAGGCTTGCAATGAGGTTTTGATTCTCCGCCTCAGTGTTCGTACATCCTTCTAATAGGAGGAAGGAATATGGAAAGACTTCCTTTTATGGGGACTTGAGTATTATCCCCAATCCCACCTTGTTAAATTTTGGATCCGCCATCCTTTTCCCTGTCGGGCTTCGGGATGCGCCGTCGAAGTACATTTCCCATGTTGGGAACTCCTCTTGAACCGAGAATATGTCTTCATCTGGTAACTCGACGTCTGGTGCGGTGGTCCCTGTCGAGGGGTGCTCTACCAGAAAATCTATCAACGCCTGGCCTTTGATGGATTTATGGGGCACAAACTAAATGTAAAACTGTTTCAGGATGACTGCCCATCAGGATAGGTGCCCGGTCAGCATTGGGTGGCTGAGGATGTATTTGATGGGTTACTCCACAAGACCAAATAGACTTCATGATGCTGCAGATAATGTCACAGTTTTTGAACTATAAAGACCAAGGCCAAACAACTCTTCTCGATGTTTGAGTATCACGTTTTAGCATCGATCATGGTTCGATTGAGGTAATAGAGACTGTTTTCACTGCAGGCATCATTTTTCTGTTTGAGGAAGGCTCCTAGTGACCAATCTAGGGTCGTCACGTATAGGATAAGAGGTCTTCCTTCAACCGGGGGAATGAGCACCGGCGGGCTTAAGAGGTACTTCTTTAGGCTATCGAATGCCTCTTAGAAATTATCGGTCCATTTGTATATAAACCCCTTTTTCATTAACTTGGTGAAGGGAAAACATTTTCCGGCCAAGTTGTCTATGAACCGCTTGATGTAGGCCTGGTGTCCTTGGAATCCTCTCAACTTAGTGAGATTGTGGGGAGGTGGAATTCCAAGGAAAACCTTTGTATTTTCATGGTCGACTTCGATGCCATGATGGCATACGACGAAGCCAAGGAATTTCTCTGAGGTAACCCCGAAGGCACATTTAAAGGGATTCATCTTCAGGCTATGTTATCGAAGTTTGTTGAAGACGGTTTCAAGGTCTGACAGGTGATCTAAGTGTTGTCTTGATTTGACCACCAATTCATCCATGTAGCATTCTATGAATCTCCCCAGGAATGGTTTAAAGATACAATGCATGGAATGTTGATATGTGGCGCCATCGTTCATGAGACCAAAGGGCATGACCCTGTAGCAGAATATTCCTTGAGGGGCTCTAAAGGAAGTGGATTCTTTGTCTTCTTAGGCCATCCAGATTTGATTATAAGCAGAATTACCATCCATGAAGAAGAGTGCCTCATACTCAGTCATTGTGTCGATTAATAACTCAGTGATCAGGATCGGGAAATCATCATTCGGGAAATGCCAATTGAGATCTCTGAAATCGATGCAGACGCCGATTTGTCTGTTATTTTTCTTGACGGGGACAATGTCGGCCAACCAGATGGGGTATTGGACCTCCCGAATGAAGCCCTCTTTAATAATCTTATCGACTTCAGCCTCTATTTTGGAAACATGTGAGGGGTGCACCCTTCTGGCAGCCTGTTTATAGCCTTGGTGGTCTTCTGGAAGACTTAAGCGGTACATCGCCACTTCGGGATTGAGTCCTGGAATTTCCATGTAATTCTTAGAAAAAACATCCTGGTGATGCCTTAGGAAAGAGGTATATACCTCGTGCTCCTCTGGAGACATGGTTGTACTAATGAGTGTGGGCCTTGGGTCTTCCTCGGTACCCAGGTTTATTTTCTTGAGCTCATCCACAGTCATGGAGATACCTTCATCAAATGCGGGAGGTGCATCCCTGAGATCATCCACCTCTTCTTCCCCTATATTCTCATCTTCATGATCTGACAGGGGAGAGTTCCAGGAACAGTCCCTTTGGGTTCTGAAGGCGAGGCATCGTGGGAATCCCTGCTCAAGTATTCATCCCCAAATTGAGGTTTAGCGGTTGTTTATGCATTGTCATGCTTGGACGTTATAGCTGAAGTCATGAGGATAGCTAGGTGTGTGTTCGGGCTTGGGCCCCTGCTCTCAACATGGTTGATGGGCAGTACGTATTCTCTGAGAAGCTGCTTGAGGGGGTTATCAGGAACCATTTCGACACCATTTGTAGTGGGAATCCTGTCGTTACCATCAAGTGATGGCTTCTTTTTCTTTTTCTCATAAAACCCACCGTCAATGTAGTGTCACTTGGAGAGATTGAAAGGGGCCTTGTCAGCGTGCAGTGTCCCACTTTTTTCCATTGACGCAATACTTGATACACTGGTGGTAGGATGAAGGAATGGCCATGTTCTTATGGAGCCATGGCCTTCCAAGCACGGCATTGAATGGTGTGTTCCTCCAGACCACCAGGAATTCTGAGTAGGCCACAAGGTATCCAAAATGTGTTTTTAACTTGATTTGTCCCATTGGATTCTGTTCAATCTTATCGTAACTCAACGGAGTCGTGGAAGAGGGTATTAATTCATCCTCACTGTAGCCCAACTTACAAAGTGTCTGTAGTGGAAGGAGGTTAACTCTAGAGCCGTTTTCAATAAAGACTTAGCGGATCTCAACATCATTTAGTGTGCCGGACACATATCGTGGTTTGATATTTCCTTTCATGATGGAATATTCATCTTGATCGGTGAAGGAAGTCAAGCATTTCATTTAGTCGGGCCCGTCTCCGTCCAGTAAATCTCAGCAGTATCTACCTCAGCTTGAAACTCCAGGGGGCTGAGAAAGGTTTCTATAAGTGCCACCCTGAACTCTTCTGACAAAATCATGGCATCCAGGATTGACAATTTGGCTGGTACTAACGCCAGCTGCTTAAGGATATCGTACGTTTTCTCCAACAGCCGATGCTTATCCGCTTTCGAGAGAGTTTTTGCAGGCAGTTTGGGAGTTGGAGTACGTGATGAGGAGGGACCGGCCATGGGGTCGGATGTTGACGGTGTTCCCACGTTCTGGGGACTTGGACCAGTTGGTCTGTTTGTGTGTACCAGGCGGCTAGACACTTGTTCCTCCTCTAATGGGTATCGTGGAGTGACGGGGCCAGAGTGGCCGCTTGTGGAAGTGGAGGTATATTCTTTCTCCTGTTGAGTCCGTTGAAGGGCTCTCCCATGGGTTTCTGTGATATTAACAGTTTTGGCCGGGGTAAAACCATAGGGTTGGTTTCGGCCGCGACTGCATCTCCCTTGGTATCCCATGATTCTATAATTCCTCCTCTCGGCCCCTTACGTTGGGAACTTGGGTTCGTAGCCATACCCTTCGTCAGGGAATGATTCCATTAGATGAATGACGTTGATGGAACCAAATATTATCTCCTCATCCTGTGATAGGTCGACCTGGTCATTTGTCCCTGATGGTGCCATTTGGTGGGTCGGTGCCCATGGCACCAAGTTTGGGGGCATAAAATCCGACAATGTCGGGGCTAACTTCAGCATTGTTGCAGACTGCTCCTCTTGCACTTGTCTCCTCCCTTATCTATTATGCATGGATGACCATCTCGTGGAGGGTTATGAGGTCGATATTGTCATTTTTACGACATTAGGGGTTGTTGGTGGAAACACTGGCTGCTATAGTTGAGCTCGGAGTATGCCCTGGGCTTCGTTGACAGTCTTCCAAGTCATCCAGTTATCAAATTTCTGTCCCTTTTTGCTGGTGACTTCCTACCACCCCTCCCCTCTGTCAGAGTCGATGGTAGAAATATACATCACATGTGCTGGGTGTGGTCCTATATCGACCTTCCTGGAGTCTACCATCCTTTGAAGGAGGTCTTTTAAGAGGAATCATTCCTGGATATTGTTCCCTAACATTTGATGGTAGGGACAATAATATGGCCTATCATTTCTCCGACTTCTTCAGCATTCCTCGGCTCTAGGAGGCATAGAAAGTTGCAATTCATGGCGTCAATGAAGTAGCTGCAGACTTGGTCCTCTCAGAACGAGTATAATTTTTGTCTTCATTCATAGAACTTATTCTGATTTGATCCTCTCTGATCATCCTACTTAGGCGGAGGCAGCCGCTGATATACAGGGGGCCCTTGATAATTTGGTGGAGGCCTAGGTAGTGGAGCAGGTGCAGGGGCTGGATTGAGCATGATAGAGGGTGATTCAACTCTAACTATTCTCTTTACATGAGCATGTGAGGCAATTCGGGACTTCATATTGGTCCACTGCAGGGAGTCTTCAATTATCTTGGCAATGGAATAGAGATTTCGGATTCCAATGGTGCACTCCACTGGTATGAGTTGTGTTCGCAGCTCATCTCTAAGGTTATCGATGCATATGGACAACATCTCATCTTGGGGCATTATCCTGTTCAGAGAGTAGGTCAGACCTTTCCATCTGGCGATGAGATCCGAGACCCTCTCATTATCCCTCTGTTTTCAATTCATGAGGTCACTGAACGTTGTTTTAGGAAGCATTGAGCTGAAGTGGAATAGGAACTATTGTGGAAGGTCTTCTTAGCTTTTTATACTAGAAGAAGTCAGTTCCTTGCATGGTTCGCATGAAGCATCTAAGTTTCACTACTTCTTGTTGTTCCGGGGTTCCCATCATAGGGTTTCAATAAGATGTGTAGTGCATCAAGTGCTGTTCCGGATCGCCTGATCCATTAAATATAGGGAAAACAGGGCTCCCAAAATTGGGTGGAGGAGGCATGTGGCTCACCAAATATGGGTAGGGTTTTCACTCTGGCTGTATCAGTGTGTGTCGACCTTCTATTGCTTCCAATCGAGCTGTTAGTGCATCGATAGTGCTGGAAAGTCTCTGGTTTACATCCTGTTGGGCCTGGTCTTGGTCAGGTATAGCCCGAGGCATTGCTTGAGGATCTGAATCGGCCAGCACCAAGTGTGCATATACTGTTTAGGACACCATCAGAGGGTTCAGACGTACTCTCTCTAGTTGCTTCCTGAGAGGAGGGAAGTCTTGGTATTCACCTGAATCCATGTTCAGGTAGTTGGACGAACTGGGTGCCTCATTGGGCGGGGAAACCCTGGGTCCTTGAGGTGAACTTGCTGGAAGTGCAAGGTGTGGCTCTTCTTGGTATGTTCTTTCAATAAGACGATTACTCTGGAGTAGCTCGGCATTAAGCCGCCTTAGTTCTTTCATTTCCTCTTCCTGTCGAGTGAATTTCTCTTCAAGCATAAGTGACTTGTTTTTATCGAGAGGATGAGGCGGGTTAAGGGTAACCGGTCCTTTGTTCTTATCCTTGTTAAAATCTCACAGGGTAAGTGTGGGTGGGTTAGCTAGAAGGGCGGCCATATTTAGGGTGGCCCTCTAGTTTTGGGTGTGCACACCTGGTGGTTCGTTGTGAGCCACACCCTGACCGGAATCATCATCTCCTGATCCATCCAGTTTTTCATCATCTCTAGATTCACCTGTGGGGTTAGCCTCTATGGCATTGATGGATACATATCAAGGGGTAGAGGATATGTCATCTTCCAAATAGGTAGAGGATCTCCCATGCCTTTTACTGGTCCTCCCCTTCTTGTTCCGGGATTGCTTTTAGACTTCTTGATGAAGGGTGACACGAAGAGTTCATTGATATGACCTCACGGTACACCTCCCTCTTGAAGGGGATAATTATTCAAAGGAAAAGATAGGGTAGGAACCTCCTCTTCTGACTATCCTCCCTAGACGAGAAAATACTGATTCTCGTGGGGGAGGTTGTTGAGGTGGTAAAAATTCCCCTATCCTTGAGGGCTGGGGTTGACCTTGTTCCCTGGACGCTGAGTCTCTTCCCATTTTTACTGGTCTTACAGGGGAATTTTTTTTTAAAAATTCCCCCAGCCCTATAGGCTGGGGTTGACCCTGGATTGTGGCAGTGGTTCCTGCTATCGCTACCTGCCTGATCTTGCGTGCCCCCATCCGGGGGTGAACTGGATCTGATGCCATGTTTACCTGTGAATAAATCCCCTGTGGGGAGGAAATCAATGATTTTTGATTGGCCTCTCTTAGGCAAGAGTCCCGTTGTATGATTTCGGTGACTTGATTTAGGAGTTCGTGAATGGATTTTTCTCGTCGGGCTTGACGCTTCTGGGACTTAATCAATGCATGTCTTTGTTGGGTGTGTTGCCTTTCGAGAATAGGGAAACCACTCGATCGCTATCTTCACGTGATGTCATTGCAAGATATAACGCTGAATGGGTTCTTCTGGGTGGGGAGCGGAGTGAAATGCATGGATCCATGTTATCCACATCCTCTGATATGGACTCCTGTTGGAGCGTCACCAATGAGGCGGCGCAAATGGTGCAGTGCATGGATGCAGGCTAACTCAATGTTCTATTTACACCTCTCAGGTCGCGGTTGTCGCGCCGGAGGAAGAGCACCCAGGTCGATGTGACACGGGAGGTCCCCCATTATCTTGACATGGTCTACATACCCGTCTTAGGGTAGGAATCTTGATTTCATTCAGTGGAGGGTTGTCCATATATTGGAGCGGATTTTGTGCACACATTTCTCTGAAAACATTCTGGGTATGTCAAATTGAGAGGTGGTCGTGGGCCAAAACATAACTAGTATATCATCTCTGGCTAGTCGTTTCCTCAGGTGCAACATGACGGCATACTCCTCCACTAGTGATTCCTCTACCTGGTCGGCCCAGTTGAGGTGCTCACCGATAGTGTGGTCGGAGGAAGTGGGGCCGGTAGGTATTGAATCGTCATGTTGGCGATTCTGAGGTGGTTGAGAAGATGAATGTGGCCCCGGATCGTCTCCTGATTGAAGAAGGGTGTCGTTGGCGACTAGCTGGGAATCTGACATGCTTGATCCCGTCCTTCTGAGTGCCTTGGCATATGATGGATTTTTTGTGCTTGATTTAGAAGGGGGAGGACCTTCCTGTCGATATGATATGTCACTACGGGGAGGTCCTTCGCAATGGCAGTCGGGATGGTGAGGGATACCTTCACAGCTGCCTCAGGGAGAGAAACTATGGGGTGCACCTTGGGGAGGGCCTTCAGAATGTACCGCAATGAGGGGAGGGCCTTCTCGTTGATCGGAATCTAGACGGGGAGGGCCTCCGCTATCTGTGTTGTAATGGCGAGGGCTACCATTATAGCTGGACACCTCACTGCATAGAGGAATTTTGCAGTGTATACTCTGGGGAGGACCTCCAAGGAATGTCGCAGCAAGGGGAGGACCTTCTGGCTGCGTAGAATTGTTACGGGGAGGGCCTTCGCAACAACCACCATCATGGTGAGGATGACCATAATGGTTTGACGTTCGATGTGTATCCTGGGGAGGACCTTCAAGAGACACAGCGGCAAGGGGAGGACCTTCTTGTTGCTTAGGGCCATTTCGGGGAGGACCTTCGCAATGGAGGCCATGGTGGTGAGGACCTTCGCAATGGAGGACATAATGGCAAGGACTACCATCACAGATTCCGCTAGGAGAATTTCTGTGGGGTACACCCTAGGGAGGGCCTTCATAATGTACCGAAACAAGTGGAGGGACTTCTCATTGCTTGACGTCTCTACGGGGAGGACCTCCTTTATGAGAGTGGTGAGGACTACCACTGTGATCTGATGCCTGGCTGCGCGGAGTATCGTTGCAACGTAACCCCTGGGGAGGACCTTCATGGAAGACCATGACAAAGTATGTCCTTCTTGTCGTGATGAGACATCACTGTGGGGAGGGCCTCCGAAGTTGCGATTATGATAGCGAGGACTACTAACATAATCTGTGGTCCCACTACACAGATAGTGTTTGTAGTGTATACCCCGGGGTGGACCTTTAAGGTGGACCGCATCAAGTGGAGGACCTTATTGCTGCTCGATATTTTGGTCATGTGGAGGGTTACTGTGAATCGCATAAAAAGAGAAGATCTCTTGATCGATCGTTATATTCCTGTGGGGGAGGCCCCCGCGGGTGCTCTGGGGAGGACCTTCAGAGCTGCTAATAGCGATATTGCCGGGAGGACCTTCGCAGCTGCTACTGACACTCCCATAATATGGTAATGGGTGGGAAGGGTTCTGAGCCTTCGATATGTTCTTAGCAGTATTGGGAACCCCAGCTTTTAGAAGAGCAGAGTCATGAACCCGCTCTTTATTTTCCAGCTGCCTTTGGCATGTTCGGGGCACATTCCTGCGGGCAGCGGGGACCGTCTGATGTTGATAACAGCCTTCACCTCTGGGTCCCATTATAATTGGGTCCTGTGATGTTTTCGGGATATGTCGGTGAACAACTAGACATTTAATAGGGATATATGCCTGCTCTGGAGCATCCAACATGATAGATGGGTGTCCCCCGATTGGAACGAGTGAAGTTGCTCGATCTGGTCGCCCTTGTATCATGGAATATGGCCGAAAACCCTCATGGGCGGAAGCAGGGATGCAGATCTAATCTGAGGCGACTATCTTGTCTCTTAGATGAGTCACCTCAATTGGGGAAACGAGCTCACGGGCCCGAGTTCTTGCTGTTTCCGCTGATGCAATTACATTCTGGAAATTCTGCAAGATATAATCTGGGATCGATACCTACTCCTCCTTCATTTCCAGGATATGCAGAGAGAAATCTTTGGCTAGAACGGGTATGAAGGCCCATTCCAGTATTGGAGTAGGAATATCCTGCTCTGGTTCTCTGGTGGTTAGTGGGTACTGACAATTCTCTTGTGTTGGGGAAGGTGAACGGATCTACCCCCATGCTGGGATATGCCGGTTTATCTCTTTGTTTTCCTCCACATCGAGATGGCGGATTTTACTTGCATCCACAGGGAGCAGGACCTATATATGTTGGTTTCCCACCGTATCAAGTCGGTGGCATTTGTTTTAAGGGAGACGTTATCACCTATTAATTTCCACCACATCTGGATGGTGGGATTTTTTGATCGCCACCACATCAGGATGGTCAGTGTCAGGAGCATATGCTATGAACTGGTCCTACAGGCGTTGGTTCGCCACCACGTCTGGTTGGTGGGCTTCAAGACCCTGGGTAGGGAAAGGTGTCTTCCAGGTAGGTGTCATCCTATGTGATTGACGGGTTTGATGGAGCTCCGCGGGGATGCGCGCCTGCTCGTATGATGTCGCCATGTCTGGATGGCGTACTTTAGAGGAGCGGGCAGGTGTATGTGTCAGCTCGCGATACATATCTGTGACTGGGCAACGAAGCTCCTCCTCAGGTACAAGGGTGATGACCAGTCCCTGGTTGTATGCTTTCCACCCTCGTCAGGCGGTTCGGGGGGCTGAAGCTCGGGGAGCATGGGCCTAGATCCTCGGGGTGACATTCTCCTTGGCGTGAGGATATTGAGTCACGGCGTAACTACGATGACGTCTTCTGGCGAGGGCCTTAGAGCGGAACCCCAGTTCAATGGGGATGAAGTCATCAGTGTCGACCTCATCTTCCTCCCTAATATAATGGAGGTACACATTGTCTCGTTCCGGGGATAGAATTCTGAAATGGTTTGAGACAACAACAGGAGACGTCTGGTTCTACTTTCGCAGCCGCTGTTGGGCAGGCGACCGGCGGGTCTTGACGGATTGGAGGGCATTCATGGCCACCTCCACCGTTGGGAGAGTACTGTTCAAGTGGTACTCTCAGATCAACACATCTGAAACCCAATGTTGAAGACATTGAGTCGGTGAAGGGTTCCTTCATTAGTGAGGAAGTCCATTCATTGCATAGCTTGAAGCACACACCTGTGAGTTCCTCTATGATTCCATTGGATCGAAGGGAGTTCTAAGTGGTACCTGTAAAATATTTTAACAAATAAAAATAGAAAACCCATCAAAGCAGCATCTCATGATCCCATGCGTAATTAATGACCTTTTTTGGACCTCCTTGTGATTATAAGAAGGAACATAGTGAGATTAGGTGAAATATATCATGCTTGGTTATAGATTCACGTTGGGTTCAACATTTTTTTGTTTCACGATGAATCGGGTGGAGTTGACCGATGCGCTCGACTGTTGATCTCGCGGAGGGCTGAACTCCGCTCAATCGCTCGAATTGGGTATATTGGTCTTCGTTTCAAAATTCCCAATTGTTCCATATCTAACAATACGTGGACCTTCTTTCCTATGGTAGGCATTCCCTGGGTGATTTGTCCAGTGACGCTTAAGAACTATATTGGTCGAGAGGATGGGAAGTCGGGCTGATCACACCCTTTTAGGGGGGGGGGAATTATTGCATGTTCTGGGACTCTCTTATATATTTAAGACATATTCATATGTTCGGGAATCTTTTTTTTATACCCAAGAATAGTATCCATCGATTACTCCTGCTTGGAAATGGTCAGCTGAACGCAGGGAATCAAATCATTTAGGCCTGAGGTTTACCATCCCTCATTGGATTAATGTCTCTGAGGAGTTTGGACTCATTGAGACGACACTGGTTTAAAGCCTTATAACTAGGCGCTCTGGAGTTTATTGTCATCCAGTGGGGACAAATAATGACTTGATCATTTGGATCAAACCTGTGATATGGGCTTCCTACGTATCCTCGTGAGAGGAATCAGAGTCCACATAGTTCAATAATGCAGTTTAACGTCATGCGGGATGAAGGGTCAGGGATTACACTCTGAGGTGGCCCGACGAGATGGTGGATGGGGCATACACTCTAAGGCAACCCCTAGTGTTAGTGAACTGATGTAAAGGGGTCGGAATGACTGGGTGGTGGGCTTGAACCTCATGGTGTCTTCCTACATACCATGCCTTGACATGGATCAAAGTCCTTGTAGTTCGCAGGGGGTGGTGTCAGAGAACCGATGTGAAGATGGATCGGGGGTCTGATGGGTAGTGGGCTTGAACCTCGTGGAGGCTTCCTACATACCATTCCTGGACATGGATCAAATTATTTGTAGTTCGTAGTAGGTGGTGTTAGGGTCGGTGCTTACTATAAACCCACGTGAGTCATGATTGTTGTGAGAAACAAGAGGCAGTAGAGACCTGACTATCACGTTATGAAAGGTGTGTCCATGGGAAGCGGAGTGGGGATTACACATGGGGAAGCCCAGGGAAATTGTGATTGGGACTTAGTCCAGGATGGAGGCCTGATGGTGAAGAAGCCCAGAGGGAGAGGGAAAGGATACCCTTGTGTTCATCTCCCCTCTTGGTTCTTGGCACCGGGGAAGTATGGAGGTGCATGGGTTCTACCTCTTGCAAGAAGGTCTAGGGACTTACACAAAGGAGGATGCTCGGTCACTCTCAGAAGAGGGGAGAATCACTCACCATTGGAATTGAAAGGAAACGAAAGAGGGGTCCCCTAATCTGGAGAGTGGAGAGGCAGAAAGGGGACTCTGGGCTCGGACCCTGCATTACCGTGGGAATGTGAACCCAGGAACACTTTGGGAATCCGCTCAAGGGCTGAAGCAACCCCTTTTCCCTCGCTTAACAAGGTTATATGAACTCAAGGCGGCATGCTGATGTGCTTGAAGGTTTCATCAAATGGGTATGGTGGCTTCGGGGGAGGCCATGGCTCGGGGCTGAGGAATCGGCCAATGAGGGGGTTGCAAAGGATCAGGACAGATTGGAAAGAATTTATCTGACTTGGGGAATGGGAACACTGAAGGATTTGGTGGGCCACATGGGTGTATGAGGAGTGGCGCCCTTCATATAGGGGGTGCTATGAGGTTGGAGAGGTCGTCCACGTACCAGGGTGGTACGTGGACTGATTGACACCCCACGTACCAAGGCGATACGCGGATTCGGGTTCAGCTTGCTTACCAGGTTGGTACACAGGGGAGTCCACGCGAGTAGTGACGGACAAGGGCGACGCAGGTCAGAGGTTCGTTGGTCAGGGATTCACCCACATAGGAGGGTGCCATGCAGTACGTCGGATCGAAAAAGGGGCATAAACTCCCTGGTCCGCGGGGAGTGCATCCATGGAGGGGCAATGGTTCACAGTCTTCTTTTTTATTTTTATTTGAAGTTCGTGGTTCAACAATTTGTTATTCTTTTTTGGTTCCTTATTAATTCATTTCTAGCTTCATACCTGTTCTGGTTCACGAATTGTAACTTCGCTGTTTGTGGAATCCTAAGCTCCTTCCTCTGAAATCCTTCCACCCATATCAGTTTGATCGATCTCTTCTCCCCCTCAATTTCCTTAGAGTGGGGAAAGAGATGTATCTGGGGTCATGCAGAACCTTTTGTGGAGGCCCATGACCGATGACCAATTTTACGGATGACTTGGTCAATCTGCAACTCACGGGGATATTGAATGCACCTTCCCTAGGAACCAAACTAGTTCAGGGAGTGCTTCACGGCCGTGCAGGGCTCCGCCTCTGTTCCACGAACGACGATGTATGTGATCCAGGCCGGTTGACGTGGTTCGCTTTTGGGGAAATTCGTGACTGTGGACCGGCCTGGAGCATGTCCTACTTCGCACCCACGGAGTGTTCTTGCCCGTGTTCCACGAACGACAGTGGTCCGTGGAGGAGGTGGACTGCTGAACCGGTCATGCACCATCACTGTTGGACTGGTAGGCGGACTGGTCGATCCTTTGGCGATTTCATAGGTGTTCTCCTAATTTTTTACCAATTACTTGAGGTAAATTGGGTAGAATCCTCTCTTGAATTTAGGTTATTATCATTCTCCTTTGTGGATTTTTCAGAACCCTACAGTCATTCAATTGAAAAATATGAGTAATGAAAAAATGTTCACCTTTCACACATGACTCTTTGAGAATATAAAATAAGTCTTATACAGATGGGTAAAACATTTGTTTTTGAAAGAAATCCCTAAAAAATCATAGAAAATAAATTCAAACCCTTAAAGTAATTATAGAGAATTATTTCATTACCATTATTCTCACTTTTTAAAAATAACATGGTTTGAGTTTCATCTTTATTATAAACCTCCCTTGTTAACTTCATCATTGTTTCCATTGAAATTAGGGAATAATACCCAATCTTTTAGAGAGATATATTGGATCAAACATTGTATATATTGCATTTAGATAGCCTTTTACATATTTTTTATTGGTATAACACATAATAATGTATAACGATCACATAATATACCATGAAAAAAATTACATTTCTACTTTTAACCAAAATTACTTTCAAAAAACATTTGATCCATAAGAAAATATCCTTCGAGTTCCACAAAAAAATACTAAGAGATATCTATTCATGTTAAAATATAATAAGTATCAAAAAATCTCAGATGATTTGGACTATTATTTTAATTGAAAATAAATTTTAAATATTATATTAATGTGGATAAAAATAATGGATTTCAATGTAGTAAAATCATTCAATTCATATATGTTAAAATAAACCATTCCCTTTTCCTTTTTTTAAAGAAAGTTAAAACATTCCATATAACATATGTAAAAATATTTAATTTGAAACCCATATAAGATAGTCAAAAGAGTAATAAAATTGAATTTATAAGAGATTTATTTCAATATTAACTCTTCCCTAAAATAATTTTTACATTAATAGACTATAAAAATGAAATATAAAATATATCTTTAAAATTTTTAAATGGAATTTTAATGTAAAGTCTCTCTTACCACATTTACAAATCAGCAAGTATGTTCTTTATCATCCTAAATAATAAACTTATGATAACTATTAAAATTATTAACATTATTATTCCTATTTATTATTCCTTTTATTTCACTTTACACATTTAATATTCAATTTATAGATGAATTATGTTAACATTGTACTTTTTGAAAATATTCAGCTCATATGTCCAAAATGTCTTCAGTATGTTAACTATGGTCAAATGGATGACGAATATATTACTAAAATAATCACAATAGTGATATAATTTTCCTTTTTTCATTAATTATACATTTATTTGTAACTATGAATGATGATTATGAAAAATGAATTATGTTACAACATGGAGACAGTATTCCAAACATGTGCATGAGTAAGATTTCTATTTTTCAAAAACCATGATGGAATGATTGTGGGGATAATTTTATCGTTATAGAATTATTATAATATAATAAATAGAAAATTAGTTCCTTAAATTCACTTATATATAAAATCCTTAATATGTTGTGAATAAAAATAAAATACATTGGTTCGTATGGAGATAGTCCACAAATACCCATGAGCAATCTTTTTATTTTTAACTGATAGAAAATAAAGAATTAGAATTTTAACATGCATTAGATAATTAAATTTAAATCATATTTATCACATAATTTCATTTTTTTCATTATTATGACTATAAATAAGAGTTGGTGAAGAAAATTGAAATATATCATCTTCACAAGGTGGTAGTCTTCTTGTACACACAAAAGATGTTTTCATGTTCTATTAGATGGATATGTAGATTAAAAGGGTTATACCATATACATAATAGTACTATATAATATGGTATATACTGATGAAATGTTATGAAAATGGTCCATTTTGGTTTTATGGAGTTTTGATAATAGATAAAAATGAAAGAACATGGTTGAAAACAACACCAATTCTTCAAACAACCTCCTTATGTATGTATTTAAATCCTTCATATGATTGTAATGTGAGAAACCAAAGACATTTATAATGGGGGATGTATGTTAGGGTGGGATTTAGATAGTTAATGGATGAGAATATAGGCTCTTGATTTGAGTATAATAGAGAAGACTTGGTCTTCCATTATTAGGGGGGATAGGAAATATATAGAATTATTCAAAAGATTAAAATATATTAATGTATTGATCATTCAAAAAATCATTAAAATGAGTCATATTCAAATAAAATATGGGATATGATCGAAATATTGGAATAAAATAGGATATATACATGTTTTGGGGTTATTTTATCCCTTATCATATTAGTTAGAACTCCTTTTACTTGTCTTAAATCTTGCTATATTAACTGATTTTTTTTAAAAAGTTACTATTCATGATGAAAAAAAAGAAATTTTCCACATTAAAGATTTATTTTTTTTAAAAAAGGGGCCAATTTTATAAAATTATATTCCCATATAAGATATTAATTTATTTCAAAAACAATCTGACAAAACATTATGAGAATGGGTTTTCAAAAGAATAAATATTTTATATACAATATTCTTTTTACACTAAAATCAGTGGTAATTTTCATTCCAATGACATGTATTTATGTAGTTTTTTAAAAATGAAATAATTAAATTTTCAATCCAATGAAAAATTGATTTTTATTAAAATGCATAAAAGGAAAAGAATTCTTGCATAATTTTTTTTTAATAAATTACCCTAATTTTTTTCAAAATTGATAAAAAAAAATATAACATTAAGATAATATTGAATTGATTTTATAAATTAATATTGTTTCTTAAAATTAAAATATTAAAATATAGAAATTAATCCTTTATATAATATCATATAATATATGTTAAAAAATATGTAACAATAAAAAACAATTTTCTATTTGATTTACAATAGGCATAATAAGTTTATAATGAATATAACTCAATAAAATATAATTCATTATTATTAAAACATAATAAAATTGATTTTTTATTAACATTTCATGGGTTTTCACATTACATGCCTCACATTGATAGTGAATTGTTGTAATTTTATTATTCATATAAACTAGTAGGGATATTTTTTCTTCATTATAATTTTTAATTTCATGTTTCTTGATCAACCATATGGTTTTCCCACAAAACATTACATACTGAGTTTCCTTATTCTAAAGTAGCTTCTCTATGAAATCGTGAATCTAAACTGGTTCATCATCATACAAAATATTATCTTCCAATTTTATTACATCAGTGCTCTGAACATGAGATTCATTTGACATATGTTTATCAAATAACGAAAAATGAATCCAATCATGTTCCTAGAATAATTTCAGGTTTTAGGCAACTTTATAATGAAATAATAAAACATTATACAAAATTTCCTATGTACTGGTAAACCATGGATTAATCTTACCCATTATATAAAAATCCAAAACGTTTTCCCCTTGGGATACATTAAGCATAACATGATTTCTAGCCTCGAAAACATTATCTCCCCTCATGAAATATGCTTAGATAAATTTAATATTTTGAGTTACTCTAAAAAGATACTAAATCGTTTTTAGCTATTAAACCCTTTTCAATATCAACCATATCCCCAAAAACTCTCATTCACCTTCTTCATCCCAACAATCATGAGTCTGACTCCTCTTTTAATATAATACCTCAAAAGGTTCAATATCTAAACATGAATAAAAAATATTATTTTAATAAAACTCTATAGACTAAATACAAGGATCTAAAAAACCCCTGAAATAAATTTAACATGATCAAACCATTTATTCCAAATTCCAAATCCTTCTCTCTAAAAATCTATCATATTGAGGATGAAAAGCTATAATGAAATAGAATTCAACACCAAATAACTTTTCTAGTTAATTTCATAAATTAGATGTAAAAATAAGATTATAGATAAAAATATGGATGGATGAACTCTATATAAATTGAATTCTTGTTATTAATTTGAGAAATATGATCTAAATATATAGAATATAGAATATGATTAAATTTTGAGGATGTATTCAATCAATTAATAAAAAAAATCCATTATTTCCATGACTATTATTTATCAATCCCACCATAAAATACATAGATATATTATCCAATTTCAAATGATTTTTTAGAAAAGGATATATCATCCCATTTATTAATTATCATTTAATCGTTACATATTGAAAATTCAAATATTTTATTTTCATTAAATCATTTAACAAATGAATATATTCCTAATGTATCATGTTAAATGATGACATATATGTTCAACTCATAACTTCAGATACACTATTATATTTTCCAATATGTTAGTAAATTATTAATTTATTATACTCTATTAGTTCAATCCAAATTATGTCCTCATGTTCAACACTGTATGAGTGAATATATACTTCAATGTATTCTAATTAAAATGTATTTCAAATTTTACACCGAAAAATAATGTCTCAAAAAATTTTAACATAAAAAACATATTATAACATTCCAAATAATGTGTAGAATAATTTATCTCAGGATTTTTCAATAGACATGGAGAATAAGCCATTACTAGATCACTTTTCATCACACCACTACCATGTCCCTTAAAAGAATCATCAGTATAGAATAAAAATTATGAATTTCTTGTGGGAATGGTCAAAAATGGAGGATTTAACAATTTTATTTTTAAAACCTAAAAACATTAATCACACTCCTTTGTCTAGATAAATTTAATTCCATTTTAAGTTAACATAGTTATTAATCTATACATCCAAGAAATGCTTTCAAAAGATCTGTGATAGTAATGTATTAATCCAATGTAACTACAAAACTCAATGACATTTTTCGGTATTCTATAGTCTTCAAAAACATTAGATTTAGTAGGGTCAGTAGTCATTAATTGTTTATAAGTAATATTCACCTATAACCAAATATACTACTACCAAAATAAAATTATTTTGAATTCTCCATAAAACATATTTTAATTAATGGATTGAAAAATAATTCTTAGGTTTCTATCATGAACCCAAATAATTTTTGAATAGAAACAAAATATTATCGATAAATATGAACATAACCATTTAGAAATATTAATGAAAATAATTATTCATATGATCTATGCATAAAATTGTTGACTTTGATTAATTAATGGGAATAACTAAACTACATAATACCCATATCTACTTCAAAATTTTATATTTATAATATCTTCCTCTTTCACATTCAACTAATGGTATCATGACCTAAGATCAATCTTCAAAAAACATTATTCTTCCTAAAGAAAATAAATTAAATCATTGAAATGGAATTTTCTTAACAAAGATATATTCAAGGATCTATAATCTATGAAAATAATCACTAATCCATCATTCATTTAAAAAAATAGGTTCCACTGACAATGATTTTCTTGGATGATTCAAACCGTTATCATGAAATTCCTCTAATTTCATTTTCAATTCAAGTAGTTTAACATGATCCATTTGATAATATAGTTTTGAAATTGGATTAGTGTCAGGAACGAATTCAATAGTAAAATCTGACTATATACCATGAATACCACTAGGAAAGTAATCATTATATATATATATATATATATTAATTCATTACTAGAACATAACTATTTTTGAATAGTTTTTACTTTTCAATAATATAATCTATGAAGCATTCAATGATAGAATTTAACAATTTCTTCACTACTAAATATTATATCAAATTTATGAAATCATCAAACATAACATTATTAGATCTTCATTTTATAATATTATGATAAACTAAATTCATATCATTTCCTTGAATAATATAAAACTCTACAATGTGTAGTTCAATAATATTTTCCAGAATAACCATCCCACTGATAACAATATGAGGACTACATTAAGTCATTGTTGAATTAATATCTCCAAAATGAGTTTTCACTAATATATATATTTATATATATTCAAATCATTTAGTAAAATTAACAATTTAAAAGTAAATATATCATAAATGATGAAATGCAATGATTAAATGTAGAATAGGAAATGATAATAATTACTATAAACATATAATGTATATAGAAAAACATTATTAAATTTCCACACAATAACCATATTAGTTGAAAATGATTTGTACACTGTATTTATCCTTCAAAATTTATGATTTGTGTACTATGTAAATAACTTGGGGTATACGTTATAATAACTCTCAAAATCATTGCAATTAAATGATATTGGAATTTTACGAATATCTATAACCCCATTCTTGGATTGATCAAGGCATATTGCATTTAAATCATAAACTATATGAAAAAACATACCACACTGGTAAAACAATCTAGATCGATTCAACCATTCCATAAAATTTATTATACCACACTTGTAACATGTCGAGGGTTGACCTCTAGATTTCATAGTTGAGTACTTCTATATTTTATGGAACCAGACCACTTCTTATTCTAGTCATCACAAAGTATATATGTTTCAATAAACTGCATCTAAATATTCTCAAAATAAAAATCAAAACTCTCACAACTAATTAATTATTATGAGTCTAGTTCAGTTTATAGTCATGGATTAAATCCAGGAGAAATTATTTAATTTTACTATTAGTGTCCTAAATAAAATTAAGTACATACCTGGCCAATATTATAAAATTCACTTCATACATGGAAATAGAATCCTCTTAATTTTACCTCAATTCAATGAATTGTTTCACCATTCAGATTTTAAAAGACATTTGTTAATATTTCTATGGTACAATATTCTTAAATTTATCCCCTTTCAATGTAGAAATCACAATCACACACACACACACATAGATATATATATATATATATATATTATTCATAAAAAAACACCACCATAAATCAAATTTACCTTCAAAAAAATAAATTTAAAGGATTAACTTTTTACCTTAGGAATATCCCATTAAATGGAATCATTTTTTTCTAGATAATTGATCCATCCTTTTGAAGACACTAGATATAAGGTTCCACCGAAACCCATAGGGTTCTTTTTCATGAAATTATCAATAATAAAAATATATCTATGTTGTAAATTTGTTTTCTCTCTAACATGGATAACAAATCCATTTATTTCATTTTTAGCTGATCCATCACTTCCATAAATTACCTAGTTCTAATTACAACTATATATAAAATATTTGAAAGGATATTATCCGCTTGATACCTTCACACTTTATCTTCCTTGTTTCCACCCTATAAATCCATTTCTGTCTTACCTAGATTTGACTAATCAACATTGTAATACACAAATTTTATACCATAACCCAAATGTAGAATCTGTCAAGATTTTTTTTAAAAATTATCCATAACTATGAAGTTAACAGGGACATATCTCTAATAACAACTATAAAAACTAGGCTTAAAAACAATAAATATTTTTGATTATTTATATAATAATTCAATTTCTTGCATTACCTATGGCCTTTTTGATTTATGTTTTTGGATAATTTGATTATCATATTTAATTAGAAATTTTACATATTATAATGCCGATGCTTTCACTATATGTATATATATATTTAAAAAAATATTTCAGTTTTAAAATGAACCATGGTTTATTTTTAGAAAAATATTTATGATTTTCAACATGATTTCTTCATTGTTCCTATTCATTAATAAACTCTATGAATAATATTTGAAAATTTTGATTGAACCCATAATGATCAATAAGGTACATAAAAGAATTAAATATGTTGTTAAGTGATACAATGAAAACCAATAAACTTCTTACCCAATACTATATAATCTTTGAGAATATAAAATAATTTATATCCATGTGGGGAGGACACATATTTCTCAATGAAACCCCAAAAAAACATACTGAGAAAATTGAAACCCTTATGGGTATTCTAGAGGATTATATTCTTTAAAAAGTTAACTCATGTCATAAATAACTAGATCCTAGTTATATCTTGAGTGAAATCCAACACAGTTTACTCCATCATTCATTCCTATGATGTCAAGGTATATTAACTTATACAATGATGGGCTACATCAAGCTCCCTTGTATTATAATTTGTATCGAACTCACCCAGAATATAAGCTATGTCAGGATAACCTATCATCATTTGTTATTATCAGGTACTATATAATAATAAAAATATTCATTCACATTTTAGTTATAAATCCCATTAAAATGACTTTTAATTCCATAAGAAATGGGATTTCCCTTTTTAATAAAACAAATGGAGAACTATCTCTTTCTTTAAAACACTCTTATGAATGAAAACGTTTTGTAATAGAATGTTTATGATATTCGTTGAAATATTTTTTTTAAAAATGATAATATTCTTAATGAATAACTTCTATGATGGTGTAAAAAAAATTTCAACATAAATACCTTAAAATATATCATTCTTATTTCATTTTGTAATGAATATACAAACAATCTGTGTAATATATATAAAAATAATTCCTTTAAGAGCCCATAAAATATATTAAAAAGTGAAATTAAAATCCCTTTATAATTTATTTATTTACATATAAATATATCTTTAAAATATTTTTAAGAATATATACATATAGGGAAAATATTTATAAAATAATTCCTAAATTTTTTGGAATGAGGTATTAAGGTAAATAGTCCCTTCCCTCGAGTATAACTCAACACATATGTTTTTCACCTTCCCAAATAAATAATCTATGTTAATTATTGACATAAATGATAACCTATTTATGATTATTATTCCTTTTAATTACCATTTTACCGCATACATATTCTAACGCTTAACCATTTATGTTCACATCTGATGTTTTGAGAATATTTGACTCATATGGCCAAATGACATTGGTTGCTTGACTATGGTTTAAAATATCTTGATTATATTATTTTCAAAATTATAATAATTATATATTTATTATTTTTATATATTATTTTTACTTTAAGAAATATCTATGAATAATGGTAATGAAAAATTAATTATGTTACAATATTGAGATGGTAATTGTTTTGTAAGAATGAGTAAGATTTACCTTTTTTAATGAACAAGTCGTATTGAATATAAATATATTAAAATCAGTATATAATTTTATTTCTATTATAAATATAATATATATTCTACAAATACACTCATAGATATCATTCTTGTATGGAGGTGATGAAAATTAAAATACATTATTTTCCATGGAGGTTTTTAGCATGTACACACGAGAAATATTTTTATTTTTCATTGAATGTTAAATAATGTAATATAATATATAAAAATATATATACACCATTTTAGGCTCAAAATAATATTATATATATCATATTATTTCATTATTTATCCATTATTTTTCACATCTATATGGTTCTATGGTGAAAATGGAATATATTTTCTGGGTGATGTTCTTGTCTAGAGGTACATGTTTTGTTTTTTATTAGATGGATAAGTAGACGAAAAAGATTTATAAAATATCCATTATAACATATTAGTATATAGATGATATTTATATTATTATATTTAAACGTTTTGGTGATTTATTAAGGATTTAAAATAATGGAAAAATAAAAAACATGGTCATTAACCATACCTCTTATTTGAACTATCCACTTTAGTTTATATGTAAATCCCTATTAAAATAGTATTATGATCATAGAAATACCCATAAATTATATTTATTTATGTAAATAATATATTTATTTAGTTATATTATGACTTAATAGGTTTTTCCTTTGTATATAATATAGGATAGGTGTTTCCTTTTATAAGTGAGGGAGAGGACATAATTTGAATTTTGAAAAACAATAAAATTTATTAATTATTTATTTAAAAAATAATAGATATAAAATGTATTATCTTCATAAATTTTATGTTATATCATATATATATGATCACAAAATAGTATTTAGTTATATTTAGCTCATTTTAACCCTTATCATCTATGTTTTAACTTAATTAGATTGTTTTAACTCTTACTGTGGTACTTGCCTTTCTAACCAATTTTTCTATTCATAGTGAAAAAAATTAAACATGGCCTCATTAAAAAATGATAAATTATGATTGTAAATATGGATACCATTTTATAAATTAAATTCATATATTTTTAATAAATTACATTTAATCTAAAATCATTAAATATAGTAAAATATTGTTTTTAAAAAATATGCATTTTTACATATAAAAATGTTTTCATACCAAAATGAAGTATAATATTGATTCAATTGAAATATATGGGATTATATAAAAAAAATCAAATAATAAAATTTCATAACCAATCCAAAGAACAATTTAAAATCGTGAATATGTGAAAATATAACACTGTTTTCTTAAAAAATGTTAATTCTGACTATTTTCCCAAAAAACAAAATTTTTGAAAACTCGCTATAGAAAAATTTTGAAATTATGATATCAAAAGTGATATTCAATTAGAAAAATTAATTATTTTTTAAAATTATCAATTTCAGTAAAACCATATAATACATGTGAACAAATTTTTTAAGAATAAAACAACTTCAATTTATATTGAAAATTTACATGAAAATATTATAATGAATATAATAATATTAAATGTAATATATGGACTATATTAATGTGTGAAATTGATTTAATATCACCATTAATTAGTTTTTATAGATCTAGTTACAACATTGATTTAAAATTGATTTAGGGTTTTTCTTAATCATAATAAGCTAAACTATATGGCCTGAAAATACAAATTCTCCATTACTTTGTTATAGAAAAAGTTAGAGTGACTATATATAATGGGTCATCATTATTTAATTTATTTATTTTTGGTCAATTTTAGTTACTCATATTATATAAAAGTAAATACAAAACTATATTTATATTCACATTCTGTGAATTTTTATATAGAAGGATACCTTTTCGTTTAGGCAATAATACAGGTGCAATTTAACATTGGATGATAAGTAACTTTTCACATACAATTGAATGATATACTTGTGTATTACCTGATAAATTTATATTTTTGCTAATATTCTTTAGTATATGTATTCATATAGTCACCCAAGCTTAACATACATGGCTATTACATCATTTTAGATGTATATTTAGCACATTAAAAAAGTGCATACCCGGGGACCATAACATTTTAGTTTCATTGGATAAATGTAAACAAATCCTTAATCATGTTGAAATATATTCCAAATCCCCATTAAAATATTCCCCTTTAGTGCCCCTACATAAAAAATCTCTTTATAACATGGTGAGAGTAAACATGAGAAATAAATGATCTCAGATTCCTAGTAAGGTTAATCAAGGTAGATATGTAAGCATGATAAGATCATACAAGTATGATAAAATAACCATAACATTATAAGATCATAACCAACATATTAATGATCAAAATAAATATTCATGGAATAATATTTAATAGTTCATAAGATATGAATCATAAGTTAATGAAGAGAATAATCCAAAAAAGCATAACATATGAGAAAATCATGGAATTTTGGAATACACATTTGCCAAGAAGATCCTATATCAAGTAAACCTACCAAGTCACTCATAACATGTTAGTCTTGGGATAATCACCCCTTTTCCTTTTTAGGACTTGTGATGAACTCTAGTGTATTCTTTTTTTTGATAATGGGATGCTCTCTCATGTACCCTCTTATTACAATCTTGTAACTCCCTCCTATGTACCCTGTAGTTATAGGATTTTTATGTCCTTATGTCTACCATCTTGTTAGGATTATGTTTCAATCCCATATAACCTTTTTTTATTGGCATGGGATTCCCTCTTGTATACCATCTTGTTACGGGATTGAGATTCCCTCTAATTTTCCCTCTTTATACAGGCTTGGGATGCCCTCCCATGTAACATTTGAGATCAAAGAAAATTTTTCATTAACCAATGAATTAGAGGGAGATATAGGTCCCTCCCATCACATAATAAATTCATACATAAATGTGTCATAATATTATAAAACACATGTCATATTATCGCCCATAAAATAAATGGGTCTTATAAAAATCATATCATAAACCATGAAATTAAATGTGTAATATAAACATTTCATAATATAATAACCTATGAACATAGTTAGGATTAATATTCACATAATCATTTTATAACTCATGAAAATAGGTAGGTTTCATAAAAAGTTTATAATTTTCATTCCGGTGGAAGATAAATAGGTTTCCTAAGAAACATGTCATCTTAAATGTAAACCATATAGATATATAATATGAATTTTACCCTTAGAGAATAAACTTGTAAGGCATAGGTAACATAAATATATGAAATATTATAAGTAATATTATTCTAATATATCATTAAAAAAATTTCATGAGGGTAATATCCTTTCTACTTTAATAAGTTCTTTTTAAAACATAAAACATTTTGAAACCCATTTTCCTTAAAAAATTAACTTTTAAAATAATAATGGAAGATTTTAAATATCTTTTAAACACATTTTATGACAATAAAATTTCAAAAATATATTTCCTTGAAAATGATAATAAAATATAATTTATAAAAATTTTGGAATCATTTATGGAAAATAATTTTATTAATGAACACAAATTTCCAACCGAAGAGTGGTAAAGTCTGATTCACATAAAAAGATTTTATTAATTATAAATAGTACCGAAGAGTGTTAAAATAGCACCATTACATAAATATATCATTAATAACTGTAGAATAATAAAACATATGAGTGTTCTTGAGAGTTGTATGAAAATATTTATTTAATGGATGAATAATCATTAATAATCCTGATAAAGGATGAGTTTTGAGAAATAAACTATTACAACTTTTGTGACATTTAATCCTAATAACCATAAAATAATAAAATTATATGATTCTTTAAATTTTAATAAATATTTATATTCAAGATATAACATGTAAATGAGTTATTTTATACACCTCATAAATAAATATAGGTGCATCTAATAATATACATCTCAATGAATGCAAACTGTGGAAAATTTAATTTCCGGATTTTGTAAATTTTAAACCATAATACCTGTGTAAGAGAGAAAACAAATGGATAATTAAATCCAAATAATTATCTATATAATAATATTAAAATATATATAGGTTATGTATACACACCGTAGACAAGAAATAAGTGGTTATCATGCCATGTGTCTTACGGAAAATAAAAGCTAGACTATAAATTCCTTTACTACATGTGTAACTTTTTGATCATGATATCCATGAAAAAATAAAATAAATTGAAACATTATATGTCAATAAATAATGGAGATTCATGATATAATATGTAATAGTTCTGTATATACACCACACAATAAGAATAAGAGGTGAATGTAGCATATATCTCACAAAAATGAAAGTGAGATGAGGAAACCCTTACCTTAAGTATTGAATTTCATTATACATGTTCAATACTCATATATAATAAATATAATATAAATATAAATATAAATAATAACCATATAATTATATATAATACCATATATTATATTATTTTGACTTTATATTACCAATTTATTAACAATTTCATTCTAATGTTATGTTTTGGGTAATAACCGCTTTGTTTTACTTATATGTTTTGACATGATATTATTTATGATCTTAATTATATATTTATTTAATTATTTCGATAATTATAAAAATGATATAAATAAGACATATATTCATTATATTATTTTTTTATCAATCCATTAATGTTATAAATATGAAATGAAATACACTGTTTGTAGAGATAGTAGGTCAATATTACGCATGAACATTGTTTCTATTTTCTTGTATTATTTTTAATGAAAGGAAAGTGAATAATATATATATATATTAATTAAATTATAATAATTATGTCATATATATATATTAAATTTATTAAAAACATCATTATTACATTCCATGTAAAGCGTTAATAACTCAAATCTCATTGAGGAGTACGTAGTCCACACGTCCACAAATGAAGTTATTGTATTCCTGCAAAAAATAATGCATGAATATATGAGTTAAATAAAAAAATTTAATCATAAATTAATCATAAATATCATATAAAACTATTAATTCCCTTGTTATTTCCATCCTTGAGTGGTGGTAATGGATGAATAAACATCATTGGTTCGCGAGTCAGTAGTCTATCGTAGACACGAACGATGATTGAATATCCCATTTAATGGAAGTCGGTGATTGTGTAGGTAATACTATTAGAATAAAAAAAATTATATATAGTATACTTAGGTTATTATATAATATTTATATAATAATAATTTATGGGGTAGATAAATAAAAAAACAAAACTGTTCATTGAGGAACATTACCTCGAATTCGGGTAACACCTTTTTGTTTGCACTAAAGGGATTCCTTAATAGGGCTTCATTTCAAAGTGAGGTATATAGGTTCATATTAGGAAGGTTATTTTTTATTTTTTCATAGTTTTTATGATCCAAATGGCTTTATATTTTTGACTTAGTGAGGGGGTGAGTGACCTTTTATAGTGGAGGATGAGTAAAATTCATGTAAATACAGAAATGTAAACACTATTGAGAAGTTTCCCTTATATATTCTACCTCAAATAAAGATTTTTTTCCATGAAAATGGATTATATTGTATAAAAATGGAAATTAAATATATTTTCAAAATTTTCTATGGATTTTTGGTAACTTATGTTAATTTTTAACCACAACGTAATCTAGTTTTTATCTTAATCGATATATTTAAGTTTACATACTTTCATTATTTTCTTTTGAAAAAAAATAATTTGAACTCAAAAAATCTATAAATTATTATTATTAAAAATATATAATCTATTTTTTAAAATTATAATCACATAAAAAAAATTATTTTTAAATTAATTTCGTCGACGAGATGAAACATCGAGTTTTTAAATTGAAGGCATTCAAAAGTGTAAAATGTTTTCATATCCAATTGTAATTTGAAATATATTCCAATGATATAAATTTTATTAATATATTTATAATGTATCTAAATAATCATTCAAACTTTTTTATATTATAGTAAAAAAATTGATGAAAAAACATTTTTCAATTGAAATTTTATGTTTTGAACTATTCATCAAAAATAAAACATCTCTGAAAAATACCAAACATTCGCCTCATGTAAGTTTTCATATCATGATTTAAAAAATATAGATTATTATTAAAAAAAATTATAATTTCTTTAAAAAAAAATTATTTAAAATAGGTGACACGTTCAATGGTGGTAAAATTACCTTTTCGAAAAAATATATATCTTTTTTGTGTAAAATCAAATTTATTCTTATCAATTGTCTGGAAAGAACATAAGATGAATGTTAAATAGTTGAATTAACATTATATATATATATACATTTAAAATTATTTATCAAAAGTTGTTTTATTAATTTACTGAGTTAAAACTTGTTTTATTGAATAAATATAGTTTTCCAGCAAATGATTTATTATATTTTCAAAAGGGTGTTATTTCCATTTCTAGTTAAATGGTCACCAAATAATTCTTATTATATAAATTTATAGACCATATTTTCATATTATTACAAAATATTTTTCATAACATACACCATAATAAATAAGTGATACCTATAGTACTATTTTAAAATTATATTTAATAGTATATTGTTATTTTGGTAAAACTAGGTCTTGTGTGTGATGCCAGCTATCAAAGGAACATGAAATTGAAGGTAACAAAAGACAGACATAGTAATTTAACATTACACAAGATATGTTAAATTTTTTTAAAAATGAAAATATTAAAAAGGATAAATTATTTCAAAAAATATATTTTCGAAAATCAAGGGGTGTTACATTTAACCCCCATTAAAATAAGTTTCTCCCACGAAATTCATCTCTGTTATTGAAAGGTTTAATACATGAATGTTTATTTCATAAAACCCAAATAAAAAAAAATTAATACTAAATACTCCACTAAAAATTTCAATCTAGAAACATAAGGGTTTACTATAAGTAACTCCTAATAAGGCTCCCACATAGGATAACATGGGTTCAAGTGAAAGCATTGACGTGGAAGAGAAATAAAACTATCATGTTCTGATGAGGATTGATGGAGAAAATGGTAGGACATAGGTAACTATCACAAACTTATAATACAATGATGCTTGAAAAATTTCATTTATAACATCAATAATGCTAATAATGAGACACAATTTTATTTTAAGAACATGTTCCTAAATTTAATGAATTTTTTAAAGAAGATATAATTACATGATTTCATCATAATTTTAACCATTGTTGTTACTTGATAAAATTCAATTTCATCTCTTATTCCGTTAAATGGATATGAATTTTTAATTCTTAAATCATTATAATATCATGTGATCCATAAATCGAAAAATAGGTCATTCCAACTGTATTTTCACCAAAATATTATTATCACTAGTTGTATAATATGCAGAAATCCTCATCTGGAGAGATAATATTTTAATCTCAAAAAACTATTATGAAGTTTAACAAAAACCATTACATAAATAGTTAACCTTATAACCATTAATAAGTACAATCCAACCTTTGTTCCTTAAATAAAATCATATCTTTTACGAAAAACATTTTAATTAGAAACATGGGTCTATCCTGGAACTTATGGAATAAAAAATGTGATTTAATTGTTTTAGAATCCATGTTGAGGGAGGTAATCAAATGAAATTTCACAAGATAATGAACACTAATATTTACAATGTTATTATTTATAAATAATCAGTAATTAAATTCCCAACATATAAAGGAAGGAAAAGTTCGACCGAATTATCATGATTCACTTCAACCATTATGATTATATAAGATTTAACTTTATTTATCTTCTTAAGATATTTTTGATGTAGATCATTAACATTAAACATTTGTTTTAATAAATTTTTGGTATAATGACTATATACATTACATTTGAAATAATATATATCATGAGGTGCATTATTTATAGATTTATCTTTATTCTCATGACCTAGGAATTCATCCACCCGATGAACTTTCTTTCCACGCACAAAGAATTTATAAGTTCCCCTAAGAAAATTTCCTTCATCCCCCTTCCATAGTTTTATCATAATAGAAATCTAATCTTAATCTATCCATTGTTTTTAGATTTTCCTTTTAATTAAACCCTTCTTTTCTTATAATAACCATGAGATTGATGGGAAACATCAATATCCATTTTCGTAAATAGAATATGATGATGATACATAATAAAACAAATATGTTCTTGAAAACTTACCAATATATATAGTCATTTTTATATTATTTCCTCATATTATGGGTAATTTTCTACCACTGATTCAATTCACCATCTAAGATACAAGTCCCGAACATAAATGTTTTGTGTTCAGAACAATGGAGAATGAAAATTTTATTTTCAATTATACTGATCAATTTCTCATATACTTGTGGATCGATTAGTCCACTAAAATTAGGTGGAATTTTCCTTATTAAGTATTCTAGAAAACATTAGTCCATTGGAAAATAACCATGATTACTTACTGGATAAGGCTATGTGGTCATATAAATGAGGTTTTTTACTTCATATTCTATTACATTTGACTTATCAAGAGGACCATAATTGAATTTTACACTACATTCCCTATTAAAATTGTTCTTATATGTTCCATTAAGTTACGAAACTTAAAAATCAAAGCATGAGAAACCCTTATCACAAAAGGAAAACCACATAATCCTGAATAATCAAATAGAGGATATCTTAAATCATGGAACCTAATTATTTAATATATGATACCTCAGTTTTATCCAAGGTTATTCAATTAAATATTTTATTTAAATACTTCATGATGGTTTATAATGAGTTTATGAATTTATAATGAATATCCCTTGGGAGTGTTAACCTAGTTGTATAGAAAGTCTCGTTGTAATACACCAAATCCGAATCAAGTCAAAAACACTATTGTGTTTTCATGGTTATTACCCCGAGCTATATTTTTTATAGATCATAATCCACTTATAATATTCATACGTTGATGTTTTTGAAGGAAACAACTCTCTTAATCATTTACCAAAATTCGAAGACATTTTCCTAAACATCGACCCATACATATACATATTCTTTGATACATACCATGATATATCCTTAGAAATATACCTTGGTATATCAATAAATTTTTATTATCCTTGTTTCCAAAGGTTGAATAAATGTTTCATTTGATACCAACTATAGAGACCTAGTATTAACATACATGGTTATTATGTCATTATAGATGAATATTTATCACATTTAAAAACTATATTCCAGGGGACCACAAATGTTTATTGTCTTATAGAAAATGTAAACATAATATTTTATCTTGTTGAATTACTTTCAACATATCCTTTAAATAAAATCCCCATTAGTGATCATACTTAAAACCCATTGTTACAAACTGGGGAATGTAAATATATAGAAAGGGGTGAGATCAGATTCTTTGTAAGGGTAATCATTGGAGATATGTATTCATAACATGAAAATGTTGGTATGAGAACATGATCCTTTAATTTGACGTTCATAACATATATATCAATGATAATTATCAATATTTATTGGAAAATGGTTGGATGTTCACAATACATGAATCATAAGTTAATCAAGATAATAAACAATGGATAAATAAAATTGGAATAAGACATATATTTGTGGTATTAACATAAGTGTATAAATATTTATGTCAAGGATAATTAGAAAGACATTGATAACATGTTAGTCTTGTCATAGTCACCCATGTACAGTCTTTGAGAATTGGATTACCTCTAGTGTTTTGTCTTTTTTTTTTGGACTGTGATTCCCTCCCATGTTCCCTCTTGTTACGATCTAGGGGTCCCCCCCCCCATTTAACCTCTTATTAAGGGAATGAGATTCCATCCCATTTACACTATTGTTATGGTATTGTGATTCAGTCTCATATACCCTCTTTTTACGAGCATATGGTTCTTCTCATATACCATCTTGTTACTGTCTCGGGATTCCCTCTCATATAACCTCTTGTTATGGGTTGGGGATTCCCTCCCATATTCCATCTTGTTACAGGATTCTAATTCCCTCCCATGTACCCATTTGTCTCATATAACAATGATCATTACTTAATAAATTATAGGATGATATAGGTATACCCCATCACATAATTAAATAACACATAGATGTGACAAAAGATAATAAAACACTCATCATATCATGACCCATAAAAGAGATGAGTTTCATAAACATCGTATCATAAACCATGAAATGAAATCTGAATCATAAAAATTAAATCATATTATAACAAATGTAAAATAGATAGTTTTTAGAATAATTTCATAATAGAAAAATCTTTGTAAAGGATATTGTTTCCTACGAATATTGATAAGGTATAACATGTGTAATAGAAATTGGTTTCATAAGTAACCTTTCATATTAAACATAAACCATTCAGAGATAGAATATGAATGGTACCCCTAGATCATAACCAATGTGAAGAATAAGTAACATCAATAAATTTCATAATAGATGGAGAATTTTTCATATTGATAATAAGAAAATCATGAGGAAAAAATTATTTCATCTTTTATAAATTCTTTTTAAAACAGATTTTTTTAGGAATATTTATTTAAAAATAACTCTGAAAACATATCATGAATGATTAGAAATCCATTTTAAACACTTTTTAAAACAAAAAAAAAATCAAAATCCTCTTTCTTTAAAATTGACTTAAAATATAATAAAATAACCTTTAAAAAAATTTTGAAAACATTTTTTTAATGAACAAGGATTTTTGAATGAAGAGAGGTAAATTTGGTGTAACGACCAGAATCCGGAGCCCTTCCACTAGCGCCTCATAACCGGTTCTCCACATGACCTCAAGCGCGTTTCCCCAAATGCCAGAGGCTGCCGACTAGCAGCGAGGGCCTTGGTGAGTCAGTGGGGAAACTATGACCACATTTAGTAAAGTATTCAACGGAAGAATAAGCATAAACAATAGCAGAAGTAGTAAATATCATGCAACAACTGAACTGGAAGTAAAAGAAATGTATGATATAATAATGATGCAGAATGGTACATGTATCTATGAAAAGAAATAAGAAAAACAACGTGCTGAAATACAACTGAAACCAAAGAACGAAATGTAAACAGCTACTCCAGCAGCATCGTGGGCCAAGACCTAGTCCCATGCTCTCCATCTCCGACCAGAAATCAAGTACCTGAGGTGGAAGGGACACAATCCCTACCAAAACATGCAACCATATAATCTGTTTGGGCTGAAAAGAAGGACCCAAACAGGGTGTGAAACTAATCCCAGTAGGCAACCACCCCAATATTTGTGCCCTAATATCAGTGAGTGATATAGCAAAAGTAAAGGTAAACAATTCAGTAAACAATTCTACCAATTACCATTCACATTCATTCAATTACACAACCAGGAAAAACCAGCAAATTTCTTATTCCAAGATAAGATAGTAACACAACATGTATCTAAAAAGACTACCTAAAACAAGCAGTACAAAACCCAAGCTTGTTCTTTGGCTTGGTGGACTCATCACAACCACCCAACAAGAAAACACACTGACTTTATGGGTGGCTTAAACTAGCAGACCCCTATAGTCCAGTAATCAAACAAGGCACAAACACTCTGGGAAGCTCTTACGTCAATTCCCCTATGGTCTTGCAATAATAGCTACAGACTCTCTGAGGAAGCACTTACGTCTAATTCCTCATGTGGTCTCAATGCGTGGGTAAACTAAGAACACTCTTGGGAAGCACAAAGTTGGATTCCCATAGGTCATGTGTACGAAACTAAAACCAACAGACCCTCTAGGGAAGCACTTAATTGTCTATTCCCTCTTTGATCTCCCGCACCAGGTTCTCACGGCCCTGAGCAGTCCAGTCGTGCGTCATCGACTGTTAGCATCCCGAAGTAAGTTAAACAAATACTTGGATAAAAGGTAGAAAAATGAATCCACAAGCATATAAATAGCAGGCAATACATGCAATCAAGTCAAAAGGCATACTAGCAATGCAATAGGGGTTACCTTGTAGGCAAACCATGCCAAACGACAAACAACAGAAAAATCAAGGGAAAACACCCATGGGGTGATCCTCAAACATGCTAACAAGAAATTATTCATCATCTAATAACCTCAAGCATACAAGCAATCTAAGGAAAATAAATAAACATGATCAAAACCCTAACCCGGGATACCCGATACATGGGTATCCGGAACTTTTGCAACCAAAACTCAATGAACTTCAACGTAGGGAAACAAACCACCTACCTCGATCCTTGGAGATTTATATACTTGATCCTCGGCCCATGAATCGGCCTAGAACGGAGTATATCTGCAAAAACATCTAAAACGTTCAACCTCAGATAACTCACACGAGAGGAAGAATCTGGAAACGAGGCTAAAGAAGAACCAAGAACTCACCGCTGTGATTCTTCTGAAACCAGCAGAGTTTGATTCAGAAAACCGGTGACGGATCGGTGGCTCAGAGAAAAAATAGCCTCCTCGGACATTCTGGACGAAAATAGGTGGAGAAGAAGACGTTTTCGGTCATTAGCTGCAACCTCGAGTCGATTAATGAAATAAAAAAAGTACACGACGTGTAGTGGGTTTTTCCGTACTCCGCCAAAGTCTGTCTCTACGTCACGCCTACACACTGCGTGTGTGGCCCAGACACAGCCAATCAAACGGCTTCGAGCGGCAGAGGATTACATGGCGTGTACTCATAAAGTACACGGCGTGTACTCTGAAAATTTCCAGATTCTCCATTTTTCATTAAAAAACTCGTAAAAGATATTTGTACCTGAAACCGAAGCCCTGAGTTATTACAAACTTCCCCCCCTTAATGAAATTCATCCCCTAATTTCCCTAGCAAGGCATAAAAGAAGAAACCTCGAACAACTCTGGCCACTGTGATCGCATATCATCCTCCCTCTTCCAAGTCTCGTCCTGTATACGACCGTGTTGCCATAGCACCCGTACCAGAGGAACAGACCAGCCACAGAGTACCTTTGCACTACGATCAAAAATCCTGATAGGATGCTCCTCAAAAGATGGATCCTACTCTAAATCAACCTCCTCGGGTTGAAAAACATGAGACAGGTCTGAGAAATACCGTCGTAGCTAAGAAACATGAAAGACATTGTGCATAGCCTGGTATCTCTTAGGTAACTGCAACCTGTAAGCCACCAGCCCGACTCTCTCTAGAACCTCAAACAACCTGACGTATCTCGGTGAAAGATTACCCTGTCTCTGAATCCTCTTGTTTCCCAACCTCGGTGTGACACGCAGGAAAACCTGATCCCCGACCTCGAACTCTAGATGTCGTCTCCGCAGATCCGCATAAAACTTCTGCTGAGACTGTGCTATCGCTATCCTCTTCCGAATCAACTCTATCTGTTCTGATGTCTCTTGAACAAGATGAGGTCCCAGCAAAGATGCCTCTCCTTCCTCTAGCCAACATAAAGGTGATCGATATGACCTACCGTACAAATCCTCGTAAGGTGCCATCTGAATAGTCACCTGAAAACTGTTGTTGTAGGAGAACTCCACCAGAGGAATATGCTTCTCCCAAGAACCGCCAAAGTCTAGAATGAAAGCTCGGAGCATATCCTCAAGAACCTGGATCGTGCGATCGGATTGGCCATCAATCTGGGGATGGTATGTTGTACTCAAAAGTACCTGTGTACCCAACACCCTCTGCAGCCCCTGCCAGAAGTGTGAAGTAAAACGCGCATCCATGTCTGAAACAATGGAGTGTGGAACTCTATACAGACGTACAATCTCTCAGATGTACAACTATCCCATCTCATCAACACTGAAGGTCTCCTTTATCAGCAAGAAGTGTGCAACCTTTGTGAGCCTGTCCACTACAAACCGAACCACATAATTTCCTCGAGGCGATCTCGGTAAACCTATCACGAAGTCCATCGCGAAATCATTCCATTTCCACTCAGGAATGGGTAATTGCTGCAAAAGCCCCGCTGGTCGCTGATGCTTTTCCTTCACCTGCTGACAGGTGGAACACCGCATAACAAAACCAGCCACATCTTTCTTCATACCTGGCCACCAATACTGATAGTGCAAGTCTCGGTACATTTTGGTGACACCAGGATGAACTGCCCAAGCTGAAGCATGAAACTCCCACATCAGGTCCTCACATATGTCTGCTGAAACCCATACGCGGCCATGAAAATGTATCACTTCATCATCGCCCACCTTCCACCCCGGAGTAGGGTCTCCATATGACACACCCTCCCATAGGACTAGACCTTCAGGGTCTGATAGCTGCCTCATTCGAAATCAATCAAAAAGGGTAGAGGTAACAGCTACATAAGAAAGAACCGTCTGACCCTGTCTGTCGTGAACCTCCAAATGCATCTCATAGAACAGAGCCATGAGCTGCCACTCACTGCTGGCTTCCTGAAGTGCTAGCAGCCGAGTCCTCCTGCTCAGTGCATCTACCACAGCATTGCCTTTCCCGGGCGTGTAAGCAACCTTGATCTCGAAAGACTGTAGGTACTTGACCCACCTCCGCTGTCTCAGATTCAAGTCACACTGCATAATGATATACTTGAGACTCTTGTGGTCATTATATACCACGAAATGCTCTCCCATGAGATAGTGCCTCCAACATCGCAAAGCATGAACAACAGCATCCAACTCTTGGTTGTGCGTAGGATAGTTCTTCTCATGTGGCCTCAATTGCCGAGATCCGTATGTGACAACACGATCTTCCTGCATAAGCACTGCTCCAAGACCAATGCCAGATGCATCACAGAAAATTGTATAACTCTTACCCGGCTCTGGCAGAACTAGAATTGGTGCTGAAGTCAATCTCCCCTTCAGCTCCTTGAAGGCTGAGTCTTAAGCTTCTGTCCAAACGTACTTCACTCCCTTCTTAGTCAAGCCAGTCAAAGGCGTTTCTAAGAGTGAGAAGTCCTGTATAAACCACCTGTAGTAACCAACTAGCCCCAAGAAACTACATACCTCGAAGACATTCTTTGGCTGCTCCCAGGTGACTACTGCTCTCACCTTCTCTGGGTCTACTGATACTCATGTCTCTGAGATGACATGGCCCAGGAAGTGAATCTAATTCATCCAAAAGTGGCACTTTGTGAGTTTAGCATAAAGCCGATGCTCCCTCAGTGTACTCAAAACGATCTCAAGATGGGTTGCATGGTCATGTCGAGTATGAGAGTACACCAAGATATCGTACACTAAGACCACGATGAAGGAATCCAAGTAAGGATGGAACACTCGGTTCATCAGTTCATTGAAAACTGCTGGCGCATTCGTAAGGCCGAACGGAATAACCGTATACTCATAGAGTCCATACCTACTCCTGAAGGCTGTCAGGGGTATATCTGAAGGCCTAACACGTAGCTGATGATAGCTGGATCTCAAGTCGATCTTCGAGAACACCCTGGCTCCTCGAAGCTGATCAAAAAGATCATCAATCCTCGGCAAGGGATATCGGTTCTTGATCATCAACTGGTTCAACTTCCGATAATCCATGCAAAGTCGTAAGGTACCATCCGCCTACTTCGTAATCAACACAAGTGAACCCAAAGGGGAAGTAGTGGGTCGGATAAAACCCTTAGACAACAACTCCTCCAACTGCATCTTTAGCTCTTGCAACTCAGGCGTAGCCATCCTATAAGGAGGTATGGACACCGGTGTAGCTCCTGGAACAAGCTCAATCGAGAAGTCTACCTCACGCCCTAGAGGCAAACCTGAGAAGTCTTCTGAAAATACATCTGGAAAGTGATCAACCACTGGAGGTAAATCCAACTAAGAGGTCCCTTGATTATCTAGATATAAACTAGAAATCTGGGCCGTAACACTGCCCAACCCATGATGCACTGGTCCAGCTCTGCTTTCCCGAACATCCCATTCACCCTTGTGAAGAAAAGACCTCCCTCTAGTGACGTGAAACTCACCCTGCGGCGATAACAGTCGGCAAAGGACTGAAAAGGAACTAGCCAGTCTATTCCGAGAATGACATCATAACCTGTCATCTCCAAGACATAAAGATCCCACATTAAGTGACACCCACCAACCTCAAGGGGGCACTCCCTGCACTGACGCACATTCACAGTTCTATGTCCCAAAGGAGTTTCTAGTGCCAAGGTATCCTCAAAAGTAAGGACAGTGAGTCTAAGGCTCTCCATAGTGTGCATAGAAATAAAGCTATGAGAAGCCCCGGTATCAAAAAGTGCAGAAGATAAAACTGAGGCTACTAGGATCGTACCTCGAACTATGGAAGGTCCATGATCCTGCTCCCGATGAATCTGCTCTACTGCAAACGTCTGGTCAGTACCACGACCCTATGTAGTAGCCTAATATCCCTGAGCTGATCCCCCTTGTGCCTGACCACCACGTCCACGACCTCTACCCTGGCCTGGACGACTTGAAGAACTCCAGCCCCCAGTCTGATGTGGGACTGGTAATCCTGCTCCTGAACGAGGGGTACAAACAGATCCTCCTTCGCTAGTCGCTGGAAGAAGAACCCTGCAAAAACGCTATAGATGACCCATCTTGCTGCAAGCTCGTCACTCCACTGGATCCCTCAGGCACTAAGGCTTCTTATGCCCACTTTTTCCGCACTGATAGCACACCACCTGGTTTCCAGAAGGAAGATCTTGTCTACCAGAAGATATACCTCGCTTCCTCGAGTCACCTCTAGTAGACTCTTGGTGGCGCTTCCTGTTGTCAGTATGAAATGACTCAGCCTTGGATGTTGAACCGCCCTGGTCAACAGCTCTAGTCTCCCTCAGATTTCGTTTGGTGATCAGCACTTAGTTGACTATCAGGGTAATAAAAGTCAACTGGAAAACATTCACTTGTGATCTGATCTCTGGTTTGAGGCCTTCCTCAAACTTCCTCGCCAAAAACAGCTCGTCATTTCCCAAAACGGGAGAGAAACGCTGTAACTCAGTGAAGTGGGAGGAATACTCCATACCAAAAATAGTACCCTACTATAGGTTCATGAACTCCCTGGCCCGATCGGCCCTCAGCGTCACTGGATAGAAGTAGTCGTAGAACGTACACTCGAAATCGTTCCAAGCCATAGTCCGCTGGTGCCCTGCCTGTGAGACTACATCCCACCATCTCTTGGCAGAATCTCACAGCATGTAAGTCGCGAGCTTCACCCATCTTTCTAGGGGTGTCTCCAGATGCCCGAAGATGGAAATCATGGTTTCCAGCCATGACTCTGCAACCTGAGGTCCTCCATCCCTTGTGAAAGTGGGAGGATGTTGCTGCTGGAAGACTCACGTCACCTCTTCCATAGACGGGGTAGGATGCTGAGCTCCCTGGAAGGTCTACATGAACCTCATGAAACCCTCTCTGAACTGATCATCCGCACCAGTTTCTGGAATCACTGCAGGTGCCATATCCGGAACAATCGGCAGAACTACTGGTAGTCCCTGGTGTGCCGTATCAGGCGTACGATCACTGCCTGGTTCCTGACGTGCAACAGGAGGACGTCTTGGTGCCATAACCCTAAAAGGTCGAAATCACACTCTAGATTTAGGATTAACGAGGATAGAAAACACAAGAGTACAAAATGAGAATAGGAGAGGGAAACACTTAAATAGAAAAACTAAACTACACGGCGTGTATTTAAACTACACGGCGTGTTTGTTAAATCCATTTACATGGCATGCAATTCTTTCACCACTGGTCGTATAACGTTCCAGACTACACGGCGTGTTGTCCCAAAACACGGCGTGTACTTGAACTCCACTCCCCTGCCCGATTCTCTTTTCACAGATAACCCACACGGTCTTCCTAATTCTAAACTACACGGCGTGTTCTGAACAAACACGGCGTGCATAAGGATAGATAACATCGACCCGTGTTGTTCATGACACGGCCGGGTACCTAGGAGAAAACTACACGACGTGTTCTTTATAACACACGGCGTGTACTAGATTGGCTCGGTGACCCGTATAGCAGGTTACACGGCCGGCTACATGGCTGACCCCTACACGGCGTGTTCCGAACAAACACAGTGTGTATACAGATGGATAACATCAACCTGTGTTGTTTGTGACACGGCCGGGTACCCTGAAGAAGCCTACACGACATGTTCTTATAACACACGGCGTGTACTACATGAGTTTTCTCGACCCGTGTTGTTAGTTACATTGCCAGGTACACAGTTGACTACTACACGGCGTGTACTTATAGTACACAGCGTGTCCCCGAAGATTCTATGACACCTCATGTTTTTGTTTACACAGATAGTAACACGGTTTTAAAACTACACGGCATGTATAAATAGAGTACACGCCGTGTATTCTGGGTTTTTTCAGGCAGTAGCTCTTAAATTGCTCTGAATTCCAAAAACACTAAAAAACAACCAGCTATGTGCCAAATTCCGATCCATGGGGGCCCATAATTTCCACGAATCAAAGCTTCACATCATAACAATGAACACAACAAGTAACCAGCATAACAAACAACGACCCACCAAAATCCGATCCTCGAGGGCCCGTAACACCTCCAAGACCAGAGCTTGGCACCCATGCTAACAGGCTGTAAAAGATGTAATACTCTACCAGCGCGACAAGTATTTCTATCACAGCAACTACCACAACAGCATGCATAATATATCACAGCATCTATCACAACAAAATGAAATTCTAATGCACCCTAGATGACATGGTAAAATGCATGACAAGTGATTTCCTACCCAGTGCCTACATGATGCATGAGATGGCACACCCTCATCTCATCGGGTTGCAACCAAATAGAATCGTAATCATATAAACTGTAACAACACAAAACATGTGCATCACCCAACGGTGAAATATAATAAACTGTAACATTTGTAAAAACTGAAAATTGCAATCAAGAGGTAGTGTAGCTTTTCCCTGTACACGGGTTAATTACTCCCGGGCACAGTTAAGTACTAACTACCCATTTCTTCCTATCCCTGTCTATGGTCACAAAATAGTAAGAAATAGTAAAGAAGGAAAACTCCTTTCATACCCCTTTGTAACGACCCGAATCCGGAGCCCTTCCACTGGCGCCCTGAACCCGGTTCGCCACATGACCTCAAGCGCGTTTCCCCAAATTCCAGAAGCTGCCGACTAGAAGCGAGGGCCTTGGTGAGTCAGTGGGGAAACTATACCCTCATTTGGTAAAGTATACAGTGGAAGAATAATCATAAACAATAGCGGAATCCGTAAATAGCATGCAACAACTGAACTGGAAGTAAAAGAAATGTCTGATATAATAATGATGCAGAATGGTACATCTATCTATGAAAAGAAATAAGCAAAACAACATGTTGAAATACAACTGAAACCAAAGTACTAAATGTAAACAGCAACTCCACCATCATCGTGGGCCATGACCCGGTCCCATTCTCTCCAGCTCTGACCAGCAATCAAGTACCTAAGGTGGAAGGGCTACAATCCCTACCAAAACCTACAACCATATAATCTGTTTGGGCCAAAAAGCAGGACACAAACTGGGTGTGAGACTAATCCTAGTAGGAAACCACCATAAGATTTGTGCCCTACTGTCAGTGAGTGATATATAAAAAGTAAAGGTATTCAATGAAGTAAAAAATTCTCTCAATTACCATTCACATTCATTCAATTACACAACCCGGAAAAACCAACAAATTTCTTATTCCAAGATAATCTAGTAACACAACAGGTATCTAAAAAGACTACCTAAATCAAGCAGTACAAAACCCAAGCTTTTTTTTGGCTTGGTGGACTCATGACAACCAACCAACAAGAAAACACACTCACTCTTTGGGTGGCTTAAACTAGCAGACCCCTATAGTCCAGTAATCAAACAAAGCACAGACACTCTGGGAAGCTCTTACATCAATTCCCCTATGGTCTTGCAATAATAGATACAGACTCTCTCAGGAAGAACATACGTCTAATTCCTACTATGGTCTCGATGCGTGGGTAAACTAAGAACACTCTTGGGAAGCAAAAAGTCTGATTCCCGTAGGTCCTGCGTACGAAACTAAAACCAACAGACCCTCTAGGGATGCACTTAATCGTCCATTCCCTCTTTGATCTCTTGCACCAGGTTCTCACGGCCCTGAGTAGTCCAGTCGTGCGTAATCGACTATTAGCAGCCCTAAGTAAGTTAAACAACTAATTGGATAAAAGCTACAAAAATGCATCCACAAGCATATAAATAGAAGGCAATACATGCAATCAAGTCAACAGGAATACTAGCAATCCAATAGGGGTTACCTCATAGGCAAACCATGACAAACGACAAACAACAGCCAAATCAAGGGAAAACACCCATGTGGTGATCCTCAAACATGATAACAAGCAATTATTCATCATCTAATAACCTCAAGCATACATGCAATCTAAGGCAAATAAATAAACAGGATCAAAACCCTAACCCGGGATACCCGATACATGGGTATCCGACACTTTTGCAACCAAAACTAAAAGAACTTCAACGTAGGGAAACAAACCACCTACATCGATCCTTGGAGATCGATATACTTGAACCTCATCCTGTGAATTGGCCTAGAACGGAGTATATCTGAAAAAACGTCTAAAACGTTAAACCTCAGATAACTCAAACGAGAGGAAGAATCAGGAAACGATACTAAAAAAGAACCAAGAACTCACCGCTGCAATTCTTCTACAACCGATGGAGTTTTATTCAGACAATCGGTGACGGATCAGTGGCTCAGAGAAGAAACGGACTCCTCGGGAGTTCTGGATGAAAATAGGCAGATAAGAACACGTTTTCCATCATTATCCATGCCCCCGGGTCAATTAATGAAATAAAAAAAGTACACGGCGTGTACTCTTAAAGTACACAGCGTGTAGTGGGTTTTTCCGTACTCCGCCAAAATCGGTCTCCACATCACCCCTACACACCGTGTGTGTGTCCCAGACACGGCCAATCACACGGATTCGAGCGGTAGAGGAGTACACGGCGTGTACTCATAATGTACATGGCATGTACTCTGAAAATTTCCAGATTCTCCATTTTTCCTTAAAAATCCCATAAAAGAGATCTTTACCTGAAACCGAAGCCCCGGGTTCTTACATTTGGATTAAATTTAAAACATTATCTTAGTTATATTAAATAAAAATGATTAGATGAATGGTAAAATTACATGAATAGATCCGGAATATCTAAGGGATAATAAAACTTGTGATTATTATTCAGAGATGGATCATAATATTTTATCAATTAAATCATAATTAATAATAATCCCAATAAATGATGAGTTTGTAGTAATAAACTATTACCACTTTGGTAACATGGAATCCTAATCACAAAAAAATAATAATAAAATTACATAAAGAATAAAATACCATGAAAATAATTATATTCAGGATATAACATGTTAATGATACGGTATATACACCTCGTAAAATTATATAGGTGCATTTCATAATTTATGTCTCAAAGAAGGAAAATTGAGACAAAAATCCTTTACTAATTTGGTAACTCATGAACTGTTAGACACGTGAAAGAGAGATAAAAAATATATATATTTCAATACCAATAAATATTTTATAATAATCATAAAATATATAAAAGTTAATTACACAAACCACACATAAGAAAACAGTGGTTAACATGGCTTGTTTCTGATAGAAAAAAATGTGAGACTAGAAATCCCCTAACTACTTGAGTAAATTTTGATTCATGAGATCCATGAATGAGTAAAATTAATTTTGTATTTTAGTATAATTAAATAAATGTAATTAATAATAAAAAATTATATAGTTAATTATATGCACCACACAATAATAATTAAAGGTTAATATAGCATATATCTCACAGAAATTAATGTGAGACGAGAAAACCCTTACATTATGCATCGATTTTCGATGTACATCATCAAACCTCATGTATAATAAATTTAATTTTATTAAAAAATATACCAAAAATACATATTTACATATTTCTTACCAAATATGATTTTATTATGACATTATATTTTTCTTTTATTCATAATTTCATGTTAATGTTGTCTTTCGGGTAATAACTGCTTTATTTTTCATATATATATTGGCCTGTTAATCTTGATCCTCAAACATAGATCATTATTTAATTATTTAATCAATTTAAAAAATGAAATAGATATAAAATATATTCATTATATAATAATTTATAATAATATATGAAATATATAAATATGAAATGAAATACACCGCTCATGGAGATGGTAGGTCGTACGTATGCATGAATGATGTTTCCATTTTCTTATCATATTTTTATAGAATGAATATTAAATTATATATATATATATATTATTTTCAATTATATTTATTATTTCATATATATCTCATATATTTATTAAACCCCCCAATAATATAATCCATGTAAATCATGAATGAATAAATTCTCCTTGAGGAGGCGGTAGTTAACACATCCCCAAATAAAGTTACGGTATTCCAAAAAAATGGTAACCATGAAGGTATGAAATATATAAATTATATATAATAGTAAATAGAAAATATTTATAATTATTATCATATAAAAACATTAATTCCACCATTATTCTGAAACTTTAGATGTTTCAATGGAAAATGAACAACATCAGTTCGTAAGGTGGTAGTCCGCCGTTCACACGAACGATGATTGTGTATACTATTTGATGGATGTTTGTGAAGGATTAGGTCATAATTATATCTCAAAAAAAATATAATTATATTTATTATACTAAATTTATTATATAATTTGGATATAATCATAATTGAATGGGTGGAGAAGGAAGTAAAATAAAAGTGCTTGTCGAGGAACATTACCACTTCTTCTGGTAACTCCATTTGGTTTTCATAAAAGGTATTCCTTTCTTGGATTAAAAAAATTTATTCTTACAGGTTGAGAGGAGGGAATTTTAGAACTTATTTAGTAAATTTTTTGAGGATATGAATTCATTGAGAGGTGTGAATAAGTGAGGCGGGTGAGTGACCCTTTATAGTGGATGAGGTGTGTCATTCTTGTAAATTTAAAAAGGTAAACACTATTGAGAGGTCTCCCACACATCTTTTGTCTCAAATATTGGTTAATATTTTATCCAAGAGAGGATATGTTCGAAATATGGTCATAAAATTAAAAAATTTCATGTTTATAGGTTATTTATCTACATAATATAATTTTTTACCCCTAAGTAAACTAGTTTTTACCTTAATTAGTGTAACTAAATTTAATTACATTCACTAGTAATTTTTTTAAGAAACTAATTTGAACATAACATAAATTTTGAATTATTTTGATTTTAAATAGGTAATTCATTCTTTAAAATTCTAAATATAGATATAGCATAAAGTAATTTAAAATAAATCTTGTAGATAAAATGAGACAATGAATTTTTAAAGTAAAAATGATAGATAGTTTGAAATGTTTTTATATCAAATTTAAATGTGAAATTTATTCTAATGACATAAATTTTATTAATAGATATATAATTTATATAATTAAAATTTATTAAAAATTTAAAATATAATTTAACTATATTAATAAATTAGATTAAAATTTGTTTTTCAATTTAAATTTAGTGTTTTACACTATTCATCAAAAGTAAAACTTCACCGAAATATAACAAAAAATCACCCAAATTAAATTTTGGTTTTCTTGATTTCAAAAATGAATATTAGTTTTTCAAATAAATTTTTTAATATTATAGTAAATTATATTCAAAATAGGTTCTTCATAATAATGTGGTAAAATTAACTTTTAAGTAAAAAAATATATCTTTATGCATAAATTCAGATTTATTAATATATCTTGTCTAGAAAACACAAATGATGAATGTTAAATACTTGACTGAATATTATATATATATATATATATATATATATTATAAAAAATGAAAAAATGTTTAATTAATTTATTGAGGTAAAATAAGCTTGATTTAATAAATATATTTTTTCAGCAAAAGATTTCATATATCATAAAAATAATTTTATTTTCACATCTAGTTAATTGGACACAAACAAATTCATATTATATAATTTTTTAATATATATTCTCATAATTTAATTAATATTATTCATAATAACCATTCCAATGGACATGTTCCAAAAATAATAATATTTTGATAATATTATTAATAATATATTGTAGTTTTGTAAAACTTGGACTTGTGTGTAATGCAAGATATCGAAGGAACTAGACCTTGTGTGTATCACAGTTAAAACATAGTTCATTCATATAAAAATATATATATTCAGTGTATCATGAAATTAGAAATATCCAATGATTAAATTAATTGGAAAAGATATATTTTACCAAATCATAGGGTGTTACACTTCATAATCTAGAAATAGTTTTAAACAGATTATAGAATGATGACATGGTTTTAAAATTTTAAAAATATAACTTTAGAGCATATAGTGGTAATATTCTTGGGTATATAATTATAAATAGGAAATGTAAATGAAAAGGCAATGTTTTATGTCATATATAAACTACCAACCCCCCACCCCCCACTATGTTACATGTTTGATAATTTATATAATATTCAATATTTTAAATATTTTGTTTTTCAAAAATAACATAAAAACTTATTTCCCACTTACTATCCTACATAAAATAGACACTGGTTTTGTTTATAGTGAATCATTTAAGTAGTATTAAAGAAAAATAAATGTGTGACTAAACACAACCCACATAATAAGACCACCATATAGGGGTAACTTATTAAAGAACTCTATGATTATTTTAATTATGTTTCATGAGAAGTAAATTCATAGAAAATACATGAAAAATAATGTGTTAGAGATTATGAATCACTAAAATTATATGAATCATATATTAACTATACAATAAATTATTTCAATATAAATATTTCATTTTTTTTACAGAGTGATGTAAAAATTAACTCTGTCCATGTATCTCTCAGATACTTGTGAATAAATTTGATGAAAATTATCTTCTAGTGAGGTGGTTGATTATCCTATAACACATCACCTGAGATATCAAGGATAAGGGATGTGAATATATAGATTAATACAATAAGAGAAAAATTATCTACACTAGAGAGGTGGTAGTATCTGTAAAAACCCATTGATTGATGATATCTTGGGTGAAAAAATTAGAAAACAATTACTTGTAAGGATTCATGGTCTATACTCTTGGTAAAATACTATGTCACATAAAAGTTACCCTACATATTTCCTTAAATTAAGTTCCTTAAGATTAATTCTATGCTATGATACTTTTTTCATTTGGATCCATACTCACAGAAATTCTATAATGATCATGTGATTAGAAGATTTATTACATAATAATTGTGTACTTCTGTTCTTAATGTTTATCACACTATTTTACTGAAGACCATTTTAGTCATTCGATAACTTCTTGATATGTTTTTAAATATATATTTTATTTTTAAAAAATTTAAAATCATATAATATTTATTAATAATCTCTAATATTCCATTTAACTAAATGGAATTCTGAAAGATAAAAAATTACATAATATCTTATCATTTTGAATGAAATATTTTATTTTTTTGGTATGGACATCTTGGGGTCATGTCTTGTTCCATTAGTATATAACTATATTATGTTAGGAAGATATTTTGTTTCTAAAGGGATTAAAAACTATGAAATTAAAACTGATTATTTAATTGTTTTTATAGAATTTCAGACATCACGTTTTTGTAGGTTTGGAATACCATAAGAAATCATTAGGGATATGGGAACTCATGATGATATATGGATCAATAATGAAGAACTCTAATACCGACCAAACAAAAAATTGTGTATGCCGATGTATACAATTATTACATTAAAGGGATAATATAAATAATAGTGCATCCCAATGAAATATATTATAGTAGGAAACTAAAAGATTCGTTTTTTGAATACAAAAACACCTTTTAAAACCCCGAGGTATATATCCTTGAATTATAGTTTATATTAAATGGTTTCACCTTCTTTATGAACAATATCACAAGGAATACTATTTTTTTAAACAAAAGTGAACCTTCAATTCTGTATTTCAAGAGGGGATAGAAAGTTCCAAATAATGGAATTATAAGATCTAAGGTGAGAATATATTAAGAACTCTCTATTTACAAAAAAGATTATTCTAGTACATGATTGAATAATTAAAGGGACTTACAAATTAGTTATAAAATACTGTAATTATCATAATATAAAATATATTTCCATGCTATTTTTTTATTTTAATTGGCCTTTTATAATGAGTAACAAATTTAAATTTAGTTCAATTATGAGCATAGAAGTGAAATCATAGAACCCTTATATGATAATCAGTTCCAACTAAATATATTTCAATAAAATTTAAGTAAATAACCATAGGATGGGTCTAGTATCCCCAATAATATAAATTATTAACAAACACAATTTCTTATCCTTCACATACACCAATATATATAATCACATCTTATATTCTCTATTCATTGATCTTTTCATACTGAACATCATTGAAGGATGTGCTTCAAAAATTATAGGGAGAGGTTAAATTATCTTAGGATATAAATCATTTATTTTCCACATATAGGTGTGTTTTTTACCCACATAAAATAGTAAAAATATAATTATAATGAAAATGAATTAATTCCTCTTCCAGATATAAATAACCATTCTATAGTGAGAACTATATAATCTTTTTTTATTTTGGGGTACTTTTTTACAAGGTAAAAGATCTTTTTGGAATAAATATTTAAATCTAATGAAATTGAAAATTTTAATATAACCTTAGGTAAAATATCCTATGTGATTTATTATAACCTTAGAGAACCACTTTAAATGGTATTTAGGGGGATTCTATGAAGTAGAGTTAAAATAGATTGTAACTGATCTTGAAGTCTTACTAATTCAATAAATAAAATTTGTGAATGAGTTAGTGGTTAAACCAGTGTTTGAGAAACATTTGTGCAGTTTCACATGAATTTCCTTTACTCTATAATTATTTAAATTATTATAAGAGGATAATTAATATCATGGGATAGTTTATTTCTGGGTTCATATAAATTGAACTAGTAAGTTTTATGTTAAAAAATGGCTAGAAAAAAACCAATTAAGTGAATGTTAACGATGGTAATAATTTGTTTTGGAAACTATATACATTAAAAAATAAGTGTTGGATTATATATCGCAATTTCATATCAAAAGAATCAAGAAATTTTGAAATATATATTTTTAATAGGTAGTTTTTGTTAGTTGGATTAATGATAGTGAAACTTTTTTAAATCTTAATATCACTAACTTTAATTCTATATACAATAATAGAAGTCAAACATTTTCTTAATTATTGTGGGACTGTTATGAAAATGACAATTTTTTATTTATGTTTGGGAAATTGATCAAGATAAAAATTTACAATTTTTTGGATTTTTTATAATTTGAATATTTAACTTACAATAATTCATAATAAATGGTTTAAATTAGGGTAATTTTTTGATTCACGAATTCAACTATAAAGATTATTTATATTCATATTTTTATTCATTTAATAAATATTTACATAATCTAAATATAGAATTTTTTTATTATTATTTCTCAATTTATAGGTAAAATATGGGAGATAGATTTGTAGAAGTATGAGAAATGTGTAGATGTGACCATTGTTGTTTATATTTGTTCAAATAAATATAAGGGGATTTTAAATAGTAATATTAAATCATTTTGAGGTACGAAGTAGAATATCATAAAAATTTGACTTTTTTATGTCATTAATTCAATTAAAAAGTCTTATTTTGAGATAATATAAATATAATTTTGATAGGTATTGATCATGTAATTACTTTTCTAGAAAGGTTTTTGAATTCTTATCTATCCACATTAGGTTTTTTGGGAAAATCAGTGGAAAAGAAATTCTAGATCCTACATGTAGTATTAATTAAAATCTATTCATTATTACATTAACCATTATATAATGATTTTTTTTACAATTTAGAAGACTCTTCATAAATAATTAATGAATATTATTTATTCATGTAATACATTTTCTATAACCAATTTCATTCTCAATTTCATAAGACTTCTTCCATTTTGGTTGACATACTTAGCTCAATTGGATAGAAAATTGTAAGTGTCCCCAATATATAATACTTTTTCCCCAACATGTAAGACTTATATAAACATTATTAAGATATATTACATATCTTGTAACAATTATTCTCTAGTGTATTAGACCTTGGTAATTTCCACATTTAGATAGAGGGGGATTAAAATTCGAAATTCCAAAATTGATTTAAGGATCAACATAAAAGAATATTTCTTTAATATTGTATTTATAAATTTAATAATGATATCTAAAATGATCATGTGACATCCATCCAATGATTGATTAATATGAATATCATGGTAAACTATTCTATTAAATGGATAAATTGAGAGATTATCAATAATGGGATCCAAAACCTTCATATAATACACCTTGAATCACTATCAAAGGTTGGGGATATAAGAAATAATTCATGCAAGGATTATAATTGAATCATGGGGGTATAATAATTCATAAAAAAATACAGAATATGTTTTTTCAACCCTTGATCAATCTTTGATGCATTCCTATCACAGGTCATGGTCAAAAGCAATTTTATTATTCCTAGTGTAGCATAATTGTGGACCTTAGTCATTTGTCTCAATTATATTTCTCAGTTGTTCAATCGCTTAATCTAATTCACTTAAACTATTTCTTTGGTTTTTTATTTAATTTAAGAAAAAATAATATTTTTTGGGTTTTTCATTATATAAGACAATGACTTGAAAAAATGGAAATTTAAATAAGCATGAAAGCTAAACAAAATGGGTTAATTGAGAAAAAAATAGTCTTCTATTTATGTAACACCCCAAAATTTTATGAGAAGTATTCTTTTTAATTTATTTCATTTCTTGTGTTTTATGCTACACCAATATTATCTTGCGCTATACGCAACACAATATTAGATTGCAGTATACACAACACTATTCTTGGATCGTGTTACACAAAATTTCAAGTTTGTTGGATAGAAGTTATTCTACGCAACATTGAGTGTTTATATACATATATATATATTCAATTTATAAATGAAATATGGTTGGATCCTATTATACACAACAACAAAGGAATCTTGAACTACACGCAACCCTGACTTGTCTTTCTTTACACGCAATCACGACCTTCCACGATAGTGTGTGTTGTATACAATATCGAGTTTCACTAAACAATGATATGTTATTAAAATATTATATAAACTAACTGTTATGAAAAGTAATACCCACTTTTTGAAATTTTATAAATTTTATATTTCAAAATGGACTTTATTATTTGATTCATAATATCGAAATTATCCTAGGGTGAAATTTTGGTATCTTTCTCAAAACTTTCAATTTTTGATGAATAGTGAGATCACTAAGTTATTGGTTTAAACCAACTTTTTTTTAAATAATCATTTAATTTATTTTAATTTATTTTAATTCAAAATAGATACATAATACTTATATAAGATCAATTTAATTCATTGGATTCATTTTATAATAATTTTAGATATATAAAAAGTTTATTGAACTTTTCACCGTATTTTACCCACCTCCTAGGAGCATTTACAATTGTAGATAAAACTTAATTTTACCGCTTCTATTAATTGAATTTCGAAAATCTGAGAGACACGGTAAATATCAATGAGTAAAATGTGGTTCAATAAGATAAAGATATTTTTTGGTGAATAGTGACTTTTTACTTTTATTTACCACGGTTAAAAGTAAATAGGGTAATTAAGGGTAAAAATGTTATTATTATTACCCTAACACATGTACTAATTCTATTAGATAAGGTTAATTCTATGAAAACCCACCTTAGGAATAAAATATTACCCTTTAGGTCCAATTGGATTAGATTAGGACACTTATTATTATTTTATTTAAAGAAGAGTTAAAAGAGTTAAAATCAAAGTTTAATAAATAAAACATTTTTAATGTAGGGTCATACATAAGATAAATTCGACTATAAATATTAATTTTAAAGCTAAAACTATTTTCTAGATAATTATATTTTATTTATAATTTTTAGACATTAAATAATTTAATTTTTTATGACACAATAATGATGCAATAATTACCTAATTAATGAAATATTAATATAATTAATGTTATAAATACCCAAATAAATGAAATTTGAGACTTTTAATGAATTAAAATAATTTTATAGGTTACTAATAAATGTTAGTATTTATTTAATTAACGTTATTAGAACTAATAATGCTGTAATGATTTTCACAAAAATAAATTACCAAATAGTGTCAAAATTGACATAAAATAGTTTTTAAAACAAGTATTATATTATTAATTTTTAGTCTTTTACTAAAGATCTAAGGTTCGTCCTAATGACTTAGATAAGGTTATATATATTAATAATGAACCACTTGGGGTTATTTTGGCTTGTTATAGTAAGTTTATTAACCATATAGTGTAAAACAATCAGAAGACATGGTAAAAGTTAAATTATGTAACTAAGAGTTAAATCTAAATGATAAGGTTAAAATAGTAACCTCAACTTGTCTAAAACCTATTGGTTGAGAATATTTATACCCCTACACATTTTATCTTCTAAATAAATCAATTTTAAGCTATTATAAAAAGAATTTGACTTTATTATAAAATAATATTTTATGTTTTTCCAAAGGTGCCCTTATCCTCCCTTATAAAAAGGGAACCTCCTCCCTCTTCACTTCACACAATTTTGTGCCTTCAAGCTCGCCCACACCCTGCCCATTTCCCTTAAAAACTTCTGTAGAAACATTATATAGGCTCTGGTCTCCTCAAAAGGCCAACTCTAGTGCATTAAGAGGAATCTTAAAAGAGGTGCGTCGAAAAAGAGGTAATCTCTTCTACCGATTCTTTCAAGTTTCTTTCTTCTTCAACTTCTTATTATTTAGATGTTTAATTATAAAGTAATATCATAAGTATCAATAATATTCTGATATGTTATTATAAATATGAAACTACCCCATTTCACCTTCAATCCATCCTACGGAAAATGAAATCACCGCACGTGCGTACGTACAAAATACTGTCTCCACGTCGTGGTGTAATCTATTTTTCCACCACCACCTTACTTGGATGGGTATAATGGAGTAAAGAATAACTATATATAGTTATTATAAAATCATAATGATTATGAGATAATATATCATCCACTCCAATTCAATTCAATAATTATGGCAACAATATCATTGCTCGTGCGTACATACGGATTACCGTCTCCACAACGCGATGAGATTCATTCTCCATGTTAACCATTCAAGAATGATTATAAAGTATATATAATGAATAATAATTAAATATATGACATGATAAAGCTACTGGATTTATTTATATATATATTTCATCTACTTACTTCCATTCAAGTCAATAAGGAAAGGAAAACATCATTAATGCGTACGTACGACCTACCATCTCCATGAATGGTGTATTTTATTTCATTTATCTATCTAATATATATATATATACTGAATATATATGATATATAAATCATGATTTAAATTCTGTAAGTAAGTAAATCATGATATAATTAATAATAATATCATGAAAAACAAGTCCAAACACATACGATAAATAAAATGATTTTACCCAAAACGCTGCTTTTACATGGAATTTACAAAAGAACGAGTAATATAAAGTCATAAGTGAACCATATATGATATCATAACAATGAATATGATTCTTTAATAAGTAAATGACATTATTTAAATCATTATACAAGAGGTTCAGATATGTACGAAGCATATCGGACCTAAGGTGGGGGATAACTTTTCCAATCTCATTTTTATCCGAGATTGTTTATTCGGAAGTATTTACTGGGGTTATATTTATCATCCATGTACCTATTTTCTAAAAATTATATCATGTATGATTAATTTCATTTTTACCCATTTTTTTACTTTTACTACATGGTATGTAAGGAATATTTCTTTTGTTTACCATACGAGGTACTTTTTGACTTTTCCGGCAAAAGTATGAGAAGAATGTTTTTTAACTTATATGGCATGAAGGAATTTTTACGGTTTTATAACGCCTTATTTTCATGAATATTACTCTACATTATTTCATGATTATTTTCAAAAAAATCCTTTTATTTTAAAATTACATGGAATTTTGTGACAGAAAATGATTTTGTAGAATAAAGGATATTTTCCTAAAGAATTCATTTCAAGTGTTTTATCAAAACCATTTTCCATCTATGATGAAATTATTTCATATGTGTATGTTTCAAGTATAATTTATCTATGATTTAAATGGTTTCACTTTTCTTATGATGAAATTATATCCATTTGTTTTATATGGATTATGTTATGATGGGATGATGTTTATGAAACCCATTTTTATCATTTGGGTTATGATGAATGATTTATGTTTATGTTGTGACACAAGTAAGAATGATTTCATTATGAGATGGGTGGTACCTATATCTCTCCCAAATTCATTGGTTAAAGATTTATATCTCATGAGATAGACATGGACGAAATGGTAAGTTAATCCGGTTCAGTGATACAGGACTGCAACGAGGAGTTAACTCGATTCAGAAAGGGACTTTGTTCACTAAGATGGTCTTGGAAGCAATGACTTGGATACTATGGAAATCATATCATGTGATTAAAGGTTTCCCACAAATAAATTCATTATTCCCATGCTATTTTATCATGAATAGTGAAAAGAATACAGAGAATTCTCCACCAACACGTCAATGCTACAACTGCAAGGAAATGGGGCATTATGCAAACCAATGCCTTAATCCATGGTTTAATGATGATCGAACTCAAAAACATCTTAAGGTAAAGGACCAAGGGAAGTCACATGCAATAACTATTTGTGATGTTTGTATGAAAACAATGTAGTGGAATGATTATGTTTTTATGTAACAGGATTCCGAAATAATGTTGTGGAATCTCATTTATAGTATCGTGGAATTTTGGAATATCTATGTATTGGTTTTCAATAATTGTATGGTATCAGTAACCATGAAAAGTGATTGCAATATTTTTGGAAAGTTGATGATATGTGCATAATGAAGGGTTAAGGAGAAATTGAAATGTTTGATAGTATTAATGATCTCATGAATAATATAAAGAAAACGTGATATCGTGGTTTGAGTATATATAATTTTCGGGATTTTCGTATATGGAAAGAGTTAACTTGTGACGGCATTTATGTTTTCACTATGGTTCAAGAGAATACATGATTAAGGTATTCACATGTTTGGAATGTGATCAACAAGTTATATCGTATGATATATGAGGGATACATGATGGTATTCACATTCTCGGTAGATGACATTTCTAGTAATTGTTTTCTTTATACTATGATCTTGGACAGAAGTATTTTGGATAAGTCTAATTATTGGAATGAATTAATTTAGACATAAGATAGTATTGTTTAAGGCTAGAACATTTTTCGATATTATTGAAGGAATTTTATTATAATGTAGTTTTAGAAAAAGGGACAACCTATAGGAGAGGTGACACCCCGTCGCGTCGGACAAGGCTATGGGAATCGAACACACAACTGAAGTGAGACGGGCCTTTATCGCATACCACTGGCCTACAAGAAGTCCCTTGTTAGTAGAAACTAGTTTTATTTTATTAAGAGCTATGATAGATGAATTATACGTCTATTTTAGAAACCATATATGATTAATCTCAGCAGAGATGGACTTATGTATATTTCATAAATTGTGCTAAACTATTTGTGATGGAAACAGATGGAATGACCTAACATTCTATTGTTTGATCTGCTAACACTTCACGAATGACAAATGCAACTTTATTTCTTTAAGAGATGACATGGAAATTGGTCAAGGAATGAACAACGATGAGATTGTACCAATATCAGGTAAGTATTTCTTTTAATTCAAAAATTCTTCAACATTATGGAAATGATCTTGAGAACTAAAAACGTTGTCCAAGTAAACTCATACTCGATGAATTAAATGGTACCTTAAATCATCACAAATTTATGGCTTTGTGATTGATAGATTTTTCATAGCCATGTTCTCAACCACTCCCCATCAGAACTTGATTGTTAGATTTCTCTTCCATATCCATATTTTCACCTATGGTGTTCTATGTGGAAACCCAATGATGAGTTACTTTGGGTGGCCGTTATGATTCTAACTTCCCTTTTTAAAATGAAGTTTTAGTATTCCTTTTTACGATGTGGTTTTCTATGAAAGAAACTTTCAAGTAGTAAACCATTTATAACCCCGACAAATTTTGAGGGAGAAATTCATTTTAAGGGGGGTAGAATGTAACACCTGGAGATTTTATGAGAAGTTTTCTTTTTAATTTATTTGATGTCTTGCATTTTATGCTACACCTTTATTATCTTGCTCTATACGCAACACCATATTAGTTTTCAGTATACGCAACACTATTCTTGGATCGGGTTACAAAAAATTTCATGTTCGTTTGATAGAAGTTATTCTATGCAACATTGAGTGTATATATAAATATATATATTCAATGTATAAATGAAATATGGTTGGATTCTATTATACAAAACAACAAATGAATCTTGCACTACATACAACCCTGACTTGTCTTGCTTTACACGCAATCGTGACCTTCCATGATAGTGTGTGTTGTACATGATACCGAGTTTCACTGAACAACGATATGTTATTAATATATTATATAAACTAGCCGTTATGAATAGTAATACCAACTTTTTGAAATTTTATACATTTTATCATTCAAAATGGGCTTCATTTTTTTATTCGGAATATCAAAATTATCATAGGGTGAATTTTTGGTATTTTTCTGAAAAAATTCAATTTTTGATGAATACTGAAAACACTAGGTTACTATTTAAAAACCGACTTTTTATTTAAATAATATTTGTTTTTATTTAAATTTATTTTAGGTCAAAATTGATACATAATACCTATATAAGTTTAATGTAATTTATTGGAGTCATTTTTTAATAATTTTAGATATATAATAATTTTATTGAACTTTTCACCGTCTTTTACCCACCTCCTAGGAGAATTTGAAATTTTACATAAAACTTAATTTTACCGCTATTGTGAGTGGAATTTTGAAAATCCGAGAGACACGGTTAATATCAAGGAGTAAAATGTGGTTCAATAAGATAAAAATAATTTTTTTGAATAGAAACTTTTTACTTTTATTTACCACGGTTAAAAGTAAATAGGGTAATTATGGGTAAAAATGATATAATTATTACCCTAACACATGTCCAAATTCTATTGGATAAGTATAATTCAACCAAAAACAACCTTAATAATAAAATATTATCATTAAGGTCTAGTTGGATTAGATTAGGACATTTTTTAGTATTTTATTTAAAGAAGAGTTAAAATCAAAGTTTAGTAACTAAAACTTTTTTAATATAAAGTTATACAGAAGATAAATTCGACTATAAATATTTATTAGAAATATAAAACGATTTCATACATAATTGTATTTTATTTAAAAAAAATTAGACATTAAATAAGTTAATTTATTTCTGTCACAATGATGATGCAGTAATTACGTTATTAATAAAATATTAACATAATTGATATTAGAAATACCCTAATAAATTTAATTTGAGACTTTTTATCAATTAAACTAATTATTTGGGTTAATATGACATGTTATTATTTATTTATTTAATGTTTTTCGAACTAATCATGTTGTTATGAGTTTTAAAAAAATCAATTACCAATAGTGTCAAAATTGACATAAAATACATTTTAAAACAAATATTATATTATTAATTGTTATTATATTCCTAAAAATCTATGTTTCGGCCAAATTACATACATAAGGTTATATATATTAATAATAAACCACTTGGGGTTCTTTTGACTTGTTATAGTATGTTTATTAACCATATAGTGTAAGAAAACAAGAAGACACGGTAAAAGTTAAATTATCTAACTTAGAGTTAAATCTAAATGATAAGGTTAAAATTGAAACCTAAACTTGTCTAAAACCTATTGGTTGACAGTATTTCGACCCATCCCCACTTTATATTCTAAAATAATCAATTTGGAGCTATTATAAACCGAATATGACTTTATTATAAAATAATATTTTAAGTTTTTTTTAAGGTGCCCCACTCCTCCCTTATAAAAGGGCACCTCTTCCCTCTTCTCTTTACACAATTTTGAGCCTTAAAGCTCGGCCAAACCCTGCCCATTTCCATTATAAATTTTTTTATAAACATTATATAGGTTCTTGTTTCCTTAAAAGACCAACTCTGGTGCCTTAAGAGGAAGCTTAAAAGGGGTGCGTCAAAGAAAATGTAATCTCTTCTACCGATTCATTCAACTTTCATTCTTCTTAAAATGCTTCTTATTTATTTGTTTCATCATTAATTAATAACATAGATATCACTCATATAATGATATTTTATTATACGTATGAAACAACCCTATTTCACCTTCTATCCATCTTACGAAAAATGAAATCACCGCGCGTGCGTACGTAGGGAATATCGTTTCCACGCCGTGGTGTAATCTGTTTTTCCACCACCACCTTACATGGATGGGTATAATGGTGTAAAGTATACCTATATATAGTTATTATAACATCATACTGATTCTGATATATTATATCATCCACCCCAATTCAATTATATAATTATGGGAAAGATATCATCACCCCTGCGTACGTACGGATTACCGTCTCCACGACGCGATGAGATTCATTCTCCATGTTAACCACTCAAAATTGATTATAAAGTATATATAAGGAATAATAATGAAATATACGACATTATAAAGATACTGGATTTATGTGTATATATATATAAGTGTCATCTACTTACTTCCATTCAAGACAATAAGGAAAAGAAAACAGCGTTCATGCATACGTACGGTCTACCATCTCCATGAACGGTGTATTTCATTTAATTTATCTATCTATTATATATATATACAGAATATATATGATATATAATCATTATTTACATTCTATAAGTAATTAAATCATGATATAAGTATTAATAATATCAAGAACAACAAGTCTAAATGCGTACGATAAATAAAAAGATTTTACCCAAAATGTTGCTTTAACTTGGAATTTACAAAAGAACGAGTAATATAAAGTCATAAGTGAACCATATATGATATCATAACAATGAATATGATTCTATCATTATTTAAATCATTATACAGGAGTTTCGGAGACGTACGAAGCATATCGGACTTAAGGTAAGGGATAACTTTTTCAATCTCGTTTTTATCCGAGATTGTTTATTCGTAAGTATTTACTGGGGTTATATTTATCACCCATGTCCCTATTTTCTGAAAATGGTTTCATGTGTGTATAAAGTCCTTTTTACCCATTTTGACTATTACTATATGGTATGTAAGGAATCATTCTTTTGTTTACGTTATAAGGTACTTTTTGACTTTTCCGGCAAAAGTACGAGAAGAATGTTTTTTTACTTATACGGCATGAATGAATTTTTTTGGTTTTATAACGCCTTATTTTAATGAAGATTACTCTACAATATTTCATGACTATTTTCAACAAAATCCCTTTCTTTTAAAATTGTGTTGCATTTTGTGAAAAGAAAATGATTTTAAAGAAGAAAGGATATTTTCCTCAAGAATTCTTTTCATGTGTTTTATCAAAACCATTTTCCATCTAAGATGACATTATTTCATATGTGTATTTTTCAAGTATAATATCTCTATGATTTACATGGTTTCACTTTTCTTATGATGAAACGATATCCATTTTTTATATGGATTATGTTATGATGGGTTGATGTTTATGAAACCCAATTTTATTCTTTGGGTTATGATGAATGATTTATATTTATGTTGTGGCACAAGTAAGAATAATTTTATTATGAGATGGGTGGGACCTATATCTACCTACAATGAATTGGGTAAATATTTATATCTCCTGAGATAGACATGGAAAGAATGGTAAGTTAATCCAGTTCAGTGATACAGGACTGGAACGAGGAGTGAACTCGATTCAGAAAGAGACTTTTTCCACTAAGATGGTCTTGGCAGCAATGCCTTGGCTACTATGGAAATCATATCATGTGCTAAATGGTTTTCCACAATTAAATGTTTTATTCCTATGCTATTTTTTCATGATTAATGTTCCTTTATGACCTATCCATTATGTATTGCCAAGATTTATTTCACAACTCAAGATTTTGATGTGAAAACTTTATGTTCATGTTTTGAAGTTCAAATGTATATGGTTTGTTTTATTTTCTTCATGCTTAACCTTACTAAGAATTTGAGATCACCCTTTATAAGTTTTCTTTTCCCCATGATATAAAGAAAGGTTTTAGGTAAGAAAAAAAAGGAAGATCATTGATGTCTTGTGTCGTACGCTACACCAAAATTAGCTTGCGCTATATGCAACACTGTATTAGCTTGCAGTATACGCAACATTATTCATCAATCGTGTTACACAAAATTTCAAGTTCGTTTGATAGAAATTATTATACGCAACATTGAGTGTATATATATATATATTCAATGTATAAATGAAATATGGTTGGATTCTATTATACACAAAAAAAATAAATCTTGCATTACACACATCCCTGACATTGCTTGCTTTACATGCAATCGCGACCTTCCATGATAGTCTGTGTTGTACTCTATACCAAGTTTCACTAAACAATGATATGTTATTAAAATATTATATAAACTAGATGTTATGAATTTTAATACCCACTTTTTGAAATTTTATAAATTTTATCTTTCAAAATGGAATTCATTTTCGGATTTGGAATATCAAAATTATCCTAGGGTGAATTTTTGGTATTTTTCTGAAAACTTTCAATTTTTAATGAATAGTGAAAACACTGGGTTACTATTTAAAATCCGAAGTTTTATTTTAATAATTATTTATTTTATTTAAATTTATTTTAGGTCAAAATTGATACATATTACCTATATAAGTTCAATGTAATTCATTTGAGTCATTTTATAATAATTTTAGATATATAAATATTTTTTGAACTTTTCACCGTCTTTTACGCACCTCCTAAGAGAATTTGAAAATTTACATAAAACTTAATTTTACAGCTTCTCTTAGTGGAATTTCGAAAATCCTAGAGACACGGTTAATATCAAGGAGAAAAATGTGGTTCAATAAGATAAAAATAATTTTTGGTGAATAGTAACTTTTTACTTTTATTTACCGCGGTTAAAAGAAAATAGAGTAATTAAGGGTAAAAATGATATTATTATTACCCTAACACATGTCTTAATTCTACTGGATAAGAGAAATTCTACGATAAACAACCTTAGTAATAAAATATTACCATTTAGTTCCACTTGGATTACATTAGGACACTTATTATTATTTTATTTGAAGAAGAGCTAAAAGAGTTAAATTCAAAGTTTAATAACTAAAACATTTTTAATATACTGTTATACATAATATAAATTCAACAATAAATATTCATTAGAAAGATAAAAATAATTCCTACATAATGGTATTTTATTTAAAATTATTTGACATTAAATAATTTAATTTATTTGTGACACAATGATGATGCAGTAATTACCTAATTAATGAAATATTAACATAATTGATGTTATAAATACCCAAATAAATGTAATTTGAGTCTTTTTATGAATTAAACTAATTATATAGGTTAATATGACATGTTATTATTTATTAAATTAATTTTTTTTGAGAACTAATCAATCAGTTATGATTTTTACAAAAATCAATTACAAAATAGTGTCAAAATTGACATAAAATAGTTTTTAAAATAAATATTATATTATTAATTATTATTCTATTCCTAAAAATCTAAGGTTCATAAAAATGACTTAGATAAGGTTATATATATTAATAATGAACCACTTGGGGGTCTTTTATCTTGTTATAGTATGTTTATTAACCATATAGTGTAAGAAAACAAGAAGACACAGTAAAAGTTTAAATTATTTAACTTAGAGTGAAATCTAAATGATAAGGTTAAAATAGTAACCAAAACATGTATAAAACCTATTGGTTGAGATTATTTAGACTCATAACCACTTTATCTTAGAAATAAATCAATTTTGAGCTATTATAAACCAAATATGACTTTATTATAAAATAATATTTTAAGTTTTTTCTAAGGTGCCCCTCTCCTCCCTTATAAAAGGGCACCTCCTCCCTCTTCTCTTTACACAATTTTGAGCTTTCAAGCTCGTCCAACCCCTTCCAATTTCCCTTCTCTACTTACCTAGAAACATTATATAGGTTCTGTTCTCCAAAATAGACCAACTCCAGTGCCTTAGGAGGAAGCTTAAAAGAGGTACGTCGAAAAAGAGGTAATCTATTCTACCGATTCTTTCAAGTTTTATTTCTTCTTCAACTTCTTATTATTTATTTTTTTCATTATAAAGTAATAACATCAGTATAAATAATATAATTACATGTTATTATAAATATGAAACAACCACATTTAACCTTCTATCCATCCTACGGAAAACAATATCACCGTGCATGCGTACGTACGGAATACCGTCTCCACACCGTGGTGTAATCAGTTTTTCCACCACCACCTTACTTGGATGGGTATAATGGTGTAAAGAATTACTATATATAGTTATTATAACATCATACAGATTTTTAGATATTATATCATCCACTCTAATTCAATTCAATAATTATGGTAACAATATCATCGCTCGTGCGTACGTACGGATTACCGTCTCCACGACGCGATGAGATTCATTCTCCATGTTAACCATTCAAGAATGATTATAAAGTATATATAATGAATAATAATGAAATATATGACATGATAAAGCTACTAGATTTATATAAATATATATATATGTTTGTGTCATCTACCTACTTCCATTCAATTCAATAAGGAAAGGAAAATAGCGTTCATGCGTACGTACGGACTACCGTCTCCATGAATGTTGTATTTCATTTCATTTATCTATCTATTATATATATATATACACTGAATATATATGATATATAAATCATGATTTACATTCTGGAATTAATTAAATCATTATATAAGTAATAATAATATCAAGAACAACAAGTCCAAACACGTATGATAAATAAAACGATTTTACCCAAAACGCTGCTTTAACATTGAATTTAGAAATGAATGGGTAATATAAAGTCCTAAGTGAACCATATATGATATCATAACAATGAATATGATTCTTCAATAAGTCAATTACATTATTTAAATCATTATACAGGAGCTTCATATACGTACGAAACATATCAGACCTAAGGTAAGGGATAACGTTTCCAATCTCGTTTTTATCTGAGATTGTTTATTCGTAAGTATTAACTAGGGTTATATTTATCATCCATGTCCCTATTTTCTAAAAATAGTTTCATGTATTTTTAAATTCCTCTTTACCCATTTTTGACTTTTACTACACGGTATGTAAGGAGTCTTTCTTTTTTTACCATACGAGGTACTTTTTTGAATTTTCCGGCAAAAGTACGGGAAAAATGTTTTTTTAACTTATACGGCATGAGCGGATTTTTATAGTTTCATAACCCCTTATTTTCATGATTTTTACTCCACAATATTTCATGATTATTTTGAACAAAATCATTTTCTTTTAAAATTTCATGGCATTTTGTGAAAAGAAAATGATTTGGAAAAATAAAGGATATTTTTCTCCAGAATTCATTTCAAGTGTTTTAACAGAACTATTTTCCATCTAAGATGACATTATTTCATATGATTATGTTTCAAGTATAATGTCTCTATTATTTACACGGTTTTAATTTTATTATGATGAAATGATATACATTTCTTTTATATGGATTATGTGATGATGGGATGATGTTTATGAAACCCATTTTATTCATTGGGTTATTAAGAATTATGTATGTTTCTTTTGTGGCACAAGTAAGAATGATTTCATTATGAGATGGGTGGGACCTATATCTCCCTCTAATTCATTGGGTAAAGATTTATATCTCATGATATAGAGATGGATGGAACGGAAAGTTAATCTGGTTCAGTGATACAGGACTAGAACGAGGAGTGAAGCTGATTCAAAAAGGGACTTTGTCCACTAAGATGGTCCTGGAAGCAATGCCTTGGATACTATAGAAATAATATCATGGGATTAATGGTTGAAAAAATTACATGTTTTATTCTTATGATATTTTATCATGATTAATTTTTCTTTATGATCTATGCCTTACGTAATGCCATTTTTTATGTCATTTCTCAAGATTTTGATGTTTAAACATTATGTTCATGTTTTTTTAAGTTCAAATGTATATGATTTGTTTTATTTTCTCCATTCTTACCCTTAGTAAGAATTTGAGATCACAATTTATATGTTTTCTTTTCCCTGGTATTTAAATAAAGGTTTTAGGTAAGAAAACAAAAGGGGAAGATCTTTATGGGAGATGTTGAAGATCTTTCACAATGATTAGAAGATTATATTCCAAGTTTCCAAATACACTAAACTATTACGGTCCTTATGTGTCTGTTTTTGTTTTGTATTAAGTATTCCTAAAAATTAATGTAATTTCCATGTATGTCATGCTTGGGTATCTACAGTTGGTATCAGAGGCAAAGGAGTTAGGAATGAATCTGATCCTTGGGAACTCTCACATGTGAGCGTTGGATGAAGCATGGATCTCCGCCCAAGGGCTTCATGAGGAAATGGTTACCACTGGGGATGGTGGTGTTGTTGAGTCAATAAGGTTTTCTTTATGACTTTTACATTCCTTCTTGTTTTGAAAATCACAAACACCTTATCTTTAGGAAAATTTCTTTTATAAGGAAAATTGCTTTTATAAGGAAAATTGCTTTTATAAGGAAAATTGCTTTTATAAGAAAAATTTCTTTTATAAGGAAAATCACTTTTGTAAGAAAAATTATTCTTATCATATTTTCATTCATGTTTTTCCTAAGTATAAAATTCGGATTCATTTCTGTTTTCTTGGATTTGTTTGAAACTTTAATATAAAGTATTCTGTTTTAGGATCCGAATTCTGGATAAGAACTGTAAGGAAGTTTCACTCCAAATTCCAGATGAGAACTGTAATAAAGTATCATTCTGAATTCCAGATACGAACTCTGACTAAGTTTTATTCCAGATTCAGGATATGAATCCTTATGAAGTTCAACATTGAATTCTCATTACGAATTCTATTGACGAATTCTCATTACGAATTCTGATAATGAATTTTCATTAAGATTTATGATGACAAATTCTCATTACGAATTTTGATGATGAATTCTCATTCCGAATTCTAGATATGAATTCTCACTACGAATTCTTAAGATGAAATCTCATTACAAATTCTGATGATGAATTCCCATTACGAATTCTGATGAGGAATTCTCACTATGAATTCTGATGACAAATTCTCATTCCGAATTTTCATTCCGAGTTCATCTATTAAACAGAAACTGATCATGTTTGTTTTATACACTCTGAATTTATTCAGACTCCAAATCTTCACTCCGAACTTTTATTCTGCTTACACTTCTATAATTTTTCTACTCTTTATTATTTTCATTAAACTCTGAACTTTCACTCCGAAGTTTTCATTCCGAACTTTTAAGTTATATTTTAAACGGTGTCATACATTCTGTTACACTTGTTTTGATATAAAACGATGTCATCTATTTTGTTATAAACTAACCGTTGTCTAAGTGAATCATGTACAGGTCCCTCCGATCTTCAAGGAAAATATCACCGTATGAGAAGGAGCCGACCTTACCTATAAATAGGAGCTCATTTGAATGAGCTCGGTGCTGAAAGTGATGAAAGGATGACTGATCTTCGACTCATGTGATTACATGCTTGAAGTGATTTCTAGAGAGAGAGGCTCTTATTAACTCTCAAAGCTTCGTGCAACTCCGAATGTTGGTGATTACATTCGAGGACTTCCGGGGATAGGAAGATAGAGGTGCCGACTACCTTGAAGTTCGAGGGCTTCCTTGCTAAGGAAGATAGAGGTTTCCAACTACCTTGAAGTTGAGGTCTTGCGGGGATAGCAAGACAGAGACTCCGATCTTCGTATCGAGGGCTTACCCTGGTGTGGGTAAGACAGACTTTCTTGAATGTATAAATCAAGGGACCTTTATCCAAGGTTGTTGGATACCCTTCTCTTTGGGTTAAAAGACTTATATCTTGTTACTAGTAGTTATACTACTTGTTTATATTCCGCTGCATTTTGTATTATAATGAAAGTATAACTTTCTTATACTTTTTTACTTGTACTCTGTTTTATTTAGATTCTATATTCTTTAAGGTAGAATATCATATTTTAATCTTTTGTTAAGTTTCAATTTCTGGAACAATGTTTCCGGAACCTACTTTCGGAATCTCTTTCCAAGGTTGCATTCAGTGTTATAGGAATTGTGAATTTGCTTAGTTTAACTTTGTTAAACTTATCCCTTTCCTTTGCTTAAGGAAAACATAGTTATTCCTAACTAACTTTAAAGGTTCCAAAGGAATTTTTAAAGTGTACAATTCACCCCCCCTCTTGTATATTGAGCATCTACATCACTATTTTGATCCTACAATTGGTATCAGAGCAGGTTTTTGAAATACTTATACTTACGAATATGTTTTTCTTTCTCACTTTATCATTCCGAACTTTCCCATTCCGAAACTTTCCCATTCTGAACTTTCTCATTCCGAACTTTCTTGTTACTATCTTGTGCTACTAACAAGTTTGTGTGTCCAAGGTTTCTAGTTTGGTAGGAATTAATGTCGGTTCAATTTATAATCTAAATCCTACAAGACCACCAATCTTTGATGTTAATGATTATGAATACTGGAGAGATCGAATGAAGACTTTTGTTATCAATAATGTATTAGACAACTTTGTTATGCTTACTAGAGATTATAAAATTCCTGACAAGGAAGTTAGAACTTTTACTAACCAGGAAAAGCAAGAATATCAACTCAATTATAAGGTACGCAATACTTTACTGTGTTCAATGACTAGAAATATATATAGACAAATTTCTTGTTGTGAAGCAGCTAACTGTATCTGGAAGAAGTTAGAGGTTACACACTTTGGAACTTCTAAGATGATTGAGACTAGAAGAGCTATGCTTAGAGCTGAATATCATGGCTTCAATTTTCTTTATGGTGAACCAATATGTAAAGTTCAACAGAGATTTATGACTATCTTCAACAGCTTACAATCTATGGGAGAGAAAGGTCTAGATGATGAATCTCTTGTGGATAAGATAATTGATATTATGCCCAATGAGTGGGAGTCCAAGAGAACAGCTATAGATGAGAACAGAAAGGTCACTCAAACTACTCTCGATGAGCTATTTGGAACTCTTCTACAACATGAAACCAGAATGAAGAGAGATGCTGACAACATCAAGAAGAAGAATGGAAATGGTACTATTTCATTTACAACAACTTCAAATCAGATGAAAGCTAAGACTCCTGAGAGAGTAACCAGATCCAAGTCTAAGAAATTTATTTTCCAATCCGAATCTAGTGAGAGTGAAGTCTCTAAAAATGAATTAGAAAATCTTGCTCGAAGGATGAACAAGATAGCTGGACAGAGAAATTTCCAATCTAAGTATAAGAAAAATTAAAGGAAAGATAAGAAAGATAGAGAAGTTACTTGTTATGAATGCAAGAGAGATGGACATATTAGACCAGATTGTCTTTTACTCAAAAAGAAAGAAAGGAAATAAAGACATTCAGACAGGAACAGAAAGAAATATTATAAAGCCAAAGCTAAGAAATTTTTGAAAGCTAATGACACCTGGAGTGCCACTGGTGGTGACTCTTCAGATGAATCTTCTGATTATGAATCTTCAGGACAGAAGAATCTTGGTCTTATATCCAGATTACCCATTGATAATAATTTTTTTTATGGCTAAGGTACGAAATGCTGAATCATTGACCAATGTTTCTTTAAATTCCAATGATAGTAAGTATTATAACTCTTATGATGAAGAATCATCTTCTGATGAGGAAAATACTTTACCTACTTATGAAGAAGTCTCTAGGTTTTCTGAACTTCTTGAAATTGAGAATTCCAAACTCAATAAAAAACATGATAAGGCAAACTCTAGGAATTCTATTCTTACAAAAGAGATATCAGATCTGTCTAAAGATCTTGATAAGAAAAATTCTGATTTTGAAAGTATTTCAAAAAATCTTGAGGAAGTAAGTTCTGAGAAGAATAAACTTTCTAAAGAATTAGAAAAAGTAATTTCTAATAAAAATGTTTTCGAGCCCAGCTCTAGTTCTAAAACTAATGATTTTGAGGATAATAAATTGGTTATAAAACTCAAGTCCGAAATTTTTTCCTTAAAGAAGTCTTTATCAAACTTTACCCATGGTAAGGAAAATTTTGATAAAATGTATTCCCAAATACGACCTTTAAGAAATAAATCCGGATTTGGTTATACCCATGCAAAACCAATTTTTAGTAATAATTATTTTGTTCCTCAAAGTGCCCCATTTTGTACCAAGTGTCAATGTGGTGGTCACCGAGCAAAGAATTGTTCCTTAAATAAAACCCAATCTCTAGGATTTCACAAAGCTTACTTTTCTAAGAAGATGTGGGTACCTAAAATTTTATTGTCTGGAAATCTCGGATCCAAACATGTTTTGATTCCAAAAGTCCAATTTTCTTCTTGATTTCAGGAAAACAAAGAGAGTACCAGCAACAATACATGGTACATAGATAGTGGATGTTCCCGGCACATGACTGGTAACAAAAGCTATTTTGAAAAGATTATCAAAACGAAAGGAGGAAAGGTAACTTTCAGAGACAATGCCAAGGGAGAGATTGTTGGTATTGGTAATATTGTTCTTCTTGGTAAAACTTTGATTTCAAATGTTCTTTTTGTTAAAGGTCATAAGAACAACCTCATTAGCATAAGTCAGTTATGTGATGAAGGTTAACTTGTGAATTTTAGGAATGATAAGTGTTTAGTTCACAATTTCAAGGAAGATTTTATTCTCTCAGCCATTAGGCAAGAGAATGTCTACACTTTGAACCTAGAAGACCTCAGGAGTCATGATTTACCTTTCCTAAGTGCAATGGAAGATCATTCCTGGTTATGGCATAGAAGACTAGGTCACTATAACCTTAGAAACTTATGTAAACTCTCTAAGAAGAAACTAGTTAAGGATCTATCGGAGCTTAGGTTTGATTCTTCTAAAGTTTGTGATCCTTGTCAATATGGAAAGCAACATAAATCTAGTTTTAAGTCAATCAGTGAAGTCTCAACAACCAATGCATTACAGTTAGTGCACATGGATATTTTTGTTCTAACACAAACTGGAAGTTTTGGAGGCAAATACTATGTGTTTGTTCTAGTTGATGATTACACTAGATTTACTTGGCTCTATTTTCTAGCAAAGAAGTCTGAATCTTTTTCCTATTTCAAAAGTTTTAGAGCTCAAGTTAAAAATGAGAAAAACCTTCCATTGAAAACTATTCATAGTGATCATGGAGGAGAATTTCAAAATTCTGATTTTGAAACTTTTTGTAGTAAGAAAGGTATTACTCACAATTTTTCAGCACCTAGAACTCCTCAACAGAATGGTGTAGTTGAAAGAAGAAATAGAATTCTTCAAGAGATAACTATAACCATGTTGAGTGAATATTCTATTACTAGACATTTTTTGGCTGAAGCTGTAAGTACTGCTTGTTATACTATAAATCGAGTTTTGATTAGACCTTTTCTTAATAAAACTCCTTTTGAGTTATGGAATGGTAGAAAACCAAGACAATATTACTTCAAGGTTTTTGGTTGCAAAGTATTAATTTTGAATACTAAAAATAACTTACATAAATTCGCACCAAAATCTGATGAAGGTATTTTCTTAGGCTATTCCACAACCTCTAAGGCTTATAGAGTTTTTAATAAAAATACTTGCACTGTTGAGGAAACAGTATATGTAAAATTTGATGAGTCAGATCATTTTGTTTTCAAACCATCCCAGCCTACATCCTCGGATGTGTTTTCAAAAACTGATTCTCAACCTTTGAAAGAAGAACCTTCTGATAAGGATCATGTTCAAGAAGATATTCCTGAAACATTTACCCCAGAAGATTTTCTACCCTATGTTGATGAACAGGCTTCTCAAAACCCAAGTCAGATGTTTCTTAAGAATCATCCTAGTGATAGTATCATTGGTGATGTAAATCAACCTGTAAGGACTAGAAGTTCATTATGAAATGAAGTAGAACATCTAGCATGTCTTTCCCAATAATAACCTAAAATCACTGATGAAGCTTTAGGTGATGATGATTGGATTAAATCCATGCAAGATAAACTAAATGAATTCGAAAGGAATAAAGTCTGGTCCTTGGTTGAAAGACCTAAAAAAACTGCTGTTATTGGAGTAAAATGGGTCTTCAGAAATAAATGTGATGAAAATGGAGTCGTAGTAAGAAATAAAGCTAGAATTGTTGCTAAAGGCTATAATCAGCAAGAGGGAATAGACTATGAAGAAACCTATGCTCCAGTAGCAAGACTTGAATCTATCCGTATTCTACTTGATTTTGCAGCATTCTTTAATTTCAAGCTTTTCCAAATGGATGTGAAATGTGCTTTTCTTAACGGTTATGTTCAAGAGGAAGTTTTTGTTGAACAACTTCCTGGCTTTGAAGATACAAGACATCCTGATCATGTTTTTAAACTTAACAAAGCTTTGTTTAAACAAGCCCCAAGAGCATGGTATGATAGACTTACTAGATTTTTTATTCAAAATAACTATGTTAAGGGAAATGCATATCCAACCCTTTTTATAAATAAAGATAAGAAAAATGTTTTGATTGTTCAAATTTATGTTGATGACATTATATTTGGTTCAACTCAGCAATCTTTGACCGACTCTTTTGCAAGTCTAATGAAATCTGAGTTTGAAATGAGTATGATGGGTGAGTTAACATTTTTCCTTGGTTTTCAGATTTCTCAAAAACTAGAAGGAACCTACATATCTCAACATAAGTATATTAAAGACCTTCTTAAAAAGTATGGTTATGAAAACACTAAGAGTATAAGTACTCCCATTGGTACCTCAAACTCTTTACATCTTGATGAAGCTGGGAAACCAGTAGATCAAACATCTTTTAGAGGTATGATAGGAAGTTTACTTTACTTAACAGCTAGTTGACCATACTTAATGTTCTCATTATGCTTATGTGCAAGATATCAATCCAATCCTAAGGAATCTCACTTAAAGTTAGTAAAAAGAATTTTTTGCTACCTTAAGGGAACCATGGATCTAGGATTATTTTATACTTCTGGAAATGATTTTCTTCTAAAAAGATGTTCTGATGCTGACTTTGGTGGATGTAGAATGGATTGAAAAAGTATATCTGGAACTTGTCATTTCTTAGGAGATTAATTAGTTTCTTGGTCCTCCAAGAAGCAACATTATGTAGCACTCTCCACTGCTGAAGCTGAATATGTAGTAGCTGGAAGTTGTTTTGCTCAAGTATTGTGGATGCAACACACACTCACAAACTATGGCTTGAGTTTTACTAAAACTAAAATTTTGTGTGATAACACAAGTGACATTTCCCTTAGTAAGAACCCTTCACATCACTCCCGTGCAAAACACATAGATATTAGGCATCACTTTCTGAGAGATCACACACTTAAAGGAGATATTATTCTTCAGTTTATTGGAACGCAAGATCAACTTGCGGATATTTTCACAAAATCTTTGCCTTCTAATAGATTTGAATATATTTAACAGAAGTTAGTAATGATAATCGTACGGTAATCCTCCATAATTAACTTTCTGTTGAAAAAGTCTCCTTACAGCAATAAATTCCTTTTCATAGGGGGAGTACATCTGATTGTTAGATTAACAAAGTTTTTCAAAATTTGTTTTCAAAACTTTTCAGAACAACAATTCCGGAATGGAATTTCAGGAACTAAAATTTTCCAGAATGGATATTTTCATACAGAATACTTCTGGAATGAAAGTGTTCATATTGAAAATTTCCGGAATGGAAAATGTCGTACTGGTATTTTCATAACGGGATTTTCGTACCGAATCTTTCATAATAAGTTTTTCATTTTCAATTTTTTTTAAAAAAACTTTCGTGCTGAGTTTTCCGTATTGAGTTTGTTTTCCGTACTAAGTTTTTTTTCGTACTGAGTTTTTCGTACTGAGTTTATTTTTCATTGTAAAGTTTTTTTTAAGGAATGTTACCAAATACGAATAATCTTCCTATGCCAGTCCGAAAGGTATGATCTCTTACCCAAGTTTTTGTAGTCATATTTCTCTTGCTAGAATTTTCTTATATTTTGTTTACGGATTATAGTTTTCTTAATTCTGTGTTTTAATAAAAACCTCAAAATATCGGATTCAAGATAATTGGTTTTCGACAGTCAGATATAATCTCATCTTATCGCAACCGTTCGATCAACCGTGGAAGTTGAACCGTCGTCTCACTGCCTATATAAAGAAGACCCAAATAGTTGACCCACATCGGTTTTCAAGCTCTCGCGTCCCAAAGCTCTGCCTCTCAGTTTTAAGGTCGTTCCAAACTTCAGCTATCTCCGTTCTGAACTTCTCAAAGGTCTTCAGATCCGAATTTCTGTGGAAGTAGCTTCGCAAGACATGTCTTCCTCCAAACCGATTTCGAAGTGGTTAGTATACAGAGAGAGGCTGGTCCATCCGGATTTCTTCAACAAGTACGATTCTCTTATTTCCAAGATTATCAAGCTTAATGGTTGGGAAGATGTTGCAGTATCAAAACCCGGGAATCAAGATGAAGTGTATTCGGATTTGATTATTGAATTCTATGAGACAGTTTCTTTTCTTCAGGAATATGGAAGGGACAAGTTGTCTTTTAAGTCTTATGGCAAGACTTATAAACTTTCTTATGCCAAGGCAGCCAGCCTGGTAGGGCTGAATAATGAAGGTGAAGATGAGTTTATTTCTCATGTGTTGCCGGATTCTAAGGGTAGCTTAGACAAGGAAAAAGCTTTAGAAACTCTTAGACTGGCTGATGAAAAGGCTCCGAAGATTGCTAGTTTATCTACAAATTTCCGGATTCTAGATCTATGGGTACAGGGTCTTATCGTACCGAGGAAAGGTGACAAAGATAGCTTGAAGAGGAGTGAGATCTACATCCAAGATTTTCTGATAAATCTGAGGAAGTTTAACTCGATGAAGCACATTCTTATCACTCTTGAGAATTTGAAGAAAGGAATTCTGAGAGGTCAGATTATTATGTATCCAGCAATCCTCTCCAAGTTATTTGTTTGGTTCCTTGAGTCTTTCAAGGAGGCTTGAAAATCTATGCCAAGAGATTGCAAGATTATGCTGGTGAGTGATGGTACACTCAGAAGAATGGATGTAGCCTTTGACAAGGAGTATGGACAGTATATTGATCTACCTACTCAAGAAGAAACAGTTTCGAAAGTTGCTGATCTGGAATCCTCTAAGCTAGTAAGGAAGAGAAAATTGAAAGAAGTGGAAGTAGAAGTAGAGAATCCCAAGTCTATGGAAGTTCATTCCGCACCTCCAAAGCCAAAGAATAAGAAAGCTTACCTAGATGAGGTAGTTGCTAAATGGAGGGAAATGAAAGAGAAGAGAGTGAAAGGGGAGCCTCAGTTCGGCTTGGATCCTGTACAGGATAAGGCCTTGAAGGAGAAAAATGCGGATGAGCTAGAAAAACAAGCAAAAGAAAAGAAGCTCAAGAAGAAGATGTCTGAGGCTAAGGTAGCTCAGGCTTTGTTGAAATTCAATAAGATGGTTTCATCAAATATTCCTGTTCCGAGATCTTTTTCATTGGAATCTCTTCCTGAGACTCCAGGAAGAAATTACGTTGCTCCGGAAGAATTCGTTGCTAAGACTGCTGAGGAAGTAGAGAAAGTTGAGCAAGTGGAAGAAGAAGAAGATATTGCTGAAGGAAGTGGTGAAACTGGAGATGTTTTGAAACAAGTAGATGATTATAAAGGGGAACCTTCGGAACACTTATCGCTCCGAACATCAGAAGATGAATCTTCGAAGCTAGTTACTCCAGCAAATGGAAGAAGAGAAAGGAGAAGAAGAAGTAGCTTATCATGGAGAGGAAGAACAACTTCTACATGATATTTCTCAAATAGAAAACGTAGAGGTTGGTGCTCAGAAAGTTCCTGATGAGGAAGATATTATTGTCCAAGTTTCTGATAGTGAGAAGAGAACTCCGAAGCAGGATTCTATTCTGAAAAAAGACAAGGGAAAGCAAATTATTACTGATACTCCGAGCTCAGAAGTGAGGATGAGGAAGGAAGTTGGTAGTTCATCAAAAAGAAAGCTTGACCTTATTGAAGAAGAAAATTCTCCAAGAAGAGTCTCAGATTCGGAGTCATCTTCGGTGGGGCATGATTTTGTTGTTCAATATTTAAAGAAGCTGGTAGGTTCTATTCCAACTTTCTCTAGTATTGATTCAGGATGCCAGATGCTCCAACATGCTTTGAATCAGAAAACAGACTTCGTATATATGATTATGGACAACTGCGTCGAGATTGAGGCTCAGTTTAAAACGTTCTTTGTTGGCTATGAAGCTCATAGAAAATCTTGCAAGAGAATGACAAACTGGCCGAGTAAGACTGTAGAAGAGATGAGGCTATTTGATGAATTCCAAGACAATGTCAAGGATGCCTTTGAGACAGAGGAAAGGAAGATAAATGAGCTGACTTCTTCCTTTGAAGAGAAGCTGACAGATGAAAAGAACTTCCGGATTCAAGAAGTCAGAGATCTGAATGGGAAGCTAAATTCTGTCACTCAAAATGGATGTTTGAAAGGGATCATCATATTGAGTTTGAAGAAAGGATGAAGGCTCAGGAAGAAAAGATCAAATCTCAGGAAGAAAAGCTTCAAGCTCAGGAAGAAAAGATTGAAGCTCAATCTGTAAGAATAGTGGTCCTAGAGAATCATGCTGAAGAAGATCATAAAGACTTGAAGAAGATCAAGACTATTCTAAAGAGTCTCATGGCGAAGGAGAAAGATCCCAAATAGACAGATCTGATCTTTTGTTGTAATATTTTTTTTGTTGCCGAGATTTCAAACTTAATGAAATTTTTGCTTGTCGTTCCTTTTGTTGTTGCTACTAATGTTTCAGGTACTTTGTTAGTTTTTTTTTCATTCCCTCGATTTCTTTTTGAAAATCACATAGGGGGAGAAGGAAAATATCCTTAAGAAAAAGAAGAACTCCAATGAGGGTTTATCTAAAGGGGAGAAGGAAAAGATCCTTAATGGAAAAAAGAACTCTAATAAGAGTCTATCTAAGGGGGAGTTTTTCATTAAAGAAGACTTTATTTTTCATAATGAAATGTCACTCCGGAAATCTATAATACGATCCTTAGAGTTTCAAATCCTAAGGGGGAGTTTTTCATATTCATCAATATCCTTACAGAAAAGGGAGATAAGCCTTACTTTTTTTTCTTTCTTCTTAGAATTTCTTTTTCGTAAGGATGCATGTGATTTCCAAAAAGGGGGATATTGTTGAGTCAATAAGGTTTTCCTTATGACTTTTCCATTCCTTCTTGTTTTGAAAATCACAAACACCATATCTTTAGGAAAATTTCTTTTATAAGGAAAATTGCTTTTATAAGGAAAATTGCTTTTATAAGAAAAATTTCTTTTATAAGGAAAATAGCTTTTGTAAGAAAAATTATTCTTATCATATTTTCATTCATGTTTTTCCTAAGTATAAAATTATGATTCAATTCTGTTTTCTCGGATTTGTTTGAAACTTTAATATAAAGTATTCTGTTTTAGGATCCGAATTCTGGATAAGAACTGTAAGGAAGATTCACTCTGAATTCCAGATGAGAACTGTAATAAAGTATCATTCCGAATTCCGGATACGAACTCTGACTAAGTTCTATTCTAGATTTAGGATACGAATCCTTATGAAGTTCAACATTGAATTCTCATTACGAATTCTAATAAAGAATTCTCATTACGAATTCTGATAATGAATTTTCATTAAGATTTATGATGACGAATTCTCATTACGAATTCTGATGATGAATTCTCATTCCGAATTCTGGATACGAATTCTCATTACGAATTCTTAAGTTGAAATCTCATTACGAATTCTGATGATGAATTACCATTACGAATTCTGATGAGGAATTCTCACTACGAATTCTGATGACAAATTCTCATTCCGAATTTTCCTTCAGAGTTCATCTATTAAACAGAAACCGATCATCTTTGTTTTATACACTCTGAATTTATTCAGACTCTGAATCTTCACTCCGAACTTTTATTCCTCTTACACTTCTATAATTTGTCTACTCTTTATTATTTTCATTAAACTCCGAACTTTCACTCTGAAGTTTTCATTCCGAACTTTTAAGTTAGATTTTAAACGGTGTCATACTTTCTGTTACACTTGTTTTGTTATAAAACGATGTCATCTATTTTGTTATAAACTAACCGTTGTCTAAGTGACACATGTACAGGTCCCTCCGATCATTAAGTAAAATATGACTGTTGGAGAAGGAGCCGAACTTACCTATAAATAGGAGCTCATTTGAAAGAGCTCGGTGCTAAAAGTGTTGAAAGGCTGACTAATCTTTGACTCGTGTGATTACATGCTTGAAGTGATTTCTAGAGAGAGAGGATCTTATTAACTCTCAATGCTTCGTGCGACTCCGAATGTTGGTGCTTAAATTCGAGGACTTCCGGGGATAGGAAGATAGAGGTGCCGACTACCTTGAAGTTTGGGGGCTTCCTTGATGAGGAAGACAGAGGTTGCCAACTACCTTGAAGTTGAGGGCTTGTGGGGATAGCAAGACAGAGACTCTGATCTTCGTATCGAGGGCTTACCCTGGTGTGGGTAAGACAGACTTTCTTGAATGTATAAATCAAGGGACCTTTATCCAAGGTTGTTGGATAACCTTCTCTTTGGTTTAAAAGACTTATATCTTGTTACTAGTAGTTATACTACTTGTTTATATTCTTCTGCATTATGTATTATAAGGAAAGTATAACTTTATTATACTTGCTTACTTTTACTCTGTTTCATTTAGATTCTATACGCTTTAAGGTAGAATCGCATATTGTAATCTTTTGTTAAGTTTCAATTTCCGGAACCATATTTCTGGAACCTACTTTCGGAATCTCTTTCCAAGGTTGCATTCGGTGTTATAGGCGTTGTGAATTTTCTTAGTTTAACTTTGTTAAACATAGCCCTTTCATTTTCTTAAGGAAAACATAGTTATTCTTAACTAACTTTAAAGGTTCCAAAGGAATTTTTAAAGAGTACAATTCACCCCCCCCCCCTCTTGTATATTGAGAATCTACATCACTATTTCGATCATATAGGTGTGTCCCGCCCAGGGGGGTAGCTGCCCATGGAGTGCCCTAATAAGTATCAATTATAGTCCACTTGAAGTAATTCCAGACCGCTATAGTTGGTATCAGTGGAAAGGTTTAGTTAACCTTTGGAAACATGGATGCATAAACTTTAGTGAGATCCCTAGAGATATTTCTAAGGTATGTCTAGGGATGTCCCTAAGGTTAAGTATAAGTATAGTTTATAGTCATAGAATTACAGTAAAAATCTTAGAATTAACCCTAAGATTTTATATATTGAAGGTACTCCCCCTTTATTATGTTTTTCCCCTAGCATGATTTTTAACTCTCACACTATTCTTTTTGGGTTTTAGAAAATGGATGGAAATAGGAAGATTCATGATAATGGAGGATATGATGGACAATGGAATGATATTCTTCCTGAGAAACCAAATGAAATGGGATTTGGAAGTCCAAACATCTTTATTATGCTTAATCATAAATCTCATAATATGATCAATAATCTCAACTTTGGTAAGTATCCTGACTTAGCTAATAAGAGAAAGATGGAGTTTCATGATGATCATAGATGAAAGAAAGTTCAATTACCCTCATGTAAATCATGTCGGAAGAGGCATTAGGGAGAATTTTTCAAAGGAACTGGAAGATTCTTTGGGTGTGGAAAAGAAGGACACAAATCCATTAATTGAAAATAAAAAGGTTTAGTTAACACCATGGAAAAGGATAATGGTATTTCTAAGACATCAACAATGGTTAAATGTTTTAAATGTGGAATGTACGATTATTATGCAAACCAATGCTCTAAGGGAAAGTATCATGAAGAGAATCATCATGGTCACATGGGTAGTATTTATATTGATGATGATGAAGAGACTACAAATGATATGTGATATGAAAGAATTGTTGAAGCTCGGTTAATGGTTTAAGAAGGCATTGGAATGATTTATGTTTATCAAGAGTTATGTTGTATAGTTAATGGTACTATGGAATAAAGACACATTTAAGGATTGTTACACTATTGTTTTTCCTAAAGTATTTGAAATTATATATCGAATGGTATCGGTAACCATGATAGGATATTCAGATATTTTTGGAAAGTCGATGATATGCGCATAATGAGGGGATAAGGAGATAATGAGATGTTTGATAGTATTAATGAGCTCATGACTGATATAAGAACAAAGTGATATCATTGTTTGAGTATATAAATTTTTTGGGATTTTGGTATGTGGAAAGAGTTAACTTTTGACAGCACTCATTTTTCACTAAGGTTCTATGGAAGTACATGATTAAGGTATTCACATGTTTGTAATGTGATCAACAAGATATATCTTATGATATATGTGGGATAAATGATGGTATTCACGTGCTTGTTATGTGACCTTTCATGTAATCGTTTTATTTATACTATGATATTGGACCGATGTATTTTGGATAAGCCTAAAGATTGGAATGGATTATGTTGGACATCAGATAGTATTATTTAAGGATAGAACTTGTTTTTAGATATTATTTCTGGAATGTTATAATAGTATAGTTTTAGAAAAAGTACAACATGCAGAACGAGAGACAACCCATCACATCGGACAAGGCTGTGGGAATCGAACCCACAACCGAAGTGCGACAAGCCTTTATCGCATAGCATTGGCCTACGAGAAGTCCCTGGTTAGTAGAAACTAGTTTTATTTTATTAAGAGGTATGTTAGATGAAGTATAAGTCCATTTTGGGAATCATATACGATTAACCTCGCCATAGATGGACTTATGTATATTTGATAACTTTTTCTAAGCTTTTGTTTGAGACATATGGAATGACCTATCATTCTATCGCATGATCTGCTAACACTTCACGAAAGACAAATTCAACTTCATTTCATTAAGAGATGAAGTGGAAATTGGTCAAGGCACAAAAAATAGTGAGATTGTACCAATATCAAGTAATTATTTCTTCTATTTCAGATTTTTCAACTTTAGGGAAATGATATTGAAAACCAAAAATGTTGTCCTAGTGCTCTTATATCTAAAGAATTAGATGGTACCTTAGATCATCAAAAATTTATGGCTTTGTGATTCTTGGATTTTTCATAGCCATGTTCTCTACCACCCTCCATCAAAACTTGATTGTTAGATTTATCTTCCAAATCCATATTTTCACCTATGTTCTCCTATGTGGAAACCCAGTGATGAGTTAATTTGGGTAACTGTTATGTTTCATACTTCACTTTTTAAAATTAAGTTATAGTGTCCCTCTTTACGATGTGGGTTTCTATGAAAAAAACTTTCAAGTAGTAAACCATTTATAACCCCGATGAATTTCGAGGACGAAATTCATTTTAAGGAGGGGTAGAATGTAACAACCCGAGATTTTATGAGAATTATTCTTTTTAATTTCATTGATGTCTTGTTTTGTACACTACACCAAAATTAGATTGCGCTATACGCAACACCATATTAGCTTGCAGTATACGCAACACTATTCCTGGATCGTGTTACACAAAATTTCAATTTCGTTTGATAGAAGTTATTCTACAAAACATTGAGTGTGTATATATATATATTCAATGTCTAAATGAAATATGGTTGGATTCTATTATACACAATAAAAAAGGAATCTTGCACTACACGTAACCCTGACATGGATTTCTTTACACGCAATCATGACCTTCCATGATAGCGTGTGTTGTACGCAATACCGAGTTTCACTAAACAACAATATGTTATTAAAATATTATATAAACTAGCTGTTATGAATTGTAATACCCACTTTTTGATATTTTATAAATTTAATCTTTCAAAATGGACTTCATTTTTGGATTTGGAATATCAAAATTAGACTAGAGTGATTTTTTGATATTTTTCTGAAAACATTCTAATTTTTATGAATAGTGATAACACTGGGTTACTATTTAAAAACCGACATTTTATTTAAATAATTATTTATTTTATTTAAATTTAATTTCAGTCAAAATTGATACATAATACCTATATAAGTTCAATTTCATTCATTGGAGTCATTTTATAATAATTTTTGATATATAAAAATTTTATTGAACTTTTCAACGTCTTTTACCCACCTCCTAGGAGAATTTGAAAATTTACATAAAAATTAATTTTACTGCTTCTGTGAGTGTAATTTCGTAAATACAAGAGACATGGTTAATATCAAGGAGTAAAATGTGGTTCAATAAGATAAAAATAATTTTTTGTGAATAGTAACTTTTTACTATTATTTACCACGGTTAAAAGTAAATAGGGTAATTAAGGGTAAAAATAATATTATTATTACCCTAACACATGTCCTAATTCTATTGGATAAGTTAAATTCGACCAAAAATAACCTTAGGAATAAAATATTACCCTTTAGGCCCAATTGGATTAGATTAGGACACTTATTATTATTTTATTTAAAAAAGAGTTAAAATAGTTAAAATCAAAGTATAATAACTAAAAAATTTTAATATAGGGTTATACATAAGATAAATTCGCCTATAAATATCCATTATAAAGATAAAACTATTTCCTACATAATGGTATTTTATTTATAATTTTTAAACATTAAATGATTTAATTTATTTATGACACAATGATGATGGAGTAATTACCTTATTAAATAAATATTAACATAATTGATGTTATAAATACCCAAATAAAAGTAATTTGAGACTTTTTATAAATTCGACTAATTTTTTAGGTTACTATGACATGTTAGTATTGATTAAATTAACTCTTTTAGAACTAATCATTCTTTTATGATTTTCACAAAAATCAATTACCAAATAGTGTCAAAATTAACAGAAAATAGTTTTTAAAACAAATATTATATTATTAATTGTTATTATATTCCAATAAATATAAAGTTCAGCTAAATGACTTATATAAGGTTATATATATTAATAATTAACCACTTGGGGTTATTTTGGCTTCTTATAGTATATTTATTAACCATATATTGTAAGAAAACAAGAAGACGCGGTAAAAGTTAAATTATTTAACTTAGAGTTAAATATAAATGATATGGTTAAAATAGTAACCAAAACTTGTATAAAACCTATGGGTTGAGATTATTTCGACTCATTATCCACTTTATCTTGTAAATAAATCAATTTGGAGCTATTATAAACCGAATATGACTTTATTATAAAATAATATTTTAAGTTTTTTCTAAGGTGCCCCTCTCCTCTCTTATAAAAGGGCACCTCCTCCCTCTTCTCTTTACACAATTTTGAGCATTCAAGCTCGGCCAACCCCTGCCAATTTCCCTTATCAAATTCACTATAAACATTATATAGGTTCTGGTCTCCTCGATATACATACTCTAGTTCCTTAGGAGGAAGCTTAAAAGAGGTGCGTCGAAAAAGAGGTAATCTCTTCTACCGATTCTTTCAAGTTTTCTATCTTATTCAACTTCTTATTATTTAGTTATTTAATTATAAAGTAAAAACATAAGTATAAATAATATTCTAAAATGTTATTATAAATATTAAACAACCCCATTTCACCTTCTATCTATCCTACGGAAAACAAAATCATCGTGCGTGCGTACGTACGGAATACCATCTCCACATCGTGGTGTAATCAGTTTTTCCACCACCACCTTACTTGGATGGGTATAATGGTTTAAAAATTAAATATATAGAGTTATTATATCATCATACTGATTATGAGATATTATATAATCCAATCCAATTCAATTTAATAATTATGGGAACGACCTAATCGCTCGTGCGTACGTACAGATTACCGTCTCCACGACGCGATGAGAATCATTATCCATGTTAACCACTCAAGAATGATTATAAAGTATATATAATGAATAATAATGAAATATATGACATGATAAAGCTACTGGATTTATGTGTGTATATATATATATTTCATCTACTTACTTCCATTCAAGTCAATAGGGAAAAGAAAACAACGTTCATGTGTACGTAAGGCATACCGTCTCCATAAATAGTGTATTTCATTTCATTTATCTATCTATTATGTATATATATATATACTTAATATATATGATATATAAATAATGATTTACATTCTGTAAGTAATTTAATCATGATATAAGTAATGATAATATCAAGAACAATAATTCCAAACACGTACGATAAATAAAATGATTTTACCCAAAACATTCTTTTAACATGGAATTTACAAAAGAACGGGTAATATAAAGTCATAAGTGAACCATATATGATATAAAAACAATGAATATGATTCTTTAATAAATAAATTAAATTATTTAAATCATTATACAGGAGGTTCGTATATGTACAAAGCATATCGGACCTATGGTAAGGGAAAAATTTTTAATCTCATTTTTATCTGAGATTGCTTATACGAAAGTATTTACCGGGGTTATATTTTCCATCCATGTCCATAAAAATGTTTTTCATAAATTTTTTAACATTATTCCATGTATGTTTAAATTCATGTTTACCCCTCTTTGACTTTTACTTTGTATTATAAAAGGAATCTTTATTTTTTTACCATATGTGGTACCTTTTGACTTTTCCAGCAAAAGTACAAGAAAAATGTTTTTTTTCTTATATGTCATGAACAGATTTTTACGGTTTTCATAACTCCATATTTTCATGAATCTTACTCTACAATATTTCAGGAATATTTTCAACAAAATCATTTTCTTTTAAAATTTCATGGCATTCTGTGAAAAGAAAATGGTTTTGAAGAAGAAAGGATATTTTCCTCAAAAATTCATTTCAAGTGTTTTATCAAAACCATTTTCCATCTAAGATGACATTATTTCATATGTGTATGTTTCAAGTATAATATCTCTATGATTTACATGCTTTCACTTTTCTTATGATGAAACGATATCCATTTTTTATATGGATTATGTTATGATGGGATGATTTTTATGAAACCCATTTTTATTCTTTGGGTTATGATAAATGGTTTATGTTTATGTTGTGGCACAAGTAAGAATGATTTCATTATGGGATGGGTGGGACCTATATCTACCTCCAAAAAATTGGGTAAAGATTTATTTCTCATGAGATAGACATGGCTAGAATGGTAAATTAATATGGTTTAGTGGTACAGGAATGGAACGAGGAGTGAACTCGATTCAGAAAGGGACTTTGTCCACTAAGATGGTCTTGGCAGCAATGTCTTGGCTACTATGGAAATCCTAACATGTGATTCATGGTTGGAACAATTAAATGTTTTATTCCCATTCTATTTTATCATGATTAATGTTTCTTTATGATCTATTCCTTACGTACTACCATGTTTTATGTCATTGCTCAAGAGTTTGGTGTTTAATCATTATATTCATATTTTTCTATGTTCAAATGTATAGGATTTGTTTTATTTTATCCATTCTTAAACTTACTGAGAATATGAGATCACCCTTTATATGTTTTCTTTTCCATAGGATTTAAAGAAAAGTTTTAGGTAAGAAAACAAAAGGGGAATATCTTTATGGGAGATGTTGAAGATATTTCACCAAGATTAGAAGATTATATTCCAACTTTCCAAAGACACTAAACTATTAAATTCCTTGTGTGTCTGTTTTTGTTATGTATTAATTATTCCACAAAAAGTAATGTAATGTCTGTGTACATCAAGCTTTGTGTCTCTACAGTTGGTATCCGAGGAAAGGTTTAATTAACCTTTGGAAACTAGGATGAGAAAAATTTAGTGAGATCCCCAGAGATATTTCAAAGGTGTGTCTAGGGATATCCCTAAGGTTAAGTATAAGTATAGGTTATAGTCCTAGAATTACGATAACAATCTTATAATTAACCCTAATATGTTATATATTGACGTTACTCCCCCTTTATTATGTTGTTTTCCCTATCATTATTTTTGCCTCTCGCACTATTATTTTTGGGTTTTAGATGATGGCTAGAACCTGAAGGAACTGTGTTGATCAATGTAATGGACAATGCAATTATTATCCTCATGAACAAACCAATGTTATGGATATGGAGTTCAGAATCTTATTTCTATACTTACACAAGCTATGAATCATTTTGGACTTCCAAATGAGCAGATAAGGGAACAATATTCTATTGAGTCCTTCATGAGGAAACGTCCACCTTCTTTCAGTGGATCTTCTGATCCACTTGTTGCTGAACAATGGATCAATACCATTGAAAAGATATTTTCCATAATTCATTGTTCGGAACATGAAAAATTCATTCTGGTTATTTACCGTTTAGAAGGTTAAGCAGATCAATGGTGGACTCTAATTAACAATACGAGGCCCTGTGATGAAATTGAATCTATGGAATGGGATGAGTTCAAGAACTTATTTTTTAATAAGTACTTCCCTCGTATTCTTCTAAAAAAGATTGAAAAGTATTTCCTTGAGCTTAAGAAAAAGGATGATGAATCTATTGGTATATACGAAGAAAATTATACAAGGCTTGCAAGGTATGCATCTGGCTTTATCATCCAACGTGAAAGTAAAGTTGATCGATTCTTCAGTGGCTTAAAACCAAGTCTTCGAAGGGCATTATCTATAAGAGACTTCAGTAGCTATGAAGAAATTGTGTCTTCTGCTATCAAGGTAGAAATGGAATTTGGTTTTATATATCCATCTCATGGTTTTGATAAGAAATGAAAGATGGTGTTCAAGGAGAAATCTCAGAATAATGGTGAAAATAAGATGATTGTTTCTTTGTGCTCAAAGTGTGGAAAGAAGAATGGTGGAGATTGTCTTAAAGGGACTATAAAATGTTTTATTTGTGGAAAAGAAGTTCATCGAGCAGCTGAGTGTTGAAGTAATGGAAAAAGGGTTTCAAATTATGTGAATAAAGAAAAGACTGCAGAGAACGCACCACTATCACTTCAATGCTTCAAGTGCAAGGAAATGGGGAATTATGGGAATCAATGCCCTAATCCAAGGGTTAATGATGATCAACATGAGAAACCACTTAAGGAAAAGGATAAAGGGAAGTCACATGTGATCACTATTTGTGATGTTGAGTATGACAATGATGTTGTGTAATGATTAAGTGTTTATGAAATGGGATTTCAATATAGTATCATTGAATCTCATTCATGGTATCGTGGAATTTTGGAATATCTATGTATTGGTTTTCAATAATTATATGGTACCGGTAACCATGAAAAGTGATTGAAATATTTTTGGAAAGAAGATTATATGCGCATAATGAAGGAATAAAGAAAAAATGAAATAAGGTCATGACTAATATAAGGACAAAGTTATATCATGGTTTGAGTACATAATAAATTTTGGGATTTTGGTATGTGGAAAGTGTTAAATTTTGATAGCATTCATGTTTTCACTAAGGTTCAATGGGAATTCATTTTTCCAGAGAATACATGATTAAGGTATTCAAATGTTTGTAATTTGACCAACATGATATATCATATGATATATGGGGGATAAATGATGGCATTCACATGCTCGACAGATGACATTTCTAGTAATTGTTTTATTTATACTACGAGTTTGGATAGATGTATTTTGGATAAGCCTAAATATTGGAATGGATTATGTTGGACATAAGTTAGTATTGTTTAAGGCCATAACTTTTTTCGATAATATTGATGGAATATTATAATAATGTAGTTTTAGAAAAAGGAAAACATGTAGGATGGGCAACAACCTGTCGCGTCGGACAAGGCTGTGGGAATCGAACCCACAAATGAAGTGTGACATGACTTTATCACCTACCACTGGCCTACAGGAAGTCCCTGGTTAGTAGAAACTAGTTTTATTATATTAAGAGGTATGATATATGAAGTATAAGTCCATTTTAGGAACCATATACGATTAATCTCACTATAGATAGACTTATGTATGTTTACTAACTTTTGTTATCCTTTTGTTTGAGACAGATGGAATGACCTATCATTCTATCGCATGATCTGCTAACACTTCACGGAAGACAAATTCAACTTCATTTCATTAAGAGATGAAGTGGAAATTGTTCAAGTCACAAACAATCGTAAGATTGTACCAAAATAAAGTAAGTATTTCTTTTAATTCAACAATTATTCAAATTTAGGGAAATGATCTTGAAAACCAAAAAAATGTTGTCCTAGTGTCCATATATCCTATGAATCAAATGGTACCTCAAATCATCACAAATTTATGTCTTTGTGATTGTTGGATTTTTCATATCCATTTCCTCTACCACTCTCCATCAGAACATGATGGTTAGATTTTTCTTCCATATCCATATTTCCACCTATGTTCTCCTATGTGGAAACCCAGTGAGGAGTTTATCTGGGTAACCATTACATTTATTAATTTAGTTTTTAAAATTATATTTTTGTATTCCTTTTACGTTGTGGGTTTTTATGAACAAAACTTTCAAGTAGTAACCGATTTATAACCTCAATGAATTTCGAGGGCGAAATTCATTTTAAGGGGGGTAGAATGTAACACCCTGAGATTTTATGAGATATATTATTTTTAATTTCTTTGATGTCTTATGTTATACACTACACCAATATTATCTTGTACTATACACAACACCGTATTAGATTGCAGTATACACAACACTATTCTTGGATCGTGTTATACGCAATTTCAAGTTCGTTTTGTGGAAATTAATCTACGCAGCAATAAGTATAGATTTTGTTTAATGTATAAACGAAATAAGTTTCGATTATGTTATACGCAACTCCAAAAGGAGCTTTCCCTATACGCAGTCCTGACTTGGCTATCATTACACATAAACAAGACCTTCCTCGATAGTGTGTGTAGTACGAAATACCGAGTTTCACTAAACGAGATATTATTATAATATTATTATGAACTAGCCATTATGAATAGTAATACCCACTTTTTGAAATTTTATAAATTTTATCTTTCAAAATGGACTTCATTTTTGGATTCGTATTATCAAAATTATCCTAGGGTGAATTTTTTGTATTTTTCTGAAAACATTCAATTTTTTATGAATAGTGAAAACACTCGGTAACTATTTAAAAACCGACTTTTTATTTAAATAATTATTTATTTTATTTAAATTTATTTTAGGTCTAAATTGATACATAATACCAATATAATTTCAATGTAATTCATTAGAGTCATTTTATAATAATTTTAGATATATTAAAATTTTATTGAACTTTTCACCGTCTTTTACCCACCTCCTAGGATAATTCGAAAATTTAAATAAAACTTAATTTTACCGCTTCTGTGAGTGGAATTTTGAAAATAAGAGAGAAAAGGTTAATATCAAGTAGTAAAATTTGGTTCAATAAGATAAAAATAATTTTTGGTGAACAGTAACTTTTTACTTTTATTTACCACCGTTAAGAGTAAATAAGGTAATTAAGGGTAAAAATGATATTATAATTACCCTAAAACATGTCCTAATTCTATTGGATAAGTTTTATTCGACCAAAAACAACATTATAAATAAAATATTATCATTTAGTTCCACATGGATTAGATTAGGACATTCATTATTATTTTATTTAAAGAAGAGTTAAAATAGTTAAAATCAATGTTTAATAACTAAAACATTTTTAATATAGGGTTATACAAAAGATAAATTAGACTCTAAATATTAATCAGAAAGATAAAAATATTTCCTACATAATGGTATTTTATTTATAATTTTTAGACATTAAATAATTTAATTTATTTATGACACAATGATGATGTATTAATTACCATATTAATGAAATATTATCATAATTGATGTTATAAATACCCAAATAAATGTAATTTGAGACTTTTTATATATTCAACTAACTTTTTTAGGTTAATATTAAATGTTAGTATTGATTCAATTAACGTTTTTTGAACAAATAATGCTTTTATGATTTTCACAAAAATCAATTACCAAATAGTGTCAAAATTAACATAAAATAGTTTTTAAATTAAATATTATATTATTAATTGTTATTCTTTTCTTAAAAAATATAAGGTTCGTCAAAATGACTTAGATAAGGTTATATATATCAATAATTAACCACTTGGGGTTATTTTTGCTTGTTATAGTATGTTTACTAACCATATAGTGTAAGAAAACAAGAAGACACGGTAAAAGTTAAATTATTTAACTTAGAGTTAAATCTAAATGATAAGGTAAAATAGTAACCCAAACTAGTTTAAAACCTATTGGTTGATATTATTTCGACCCATCCCCACTTTATCTTCTAAATAAATCAATTTTGAGATATTATAAACTGAATATGACTTTATTATAAAATAATATTTTAGGTTTTCCTAAGGTGCCCCTCTCCTTCCTTATAAAAGGGCACCTCCTCACTCTTCTCTTTACACAATTTTGAGCCTTCAATCTCAGCCAAAACCTGACCATTTCCCTTATCAACTTCTCTATAAATACTATTTAGGTTCCTTTCTCCCCAAAAGACCAACTCTAGTGCCTTAAGAGGAAGCTTAAAAGGGGTGTGTCGAAGAAGAGGTAATCTCTTCTACTGATTCTTTCAAGTTTTTTTCTTCTTCAACTTATTCTTATTTATTTGTTTCATCGTAAATTAATAACATAAGTATCACTAATATACTTATATGTTATTATAAATATGAAACAAACCTATTTCACCTTCTATCCATCCTACGAAAAACAAAATCATCGTGCGTTCGTACGTACAGAATACCGTCTCCACTCCGTGGTGTAATCTATTTTTCCACCACCACCTTACTTGGATGGGTATAATGGTTTAAATAATAACAATATATAATTATTATAACATCATACTTATTCTGAGATATTATATCATCCACTCCAATTCAATTTAATAATTATGTGGACGATATCATCGCTCGTGCGTACGTACGGATTACCATCTCCACAACGCGGTGAGATTCATTCTCCATGTTAACCACTCAAGAATGATTATAAATCATATATGATGAATAATAATGAAATATATGACATGATAAATGTACTGGATTTATGTATGTATGTATATATATATATATATATATATATATATGTCATCTACATACTTCCATTCAAGTCAATAAGGAAAAGAAAACAACGTTTGTGCGTACGTACGACCTACCGTCTCCATGAATGGTGTATTTCATTTCATTTATCTATATAATATATATATATATACTGAATATATATGATATATAAATAATTATTTACATTAATTAAGTAATTAAATCATGATATAAGTAATAATGATATCAATAACAACAAGTTCAAACACGTACGATAAATAAAACGATATTACCCAAAACGCTGCTATAACATGGAAGTTACAAAATAACTGGTAATATAAAGTCATAAGTGAACCATATATGATATAAAAACAATGAATATGATTATGTAATAAGTAAATGACATTATTTAAATCATTATAAAGGAGGTTCGTATATGTACGAAGCATATCAGACCTAAGGTAAGGGAAAATTTTGTATTCTCATTTTTATCCGAGATTGCTTATACGTAAGTATTTACTGGGGTTATATTTTTCATCCATGTCCATAAAAATGTTTTTCATAAAGTGTTTAATCTTCTTCCATGTATGTTTAAAGTCATTTTTACCCCTATTTGACGTTTACTTTGTATTATGGAATGAATCTTTCTTTTGTTTACCATATGTGGTACCTTTTGACTTTTCTAGCAAAAGTACGAGAAAAATGTTTTTTTAACTTATACGGCATGAACGGATTTTTACGGTTTTCATAGAGCCTTATTTTCATGAAGCTTACTCTACAAGATTTAATGAATATTTTCAACAAAATCCTTTTCTTTTAAAATTGCATGGCATTCTGTGAAAAGAAAATGATTTTGAATAAGAAAGGATATTTTCCTCAAGAATTCATTTCAAGGGATTTATCAAAACCATTTTCCATCTATGATGACATTATTTCGTATGTGTATGATTCAAGTATAATATCTCTATGATTTACATGGTTTCAATTTTATTACGATGAAATTATATCCATTTGTTTTATATGGATTATGTTATGATGGGATGATATTTATGAAACCCATTTTTATAGTAAAAATGATTTCATTATGAGATGGGTGGGGCCTATATCTCCCTCCAATTCATTGAGTAAAGATTTATATCTCATGAGATAGACATGGATAGAACAATAAGTTAATCTGGTTCAGTGATACAGGACTGAAATGAGGAGTGAACTCGATTCAAAAAAAGACTTTGTCCACTAAGATGGTCTTGGCAGCAATGTCTTGGCTACTATGGACATTACATTACTTTTTCAGAATACTTAATACATAACAAAAACAGACACCCAAGGACCGTAATAGTTTATTGTCTTTGGAAACTCAAAAAATAATCTTCTAATCTTGGTGAAAGATATTCAACATCTCCCATAAAGATCTTCCTTTTTTTCTTACCTAAAACCTTTATTTATATCCTGGGGAAAATAAAACATATAAAGGGTGAGCTCAAATTCTCAGTAAGGGTAATCATGGAGAAAATAAAACAAACCATATACATTTGAACTTCAAAACATGAAAATAATATTTAAACACCAAAATCTTGAGCAATGACAAAAAACATGGCAGTACATAAGGCATATATCATAAAAAAACTTTAAGCATGATAAAATAGCATGGGAATAAAACATGTAATTGTGGAAAAAATTAAGCACATGTTATGATTTCCATAGTAGCCAAGGCATTGCTTCCAATACTATCTTAGTGGAAAAAGTCCCTTTCTGAATCGAGTTCACTCCTTGTTCCAGTCCTGTATCACTGAACCAAATTAACTTGTCGTTCCAGCCATGTCTATCTCATGAGATGTAAATATTTACCCAATGAATTTGAGGGAGATATAGGTCCCACCCATCTCATAATGAAATCATTCTTACGTGTTCCATGACATAAACATAAATCATTCTTCATAATCCAAAGAATAAAATGGGTTTCATTAACATCTTCCCAACATAACATAATCCATATAAAACAAATGGATATCATTTCGACATAATAAAAGTAAAACCATGTAAATCATAGAGACATTATACATTGAAACATACACATATGAAATAATGTCATCTTAGATGGAAAATGGTTTTGATAAAACACTTGAAATGAAATTCTTGAGGAAAATATACTTCTTCAAAATCAATTTTCATTACACAAAATGCCATGAAATTTTAAAAGAAAAGTATTTTGTTGAAAATAGTCATGAAATATGTTAGAGTAATCTTCATGAAAATAAGGCATTATAAAACTGTAAAAATCTGTTCATGTTGTATATGTTTAAAAAACATTCTTCTCGTACTTTTTCCAAAAAAGACATAAAGTACCTCGTATGGTAAACAAAAGAAAGATTCCTTAAAGACCAAGTATTAAAAGTAAAAAAATGGTTAAAAAGGACATTAATCATACATGAAATAATTTTTAGAAAATAGGGACATTGATGATAAATATAACCCCAGTAAATACTTATGAATGAACAATCTCGGATAAAAAGGAGATTGGAAAAGTTAGCCCTTACCTTAGGTCTGATATGATTTGTACGTATCTGAACCTCCTGTATAATGATTTAAATAATGTCATTGACTTATTACAGAATCATATTCATTGTTATGATATCATATATGGTTCACTTATGCCTTTATATTACCCGTTCTTTTGTAAATACCATGTTAAAGCGGCGTTTTGGGTAAAATCGTTTTATTTATCGTACATGTTTGGACTTGTTGTTCATGATAATATTATTACATATATAATGATTTACTTACTTAAAGAATGTAAATCATGATTTATATATCATCTATATTAAATATATATATATATATATTAGATAGATAAATGAAATGAAATACACCGTTCATGGAGATGGTAGGTCGTACGTATGCCTGAACGCTGTTTTCCTTTCCTTATTGACCTAAATGGAAGTAAGTAGATGACGTATATATATATATACATAAATCTAGTAGCTTTATCAAGTCATATATTTCATTATTATTCATTATAAATACTTTATAATCATTCTTCAATGGTTAATATGGAGAATGAATCTCATCACGTCGTGGAGACGGTAATCCGTACGTACGCACGAGCGATGATATCATTCCCATAATTATTGAATTGAATTGAAGTGGATGATATAATATCTCAGAATCAGTATTATGTTATAATAACTATATATAGTTATTCTTTAAGCCATTATACCCATCCAAGTAAGGTGGTTATGGAAAAGCAGATTACACCACGACGTGGAGACGGTATTCCGTACGTACGCACACGCGGTGATTTCATTTTCCGTAGGATAGATAGAAGGTGAAATGAGATTGTTTTATATTTATAATATCATATCATTATATTATTTATACTGATGTTATTACTTTACAATGAAACAACTAAATAAGAAGAAGTTGAATAAGATAGAAACTTGAAAGAATCGATAGAAGATATTACCTCTTCTTCGACGCACCTCTTTTAAGAATCTTCTTAATGCAATAGAGTTGGTCATTTGAAGAGACCAGAACCTCTATATTTTTTCTAGGGAAGTTTATAAGGTAAATGTTCAGGGGTTGTTCGAGCTTGAAGGCTCAAAATTGTGTGAAGGGAATAGGGAGGAGGTTCCCTTTTATAAGGGAGGAGAGGGCACTTTAGTAAAAACATAAAATATTATTTTATAATAAATCCATATTCGGTTTATAATGGATCCAAAGAGAATTATTTCAAATATAAAGTCGGGATGGGTCTAAATCCTTTCAAAAAATATGTTTTAGACCAGTTAAGGTACTATTTAAACCTTATCATTTAGTTTTAACTCTAAGATAAATAATTTAACATTTACCATGTCTTCTGGTTTTATACACTATATGGTTAATAAACATAATATAAAAAGCCAAAAGAACCCCAAGTGGTTCATTATTAATATATATAACCTTATATATGTCATTTGGACTAATATTAGAGTTTTAGGAATAGAATAACAATTAATAATAAAATATTTGTTTTAAAAACTATTTTATGTCAATTTTGACACTAATTGGTAATTGATTTTTGAGAAAATCATAACAACATGATTAGTTATAAAAAAATTAATTACATCACTAAAAACATGTCATATTAACCTATAAAATTATTTTAATTCCTAAAAAGTCTCAAATTAAATTTATTTGGGTATTTATAACATCAATTATGTTAATATTTCATTAATAAAGTAATTATTGCATCATCATTTTTTCATAAATAAATTAAATTATTTAATGTTTAAAAATTATAAATAAAATATCATTATTTTGTAAATCTTTTTATCTTTATAATGAATATTTATAGTCTAATTTATCTTATTTATATCACTATATTAAAAGAAAATTAGTTATTAAACTTTGATTTTAACTCTTTTAACTCTTCTTTAAATAAAATAATAATAAGTGTCCTAATCTAATACAAGTAGACCTAAAGGGTAATATTTTATTCCTAAGGCTGTTTTTGGTCAAATTAAACTTATCCAATAGAATTAAGACATGTTTTAGGGTAATAATAATATCATTTTACCCTTAATTACCCTATTTACTTTTAACCGTGGTAAATAAAAGTAAAAAGTTACTATTCACCAAAAAATAAATTTATCTTATTGAACAACATTTTACTCCTTAATATTAACCGTGTCTATAAGATTTTTGAAATTAAACTCATAGAAGTGGTAAAATTATGTTTTATTTACAATTTCAAATGCTCCTAGGTGGTGGGTAAAAGACGGTGAAAAGTTCAATAAAATTTTTATATATCTAAAATTTTTATAAAATGACTCTAATGAATTACATTGAACTTATATAAGTATTATGTATCTATTTTTACATAAAACAAATTTAAATAAAATAACTGATTATTTAAATAAAAATTCGGTTTTAACCAATAACTGAGTGATTTCACTATTCATCAAAAATTGAAAGTATTCAGAAAAATACCAAAATTTCACCCTAGGCTAATTTTGATATTCCAAATACAAAAATGAATTCCATTTTGAAAGATAAAATTTATAAAATTTCAAAAATTGGGTATTAATATTCATAATTGTTAGTTTATATAATATTTTAATAACCTATCATTGTTTAACGAAACTCAATATTGCGTACAACACACACTGTCGTGGAAGGTCGCGATTGCGTGTAAAGTAAGCCAGGTCAGGGTTGCGTTTAGTGCATTATTCCTTTGTTGTTTTGTATAATAGGATCCAACCATATTTTATTTATACATTTAATATATGTATACACTCAATGTTGTGTAGAATAACTTCTATCAAACGAACTTGAAATTTTGTGTAACATGATCCAAGAATAGTGTTGTGTATACTGCAAGGTAATATGGTGTTTCGTATAGCGCAAGATAATCCTGGTGTAGCATAAAACACAATAAATCAATTAAATTAAAATTAATACTTCTCATAAAATCTCAGGGTCTTACATTCTACCCCCCTTAAAATGAATTTCGCCCTCGAAATTCATCGGGGTTATAAATCGTTTACTACTTGAAAGTTTATTTTCACAGAATGCCATGAAATTTTAAAAGAAAAGGATTTTGTTGAAAATATTCATTACATATTGTATATTAAGCTTCATTAAAATAAGGAATTATGAAAACCGTAAAAATCTATTCATGATGTATAAGTTAAAAAACATTTTTCTCATACTTTTGCTGGAAAAGTCAAAAGGTACCACATATGGTAAACAAAAGAAATATTCCTTCCATAATTCAATGTAAAATTAAAATAGGGGTAAACATGACATTAAACATACATGGAAAAATATTAAACACTTTATGAAAAATATTTTCATGGACATGGATGAAAAATATAACCCCCATAAATACTTACGTATAAGCAATCGCAGATAAAAAGGAGATTTCAAAATTTTCCCTTACCTTAGGTCCGATATGATTTGTACGTATCCAAACCTCCTGTATAATGATTTAAATAATGTCATTGACTTATTACAGAATCATATTCATTGTTTTTATATCATATATGGTTCACTTATTACATTATATTACACGTTCTTTTGTAAATTCCATGTTGTAGTGGCGTTTTGGGTAATATCGTTTTATTTATCGTACGTTTTTGGACTTGTTATTCTTGATATTATTATTACTTATATCATGATTTAATTACTTCCAGAATTTAAATCATGATTTATATATCATATATATTCAGTATATATATATAATAGATAGATAAATGAATTGAAATACATCGTTCATGGAGACGGTGAGCCGTACGTACGGATGAACGCTGTTTTCTTTTCCTTATTGACTTGAATGGAAGTATGTAGATGACATATATATGTATATATACATAAATACAGTATATTTATCATGTAATATATTTCTTTATTATTCATTATATGTACTTTATAATCATTCTTGAGTGGTTAACACGGAGAATGAATCGCATCACGTCGTGGAGACGGTAATCCGTACGTACACACGAGTGATGATATCATTCCCATAATTATTGAATTGAATTGGAGTGGATAATATAATATCTCAGAATCAGTATGATGTTATAATAACTGTATATAGTTAATCTTTAAACCATTATACCCATCCATGTAAGGTGGTGGTGGAAAAACATATTACACCAAGGTGCGGAGATGGTATTCTGTACGTACGCACGCGCAGTGATTTCATTTTTCGTAGGATTGATATAAGGTGAAATAGGATTGTTTAATATTTATAATAACATATCAGTATATGAGTGATAATGAGGTTATTAATTAATGATGAAACAAATAAATAAGAATAAGTTGAAGAAGAAAGAAACTTGAAAGATCGATAGAAGAGATTACCTCTTCTTCGACGCACCCCTTTTAAGATTCCTCTTAAGGCACTAGAGTTGGTCTTTTTAGGAGACCAGAACCTCTATAATGTTTATAGGGAAGTTTAGAAGGTAAATGGACAGGGTTTGGCCGAGCTTGGAGGCTCAAAATTGTGCAAAGAGAAGAGGGATGAGGTGCCCTTTTATAAGGAAGGAGAGGGGCACCTTAGGAAAAACTTAAAATATTATTTTATAATAAAGTAATTTTCGGTTTATAATAGCTCCAAATTCATTTATTTCTAAGGTAAGGAGGGAATGGGTCTAAATAATCTCTACCAATAGGTTTTATATAAGTTTAGGTTACTATTTTAACCTTATCATTTATATTTAACTCTAAGATAAATAATTTAACCTTTTCCATGTCTTCTTGGTTTCTTACACTATATGGTTAATAAACATACTATAAAAAGACAAACGAACCCCAACTGGTTCATTATTAATATATATAACCTTATCTAAGTCATTTGGCCGAACATTATATTTTTAGAAATATAATATCAATTAATAATATAATATTTTTTTAAAAAACTATTTTATTTCAATTTTGACACTATTTGGTAATTGATTTTTGTGAAAATCATAACAGGGTGATTAGTTGGAAAAAAGTTAATTAAATCAATAATAATATGTCATATTAACCTATAAAATTAGTTTAATTCTTAAATATCTCAAATTACATTTATTTGGGTATTCATAATATCAATTATGTTAATATTTCATTAATAAGGTAATTATTGCATCACCATTGTGTCAGAAATAAATTAAATTATTTAAAGTCTAAAAATTATAAATAAAATACCATTATGTAGTAAATACTTTTATATTTCTTTTAATATTTATAGTCAAATTTATCTTATGTATAACACTATATGAAAAATGTTTTAGTTATTAAACTTTGATTTTAACTCTTTTAACTCTTCTGTAAATAAAATAATAATAAGTTTCCTAATCTAATCCAAGTGGACCTAAAGGGTAATATTTTATTCTTAAGGTTGTTTTTTGGTCGAATTACACTTAAACAATAGAATTATGACATGTTTTATGGTAATAATAATATCATTTTTACCCTTAATTACACTATTTACTTTTAACCGTGGTAAATAAAAGTAAAAAGTAACTATTCACAAAAAATTATTTTTATCTTATTGAATCACATTTTACTCCTTGATATTAACTGTGTCTCTAGGATTTTCAAAATTCCACTCATAGAATTGGTAAAATTATGTTTTATATAATTTTTCAAATTCTCTTGGGAGGTGGGTAAAAGAGGGTGAAAAGTTCAATAAAATTTTTATATATCTAAAATTATTATAAAATGACTCCAATAAATTACATTGAACTTATATAGGTATTATGTATCAATTTTGACCTAGAATAAATTTAAATAAAACGTTGGTTTTTAAATAGTAACCCAGTGTTTTCACTATTCATCAAAAATTGAATGTTTTTAGAAAAATACAAAAAATTCACCCTAGGATAATTTCGATATTCCGAATCCAAAAATGAAGTCCATATTGAATGATAAAATTTATAAAATTTCAAAAATTGGTTATTACTATTCTTAACAGCTAATTCAAAATAATATTATAATAATGTCTCGTTTAGTGAAACTCGGTATCGCGTACTACACACACTATCGAGGAAGGTCTTGATTACATGTAATGCAAGCCAAGTCAAGGCTACATTTAACGAAAGATCTGTTTGGTGTTGTGTATAACATAATCAACACATTTTTCATTTATTCACTAAACAAAATCTATACTTAATTTTGTGTATAATAATTTCCACAAAACGAACTTGAAATTGTGTGTGACATGAGCCAAGAATAGTATTGCGTATACTGCAATCTAATACGGTGTTACGTATAGTACAAGCTAATCTTGGTGTAGTGTATAATATAAGACATCAAAGAAATTAAAAATAATATGTCTCATAAAATCTTAGGGTGTTACATTCTACCCCCCTTAAAATGAATTTCGCCCTCGAAATTCGTCGGGGTTATAAATCATTTACTACTTGAAAGTTTCATTCGTAAAAACCCACATTGTAAAAGGAATACTAAAACTTAATTTTAAAAAGTAATGTATGAAATGTAACGATTACCCATATTAACTCATCACTGGGTTTCCACATAGGAGAACATAGGTGGAAATATGGATATGGAAGATAAATATAACCATCAACATCTGATGAAGAGTGGTAGAGGACATGGATATGAAAAAGCCAACAATCACAAAGCAATAAATTTGTGATAATCTAAGGTACCATCTAATTCATCAGATATAAGTTCACTAGGAAAACATTTTTGGTTTTCAAGATCATTTCCCTAAAGTTGAAAAAATTGGAATTAGAAGAAATACTTTCTTGATTTTGGTACATTTTCACCGTTGGTCTTTCCTTGAACAATTTCCACTTCATATCTTAAAGAAATGAAGTTGAATTTTTCATTCTTGAAGTGTTACCAGATCATGTGATAGAATGATGGGTCATTACATATATCTCAAACAAAAGGTTATCAAAAGTTATAAAATATACATAAGTCCATATATGGTGAGGTTAATCGTATATGATTCCAAAAATGGACTTATACTTCATCTATCATGTCGCTTAATAAAATAAGACTAGTTTCTACTAACTAGGGACCTCCTGTAGGCCAGTGGTAGGTGATAAAGGTCTGTCATACTTCGGTTGTGGGTTTGATTCCCGCAAACTTGTCCGACGTGACAGTTTTTTTCCCGTCCTAGAGGTTTTCCTTTTTCTAAAACTACATTATTATAAAATTCCATCAATAATATCGAAAAATTTATAGCCTTAAACAATACTAACTTATATCCAACATAATCCATTCCAATCTTTAGGGTTATCCAAAATACTTCTGTCCAAGCTCATAGTATAAAGAAAACAATTACTAGAAATGTCATCTGTCGAGCATGTGAATACCATTATTTATACCCCATATATCATACGATATATCTTGTTGGTCAAATTACAAACATGTGAATACCTTAATCATGTATTCTCTTGAAAAATGAATACCCATTGAACCTTAGTTAAAACATGAATGCTGTCAAAATTTAACAGTTTCCACATACCAAAATCCCAAAATTTATTATATACTCAAACCATGATATAACTTTGTCCTTATATCATTCATCAGCTCATTTCATTTTTTTTCTTTATCCCTTCATTATGCGCATATAATCTTCTTTCCAAAAATATTTCATTCAAATTTCATGGTTATCGGTACCATATAATTATTTAAAACGAATACGTAGAAATTCCAAAATTCCACGATACTATAAATGAGATTCCATGATACTATATTGAAATCCCATTGCATAAACACTTATTCATTACACAACATCATTGTCATACTCAACATCACAAATAGTGATCACATGTGACTTCTCTTTATCATTTTCCTTAATTGGTTGCTCACATTGATCATCATTAACCCTTGGATTAGGTCATTGATTAGAATAATGCCCCATTTCCTTGCACTTGAATCATTGAAGTGTTGGTGGTGCGTTCCCTGTAGTCTTTTCTTTATTCACATCATTAGAAACCCGTTTTCCATTACTTCGACACTCAACTGCTTTATGACCTTCTTTTCCACACTTAAAACATTTTCTAGTCCCTTTAATTCAATCCCCACCGTGCTTCTTTCCACACTTTTATCATAAAGAAACATTCATCTTCTTTTGATCATTATTCTGAGATTTCTCCTTGAACACCATATTTCGTTTCTTGTCAAAACCATGAGATGGATATGTAACACCAACTTCCATTTCTACCTTGATAGTACAACGCACAATTTCTTCATAGATACTGAAGTCTCTTATAGCTAATGACCTTATAAGACTTGGTTTTAAGCCACTGAAGAATCGATCAACTTTACTTTCAGGTTGGATGATAAAGCCAGATGCATACCCTGCAAGCCTTGTAAAAGTTTCTTCGTATATACCAAAAAATTCATCATCCTCTTGCTTAAGCTCAAGAAAATCATTTTCAATATCTTTTCTAAGAATATGTGGGAAGTACTTATTGAAAAATATTTTCATGTACTCATCCCATTCCATAGATTCAATTTCATCTCAGGGCCTCGTATTCTTAATTAGAGTATACCATTGATCTGCTTCACCTTCTAAATGGTAAATAGCCAGAATGAGTTTTTCATGTTCCGAACAGCAAAGTATGGAAAATATCTTTTCAATGGTACTGATCCAATGTTCAGAAATAATTGGATCAGAAGACCCACTGAAAGAAGGTGGACGTTGCATCATGAAGGACTCAATAGAATATTGTTTTCTTATCTGCTCATTTGGATGTCCAGAATGATTCATAGCTTGTGTAAGTATAGAAATAAGATTCTGCACTCCATATCCCATAACATTTGTTTGTTATGGAGTAAAATCATTTAATTTTATATTACATTGATCAACACGGTTCCTTTCGGTTCCAACCATCATCTAAAACCCAAAAAGAATAGTGTGAGAGGCAAAAATCATGTTACGGAAAACAACATAATAAAGGGGGAGTACCTTCAATATATAACATCTCAGGGTTAATTCTAAGATTTTTATCGTAATTATAGGACTATAACCTATACTTATACATAAACATAGGGACATCCCTAGACATACCTTAGAAATATCACTAAGGATCTCACTAAAGTTTTCGCATCGAAGTTTCCAAAGGTTAACTAAACCATTCCTCTAATATCAACTGTAGCGGTCTAGAATTACTTCCACTAGAATATAATTGATACCTATCTGGGTGATCCATGGCCGGATACACCCCCTAGGTGGGACAAACCACCATCCCTAGTGGAATCCATTTCCTCATGAATCCCTTGGGCGGAGAGCCATGCTTCGTCCAACGCTCACGTGTGAGAGTTCCCAAGGATCGGATTCATTCCTACCTCCTTTGCCTCTGATACCAACTGTAGAGACCCAATGCTTGACGCACATAGAAATTACGTTAATTTTTGTGGAATACATAATACATAACAAAAATAGACACACAAGAACCATAATAGTTTAGTGTCTTTGGAAACTCGAAACATAATCTTCTAATCGTGGTGAAAGATCTTCAACATCTCCCATAAAGATCTTCCCCTTTTGTTTTCTTACCTAAAACCTTTATTTATATCCTGGGGAAAAGTAAACATATAAAGGGTGAGCTCAAATTCTAAGTAAGGGTAAGCATGGAAAAAATAAAACAAACCATATACAATTGATCTTTAAAACATGAACATAAAGGTTACACATCAAAATCTTGAGTTGTGAAATAAATATCGGCAGTACGTAAGGCATAGGTCATAAAGGAAAATTAATCATGATAAAATAGCATGGGAATAAAACATTTAATTGTGTCAAACCATTAAGAATATGATATTATTTCCATAGTAGCGAAGGCATTGCTGCCAAGACCATCTTAGTGGACAAATTCCCTTTCTGAATCGAGTTCACTCCTCGTTTTAGTCCAGTAACACTGAACTGGATTAACTTCTCGTTCTAGCCATGGCTATCTCATGAGATATAAATCTTTACCCAATGAATTTGAGGGAGATATAGGTCCCACCCATCTCATAATGAAATCATTCTTACTTGTTCCACAAAATAAACATAAATCATTCATCATAACCCAAAAAGTAAAATGGGTTTCATAAACATCATCCCATCATAACATAATCCATATAAAACCCAAGGATATCATTTCATAATAAGAAAATTGATACCATGTAAATCATAGAGACATTATAATTTAAACATACACATATGAAATAATGTCATCTTAGATGGAAAATGGTTTTGATAAAACACATGAATTGAATTCTTGAGAAAAATATCCTTTCCTCTTCAAAATCATTTTCTTTTCACAAAATGACATGAAATTTTAAAATAAATGGATTTTGTTGAAAATAATCCTGAAATTTTATAGATTCAAATTCATGAAAGTAAGGAGTTATGAAACTGTAAAAATATGTTCATTCCATATAAGTTAAAAAACATTAGCCTTGTACTTTTGTCAGAAAAGTCAAAAAGTACTACATACTGTAAACAAAAAGCAAAATTCCTTCCGTAACATAAAGTAAAAGTAAATATGGGTAAAAATGACTTTAAACATACATGGAAGAATATTAAACACTTTATGAAAACATTTTTATGGACATGGATGAAAAATATAACCCTAGTACATACTTATGAATAAGAAATCTCAAATAAACATGAGATTGCAAAATTATCCCTTACCTTAGGTCTGATATGATTCGTACGTATCCGAACCTCCAATATAATGATTTAAATAATGTCATTGAATTATTAAAGAATCATATTAATTTTTATGATATCATATATGGTTTACTTATGACTTTATATTACTCGTTCTTTTATAAATTCCATGTTAAAGTAGTGTTTTGGGTAAAATCGTTTTATTCATCGTACGTGTTTGGACTTGTTGTTCTTGATATTATTATTAATTATATCATGATTTAATTACTTACAGAATTTAAATCATGATTTATATATCATATATATTCATTATATATATATATATATTTATTTAATAGAAAGATAAATGAAATGAAATACACCATTCATGGAGACGGTAGGCCGTACGTACGCATGAACGCGGTTTTCTTTTCCTTGACTTGAATGGAAGTAAGTAGATAACACACACACACACACACACACACACATATATATATATATATATATATATATAAATTCAGTAGATTTATCATGTCATATATTTCATTATTATTCATTATATATACTTTATAATCATTCTTGAGTGGTTAACATGGAGAATGAATCTCATCGCGTCGTGGAGACGGTATTCTGTATGTACGCACGAGCGATGATATCATTACAATAATTATTGAATAGAATTGTAGTGGATGATATAATATCTCATAATCAGTATGATGTCATAATAAATATATATAGTTATTATTTACACCATTATACCCATCCAAGTAAGGTGGTGGTGGAAAAACTTATTACACCACGGCGTGGAGACGATATTCCATACGTATGCACGCGCAGTGATTTCATTTTCCGTAGGATGGATAGAAGGTGTAATGGGGTTGATTAATATTTATAATAACATATCAGTATATTATTGATACTTATTTTATTACATTATAATTAAACAACTAAATAAGAAGAAGTTAAAGAAGAAAGAAAACTTGGAAAAATCGGTAGAAGAGATTACCTCTTCTTCGATGCACCTCTTCTAAGCTTCCTCTTAAGGAACTAGGGTTGGTATTTTGAGGAGTCCAAAACCTCTATAATGTTTCTAGGGAGGTTGATAAGTGAAATGGTCTGGGTTTGGCTGTTCTTGAAGGCTAAAAATTTTGTAAAGATAAGAGGTAGGAGGTTCCCTTTTATAAGGGAGGAGAGGGGCACCTTAGGAAAAACTTAAAATATTATTTTATAATAATGTCATATTCGGTTTATAATAGCTACAAATTGATTTATTTCGTAGCTAAAGTGGATATTGGTCTAAATCCTCTCAACCAATAGGTTTTAGACAAGTTTAGGGCACTATTTTAACCTTATCATTTAGATTTAACTCTAAGTTAAATAATTTAACTTTTATCGTGTCTTCTTGTTTTCTTACACTATATGGTTAATAAACATACTATAAAAAGCCAAACTAACCCCAAGCGGTTCATTATTATTATATATAACCTTATCTAAGTCATTTTGTCAAACCTTATATTTTTATGAATATAATATCAATTAATAATATAATATTTGTTTTAGAAACAATTTTATGTCAATTTTGACACTATTTGCTAATTGATTTATGTGAAAATCATAACAACATTATTAGTTAGAAAAAGGTTCATTAAATAAATAATAATATGTAATATTAAGCTATAAAAGTTTTTTAATTCATAAAAAGTCTAAAATTACATTTATTGGGGTAGTTATAACATCAATTATGTTAATTATTCATTAATAAGGTAATTACAGCATCATCATTGTGTAATAAATAAATTAAATCATTTAATGTATAAAAATTATAAATAAAATACCATTATATATTAAATCTTTTTATATTTATAATGAATATTTATAGTTGAATTTATCTTATGTAAAACCCTATATTAAAAATGTTTTAGTTATTAAACTTTGATTTTAACTCTTTTAACTCTTCTTTAAATAAAATAATAATAAGTGTCCTAATCAAATCCAAGTGGACCTAAAGGGTAATATTTTATTCCTAATATTTTTTTTATAGGATTACACTTATCCAATATAATTAGGACATGTGTTAGGGTAATAATAATATCATTTTTACCCTTAATTACACTATTTACTTTTAACCGTGGTAAATAAAAGTAAAAAGGTACTATTCATTAGAAATTATTTTTATCTCATTGAACCACATTTTACAACTCGATATTAACCGTGTCTCTTGGATTTTCTAAATTCCACTCACAGAGGTGGTAAAATTATGTTTTATGTAAATTTTCAAATTTTCCTAGGAGGTGGGTAAAAGAAGGTGAAAAGTTCAATAAAATTTTTATATATCTAAAATTATTATAAAATGACTCAAATGAATTACATTGAACTTATATAGGTATTATGTATCAATTTTGACCTAAAATAAATTTAAATAAAATAAATTATTATTTAAATAAAACGTCAGTTTTTAAATAGTAACCCAGTGTTTTCACTATTCATCATAAATTGAAAGTTTTCAGAAAAATACCAAAAATTTACCCTACGATAATTTCGATATTCCGAATCCAAAAAATGAAGTCCATTTTTAAAGATAAAATTTATAAAATTTCAAAAATTGGGTATTACTATTCATAATGGCTAGTTTATATAATATTTTAATAACATATCTTTGTTTAGTGAAACTTGGTATTGCATACAACACACGCTATCTTGGAAGGTCACGATTGTGTGTAATGAAAGCCAAGTTAGGGTTGAATGTAGTGCTAGATTATTTTTTTGTTGTGTATAATAGAATCCAACCATATTTAATTTATACATTGAATATATATATATATATACGCTCAATGTTGCGTAGAATAACTTCTATAAAATGAACTTGAAATTTTGTGTAACATGATCCAATAATAGTGTTGTGTATACTGCAAGCTAATAAGGTGTTGCGTATAGTACAAGCTAATATTGGTTTAGTTTATAATATAAGACATCAAAGAAATTAAAAATAATATATCTCATAAAATCTCGGGGTGTTACATTCTACCCCCCTTAAAATGAATTTCTCCCTCGAAATTCATCGGGGTGATAAATCATTTACTACTTGAATGTTTCATTCATAGAAACCCACATCGTAAAAAAGTAATACTAAAACATCATTTTAAAAAGAATGTTAGAATCATAACGGTCACCCAAAGTAACTCAGCACTGGGTTTCCACACAGGACAACATAGGTGAAAATATGGATATGGAAGAGAAGTCTAACCATCAAGTTCTGATAGAGAGTGGTAGAGAACATGGCTATGAAAAATCCATTAATCACAAAACTATAAATTTGTTATGATTTAAGTTACCATTTAATTCATTGGTTATAAGAACACTAGGACAAAAAAAAATTTGATTTCAAGATCATTTCCCTAAAGTTGAAGAATTATTGAATTAAAAGAAATAATTTCTATATTTTGGTACAATATTACTGTTGTTTGTGCCTTGAACAATTTCCACTACATCTCTTAAATAAATGAAGTTGAATTTGTCTTCCGGGAAGTGTTAGCAGATCATGCGATAGAATGATAGGTCATTACATCTATCTCAAACAAAAGGATAGAAAAAGTTATTAAATATACATAAGTCCATATATTGTGAGATTAATCATATATTGTTCCTAAAATGGACTTATACTTCATATTTCATACAAATTAATATAATAAAACTAATTTATACTAACCAGGGACTTCTTGTAGGCCAATGGTAGGCAATAAAGGCATGTCGCACTTCGGTTGTGGGTTCGATTCCCACAGCCTTGTCCGACGCGACGGGTTGTTGCCCATCCTGCAGGTTGTCCTTTTTCTAAAACTACATTATTGTAACATTCAATAAATAATATCGAAAAAAGTTATAGCCTTAAACAATACAGACTTATGTCCAACATAATCTCTTCCAATCTTTAGGCTTATCCAAAATACTTCTGTCCAAGCTCATAGTATAAAGAAAACAATTACTTGAAATGTCACCTGTCGATCATGTGAATACCATCATTTATCCCCCATATATCATATGATATATCTTGTTGGTAAAATTATAAACATGTGAATACCTTAATCATGTATATTCTTGAAAAATGAATACCCATTGACCCTTAGTGAAAAAATGAATGTTGTTAAAATTTAACACTTTCCACATACCAAAATCCCAAAATTTCTATATACTCAAACCATGATACAACTTTGTCCTTATATCAGTCATGAGCTCATTTCATTATCATCTTCTTTCCAAAAATATTTCAATCACTTTTCATGGTTATAGGTACCATATAATTATTGAAAACCAATACATAGATATTCCAAAATTCCACGATGCCATAAATGAGATTCCATGATACTATTTTGAAATCTCATTACATAAACACTTAATCATTACACAACATCATTGTCATACTCAACATCACAAATACTGATCGCATGTGACTTCCCTTTATCCTTTTCCTTAAGTGGTTTCTCACGTTGATCATCATTAACCCTTGGATTATAGCATTGATTAGCATAATGCCCCATTTCCTTGCACTTGAATCATTGAAGTAATAGTTTAGTGTATTTGGAAACTCGGAATATAATATTCTAATCTTGGTCAAATATCTTCAACATCTCCCATAAAGATATTCCCTTTTTTATTACATAAAAACTTTATTTATATCCTGGGAAAAATAAAACATATAAAGGGTGAGCTCAAATGCTCATTAATGATAAGCATGGAAAAAATAAAACAAACCATATACATTTGAACTTCAACCCATGAACATAAAGTTTACACATCAAATTCTTGATTTCTGAAATAAATCATGGTATTATGTAAGGCATAGGTCATAAAGGAACATAAATCATGATAAAATATTATGGGAATAAAACATTTCACTATGGAAAACCATTAGGCACATGATATTATTTCCATAGTATCCAAGGCATTCTTTCCAAGACCATCTTAGTGGACAAAGTCCCTTTCTGAATCGATTTCACTCCTCGTTCCAGTCTTGTATCACTAAACCGAATTAACTTACCATTCCAGCCATGTCTATCTCATGATATTTAAATATTTACCCAATGAATTTGAGGGATATATAGGTCCCACCCATCTCAAAATGAAATCATTCTTACTTTTTCCACAACATAAACATAAATCATTCATCATAACCCAAATAATAAAAATGGATTTCATAAGCATCATCCCATCATAACATAATCCATATAAAACAAATGGATATTGTTTCATCATAGTAAAAGTGAAACCATGTAAATAATAGAGATATTATACTTGAAACATACACATATGAAATAATGTCATCTTAGATGGAAAATGGTTTTGATAAAACACTTGAAATGAATTCTTTAGGAAAATATCCTTTCTTATTCAAAATCATTTTCTTTTCACAGAATGTCATGAAATTTTAAAAAAAAAAAATTGTTGAAAATATTCATGAAATTTTGTAGAGTAAGCTTCATGAAAATAAGGCGTTATGAAAACCGTAAAATTCCATTCATGCCGTATAAGTTAAAAACACATTTATCTCGTAATTTTGCTGGAAAAATCAAAAGAAACCACATATGGTAAACAAAAGAATGATTCCTTTCATAATTAGAATTAAAAGTCAAATAGGGGTAAACATGACTTTAAACATACATGTAAGAATATTAAACACTTTATGAAAAATATTTTTATGGACATGGATGAAAAATATAACCCCAGTAAATACTTACGTAGAAGCAATTTCGGATAAAAATGAGATTACAAAATTTTCCCTTACCTTATGTCTGATATGATTCGTATGTATCCAAAACTCCTGTATAATTATTTAAATAATTTCATGGACTTAATACATAATCATATTCATTGTTATGATATCATATATGGTCCACCTATGAATTCATATTAACCATTTTTTGTAAGTTCCATGTTAAAGCAGCGTTTTGGGTAAAATCGTTTTATTTATCGTACATGTTTGGACTTGTTCTTCTTGATATTATTATTAATTATATCATGATTTAATTACTTCCATAATGTAAATCATGATTTATATATCACATATATTCAGTATATATATAATAGATATATAAATGAAATGAAATACACCGTTCATGGAGACGGTAGGCCGTACGTACGGATGAACAATGTTTTCTTTTCCTTATTAACTTGAATGGAAGTAAGTAGATGACATATGTATATATATACATAAATAAAATAGCTTTATCATGTCATATATTTCATTATTATTCATTATATATACTTTATAATCATTCTTGAGTGGTTAACATGAAGAATGAATCTCATCGCGACGTGGAGACGGTAATCCATACATACGCACGAGCGATGATATCATTCTCATAATTATTGAATTGAATTGGAGTGGATGATATAATATCTCAAAATCAGTATGATTTTATAATAACTATATATAATTATTCTTTACACCATTATACTTATCCAAGTATGGTCTTGGTGTAAAAACAGATTACACCACGACATGGAGACGGTATTCAGTACGTACACACGCACGGTGGTTTCATTTTCCGTAGGATGGATAGAAGGTGAAATGGGGTTGTTTCATATTTATAATAAAATATCATTATACTAGTGACACTGATGTTATTAATTAATTGTGATTCAAAAAAACAAGAAGAAGTTGAATAAGAAAGAAACTTGAAAGAATCTGTAGAAGAGATTACCGCTTCTTCGACACACCCCTTTTAAGCTTCCTATTAAGGCACTAGAGATGGTCTTTTGAGGATACGAGAACCTCAATAATGTTTATAGGGAAGTTAATAAGGGAAATTTTCAGGTTTTGGCCGAACTTGAAGGCTCAAAATTGTGTGAAGAGAAGATGGAGGAGGTGCCCTTTTATAAGGGAGGAGAGGGGCACCTTAGGAAAAACTTAAAATATTATTTTATAATAAAGTCATATTCGGTTTATAATAGCTAAAAATTGATTTATTTAGAAGCTAAAGTGGGGATAGGTCGTAATCCTCTCAACCAATAGGTTTTAGACATGTTTAGGTTACTATTTTAACCTTATCATTTAGATTTAACTCTATGTTAAATAATTTAACTTTTACCATGTCTTCTTGTTTGCTTACTCTATATGGTTAATAAACATACAATAATAAGCCAAAAGAACCCAAAGTGGATCATTATTAATATATATAACCTTATCTAAGTCATTTTTCTGAACCTTATGTTTTTAGGAATATAATAACAATTAATAATATTATATTTGTTTTAAAAACTATTTTATGTAAATTTTGATACTATTTGGTAATTGATTTTTGTGAAAATCATAAAAGCATGATTAGTTAAAATAAAATTAATTAAATCAATACTAAAATTTCATATTAACCTAGAAAATTATTTTAATTCATAAAAAGTCTCAAATTACATTTATTTGGGCATTTTAACATCCATTATGTTAATATTTCATTAATAAGGTAATTACTGCATCATCATTGTGTCATAACTAAATTAAATTAATTAATGTCTAAAAATTATAAATAAAATAATATTTCGTATGAAATCATATTTATATTTCAAATGAATATTTATTGTCAAATTTATCTTATGTATAACCCTATATTAAAAAAATTTTATTTATTAAACATTGATTTTAACTCTTTTAACTCTCCTTTAAATAAAATATTAATAAGTGTCCTTATCTAATCCAAGTGGACCTAAATGGTAATATTTTATTTCTCAGGTTGTTTTTGGTCGAATTACACTTATCCAATAGAATTAGTACATGTGTTAGGGTAATAATAATATCATTTTTACCCTTAATTACCCTATTTACTTTTAACCATGGTAAATAAAAGTAAAAAGTTACTATTCACCAAAAATTATTTTTATCTTATTGAACCACATTTTACTCCTTGATATTAACCGTTTCTCTCGTATTTTCAAAATTCAACTCACAGAAGCGTTAAAATTATGTTTTATGTACAATTGCAAATGCTCCTATGAGGTGGGTAAAAGACGATGAAAAGTTCAATAAAAATTTTATATATCTAAAATTATTATAAAATGACTCCAATGAATTACATTGAACTTATATAGGTATTATATATCAATTTTGACCTAAAATAAATTTAAATAAAATAAATAATTATTTAAATAAAAAGTCGGTTTTTAAATAGTAACCCAGTGTTTTCACTATTCATCAAAAATTGAATGTTTTTTGAAAAATACCAAAAATTCACCCTAGGCTAATTTCAATATTCCAGATCCAAAAATTAAGACCATTTTGAATGATAAAATTTATAAAATTTCAAAAAGTGGGTATTACTATTCATAACGGCTAGTTCATAGTGATATTATAATAATATCTCATTTAGTGAAACTCAGTATCTCGTACTACACACGCTATCAACAAAGGTCTTGATTTCGTGTAATGAAAGCCAAGTCAGGTCTGCGTGTTGTGAAAGCTCTGTTTGGTGTTGCGTATAACATAATAAAAACTTATTTCATTTATACATTAAACAAAATCTATACTTAATGTTGCGTAGAGTAATTTCCACAAAACGAACTTGAAATTGTGTGTAACTCAAGCCAAGAATAGTGTTGCGTATACTGCAAGCTAATAGGGTGTTGCGTATAGTGCAAGATAATTTCGGTGTAGAATACAACACAAGACATCAAATAAATTAAAAGGAATACTTCTCATAAAATCTCAGGGTGTTACATTCTACCCCCCTTAAAATGAATTTCTCCCTCGAAATTCGTCAGGGTTATAAATCGTTTACTACTTGAAAGTTTCATTCATAGAAATCCACATCATAAAAGGAATACTAAAACTTAATTTTAAAAGGTAAAGTAAGAAATTTAATGGTTACCTAGATAAACTGATCACTGGGTTTCCACATAGGAGAACATAGGTCGAAATATGGATACAGAAGAAAAATCTAACCATCAAATTCTGATAGAGAGTGGCTGAGGACATGGCTATGAAAAATCCAATAATCACAAAGCCATAACTTTGTTATTATCTAAGGTACCATCTAATTCATCAAATATAAGGGAACTAGGACAACATTTTTGGTTTTCAAGATCATTTCCCTAATGTTGAATAATTTTTGAAGTAAAATAAATACTTACTTGATTTTGGTACAATCTCACTGTTGTTTGTGCCTTGAACAATTTCCACATCATCTCTTAAAGAAATGATGTTGAATTTGTCTTTCGTGAAGTGTGAGCAGATCATGAGATAGAATTATAGTTCATTCCATTTGTCTCAAACATAAGGTTAGCAAAAGTTATATACATAAGTCCATCGTATGGGGAGATTAATCGTATATTGTTCCAAAAATGGACTTATACATCATCTATAAAACTGTTTAATAAAATAAAACTAGTTTCTACTAACTAGGGACTTCATGTAGGCCAGTGGTAGGTGATAAAGGGTTGTCGCACTTTGGTTGTGGGTTCGATTCCCGCAACCTTATCTGACGCGATGGGTTGTCGCCCATCCTGCTGGTTGTCCTTTTTCTAAAACTACACTATTATAACTTTCCATCAATAATATCGAAAAATTTCTATTCTTAAACAATAATAACTTATGTCCAACATAATTCATTCCAATCATTAGGCTTATCCAAAATACTGATGTCCAATCTCATATTATAGTGAAAAATATTACCAGATAGTTTATATAACAAGCATGTGAATACCATCATTTATCCCCATATATCATAAGATATGTCCTGTTGGTCACATTCCAAGAATTCAAAGGCCTTAATCATGTATTATCTTGAAAAATGAGTACCCATTGAACCTTATTGAAAACATGAATGCAGTTAAAAGTTAACACATTCCACATACCAAAATCCCAAAAATTCTATATACTCAAACCATGATCTAACTTAGTCCTTATATCAATCATGAGCTCATGAATACTATCAAACATATTATTTTCTCCTTATCCATTCATTATACGCATATCATCTTCTTTCCAAAATATTTGAATCACCTTTCATGGTTACCGGTACCATAAAAATATTGAAAACCACAATAGAGTAATACAAAAATATTCCAATATACCATAAAAGTACCTCAACAACATGATTCTTGAATACAAATACAAAAACAGTTCAATCCATCTTCTTCAATGATTGTCATGGAATAAGTCCTTCCTTGATTTATAAGTAACCTCTTAGGTCAGGGCATTGAGTTGTATGATTCCCATGTTCTCTATAAATAAGACATTGAACTCTATAACATTTTGTCACTCTATGACCCTTTTCTCCACACAGATAACATCTTCCCCTCCATTTGAGGTATTCCTCAAGGTTCTTCTTACCTTCTTTAGAAATATCAATCTTCCTTTCTCTATGCTCCTCACCATGAGAACATGCACAAAATTCCATCTTCCTATTATTTTATGACGTAGGAATACCACCAAAGTTCACCTTGATAATCATATATCGTGATGACTGATTCAGAATAATCACAATATCTTTCTCTCTAGGCATTACACAATTTTGTTGATCACAATCACCAATTTTTCCATCAGAATCAATGTTAACTGAATTCCTTCTATTGTACACTACACAAAGATTAGCTTGTACTATACGCAACACCATATTAGCTTGCAGTATATGCAACACTAATCCTGGATCGTGTTATACACAATTTCATGCTCATTTGATAGTAGTTATTCTACGAAACATTGAGTGTGTGTATATATATATATATTCAATGTATAAATGAAATATGGTTGGATTATATTATATGCAACAACAAAAGAATCTTGCACTACACGCAACCCTGACGTGGCTTGCATTACACTCAATCGCGACCTTCCACGGTAGCGTGTGTTGTATGCAATACCGAGTTTCACTAAACAACGATATGTTATTAAAATATTATATAAACTAGCCCTTATGAATAGTAATACCCACTTTTTCAAATTTTTTAAATTTTATTTTTCAAAATGGATTTCATTTTTGGATTTGGAATACCAAAATTAGCCACAGGTGAATTTTTGGTATTTTTCTGAAAACGTTTAATTTTTGATGAATAGTGAAAACACTGAATTATTGGTTAAAACCGAATTTTTATTTAAATAATAATTTATTTTATTTATATTTATTTTAGGTCAAAATAGACACATAATACTTATATAAGTTCAATTTAATTCATTGGAGTCATTTTATAATAATGTTAGATATATAAAAATTTTATTAAACTTTTCACCGTTTTTACCCACCTCCTAGGAGCATTTTAAAATTTACATAAATCATAATTTTACTGCTTCTGTGAGTGTAATTTTGAAAATTAGAGGAAAATAGTTAATATCAAGGAGTAAAATGTGGTTTAATAAGATAAAAATATTTTTTGGTGAATAGTTACTTTTTAATTTTATTTACCACGGTTAAAAATAAATAGGGTAATTAAGTGTGAAAATGATATTATTATTACCCTAACACATGCCCTAATTATATTGGATAAATATAATTAGACCAAAAACAACCTTAAGAATTAAATACTACCCTTTAGTTCCACTTGGATTAGATAAGGACACTTATTATGATTTTATTTAAAGTCGAGTTAAAAGAGTTAAAATCAAAGTTTAATAACAAACATTTTTAATATAGGGTTATACATAAGTTAAATTTGCCTATAAATATTCATTAGAAAAATAAAAACTATTTCCTACATAATGGTATTTTATTTATAATTTTTAGACATTAAATAATTTAATTTATTTATGACACAATGATGATGCAGTAATTACCTTAGTAATGAAATATTTACATAATTGATGTTATAAATACCCATATAAATGTAATTTGAGACTTTTTATGAACTCCACTACCTTTCTAGGTTAATATGAAATATTATTATTGATTTAATTAACTTTTTTTGAACTAATCATGTTGTTATGATTTTCAACAAAATCAATTACCAAATAGTGTCAAAATTGACATAAAATAGTTTTTTAAAAAAATATTATATTATTAATTGATATTATATTAATAAAAATATAAGGTTCAGCAAAATGACATATATAAGGTTATATATATTAATAATGAACCACTTGGGGTTCGTTTGTATTTTTATAGTAAGTTTATTAACCATATAGTGTAAGAAAACAAGAAGACAGAGTGAAGGTTTAATTATTTAACTTAGAGTTAAATCTAAATGATAAGGTTAAAATAGTAACCTCAACTTGTCTTAAACCTATTGGTTGAGATGATTTATACCCATCCCCACTTTAGCTTCAAAATAAATCAATTTTGAGAAATTATAAACTGAATATGACTTCATTATAAAAGAATATTTTAAGTTTTTCCAAAGGTGCCCCTCTCTTCCCTTATAAAAAGGCACCTCCTCCCTATTCTCTTTACACAATTTTTAGCCTTCAAAATCGGCTAAACCCTGCCCATTTCCTTTCTCAACTTCCCTAGAAACATTATAGAGGTTCTGGTCTCCTCAAAAGGCCAACTCTAGTGCCTTATGAGGAAGCTTAAAAGATGTGCGTCGAAGAAGATGTAATATCTTCTACCGATTCTTTCAAGTTTATTTCTTCTTCTACTTATTCTTAATTTTTTGTTTTATAATAAAGTAATAACATCAGTATAACCCATATACTTATATGTTATTATAAATATGAAACAAACCTATTTCACCTTCTATCCATCCTACAGAAAATGAAATCACCGCGCTTGCGTACGTATGAGATACCGTCTCCACGCCGTGGTGTAATCTGTTTTACCACCACCACCATACTTAGATGGGTATAATGGTGTAAAGAATAACTATACATAGTTATTATAACATCATACAGATTCTGAGATATTATATCATCCACTCCAATTCAATTCAATAATTATGGGAACGATATCATCGCTCGTGCGTACGTACGGATTACCGTCTCCACGACGCGATGAGATTCATTCTCCATGTTAACCATTCAAGAATGATTATAAAGTATATATAATTAATAATAATGAAATATATGAAATGGTAAAGATATTTTATTTATGTATATATATATATATATCATCTACTTACTTCAATTCAAGTAAATAAGGAAATGAAAATAGCATTCATGTGTACGTACGGCCTACCGTCTCCATGAACGGTGTATTTCATTTCATTTATCTATCTATTATATATATATATATACTGAATATATATGATATATAAATCATGATTTACATTCTGGAAGTATGTAAAACGTAATATAAGTAATAATAATATCAAGAACAACAAGTACAAACACGTACGATAAATAAACAATTTTACCCAAAACGTTGCTTTAACATAGAATTTAAAAAAGAACGGGTAATATAAAGTCATAAGTGAACCATATATGATATCATAACAATGAATATGATTCTGTAATAAGTCAATGACATTATTTAAATCATTATACAGGAGGTTTGGATACGTATGAAGCATATCAGACCTAAGGAAAGGGATAACTTTTCCAATCTCGTATTTATCTGAGATTGTTTATTAGTAAGTATTTATTGGGGTTATTGTTATCTTCCATGCCCATGTTTTCTAAAAATGTTTTCATGTATGTTTAAATTCCTTTTTACCCATTTTTTAAATTTACCACATGTTATGAAAGGAATCTTACTTTTGTTTACCACACGAGGAACTTTTTGACTTTTCCAACAAAAGTACGAGGAGAATGTTTTTTTAACTTATATGACATGAATGGATTTTTACAGTTTCAAAACACCTTATTTTAATGAATCTTACTCTACAATATTTCATGACTATTTTAAAAAAAAACTTTTTCTTTTAAAATTGCATGGCATTTTCTGAGAATAAAATTATTTTGAATAATAAAGCATATTTTCCTCAAGAATTTATTTCAAGTGTTTTATCAAAACCATTTTCCATCTAAGATGACATTATTTCATATGTGTATGTTTTAGGTATAATGTCTCTATGATTTACATGGTTTCACTTCTATTATGATGAAATTATATCCATTTGTTTTATATGTATTATGTTATGATGGGATGATGTTTATGAAACCCATTTTATTCTTTGGGTTATGATGAGTGATTTATGTTTATGTTGTGGCACACGTAAGAATGATTTAATTTTGAGATGGGTGGGACCTATATCTCCCTCTAATGCATTGTGGAAAGATTTATATCTCATGATATTGACATGGTTGGAATACTAAGTTAATCTGGTTTAGTGATACAGGACTGGAATGAGGAGTGAACTCGATTTAGAAAGGGACTTTGTCCACTAATATGGTCTTGGCAGTAATGCCTTGGCTACTATGGAAATCATATCATGTGCTTAATGGTTTTCCACAATTAAATGTCGTATTCCCATGATATTTTATCATTATTGATGTTCCTTTATGATATATGCCTTACGTACTTCCAAGATTTATGTCTTTTCTCAAGATTTTCATATTTAGATTTTATGTTCATGTTTTTGCATTCAAATGTTTATGGATTTTTGTATATTCTCTATGTTTACGCTTACGTAGAATTTGAGCTCACCCTTTTTATGTTTTCTTTTCCCCAGGATATAAATAAAGATTTTAGGTAAGAAAACAAAAGGGGAAGATCTTTATGGGAGATGTTGAAGATCTTTCACCATGATTAGAAGATTATGTTCTGAGTTTCCAAAGACACTAAACTATTACAGTCCTTAAGTGTTGGTTCTTGTTATGTATTAATTATTCCAAAAAAGTAATGTAATGTACATGTACGTCAAGTTTGGGGTCTCTACAGTTGGTATCATAGGAAAGGTTTAGTCAACCTTTAGAAACTGGGATGCGAAAACTTTAGTGATATCCCTAGAGATATTTCTAAGGTATGTCTAGGGATGTCCCTAAGGTTATGTATAAGTATAGGTTATAGTCCTAGAATTACGGTAATGATCATAGAATTAAACCTAAGATGTTATAGATTGAAAGTACTTTCCCTTGATTATATTGTTTTTCTAGTACGATTTTTGCCTCTCATACTATTATTTTTGGGTTTTAAGAAATGGCAGGAAATAGGAGGATTCAGGTTAATGGAGAATATGATGGAAAATGGAATGATATTCTTTGTGAGAAACCAAATGAAACGGGTTTGGATGTCCAAACATCATTATTATGACTAATCAGAAATCTCATAATGTGATCAATAATATCATCTTTGGTAAGTTTACTGACTCGGCTAACAAGAGAAAGATGGAGTTTCATGATGATCATAGAGGAATGAAAGTTAAATTTCCCTCATGTAAATCATGTGGGAAGAGGCATCAAGGAGAATGTTTCAATGGAACTGGAAGATTCTTTGGGTGTGGAAAAGAAGGACACAAATCCAGTAATTGTAAAGGAAAAGGTTTAGTTAACACAATGGACAACGATAATGGTATTTATAAAACACCAAAAATGGTTAAATGTTTTAAATGTGGAATGTACGGGAATTATGCAAACCAATTCCCTAAGGGAAAATATCATGAAGAGAATCAGCATGGTCATATGGGTAGTATTTATGTTGATGATGATGAAGAGACTACAAATGATATGTGAGTTGAAAGAATTGTTGAAGCTCGGTCAATGGTTTAAGAAGGTAGTTGAATGATTACATGTTTATCAAGAGTAATGTTGTATAAGTAATCTCATGGTACTCTGGAATAAAGAGACATCTAAGGATTGTTACACTATTGTTTTTCCTTATTTTTTATAAAGTATATGTTGAATGATACCAGTAACCATGAAAGGTTATTCATATATTTTTCTAAAGCACCTAATATGCGCATAAAGAAGAGATAAGGAGATAATGAAATGTTTGATAGTATTAATGAGCTGATGACTGATATAAGGACAAAGTGATATCATGGTTTGAGCATATAGAATGTTTGGGATTTTGGTATGTGGAAAGAGTTACCTTTTGACAGCATTCATGTTTTCACTCTGGTTCTATGGTAATTTATGAGAATACATGATTAAAGTATTCACATGTTTGGAATGTGATCAACAAGATATATCTTAGGATATATGGTGGATAAATGATGGTATTCACGTGATTGTTATCTGACCTTTCAAGTAATAGTTTTCTTTATACTTGATATTGGACAGATGTATTTTGGATAAGCCTAAAGATTGTAATGGATTATATTGGACATAAGATTATATTATTTAAGTATAGAACTTGTTTTTTGATATTATTTCTGGAATGTTATAATAGTATAGTTTTAGAAAAAGGAAAACCTGCAGGACGGGCGACAACCCATCGCGTCGGACAAGGCCGTGGGAATCGAACCCACAACCGAAGTGCGATAGGACTTTATCGCCTACCACTGGCCTACAAGAAGTCCCTGGTTAGTATAAACTAGTTTTATTTTATTAAGTGGTATGATTGATGAAGTATAAGTCCATTTTTAGAACCATATACGATTAATCTCACCATATATGGACTTATGTATATAACTTTTGCTAACCTTATGTTTGAGACAGATGGAATGACCTATCATTCTATCACATGATCTACTAACACTTTGCAAAAGACAAATTCAACTTCATTTCTTTAAGAGATAAAGTGGAAATTGTTCAATCCATGAGCAACAGTAATATTATACAGAAATCAAGTAAGTATTTCTTTTAATTCAAATATTCTTCAGCATTAGGGAAATGATCTTGAAAACCAAAAATTTTGTCCTAGTGCCCTAATATCTGATGAATCAGATGGTACCTTAGATCATCACAGATTTTTGTCTTTATGATTATTGTCTTTTCATAGCCATGTCCTCTACCACTCTTCACCAGAAGTTGATGGTAATATTTCTCTTCCATATCCATATTTTCACCTATGATCTCCAATGTGGAAACTCAGTGATGAGTTAATTTTGGTATCCATTATGATTCATTATTCACTTTTTAAAATTAAGTTTTAGTATTCATTTTTATGATGTGGTTTTCTATGAATGAAACTTTCAAGTAGTGAACGATTTATAAACCTGACGAATTTTGAGGGAGAAATTCATCTTAAGGGGGTTAGAATGTAACACCCAGAGATTTTATAAGATATATTATTTTTAATTTATTTGATGCCTTCTATTGTACACCACACAAAGATTATCTTGTACTATATGCAGCACTGTATTAGCTTGCAGTATACACAACACTAATCTTGGATCGTGTTACACACAATTTCATGTTCGTTTGATAGAAGTTATTCTACGCAACATTTAGTGTATATATATATATATATATTCAATGTATTAATGAAATATGGTTGGATTATATTATACACAACAACAAAATAATCTTTCACTACACACAACCCAGACTTGGCTTGCATTACACGCAATTGTGACCTTCCACGATAGCGTGTGTTGTACGCAATACCAAGTTTCACTAAACAAAGATATGTTATTAAAATATTATATAAACTAGCCATTATGAATAGTAATACACACTTTTTGAAATTTTATAAATTTTATTTTTCAAAATGAACTTCATTTTTGGATTCGGAATATCGAAATTAGCCTAGGGTGATTTTTTGGTATTTTTCTGAAAACTTTCAATTTTTGATGAATATTGAAAACACTAAGTTGGTTAAAACCGACTTTTTATTTAAATAATCATTTATTTTATTTAAATTTATTTTAGGTAAAAATAGACACATAATACTTATGTAAGTTCCATGTAATTCATTATAGTCATTTTATAATAATGTTAGATATATAAAAAGTTTATTGAACTTTTCACCGTCTTTTACCCACCTCCTAGGTGCATTTGCAAATTTACATAAATACTAATTTTACTGCTTCGGTGAGTGGAATTTTGAAAATTTGAGAGACACGGTTAATATCAAGGAGGAAAATGTGGTTCAATAAGATAAAAATAATTTTTGGTGAATAGTAACTTTTTACTTTTATTTACCACGGTTAAAAATAAATAGGGTAATTAAAGGTGAAAATGATATTATTATTACCCTAACACAAGTCCTAATTCTATTGGATAAGAATAATTTTACCAAAAACAACCTTAAGAATAAAATATTACCCTTTATGTCCACTTGGATTAGATAACGACACTTATTATTATTTTATTTAAAGAAGAGTTAAAAGAGTTAAAATCAATGTTTAATAACTAAAACATTTTTAATATAGGGTTATACATAAGATAAATTTGACTATAAATATTCATTAGAAATCTAAAAATGATTTCATAGATAATGGTATTTTATTTATAATTTATATACATTAAATAATTTAATTTATTTATGACATAATGATGATTCAGTAATTACCTTACTAATGAAATATTTACATAATTGATGTCATAAATACCCAGATAAATGTAATTTAAGACTTTTTATGATTTACACTAACTTTATAGGTTAATATGACATATTATTATTTATTTAATTAAATTTTTTCGAACCAATCAAGCTGTTATGATTTTAAAAAAAAAACCATTACCAAATAGTGTCAAAATTGACATAAAATATTTTTTTAAAACAAATATTATATTATTAATTGATATTATATTCCTAAAAATATAAGGTTCGGTCAAATGTTATAGATAAGGTTATATATATTAATAATGAACCACTTGGGGTTATTTTGGCGTTTTATAGTAAGTTTATTAACCATATAGTGTAAGAAAACAAGAAGACACGGTAAAGGTTAAATTATTTAACATAGAGTTAAATCTAAATGATAAGGTTAAAATAGTAACCTAAAATTGTCTAAAACCTATTGGATGAGATGCTTTCTACCCATACCCACTTTATATTATAAATAAATCAATTTGGAATTATTATAAATCGAATATGACTTTATTATAAAATGATATTTTATGTTTTTTCAAAGGTGTCCCTCTCCTCCCTTATAAAAGGGCACCTCCTCCCTCTTCTCTTTACACAATTTTGAGCCTTCAAGCTTGGCTAAACCCTGAACATTTCCCTTCTGAACTTCCCTAGAAACATTATATAGGTTCTGGTCTCCTCAAAAGGCCAACTCTAATGCCTTATGAGGAATCTTAAAAGAGGTGCGTCGAAGAAGAGGTAATCTTTTCTACCGATTCTTTCAAGTTTATTTCTTCTTCTACTTATTCTTCAGTTTTTGTTTCATAATAAAGTAATAACATAAGTATCACTAATATACTTATATGTTATTATAAATATGAAACAAACCTATTTCAGCTTCTATCCATCCTATGGAAAATGAAATCACCGCACGTGCGTACGTACAGAATATCGTCTCCACGCCGTGGTGTAATCTGTTTTTCCACCACCAACTTAATTGGATGGGTATAATGGTGTAAAGAATAAATATATATAGTTATTATAACATCATACTGATTATGAGATATTATATCATCCACTCCAATGAAATCATTCTTACTTGTGCCACAACATAAACATAAATCATCCATCATAACCCATAGAACAAAATGGGTTTCATAACCATAATCCCATCATGACATAATACATATAAAACCAATGGATATCATTTCATCATAAGAAAAGTGAAACCATGTAAATCATATAGACATTATACTTGAAACATACACATATTAAATAATTTCATCTTATATGGAGAATGGTTTTGATTAAACCCTTGAAATGAAATTCTTGAGGAAAATATCCTTTCTTCTTCAAAATCAATTTTTTTTTCACAAAATGACATTGAATTTTAAAAGAAAATGATTTTTTTGAAAATAGTGATGAAATATTTTAGAGTAATCTTCATGAAAATAAGGTGTTATAAAACCGTAAAAATCTGTTCATTTTGTATAAGTTAAAAAAACATTCTTCTCGTACTTCTGCTGGAAAAGTCAAAAAGTACCTCATATGGTAAAAAAAAGAAATATTCCTTACAATACATGTAGTAAAAGTCAAAAAATGGGTAAAAAGGAAATTAATCATACATGAAACAATTTTTAGAAAACAGTGACATGGATGATAAATATAACCCCAATAAATACTTACGAATAAACAATCTTGGATAAAAATGAGATTGGAAAAGTTATCCCTTATCTTAGGTCTGATATGCTTCGTGCATATCCGAAACTCCTGTATAATTTTTTAAATAATGTCATTAACTTAATACAGAATCATATTCATTGTTATGATATCATATATGGTTCACTTGTGACTTTATATTACCCGTTCTTTTGTAAATTCCATGTTAAAGCAGCATTTTCGGTAAAATCGTTTTATTTATTGTATGTGTTTGGACTTGTTGTTCTTGATATTATTTTACTTATAAAATGATTTTCATACTTCCAGAATTTAAATCATGATTTATATATCATATATATTCAGTATATATATATATATATATATATGAGATAGATAAATGAAATGATATACACTATTCATGGAGAAGGTAGGTCGTACGTACGCATGAACGTTGTTTTCCTTTCCTTATTGACTTAAATGGAGGTAAGTAGATAACATATATATATATATATATAAATCCAGTAACTTCATAATGTCATATATTTCATTATTATTCATTATATATACTTTATAATCATTCTTGAATGGTTAACATGGAGAATGAATCTCATCGTGTCGTGGAGACGGTAATCCGTACGTACGCACGAGCGCTGATATCATTCCCATAATTATTCAATTGAATTGCAGTGGATGATATAATATATCATAATCAGAATGATGTTATAATAACTATATATAGTTATTCTTTATGCCATTATACCCATCCAAGTAAAGTGGTGGTGGAAAAACAGATTACACCACGACGTGGAGACGGTATTCCGTACGTACGCATGCGCGGCGATTTCATTTTCCGTAGAATGGATAGAAGGTGAAATGGTGTTGTTTCATATTTATAATTAAATATTAGTATATTATTGATACTGATGTTATTACTTTATAATGAAACAACTAAACAAGAAGAAGTTTAAGAAAAAAAGGAACTTGAAAGAATCGGTAGAAGAGATTACCTCTTCTTCGACGCAACTCTTTTAAGCTTCCTCTTAATGAACTAGAGCTGGTCTTTTGGGGAGACCATAACCTCTATAAAATTTCTAGGGAAGTTTATAAGGGAAATTTTCAGTGTTTGGCTGTGCTTGAAGGCTCAAAATTGTGTGAAGAGAAGAGGGAGGAGGTGCCCTTTTATAAGGGTGGAGAGGGAACTTTAGGAAAAACATAAAATATTATTTTATAATAACATCATATTTGGTTTATAATGGATCTAAAGTGACTTATTTAGAAGATAAAGTTGGGAGGGGTATAAATCCTCTCAAGCAATAGGTTTTAGATAAGTTTAGGTTGCTATATTAACCTTATCATTTATATTTAACTCTAAGTTAAATAATTTAACTCTAAGTTAAATAATTTAACTTTTAGCATGTCTTCTGGGTTTTTTACACTATATGGTTAATAAACTTACTATAACAAGCCAAATGAACCTCAAGTGGTTCATTATCAATATATATAACCTTATTTAAGTCATTTAGTCAAACCTTAGATTTTTAAGAATAGAATAACAATTAATAATATAATATTTTTTTAAAAAACTATTTTATGTCAATTTTGAAACTATTTGGTAATTGATTTTTGTGAAAATCATAAAAGCATTATTAGTTAAAAAACTGTTAATTTATTAAATACAAACATGTCATATTAATGTAGAATAATTAGTGTAATTTATAAAAAGTCCCAAATTACATTTATTTTGGTATTTATAACATCAATTATGTTAATATTTCATTAATAAGGTAATTACTGCATCATCATTGTGTCCTAAATAAATTAAATTATTTAATGTCTAAAAATTATAAATAAAATACCATTATGTAGGAACTATTTTTATCTTTCTAATTAATATTTATAGTAGAATTTATCTTATGTATAACCCTATATTAAAAAAAATTAGTAATTAAACTTTGATTTTAACTCATTTAACTCTTCTTTAAATAATATAATAATAAATGGCCTAATCTAATTCAAGTGGACCTAAATGATAATATTTTATTTATAAGGTTGTTTTTTGTCTAAGTACACTTATCTAATAGAATTATAAGATGTGTTAGGGTAATAATAATATCATTTTTACCCTTAATTACCCTATTTACTTTTAACCGTGGTAAATAAAAGTAAAAAGTTACTATTCACCAAAAATTATTTTTATCTTATTGAACAAAATTTTACTCCTTTATATTAACTGTGTCTCTTTTATTTTCTAAATTCCACTCATAGAAGCGGTAAAATTAAATTTTATGTAAATTTTCAAATTCTCCTAGGAGGTGGGTAAAATACAGTGAAAAGTTCAATAAAATTTTTTATATCTAAAATTATTATAAAATTACTCCAATGAATTACATTGAAATTATGTAGGTATTATGTATAAATTTTTACCTAAAATATATTTAAATAAAATAAATTATTATTTAAATAAAAAAGTCGGTTTTTAAATAGATACCCAGTGTTTTCACTATTCATCAAAAATTGAACGTTTTCTGAAAAATACAAAAAATTAACCGTAGGCTAATTTTGATATTCTGAATCCAAAAATGAAGTCCATTTTGAAAGAAAAAATTTATAAAATTTCAAAAAGTGGGTATTACTATTCATAATGGCTAGTTTATAATAATATTATAATAATATCTCGTTTAGTAAAACTCAGTATTGTGTAATACACACGCTATCGAGGAAGGTCTTGATTTCATGTAATGCAAGCCAAGTCAGGAAGTGTGTAGTGGAAGCTCCATTTGGTGTTGCGTATAACATAATCAAAGCTTATTTCATTTATACATTAAACAAAATTTGTACTTAATGTTGCGTAGAATAATTTCCACAAAAGGAACATGAAATTGTGTGTAACAAGAGCCAAGAATAGTGTTGTGTATACTGCAAGCTAATACATTGTTGCATATAGTTCAAGATAATCTTGGTGTAGTGTATAATAGAAGACATCAAAGAAATTAAAAATAATATATCTCATAAAATCTCGGGGTGTTACATTCTACCCCCCTTAAAATGAATTTCTCCCTCGAAATTCATCCGGATTATAAATCATTTACTACTTGAAAGTTTCGTTCGTAAAAGCCACATTGTAAAAGGAAAACTAAACCTTAATTTTAAAAATTAAAGTAAGAAATGTAACAGTTACCCAGATTAACTCATCACTGGGTTTCCACATAGGAGAACATAGGTGGAAATATGGATATGGAAGAAAAATATAACTATCAAGTTCTGATGGAGAGTGGTAGAGGACATGGCTATGAAAAATCCAAAAATCACAAATCCATAAATTTGTGATGATCTAAGGTACCATATGATTCATCAGATATGAGGGCAATAGGACAACATTTTTGATTTTGAAGATCATTTCTCTAATGTTGTAGAATTTTTTAATAAAAAGAAATACTTACATGATTTTGGTACAATTTCACTGTTGTTCATACCTTGAACTATTTCCACTTCATCTCTTAAAGAAATGAAGCTGAATTTGTCTTATGTGAAGTGTTAGCGAATCATGCGATAGAATGATTGGTCATTCCATCTATCTCAAACCTAAGGTTAGAAAAATTTATATACATAAGTCAATCGTTAGTGAGATTAATCATATATGGTTCCAAAAAGGGACTTATAATTCATATATCATACTACTTAATATAATAAAACTAGTTTCTAATAAACAGGGACTTCTTGTAGGCCAGTGGTTGGTAATAAAGGCATGTCGCACTTCGGTTGTGGGTTCGATTCCCACAGCCTTGTCCAACGCGACGGGTTTTCACCCATTCTACAGGTTGTCCTTTTTCTAAAACTACATTATTATCACATTCCATCAATAATATCGAAAAAATTTCTGGCCTTAAACAATACTAACTTATGTCCAACATAATCCATTCCAATATTTAGGCTTATCTAAAATACTTATTTCTATGATCATAGTATAAAGAAAACAATTACTAGAAATGTCATCTGTCGAGCATGTGAATACCATCATTTGTCCCCCATATATCATACAATATATCTTGTTGGTCAAATTACAAACATGTGAATACCTTAATCATGTATTCTTTGAAAAACGAATACCCATTGAACCTTAGTAAAAACATGAATGCTTTCAGAATTTAACACTTTCCGAATACCAAAATCCCAAAATTTCTGATATACTCAAACCATGATATAACTTTGTCCTTATATCATTCATGAGCTCATGAATACTATCAAACATTTCATTTTCTCCTTATCCCTTCATTATGCGCATATCATCCTCTTTCCAAAAATATTGCAATTGCTTTTCATGGTTACCGATATCATACAATTATTGAAAACCAATACACAGATATTCCAAAATTCCACGATACTATAAATGAGATTCCACAACATTATTTTGGAATCCTGTTACATAAACACATAATCATTCCACTACATCGTTTTCATACTCTACATCACCAATAGTGATAGCATGTGACTTCCCTTTGTCCTTTACCTTAATATGTTTTTGAGGTCGATCATCATTAAACCTTGGATTAGGGAATTGGTTATCATAATGCCCCATTTACTTGCACTTGTAGCATTGAAGTGTTGGTGAAGCATTCTTTGTAGTAATTTTCACGTCATTAGAAACCTTTTTTCCATTACATTGACACTCAGCTGCTTGATGACCTTATTTTCCACACTTGAAACATTTTCTAGTACCTTTTAGACAATCTCCACCATGCTTCTTTCCACACTTTGAGCATAAAGAAACAGTCACCTTCATTTCACCATTGTTCTGAGATATTTCCTTGAACTCCATCTGTTGTTTCATGTCAAAACCATGAGATGGATATGTAACACCAACTTCTAGTTCTACCTTGATATAACAATGCACAATTTCTTCATAGGTACTGAAGTCTCTTATAGCTAATACCCTTCGAATATTTGGTTTTAAGCCACTGAAGAATCGATCAACTTTAATTTCAGTTTGGATGGTAAAGCCAGATGTATACCTTTCAAGCCTTGTAAAATTCGCTTCGTATATACCAACAGATTCATCATCCTTTTTCTTAAGCTCAAGGAAATCCTTTTCCATCATTGTTTGAAGAATATGTGGGAAGTACTTATTGAAAAATAAGTTCTTGAACTCATCCCATTCCATGGATTCAATTTCATCTTGGGGCCTTGTATTCTTAATTAGAGTCTACCACTGGTTTGCTTCACCTTCTAACCAGTAAACAGCCCAAACGACTTTTTCATGTTCTGAACACCAAGTATTGAAAATATCTTTTCAATGGTACTAATCCATTGTCCAGCAAAAAGTGGATCAGAAGACCCACTGAAAGAAGGAGGATGTTGCCTCATGAAGGACTCAATAGAATATGGTTCCATTCTCCCCTTATTTGGAAGTCCAGAATGATTCATAGCTTATGTAAGTATAACAATATGATTTTTCACTCCATATCTAATAACATTTGTTAGTTTAGTAGGACAATCATTGCATTTTCTATTACATTTATCAACACGGTTCCTTCGGGTTCCAGCAATCGCCTAAAACCCAAAAAGAACAGTGTGAGAGGCAATAATCATGCTAAGGAAACAACATAATAAAGGGGGATTAATTTTAATATATAACATATTAGGTTTAATTCTAAGATCATTATCATAATTCTAAGACTATAACTTATACGTATACTTATTCTTAGGGACATCCCTAGACATACCTTAGAAATATCCTTAGGGATTTCACTAAAGTTTCTGCATCCTAGTTTCCAAAGGATAACTAAACCCTTCCTCTGATACCAACTGTAGCAGTCTGGAATTACTTTTGGTGGACTATAATTGATACCTATTAGGGAACTCCATGGGTGGCTACACCCCCAGGGTGGGACACACTACCATCCCTAGTGGCAGCCATTTACTAATGAAGCCCTTGGGTGGATATCCATGCTTCGTCCAATACTCACATGTGAGTGTTCCCAAGGATCGGATTCATTCCTACCTTCATTGCCTCTGATACCATCTATAGAGACCCAAATCTTGACGTACATATATATTAAATTACCTTTTTAGAATACATAATACATAACAAAAATAAACACACAAGGACCGTAATAGTTTAGTGTCTTTGCAAACTTGGAAAAATAATCTTCTAATCGTGGTGAAAGATCTTCAACATCTCTCATAAAGATATTCCCCTTTTTTTCTTACCTAAAACATTTCTTTATATCCTAGGGAAGAGAAAACATAAAAAGGGTGAGCTAAAAAGCTCATTAAGGGTAAACATAGAAACATAAAACAATCCATAAACATTTGAATGAAAAAAAACTTGAACAAAAAATCTAAACATCAAAATCTTGAGAAAAGACATAAATCTTGGGAGTATATAAGGCATATATCATAATGGAACATAAATAATGATAAAATAGCATGGTAATAAAACATGAAATTTTGGTAAACCATTAAGAACACGATATGATTTCTATAGTAGCTAAGGAATTGTTTCCAAGACCATCTTAGTAGACAAAGTCCCTTTCTGAATCGAGTTTACTCCTCGTTCTAGTCTCGTATCACTGAACCAGATTAAATTACCTTTCCAGAAATGTATTTCTCATGAGATATAAATATTTACCCAATGCATTGGAGGGATATATAGGTCCCACCGATCTCATAATTAAGTCATTCTTACTTGTGACACAACATAAGAATTAATCATTCATCATAAGCCAAAGAATAAAATGGGTTTCATAAACATAATCCCATCATGACATAATCCATATAAGACCAATGGATATCATTTCATCATAAGAAAAGTGAAACCATGTAAATAATAGAGACATTATACTTGAAACATACACATATGAAATAATGTCATCTTAGATTGAGAATGGTTTTTATAAAACACTTGAAATGAAATTCTTGAGGAAAATATACTTTCTTCTTCAAAATCAATTTTCTTTTCACAAAATTCCATGACATTTTAAAAGAAATGGATTTTTTTAAAATAGTAATAAAATCTTGTAGATTAATCTTCAAGAAAATAAGGCATTATAAAACCGTAAAAATCTGTTCATGCCATATAAGTTAAAAAACATTCTTCTCGTACTTTTTCCAAAAAAGTCAAAAAGTACCTCATATGGTAAACAAAAGAAAGATTCCTTACATACCATGTAGTAAAAGTCAAAAAATGGTTAAAAAGAACATTAATCATACATGAAATAATTTTTAGAAAAAAAATTACATGGATGATAAATATAACCCCCGTAAATACTTACGAATAAACAATCTCGGATAAAAATGAGATTGGAAAAGATATCCCTTACCATAGGTCCGATATGCTTCGTACGTATCTGAACCTCCTGTATGATAATTTAAATAATGTCATTGAATTATTACAGAATCATATTCATTGTTATGATATCATATATGGTTCACTTATGACTTTATATTACCCGTTCTTTTGTAAATTCCATGTTAAAGCAGCGTTTTGGGTAAAATCGTTTTATTTATCGTACGTGTTTGGACTTGTTGTTATTGATATTATTATTACTTATATCATGATTTACTTACTTCCAGAATGTAAATCATGATTTATATATCATATATATTCAGTATATATATATATATTAGATATATAAATGAAATGAAATACAATATTCATGGAGACGGTAGGCCGTACGTATGCCCGAACGTTTTTTTCCTTTCCTTATTGACTTGAATGGAAGTAAGTAGATGAAATATATATATATATATACATAAATCCAGTTTCATTATCATTTCATATATTTAATTATTATTCATTATATATACTTTATAATCATTCTTGAATGGTTAACATGGAGAATGAATCTCATCGCATCGAGGAGACGGTAATCCGTACGTACGCACAAGCGATGATATCGTTCCCATAATTATTGAATTGAATTGGAGTGGATTATATAATATCTCAAAATCAGTATGATGTTATAATAACTATATATAGTTATTCTTTACACCATTATACCCATCCAACTAAGGTGCTGGTGGAAAAACAGATTACACCACGACGTGGAGACGGTATTTCGTACGTACGCATGCTCGATGATTTCATTTTCCCTAGGATGGATAGAATGTGAAATGGGGTTGTTTAATATTTATAATAACATATCAGTATATTATTTAAACTTATGTTATTACTTTATAATGAAACAACTAAATAAGAAAAAGTTTAAGAGGAAAGAAAATTGAAGGAATCGGTAGAAGAGATTACCTCTTCTTCGACGCACCTCTTTTAAGCTTCCTCTTAATGCACTAGAGTTGGTATTTTGGGGAGACCAGAACCTCTATAATGTTTCTAGGGATTTTTATAAGGGAAATGGTCATGTTTTGGCAGAGCTTGAAGTCACAAAATTGTGTGAAGAGAAGAGGGAGGAGGTTCCCTTTTATAAGGGAGGAGAGGGCACTTTAGAAAAACATAAAATATTATTTTATAATAAAGTCATATTCGGTTTATAATGGATCTAATGTGACTTATTTAGAAGCTAAAGTGGTTATGGGTCTAAATAATCTCAACCAATAGGCTTTAGACAAGTTTAGGTTACTATTTTAACCTTATCATTTAAATTTAACTCTAAGTTAAACAATTTAACTTTTACCATGTCTTCTGGTTTTTTACACTATATGGTTAATAAACTTACTATAACAAGCCAAAAAACCCCAAGTGGTTCATTATTAATATATATAACCTTATCTAAGTCATTTGGCCGAACCTTAGATTTTTAATAATAGAATAAATATTAATAATATAATATTTGTTTTAAAAACTATTTGATGTCAATATTGAAACTATTTGGTAATTGATTTTTGTGAAAATCATAAACGGATGATTAGTTCGAAAAAGGTTATTTAAATAAATACTAACATGTCATATTAACCAAAAAAAATTAGTGGAATTTATAAAAAGTTTCAAATTACATTTATTTGGTTATTTATACCATCAATTATGTTAAAATTTCATTAATAAGGTAATTACTGCATCATCATTGTGTCATAAATAAATTAAATTTTTTAATGTCTAAAAATTATAAATAAAATACCATTATGTAGGAAATATTTTTATCTTTATAATTAATATTTATAGTTTAATTTATCTTATGAATAACCCTATATTAAAAAAAATTAGTTATTAAACTTTGATTTTAACTATTTTAACTCTTCTTTAAATAAAATATTAACAAATGTCCTAATCTAATCCAAGTGGACCTAAATGATAATATTTTATTTCTAAGGTTGTTTTCGGTCGAATTAAACTTATCCAATAGAATTAGGACATGTGTTAGGGTAATAATAATATCATTTATACTCTTAATTACCCTATTTACTTTTAACCATGGTAAAAGTGCAAGGAAATGGGGAATTATGCTAATCAATGCCCTAATCCAAGGGTTAATGATGATCAACATGAGGAACATCATAAGGAAAGGGATAAAGGGAAGGCACATGCGATCACTATTTGTGATGTTGAGTATGATTATGATGTTGTGTAATGATTAAGTGTTTATGCAATGGGATTTCAATATAGTATCATGGAATCTACTTTATGGTATCGTGGAATTTTGGAATATCTATGTATTGGTTTTCAATAATTATATGGTACCGGTAACCATGAAAAGTGATTGAAATATTTTTGGAAAGAACATGATGTGAGTATAATTAAGGGATAAAGAAAAAATGAAATGAGATCATGACTGATATAAAGACAAAGTGATATCATGGTTTGAGTATATAGAAATTTGGGGATTTTGGTATGTGGAAATAGTTAACTTTTGACAGCATTCATTTTTTTACTAAAGTTCAGTGGGTATTCATTTTTCAATAGAATACATCATTAAGGTATTAACATGTTTGTAATTTGACCAACAAGATATATCGTGTGATATGTGGGGGATAAATGATGGTATTCACATGATCGATAGATGACATTTCTAGTAATTGTTTTCTTTATGCTATGAGCTTAGACAGTAGTATTTTGGATATGAATAAATATTGGAATGGACTATGTTGGACATAAGTTAGTATTTTTTAAGGCCAGAACTATTTTCGATATTATTGATGGAATGTTCTAATAATGTAGTTTTAGAAAAAGGACAACCTGCAGGACGGACAACGACCCGTCGCGTCGGACAAGGCTGTGGGAATCGAACCCACAACCAAAGTACGACATGCCTTTATCACCTACCACTAGCCTACAGGAAGTCACTGGTTAGTAGAAACTAGTTTTAAAATATTGAGTAGTATGATATATGAATTATAAGTCCATTTTAGGAACCATATATGATTAATCTCACTATAGATGGACTTATATATATTTACTAACTTTTGTTATCCTTTTGTTTGAGACAAATGGAATGACCTGTCATTCTATCACATGATCTGATAACACATCACGTAAGACAAATTCAACTTCATTTCTTTAAGAGATGAAGTAAAAAATGTTCAAGGCACAAACAATAGCAATATTGTGCTAAATTCAAGTAAGTACTTCTTTTAATTCAATAATTCTTCAAATTTAGGGAAATGATCTTGAAAACAATATAAATGTTTTCCTAGTGTCCTTATATCTGATGAATCATATGGTACCTTAAATTATCACAAATTTATGGCTTTGTGATTGTTGTCTTTTTCATATCCATGTCCTCTGCCACTCTTTATCAAAACTTGATGGTTAGATTTTTCTTCCATATCCGTATTTTCACCTATGTTCTCCTATGTGGAAACCCAGTGATGAGTTAATCTGGCTAACCGTTACATTTCATACTTTAATTTTTAAAATTAAGTATTAGTATTCCTTTTACGATGTGGGTTTCTAATAATGAAACTTTCATGTAGTAAATTATTTATAATACCCGACGAATTTCGAGGGCGAAATTCATTTTAAGGGGGGTAGAATGTAACACCCTAATATTTTATGAGATATATTATTTTTAATTTCTTTGATGTCTACTATTATAAACTACCCCAAGATTAGCTTGTACTAAACGCAACATCGTATTAGCTTGCAGTATACACAACACTATTCTTGGCTTATATTACACACAATTTCAAGTTCGTTTTGTGAAAACTATTCTACGCAACATTAAGAATAGATTTTGTTTAATGAATAAATGATATAAGTTTTGATTATGTTATACGCAACAAGAAATGGATCTTTCACTACATGCAGCCTTGCCTTGTCTTGCATTACATGCAATCAAGACCTTCCTCGATAGCGTGTGTAGTACGCAATACTGAGTTTCACTAAACGAGATATTATTATAATATTATTATTAACTAGCCATTATGAATAGTAATACCCACTTTTTGAAATTTTATAAATTTTATCTTTCAAAATGGACTTCATTTTTGGATTCAGAATATCGAAATTTTCCTAGGGTTATTTTTTGGTATTTTTCGGAAAACTTTCAAGTTTTGATGAATAGTGAAAACACTGGGTTACTATTTAAAACCCGCCATTTTATTTAAACAATTATTTATTTTATTTAAATTTATTTTAGGTAAAAATTGATAAATAATACCTATATAAGTTCAATTTAATTCATTGGAGTCATTTTATAATAATTTTAGATATAAAAAATGTTTATTGAACTTTTCACTATCTTTTACCCACCTCCTAGGAAAATTTGAAATTTTATATAAAAGATAATTTTACCGCTTCTGTGAGTGGAATTTCGAAAATCTAAGAGACACGGTTAATATCAAGGAGTAAAATGTGGTTGAATAAGATAAAAATAATGTTTTTATGAATAGTAACTTTTTACTTTTATTTACCACTGTTAAAAGTAAATAGGGTAATTAAGGGTAAAAATGATATTATTATTACCCTAACACATGTCCTAATTCTATTGGATAAGTGAAATTTGACAAAAAATAACCATAGAAATAAAATATTACCCTTTAGATCCACTTGGAATAGATTAGGACACATATTATAATTTTGTTTAAAGAACAGTTAAAATAGTTAAAATCAATGTTTAATAACTAAAACATTTTTAATATAGGGTTATACATAAGATATATTCGACCATAAATATTAATTCAAAAGATAAAATGATTTAAAACATAATTTAATTTTATTTATAATTTTTAGAGATTAAATAATTTAATTTATTTTTGACACAATGATGATGGAGTAATTACCTTATTAATGAAATATTAACATAATTGATCTTATAAATACCCAAATAGATATAATTTGAGACTTTTTATGAATTACACTAATTTTCTACATTAATATTACATGTTAGTATTTATTCAATTAACTGTGTTCGAACTAATCAAGTGGTTATGATTTTCACAAAAATCATTTACCAAATAGTGTCAAAATTGACATAAAATCGTTTTTAAAAAAAATATTATATTATTAATTGTTATTATATTCATAAATATCTACAGTTTGGAAAAATGACTTAGATAAAGTTATATATATTAATAATGAACCACCTGGGGTTCGTTTTTCTTGTTATAGTAAGTTTATTAACCATATAGTGTAAGAAAACAAGAAGTCACGGTAAAGGTTAAATTATTAAACTTAGAGTTAAATCTAAATGATAAGATTAAACTAGTAACCTAAACATATATAAAAACTATTTGTTGAGATTATTGAGACCCATACCCACTTTAGCTTCAAAATAAATCCATTTGAAGCTATTATAAACCGAATATGACTTTATTATAAAATAATATTTTAAGTTTTCCTAAGGTGCCCCTCTCCTTCTTTATAAAAGGGCACCTCCTCCCTCTTGTCCTTACACAATTTTGAGCTTTCAAGCTCGGACAACCCCTGACCATTTCCCTTATCAACTTCCATATAAACATTATAAAGGTTCTGGTTTCCTCAAAATACCAACTCTAGTGCCTTAATAGGAATCTTAAAAGGGGTGCGTCGAAGAATAGGTAATCTCTTCTACTAATTCTTTCAAGTTTATTTCTTCTTCAACTTCTTCTTATTTATTTATTTCATCGTAAATTAATAACATCAGTATCACTCATATACTGATATGTTATTATAAATATGAAACTACCCTATTTAACCTTCTAACCCTCCTACGAAAAATGAAATCACCGCGCATGTGTACGTACGGAATACCGTCTCCACGCCGTGGTGTAATCTATTTTTCACCACCACCATACTAGGATGGGTATAATGTTTTAAATAATAAATATTTATAGTTATTATAAAATCATACTGATTCTGAGATATTATATCATTCACTCAAATTCAATTCAATAATTATGGAAACGATATCATCGCTCGTGCGTACGTACGGATTACCTTCTCCACGACGCGATGAGATTTATTCTCAATGTTAACCACTCAAGAATGATTATAATGTATATATAATAAATAATAATGAAATATATGACATTATAAAGCTACTGAATTTATGTATATATATATATATGTCATCTACTTACTTCCATTCAAGTCTATAAGGAAAAGAAAATAGTGTTCATGCATACGTACGGCCTACTGTCTGCATGAACGGTGTATTGTATTTCATTTATCTATCTATTATATATATATATACTGAATATATATGATATATAAATCATTATTTACATTATGGAATTAATTAAATCATGATATAATTAATAATAATATCAATAACAACATGTCCAAACACGTATGACAAATAAAACGATTTTACCCAAAACGCTGCTTTAACATGGAATTTACAAAAGAATGGGTAATATAATGTCATAATTGAACCATATATGATATAAAAACAATGAATATGATTATTTAATAAGTCAATGACATTATTTAAATCATTATACAGGAGGTTCGGATACGTACAAAGCATATCAGACCAAAGGTAAGGGAAAATTTTGTAATCTCATTTTTATCTGAGATTGCTTATACATAAGTATTTACGGGTGTTACATTTTTCATCCATGTCCATAAAAATGTTTTTCATAAATTGTTTAATATTATTCCATTTATTTTTAAAGTCATTTTTACCCCTCTTTGACTTTTAATTTTTATTATGGAAGGAATCTTTCTTTTGCTTACCATATGCGGTACCTTTTGACTTTTCCAGCAAAATTATGAGAAAAATGTTTTTTTAAATTATACGACATGAACGGATTTTTATGATTTTCATAACACCTTATTTTCATGAAGCTTAGTCTATAAGAATTCATGAATATTTTCAACAAAATATTTTTCTTTTAAAATTCCATGGCATTCTGTGAAAAGAAAATGATTTTCAATAAGACATGATATTTTCCTCAAGAATTCATTTCAAGTGTTTTATCAAAGCCATTTTCCATCTAAGATGACATTATTTCATATGTGTATGTTTCAAGTATAATATCTCAATGATTTACATGGTTTCACTTTTTTTATGATGAAATCATATCCATTTGTTTTATATGGATTATGTTATGATGGGATGATGTTTATGAAACCCATTTTTATTCTTTGGGATATGATGAATGATTTATGTTTATGTTGTGGCACAAGTAAGAATGATTTCATTATGAGATGGGTGGGACCTATATCTCCCTCCAATGCATTGGGTAAATATTTATATCTCATGAGATAGGCATGTATGGAATGGTAAGTTAATCCGGTTCAGTGATACAGGACTGGAACGAGGAGTGAACTCGATTCAGAAAGGGACTTTGTCCACTAAGATTGTCTTTCCAGCAATGTCTTGGCTACTATAGAAATGATAAAATGTGCTTAAGGGTTTCCACAATTACATGTTTTATTCCCATGATATTTTATCATGATTAATGTTAATTTATGATCTATGCCTTACGTACTACCATGTTTTATGTCATCGCTCAAGATTTTTATGTTTAAACATTATGTTCATGTTTTTTTAAGTTCAAATGTATATGATTTGTTTTATTTTATCCATGCTTACCCTTAATGAGCATTTGTGCTCACCCTTTATTTGTTTTCTTTTCCCCAGTATTTAAAGAACATTTTTAGGTAAGAAAACAAAAGGGGAATTTCTTTATGCGAGATGTTGAAGATATTTCACCATGATTAGAAGATTATATTCCGAGTTTCCAAAGACACTAAACTATTACGGCCCTTGTGTGTCTGTTTTTGTTATGTATTAAGTATTCCACAAAAAATAAAGTTGATCGATTCTTACTGAGAATTTCCATAGTAGCCAAGGTGTTGCTGTCAAGACCATCTTAGTGGACAAAGTCTCTTTCTGAATCGAGTTCACTCCTCGTTCCAGTCTTGTATCACTGAACCAGATTAACTTACCGTTCTAGCCATGTATCTCCAATGAGATATAAATCTTTACCCAATTCATTTTAGGGAGATATAGGTCCCACCCATCTCATAATTAAATCATTCTTACTTGTGCCACAACATAAACATAAATCATTCATCCTAACCCAGAGAATAAAAATGGGTTTCATAAACATCATCCCATCATAGCATAATCCATATAAAACAAATGGATATAATTTCATAATAATAAAAGTGAAACCATGTAAATCATAGAGATATTATACTTGAAACATACACATATGAAATAATGTCATCTTAGATGGAAAATGGTTTTGATAAAACACTTGAAAATAATTCTTGAGGAAAGTATCCTTTCTTCTTAAAAATCATTTTATTTCCACAAAATGCCATGCAATTTTAAACGAATAGGATTTCATTGAAAATAACAATGAAATATTTTAGATTAAACTTCATAAAAATAAGGCGTTATGTAACCATAAAAATCCGTTCATGTCGTGTAAGTTAAACAACATTCTCCTCGTACTTTTGTCGAAAAAGTCAAAAAGTTCCTCGTATGGTATCAAAAGAAAGATTCCTTCCATAACAGGTGTTAAAAGTTAAAAATGGGTAAAAAAGACATTAAACATACAAGAAAAAAATTTTATAAAACATGGACACAGATGGTAACAATAACCCCAATAAATACTTACGAATAAACAATCTTAGATAAGAATGAGATTGGAATAGTAATCCCTTACCTTAGGTCTGATATGCTTCGTACGAATCTGAAACTCCTGTATAATGATTTAAATAATGTCATTGACTTATTAAAGAATCATATTCATTGTTAGGATGTCATATATGGTTCACTTATGACTTTATATTACCTGTTCTTTTGAAAATTCCATGTTAAAGCAGCGTTTTGGGTAAAATCGTTTTATTTATCATATGTGTTTCGACTTGTTGTTCTTGATATTATTATTAATTATATCATGATTTACTTACATAAATAATGTCAATCATGATTTATATATCATATATATTTTGCATTTATATATATAATAGATAGATAAATGAAATGAAATACACCGTCCACGGAGACGGTAGGCCATACGTACGCATGAACACAGTTTTCCTTTCCTTATTGACGTGAATAGAAGTAAGTAGATGACAAATATATATATATAGATAAATAAAGTATCTTTATCATGTCATGTATTTCATTAATATTGATTATATATACTTTATAATCATTTTTGAATGGTTAACATGGAGAATGAATCTCATCGCGTCGTGGAGACGGTAATCCGTACGTACGCACGAGCGATGATATCGTTCCCATAATTATTGAATTGAATTGTAGTGGATGATATAATATCAAAGTATAAGTATGATGTTATAATAAATATATATAGTTATTATTTACACCATTATACCCATCTATGTAAGGCGGTGGTGGAAAAACATATTACACCACGGCTTGGAGACGGTATTCTGTACGTACACACGCGCGGTGATTTCGTTTTCCGTAGGATGGATAGAAGGTGAAATGGGGTTGTTTAATATTTATAATAACACTTCAGTATATTAGTGATACTGATGTTATTACTTTATAATGAAACAACTAAATAATAAGAAGTTGAAGAAGAAATAAAACATGAAAGAATCGGTAGAAGAGATTACCTCTTCTTCGAAGCACCTCTTTTTAGATTCCTCTTAAGGCACTAGAGTTGGACTTTTGAGGAGAACAGAACCTCTATAATGTTTCTAGGGAAGTTTATAAGGTAAATTGGTAGGGTTTTTCTGAGCTTGAAAGCTCAAAATTGCGTACAGAGATGAGGGAGGAGGTGCCCTTTTATAAGGGAGGAGAGGGGAACCTTAGAAAAAAGATAAAATATTATTTTATAATAAAGTCATATTTGGCTTATAATAGCTCCAAATTGATTTATTTTGAAGCTAAAGTGGGTATGGTTAGAAATAATCTCAACCAATAGGTTTTAGACAAGTTTATGTTACTATTTTATCCTTATCATTTAGATTTAACTGGAAGTTAAATAATTTAACTTTTACTATGTCTTCTTGTTTTCTTACACTATATGATTAATAAACTTACCATAACAATCCAAACGAACCTCAAGTGGTTAATTATTAATATATAAAACCTTATCTAAGTCATTTTACGAACCATAGATTTTTAGGAATAGAATAACAATTAATAATATAATATTTGTTTTAAAAACTATTTAATGTGAATTTTGACCCTATTTGGTAATTGATGTTTTTGAAAATTATAACAGAATGATTGGTTCGAAAAAAGTTAATTAAATCAATAATAACATGTCATATTAACCTAAAAATTTATTTTAATTTATAAAAAGTCTCAAATTACATTTATTTGGGTATTTATAAAATCAATTATGTTAATATCTAATTAATAAGTTAATTACTACATCATCATAGTGTCATAAATAAATTAAATTATTTAACTTCTAAAAATTATTAATAAAACAACATTTTGTAGGAAATCTTTTTAGCTTTCTAATTAATATTTATAGTCGAATTTATCTTATTTATGACCATATATTAAAAATGTTTTAGTTATTAAACATTTATTTTAACTCTTTTAACTCTTCTTTAAATAAAATAATAATAAGTGTCCTAATCAAATCCAAGTGGACCTAAAGGGTAATATTTTATTCCTAAGGTTGTTTTTGGTCTAATTATACTTATACAATAGAATTAGGACATGTCTTAGGGTAATAATAATATCAGTTTTACTCGTAATTGACATATTTACTTTTAACCATGGTAAATAAAGTAAAAAAGTTACTATTCACCAAAAATTATTTTTATCTTATTGAACCACATTTTACTCCTTGATATTAACCATTTTTCTCAGATTTTCGAAATTCCACTTACAAAAGCGGTAAAATTATGTTTTATGTAAATTTGCAAATGATCCTAGGAGGTGGGTAAAAGACGGTGAAAAGTTCAATAAAATTTTTATATATCTAAAATTATTATAAAATGACTCCAATGAATTGCATTGAAATTATATAAGTATTATGTTTCTATTTTGACCTAAAATAAATTTAAATAAAATAAATTATTATTTAAATAAAAAGTCAGTTTTAACCACTAACTCAGTGTTTTCACTATTCATCAAAAATTGAATGTTTTTAGAAAAATACCAAAATTTCACCCTAGGATAATTCCGATATTCCGAATCCAAAAATGAAGTCCATTTTGAAAGATAAAATTTATAAAATTTCAAAAATTGGGTATTACTATTCATAACTGCTAGTTTATATAATATTTTAATAACGTATCGTTGTTTAGTGAAACTCGGTATTGCGTACAACACACGATATCGTGGAAGGTCGTGATTGCATGTAATGCAAGCCAATTCAGTGTTTCATGTAGTTCAAGATTCTTTTGCTGTTGCGTATAATAGAATCCAACAATATTTCATTTATAAAGAGTGAGCTAAAATGCTCATTAAGGGTAAGCATGGAGAAAATAAAACAAACCATATACATTTGAACTTCAAAACATGAACATAATATTTAAACATCAAAATATTGGGCAATGACATAAAACATGGCAGTACGTAAGGCATAGATCATAAAGAAACATTAATCATGATAAAATAGCATGGAAATAAAACATGTAATTTTGGAAACCATTAAGCACATGTTATGATTTCCATAGAAGCCAAGGCATTGCTGCCAAGACTATCTTAGTGGACAAAGTCCCTTTCTGAATCGAGTTCACTCCTCGTTCCAGTCCTGTATCACTGAACCGGATTAACTTACCATTTCAGCCATGTATATATCATGAGATATAAATATTTACCCAATTCATTGGAGGGAGATATAGGTCCCACCCATCTCATAATGAAATCATTCTTACTTGTGCCACAACATAAACAAAAATCATTCATCATATCCCAAAGAAGAAAAACGGGTTTCATAAAATCATCCCATCATGACATATTCCATATAAAACAAATGGATATCATTTCATCATAAGAAAAGTGGAACCATGTAAATCATAGAGACATTACACTTGAAACATACACATATGAAAAAATGCCATCTTATATGGAAAATGGTTTTGATAAAACACTTGAAATGAATTCTTGAGGAAAATATCCTTCCTTCTTCAAAATCATTTTCTTTTCAAAAAATTCCATGAAATTTTAAAAGAAAAGGATTTTGTTAAAAATATTCATTAAATATTTTAGAGTAAGCTTCATGAAAATATGGCGTTATGAAACCGTAAAAATTCATTCATGCCGTATAAGTTAAAAAAACATTCTTCTCATACTTTTGTTGGAAAAGTTAAAAAGTACCTCGTATGGTAAACAAAATAATGATTCCTTCCATACGATGTGGTAAAAGTAAAAAAAGGGTAAAAATGAATATAAATATACATGTAAGAAAAGTAAAAATTTTATGAAAATATTTTGAGAACATACGGACATGGATGATAAACATAACCCCAGTAAATACTTACGAATAAACAATCCCGGATAAGAATGAGATTGGAATAATTATCTCTTACCTTAGGTCTGATATGCTTCGTACGTATCTGAACCTCTTGTATAATGATTTAAATAATTTCATTGACTTATTACAGAATCATATTCATTGTTATGATATCATATATGGTTCACTTATTACTTTATATTACACGTTCTTTTGTAAATTCAATGTTAAAGTAGCGTTTTGGGTAAAATTGTTTTATTTATCGTACATGTTTGGAATTTTTGTTCTTGATATTATTATTACTTATATCATGATTTACTTACTTAAAGAATGTAAAACATGATTTATATATCATATTTATTCAGTATATATATATAATATATAAATAAATGAAATGAAACACACCGTTCATGGAGACGGTAGGTCGTACGTATGCATGAATGTTGTTTTCTTTTCCTTATTGACTTGAATGGAAGTAAGTAGATGAAAAATATATATATACATAAATACAGTAGCTTTATCATGTCATATATTTCATTATTATTAATTATATATACTTTATATTCATTCTTGAGTGGTTAACATGGAGAATGAATCTCATCGCGTCGTGGAGACGGTAATCCGTACGTTCGCACGAGCGATGATATCGTTCCCATAATTATTGAATTGAATTAGAGTGGATGATATAATATCTCAGAATCAGTATGATTTTATATTAACTATATATAGTTATTCTTGGAACCATTATACCCATCCATGTAAGGTGGTGGTGGAAAAACATATTACACCACGACGTGGAGACGGTATTCCGTACGTACGCACGAATGGTTATTTTGTTTTTCGTAGGATGGATAGAAGGTGAAATAGGGCTGTTTAATATTTATAATAACCTATTAGTATATTATTGATACTGATGTTATTAATTTATGATGAAACAAATAAATAAGAATAAGTTGAAGAAGAAAAAAACTTGAAAGAATCGGTAGAAGAGATTACCTCTTCTTCGACGCAACCCTTTTAAGCTTCCTATTAAGGCACTAGAGTTGCTCTTTTGAAAAGACCAGAACCTCTATAACGTTTCTAGGGAAGTTTTAGATGGAAATGTTCAAGGGTTGGATGAGTTTGAAAGCTCAAAATTGTGTAAAGAGAAGAGGGAGGAGGTTCCCTTTTATAAGGAAGGAGAGGCGCACCTTAGGAAAACTTAAAATATTATTTTATAATAAAGTCATATTTGGTTTATAATAGCTAAAAATTGATTTATTTTGAAGCTAAAGTAGGTATGGGTCTAAATAATCACAACCAATAGGTTTTAGACAAGTTTTTGTTACTATTTTAACCTTATCATTTGGATTTAACTGTAAGTTAAATAATTTAACGTTTACCGTGTCTTCTTGTATTCTTACACTATATGGTTAATAAACTTAATATAACAAGCCAAACAAACCCCAATTGGTTTATTATTAATATATATAAACTTATCTAAGTCATTTGGCCGAACCTTATATTTTTATGAATAGAATAAAAATTAATAATATAATATTTGTTTTAAAAACTATTTTATGATAATTTTGACACTATTTGGTAATTAATTTTTGTGAAAATCATAAAAGCATGATTAGTTCAAAAAAGGTTAATTTAATCAATACTAACATGTTATATTAACCTAAAAAAATTGTTTGAATTTATAAAAATTCTCAAATTACATTTATCTGGGTATTTATAACATCAATTATGTTAATATTTCATTAATAAGGTAATTACTGCATCATCATTGTGTCATAAATAAGTAAAATTATTTAATGTATAAAAATTATAAATAGAATACCATTATGTAGGAAATCATTTTATATTTTTAATGAATATTTATAGTCAAATTTATCTTATGTATAACCATATATTAAAAAAAATTAGTTATTAAACTTTGATTTTAACTATTTTAACTCTTCTTTAAATAAAATAATAATAACTGTCCTAATCTAATCCAAATGGACCTAAATGATAATATTTATTTTCTAAGGTTGTTTTTGGTCAAATTACACTTATCCAATTGAATTAGGACATGTTTTAGGGTAATAATAATATCATTTTTACCCTTAATTACCCTATTTACTTTTAACTGTGGTAAATAAAATAAAAAGTTATTATTCACCAAAAATTATTTTTATCTTATTGAACCAAATTTTACTCCTTGATATTAACTGTGTCTCTTAGATTTTCGAAATTCCACTCATGGAAGTGGTGAAATTAAGTTTTATGTAAATTTTCAAATTCTCCTAGGAGGTGGGTAAAAGACAGTGAAAAGTTCAATAAAATTTTTATATATCTAAAATTATTATAAAATGACTCCAATGAATTAAAATGAACTTATATAGGTATTATGTATCAATTTTGACCTAAAATAAATTTAAATAAAATAAATAATTATTTAAATAAAAAGTCAGTTTTTAAATAGTAACCCTGTGTTTTCACTATTCATCAAAAATTGAATGTTTTCAAAAAAATATCAAAAATTCACCCTAGGATAATTTCAATATTCCAAATCCAAAAATGAAGTCCATTTTGAAAGATAAAATTTATAAAATTTCAAAAAGTGGGTATTACTATTCATAATGGCTAGTTCATAATAATATTATAATAATATCTCGTTTAGTGAAACTCTATATTGCGTACTACACATGCTATCGAGGAAGGTCTTGATTGCGTGTAATGCAAGCCAAGTCAGGGCTTCATGTAGTGAAATCTCTGTTTTCTATTTTGTATAACATAATCAAAACTTATTTCATTTATACATTAAAAAAAATATATACTTATTGTTGCGTAGAATAATTTCCACAAAAGGAACTTGAAATTGTGAGTAACACGAGCCAAGAATAGTGTTGCGTATACTGTAAGCTAATACGGTGTTGTGTATAGTACAAGCTAATATTGGTGTAGTGTATAATAGAAGACATCAAATAAATTAAAAATAATATATCTCATAAAATATTGGGGTGTTACATTCTACCCCCCTTAAAATGAATTTCTCCCTCGAAATTTTTCGAGGTTATAAATCGTTTACTACTTTAAAGTTTCATTCATAAAAACCCACATCATAAAAGGAATACTAAAACTTAATTTTAAAAATTAAAGTAAGAAATGTAATGGTTACCCAGATTTACTCATCACCGGGTTTCCACATAGGAGAACATAGGTGGAAATATGGATATGGAAGAAAAATTGAACCATCAAGTTCTGATGGAGAGTGGTAGAGGACATGGCTATGAAAAATCCAACAATCACAAAGCCATAAATTTGTGATGATTTAAGGTACCATATGATTCATCGTATTTAAAGACACTAGGATAACATTTTGTTTGTTTTCAGGACCATTTCCCTAAATTTGTTTAATTATTGAATTAAAAGAAATACTTACATGATTTTGGTACAATCTTACTGTTGTTTGTGCCTTGAACAATTTCCACTTCATCTCGTAAAGAAATGAAGTTGAATTTGTCTTCCATGAAGTGTTAGCAGATCATACGATAGAATGATATGTCATTCGATCTGTCTCAAACAAAAGGATAGAAAAAGTTAGTAAATATACATAAGTCCATCTATAGTGAGATTAATCATATATGGTTCCTAAAATGGACTTATACTTCATATATCATACCACTTAATATAATAAAACTATTTTCTACTAACCAGGGACTTCCTATAGGCCAGTGGTAGGTGATAAAGGCATGTCACACTTCGGTTGTGGGTTCGATTCCCACAGCCTTCTCTGACGTGACGGGTTGTCGCCCGTCCTGCAGGTTGTCCATTTTCTAAAACTACATTATTATTCCATTCCATCAATAATATCGAAAAATGTTATGGCCTTAAACAATACTAACTTATGTCCAACATAATCCATTCCAATATTTAGGCTTATCCAACATAGTTTTGACCAAGCTCATAGTATAAAGAAAACAATTACTAGAAATGACATCTGTCGAGCATGTGAATACCATCATTTATCCCAGATATATCACACGATATATCCAGTTGGTCAAATTTCAAACATGTGAATACCTTAATCATGTATTCTATTGAAAAATAAATTCCCATTGAACCTTAATGAAAACATGAATGCTTTCAAAATTTAACACTTTCCACATACCAAAATCCCAAAATTTCTTATATACTCAAAACATGATATAACTTTGTCCTTATATCATTCATGATCTCATTTCATTTTTTCTTTATCCCTTCATTATGTGCATATCATCTTCTTCCCAAAAAAATTTCAATCACTTTTCATTGTTACCGGTACAATATAATTATTGAAAACCAATACATAGATATTCCAAAATTCCACAATACTATAAATGAGATTCCATGATACCTCCAATGGCCTGAAGGCCTTCATTTTTTATTGATTTTTGATAATACACCTTTATAGGGGTGAGGTGGAACCCATACATAGCCCGTAGGCATAAGTATTACATGGACCATAGGCGTTAGAGTAATTCATTTCTCATAGGCTTCAAACATTACATACAACCCAGGCTAACTACTTAGAACTACTCCTCCCCAGCATCTTCATCATGAAATCAGCTCTCCACCTTTGCATGGATGTTCGGCTAGGTTTTCCCATGCATGAATAGGCTTGTCACGATGGCAGGTGCCATACCCTCTCATTCTTGCATTCCGTTTAGCTTCTTATATGGTGAAATCTCCTTGCTCATCCTCCTTTTGAAGCTTGTTCCTTGTAGGTTGTCTAGTTTGTATCTACACTTAAGGTGGCCCGAATGCCTTGAGGTGGCCCAAAGACCTTAAAGGACTCGAGGACCAAATCGGTGGCCTGAAGGCCTAAACAGGGGCATATTCCCAGCTGCTATAGTGCCAAACAGTGGCAAACAGTGCCTGCTACAGTACCCGGAAATTATCCCCCACCTGGATTTGATCCTGGGTCACTTGGATGCACTTAAGGAGTCCTCACCAATTGGGCTGAGGCTCATGTGCGAGGTTCTATGATACTATATTGAAATCATGTTTCATAAACACTTAATCATTACACAAAATCATTGTCATACTCAACATCACAAATAGTGATCGCATGTGACTTCCCTTTATCCTTTTCCTTAAGTGGTTTCTCACGTTGATCATCATTAACCCTTGGATTAGGGAATTTATTATCATAATTCCCCATTTCCATGCACTTGAATCATTGAAGTGTTGGTGGTGCGTTCTCTGTAGTCTTTTCTTTATTCACATCATTAGAAACCCTTTTTCCATTACTTCGACACTTAGCTACTCGATGACCTTGTTTTCCACACTTAAAACATTTTCTAGTCCCTTTAAGACAATCTCCACCATGCTGTCTTCCACACTTTGAGCATAAAGAAACATTCATCTTCTTTTCACCATTATTCTGAGATTTCTCCTTGAACTCCATCTTTCGTTTCTTGTCAAAACCATGAGATGGATATGTAACACCAACTTTCATTTCTACCTTGATAGCACAACGCACAATTTCTTCCTAGCTGCTGAAGTCTCTTATAGTTAATTCCCTTCAAAGACTTGGTTTTAAGCCACTGAAGAATCGATCAACTTTACTTTCAGGTTGGATGATAAAGCCAGATGCATACCTTGAAAGCCTTGTAAATTTTTCATCGTATATACCAACAAATTCATCATCCTTTTGCTTAAGCTCAAGGAAATCCTTTTCCATCTTTGTTCGAATAATACGAGGGAAGTACTTATTGAAAAATAAGTTCTTGAACTCATCCCATTCCATAGATTCAATTTCATCTCAGGGCCTCGTATTCTTAATTAGATTCCACCATGGATCTGCTTCACCTTTTAAACGGTAAACAGCCAGAATGACTTTTTCATGTTCTGAACAGCGATGTATAGAAAATATCTTTTCAATGGTACTGATTCATTGTTTAGAAAAAGTGGATCATAAGACCCACTGAAAGAAGGTGGACATTGCCTCATGAAGAACTCAATAGAAACATATGGAATGACCTATCATTCTATCGCATGATCTGCTAACACTTCATGAATGACAAATTCAACTTTATTTCTTTAAGAGATGAAGTTGAAATTGTTCAAGGCACAAAAAAGGTGAGATTGTACCAAAATCAAGTAAGTATTTCTTTTAATTCAACAATTCCTCAACATTAGGGAAATGATCTTGAGAAATAAAAACGTTATCCAAGTACCCTCATACCCGATAAATTAGATGGTACCTTAAATCATCACAAATTTCTGTCTTTGTGATTGATGGCTTTTCCATAGTCATGTTCTCTACCACTCTGCATCAGAACATGATGGTTAGATTTCTCTTCCATATCCATATTTTTACCTATGTTGTCCTAGGTGGAAACCCAGTGCTGAGTTACTTTGGGTGATAGTTATGATTCAAACTTCCCTTTTTAAAATGAAGTTTTAGTATTCCTTTTTACGATGTGGGTTTCTATGAAATAAACTTTCAAGTAATAAACCACTTATAACCCTGACGAATTTTGAGGGAGAAATTCATTTTAAGAGGGGTAGGATGTAACACCCCGAGATTTTATGAGAAATATTATTTTTAATGTCTTGTGTTGTACGCTACACCAAGATTATATTGCACAATACGCAATACCGTATTATCTTACAGTATATTCAAACACTATTCTAGGATTGTGTTGTATGCTAGAGAAACCTTCCTCGATAGCGTGTGTTGTACGCAATACCGAGTTTCACTAAATGAGATATTATTATAATATTATTATGAACTAGTCGTTTTGAATAGTAATACCAACTTTTTAAAATTTTATAACTTTTATCTTTCAAAATGGACTTCATTTTTGGATTCGGAATATCGAAATTAGCCTAGGGTGAATTTTTGGTATTTTTCTGAAAACATTCAATTTTTGATGAATAGTGAAAACACTTGGTTACTATTTAAAAACCGAATTTTTATTTAAATAATAATTTATCTTATTTAAATTTATTTTAGGTCAAAATAGATACATAATAACTATATAAATTCAATGTAATCCATTGGAGTAATTTTATAATAACAAAGATACATAAAAACTTTATTGAACTTTTTACCGTCTTTTACCCACCTCCTAGGAGCATTTGCAATTATACATAAAACTTAATTTTACCTCTTCTGTGAGATGAATTTTGAAAATACAAGAGGAACTGTTAATATCAAAGAGTAAAATTTGGTTCAATAAGATAAAAATAATTTTTGGTGAATAGTAACTTTTTACTTTTATTTACCACGGTTAAAAGTAAATAGGGTAAATAAGCATAAAAATGGTATTATTATTACCCTAACACATGTCCTAATTTTATTGGATAAGTGTAATTCGACCAAAAACAACCTTAGGAATAAAATATTACCCTTTAGGTCCACTTGGATTAGACTAGGACACTTATTATTATTTTATTTAAAGAAGAGTTAAAATAGTTAAAATCAATGTTTAAAAACTATAACATTTTTAATATAGGGTTATAAATAAGATAAATCCGACAATAAATATTCATTAAAAATATAAATATATTTCCTACATAATGGTAATTTATTTGTAATTTTTAGATATTAAACAATTTAATTTATTTATGACACAATGATGATGCAGTAATTACCTTATTAATGAAATATTCAAATAATTGATGTTATAAATACCCAAATAAATGTAATTTGAGACTTTTTATGAATTAAACTAATTTTATAGATTAATATGAAATTTTAGTATTGATTGAATTAACTTTTTTCGAACTAATCATGTTGTTATGATTTTCACAAAAATCAATTACCAAATAGTGTCAAAATTGATATAAAACAGTTTTTAAAACAAATATTATATTATTAATTGTTATTATATTACTAAAAATATAAGGTTCGGCCAAATGACTTAGATAAGGTTATATATATTAATAATGAACCAGTTGGGGTTCTTTTGTCTTGTTATATTATGTTTATTAACCATATAGTGTAAGAAAACAAGAAGACACTGTAAAAGTTAAATTATTTAACTTAGAGTTAAATCTAAATGATAAGGTTAAAATAGTAACCTAAACATGTATAAAATATATTATGAATAAATATTATATATAAATCATGTTTTATATTCTGGAATTAAGTAATCATGATCTAAGTAATCATATTAATAATTACAAGTCAAAACACGGATGATAAATGAAACGATTTTACCCAAAACGCTGCTTTAACATGGAATTGACAAATAAACGGATAATATAAAGTCATAAGTGAAACATATATGATATCATAAATATTATTTTGGTTCTGTTACAAGTGAATAATATGTTTAAACCCACTATACAGGAGTCTTGGACACATATTGACAAAATTGGACATAAGGTAAGGGATAATTATTTCAATCTCATTCTTATCCGAGATTGTTTATTCAAAAGTATTTACTAGGGTAATGTTTATCATCCATGCCCATTTTTCTAAAAAATGATTTCATAAAATGTTTACTATTCTTCCATGTATGTTTAGATTCATGTTTACCCTTTTTTTACTTTTACTACATGGTATGTTGGGAATCTTTCTTTTGTTTTCCATAGGAGGTACTTTTTGACTTTTTCGGTAAAAGTAGGAGGAGAATGTTTTTTTAACTTATATGGAATGAATGGATTTTTACGATTTCATAACACCTTTTCTTCATGAATATTACTCTAAAATATTTCATTATTATTTTCAATAAAATCCTTTTATTTTAAAAACAAGTGGCATTTTGTGAAAAGAAAATGATTTTGAAGAAGAAAGGATATTTTCCTCAAGAATTCATTTCAAGTGTTTTATCAAAACTATTTTCCATCTAAGATGACATTATTTAGCATGTTTATGTTTCAAGTATAATGTCTCTATTATTTACATGGTTTGAGTTTTATTATGATGAAATGATATCCATTTGTTTTATATGGATTATGTCACGATGGGATGATGTTTTTGAAACCCATTTTATGCATTGGGTTATGAAGAATGATTTGTGATTGTTTTGTGGCACACGTAAGAATGATTTCAATATGAGATGGGTGAGACATATATCTCCCTCCAATGAATTGGGTAAAGATTTATATCTCATGAGATAGACATGGATGGAAGGATAAGTTAATCTGGTTCAGTGTTACAGGACTGGAACGAGGAGTGAACTCGATTCAGAAAGGGACTTCGTCCACTAAGATGGTATTGGAAGAAATTCCTTGGATACTATGAAAATCATATCATGTTATTAATGGTTTTCCACAATTAAAAGTTTTATTCCACTGCTATTTTATCATGATTGATGATCCATTATGATCTATGCCATACGTACTGCCATGTTTTATGTCATTGCTCAAGATTTTGATGTTTAAATATTTTGTTCATGTTTTGAAGTTAAAATGTATATGGTTTGTTTTATTTTCTCCATGATTACCCTTACTGAGAATTTGAGCTCACCCTTTATATGTTTTCTTTTCCACAGGATATAAGGAAAGGTTTTAGGTCAGAAAAAAAGAAGATCATTATGGGAGATGTTGAAGATCTTTCACCAAGATTGGAAATTATATTCTGAGTTTCCAAAGACACTAAAATATTATTGTCCTTTGGTGTCTGTTTTTGTAAGTAGAAACTAGTTTTATTATATTATGAAGTATGATATATGAAGTATAAGTCCATTTTAGGAACTATACATGATTAATCTCACTATATATGGACTTATGTATATTTAATAACATTTGTTATCCTTTTATTTGAGACAGATGGAATGACCTATCATTCTATCGCATGATCTGCTAACACTTCACGAAAGAAAAATTCAACTTCATTTCTTTAAGAGATGAAATGTAAATTGTTCAAGACACAAACAACATTAAGATTGTACCAAAATCAAGTAATTATTTCTTTTAATTCAACAATTCTTCAACATTAGAGAAATGATTTTGAAAACAAAAAAATGTTGTCCTAGTGTCCTTATATCCGATGAATTAGATGGTACCTTAAATCATCACAAATTTATGGATTTTTGATTAATGGTTTTTTTCATAGCCATATTCTGTACAACTCTCCATCAGAAGTTGATGGTTAGACTTCTCTTTCATATCCATATTTTCACCTATGTTGTCCTATGTGGAAACCCAGTGTTGAGTTACGTTGGGTGACTGTTATGATTCTAACTTCCCTTTTTAAAATGAAGTTTTATTATTCCTTTTTACGATGTGGGTTTCTATGAATGAAACTTTCAAGTAGTAAACCATTTATAACCCCGAAGAATTTGATGGTGAAATTCATTTTAAGGGAGGTAGAATGTAACACCCTGAGATTTTATGAGATACGTTATTTTTAATTTCATTGATGTCTTATATTATACATTACACCAAGATTATCTTGTACTATACACAACACCGTATTAGCTTGCAGTATACACAACACTATTCTTGGCTCGTGTTACACACAATTTCAAGTTCATTTTGTGGAAATTATTCTATGCAAAATTAAGTATAGATTTTCTTTAATGTATAAATGAAATAAGTTTTGATACACAGCACCAAACGGAGCTTTCACTACACGCAGCCCTGAGTTGGCTTGCATTACACACAATCAAGACCTTCTTCGATAGCTTGGTAGTACGCAATACCAAGTTTCACTAAATGAGATATTATTATAATATTATTATGAACTTTCCATTATGAATAGTAATACCTAGTTTTTTAAATTTTATAAATTTTATCTTTAAAAATGGACTTCATTTTTTTATTCATAATATCGAAATTAGCCTAGGGTGAATTTTTGGTATTTTTCTGAAAACTTTCAATTTTTGATGAATAGTGAAATCACTGGGTTACTATTTAAAAACCGACTTTTTATTTAAATAATTATTTATTTTATTCAAATTTTTTAGGTCAAAATTGATACCTAATACCTATATTAGTTCAATGTAATTCATTTGAGTCATTTTATAATAATTTTAGATATATAAAAAATTTATTGAACTCTTCACCGTCTTTTACCCACCTCCTAGGAGTATTTGAACATTTATATAAAACATAATTTTACTGATTTTGTGAGTGTAATTTTGAAAATCTGAGAGACATGGTTAATTTAAAGTAGTAAAATGTGGTTCAATAAGATAAAAATAATTTTTGGTGAATAGTAACTTATTACTTTTATTTACCACGGTTAAAAGTAAATATGGTAATTAAGGGTAAAAATGTTATTATTATTACCATAACACATGTACTAATTCTATTGGATAAGTTTAATTCGACTAAAATAAACCTTAGGAATAAAATATTACCCTTTAGGTTCACTTGGATTAGATTTGGACACTTATTATTATTGTATTTAAAGAATAGTTAAAAGAGATAAAATCAAAGTTTAATAACTAAAACATTTTTAATATAGGGTTATACATAAGATATATTCGACTATAAATATTAATTATAAATATAAAACTATTTCCTACATAATGGTATTTTATTTATAATTTTTAGACATTAGAATATTTACTTTGTTTATGTCACAATGATGATGCAGTAATTACATTATTAACGAAATATTAGCATAATAGATGTTATAAATACCCAAATAAATGTAATTTGATACTTTTTATGAATTGCACTAATTTTCTAGGTTAATATGACATGTTAGTATTTATTTAATAAATTTTATTAGAACTAATAATGCTTTTATGATTTTCATAAAAATAAATTACCAAATAGTGTCAAAATTGACATAAAATAGTTTTTAAAACAAATATTATATTATTAATTGTCATTCTATTCCTAAAAATCTAAATATCAGCCAAATGACTTATATAAGGTTATATATATTAATAATGAACCACTTGGGGTTCGGTTGGATTTTTATAGTAAGTTTATTAACCATATAGTGTAAGAAAACAAGAAGACAAGGTAAAAGTTAAATTATTTAACTTAGAGTTAAATCTAAATGATAAGGTTAAAATAGTAACCTAAACTTGTCTAAAACCAATTTTTTGAGAGGATTTTAAACCATACCCACTTTAGCTTTGAAATAAATCTATTTGGAGCTATTATAAACCGAATATGACTTTATTATAGAATAATATTTTAAGTTTTTCCAAAGGTGCCACTCTCCTCCCCTATAAAAAGGGCACCCCTTCCCTGTTCTCTTCACACCCTTTTGAGCCTTGAAGCTCGAAAAAACCATGAAAATTACTCTTCTAAACCTTTATAGTTATATCATAGAGGTTCTGGTCTTATCGAAAGACCAACTCTAGTGCCCTAAGAAGAAGTTTAAAGGACGTGCGTCGAGGAAGATGTAATCTCTTCTACCGACTCTTTCAAGTTTCTTTCTTCTTCTACTTCCTCTTCTTTAGTTTTTTCATTATAAAGTAATAAAATCAGTATTACTTATATACTGATATGTTATTATAAATATTAAAAAAACCTATTTCACCTTCTATCCATCCTATAGAAAATGAAATCACCGCGTGTGCGTACGTACGGAATACCGTCTCCACGACGTGGTGTAATCAGTTTTTCCACCATCACCTTACTTGGATGGGTATAATGGGGTAAATAATAACTATATATGATTATTATAACATCATATGGATTCAAATATATTATATCATCCACTAAAATTCCATTCAATAATATATGGGAATGATATCATCGCTCGTGTGTACGTACGGATTACCGTCTCCATGACGTGATGAGATTCATTTTCCATGTTAACAATTCAAGAATGATTATAAAGTATATATAATAAGTAATCATGAAATATATGACATAATAATTATACTAGATTTATGTATATATATTTGTATTTCATCTACTTAATTCCATTCAATTCAATAAGGAAGCGAAAAACACCGTTCATGCGTACGTACGGCCTACCTTCTCCATGAACGGTGTATTTCTTTCCATTTAAAAATCTATTATATATATGTATATTCTGAATATATATTATATATAAATATTGTTTTATATTATTTAATTAAATAATCATGATCTAAGTAATCATATTAATAATTAAAATTCAAAACACATACGATAAATGAAACGATTTTACCCAAAATGCTGCTTTAACATGGAATTGACAAATGAATGGATAATATAAAGTTGTAAGTGAATCATATATGATATCATTAATGTTATTATGGTTCTATTAAAAGTTAATAATATGTTTAAACCCACTAAAAATAGTCTCGTGTTGAGTCAATAAGGTCTCCCTTATGACTTTTCCATTGCTTCTTGTTTTGAAAATCACTAACACCTTATACTTAAGCAAATATAAATTTTACATCCATAAGGAAAATTTACTTCTTTAAGAAAATTTACCCTAACCTAGATTTTCTTATAAATAGAAATAGTTTTCTTAAGTACAAAAACTGGATTCATACTCAAAATCCCAGAAGTCATATAATGTCAAGATTTAGAGCATTCTGTTTTTAGGATCCGAATTCTGGATGTGAACTGTAATGAAGTTCCAATCTGAATTCTGGACTCCGAACTTTCATGAGTTCGACTCTGAACTCCTATGAAGTTCAACTCTGAACTTTCATGAGTTCTACTCCGAACTCTTATGAAGTTCGACTCCTATATTTTAGGAGTTCGAATCCGAACTTTCACGAGTTTGACTCTAAATTCCTACAAAGTTCAACTTCAAACTTATACAAGTTTAGATTCTGAACTCTGGTGAAACCAGACTCCGAATTCCTATAAAATAGAATCCGAAAATTTCTTAACATATACTCCTAATTTCATTTTTATTAGACACCAAACTTTTAATTTTCTTACACTCTTAAATTTTTTATGGCTTTTTATTACAAATTCTCCATTTCAAAATGATATCGTGCATTCAATTATACATGATTTATTATTAAATGATGCCATCCATTCTATTTCTAATTAACCATTGGTTGAGTTACATGTAAATAGGTCCCTCCTAATTTCATGGAAAATATGAACGTTGGAGGAGGGAGCCGACCGTTGGAAATTTTCCTATAAATAGGAGCTCATTTGAAAGTTCTCAACAACAAGTTGATCGATCTAGAGACCACACACTTTTAAGGTGATTTCTAGAGAGAGAAGATTTTCATGCCTTGTGCATACTGAACTGCTCATTCAGATTGCTTCGTGTGACTCCGAATGTTGGTGATTACATTCGAGGACTTCCGGGGCTAGGAAGACAGAGGTGCCGACTATCTTGAAGTTCGAGGGCTTCCTTGCTGAGGAAGACAGAGGTTCCAACTACCTTGAAGTTGAGGGCTTGCAGGGATAGCAAGACATAGATTCCGATCTTAGTATCGAGGTATTACCCTGGTGAGGGTAAAACAGACTTTCTTGAAAGTATAAATCAAGGGACATTTATCCAAGGTTGTTGGATACCCTTCTCTTTGGGTTAAAAGACTTATATATTGTTACTTGTTGTTTTACTACTTGTTTTTCCACTACACTTTTTTTATTGTAAGGAAAGTATAACCTTCTTATATTTCCTTACAATTTACTCTGATTCATTTAGATTCTATACGCTTTAAGGTAGAATCTCATATTGTAAACTTTAGTTAAGTTTCAATTTTCGGATCCATATATCCGGAATCGTTTTTCGGAATCACTTTCCAGATTTAAGCAAGTGCATAGAACTTGAAGTTTATAACTTCACATCTTGTTCCAATTCTACAATTGGTGTTAGAGGTGTTGTGAATTTTCTTATTTTAACTTTGATAAACTTAGATCTTTCCTTGACTAAGGAAATTTTTAAAGTATACAATTCACCCCCCCCCCCTCTTGTATATTGAGCATCTACATCATTATTTCGATCCTACAATTGGTATCAGAGGAGGTCTCTGAAATACTTATACTCACATATAAGTTTTTTATTTGCTCACTTTTTCATTGTTATTCATCCTTGCTTAGAAAGTTTTTATTCATTCCAAACTTTTTCATTCCGAATTATCATTCCGAATTGTCATTCCTAACTTTGTGGTTATGAACTTTTTCTACTAACAAGTTTGGTTGCCATAGTTTTAATAATGGAAGGAATCAATATTGGTTCTATTGACAATATAAACCCAACAAGACCACCAATATTTTATGTTAATGACTATGAGTACTGGAGAGATCAAATGAAGACTTTTATTATCAATACTGGAGTGGATAATTTCTTTATGCTTACTGGTGATTATAAAATTCCTGATAAGGAAGTTAGAACTTTCACTAACTAGGAAAAGCAAGAGTATCAACTCAATTATAAGGTATATAATACTTTACTATGTTCAATGACTAGAAATATATATAGCCAAATTTCTTCTTGTGAAGCAACTAATTGTATCTGGAAGAAGTTAGAAGTTACACACTTTGGCACTTCTAAAGTGATTGAAACTAGGAAAGCTATGCTTAGAGCTGAATAACATGGATTCAATTTTCCGTATGGAGAACCAATCTGTAAATTTCAACAGATATTTATGACTATAGTCAAAATTCTATAGTCTATGGGAGAAAAAGGGTTAGATGATGAAGCCCTTGTGGATAAGATAAATGATATTATGCCTAATGAGTGGGAATCAAAGAGAACATCAATATATGATAACAGGAAGGCCACTCAAATTTCTCTTGATGAACTATTCGGAACTCTTCTCCAACATGAACCATGAATAAAGAAAGATGCTGACAACATCAAAAAGAAGAATGGAAATGGTACTGTTGCTTTCACAACTACATCAAATCATATGAAAGTTAAGACTCCTGAGAGAGTAACTAGATCCAAGTCTAAGAATGTAGTTATTCAATCAGAATCTAGTGAAAGTGAAGTCTCAGAAAATGAGTTAGAAAATCTTGCTCGAAGGATGAACAAGATAGCTGGCCAGAGAAATTTCCAATCCAAGTATAAGAAAAAGGATAGGAATGACAGGAAATATGGATAAGTTACTTGTTAAGAATGAAAGAGAGCTGGACATATTAGACCAGATTTCCCTCTTCTCAAAAAGAAAGAAAGAAAAGAAAGGCTTTCTAAAAGGAATAGAAAGAAGTATTAAAAAACCAAAGCTAAGAAAGTTCTGAAAGCAAATGACACTTGGAGTGCCAGTGGTGGTGACTCTTCAGATGAATCTTCTGATTATTAATCTTCAGGACAGAAGAATCTTGGCCTTATAGCCATATTACCCATTAACAATCATTTCTTTACGGCTAAGGTGTGAAATGCGGAATCATTGACCAATGTATCTTTAAATTCTAATGATAGTAAGTATTATAACTCTTCAGATGAAGAATCCTCTTATGATGAATAAAATACTTCACCTACCTATGAAGAAGTTTCTAGGTTTGCTGAACTTCTTGAGATTGAAAATTCTAAACTAAATAAAAGACTTGATAAGGAAAACTCTAGGAATAATATTCTTAAAAAAGAAATATCCGATATTTCTAAAGATCTTGATAGGAAAAATAATGATTTTATAAATATTTCCAAAAATCTTTAGGAAGTAAGTTCTAATAAGAACAAACATTCTAAAGAGTTAGAACAAGTAATTTCTAAGAAAAGTGTTTTCGAGCCTAGCTTTAGTTCTAAATCTAATGATTTTGAAGATAAAAACTTGGTTATAAAACTCAAGTACAAAATTTTTTCCTTAAAGAATTGTTTATCAAACTTTACCCACGGTAAAGAAAATTTTGATAAAATGTATTCACAAATACGACCTTTAAGAAACAAATCCGGATTTGGGTATACCCATGAAAAACCAACTTTTAGTAACAACTAATTTGTTCCACAAAGTGCCCCATTTTGTACCAAGTGTCAATGTAGTGGTCACTAGGCAAATAATTGGTCTTTAAATAAAACCCAATCTCTAGGTTTTCATAAAGCCTTTTTTTCTAAGAAAGTATGGGTGCCTAAAATTTTGTTATCTGGAAATCTCGGATCCAAACACATTTGGATTCCGAAAGTCTAATTATTTTCTTATTTTTAAGAAGATAAAGGAAGTTCCACCAAAAATACATGGTACATGGATAGTAGATGTTCCCGGCACATGACTGGTAACAAAAGATATTTTGAAAATTCTATCAAAACAAAAGGAGATATCATTCTTCATTTTATCGGAATGCAAGATCAACTTGCTGATATTTTCACAAAATCATTACCCTCCGATAAATTCGAATACATTAAACAAAAGTTAGGAATGATAATCGTAAGGTAATCATTCTTTATTAACTTCTTGTTGAACAATTCTCCTAGCAGTAATAAAATCCTTTTCATAGGGGGGGTACATTTGATTGTTAGTGTAAGTAAAACATTTGTAGTTAGTTTTTCAAACTTTTCAGAACTGAAGTTTCCAGAATGGAAATTTCTAAAACTAAAATTTCCGGAATGGAAATTTCTGGAACTAAAATTTTCAGTATTAAAATTCTCGGAATGAAAACTTTCGGAATAGAGATTTTTGTACTAGAATTTTCATAACGAAATTTTCATACTGGAATTTTCATAACGATATTTTCGAACTGGAACTTTCGTAATGATTTTGTTTTTAAATTCATTTATTCAAGAAGAATATTACCAATTACGAACAATATTTCTGGCCAATCCAAAAGATATGATTTCCTTAATTATAGTTTTGTAATCATATTTTTCTTGCTGTAATTTTCCTGAGTTTTTAAAAGTTCAGATCCTAGTTTTCCTTAAATCTGAATGTTTTCCTTATAACCTTGAAAGATCGGAGTCAAGTTTTCCTTGCGAGAGTGTTTTCAACCGTCAGATCAGATCAAAACTTTTTCAACCGTTAGATGGATTTTGGAAGACCAAAGGTCACATCCATCACCTATATAAAGGGGACCCCAAGTCTCGTCCCACATCGGTTTTTCGAAGCTTTCGCATCTCGAAGCCCTTCTACTCTTCTTAAGACCGATTCCGATCTTTACAAAGTCATTCTGAATCCTTCAGGTCTCTCTGTTCTGAATGTCTGTTGAAGCAACATCTCAAGATATGTCAACTTTAAAGCCAATATCAAAGTGGTTAATCTTTAGGGAAAGGTTGGTGCTTCTGAATTTCTATAAGCTTTATTCTCTTATTTCAAAGAATATTAGACTGAACGGATGGGAAGATGTTTTCATAGCAAAATCAGAAAAATAGGATCTGGTTTATACAAATTTTCTGATTGAGTTCTACGAGTCTGTTTCCTTCCAGATGTAAGATGGCATAGAGTAGTTTTCTTTCAAGTCTTATGTGAAGACTTATAAGATATCTTACACCAAGGCCGCGAGCTTGGTTGGTTTATCCTACGAAGGAGAAGCTAAGTTCTGATCACACAAACTTCGGGATGAGGAAGGTAGTTTCAACAAGGAGAAGGCACTAAAATTTCTTGGTCTTAAGGATTCTCCAACCATTAAGATTGCTCGTATCACTTCAAACAATAGAATTCTTCAGCTTTGGGTACAAGGCCTTCTGGTTCCAAGAATAGGTGACAAAGATAATTTGAAGAAAAGTGATATATGTCTTAGATTTCTTAGTAAATCTAAGAAAGATAAATTTGATAAGACATGTCTTGATTATGATCAAGAACATCAAAGAAGGGAATTTGAGAGATTGGATAATCATGTTCCCTGCCTTACTATTGAAGCTGATAGTTTGCTGCTTATATTCTTTCAAGGTTGCATGAAAATCAAAAGTTCGGAATTGTAAGCTTATGTTAGTAAGTGATGATACTTTGAAGAGGATGAAGATGGGGTTTTCTAGTGAATCCGAAGAATTCTACTCTCTTTCTGTGGAATAATTTGAGGCACTTCAGAAAGGTACACACACTCCAGAACCATCCAAAAAGAAATGGAAGAAGAGAAATCTTAAGGAAGTGGCTACTGATGAAGAAAATCCCAAATCTAATGAAACTCAGTCTGCTCCCCCCAAGTCGAAGAAACAAAAAACTTATCCTGATGAAGTTGCTAGGAAGTGGAGGAATGATAAGAAGAAGATAAAATAAGGGGTTCCACAATTCGGATTAGACCCTGCAGAGGCTAAGGCCTTAAAAGAAAGATCTACTGAAGAGTTAGACAAGCAGGCGAAAGAGAATAAAATGAAAAATAAAGTGTCTGAAGATGATGTGGTGCAATAATTGCTGAGAGCTACAGAGCTAGCTTCTGAGTTGATTCTGGTTCCGAAATCTTGCCTTACAGAACCTTCTTTTCCAGAAACTCCAACTAAGAATTATGTCACTCCAAAAAAAATCATGGGTAAAGAAGTAGTTGAAGAAGCTGAAAAAGAAGCTGATGAAGAAGTAGAGGAAGAGGTTGAAGAATAAGAAGAAGAGGGAAGTGAAGATTTAGATTCCTTGATCAAGAAAGTAGAGGTTTATAAAGATAAGGAAGAATCCGCAAATTTAGTTACTCTAGGAAAAGAAGGTGAGGAAGGTAGTAAGAATGATGATAAGAAATAGAAAGAAGAAGAAAATGTTCTATATGATGGCAAAGAATCCTATGAGAGGAATTTTCTTGAGGAAGGACAAGAAAAACAGAAACCAGATGAAGACCAGATTATTCAAGTTTCTGAATCCGAGGATGTATCTCCTAATGAGGAACCAATTCCAAAGTCCGATGAGGGGACGAAAGTTCTCATGGATACTCCAACAAAATAAGTCTTCAGGAAGAAGGAGGTTGGTGGTTCTTCTAAGAGAAAATTGGTGCAAATTGAAGAAGAGCAATCTCAAAGAGATTTATCTTATTTGGAATCATCATCTCATGGGCATGATTTTGTGGTTGAATCTCTGAAGAAGTTGGTGGACACCATTCCGATTTTTCCAACTACAGATTCTAGATGCCAGATGCTGCAACAGAGTATGAATCAGAAATCGGATTCCTTATCCATGGTCATGGATAAGTGTGTGAAGATCGAAGCCGAACAAAAAAGGTTTCTTATCGATTATGATGTGCATAAAAAGTCTTGTAGTAAGGTAACACAGTGGTCTAGAAGAGTTGATGAAGACTTAGTGCGGTTTTAAAAATTTTAGAGTGAAGTTCAAAATGCCTTTGACACCAAGGATAAAAAGATTAAAAATCTTCAATATGAGCTGATTGATGAGCAGAGTTCTTGGAGCCAACATGTGAAGGAACTAAATGACAAGGCTAATTCTCCAGCTCAAAATATTTTAAGTGATAGAAATATCTGAATCGAGCATGAGAAAAGTCTCGTACAGTAAGATGAATTGTTAAAGATGCAGAAAGAAGCTATCGAGGCTCAGGTAGAGGCTTTGAAAGCTCAAGAATAAAAGACAAAAGACTTAGAGGGTAAAGTCGAGGAAGACCAAAGAGACCTAAAGAAGATCAAAACTTTATTGAAGAAGCTGATTCCAAAGGAAAAGGAAGACAAATAAACCCACTCCGATCTTTTATTGTAGTTTTCTTTCTTTGTAAAATTCTCTCAACTCTAATGAAATGTTATTTGGTTGGTTGTAGCTTGTCATATACTAATGTTTCAGGTACCATATTTTCTTTTCCATTCCCTTCAATTCTTTTTGAAAATCACAAAGGAGGGGAAGGAAAAAGAACTACTCCTAAGGAGGAGAAAGAAACTTTTCTTAGTGAAATATCCTTAAAGTAAGGGGGAGTTTCTCACTACGAAGTTTTTCATTCCTACATTAATGAAAACTACACTTCAGAAATTCAGAAAACAATCCTTAGAGTTTCAATGCCTAAGGGGGAGTTAGTTTTATTCACTTTCATCCATGAACAAAGGGAGATAAGTTTTAATTTCAATGTCTAATGAAATTTTTTCAAAGTACTTATATTCTTTTTCATAAGGATGTTTGTGATTTCCAAAAAGGGGGAGATTGTTGAGTCAATAAGGTTTTCCTTATGAATTTTTTATTCCTTATTGTTTTGAAAATCACAAACACCTTATACTTAAGAAAATATAAATTTTACCTCCATAAGGAAAATTTACATCATTAAGGAAATTTACCCTAACCTAGATTTTCTTATACATAGAAATATTTTTCTTAAGTACAAAAACCGGATTCATACTCAAAATCCTAGAAGTTATATAATGTCAAGATTTAGAGAATTCTGTTTTTAGGATCCGAATTCTAGATGTGAACTGTAATGAAGTTCCAATCCGAATTATGGACTCCGAACTTTCATGAGTTCGACTCCGAACTCCTATGAAGTTCGACTCTGAGCTTTCATTAGTTTGACTCCAAAATCTTATGAAGTTTGACCCCGATCTTTCATGAGTTAGAATCCAAACTTTCATGAGTTTGACTCAAATTCCTATGAAGTTCATCTTCAAACTTCTACAAGTTTAGATTCTGAACTCTGGTGAAACCAGACTCCAAATTCCTATAAAACAGAATATGAACATTTCTTAACATAGAATCTGAATTTCATTTTGATTAGACTCCGAACTTTTAATTTGATTACACTACAAAATTTGTTATGGATTTTGATTACATATTCTCCATTTCAAAATGATGTCATGCATTCAGTTATACATGATTTATTATTAAACGATGTCGTTCATTCTGTTTCTAATTAACCGTTGGTTGAGTTACACATGTACAGGTCCCTCCAAATTTCATGGAAAATATGACCGTTGGAGGAGGGAGCTGACCATTGGAAATTTGCCTATAAATAGGAGCTCATTTGAAAGATCTCAACAACAAGTTGATCGATCTAGAGACCACACGCTGTTAAGGTGATTTCTAGAGAGAAAAGTTTTTCATGCCTTGTGCGTACTGAACTGCTCATTCATATTGCTTCGTGCGACTCTGAATGTTGGTGATTAAATTCGTGGGCTTCTGGGGATAGGAAGACAGAGGTGCCGACTACCTTAATGTTCGAGGGCTTCCTTGCTGAGGAAGACAGAGGTTCCAACTACCTTGAAGTTGAGGGCTTGCAGGGATAGTAAGACAGAGATTCTGGTCTTAGTATCAAGGGATTACCCTGGTGTGGGTAAGATAGACTTGCTTGAAAGTATAAATCAAGGGACCTTTATCCAAGGTTGTTGGATACCCTTTTCTTTGGGTTAAAAGACTTATATCTTGTTACTTGTAGTTTTACTACTTGTTTTTCCGCTGCACTTTCTGTATTTTAAGGAAATTACAACCTTATTATATTTCCTTACACTTGTACTCTAATTCATTTAGATTCTATATGCTCTAAGGTAGAATCTCATATTGTAAACTTTAGTTAAGTTTCAATTTCCGGGTCCATATTTTCCGAATCATTTTTCGGAATCACTTTCTAGATTTAAGCAAGTGCATAGAACTTGAAGTTTATAACTTCACATCTTGTTCCAATTATCCAATTGGTGTTAGAGGTGTTGTGAATTTTTTTAGTTTAACTTTGTTAAACTTATATCTTTCCTTGACTAGGGAAATTTTTAAATTATACAATTCACCCCCTTCTTGTATATTGAGCATCTACATCATTATTTTGATCCTACATCTCAGACTCATACGGAAGAAATTAGACATAAGGTAAGGGAAAATTTTGTGATCTCATTTTTATCCTAGATTTCTTATACATAATTATTTACTGGGGTTATATTTTTCATCCATGTCCATAAAAATCATTTTCATAAACTTAATCGGGTTCAGTGTTACAGGACTGAAATGAGGAGTGAACTCGATTCAGAAAGGGACTTTGTCCACTAAGATGGTCTTAGAAGCAATGCCTTGGCTACTATGGAAATCATATCATGTGCTTAATGGTTTTCCACAATTAAATGTTTTATTCCCATGCTATTTTATCATGATTAATGTTCCTTTATGACATATTCCTTACGTAATGCCAAGATTTATTTCACAACTCAAGATTTTGATGTGTAAACTTTATGTTCATGTTTTGAAGTTCAAATGTATATGGTTTGTTTTATTTTCTCCATGCTTACCCTTACTGAGCATTTGAGCTCACCCTTTATATGTTTTATTTTCCCCAGGATATAAGGAAAGGTTTTAGGTAAGAAAACGAAAGGGGAAGATCTTTATGGGAGATGTTGAAGATCTTTCACCGCGATTAGAAGATTATGTTCTGAGTTTCCAAAGAAACTAAACTATTACGGTCCTTGGGTGTTGGTTCTTGTTATGTATTATGTATTCTAAAAAAGTAATGTAATGTCCATGTACGTCAAGATTTGGGTCTCTATAGTTGGTATCAGAGGGTGTAGCAGCCCATGGAGTGCCCTGATAGGTTTCAATTATAGTCCACTGGAAGTAATTCCAGACCGCTATAGTTGGTATCAGAGGAAAGGTTTAGTTAACATTTGGAAACTAGGATGCGAAAATTTTAGTGATATCCCTAGAGAAATTTATAAGGTATGACTAGGGATGTACCTAAGGATAAGTATATGTATAGGTTATAGTCCTAGAATTACGGTAACGATCTTATAATTAAACCTAAGATGTTATATATTGAATGTAATCCCCCTTTATTATGTTATTTTCCTAGCATGATTTTTTCCTCTCACACTATTCTTTTTGGGTTTTAGACGATGGCTGGAACCCGAAGGAACCATGTTGATAAATGTAACAGACAATGAAATGATTTTACTCCTGAACAAACCAATGTTTTGGGAGATGGAGTGGAAAATCTTATTGTTATATTTACACAAGCTATGAATCATTCTGGACTTCCAAATGAGCAGAGAAAGGAACAATATTCTATTAAGTCCTTCATGAGGCAACGTCCACCTTCTTTCAGTGGGTCTTCTGATCCACTTATTTCTGAACAATGGATTAGTACCATTGTAAAGATATTTTAGATACTTCACTCTTCAGAACATGAAAAAAGTCATTTTGGCTGTTTACCGGTTAGAAGGTAAAGCAGACCGCTGGTGGACTCTAATTAAGAATACAAGGCACCAAGATGAAATTGAATCCTTGGAATGGTATGAGTGTAAGAAATTATTTTTCAATAATTACTTCCCTCATATTCTTCAAACACAGATGGAAAATGATTTCCATGAGCTTAAGAAAAAGGATGATGAATCAGTTGGTATATACAAGGCAAATTTTACAAGGCTTGCAAGGTATGCATCTGGATTTATCATGCAACATGAAAGTAAAATCGATCGATTCTTTAGGGGATTAAAATCAAGTCTTCGAAGGGAATTAGCTATAAGATACTTCAGTAGATGTGAATAAATTTTTCGTTGTGATATCAAGGTAGAAATGGAATTTGGTGTTACATATCCATCTCATGGTTTTGACAAGAAATGAAAGATGGAGTTCAAGAAGAAATCTCAGAATAATGGTGAAAAGAAGATGAATGTTTCTTTATGCTCAATGTGTGGAAAGAATCATGGTGGAGATTGTCATAAAGGGACTAGAAAATGTTTTAAGTGTGGAAAATAAGGTCATTGAGCAGCTGAGTGTCGAAGTAATGGAAAAAGGGTTGCTAATGATGTGAATAAAGATAAGACTGTAGAGAATGCACCACCAACACTTAAATGCTTAAAGTGAAAGGAAATGAGGCATTATGCTAATCAATTCCCTAATCCAAGGGTTAATGATGATCGATGTGAGAAACCTCTTAAAGAAAAGGACAAAGGGAAGTCACATGCAATCACTATTTGTGATGTTGAGTATGACAATGATGTTGTGGAATGATTAAGCGTTTATGTAATGGGATTTCAAAATAGTATCATGGAATCTCATTTATAGTATCGTGGAATTTTGGAATATCTATGTATTGGTTTTCAATAATTATATGGTACCGGTAACCATGAAAAGTGATTGAAATATTTTTGGAAAATAGATGATATGCGCATAAGGAAGGGATAAGAAGAAAATGAAATGTTTGATAGTATTCAAGAGCTCATGACTGATATAAGGACAAAGTGATATCGTGGTTTGAGTATATAGAAATTTTGGGATTTTGGTACGTGAAAAGAGTTAACTTTTGATAGCATTCATGTTTTCACTATGGTTCTATGGTAATTCATGTTTCAAAATAATACATGATTAAGGTATTCACATGTTTGGAATGTGACCAACAAGATATATCTTATGATATATGGGGGATAAATGATGGTATTCACGTGCTTGGTATGTGACCATTCAAATAATCGTTTTCTTTATACTATGAGCTTGGACAGAAGTATTTTGGATAAGCCTAAAGAATAGAATGGATTAAGTTGTACATCAGATAGTATGGTTTAAGGCTTTAACCTTTTTTTGATATTATTTCTGGAATATTATAGTGGTGTAGTTTTATAAAAAGGAAAACCTGCAGGACGGGCGACAACCCATCGCGTCTGACAAGGCTATGGGAATCAATCCCACAACCAAAGTGTGACAGGCCTTTATCTCCTACCACTGGCCTACATGAATTCCCTGGTTAGTAGAAACAAGTTTTATTATATTAAGCGGTATGATATACGAAGTATAAGTCAATTTTTTTGAACCATATATGAATAATCTCACCATAGATGGACTTATGTATATAACTTTTTCTAACCTTATGTTTGAGACAGATGGAATGACCTATCATTCTATCGCATGACCCACTAACACTTCACAGAAGACAAATTCAACTTCATTTCTTTAAGAGATGAAGTGAAAATTGTTCAAGGCACGAACAACAATGAAATTGTACCAAAATCAAGTAAGTATATCTTTTAAATCAAAAATTCTTCAACATTAGAGAAATGGTCTTGAAAACCAAAAATCTTGTCTTATTACACTCATATCTGATGAATCAGATGGTACCTTCGATCATCACAAATTTATGGCTTTGTGATTGTTGGATTTTTCATAGCCATGTTCTCCACCACTCTCCATCAGAACACGACGGTTAGATTTCTCTTCCATATCCATATTTTCACCTATGTTCTCCTATGTGGAAACCTAGTGATGAGTTAATTTGGGTAACCGTTACGTTTCTTACATTATTTTTTATTATTAAGTTTTAGTATTCCTTTTTTCAATGTGGGTTTCTATGAAAGAATCTTTCAAGTAGTAAATGATTTATAACCCCGACGAATTTCAAGGGAGAAATTCATCTTAAGGGGGGTAGAATGTAACACCCCGAGATTTTATGAGAAGTATTATTTTTAATTAATTTTATTTCTTGTGTTTTATGCTACACAAATATTATATTGTGATATACGCAACACAATATTAGCTTGCAGTATACACAACCCTTTTCTTGGATCGTGTTACAGAAAATTTCAAGTTCGTTTGATAGAAGTTATTCTACGCAACATTGAGTGTGTGTGTATATATATATATATATTCAATGTATAAATGAAATATGGTTGGATCATTTTATATAAAACAAAAAAGGAATCTTGCACTAGACACAACCCTGACTTGACTTTCTTTACACACAATCGCAACCTTCCACGATAGCATGTGTTGTACGCAATACTGAGTTTCACTAAACAATGATATGTTATTAAAATATTATATAAACTCAAAGTTATGAATATTAATACCCACTTTTTGAAATTTTTTTAATTTTATCTTTCAAAATGGACTTCATTTTTGGATTCGGAATATCGAAATTAGCCTAGGGTTAAATTTTTGTTATTTTTCTGAAAACTTTCAATTTTTGATGAATAGTAAAATCACTGAGTTATTCGTTAAAACCGACTTTTTATTTAAATAATAATTTATTTTATTTAAATTTATTTTAGGTAAAAATAGACACATAATACTTATATAAGTTCAACGTAATTCATTGGAGTCATTTTATAATAATTTTAGATATATAAAAATTTTATTGATCTTTTCACCGTCTTTTACCCACCTCCTGGGAGCATTTGTAATTGTACATAAAACTTAATTTTACCGCTTCTATGAGTTGAATTTATAAAATCCGACCGACATGGTTAATATCAAGGAGTAAAATGTGGTTCCATAAGATAAAATTATTTTTTGGTGAATAGTAACTTTTTACTTTTATTTACCACGGTTAAAAGTAAGTAGGGTAATTAAGGGTAAAAATGATATTATTATTACACTAAAAAATGTCCTAATTCTATTGGATAAGTTTAACTCGACCAAAAACAACCTTAGGAATAAAATATTACCCTTTAGGTCCACTTGTATTAGAATAGGACGCTTATAATTATTTTATTTAAAGAATATTTAAAAGAATTAAAATCAATGTTTAATAAAAAAACATTTTTAATATAGTGTTATACATAAGATAAATTCGACTATAAATATTCATTAGAAAGATAAAAATATTTCCTACATAATTATATTTTATTTATAATTTTTGGACAGTAAATAATATAATTTATTTATGACATAATGATGATGCAATAATTACCTTATTAATGAAATATTAACATAATTGATGTTATAAATACCCAAATAAATATAATTTGAGACTTTTTATGAATTAAACTAATTTTATAGGTTAATATGACATGTTTGTATTGATTTAATTAACCTTTTTCTAACTAATAATGATGTTATGAGTTTCACAAAAATCAATTACCAAATAGTGTCAAAATTGACATAAAAATAGTTTTTAAAGAAAATATTATATTATTAATTTTTATTCTATTCCTAAAAATATATGGTTCAGAAAAATGACATAGATAAGATTATATATATTAATAATGAACCACTTAGGGTTCTTTTAGCTTGTTATAGTAAGTTTATTAACCATATGGTGTAAAAAAACCAGAAGACATGGTAAAAGTTAAATTATTTAACTTAGAGTTACATCTAAATGGTAAGGTTAAAATAGTAACCTGAACTTTTCTAAAACCAACTGGTTGAGAGGATTTAGAACCATACCCACTTCAGCTTCTAAATAAATCAATTTAGAGAAATTATTAATCGAATTTTACTTTATTATAAAATATTATTTTATGTTTTTCGAAATGTGCCCCTTTCCTCCCTTATAAAAAGGGCACCTCCTGCCTCTTCTCTTCACACAATTTTGAGCCTTAAATCTCGGAAAAACTCTACCCATTTCCCTTATCAACTTCCCTAGAAACATTATATAGGTTCTGGTCTCCTCAAAAGACCAACTCTAGTGCATTAATAGAATGCTTAAAAGAGGTGCGTCGAAGAAGAGGTCATCTCTTCTACCGATTCTTTCAAGTTTCTTTCTTCTTCAACTTCTTCTTATTTAGTTGTTTAATTATAAAGTAATAACATAAGTATAAATAATATACTGATATGTTATTATAAATATGAAACAACCCCATTTCACCTTCAATTCATCCTACGGAAAATGAAATCACCGCGCGTACGTACATATGGAATACCGTCTCCACGTCCTGGTGTAATCTGTTTTTCCACCACCACCATACTTGGATGGGTATAATGGTGTAAAGAATAACTTTATATAGTTATTATAACATCATAATAATTCTGAGATATTATATCATCCACTCCAATTCAATTCAATAATTATAGGAACGATATCATCGCTCATGCGTGCGTACGGATTACCGTCTCCATGACGCGATGAGATTCATTATCCATGTTAACCATTCAAGAATGATTATAAAGTATATATAATGAATAATAATGAAATATATGACATGATAAAGCTAATGTATTTATGTGTATATATATATATATGTCATCTAGTTACTTCCATTCAAGTTAATAAGGAATGGAAAACAGCGTTCATGCGTACGTACGGCCTACCATCTCCATGAAATGTGTATTACATTTAATTTATCTATCTAATATATATATATATACTAAATATATATGATATATAAATCCTTATTTACATTCTGTAATTAAGTAAATCATGATATAAATAATCAAAATATCAAGAACAACAAGTCCAAACAAGTACAATAAATAAAACAATTTTACCCAAAACGCTGCTTTAACACAGAATTTACAAAAGAAGGGGTAATATAAAGTTCTAAGTGAACCATAAATGATATCATAACAATGAATATGATTCTATAATTATTCAATGAAATTATTTAAATCATTATATAGGAGGTTCGGATACGTACGAATCATATCGGTCCTAAGGTAAGGGATAACTTTTCCAATCTCGTTTTTATCCGAGATTGTTTATTCATAAGTATTTACTGGGGTTATATTTATCATGCATGTCCCTGTTTTCTAAAAATGGTTTCATGTATGATTAATTTCCTTTTTACCCATTTTTTGACTTTTATTACATGTTATGTTAGGAATTATTCTTTTGTTTACCATACGAGGTACTTTTTGACTTTTCCGGCAAAAGTATAAGAAGAATGTTTTTTTAACTTATACGCATGAACGAATTTTTACAGTTTTATAATGCATTATTTTCATGAAGATTACTCTACATTATTTCATGATTATTTTCAAAAAAATCCTTTTATTTTAAAATTACATGGTATTTTGTGAAAGAAAATGATTTTTAAGAAGAAAGGATATTTTCCTCAAGAATTCATTTCAAGTATTTTATCAAAACCATTTTCCATCTATGACGACATTATTTCATATGTGTATGTTTCAAGTATAATGTCTCTATGATTTACATGGTTTCACTTTTCTTATGATGAAATGATATCCATTTATTTTATATGGATTATGTTATGATGGGATGATGTTTATGAAACCCATTTTTATTCTTTGGGTTATGATGAATGATTTATGTTTATGTTGTGGCACAAGAAAGAATGATTTCATTAAGAGATTGGTGGGACCTATATCTCCCTCTCCATGAATTGGGTAAAGATTTATATCTCATGATATAGACATGACTAGAATGGTAAGTTAATCCAGTTCAGTGATACAGGACTGAAACGAGGAGTGAACTCAATTCAAAAAGGGAATTTGTCCACTAAGATGGTCTTGGCACCAATGCCTTGGCTGCTATGGAAATAATATCATGTGATTAATGGTTTTCCACAATTAAATGTTTTATTTCCATGTTATTTTATCATAATTAATGTTCCTTTATGATCTATTCCTTACGAACTGCCATGTTTTATGTCATTGCTCAAGATTTTGATGTTTAAATATTATATTCATATTTTGAAGTTCAAATGTATATGGTTTGTTTTATTTTCTCCATGCTTACCCTTAATAAGCATTTGATCTCACCATTTATATGTTTTCTTTTCCCCAGGATATAAAGAAAGGTTTTAGGTAAGAAAACAAAAGGGGAAGATCATTAGGGGAGATGTTGAAGATCTTTCACCATGATTTGAAGATTATGTTCCGAGTTTCCAAAGTCAATAAACTATTACGGTCTTTGTGTGTTTGTTTTTGTTATGTATTAAGTATTCCACAAAAGTAATGTAATGTCCATGTACGTCAAGTTTTGGGTCTCCACAGTTTAGCCTTGGATTCAATCATTATTCTCCTTTATGTTCTTTATTTCAGTCTGATAATTTAAGTATGAAATATTATTTTTTGGATTACTATTCTTTATTTAGAAATTATGGAATATCATTGAATTCCTAAGCACTCTTAATTCCACATACTCCTTTAATAAATGTTAATGACACTCCTTGGTTTAGGAAATTCCACCTTCTTAGACCTGGCTTAATTAATTTTTTTTCATCCATCGATTTGTTCTACTACAACATTCGAAAAACTAACCCATATATAGAAGGAAAAGTTATTAAATAAATTAATTGGGATAGATTGAGTATTATGTCATTGGGGGTTTTCACCAAATCAGAGACATTCACCTCACCAATGCATGAAACCAAATTATATTTACAAACATAAAATAAACATTAAGGAAAATTCAAGAACTCCTTGACCTCCCACCTAGCCAAGACTAGGGGTTAGCCCCACATTTTTTTGAGTAAGAGTTTACTTGGTGTAGTGGGTGGAAGAAGATAAGAAGAAAATTAAAGGTCAAAAAAGTTAAAAAAAATAGTGGATCAGAGAGGTAAAATAAAATTGGGATAGTGGGGGATGAGAAGAGATAAATATATTTGTATATAGAGAGAGAGAATAAAAGAAAACAATAAAATATATAATATCTAAATAATCTTAATGTAGTAGTAATAATAATTATTATTATTATTATTATTATTATTATTATTAAAGAAAGAATTTTTGAAAAATAAGAGGGAGAAAGGATAAATATTTTTAAAATAATAATGTTATAATTATGATAATGGTAATATAAATATAAATAATAATAATATTAAATTGTATATTAATACTAATAATAACAATTATTATTATTATTATTATATGAATATAATTGAGAAGAAAAATTTGTTGAACGTATGAAGAAACAAATATTCTTGGATTAATTAAATAGAACTAAAATTTAAATTTAAATTGAAAATGAAAATAAAAAAAAAGAAAAATAAAAAACGAAGAATAAGAAAAGGTAGAGATTTATGGTAGGCCTCCCTCTATAGAGATCTCTTCCTTAGTTCCTAAGATAGAATAGGATGGAATGGAATCATTTTCTATGGAGGATCTCTCCTCATTTTATATTCCATATTTTCTCTTCGAAATGCACCGCATTTTAGACCAAATAAATTACATATTCATGCATGGAACCTTTATTAATGATGTAACTGATTGTCTTTCACATCACCTTAAACAATTTCATATTATTTGGCCTTATAGAGTTAATGGTATTACCATTTCACTATGAGAATGTAATCATCCAAGATAGCCTCTCTATATTCTATGTATCCGATAACACATGCTTTAATGGTCATCCAAACGTCTGATTCACACATTTCCTCCATAATAAATGTTGTTAATAAATTACTTACCCAGATTCATGAATAATTTCAGCCTCATTGGGCTAGCCAATATCTAGATAGAAGCATATATTTAAAACACTCCATATATTTGAATAGTTTTTGAGGCCTCTGTTGTGAGATGGTTTTGGGCCTCTAGTTTATGGATTTAGCTTATGTCCTAAAAGGATAAAATGTAGACAATTATGTCCAGGATCCTAAAAAACCAATTTCACAACCTATGTTGTTTTTTAAAATGTTATGGCAAAAGTACTTAATAAAAATAAAACAGTTAAATTCCAAAATTAGGTCATTTTTACAATAAATCTTAAAATTCCATAAAGATATAAAAATTTAACAATTTAAAATAAAATAACACTATAGTGGGTGAAAAAACATTTACATTCAATGTAAAATTATTCAAATTAGTTGTTCTGTCAATTCTCCCACACTTAAACCATTATTTTTCTCAATAATAAAATATCAACATTAGAAATAAGAGGGCATTGATATTGTCAACATTCAAATTTAAATTCTATATAATCCAAAAATTATCAATATCAAATCAAAATTCCGAAATAAATATAAAATATCAATTCAATTTCCCTTTTTTTTCAAAAAATAATAAATTCATATTTTTAACTTTTCTTCTTTTAAAATTGATGAAACTTCTCCTTTCATTCGATCATGATCCTTAATTAATTATATTAGACAAGAAAAATCATGATCTACCTCACTTTGGAACATTTTCTCTAATATCTAATGATAAAATTAAATTAAAGTTATTCCCATATAATGAGAAAAATCTCTTTATCCATAATCATGTAAAAGAACTACATTATCAACTTTTTAAAGATAAAATGCACATAAAATCTTGGATACTCTCAATTAAGGTTCTAATAACTCGTTGAATTATGGTTCTTAGGATTTTATATTTAAAAATAAAGATCAATGATGAGGTTTAGCTCATAAATCATATATCTTGATATTCAAAATATAAATTTTAATGACATCATCCGCTTTAAATTGTAATAACTCATAACATTTCACAAGCCTCTATGTAAATATCATTATTAGATTGACAATAATAAATGATTTGTTCCCTCTCTTGAATATTATTTTTTTTTTATTCATTTTTTTCTACTCAAAAGATTATTTTTTAATTTTTTTTCTTTTTCAAAAGTTATGATTTAGAAAAGAACCTCACATCCACCACCTAGCCACGTATGATAGAAATAATTGTCCTAATAATGGTGATTTTTGGTTTATAAAAATCAAAACCCAATTTTCTACTTTTTTCACCATGTCATTTTCATTTTTTTATATTCAAGAGGGGGGAATATTAGGGTACAATGACCGATTCCACAACATTTTATAATTCTCATAGTAAGAACCCCCACAATTCCTCCTATCATTGTAAAACAACCCATTTACCATTATTCCCTTCACCCCACACTTATAATTAAAAATATTATTCAATTAATAAGTGTAGTGTAGGAATGGATAAAAATGCCATGAAACATGGATCATCCCCAATAAGGTCATTCATGGTCTCTATGGGACAAATAAGGACTAATGTAAATGTTATATTTTAAGGATAAATGTCTTTTAAATGGATGCCTCAATCACTTTAAATGTGGTTCTTAACATTCATAACATTTAAAAGTTCAAATTCAAGTTCTAGTAGGTGTAATGTAACACGATTACTCAAGAAATATTCTCAAGAAATAATTGGAATTACATTGTCCAGAAAACCTATTGATAATGGAACGTGTGATTTAGAAAAATCACTCAAGGCATGATTCATAATAACAAATCAATTTACATGAATTTCATAAAATCAAAGCATTAATGGTGAGTGGATAATCTAATTTACATGAATAAATTAATTCCTTATAATCATGAATCCTTATTTTAATATCCATGCTTAATTATAAAAATTTATTTCTCCATTTTACTCATTAAATTTCATTAACATTAAAATCTAAAGCATGAATTCATGGGATTTCTAAGAAAATCATGTCTCATAGATTATTAAAGTAAAACAATAATCCATGTTTGGGCATGAAAATTCACATTAATACTAAAGACATGTTTTTGGAAACAAAAAATGAGAAGTTAAAAAGAGAGACAATGAAAATGAACTTCCTTTTCATGAATCCTCATCCTCTTCCTTCACTATTTGGGATTTCAATCTACCATCATAAACCTATAAAAGAAAAAAAAACTCAATTAAAAACATAGATCATAACTTTTAAGATAAAAAATATGGGGGGTGGGAATTCATGTTGAACTACTTTCTAGTACATAAAATTGAAATATAAATTCTTATAAACAATATAAGGGACAAGTCTTGGTATAAAACCCAAAATGGGCCTTAAATTTTTACTACCTCCAGTAGGTAGTACTAGATATTATCCATTTTTCATATAGTGGGTGATGCTTATTTGATTGGAACCCCCACATATGGATTTTACCAACTTATAATTTATCCTTATGGGTAATGAATGATCCATGGATAGAGTACACCAGATCCTCCCCCTTCATAATGAGTTATAGCTTGCATGATAGGGGTATGATGATGTATGTACCATCCTCTTCATTGGTCACTGCTTTTGAATCCTTATTACCTTACTATGATGGATTCCTATGGAATTTAATAGAATAATAATCCTTTTTGACTTCTTCAATCTCATTTACTTGTATCTCCTAACAGGGCTCCTCAATTACATGTTCATTGAAATCAGGGAGCTCTATGTGTTACTCAATAGGTGAAAGTCCAGGTTCTTCAACATCCTACATAAAATAGAAAATATTGTATGAATCTGTATAATGATAATAGTAGGGAGTGATAGAGAATTATAATTCAATAAAATCTAAATATATATAGAGTGAGAAATGATTAACTCTATAGCTTGGTTGAGACTCAATAAATGCATATATGGTGAGTTCTTTTGGAGTTTTATGGTGAAAAGTGAAGGTTGGTATTCAGGCTCTTCCACCTCTATTTTGGCCTTAGGTTCCTGGATATACTTAGAAAAATAATGAAAGACTATTTTCACATCATTCTTGGCCTCCTCTGGTAAGACAAGTGGCTAATATTCAAGTTCAGGTTCATACTCAGGTTCATGTTCAAACTCATATTTCTTTGATGGTTCTTGGACATATGATGTTATCCAAGTTGATTTTTTCTTGTATATATTTCACTATCTCATAATGCTCTAGAATATAATATTTTCCAATGTATTTTTTCACATACTCTCGGAAACATTCTGTTGGAACTTATTCAAAAGTGTTGGGATGAATCAAGGAGTAATCATCTTATGTCTCTTCCACTTCTTGATAGAATTATGGTAACTGATCCTATAATTCCATGAGACCTCTAAACAATCCTTCAAAAACAAGTTTCCTTATGTTCCCCTTAATATATTAGATAAGGTTCCCAAATTCATCCCTTTTGAGAATTTGGCTTTGTGCTCCCCAGATATGTCCATCCCACAGTTAAACACTACCTTCTATAGACTATGGGATTCAACTACTAGTTCTGGATCCTATGAGTAATCTTCGTTCCATGCCGAATAATAATCATATGAAATCATCAAGGAAATAATTTTTTGTTTTTAAATTTTTTTTAAAGCAGTAAAATATTTCTAAATTTGGAAAATAGAAAAAACAAATGAATGATTGATTGGATCCATTGCAATGGTTCTATTTTAAATGCACACCTGTTATGGGGTTTGGCAAAAAGTTGTTATATTTTTCTTATTAAAGTTCATGATCTTATTAGGGTCATCTCCCTTTAGGATCTTTCTTAGTTTTTTACTCACATAATCTAATTCACCTAAACTACTTTTCTATTGTTGTTTTAATTATTTAATGAAAAAATGATAATGTTTTTGGATTTTTCTTTAGTTTATACAATTCCATGAAAAATAGTAATTTAAAGTAACATGGAATCTAAATAAATGGTATAATGGTGATATGATTGGGGCTGGGTTCAGTATTTGATTCATTCATTATTCACCTTTATGGAGTTGATTTAAATTTGATAATCTAAATATTAAATCTCATGTATGAAGTACTATTCTTCATTTTGAAATTTCAGAATATCATTGAATTCCAAATAACTCTTAATTACACCTCATCATTTAATCATGGTTGGTGACACTCCATAGTCTAGTAGGTGCTAAAATCCAAGACCAAGCTCAATAGAATCTACCTCATCCATTGATTTGGTCAAACATAATGTGTGAATAACTCATTAATGGAGAGGGGGAAAAGTGATTAAATAAAGGAATAGAGATTTATTGAGTTTAATGTAATTATGGGAAGTCACTATATTGGGGACATTCTCCTCACATATTAATGATATTAAATTATATTTATAAACATAAAATAAAACTTAAGGAAAATTCATGAACACCTTGGCCTCCCCATCGAACAAGCCTCCAGGTTAGCCTCTCATTTCCAAGAGTTAGATATTACTTGGTGGAGTGGGTGGAATTGGAGAAGAATAAAAATAAAAAAAATAAATTAAACAAGGAAGGGAAAATGATAAGGGTAAAATTAAAATGAAATAATGGGGGATGAGAAGAAATACATAAATTTGGAGAGATATTGAGGGAGAATAAAAGAAAAATATAAAATTTATAATTTATAAATATTTTTAATGATATAATTCTAATAATTATTATTATTATAATAATTAAAGGGATAATTTTTGAAAAAGAAGGGGGAGAAAGGATAAAATAATTTAAATAAGAATTTTCTAATTACAAGATTGACAATAATAATAATAATACATGTGATTAAAAGAATAAAATAGAGAAGAATTATTGAAAAAAGGATGAATAAACACAAATTCATAGATTAAATTTTTATAGTAAAATTTAAATTACAATTGAAAATTAATTTAAAATAAAGAAAACTAAAAAATGAAGTAGAATAAAAGAAGGATATTTTTACCTCGCCTCCCTCATTTAGAGATATCCTCTATATTTCCTTTGATATAATGGAATAGAATGGAATCATTTAGGAAGGAGATGCTCTCTTCATTTTATAGGCTAGATTTTTTCGTCGAAATGAACCATTTGTTAGAGCCATTAAATTTATGATTCATGCATGGACACCTTCATGAATTTTGTTCCCCATTATAATTTTCATCTCACCTAAAAATTCCATCATCTATGACCATGTGTACATAATGTTATGGTAATTTCAATATGAGAAATTAATCTACCTGGACACCTTCTCAATATTCCATTTATATGATTTCCCATGCTTTAATGGCCTTTCAAATGGGTGATTAACTTGTTTCTTATTTAATTAGGTTTTTTAATAAGTCCATAATCTAGATCCATGTAGAATTTTAACTTAATTAACCTGGATAACATCAAGATATATGTTCATATTTAAAACATTCCAGATCTTTGAATAGTATTTAACGCTTATGTTATGAGCTGATTTTGGGCCTCTAATTGATGGATTGATCTTGTGGTCCAGAAGGATGTAATGTTACCCAAGATGTATGGGATCCTACAAAAAGTAATTTCACAATTTAAATTATTTTATAAAATGTAATGGATGAAGTAAGTAAAAAAATAAAATAGCTAAATTCCCAAATTATGCCATTTTTACAATTAATCTCAAAATTCCACAAAAACATAACAATGTGAATCATTCTCCTAAAATAACTCTATGGTCAGCCTAAAACAATTAAATTAAATATAAAATTATGAAAAATGTTTGTTCTATAATTCTTATAAGGGGTTCATGAGTTTCATTACATCTTGGTGGAATCGATTATGGAAGGCTTCCCCTCATTTAAAAAAGCGATTATAACTCATTGAAAATGGTATTCAGGTGATTTTTTTGTTTAATGAATGTATTTATTTTATTCATTTTCATAACTACATAAGTAATTTTTAATTTGATCTATTTTTTTCAAGCCAATGAGACTTCACCCATCCCTATTAATATATTATTTTGATTACTTATTTATTTATTTTCTATTTGATCATAATATAATAGGTTTCTTATTAATGAAAATGGCATTCATTCACCATTTTTTATAAAAAAATTATTTTATTCTTATCCAGTTTCACAAACAAATCCCCTAGATTTTCACATTTCACAAAGGTTGATGGAATGTGAGTGATCCCAAAAGTAATAAAATATAAATTCTTACCAGGTTAGAGAAAATATGAGAGTATAGTAGTAATTTTACATCACTATTTTAATTTAATATCCTAAGAGAAGTGAATTAGTTGAGGTAAGAACTATTTAATGAGAGGGAAATAAAGTTGTGTGTTTTTTGAAAGATGGGTTTTCAAGGTATGTGTGTGAATATCTATCATTATACAAAAATTTTATATTTAAATTCAAATACACTTTTTATTAATTTCAAAACACACCAAATTATTTTCAATTTTTTCTGAAAACATTAATCCCACAAAAAAAATTGATAACATACATTGTAATTATTTCCACTCCATACAAAAAAATGTAATGATTTATTAAATTTCATGTTGGATTTATATTTTTTTAGCCACAATTCCCACGAAAAAATCTATATCGACAACAGATAGATAGTAAAGGTGATGGTCATTTCCCCACTAGTTAGTAAATAGTTTTTACATATAATAGTCATCATAAATTACTTAATAACTAAAGTAGAATGCATATTTCATTTCCATTATTAAATAAATATATATATAATTTTACGGAGAATAAATTTTTTAATTGATTACATTAATACAATTTATGAAAAATATTCTTCAAAATATATTTGACACCATTCATTTCAATAACTAACATGAAATTCCAGGAAAACTCATATATAGTACAATATTGTTCTCCAAATTTCATTCACCTTCCATAAAACTATATCTATTTAATATATATATATTTTATATTATTTTTATTTAATAATACTGTATGATTTAATAAATATTTATTAACCATTATGAGTAATATATTTTTTTCATATAAGTACATAATTGTTATTTATGAAATAGTAATGAAAATTTTGTGAAATAGTAATTATCCCTTTTTATAGTAATAAAATATTTATATATCTTAAATTAAGATTTTATAATACTCTATGGTTAGTATTCCATATACATATACACTAATTGATAATTTATCAATATTTGGCCTTTGGTAATAGTGTATTTATGTATTTTAATTAAGTTTTTTTATTTATTTTTTTCATGTTTTTTTAAAACGTTTTCCCTAAAATGGTCAAAACATATTATACTTAATAAATCAATTTTTTTCATGTTGTTTGATTTATTTTACTAAATTTATAACACCTTTATATGTTTTATATTTTATTTATTATAATAGTTAAATGTTTATTGTAATAGTAATGTCCTTGTTATAATGAAATTATTATCAGAATTAAGTGTAATATAAAATAACAGTTTGATAATATAATGTAATCCTTCAAAGAAAAGAATTTATTTTTTATATTATTATTGATTTAATTAATGTTATATGTTATTCTATTTCAATTTTTTAAAATATAAATTCCATTTTAGTCTTATGTTACATAATTTCGATTGACATAATATTTTTTAATTTTTTTTTAATTTTTAGAAAATTCAGAACCTCTTGGTTATATATATATATATATAAATAAAATTGATATATATATTTATTATTATAATCATGTTATTTAATGTTAAAATATTTTCAAATTTTGGACCCTACCAAATTTTTTCTGAATATTTTAAAACAATATATGTATAAGGTAAATTAAATAAATATAATATGATGCGTAAATGATTAAATATTTTTTTATTATCATTTACATGACATAAAAATGTATTATGTGCTAAATAAATGATATTAAATAGTTTTACTCAACCTCAAAATCATTATATTCATTTTAATATAATTTTTTCTATTTAAATATAATTTTTTATTGAATTTTTTATATTCATTATTAAAATAATTTTAATTATTTTCATAGGGTTTTTAAATTCAATTGAACTAATAAATTTAATCATCATATCTTTAGAAAGTCTAACTATTTAGTTAGGAATCCATTTTGGGATTTTTTTTAATAAGTATCATTTAATATCAAGATTCAAAACTCCTAATGAACATTTATTGATTTATTCTATATGCATCAATATAAATATCACCCACTCAAACAAATTACCTTTAGTCCAAATATTAATAGAAACATTATCCTCTAATTATCTCTCTCTATTATATATGTAATATCCTCTTAGGATTTTTATGGGGTACGTCATCATGTTCTACAAAAATATTTATAAAGTAAGGGTTAGTTTTCTCTATTTTCTATTTCTTATTTTAAGGTATGGTGTTAGTAATTATTACAATATTGTTGTTCATATTAATTTTTAATTATGATATTTTTTAGATAGATTATAATTTAAATATTATTTCTATGTCTTGCATATTCCTTTTCTACATACACAATTTATAAGAATAACTCATGACCATCAATATTATTTTGAATTTTTGTGGAGGGGAGAAAGAGAGTTGGGAAAAAGGGTAAATCCAATTAAGTGGTGGGTTATCCAAACCCTATGGATTTCCATAGTATAATTGCATGGATAATGAATGTTTTGTTGATGATCCTTCTAGACGACATCCTTGTATTTTATTTTGGGAAGGAACGTTTAATTATTACCCTTGTACCTTTTTTACAACCATTTTGAAATAAAATTTATTTCTCCTCATTCTTCTTAAAACCATTTTTAAAACATTTAAATTTCAACGTTGCATATAAATTTTTATTTTTGAGAGGGTAATTATCCATGAAAATATTTATATTTACTAAATAAATCCTTTATAAATAATTATATAATGAAAAAGATAATTTCTTGGTACATTCCATTTCTCATATGATCATTATTACATCCCAAACTTCTTTTCATCATCATTCATTTATATAGATACATTTTATTGGAAATAATTATTAAACTATGAAATATATAAGAATTAAATTCAAAATAGATCATTATTGTTATGACTAATTCCTTTTAATGTTATTATAATCAGATTGATGTATTATTCTTCCTTATAAGGTCTAATAGAGACTTTAAAATATTTTATTTGAACCATAAGGGATATTATTTAGTTGGCATTTGTGAGTCCACATTGATGGTTTAGACTAAAAATGGCTCATATTAAATACTATTGGGGGTTTATTTAAGATATAAAGTGTTGGAGTTCTATTGGTGACAGTATTATCCTACAAAAATTATAGTGGCCAGCCAGTATAATTTTAGTGTACAGATAGTGAGAACATCCCTAAATACAAGATGCTCAGTAGTGGGTAAATGTTCATAATTACCTCCCTAGGATTATAGTGAGGTCCATTGGAACTTTGATGTTCCCCTTACCCTTTTATGGAATTTTTAAACAGTGTACTTCCCTTTTTTTATAATAACCCTTCTTAAGGGTTTCTCTTTATTTAATTATTGCAGAGGGGTAGCTTCCCCAGTTTCTTTATAGTTCTTCACCTTTGTTCACCAATGTACTGGGATTATTTTTTCTCATTTTTTTTGAGATGAGGTATTTATTCTCCATACCAAAAAATCTCTCCCTTCTCCACTTTATTTCTTATCTGAGTTGAGTATAGTTTTTTGGGATTTAAATGGATATTCCTCAATATCATGGTTAAAATAATACTATTTTATAGGGAATTAAAGTATTCTTTATATAAGTGTTTTTTATGTATGATTTATCACTATAAGTTGTTTTTTATATTTTGGAAGTCTACTCGGTGATTCATCCAAGATATTTTGACATAATTATTCAATATTGATAATCAAAATTAGCTTAATAATTAGGAAATTAAAGAATAGTATTATAAGGTGATTGGGGGATCATTCCACACTTCTGTTCTCATGATTTATCTATAGAATAATTATTTAGTGAAGTATAATCAATTTATCTATAAAATCTATTTATTTTAGTCTGTATTTCTCATTAAATTGATATTTTGTGTTTAACTCATTATGATACACCCCACACCTAACATGAGTGAACATTTTTATTATTGTGGAATATTACCAAATAATGTAACAAATTACCTAATTATGAAATAAAACAAAATTATACGAATTAAAAAAAGAAATAAAACCACATGAAAATACTCTTTTATAATAAAATAAAATGGTTCTAATTTACTCGGTAAAATAATATCCATTCTAAAGAGATAGTTTTTATGAATTATTTTTTTATGTTTTTTAATAATGTTACAAATAAAATGAATTAAAGGACTATAAAAAACTAATATACATTAAGATGTAATTAAATAATAATAAGGATTAGTAAAATAATTACTAATTTCCAGGAAAACATATTTTATTTAAAAATATTATTTTTAGTTTATTATATATATATTATTTAAATAGTAAATTTCTCATATTTCAAGTATGAAAATTAGTTAAATGTGTCATTTAAATCTATCAAAAATGAATTTACATTAAGTAATTGATTATTAATTAATTCGGTGTCAATATAAAATCATTTAATAATAAAAATTTAAAAAAAAATCAAATTACTATTTTCTCTATATATTGTGAAGTTTTATTTTTATAAATTATTATATACTCATTTTAAATAATAATTTTATTTAAATTAATCATTTATATATATATTTTTAAAAAAGTAACAATCACCTAGTTATTTTTACATATAAAGAAAAAAATTAAATTTAATGCCACAAAATATATTTTTCCAATGATTCTTTTAATTGTGAATACTTATATTAATATTAAATTTTATCACAATTAGAAATTTAATCCAATGAAATTAATATAATATTTAAAGTCTATAATTACAAACTTTTTCCTATTTCAATTTCATTTTTATGGTTAAAATATTTTTACCAATGTAAAATTTAGCAACTATGGTAATTGATAAGATGAGGTAAAAGGGTAAATTAATATATAATGTTATAAAATATTACAAAAAAATTTATAAAAACTTTCATGAGAGAATGATTGACCTTATATTATATTATCTCTAATATTAGTAAACATTGGAAGGGAATTTTTTGAAACTAAAATTCATTTTATATTAAGTAATAAATATTTAAAAAATGGAAACAAATATCACCCCATATTAACTATAAAATGAACCCTTATTTAACCACCTCAAAGCACAAAATCCCATAATGTTTCTCTCAAATCACCACAAAAATTATATTTCTATAAATTCACTATTGTGTTAGGAAACATATGTTCACATGATGGAGTCCCAAATCCCACATTTTTTAGTGGATCTCTAAAAGAAGATTCATGTCTTCAAACTATTTGAAATCATATTCACAACTACATGTCATTAGCATGTTCTTTGGGAATATCCAAAATATGAATTTCTAAATTATTAAAAATGTTTTGAAATAATTAATCTTCTAGTAAAATTAATTTTCGTATTATACAATAATGTGGATTTTTTTTATTAAATATTTACAATACGTTCTTATTTTAGTAGGTTTCACATCCCAATTGAACAATTTTATGATGTTTACATCTAGAATAACAATGAAAGTATAAATGATGGAAATAAATTGTAATAATGATTGAGTTAATATAATTTCAGAACTATTCCTCTATAACATTCCAAATGTATATTCACACAATAATTTCAATTCATTTATTAATTCAATAATCATAAAGAATATATTTTTAAGAACTCGATATTAATCATCACTATAAGATCCATGAGATGACCATAATATATAACAACTATAAAAAAACATATATTACATCATCATGATGATTATAGTGGGGATGAACCCAATTATCAATGATCAATTTCAGGAACGATCAATCAAAATATTACCTGAAAATGATATATTTAATATATGCTAATTCATTTTAACATTAATAAATTAATATATTGTTAATTTGAAATTATAACAAATAAATTATTAAGTAAAAAATATGAATAATGTTATTGTGCGTAGGAATAAAACTTTTCATTTATTATATAGGTTGTTATATTGTATCCAACTATGATAATTTATGAGTTAATTTTAATTTCTAACATTACTTTATAAATGAGTTCATCTATACATATATTTATATTTTGGAAAATTACATATTTTTAACCTCTAAAATACAATTTAATTTATTCTCATTCATGTAAAAATTATTTATTTTAATGAATTTGATCTATATATTGTATGATTTCTTAAGATTAATTTCTTTAAACATAGAAATTATTTATAAAAGTGTTAATGTAATTATTTTCTCAATTTTTTTATCGAGTCACATTCTCCATCCATATTTTTCAATTTTATTTATGATAATTCCACTACATGATTTCATGGTTTTCCAATTTAATTTTATTCTTATTGATTTACAATTTATTTCCTTTTAAAAATTAAATTATATAAATTATAATTAATATTTATTCTTATATTTCAATAAAATTTTCTAAAGATGTTATAAATGTTTTCTCATTATTTTCATATTAATTTATAGATTCATATGATTCACTTAGGATATAATCTTTTAACACCATAATCCTTATTTTTTGTATTATTTATGATCATTTCTTATCTATGATTTCCTGAATTAAACCTCTACACCTTGGTATAATTAAAAATATGTAGAATTGAGAATTATTTAATGATTTTGTGGCATAAAAATGTAATTTTATTCATCATGTGATGGGTGGGAATGGGAATATATATCCCTCTAGTGTAATGTCTAATGCTTTTTATCTCAAGATATTACATATATAGGGCTGGTGTAATGACCCAAAATTTTATCAATGAAACTTACCTTCTTATAATTATGTTATGTAATATAAATAAAATAAAAATCACATATAAAACACAATACAAACTTTTTAAATAAATAATGAATGAAATAAGAGATATTTATATAAGTTAAGGAACATATACCAGTAAAATACTAACTTGACCATCAGAATAGTAATGTGACACTTAAGAATAGTAAATTGGAAATATAGAATAATAAACTCACCAATAAATGTATATATATATATATATATTATATCCATCCTAAAAATTAAAATATGATATAATTATATCATAATATAAGTAAACAAATGTTTGAAAAATATTCAAATAAGTATTGAAATTTTTATGAAACCAAATTATTTATTTACAATTTAATCATTTTTATAATATTTTAAAAGAAAATTTATCTTCATAAAATAAATTCATGAATTAATATAATTTTGTATGATTATTATAATATAACAGTATGAGACCTTAATTAATTTTTCAATATGTTATAAAACTAGTTATCATTATAAATTCTATATTTTTCATGTAAATGATGATTTTAAGTAAAAAGGTTAACTTATACTCTTTAGAAAATTATTCACATAAATTTGAGTTAGTTTTTTAATTATTCACATCAAAATATGGCCAGGGTGAATATTTTGGGGTTTTTCGAAAATACTTGATTTTTTATTGAATAAAAAAATATGATAATTTATGATAAAATCTAAATAAAATAATTATTGAGTCATAGATGATCTATGGATAATTTAAGCCAAAAATATAAAAATATCCTTAATTATTTTAATATTTTTGTTTATATTTATCAAAATATTCATAGTATTGAGAAAAAATAACAAAATAATGAATAAAATAATGAGAAAAAACCTCTCTCCTCCACTATAAATACCACCCATCACCACTTATTCTCCCCACATGTCCCAAACATTTATCCTTATCCAAAATAATCTCTAATATATTCCCAATACATTACCACATGTCTATTATCATTTTGTATAAAAAATTACTAAACCATTCCCCCTAAGGAGGTTCTCATGAAGAAGAATTCAAAAAATAAAATCTTCTTTCTTTGATTTTAATTTCTTTTAGAGTTATTTTATTTTCATATTATCTCCTCACATCCACTAATTCAAATGGTATTACTACTCAAGTACCTTAAATTTTATGAAATTATATTATTCTACTGGAATAATCAATCATCACTTATTTACCCTTCCATTTTTTTCTAAAAATGAAAACATCATATGTGATAAGATAATATATTGCGTTCAAGGATGACAAGATTTCAATTTCCATTAATGCCTTCAAGGTTGGTCATAAAACCATTTTTATGGTAATACAATATTATAATATATGAATTAAAATTAATTTAATATAATATTACTATTTAATATGCATAATATTAATTAATAAATAAACTAGTTTGTGATGATCAAAACCCTGCCAAAATAATCTAAATGATTATCACTAACATCTTAACTAATGATTTATCCTCACCCCAAATTAAAAAATGATTTATGTAATAATTTAATATTATTTATTTTATTTAATAACATCTAACATCAATTATGTAAATCCATTCTCATTTTACATGATTTTTGGTACATGTATTTAAGTAAACCAATCATGAAAACCAAGGAAACCAATGCACCCGAATGATTACATTGATTATCATAACCCATTAAAAAATAAATAAATGGACATAATAATTATATAACAAATAAATTAATGTATAACATTTTCTGAGTTAATTAATTAATGTATTTAATATTATTAAGCAGTAAATTAAAATCATGTGTAGAACCACTTCAGACATAAGATAAGGGATTCTACCAAAACCTCTATTTTTCCTTTGGGTAAATAATTCTCTCTAATTACCCCAATGCAATGAATCTTTATTTTTTTGTAATTATTATAAATTATTTTTATATGCTCTAAAATTATCTATCTAAATCATATCAACCTTCATTGATCGGGTAAAATATGTTTTAAAAAGGATCCGTTCTAAATTTTTCCCGATAATCAAGCCTGATTTAAGGGAACACCCCTACTTTTACCCATTTTATAGTAAACACCATAATATATTTTAAGACATAATTATTATTAAAAAATCACTCATTTTATCATGAGAAACTATATTGGTTCAATTCTGGTTTTATATAAAATATTATGACTTTTCCTCCTGAAAAGATCTTTTTAATATTTTCCTTAAACTGCTCTAAAATTTTTAATTTCTAAAGATTCTTAAACATTATTCTTACATGTTTACACTCTATTTTGACATAAATTATCATGATATATTCCTATTTTCCAATATTATTGTCCATTTATAATTTAAATCCATTATTTCACAAACACCATTATGATATTTACTTTTTATGACTTTTCATGTATTTGTGATACCCAATTATCTCTATGGGTATCCCTTAGGTTTATGATTGATTCTTTATGAATGATTCTTCATGTAGAACTCATATTAATGAACACATTATGGTGCGTTATCCCAAACATTGATATAATTCATTAGTTAATGTTTATTCTCATGAGATGTTATGTGAAATTGTCTTGGTGGTTAACAATGTATCATTCTCCATTTACAATGGTCTTGGTGGTTATCCTTAAATCATGCTCCATGTGTAACGGTATTGGAGGTTATCCTTGAATCATGCTCCTCCATGTGAAATGATCTATGAATCATTCTTAGGCCATGTTGTATGTTTTTACCACATCTCCAATGATACCATGATTATAATAGTTTTTCTTCCTAACGTATATTCAGGCCTTTTTTAAGATATCAAGTTATGCCTTTTTTCCCATGTGCTGTAATTTATTCTTACGTTTTTTCCCTTACTAGGATGTATATATCACAACTTTTTCTATGTATTTATCAGGTTATACAATGAATATGTAAGGTCTTAATGGAAGAAATTATCTATTTATAAATATTAAATAAAATATTTCTTATTTCTATTTCATGTTGTTTAATTATGTATCTAATCATCCAAATGCACTATACTTTTTGATCCACGGATTTTATTTTAACTGTTAATTTTTCCTAAAATCATGTAACAATATGTGTAAAATGATAGGCCCATAATTTTTTATATCAGAGAACCATCGAGTTATTTTTGGAGATTGTGACTAGTGCACTTTAGCAAGAACCCTATGGAAAATTCTATCATCATTGTTATCCTAGATTGAAAACTATGGAATCATAACATATGGTGTAATTTTATTTTACTTGTTTATCATTTTATGTTTAATTTTTCCCCTTTTAAATGCTTATTATCTAAGTATTCAATCCCATTTGATTATACCTTCTTTTTTTGGTCAATGAATAGAAATAGGATAACTCATTCCAATAATCAATGTGGTAGGAAATGTGATGATTTCCCTAATGAAATGAAAAATATGATGAGAATGGGTGATAAAAAATTCATGATTGTACTTTCTCAACATGATCGGGTTATAAATAATAACTTGAATCAGGTAGAATGAAATCTTTCTCCTATAAAAGTGAATGTTATGGATAAATCCTTCATCTTAAAAGGCCTCCCATATTTAGTGGATATTCCAATCCCGTCATCACAGAATAACGCATTAAATCTATTTAGAAGATATTCTCTATACTCCAAAGATCAAAAGAAGGGAATATTCTAGTAGCAGTATACCCTTTTGATGGGGAATCTGATCAATGGTAAAAGTGATCGACAAAACAAAGTCCATGGATGAGATTGATTCCATTGAATGGGAACATTTCATGAAAATATTTTCCAATAAATAATTTCCCTAGACCTTATATCTTAATATTTAAAGGTAATTCCTCAGACCAATTCAAAAGGAATATGATTCTATCAGGGTTTTTGAGGAAAACATTAAAATTATTTAAAGATATACCTCCATAATTATCATGAAGACCAAAATAATGTTGAATCACTTATTTAGAAGACTACAGCCGAGTCTGCAAAAAGAGTTAGCAATTCCTGACTTTGACAGCTATAAAAAGATTTTCAGTCATTCCCTAATGGTTGAAATTGAGTTTAAATTCTACAGTGGTATCATTGGACAGTTTATATAAAAAATATAATAGAGTTAAATATGGAAATATCCATTGAAAATTCCCATGATATAATGAAATCCTAACTCCCATATTTCAAATTGTGGGAAGAAGAATCATGGGAACTAATGAAAGTGGACTCAGACATGTCTCAAATATATAATAGATGGGGATCTAGCTATTAACTTCCAAAGAGATATAAAGAATCCCACAAATGTTGAGGAATAAGGAAGCATAATATCAACACTCAGCCTATATTGTAGTGTTTCAAATGTAAGTAACATGGGAATTATGTGATTTTTTTCCATAATATAAGGGTGGTTGGATGAAATCAACAACATACTCCAAGGCCGCAAGGAAGAGAATTTTTATCACTAATGTTGTCATGGAGCCCAATATTGATATGCTAATAGGTACAATAGTTGATCATTATAGAATATCAAATGATCTATTTGATTCTATTTCTATTTATTATTTTATATCATGCATTTTTATTATAACTATTAAAACACCACCGGAAAATATGGAGGATATTTTATCTATAAGAAGTGAAAATGGGGAAATTGGTTCCTCCAAAGTACATAACTCCTCTCTATTTAATTTATTTGGAAATAACCTCCTATCAAATATTGTCTTACTTAATTTGGTAGAGTTTGATGATATTTTGGGCTTAGATTTTATAACTTTATACAAATCCAACATCAACAGTCATGAAATTGAGTTCACAATTCACTTCCTGAAGAATGGTATAGTTCATTTAAAGTGTAAGGAGGAAGATAAATCTCTTTCAGTGTCATCATCTCAACTATGGATATTATTTCTTAATGATAATGTATATCTACCTCAAATGGTTGAGATAAATCATATAATCGTGCTTCAAGACATTCTCATTGTGAAGGACTACACATATGGGTTCCCTGATGAATTTCTAAGTCTTCCACTTGATCAATAGATTTAGTTCTCAATTTATCTTAATCATGGACATCATCCTATATCAAATAAACCTTATAGAATGCCCACCATAAGGTTGGAGGGATAGAAGAAGAAATTTCAAGAGAATATGGACAAGGGTTTCATATTCCCAAGTGCTATGACATGAGGTTTACTAGTTCTCATTATAAAGTAGACGGAAATATAAATGTTCATATCCATTGATTATTATGAATTAATAATATCCCGGTAATAAAAACATTATCCCCTTCCACGGATAGATGACAGGTTTGATCATCTATATTGAGCCAATTATTTCTATTTGGTGGAAATTTGATCGGGATATCACCAATTGAAGCTGATGTTGGAAGATATTACCATGGCCACATTTTGAACAATTTAAAGACACTATGAGTTCATTATGATAGCCTTCTGACTCAAAAATTCTCCAAAAATATTCATAGACTTAATGAATAGTGTCTTTAGATATTACCTCAAAAACTATGTGGTAGTACTTATTCATGATATTCTCATATAAAACAAATGTATGGAGGATTGTGAGGATTATTTTAACTGTATTTTGAATACTTTGAGAATGATTAATATCTATTTAAGGTATAGAAAATGTGAGTTATGGATGGAGGAAGTATCCTTCTTGGGGAATGTTATCACTAATAAAGGAATATCTCTGGACCCTTCCTAGACTAAGGAAATCGAAGTGTGGCCCAAGAGAACATATGTAACAGAGATCCAATGCTTCCATGATGTATCTGGGTATTAACAATGATTTATCAAGAACTTTTCATGATTTTTGTATCCAATAATGAAGTTGACTCGGGTTGGAGAAAAGTTTTTCTGGACAAGTGAACGTGAAGAATACTTCATTGAGTTAAAAAATAGGCCTATCATTACACTAGTGCTCAAATTACCGACTCATGGGGAACAATGTTTTTGTAAATTGATTATTCAATGAAATTATTATGTCGTGAACTGATAAAAAATGATAAAGTGATATCTTACACATTGAGGAATTTAAAAATTAATGATAAAAACTATCCTACCTATAATCTAGAGTTAGAAGCTGTGATCTTTGAGTTGAAAATATGGTAGCATTATTTCTATTGGGAGAAGTGTTGGGTCTATAATGATCATAAGATCCTAAAATATATATTCACACATAATGAGATTAAAATGTTCCAGCGTAGATGGTTAGCAGTAATCAATGATTACGATTTATCAATCCACTACCATCATAGTAAAGAAAATAAGTCCATGGACGCTCTAAGTAAAAAAGACCATGTTTCATTATCAATAATGATAATTGAAAAGGATCCAATCTAATTAGACCTAAAATCAAAGGACAAGGGAATCATTAAGGAAGTAACATAATCAATCCTTTCTCAAATTATTTCTCACCCATACCGTATGTAGAAAATAAAATATTCTCAAAGGAATGAAGTGGAAATTAAAAAAAATGTGGAAGCTATAGAAAATGCGAAATCCTCAAAGTTCAATATTGATGGTGATGGTGTTGTAATATTTGGTTCTGGGTTATGTGTACCATATAATAAAAATATATAAAAAGATATTTTTAATGAAACACATAGCTCAACCTTCTCAATTCACATAATGAGAAGCAAGATGTATCGAGATCACTGAGAAAACTATTTGGTGGAAGATATGAAGAATTATATCACTGATTGTAAATAAAATTTCATGGTATGTCTATTTGTGAAGTAAAAAAGAAAAAATTATAAAGGGATGATGCATCCATTACCCATACCAACATGGAAATAGAAAAAAATCCCCATGTAATTTTTCACTAGACATCCAAATACATCCATAGGAAAAAATTATATATGGATGGTTGTGGATCATCTAAAAAATGAGTGATCACATTATCACAATTAGGGAGGACTTTCCCCTAGATCAACATCCACTGATTTTTATCGGAGAAGTGGTAAGGATTCATGGAGTTCTACTATAATTTTTTTCTGTTCGAGATCTAAGACACACCTCAATGTTCAAGAAAAGTCTCGAATATTCTATAAACACTTAGAAGAACATCATTATGTCATATAATCCTCAAACTGATGACCATTTTTGTCACGACCCGACCCAACGGGGCTCGAGCTGTGACTCCCCAAGCCCGCCTCCAATTGACCAGGGGCTGGCGACTAGCGCCGAGTAGGCTATCACACACATGGGAGGCATTAGCCTAAGGTACCTGTACACACGCACCCACAACACCTCCATGCAACAGTGCAGAGATATAGAAACTGAAAAGTAAAAGCATGCATAAAATCTATCCCAAACCAGAGTGCAACAACAAAAGTACAAAGGGAAAAACAGGGCCCACCAAAAGAAAACTACAAAGCGCGTCCAACCTGCTCTGAAGAAGGGAAACGCTGCCACAAACACCCGCTAGAAAGCTCCCTTGGCACAGCTCTGGTAAACACCCTGGTCAACACGCTCACTAAGCCCCGCCTGCTCTGGGTCCTCCTGGGACTCCGTAAAAAGGAATGTGGTCTGCAGAAGACAAAAACATGTGCGGGAAAAGCCCGTGCAGGGGTGAGTATAAACATACTCAGTAGGCACCCCAAAAACCCAAAACCAAAGGGAGCAACTGAAAGGAAACAATCCGCTCAACCCAGCCAGAGGGAACCCAGAAGAGAGATAAACTCCATCTCGTGACCATCCTCGGCTAAACACAACTAGTCAGCTCAGCTCAGCTCTGGTGTATGCCCATACATACACCTTGAACCATCCAGATATACACAGCTCGCGCCACAATGCCACAAGAGGTACCGACCTCATCACCAGCAACTGCCCCCAACCAGAAGAGTACACCACACGAACATTTTCATACCAGATGACACTCATCCAAGAGATACACTCCATCGAGTCCCAAACAAACATCTTAGACGCTCACCCGAGAGACCACGCTCGTTGGATAACATCACTGAGGAAACAACATAACCACCAAACTCCTCGGATAGGGGATCACCGCTAGGGTCCGCTAGGGGATACCAAGACCCAGTCCGGTATACGTAGCTCACAAATAGGGGATCACTCCTAGGGTCCGCTGGGGGATACCATGACCCGATCTGGCATACGTAGTTCTCACAGATAGGGGATCACACCCAGGATCCATTGGGGGATACCACAACCCGATCTGGCGCTCAATAGAAACTCCACCCTCAGATAGAGGATCATTGTCGATATAAAGATGGTCACGACAATACCATAACCCTATCTAGTATAACTCGTGATGTAGGGGATCGAACCGACGATGCCGCAACCCTACCGAAACCATGCGCTGAGTAGGGGATCGCATAACCAATGATACTGTAACCCTACTATAAACCACGTGCTGAGTAGGGCATCGTATACCCGATGATGCCACAACCCTACTAATCACGGCCCACCGCGTAGGGGATCATATTCCCGATGATGTCACAAACCCTACGGGGTTAACCTGCTAGATAGGGGATCACAGCCCGTAAATAAGCGGTCACAGCGATACCAAGAACCCGATCTAGGGTAAAGATGCTAGAGGATCCACTCCAGGCCCACCAGAGGGATACCACAACTCTAACAGTTTAAAAATCCCATCGAGAGGATCACAAACCCATATAAAGGTTGTGATGCCACACGAACCCTCGTAGGAACGAACCAAGGTAGAACCCTCAACCACTGCTGGTCCAAACATCGCTAACCCGAGCGACCCGCCACAACGCCACACTGCGCACCTCCTAGCCCAAAACCGAGGCCACCATCGTGTTCCACGTGGAAAAACACGCAAGATAGGTTTTTTACTCGCCCGAAATGGAGCACCGGTGAAAAAGGAACTATTCACCATAGCTAGCTCATGCGGGTCCACACAATGATCCTGAAACCCATTGAGCGGATCACACCATGGCGATCCCCTCGGAAAAACAAGCGGAATCGACTACTCGCTCGTCCAAAAAGGACACCCGGTGAAAAAGGTACTATTCACCGAAGGCCAGCTTGGGTGGGCCCCACGCCTAGATCCCGAAACACATCGAACAGATCACACCATTGCGATCCTCTCAAGAAAAACACACAGGATCGACTATTCATCCGCCAAAATCGGACTCCTGGTGCAAAAGCTGTGTTTCTCCGCAAACGCCAAAACCCGGCCTCATGGGGGCCGCTCCCCATTCACAGTCCCAACACCCAGAAACCATCTCAAAATGTCCTTCGTACCATCAGGGTCTCAACGCCACTGACGGCACGTCAATCGGACGCTCCGGGTAGAAGTTACAACGGCTCGAAGTCGTAAAATAATAAAATAATATTATTTTATACGACGTTTCTAACTCCCGGGCCACGATCCCAAACCTTGAAACCCTCGAACCCACACCGGAGGGTTCGCCTCATCGTCAGGGTCGCGTCACCGTAAACAGCGCGCCAATCCGGCTCCCGGATTGCAAGATACGGGGGTTTAAAGACCCCCGTATAAGAAAAGAGGTCGGACCGGCCCCGACTGTCCGGTCCGGCCGGCCTGGACCGGCCGCCGCCGTCGGCCCGCCCTGTCCGGCGGCTCTCCGCCGCGCTCCGGCAGCCGGGCCGCCGCGCGGCGTGGACCGACGGGGACACCCCGGTGGTCCGTTTTGCGATCCGGAGGCGTCTACACGACCCTCGGGACCCGATCTACACTGCTACGGCTTCAATTTGCAGAAAAACGCAACAAAAATGGGATCGAGGGTTAAAACTCAAATCTGCCTACCTCGCGGGCGAAACGCCGACGTTCTGCCTCATATCCGCGCTCCAGAGCTTCCGTTGCGCGCTCCTGGAACGTCCACCGTCGAATTCTGAGCTCGTGAGCGCCTCGTTTGCTCGATTCGGCGGAGTGGCAGTGAAGAACGGCGAAAAACGTCGAAAGGAATGATAAAAGGGGGGGTGCTGATATTTATATCAGCCGCCCGCCGGCGCCAAACCCGCCTTGGACCCGACGCCCGATGCGAACAAAAGTAAGGTCACCCCTATGGTAAACGCGCCATTCTGAACGCAACGGCAGACTCATATTTTCCATCCGAGACTCAGTTCAGAAGTTATTTGAGCCGACGCCCGCACACTAACTTCGCCACTTATTTACAAAAACACCCCTAGTGGCGTTTCTCACCACAGGCCCGCGCCCGCAATGTTTACACCCCGCCTAGGGTAAACGGCACATTCCGGGCGCAACCGTACCCTCGGATTTCCGTTCTGAGCTACCGTTCAGGAGATTTCACACCCCCGCCACGTGCATAGTATAAAAAATACTTAATATTTTTATAAAATTAATTTCGGGTACACTGGGCCTCGGAATCGCACATCGTCTTCGCGCCTAGCTCTAGAATTATTCCTAGAAATATTCCAAAGTCTGACAGGACCAAAAACCTGAGTCTCTATATCCCCCCCCCCCTTAGAACTTTTCGTCCCCGAAAATCTCTAAGCACAAGGAAAGCGATTGGACTCTCAACTAGGTCTCACACACCAGCGAGCTCACCAACAAACACCCATGCCCGAACTTATAAGTTAGAGGGACTCATCCGCCACACCTGAATACTAGCCGCTTTGGGCGGCACTGACTCGCCCGCACGGTTTTATTCGCGTCACAAAAACGCATCTCGGTGGGGGAAGGATCCTCCTTCCTCACGCGTTCGAAGCATGCGGAACAACTCCCACACAGGGTCTTATCAACGCCCTGAACAAAACTCGAGCAAGAAACAAAAGGAAAGAGTACGGCTAAATAGTTTCTGACAAACTACTGCAGAAAGTAGAAAAGACACAGGGCGTACCTTTATCCATCCGCGGTGCCTCTGGGTCGACTGCCTCCAGGGCATCCAGTTGTCCTCGCCCTCGGCCACCAGCTCTCTGAGTTTGGCGTGGACCACCTGGGGTGGGGGTGGTGGCAATTGGTACTTCCTACCTGTAACACCCCGAGCTTCCACGATACGCTTCTCATTCAATAATGCAATAGCTTGCATTGTACGCAACTTCGAGTTCTAAAACACCGCGACTAATCAAAGTAGCCATTATGAATAGTAATAACCACTTTTTAAAATTATAGAAATTTTATATTTCAAAATGGACTTCATTTTTGGATTCGGAATATCGAAATTAGCCTATGTTGAATTTTTGGTATTTTTCTGAGAACTTCTAATTTTTTATGAATAGTGAAAAATACTTTAAAACAACTTTTTTAATCAAAATAATTTATTGTGATAAATTATACTATTTAGTGGTTTTAAGGTATAATTAGAATATATTTTTACCATTTTATCCAATGGTGGTCATTAGAATTAATTTAACATTGAAATTGGACATAAACAATTGCCAATCTTTTGATATAAATTATTTCTTAAAAACACGCTATTTGTCGTAACAGCGGGAATTAATTATAAAATTAATTAATGCAACTTATATGTTTGGAATTTTGTAAAATAGACATCATTTTTGAATTCGGAATATCAATTATAGCTTAGGGTGAAATTTTGGCCTTGTTCTGAAAAACTTCAATTTTTGTTGAATAGTGAAACCACTAAGTGGTAGTTAAATAACTGATTTTTCGTTTAAATGAAATATTACCACTTCTGTGATTTGATTTTCAAAAATCCGACATACATGGTTGTCATTAAGAAGTAAAATGTGGTTCAATGAGATTAGAATAATTTTTTTGTGAATATTAACTTTTAAGTTCTTAATCGCGATTAGAGGTAATTAGTGTAGTTTAAGGTGCAAATAATGTTTTAATAATATGAGATGAGAATGACACTTGTCCTACTCCTATTTGATGAGTCATGGCCGACCAAGACAACCCATGGGTCAACTTGGGGACCCCATGGAGCCACTTTAGTTGGAAAATGACATTAATATATATTTATTTAATGTTAAAATTAAATTGACACAAACATGAGTTATTTTACTAAAACAGTTTTTAAGTGGGGTTACACAAGTCCAAATTTTGACTATAAATATTAATTAGAAAGATAAAAAGATTTCCTACATCATAGTAGTTTTTTTATAATTTTTAGACATTAAATAAATTAAATTATATATGACATCATTATGATGCAGCGATGACCTCATTATTTAACGATTTAAATAAAATGAGAAGATAATGCAAAATCTAAGCCTTACACTTGTCCAAAGCCTATTGGATGAAGATATTTCGAAACCTTATCACCTTAGCCTAGAATTATATAAGTGTGGGACCTTTAGAATCCGAAAAGCATTGTGAAATAATGTAACATTTCAATCTTTCCAAAAATGTCCCTCCTCTCCACTTATAAAAGGCCCCCACCTCTCCCACCTCATTTACACTTTCAAGCCATTTGGCTCGGCCAACCTCTGCCAAAATACTCTCCCAACTTCCCTCTCTTACTCCTAGAAGCCTTACTTTGGGCAGAAAGCTTCCCAAGGAATCCTTTGGCTCAAATCAAAAAGAGTTACCCGATTTTGAGGTAATGTCTTCTCTAATGTTGTTTTGTTTTATTTTTCTTCTCCAACCCCCTAAACTCTTTTTATTCATTTATTTTGTAACAACACCAGTATCCTCAATATACTAGGATGTTCTTATAATAATTATTCTAGCTACACTTACACACACCTACATCTAATGGTTAAAGAACATACGGTTTCTGTGGATGGCGAATTTCTGCCTCACGAAACGATGATTGTTCAACACTCATATAACACCTTCAAAGGTGGCCATTAAGATGTCACTATTTTTATATATGATATATAATATGTTTATGTTTTACTTATCCTTCTGTATTTCTCATTTATGGCATACTTTGTGATTTCCATTATGGGTAAAACGTGATAATTTCATTTTAGGAAGTGCGGACTACCGCCCCCTCAAAGTGATTTGAATCGTTAATGCCATATGTGGGATGTATAAAGGATGGAGTAAATGGTATTATACACTATATTATACTGGAATTATATTATACATTTATATCATATTTATTTAGTTCCATTAAATATGAAATTGAAATGAAAGTAGCGTTCATGCGTACGTACGGCTTACCGTCTCCATGAACGGTGCATTTCATTTCTTACCTCTAAATGTTACGTAATATTATAAATGAATGTATATAATGGATACATAAGATATAAATGAAATCTAAATCATGAATATAATTCTGGATATAATGGATATTCTACCACATGAACAACTTGTAATTATAAGAAGTTTATTGTTGACTCAAGTTACCAAAGATCGACAAAACGATCGTTATTAACTTGAATAATTACATAATATTCATAAAATTGTAATAAGTGATATAAAAAGGATAATGAAATTGAAAATGGTTCTTAATAAGGTAGATATTAACTATATTTTATTATTCAGGAGGTTAAAGAACGGTTGAGTCAAGTCGGACACAAGGTAAGGGAATTTCTTAACCCAACTTCCATTCTTTGGGTTAATCTCCTACTTTCAAATTATGTCATGATATTATTATGTCCTATTTTGTATTTTTACTTTCTTTATGTGTAACTATAGTGAATACACATAATAGATCTATTTTATTTTAAAAATGATCTTTTTAAGGACTTTGTCTCAATCTCTTTTCATTGAGGCATATTTGGCTTTATACACAACTTTCTTTTATACGGTGTATAAACCCCTTTGACTTTCATGTTTATTCAAAAGGAATATTTTTTATACGAAGCGTTTTACTAAACGACAAAAAGGGAATGTTTTTCTTTCCGTACTTATGCGGCGACAATGACTTCTCTGCCGCCGTGACCATTATTTGAGTTTCGGCTTCCTCTACAAGCCATCATTTTTTTTAATGAAAAATAAATACAATGTTTTAACTTGCTTTTATTTTGGTATTGAAAATGGTTTTGAAAGCGTTTTTATTATATCAATGTGTTGTATTGACAATCTTGTGATTGAAATGTGGAAATTTTATGTTTCCTTTACGCATGTTTTATGTGATACGATTATGTTATGGTTTATGATATGTTTAAACCTATTCATATGAGGAATGCATTGGACTTAATAAGTGACGGGTGGAGCCCGCTATAGCTCCTCGATGCATCGGCAGGTCTCATGAGACAAACTAGTGTCTTGGCACGAGGCCTTGACAAAATCTTATTTGTGGTCTTGGCATGAGGCCTTGACTACGTGGTTATGATAGTCTGGCATTATGCATTCCATCATTATGAAAGTGGTTATTGATATTGCATGTGATTATTCGACCAGTAGAATAACCATGTGAAGAAGTGAATGACATTATCTCATTTTACTTTTGCCATATTATGTTTATGTTAAAGTTTAAAAGGCTTTTGTTTTAGTTATACATTGCCTTAAATTTTTATGTTTATTTATGAAAGCTTCCGCAATATTGTTATCCTTACTGAGCATCTGAGCTCACCCCTTTCAATGTTTTAATATTTTCCAGGATGTGAAGAAGTATTTTATGAATGACCTGCAGGGATAGTCAGAAGAGGATATGTGTGTGGACTATGAAGACTTTGTTATTAGTTTTTCACTTTATGATGTAATGTAAGACTTATGAATGTATCTAGTGTTTCCAAGGCTACTAAACTAATCGGTCTTTCGAGACATGATCTTTTGTGATCATGCCAATGTTACGAAGTAATGCACCGACTCTGGGTAGCTGGGGTCGGGGCGTTACAGTTGGTATCAAAGGCAGTTTAGTACTAACCTTGGAAGCTAGATTTAGATAAACTCTGATTAGAGCACATAGCCCAAAGATAGACTTTGAGGATTAGTGTAGAAGAACTTCCTAGAATTTTGTTATTGTAGAGATTTTGTGAGTTTTCCGAGCAATGAATCCCTGTCTGGATACGAGCAGGTAGAGGCGGCTCTAGTACAGATGTACCTAGGGGTAAAACCCGAAAACACCACTTTGAGCTAGACTCGAACGGGAACTAGTGCACGACAACGGGCCTTGCTGTACTCTTGGTTACGACACTCCCGGGGGATATGCTTAGGATAATTCTCATTTTATTTACAAACCACTATGAAGGGTTATGAGTACATACTTCTTCAAAGAAAACATTTATTTTTATGATTATGGATTATATCCATAAATAGTTCAATTTATGTAAAGTGTTTAACAAGTATGGAATTATGTATTTTGATTCATAAACTAATCTAGTTTATGCCATTGTTTAGAAATGGAGCCTAGTAGAAGAAATGGAAACCGTATCAATGCATGCACTCCATGTAGGGATTTCCCTCCTGCTCAAGATAATTATAGTGGGGCTGGTGATGCAACTGGTGCCGATCAGCTAATCACCATACTGGGACAACTTACTCAGGTTATGAATAATAACCTTACTCGTATGGAGCACTCTGATCCGCAACGTGGAGGATCAATGCTAGACCGTTTCATGAGGCAACAACCACCAACCTTCAATGGGGGTACAAATCCGTTAGTAGCTGAGCAATGGATAAACTCCTTAGAGAAAATATTCCATGCCTTGGGGAGTAGCGAAAGGGAGAAGGTTGTCATGGCAGTTTACCGCCTCACTGGAGATGCCGATCAGTGGTGGTCGCTGATTCAAAACACAAAGGAAGATGATGACGTATCAAATATGGAATGGAGGGAGTTCAAAGATCTATTTTTAGAAAAATATTTTCCTCGTGACCATCGAGCAGATATGGAAAGGCAATTTCTGAGTCTGAGCCAGAAGGAGGATGAGAATATCGCAAAGTATGAGGCTAACATTACAAGGTTAGCGAGACATGCTGTCTATTATATACGTAACCCAAGGATTAAGATTTATCGTTTCTTTGATGGGTTAAAACCATTTCTCTGTCGAGCTTTAGTATCACAATCCTTCTCATCATACGAAGATATTGTCTCGTGTGCTATCAAGATAGAAAAGGAATTCTCTAAGTCTTATGACAATAATGTAAAGCAAGAGAAGAAGAGAACGGTGGAACAAGAGACAGATAAAGGGAAAAAGGGAAAGAAGTATTTTCCATTATGTGATAATTGTGGGAAGAATCACCCTGGTACTTGCCTAAAAGGAATGGGAGTTTGTTATAAATGTGGAGAAAAGGGTCACCAGGCTCGTGATTGCAAGGGAAAGAAAGAGGCTGTCAAAGTTGAATGCTACAATTGTAGGGAAACAGGGCATTATGCAAATGAATGTCCTAAGCGTCAAGGAAACTTACCTCAGAAAAGGCCAAGGGATCAAGGCCAATCTTATGCTGTGACTACAGTTGAAGCGGAATAATTAATGTATTGGTGATTTTGGACTCAAGGATTATATTCTGGTTATAAGAATAATGTGATATATATATATGGATTGTACTGCAGTACTTGTTGATTTCAGTAAGGTTTTAATATGATTAAGGTAATCATATTTTTAGTATGTGACAATAAGAGAAACTTTTCTTTGTTTGGGGAATCTGATGTTACAATTGATTTTGGAATTTAGAGACCTTTTAGAGAAAGTCTGGATGGAGGTATTTTGGATAACTATTAAGGTTGGAATGGATTAAGTTGAACCATGGATAGTATTGTTTAAAATTAAAGAATTTCTGAAGATTATTTTTGGAATATTATAATACTATAGTTTTAGGAAAAGGACAACCTGCAGGGTGGGGAATAACCCGTCGCGTCGGACAAAGCTGCAGGAATCAAACCCACAACCATAGTGCGACAAGCCTTTATTTCCTACCACTAGCCTACAGGAAGTCCCTGGTTATTAAAAAATAGTTTTACTAATCTAAATGGTATGTGTTAACATTTGGAACCCTATACAATTAGGATAAATAGAATATTTTTGAGTTCTGTTACCATTTGGAGTAAAATTTGGGTTTGTGGTAAAAATTTATTAATGAATGAAAGTATACATAACAAGTATGTATATTACCTTACGTTCTTAGTAAATCTCCTAAATAAATTCCTCAACATTATAAAAGGTAACTTAAAACAAAAATGTTGTCGGTTAACTTTTCCAACTGGGGATTCAATGACCGTTTAACCAATCACAAGTTTGTGATTTTCTTGTGGTTAAACTTTCTCCTAATCCTGTTTTCTATAACTCTCCATCAGACCTTGATGGTTTGTTTCTCCTCCATATCCATATTTTCATATAATCCTAGAATGGGCTATATCGGGTGACCTTTGTACTTATCCTGCTTTCTTTTAATGTTATATATTTATTAACCTTATTTCCGATGTGGGTTTTCCTCAAAGTTATTTTCTCTTTTCAACCTTTTATTTGCAAAGAAAAATTTCAAATTGCGAGGACGCAATTTATTGAAGGAGGGGAGAATGTAACACCCCGAGCTTCCACGATACGCTTCTCATTCAATAATGCAATAGCTTGCATTGTACGCAACTTCGAGTTCTAAAACACCGCAACTAATCAAAGTAGCCGTTATGAACAGTAATAACCACTTTTTAAAATTATAGAAATTTTATATTTCAAAATGGACTTCATTTTTGGATTCAGAATATCGAAATTAGCCTATGTTGAATTTTTTGTATTTTTCTGAGAACTTCTAATTTTTTATGAATAGTGAAAAATACTTTAAAACAACTTTTTTAATCAAAATAATTTATTGTGATAAATTATACTATTTAGTGGTTTTAAGGTATAATTAGAATATATTTTTACCATTTTATCCAATGGTGGTCATTAGATTTAATTTAACATTGAAATTGGACATAAACAATTGCCAATCTTTTGATATAAATTGTTTCTTAAAAACACGCTATTTGTCGTAACAGCGGGAATTAATTATAAAATTAATTAATGCAACTTATATGTTTTGAATTTTGTAAAATAGTCATCATTTTTGAATTCGGAATATCAATTATAGCTTAGGGTGAAATTTTGGCCTTGTTCTGAAAAACTTCAATTTTTGATGAATAGTGAAACCACTAAGTGGTAGTTAAATAACTGATTTTTCGTTTAAATGAAATATTACCACTTCTGTGATTTGATTTTCAAAAATCCGACATACATGGTTGTCATTAAGAAGTAAAATGTGGTTCAATGAGATTAAAATAATTTTTTGGTGAATAGTAACTTTTAAGTTCTTAATCGCGATTAGAGGTAATTAGTGTAGTTTAAGGTGCAAATAATGTTTTAATAATATGAGATGAGCATGACACTTTTCCTACTCCTATTGGATGAGTCATGGCCGACCAAGACAACCCATGGGTCAACTTGGGGACCCCATGGAGCCACTTTAGTTGGAAAATGACATTAATATATATTTATTTAATGTTAAAATTAAATTGACACAAACATGAGTTATTTTACTAAAATAGTTTTTAAGTGGGGTTACACAAGTCCAAATTTTGACTATAAATATTAATTAGAAAGATAAAAAGATTTCCTACATCATAGTATTTTGTTTATAATTTTTAGACATTAATTAAATTAAATTATTTATGACATCATTATGATGCAGCGATGACCTCATTATTTAACGATTTAAATAAAATGAGAAGATAATGATAAATCTAAGGCTTACACTTGTCCAAAGCCTATTGGATGAGGCGATTTCGAAACCTTATCACCTTATCCTCGAATTATATAAGTGTGGGACCTTTAGAATCCGAAATTCATTGTGAAATAATGTAACATTTCAATCTTTCCAAAAGTGTCCCTCCTCTCCACTTATAAAAGGCCCCCACCTCTCCCACCTCATTTACACTTTCAAGCCATTTGGCTCGGCCAAACTCTGCCCAAATACTCTACCAACTTCCCTCTCTTACTCCTAGAAGCCTTACTTTGGGCAGAACTCTTCCCAAGGAATCCTTTGTCTCAAATCAAAAAGAGTTACCCGATTTTGAGGTAATGTCTTCTCTAATGTTGTTTTGTTTTATTTTTCTTCTCCAACCCCCTAAACTCTTTTTATTCATTTCTTTTGTAACAAAAACAATATCCTCAATATACTAGAATGTTCTTATAAGAATTATTCGAGCTACACTTACACACACCTACATCTAATGGTTAAAGAACATACGGTTTCTGTGGATGGCGAATTTCTGCCTCACGAAACGATGATTGTTCAACACTCATATAACACCTTCAATGGTGGCCATTAAGATGTCACTATTTTTATATATGATATATAATATGTTTATGTTTTACTTATGCTTCTGTATTTCTCATTTATGGCATACTTTATGATTTCCATTATGGGTAAAACACGATAATTTCATTTTAGGAAGTGCGGACTACCGCCACCTCAAAGTGATTTGAATCGTTAATGCCATATGTGGGATGTATAAAGGATGGAGTAAATGGTATTATACACTATATTATACTGGAATTATATTATACATTTATATCATTATGATTTAGTTCCATCAAATATGAAATTGAAATGAAAGTAGCGTTCATGCGTACGTACGGCTTACCGTCTCCATGAACGGTGCATTTCATTTCTTACCTCTAAATGTTACGTAATATTATAAATGAATGTATATACTGGATATATAAGATATATATGACATCTAAATCATGAATATAATTCTGGATATAATGGATATTCTACCACATGAACAACTTGTAATTATAAGAAGTTTATTGTTGACTCAAGTTACCAAAGATCGACAAAACGATCGTTATTAACTTGAATAATTACATAATATTCATAACATTGTAATAAGTGATATAAAAAGGATAATGAAATTGAAAATGGTTCTTAATAAGGTAGATATTAGCTCTAGTTTATTATTCAGGAGGTTAAAGAACAGTTGAGTCAAGTCGGACACAAGGTAAGGGAATTTCTTAACCCAACTTCCATTCTTTGGGTTAATCTCCTACTTTCAAATTATGTCATGATATTATTATGTCCTATTTTGTATTTTTAATTTCTTTATGTGTAACTATAGTGAATACACATAATAGATCTATTTTATTTTAAAAATTATCTTTTTAAGGACTTTGTCTCAATCTCCTTTCATTGAGGCATATTTGGCTTTATACACAACTTTCTTTTATACGGTGTATAAACCCCTTTGACTTTCATGTTTATTCAAAAGGAATCTTTTTTATACGAAGCGTTTTACTAAACGACAAAAAGGGAATGTTTTTCTTTCTGTACTTATGCGGCGACAATGACTTCTCCGCCGTCGTGACCATTATATGAGTTTCGGCTTCCTCTATAAGCCATCATTTTTTTAATGAAATATAAATACAATGTTTTAACTTGCTTTTATTTTGGTATTGAAAATGGTTTTGAAAGTGTTTTTATTATATCAATGTGTTGTATTGACAATCTTGTGATTGAAATGTGGAAATTTTATGTTTCCTTTACGCATGTTTTATGTGATACGATTATGTTATGGTTTATGATATGTTTAAACCTATTCATATGAGGAATGCATTGGACTTAATAAGTGACGGGTGGAGCCCGCTATAGCTCCTCGATGCATCGGCAGGTCTCATGAGACAAACTAGTGTCTTGGCACGAGGACTTGACAAAATCTTATTTGTGGTCTTGGCACGAGGCCTTAACTACATGGTTATGATAGTCTGGCATTATGCATTCCAGCATTATGAAAGTGGTTATTGATATTGCATGTGATTATTCGACCAGTAGAATATCCATGTGAAGAGGTGAATGGCATTATCTCATTTTACTTTTGCCATATTATGTTGATGTTCAAGTTTAAAAGGCTTTTGTTTTAGTTATACATTGCCTTAAATCTTTATGTTTATTTATGAAAGCTTCCGCAATATTGTTATCCTTACTGAGCATCTGAGCTCACCCCATTCAATGTTTTAATATTTTCCAGGATGTGAAGAAGTATTTTATGAATGACCTGCATGGATAGTCAGAAGAGGATATGAGTGTGGACTATGAAGACTTTGTTATTAGTTTTTCACTTTATGATGTAATGTAAGACTTATGAATGTATCTAGTGTTTCCAAGGCTACTAAACTAATTGGTCTTTCGAGACTTGATCTTTTGTGATCATGCCAATGTTACGAAGTAATGCACCGACTCTGGGTAGCTGGGGTCGGGGCGTTAAACTACCACCACCTCCTGCTGCACCAGCTCCGCCGCCACGTCTGCCGCCCTACGGACCTCCTTGCTCAAGACGCTGCCTCTACCAAGGCGGTCCATCGACCGGCTCCCTCTCAGCAGCACTTCGGGTTGGACAATCTCTAGCAATATGTCCCCGACCGTCGCAAGCGTAACACCGCCTCTACTACGACTGACCAAAACTGGTCGGCGAGCCCTGTGAGCCCTGAGACTCAGATCCTCCATCCTGGGGTCGCCTCCTGAAACATCGACCACGTCCTGACCCCTGAGTTTGTCGTCGGCTACCAGATGCTGATCCAACTGAAAAAGTCTCAGCCCTCGAGTGCCAAACACTAACAGGGGGAATCTGCTCATCCATAAAACTCTCCACCACCAACGCTCACTCCAGCACTCCAACATAGGTGGGCAGGCACAAGGAAACCACACCTACTCGGATGTCCCTGCGTAAGCCCTACTCGAAGGTCCGAGCCCTAAAGAACGGGTCTCAAACCATATCGAGGGAGTAGCGCGATAGGTCTGTAAACCACGTTCAGTACTCTGACACGGTCATGACCTCCTGTCGAAGCTGCAGAAGCTCCTGGATCCGCACTGACCTCAGCATCACCGGATAGAACTCCACCCTGAAGAGCCCCTCAAACTCTGCCCACGTGAGTGTCTCCTCGTCATGGGACTGTGTCACTAAACTCTACCCTTGCCTGGTAGAACCATGCAGAAGGGTCGCCGCTAGGACCAACATCTGATCTGGAGGTGTCCTCACTAGGCGGAAAACTCGGGTGACTGCCTCAAGCGAGTCATCAGCTACCTGGGGGTCTGGATCACCCCGGAACCTCAAAGGTCGCTGCCTCTGGAACTCGTGCAGCGCACTCAGCCTGCGCGCAACCTCATCCTGCACTGCCGGCACAACCAGCTGCTCGACAGGTGGCGGCTCAACTGGTAGACCACCTGGAGGCGCAACCTCAGAACCTGCGCCCTGCTCCATAGCCTCTACACGGGGCGGGTCATCAGCACAATCCTGCTGCGAAAACCTCGCTGGTTGTCATCGTGGAGGCATCCTGAAATACATTCAAGACGCACCACAATCAAAGAGTATATCTGGAGAGCTGACTTAAGAAGGACAAGGAAAAACCAAAAACCCAGTCCTATATAATGCATCTACCATTATGTCCCCGCGACCAGTGTACGAATTTCCCGAGTCGAAAGGCAGGTTATCAGAGTCCTGGTGTATGGATACGTCGGCCTCCGCACCAACACTGGAGTCTCTGGCCTGAAAGCTGAACTCGAAACATCCTAACACTACCGCTATGCAACCCAAACCAAACTCACAGCTAGACCAGCCACGCTCTGAGATCCCAAAGGTGAAACCTCCTCTGATACCACTCTGTCACAACCCGAACCAACGGGGCTCGAGCCGTGACTCCCAAATCCCGCCTCCAATAGGCCAGGGGCTGGCGACCAGCGCCGAGTAGGTTATCACACACATGGGAGGCATTTTCCTAAGGTACCTGTACACACGCACCCACGACACCTCCATGCAACAGTGCAGAGATATAGAAACTGAAAAGTAAAAGCATGCATACAATCTATCCCAAACCATAGTGCAACATCAAATGTACAAAGGGCAAAATAGGGCCCACCAAAAGAAAACTACAAAGTGCGTCCAACCTGCTCTGAAGAAGGGAAACGCTTCCACAAACACCCGCTGGAAAGCTCCCTCGGCACAGCTCTGGTAAACACCCCGGTCAACACGCTCACTAAGCCCCGCCTGCTCCGGGTCCTCCTGGGACTCCGTCAAAAGGCATGTGGTCTGCACAAGACACAAACATGTGCGGGCAAAGCCCGTGCAGGGGTGAGTATAAACATACTCAGTAGGCACCCCAAAAACCCCAAACCCAATGGAGCAACTGAAAGGCAACAGTCCGCTCAACCCAGCCAGAGGGAACCCAGACGAGAGAGAAACTACATCTCGTGACCATCCTCGGCTAAACACAACTAGTCAGCTCAGCTCAGCTCAGGTGTATGCCCATACATACACCTTGAACAATCCAGATATACACAGCTCGCACCACAAAGCCACAAGAGGTACCGACCTCATCACCAGTAAATGCCCCCAACCAGGAGAGTACACCACACTAACATTGTCATACCAGATGACACTCATCCGAGAGATACACTCCATCAGGTCCCAAACAAACATCTCAGACGCTCACCCGAGAGACCACGCTCGTTGGATAACATCACTGAGGAAACAACATAACCACCAAACTCCTCGGATAGGGGATCGCCGCTAGGGTCCGCTAGGGGTTACCAAGACCCACTCCGATATACGTAGCTCACAAATAGGGGATCACTCCCAGGGTCCGCTGGGGGATACCACGACCCGATCTGGCATACGTAGTTCTCAAAGATAGGGGATCACACCCAGGATCTGTTGGGGGATACCACAACCCGATCTGGCGCTCGATAGAAACTCCACACTCAGATAGAGGATCATCATCCATATAAAGATGGTCACGATGATACCGGAACCCTATCTGGTATAACTCGTGATGTAGGGGATCGAACAGACGATGCCACAACCCTACCGAAACCACGCGCTGAGTAGGGGATCGCATAACCAACGATACCATAACCCTACTATAAACCACATGCTGGGTATTGGATCGTATACCCGACAATGCCACAACCCGACTGAGCATGGCCCACCACGTAGGGGATCATATTCCCGATGATGCCACAAACCCTACGGGGTTAACCTTCTAGATAGGGGATCGCCGCCCGTAAATAAGCAGTCACAACGATACCAAGAACCCGATCTAGGGTAAAGATGCTAGAGGATCCACTCCAGGCCCACCGGAGGGATACCACAACTCTAACAGTTTAAACATCCCATCGAAAGGATCACAAACCCATACGAAGGTTGTGATGCCACACGAACCCTCGTAGGAACGAGCCAAGGGAGAACCCTCAACCACTACTGGTCCAAACGTCGCTAACCCGAGCGACCGGCCACAACGCCACACTGCACACCTCCTAGGCCAAAACAAAGGCCACCATCACGTTCCATACGGAAAAATACGCAGGATAGGCTGTTTAATCACCTGAAACGGAGCACTAGTAAAAAAGTCACTATTCACCGTAGCTAGCTCGTGCGGGGCCAAACAACGATCCCAAAACCCATCGAGCGGATCACACCACGGCGATCCCCTCAGAAAAACAAGGGGAATCGACTACTCGCTCGTCCAAAATGGACAACCGGTGAAAAAGGTACTATTCACTGAAGGCTGGATATGGTGGGGCCCACGACTGAATCCCGAAACACATCGAACGGATCACACCATTGCAATCCTCTCGGAAAAACACACAGGATCGACTATTCATCCGCCAAAATCGGACTCCTGGTGCAAAAGCTGCGTTTCTCCGCAAACGCCAAAACCCAGCCTGTGGGGCCCGCACCCCATTCACAGTCCCAACACCCGAAAACCATCTCAAAAAGTCGGTCGTACCATCAGGGTCTCAACGCCACTGATGGCACATCAATCGGACGCTCCGAGTAGAAGTTACAACGGCCCGAAGTCGTAAAATAATAAAATATTATTATTTTATACGACGTTTCTAACTCCCGGGCCACGATCCCAAACCTTGAAACCCTCGAACCCACACCGGAGGGTTCGCCTCATCATCAGGGTCACGTCGCCGCAAACGGCGCGCCAATCCGGCTCCCGGATTGCAAGATACGGGGGTTTAAAGACCCCCGTATAAGAAAAGAGGTCGGACCGGCCGCCGCTGCCGGCCCGCCTTGGCCGGCGGCTCTCCGCCGCGCTCTGGCGGCTGGGCCGGTGCGCCGTCGCGGGCAGCCGCGCACCGCGGGCCACCGCCGCGCCGGTGTCGCACCGGCGGATCTTCTGCGGACCGCGCGGGGGCACCCCGGTGGTCTGTTTTGCAATCCGGAGGCGTCTACACGACCCTCGGGACCCGATCTACACTTCTACGGCTTCAATTTGCAGAAAAACGCAGAAAAAACTGGATTGGGGGTTAAAACTCAAATCCGCCTACCTCGCGGGCGAAACACCGACGTTCTGCCTCAGATCCGCGCTCCAGAGCATCCGTTGCGCGCTCCTGGAACGTCCACCGTCGAATTCCGAGCTCGTGGGCGCTTTGTTTGCTCGATTCGGCAGAGTGGTGGCGAAGAACGGCGAAGAACGTCGAGAGTAACGATAAAGGGGGGGGGGGGGCGCTGATATTTATATCAGCCGCCCGTCGGCGCCAAACCCGCCTCAGACCCGACGCCCGATTCGAACAAAATTAAGGTCACCCCTAGGGTAAACGCACTGTTCTGAACGCAACAGAAGACTCAGATTTTCCATCCGAGACTCCGTTCAGAAGTTATTTGAGTCGACGCCCGCACACTAACTTCACCACTTATTTACGAAAATGCCCCTAGTGGCGTTTCTCACCGTAGGCCCGCGCCCACAAAGTTTACACCCCGCCTAGGGTAAACGGCTCATTCCGGATGCAACCGTACCCTCAGATTTCCGTTCTGAGCTACTGTTCAGGAGATGTCACACCCCCGCCACGTGCATAGTATAAAAAATACTTAATATTTTTATAAAATTAATTCCGGGCACATCGGGCCTCGGAATCGCACGCCGTCTTCGCGCCTAGCTCTGGGATTATTCCTAGAAATATTCCAAAGTTTGACAGGACCAAAAACTCGAGTCGCTACAATTTTGAGGGAAAAAACTCATAAATTGGAATATATATTGATGCCATGTTCTACGAACTTCAAAGAAGAATGGGACGAACATTTTATTATGGTAAAGTTCTCCTATGACAATGCATTCCACCTAATCATTGAAATGAACCCTTAAGAATACCATTAAGGGAAAATGTGAAGAAAAAAATAATTCTGGTATGATGTCTATGAACAAAAGATGAAAAGACCAGAAATGGTCAAAGAAATTGTATAAAATGTGAAAATAATTCAGAAGCACATCAATGAAGCCCCGAGTCAACCATAGAGTTATACATTAAATCGTCGATGAGACCTGAAGTTTAATTTTAGAGACACCATATTCATATGCATATTTCTATGGAATAGGATCTTGATATTTGAGAATAAGGAGAAGCTAAGCCCTAGGTACATCAATCCCTTCATGATTCAAGATTGTTTTGTAGATATTGCTTATCAATTATAACTTTCACCAACCATGTCTCATATACATGATATATTTATCATATCCCTCTTGAAGGAGTACATACAGGATCACTTACATGTACTAAATTTATAGGTGGTACAACTAGTAAGTGACCTTGGGTATGAAGAGAATCCATTTAAGTTCTTGGATCATAGAGATAAATTTGTATTCAATAAGAACACTCACATAGTAAAATTACTTTGGTCGAACCATATATATGAATAGTAAATATGGGAATTGGAGGAAGAAATGATTGAGAATTATCCTCACTTATTTTGTTTGTAAAAATAAATTTTGAGGGTCAAATTTCATAAGGGGGAAATTTAAAGACCAAAAAATTTATCAATTAAATTTACCTCATTATTATTATTTTATATCATATAAATAAAATAGACATCACATAAAGAACAGAATACAAACTTTATAAATGAAGAATGAATTATATAAGATGTATTTATGTATGTTATGGAACATATACCAATGGAATTATTACATGACCTTTGAAATAGTAATATGACCCTTATGAATAGTAAACCATATAATAGAATAGTAACCTCACCGATGAATTTATATATAAAAAATAGTTCTCTTATAAATGAATGTATTATATAATTATATCATTGTATAAGTAAAAAAACTAAAAAAATTTAAATGTGTTGCAATTTTTTTCAAAAACACAATTATTTATTTACATTTTTATCATTATTATAATTATTTATAAATAAAATTTAATTTAATAAAATATATTCATTAATTGGTATTATATTTTCTTATTATTAGAAGATAATATTTGGAGACCTTAAATAATTTTTCAAAGTGTTGTAAAATGCGTTATAATTTTAAAATCAATATTTTCCACGTAAACGTTGATTTAAATTAGAAATTTAATTGCTATTATATTGTATATAAATTTCATAAGTTTGAGTTCATTTTTTTATTCTAAATATCAAATAATGGGTACGGGTAATTTTAGGGATTTTTTTAAAAAAACTTTTTTTTGTTGAAAAGTAATATATGATAATTTTCGTTAAATGCTAAATACATGAATAATGGTGTCATGGATGATATATGGATAATTTAAGCATAATATCTACAATAATAATTAATTATTATAACATTTTTTATAATTTTTACACTATTCATAGTCTTAATCTAATATAATAAACTATAAAATAAAATAATGTGAAAACACCCCTCTCCTCCCCTAAAAGAACCACCTCTCACAAAATCTTCACCTCACACCTATTATGTTTTGAAACCTTTACAAATTCAGATCAAATTTATTCTCAATCCACACCCCCACTTCCATGAGCCATTTTTATCAAAAAAATTCTAAAATGAATCCCCATATGGCGGTTCTCAAGAAGAATGATTCAAGAGGTAAAATCCATTTCCTTTTCATTTAATTTATTTTCATGTTTATTTATTTTTTTATTATATATTCACCTAAAATCATCCAAATATTATTATAAATACAATACCTTACATTTAAATTTTTTTAATATTTAAATGAATAACCCATCATCATTTCTTTCCTCTTCCCTTTTTGTTCTAAAAATGAATATATCATCCCTGATGTGTTAATTTATCACAATCAAGGAGTATGAGTTTTAAATTTCCATTAATACATTCATGGATGGTCATAAAACAATTTTTTTAAAAAAAAATTATATTATATCATGTGAATTTCAACCCATATAATTTTTTTAACCATTTTATGTACATGATATTAATTAAAAAATCAAAAGTTGTTTTTGATGATAAAAAAACTACCAAAGTAATCCAAATGATTATCAATAACATCTTATCTAATGATTTATCCTCACAGAAAATTACCAAAAAATTTATATAATCATTAAATATTATATTTTCTCATTATTAACATTTAACGACAATTCAATAAAACCATTCTCTTTTTAAATTATTTTCTGTATTTGTATACCATTAAACCGAACATGAAATCCAAGGAAACAAATGATAACCCTTAAAAGGCCATAAATGGCCATAATAAAATTATAATAAATCAAATAAATGTAAAAAAAGTATTAATTAAATAATTAATTAATTTAATTATATTATTCAAGACACTATGATCCTATGTAGAATCGTTTTGGACATAAGTTAAGGGATTCTTCCCGAACCTCTATTTTTCCTTCGGGATACTCTTTCAATATCATTAACCACATTTAATGCTTATTTATTTTTGTGTAAAAATGCTTTATTATGTTTATATGTTATAAACTCATCTATCTAGATTAGTTCATCCTTTATTTATGGGAAAATACTAGTTTTCAAATGGTACTTTTCCCATTTCTTCTCAATAATAAAACCTCATTAAAGGGAACATCCCGACTTCTTACCTATTTTCAAGTGTACATCATAATATATTTCATAACACTATTATTTTTATAAAATTATGAAATTTAACAAGGTAAACTATATTTTTTTAAATTATGGGTTTATATAAAAGTTTATTCATTTTCTTATTTAAATTTTCTTTTATATTTTCTATGAACTTCCCTAAATTTGATTTATTTATAAATTTTCATAAACAATTCTTTACATGTTTTCACTCTAGTATGAAATTAATTATCATGATCTGTAACTATTTTACCTTGTTAATGTCCATGTATTTTTTATTTCATTTCTTTATTGGACCCCATAATTACATTTTCTTTTGTTATGAATTTTAAGATGTTTTTGATACCCAATTCTTTCCATGGGTAACCCTAATATTTCTGTTTCATTCCTTATGTATGATTCTTCATATGGATCACATATTCATGAATCTTTTATCGTGGGTGTTCCAAAATAGTTCTTAAATTTATTTTTGGTTAATCATGACTCATGCTCCATGGGAAATGATCATTTGTGGTTATCCTTGACTCTGATCCATGTGTAACAATCTTGGTGGTCAGCCTTGACTCAAGCTCAATGTTCAATTATCTTGGTGGTTACCTTGACTCATGATCCTCTATGTACAATGATCCTTGACTCATTATTATGTCCTAATTTATATAGTTTCAACATGTTCTATGATATCATGATTACATATGTCATTTTTTCTTATGTATATTAATGCATTTTTATGCTGTCATGTTATGACTTCTAACCCATGTGATGTAATTTATTCTTATATTTATTCCTTACTATAATTTTTAGCTCATCCATCTGTTCATGTATTTACCAGGTTAACCTATGAATATATAGAGGATCAAAGGAAATTAGGGTCACTTTGTGAATATTTGAAAAATATGTTTTATTTGGGTTTCATGTTGCTTAATTATAAATATATTCTTCTAGAAACACTAAACATTATGACCATTGTAATGTATTTTGATAGAAAATTATGCTTAAAAGAATTTAATAATTTGTGTAAAATACTTGGTCCATTACAGCTATGAGGTGAATGATATCTACTCTAGGATTAATTCAACTTGCTTTTAGAGAATATGGATTAAACCCGATCTACTATATAAATAATTTCACTCGATGATAATGGTCATGGTGGTGAACCGTTATATTAGAAATTATATTATTAATTTTTCTATGTTCCACATTCTAAAAAAATAAAATATTTTTTTCATGGATTTTGATTATTGAATCACGTTTCAAAACTTTTTTAAATATTTTATTATGTTATTAAAATTACTTATGTCATGAATCATGATTTATAAAAATGTTTTTAGGTATGGAATATTTTATATTCATGAAGCCTAATTATTTCCTAATTCTCTCTTTTCAATATTGTGATCACATATGATCATTTATTATTATTTAATATGTCTACCCTTACTGAGAATCTATGATCACCATTTTCTTATGATTAAATTTCCTAGGTTATGAAGAGTGATATTATGTATGATATATCAATAAGGGTCTCATTTGTAAAGAGAAAATTTTAGAGATATTAAATAATTTTTATAAAATATTTTATTTATGTTTATAATAGTTAATCACACTAAACCAATAAGATATATAGTGTGATTTTTTGTGAGATTTAATGAATTTTAATGACCCCAAATCACCCATCCCACTGAAGATACTGAAATGAGGATAGAGAGGTGATGACTCCCATGTGTCATATTTAGTAGGCCCTAGGATGGCGACTAGCACCAAGGAATAAAAATATCATTGTATGGGTTACATTATTCTCTCTAAATGAAAAATGATTGGTAGAGTGGATAATAAAAAACCAAAATAAACTATTAAGAAATATAAATGAAAACAAAAATAAATCAAATAATTCATAAATAAAGAGAAATTTATTCATATAAAGTCTCCAAAGTAAATATCAAAAAAACAAGTTCACGTCAGCAACTTAATAGCAGCTAAACCCATATAGTAATGTCTAGATTGAATAAACTCCTATAAAACTAAAAACAACTTATATATAGTGTGTGATCATAAAATGTATACTCAATAGATGCATGGCCAAGGTCTCAACTGCACATGTGAAAAAGGAATGTTAATTCAGCAGGAACAAACAAAAAAACCCATAAACACTTAATAGTTCATCTAACCAAACATATCCTTACTGTGGATTTGTTACCAAATCATGTATCCTATATAATAACAAAGAATTATATAATAAAAAACCAATGCACCCTTTTGTGGATTCCCCATATATTTTCATCTCTCATGATCCAACATAGAACATTATATGCTTCCATTCCATCCACACATACCACATTATATCACATCACATACTATTTGAAGACACATGGACCACACATCACATCACATCCCATTATATGCCACCCACATACACATGGGCCACATATCACATCACATCACACATTTCTTTTAATCAATTGTGGAATGCACCACATCACTCACATCCCTCTGGTATACACATGGGTCAGACATGAAATCACAACACATCTTTCCCATAGACACATGGGAAACACATCAACTGCACATGTGAAAAAGGAATGTTAATTCAGCAGGAACAAACAACAAAACCCATAAACACTTAATAGTTCATCTAACCAAACATATCCTTACTGCGGATTTGTTACCAAATCATGTATCCTATATAATAATAAAGAATTATATAATAAAAAACCAATGCACCCTTTTGTGGATTCCCCATATATTTTCATCTCTCATGATCCAACATAGAACATTATATGCTTCCATTCCATCCACACATACCACATTATATCACATCACATCCTATTTGAAGACACATGGACCACACATCACATCACATCAAATTATATGCACCCACATACACATGGGCCACATATCACATCACATCACACATTTCTTGTAATCAATTGTGGAATGCACCACATCACTCACATCCCTCTGGTATACACATGGGTCAGACATGAAATCACAACACATCTTTCCCATAGACACATGGGAAACACATCAGTTCACAACCAGAACCATAGTAGTAGGGTATCATGGATGTGAAGAACATCAAAATCATTAAATATCACCCACTCAAACAAATTACCTTTAGTCCAAATATTAATAGAAACATTATCCTCTAATTACCTCTCTCTATTATATATCTAATATCCTCTTAGGATTTTTATGGGGTACGTCATCATGTTCTACAAAAATATTTATAAAGTAAGGGTTAGTTTTCTCTATTTTCTATTTCTTATTTTAAGGTATGGTGTTAGTAATTATTACAATATTGTTGTTCATATTAATTTTTAATTATGATATTTTTTAGATAGATTATAATTTAAATATTATTTCTATGTCTTGCATATTCCTTTTCTACATACACAATTTATAAGAATAACTCATGACCATCAATATTATTTTGAATTTTTGTGGAGGGGAGAAAGAGAGTTGGGAAAAAGGGTAAATCCAATTAAGTGGTGGGTTATCCAAACCCTATGGATTTCCATAGTATAATTGCATGGATAATGAATGTTTTGTTGATGATCCTTCTAGACGACATCCTTGTATTTTATTTTGGGAAGGAACGTTTAATTATTACCCTTGTACCTTTTTTTACAACCATTTTGAAATAAAATTTATTTCTCCTCATTCTTCTTAAATCCATTTTTAAAACATTTAAATTTCAACGTTGCATATAAATTTTTATTTTTGAGAGGGTAATTATTCATCAAAATATTTATATTTACTAAATAAATCCTTTATAAATAATTATATAATGAAAAAGATAATTTCTTGGAACATTCCATTTCTCATATGATCATTATTACATCCCAAACTTCTTTTCATCGTCATTCATTTATATAGATACATTTTATTGGAAATAATTATTAAACTATGAAATATATAAGAATTAAATTCAAAATAGATCATTATTGTTATGACTAATTCCTTTTAATGTTATTATAATCAGATTGATGTATTATTCTTCCTTATTAGGTCTAAGAGAGACTTTAAAATATTTTATTTGAACCATAAGGGATATTATTTAGTTGGCATTTGTGAGTCCACATTGATGGTTTAGACTAAAAATGGCTCATAGTAAATACTATTGGGGGTTTATTTAAGATATAAAGTGTTGGAGTTCTATTGGTGATAGTATTATCCTACAAAAATTATAGTGGCCAGCCAGTATAATTTTAGTGTACAGATAGTGAGAACATCCCTAAATACAAGATGCTCAGTAGTGGGTAAATGTTCATAATTACCTCCCTAGGATTATAGTGAGGTCCATTGGAACTTTGATGTTCCCCTTACCCTTTTATGGAATTTTTAAACAGTGTACTTCGCTTTTTTTATAATAACCCTTCTTAAGGGTTTCTCTTTATTTAATTATTGGAGAGGGGTAGCTTCCCCAGTTTCTTTATAGTTCTTCAACTTTGTTCACCAATGTACTGGGATTATTTTTTCTCATTTGTTTTTTGAGATGAGGTATTTATTCTCCATACCAAAAAATCTCTCCCTTCTCCACTTTATTTCTTATCTGAGTTGAGTATAGTTTTTTGGGATTTAAATGGATATTCCTCAATATCATGGTGAAAATAATACTATTTTATAGGGAATTAAAGTATTCTTTATATAGGTGTTTTTTATGTATGATTTATCACTATAAGTTGTTTTTTATATTTTGGTAGTCTACTCGGTGATTCATCCAAGATATTTTGACATAATTATTCAATATTGATAATCAAAATTAGCTTAATAGTTAGGAAATTAAAGAATAGTATTATAAGGTGATTGGGGGATCATTCCACACTTCTGTTCTCATGATTTATCTATAGAATAATTATTTAGTGAAGTATAATCAATTTATCTATAACATATATTTATTTTAGTCTGTATTTCTCATTAAATTGATTTTTGTGTTTAACTCATTATGATACACCCCACACCTAACATGAGTGAACATTTTTATTATTGTGGAATATTACCAAAGAATGTAACAAATTACCTAATTATGAAATAAAACAAAATTATATGAATTAAAAAAAGAAATAAAACCACATGAAAATACTCTTTTATAATAAAATAAAATGGTTCTAATTTACTCGGTAAAATAATATTCATTCTAAAGAGATAGTTTTTATGAATTATTTTTTTATGTTTTTTAATAATGTTACAAATAAAATGAATTAAAGGACTATAAAAAACTAATATACATTAATATGTAATTAAATAATAATAAGGATTAGTAAAATAATTACTAATTTCCAGGAAAACATATTTTATTTAAAAATATTATTTTTAGTTTATTATATATATTTATTTAAATAGTAAATTTCTCATATTTCAAGTATGAAAATTAGTTAAATGTGTCATTTAAATCTATCAAAAATGAATTTACATTAAGTAATTTATTATTAATTAATTCGGTGTCAATATAAAATCATTTAATAATAAAAATTAAAAAAAAATCAAATTACTATTTTCTCTATATATTGTGAAGTTTTATTTTTATAAATTATTATATACTCATTTTAAATAATAATTTTATTTAAATTAATCATTTATATATATATTTTTAAAAAAGTAACAATCACCTAATTATTTTTACATGGAAAGAAAAAAATTAAATTTAATGCCACAAAATATATTTTTCCAATGATTCTTTTAATTTTGAATACTTATATTAATATTAAATTTTATCACAATTAGAAATTTAATCCAATGAAATTAATATAATATTTAAAGTCTATAATTACAAACTTTTTCCTATTTCAATTTCATTTTTATGGTTAAAATATTTTTACCAATGTAAAATTTAGCCACTATGGTAATTGATAAGATGAGGTAAAAGGGTAAATTAATATATAATGTTATAAAATATTACAAAAAAATTTATAAAAACTTTCATGAGAGAATGATTGACCTTATATTATATTATCTCTAATATTAGTAAACATTGGAAGGGAATTTTTTGAAACTAAAATTCATTTTATATTAAGTAATAAATATTTAAAAAATGGAAACAAATATCACCCCATATTAACTATAAAATGAACCCTTCTTTAACCACCTCAAAGCACAAAATCCCATAATGTTTCTCTCAAATCACCACAAAAATTATATTTCTATAAATTCACTAATGTGTTAGGAAACATATGTTCACATGATGGAGTCCCAAATGCCACATTTTTTAGTGGCTCTCTAAAAGAAGATTCATTTCTTCAAACTATTTGAAATCATATTCACAACTACATGTCATTAGCATATTCTTTGGGAATATCCAAAATATGAATTTCTAAATTATTAAAAATGTTTTGAAATAATTAATCTTCTAGTAAAATTAATTTTAGTATTATACAATAATGTGGATTTTTTAATTAAATATTTACAACACGTTCTTATTTTAGTAGGTTTCACATCCCAATTGAACAATTTTATGATGTTTACATCTAGAATAACAATGAAAGTATAAATAATGGAAATAAATTGTAATAATGATTGAGTTAATATAATTTCATAACTATTCCTCTATAACATTCCAAATGTATATTCCCACAATAATTTCAATTCATTTATTAATTCAATAATCATAAAGAATATATTTTTAAGAACTCGATATTAATCATCACTATAAGATCCATGAGATGACCATAATATATAACAACTATAAAAAACATATATTACATCATCATGATGATTATAGTGGGGATGAACCCAATTATCAATGATCAATTTCAGGAACGATCAATCAAAATATTACCTGAAAATGATATATTTAATATATGCTAATTCATTTTAACATTAATAAATTAATATATTGTTAATTTGAAATTATAACAAATAAATTATTAAGTAAAAAATATGAATAATGTTATTGTGCGTAGGAATAAAACTTTTAATTTATTATATAGGTTGTTATATTGTATCCAACTATGATAATTTATGATTTAATTTTAATTTCTAACATTACTTTATAAATGAGTTCATCTATACATATATTTATATTTTGGAAAATTACATATTTTTAACCTCTAAAATACAATTTAATTTATTCTCATTCATGTAAAAATTATTTATTTTAATGAATTTGATCTATATATTGTATGATTTCTTAAGATTAATTTCTTTAAACATAGAAATTATTTATAAAAGTGTTAATGTAATTATTTTCTCAATTTTTTTATTGAGTCACATTCTCCATCCATATTTTTCAATTTTATTTATGATAATTCCACTACATGATTTCATGGTTTTCCAATTTAATTTTATTCTTATTGATTTACAATTTATTTCCTTTTAAAAATTAAATTATATAAATTCTAATTAATATTTATTCTTATATTTCAATAAAATTTTCTAAATATGTTATAAATGTTTTTTCATTATTTTCATATTAATTTAGAGATTCATATGATTCACTTTGGATATAATCTTTTAACACCATAATCCTTATTTTTCGTATTATTTATGATCATTTCTTATCTATGATTTCATGAATTCAACCTCTATACCTTGGTATAATTAAAAATATGTAGAATTGAGAATTATTTAATGATTTTGTGGCATAAAAATGTAATTTTATTCATCATGTGATGGGTGGGAATGGGAATATATATCCCTCTAGTGTAATGTCTAATTCTTTTTATCTCAAGATATTACATATATAGGGCTGGTGTAATGACCCAAAATTTTATCAATGAAACTTACCTTCTTATAATTATGTTATGTAATATAAATAAAATAAAAATCACATATAAAACACAATACAAACTTTTTAAATAAATAATGAATGAAATAAGAGATATTTATATAAGTTAAGGAACATATACCAATAAAATACTAACTTGACCATCAGAATAGTAATGTGACACTTAAGAATAGTAAACTGGAAATATAGAATAATAACCTCACCAATAAATGTATATATATATATATATATATTATATCCATCCTAAAAATTAAAATATGATATAATTATATCATAATATAAGTAAACAAATGTTTGAAAAATATTCAAATAAGTATTGAAATTTTTAAGAAACCAAATTATTTATTTACAATTTAATCATTTTTATAATATTTTAAAAGAAAATTTATCTTCATAAAATAAATTCATGAATTAATATTTTTTTGTATGATTATTATAATATAACAGTATGAGACCTTAATTAATTTTTCAATATGTTATAAAACTAGTTATCATTATAAATTCTATATTTTTCATGTAAATGATGATTTTACGTAAAAAGGTTAACTTATACTATTTAGAAAATTATTCACATAAATTTGAGTTAGTTTTTAAATTATTCACATCAAAATATGGCCAGGGTGAATATTTTGGGGTTTTTCGAAAATACTTGATTTTTTATTGAATAAAAAAATATGATAATTTATGATAAAATCTAAATAAAATAATTATTGAGTCATAGATGATCTATGGATAATTTAAGCCAAAAATATAAAAATATCCTTAATTATTTTAATATTTTTGTTTATATTTATCAAAATATTCATAGTATTGAGCAAAAATAACAAAATAATGAATAAAATAATGAGAAAAAACCCCTCTCCTCCACTATAAATACCACCCATCACCACTTATTCTCCCCACATGTCCCAAACATTGATCCTTATCCAAAATAATCTCTAATATATTCCCAATACATTACCACATGTCTATTATCATTTGGTATAAAAAATTACTAAACCATTCCCCCTAAGGAGGTTCTCATGAAGAAGAATTCAAAAAATAAAATCTTCTTTCTTGGATTTTAATTTCTTTTAGAGTTATTTTATTTTCATATTATCTCCTCACATCCACTAATTCAAATGGTATTACTACTCAAGTACCTTAAATTTTATGAAATTATATTATTCTACTGGAATAATCAATCATCACTTATTTACCCTTCCATTTTTTTCTAAAAATGAAAACATCATATGTGATAAGATAATATATCGCGTTCAAGGATGACAAGATTTCAATTTCCATTAATGCCTTCAAGGATGGTCATAAAACCATTTTTATGGTAATACAATATTATAATATATGAATTAAAATGAATTTAATATAATATTACTATTTAATATGCATAATATTAATTAATAAAAAAACTAGTTTGTGATGATCAAAACCCTGCCAAAATAATCTAAATGATTATCACTAACATCTTAACTAATGATTTATCCTCACCCCAAATTAAAAAATGATTTATGTAATAATTTAATCTTATTTATTTTATTTAATAACATCTAACTTCAATTATGTAAATCCATTCTCATTTTACATGATTTTTGGTACATGTATTTAAGTAAACCAATCATGAAAACCAAGGAAACCAATGCACCCGAATGATTACATTGATTATCATAACCCATTAAAAAATAAATAAATGAACATAATAATTATATAACAAATAAATTAATGTATAACAGTTTCTGAGTTAATTAATTAATGTATTTAATATTATTATGCAGTAAATTAAAATCATGTGTAGAACCACTTCAGACATAAGATAAGGGATTCTACCCAAACCTCTATTTTTTCCTTTGGGTAAATAATTCTCTCTAATTACCCCAATGCAATGAATCTTTATTTTTTTGTAATTATTATAAATTATTTTTATATTCTCTAAAATTATCTATCTAAATCATATCAACCTTCATTGATCGGGTAAAATATGTTTTAAAAAGTATCTATTCTAAATTTTTTCCAATAATCAAGCCCGATTTAAGGGAACACCCCTACTTTTACCCATTTTATAGTAAACACCATAATATATTTTAAGACATAATTATTATTCAAAAATCACTCATTTTATCATGAGAAACTATATTGGTTCAATTCTGGTTTTATATAAAATATTATGACTTTTCCTCCTGAAAAGATCTTTTTAATATTTTCCTTAAACTGCTCTAAAATTTTTAATTTCTAAAGATTCTTAAACATTATTCTTACATGTTTACACTCTATTTTGACATAAATTATCATGATATATTCCTATTTTCCAATATTATTGTCCATTTATAATTTAAATCCATTATTTCACAAACACCATTATGATATTTCCTTTTTTATGACTTTTCATGTATTTGTGATACCCAATTATCTCTATGGGTATCCCTTAGGTTTATGATTGATTCCTTATGAATGATTCTTCATGTAGAACTAATATTAATGAACACATTATGGTGTGTTATCCCAAACATTGATACAATTCATTATTTAATGTTTATTCTCATGAGATGTTATGTGAAATTGTCTTGGTGGTTAACAATGTATCATTCTCCATTTACAATGGTCTTGGTGGTTATCCTTAAATCATGCTCCATGTGTAATGGTATTGGAGGTTATCCTTGAATCATTCTCCTCCATGTGAAATGATCTATGAATCATTATTAGGCCATGTTGTATGTTTTTACCACATCTCCAATGATACCATGATTATAATAGTTTTTCTTCCTAACGTATATTCAGGCCTTTTTTAAGATATCAAGTTATGCCTTTTTTCCCATGTGTTGTAATTTATTCTTAAGTTTTTTCCCTTACTAGGATGTATATATCACAACTTTTTCTATGTATTTATCAGGTTACCCAATGAATATGTAAGGTCTTAATGGAAGACATTATCTATTTATAAATATTAAATAAAATATTTCTTATTTCTATTTCATGTTGTTTAATTATGTATCTAATCATCCAAATGCACTATAATTTTTTATCCACGGATTTTATTTTAACTGTTAATTTTTCCTAAAATCATGTAACAATATGTGTAAAATGATAGGGCCATAATTTTTTATATCAGAGAACCATCGAGTTATTTTTGGAGATTGTGACTAGTTCACTTTAGCAAGAACCCTATGGAAAATTCTATCATCATTGTTATCCTAGATTGAAAACTATGGAATCATAACATATGGTGTAATTTTATTTTACTTGTTTATCATTTTATGTTTAATTTTTCCCCTTTTAAATGCTTATTATCTAATTATTCAATCCCATTTTATTATACCTTCTTTTTTTGGTCAATGAATAGAAATAGGATAACTCATTCTAATAATCAGTGTGGTAGGAAATGTGATGATTTCCCTAATGAAATGAAAAATATGATGAGAATGGGTGATAAAAAATTCATGATTGTACTTTCTCAACATGATTGGGTTATAAATAATAACTTGAATCAGGTAGAATGAACTCTTTCTCCTATAAAATTGAATGTTATGGCTAAATCCTTCATCTTAAAAGGCCTCCCATATTTAGTGGATATTCCAATCCCGTCATCACAGAACAATGCATTAACTCTATTTAGAAGATATTCTCTATACTCCAAAGATCAAAAGAAGGGAATATTCTAGTAGCAGTATACCCTTTTGATGGGGAATCTGATCAATGGTAAAAGTGATCGACAAAACAAAGTCCATGGATGAGATTGATTCCATTGAATGGGAACATTTCATGAAAATATTTTCCAATAAATAATTTCCCTAGACCCTATATCTTAATATTTAAAGGTAATTCCTCAGACCAATTCAAAAGGAATATGATTCTATCAGGGTGTTTGAGTAAAACATTAAAATTATTTAAAGATATACCTCCATCATTATAATGAAGACCAAAATAATGATGAATCACTTATTTAGAAGACTACAGCCGAGTCTGCAAAAAGAGTTAGCAATTCCTGACTTTGACAGCTATAAAAAGATTTTCAGTCATTCCCTAATGGTTGAAATTGAGTCTAAATTCCACAGTGGTATCATTGGACAGTTTATATAAAAATATAATAGAGTTAAATATGGAAATATCCACTGAAAATTCCCATGATATAATGAAATCCTAACTCCCATATTTCAAATTGTGGGAAGAAGAATCATGGGAACTAATGAAAGTTGACTCATACATGTCTCAAATATATAATAGATGGGGATCTAGCTATTAACTTCCAAAGAGATATAAAGAATCCCACAAATGTTGAGGAATAAGGAAGCATAATATCAACACTCAGCCTATATTGTAGTGTTTCAAATGTAAGTAACATGGGAATTATGTGATTTTTTTCCATAATATAAGGGTGGTTGGATGAAATCAACAACATACTCCAAGGCCGCAAGGAAGAGAATTTTTATCACTAATGTTGTGGTGGAGCCCAATATTGATATGCTAATATGTACAATAGTTGATCATTATAGAATATCGAATGATCTATTTGATTCTATTTCTATTCATTATTTTATATCATGCATTTTTATTATAACTATTAAAACACCACCGGAAAATATAGAGGATATTTTATCTATAAGAAGTGAAAATGGGGAAATTGTTTCCTCCAAAGTACATAACTCCTCTCTATTTAATTTTTTTGGAAATAACCTCCTATCAAATATTGTCTTACTTAATTTGGTAGATTTTGATGATATTTTGGGCTTAGATTTTATAACTTTATACAAATCCAACATCAACAGTCATGAAATTGAGTTCACAATTCACTTCCTGAAGAATGGTATAGTTCATTTAAAGTGTAAGGAGGAAGATAAATCTCTTTCAGTGTCATCATCTCAACTATGGATATTATTGCTTAATGATAAAGTATATCTACCTCAAATGGTTGAGATAAATCATATAATCATGCTTCAAGACATTCTCATTGTGAAGGACTACACATATGGGTTCCCTGATGAATTTCTAAGTGTTCCACTTGATCAATAGATTTAGTTCTCAATTTATCTTAATCATGGACATCATCCTATATCAAATAAACCTTATAGAATTCCCACCATAAGGTTGGAGGGATAGAAGAAGAAATTTCAAGAGAATATGGACAAGGGTTTCATATTCCCAAGTGCTGTGACATGAGGTTTACTAGTTCTTATTATAAAGTAGACGGAAATATAAATGTTCATATCCATTGATTATTGTGAATTAATAATATCCCGGTAATAAAAACATTATCCCCTTCCATGGATAGATGACAGGTTTGATCATCTATATTGAGCCAATTATTTCTATTTGCTGGAAATTTGATCGGGATATCACCAATTGAAGCTGATGTTGGAAGATATTACCATGGCCACATTTTGAACAATTTAAAGACACTATGAGTTCATTATGATAGCCTTCTGACTCAATAATTCTCCAAAAATATTCATAGACTTAATGAATAGTGTCTTTAGATATTACCTCAAAAACTATGTGGTAGTACTTATTCATGATATTCTCATATAAAAAAAATGTATGGAGGATTGTGAGGATTATTTTAACTATATTTTGAATACTTTTAGAATGATTAATATCTATTTAAGGTATAGAAAATGTGAGTTATGGATGGAGGAAGTATCCTTCTTGGGGAATGTTATCACTAATAAAGGAATATCTCTGGACCCTTCCTAGACTAAGGGAATCGAAGTGTGGCCCAAGAGAACATATGGAACAGAGATCCAATGCTTCCATGATGTATCTGGGTATTAACAATGATTTATCAAGAACTTTTCAGGATTTTTGTATCCAATAATGAAGTTGACTCGGGTTGGAGAAAAGTTTTTCTGGACAAGTGAACGTGAAGAATACTTCATTGAGTTAAAAAATAGGCCTATCATTACACTAGTGCTCAAATTACCGACTCAAGGGGAACAATTTTTTTTTAAATTGATTATTCAAAGAAATTATTATGTCGTGAACTGATAAAAAATGATAAAGTGATATCTTACACATTGAGGAATTTAAAAATTAATGATAAAAACTATCCTACCTATAATCTAGAGTTAGAAGCTGTGATCTTTGAGTTGAAAATATGGTAGCATTATTTCTATAGGGAGAAGTGTTGGGTCTATAATGATCATAAGATCCTAAAATATATATTCACACATAATGAGATTAAAATGTTCCAGCGTAGATGGTTAGCAGTAATCAATGATTACGATTTATCAATCCACTACCATCATAGTAAAGAAAATAAGTCCATGGACTCTCTAAGTAAAAAAGACCATGTTTCATTATCAATAATGATAATTGAAAAGGATCCAATCTAATTAGAACTAAAATCAAAGGACAAGGGAATCATTAAGGAAGTAACATAATCAATCCTTTCTCAGATTATTTCTCACCCATACCGTATGTAGAAAATAAAATATTCTCAAATGAATGAAGTGGAAATTAAAAAAAATGTGGAAGCTATAGAAAATGGGAAATCCTCAAAGTTCAATATTGATGGTGATGGTGTTGTAATATTTGGTTCTGGGTTATGTGTACCATATAATAAAAATATATAAAAAGATATTTTTAATGAAACACATAGCTCAACCTTCTCAATTCACATAATGAGAAGAAAGATGTATCGAGATCACTGAGAAAACTATTTGGTGGAAGATATGAAGAATTATATCACTGATTGTAAATAAAATTTCATGGTATGTCTATTTGTGAAGTAAAAAAGAAAAAATTCTAAAGGGATGATGCATCCATTACCCATACCAACATGGAAATGGAAAAAAAATCCCCATGTAATTTTTCACTAGACATCCAAATACATCCATAGGAAAAAATTCTATATGGATGGTTGTGGATCATCTTAAAAATGAGTGATCACATTATCACAATTAGGGAGGACTTTCCCCTAGATCAACATCCACTGATTTTTATCGGAGAAGTGGTAAGGATTCATGGAGTTCTACTATAATTTTTTTCTGTTCGAGATCTAAGACACACCTCAATGTTCAAGAAAAGTCTCGAACATTCTATAAACACTTAGAAGAACATCATTATGTCTTATAATCCTCAAACTGATGACCATTTTTGTCACGACCCGACCCAACGGGGCTCGAGCTGCGACTCCCCAAGCCCGCCTCCAATTGACCAGGGGCTGGCGACTAGCGCCGAGTAGGCTATCACACACATGGGAGGCATTAGCCTAAGGTACCTGTACACACGCACCCACAACACCTCCATGCAACAGTGCAGAGATATAGAAACTGAAAAGTAAAAGCATGCATACAATCTATCCCAAACCAGAGTGCAACAACAAAAGTACAAAGGAAAAAACAGGGCCCACCAAAAGAAAACTACAAAGCGCGTCCAACCTGCTCTGAATAAGGGAAACGCTGCCACAAACACCCGCTAGAAAGCTCCCTTGGCACAGCTCTGGTAAACACCCCGGTCAACACGCTCACTAAGCCCCGCCTGCTCCGGGTCCTCCTGGGACTCCATAAAAAGGCATGTGGTCTGCAGAAGACAAAAACATGTACGGGCAAAGCCCGTGCAGGGGTGAGTATAAACATACTCAGTAGGCACCCCAAAAACCCAAAACCAAAGGGAGCAACTGAAAGGAAACAATCTGCTCAACCCAGCCAGAGGGAACCCAGACGAGAGATAAACTCCATCTCGTGACCATCCTCGGATAAACACAACTAGTCAGCTCAGCTCAGCTCTGGTGTATGCCCATACATACACCTTGAACCATCCAGATATACACAGCTCGCGCCACAATGCCACAAGAGGTACCGACCTCATCACCAGCAACTGCCCCCAACAAGGAGAGTACACCACACGAACATTTTCATACTAGATGACACTCATCCGAGAGATACACTCCATCGAGTCCCAAATAAACATCTTAGACGCTCACCCGAGAGACCACGCTCGTTGGATAACATCACTGAGGAAACAACATAACCACCAAACTCCTCGGATAGGGGATCACCGCTAGGGTCCGCTAGGGGATACCAAGACCCAGTCCGGTATACGTAGCTCACAAATAGGGGATCACTCCTAGGGTCCGCTGGGGGATACCACGACCCGATCTGGCATACGTAGTTCTCACAGATAGGGGATCACACCCAGGATCCATTGGGGGATACCACAACCCGATCTGGCGCTCAATAGAATCTCCACCCTCAGATAGAGGATCATTTTTGATATAAATATGGTCACGACAATACCAGAACCCTATCTAGTATAACTCGTGATGTAGGGGATCGAACCGATGATGCCACAACCCTACCGAAACCATGCGCTGATTAGGGGATCACATAACCAACGATACTGTAACCCTACTATAAACCACATGCTGAGTAGGGCATCGTATACCCGATGATTCCACAACCCTACTAAGCACGGCCCACCGCGTAGGGGATCATATTCCCGATGATGTCACAAACCCTACGGGGTTAACCTGCTAGATAGGGGATCACAGCCCGTAAATAAGCGGTCACAACGATACCAAGAACCCGATCTAGGGTAAAGATGCTAGAGGATCCACTCCAGGCCCACCGGAGGGATACCACAACTCTAACAGTTTGAAAATCCCATCGAGAGGATCACAAACCCATATAAAGGTTGTGATGCCACACGAACCCTCGTAGGAACGAACCAAGGGAGAACCCTCAACCACTGCTGGTCCAAACATCGCTAACCCGAGTGACCCGCCACAACGCCACACTGCGCACATCCTAGCCCAAAACCGAGGCCACCATCGTGTTCCACGTGTAAAAACACGCAAGATAGGTTTTTTACTCGCCCGAAACGGAGCACCGGTGAAAAAGGCACTATTCACCATAGCTAGCTCATGCGGGTCTACACAATGATCCTGAAACCCATTGAGCGGATCACACCATGGCGATCCCCTCGGAAAAACAAGCGGAATCGACTACTCGCTCGTCCAAAAAGGACACCCAGTGAAAAAGGTATTATTCACCGAAGGCCAGCTCGGGTGGGGCCCACGCCTGGATCTTGAAACACATCGAACAGATCGCACCATTGCGGTCCTCTCAGAAAAACACACAGGATCGACTATTCATCCGCCAAAATCGGACTCCTGGTGCAAAAGCTGGGTTTCTCCGCAAACGCCAAAACCCGGCCTCATGGGGCCCGCTCCCCATTCACAGTCCCAACACCCAGAAACCATCTCAAAAAGTCCTTCGTACCATCAGGGTCTCAACGCCACTGACGGCACGTCAATCGGACGCTCCGGGTAGAAGTTACAACGGCTCGAAGTCGTAAAATAATAAAATAATATTCTTTTATACGACGTTTCTAACTCCCGGGCCACGATCCCAAACCTTGAAACCCTCGAACCCACACCGGAGGGTTCGCCTCATCGTCAGGGTCGCGTCACCATAAACGGCGTGCCAATCCGGCTCCCGGATTGCAAGATACGGGGGTTTAAAGACCCCCGTATAAGAAAAGAGGTCGGACTGGCCCCGACTGTCCGGTCCGGCCGGCCTGGACCGGCCGCCGCTGCCGGCCCGCCCTGTCCGGCGGCTCTCCGCCGCGCTCTGGCAGCCGGGCCGGCGCGCGGCGTGGACCGCCGGGGACACCCCGGTGGTTCGTTTTGCGATCCGGAGGCGTCTACACGACCCTCGGGACCCGATCTACACTGCTACGGCTTCAATTTGGAGAAAAACGCAACAAAAATGGGATCGAGGTTTAAAACTCAAATCTGCCTACCTCGCGGTCGAAACGCCGACGTTCTGCCTCATATCCGGGCTCCAGAGCTTCCGTTGCGCGCTCCTGGAACGTCCACTGTTGAATTCTGAGCTCGTGAGTGCCTCGTTTGCTCGATTCGGCGGAGTGGCAGTGAAGAACGGCGAAAAATGTCGAGAGGAATGATAAAAGGGGGGGTGCTGATATTTATATCAGCCGCCCGCCGGTGCCAAACCCGCCTTGGACCCGACGCCCGATGCGAACAAAAGTAAGGTCACCCCTATGGTAAACGCGCCATTCTGAACGCAACGGCAGACTCATATTTTCCATCCGAGACTCAGTTCAGAAGTTATTTGAGCCGACGCCCGCACACTAACTTCGCCACTTATTTACGAAAACACCCCTAGTGGCGTTTCTCACCACAGGCCCGCGCCCGCAATGTTTACACCCCGCCTAGGGTAAACGGCACATTTCGGGCGCAACCGTACCCTCGAATTTCCGTTCTGAGCTACCGTTCAGGAGATTTCACACCCCCGCCACGTGCATAGTATAACAAATACTTAATATTTTTATAAAATTAATTTCGGGTACACTGGGCCTCGGAATCGCACGTCGTCTTCGCGCCTAGCTCTGGAATTATTCCTAGAAATATTCCAAAGTCTGACAGGACCAAAAACCTGAGTCGCTACATCCTCCCCCCCTTAGAACTTTTCGTCCCCGAAAATCTCTAAGCACAAGGAAAGCGATTGGACTCTCAACTAGGTCTCACACACCAGCGAGCTCACCAACAAACACCCATGCCCGAACTTATAAGTTAGAGGGACTCATCCGCCTCACCTGAATACTATCCGCTTTGGGCGGCACTGACTCGCCCGCATGGTTTTATTCGCGTCACAAAAACGCATCTCGGTGGGGGAAGGATCCCCCTTCCTCACGCGTTCGAAGCATGCGGAACAACTCCCACACAGGGTCATATCAACGCCCTGAACAAAACTCGAGCAAGCAACAAAAGGAAAGAGTACAGCTAAATAGTTTCTGACAAACTACTGCAGAAAGTAGAAAAGACACAGGGCGTACCGCTATCCATCCGCGGTGCCTCTGGGTTGACTGCCTCCAGGGCATCCAGTTGTCCTCGCCCTCGGCCACCAGCTCTTTGAGCTTGGCGTGGACCACCTGGGGTGGGGGTGGTGGCAATTGGTACTTCCTACCACCACCTCCTGCTGCACCAGCTCCGCCGCCACGTCCGCCGCCCTACGGACCTCCTTGCTCAAGACGCTGCCTCTACCAAGGCGGTCCATCGACCGGATCCCTCTCAGCAGCACTTCGGGTTGGACAATCTCTAGCAAGATGTCCCCGACCGTCGCAAGCGTAACACCGCCTCTCCTACGACTGACCAAAACTGGTCGGCGAGCCCTGTGAGCCCTGAGACTCAGATCCTCCATCCTGGGGTCGCCTCCTGAAACGTCGACCACGTCCTGACCCCTGAGTCTGTCGTCGGCTACCATATGTTGATCCAACTGAAAAAGTCTCAGCCCTCGAGTGCCAAACACTAATAGGGGGAATCTGCTCACCCATAAAACTCTCCACCACCAACGCTAACTCCAGCACTCCAACATAGGTGGGCAGGCACAAGGAAACCACACCTACTCGGATGTCCCTGCGTAAGCCCTGCTCGAAGGTCCGAGCCCTAAAGAACGGGTCTCAAACCATATTGAGGGAGTAGTGCGATAGGTCTGTAAACCACGTTCAGTACTCTGACACGGTCATGCCCTCCTGTCGAAGCTGCAGAAGCTCCTGGATCCGCACTGACCTCAGCATCACCGGATAGAACTCCTCCCTGAAGAGCCGCTCAAACTCTGCCCACGTGAGTGTCTCCTCGTCATGGGACTGTGTCACTAAACTCCACCCTCGCCCGGCAGAACCATGCAGAAGGCTCGCCGCTAGGACCAACATCTGATCTGGATGTGTCCTCACTAGGCGGAAAACTCGGGTGACTGCCTCAAGCGAGTTATCAGCTGCCTGGGGGTCTGGATCACCCCGGAACCTCAGAGGTCGCTGCCTCTGGAACTCGTGCAGCGCACTCAGCCTGCACGCAACCTCATCCTACACTACCGGCACAACCAGCTGCTCGACAGGTGGCGGCTCAACTGGTAGACCACCTGGAGGCGCAACCTCAGAACCTGCGCCCTGCTCCATAGCCTCTACACGGGGCGGGTCATCAGCACAATCCTGCTGCGGAACCCTCGCTGGTTGTCGTCGTGGAGGCATCCTGAAATACATTCAAGACGCACCACAATCAAAGAGTATATCTGGAGAGCTGACTCAAGAAGGACAAGGAAAAACCAAAAACCCATTCCTATATAATGCATGTACCATTATGTCCCCGCGACCAGTGTACAAATGTCCCGAGTCGAAAGGCAGGTTATCAGAGTCCTGGTGTATGGATACGTCGGCCGCCGCACCAACACTGGAGTCTCTGGCCTGAAATCTGAACTCGAAACATCCTAACACTACCGCTATGCAACCCAAACCAAACTCACAGCTAGACCAGCCACGCTCTGAGATCCCAAAGGTGAAACCTCCTCTGATACCACTCTGTCACAACCCGACCCAACGGGGCTCGAGCCGTGACTCCCAAATCCCGCTTCCAATAGGCCAGGGGGTGGCGACCAGCGCCGAGTAGGTTATCACACACATGGGAGGCATTTTCCTAAGGTACCTGTACACACGCACCCACGACACCTCCATGCAACAGTGCAGAGATATAGAAACTGAAAAGTAAAAGCATGCATACAGTCTATCCCAAACCATAGTGCAACATCAAAAGTACAAAGGGAAAAATAGGGCCCACCAAAAGAAAACTACAAAGTGCGTCCAACCTGCTCTGAAGAAGGGAAACGCTTCCACAAACACCCGCTGGAAAGCTCCCTCGGCACAGCTCTGGTAAACACCCCGGTCAACACGCTCACTAAGCCCCGCCTGCTCCGGGTCCTCCTGGGACTCCGTCAAAAGGCTTGTGGTCTGCACAAGACACAAACATGTGCAGGAAAAGCCCGTGCAGGGGTGAGTATAAACATACTCAGTAGGCACCCCAAAAACCCAAAACCCAATGGAGCAACTGAAAGGCAACAGTCTGCTCAACCTAGCCAGAGGGAACCCAGACGAGAGAGAAACTACATCTCGTGACCATCCTCGGCTAAACACAACTAGTCATCTCAGCTCAGCTCAGGTGTATGCCCATACATACACCTTGAAAAATCCAGATATACACAGCTCGCACCACAAAGCCACAAGAGGTACCGACCTCATCACCAGTAAATGCCCCCAACCAGGAGAGTACACCACACGAACATTGTCATACCAGATGACACTCATCCGAGAGATACACTCCATCGGGTCCCAAACAAACATCTCAGACGCTCACCCGAGAGACCACGCTCGTTGGATAACATCACTGAGGAAACAACATAACCACCAAACTCCTCGGATAGGGGATCGCCGCTAGGGTCTGCTAGGGGTTACCAAGACCCACTCCGGTATACGTAGCTCACAAATAGGGGATCACTCCCAGGGTCCGCTGGGGGATACCACAACCCGATCTGGCATACGTAGTTCTCACATATAGGGGATCACACCCAGGATCCGTTGGGGGATACCACAACCCGATCTGGCGCTCGATAGAAACTCCACACTCAGATAGAGGATCATCATCCATATAAAGATGGTCACGATGATACCGGAACCCTATCTAGTATAACTCGTGATGTAGGGGATCAAACAGACGATACCGTAACCCTACCGAAACCACGCGCTGAGTAGGGGATCGCATAACCAACGATTCCATAACCCTACTATAAACCACATGCTGGGTATTGGATCGTATACCCGACAAAGCCAAAACCCTACTGAGCATGGCCCACCACGTAGGGGATCATATTCCCGATGATGCCACAAACCCTACGGGGTTAACCTGCTAGATAGGGGATCGCAGCCCGTAAATAAGCAGTCACAACGATACCAAGAACCCGATCTAGGGCAAAGATGCTAGAGGATCCACTCCAGGCCCACCGGAGGGATACCACAACGCTAACAGTTTAAACATCCCATCGAAAGGATCACAAACCCATACGAAGATTGTGATGCCACACGAACCCTCGTAGGAACGAACCAAGGGAGAACCCTCAACCACTACTGGTCCAAACGTCGCTAACCCGAGCGACTGGCCACAACGCCACACTGCGCACCTCTTAGGCCAAAAAAAAGGCCACCATCGCGTTCCATACGGAAAAATACGCAGGATAGGCTGTTTAATCACCTGAAACGGAGCACCGGTGAAAAAGGCACTATTCACCGTAGCTAGCTCGTGCGGGGCCAAACAACGATCCCAAAACCCATCGAGCGGATCACACCACGGCGATCCCCTCAGAAAAACAAGCGGAATCGACTACTCGCTCGTCCAAAACGGACAACCGGTGAAAAAGGTACTATTCACTGAAGGCCGGATATGGTGGGGCCCACGCCTGAATCTCGAAACACATCGAACGGATCGCACCATTGCAATCCTCTCAGAAAAACACACAGGATCGACTATTCATCCGCCAAAATCGGACTCCTGGTGCAAAAGCTGCGTTTCTCCGCAAACGCCAAAACCAGCCTCATGGGGCCCGCACCCCATTCACAGTCCCAACACCCAAAAACCATCTCAAAAAGTCGGTCGTACCATCAGGGTCTCAACGCCACTGATGGCACATCAATCGGACGCTCCGAGTAGAAGTTACAACGGCCCGAAGTCGTAAAATAATAAAATAATATTATTTTATACGACGTTTCTAACTCCCGGGCCACGATCCCAAACCTTGAAACCCTCCAACCCACACCGGAGGGTTTGCCTCATCATCAGGGTCGCGTCGCCGCAAACGGCACGCCAATCTGGCTCCCGGATTGCAAGATACGGGGGTTTAAAGACCCCCGTATAAGAAAAGAGGTCGGACCGGCCGCCGCTGCCGGCCCGCCTTGGCCGGCGGCTCTCCGCCGCGCTCTGGCGGCTGGGCCGGTGCGCCGCCGCGGGCAGCCGCACGCCGCGGGCCACCGCCGCACCGGTGTCGCACCGGCGGATCTTCTGTGGACCGCGTGGGGGCACCCCGGTGGTCTGTTTTGCAATCCGGAGGCGTCTACACGACCCTCGGGACCCGATCTACACTTCTACGGCTTCAATTTGCAGAAAAACGCAGAAAAAACTGGATCGGGGGTTAAAACTCAAATCCGCCTACCTCGCGGGTGAAACGCCGACGTTCTGCCTCAGATCCGCGCTCCAGAGCTTCCGTTGCGCGCTCCTTGAACGTCCACCGTCGAATTCCGAGCTCGTGGGCGCTTTGTTTGCTCGATTCGGCAGAGTGGCGGCGAAAAACGGCGAAGAACGTCGAGAGTAACGATAAAGGGGGGGGGGGGGCGCTGATATTTATATCAGCCGCCCGTCGGCGCCAAACCCGCCTCGGACCCGACGCCCGATGCGAACAAAAGTAAGGTCACCCCTAGGGTAAACGCATCGTTCTGAACGCAACAGCAGACTCAGATTTTCCATCCGAGACTCCGTTCAGAAGATATTTGAGTCGACACCCGCACACTAACTTCGCCACTTATTTACGAAAATGTCCCTAGTGGCGTTTCTCACCGTAGGCCCGCGCCCACAAAGTTTACACCCCGCCTAGGGTAAACGGCTCATTCCGGATGCAACCGTACCCTCAGATTTCCGTTCTGAGCTACTATTCAGGAGATGTCACACCCCCGCCACGTGCATAGTATAAAAAATACTTAATATTTTTATAAAATTAATTCCGGGCACACCGGGCCTCGGAATCGCACACCGTCTTCGCGCCTAGCTCTGGGATTATTCCTAGAAATATTCCAAAGTTTGACAGGACCAAAAACCCGAGTCGCTACAATTTTGAGGGAAAAAACTCATAAATTGGAATATATATTGATTCCATGTTCTACGAACTTCAAAGAAGAATGGGACGAACATTTTATTATGGTAAAGTTCTCCTATGACAATTCATTCCACCTGATCATTGAAATGAACCCTTAAGAATACCATTAAGGGAAAATGTGAAGAAAAAAATAATTCTGGTATGATATCTATGAACAAAATATGAAAAGACCAGAAATGGTCAAAGAAATTGTATAAAATGTGAAAATAATTCAGAATCACATCAATGAAGCCCCGAGTCAACCATAGAGTTATACATTAAATCGTCGATGAGACCTGAAGTTTAATTTTAGAGACACCATATTCATATGCATATTCCTATGGAATAGGATCTTGATATTTGAGAATAAGGAGAAGTTAAGCCCTAGGTACATCAATCCCTTCATGATTCAAGATTGTTTTGTAGATATTGCTTATCAATTATAACTTTCACCAACCATGTCTCATATACACGATATATTTCTCATATCCCTCTTGAAGGAGTACATACAGGATCACTTACATGTACTGAATTTATAGGTGGTACAACTAGTAAGTGACCTTGGGTATGAAGAGAATCCATTTAAGTTCTTGGATCATAGAGATAAATTTGTATTCAATAAGAACACTCACATAGTAAAATTACTTTGGTCGAACCATATGTATGAATAGTAAATATGGGAATTGGAGGAATAAATGATTGAGAATTATCCTCACTTATTTTGTTTGTAAAAATAAATTTTGAGGGTCAAATTTCATATGGGGGAAATTTAAAGACCAAAAAATTTATCAATTAAATTTACCTCATTATTATTATTTTATATCATATAAATAAAATAGACATCACATAAAGAACAGAATACAAACTTTATAAATGAAGAATGAATTATATAAGATGTATTTATGTATGTTATGGAACATATACCAATGGAATTATTACATGACCTTTGAAATAGTAATATGACCCTTATGAATAGTAAACCATATAATAGAATAGTAACCTCACCGATGAATTTATATATAAAAAATAGTTCTCTTATAAATAAATGTATTATATAATTATATCATTGTATAAGTAAAAAAAATTAAAAAAATTTAAATGTGTTGCAATTTTTTTCAAAAACACAATTATTTATTTACATTTTTATCATTATTATAATTATTTATAAACAAAATTTAATTTAATAAAATATATTCATTAATTGGTATTATATTTTCTTATTATTAGAAGATAATATTTGGAGACCTTAAATAATTTTTCAAAGTGTTGTAAAATGCGTTATAATTTTAAAATCAATATTTTCCAAGTAAACGATGATTTAAATTAGAAATTTAATTTATATTATATTGTATATAAATTTCCTAAGTTTGAGTTCATTTTTTTATTCTAAATATCAAATAATGGGTACGGGTAATTTTAGGGATTTTTTAAAAAAAACTTTTTTTTGTTGAAAAGTAATATATGATAATTTTCGTTAAATGCTAAATACATGAATAATGGTGTCATGGATGATATATGGATAATTTAAGCATAATATCTACAATAATAATTAATTATTATAACATTTTTTATAATTTTTACACTATTCATAGTCTTAATCTAATATAATAAACTATAAAACAAAATAATGTGAAAACACCCCTCTCCTCCCCTAAAAGAACCACCTCTCACAAAATCTTCACCTCACACCTATCATGTTTTGAAACCTTTACAAATTTAGATCATATTTATTCTCAATCCACACCCCCACTTCCATGAGCCATTTTTATCAAAAAAATTCTAAAATGAATCCCCATATGGCGGTTCTCAAGAACAATGATTCAAGAGGTAAAATCCATTTCCTTTTTATTTAATTTATTTTCATGTTTATTTATTTTTTTATTATATATTCACCTAAAATCATCCAAATATTATTATAAATACAATACCTTACATTTAATTTTTTTTAATATTTAAATTAATAACCCATCATCATTTCTTTCCTCTTCCCTTTTTGTTCTAAAAATGAATATATCATCCCTGATGTGTTAATTTATCACAATCAAGGAGTATGAGTTTTAAATTTCCATTAATACATTCATGCATGGTCATAAAACAATTTTTTTTAAAAAATATACATTATATCATGTGAATTTCAACCCATATAATTTTTTTAACCATTTTATGTACATGATATTAATTAAAAAATCAAAAGTTGTTTTTGATGATAAAAAAACTACCAAAGTAATCCAAATGATTATCAATAACATCTTATCTAATGATTTAACCTCACAGAAATTTACCAAAAAATATATATAATCATTAAATATTATATTTTCTCATTATTAACATTTAACGACAATTCAATAAAACCATTCTCTTTTTAAATTATTTTTTGTATTTGTATACCATTAAACCGAACATGAAATCCAAGGAAACAAATGATAACCCTTAAAAGGCCATAAATGGCCATAATAAAATTATAATAAATCAAATAAATGTAAAAAAGTATTAATTAAATAATTAATTAATTTAATTATATTATTCAAGACACTATGATCCTGTGTAGAATCGTTTTGGACATAAGTTAAGGGATTCTTCCCGAACCTCTATTTTTCCTTCGGGATACTCTTTCAATATCATTAACCACATTTAATGCTTATTTATTTTTGTGTAAAAATGCTTTATTATGTTTATATGTTCTAAACTCATCTATCTAGATTAGTTCATCCTTTATTTATGGGAAAATACTAGTTTTCAAATGGTCCTTTTCCCATTTCTTCTCAATAATAAAACCTCATTAAAGGGAACATCCCGACTTCTTACCTATTTTCAAGTGTACATCATAATATATTTTATAACACTATTATTTTTATAAAATTATGCAATTTAACAAGGTAAACTATATTTTTTTAAATTATGGGTTTATATAAAAGTTTATTCATTTTCTTATTTAAATTTTCTTTTATATTTTCTATGAACTTCCCTAAATTTGATTTATTTATAAATTTTCATACACAATTCATTACATGTTTTCACTCTTGTATGAAATTAATTATCATGATCTGTAACTATTTTACCTTGTTAATGTCCATGTATTTTTTATTTCCTTTCTTTATTGGACCCCATAATTACATTTTCTTTTGTTATGAATTTTAAGATGTTTCTGATACCCAATTCTTTCCATGGGTAACCCTAATATTTCTGTTTCATTCCTTATGTATGATTCTTCATATGGATCACATATTCATGAATCTTTTATCGTGGGTGTTCCAAAATAGTTCTTAAATTTATTTGTGGTTAATCATGACTCATGCTCCATGGGAAATGATCATTTGTGGTTATCCTTGACTCTGATCCATGTGTAACAATCTTGGTGGTCAGCCTTGACTCAAGCTCAATGTTCAATTATCTTGGTGGTAACCTTGACTCATGATCCTCTATGTACAATGATCCTTGACTCATTATTATGTCCTAATTTATATAGTTTCAACATGTTATATGATATAATGATTACATATGTTGTTTTTTCTTATGTATATTAATGCATTTTTATGCTGTCATGTTATGACTTCTACCCCATGTGATGTAATTTATTCTTATGTTTATTCCTTACTATAATTTTTAGCTCATCCATCTGTTCTTGTATTTACCAGGTTAACCTATGAATATATAGAGGATCAAAGGAAATTAGGGTCACTTTGTGAATATTAGAAAAATATGTTTTATTTGGGTTTCATGTTGCTTAATTATAAATATATTCTTCTAGAAACACTAAACATTATGACCATTGTAATGTATTTTGATAGAAAATTATGCTTAAAAGAATTTAATAATTTGTGTAAAATACTTGGTCCATTACAGCTATGAGGTGAATGATATCCACTCTAGGATTAATTCAACTTGCTTTTAGAGAATATGGATTAAACCCAATCTACTATATAAATAATTTCACTCGATGATAATGGTCATGGTGGTGAACCGTTATATTAGAAATTATATTATTAATTTTTCTATGTTCCACATTCTAAAAAAATAAAATATTTTTTTCATGGATTTTGATTATTGAATCACGTTTCCAAACTTTTTTAAATATTTTATTATGTTATTAAAATTACTTATGTCATGAATCGTGATTTATAAAAATGTTTTTAGGTATGGAATATTTTATATTCATGAAGCCTAATTATTTCCTAATTCTCTCTTTTCAATATTGTGATCACATATGATCATTTATTATTATTTAATATGTCTACCCTTACTGAGAATCTATGATCACCCTTTTCTTATGATTAAATTTCCTAGGTTATGAAGAGTGATATTATGTATGATATATCAATAAGGGTCTCATTTGTAAAGAGAAAATTTTAGAGATATTAAATAATTTTTATAAAATATTTTATTTATGTTTATAATAGTTAATCACACTAAACCAATAAGATATATAGTGTGATTTTTTGTGAGATTTAATGATTTTTAATGACCCCAAATCACCCATCCCACTGAAGATACTGAAATGAGGATAGAGAGGTGATGACTCCCATGTGTCATCTTTAGTAGGCCCTAGGATGGCGACTAGCACCATGGAATAAAAATATCATTGTATGGGTTACATTATTCTCTCTAAATGAAAAATGATTGGCAGAGTGGATAATAAAAAACCAAAATACACTATTAAGAAATATAAATGAAAACAAAAATAAATCAAATAATTCATAAATAAAGAGAAATTTATTCATATAAAGTCTCCAAAGTAAATATCAAAAAAACAAGTTCACGTCAGCAACTCAATAGCAGCTAAACCCATATAGTAATGTCTAGATTGAATAAACTCCTATAAAACTAAAAAAAATTTATATATAGTGTGTGATCATAAAATGTATACTCAATAGATGCATGGCCAAGGTCTCAAATGCACATGTGAAAAAGGAATGTTAATTCAGCAGGAACAAACAACAAAACCCATAAACACTTAATACTTCATCTAACCAAACATATCCTTACTGTGGATTTGTTACCAAATCATGTATCCTATATAATAACAAAGAATTATATAATAAAAAACCAATGCACCCTTTTGTGGATTCCCCATATATTTTCATCTCTCATGATCCAACATAGAACATTATATGCTTCCATTCCATCCACACATACCACATTATATCACATCACATCCTATTTGAAGACACATGGACCACACATCACATCACATCACATTATATGCCACCCACATACACATGGGCCACATATCACATCACATCACACATTTCTTGTAATCAATTGTGGAATGCACCACATCACTCACATCCCTCTGGTATACACATGGGTCAGACATGAAATCACAACACATCTTTCCCATAGACACATGGGAAACACATCCACTGCACATGTGAAAAAGGAATGTTAATTCAGCAGGAACAAACAACAAAACCCATAAACACTTAATAGTTCATCTAACCAAACATATCCTTACTATGGATTTGTTACCAAATCATGTATCCTATATAATAACAAAGAATTATATAATAAAAAACAAATGCACCCTTTTGTGGATTCCCCATATATTTTCATCTCTCATGATCCAACATAGAACATTATATGCTTCCATTCCATCCACACATACAACATTATATCACATCACATCCTATTTGAAGACACATGGACCACACATCACATCACATCACATTATATGCCACCCACATACACATGGGCCACATATCACATCACATCACACATTTCTTGTAATCAATTGTGGAATGCACCACATCACTCACATCCCTCTGGTATACACATGGGTCAGACATGAAATCACAACACATCTTTCCCATAGACACATGGGAAACACATCAGTTCACAACCAGAACCATAGTAGTAGGGTATCATGGATGTGAAGAACATCAAAATCTTTAAATCCTCCTACTACATGTGACAACCAAAAATAAATCCCTACACACCATAAAAAAATATCTCCCAAAGAAACATGGTCTAACACATACCATAAAAACTAGAACTACAGTAATTAGTTATCATGAACATGAATGACATCAACCTCATTCCATCCTCCTACCATGCATGACCCCCACCAAATATCACATCCCACATCAATATTTCCTACTAACAGACACATGGGCCAATAAATCACATTACTCTTAAATACTCCTAGAACATCACATCACATCCCACCCAAAGACGCATTGGTTTTGACATCCCTTCTTAAAGAACAGTGGGGTAGAATGGATAGATATCCATCCATACAATTTCTATATGGATGTTGGGATAACACCTCGTGCTCATAACCTCCAAGAATTGGTAAGGTCTTACAATATTAGTGTGGAATATATAAAATAATATAATCATACAAGATATATACATAGAACACAATACCAAACATATGGGTTCACATAAAAAAACAACACACACCACATCACCACCACATACCACGTGTCAAATGTATCTTCTGTTGCTACCCAAAAAATGAAACACCATGCGACCACTATAAAATCCAAAAAACATTTTCCACTTTTAGGTAGATGTTTCACTGCATTCTTTAATTACCCATTTCATTTCACTTTACACTACTCATTAATTTATTAATTTTTGTTCTCTAATTACCACACATCCATTCCTAGTATATATTTTTTATACACCATCCTATTTTGTTTTTTTATCATCATAGTTCACACTAAGTCTAACTAGAAAAAATATCTCAACCACACCATGTAATATCTTTCCTAACTAACACAACTGTCAGCATAACACCACACATCCACCATCTTCATTGCATCACATCTCCCAACATGTCTCACCATATCATCCAATCATTGTAACCATCTTGAAATGTTATCAACACACACCAAACAGAAGAAATAATGACGCAACCACTATGCTACATCCACTGCACCACAACAACTATTACATAAACATTTTGCCCCAACCTCTTTTCCATAACCACTATTCCCCAACCATGTTTCCAAAACCTATATGATAAAACCTAATTGCACCAGATCACACAACTAAACACAATCCATTCATTATATAAAACTACTATGTCACTAGAACACATACTATAAACCCTTGAATTCCACTTAAATCACAATATAATAACCTAAACCCTGAAGGGAAAACACTAAAATGACAAACATAAAATAGAAACACGAACCAGATTCCAAAATTATTCAAAGGAATGATCACATATCTTTTTTATTTATATTGGGTATTATCAAAAACTAAATATTTCTAGGGGAAATTAATTGTTAAGAAAATTATATGTTTTAGCCTTTTATTCAGTATTTGATCACAAAATATCAAATAAGTGGTCATTACAACACAATAACTATAGTGTAAACAATTATTCAAACTTTAATTGTTTTTTTAATTGTCTATAGGATTAAATAATAGAATAAAAAACTAATATTAAAGCATTAAATCGTTTTATATTCCCTAATTCTAATGATTTTAGGTATGCCACATAAATATCTCATTTTTATAACCACTACTATTCACCCAAAGGTAAGAAAAAATTCATGTAGATCCCACACATATCACTTATACTGGTGAGAATGAGGATCCCCTACCTCATGGAATATTTTTGATCTCACTACGCACTGCATGGAGATGAAGAAATGGCCCAGAAACCATCATTTCATAAGGAACAAATGTATCATCCTACAAAACACCAAATGATTTTGAAAAAATAAACCCTTAACCACCATAATAAAATTACACCACTGTAGTTGAACTCATAATAAGAATGGATTGAAACCTATGGGAAATGGTGGAGAACTCACCATAGGTTTACAACATGCATCCACCATAACCAATGAATATATGTAGAAGGAAGGGGCTGATGATAATCCAATATTTTTTAGGGTTCTTCAAATAAATAGTGGAAGTGAGACCAACCAAATAAAAATATAATTTTCCTTGAAATGGATAAAAAATAACCTTGAAACTGACACTTTCACGTCATGTAACCTATTGATAATGTGAAATACCATTTTCCAAACTTCTAACAAAATAAATATCAACATGGATTGAATTAATAATATGCTATTAATTCAACATTTATAATGGGAATCCATTTCAGAAAACACATCTCTACTGAATAGAAACCATGAATTCTCTTTCTTCACAACCCATGAATCACCAATTCACATTTTTTAATCTATTTTTGATGTAAATATTCTATATCTTTTTTGATGAACCTACATCCCTAATGAATCCTTCTCTACCCATATATGAAATACCTCCAACGCCCAAAATTGAAAATTAATAGACATGTATGGTATGTAATATTAAATTAAAAAACTAAAAAATGATTATATCACTCACAAATCCAAATCTAAACATGGGAAAAGGAAGGGGCCAGAACAAATACCCCGAGAGATACCTCTCATGGATCTCATCACTCCTTGAATTTCACAATTATCCAAGAACATCATAAAAAAACCAATGAATCACACTGCACAATGACATCACCCTTTATCATCGTGAAATCACTACCTCATTAGGTTCCAACCACATACACCAAATTTACACACAACCAACAAAAACAAACAAACTACTACCAAAACTGACACACATCCCCACACCAAGAAAAAAAATTATGAAATTCCATTCTGCATGTCACGAAAATATACTCTCTGTGTGGCTCTACCTCACCTTCATAGATTTAATCGCATCATAGTACAATATGTATTTATTATGATTCAGGTCCTATCCTTTTCATATGTCGATGGATTTATTACACATCACACATCATGGAAAATATCATATCTCATAACATAGTAATATTTGAACATCACATCACAATAAAAATAATAATAGAAAAACTCAAAATTGATATGTCTTCTGGGAATTCATTTGTATTTCTCACTCTCATATAATCTTATCAATGCCACCATGCCTCCATTACAAGCGAACCAAGGGAAATTTCCACCCATTATCAACCTTCTCTAGAAAGTCATATGTCTTTGTAGGCAACTTCACGAATGTCACATCACCCTTGAAATATGACACTCCCCAATCAATAATGTGAGAGTCATCATGAAGATATGATGTTGTCGAGATCTGTCAAAGCTATCATGGATACTTCCCAACCATGGAGTCAATGAAAACAGATATTTCACCTCAAAAATATGCTCTAAAACCTCAACAGTCCTAACAAATATTAGGGAAATATTACTCCCCTTTCCAAACCACAACTACCATTATAGTGAGGATAATATCAAGAATACATAGACTTCATCCATGAATCCCAAGGGACTCTATATATAGTTATCATATAATGTTTTATGCTCCTTCGCTGCAATCATCTTCCCATAAACCAATTAAATTTTCTTGGTCATGCTCTGCACTACATCAGTAAAAAGAACTCCCAAAACTCTGACCACCTTCATATATAATGGAAAATTAAATGGACACCCATACAATTCCCCAAACGAATCCATTCCAATGGATGAGTGATCAATATTTTCATATGAATACATGACCAATGTATGTATTAATAAAAAAGATCAACCAATGTCAAAGATGAAGTCCCAAAACATATCCTCCTGTGTGAGGATGGTCCTTTCTATCTTCCCATTTTTATAGAGGTAGAAAGTATTCATAAGGTAAAAATAGGATCCAAAAGAATGAAAAAAAAAACCTCTACACCTTCCATGTGGAAAGAGTATCCCAATAAAAGATGATGGTCCTCTGTACCCCCAGAAGTCTAGACACATCATCCATGTACCACCTCACCAAACCATCTACAAAATTAAACTCACGAATGGCCATAAAGTGAGATAATTTCATCATTTATCCAACTATCACCCAAACTGTGTTACATCCTCCCTAAATATTGGGTAAACCATAGAATAAATCCCTTAATATTTATTCCAATTCCCACTTAGGGACATCCAAGGCCTTTAAAAAACCTCCCAAGAAATGGGGCTCCGTATTCACATACTTACAAGCTAGTAATTTTTTTAATAAGCTCTGTTATTTTATATTTCATCACTAGCCCATAATTTAGTCTCTAAAAACAATGATATACATTTTCCATGAAAATTTATACCACTAATGTAGAGTTTTGATACTCATGGAGAACTCCCTCATGCATCACCTGGGGGGAAAACAACCTCCCATAGAAAAACACCTAGTTATGATCATCCTTATACCATCACTTAATATTGTCACCATGGACAACATTATCACACATCACTTCTTTCTCTGAGTCTCCTCATCGAGACTCCTACACCTACTACACCAAATATTACTCTACCGTTTTCTTATTATGTTTTTCTCAGACTCCTATCTCCCCTCCATCAAGATGAATCACTTCTAGATCCTTCATTCAGTACAAAAAATACACAGACTCTATAGCCACATCATCGTGGGATATATAACTCAATGAATTAGAAAATACATTACCATTTTGAGGGTTCTAATAGATCATAAAATTATAATCATGAAGAAAATAAATCCACATCCACTGGTGTGTATTTAAATATCATTGACAGAAAACATATCTCAGGATTTTATTGTCCACAAAAACCACAAAATGCTTGTTAGTGAAGTAAAGCTTCAACAAAATTATCCAAAACACGACTTCTAAAAACTCTAAATAATGTGTGAAATTACTACGCTAATGGGTAAAATACTTCATATACCCTTAAGAGATCATCACTCACTGATGCATTAACACACATCCCACTACTAGACTAGATTCATCAAAGAACAACTCAAATAATTCACACTAATCAACCAAATGAAGTAATGTATCAATAAAAAATTAATCCTTTGGATAACCAAATGCTTCCGGACATTATTCTCTCTAAATTAAATATGACTCCTTCTAGGTCGACGCTATTAATGAGGCTATGAATCATGATAATTTGGGAACAAACATCTAATAATAACCCAAGAGATCAATAAAATTTTGACCCTTTTATATTTTCATGGGTGTTTCCCAAAAATCAATTTCATTTACCATAAATGGTTCTACATAGACACACATATGTGACCCCATGTGTCCAATTAAATTCACCTCTCACATCCATAACTCAATCCTGGACAACATCCCATAAAGCTGGTGATGTCGAAGGACCAATTAAACAACTCTGGGATGTTCGACATGCTCCTTCTATAACTTCGAGTAGACCATGATATCATTGAAATATACAATGATAAACCAGTCTAGGAACTCATAGAACATGGTGTTCATATTCCCCCATGAACATGGATGGTGCATTTGTATAACTGAATAGAATGACCACAAACTCAATGTTCTTATTTCAGCATCTGAGGGAACAATTTTGAATATCACAGTCTTTCACCATAAAATGGTGATATCTATACTATAGATCAAACATAGATATTTAGATATATTTTATTAACAAGATGAACATATCATAAATACTCTCTATAGGGTAAAATTTCTTAACATTCACCTAATTCAACTTAGGTATTCTATTTATAACCTCATACAATTTTCTTTCTTCATAGAGAGTAACATTGAAGAACCCCATATCGATACAATGGGTAGTATGAGACCCCTCTATATTAGATCATCCACCAGAAGCATCAACTCACCCAACCCAATGGGAGATATCTAATATAAATCCATGAAAAATATATTTCTATCAGGCTAAAAATATATCCCAAAAACAATGTCATGATGAGGAGGTTGTAAAAGAACCTCCTCTGGGAAAAAATATAGGAACTCCTCCCCAACCATGGGTTCAAACCAACCTATGATTTTACCGATAGCTCTTCCAAATGAAATAGATGATTATACACTTGATTACCTCTCAACCATTATCCACTCCTACCAAAAAATATCACTCAGTAGCCCTCTGAATTATATAATGAAACACTTCTTTGAAATTAGTCAATCACTCAACATCTAGAATATAACCAATAAATACCAAGTAAAATATCATATGGATGAATAATAAATATTAATTCCCCCACTGACTAGGTCTTCCCCATCACTAGAATCTAAGTTTCCATCCATGATTTATATATAAAAAAGAGTGAGAGGGATGAACAATTGATATATTATTCTTTTATGTTTCCTTACTTATGAAACAAACTTCACCTCCTATTATGCATTTATTTTTGAACTAAAAAAAATTCAAACACACATCCATAATAGCATATTAATTTATATGGTTCTCTACTCAAAAAGTGTTTATATATCCTTGGTGTGGTTTGGAAATGATAAAATACCAAAAAATATACTTGAAAACAATAATTTTTTTGGGAATATAATGATTAGGATATTCCCTCATACTCATGTAGACCTATGTTCAGTACAATAGTGCATGTTCTTAATGTATCATGAAGTGATGTAAGATAATATTTGTAAAAAACATTTTACAATTCCTAATGTTCAACATTCACATATATGATCTTTTAATAAAATTATTCACATTCTAATTTATAAGCTGTTAATAACATCCTGGACTTTGTAATGACACTCAGTCTGATTTTCCAATCATATTTATCAATACAGAAAAACAACTTTTGTCAGAATACCCCTAAAACAATACTAAACAACATTTATCAGAGTACGAAAATCCCAATATGATTTTCCCAGTCTGACTATAAATCCCAATACCATAACCATCTTAATACGATCTTCTCTTATCTTTATTATTATTTATTCCAACAAATTACTTAGGTAAGATTGATTCAAAAACTTCTTCTATCAACAATTATTCACCACTCCACCTTCTCTCTTATTTTTGTGAACAATACTTCTATTATAAAGGACACTGTACTTTCACCTTTTATAGTTAACTGAATCATTTTTTAAGAAATATTATGAAAACTTTTCCCACTCAAATTACAATAAAAATATATATTCCAATGATGATTATAATGGAATACCAAATCCAATAGATCGGTATCAATATCTTTGACATTAGTAACTTATTTATATTCCAAATATGATATTAATCAACTTCTTTTTATTTTATGGTTATGATTTTCATCAAATTATCTCTATTTTATGAATACGATACTCATAAATAAATTTATACTTATTGATTATGATACTCAATAACTTATTAATCTCGTGATTTATATTGTTTGGATTTTGGTCTGACTAAAAACCAAATCCTTCAATTTCACCCATTGTGATCAATAAAACCTTTTCACCCTTCAAACAAATTAGAATCTTATGATATGGGACCAGAATTCCTTTACATCAAAAATTTCCACCTTCTACAAAACAATTTCTTATAATTGTGACTTCCTTAATGTCTTTGACTATGTTGAAGATCAATTTTAGCATTGTTTGGCTTATATAGGTAGGTATAGTACCATCCCATTCCTTCTATAATACATCAATACGATTGGCAGCACATGTTCTCTTCCTTTCATTCATCAAGATTACATCATATGTTTCTCAACCATTTATTATTTTTGAGTAATATAAAATAGAAAAGTGTCATCGGTTTTTAGTTAGATCCATATAGAATTTTATTCGATCACTCATTGTGATCTTCCCTTTATTTTGAAACCCTAGTGAGTCTGATGAACCTTTTCTTCAAGAAAACACCTACCTAGTATGATAGAAATTCATAATCATTATGATTCTAATTTTTAGAGTATAATGGTTTCTATGATTGTTATATTTTACAATGTGAAGTGATTTATTTTCTTCTTAAATATCCTTGATACGAAAATAGAACACCTAAATATGTTAATCATCCTTCTCAACTTGTTCCTAACAATATCACCTTTTTATTTTATTATCAACTGAGATTCATAAATCAATAAAAATTTTGTCCTAAATAAATTGATTACTTATCAACAATTATATTACTACATGAGCTAACTCATTATAGGAATCAAGAATTACTGATAGTAAACCCATGAAATACAAATGTAGTGACTATGAAAACATCTTCATCCTTTCTTTGCATCTTCAAATTTCTAAAAGAATGAATATTTCATAAAACCACTCTAATAAAATGTTTGAATAGTTCACACATTTACAATTCTGGTTTTATAGATTACTCACAAATGACACTTTATATATGCGTTTATAAGGATAAATTTATTAAACAATTCCCCCCTTCAAATCACTATCCAAATACAAGGTAAGAGAGGGGATAAAAACACATACCTAAAACATGATGAGAAAGATGTTGGACACCCACGTTCATCCTCAATTTAGAAAAAGATTCTTTCGGTAAAGGATTTGTGAAAATGTTAGAAACCTATTCTGATTTAGGAACATACTCCATATTTAACACATTCATCTCCACATACTCTATGATGAAATGATATATGATATCAATATTTTTTGAAATAAAATGATGTATCAAGACTATTATAATCTTTATTGAACATTTATTATCACATCGCATGAGAAAGGGTAACTTCACTTGAATAAGTAAATATTCAAAATGTGTCTTCATACACATATTTTTGGCGGTATCTTGAGTGGAAGAAACATACTATGCTTTGTCCATGATAAGAGTTAATAAATTTTCTTTCTTTGTATTCATATTAACCAAACATTTCCCAAGAAAAAAACCCCGCAAAATTTTGATATTCAGTCATCATCATTTCATTCTCAGTCAGCATCTTAATACCTAAACTAGTTAAGAATTTCTAAGATATAAAATATAATTCAGAAATTTTGTGGTACTTTTAGGTATTTGAGAATTACTTTTCTTGAAAGTAAATTTGATTCATTTGGAGAACGATCGGATATTTCACATCAGGTAACAATATAAAAATTGTTGGTTCTTGTAGCAGTCAATTATAATGAACATCAAATCAGCTCGTAAACACTTTCTAATCATCTTCTTTCCCCCTACATCATTAGGCATATATGTTCCCACTGAAATATGTGTGGAATCTAGTTTTGAATTTTCTATGGAAAACATCTTATAATTTTCCATAGAATAATTTTCATGAGAAACAGAATTATATTTCTTATTCTATAATATTTGTAACATAATATAATATTTCATTTAACCTAGAATGAAAATCTCAAGTAAATATTTTGCCTCTTCAAAAAATTATTCACAGGTTCTTTTACCATTCATTGATAAGATAAAGTGGTCAACACAAAAATTTACGATTAGGGATAACTCTTAACTTCCCTTGATATAAATATTGATGTCAACTTTTCCTTTATTAAAACTCATATTTCTCATGAATGTATCCTATCTAGAATACCATTCTATAAGGAATTGTTTTATACCAAACTAAGATTTATTCAGCATATACACAAAAAAAATCATCTTTCCCAAAAACATAAACACAAGGTTTTTCAATGTAATCATCCTCATCAAGATCTCCATTCATAATTTCTTATTTCTCATCCATTTAATAATTTTTTTAACTACATTGTGTATTAATAGAAATAAAAAATTATGATTTTTTGAAATATTTTCATCAATGAAAAATTCCTATAATTATTTACAACTTTAACTTGTGAGTATCCTTATAGAAATAATTTTTTCTTATTTATTTTCATGTCACTTTATTAACTCATCTTGTTCCATAATACCCATTTTGTTCCAATAATATTTTTTTAATTATAATGATATGAGTTACTATATATCATTATTTTCAATCTGATCACCCTATTTATTTATATCATGAATCCATTTCAGATTCTCAAAAGATTTATTCTCTTCTTTAGGATAGACCTTACAGTATAAAGAGGTATGTGAAATTATTCTTCATGTTTTAACCTTATCATGTTGATCACCAATAATTTTCGGAGACACCACTTTCTTCCTCATCCTAGGATGATATTTTCAAGATTAATCCTAATCACTGGAAATAGTTGAGTTTGATTCTTCTTATTGAGTAGGATTACTATAATCTCTATCATTATCATAATTGCTAACAAATTGTTTATCCTACTCAAATTCCTTACTGCATGATTCTATTTATCTTCCTCAGCTTTTTCAATAACTTTCACATCAAAAGAATCAACTATTATTCTTATTTATTTTTGAAAACATCTATATCCTCTTCCTTATTGATCATAGATAAGAAAAGTTTTATCTTCATATCTATACTCAAACTTTCCCAATTTTCCACCTTTTTCATTATGATGTGTGGACTCCAAAAAACTATTAAGTGTTTCAAAAATAGATTTTTCTCATGAAACATTTAATATAAATTTATATCTGATCATGTCATATAGAATTGATATCTTTGAATATAAATAATATATATCATGGCTTGACTCCAAAATTAATGAGAAATACCATGTTCATGTAATATAGTCCAGCCCATTTCTACCAAATTTCTATTTTTCCTCTTATAAACACAATTTTTATGAGGGGGATAAAGTGTGTTGCACTCAAGCTGAATTCTATGATTATAAATATATATTTCATATTATCCACTTTTGTATTCATTTCCATTGATGTTTCTCAACTTCTAAATTGAATACTCACATTCTTCCTCATATATCTTCCTGAAATTTTTAAACACTGTTGAGGATCTGACTTATGTTTCATATACATAACATAAGTAATGTGGGTAAAGTCATCAATGAAAGTAATGAAGTACTTATATCCATTAGTTGATTGTTATTTATTTTCCCACCAAAATTGTAACGATTTCATTCTAGAGTATGTTTGGAACATATATGAACATTCTTATACACATAATTTTTAATCCTTGCTTTTTAATAGATAGTGGAACACCAATATACTCTTCATGGAATATCAATAATTCCATAGAAACTATATCTCTTTGACAATATTAACATTTTTCTCTTATACATGTGTCAAAGAAATTTATTCCTCAGCTGATTCTCTTCCACCATTCCTAAGTAACATTGTTTTTTAACCAATATGAAATAATTTTCACTTTTTCTGTTGAAATATTATAAAAATTATTCGATATTCCCCAATTTATTCAAAAATCCATCATTTATAAATATAAATTTGTACACTTAATCAAAATATTTTGAAATAATCAGAAAGTTGTGTATCAACCCATTAACACAGATTTATTTCATAGACATTAAATTTTCCTTCTTCAATGATGGTTGATCCAATAACTTTGATTCTCATAGATTCGTTATTTATAAATGTCACAATTCCTCTTTTTACGTATTTTACATTATTCAAAAAAATTATTTGTTTATCCATATGTGAAGAACACACACTATCTATTATCCATGTATATTCTAATTTTTTTTATTTGACTGAATATTTCCCAGTAATATATTTTTATTTCATTTTTATTTCATAAATTCTAGCTTCTGAGAATAGTTAACAAACATTTGATTTGTCGGTAACAAAATAATGCATCCTTTGGAAAGGAGTCCAAGTTGATCACACCATTCACAAATATTTTTCATACTTCTCAATCAATTTTTATTTTTCACACCATCCTTTTCAGGATTCATCAAAATTTCTTTCTTTGACTTCTTCCATTGAGGGTATTGAATCCCCCTCAAAAATTTCTTTCTATAATTTCACTAATATTAATAATGTTGTTTATTAAACCAAACCATATTATCCATATATCTGAATCTAACACAAAACAAAAAGTATATATAGAAAGATAATTTACCTCTCTAACTTCCATAGTGAAATGAAATATGTGCTTGTCAACCTTCTTATATAAACTTCTTTTGAACACAAAACATTTTATTGTCAACCAGAATCTTTAATTTTAAATATGTTTTCTTTTCAACCTTATTATAACCTAAAGTTATAGAAAATATTTCAGTCTCAGAATGTTTAGAAACTTATAAATTCTCAATATAGTTGTTCTTGGACACATACTTAACATTCCAAGCTTTCTACTTATCATAAATATTTCCATCCACCTTCTTCTAAAGAAAAGATCATCTTTATTTAAAACCTTTGAAGGTAACATTTTATCCTTCTCAGTTTTAACCTTCCAACTTTAAAGATTGATTTTTGGATTCTTATATCTATCTAATCTATATTAGAATGTTTTGGTTGTTCAAGTTCAAAAAATTCCACTTTTTTCCTTCAACTTTAATTATATATGTTGGTTACGATTCCTTACATTACTAATATATTTCTTCAAATTAAAAATATCTTCTCTCATCTTGAGTATCTCTTTAGAAAAACCTTTTTTATTGTTTGATGATGAATTTTCATTTTTGGGATACCAGATTTCTTTTTCAAACCTCCAAATCATCCTAAGAAATTATTTCAATTATTCATTAAGATGAAAATATAATTGGTTTTCTTTTCCAATAGAACAGCTACTATTGAATTCATTATTATTCATAATTGTAATAGAAGTATTCACAAAAACATGCTCAGTATATTTTTCAGATTCATCTTAACTACAATATTCTTCTTAATATTTAGATAAGAAACATAAATTTTTTATTTTGATAATTTTTTATTTTTACCTTGGGAAAAATATTTATCTGTATCACCATATTTCTTCCACGACCTTTATGTCTACTATCTTCTTCATCATTATTCAATTATTTCTTTCTTCAAAGACAATTAACCATAATGTTTCCAATGGATCCACATCCAAAATAGGTCAAGGTATGTTTCCATTTTTATTTACATGTACCTCATCTCACATTTTTAAAAAACAAAGACAAAAATTAATCATTGGTTTTACATTCCACATTTTGGGAGACAGATTAAACAACATAAACTTCCTCAAGAACCTTTATAGTCTTTTTTTCATTGGGAATTTGACTGAAATCTATCTATCAGCTTTTATTCCCTTTATCACTCTTTCCCTTATCATTTCATAATTAGTGCGAGTGAAATGAATATCATCCAAAGATAAAGATTAAAGATCTCTATCTTCCTATGAGGATACTTCATCATAAAACATTTTAATAATAATTATTAACTTCATTTAAATAACTATATAATCCTCTAACTTTTCACCAAAATATCTGATAGTGATAAAATTTTTACTTACCCTAGTAAGGAAGACCCTATAAAATTCATGCCCACCGATTTTCAGATCATTATACATCAACATCTAGATTTTAAATTTTTTTCTTCCTCAATTCTATAGTCCCTTTGTAAATTTTTTAATCTAATACCAAATGACATTGGAAATGGAAAACCCCATTAACCCTTAAAACACACTTTCGAAAAGTTATGATAGTGAGGAATATTTAGCCCTTTCATCATTATCAGGATTCATCTTGATAGAAGATGTTAGAAGATCCTTATCATCAATAAGAGGAAATACATATTTTTAAACTTTAAAAATATAATACCAAGATACATTATATTATAAAATATTGTATTTTTTCAGATATTATAATTATTTCCATTGAAGACTAGAATAGCTTGACAATCGAAATAATTCATATGGTCCATCAACTTATATTCAAAAAAGTATAAATGAATAAATAAATGGAACCTATGGCTCTGATACCACATGTAATTATCTAGCCAAAATATATTCATCACTGGGATGGGGAGGCAGTGAATTAGTGATATTTTTTTCTTTTATGTTTCCTTATAAATAAAATAACCTTAGTTTCATGTTAATAATTTCATTCCCTGATGAAAATAATTAAAATACAGATCCATTGGAACACATTAGTTTTCAAGGTTCAATATTAAAAACAAGTAGCTACATACTTAGAATGTTTTTAAAATGATCCAATATAACACAATCCACTAGAAAACAATACTTTTATCTAGAATAAAATGAGTATGATACTCCCTTACACTCATGTATCACTATGATCAATATAGTAGTGAATGTGCTTAAAGTATCATTAAATTATGTAGGATAATTTTTGTAACCAATATATTATGGTTCTTCATGATTTAATTTAACAAACATGATCTTTCAAACTAATTATTCACATTCTTACCAAGAATATGGTAAGAACTTCTTGGAATTCTTAATGACAGTCAGTCTGATTTCCCAATCCCATTTCTCAATACAGAAATAATAAGTATATCAGAATATTTCTAAAGCAATACTGAACCACTATAATATGAATTCATAAATACCAATATGATTTCCCTAGTCTAATTATCTATCCTGATATGATAATAAGTTGAATACAATATTGTATCTTCTAATTTATTTATTTTTCAACAACTTTCATAGGTAATCATGTTCCAAAAACTTATTCAATATATATTTCTTTAGGGCTCCACATTATCTCTTACTTCATGAATAATACTTCTATTAGAATGTAAAAAGTACATTCACCTTTTATAGTTAACCTGAAAAAGTTTTTTGAAGGATCTGGAAAATTTTTCCCACTCAACCAAATTTTCAAAAAACATAAATTATCTATGAATTTAAGATGTATTTATGACTGCTTTAACACTTCAAAAATCTTCTTGAACCTTAATGAATATTCTAACATCTTCAGATCACATCAGACATCATTAATAAAATTTAATATCATTCTGATTATCCATTAGAGTTTACTAACGCAATATATTCATTACAATGCTTCATTCCACATTGATATATGATTAAATAGATAGCATCCATCTTCTTATAAAACATCAGTTCGATTCTGATTCTTATTCTTATTTCCATTACAATTTCATCATTACATTGAGGATAATTAGTTACTCTAATTTTCTATACCAACATGAAAATAAATCTTTACTGAAGACTTCCCATTATAATTATCTTAACTAAATGGAAAATAAATATTCTCATTATGATTTCATCATTACAATAAATACAACAGATTCATCCATATGATGGATCTTAATCAACATGTGAATAAAAAACATGAAATAAAATCAATGTTCTTCATTATTTTGACATACTAGTTATGAAAGGAAACCAAAAATTCATCTTGATGAAAATTCTTGACTACATTTTTTATTTACCCCTAAAATTCCTTTTTTATTGGGCCCCAATAACATTGCATATTTTTCTTAATCATTGGTCCCTAAATATCCCAATTAATTTTTTTCCCTCCAATGATTATGATGGGATATCAAATCTGATGTACCGGTATTCATAGCTTTGACTTCAACAACTTCATTCTTTTTTAATATTATACTTGTCAACTTCCTTCTATTTTATAATTATAATACCCATCCCCTTCTTTCTCTTTTTTGGTTATGATACTCATAAACTTCTTTCTCTTTCCATATTATGATTCTCGTGAACTTATTTCCATAAATAATTAAATCATTTGGATTCTGGTCTGATTTAAAACCATTACCTTTTGTTTTTATAATTTTGATAAAGAAAAAATTTCTAGCCATCAAACAAATCTGAATTTGATGATTTGATGCCAAAAATATTTAACTTCATAAACATACTTTTTATAGAGACATTTACTTGTAAAAATTACTTACATTATGAATTTTATTACATTGAAGATTAGTATTAGAATCATATGAATTATAATAGAAATTATTTTACATTTTTATTCCTTCAAAAATACCTCAATATGATTAATAGAACTTGTTCTCCCCCTTTCTTGCATCATGATTCCATGATAGTTTCTCAACAGAATATGACTTTTGTGAAATAAAAAATTGAAAAGCATCAGCATGTATCTATTATATTGATTAAGAATTAGATTCTCTTCCTCATTTTGATATTTACTTCATTCTAGACTGATGGTGAGTCTGATGAACCTTTTATTTCAAAAAACATATTCCAATTATGATGGAATTTATTAAAGATTGTGAGTATAATTTCTTTAAGACAATGGTTAGTCCAATTTTTGTCTTTTACAAATGAACTGATTTGATTTCTTCTTAATCTTCCCTGATAAAGAAAAAAAATACCTAAATATGATAATCTTCTTTATCCCCATGTTCCTAACACAGACTACTTCACCAGAACACATAAAACAAATATTATTAAAGTACAACTAGTATATATAACACTAGTGGAACTAGAAGAATCCTTATATCTAATCTCAACATATGGAAAAAAAAGTAGGAGTAAGAAAGCAGGTCAAGGATCCTGAATAAGAAAATCCACACAAAAGGGTATATAAGAAACTGACCATTATATGAATAAATATCGTCTATACCAGCACTACGTCCTCTGACACATTTATCCCACCATTCCAATATACTATATCTCTCTTTTTTCATCCTCTACAGTGATTCTATTCTCTAGGACCTTATGGATGGGGAATATCAACCTCCTACTCTCCATCAGCTCTCTATGATTTTGGATCTTAAGTAAACAACTATGGTCTCTTCCACTAGAACTACCTCGTAGGAAACTGATTCTACTAAAAAGGGTCATTACCACTCCTCAAAACACTCCTAACTAACGTTTTTTCACTAATAAGTGTTGTGTGCATATATCCCATAGATATAGTACACCAATGGAAACCCCACAGAAGGTATTCACAAACCACCTATCTATGATGGATGGAGAAGAAACTGCCATGGCCGATTTTCCATTGACACGCCATGATAGCCACCAAGATGAGGCTGAACTCTAATGACAAGAATCCTCTCGATAACCCTATCATTTTTCTGCACATATAAATTCATACAAATCATAAAATGAGTAACCAAATAACTAATTGTTGGTCAAAATGCCGCCACTACACATCATACATTGGAATCTTCATATAAAACATATTTGGAGTAAAGTACAGGAGGACTGTGAATCTAATCACAATACAAATAACATTATTACTCCCTTACTGAAGTTAGTGTATCTTATGCCTATGGGCTAACCACATCATCAATGATAGAAAAACATCCCATATCTCCCATTGAATTTATATCTGTAACACATCTTCCACCTTTTAGTAACCAAGAAATAGTTTCCACCACTGACTTAAATCCCCCTACATCTGACTAAGAGCAACTGGGAAAAAATTCATCTCAGTCATGTATCATACCAAAAGCGTGATCAATATCCTCCATCCAAAACTCCATATATAGATCAGATATGCACCACACATACCTACCAAATATATTCCACTTAATGTAACAAAAATCCTATTATCATGCCTCATACTCTTCTATTAGTTCAACCCTCCTAGGATCAATCAGATCATCTTTTTAAAGCTTAACTACCTAAGAAACTCACGTATCACAAACCTAATATATTCTTATAATCAATGTGGGCATCCTAAGCCATGTAGCATGTATTTTTATCGAATATGAATTAAATAAATCATCTTATGTTATCAAAACATCCAAATTAACCCTGAAAATAAGTCATCATTGTGAATTTACCTCTATTAGGTCTCTATGGATAAAACATTTCGCACTAAAAAAGATGTTAAATAAGCTTAGAGTCAATTAACTATATCATTTGGTCCCCTAAAATCAAGTTTCTTAGTCGGTCTACATGACTTTTGTCACAAACTAATATCAACTTTTGACATTTCCATACCCATCATTGCAACCCTCAGAGTGATCAACTCCAAAATATATCATATATGTCAATAAAAGTACTAATGCAACTCAGTTATGAATCCCTCAAACCAAGGATACCACAATGATGATAGAGATATTATTTACATTGATTCCCACCTCCATTAAGACCTGGGTTAGTGACTAGCACTTAGGGTATAAAAATATAATAGTATGGGAGGAATTTCCCTCTGTAAATGTATTAAGACTAGAAGATAAGATAAGAAACCTAAAAACAAATCAGGTGGACAACATAAAGTTAATCCAATAAACATCCCACAATTAATGAATAATGTAAAACTAATACATATAAATGTATCCTATGTAAATACCATGAAGGCAAGTATGTGGTGGAAACTCAACATCAGCTCCAACAAATCTAGTAATGTCTATATTAGTCCCCCAAAGTCCTCTAGGACACCTCAAAATCTTATATATACATAGGGTGAGAATAATATGTATACTAAGTTAAGACATATAAAAGTTCTCAAGTATACATCTGAAAAAGGAATTTTATTGTTCCTGTGAAAAAATATTTGAACCAACAAGCACTATATAGTTCACCTAACTAAACCCATTATCAACATGGATCACTCACCAAATCATACATCCAATATAATTACATAGCATCAAGATATTAACATAGAAAGGCACCCCATTGAAACGTCCCCACAAATTTTCCTCTTTCACACCCAAACGTCAATCTTCATATGCTCTCAACCCTTCTACATAGACCAGATCATGTCAAATCACCTCACATCTCAACCATATACACATATTCCACACAACACATGATATCATTCCCATAGAAACTTGAGCTAAAATTCAAATCACATCACTTATCACCCATAGACACCATGTCCACAAATCATAAGACATCATATCCCACCAACAGGCACATGGGATGCACATTACATCATATCACATCTCACTCATAGACACCTGGGACAACACATCACATTGAAACCAGAATCATATTAGTAGTTTATCATGTATGTGATGTACATCATCCTTGTTCCCTCCTACTATCATGCATGGACCCTACTATATATCACATCATGAAAAATCACATCTCTCCCTTATTAACGTTGGCTGAAACATCACATCAAAACCAGAACCAGAGAAGTAGGGTATCATGAATTTTAATTACATCATCCACATTCTATACTCTTAAAATGCATATACCCCACCACATATCACAAAACACCACATCATGTCTCTGCCATAGACACATGGTACAACACATCACATCCCACTCCAAGACTCTAGTTCAATCACATTATGTCCAAACTAACAAAACCAAGACCACTACATAACTACTAAATTAAGTGTGGGTATAGTGGGTGTCCCACCATCTATTTCATAGCCATCCTCAATGTTGGGGGAAAACCTATAACTCAACGCCAATGACTGCATGTACTGTTTTCCAACTCTGGTGGAACATGTATAAAATAACATACAAAACCAAGATAACTAGATAGTATATAATACCCAACCTATGAGTTCAAATCAACAACATGAACACACACCACATCCCCAACCTGTTCCACATGTCAACCATCTCTAATGCTACCACCACTATATGAAACATCGTGAAACCACCATAGACACCACACAACATTTGACACTTTCAATTACAAGTTTTTCCATGTTCATTGGTTTGCCATTTCATTTCACATTACACTAATCATTCATTTATTCAATTCTATTAGACGATTACCACACATTCATTACTAGTCCATTCCATTTAACCCGCAACCTATTTTTTCATTTATCATCACAATTCATCACATGGATAACTAGGAAAGTATCTCAACAATTCCATGATACAACTGGACCAACTCAAAAAAAGAACACTACCACTATACGACACATCCACCATCATCTTCATGTCAAATCCCATAATCCATATTACCATATCAACCACACATCATAGAAATCATGAAATTATATCACCAAAAAAATATTATAAAGCCACTATTCCACAACCTTAACAAAAAAATCATTGAACCACTCACACTAGGCCTCAACCATTACACCACAACCTATACGCCACAAACTCTATTCCATAACTACTGTATCACTTCCTCATCACAACACAATGCACAATTTCCAACATCATTCTTATAATATCCAAACATTGTCTCACATCCTCATGTAATACATAACCCATCTGTTCAATAAAATCACCACACAATGGCTCAAACCCCATATGGAAATCAAAGAAAGAAAAAACACACAACATTAACACAAAAAAAATATTATTCCTGGAAATTATCTCATATCTTTATTATTTTCAATTCGTTTTACCACATAGTCCATATATGTAGATGAAAATATTTATGAGCTAAAATATAAATTCTTTTATCCTTTATTTAGGGACTTATCACCAAAAAAACACAACAAAGTTCATTAATGAAAAATAACTATATCATAAATAATGCTCCCAATAGCTATTATTTTCATAATTTGAATTATGCATGTAGAATAACATCAAAAACAAATATCTATAATGTAAATCATGTAATAATTCACAATACACATCAATTATAGTCATACCCATTAATTATATCATTGAAATAACTCTTAAAATACCCCAAGTGGTAATCAAAAGAATAAAAATCTCACACAAAATATATAACCAAGTGAGGCTGTGTATCCCCTACATCACATATGATTTATGATCTCGCTATGAAATAATGGGTGTAGAAGAAACATCCTAGAAACCATTAACAGACAAGAAACTCGTGGATAAATCTTCACCATACTAAAGGGTTTCCATAAATGAAAAATGTACACACCTCAAACCAAATCTGCACCACCAGAGTGGATCTCTAATGAAAAATGGATAGAAAGCCATATGAAAGAGATATGAACTCACAATGGATCTCCTATGGGAATCCAACATACCAACAAATAAAATTAGGATGAAGTTTATGAATATACTCTAAGAACTACCTATGGTTCTCCATAAATGAAAGGAAGGTATAATGTATGGATGAAAAGAGAATTTGTTATGAGAGGTTAAAACTAACCTAGAATCTAACACTTCTATGATATCTAACCCATTCATGATGTGAATTGCCATTTTTTCAAAAAAAATCAACTTTCACTTCTCCTTAACTTGACGTAACTATACATAATGAATAAAAATTTCATAAAATTAATTCATTTAACAATGAACACCTCAATGGAACACAATCCATGATCTCACCAAAATTACAAGCAATGGATCACCAATTTACATAATGTAATCCATTCACTATGTGAATATCCTACAGCAGCACTTCTACATCTCCAACCACCAAGATTCCTCCTCTATCATCCTCTAAATAACCACTAATATCTTACACCAACAATGTAATGGATTGAGAATTCAAAAATTTTATCATTAATATTCATGTAAATTGGTCTATTATGTATGTATTTTATAGATTGGTTATGTTACTTGGTATCAAATACATTATTTGTTAATTTTGTCGATGATATTATAGTGAATAAGGTTATGGAATATAAAACAACCTATTTAGCACCAAATGTGATATAATATTGACCTAAAATGTCATTGTTTTAATAAAGGTGTCATAATTTATATGTTTTAGAATTCATTTTCCTTGTCAAACTTGGTTAAATTAATCATGATACTCAAAAAATCATTAAATTTTTGCATCTTTGAGAAATAGATTAAATAATTAGTGTAATAGTAAATTTAATTATTTTCCCAATGAGAAACCAAATTTGATTGGAGTTTCAGTGAAAATATCATGGAAACTTTCATCCAACATTATATATCTAAGAAAAACATCACAGACCATATAGAACTTCAAAAAATCCAATATAAAGATCAAATATTTTTTGAGTCCTTCAACTGGTGAGTCCCACCCACCATTAGTTGATCCTAAAATTTAGAAAATTCAATCTATGGATAAAAATAATTGAAAATATATGTTACCCCTTATTTTTATTAGAGACTGAAATTGTTGTTTAATAAATTTATCATTTGAATGGTGAGGTGAATTGATGGTGGGTTCTAATTAAGAACATGATAAAATGAAAAAAAATAATTCTTGGAATGATACATGTTTAAAATGATATTCTTATTAAAAAAATTCCTTGAACTATTAGCTCTTAAATATAGAGTCAATTCAATGAACTGAAATAATAGTAGAATAAATGTATTGGTACATTTGATGAAAACGTCATAGCACATTTATGGTATGATTTTTGTTTTATAATTGACCATAAGAGAATGATATATTGTTTTTATAGTGTCCTAAAACAAAATCTCTTTAGATTTTTTTATAAGTCACCTTCATATATATAAATAAATTGTTCTATATGCCCTCTAAGTGGAAATGGAAATTATATACCCATATTATTATTATAGTGTTGGGGAAATCAATGGAAAAATAAATGTTTGAGGAAACTAAAATGTAAAAAACTTATTAAGGATTAATGTTTTTTATTCATAGTTTTTAAAAATTTTGTAAGAATCATGGTGGGAATTTCCCTAGTGTAACTGGTAAAATTTTAAAGTGTGTTTGAGATTGTCATCAAGCCCATGAATGTAAAAGATATATCAAGATCCCAACATATAAAATAGATGTATGGGAGACTTGGTATAATGAACCACCTGAACTCAAATAATTTTATTGTAAGGATTATTTTCATTAGGAATACTAGGTTTTCAATCCATGTGTTAATGATGATAATAAAGGTCTTGAACCAACTCATCCAAGGTACAATGAATAATCTTATACAGCCATAATCACTAAAGTGGGACCTGAAAACAAAGAGGTTAATGTTATTTATTATCCACTCAATAAGTAAAAATGTATTATTTGATTCTTAATCATGACACTCATTAATATCAAATATATTTTCTTTTATTTTTCAATCCCCAACCTAAATGATATATATTGAAAAATTATTGAAAACTTTTATTGATATGATGACATCATCCAATGTCTATTACTCCTCCAAAAAAATTATTTGGATTTTCATCATATATATTATACTATTTTCCAATTAATCAATTATGATATACTTTTGGTCATAGACTGTATCTATATACATGGATCCCATATTAATTACCAGAACTGGTAAATCACATTTCATATCCCAAATAAATATATGTGTAGCTATTAATTAAATTATTACTATGAACTCCCTATGAATGTTACCTCCCTTATAAGGGTCTTAATACACCATCATGAGGGATATATACTTTATTTAGTTAGGTAAAATATCAGTATTTAATATATGTATATTTTTTAGATTATGTCATTGAATTTATACAAGAGTCCACTAATCTTCTACAAATAATGAGTTTGAGATTTCAATAAAACCCATACTTATTCATATTCCCATATCAAATAATCCATATAGTGTGGACTAACTATATTAATAATATTGAAAGGACTAGTATAGTAAAATATGGTTAAGGTTTTTATACACTAATGTTCTTTACCCTGGGGAAAACAATTATTCTTAGTCAATAAAAAAAGATATTTCAATGAGTCTCTGTAAGTATTATCAAAAAAATAAAAGAATTAAAATACCCAAAAAATATCCTCTACCCCCTATAGATTCTTTTTATCAACACTAATAGAGTCAAAACTTCTCAATTATTTACCAATAATATTGATATCATGCACTAAGGGTGAAAAGGGATGATATATCCATGACATCCTTTTATATAGGATGCAGACACTATGAATTCATAGTGATTTCATTAGGACATGTTAATTTCCATGATATCGTCATGGATATGATGAATATGGTATTTATAGATTACCTAGATCAATTGGTGGTAGTTATTATGGATTACATTTGTAAAGACCCGGAATTTTCAAGGAAAGTTTTTTTCTTAATTCTTTGAATTTTTACGAGTCTGTAGCTTCTGACAACACTTGATTCCGAGGCCTGGTGTGCCCAGAATCAATTTCCAAAGTTTTGTTCAGGTACGTTCAGTAAACATGCGTGCGGGTTTTTCTATCTTTTGAACTGGTGCTCGGAGTTGAAATCTGAGGACAGCGATGAACTCGCAGCGCCGATAATTTCTTAAAGGGACCTTTACTGCAATTTCTTTTTGTGCGGGTTGAGAGTTAATTTTTGGGGAAATTGGAAATAGTTAAATAAAATTGTGGATCAAATTTTATTTATCTATGGAAGTTAATTCCTCCCATGGGAAGTTATTGGTGGGGCCCACACCCACATAACTTCCCAAGTGTGGATATTTTAGAGGTGGGGCCCACACGAGCCCCAACCTTTCATCTCCCATAAATCTCATCAAACCCCCTAATTAACTCCTCTGCCTTTAATGTGCCAACTCCCCATTATTTCCCCTTTAATTAATTTTGACAACACCTTCCATTTATTATGGTAAACCCCTCACCTCCCTCTCTCCTTAATTAATATGCCAAATCTTCTAATTAATGGGTTGAGCTAATCAATTAAATAATTATGTGTGGTATCTTGAATCATTTTGAAATATTTTTAATTGCATAGCACCAATATAATTATAGAGAACATATTGTTTCTTGGAGGCTTGGATATTATTTGGAAAGGCTTGGGAGAATACACAGTTCTTGACGAAGAACAGCTTCGGCGAAGAACGGCGACACACCTTCTTTTCTTTTCTCTGCGACAAGAGAGGATACGCCACTTCTTCTTCAAGTGCACTCCGACAACGATGAAATCGATACCGTCATCCATGACGCTCGACTACCACGAATCTTTTCAAAGGTAGGGGGATTATATTCATTTTTAATGGTTTAAAATTGTGCCTCAGTCGTCGTTGAATATCTTTGTTTGTCCCGAACTATTTCGGTCCCCTAATGCGGAGGGCGCGGGCCGAACGAACATGGCCCTACGACCCTCCACTAGAACTTGATTATTATTTTTTTTGGAATTGGCGACAAGAGGCAGAACACAGAAGAGGCCGGTGGCGCAAGGGCCGCCGTCATACACGCAAAGGAAAGGTATGGCCAAGTGGGCCGCGGCAGAGAAAGCACGGCGTTGTCGCGCCGTGCCGGGGACGCGGAGCCGTGGCCAGGGTGGGTCGCGGCGAAGGAAGCTGGCGTCGTCGCGCCGGCTATGCAGAAGGAACTGCGGCCCGCTTTGTGGGACGCTTTGGTAGGAGAAAAGGCCGGATTGTCGGCCGGCCGGGCAGAGGAAAGAAGCAGTGCCCAGAGGGCGCCGCACTGGAGAACCTGCGGGCCGCCTGAGCGGGCCACTTGCGCCAAGAAGTTCGGCCGGCAGGTAAGGGTGGGTGGTGCCACTTGGCGTAGCCGGTTCGGGCAGCCCCCCCCCCCCCCACCTGAGACCACTTGGCCCCCTCGGGCTGAGAGCTGCGCCGCGCCGCGCCACACCCTTTCGAGTCGGGCCGAGCTGCGCATTTCATCGGGCTGGTCTGACCCCTGCTGTGTCGGACCCGGCAAAACTGGGTTGACCCGACCCGCCAGCCCACTGGGCTTAATGCACCGGGCCCGTTTTCACTTAAGGGTGAATAACATGAAGACCGCGCATCTGATCAATGCACCGTCTATGGAACTGGGACCCTCACGATGAGGTGGTCCTTTTTCGGTACTCTAAGTGAATTTTGGACAACTTTGGAAAACAATCGGGTTTGGAATGAAAGTAATTCCAACCTGGCCCTTGGAGCGGAAACACTTATAACTTAAGGACCGGATGTCCGATTGACGCTCTGTTGACTATGTTGGATTCCACTTGATGAGACAGTTATTTTGGCATGCTCTACATAGGATTCGGAAGTGTTTTGAGCTTGGTCGGGTTGGATTGTACCCGAAATCCAACCAGTCCCCTGGAACAGAAATGCTAATAACTCACAGACCGGGCATCCGATTGACGCGCCGTCTATTGCGTTGAGACCCCTATGACAAGGCGGTACTTTGAGATACTTCCACGTGAGATTACATGACACTTGGAAGTATCGAAAAGTATCTCGTGGAGCGGATCCTCCTGGAGACGAGCGTACGGAGTACGGAGACCTTATAGATGGCTGAGACCTGATGACTATTTGTCCGATTCGATTCGGAGTGACTTGACTAGCCCAGTGGTAAGTGCTACTGTGTTGGGGAGACAAACCCATGGCAGAGGAGCGCTACTGTGTTGGGGAAGTAGACCTGCGTTACTCGATAGGAGGAATACCTCTGTAGGCCATTAGGGGAACTGCTACTGTGTTGGGGCGGCAGACCCATGGCGGGGAGCGCTATTGTGTTAGGGCGACAGACCCGTGGTACTCGATAGGAGGAGTACCTCAGCAGTCTATGGTTAGTGAGTAGCACCTCGGAGTCGTGACAAGACTACTGTACTCGACAGAGGAGGAGTTCTCCAGCATCCGTGGTTTTGACATTGTGAATGAAAATCCTGGTTTGAGCTGGGTCAATGACCTTTGTGTTTTCCTCATGATTGAGATGGGTTACTTGATAACATAGGTATATGTATGGTCATATACCTAAGTAAAGGTTATCTGTTGAGATCTTTCTTTTTGGTTTATCCTTGTTGGATTTTGTGAGACCTTGAAGGTCTCGGGGTCCCTACTAAGTATCGTTATACTCACCCCTGCAGGGGTTATGCCCGCACCTCGTTGTGTTGGATGCAGACGACAGATAGCTCTGACCGAGGTTGAGTGTACGAGGACTAGATGGTACCCAGAGGTGGAAACTAGGTGTGATGACATACGGAGTGTACCGATAGACGTGGAGTGCTAAGGAGGACATCTATACCTACCCTTCAGGTAGGAACCCGGAGGACGATCCAGGAGCTTCTTCACCATTCACCTGTTGTCTTTTCAGTTGTACTTTTCATTCAGTTGTACTTGTACCTTTCTATTGGGATTGTATTTCCGGCCCCTTTGTACTTTCATCACACTTATTATACTACTTTACTTAGTGTTTTCTTCCGCTTGTTCTCTGGTTGTGTGAGTTTATGTTTTGTAAAGGCAATGCCTTCCCAGTTATAGGGATTTATGCCTTTGGTGCTAGTCGCGAGCCCCTGGCCTATGGAAGGCGGGCTTGGGGTAGTTATGACACGGGCCCCGGGGGACGGGCCATGACAATATTATCATATATTAAACAGGTAAGGGGGAGTATGGAGATAATTTTAGGGTTGTGTTGAAGAAAATTATAAAGAAGAAACATTATGGGAAATTTATCAAGTTTGAATTTTGGCTATATAATGTATCACTCATGTGTTATATATTAACAATAATTTGTATATTTATGGATAATTAAAAGAAATATAAAATTAAATAATGTATTAGAACAACCATTGTAATTCATATCTAAATTATTGTTTAATTCATGGATATTTTTTATCATTAATGAAATTTTCACTTGAATGTAAAATCCAACGAACACATTAACTCTAAAGGGAGTTATATTCCTTTGAATATATTAATTTGACTAAAATTGTAAAAAAATTAATACAATATTGGTCACATCACCTATACTCACACTATATTATAATATATAATATATTAAAATATATATTGATGTACTAAATAGTCGATTTGAATGTATCCTCAAGAAAAATAAAATTCTAGGAGCATAAAATTTTTATCAATTAGGGGACCCTGAAAAAAATTACATCATGTGTGATTTAGAGCTTGAAGTGGTATTATTTTTAATATATATATATATATATATTAGTATTTTACCTATATTGAAAAGGGTGAAATATATTTGGATATTAAGAGACAAATGTATATATTTCCATATATTGGAGTTGAACATTCATTAAATGAGATGGTTAGAGTTGATCAAGGACAATGTCTCTGAATATATTTCCATAATTTAATGTTGTATAAGGTTGTTGATTATTTGATAAGAATGTATCATGACCCCTTTTCCCTGATGAGGATTTAAAGATAACTGTCACTCATGTATTTCTAAAGGAAAACCCTTGAAATAATGACAGCTAGAGAAAAATTATATCATTCTCAAATGAATTCTCAACCTTCCTTCCATTTAAAGCCTAAGGAAGAAAAAATATAATATATAGAGAATTATAATATGGTAATGAATATTACATAGGTCAAGAATTAAAATAGTAGAATATTTAGAGTTGAGAAATGAATCTGAATACCATCACCAATATAATTGAATAAGGAGTTATTGGATAATGTACATAGATCGTCACTCACTATCCACCCTAGAATCATAATGATGTATCGATATTTCAAGACTAAACTCATGTGGGAGAACATGGAGAATTATATTTTAGAGTATGTCTCTATACTCATATTTGGAAAACAAAATACTGTTGAAAATTATATTTATTGTTGGATGATTTAACCATTAGTCGTACCTATGTGTAAGAATGAGAACACTAGCATGGATATCAACATATGATATCCCATGAGATTTAACATCAATAATTTTGATTTGGGTTTTTGTTGATCACATAAGGATGTTGGAAAATTTTACCACAATTTAAAAATATTTATCACTTGACCATCATTGAAAGGCCCACAGAAAATCATGGTAAATTTGGTAAGAGTACAACATTTCATTGTATCAGATCGAGGTCCAGGGATTACCATGATGTTTTAGAGAAGTTCTTAACATTAATTAAATATAGAATTGATCTTTATCACCACTTATTTTTCTATGAATAATGACCAATATAAAAATAAAATTCAAACGATTTAATATTTTCTAATATGATGTTTTATAGATTTTAAAGGGGGTTTTGATATACACCATCCTCTAGTAAATTTTTTAAATAAATATAACTACCATCCATGTATTCAAATAGAACTATCTAAGGCTCTATAAGGGAAGAGTTGAAAAAATCCAAAATGTTGGGAATAATGTGTATAGAATAATTTTATGGGACTAGATCTTTCTTGACAAATACCATAGAATATTAAAACCATATAATGAAATATTGAAACTGAATGAATAACAAAGAAGAGATTAACTAATAATCATCAAATAGATTTATATTCTTCTAGTCATAGACAAGGTATTCCTTGGAATATAACAATAAAAGATATTTATGCGATTTGGGATGAAGGAAAATTTGATACCTACAATCCCTTTCCCCTTAAGAATTGTTTATTGGGTGGGGACTCTAGATTATAAATTTTCAATTCCACCAAACATCTCCCAAGTGAACGATATATTTAGTGTATCACATTTGAGTAGATATATAACTAAATTATTACTTTTATTGAACTCAAAGGTCATATATATGGATCATGACCACCCTTACATGGAACAACTGGTAGAAACCTCAGATCGTAGATAAAATGTAAAATAAAACAAGACCACTTATTTTGTTAAAGTTATATAGAGGAATTATAAATTTGAAGAAGAAATGTGGAAACCCACAGATGTAATAAGGGAAAAAAGACATTATTTTTTTACATTAGAGTAATTAAATTATTGTAAGGAAATAATTTACAGGGGTTATAATGTAACACCCCATGAATATATTATTTATTTCCCTTTAAATATATCTTATATATTTGATAGCTTTAGACACATGGAATACTCATGTAAAGTGAACAATGATTTATTATAGTAAAGTGTTATAATAAAAATTGAAATAAATTACATCATAGACAAATTAAATATATTTAGTTAAATTTAAAAATCAAAATAAACCACAAATAAATAATTTTTTTTAAAAAATTAAACATACAAATTCATTCTAAAAATAATTTTGATTCTAAATAAATAATTTTTTTTAATTATATAATTTTTTTACTTACTTATTAATAAAATTTATTTATAAAATAAAATGACTGATTATGAAGAATAATAATACCTATCAAGTAATTCTTAAAATACATGAAGTAATATATTGACTATTCATGGATCAGAAAAAATATTTTTTAAAATATTGTTTTATTAATTATTATATATTTTTATATAAAATTTAAAATTTTCATATTTTTCATTTTTAATTTAATTAAATTTATTTTTTATATTTATAGAAAATTTACTAACCTCCATGAATTAATTAATAAATGACTTACTAATTAGGATATAATGATTTAATGTTAAAGGATATATTTTTCAATGATGTTTTTTCTGATATGGTGTGTATTTTCAATTTTTAAATTGAAATGGCCTATAATAAATAATTATTTAAATGAAATTGAAATTATATATATTCATATGACAAGAGTACTTATAATATAATGATTGATACTTTTATCTAATATTATTTATTTATTTTCCTTTTTAAATGTTCAATTTTGAAAAATAAATTTCTAATATTTATGTGCACAAATATTATAGTTAAATTTTATCACCATTAGAAATTTAACAGAGAAAATTTTATTTTATTTTATTAATGATAATGTAAAAGATTAGTAATTATTTAAATTTCATATTTAACCATAAAAATACCAAGGAAAAACTTAGTCACCATAGTAATGGGTAAGATAAGGTAAGAAGGTTAAATCATGGGACAAGGTCATTAACTTTCTTGAAAATGTTTCACTAAATATGTGTAAAATTTAACAAAGGAAATCACCTTTTTGTATCTCTATTATGTTTCTCTTTGTATCCACTATTATTGTATATTATATTCCCTTTTATGAAGGAATGAGTTTTTTAAAGACCACCCCTTATCACCTTGGAATGTAACACTCATCTACCCACCCAAATCAACAACATTAATTTTATTATCTTGTATATGTAACTAATTATCTACCAAAGAATCATCTCCCACATTTTGGTATCTGAGTTCAAAATAAGAAGTTCCAAATCCCTCATTTTTAAGAAGCTCTCTAAGAGATTATTCAAGACAACAATTTAATTTTTATCCTCTAATTAATCATTCTTATCATTCATTTTTATTCAAAATATTCTGAAATATTATTTATTAATTCAGTATAATAGTTTAAAATCAATTTATCTTCTATAAATTAAATATTAATACAATGTCATAACATTTTCTTACTCATTAAATCCTCATAATGTTTTCTTGTTTTGGAATATTTTATGACATATAAGAATAAAAATATAACATTTACATCATAAATGATTAATAAAACACAAAAATTTATTAAAAAATTTATTACAATTTCGTTAAGATTTTATTATTTTATGGATGGGTAATATAAAAAGTTTTACTCACTGATAATTTCATTTCATTTATTCATTTGATAATATTTGAAAACATATATATTTAAGTGTCTCATGTTAACATCCCCATAAGTTACATGAAATGACCAAGGGACTACAATAATATATCAAAAAAAATATTAAATCATTAATAACATTATAATACTGATGTTACCATGATCTTGGTGTAATAAATGGATCCACTAAACTGTAAAATGTATGTAATGCATAAAATATTTACATCAGGATATTAATCTTAACATTAATAAAATTAATATATAATAATTAGGATTTATAAATGATTGATATTGAGTAAAATAATTATGAATATGAATAATGAACCTAATTTTATTATAAATGGATTTAAAACAGGTTTAACTGTGATGAAATAGGAGGTAAGGGTTTATTTTCCAAATGCACCTTGAAACTAAGATTTTCTTTATAAAAATTTATATGTTGGGGAATTAAATTTTCAATCTCTATAAAACACTATCTATTTTCTTACCCATCATTTCCATATTATTTATTTTATTTAAATCATTCAATATAATTATATTATAGTTCAAGGTCATTTTTTATTGAATTTAATCTTTGTAAAAAATTTGTAAGTAATCAAATTTTAATATTTTATGAATAGTAACATTTTCTCATTATATTTATAGATTTATTTTATGAAGATACCTCACCATATATTTTTTGTTTTACAATATTATTTTTATTGTCCTTATTTTATAAATAAATTTATATTTAAAATAAATATTATCAAAAATTATGGTATATTTCTTATTATTTTTTAAATAAATATGACAACAATTTTATAAGTGTTTTCATCTATTTGTTCTTGTGGAAAAATTACAAGGCATTAATTTATATAAAAAGTTAAAAAATTGACAAAATTATCACACATGTAGTCACCCAATTTATAAAATAATCCCATTTAACTAAGACTGTAGTATTATATATTTTTTCTTTCAAAAAGGTCCTAAAAATTAAGATCCAAACTCAGTTAAACTAATTTTGAAAAATCATTATCATTTGAAACTAATATATGAGTAACAAGCACCATATATAAAATAGAGATTATATCCAACTATCAGAGTAATGATTCCTTAAATATTTTTAAAAAGCGCTTTATTATTTAAAAAACTATATAAAAAATAGTTAAAGGATATATGAAATTATATAAGGGGTTTGGTAATAATTGAAAACCAAATACCCTCTACTAGTAAATCACCCATTAGGAAGAAATATTTTATTAAAAAACGATCCATGAACTGAATAAGTTTCTATAAAAAAATGTACTAAGATAGTCTAGAAAAAATAATCTTCAATAGTTCTACATGGGAGAAAACTTGTTAAGGTAACACACAACCTCATCCAATATTATACATGATAGTACAAATAAAAATAGTGGAAATGGATTTTCAAGAACATTACTATTCAATATAGGATAATGTGTTTATAAATAGAAAGTTCCATAATGAACATAGTAGGATTGAATAGCTAATAGAAAATGAGAAATAGATGAGAGGTGTGAAATTTATGTGCATTTAAATCTGATCACCATCGTTTATTCAAAATTCATTGAATTTCTATTTGAGAATCTTCAACTAATATTTCACAATAATATTAGTGAAAATTTTTCGCATAAAGTGTTCTAGATGGGTCTATATTATAGAATGGGTCCACATTTATTTTTATTTTTATATCCCACACACATGACACAAGATCTTTCCTTATTCATAAAAAGAACTCCATAAAAATGTAGTCATGGGATAACATTAAATTCATCCTTGATTGTTATGACCTGATAATTAATTTTCCAAAAACTAGACGTTGGAGATTAGAAAATGTTTCACTGCTATGTCTGACATAACAAGGTTCCTTACCTTAAATAACAATCACTTGAGCTAGTGTTAATTTGGAATTTTTAGTTGGAAATGAGACTTGTCATAGTCTATTTCTTAAAGAGGTCAATCCATATATTGTTGTGGAATGTTCATGACATCATGTAGTAGCTTCTTTTATTCATGGGGTCACTTGACTCTATCACATGGTAGCTTCATGATTTCACACATTCACATAATTTTTACTCATTGTTGGTAAATATCTTCATCATGTAACAAATTATTAATTTAGTTTATTGAAATCCAGATACACACGATTAGTATAAGACCTAGATAAATGTGACATACATATCACATAGCTAGTTAAATGTTCATGTGGCCAGTTGATTCTCAAGCCATGGTAGGTTTTTTATTCATAATATCAATTAGATTAAAATGTGTTGTAGGTTTCACCCTATTAATTGACTTTCATGGTCAGTTCAAATTTGTTACATGGTAAGTATATCATACATTTGGTATTTTTCATGGTCTGTTCCAGTCCTAACTATTATTGAATATTTTTCTAGAAAATATTTTACTAACAGAAAACATAAAATTCCATAATAAAAATATGACCATGAATTGGGATCATGAAAATGAAGTGTTTATTTTTTAATATGAAAGTTTTACCATCATTTCCTAACAATAATTCTACTCAGAAACTGATTTTGGCACAGTACTCATATTATAAGGAAGCATAATATCCATTCATATGGATATAGAAGAAAATGTAGTGGAGGTATTCTGATCATAATAGGTGGATTCATGGTCTCTAATGACACTGAAATTCAATATGGTAATAACGCGTCAAATAGATTCTTTTAGAATTATGAAAATGGTATTTGTAGTAGATATGGTTCAGGTCAAACCTATGAATATAAGAATATATAAAAGATCTTACACAGAAGTAATAATAGTATACAAAATTTTTTCCAATATCATTTTAAATTTATATATATCTTGAGATAAGTGATTGAAAATTTTAATAAAAACATATATGTTTTCTATGATATATTATATAATTAGATTTGACCCCTTGATTTTCTCATCATGTGAGTTAAAATATTGTGTCAATTGAACAATTTTTAAATCCAAGGAATGTTTTTGGAACATTACCAATAATTATGACTTTATAAATATTCATCTTAGGTAGTGATCAATATTTTTATTCAATTTTTATCTATATTACCCATATTTCATGTCATCTTACCTAACCACTATAGAGTTTTTTTTATCTTGTTTGTTAAATCCATATATCACAACTTCCATGGTATTCGTGAACTCATCATGCACAACATTCAAATAATCCCTTATAAGTTTTATGATATTATCTTCATCAAAACTAGATAAATGGAAGGGTAAAGGGTAAGAACATGAGTATGAGAAAGATTAGGATGAAAAAGTTCATTAATGAGTATCTCATCTAACTGAAATATAATATTTCTTAAGTCTATTTCCCAAGAACATATCTTTGATATCAACTTCTTTACATCATTTACCATTAATTTCATCAATAGATGAAAAATTAAATTATGATGAGAAATCACTGGCATAACTTCCCTTTGTAGATATTCGTATATTGATACATTATAAGATTTTCCAAAACCCTGACAATATTCCTTCAAATCACCCATTAAATCTGATTTGGATTAATTCTAATCATCCATTGTGACATATGATATATAAGGGATATAGAAAGATGAATCCTAATCCCAATGGATACCACCAATATTGGGTAAAATCACCAATGATAAAAATCCTTTAAACTAATAATCAACATCCTCATCAGTATTAACTTATTCTACAAGAATAGTAGGTTCACCAAAACCAACATCTTCACTAGTAGCATCACCATATTTGATTTTCTCACCAAAACACGAAGAAATATGAAAAATTATGTCCTTTAGAGTATGGTTAATGTTTCTCTCAAATATAATAACTCAATCCATTCATGATATTTTATTACAATAATAATATATATTTATAGCACATTCTATGAAAAATGGACGGTAGTTCAACAATGCATTGATGGAATTCCCTCAGTACTACCATTTTATTCTGAAAAGTATAATCACAAAACATGAGATCTAGGAGAATTATTTCACTTAGAGGTTTCATCGGTTAAAGGATGTCAGAGAAAGATTCCAATTACATGAGATCTTTAGGTACTGCCTTCAAATTCATCAGAGTCAATGGAATCATCCCACATAGGCCAATAACCACTAAAATAACCCAGTGTTTCAACCAGATCTTCATATTGATGTTCAACCTTTTGTGATGGTAATGGTATAAGAGAATATGAAATCCCAAATTATATGATGGGAGGTACTTCCCTATACTCTTAATGAGTATCTCTATCTTCCTCGTTATGATATACCATTCATTTTCTTCTTCTACTTATACTTTTTATTAAATTTTCTCAACTTCCCCATCATAATTAGAGTATAAAACCAAATCATTAAGTTCAATACCTAGATCCACAAGATCCTTTGGTCTAACTTTATACCTCACATGATCAATCCTATCAAACAAATCACGGTTTTCCATCCACTCACTTTTTAATGGGTTCTTGTTGATATTATTTTTCTTACAAATATACTGAGAGTTAAAAATACCATATGATGATGTTATTGTTTCCTACCCCTAATGTACTCATTATTTATTAACTAATAATCCTAAAATAATCATTAAGTATCATAATGAACTAAAATTCTAATAAGTCTTACACAACGCAAACATATGTCTCATGACATAACATCATAGGCTGATCTAAAAACCATTTTCCATTAAAAAAATAAATAAATATCCTTGTCCCAAAGCATGCTCAAATATAATTTTCTTATAAACATCAGGTGTTTGTTGAATTTTACCAATACCATAAATTCTTCACTAAAAATGGTCTTATAAAGTTTAAATACAGATTTATCTCTTATAAAGAACCTTGAAATTAGATGAGTGCAAGTTTGATAGGATATGATATCTGGTAATCCTCAAATTCACCTTTTTTGGAAAACCCAAAAACACTACATAATGTTTTGAATAGATATACAGAACATCACAACTCAATATCATCTCAAAAATATCTCTTTACACTCTAGGTAAATATTTTATATTCATATAAAATACACTAACAAGTTAGGGGTGTAATTTCATACCATTCCATTTAAACCAATAAGTTCATCCATGACTCTGAATCGTATTACAAACTAACAACTTTCTCAATTTTATCCAATATGATTCAATGTTTTTTTTCTAGAAATGACATGATCAATGAGATACAAATTCCATGAATTTATGGTTACTCACATAATGTATTTTTTCCTTGAAATTTTTGATAGAGGTGTGTGAACATGAAATATGGATCCCAACACATCATTCATCCTGGAAATTTTCAATTTGAGTTATTCTCTCAATAGGTTTGGTTTCATGAGAGAGATAAGGATTGATAAATGTGGGTTTTTATTTTCTTAAAAGGTTTTTAAAGGAAATATAATATTTTAGGAAAATCATAGTCCTTGATTCAAATTCTAATTTGAATTTAATTTTAGTATTTTTGGGATTGGAATAATAATAACATGATGAAAAGCCTTTCCTACACATTTTCAAGTGAATTTATACATATAGAATAGACACTGTAAGAACACAGACCCTGTATCCATGAAAATAATTGTATTGTAGGTTTATTATCTTTGACGTCACAGTACGCATACTATCTATATGAATATAACATTCATGAAAGTTATGTAGTGACCATGTGAGTAAAAAAATCATAGTAGCTATAGTGACTGTGTGATTTAAATTTCATAGTTGGTATATTAATCACAAGAACAATAAATCTTGAATGGTATACTAACCCTATGAATAATAATTTGTGGTTACTTCATGAAAATATCAATAAATAGTTATTATAAAAATATAATAATAATTAAATTAACCATAAATGGTAAATCTAAATTTAAATAATTTTACCTAATTAATCATGCCTTGTTCGTGACTGATATAATTGATTGACTAAATATTCCTAGGATTTTTTTAATATTTCAACATGAAAATTTTTAGTGCCAATTAAATAAACGGTTATATAACCATTTTAAAATGATCACTCAAAAGGTTTTAACGTATATCAATGTGTTTTATTCAATATTTTCTAACTGTATTCATAGAAATATTTAAAAAACTTTTATTATCAAAATTTATAGGTATAAGTTTAATTTTATTTTTACAATATTTTTAACTATGTTTAATTCATATAATATTTGCACAGCAACTATCATAACTTATGTACTCATATTCTATAGTAGATAATACAATGGTTTTTTATTTCTTAATATATCCTAAAACTAGAGACTTTCCCAAAAGGTGATAGGTTCTAGAAGTGGGTTTTCTTTGTAATATATTCCACCAAACTCTACATTTGAATAAATCACTAAATAAATTGTCTATAAATTAAATAAATTATTTCTAAGTTGGTTGTATTTTTGTAGTATTTGAGAATCCCTTTCACAAAAATAAAATGTGATTATTTTAGGTTTGATTGAAAATGAGTACACATGCATACACTAAACATGATATCTATTTGGATAGTAGTTGAGTATGATAAACTAACAATCATACTATTGTAAGTGGTTAGATAATGTAGTTTCCTAGTTTATTTAAAATATATATTACAGCTTGTAATCAGGTAAGTATCATGACCTTTTGAATGATCCATAATTCTTTTAAATATTAATTAATATAATGGATCTGATTCCAAATAATAAATTATCGTTTTTGAAATATTTTAAATCCAATAATGAATTTTATCTCAACAATTAAATCATTTAAAAAAACTCTACATTTAAGAAAAATTCATAAGCATAGAATTTTGTGAAGATCCAAATATAACATAGTGGGAATTAATTTGTTCCACCAAACCATCTTTGGAAACTCTAATAAGAAATAAAATAGAATTATCTATAAAATTATTAAGTTATTTTGATATAAAAAACGAGCTAAGACTATCATACCATGATCTTGGATCTTGTTTTAAACCATATATTTATTGTTTTCATTTTAAAATTATTATGATTATAAGGGTTTTGAAATATAGGATTTTTAAAGAAAATACCATTTTCCCTAACTATATAACCATCTAATAATTCACACTTGACATCCATTTTATATAATATGAAATCCAAAAGTTCTTTATTGGAATGATACATTATGATTTATTTTAGCATAGATATTTTTCAAAATGATTCCTCGTAATCAATTTCTTTCTATTGAATCCATCTATTGGAAACTAATATATAAATATTAACAATTATAGTTTCTAACATATCATCCTTATTCCTAATCATGTGATTAGTAGTAAAGGTTATGTTGACCTTGGGATTTAAAAATAGTTTCTAGACATTATTTTATTAAAATTAATGTTTAAGTTATTTTAAATCGGAATCTTATAAATAAATATTTATTTCTTTTCTGGTGTTCTTAGGTTCAAGATATAACTAAAAATAGTGGTGTTCTACTTAAATTCATAAATAATCTATATTTATGGTTAATTTATTTATTTATCCTATAACAACATCTATGAGGCAGTCTCCATGAGTCATAATAACTCTAGGAAAATAATTATTTAACACATAATTATATTCTACATTTTTAGCTTCAAAATATTCCTATAAACTGTGATATTTAACTATAATTTTGAATGAATTATCACTTGGTTTAATATTAATATCTAAATTAGAATGGTCATCATTAATATATTATAGAGGGGTCTTCGACTCATGTGGATCTGTATAATCAAACATGACATGTAAATATTATTCAACAATATTCTTTATTTTATTAAATACCCTATATTCTATAATAACTCTATTGTAATTACCTATTGTATTTCTACTATTCCATAACTCATATGGTTTTTCGAAGTGTTAAAATTAGTTATATATTTACAATATAACAATATGTACTCATATAATATTCAAAACAATAAATATATAAATCAAAATAATTGAGCATGATATGTGTAGTTTCTTGAATGGTCTTATTTCTTCATTCAACTACACCATTGTGTTGTGGAGTTCCAAGAGTATAAATTTTTAATTATAACCAAGTTGATAGAATAGAGATTCAAAATGTCGATTTTCAAACTCATGTCCATGATCACATCATATGGTACTAATTTTTTGTCAAAATATAATCTCTATATATTTTCAAAAAATGGAAAAATAAAAACAAGCTTCACTTACAGGAGATAGAATGAATACCCATGTTTATCTAGATGATTAGTATAATAGAACATAAGAATAGTTCTTCCAATTTAAGCTATAAAATATAGAATTCCTAAAAAATTCAATTTGATCCAACTCTATTAGTTGAGATATTGAATCTTCTTTCTTTTATTTAAATAGATATTTCATTGTTTCACTTTTTTACATGGGTTTCAAACATTGTATTTAGAGAATTATAATTTAGGCATATCCTTAAATAATCATTTTGTAGTGATATTTCTATATGATTTTTCATTTAAATGGCCTTGAAACAAATTTAAAATACATGAATCTATGTAAAATAATATTATATAGGAAATAATATGATAAAATAATAAATTAAATCTTAAATTAAAAAATTATCATTTATCAAGAAAGTAAAAAAATAAACATGATTATAATCATAAACATAACAAAAATTATTGTCAAATTTAACAAGGTAACCTTCATCAAATAACAGTGATATTATAAGAATATTATATTTGAATCCAACTAAATATAATACATTAGAAGTTAAAATATTACTAGTGTCTCTAATTTGACCAAGTCTAATTATTGTCCTACTTCCATTGTCTCCAAATGTGGAATGTCCACCATCAACAGTAATAAGTTTCTTCAATATCAAAAAGTCTCAAATCGTTATTTTTGAAAATCCACATTCTATATAACATATATTCATATTGGTAATCATCAAATAAGTTTCCTAACATATGTTTTAATCAATAATTTATTTTGGAACCCATATTTTAATTGGTTTATATGTGTTAGTAATAAAATATTTTAGAATTCAAAAGTCATTAATTGGTTTTCCCAAAAAAATTCCATATGTACTTACAAATGAATTTTTTTTGTCAATAATAATTAAAATTATTCATGGATCTAAATAAATTAGTACATTGAACAAATTTATTCTTAATTATTTTTCTCTAACAATGATAGTAACCAATTTCAGTAGTATACAATGCAATAGTTTCTTTTCCAATTATCTATGCATGATTTTTCTACCATTCCTAAATATTTTCTTATAATTATTTAATTTAATATTATAAATTTTTTATCAACTTTTTACTTTAATAATAGATCATTCTTCTCTTTTTCAATAGAAAAATATTTTTTAATGTGATCATTAAAAGTATAATACTTTTTGAAATATTTATATTTATCTTTAATTTCATTAAATTTATTTTCCAAACTATCACAATGTTATAATAAATCATCACTGGACATATTTTTCTCAACATTTCCATTCGTAGAGATATTAGAAATATGTTCAGGGGATGCAGTAAAAATATTTGATACCTATAATGTGTTCTTAATGAAATACATATTAGCATTGTAATTTTTATTCTATCTTATTAAGTTTTAATAACTTGAAATATTATCAGAGGTATTTCAAGTGGTTTACAGGGAATTTTATACCTTTTATTTTATCCACATATTTATCTTGTATTTCAACATGGTATTATATTATTAATTTTTTTTCTTTTAAACTCATATTAGATCAACTAATTAGTATAATAAAACAATGTGTATTCTCTTATCCAAATTTTCTTATTTCCATTCATATATATGTGATTTGATTTCATAATTAAATTCTTATACATGTAAAACATTATGATCATTCTGGATAACTGATCAATTTTCATATCACTATCAAAAATTGATTCATCATCACCATATCATTTATCTCTAATCATTTCTTTTAGTTTTGAGACATAAATCATGAAGACTACTAAATTCTTCTTGATTTTATAACATTCTTTATTTACATTTAATTACACCTCAAACATTGTGACTTCTCAAATGAGTTGTTTCACATGTATTTTATTGATGTTGAAAGATTATCTAATTCAAATAGATATTCCTCATGATCGATCTTGTAGACATCATAATAGCTGCATAATTTGATCTTTTCCAGTAATATTCCTTCCATGTGAATTTTTATTGTTGACTATTTCAATGAACCCGAGGCACATATTAGAAATGGATTCATCATGATTCATTTTTAAATTATTATATATAATAATATAAGTATTTAAAAAACTTTCATTTACTTTTTAGTTCCCATCAATATAAATACCAGGAGAATCCATAATTCGAAAATTAGTTATACATGAAGATATTTTATTAAATTCATCTCCACCTAAAGAACAATATAATTGATTCAAATATTTATAGTTGAAATCATACTAATCATTATTATAATCATAAAGTTTAGTTATATTATATCCTATTTTATATTTATCTTCATTAATAGTCCAAATATCAAATCCTATAATTTTTAAATGAATTTTCATTTTCATCATCCATTGTGAAAAGTTAGTTACATTAAAACTAGGCGGTTTATTCGTGGAAGTTATGATTGTCTGCAAAATATAAAATTTATATCTAAGTGAAATTTAAGATCATTAAATAATACTCAATAATTGTGTAATTTATTTTCAATATTCTTTGATAAAATTTTTTGGGGCCAATAGAAACTCAATAGGGGTTGAATTCAATTTCCAAATTAAAATTTCCTTTTGAATTTTTTAAAACATAGATCTGTATTTTATAAAATAATATAGATTAATTAAAATTTTAGAATTATATAATTTCTTATTTTGATACTTTTCCCAAAAATTTGATCAAACCAACATTAATTTTACTTTTCGAACACTTTAACTTTTGAAATTAATTTACTAGTAGAAAAAACTATATATAAAACAACTATCAATGCCAACTATCATAGTAATTTTTTTATAAGAAGTTGTGAATACAAGTACATGATTTGTAATAATAATTGAAAAAATATTTAATGCACAATGGAAATTTAACAAGGGGTTCAGAATCATGCAAATAATTAATCCCATCCACTTAGAAATTAACTACTTCTATGAAGTAAATTTTCAAATAAACTAATCCACAACATTGATCTAGTCTTAAAGACAATGGTACAATGAAATTCTAGGAAAAAACTATCATGACCCATCCACCGGAGCCCATGCCATGACATACCCCAAGCTCGCCTATCGATGTTCAGGGGTTGGAGACTAGTGTCGAATGCATCAACCTACAAGTGGGAGGCATTAGACTGAGTACCTGTACACATGCACTCACAACCATGTCCCAATATAAGAAAATTAAACAAGCATTCCACTAAACAACCAGTAAGTACAAGTACAACTGAAATTCAACTATTTTAGAATACAAAACCCAAAAAAAGACATAATGGAAAATAGGAAGGTACAAAAGAAACATTGTATAACCATCCACTGAAAATCCCCAACTGATGGCTATGTATAGAGATGTTGTTGTAAGTCATAGAAGTACATCCCATCTGCCTGGTCTCATTAGGAACCACCAGGTCCTAGGCCACCAAGTCCTCTGTCAAGGTTGTGGTCATCTGCACCAGAAACAACATCTGAGGGTGAAGCCCGTGCAGGGGTGAGTAACAAAATACTTAGTATGGACCCCAAAATAACTGAAAAATACCAAAAAAATCAATCCAAAAACAAACAAAAAAGCATGATCACCAAGCATGGTCATGAAGTAAGATAACTCACACAAGGTATGTTCTAGAGTAGGAAAGTAAGACCATCACTCATATCGTTGAACACCATGGGTTGCTGGAGAAATCCTCCTCAATGAGTACAGTTGGACTTCTAGGTCACATAGAATCCATATCCCAATAACCTAGGAATGATGTTGTACTCATCCTGAATGATTACTGTGGGTATGCTGGGTCACACAGAAGCCGCTTCCACACCAAGGGCATGTCGTTTCACACAGAAGTTGCTTCCCACCTATGGTCATACTGAGGTACTCCTTCTATTGAGTATCGTGGGTCTGTCATGTCACATAGAAGTCTCTCCCCATAATGGGACTTCCGGGTCACACATAATCCTCTTCCCACATGTGAATAGTATCTGATCCACACAAGGTATCTCATGAGTAGTATTTAGGTCTCATCCAACAGTAGGGTTTTCGCATGTAGCACACTTGACCTTGGGAGAATATCTACCCAATCCATTATTTTAATTTCAATTTCCATGAAATCCTATAAATTGTGCCAAAAGATCCACCTCATCACAAGGGTTCTAACACTACAAATGATTCATCAACCAGATTCTCAATTTGAAGGATATTGGAGTTTTTTCAATAAAAAATGGGGTCAGTTCAGTCAGAGTCTAGTCCAGCCTGACCCGGCATGGGGTCCACCGACCGAACCCAAGTCTACCGACCCAACCCATACCCAGCTCGGTCAAGTTCTGGTTCACTAGGTTGTGGGTCCAGCCCGTTGTATGGGTCCGACTACTGGGCAGGTTCAGCCAACTCTCTTGTCCGGTGTGCCAGAGGCAGACTGGATCTTCACCTGGTTGGGATGCGGCAGGCAGTAGAATCCGACTCCCCTCGCCCCATAGTTCATCTATGGGGATGAGGCCTACTGACATGGTCAAGTGATGGTGCCTGCTGCAATGCAGTTGGCCAACCTGGGCATCTAGATTTCCCACATGCAAATATGGATCATGTGCCTCCAAGATCCACAATCCACAGCTACGGGACACATCTCTGCCGCCTGCCACCAGCTGGCTCTTTTTTACACCACCAGGTCTGCTCCAATGTTCTGTTCTATGCACTAACTATTCCTATGTCCTCTGAGGGGGTATCTCCTTTCCTTTGAAGGCTAGGAATCTGCCTTACCACCCCATTAAAAATGATAAGCCACAAAGAACACACAAGCGGAAGGGTTCAGACCATGTTCATGTTGGCATGTTCCCTCTGCATTAGAGTTTTAAAATAGGGAGAGGTTTGGGGATTATGTTATGTTAACAATAATTTAATCCTGAATAGAAATCGCAAGAAACATCACCATCCCGTAAGAACAGCCGATCTACGGATCAACCAATTCATTTTTTGATCCACATTCGTCATTGATAATGAAGAACAAGGAAACCATAAAACAAATAAACCCCTACCTCAATCGATGTTTATCACTTCCCAGTCTCTTTTTTCATAAATCATCAACATTTCAAGTGATCCTGCCATCATTAATCATTCTTCATTGCAGTGATTCATTGTCATAGGTTCTTTATAGAATCCTTATGGTTTAATTCTCAACTCTACAATGTGTTATCTTAATAAAAGAAACATGTCACATTGTTTCTGTTACGATGTGACGTTGCATCTTTTTGTTTTTTCATTTATGAAATAGCATATCTGTTATATTGCACAAAATGATTCATTAAGGTAAATATTTTAATGAACCTCATCGCTACACCACGGCACTATTATTCACCGCTCAACATTGAGAAAAAAGTAACATTCTAAGTCATTTTATTATTTTCCAAAATTCCCAAAAATTAACATTTCCATCTGACCCTTGTTGATCAAAGTTATTTAATTTCTAGAAAAATCCTGACATTCTGAGTTCAACGGTGCCCTCATATATTTGATCTGAGAAACTGTTAATTTTTTTAAAAAACCTGTTTTCACATATACTTAAATAAATATAAAAAAAAATTCAAAATTCTTTTTTGGGCTCATAGGGCCTCAAAATCCCATGCAGTTAGTGTGTCTGTCTCAAAATAATTCCATAAAATTTAAAAAATTAATATATTGAAATTATGGGAAATTAAATTCCCCCCACTTTAGGTCTTTACATCCACAAAAGCCAAAATAAGGGATAAACAATCAAATAGGGGTACAGAGCACGAATCTGACCCTCCTGCTCGCATGAGAACTCCTAGAGATTCCCTTGATGACACTAAATGTGTACCAGAGGAATCATTGATCCATGAATGACCCACTCCTGTTGATCACCTATCTCCACCGGGAACTCCAAAAACGTCGCCCCATCATCAATGTCCTCCTCTCCCCAGTTGATAACATGCAATGGATCATGCAAGTACCTCCTCAGCTATGACACTTGAAAAACATAGTGCACCTGGTGCATCTCTTTGGGGATGATCTAGGTGGTACTCCACCTCTCCAACTCTGGTGATAAACTGAAACGTTCTGACTCTCTTCGGAGATGACATACCACCCCGATCAAATCTACACAATCCCTTGCAATGTGAGACTCGAAGGAAAACATGGTACCCCTCCTCAAACTCTAAGGGTCTCCATATCCTAATAGCATATGATTTTTTCTTTCTCTATGTAGTCCTCATCCACTACTGGATGATCTGCACCTTAGTGGTAGCCAGTACCAACTCTGGACCCATGAGTGTTGACTCTTCTGAGTCTATCCAGTATAGAGGTGTTCTGTATGGCCACCCGTACAAGGCCTCAGATGTTGTCATGCCAATGGTGTAGTGATAGCTATTATTGTATAAAAACTACACTACCATTAGGTGGTCCTCCCAATTGCGACCAAAATCAAGGACATAGTCACGAATCATTTTTTCCAAGTTCTGTATAGTTAGCTCCATCTGACCGTCTTCCTAATGGTGAGAATATGGACTCAATCGTAGATGAGTCCTGAATGCCTCCTGAAATCCCTTACAAAACTAGGACGTAATACAAGTGTCATGGTCTGAGACATTCATCGAAATAATCCCATGAAGCCATCATATCTCTTAGACATAGGGGCGTCCCAATCCCTCTACTGATCCCTACTCACAGATGTGTAGAAAGTGATCCACCTTGATGAGTCGGTAGACAATCACCAAAATAGAATTGTGGCCTCGAGTCATGTGTGATAGCCCCATCACAAAGTCGATGGGAATACCATCTCACTTCCATTACAGTACCTAAAGTGGTTGTTCCAATACTTCTAGGACCTGATGCTTAGCCTTCACTTGTTGAAAAGTGAGGCATCATGAAACAAACTCTGCTACAACTTTCTTCATCCCTGTCCACTAGTACTGACATCGGAGGTATTGGTACATATTCTCCACACTAGGATATACCACCAAATGGGATATATGGAACACCCTCAATACCTCTTCCATTAATTTCAATGGTACTATATTGTTTCCTCCGAAAAGGATGGCATGCCCCCCACCTATCCAAAATCTATCAGGAGACTATCCTGAGAATATATAGGCACATTGGGTCTCGCAATCAACATCCACAGGATGTGCCTACCTGAATCATTGTAAGAGTGGGGGAGTGATAGTCATTAATTAAAGTTAATACACTCCCTTATCATCCATGAAGGATATCTACATCATGGCTGTCTTTTCTATCGCCACACTCAGTAGTTGTAAACCAGATCTCTTTTGAGCATGTTTGGTTCCAAATTATCCTTCCTATGAGTATAGACTATCTCAAAATCATATTCCTAGAGGAAATACATCCATTTATGTTGTCTCAAGTTCAGGTCCTTTTTTGATTAGATATACCTGAGACTCTTGTGGTCAGATTAGACGTTAATCATTCACCCATCAAGTATTTCCGCAACATCTTCAACCCGAAGACCACAACCGCTAACTCTATGTATTTGGTTACGTATCAATATCATGTTTCCAAAAAGTATGTGATATTTAGGTTATCACCACTTTCTCTTACATCAGGACACAACCCAGTCCAGTCCCTGATGCATTATAGAAGACTACATACCCAACACCCTTTTCTAGTAGGCTCAATATGGGTGCACTAGTCAGTCTTTTCCTCATATCTTGGAAACTCTATTTGCACTTCTCTATCAACAAGAAGATTTTTCTATTTTATATTAAGGTGGATAAAGGTTTTTCTACTCTGGAAAAGTCAGGCACGAACCTCTTGTAGTATTAATCCAGCCCTAAGAAACTCTACACCTTAGTCACACTCATGGGTGACTCCCAAGAAAGCACCACCTTTATCTTATGTGGATCCACTACAACTCAAGACTTAGATATGATGTGTCCCAGAAAGTGGAACTCCCAATTATAGAACTACTACTTCATGAGATTACCATAAATATAGTGCTCTCAGTGTGTATCCAGAACTATCCATAGGTGTGTAGTGTGATCCTCCTCTAACATTGAGTACCCCAAGATGTCATCAATGAATACCAACACAGAATAATTAAGGTAAGGCTGGAAGATACTATTCATGAGTCCCATGAACACTTCTGGGGTGTTGGTAATGCTGATGGACATCACTAAGAACTCATAGTGGATATACTGGAATCTAAAGGATATATTCAGTACGTCCTCATCATGTACTTGAAGCTGATGATATCCTGACCAAAGGTCTATCTTCAAGAAGCACCTCAATCCCTTCAGTTAATCGAAGAGGTCATCAATCTATTAAAGTCGATACTTGTTCTTCACGGTCACTTAGTTCAGGTGCTGTATGTCCATGCATAGCCTCGAGCTCCTGTCTACCTTCATGGAAAACAACACTAGGGATACCCATAGTGAAACGCTTGGTCTCTCGAAGACCTTCTCCAACAAGTCCTCCAACTTTACCCTCAATTAATGAATCTCTATGGGAGACATCTGATATGATGGTGTGAATATCAGTTCCTTCCCAGGTTATAGGTCTATGCCTAATCCTACCTTGTTGCGAGAAGTTAGTCTCATAACATCCTCAAAAAATACATACTCATACTCGTCCACCACTACAGGAAATCTTGGAATCCTCTTATTCACTGCACTGAGGATGAGGATATCCAATTGATGAGTGATCAGCTGCACCCTACTTCAAGAAATTCCATCCTATGTTGAAAATTTTCCCTTCTCTTCGGTGAAGGAAAACTTGGTCCCATCCTCATAGATGTACTGCATATTGCATCTAAAATAGTCAATCTGATTGTAGTCTGTAGACAACTAGTCCATGCCAAAAATGACCTTGTAAGGCCTCGACATAGCTACTAGGAGATCCTAGTCGAAGCTCTATCCCCCCTAGAGTAATCTCACACTACTGGAAATAGTGTGTAATCATAATATACCCTCCTGTAGGAGTCTCTAATTTTAATGATTGAACCAACTGCTCCACTGGAATCTTCAAGCCTCGAACGAGGTTCGGGGAAAAGAAAGGGTGAATGGAACCCGTGTCTATAAGAACTGCAGATAAGGTGGATTATACACATATCACACCTCCAATCATCTATGGAGCATCGTGGACATGGGAATCTTTCACTTAATGTTGGCCTCACCCCTATCTTACAGCTCCCTGAGCCCATGGTGTACCACATGAGGGTGGTGGTGGTAGCACCTCGAACCGTCATCCACCGCCTACTGCTCGTCCTACCCCCATGCCATGTATGCTGCCATGTGGACCTCCTCACTCAAACCTATACCTATTCCTTGGAATTCCCTCAACCATATAATGATTGTATGTGAGGTAGTTTAGGATGTCACAAGCCATGTGTCTCTGCCCTCCACACATGAAACATATCCTAGTTCCCTGCTGACACCCTATGTTATGGGAGCCACAAATTACTAACCTTGAGTAATAGGGTTTCCTCCTGAATAACCTCGAACCCATGTCCCCTCGTGTTCACTACCTGCTTCTCACCACTAAAGACTCTCTCCCATGAGGTATGTTGGTGGATCTAGCTATCATTTCCTTCTCTTATATGAATCACTCCACAAGAAGGGCTTTATCTAGCACTTCAGCCTGAGGGGGGTGGTTAGAGAAACCATGGATTCCCTGATGTCATGTCTAAGTGTCTTATCAAAGGATCGGGACTTCAAGAAAGGGTCTCACACCATGTATGTGGATTAGTGATAGAGGTCTGTAAATCTCCCATAGTACTTAGGAACTGAAAGGTTTCCCTACTGTAGGTTAAGTAGCTCCTTGATGCGCACAAAGCGTAAGGTCGAAGGGAATAAATCTTACTAGAAACGTTGCTCGATGTTTTTCCAGGTGAGGGTCGCCTCATCATGTGTATGGATGGTAAATCTCCACCATATACCTTCTAAGCCATGCAAAAGGCTCATAGCTAAGATCTCCATTTGGTCAAGCTATGTCCTCAGTAAGGAGAAGACACACGTCACTGCCTCCTTCCAGTCCTCAGCGACCTGAGGATCAGTCTCTCCCCAAAACATGGGTGGTCTCTATCTTTTAATATTGTGCAAGTCATTGAGTCTGTATATGTCCTCAACTAGTAACACTAGTAGTAACTGCTAATCAAAGGGTGGTGGAAACCCCTGTTCACCACACGGCAGGGCCATCTCTAGCACTAGTCCCAGAACTGATGCATCATCACTAGGCAGGTTGTCCACAAAATCACGTATCGGAAGCTGAGCTGGCTGTCTGCATGGAGGAATCCTAAAAAAGATCAATATTTTCAATATTTATAATATTATACCAGATTATATAACTCTTATTAAACAATATCATAATGATACACTTATCCAACCATAGTTTTCATGTATAGAGTCAAAAAGAATAATTCAGGGTCTTGGTGTATGGATATGTTAGATACCACACCAACACTGGACTCCCTGAATCTAAAAGTTGTGTTCAAAACATTTAACAGGGTTTCCACAGAACAAAACAAAAGACTCTCAACCATTCATGTAGAACCAACATCCTCTGATACAACTTTTTCATGACCCATCCCCCAGGGCCCATGCCATGGCATACCCCAATACTGCCTCCTGAAGGCAAGGGGTTAGCGACTTGCATCGAATGCATCAACCTGAAAGTGTGAGGCATTATCCAGAGTACCTATACACATGAACACCCAAAAATTTCTAAACGATGTAAAATTAAACAATCATTCCACTATACAACCACTGATTACAAGTAAAACTAAAATTAAAATGGGCCATAATACAAACCCAACAAAAGTCTAACTGGAAAACAGGAAGGTAAAAAAGAAACTATAGATATCCATCCATGAAAAACCCTACCTGATGGGTAAGTACAAAGTAGTTGTTTGAAGCTGTAGAAGTATATCTCATCTACCTGGTCCCACTGGGAACTACCAGGTCCTAGGCCACCAAGTCCTTCGTCAAGGTGGCAGTCATCTGCACCAGTCACAACATGTTTGGGGGAATCCCATGTAGGGGTGAGTAACAAGATACTCAGTAGGGACCACAAAATAACAAGGAAATACCACAAATGAATCCAAAAACAAACCACATAACATGATCACCAAGCATGATCACGATGCAAGACAACTCACATCAGGTATGTTCTAGAGAAGGAAATTAAGACCATCTGTCATAACATCGAACACCATGGGCTGCTAGAGAAATCATCTTCAATGAGTATAGTGGGATTTCCAAGTCACACAGAAGTCACTTCCCACTAAACTAGGACCATTGTGGCACTCATCCATAATGTTTATCATGGGTATGTTGGGTTACGCATAATCCACTCCCAACTGTGGGCATTCTTGGTCACACAAAAGTCGCTTCCGACCAATGTCTATACCAAGGTACTTCTCTTGTCTAGTACCACGGGTTCTCAGGTCCCACAGAAGTAACTCCCCACTATAGGCCTATCAGGTCACATAAAATCCACTTACCACTGGGCCATAGTTTCCAATACACATATGTTCGCTCTCCATCAGTCCTTAGATCTCATCCAACAATAGTGTTTTTTCATGTAGCTTGATTAATCTCATGAGAACTACTCCCCATTCCATTCATGGAATTTAAAATTATATGAAATCTATTATATAGTATTCCGAAATATCCTTCTTATCATGAGGGATCCAATACCGAAAAATGCTCGTCAATCAGATGCCCGATTTTAAGGATATTAGCCTTTTTCATAAAAGGTGATGGGTGGGTCTTGGTCTAGTCGGACCGACCTGACCCAACTCGGCCCGAGGTCCACCAACCAGACTTTGGTTCACTAACCTTACTTAGACCCATACCGACTTGGGTCCGATCAATTGGGATATGGGTCTGGCCCGCATGGGTGGGTCTTTCCCATTGGCCCACCTGGCTAGGACGTGGCAGGAAATCATGTTTGGCTCACCTTGACCCACAGGTCATCCATGGGTTCAATCCATCCTGATCTAGTAAAGAGACTGTGGCTGCTAATATTCAGCTGGACAATCTGATTGGTCAGATTTCCCACACGCGGTCAGGGACCGTGTGCCTCCGAGATGCATGGCCCACGGCAAGGGGCCGCTCCATCGACACGGCAGAGGGGCCGCGTCTTTGCCTCCAGCAGCTGGCTCCTCCCAGCGCACCACCTCCTACCCATGAAAACTACTGACAGGATCTTTTGGAGACCATTGGGTCTGCACCGGTGGTCCTTTCTTCACACTGATTGTGCCTCTATCCTCGGTGGGTTATCACCTTCCCAATGAAGGCATTGACTTTTTCTTTTCTGCCCCTTTCAAAATGCTTTTCCATGAAGAATGCACAAGCGGAGGGGCTCTGTCCTTGTTCATGTCTTCTCACACCCTCTGCATTAGAGTTTTAAAAATGGGGAGGTTTGGGGGTGATGTAATATTTACAATAATTTTATCCCCTATAGAAATCCCAAGAAACATCACCCTCCCACAAGAATGGAAGATCCACATATCAACCTATTCTTGGGTTGATCTGCATTCATCTTTTAAATGAAGAACTACAAAAACATAAAAAAAAAATTAACCCATACCTCAATTGACATTTGTCGTTGGAGTGCTTCTCCCTCGATTATTTACGATCTTTTGGCATTCGTCACTTCTCAGTTCTATTCTTCATAAAGAGTCTATGTTTCTAGCCATACTTCCAGTATTCTTCATTCATAATTAGAGTGGTTCCTTGTCATAGGATCATTAGAGAATCCCCAGGGTTTAATTATCAACTATTCAATACATTATCTTAATAAAAGGAAACATGTAACTACCTTTCTGTTATGATACGACGTTGTGTCATTACACTATTTCATTTATTAAACAGTGTATCTGTTACGCTGCACAAAAATGGGTCATTAACAAGCGTCTTTTATTTCACCTCATCACTAGTGCCTCCATCCTTCACTCAACAGTGAGTTAAAAAAATAACATTCTAACTTATTTTATTATTTTACGAAAAACCTGAAAATTATCATTTTCATCTGACCCTTTTTGGTCGAAGTTAGGTCCTTTCTAGGTGATTCTCGACATTCCAAGTTCAATGGTTCCCTTATATTTTTTATCCGAGCACAAGTTTAATAGTTGGAAAATCCAGCTCCCACATTTACTTAAATGAACTAAAAAAAGTTCCAAATTTGGTTTATGGCGTACCGGGCCCCAGAATCCCATGTCGTCAAAGCGTGTGGTCTTGAAACAATACCATACATTTTTTAAAAAAATTATACCAAAATTCTAGGAAATTAAAAAATGTCTCTTCAACATTGTTTTGTGGGAGAAAATGGTTCCAAGTAATTGATAACAAAATCCACAATTATAAATGTTTTTACAGTTGAAAAGAGTTTAAAGAGAGTGTCTGGAACACCCTAGTTCAATAAAAGAGTAATTTTTTACATAATAATAGTGTAATATAAAACACAATTTTAATTAATTAAAAAATAGAATGATTAAGAGTTAAGGGATTTGAAAATTATGTTCAGATTCATCTGATCCTCATTGGAAGTCCAAATGCATTTGAATTTTTCTTTGTGAATATTCAATTCCATTTTTACTTCAATTGATGAAAATATGAGTGTCATAATGAGTTTTGGAAGATTCATCTATATAGAATAGGTGAATGTGTATTGTTCTGTTCATATCCCACACACATGGAATACGATCAGTTCTTCAACATAAAAATAATTCTATCTAAAAAATAGTTATTGGAAGCGTTAAATGTAGCCTTAATTATTCTGAAAATCAATTAATCATCTTAACAATTAATTTTGTGATTTAAAAATTCAACAATTGTATATTATATATAGTATGGAATACTCACTAAAAATGATCATTTGAGATCTTGGTTAGCTGGAAAATTCATTTGACTCGATATCTTGTCCCTGTCACATCATTTCTTCATGGGTTCAGTCCATTTGTTCATGTGGTAGAATCATAACAACATTTGGTTGCTTCTTTTCATCGTGTTTCCACTTGAATGTATCACAATATACTGACATTATTTTGAATGATCAATTTATTTGTACTCTTGGTAGGAATATATCAATATAAGGTAGGTAGTTTTTCTCATGGTCCCTACTAATATAGATACATACTACTATTATAAGCCTTAGTGAATTTTTCCTTACCTATCTCATGGTGGGATAATTGTTTATGTAGTACATTTACTCTCAATTCAAGGGAGGTTCATTCTTCTTGTGGTCTATTAGAGAACAACATGAAGAAAGTTCAACATCGTTACTATACCTTCATGGTCATTTCAAATTAATCACATGGTATGTAAATTACACATACTGTGACACCCCGAGCTTCCACGATACGCTTCTCTTTCAATAATGCAATAGCTTGCATTGTACGCAAGTTCGAGTTCTAACACACCGCGACTAATCAAAATAGCCGTTATGAATAGTAATACCCACTTTTTAAAATTATAGAAATTTTATATTTCAAAATGGACTTCATTTTTGTATTCGTAATATCGAAATTATCCTAAGTTGAATTTTTTGTAATTTTCTGAGAACTTCCATTTTATGAATAATGAAAAATACTTAAAACAACTTTTTTAATAAAAATAATTTATAGTGATAAATTATACTATTGAGTGGTTTTTAAGTATAATTAGAATATATTTTTACCATTTTATCCAAATGTGTTCATTAGAATCAATTTCACTTTGAAATTGGACATAAAGAATTGTAAATCTTTTGATATATATTGTTTCTTAAAAACACGCTATTTTTTGTGACAACGGGAATTAGTTATAAAATTAATTAATGAAACTTATATGTTTGTAATTTTGTAAAATAGACATCATTTTTGAATTCAGAATATCAATTATAGCTTAGGGTGAAATTTTGGCATTGTTCTGAAAAACTTCAATTTTTGATGAATAGTGAAATCACTAAGTGGTAGTTAAAAAACTGATTTTTCGTTTAAATGAATAATTACCACTTATGTGATTTGATTTTCAAAAATTCGACATACATGGTTTTCATTAATAAGTAAAATGTGGTCATTCCAATGTTACGCAATAATGCACCGACTCTGGGTAACTAGGGTCGGGGCATTACAGTTGGTATCAGAGGCAGTTTAGTACTAACCTTGGAAGCTAGATTTAGATAAACTTGGATTAGAACACATAGCCCGAAGATAGACTTTGAGGATTAGTATAGAATAACTTCCTAGAATTTTGATATTATAGAGATTTTTTGAGTCTTCCGAGCAATACATCCCTGTCTGGATACGAGCAGGTAGAGGCGGCTCTAGCACAGATGTACCTAGGAGTAAAACCTGAAAACACCGCTTTGAGCTAGACTCGAACGGGAACTGGTGCACGACAACGGGCCTTGCTGCACTCTTGGTTACGACACTCACGGGGGATATGCTTAGGATAATTCTCATTTTCTTTACAAACCATTATGAAGGGTTTATGAGTATATACTTCCTCAAATAAAACATTTCTTTTTATGATTATGTATTATATCCATAAATAGTTCAATTTATGTTAAGTGTTTTACAAGTATGGAATTATGTATTTTAATTCATAAACTAATCTAGTTTATGCCATTGTTTAGAAATGGCGCCTAGTGGGAGGAATGGAAACCGTATCAATGCACGCACTCCGTGTAGGGATTTCCCTCCTACTCAAGATAATTATTGTGGAGATGGAGATACAACTGGTGCTGATCAACTTATTACCATACTGGGACAACTCACTCAGGTTATGAATAATAACCTTACTCATATGGAGCACCCTGATCCGGAACGTGGAAGATCAATGTTAGACCGCTTCATGAGGCAACAACCACCAAAATTTAATGGGGGTACAGATCCATTAGTATCTGAGCAATGGATAAACTCCTCAGAGAAAATATTCCATGCCTTGGGGAGTAGTGAAAGGGAGAAAGTTGTCAGGGTAGTTTACCGCCTCACTGGAGATGCCGATTAATGGTGGTCGTTGATAAAAAACACAAAGGAAGATGAAGTAGTATCAAGTATGTAATGGAGGGAGTTTAAGGAAATTTTTCTAGAAAAATACTTTCCACATGACCATCGAGCAGATATGCAAAGGCAATTTCTAAGTCTGAGACAAAAGGAGGATGAGAATGTCGCAAAGTATGAGGCCAACTTTACAAGGTTAGTAAGGTATGCTGCAGATTATATATGTAACCCAAGAAGTAATATTGATCATTTCTTTTATGGGTTAAAACCATTTCTCTGTTGATCTTTAGTATCACAGTCCTTCTCATCATACGAAGATATTATCTCGTGTGCTATTAAGACAGAAAAGGAATTCTATAAATCTTATGACAACAAAGTAAAGCAAGAGAATAAGATAACGGTGGAACAAGAGATAGATAAATGGAAAAAGGGAAAGAAGGATTTTCCATTATGTGATAATTGTGGGAAGAATCACCCTGGTGCTTGCCTAAAAGGAATGGGAGTTTGTTATAAATGTGGAGAAAAAGGTCACCAGGCTCGTGATTGCAAGGGAAAGAAAGTGGCTATCAATGTTGAATGCTAAAATTGTAGGGAAATGGGGCATTATGCAAATGAATGTCCTAAGTGTCAAGGAAACTTACCTCGGAAAAGTCCAAGGGATGAAGGATAATCTTATGTTGTTACTACAGTTGAAGTGGAATAATTAATGTATTAGTGCTTTTGGAAACAAGGATTATATTCTGGTTATAAGAATAATGTGATATATATAAGGATTTTACTATAGTACTTGTTTTTTTCATTAAGGTTTTAATATGATGAAGGTAATCATATTTTTAGTATGTGACAATAAGAGAAACTTTACTTTGTTTGGGGAATCTAATGTTACAATTGATTTTGGAATTTAAGGACCTTTTAGAGAAAGTCTGGATGGAGTTATTTTGGATAACTATAAAGGTTATAATGGATTAAATTGAACCTTGAATAGTATTGTTTAAGGTTAAAAAATTTCTAAAGATTATTTTTGGAACATTATAATACAATAGTTTTAAGAAAAGGACAACCTGCAGGTTGGGGGATAACCTGTCGCGTCGGACAAAGCTGTAGGAATCGAACACACAACCATAGTGCGAAAGGCCTTTATTTCCTACCACTAGCCTATAGGAAGTCCCTGGTTATTACAAAATATTTTTCCTAATCTAAATGGTATGTGGTAATATTTGGAACCTTATACAATTAGGATAAATAGAATATTTTTGCGTTCTGTTACCATTTGGAGTGAAATATGGGTTCGTGGTAGAAAATTATTAAAGAATGAATGCCTACATGACAAGTAAGTTTATTTCCTTACGTTCTTAGTAAATCTCTTAAATAAATTCCACGACTTTATGAAAGGTAACTTAAAACAAAAACATTGTCGGTTAACTTTTCCAACTGGGGATTCAATGACCATTTAACAAATCACAAGTTTGTGATTTTCTTGTGGTCAACTTTCTCCTAATCCTGTTTTCTACAACTCTCCATCACACCTTGATGGTTTTTTTCTCATCCATATCCATATTTTCATATAATCCTAGTATGGGCTATCTCAGGTGACCTTTGTACTTCTATTTATTTCTTTTAAAGTTATATTTTAATTAACCCAATTTCCAATGTGGGTTTTCCACAAAGGTATTTTCTATTTTCAACCTTTTATTTTCAAAGAAAATTTTCAAATTTCGAGGACACAATTTATTGAAGGAGGGGATAATATGACACCCCGATCTTCCACGATACGCTTCTCTTTCAATAATGCAATAGATTGCATTGTACGCAATTTTGAGTTCTAACACACCGCGACTAATCAAAGTAGATGTTGTGAATATTAATACCCATTTTTTAAAATTATAGATATTTTATATTTCAAAATGGACTTCATTTTTGTATTCGTAATATCGAAATTATCCTAAGTTGATTTTTTTGTAATTTTCTGAGAACTTCCATTTTTTATGAATAGTGAAAAATAATTAAAACAATTTTTTTAATAAAAATAATTTATAGTGATAAATTATACTATTGAGTGGTTTTAAAGTATAATTAGAATATATTTTTACCATTTTATCCAATGGTGTTCATTAGAATTAATTTCACTTTGAAATTGGACATAAACAATTGTCAATCTTTTGATATATATTGTTTCTTAAAAACACGCTATTTGTTGTGAAAGTGGAAATTAGTTATAAAATTAATTTAATGAAACTTATATGTTTGGAATTTTATAAAATAGACATCATTTTTGAATTCGGAATATCAATTATAGCTTAGGGTGAAATTTTGGCATTGTTCTGAAAAACTTCAATTTTTTATGAATAGTGAAACCACTAAGTGGTAGTTAAAAAACTGATTTTTCATTTAAATGAAACATTACCACTTCTTTGATTTGATTTTAAAAAATCCTACATACATGGTTGTCATTAGTAAGTAAAATTTGGTTCAATGGGATTAAAATAATTTTTTGGTGAATAGTAACTTTTAAGTTTAATTAATCGCGATTAAAGGTAATTAGTGAAATTTAAGGTAAAAATGATGTTATAAAAATATGAAAATACCTTTACACTTGTCCTACCCCTATTGTATGAGTCATGTACGACCCATACAATCCATGGGTCAACTTGGGGACCCCATGGAGCCACTTTGGTAGGAAAATGACATTAAAAACTTTTTATTTAATGTTAAAAATAAAAATGTCACAAACATGAGTTGTTTTACTAAAAAAATTTGTAAATGAGGTTATACAAGTCATATGTTTGACTATAAATATTCATTAGAAATATAAAAAGATTTCCTACATCATGATAATTTTATTATACTTTTTAGACATTAAATAAATTAAATGTTTTATGACACCATAATGATGCAGTGATTACCTCATTAATTAACGATTTAAATATTATGAAAAGATAATGTAAAATATAAGGCTTAAACTTGTCCAAAACCTATTGGATGAGTAAATTTTTAACCCCTATCACCTTAGTCTCTAAATATATCATTTTGGGACCTTTAGAATCTGAAAATAATTTCATAATAAAGTAACATTTCAATCTTTCCAAGAGTGCCCCTTCTCTCCTCTTATAAAAGGCCCCCACAACTACCACCTTATGCACACCTTAAATGCCATTTGGCTCGGCCAACCTCTGCACAAATACTCTCCCAAATTCCCTCTATTACTCATAGAAGCCTAACTTTGTTCAGAATTATTCCCAAGGAAGCCTTTGTCTCAAATCAAAAAAGAGTTACCTGATTTTAAGTTAATGTCTTTTCTTATGTTATTTTGTTTTATTTTGCTTATCCAACCCTGTAAACTCTTTTTATTCCTTTATTTTGTAAAAAAACCAGTATATTAAATATACTAGGATGTTGTTATAAGAATTATTCTAATACACTTGCACAAACCTACATCTAATGGTTAAAGAACATACTGTTTCTGTGGATGGCGAATTTCTGCCTCACGAAACGATAATTGTTCAACACTCATATAACACCTTAAAAGGTGGCCATTAAGATGTCACTATATTTATATATGATATATAATACTTTTATGCTTTCCTTAGGCTTCTGTATTTTTCATTTATGGCATAACTTTATGGTTTTGATTATGGGTAAACACGATATTTTTATTTTAGGAAGTGCGAACTACCGCCCCCTCAAAGTGATTTGAATCGTTAATGCCATATGTGGGATGTATAAATGATGGAGTAAATGGTATTATAAATTATAATATACTGTAATTATTTTATAACTTTATATAATTATAACTTCATTCCATTAAATACGAAATAGAAATGAAAGTTGCATTCATGCGTACGTACGGCTTACCGTCTCCATGAACGGTGCATTTCATTTCTTACCTCTAAATGTTATGTAATATTATAAATGAATGTATATACAGGATATATTTTATGTACATGATATCTACATCATGATTATAATTATGGATATAATGGATATTTTACCACATGAACAAAGTGTAATTATAAGAAGTTTATTTTTGTCTCAAGTACCAAAGATCGACAAAACGACCGTTATTAACATAAATAATTACATAATGTTCATAACATGGTAATAAGTGATATAAAAGGAATAATGAACTTGAAAAAGGTTCTTAATAAAGTAGAAATTAACTCTAGTTTATTATTCAGGAGGTTAAAGAATGGTCGAGTCAAGTTGGACACGAGGTAAGGGAATTTCTTAACCCAATTTCCATTCTTTGGGTTAATCTCCTACTTTCAAATTATGTTATGATATTATTATGTACTATCTTGTATTTGTACTTTCTTTATGTGTACTTATATTTAATACACATAATAGATCTATTTTATTTAAAAAAATTCTCTTGGTAAGGACTTCGTCTCAATCTCCTTTCATTGAGGCATATTTTGTTTTATACACAACTTTCTTTTATACGGTGTATAAACCCCTTTGATTTTTACATTTATTCAAAAGGAATCTTTTTCATACGAATCATTTTACTAAATGAAAAAAAGGAATGTTTTTCTTGTTGTATGTATGCGGCGACAACGGCTTCTCCGCCTCCGTGAGCACTATTTGAGTTTCGGCTTTCTCTACAAGCCATAAAGTTTTTTAAAGAAAAATAAATACCATGTTTTAATTTTCTTTTATTTTGGTATTGAAAATGGTTTTGATAAAGTTTTTATTATATCAATGTGTTGTATTGATATCTTGTGATTGAAGTGTGGAAATCTTATGTTTCCTTTATGCATGTTTTATGTGATACAATTATGTTATGGTGTATGATATGTTTAAACATGTTCATATGAGGAGTGCATTGGACTTAATAAGTGACGGGTGGAACCTGTTATAGCTCCTCGATGCATCGGTAGGTCTCATGAGAAAAAATAGTTTCTTGGCACGAGGCCTTGACAAAATCTTATTTGTGGTCTTGGCACGAGGCCTTGGCTACGTTGTTATGATAGTCTGGCATTATGCATTCCATCATTATGAAAGTGGTTATTGGTATTTCATATGATTATTCGACTAGTAGAATATCCATGTGAGAAAGTAAATGGAATTATTTAATTTTATTTTTTCCATATTATGCTGAAGTTCATGTTTAAAAAAGGATTTTTTTTAGTTATATATTGCCTTAAATGTTAATGTTTATTTATGAAAGCTTCCGCAATATTGTTATCCTTACTGAGCATCTGAGCTCACCCCTTTCAATGTTTTAATATTTTCCAGGATGTGAAGAAGTATTTTATGAATGACCTGTAGGGATAGTCAGAATAGGATATGAGTGTGGACAAAGGAGACTTTGTTATTGTAGTTTTTCACTTTATGATGTAATTTAACATTTATGAATGTATCCAGTGTTTCCAAGGCTACAAAACTAATCGGTCTTTCGAGACTTGATCTTTTGTGATCATGCCAATATTACGCAATAATGCACCGACTCTGGGTAACTAGGGTCTGGGTGTTACAAATACAATAGGTTTTCAAGGTATTATTTAGACTTATCCATTTTTTTATCTTTAGGTACAATACCATTTACTAAAAAAATGAAATTCATTAATAACATTATAATTCTGAATTTTTTTCATTAAAATAAGGAGGTGTTATTATAATAAAACCTCATGTACATAAACATCTATTAAATTTTATAATGATTCACTAGGTATATTTTCTAATTATAAAATCCATTTTCTTTACCTAGACAAATTATGATCATGTCTTGTGGATGTATTCATGAAAATTGTTTTTTTTGACATATTAAATACACAATGAATATATAATGAGTGTTTTCAGGATTACTTGATAACCATGTGTATGGTTTTTCATTATGTGATAGTGGACTTGGAATTATATATACTAGCAATTAATTTGTTAAGGAAATATATCTAAGGAGAAGCCATGTAAAAAAATAAGAAACATAGTCATTCCACTTATAGACTTTATCCACTATGTTTGAAGGAATTGGTAGTGAACCCCATTAACTTTGGGACTCTATACACTAATTGTGATGGTCTTTTTAAATAGTATTGATTATATAAATGATATTTTCTACTTCTTTATGTACCAAATTCTTATTAAATTTTCATATGTTAGGTTTTTATGACTCAAAATTATTTCTCTTATTTCCACACTCCTATGAATCATGTATTTTTTTATACCAAATCATTTTCTCATGACTCCGGTTTTATGATCTATGTTTTATTTGGAATAATGTACATTATATTAATTAACCTTTATTATGTTCTCATACACATTTTTTATCATAGACTAACATAAAATATTCTATTATTTTCACTTATATTTACCCATATTGAGCATTTAATCTCGCCCATTTCTAATCTTTACATTCACCATGTTATGAAAATGTGTATTATGTATGATATTTTTATAAGGTTATAATGTGTGAAGTATATTTTTGTAATGTGTTGAAAAATATTTATAAATATTTTTGGTTATGTATATAATCTCCATAGACAGAGAACCTACATGTTTCTAGTGTGAATTACTATATGATGTAATGAATATTATTATAAAATATTTTAATATGTTTTTATACTATGCTTTTGTTATATTATTTTTTCATTGAGTGTTTTAAATTAAAATATAATGGGGTGTGTTACTGTGGTTTTATTTTTCATATAGGGGTTCATTAGAGTCGATGGTTTTCTATAAAAAACCAAAAGTATAATAGTAATATTATTATCATAAATTTATATTTCATATATGATAATATATAGAATTATACAATAATAATAAATAGTGAAATCAACATAATATTACTTGATTAAACCAAATCATTACATTATCCCATAACTAAACTAATGAAAATGACAAACATTACAATGATATAATTAATATAAAATATAAATACTTCAATGGGAACATATGGGTCAATTTAATCTATGAGAATCACCTCAACCACTAAAAACACTATAGAGAATAAAAATAAATTTGTAAACCAATTTCCATCATAAAAAATGAACATATATAATCATGGGAGGTATTTTAGTGAATGAAAAATAAAATAATGAAGTGGTACTTATAAGAGGTAATATGACTGTTAAAATTGTAACCTAACCATTTAGAATACTTACCAAACCATTTGGGATATTAACATGACCATTAGAATATTAATTTAACTTAAAAATAAGAATATTTTACTTAAAATATATTTATCATAATTAATTTATGAAACGATGAATCTTCTAATTGTATAATGTAAATATTGAGATTTAGAAAATAATCATTCAAGTTAATAAATTGTATTATAACTTATTGCAAAAAAAATATAATTTACTTATTAAAAATTAAATTTTCTAATGTCTGAAAAATATTTTCAAAATATATTTTTTTCATATTATGAGTCATCAGTTTGAAATTTTCCAATGTTAATGTTTTGAAAATTTCTTAAAATACATTAATATTTACCTAAATAGTAAAAATTTTGTTTTCTAAAGACAGCATGTTTTTTGACATAATGATAATGAAAAAATTAATTCATAAATATTGAAATATTTATTTAGTCCCAAATAAATTAATAATATAAATTAACCATTTATAATCAATAAAAATAATTTCCAAACATATAAATAAAATTCAACATTCTAATGTCAAAAGAATATCATTGAAACAACAAATTTCATGGTTTTCCATATTCATTTTGATTAAACATATAATTTTGGATTGTAAGATATTTCCATGTATTATAATTATTGAATTTTATTCATATATATATCTTTGTGTGTGTGTGTGTTTCATAGTTTTATATATATTACAATTAAATTCTATGACATGATATTATATTATATTGAAAAAATATTCTAAAAATACCGCTCTCATCGAGTATATATAACCCCACTCCATCCCATTCGAAAAATTGTCCTCCATAACATACCAAAACAATCATCTTTTAAAATACCCTATATAATGAATTATTTAATTCATATAAATTTTCTAGATAAACCCCTATCTATGAATCAAGTTATTTTAGCATCGTACAAGAGAAGCAATACCGGGAAAAGATAAGTTTTAATCAACTCTTCTCTCATTTTCCACTTCTATTCCTCTAATATCAAATTCATACCCAAATAATATAATATTAATTAATTGGAATGTTAAAATTATATTAATTATATTTTAATACTATAAAAATTATATTTGTGAAGTATTTATATAAAATACTTCTCTTTATTCTACACTCGACAATGTCTTGTTAACGGTTAGGTAATTGACCATGAGGAAATTTTAAATTATTTTATTATCACTACCATAACGAATGATAACAATAAATTATTTATAATATATAAATATCTAAATATATATTTATAATATTACGAAGTTAATATTATATATTTATAAATATGAATTAATAAATACCATTAAATCGATTAAAGGCATGATAAAATAAAGAAAATATCACTTCAAAAAGTTTCACTTTAATTGATGGAGATTCTGAAGTATAATTGAATTATTATAATTTATACATATTGAAAAATTGAACATAATTAAATTCATGTTTCATTATTTAATCAACATAAGTTAATTATTCAAGAGGCATCAAAGTGAATAAATAAATTAGGAATTAAGGTAATGGAATTTTCCGAATCCTCTTTTACATTCATTTACCCCTTTTAGTATGTTCTCTGTGTGATGAATTACAATATTCTAATACCCTTTTTATTATACCATTATTGAGAATTACTATTTTATCAATGGGACACCTTCCCTTCATCATATTTCTCTATTTCATTAATCTACATTTTATATTGTCATCCTTCAAAATTAATTTCTTGAATTTCATTCATTCACATGATAAATTGTTAGATCATAAGTACCCAAAACCATTATTTATCCATGGTTATTAACCTTAATCTTAACATCAATAATTGATTCAGGGATTTAGATGTCTGAAATAAATATTTAAATTTCATGGGATTGAAATGAGGTAATGATCAATTCATTAAAAAGTTATATACTAAATTATTTTCTATAAAACTCATTCATTATTTGAAATGGGTTATTGGTGAAATGTTTTATTGTTATCATTATAGATCACTTGAATTAAGATATATTAAGAGTGTTCCCTTATAGAATTAAAATTCTTTAGACAAAGAATTAATCTATATATATGACATTTCTCATGATTCCTTGGTGGATAACCATGGAAATTATGAATCATGACACCTTTGCGGTGAACTTTGGGGATATGATTATGAATATATCAATTTTATGTTGTAGCAATTTTTCCATGTTATTTATCATGTTCTTATAATTATTTACTCAATTTATGCATCATTTATTATCCATTATGATTGTTCATGTTCTATTTCTTTTTTTTATCCCTTAATAGGATTTATCCTCACACCTTTTTTTAATGTATGTCCCCATGATATGAGATGCATTCAAACTCACTTATGATGAACCTATAAAGAATCATTTCAAGTGTGTTAGAATATTGTTCATTATATCCTTGAATTGTCTTTCTAATTTTCAAGAAACTAATCCTTAAAAGATATGGTTTCTTATTAAGTGTTATACCATGTATAAAAGATTATTATATTAAAAAGGATGTATCTCGTAGTTCGTATTAATGAACAAAATATTTATTTCTATAAATTAGAATTATAAAAATTAAATAATAAATATCTAGATATATTTAAACTTACAATTATTTTGGTTAAGTGTTAAGTTAGTGGTTTTTAGTAAATGAAATACATATATCAATAGTACAAGTGGATGTGGCTTTGTCATAATTGTACCGGATAGTAATATCCTTAATAGGGAACATTTGGTTTTGAATCTATCGACACTTAGAGCATGACAACTGGCCTTGATTCAAACTAGTTTTGACACTCCTAAGTGATATGTTTGGTCTATCACATGCTTTGTTGAGATATTATGAGTGACGTATAGAAAATACATTTTTTATTAAAATAAAACTAATACATAATATCAATAATCATGTTGTATTAGGATTTAAACTACCTTTAGAGTAATAATATTCATAAAATTAACACTTTTCTCACTATGGATTAAATATAATAGAAATTAGAGGAACCACATAAATTATGAGTGAAATGGATGATGCATTGATAGAATTCAAAACATAATAGAATCTAGAAAAGAAACTGCCATGAGGATGATGAATCAACTTACTCATTTTATGAATAATAAACTAAATCATGTTGAGTATTATGATTCAAATTGAAGGAAATAACTTTTAGTTGATCCCTTCATGTGTCAAGAAACAACCTACCATTAGTAGATAAACTGATTATTTAATTTATGATCAATGAATTACTAATATAGAAAAGATATTTTCTATTGTTTAGAGCTATTAAATGTCACTTCTATTGAATATTTCTTAAATGGAGAATTTGATCAATAATGGAAATTAATTAAGAACATAAATCAAGGATAGTTAATTGATGTTATAGAGTGGGAGAAGTTGAGGAGAATATTTTTTAATAGTTGTTATCAACATTCAATGGGAATAAAATTGGGGAAGGAATTCAAATAGAAGAAGTAGTGGTAAAAGGTATTAGTGGGAAGCTGTGAAATGAATGTGAAAATTCATTCTTAATACACTGCTAGTTTATTTATCATTTGGGAAATATTGAAAGGATAATTAGTGGGACAAAATCTAATCTATGTAGGAATCATGAAAATTGAGACAATTATTTCTATGAGGAGATAGTGCAAAGAGTTTTGACGGTTCAATTGGGTTTTAGAGGAATGAAATGGTAACATATTCCCAAAGAAAAGAAGTGGTAAATGGAACCAAAATCACTGGTGAAATTTGATTTTGTGAGAGGATGATAGAAAACACAATTTAAATCTTGAAAAAAATGTGTGAATAACCATTTGGTGATCTATTTTCTCGGGACTGTAAAGTACTACCATTATGTAAGAGATTTTTATATATCTTAAATATATCATAGTGATGTGAGGTCTTAACATATCAAAGGAAAAAAAGTTGGAATATAGTTTCATCATATCCTGAACATCAATGTTTCATGTATATATTGATTGGGAACATTGGAAATAAATTTCCAAATTAGAAGATAACATAGGGTGACCACCATCGACCTCAACATATTCTAAGGGAGGAAGGACATGGTTTCTAAATCACAATGTTTGAATTAGAGTATTTATATGTTATGGTGGTAGATATATTCATTATTCTATTAATTCTGAAAACTACATAATTTTAATATCTTTTTATGCATCCATTTATCTCATACATGTTATCAATAAGATAGAATCAAACCCAAAACCAATAGATGTATTGTTATTAATCAAAAATCCTAGATAAATTATTTGGGCATAATCAGAGTATAAAAAATCTACTATCAACATTGTTGAGTATAATCTCATCATAAATATAGTATTCATTCCCATGGTTGAATATGATACTATAATAGGGATGAATTGGGTCTTAATGTATACTGATTAGATCAAATATATAACTAATAAAAAAATTGATCTTGAATGGTGAACAAAGATATATTTATGAAGTATATTTGTCCCATCCATGTCTCTATCTAAATGGACCTTTTATGGCCTTATATATTGAAATGAATGGTTAAAAAGTAGAATAAAGAAGACATATTAAAATAAAATATTTACCCATTTTTTAGGAATACATTGATTTATTTCCTGAAGAGTTACTTGGAATTTCACCATAAAGAGATATAGAGTTCTTCATTGAACTAAAACATGGATCTAACCCAATATCAAAGACCCTATATTGAATTTAATATGGGAGTTATTAAAATTAAAAAATACAGTTCAAGATCATTTGGGTAAAGGTTTTAATTGACCAAGTGTGTCTCCTTAGAGAGTAGTAATACTCCTTGTAAATTAGAATAATGGATCAATGTGGATATTAATTGATTATATATAACTTAATGGGATCATATAGATAAAAAATATGTCGTCTTCAAAGTATTGTTGATTTGTTCAACTAGTTTCATGGGGCTCAAATCATATCCATGATTTACCTCTGATAAGGGTTTCATTAGTAAAGGGTGAAACAAAAGGCATCCTAATGACTTCTATCCAAATAAGATATGTTCATTATCAGATTGTTTTTTCCCATTATATTTACTAATTCCCCATAAATATTTATGTATTTTATTAATATAGTATATAAATATTACCTAAATATATTTTTGTGGTCTATATTTATGATATTATGATATATTCCAAAAGTATCAAAGAGAACTATGATCATCAACAGGACATATTACAAACTCTTAGGAAAGAGAATTTTTTTGGTAATTTAATTAAATGATAATTATATTAATTAAAGGCTAAATATTTGGAGAACATCAATTATAGTGAAGGATTATCAGTTGATCTTGTCAATATAATGGTTTTTTTGGAGTGGATGCATCTTACTACTGTAACTAATATTCATTGTTTTTCATTTATACCAGAATTCTATAAAACATTTTTTTAAAACATTTCAAGGATTTATAATCCAATAAACTAGTAAACTAACAAGAAATTCATGTTTATCTAGAAAAAGGAGTGTTAATCATGTTTACATGGATGGAATGAAATATTGTTTAGTGTATCATTTCAAAATTTACCTTCTAATGGGAATGATTTTTAATTTATAACGAGTCATCATCAAATGGACTTGGATGTGTACTCATGAAAATAAAAAGGTGGTTTCTTATTCATTTTTATAGTTAATTCCTCATAACTTAAACTATATTATTGATGAAATGGATTTATAGGTACACAATGTTTCTCTAAAGATAATGAGACACTAAATTTGGGTAGAAAATGTGATATATATATATATATGGACCAATTTTTTTATTTTAATAATCCCAAAGATGGATAACAACATGAATAATAGAATACCATGGGATGATTGTTTCGCACAGAATTCGGGGATGACCTCCTGGATGGGAGATTCAAACGTTCAGATCGGTTTCTAACGGGTTCGTTCGTAGAACCGGAAACATCTAATGATTCCACATCCGTTTGGACCTACTTTCCAAAGCTAGGCGCTCATTAGCTTGTGGACGAATGAGGCTTAGGAATTTTCATTGGTCGAGAGGATGGGAGGTCGGACTCATCACACCTTTTTGAGTTGAATTATTGTCTACTCCGGGACTCTCTTTATAGATTTAAGTTATGTTCGTGAATCCTTATTACATTACCAAGTATAAAATGATCTTTCCTTTAGTTTTAACAATCAATGATTAAATATGTAAGAAATTTAGAGAATCTTTTATATGTATTCGAGGTTCTTCATCAATAGAGAATCATCTATATCTATTTAGAGATTCTTGGTCAATGGTATCCTTCAAAACATTTATATAAAAGTCTCTTGGTCATTTATGATGACCAGGCTGGTTTTAAAGCCACTGAGTGGGGCACTTGAAGTTTATAGTCATTCAGAAGGACATGAATTATTTCAGAGTTGGGATCAAACCCATAGATGGGCTACCTACGTATCCTTTGTTTTGAAAAAGGAATCAGAACCCACGTAGTTCGAATAAGGGAGTATGACGTTTATGATTGATGGATCAAAGAAGGATGTCATAATTACTTTTACACTCTAAGCTCACGTGAGTCATGCTCGGTGTGAGAAACCAGAGGTATTGGTAAAAATTAGACAATTGTGTCATGAAAGATGCAATCATAAGAAATGGTTTGGGGCTTATGTATGTATGACTGCCCAGACAGATGAAGGTTTAGGATTTACTTTTAGGGAGAAAATCCAGGAATAGGGTCCATAAAGGTATATGTGCTTCATGGAGATTTGAATACTCTAACTTGGGACTTATTCCTGAAAAGGAAACCAAAATTAGGAGAGGATTGATAACTGGGTTTTACTCCTGAGAAGGAATCCCAGATTAAACGAAAATTTAGGACTGGTTAAAGAGAAATTAAGGTACTTGGGGATTACTCCTGAGGAGGATGCCCATATTTGAGATTGGGGCTTACTCCTAAGAAGGATGCCCAAAATTAGAGGACTTGGGGCTTACTCCTAAGAAGGATGCCCATATTTGAGATTGGGGCTTACTCCTAAGAAGGATGCCCAAAATTAGAGGACTTGGGGCTTACTCCTAAGAAGGATGCCCATATGTATGACTGGGACTTATTCCTGAAAAGGAGACCCAGGTTAAATATTTCTCTCATCTTAAAGGATGAGGTTGAATGAATGAAATCTCCATATTTAGTGAAAAAAAGATATTTAAATTACTAGGTTTTGAGAGATATTTCACTGAATTCCTTTCAGATAAGGAATTCAAATCAAGAAATCATGCCATAAATGGCTTTGAAGAGTGTCTTGAAGACTGAATCTTCAAAAGGAAAGGTGTAATGGCTTAAGAGGGGTGAAATGGGCAAGAAAGGCACCCAAAAAGGAAGGGGCGCGCAAGTCTTGGAAGGCGCACAAGTATTGCGGGGGCGCGCAAGTATTGGTCATGCAGGTATACCTGCGTGATATATGTTGCACTTGCGTGATGGTCAACCAGCATTGAAAATACTTGAGCGACTCTTTATTAAAGCCTTTAGAATTCTCTTGAGGTTCTTCCAGAAAAGGGACGCACAAGTTCTATCGAAGGAGTAAGGCGACGCGAAAGTGTGACTACTTCCCTTAAGGGCTGGCCACTCAGGCGTGCAAGTGTTGATGAGTTTCAACACTTAATCCTTCCTCCCTCTCTTTAGATCTTCCGTTCTAGGTAAGAAATTACCTTAGAAGTGTTCCGGAAGCTTTGAGAAGAGACTTGGGAATCGGGAGCTTCAATCTGAGTTTCTGGAAAAAAATCCTCTCGAATGGGGGGCCCACAGGGTCTATTTATAGGCAGGAGAATACCCCGGGTGGTTTCCGGGCGGTTATCACTTAGGTCGTGCAAGTCACCTGCGCGACCATAAGGGCGTCGCGCAAGTGGACTTGCGCGACAGTGATATAACTTGCGCGGTGCAGTTTCTTTTGATCCTTTGTTCATGCCTTTGTCGATTTTTGATATTTTCTTCAAAGGTTGAATCACTTTGATCTCAGATATTCCCCTTTTCCGATTTTTATATTCTATGACGAAAGGAGCGTCAAAAAAAGTCCCCCCTTAGAGTTGGATCTGGAGAGAAATGAGGATTTGACTATAAAGAAATTGAATACATTCAAAGGAAAAGGGGGCGCGCAAGTCTTCAGGGAACAGAGGGCGGCGCGCAAGTTTGCGTCGCGCAGGCCTTAAACGCACTGGATACAGCGCGCAGATAGGCCTCCTGGCCTATAAATACATGGCCTCACCTCTGTACAAGCATCCAGATTTCCGGACTTCATACCTTCGAGCTCTCGCCGCGCAGGTTATCTCAGCTGCGCAAGTTGCTCTATTTTCCAAGGTTTTTCTTGTTGTCGTGCTATTGTAAAGGTATTTGTACCTTCAGGGTTTACACTTGCGCGTCAACAACTAGAACGGCACACGAATACTTGCGTGCCATGTTTAGACTTGCGCGCCTTAATGCCTTAGCCATTTTCTTCAAATTTCTTCATAAATTTTATGAAAAATAAACCCATTTAAGAGTTAGTTTATTCATCTTTTGTGCAGATTCAGTGGTTCCCAAGGGAATTGGAACGGCTGATGAACTGGATAGAAAGCTGATTGATGACATGATGAACATCATTGGCCATGATTACTATGATATCTGCAACAGCACTCTCCCAGATTTGGCTAAGTACTTGAAGAAATATCATCCTAATTTTCCACAGAGCATCCATCTGCCTCTGTGTGGTCATGGTCATCTGCAAGGAGTCAATGTTCCAAATGCAAACAATTATACACCTGAGATTCAGCTGCACTGCTACTCCTATATTTCGGTTATGATGTGCATTAAGAACAACAACAATGGTGTGAACATTCAAGTTCTCCTTCCATGCCATTTCCTTGCAGATATGAAAATGGAAAACCCATGGGCTGAAATTTTTTCCACTGTCGGTTGGTGGAGAGAAGACAAACATGGTATTAGAGCAATATCTGAAAAGAGTACTCTCTCCAAATGGCTCTTTACTTCCAATTCTCCATTCTCAAATCCATGTATCCATCTTCCAAGTCTCTTGGACAGAAACAGAGTCATTGTTTGATCAGCAGAAAATTTTCTCAAACCACACTCAAGAACATCCTTTTACAACTGTTCCAAGAAGAGCTAGTATCACTGCATCTCTGATTGTATCCAGTTGAATGAATGAATTCCAGGTGGTTGCTGATGAAGCTTGGGATGCCGTAAATCAAATGAAGTGTTATGCTGAAAGCCTCTTGTAATTCTTGAAAAAGAGAAGAGACTCCAGTTTGTGGATGTCCTTCTAACTCTTGTGCATCAATAAAAAACACTTTCACTTTAACTTATTTGTACCTGTATTCTCTCACTACCTGCTTCAAATTTAGTTAAGCCAATGGGATTAGTAAGCATAGTTTAATTTTTTACTAGGATTATTACAAATAACCCTACAAACTTTGAACCTTTTAATTGCTCAATATTAACTAAATCATACAAAAATGTATATTTAGTGAGTTGGAACTTGACTTTTATTCAGAGTTCCTTTTTCTTTTGTGGGCAGTTTAAAGTCATGCATGCCGGACATAAAGGGTCTAATGTTTAAGGTCGAAATAGATTTGACCAAAATGGATTAAAATTAATTCAATTCCTTGACAATTTATCTGAAAACATATTACCATACTCAAGTATGAGAGAAAAAATGTAAACTATGGCTTAAGAATATTTGAATCAGTGGAATGATATGAAAAAGAGCTAAAAGGAATTAGAAGAAGTAGTTTCCAAGAATGAAGTTACTATTATTTAACAAAACCCGTTAGGGGGTTGAAATATGCAGATCCACCTAAGGGCATTGGCTGCATGGTTAAATAAATACAATCTTTCAGCTGACAAGTCTGTTATGTGGACTGTTTATGCAAGGCCACCTATGGGCACGTGCTGCACAGTCAGGCAAAAAGAACTCTCAGAAATTTACTTTCCTAGTGCTAAAAGCCAGTGAAAGTTTATGGAGATTCAAATTTTCTAAAGTATAGAGTTTTTTGTATGGAAAGAGGATACTTGAATATGGAGAATATATTTTCAGACAAGATTATCGAAGAACTGGATGAATATCACTCCTACGAAGGTCTGACCCAAACTTAGGGAAGAAGAATAAACCATATACTTGAATACTTTCAGATCATGAAAAAGGATATGGGAAAAATATGTTAAGGGTGGCTATTTTTTTTGCAGATCCCTACATACCGTCATTGAAGACAAATAAGGACAAAAGAGGCATTCTTCCCAAGAATGAAGTTACCATCATTTAACAAACTGGTTAGGGGGTTGAGTTATGCAGGGCCACCTAAGGGCATTGGCTGCATAGTTAAATAAAATAGTATCTTTTGGATAACAAGTCTGTTATGTGGACTATTTAGGCAAGTCCACCTATGGGCACGTGCTGCATAGTCAGGCAAAAGAATTCTCAGAAGTTTGATATTTTTGTGACTAAAAGTCATGAAAAGGGTTATGAAGATCTGAAAATATTTAAGGTTAGGATTATAACAAATAAATATGGGTATTGTCCAATGTATATAGAGATACATAGGTCAATGATAACCATAATCATGTTGTGGATGGGTCCTGAATTGAAATTTTGGACTTCACTACGTATCTCATAAGAATGAGAATCAAGCCATACGTAGTTCTTGAAATGCAGTTTAACATCGTGCAGGACGAAAGTATGAGAGATCTTAGTTTAGGGTCATAGAATTCGGACCATAATAATGAATACACAGTGTCTGTTTTCATGAGGACTTTTCAGCCAAGGGACTGAAAGTGAAATTTTTGGGTTAGGCCCAAAAGACTTGGGATTGGATTTGAGGGACACTCGAATGTTCCTATGTATCCCATAAGGATGGGAATCAAGTCCACATAGTTCTAGAAATACCCTTTGTATAAATTTGGTTTGTACGGGTGAAAGGGGACTTTAGTGCAATGATGGTTAAACCTGAGACAAAAAGTTTAGGTATTACCATGTATGCACGTAGTCTTTTGAAATGAAAACATGATTGAAAAATCAATGTCAATAATAGTTCTCTCTCAAATGAGGAAATCAAAGAGTATTGTAGTTTATTGTCGTACCAGACAAAAGTGTTTCATAGTTTAACGTCATATAACAAGGACGAAAGTGAATCAATGTAAAGATATTGATTCTAGGGGCGGTTTCACGAATCAACATCATATGAGATGGCGGTGAACCGATGTGAAGAGATTGTTTTTGGGCTTGAACCCTGGGAGGTTTCCTATATACCCAGCCTGGAGGGAAAGTATCAAAGTCCGTGTAGTTCAATTAAAGAATGAATTAATGATCAAGTTGTTCTTGGGGACAATGATCTAAATAAAATAAAAAATAGTTGTTGGGACTTATACATGGTTAGCATCCCATAGAGAGTGTTACGGTTAAGGTTTTCTCTAAGCTCTCGTGAGTCATACTCGGTGTGAGAAACAAGAGGTAACAACAACCTTAACAATGCATAGTTTAATGTCATGTAGGACATATAAAGGGACTATGCAGTTTAAAGTCTTGCAGTTAGGACTATTGGTGTTGTGCAGTTTAGTGTCATGTATCAGGGACAAAATACAGTTTAATGTCATGTAGGACGTATTATGAATTTTCTGTACAGTTTAGTGTCATGTCGTTAGGACGATGGGAACAATAGAGTTTAACGTCATGTTGGACGAAAGGGGGGAACTGTGTAGTTTAATTTCATGCAGTGAGGACAAAATAGTGCACCATTTTAACGTCATGTTGGACGTATTGGGGATTTTTTTCACAGTTTAATGTCATGTTGGACAAAAGTGCGAATAGTTTAAGTTCATATGCATGGACCTTGGATGGTGCAGTTTAATGTCATGCTGGACCTTTGATGATTATATAGTTTAACGTCTTTCCGGACGTAAGGTACTTTTATACAGTTTAGCGTCATGTAGTTAGGACATCACAGTTTAACGTCTTGCTGGACATAAGGGACTTGAAAATAGTTTATGTTCATATGCATGGACCAGGGATGATGCAGTTTAAGGTCATGCTGGACGGTTTAGGGAACTTTTTCACAGTTTAACGTCGTGTGGGTTGAAGTTGCAGTTTGAGGTCATATTGGACCATTGCTGTATAGTTTAACGTCATATAGCAAGGACGAACTGGTGCTGCACAGTTTAGTGTCATGTTGCGGGGACAAGTTGTTGTATAGTTTAACGTCATATAGCAAGGACGAACTGGTGCTGCACATTTTAGTGTCATGTTGCAGGGACAAGTTCTTTTCTACAGTTTAACGTCATGTTGGACGAAAGTGAAAATAGATTAAGGTCATATGCATAGACCGTGGATGATGCAGTTTAAAGTCATATTGGACTTTTAAGTTCTTATGTAGTTTAACATCTTTTCAGACGTAATGGACTTTCCTACAGTTTAACGTCATGTTGGAAGAAAAAGGGACTTTCCTACAGTTTAACGTCATGTTGGACGAAAAAGGGACTTTCCTACAGTTTAACGTCATGTTGGGCGAATTGTATGAACCAATTGTAAGAGTCTTGGTTCTGGGGACCATATTTTGTGTTTATACAAAATATTTCTTCAAAAATCTGGCATTGGTTGGAGTCGTGATGAGTTCTCTATCCATTGAGATTAATGAATAAGCTCCATTGGAGTAGACCTTATGTATTGAATGAGGTCCTTCCCATTTTGGTTCAAGCTTGGGAGGTTTCTTTCCTGGTATCATTGGTGTTCTGAGAACCAATACCAATTCTCCCTGAATGAATGAATGAAGATGAACTTTTTTGTTAAAAACTCGTGCTATTCGATTCTGATAGATTTCCAAGTGGTGCAAAGTGCACAATCTTTTCTCATCTAACTGTTCCAATTCATTCAATCGCTTTTGGGATTGCTCATCTGTAGATAACAGATCGCAAATGGCTACTCTGAGTGAGGGCAATTGAACTTCAATTGGAAAGACTACTTCTGTTCCATATATCAACGAATATGGAGTTGACTGCGTTGCATTGCGGATGGTAGTTCGATAATCCCATAAAGCATGAAAGAGTTTATCAGGCCATGATCTCTTATCTTTATCCACCATCTTTTGCAGTATATTTGAAAGAGTCTTGTTAAAGGCTTCTATTTTTCCATTGGCCTCCGCATGATACCAAGATGAATGGTTGGATTTAATGTTGTATTCTTGATACAATTTCTTCACCTCAGAAGAACAGAAGTTGGTGTCGTTGTCCGTCAATATAGTATGAGGGAAACCAAATCTAGTAATGATGTTAGACTTGATGAAGCTAACAATGAATTTAGAACTGACTTCTTTGAAAGGCACTTCCTCTACCCATTTGGATAAGAAATCAGTAGCAGTAAGAATGTACTTAAACTGCTTGGTCGTAGCTGAAGGGTAAGGTCCTACCACATCCATTCCCCATATGGAAAATGGCCACGAGTATTTAGCTGTATGAAGCAACTCTGGAGGTTGACGAATGAAGTTGGCATATACTTGGCATGAATGACACTTCTTTGTGAAATTAACACAATCTTGTATCATTGAAGGCCAAAAGTATCCAAGCCTTCGAATTTTATCAGACAGTCTATGTCCAGACTGGTGGGCACCACAGACTCCTGCAAGCACTTCTTTTATGACAGCCATTGTCTCTTCACCATCAATGCATCTGAAGAGAACTCCATCAAAACCACGTTTGTAGATAATTTTCTCTAAGTGGTTTGGTCCATCATAGAGTAAAATTTACCACACGTCGCCGGATTTGTTCTTTCTAGGCTCTATCAGGTGGAACTGTTCCATTTTGAAGGTATTCCCTGATAGGTGACATCCATCCTGTAATATGACCATATGGTTCAGGAATGGGAATAATTTCATTAATTTCCTCTATTCTGGCTTGAACATAAGGTGAAATTGCACGACAATGGGCAATACTGATGGTTGTCTCGTCCCGATTTGGATCTGCTAGAGCTGTGGCTATATTAGCCAATGCATCAGCTTGAGCATTTTGTGATCTTGGGACATAATAAAATGTCGTTTCTGAAGGGAATTCTGCCATTAACTCTATGATGTAATCATACAAAGGGATTAATTATTATTTTTTGATGGCATAATCCCCATTGATTTGTTTGATTACCAGGTCTGAATCACCTTTCACCTTTAATTGATTCACTTGTGCTTGAAGCGCTAACTCCAATCCTGTGATAAGAGCTTGGTATTCAGCTTCATTATTGTTACCACCTTCCCACAATAAAAAGGAATAAGGTAACACTGCCTTATCTGGATAAATGAGCACAATTCCTAAACCAACTTTGTTGAATTTAGGATTTTCCATTTTCTTCGCTGTTGGACTTCTGGAAGCACCATCAAAATACATTTCTCATGTTTGAGGACACTCTTGAATAGAAAAAACTTCCTCATCAGGGAGTTCAATATCTGAAGACGTGTCTTCTACTGAAGGATGTTCATCCAGGAAATCAGCCAGAGCTTGGCCCTTTATTGCCTTTTGAGCTACATACTGAATGTCGAACTACTGCAAAATAACTTCCCACCTTGCTAGACGTCCTGTAAGCATTGGACGACTATGGATGAATTTGAGGGGATTATTGCGAGATGCCAATTGGACCTCATGATGTTGCAAGTAGTGTCTCAGTTTCTGAACTGCAAAGATTAATGCCAGGCAGCACTTCTCAATACTTGAATACCGGGTTTCTACTTCAAGCATAGTTCTACTGAGATATTAGAGGCTATTTTCATTCCCAGCATCATTCTTTTGAGCGAGAAAGGCACCTAATGATCGCTCTAGAGCTGTCACATAGAGGATAAGTGGTCTACCTTCAACAGGTGGCATGAGTACTGGTGGACTCAAGAGGTATTTCTTGAGAACATCAAATGCTTCTTGACATTCTTCAGTCCACTGGTAAGTGACTCCTTTCTTCAATAATTTGGTAAAGGGTAAACTTTTGCCTGCCAAATTGGCGATGAAATGCCGAATATAGGCTAAGTGTCCTTGAAGTCCTCTTAATTCTTTCAAATTCTGAGGAGGTGACATACCAAGGATTGATTTGGTCTTCTCAGGATCGATTTCAATACCACGATGGCGTACAACAAAGCCGAGAAATTTTCCTGAGGTTACCCCAAAAGCACATTTTAAGGGGTTCATCTTCAAATTATGTTGTCGAAGCTTGTGGAATATGAATTCCAAATCAGCCAAGTGATTAGAACTTTGTTTGGATTTAACCACCAAATCGTCTACATAGAATTCAAAAAACTTCCCTAAGAAGGGTTTGAAGATACGATGCATGGCGCGTTGATATGTTGAACCTGCATTCTTTAAACCAAAAGGCATCACCCGGTAACAAAACACACCTTGAGGAGATCTGAAGGCTTTAGATTCCTCATATTATGGGTCCATTTGGATCTGATTATATCCAGAATATCCATCCATGAAAGAAAGTAATTCATAGCCAGCGGTCGCATTAATTAAGAGTTCTGTAATCGGAACTGGGAAATCATCTTTAGGACAATACCGATTAAGATCTCTGAAATCGATTCAAACCCTAATTTTTCCGTTCTTCTTCTTTACATGGACAATATTAGCCAACCACTAGGGATATTGAACTTCTCTAATGAATTTAGATTTGATCAGCTTATCCACTTCAGCTTCAATTTTGGAAACATAAGTTGTGTGTGTTCTTCTCGCGGCTTGCTTAAATCCTCGATGTTCTTTTGGTAAACCCAAATGATGAGTAGCAATATCAGGATCAAGCCCAGGAATTTCTGTATAGTTCCAAGTGAAAATATCTTTATTTTTCTTTAGAAAAGAAATATACATCTCTTGCTCTTCAAGGGTCATGGCTGCTCTAATTAAAGTGGGGCGTGGATCTTTCTCTGTACCCAGGTTTATTTCTCTGAGTTCATCCACAGTGGTAGAGATACCCTCTTCAAATGCTAGAGGAGCATCTCTAAAATCTTCCTCTTCCTCTTCATCATGTTTTATTTCTTCCGTTTCTACTTTCATAGTAGATGACAAAACGAAATTTTCATGATCATAAGAGATGTCAAAATTTGCACATTTTGAAGAAGACGCTTCCATTTCCGACCTTATTGATAATAAATGGTCTTCTTTGGGAAATAAAGAGGAGATGATGGATTGAGAATCGACATCATTATTCACCTCTAATGTTGCTATAACTTCTTCTGGCTTGATTGGCGAAGTATAGACCTGTTGGATTTCAACAGATGAAATGAAGACGTCACCACTTGTGCTCTCATCACTGTTTGGTAGGTTACCAATTTCTCCCATGTTGTCTGGCTCAACTGCCGTAATTGACATTATGGATCTTCCCATAAGAGTATTTTGATTTGGGCCTATTTTGTCAATTTGACTGATAGGTAACACATAATCTGTACTCACATGTGTAAATGGATTTATTGGAATTTTCTCCAAACCATAGGGAGCATTAATTTTGGTAATTTCCTTCATTGTAGATTTTTCTCTTCCCTTCATGTGATAAAATTCTGCCTCAATGTATTGAGACTCACATGTCTTGAACGGGGCCTTATCACCATACAATGTTCCAACTTGACCCTTGAAACAGTATTTGAGACATTGATGGTATGATGAAGGGATAACTGCATGCTGATGTAGCCAGGGTCTTCCAAGCAAGACGTTGAAAGATGAGTCTTGATCAACAATCATGAAATCCAAATTGGATACAAGATCCCCAAACTGAGTTCTGAGTGTAACTTCGCCCAGTGGTTCTTGTTCATTTTAATCATATCCTTGTAACATCATGGTAGAAGGAGATAAATCAGATTCCGTGAGGCCCAATCGATGAAGTGTACGAATGGGCTTGAGGTTGACTCCTGAACCATTGTCAATGAAAGCTCTTCGTATATCTACACCATTGACTTTTCCAGATAAGTACAGAGGTTTTATGTACCCATGCACAACATCATCTTCATCTTTATCAGTAAAAGATATCACTGCATGGCATTCTGTAGGATTATTCTCAATGTGATAGACTTCAGCTGCAGCAATTTCAGCTTCAAACTCCTAAGGACTTGACAAAGTTTCGATGAGTGCTTCCCGAAGATCTTTTGACAGATTCAAAGCATCCAAAATTGATAACTTGGTTGGTACTTGGGCCAAGTGTTTCAATATGTCAAACTTTTGATCTAAAGGTCTGTGTTTCCCAACAGGAATATGCGGTTTAGAAAGTACCTTGGAAGTAGATGCTTTGGAAGCTGATGCATCTTGCATTGGGATAGAAGTTGGCAACATCCTTGGTTTTGGAAGATTAGACCGATTAGATCCATTTACTTGCTGAGATAAATAAGATGGAACCTTTAATCGGTCTTCCAAAATAACTGTGCCAATACTGAGTTGTCCATTGGAAGAAGAACTTGCTTGTTCTTTTTGAGCTCGCTGAAGGGCTCTACCACGAGTTTCTGCTGCATACACAGTGCTAGCAGGGGTAGAATTGGAGTAGTGGCTTCGGAAAGATCCACGTCTTCCCCTATATCCTGAACCTCGGGAACTTCGTCGGATTCCCTTATTTGATACAGGGAATTCAGGCTCATCAAAATTACGACTGGAATACGGATCTGTTAATTGAATCATATTAATAGAACCGAAGATTAACTCTTCGTCTAATAAAGACTATGCCTGACTAGCCTGTTTAGGCTGTGTCGTTTGAAGGGGCGGTGCCCGTGGCTTTGAAGTAGATGGAATAAAGTCTGCTAGAGTCAAAGACAATTTAGGCTTTGACACATACTCATCTTCTTCTGATTCTTTTTTATTCTTTGAATCAATCCGTTTCTTTGAGTATTTTCCCTCTGATGAAGAGGGTTTTACTGTAATATTCATGGTAGAAGACACAATTGGTTTCTTTAATTGTGTTCGCAAAATGGCATGAGTCCGATTGATTGTCTTTCTGACCATCCAATCATCATAATTCTGTGCATTTCTGCTTTTGACTTCTTTCCATTCACCTTCTTCCTCTGGAACTGTAGCAGTGACACATGCTATCTGAGTCGAAGAACCTTTCAACTTGACTTGTCCCAAGTCGACCATCTTTTGCAGGAGGTCTTTAAAGACAAAACAATCCTGGATGGGATGCACCAATATTTGATGAAAGGGACAATAATTGGTACGGTCTTCATCTCCTTCCTTGTTTGGCCTCTTGGGCACTGGTAATTGAACCAAATTATTTTCCAGAGATGAAATGAAGTAACCAGGAACTTGCTCACTTCGGAAAGAGTATGTTTTACTCTTCAAATCCTCAAATTGTTTTCGTCATTGATCTCTTTGATCATTTGGACGAAACGACCTTTGTTGTTGGCGTTCAGGAGGTGGAGCCCTTCGAGAAGATGAAGGTTTTGAAGTATAAATAGGTACAGGTGCTTGTTTAAGCATAACTGTAGCAGTTTCTGCTTTACCCATTCTCCTTCCTAGAGCTGATGGAATTACACGAGATTTAACCTTATCCTGTATAAGGAAATCTTCAATCTGCTGAGCGATTGAAGTACGGTCTCGAAACCCTCCTGTGTATTTCACAGGGATCAATGGAGTGCGTAATTCGTCATGCAAATTTGCCACACAGATTGGCAACAGCTCCTCCTGAGGGAGTGATAAACTCAGGGAATATGTTAATCCCTTCCAGCGAGCAATGAAATCAGAGACTCTTTCGTTCTCCCTTTGCTTGCAGTTTGTAAGATCGAAAACTTTCGTTTTTGGAAAAGTTGAGCTGAACTGAAGAAGGAATTTTTGGCGAAGATCCTCCCATCTGATGATTGATCGGGATTGCAAGCTTGTATACCAGACAAAAGCTGGTCCTTGCAAGGTTCGCACGAAGCATCTGAGTTTCACTACTTCTTTCTGCTCTGGAGTTCCCATCATAGGATCACAACAAGACACGTAATGCGTCAAATGTTGTTCAGGGTCTCCTGATCCATTGAAAGTAGGGAAAACAGGGTTTCCAAAACTAGATGGAGGAGAAATTGAATCTACCCATTCAGGGTAAACTTTCTTTTCTGGTTGAACTTGCGCCCGTTTCCCTTCCATAGTTTCTAACCGAGCTGTTAATGACTCAATAGTAGTTATTAACTTTTGAGAAACATCTGGTTGAATCTGGTCTTGAGTAGGTGAAATGAATGGAGCTTGGATAGATGTGGTGATTGGTGTTACAACCGATGGTAGCACTGCCAACCGTTGTTGCGTTTGACCCGTAAGATTAGACCTCTGAGGGTGTACTGATAAAGGAGGATATTCCTGATCCATCTCAGTAACTGCAACAAATTCCTTCGACTGTCAGAATTCAGCATTCTTAAGAAGAAGACTACTCTGAAGTAGTTATGCATTCAAACTTCTTAATTCTTTCATTTCTTCCTCTTGTTGTGCAAATCTTTGCTCTAATGAGAGCGATTGACCTTCTCCAGAGGAAGGATATGTAACCTGATTCTTTCCCCTCCCTTTTTTGGATACTTTTTGGAGAGAGTTAAGTGGATTACCTAGGTTCTAAGTAATCCTTTGACTTCGTGTGCGCACACCTTCTTCATTTGTATCGGTGCGTACATTTTCTTGAGCAGGACGCTCTTCATCTGAGTCCCCTGAGTGAGTCTCCTCTGGTGGATTAGCAACAATGGCATTGATGACATTGATTTATGCATAATGCATCGCATCCCTTCTATCAACATTTCTGTGATATTGTCTTCTTTCATATCTTTGATGAGACATTGCCTTTTGTTTATTCAATCCTTTAGGAACTTCTTGACAAGCTATAATTTGGAGGGAATCTCCGGATAATTTGGCTCTTCGTTCCTCTTGGGGCTTCTTCCCTAATCGAGAAAAGACTGACATTCTCTGAGAAGGGGATTGATGATTTGAAAGAGTCCCCAGTCTTGTGAACTGGGGATGTTCCTGTTGTTTCCGCTCAACTCCTCGAATCCCATTTGTTGAATCTGAGGGTTGGGTTAAAGAAGTCCCCAGTCTGACAAGCCGGGGTGTCTCTTGACATGCTATGTCTGAGATCTTCTTAAAATCTCTCTTGATCTTGAGAATATTAGTTCGTAAATTAGCTGGATGCATTAACCTATATCCACTTTTATCACCTGGTTCAACAGACCGTTGGATTATTTCTAAGACTTCTGTCATTTGATGATTTGTTTGCTCCATACGAGAGGCTTGTACAATATTCTCGCTTGCTTGATGTAGGACTAATTCAACAACTTGTTCTCTATATGCTTGATTTTTAGAGGAACTAGTTGAAGCATGTTCTTGAGAAAGCTTTTGATTATGAACAAAGCCCATTGACTGTGGCCGGCCATGGGCAATAACATTGCATGAGACCATTTTCGGCGGGCTTTGCTGACTGGGAATCACTGTGAAATGTAGTGTTCCGTGAACACCCCATCCTCTGATATGAACACCATATGGATCATGGGAAATTAATTGACACAATTTTCTTAGTGCGCCAAGGTATGAAAGTTGAAGGGTTCTCTGTTGCTTTTCAGCCTTTGGATACCGAGAGACTGATAGAGATGCCAAATCAATCTGACGTTGTAGCCCTTCTATTATCTTAAGATGATTTTCATATTCATCATAAGATAATACCTTCCTCTTAAATTAACAAAGAGTTTTCCATATGTTGAGACAAATATCATGGATTCCATCATCTGTCAACATCTTTGGAATATCGTACTGGGAGTCAGCCAAAGGCCAAAACATGACTGGTACCTCACCTTTCGCCAATTTTTTTCTCATGTTCAGCATTTCCTCTTTATCATTAAATAAAGATTCTTCTACCTGTTTTGATCAGAGTTGGTGTTTCCTTGTTGCTTCATCGGATTCAACAAGATTGGTAGAGAGATCATTGATCAAACTAGAAGATGCATGACTTAGGGGTGGTTCGGAGAATGACCTACACCTTGGGCTATCTTCTGATTGATAAAGTATTTCACTTACTAGCGATAAAGCATCAGACATGACTGGTTTCGCATTTGCAAATGCCTCAAGATAAGAGGGCTTTCTCGGCACTACATTGTCCACTGGAGTATTTTCCAGGAAACGTGAATAACTACTGCAGAGAGGACTTTTGCAGCGAAATTCATCATCATGGAGAGGACCACCATAATGGGTTACAGAAAAATATGAGATCTCTTCCTCCTTGGTCTTCTGACCACACAGAGGGTTCCTGTGGCTCTCATCTAAAGAAGAAACTTCAAGATTGACTGAATTTTCATGAAGCAAGCCTTCATGAGAAAGTGTCTGTTGAAGACCTTCAGAATTAATGTTCCCGTTATTGGGAACTGAGGGAGTGGAATCTTGAATTCCGATAGATAAATGTCTGAGGGCTTCAAGAACTCCAGCATCGAGCAAGGCCTTGTTACAGATTGGCCTTTGATCTCCTGACTGTGCTGGGCGGATCTTTTTCATAGATGCCTTCTTACTCGCTTTGAAAACCACTTGTTGACGAATGTGGTTACTCTGAGCAGGTGTATGTTCCTGATCAGGAAAGATGGTCAGGTTAGGCTGACGATCTCCACTCAAATCAGGTGTATGTGCCTGACTTGGTTGTCCGTATGATATGGGGGATTATTCCCCATAACCCTCTTGGACTGGAACAGATGTGTGTTTCTGTTCCGGAGTGAATCGTTGATGTGTCACTCCACTGCTAGGGGTAGATTTATGTGTCTTTCCCTGAGATGATGCTGAAGCTATTATGATATCCTAGCAAGCATCCAGAATATGAGCAGGAATTTGCTTCTGCTCTTTCACCATTGACAAAATATGCTTGGTGACTTCAGCCGCCGAAACGGGAATATACGTCCATTTCGGGTTTGGAGTAGGTGTATGTGCCTGCTCCTGTCCTCCTTTTCCTGTCAGTGAATCCTGGCAGTACTCAAGTGTGGAGGCAGAGAGTTGAGTCTGCCCCCTGTTTGTCGTCGGGGCTTTCTGACTGACTTCTTCATGCGCTACCAAGTGAGACTGTTGGTAGGCTTGATTAGTATTAGCAGGTGTACGTGCCTGCTGATTACACTTCACCAAACGTGGTTGACGAGATCCATCATATGTAGTCAGACGAGCCTGCTGACTAACTGGTGATGTATAAGTAGGTGTATGTTCCTGCCTATAGTACTCCGCCAGAATTGCCTGGCGGGGTGGCTTGATACTTCCAGATGAGTCTACAGGACAGCGGAATTAAAACGGACAGGTGTGTGTTACTGCTCGTTGTTCGCCACCAATTTAGGTTGGTGGACTTCTCCGGAGATGGTAGGGATGAAAACCTTCCCATTTTTAACCAGATTCCGTCTCTGGCGGTTCGTCTTGCCTGCTCGAGTTTGAGGAACCTGAGCTGAATGCCTGGAGTCAGTACCCTCATCATGTTGAGGGCGCACTGCCGCACGAGTCTGGCGGTGATTGTTGATGGGAGCCCTCGGGAAGGACTCCTGTATTTTTGAATTAAGGCCCTGAGGGACCTGCTCATTCACTTCCTCAGAGTAAGGGAGTGAATGGAAATTGTGTTCCAGGGATAACGACCCGAAATGGTTGGAGATGGTAGTCATCACCGCCTGCCTCTTGATCACTGGTCGTCGTTGTCCGGACGACCTATGTGAGTTGTTTACTTGGAGGGCCTGTCGGGCAGCCTCCAGAGTTGGGATGGTACCATGTTGACGGTACTCCTTAACCAGCGCATTTGATACCCAGCGTTGAAGACGCTGAGTAGGTGATGTCATCCTCAGAGCGGATGATGATCCAGTAGGAATAGAAGCATTGGTATTTGCAGCAGCAGTATTCACAAGTGTGAATTTGAGAGCAGCCATTATGGAAATACAGAAGATCTTGGAAAAGAGTGCCTGTTTGAATTAATAGACGTAATCAAGATAAATTCAGCCACTTCATCCTTTGGATGAGCACATATTTCAATGATTGTTTTTGTTAGCCCTCTTACTGACTTTTAAATAGGGGCTTTAACAAAATAGGTAAAACACCACTTTAACTTGGTTAAAGATTCACGTCGGGTTCACCATTTTTGTTTCGCACAGAATTCGGGGATGACCTCCTGGATGGGAGATTCAAATGTTCTGATCGGTTTCTAACGGGTTTGTTCATAGAACCGGAAACATCCAATGATTCCACATCCGTTTTGACCTACTTTCCAAAGGTAGGCACTCATTAGCTTGTGGACTAATGAGGCTTATGAATTTTCATTGGTCGAGAGGATGGTAGGTCGGACTCATCACACATTTTTGAGGGGAATTATTGTCTACTCTGGGACTCTCTTTATAGATTTAAGTTATGTTTGTGAATCCTTATTACATTACCAAGTATAAAATGATCTTTCCTTTAGTTTTAACAATCAATGATTAAATATGTAAGAAATTTAGAGAATCTTTTATATGTATTCGAGGTTCATCATCAATAGAGAATCATATATATCTATTTAGAGATTCTTGGTCAATGGTATCCTTCAAAACATTTATATAAAAGTCTCTTGGTCATTTATGATGACCAGGCTGGTTTTAAAGCCACTCAATGGGGCACTTGAAGTTTATCGTCATTCAGAAGGACATGAATTATTTCAGAGTTGGGATTGAACCCATAGATGGGATACCTACATATCCTTTGTTTTGAAAAAGGAATCAGAACCCACGTAGTTCGAATAAGGGAGTATGACGTTTATGATTGATGGCCCAAAGAAGGATTTCATAATTACATTTACACTCTAAGCTCACGTGAGTCATGATCGGTGTGAGAAACAAGAGGTATTGGTAAAAATTAGACAATTGTTCCATGAAAGATGCAATCATAAGAAATGGTTTGGGGCTTATGTATGTATGACTGCCCAGACAGATGAAGGTTTAGGATTTACTTTTAGGGAGAAAATCCAAGAACAGGGTCCATAAAGGTATATGTGCTTCATGGAGATTTGAATACTCTAACATGGGACTTATTCCTAAAAAGGAAACCAAAATTAGGAGTGGATTGATAACTGGGTTTTACTCCTGAGAAGGAATCCCAGATTAAACGAAAATTTAGGACTGGTTAAAGAGAAATTAAGGGACTTGGGGCTTACTCCTGAGGAGGATGCCCATATTTGAGATTGGGGATTACTCCTAAGAAGGATGCCCAAAATTAGAGGACTTGGGGCTTACTCCAAAGAAGGATGCCCATATTTGAGATTGGGGCTTACTCCTAAGAAGGATGCCCAAAATTAGAGGACTTGGGGCTTACTCCTAAGAAGGATGCCCATATTTATGACTGGGACTTATTCCTGAAAAGGAGACCCAGGTTAAAGATTTCTCTCATCTTAAATGATGAGGTTGAATGAATGAACTCTCCATATTTAGTGAAAAAAAAAAGATATTTAAATCACAAGGTTTTGAGAGATATTTCACTGAATTCCTTTCAGATAAGGAAGTCAAATCAAGAAATCATGTCATAAATGGCTTTGAAGAGTGTCTTGAAGTCTTAATCTTGAAAAGGAAAGGTGTAATGTCTTAAGAGGTGTGAAATGGGCAAGAAAGGCACCCAAAAAGGAAGGGGCGCACAAGTCTTGGAAGGCGCGCAAGTATTGCGGGGGCGCGCAAGTATTGTTCGCGCAGGTATACCTGCGTGATATATGTTGCACTTGCGCGATGGTCAACCAGCATTGAAAATACTTGAGCGACTCTTTATTAAAGCCTTTAGAATTCTCTTGAGGTTCTTCCAGAAAAGGGACGCGCAAGTTCTATCGAAGGAGTAAGGCGACACGCAAGTGTGACTACTTCCCTTAAGGGCTGTCCACTCAGGCGCGCAAGTGTTGATGAGTTTCAACACTTAGGCCTTCCTCCCTCACTTTAGATCCTCCGTTCTAGGTAAGAAATTACCTTAGAAGTGTTCTAGAAGCTTTGAGAAGAGACTTGGGCGTCGGGAGCTTCAATCCGAGTTTCTGGAAAAAAATCCTCTCGAATGGGGGGCCCACAGGGTCTATTTATAGGCAGGAGAAGACCCCAGGCGGTTACCGGGCGGTTATCACTTAGGTTGCGCAAGTCACCTATGTGACCATAAGGGCGTCGTGCAAGTGGACTTGCGCGACAGTGATATAACTTGTGCGGTGCAGTTTCTTTTGATCCTTTGTTCATGCCTTTTTTGATTTTTGATATTTTCTTCAAAGGTTGAATCACTTTGAGCTCAGATATTCCCCTTTTCCGATTTTTAGATTCTGTGACGAAAGGAGCATCAACAATGATTCAACCATTTCCTATACCAATTTGAAAATGTGAGAACATCAACATGGACTTTGTGATTTTTTATGAAGACATATAAAGGAAACAATAAGTTATGGTTTTTGGTGCATTGACTCACCACGACTTCCAACATTATCAACATTTTGGAATCCTTCCCTCATAACCAAATTACCAATATATATATATAAGTAAAGTTGTGATGCTCTATGGGGTAACACATTCAAAATCTTCAAATTATGATCTAATTTTACTTCCAAATTATAGAAAATTCATTAGATTTCTCAGAATACTAAGTTGGATATTAGTATTTCATATCAACCCCAAACTGATGGATAATCTAAAAGGACTATTCCAACATATGAATTCATGCTAAGAGAATTATAAATGGAATTTAAATGTGTATGGGATAAACATCTCAAATGAGTTGAGTTATCATACAAAAATAGTAAGAACTCTAGTATGTATATGAATTCATATGAAATTATATTTGGGAGAATTTTAGAACTCCTTGATATTGAGATAATTTTGATGAATGAAATTTATTTGGGACTGATATTGTGAAAGAGGTTATAGAAATATTCAATTCATCTAATAGAATCTCGAAGATGGTTTAAAATGGTTAAAGGATTATGCTAATAATAGTTGAAGGGACATGATGTTTCATGTAATATAGAATGTCTTACTTTGAATATCACTAAGGAAGAGAGTCGTGTATTTTGGAAGGAAAATAATAAACAACCCTATATATATTGTCCCCTTTGAGATAATTAATTATATAGTAGAATTTTTCTTTCAACTAGATCATTTAAAAAACATGGATCAATTTCACGATGTCTTCCATGTATCACTCCTAAAGAAGTACATACTTAATCCCCCACAAATAATGAATCTTGTGGTAGTAAAATTTTTTAATGGCCTCTCTTGGTTGGAATATTCGAGGAATATCTTATATCATATAAGAAAATTTTTATGGAACAAGACAATTCACCTTGTCAAAATGTTGTGGTGAATACATAAGTATGAAGCGGTAAAGTGGAAACTAGAGTAAATAGTGAGTTTGAAGTTCCCTCACCTATTCTGATCATGGAAAATGAGTTGAAATTTCAAGGTTTAAATTATTAATGGGGTGAAGAATGTAACAACCAAGAAATTATTAATTTTATTTTATTTTTGAATAAATTCTTGTTATATTATATTATATTGTACTAAATAATAACATCACATTGTGAAATCAAAAACACATTATTTATTTTATAAAAATAATTAAAATAATATACAACTATACCCATGAAGTTTAGAAGCATTAAATGTCACGACCCATCCTCGTGTCCCGTGTCGTGACTACCCCAAGCCCACCTTCCATAGGCTAGGGGCTGGAAACTAGCACCAATGGCATAAATCCCTAAGATGGGAAGGCATTTCCTTTATAAAAGTAAACAAACACAATAGATTACGCAATAGGTAGTAAACACTAAGTAAACTGAATACAAAAGAGTCTGCTAGAAAGTAAATGGGTCAGTATACAAACCCAATTGAACAATGAGTATAAGTAAAAAGGGACAAACAGCTGGTAGTAAAGAGCAGCTCATGGGTTATCCTCCGGGGTTCCTACCTGAAGGGTAGGTACATATGGCCTCCTCAGTGCTCCACGTTCGTCCGTCTCCTCTAGGTACCGACTCGTCGTGAGTTCCACCTCTAGGTACCGTCCAGTCCTCATACACTCCACCTTGGTCAGCGATGTCCATCGTCTGCATCCAACACAATGAGGTGCGGGCATAGCCCGTGTAGGGGTGAGTATAACAATACTCATTAGGGACCCCGAGACCCTCAAGGTCTCACAAAATCCACAAAGGATAATCCACAGTAGAAATATACAAACACGAAGTATCAACCAACCCTACTTAGGTATATGCCCATACATATACCTAAGTTACCAATCACAGTCCAGCTCCAACTCACAAGCCCAAGCACAACTCAGTCTACATAGGAAGTAAAGTCAAACACCAAGATGATAATGGTTGAAAGACATGACTCAGCTCACACAGGTATGCCACAATTGTAGAGATATATAAATGATCAGATGTAGCCACTGAATCATCTAAGTTGTCAGACCCACACAGGATACAGTCCATCTAAACTGTCGAATTCACAAAGGATACAGTCCAGTTATCTCGTCTAAGCTATCATACCCACACAAGATACAGTCCAGCTAACTTGTCTAAGCTGTCGGACCCACACAGGATACAGTCCAGCTATTCTAGAGTAATAGAGATGATCAGGTGTAGGTACTGATTCATCTAAGTTGTTGGACCCACATAGGATATAGTCTAGCTACTCTGTCAGAACATTCGAACCCACAAAATATTCTGGTACAGTTTTCGTCATCGTCAAACCCATGGAGGATTCCAGTATGGTAGTCATTGCAGTCACAGCCAGCTCTAGGGTTCCCACACACAGCACGCTCGATTCCGGGAGGGTCCTCTCCTCGGGCAAAGGGGTCGATACATCAACTATCATGAATTCCTGATTTTATTTATCCTGAAGTTCCTTCTCGTCAAAAGAAACCCAATGTGATAGACGGAACGTCAATCGGACGCTCGGTCTGAGAGATATTGGCTTTTCCGTTCTAGGGGCCCGATTGGATTTATGCTCGATCCTAGCCCGACCATTTTCCAAAGTCATTAAAAACTCACTTAGAGTATCACAAAAGGACTGCCTAGTCATGAGGATCCCAGTACCACAGATGGCGCATCAATTGGACGCGCGGTCTAGAAGATATTCACGTTTAAGCGAAACGGGCCTGGCCTGTCAAGCCCAGTGGGCTGGCGGGTCGGCCCGACCCAGTTTGGCGGATCCGACTCGGCTGGGGGTTGGCCCAGCCTAATGGAGTGTGGCCCACCCAGGGACCCGGCCCGTCAGGTCCGATCCGGTTAGGGGGTCGGCCCGGCCTAGTGGGGCGCGGCCCACCCGCGGACACGGCCCGGGTCACGGGCCTGTTTCGCTCGCCCGGCGGCGCCGAGCGGCACCGCCCCTCCTTGCTGCCCGGCTGGCTGAAGTAGGTCGGTTTGTCAGGTGCGAGCAGCCCGCACAGCGGGCCGCTGTCCTCCCACGCGGCGCCGCAGTTTCTTCCGCCCAGCCGGCAGGCAGTTGGCCAGTTCGCCCGCCTTGTGGCCCGCGGAAGCGGGCCCAGGTTCCTCTACAGCGCGACGCCAAGCGGCGCCGCAGTCTCCTGCCCTGTCGGCCGTAGCCAGCCGGTTCATCCAGCAAGCGTCCCGCGGATGTGGGCCGCACCTCCTCCACGCGGTACCTTCGGGCGCCGTGGTTCACCATTTCGGCCGGCTACAGCCGGCCGGTTCGGTTCGTCTGATGGGCCCACGGATACGGGCCGCGGTTTCCTCCATATGGTCAGTGCATGGCCGCCGCCTCCGGTCATTGTCGCCTCCGTTCTCCGCCGCCAAAATATTCAAGAACCAACGGAGGGTTGTCGGGCCGTGTTCGTTCGGCCCGTGCCCTCCACGTTAGGCAATAACAAAAGGCCGAAGACAATCCAAGGTATTCAACGAAGAACGAGGTACAATTTTATTCAATTAAAATTGATCATAACCCCTACCTCGATTGAAGGTACGTTGTCGTAGTCGCAGAAATCGGTATCGCGGATGACGGTGTCGCAGAAGACGGTGTCAATCCGTCAACATCTGAGGAAGAGTCATTGTCGTTGGCGACATTCCTTGTGGGCAGTGTCTTCTCCCTTAATGTGGAGGAATAAGAATGAATAAGAAGATGATCGAGGGCCTTGCGTTATTCATTGGAGAGGGTAAAAGTTCTTTGTGGGAAGAAGGCTCTCTCTATTCTCCAAGGCTCCCCCAACACAATATGTGCCAAACCAAAAATAATAGCTTAGGATATTGTTTTATCCTTAACATAAATTTCAAATTAATTCAAAAGGTTGAGCCAATTAATTAATTGTTCATTAATTGGGAGCGTGTTGGCATCTTAATGAGGGAGGGTGGAATGTGGAGAGTTTAAAATTCAAAAGAAGGAAGGTCGAAGGTTTTAGGAATTAAAGGGGGGTTTCAAGGGGAGTTCACAGGTTTTTGTTTGTGTGGGATCCACCACAAAATATCCTCTCATGGGTGGTTATGTGGGGTGTGGGCCCCACCTCCAACTCCTCTTCGGAGAAAATAACCACTCCTTAACAACAATTATGGAACACATAATTTTTATTAAATTTATAAAGAATCCCCAAAATTAACTTTCAACCTGTACAAAATGCAACTGTGGTAAACATCCCCTTAAGCGAATATAGGCGCTGCGAGTTCATCGGTGTCCTCGGATTTCAATTCTGATCATCGGTTCAAAAGATATAAAATCCCAAACGTACGTTTACTGAACGTACCCGACACAAAAGTTCGGAAAATTATTAACAGCCACCCTAGACCCACTACGGTCGAGGTTTGGATATTCCTAGTTGAAACACTATCTGACGAACCCAACGGTACCCTCTGATTTCCAATCTGAGTTACCGTTTAAAAGTTATGAATTTTACAATAAAATAATTGTCACTTAATTATTTTATTTGCGGCCAAAAAATAACTTTATCTAGTGGCCCTCGTCGACCCAAGTTAGTATCTTCTTAAAGAAATCTTACCCTCACGAGTTCAGCGGTGGTCTCAGATTTTTAATCTAAGTTACCATTTGTGAGTTATAAGAATTTGAAGAATAAAATATCTATATTTAATTATTTAATTTAAGGTTATGCCATTTTTGGGTTTTCTCACAGGAGGCCCGCGCCGACTAAACATAAGTCACGCCTAGGGTAAACCCTCCATCCTGAGTGCAACGGTGGCCTCCTATTTCTGATCTGAGTAACCGTTTAAGAGTTATTCCACTTTTTCAGGAAAACTGCATACGCCCGTTAATTTAAGCTTAACAAAACTTTGATGGATCATTCCGGGAACTTCGGGCCTCGTAATCACGCGCCGTCAGAAAATGCGGACTCGTAAAATTCCAATTCATTTAAGAAAAAAAATTCCTTGAAATTTCTGGGTTTACATTAAAAATCAGATAGATAAGAAAAAATAGAAAAACTGCAATTGGAAAATATGAATCTCCCCAATATTTTAGAATCGTAATCCCTTTGAAAAAGACATTAGAATAGAAATAGAATACTAATAAAATCAATAACCAAAATATTAAATAAAATTATATAACCATTGGATGAATTTTAGTAATTTTTTAATAAAATAAAGAATAAATATTTATAAAAGGTAACATAACAATTTGAATAGTAACCTAACCATTAAGAATAGTAACTGCACTATTGGGAATAGTAACATGGCCATTTGAATAGTAATATGACCTCCAGAATAATAAAATCTCATAAAAATAAAATTTATCATGAGTTATGTATGAAAATAAAAATATTATAACTCCATGATACAAATATAAACATTATTTTTATTTAATAATATTATAATATATTTTAAAAAAATTATATTTTTTATATTAGAAATTAAAATTACCTATATTGGAAAATTATTTTAAAAAAACTAATTTCATATTTTTAATTAAACACTCAAAATCATCCAAGGGTTTTTTTGTACTTTTCTAAGATACATCAATTTTTTGTCAATAGTAAATATACTATTTTTGAAATACCATTTCTTTTAAATTATATTCTATGTTTGGGGGAAAGTTTTAAAACTAAACACACACATGCACACAAGATAGAAAGGAAGGAAATAACACCCACTCTAAAGTGTATCATATGCATCAAAACCAATATTTATATAATATATATATATATATGTATGCATACCTTTCTTAGTACATGACCCATAGGCCTAGCATTGGATGGCTCAAAGGACCATTCATTTGATGTCCCAAAGGCTATGCATGCATTTTCACGTACATAGGTCCTCATATAGTTCTTTTAATATGATTGTGTCATAGTCTAAAAACCTCATTCCTGTGTCACCACCATCATAATATCAAAAATTAAACTATTCAAAGCTTTTCCTTGATATTATATTTTATGCTATTTTTTATTCTAAAAATACAACACCCTTAAAGTATTAAAAAACCATTTGCCTTCCCATTGAAATATAATCCCACATATAACAAAGCCACGCATATTCCTAAATACCCTCTCTCAAGAACAACAGAATACTTTTTGTAATTCAGGATAAACCCAAATTCAAGCATCATGGGATTTTTGTGCTGTATAAGGGAAGAAACACTGAGATAAAAAATAGAAATTATCAATTGTTCTCTCAATTTATTCTTATCTTCCAATATTTCTCAATAACTTTCAAACCCAAATACTCAATGGGTAAATAAGTGTAATGTCAGAAATATATTAATTATGTTAATATAAAATAATAATCAAATATATGATATATTTATACTCCATACCACTCTCCTTAATTTGATGATGTCCCATTATCTGTTGGTTAACATCCCACAAGGATTTTGTAAATTTATTTCTTACGACTAATGTAATATATTGTTATAATAAATTATTTATAATAAATGAATGTATAAATATATTTATTTCTATTATTCTTGGGTCAATATTTATAATTTAAAAATACCAATTAAGAAATATCATTAAATCGAATAAATACAGAAACGTTTAAAGAAAAATCATATCAAAACATTTCAACTTTAATAATTTAAAATAAAAAATGTAATCCAATTATTATAATTTATCAGTAGTGATAAAAATGAACGCAATGAACTTCTATTTTCATATTTTAATAAACCTATTTCTATTATTTAGGAGCCTCAAAATGATTGAGATAAAGAATGTTTTATGGTAAGGGAATTATTAGCTTCTTATTTTTCATTAAAGTACAAATTTTGTCATAAGTTCTCTAAGTGATGAAATATTTATTTTCATAACTTTTAATTATTTAATTACTTCCAAATTATCTTTTATAAATAGTAGACCTTTTCTCAATCCCATTATTCCATTTTATTAATCTATATTTTTTACTGGAATATTTTCAATCTCATTTAATGAATTTTTCTATTTCACATGACCAATTCATATATCATAAATACCAAAACGCATTCAATGTCCATTGTTATTCAAAATTATGTAAACATAACACATTGATTCGTGAATATACATGTTTGAATTAATTATTTCATTTTCATTGGATAAAAATGATGTATTGATGAAGACTTTAAAAACATATGTACTCAATGGTTTTCTATGAATGTGGTTCTTAATATTACACAGGTCGTTGATAAATTTCTTTATATTGATATTTATCAATCAATGGAATTTTGACATATGAGGGATGAACATTGATAGTGATCCAATTCATTTTGTAAATAATTAATCTATTTAGATGACATTTTCATGAGACCTTAGTGGATAACCATGGTAATTATGATTTGTTACACATTGGTGATGAACCTTAGTGATGTACTTATTATTGATTCGGAATAATTTTGTACCCAAATTTATTTGTTATGTATCATTTATATAAAATTATTCACTCATGTTATGACTCCCTGTCCTTCAATGATGATCATTTATATTCCATTATCAATTTTTATCCCTTACTTGGATTTGTTCTCACCAATTTATTTTTATTTATGTCCCTAGGATATGAGATTTAGTAAAATTAACATAGAAAAAAACCTATGAAAAAAACATACATGTGGACTATAATTTTAATTATTTTGTCTACATATTATGTTCGTAATTTCCATGAAATAAACCTTAAAATATTATGTGTGTTATTAAGGGTTGTACCATTTAATGAAATAATTATTCATTATAAATGTGGGATGACATATTTTTAGAATTATCTCAAGCGATTTATTATATAGTGAATAGATTCAAGTTGTCATTTTTTGTTTAGTACTTTGATCATCTACCTTTTTTTGAATTTGTGACAAGTTATTTTACAATTTTTTCTATTAAAATTAATATCATCATGACCATATGAAATTATACGACTCCCCATATATATAGGATTGGTTCCTAATGGTTAAATAATCACTGAATAACTATATATCATTCTAAATGGTTATATTATAATCACCTTTTCACATGAGTTACTATGGACCATTTAAGGTTTTTATTGGTTGTATTAGTTGGTTTGACTGTATTTTCTAAAATCAAGTGGATTAACATTTAATATTTAGTTTTAATGTGTTATATATTTCAAAATGTTATTATAGTGTAGAAAATGAATGACTTATAATTACACTTTTGAGATGGTATTTATAAAAAATATTAGTGGTTTTAAAAGTGGATTTCATTTCATTTTGGACAAGGTACTTTGGTCTAAAAATATGGCATGTTATACACTTTCAAAGGATCAATAATATGGTATCTGAATCATGTGTTAATATATGTATTGAAAAACTATTTTTAGAAAATGTTTAGTCCAATTTACCTCATTTGAGGTTTGAATAATTTTTCAAAGTATCTATTAGTATTTTTAAAATATAGAATAATTATTTTCTTCTAGGTTTTTTATATTTTGAGGTATTTCATGTAAATTTATTGATTGTATGTAAACAGTTTTTTTGTTTAATGTGTCATTAAATGGCGTTGTCAGATTATAGTGAGTTTTATGTGGTTGTATGTGTTGGGACCAAGATGATGATCAAGGTGATAAAGGTTTCAAGTTTTGTCTTTTGTTTTCAAGGTATGTTTTGATGAAAATAAATCACATCACATTGTTTTGTGGAAACAATTGTTTTAGGCTTGTATTGAAAAGAATCAGACCCATGTTAATTGTGACGATGCTTTGCTGGTTTGTATTTCAAAAAAATCATGATTTGTATTGATTACTTATGATGCATGCTTGATAGAAGAAATATAGAGTGAAATATTTTCTTCTAATCAAAATATAATTGAATTCAGATTGTTTTTCAAAAAAATCAGAAAAGAATTTGGTGGAAGTAAAAGAAGTGGTGTTGTTTCCACTGTAGCTGGTTACAATTTCTGTGTAAAAGCTGGTTACAATTTCTGAGTAAAAGTTGGTTACGATTTCTGAGTAAAATATAGTTAAATTTTTTTGAGTAAAATCTGGTTATGATTTCTTGAGTAAAATATATTTAAGGTTTCTGAGTAAATTCTAGTTACGATTTCAGGGTAAAATCAGGTTATGATTTTAGAGTAAAATCTTGTTACGATTTCTGTGTAAAAGCTGGTTACGATTTCTAAGTAAAAGTTGGTTATGATTTATGAATAAAATTTGGTAACCATTTCTATGTAAAATATGGTTATGAATTCTTTGTAAATGCTGGTTATGATTTCTGACTAAAAGCTGGTTACGATTTTAGAGTAAAATCAGGTTATGATTTTAGAGTAAAATCTAGTTATGATTTCTGTGTAAAATCTAGTTATGATTTCAGGGTAAAATCTGGTTATGATTTCAGGGTAAAATATGGTTATGATTTTAGGGTAAATACTAGTTACAATTTCAGGTTAAAAGCTGGTTATGATTTCAATGTTAAATCTGTTAACGATTTTAGGGTAAAAGCTGGTTACGCTTTTAGTGTAAAAGCTGGTTATGATTTCACTGTAGTAGTGTGGTTATGATTTCACTGTAGCAGGGGGTGAAAATTGAAAACATGATGTCAATTGAAGAGTAATATATCCTAATTATTTGTATAGGATCATACCCAGAAGTATCATAACCAGGTAGTACAAAGAAAGAAGTGGTACCGATGGAAAGTGGTGCCGATGGAATAGATGGTGAAAATTGAGAATGAATCAAATTCAGATTATTTTTATCATTCCCAAAATGATCCTAAACAGATATTATTGGATTTAAGATAATTGTATCCAGACCATTTTTATTTAGAAAATATCATTCTTGGGTTGAGATGAAAAGAAAGAATCCGGAATGGATGTAAAGTTACAATACTTTCCAAGTGAATTTAGACAATGCTAAAGCTAATCCATAATGATTTCAATGTCATAAATGTAGTCATGATACTAGAACATATTGGTGAATGAAGTGTGTTTTATCATGTGGTTAATGATAAAAGAAAAGAGAAGGAGACTGTGAATTGTCAAAGGAGGGCCTTTTTTAAATAGTGATTGTATCTCAAGTGGAGAAGTGCATTTATTCAAACACATTCAATTGTATTTGTATCAAGCATTGTTTTGACGTAATCATTATGAGAGAATCAGATTCAGACTCATGTATTTCTCATCAACTATAATTGTATTGAAAAATGAAATGGGAGTCTATAAAAGATAAGATGAAGATTATAGAAGATTCGAGAATAATCGAGAAGCGTTTACTAAGTCATAATTGCTCTTATATTTTAGGATAAATTCATATTTGGCTGAATTTATGTGATCGGGAAAGTGTTTTGGGATTCCCGCCTAACCATGTTTTGGGTCACCTATAAAATGAATGAATTACATTGTACTTGTGGGACTTGCAGAATAGAGAGAAGCTCCAGTTTTCTAGAGAGAAGAAGAGATCAATTCTGTTCAAATTGAACATTGTTTTGAGTGGTGTCGATTCATTCATATTCTATTCAGCTCAACAATTGTATTTAGGAATTGATGTGGTGCCGATTTTACTCTATTTTTTTCTATCAAAATATCAGAATGGAATCTTTGTATTAAAATAATCCAAATAGAAGATTTGTATTGAAAGAATCATAATGGTAAAATTGTAATGAAATAATTAGAATGGGAGATAGGTTTTGAAAGAATCGTATTTAGAGAATATCGGAATTAGTGATTCATAACAAAGTCCATGTGGTTCTTACATTGTATCTGGGTAAGGAAAAGAAGAATTTTTTAATAATTTGAATATATTTTTTGAATTGAAAAGGATCACAGGTAACATGAGTTGTTACAAAACATTTGTGTTACTCTATTGGGATATGAGGGTGCACATGCACTAATGGGATTGTTTCATAGTTCTACATGAGTGAAAGAGTAAATCCTACTCATTTTAATCCATGTATTTTTTTTCTTAGTGGATTTTATGGTATTGGATCATTTCCAATCCATAAACTGGACGTAGTTATTCTTATTGAATAGTGAACCTTGTTAATCATTGTTTACTTGTGGATGTGTTTTGTTTTGGTTTCTCAGTAGGGAATTGAATTCCTTAACAGAAGGTGAAGGTTGTTTCAATTGAAAAGAAACATAATAGAAAACGAGTATCACTAATTCAACCATCCCCCTCTCGGTGATACAATACACTGAATGGACACTTTCAATTGGTATTAAAAGCAAGTTACCTTCATTATTCATTGCTGATGAAAAATGTGAACTTTGTGAACATTATAGGTATTCCAGTCATTGATGGAATAAAATATCTTATCTGAAAATATATAATGCTACCATATCTTATTTCTATCAATTATGATGTTCTCGAAGCCACAACAGTTGGGTTTCCTCCCATTGATGATAGTGCTCCACTTACACATGTTGACAAAAAGTTTCTTGAGAATGATGGAAGGAACAATAATGTTATATTATCCTCACTCTCTGAAATTGAATTCTTTAGAGTGAAAGATTTTTCCACAGTTAAAGGTATATGGGATATGTTGAAAAACATATATGAAGGAAATAAAAAAGTGTAGAATGAAAAGTTACAAATATTGAGATTGAAGTAAGAATATTTGAAGATGGGTGAGAAAAAATATGTTGGATAATTATTTACCAGGGTGAATGACATTATGAGTACAATCATATGTCTTGGTGAAAATATGAAAGACTCTAAAATTATTGAAATGATCTTGAGAATCCTGCCTGAAAAATTTGATTCAAATTTTTCTTCATTGGAAGATAGAGATCAGAAAACATTGTCTATGGATGATTTACATAGCACTCATATCACTTATGAAATGAGAATAGAGAATGCTATGAAGAAAAAAACAAAGGTTGATAGAGAAATTTCTTCCAAGTTATAAAGAAAGAAATGTCAAAGAATATTGTTATTGAAGATGAAGCAGGTGATTCTAACTCTGAAAAAGAGTTATTTAAATATCTCAATGAAATCATATCATTTTCTTCTAAGTATGTGAAAATATGTATAGGGAAATAAAAGGGAGACTTCCCTTGAAATGTTTTGAATGTGGAGGTGTTGGTCACTTTGCAAATAATTTTCCTCTAAGAAAGAAAAAATATGATTGTGATATTGAAGAATGAAAGATGAGGCGATCATGGAAGAAAAAGGGAGAAAAAGGAAGAGAAAGGAAATTATTCAAATCAAAAATAAGAAGTTTATTTTCCAAAGAAGAAGAAGAAGAAGAAGAGATTGATGTTGAATCTGAAAATCCATTGATTATGGTAATGACAATACATTAATTGCAATAGTGAATGATGTAGAATTTGGAAGATGTGTTTATAAGGAAGAAGAAACTTTGCTTGAAATGCATTTGACAGAATATTTGAAAGCATTTCTGAGAAATATTAGAAGGCTTGAAAAGGAAAAAAAATATGGAAGAAGAATGGTCAAGCAATCAAGAATTATTTTCTAGTTAGAATGAAAATATGATTAAATAGATTGATGATTTTAAGAAATCTCTTGAAAAATAAAATAATCATAATGAGCATTTAGAGGTGGAGCTGATTGTAAAAGAAGAAGTGTTAGAGCTTTTCCAACAAAAACTCTCTAAAGGAGAAAATAAAAGTCTATGTTTCCAAAACTCTGTCACTAGAGTTGTTGAATGTTCTCTTGATGAGAAACTTGAGAAGGATCAACAAATTATACCTTAAAAGGATTATAAGAATAATGGAATTGCTTTTGAAATAATTAATTTTGGGAATGTTATATATGTGTCCAAAACCAACGTGGTTGGGAATGTTTTGAAACATTCAAAATATGAAAATGTTTCCAATGATTCTAGTACCGATAATTCAGAAAAGAAAATAAAGAATCTGATTGACAATAAAATGGTTGTTGAATCATAAAATAAAGAGATGAAGGTATTTGAGAAACACATTTACAATTCAGGTCAGCATGGTGGTTTCAGAGGAAAATACTCTTTCTATGGTTATTACTAGTATTTTGGTGGATTCGGGCACACATCATGTATGTGTTGGTTTAATCAAAAACATTACTATTATCCCACTGGTTATGAAAGAAAGAGATTTATGGGGATTAAATCTCCACAAAGAATGGAAAATGATAAGGTTGTCTTAAAGAAGTATGAAAATAATGAAGTGAACAATGAAAATAGGTTATAACCCTTGGAAACTATTTGTGAAAGATTTGAACAACCTGGACACCTTGCAAAATGATGTTTTGTTCTATTACCAGCTTAGAAAAAGATTCTCAATTCACAAAAGTCAAAGGTGAATAATGAAAAGAATGGAGAAAAGACATTTGTTGTTGAAATTTCATAAAAAAACATGAAAGGAGAACAACCATAGATACTTGATAGTGGGTGTTCTTCTAACATAACAGGAGATGTGAATTTGTTGAAGGATGTGGAATATTTTAAAGAATTAATAGTGACATTTGGAAATGATGAATCATTGAAAATAAAATGTTTTGGGTCAGCCATCATTGGAAAAGAAAAGATGAAATCTATGAAAACATTGTATATTGATAGGCTGAAACACAATCTGCTATGTTTTTCACAATTGTATGATGAGGGTAACAATTTTATCTTCAAGAAAGATGTATTTGTTGTAAATAGTGAAGAAGATGAAAAGATTGTTACAAGAGGTCAATGTACTAAAGGAAACATGTTTCATGTTGGTGGCTCACAAAACTCATGTTACATAAGTATGGTGGAAGAGAATCAATTATGGCATAATATTCTTGGACATATGTTCCAGAGAAACATGAGAAAGTTATCTAAAATACACACTATTTGAGACATTCCTGATTTTCCATGAATTATTGATTGGTGTTTCACTATTTTCATAAAAGGAAAGATTACAAATTCAATGCATAATAAAGTTGATATTTGTTCAAAACAACCCATGGTGATGATCCATTCCGATATATGTGGGCCAATGAGAAAACAATCAACACATAGATATATGTACTTCATTATATTCATTGATGATTTTACTCGCATTACTTGTGTTATGTACATGAAACACAAATCAGATCCTTTGAAATTTTTTAAAATTTCAAGAGGAAATACTCAGAAAGAATGTGAGTATTCTGTGAAGAAGTTGAGAACTGATAATGGTGGTGAATAAATAAGAAAATAATTTGAATACTATATTGATAATCATGGAATTTTTCTTGAGTATGGCTCTCCATACACTCCCCAACAATATGGGTTTTCTGAAAGAAATAATAGAAGCCTAGTGGAAATGGGAAGAACTATGTTACTTGAGCACGGTATTTCTCATTACATTGGGAGGAAATCCATGAGTATTTCTATTTATATTCAGAATTATTGTTTCTAGAGGCCTTGTTAATGTTTGGATCTCTATGAATTTTTTTATGGAAAACTCTCTGTTTTAAGCACTTTAGAGTTTTTGGGAGTCCTTGTATTATAAGGAAGAATGGTGAAAATAAGGTAAGTTTGAGAAAAAAAGGTTAGGATGAAATCTTCCTCGGCTATTATCCAGAACGAAGAGGATACATATGCTACAACAAGGAAACAAAAAAGAATTGTTGATTTAGTTGATTTGAAAGTGATTTAAATATCTGAGAATGTTAAACATGTTCAGGAAAACAATGATGTTGAGTAAGTTGAACAAAACAATTCTGATAAGGATACAGACAAGTGTGTTCATTATCAAAAATAATAATCAGACTCAACTATTTCAAGTGATGAAGACAATTGAAAATCTTATCCAAGGCTAATGAAACATTTGTAAGTATAGAATATAATTTCTAATCAACATCATAAGGTTCAAACCTGAATAACAACCAATTCCATTACACATACTTCTTTGTATTCAATGGTGTAACTAAATGATGTAAAATAAGCTTTTGAGAATCCAGAATTGCTTCAATCCATGAATGAAGAATTTGATCAGATTGAAATGAACAATACATGGGATCTCGTACACAAGACTAAAAACAAAAACATCATTGGCACAAAATGGGTTTTCCAGAACAAGATTAATTTAAAAGGTGAAGTTATAAGAAACAAAGAAATATTGGTTTTCAAAGGGTATTAATAGATTGAGGGTATTGATTTTGAAGAAACATTTTCTCTAGTGTAAGGACATGAAATTATCATAATATTACTTGTTATTTCCGCACAATGAGGATACAATGTCTTTCTAATGGATGTTAAATCTACATTCCTAAATGGTGGTCTTAAAGTAGAAGTTTATATTGACCAACCATGTGGCTTTATGATTGGAGAATATGATGTTTATGTGTGCAGATTGAAAAAGGTTTTGTATGGCCTAAAAGAAGCTTTAAGTTCATGGTATTCTAAATTGGATACATACTTAATAAAGATGAATTTTAACAAAGGAAGGGTGGATAGAAATATTTACATCAGAGAAAGTCAAGAGTATTCCCTCATTGTAATTATTTATGTTGATGACATTATCTTTGCTGGAAATGATGAAGAAAGGTGTGAATGATTTTCTGAAGAAATGAATAATGTCTTTAAAATTTCAATGCTTGGAGAATTGAAATACTTTCCTGGGATACAAATATAGAAACAAAATAATACATTTTCCTTTACCCATAAAAGTATGCAAAAGAAAAACTCAAGAGGTTTGGCATGGAAAATTATAAACCATTTACCACACCCATTTCAGTGGGAACAAAACTAAGTAATGATGGATATGTAAAAGAATTGGACCAGAAAGAGTATCGAATGTTGATTGGAAGTCTATTGTATTTGACAACCTCAAGACCTTACATTCGTTCTGTTGTTACCTTGTGTGAAATATTTTATAATGCTCCAAGAAAATCACATCTTACTTCTAGAAAAGGAATTCTCATATAAATCAGAGTCACAAAATAATTTAGAATCATGTATTGTAGGTCAGATAATATTTATTTATATGGGTATTCTAATGAAAATTGGTCAAGAAATGTTGATGATAAAAGATCTATATATGGTGGTGTATTCTTTTTAGGAAAGAATTGTGTTTTTTGGAATTCAATGAATCAAAAATCAGTAACTCTCAGTATGGCTGAATCTGATTATGTTGCTACTACTCCAGCCACTACTCAACTTATGTGGATGAAAACACAATTGGAATAATTACTTGTTAAAGTGAAGTTACCCTTGCTCTTGGGTTGTGACAATAAAAGTACAATCAATCTCACTAGGAATCCAGTGCAACATTCTCATTCAGAACATATTGATATCAAATATCATTTCATCAAAGAGAATGTGGAGAAGAGTGAATTGAAGCTGGAGTATGTTCCAATATCATAACAAATTACTGAAATCTTCACAAAGCCTTTATCAAAGGAATCATTCTCAAAAATGAGGTTGAACATGGGTTTCCAACCTCTTTCTCTTCATGGTTGAGGTATGTGTATCTGTCCCCTCTTTCATCTTACCTTTGAATTGTTTTGTCATGGGGGAGAATTTTTTTCGTTTCATATCTGTATTGCATAAAATTGAGAGATGTGGTAAAGCTATGAATTCATCATTATTTATTGTGTGAACTATTCTAACTGTTTGTTAGAGTATTTGTAGGAAAAGAAATTGAATTTTTTTCTAGGAAGAATGAGGATTAGAAATAGGTGGTCTTGATCACTATTTTGGATAGCATGGTTTTTTTATTAATGATTCATGTTTCCTATAATGAGTTAGATCACGTTGGCTTAGAATTGTTGATATGTAGTCCATTGATTGAGTTTACAAAGTTTAGTGATTTATGAAATTTTGTTGACAACAAAATCCAAAGGGGGAGAATGTTGGGAACAAGATGATGATCTAGGTGATAAAGGTTTCAAGTGTTGTCTTTTTTTTTCAAGGTATGTTTTGAAGAAAATAAATCACTTCACTTTGTTTTTTGGAAATAATTATTTTGGGTTTGTTTTGAAAAGAATTATACCCATGTTAATTATGACGATGATTTTCTGATTTTTATTTCATATAAATCATTAGTTATATTGAGAACATGTAATGAAATAATGATAGAAGAAAGGGAGAGTGAAATCGTTACTACCAATAAAAAATAATTCTATTTATATTATTTTTCAAAACTATTAGAAAAGAATGTGGTGGAAGTAAAAGAAGTGGTGTTGTTTTCATTGTAGCTGGTAATGATTTCTATGTAAATGCTGGTTACGATTTCTGAGTAAAGGCTGGTTATGATTTCTAAGTACAATATAGTTATGATTTGAGAGTAAAATCTGGTTATGATTTCTGAGTAAATGTTGGTTATGATTTCTGAGTAAAATCTGGTTATGATTTTAGAGTAAAATTTGGTAACAGTTTCATAGTAAAATCTCGTAACGATTTCTGTGTAAAAGCTAGTTACAATTTCTGAGTAAAATATGGTTATGATTTATATGTGAATCTATTTACAATTTCTATGTAAAATATAGTTATGATTTCTATTTAAAATATGGTTATGATTTCTGAGTAAAAGATAGTTATGATTTCAGAGTAAAATCTGGATATGATTTCAGAGTGAAATAGGGTTACTATTTCTATGTAAAAGCTGGTTATGATTTAAGGGTAAAATTATGTTTATAATTTTAGGGTAAAATCTAGTTATGATTTCAGGGTAAATGCTGGTTATGATTTTAGGGTAAAAGGTGGTCATGATTTCAGTGTAAAAATGCTTGCGATTTCAGGGTAAAAGTTGGTTACGATTTAGTGTAAAAGATGGTTATAATCTCACTGTAGTAGTGTGGTTAAGATTTCACTGTATAAGGGGGTGAAAATTGAAAACATGATGTTGAATTATGAGTAATATATCATACTTATTGGAAGAGGATGATACCCATATGTATCATAACCAGGTATTAGAAAGAAATATGTTATACCGATAGAAAGTGGTGCCAATGGAAGAGATTGTGCCAATTGATAATGAATAAAATTAATATAGTTTTTTATCATGCCCAAAATGATCATCACTTGATATGATCAGATTCAAGATAATATTATCTATACCATTTTTATTTATAAAATATCATGCTTGGGTTGAGATGAAAATAAAGAAGAGGGAATGGATGGAAAGTTGCAATACCTTCCAAGTGAATTCAGATGATGCTAAAGTTGATCCTCAATGATTTCAAAGTCATGAAGGTTTTCATGATACAAGCACATGTTGTTGAATGAAGTGTGTTTTCTCTTGTGGGTAAATAAAAAATAAAAGAGAAGAAGACTGATGAACGAATTGTCAAAGGGGGAGCATTTCTTTTAAAAGAGTGATTTTATCTCAAGTAGAGAAGTGAATTTCTTTTAAAACATTCAATTATATTTGTATCGAGCATTGTTTTGAAGAAATTGTTATAAGAGAATAGGATTCAGACTCATGTATTTATCATCAATTATAATTGTATTGAAAATTGAAATGGGAGTCTATAAAAGAAGAGATGAATATTATAGATGATTATAGAAGAACCGAAAATCGTTGACAAAGTCATAATTGCTCTGAGATTTCATGAGAAATTAAGATTCAGGTGAATTTATGTGAGAAAGAAAGTGCTTTGGGATCCCCACATAAACATGTTTTGGGTCACCTATAAAAGGCATGAAGTACATTGTAATTGTGGGACTTGCTGAAGAGAGAGAAGCTCCAGGTTTTTAAAGATAAGAAGAGATAAATTCTGTTCAAATTGACAATTGTTTTGGGTGGTGTTGATTCATTCGTATTCTATTCGACTCAATAACTGTATTTAGGAATTGAAGTGTGGTTGATTCTACTCTATTGTTATCTATCATAAAATCATAAGGGAAGCTTTGTATTGAAAGAATCTGAATGGAAGAATTGTACTGAAAGAATTGGAATGGAAGCTCTGTATTGAAATAATCAGAATGGGAGTTCTATTTTGATAAAACCATATTTAGAAAAGATCATACTTGGTGCTTCATAACAAAGACAAGGTGGTTCTTACCTTTCTTCTAGGTAATGAAAAGAAGAGTTGTTCTATAATTTTAATACATTTGTTGAATTGAAAAGAAGTTCAGGTAACATGAGTTGTTACAAAAAAAAATTCTATTACTTTATTGTGCTATAAGGGTGCACACGCACTAGTGGGATCGTTTCATAGTGCTACATGAATTAAAGTGTACATAATACTCGTTGTAATCCAAGGATTTCTTTATAAGGGTATTTTATGCTATTGGATCATTCCTAAGCCATACCAAGGATGTAGCTATTCTTATTGAATAGTGAACCTTGTAAATCATTGTGTTCTTATGGATGTGTGTTGTTTTACTTTCTCAGTAGAGAATTGAAATCCTTAACAGGAGGCGAGGGTTGTTTCAATTGGAAAGAAACATAAAAGAAAAAGAGTATCACTAATTAACCCCATCCCCCTCTTAGTGATACAATACTTCGACTGGACTCCTTTAGTATGTTCACAAGAACAAAGACGGTATACTTGAGAATAATGATAGAGTCTATGAATCTTTTTGTTCCTAATTATTTCATATAATTCCAGGGATCCAACTGATATGTGGGGGATGATCAAACATGTTGTGTGATAAACATTTGTCACAACCATCAAGAAAGTGTGAGGGATAAAAAATTTATTAAATAATCATTGATATCATTCTATATTAGCCTTCAGGTGGGGATTAATACTCTTAGGATTGGTTAGTTTTCTTAGTTCTTATATGTGTTTACCCTTGGTTAATATCAGTGGATAAAAAGGATATATCCCCAGATATTCTAAAATATACATGGTTTTTTAAAATATTTACAAATTAGAGAATGTTTGGTTCCCTACAAAGTGATATTGATAAGAGAATATTGGGTTACCTACATATTAGGATTATAGGAGGTGACTGGGTTACTTCATTGGTCATGTCTTTATAAATTGAATGATATCCCTACATAGAGACTAATCGTATTTCCAATTTTTGACAACAAGAATGGTTATGTAGCTTGTACGATGGTGATGCTTCTCTTTGGACCCCTATCTTGGGATATAGACATGAAAAATGTGATATCTAGGATGACCAAATGGCTCAATATGAGATCATGAATAGTAAATAATTCTATAAAAGAAATTCATTAAAAATATATTATTCCTGTATATTTTAGAGTCATGCTATTCCTTTTTCCCAATGGTTATTTGGATATAGAAAAAAATTATAAACTTATCTGGGTGGGAGTGTTGAAGACATTATGAAGGTATTTTTCACCAATATGTGATTAAGAAAACACAAATCCTTGAATGTTCCATCATCAATAATACTATAGGCATGTTTCACTATTATAAATATGATATTGGATGAAATATAAGTAATATTGTGTAATTTAGTGAATATGAGCCTAGGGTAGGAGCCATCCCATATGATGACTTATTAAATATAGAACTATCTTGGAGCTACCCAATGGGTAGTCAAGAAAATTATTATGATGAGGAACGATGTCCAGATATAGGGTAGGGTGTGAGAGATGGAATTTTATTTCTTAAAATTTGGACTTTTTCTTTATTTTCCATGCTCACATAATCATGGGATGGTAATTTAGTTTATATATTTTTCATTGGTCACTCAATAACATTATATCAGGTATTTATTAAAGTTTGATGATTTCCTTTAATGGATAGACCCTATTTGATTTACCATTGTAGTATTTATTGATATAATCCTTATTTCTTATTATTTTTCCAATTACTTTTTAAGATACAAAAATAGTTAATCATGGTTGTAGAAACAAGTAAAAACCTAATAACCCATGATCTATCCTACTTGATAATGAAACCATGAATATATAAATAATAATTAAAATTTGTTTAGATTTCACTTTCAATCATAGTATCAATTATATTCATCATATGAGGCTGATAAATGTCAATTAATGGTATCCAACATACTCCAATGTCTATTTTTTATAAATAGGAAAATCCATAATCTCCTATCATATGTGTAGGAATTTATTTTCCATTAACACATGCTAATTTCTCATTACGATAATAGATGAAGAGGAAATATAATAATAGGGAAGAAGTATTATAATTCTTGAATACATATAAATATCATCAGTGTGACATTTTTATATAGGCATTATACAGATTTCTCATGTTCTATGTATTTAATCATGTTTTTCCTAACACATGTGTAGATGGAATATAGTTACAAAGGTTTATAACCCCTCATACATGCATATAAATAATAACTATATTGATTCTCCATGTGTTTAATGATATAATATATGGAATAATGATCAAAATATTAATGGAATAAAATTATACTACCACATAAATCATATAATATGATATATAAAAATTCTAGTGGGTTGATATCTTCTTATCATCGCCTATGATACGAACAAACCAATGGAAAGTGATATTCCTTGGTTTTTAATGTGTTATATTATATGACATATATATAATATTCTATTATATAACCAAAATGAATCATATTACAAAATTATTTAGGGAATATATTTTATAATCTCTCACTTAAACTAAATCCTTAGATATGTTGTGTCTTTTCAGATTATATATTAGCATGTATAATAACATTAGATATCATATCCAACAATATTTTTGGATGTAATCAAAAATATTTTGGAAATGATATCATCCAAATTCATCAATTCTTAAATAATATTAAATACATTGTGATTACCCATCCAAAACATAATCTACATAAACTATAAATCTCTTTTATAAAATCTCCCCAAGTAAAAATTAATACACATTCAATCATCCAAAATGAATGACCATATGGTCCATTGTATTAATATCATGAACTATAAATCACTGAATCAAAAAATTTATGAAAAATGAAGGCTCTAGAAAAGAATTAGTGATATGAAATATAGCAATGGATCTTTAATTATCTCCCTAAAACGTGTATCTATATACCTATATAATCTAATTGTTTTATTCATATGCATGAATTTTTATATAATCTCTTTGTCTAGGACATTGAGTAAACAAGGTACATGAAGTATTTTAATCACATATAGCATACTCAAATGATTTCAATTATCTAAATATAGACTGATTAGGTTGATTAATATATCACATTTCATTCACTATTATTATAAGAACATAACATGAACCTCGCATGAATAGATAATCACATAAATTTCACTATATCAGTTGATAGTTTTTCTGACCATCCAATCATCATATTTCTACGCATTTTTTCTTTTTAATTCCTTCCACTTGCCTTATTCCTCTGGATTTGTAGCAGTAACACATGCTACCTGAGTTGAAGAACCTTTTAGCTTTACCTGTCTTGATTCCATCATCTTTTGTAGGATGTCTTTGAAGACAAAACACTCCTGAATGGGATTCCCCAACATCTGATGAAATGGTAAATAGTTGGGATGGTCTTTATATCCTTCCTTGTTCGACCTTTTGGGCCTTGTCAATTGAACCAAATTATTTTCCAGATCCGAAATGAAGTGACCAGGAACTTTTTCATTTCGGAAAGAATAAACTTTGCTCTTTAAATCATCAAATTGTTTTTATCTTTGATCTCTTTGATCATCTTGATGAAACGTCCTATTTTGTTGACACTCATGAGGTGGATCCCTATGATAAGATAGAGGTTTTGAAGTAGAAGTAGGTACAGGTGCTTGTTTAAGCGTAACTGTAGCAGTGTCTGCTTTACCCATTCTCCTTCCTTGAGTTGATGGAATTACACGAGTTTTATCCTTAGTCTTCGTAAGAGAGTCTTCAATATGTTGAGCGATCTATGTAAGGCCACGAAACCCTCCAATGTATTTTACATGGATCAATTATGTGTGTAATTCATCATACAAATTTGCCACATATATTGGCAACAACTCTTCTTGAGGGAGTACTAAGATTAGGGAATATGTTAATCCCTTCCAGTGAGCAATGAAATATGAAACCCTTTCATTATCCCTTTGCTTAAAATTTGTAAGATCAAAAACTATTTTCTTTGGAAACGTTAAGCTAAATTAAAGAATAAATTGTTGATGAAGATCTTCCCATCTGGTAATTGACCCAGATTGCAAGCTTTTATACCAGACAAAAGCAGGTCTTTAAAATAACTGTACAAAACACCTGAGCTTAACTACTTCTTGTTGCTGAGGGGTTCCCATCATAGGATCACAACGAGAAACAAAATGTGTTAAGTGTTTCTCTGGGTCTCCCTAACCATTAAATATTGGGAATGTGGTACTTGCAAAATTTGACGGGGGAGGAATTGCATCAACCCATTCAAGGTAAGATCTCTTTTCTGGTTTAATTTGTGAACGCTTTCCCTCCATACCTTCCAACCGAGCTGTTAACGACTCAATGGTAGTTATTAACTTTTGAGAAACATCCAGTTGAGCTTGGACTTGAGCAGGTTCAATAAATAGAGCTTGGATAGGTGTGGTGGTTGGTACTACAACTGATGGTAGCACCACCGATTTTTGTTGCGCATGACCCATAGGACTAGACCTGTGAGGGTGTACTGGTAAAAGAGGATACTCTTGATCCATCTCAGTAGCTGAAACAAATTCCCTTGGCTGACTGACTCCAGCACACATAAGAGGAAGATTATCTTGAAGTAGTTTTGCATTCAACCTCCTTAATTCCTTCATTTCTTCCTCCTATTGTGCAAATCTTTGCTCTAGTGAGAGTGATTGGACTTCTCTAGAGGGAGGGTGGAATGTGACCTGATTCTTTCCTTTCCCCTTATTGGATGCCATTAGGAGAGGGGGAAGTTGGTTACTTGAAAGAATACCTAGATTTTGGGTAAGCCTTTTGTTTCGTGTACGCACACCTTCTTCATTTTCATATGTGTGCATAGCCTCTTGTGTGACAACCGGGTCCCGGTGACAGTACAGACACCCTGTCTTAACATGGCTGTCGGGTCCTGGGCCCACCAGGTACCCCCAGTTTCCCCGCAGACACGTGGGGCCCACCCCAGGGTCCACCCACATGACTGAATGGGTCATCTGACTAATGACAGTCCCCACAGGCCAACACATGTCATTTCCAGTGTGCTTTTTCCTCACTCACACACACCCCAGGAAACTTCCCATAAGTTCAACCATCCTGATCACTACTCCAGTCCAAGCACTCTTAACTGAGGGTTTCCCATAAGAGGATCACAACGAGAAACAAAATGTGTTAATTATTGCTCTAGGTCTCCCTAAACATTAAATATTGGGAATGTGGTACTTGAAAAATTTGACGAGGGAGGAATTGCATCAACCCATTCAAGGTAAGATCTCTTTTCTAGTTTAATTTGTGAACGCTTTCCCTTCATACCTTCCAACCAAGCTGTTAATGACTCAATGGTAGTTATTAACTTTTGAGAAACATCCGGTTGAGCTTGGACTTGAGCAGGTGCAATAACTAGAGCTTGGATAGGTGTGGTGGTTGGTACTACAACTGATGGTAGCACCACCGATTTTTGTTGCGCATGACCCATAGGACTAGACCTGTGAGGGTGTACTGGTAAAGGAGGATACTCTTGATCCATCTCAGTAGCTGCAACAAATTCCCTTGGTTGACTGACTCCAGCACACTTAGGAGGAAGATTACCTTGAAGTAGTTTTGCATTCAACCTCCTTAATTCCTTCATTTCTTCCTCCTATTGTGCAAATCTTTGCTCTAGTGAGAGTGATTGGACTTCTCTAGAGGGAGGGTGGAATGTGACCTGATTCTTTCCTTTCCCCTTATTGGATTCCATTAGGAGAGGGGGAAGTTGGTTACTTGAAAGAATACCTAGATTATGGGTAAGCCTTTTGTTTCATGTACGCACACCTTCTTCATTTTCATATGTGTGCATAGCCTCTTGTGTGACAACCGGGTCCCGGTGACAGTACAGACACCCTGTCTTAACATGGCTGTCAGGTCCTGGGCCCACCAGGTACCCCCAGTTGCCCCGCAGACACGTGGGGCCCACCCCAGGGTCCACCCACATGACTGAATGGGTCATCTGACTAATGACAGTCCCCACAGGCCAACACATGTCATTTCCAGTGTGCTTTTTCCTCACTCACACACACCCCAGGAAACTTCCCATAAGTTCAACCATCCTGATCACTACTCCAGTCCAAGCACTCTTAACTGAGGGTTTCCCATAAGAGGATCACAATGAGAAACAAAATGTGTTAATTGTTTCTCTAGGTCTCCCTAAACATTAAATATTGGGAATGTGGTACTTGAAAAATTTGACGGGGGAGGAATTGCATCAACCCATTCAAGGTAAGATCTCTTTTCTGGTTTAATTTGTGAACGCTTTCCCTTCATACCTTCCAACCAAGCTGTTAATGACTCAATGGTAGTTATTAACTTTTGAGAAACATCTGGTTGAGCTTGGACTTGAGCAGGTGCAATAACTAAAGCTTGGATAGGTGTGGTGGTTGGTACTACAACTGATGGTAGCACCACCGATTTTTGTTGCGCATGACCCATAGGACTAGACCTGTGAGGGTGTACTGGTAAAGGAGGATACTCTTGATCCATCTCAGTAGCTGCAACAAATTCCCTTGGTTGACTGACTCCAGCACACTTAGGAGGAAGATTACCTTGAAGTAGTTTTGCATTCAACCTCCTTAATTCCTTCATTTATTCCTCCTATTTTGCAAATCTTTGCTCTAGTGAGAGTTATTGGACTTCTCCAGAGGGAGGGTGTAATGTGACCTGATTCTTTCCTTTCCCCTTGTTGGATGCCATTAGGAGAGGGGGAAGTTGGTTACTTGAAAGAATACCTAGATTATGGGTAAGCCTTTTGTTTCGTGTACGCACACCTTCTTCATTTTCATATGTGTGCATAGCCTCTTGTGTGGCAACCGAGTCCCGGTGACAGTACAGACACCCTATCTTAACATGGTCGTCAGGTCCTGGGCCCACCAGGTACCCCCAGTTGCCCCGCAGACACGTGGGGCCCACCCCAGGGTCCACCCCACAGGACAACACATGTCCTTTCCAGTGTGCTTTGTCCTCACTCACACACACCCTAGGAAACTTCCCAGAAGGTCACCCATCCTGATCACTACTCCAGACCAAGAACGCTTAACTGTGGAGTTCTAATCAGGAAAACTCCTGAAAAGAAAGGTGAACCTTGTTGACATGAGTCATATCATTTAGTCATTTAACCCTTTACCATTTGGGGATGTTACAATCACCCCCCTTTAGAACACAACTCCCTCGTTCTGGGCCCTACATCTTAACCCAGGCAGTGCACCGCATTTAAGGTTGGGTTCCACCTCTGATACCAAATGTGACAACCGAGTCCCGGTGACAGCACAAACACCTTTCCTTAACATGGTTTTCGGGTCCTGGGCCCACCAGGTACCCCCAATTTCCTGGCAGACATGTGGGGCCCACCCCAGGGTCCACCCACATGGCCGAATGGGTCATCTGACTAATGACAGTCCCCACAGGCCAACACATGTCCTTTCCAGTGTGCTTTGTCCTCACTCACACACACCCTGGGAAACTTCCCAGAAGGTCACTCATCCTGATCACTACTCCAGGTCAAGCACGCTTAACTGTGGAGTTCTGATCAGGCAGGCTCTTGAAAAGAAAGGTGCACCTTGTTGACATAAGTCATATCATTTAGTCATTTAACCCTTTACCATTTGGGGATGTTACATCTTGAGCAAGAAATTCTTCATCTAATCCCTCTGAGTGAGCCTCATGTTCTGGAGGATCAGAAACAACGGCATTGATGACATTTATTGATTCATAACACATTGCACCCCTTCTATCGATATTTCTGTGATACTATCTTTTTTCATGTACCTGATGAGACACTGCCTTCTATTGAGTTGATCCCTTAAGAACTACTTCACGAACCGTAATTTGGAGGGAATATATGGATAATTTGGCTCTTCATTACTATTATGGATTCTTCCCTAATAAAGAGAACATTGAATTTCTCTTAGGAAGATATTGAGGATCTGAAAAAGTCCCCAGTCCTGTGGAATGGGGATGTTCCTGTTGTTCCTGCTCAACTCCTCGAATCCTATTTGTTGATTTTGAGGGTTGGGCCAAAAGAGTCCCCAGTCTAGAAATCTGGGGTGCTTCTTGAGTTTCTATATCTAAGACTTTCTTAAAATATCTCCTGATCTTGCAGACATTAGTCCAGAAATTGGTTGGATGCATCAACCTACATCCACTCAAATCACCTGGCTCAAAAGACCGTTGGATGATTTCTGACACTTCTGTCACTTGATGATGTGAATGCTCTAAATGATAAGACTGTTCAATATTCTCATTTTCCTAATGCAAGAGTAATTTGACAACTTGTTCTCTGTATGCCTGACTTTGAGAAGAACTAGTTGAGGCTTGTTCCTGAACAAGCCTTTGATTATACACAAAATCAGCTAGATGTGGCCAGTTCTGGGAAATAACATTGCATGAGACCACCTTTTGTGGGACTTGAGAACTAGAGAGTACAGTGAAATGTAGTGCTCCATGAACACCCCATCCCCTAATATTAATATCAGATGGGGAATTGGAAATTAAATGACACAACCTTTTTAGTGCGCCAAGGCATGATCGCTGAAGAGATCTCTGCTGCTTTTAAGCCTTCGGATATCGAGAAACTGAGAGAGAGGCCAAATCAATTTTGCATTGTAATCCTTCTATTATCTTGACATGATTTTCATATTCATCATAAGATAATATTTTTTCAATTGACAAAGATTTTTCCACATGTTGAGATGAATGTCGTGAATACAATCTTCCGTCAACATTTCTAGAATGTCATACCGAGAGTTAGCCAAAGGACAAAACATGACTGGTACTTCACCTTTTGTCAGTTGTTTTATCATATTCAGCACTTCCTCTTTATCATTCGATGAAGATTCTTCTACCTGATTAGAGTAGAGCTGGTGCTTCTTTGTTGCTTCATCTGATTCAACAATATTGGTAGAGAATTCATTTATCAAACTAGAAGATGAATAACCCAGGGGTGGTTCGGAGAATGACCTACAACCCAGGCTATCTTCTGTTTGAGAAATTATTTCAACTTATAGCGGTAAAGCATCAGACATGATTAGCTTCACATTTTCAAGTTCCTAAAGATAAGATGGATTTCTCGTTACTGCATTGTCTTTTGAATAATTTTCCAGACAATGAAAATTACTACTATGGAGAGTACTTTCGTAGCTAAATTCATCATCATGGGGAGGACCACCATGGTTGGTTCCAGTAAAAGATGAAACCCTTTTCTCCTTGATATTCTGGCCACATAGAGGGTTATTGTGGTTCTCATCTCAAGATGATACTTTGAGATCAACCAAAATGTCAGGAAGCAAGCCTTCTTGAGGAAGTGTCTGATTAAGACCTTTGGAATTAATGTTCCCACTATTGGGAAATGAGAGAGTATAATCATTAATTCCAACAGATAATAGTCTGAGGGCTTCAAGGACTCCAGCATCGAGCAAGGTCTTGTTACAGATTGGCCCTTGATTTCTTGGTTGTGCTAAACGGGTCTTTTTCTTAGACGCCTTCTTACTCACTTTGGGAACCACGTGTTGACGAAAGTGGTTATTATAGGTAGGTGTATATTCCTGCTCAGGAGAAATAGTCAGGTTAGGCTGGTTATCTCCATTAAAATCAGGTGTATGTGCCTAACTTGATTGTTTATATGACATAGGGGAGTATTCCCCACAACCCTTTTGGACTGGAACAGAGGTTTGTATATTTTCTGAAGTGATATGTTGATGTGTCACTCCACTAGTAGGGACATATTTGCATTTATTTCCCTGTGATGCTGCTGAATCTATTATAATATTCTGACAGGCATCTAGAATATGAGCAGGGATTTGCTTCTGCTCCTTCACCATTGTTAGAATGTTCTTGGTGACTTCAGATACTAGAACGGGAATATACGTCCATTTTTTGCTTGGAGTAGGTGAGTATTCCTGCTCCTATCCTCCTTTTCTTGTCAGTGAATTCCTACAGTACTCATGTGTGGGGGAAGAGAGTTGAGTCTGCTCCAAATTTGTCATCAGAGCTTTCTGACTGACTTATCTGAGTGCTACCAAACGAGACTGTTGGTAGGATTGATTAACATTGGAAGGTGTATGTGCTTGCTGTGTGTTATCCATCAAGTATGGTTGATGATTTTCCTTCAATACTGAAAGACGAGACTGCTGACAGAATTTTTGATTGTAAACATGTGTATGTTCCTGGTTATCAGTTTCCACCATATCAGATTGGTGAGCATCTTTAGTTGTAGTCAGACGATCCTGATAACTAACTGATGATTTATAAACAGGTTTATATGCCTACCTATAATACTCCGCTAGAATTTCCTGGAAGGATTGGCATGTTACTACCAGATGAGTCTGCTGGGTAGTAACATCAGGACAGACGAGTGTATATGCATGCTCGTTGCTTTCCATCAAGTTGGCTTGATGGAATGCTCCGGAGGGAGAAGAAGTAATAATCTGCTCCCTATTGACCAGATTTTGCCTCTGGCGGTTCTTCTTGCAGACTCGGTTCTGAGGGGCCTAAGCCTAACCTCTAAAGGTGATACCCTCATCATGTTGAGGGTGCACTGCCACACGATTTTGGTGTCGATTGTTGATGGGATCCCTTGGTAAGGACTCCTGTATCATTAAATTAAGGCTTTGAGTGACCCTATTATTCACCTCCTCATAATATGAGAGGGACTGGTGATTGTGTTCCAGGGATAACGACCTGAAATGGTTGAAGATAGTGGTTGGCACCACCTACTTCTTGATCACTAGTCGTTGCTGTCCGGGAAACCCGGGTAAATTATTGACTTGGAGGGATTGTCGAGCGACCTCCAGAGTCGTAATGGTACCATTTTGATGGTATTCCTTAACCAAGGCATTTGAGACCCATCATTGAAGACACTGAGTAGGTGTTGTCATCCTTAGAGCAGACGAGGATCCAGAAGGAGTAGTAGCAGATGAATTCATAGGTGTGAACTTTAGTGAAGCCATTTCTGTAACACAAAAGATCTTTGAAAATAGTGCATGTTTGATATAACAGACATAATCAAGATAATTTTGTCCAATACATCTTTTGGATGATCACATATGTTATTGATTGTTTTTTTGGCCCTCTCATTTAGTTTAAATAGGGGCCTAACAAATAATTAAAACATCATTTTAACTTGGTTAAGTATTCACATCGGGTTCACTAATTTTTGTTTCCTCTAGAAATGGGGATGAGCTTGTTTGTTTAAGGTTCAAACATTACAATTGGTTTCTAATGGGTTTGTTCATTGAACTAGAAACATCCATTGATTCTATATCCATTTGGACCTACATTCAAAAGGTAGGTGCTCATTAGTTGTGAACTGGTGAGGCTTAAGAATTTTCATTGGTCGAGAGGATGGAAGGTAAGACTCATCACAACTTTTTGGGGGGAATTATTGTCTACTCTGGGACTCTCTTTATAGATTTAAGTTATGTTAGTGAATCCTTATTAAATTACCAAGTATGAAAATGAGATTTCCTTTATATCAAACCATCAATGATTGATATGTATGATATTTAGAGAATCTTTTATATGTATTTGAGGTTATTCATCGACAGAGAATCATCTTTATTTGTTATAGATTTTTATTCAATGGTATCCTTCAACACATTATATAGAAATATATTGGTCATTATGATAACCATACTGGTTTTAAAGCCACTCAATGGGGCACTTGAAGTTTATTGTCGTTCAGAAGAACATGGATTATTTCAGAGTTGGGATCATACCCGCAGATGGGCTACCTACGTATACTTGTTTACAAAAAGAATCAGAACCCATGTAGTTCGAGTGAAGAAGTATGAGGTTTATGCATTATTGATGGCCCATAGAAAGATTTCATAATTACTTTTACAATCTAAGCTCATGTGAGTCATTCTCAGTGTGGGAAACAAGAGGTATTAGTAAAACCTGACGATTGTGCCATGAAAGATGCAATCATAAGAAATAATGTGGGGCTTATGTATGTATGACTGCCCAAATAGATGAGGATTGGGATTTACTTCAGGGAAGAAACCCGGGAACAAGGTCCATAAAGGTATATGTGATTTATGGATATTTGGATACTTAACTTATGACTTAATCCTGAGAAGGATGCCCAAATTAGAGAGGACTTATAATTGGGTTTTACTCCTGATAAGGAAGCCCAAATCAGAAGTAAATTAATATTGGGGCTTACTCCTAAAGAGGAGGCCCAGGTTAAGGGGAATTTAGAATTTGAGGCTTACTCCTTAGGAGGATGCCCATATTTGGGATCTTGGGGCATACTCATAAGAAGGATGCCCAGATTAAAAAACATAGACTGAGGCTTACTTCTGAAAAGGAGGCCCAGGTTAAAGGGATTTGAGAACTGGGGCTTACTTTTGAAAATGAGGCCCAGTTTAGGGAATTTGGACTGGGGATTAATTCTAAAAAAGAGGCCCAGGTTAAGAGGAAAATTATTATTGGGGTCTATTCATAAGGAGGATGACCGTATTAAGAATCTTTTCATCCTAAAGGATGAGGTTGAATGAATGAAATCCCTAACCTTAGTGACATAAAGATATGTAAATCACTAGGTTTTGAGAGATTTTCCACACAATTCCTTTCAGATAAAGAAGCCAATAAAGGAACCATGCCAAAAATATCCTTGAAGAGGGTTTTGAAGGCTAAACCTTGAAGAGGAGAGGTGGATTTGAAGAAAATAATTGAATAAGTATGAGGGCCACTCAAAAAGAAGTAGTCATGCAAGTCCAGCAGGGGTGCGCAAGTACTGGTCACGCAAGTATACTTGCGCGACACATGTGTACTTGCACGACGATTAACCCATAAGGTAATACTTGGGTGAGACTTGTCTCAAGCCCTTAGTATTATCCCTAAAGGCTTCCAAAAGTGTGGCGTGTAAGTTTTGGTGAAGGGATAAGGTGGAATGAAAGTGTATTTATTTTATTTTAGGGTTAGACACTTAGGCGCGCAAGTGTTGGTGAATTTCAACACTTAGTCCTTGTTCCCCCTATTTAGATCTTCCATTCTAGGTAAGAAATTACCTTAGAAGTGTTCGGAAGACTTCAAGTAGAGACTAGGGAACCGAGAGCTTAAATCTGACTTTTGGAATTTTTCCTCCTTGAAATGGGGGGCCCACAAGGGGTAATTATAGGCTACTGAAGACCTTGGGCAAAAATCAAATAGGGCGCGCAAGTCACCTGCATGCCCAATATGTGGCGAGCAAGTATACTTGCACGACCATGATGAAACTTGCACGACCCATGTTTAAACCAATCCATGTTCAATCCTTTGTCGATTTTTTATGTTTCTTCCAAGGATGAATCACTTGGTGTTCCAGGTATTTCCCTTTTCATTCGTTAGACTCTGTGATGGAAAGGAGCATCAACAGTTACATAACTATTGATTTCCAACCACATCACTACATTATTATGTAATGAACACTCAAACTAAGAACTTTTTGAGTTACATTAATGTGTTAATATAGTGTGAATAAAAATGAGACTTAAGAACCATATTTCCAATCATCAAAAAAGTAAAGATATTAATTCACCTTAACTCTACCATAGGAAAAGTTAAAATTATAATCATTTTTTTTTCAAAATATAAAACTTTATATGTTCATTATACTAGAAAGTCCATCCAAAATCTATACTTATGACTATTTATTAAATAAAAGATAAAAATATAGAGGAGACAGGTGGTGTAAAACAAAGGGACATTCCATCATCCCTCAAGAACAAAGTTACAAATCATAATAAGACATATCATTCCCATAATCAAATTCATCAACAGTTTCCCTTTTAGATTGGGACATACCCTGATTGATGATCTTAAGAATATCAGAATTGAACATCCCTGATAGCATAGAAGATTAGGTAAACACATTGTGTGGTATGTTAGAGTAGTCATTCATCAGCCTTCACTTAGAGGGAGCAATATTGTAGTCCAAAAAATCATCAACATTCTCTTTTCTATATATGAGTTCATCTTTGAAAGAGGTAGGACCATCGCTACCCAATGCAATCCCTTCTACCTCTAAGATGTCACCCCACTTCCCAGATATCGTAAAGGAGTTCTAAATATTCTTGATTTACTCATGAAACTAAACCTCTTGGGGAGCCCCAATGTTAGGAGTCAACTCAATAGTCTCATCACATAGAAAAACTGATCTAGGACTATCATTTAGGCATATATTTAAAGGGTCAGTACAAGCAGGAGATCCAGTAATACAGAGGTTATCATTTTTTCACTCTCAACTAATCCAGTGGGAGTAATCACACAACCATCATTGGATGTAATCTCCTTTAAAAAGTCATCTTGATAGGTGGAGGGCCCAATAATTGGGTATGTAGAGTTTACGTGAGAATTAGAGGGACCACTTTTAGCTCGCAATAGTTTCATATCCCCCATCAGTCCCTTCCCTCTTAAAGGTAGCTGATGATCTTCCTCAAAATCCAACACATCAACCTTATTGGAATATGGATTGGTGAGAACATCTCTATTATGATAAAGGGGTTGTGAAAATTCCACATCATTCCTTTATGATTTACTTATGAAGAGATTATTTGGAGGACCCTTCATCCCACATTTCTCATAGGTTATCCTCCTCAAACATAGTTCCAAATAATTCCCAAAATTTATACATTCATTATAGAAAAGTGTCTTTAATTCATTCTCAACGTCAATTTTCATGTCATCTATCGAAGTGGAAAGAGTTACCTTGTCAATCATGGTAGAACTAAGATCAATCTCAACTCACATTCTTGAAAAGTTCCCAAACCGAACAATATATGTCTCCTTGTCAAGTTTTATAAGAGTCCAAATTGTCATGCCAATATCATAAAAAATCATTAGATTCAAAAGGAACCAATTAATACCATTAATATGAACCCATTATTAAGAAAAATCATTCCATACACATGAATCATTGTTGTTGAGGGACCATTCATGAAGGTGAAGCAATCCAGGGTTCAGAGAAAGAGATCCAGTGCTCCACACATGAATTTTAGAAGCATGTTAAGGAAAAATGAAATGAACGAAACCACATCCAATAGATACAAAACTCCAATCCGAGAATACTCACAAAAAATGAGATCTGATGAACCAAATCATTAAACCTTTAGGATTTTGGACACTTTGGTAAAACTAGACGCGCAACCAGTGAGTTTTTTCCAATTACAAACCTTTTAGAAAATGCATCAGGATTGGCCTCTACATGGGATAATGACCCCTTTAGATTAATTATTCCAAAACAAGAGTCAATGTAAGATGAAAATTCATGCTTCAATGAATCATTCGAGTGTATCCTTTATGAATCAGGAAAATTAGAGGCAGAAGGAAAGTTTAACAATGCAGCGGTCGATTTCATGGAGTTTTCTTAAAAAATAGAAAAGATAGATTTCATTAACGGAAGTAGTGGATCAGACTTCACATCATAACCCTGCATTCCTCCCTCACCAAAATAATCATGAGTAGTAACCAAGGACTAGGATCTGGTGTTAATGCAATCCTCCACCATGGAGGCATTTTGATCCCACAAATACCCTTCAATAGGACGGCCGTAGGCAACGCAATCCCATAAAGCTCCATCAGCCAGGTGTGCGCAATATACAGGACGTGGAACACCATTGTTAAGGGAATGAGATATGACATCAACATCCGAAATGAAATCAGTGAAATATTATGAAAAAATCGTTCATTATTTAAAATATTCCACTAATGGTACTGTAATCTCAAGTCCTAGTATTTTAATAAAGAACTAGAAAAAATATTTTATCCTAGATAAAAAAAAGTTAACCCTTTTTTATGATAAAAAACATGTTATAGAACATTATTGATCATAAAACATATGTATTGAACCCACTATCTATTATCGATCATAAAACTCTTTATTACTAAAAATCCTTTTATCATATAAGAAAAATGAGATAATTATCGGTATCCTTTATTAAGACTCAACTATGATTTAAATATTAATTTTAATTCCATTCAATGATTTAATTACCCCTTTCTTTATCAAAATTAATTGAATCTAAATTCCTTATTTGTAACACCACATGACTTAATAGTATGTATTTTTTCAAATTAGTCACTTTTATAGTTCACATTGCATGGAACATTGGGTTTAAACGAATTGAGATATACTATTAAATTTTAATATTTTATCACTCTCCATTAAGTTGGTAGTTATGAATAATATTAACTATATTATTAAAATATAGTCTACAAGAATTTATAAAATGATACTATTGATTACAAATTAATTGGAAATGAAAATAAAATCCAATTGAATATAAATGATTTATTTTTATTCCCATAATAGAATTTTATAAATCACAATAATTGAATGATGTTAATGAAATATATATTTTATTTATTAAATAAAAAAATTATCTAATATATTTTATATGCACAAGAGAACAACCAACCCAATTTCATGCATTAAAACCAATATTTTTCAGAAAGGTAATTTTGTCACCTTTTAATATAAACCAAATTATCAATCCAATTTTGACACTTTTATATATTCTATTTGACAAAAAAACTTATTATATTAAATAAGAATATAGAAATTTACTTTTTATAAAACAAATTATCTTTTAGATAAGTTTTATGTTTTGATGAATACTAAAAAATACTTAACTTTTAATGAAAACAATTTTTTAATCGAAGTTATTTAGAGTGTTAGAATATATTTATGGTTTTCCAAAATATATAATTAAATAAAAAAATTATCAGTTAATATATTTTAGGTCATTTTCAACAAATTTACATTGATTTTAGATATAAATTCATTTTAGCCTTTTTCATGTTTTACCTTTAATAACATGTTTTGTCACCCCATCAACAAATTTAAATTAATTACATCAAATTATGTGTACTAAATTTTAAAAAATGGATTCCATATTTGTAATTATAGGGTCCAAAAAATTAAATTGGTTTATTTTAATGTTGGGAATTATTAATATAAACTTTAGTAAAATATTTTATTAACACGTTACAAAATAAATTAAGTAATTAAGGTTAAAAATAATATTACAGATAACAAAAAATTACCCTAACACTTGTATTAATTTAATTATATGAGTGGTCTTTGACCAATATCATCATTGGTTTGAAATTATTTCTTTTTTATGCCAATTTTATGAGTGTAATGAATTTATAATATTTTATTTAATGAAAATATGAAAATTACATACTAATATTTTTAATAACTATGTCATTTTTAATATTGTATTTTATAGAATTGATATTAGACTATAATTTTTTATTTAAACTATAATTTTTTTATTTTTCATAGTAATATATTTTCAATTTTTAGGAAGTAAATAAATACCTTAAAGTATTATACAATAATGATGTAGTAATCATTTAATTAAACAAAATACCAAATGACTGATATTGAAAATAATATAATAAATATAATTTGATATAAATAATGTCATATGGTAATTTTATAAAATATTTTAATAGGTTAGTGATATTTTAATATAGTTTTATTGAAGAAATATTGTTGTTATTATATTTTTAAAAATACAAACAATGAATAGTGTGAAAATTGTTAGTACTGATATTTTATAAAGGTAATATTTGATTAAATTGTTTAAAAATAATAAAAATTTAAAATAGGGGTAAGAGGATTATATATTGTCTAAAATATCATTAATTGAACATTTGCACTCAAATTTACACTTTATATGTAAAAATTATATTCTCATATCTTTAATAGCTTTGTTAGAATAGTTAAAATTAAAATAGGTCAACTAAGGGTTCATCAAGAATATAAGGAATACGATTACATAAAAACTAGTATTAAATTCATTAGTTTATGAAATTAAAACATTATCAAATTTTATATTCGAATCCATGTCCTTTTGGTGGTATTTGTATTGAAATTTAATTTATTATAAATTAATGTTTTTAAAAATTCCATGAATGCACCTCACCTCAATTATAAAATAACACCACCTCCCTCACTTATTCACCCAACATTGATCCTTATAACATGAAAAACTCATTACCATTACCCTTATAAATTTACCAATCCATGTTATAGAGGAGTTGGGTTTCCCAAAACACCAAATCCAGAGTCCTTTAGAGAAGATCTAAAAGAGCATTTTTTTAAGAAGTTGTAATCACTCTAACCGATCACTCTCTTATTATTCTCTTATATACATACTATAAATATATGATATATATCATAAAATCATAAATTGATCATCCTATATATTATGAAATGTTATTATTATTATGAAAACATGATTATACATCCCCTTTCCCATCAAAAAAAAGAACCTATAGCTTGTGCGTACATACGACTTACCGCCTCCATGTAGTGATACAATTCATTTTCGATCACTATCTTTTATGAGTGATAATTATGAATGGTTTTATATATATATATTATAATTATGATATAATTATACTTCTGGAATGAAAACATCGTTTCTATATTTTTGTCATCTATCTAATATTTTGGGAAAATTATAATGTCACTCAAGTGTATGTATGTCTTCCCATCACCACAATGTGATGTGATTCGTTATTAACCTATATATCACAAGGATAATAATAATGATAAATTTTATAAATATATATGTTTTATAGAACATTAAAATTATTTTTTAATGATATTATATCAAAAAAAATTCCACCCTTTACCCTTAATAAAAATGAAAACAACATTCATGCGTACATACGGCCCACCATCTCCATGAATGGTGTATTTTATTTTCTATCACTAAAATTTATGAATCACTAAAATAAAAATATTATTAATATATTTATGATATTTATATCATGATTATCATAATATAGAATTTTAAATTAGGATATTTTTAAGAGGACCATTAATAAAAATTCAAAATATAAAAAAAACACAAATCATATATTACATGAAGTATAACATTAACAAGGAATTATTAAAAAATGGGTAATAAAAAATCATATATGATATATATATATATATATTTGACTATAATTATTTATAATTTGTATAATAAAAATATATTTAATGTACAAGAGGATTTTACATGTGCGAAGGAAGTCAAGACTTAAGGTAAGGGTTAATTTCACAATCTCATTATTATTCGGGACTATTTGTACATAAGTATTTACTGCGGAATATTTGTCATTTATCTCCATGAACATGTTATAAGGCCCCAGCCTTAAACCTTACTTAATATTGAATTAAATGAATAATTCACATTGAGGATCTTTTCAGGTTTAGAGTTTTAGAGAATTAGAACATAACTATTACATCTTAAAAGATTACAAAGTAGACACTTCTACTAAGTCTCCATAAAATAAAAACTCTTAAAAAGAAAGATGTCTAGATTACATGTTTTAGATAGCATGAAATTCCCTTGATCCCATCCTTGAACTTATTCCACTTTAAGTCCTGTGAAAAACATTTCGAAAAACTTGGGGTGAGCATAAAAAGCTCAGTAAGGGATACAAAAAGAATGAAAACTGTTAGTTTTTCAAACATCAAGTAAACCATGTATACTATATCAAAGTAATACCTTCACCTTCATGAAGTAGTAAAAAAAATCTTCACTGAATAAAGTATCATTACTTACCTTTTTGTAACCAAAGGATTACCATAAAACCCATATAAAGAACACATAGAATATATAAAGGTAACTTGGGACATAAACATACATAAGTGGAATAACCATACGGTTGACTTCCACACATATCACTTAATGGAATAGCCATACGGCAAATTTCCATACATACTTAATGGAATAGCCATACGGCCGACTTCCATACCCAATGCATTGGAGGTTATAACGTAACCACCCGTCCTGGTATTCACGGCACCACCCGTCATATAGTTTATAACGTAACCACCCGTTAAAATGTCCAAGTACCAGTATAAAATCATAAAACATAAAACCAATATAAAGTAATGATAGCATTTCCACATTTCAATCACAATATATCATAAATATATTGACATAATAGAATATTTTTTCAAAACCATTTTCAATACCAAAATACATAAAAGAGTATATGGTATTTATTTTATTCTAAAAACATTACGGCTTGTTGATAAAGCCAAAGACCAAATAATACTCGCGGCGGCGGAAAAGGTCGTTGTCGCCACGTACGTTAAAAGAAACATTCCTTTTTGTCGTTTTGTAAAACGCTTCGTAGAAAAAGATTCCTTTTGTATAAAAGTAAAAGTCAAAGGGGTTTATACACCGTATAAAAGAAAGTTGTGTATAAAACGAAATATGCCTCAATGAAATGAGATTGAGACAAAGTCCCTTACCTTGGGTCCGACTTGACTCGATCGTTCTTTAACGTCCTGAATAATAAACATGAGTTAATTTATACTTGATTAAGAACCTTTTTAAAGTTCATTATTCTTTTTATATCACTTATTGCCATGTTATAAACATTATGTAACCATTTAAGTCAATAATGTTTGTTTTGTCAATATTTGGTTCTTAAGTCGAAAGTTGACTTCTTACAATTACATGTTGTTCATGTGGTCAAAATTTCTTTATATCCAGAATGAAATTCCCGATTTGGATATAATATGTATCATATATATCCAGAATATACATTTATTTATAATAATACATAATCATTTAGAGGTAATAAATGAAATGCACTGTTCATGGAGACGGTAAGCCGTACGTACGCATGAACGCTACTTTCATTTCTTTGTCATATTAGTGGAATTAAAACTAAATGAGAGGTATGTATATTTTAATTCCATAATTTTATTCATAATTTAGATATATCATTAATTATATATATCCATTATATACATGTACTTTTAGTAATACATTACATTTGGGGATAAGAAATGAAATGCACCGTTCATGGAGACGGTAAGCCGTACGTACGCATGAACGCTACTTTCATTTATATCTCATACTTTAATGGAAATAAATAATAATGATATAGAGGTATATTATAATTCCAGTATAACATCATATATAATAACTTTAAATCCATCCTTTACACGTCCCACATATGGCATTAACGAATCACATCACTTTTAGGGGGCGGTAGTCCGCACTTCCTTAAATGAAGATATCGTGTTTACCCATAATGGAAACCATAAAGGTATGCCAAAAATGAAAAATACAGAAGCTTAAAGAAAACATAAACATATTATATATCATATATAAAAATAGTGACATCATAATGGCCACCCTTGAAGGTGTTAAATGAGTATTGAACAATCATCGTTTCGGGAGGCAGAATTTCGCCATCCACGGAAACCGTATGTTCTTTAACCATTTGATGTAGTTGTGTGAGAGTGTATCTCAAATAAATATTATAACAAAATCCTAGTATATTGAAGATACTGTTGTTTTTACAAAAGAAGTAAATAAAAAGAGTTTAGAGGGTTGGAGAAGCAAAATAAAACAAATGAACAAGAGAGAATGAATTACCTTTAAAAGTGTAACTCCCTTTTGATTTGAGCCTAAAGGCTTCCTTTGAAAGGATTCTGCCCAAAGTGAATCCTCTAGGATGAAGAGAGGGATGTGGAGAGAGTAATTGTGCAGGTTTTGGCCGAGCCAAAGGCTTGAGAAGTGTGTGAAATGAGGTAGAGGTGGGGGCCTTTTATAAGAGGAGAGGAGGGGCACTTTCGGAAAGTAAAGAAATATTACTTTATTTGAAACTGTGTTTCGGTTTTAAAAGGTCCCACATTGATATAATTCGTGGATAAGGTGATAATGGTTTGAAATCCACTCATCCAATTTGTTTTGGCCATGTGTAGGTTTTATATTTTTCATTATCTTTCCATTTTATTTAAATCGTCAAATAATGATGTCATCGCTGCATCATTATTATGTCATATATAATTTAATTTATTTAATGTTTAAAAATTATAAAAAAAATACTATGATGTAGGAAATCCTTTTATCTTTCCAATGACTATTTATAATCAAAAGTTGGACTTGTATAACCCCACTCAACAATTATTTTAGTAAAACAATTTATGTTAGTGTCATTTTCACTTTAACATTAAATAAAAATATATTAATGTCATTTTCCAACTAAAGTGGCTCCATGGGGTCCCCAAGTTGGCCCATGGCTTGTCGTGGTCGGCCATGACTCACCCAATAGGTGTAGGACATGTGTCATGGTGTTTTCACATTCTTATAATACCATTTTTACCTTAAACTACACTAATTACCTCTAACCGCGATTAATGAAAAAAAATTACTATTCACCAAAAAATTATTTTAATCTCATTGAACCACATTTTACTTCTTAATGACAACCATGTATGTCGGATTTTCAAAATTCAATACACATTAGTGGTAAACTTTCATTTAACTGAAAAATCAGTTTGCTTGATTACCACTTAGTGGTTTCACTATTCATAAAAAATTGAAGTTTTTCAGAAAATTACCAAAAATTCACCCTAAGCTATATTTGATATTCCGAATTCAAAAATGAAGTCCATTTTACAAAATTCAAAACATATAAGTAAAATTAATTAATTTAATAATTAATTCCCGCTGTCATGACAAATAGCGTGTTTTTGTGAAACAATAAGTATCAAAAGATTGACACCAGTTTAAGTCCAATTTCAAAGTGAAATTGATTCCAATGACCACCATTGGATTAACTGGTAAAAATATTTTCTAATTTCACTTTAAAACCAATTAAAATAATAATCTAATCATATAAATAATTTAGATTAAAAAAAGGTTTTGAATTAAAATACAACATTTTACACTATTCATAAAAAAATGAACTTTATCAGAAAGGTACCAAAAATTTACACAAAGTAAATTTTGATGTCCCGACTCTAAGGAAGAGTTATATTTGGTCCAAAATAAAGTATAAGAGTGATCAAAACTATATTTAATGATGATTCACCATTAAAAGGTGATAAGTGAACCTTTAGTGAAAATTAGAGTATATATGCCCTAAAATGGAACTCTTTCCGTATTTTAAGCCTTTATCTTTTATTGGGTAAATGTATAAACATTTAAAAACATATCTAATCATATTTTAGTTATTTCTATCCATTCCCGCCAGTACAACGGCTACTTGTTAACTAACATTTAAAATAATATTATTTTATTACTAGTGTGCTACGTAAGTTTCAAAGAAACTCATCGTTGCGTATCGGGTACGCTATCGAACATAGCAACCCCTTTAAAATAAAATTAATATTTAATTCGTAAATATTAATAAATATGATAATTCTTTATTCTTTATTTACCTGGGATGTTACATCCTTCCCCCCTTTTGGGAATTGCGTCCTCGCAATTTTATTCACTTATCAAAATAAGTGGGGGTATTTATCCCTCATAGCATTTTTAGATTCCCATGTTGCCTCTTAAATCACATGGTTTTCCACAAAACCTTTACCTGATGAATCACCTTATTCTGTAACACTTGCTACCTATGGTCAAGAATATGGACCGGTTGTTCCTCATAAGATAGGTTCTCTTCCAGCTAAACTACCTCTGGGCTCAAAACATGAGATGGATCTGGCATATACTTTCTCAACATTGAAACATGAAAAACATTGTGTACCTGAGATAAACTCGGAGGTAAAGCCACCCGGTATGCAACTGATCCAACTCTCTCCAGAATTTCATATGGTCCAATAAACCTTGGACTCAACTTTCCTTCCTTACCAAATCTCATCACGCTTTTCCAAGGAGAAACCTTGAGAAAAACATGATCACCTACCTCGAAAGATAGATCCTTCCTCCGGTTATCCGTATAACTCTTCTGCCTGCTCTGAGCTGTTCTCATGTGTTTTCTGAATCAACTGAACTTTTCTGCAATATCTTCTACCAATTCTGGTCCCATCAGCTTCCTTTCACCCACTTCATTCCAAAATGATGGAGTTCGACACCGCTTCCCATATAATTCCTCAAATGGTGCCATCTGTATACTAGAATGAAAACTGTTATTATAAGAAAACTCAACCAAAGAAAGATGTTGGTCCCATATTCCCTGATAATCCATAGAACACGCTCGTAGCATATCCTCCAATGTCTGAATTGTTCGTTCTGACTGCCCATCTGATTGAGGATGAAAAGCTGTACTAAAATTTAATTCAGTACCCAACGACTTCTAAAGGCCTTTCCAAAAGTTAGAAGTAAACCTGAGATCACGATCCGATACAATGGAGAGAGGAACTCCATGTAACCTGACTATCTCTTTAAGATACAGACGGGAAAGTTGATCAAGAGAGAAAGTATCTCGTATAGAAAGGAAATGAGCAGATTTGGTCAAGCGATCAACAATAACCCAGATTGCATTATTACCTCGAGATGTCCTCGGTAATCCCACAACAAAGTCCATGGATATGTTTTCCCATTTCCACTCTGGCACTGGTAAAGGCTGAAGCATCCCTTTCAGTAAATGCTGCTCTGCTTTAACCTGTTGACATGTCAAACACTTCACAGTAAAATCAGCAATGTCTCTTTTCATTCCATCCCACCAGTAATACTCCCGCAGACCTCTATACATCTTAGTACTGCCAGGATGAAAAAACAACTCATTCTTCAACTGTGAATCACAAGGCACACATAACCTCTTCACAAACCTCAAAACACAAACACAAACTTATCCAAGAACTCATGGAAAATTTTATTCATAAGGTCCATGAATACAGCAGGTGCATTGGTTAACCCAAAAGGCATAACTACAAATTCCTAATGGCCATATCTAGTACGGAACGCAGTCTTCGGAATGTCTGCTTCTTTTACTTTCAACTGATGGTACCCCGTCCTCAAGTCAATCTTCGAAAAATACTGAGCTCCCTGGAGCTGATACCACTTCATTCGATGGCCCAACATCTGCTGAAGTTGTTGCAAATGATTTTACCACCCCTTTCTGCTTGTAGTCTAGCTGCATTCCCCCAGTTGAGTTCTTCGTTGGACACTCGTTTGCATAATGACCCATTTCATTACACTTAAAACATCTTACCGTTGGCTTTTCATTTCCTGCTTGATCATCTTCCTTACAGTTACGAGCAATATGACCATACTTACCACACCGAAAGCATTTACCAGACTTGGATAAACATTCTCCAGGATGCATTTTACCACACTTCTCACATGATGGATATTTGGTTTTCTTACCTCCTTGCTTCTTTGATGAATTCTTCCCATTTTTCTACCAACTAGACCTCTTATTCTGTTGTTTGTCATAGAACACCTGATCATCGACAAACTCCATTTCTACCTTCTCCGCACATCGAACAAGTTTTTCATAACTTTTGAATTCACGAGAAGCTAAACCCCTTCTATACTTTGCCTTTAACCCTGAGTAAAAATGGTTTATTTTACTATCAAGATCTCGTATGAAGTTTGGAGTATACCTTGCCAATCGAGTGAACTTTTCTTCATAAGCAGCCACTGAATCATCCTCCTGCCTCAATTCTAGGAACTGTTTTTCCATCCTAAAATGAACCACCTTAGGAAAATATTTCTCAAGAAACATACCTTTGAATTCATCCCAGTGAAGATCCTCAATCTCATCACTATCCCTTATATTTTTCACCATCGACCACCATTGATCAGCTTCACCTTAAAAACGGTAAACAGCAAGACTAACCTTTTGATGTTCTGAACACCCCATGACATCAAAAATCTTCTCCAGTGCTTTAATCCACCCTTCAGCTTGCACAGGGTTAGATGATCCTCTGAATGATGGGGGATGTTGCCTCATGAAATGTTCCACCACTGACATGTTCCTCTGCAGTTGATCTGGATGATCTCGTGCATGGATACCACCACCATTTATAGCCTGAGTCAACTGTGCCATCACTTCAACAAACTGTTCAGTTCCGATTCCGACCATCTCAGGTTGCTGATTTGGAAGGTTATCTTCCTCCTGATGTCGTCCCAACATAGCTGCTTTGTTTCCTCTGCGGAAAACCATTCTGAACACAGAAATATCTTAGGCGAAGCAACATGGTAATCCGTAAATGCTATATCATTTCAATCATATTATAATTTAACACTTTTCTAACTCCTAAAGTTGTCTAAACCTTCCTTTGATACCAACTATAAGGCCCCGACCTTAAACCTTACTTAATATTGAATTAAATGAATAATTCACATTGAGGATCTTTTCAGGTTTAGAGTTTTAGAGAATTAGAACATAACTATTACATCTTAAAAGATTACAAAGTAGACACTTCTACTAAGTCTCCATAAAATAAAAACTCTTAAAAAGAAAGATGTCTAGATTCCATGTTTTAGATAGCATGAAATTCCCTTGATCCCATCCTTGACCTTATTCCACTTTAAGTCCTGTGAAAAACATTTCGAAAAACTTGGGGTGAGCATAAAAAGCTCAGTAAGGGATACAAAAAGAATGAAAACTGTTAGTTTTTCAAACATCAAGTAAACCATGTATACTATATCAAAGTAATACCTTCACCTTCATGAAGTAGTAAAAAAAATCTTCACTGAATAATGTATCATTACTTACCTTTTTGTAACCAAAGGATTACCATAAAACCCATATAAAGAACACATAGAATATATAAAGGTAACTTGGGACATAAACATACTTAAGTGGAATAACCATACGGTTGACTTCCACACATATCACTTAATGGAATAGCCATACGGCCAATTTCCATACATACTTAATGGAATAGCCATACGGCCGACTTCCATACCCAATGCATTGGAGGTTATAACGTAACCACCCATCCTGGTATTCACGGCACCACCCGTCATATGGTTTATAACGTAACCACCCGTTAAAATGTCCAAGTACCAGTATAAAATCATAAAACATAAAACCAATATAAAGGAATGATAGCATTTCCACATTTCAATCACAATATATCATAAATATATTGACATAATAGAATCTTTTTTCAAAACCATTTTCAATACCAAAATACATAAAAGAGTATATGGTATTTATTTTATTCTAAAAACATTACGGCTTGTTGAGAAAGCCAAAGACCAAATAATACTCGCGGCGGCGGAAAAGGTCGTTGTCACCACGTACGTTAAAAGAAACATTCCTTTTTGTCGTTTTGTAAAACGCTTCGTAGAAAAAGATTCCTTTTGTATAAAAGTAAAAGTCAAAGGGGTTTATACACCGTATAAAAGAAAGTTGTTTATAAAACGAAATATGACTCAATGAAAGGAGATTGAGACAAAGTCCCTTACCTTGGGTCCGACTTGACTCGATCGTTCTTTAACGTCCTGAATAATAAATTTGAGTTAATTTATAATTTATTAAGAACCTTTTTAAAGTTCATTATTCTTTTTATATCACTTATTGCCATGTTATAAGCATTATTTAACCATTTAAGTTAATAATGTTTGTTTTGTCAATATTTGGTTCTTAAGTCGAAAGTTGACTTCTTACAATTACATGTTGTTCATGTGGTCAAAAGTTCTTTATATCCAGAATGAAATTCCCGATTTGGATATAATATGTATCATATATATCCAGCATATACATGTATTTATATTATTACATAATCATTTAGAGGTAAGAAAAGAAATGCACCGTTCATGGAGACGGTAAGCCGTACGTACGCATGAACGCTACTTTCATTTCTTTGTCATATTAGTGGAATTAAAACTAAATGAGAGGTATGTATATTTTAATTCCAGAATTTTATTCATCATTTAGATATATCATTAATTATATATATCCATTATATACATGTACTTTTAGTAATACATTACATTTGGGGATAAGAAATGAAATGCACCGTTCATGGAGACGGTAAGCCGTACGTACGCATGAACGCTACTTTCATTTCTATCTCATACTTTAATGGAAAGAAATAATAATGATATAGAGGTATATTATAATTCCAGTATAGCATCATATATAATAACTTTAAATCCATCCTTTACACATCCCACATATGGCATTAACGAATCACATCACTTTTAGGGGGCGGTAGTCCGCACTTCCTTAAATGAAGATATAGTGTTTACCCATAATGGAAACCATAAAGGTATGCCAAAAATGAAAAATACAGAAGCTTAAAGAAAACATAAACGTATTATATATCATATATAAAAATAGTGACATCATAATGGCCACCCATGAAGGTGTTAAATGAGTATTGAACAATCATCGTTTCGGGAGGCAGAATTTCGCCATCCACGGAAACCGTATGTTCTTTAACCATTTGATGTAGTTGTGTGAGAGTGTAACTCAAATAAATATTATAACAACATCCTAGTATATTGAATATACTGTTGTTGTTACAAAATAAGTAAATAAAAAGATTTTAGAGGGTTGGATAAGCAAAATTAAACAAATGAACAAGAGAGAATGAATTACCTTTAAAAGTGTAACTCCCTTTTGATTTGAGCCTAAAGACTTCCTTTGAAAGGATTCTGCCCAAAGGGAATCCTCTAGGATGAGGAGAGGGATGTGGAGAGAGTAATTGGGCAGGGTTTGGACGAGCCAAAGGCTTGAGAAGTGTGTAAAATGAGGTAGAGGTGGGGGCCTTTTATAAGAGGAGAGGAGGGGCACTTTTGGAAAGTAAAGAAATATTACTTTATTTGAAAATGTGTTTCGGTTTTAAAAGGTCCCACATTGATATAATTCGTTGATAAGGTGATAAGGTTTTGAAATCCACTCATCAAATTGGTTTTGGCCATGTGTAGGTTTTATATTTTTCATTATCTTTCCATTTTATTTAAATCGTCATATAATGATGTCATCGCTGCATCATTATTATGTCATATATAATTTAATTTATTTAATGTCTAAAAATTATAAAAAAAATACTATGATGTAGGAAATCTTTTTATCTTTCTAATTACTATTTATAATCAAAATTTGGACTTGTATAACCCCACTCTAAAATTATTTTAGTAATCAAATTTATGTTAGTGTCATTTTCACTTTAACATTAAATAAAAATATATTAATGTCATTTTCCAACTAAAGTGGCTCCATGGGGTCCCCAAGTTGGCCCATGGCTTGTCTTGGTCGGCCATGACTCACCCAATAGGTGTAGGACAAGTGTCATGGTGTTTTCACATTCTTATAATACCATTTTTACCTTAAACTACACTAATTACCTCTAACCGCGATTAATGAAAAAAAATTACTATTCACCAAAAAATTATTTTAATCTCATTGAACCACATTTTACTTCTTAATGAAAACCATGTATGTCGGATTTTAAAAATTCAATACACATTAGTGGTAAACTTTCATTTAACTGAAAAATCGGTTTTCTTGATTACCACTTAGTGGTTTCACTATTCATCAAAAATTGAAGTTTTTCAGAAAATTACCAAAAATTCACCCTAAGCTATATTTGATATTCCGAATTCAAAAATGAAGTAAATTTTACAAAATTCAAAACATATAAGTCAAATTAATTAATTTAATAATTAATTCCCGCTGTCATGACAAATAGCGTGTTTTTGTGAAACAATAAGTATCAAAAGATTGACACCAGTTTAAGTCCAATTTCAAAGTGAAATTGATTCCAATGACCACCATTGGATTAACTGGTAAAAATATTTTCTAATTTAACTTTAAAACCAATTAAAATAATAATCTAATCATATAAATAATTTAGATTAAAAAAAGGTTTTGAATTAAAATACAACATTTTACACTATTCATAAAAAAATGAACTTTATCAGAAAGGTACCAAAAATTTACACAAAGTAAATTTTGATGTCCCGACTCTAAAGAAGAGTTATATTTGGTCCAAAATAAAGTATAAGAGTGATCAAAACTATATTTAATGATGGTTCACCATTAAAAGGCGATAAGTGAACCTTTAGTGAAAATTAGAGTATATATGCCCTAAAATGGAACTCTTTCCGTATTTTAAGCCTTTATCTTTTATTGGGTAAATTTATAAACATTTAAAAAAATATCTAATCATATTTTAGTTATTTCTATCCATTCCCGCCAGTACAACGGCTACTTGTTAACTAACATTTAAAATAATATTATTTTATTACTAGTGTGCTACGTAAGTTTCAAAGAAACTCATCGTTGCGTATCGGGTACGCTATCGAACATAGAAACCCCTTTAAAATAAAATTAATATTTAATTCGTAAATATTAATAAATAGGAAAATTCTTTATTCTTTATTTACCTGGGATGTTACACATGTTTTCCAAAAAATATTACTATTATCCTATTAAATTTTAATTTCTCTTTACCAATGTTTGACTTTTTATAAATTAGTCTGAAAGGATCCTTTTTTCGGTTTTCCAAATGAGTTATTTTAGGATTTTTTTAATGGATGAAATGTTTTTTTAATATTGGTGGTGTGTGTAGTTTCATCCTCCATCCTGAATCATTAAAATTATGAATCTACATTAATAATTTTAAAAGGGTATTTTTAAATAAAACTTTTCATTTATAATTTCATGAGTTTTTAAATAAATTATTACATTGTAAAAAGTGTATTTCTATCAAAAAAAATAATTTATTTTATTAGAGTAATTTTTTCTATGTCAAAATCATCTATTAAATATTATGATTAATTGAGTTTTATATATTATGATATAATTTACCATATTTCATTGAATGTTTTATGATTTATTTTTACTGTGGATGTCCTATTTTCAGGCAATTAATGGTTTTTGGTTGAAGTATTCAAATTTCATATAAATGTATTAACAAGAATGATTAGGATTACTATGTTTTGTCACCCCATTCATATGAGGAATGAATTGGACATTGTAAGTGATGGGTGGGGCCTGGTATATCCCCTAAGAGTATTGTTGTGTTTCATTAGACAAACTTGATATAGACATGGTCGAGGCCTTGCACATATATTTTTAGATATAGATTTGGCTAAGGCCTTATCCATTTTTTATCAACTGTCTTGGTCAATGCCTAGACGGTATGTTTCAGATGTATAGATTATGAATTATATCATTATGAGATTAGTTATTGATATTTAATGTGATTATTATACTAATAGAATTGGTAAGTTTCCTTACTCATGTGGCTATTTAAATAGAATGTGTTTTGATTATTTAATTTTCCATATGGTTTTTGCCGTAATTACTTATAACTTCTACTATGTGGTTACCCTTTCTGATCATTTGAGATCACCCCATTCTTATGTTTTATTTTTACTATTGTTATATGATGTATATTATGACTAATATAAAGGTATATGATATGAGAATAGAGGTGTTCTTGAAGAATTATTTATATTGTATTTTATAATTAAAATTGTAATGTATGGTTAATGTATGTAATCTAGTTTCTAAAAACTACTAAACTAATAAATCATTTGGGATTCCAATATTATATTTTTTGAAATTTAAAAAAGTGAGGCATTATCTCTATAATAATGGGTTGGGGTTTTTATAGTTTGTACTAGATAAAGTATAGTAGAAAGTGTGGAATCAAGATTTAGGAAACATAGATTAAGGAACATAACTCTAAGGTATACATTGAGGATACATACAAAATAAAATACTAAAAAAAATTAATGTAGTGATTACGATGGTGTTACTAGAAATACATAACATTATGAATACTACATGTGGAAATGGTTCTAGAATAGATATACCTAGGGGTAATAACTCATACAAGGATTTTCGGGCCTGACTCGACATAACCAGGTACAAGACAATAGACCTTACTGTGAAACTATTTTGGAAAGTCTCGGGGGATATTATTAGGATAATTCACATTTTCATTAAAATCCTTTATGGGGGATTAAAAAGTAACTATGTGCCCAAAGAAACCATGTTTATGATTATGATATTAGATCTACAAAAAAAATAATGTTATATATTTTACTATTTTGGAATTATACACTATGACTCATAGACTAATCTAATGTATTCCATTTTATAGAAATGGAACCTAGTGGAATTATTGGAAACTATATCAATGAAATTAATCCATGTTGGTATTTCCCTACTATGCATGATAATAATGATGGAAATCGATCTACAACTAGGGTTAAAAAACTTATAACCATACTAGGAAAACTAAATAAGGTTATGAACAATAACCTTACCCTTATGACGCATCATGATCCATGACATTGAGGAACAATGTTAAACCACATCATCTGACAACAACCTCCATAATTAAATGTAACTGCAAATCCATTTATGGTTGAGCATTGGATAAGTTCAATAGAACAAATATTTCTCACATTGGAAAGTAAAGAAAGGGTTAAAATTTTCATGGTAGTTTAGCATCTTTCTGGATATGGAGATGAATTGTTTTCATTGATTCAAAACACTAAGAAGGATAAGGAAATAGAAAAATGTAACCGAAGGATTTTAAAGAACTGTTTTTGGAAAATATTTTCTTCATGAACATAGAGAAGATATAGAAATCCAATTTCTGAGACTGAAAAAAATAGGCGGATGAGAATGTTTCTCAATAGGAATCATACATTACAAGGTAATTAATGAATTATATGGACTACATAAGTAACCTAAGGAGTAATATTAATTGTTTTTTTTATGGTTCAATTCCATTCCTCAGAAATAAATTAGTCACCAAAACATTCTCATCATACAAATATATTGTATAATGTTCTATCAAGATATAGAAATAATTCTATATTTATTATGAATTTAGTGTACAATCATAATATTTGAGAATGTTGGAGTAAGAGAAAAATAAAGGGAAAAGGGAAAGAATTATTTTACCATATTAGTTAATCATGGAAGGAAATATCTGGGTGTTTTCTTAAAAGGAAAATCAATTTTTATTGGTGAGAAAGGATATCATTCTCATGATTGCAAGGGAAAGATAGAGGCTACCAATGTTCAATGTTTTAAATTTAATGAGATGTTATATTTTGAAAATGATTTTTTTATGTGTTAAGGAAATATACATCAAAAAAATACAAGGGATCAAGATCAAGATTATGTTGTTACTACAATTGAATTAGAATAATTAATGTGTTTGTGTATTTGGATTCAAGAATTATTTTATAATATTCTGGTTATAAAAATCATGAGATATATAAATATTTTACTATAGTACATAATCATTATGGATTTGTAAGAATAAATTTTATCCTTATGGTTTTAATGGTGATAATGGTATTAAAATATTTTCAATGTAACAAAGATATCATTATTATGTTGTCAGGGGAAAATCATATGCTAAGTTGATTTTATAAATTTAGTAAACTTCCTTATAGATTTTTGGACTCTGATTCTAGAATGATATTGTTTGGATTGTGTTGAATAGTGTATATTATATTTTGAGGTTCATGTATGATATATTGGATAACTTTTTCATAGCATTTTTGTTATAGTAAACATTTAAAGGTTGAAGGAATGACTCGTGGATTGTATGATTCATAAAAGTTCTTCAAGAGTGAAAAATTCACATTGAACATTCATTTAAAGGTATAATGGATGAAGTGAAAATAGATTAACACAAAACCAAATGATGAGATTATATTTATGACATGGAAATAAACCATGTAGGGGAATATAAATACTTTAAAAGAACCTTGGAAGTCTAGAAAATTTATTTTGGATCAAAAATGTTATTTTTTTACTTTTCATATATAGTAATAAATGGCCTCTTTATTCCATAAGATAATTATAGTTTTGTGATAGTTAGAATTATAATTACCATGTTTTATATCATTATCCATTAAAACTTGATAGTTTTATTTATCTTTCGTTTCCTTATTTTTACTTTCCTCTAATGTTCTCATATTAGAAAGGCTAATTTATCAATAACTTTCTCATTTCCTTTTCCCTCTTTTCAAGAAGATGTTTTAGTAACCCTATTACAAATATAGGTTTCCTAAAATAAATTACAGTATGAAAATTTTATTTTTCAAGTGAAATTTTAAATTATGAGGATGAAATTTATTAAAGGGGTGAGAATTTAACACACTTAGATTTAAAAGTATGTATTTTTGAAAATTATTATATTTGATAGCGTACATTTCATGCAACACCATTCTTAAAAGAACAATGATACACTATTAAATTTTATTATTTTACAACTATACATTAAGTTTTCTATAGATATTAGGATTAACAAAATTATAAACATATAGTTTACACATACTTATAAAATGAATTTATTGATTACAAATTAATTGGAAATGAAAATAAAAATCAATTGAATATAAATGATTAATTTTTATGACCACAATGGAATTTTATAAATAAAAATTACTGAATGTTATTAATAAAATATATATTTTATATGTTCAATTAAGTATTTTACATATTTATCCAATATATTTTATAGGTATAAGATAAGAACTAACCCAATTTCATGGATTAAAACCTATATTTTTCAAAAGCATAATGTTATAGAATTTTAATTTAGAACCCATTTTAAATCCACTTTTTGAATATTTTATATATTATATATAAAAAATGAACTTCCCATTTTATGGATGAATATATATATTTAATTTTGTTTAAATTTTGTATTTTTTAGATAAGTTTCATTTTTTGATCCATAGAAATAAAAAGATAAATTTATATTGAAAACAACTTTTTTCATTAAAATAATTTATATTGTTAAATTATATTTTTGATTAATTTTAATGTATAATTTGATTAAAATTTAATTATTTAATATAATCACGATCATTGGAATCAATTTTAATTTGAATTTATATATATAAATTTTTCAATCATTTGCATGTTTTAACTTTAATAACTCATTTTCTCACACCATCAAGTAGAATAATTTTTATTTAATTGCTGAAACCTCTATGTTATGAATTTTGAAAAATTGATTCTATATTTTCAATAATGGGTTCTACATTATGAAAATATATTTCTTTTATTATTGGGAATTATTAATAATATCTTTATTAAATTTTCATTAACACTATAAAAGGTAATTTAGGTATTTATGGGTAAAATATAATATTATAGATAATATAAATTAACATAACACTTATCTAAATTTGATATGAATATTGGTTTGTAACCAAAATAATCATTAGGACTAAATTATAACCATTTTAAGACACATGGATGAGATCAATAATTTTATTATATTTTATTTAAATAAAACATATAGATATCATACTCGTAATTTCAATAAACACATCATTTTTAATAATAAACTATAGAGAAGGTAAATTATACTATAAAAAGTAATTTGAAATATAATGTGTTTTTATTTATCATGGTAATTTACTTTTAATTTTTAGGAAATAAATGAATACCTTAATGGCTTATATATTGATGATGGAGTAAACATTTAATGAATCAAAATACCAAATAAATGATATTGAAAATATTAAAATAAATATAATTTATATAATCAATGTTATATAAAAATTTTATGGTTGACTTTGGCATGTATGGGATAATTTAATAGTTTTTATTTAATATATAATTTTTTTACGATATTTTGAAAAGGGAAACTAAGAATAGTGTCAAAATTAACACTATTGATATTTTATGAAAGCAATATTTTATTAAATTATTTTGAAATCATAAAAAAATTAAATAATAACAATGGGGTGATTTATGGTTTAAAATATAATTTATTGATAATTTATGGTCCAATTGACACTTTATATATATAAATTACATTCTCCTCACATTAAAAACATTATTAGCATAGTTAAAATTAAAATGGGTTAATTATGGGTTAATAAAAAATATAATGTTTAAAATTATAGAAAAACCTCTCTAATATTTATTTTTAATGATCTTAAAACATTATATCATCTTATATTTGAGTCTATGTTCTTTTGGAGGTATTTATTTGAAATCTAGCTTATTATAAATTAATATTATTTTAAATTCAAAAAGTACACCTCACATCAATTTTAAGAAGGATCCCCCTCCCTCACTTATTCACACCACATTGATCCTTAAAGTTTAACAAACCCCATAAAATTTCACTTATAAAATTCAATATAAATATTATAGAGGTTCTTATCTTCTCAATGTACTAACTCTAGAGTCCTTTAGAAGCGATCAAAAGGAGTCGTTCTGAAGAAGAGGTAATCGCTCTAACCACTCATTATCTTTTTATATTCTTATATACAACCAAAAAATCAATTATATATGTCATAAAATTATAACTTCATATTTCTAAATATTATTAAATTGAATTATAATTTTTAACACACCATTACACAATCTTTTTTCCCACAAAAAATGAACATGTAACTCGTGCGTATGTATGGCATACTGTCTTCACGTAGTGATACAATTAATTTTCCATCACCATATTTTATGAGTGATAATTATGATGGTTTTAATTTTTTTATATTATATATATGATATAATTATACTTTTTGTATGATAACATCATTTACACCTTTTATCATCCATAAAATAGTTTTGGAAAGTGATAGCATTGCTTCTGTGTGCGTTTGCATTACCATATCCACATTGTGATGTGATTCGTTATTCAAATATATTTTATATAAATGGTAATAAGGATGAATTTTAGGAATATATATTTTATATATGAAATAAAATGAATATTTAATTATAATATATCATAACAATTCCCTTCTTTTAGCTGGACAAGGAAATAAATATAGTGTTCATGCGTACGTACATCCTACCATCTCCATGAATGGTGTATTTTATTTTTTATCTCTAAATTTTATAAATCATTATAAAGAAAAATATATTGAATATATATATATGTATATTATTTATATCATTATTATCATTCTATAGATGATGAAATCATGATCTACTAAGAGTACCAAGGATAGTAAGTCAAATCCAGTATGAAAAACCAAGCAGATATTACCTGAAGTGTAACATTAACATGGAATTGTTAACAAATGGGTAATATAAAATCATAATTAAATCATATATGATATATATATATATATGACAATAATTATGTATTATATTTATAATAAGATTATTTTTATTATATTTTATGTTTTAATGTGTGAAAAGGAAGTCAAGGCTTATGGTAATAGTTAATTTCACAATCTCATTATTATTCATGAATGTTTATATGCAAGTGTTTACTGGGGATATTTGTCATCAATGTCAATGAAAATTGTCTCCAATTTTCTTACTATTATAATATGAATTTTAATATTGTTTACCTATGTTTTAATATTTATAAATCTATTTGAAAAAATATTTTTTTCACATTCCTAATGAGGAACATCTTTTCACTTTTTATGAATGTAATGTTTTTTAACTTATGTGGCGTGTGTGAATTGTTATTCCATCATTAAAACTAAAACTTTTAAGCTTACTTTATAAGTTTACATGTTTCTTTTCAAATTAAATGTTTCATTTATAATTATGTGTCCTTTTAAATAAAATATTTCAATATGAAAATGGTATTTCTATAAAAAATCATTGATTTTATTAGAGTATTTTTCATATATGTCAACATACTCTATTTAATATTATTCCTAATTTATTTTTAACACTTATGATATCAATTTACGTATTTTATTTTATGGTTTATGATTTAGTTTGTCTATGGATGTTCTATATTGATTCCATTCAAATTTTATGGTTAAATTATTCACATTTTGTATGTTTATTTTTATAAGAATGGTTATATTGATAATGTTTCATCACCCCATTCATATGAGGAATTCAATTGAATTAGTAATTTTTTGGAGAGGCCTAGTATAGCCCCTCTAGGGATCAGTGGGTCTCATGAGACAATCTAGATATGGGATTGTTTGTGGTCATTCTCATTTATTTTTAGAAATGGATTTGGGAAAGGCATTAACCATTTATTTTCATATTTCATGGTTAGGGCCTCAATGGAATGTTTCAGATGTCTAAAATTATGCATTCCATAATTATGAGATTATTTGACTAGTATAATATTCATAGTTAAATTTTATAGGTCATGTGATTATTTAAATGGTTTTTGTTCTAGTTATTTACCCTTCCATATTGTTCAAGCCATAATTAGTAATAGATTTCATTCTTCACATACTATTAATAAGCATCTAATCTCACACATTTAGTATGTTTTACCTTTCCTTGGATTCCAATATGCACATTCTGACTGATATGAAGGGTTAAGATTGGAGAATAATGATTTTCTTAGAGGATTCTATAGGTTTTACTTTATATTTTATGTTGTAATGTATGGTTCAGGTATGTAATCATGTTTCGAAAATAGATAAATTGATCGGTCATTTGGAATTTAAATCTGGTATCTATGATAATGTTATATAGAAAGTCACCAGCTCTGGACTACTGGGCTTGGGGTACATATAGTTTGTATCAGAGAAAGTTCAGTAGAATCCTTGGAAACTAGATTTAGAAAATATATACTATAGAATATAACCCTAAGATAGACATTGAGTATATGTATAGAAGAAAATCCTAGAATTTTTGTAAGGTAGAGATTATGAGGTTATTACTATAAATATAACCCTATCTGGATACTACATGTCAACATGGTTCTGGAATAGATGTATGTAGGGGTAACAACTCTGTCAATGTGTGTTTGCCCTGATTTGGTGTAACTTGGTACACAACAACAAACCATATTGCGCACCTGGTTTGACACTCCTAGGGGATATTATTAGGATAATTCTAATTTTTTATAAAACCTTATATAGAGGAATAATAAGTAAATATGTCCCCAAATAAGTCATTGTTATGATTATGAGATTTTCTATGCATGGATTTTTCAATTTATGTAATGTGTTTTACTAGTTTAAAATTATACATTATGATTCATATAATAATGTAATTTATTTCTTATTTTAGAAATAGCGAATATTGTAAGGAATGGAAACCATATCAATACATGTAATACATTTAGGGATTTCCCTATTTGGAAAACTAATGATTTTGGAAATAGATCTAAAACTGATGTTGATCAAATTATACCCATACCGGGACAAATGGATCTGGATATGATTAATAAACTTACCCATTTGGAGCATCATGATCTAAAATGTAGAAGAACAATTTCATACATATTCAGGATATTAAAACCTCCATCATTAAATAGAACTACAAATCCATTTGAGGCAGAGAAATGGATATGTTATGTAGAAAAGATATTTCATTCTTTTGGAAGTAAGGAAAAGAGGAATGTTGTCTTGGCAGTTTATCATCTTTATTTAGATTCATATATATTGTAGTCATTAATATAAAACACTAAGGATGATAAGAAAATAGAAAACATAAAATGGAAGGATTTTAAGAATCTTTTCATAGAAAAATATTTTCCTCGCGGATAGAGAAAAAGTATAGAGGAAATTTCTTAGTCTAAGGGAAAATGAGGACATGAAAGTTTCACTATTTGAAAGAAAAATTCTCAATGTTATAAAGGAATTATATATACTAAATATTTAACTAAATGAGTAAGATTGATTGTTTAATTTATGGGTTAAATATTTTCCTATGAAAGACATTGGTATCCCAAGCTTTCTTATATTCTAAAGATATTGTCTCAAGTGATTTCAAGATAATTAAATAATTCTCTAAGTTTTATGACTTAAAGGTAAATAATGATAAGAAGTTAATGGTGGAAAAAAATATAGATAAAGTGAAAACAGGAAAGAATGATTTTCCCACATGTGATAATTTTGGAAGGAAACATCATGGTTCCTTCTTAAAAGGAAAATGAGTTTTCTTCCAATGTGGTGAGAATGTCCATCATTATCTTGATTGAAAGGGATAGAAACAAGATACCAGTGTTCTATTCTACAATTATAAAGATGTGAAACATTATGAAAATTATTTCCCTAAAAATAAAGAAAATCTAAAATATTAAAATGAAAAGGATTCAAGGTCAAGCTTATGTTGTTACTACAGTCGAAGTGGAAGAATTAATATATTTTTGTTTTTTTATTCATAAATTATTTTATGATATTCTGGTTATAAGAATCATGATATATATAAATATTTTACCGAAGTACTTATTCTTTATGAATTTGGAATAATTCATGTTATCATTAATGTTTTAATGGTGATAAAGTTATTTATATATTTTTTATGTAATAAAGATATCTTTATTTTGTTGTTTGTGGAAAATCATATGCTAAGTGTATTTTATAAATTTTGTGACTTTCCATGCAAAATTTTTATTTAAAACAAATTATTTAATCAAAATAATTATTCTATTAAATTGTATTTTTCATTTTTTTTAATGAATAATTAGATAATTTTTTTATTAGTTAACATAATGTAGGTTATTGGCATGAATTTTATGTTGAATTTATATATAAAAACATTTCAATATCTTTCATGTTTTAAAATTAATAACTTGTTTCCTTAGACCATCAATGTTGTTGGTTATAAATTAATTAATAAAAAATTATGATTTTAATTTTCAAAAATGCATTCCATATTTGGAATCATATGTTCCAAATTATGTAAATTGGTTTCTTTTATTTTTGGAAAATATAAATAGTAACTGTGGTACTTTTTTATAAACATGGTAAAAGGTAAAATTAACAGTAAAAGAATAATATCATAAATAATAGAAAATTAACATAACACTTGTCCTAATTTAATTGGATGAGTGGGTTTCAACCAAGAGAATAATTTGGAAGAAATTATAACCTTTTTATGCCACTTGGATGATAGTACGATATTTATTTTATTTTATTTAAATAAAAAGTTAAAGATGGTATACTCATATTTTCAATAACTATATCATTTTTAATATAGGGTTATACATAAGATAAATTAGAATATAAGTATTAATTTATTTAGCTAAAATGGTTTTCTTTATCATAGAATTTTATTTTTAATTAGAAGGAAACAAATAAATATTATACATTATTATACAATAATGATGCAATATTCATTTAATTAATGGAAATGTATAATAAATGATATTAAAAATATTAAAATAAATATAATTTGATATAATTAATATCATATATGAATTTTATGGATTAATTTGACATGTTATAGATAAGATAAAAATATTTTTTTAGATATATTATCTTTTAATGATATTTTTAAAAAAGACAAATAGTGAATAGTGTCAAAATTGACACAAATGATATTTTATAAAAGAAATATTTATTAAATTATATAAAAAATCATAAAAATGTGAAACAAGAACAAGGTGATTATATATGGTCTAAAATATTTTCAATTTGACATTTATGGTCTAATTTATACTTTATTTGTAAAAATTACATTCTCTTAACATTAGAAACTTAGTTAGCATAGTTAATATTAAAATATGATAACTAAGGGTTAATCAAAATAATAAAATTTAAAATAACATTAAAACAGGTCAAAATTTTATTTTTTTTATGAGACTACAACATTATATCATGTTATATGAGTATCAATTTCCTTTTTAGGTAATTATATTGAAACTAAATTTATTATAAATTAATTTATTTTGAAATTTCAAAAAGTGCCCCTCACCTCAATTGTAACCTGTAACCTCATCCCTCATTGATTTACACCACATTAAGACTTATACCTTCACTAAAACCTTAATATTGCATTTATAAACTTTCCCATAGACATTATAATGGTGTTGGTCTACTCAATGGACTAACTCTAGATTCCATTAAATGAGATCTAAATGAGCCTTTCCAAAGAATCCATAATCGCTCTAATTGATCATTATCTTTTTCTACTCTTCTATATCTCCACTAATTCAATGATATATATCATAAAATAATAAATTCATAATAAACCACATTCTGAAATGTTATTATGATTGTTAATAGACCATTATAAAACCCCTTTACAATCATTAAAAAATGAATGCATCGCTCGTGTGTATGTATGACTTACCATCTCCACGTAGCGATACAATTCATTTTCTATAACTATATTTTATGATAAATAATTATTATAGGTTTAATATTTATATATGAAATTTCTTATATTTTTATAATTCTAGAATGATAACCATTTTATCATTTATCTAACATTTTAGGGAAATTATTAAATCGCTCATGCGTACATATGGTTTACCATCTCCATGATGTGATGTGATTCGTTATTCATATATATTTCACATGTATGGTAATAAAAATTCCCTTATGAATACATATATATATATATATTATATATGACACAAAAATGATTATTTAATGATAATATATCATAAACATTCCCTTATTTTAACCCAATAACAAAATGAAAATATTGTTCATGTATATGTATGATCTATTGTCTCCATGAACAGTGTATTTTATTTTTTATCTCAAACATTTATAAATAACTATAATTAAATTTATATTGAATATATATATATATATTATTTATATCATTATTATCATTCTTGATATTATGAAATCCTGATCTATGTAAGAGGACAATGGATAAAAAGTCAAGACATGAATGCAAAACAGACCATATATTACTCAAAGTATAACATTGAAAATGAATTATTAAAAATATTAATATTAAATAATAAGTAAATGATATATGAAATATAAATATAAATATAAAAGTTGGACTTTTTGGTATATGTACAATAATCATACATTTAATATATTGGATGTTTGAACATGTGCTAAGGAAGACAAGAATTAAGGTAATGGTTAATTTCATAATCTCATTATTATCTAGGATTTTTTATGTGTAAGTATTTTCTGGGTAATATTTATCATCCATTTACATAAAAAAGTTGTCAAAATTATTTTTAATATTATACTATTGTAACGTCCCAGACCCAGATGCCACCCAACAGTGCTACGAGCTCAGTTGGCCATATGACCTCAAGCACATCTCCCCAAATGCTAGGGGCTTACAACTAATAGTGAGGGCCTAGGTATGATAGTTGGGATACTATTCCCTCATTAGAAAAATGTAACATAGTGGAATAAAATAATAATTCAATAGTGAAAATAGTCATACAATGCAATAGAAGTGTACATCAGAGGACCGATAGTATAAATATCTAGAAATCATATCATACAATAGATGATGCTACATGTACATGAAACATAAAATATCCAAAACTGGTTACACATAATTCATATATAATACAAGTACCAAGAGTACAAAAAGGCAATAAAAATCTAAGAAGCATTGAATGCCTAGTCTTGGTCCCCTTCTCCCTATCTTTAAAGAAGCATCTGAAGTACATGTAAGAGAGTTCTTTCTCTAATGGACATGTGAAATCATATATTATATTTGGGGCCAAAGCATGACAAAAAATAGGGTGTAAGACTAAATCCTAATAGGAAACCACTAATGGTCTGTTCCAATCTGTTACTGAATATATATAATGGGAAGAGGAGTGAAAGTAGTATGCTATAAATTACCCAAAGTAAAAAAGTCTTACAATAATTTGTTTCCATTTACATTCCATTTATATTCAATTAACAATTCAATTCAATTGATTTTTATAAGTCTTGATATCTGACTAAATCCTGACAATCCCCCATATAGTAGTAATCACAACAGATGCCTTGGAAGCCTATCTAAGACAGGAGAAGAAATTATTGAATCCAATCCTTTTCTTTGGCTTGAAAGATGCATGATAAACCATTTCAATATAAAATATAAAATTATCCCATCCTTGATATTCCTAGGATGGAATTAATGTATCAATATAGGTGTAAATCCACCAAAACCCTATAATCATGTCTCGAAAAACCTCATTGGATCCTGATATCACTCTAGGTGTGGTATAAGTACATGTCAACTAATCCCATATGTGGTGGTCCTATAGGGAGCCCCGGGTATCACTCATGACATAATTCATTCCTCAAGATCCCATCCATGGAATCCTATAAGGGTCCATGATTCACTTGGCATTCAGTACATAACCTCTATGAGCCCATCAATGGCATCCATGGTTCACTTACAACTTAAAATTTTAAACAAACTCATTGATCCCTTCTAAGGAATTCCAAGGAATCCAAGGTTCACTCAAGATACCTAGGTAAAATAGACATATAAAACCAATCATTGAATTCTAATAGAATCCCCAATTCAATGAATTCTATTTACCATCTATCCATAAAAAGTTCAAGTTAAAAAAACATTATACATGCTAGGTCAACACCAAAAGAATCTAATATACATCCCACCACTAAGGGTGTCTCAACCAAGACCAACCTATATGACTTGTCTTAGAAATAATCATATGGTAATGATTAATATCACAGACCTATCATACAATCTAAACCATTATAAGGAATTAACATAACCTAACTCACATGGGAGAGTTCTCTGTTGGAACTAAACAATCCAAACATGCTTTATCAACAATACACATAATCATCTGTCAAGTGGGAATTCAACCATCCAACCCCTATCCAAAAAGTAGACCATCTAACAGTGTGGCATAGTCCACTTAAATACCAATTCATTTTAGTGAACCCATAAAAGGAAATCAGGGAAAACTACATAGGTATCTTAATCCAAACAACCATAATATTGTCAAAATGGTCACTCACTCATGGAGAGGCCCTTAAAACTGTTAAAAAACCTTTAATATGCTTTGAAACACTTAATTAATTACCTAAATGACAATATCTAATAATAGGCATGATTTACATGCCAAAGAAACACCCCATAATTGGGCGCACGACACTCTGACATATATAATGAACCCAACATTCAACGAAAATCATGAGAACAACAACCATTAGACTCGTTCTAGATAGATCGTCTGATATTAATGTCTAATTTACCCTACTTTGGGAGAAATGTGAAGGAAAAAAGAATAACAAGATATTATGTCATATGATCCTAAATCCAAATAGTGCAATCGATAACCAAAAGAATCAAATATAGATAAAAAGGAATCAAGAAATTACAGTTTCTGATCAATGGAGATAAATAGCGGTCGAAACAGATAATGGATGAAGAATCGGGATAAAAGGATAGTGTAGGCACCTCAAGGGGTTCTTGCACGCATGGGTTGCTGTAGACATGGAGGAAAACTAAAATTATGTTCAAAAAAATTTGAGGAAAAAATGGTAGTGTTTCCCTTAAAAACTGGATCGCACGGTTAAGGTGCACGACTTTCCGAACCATGCTATGTTTCCCATGGTATATTTAAAAAGAAAAGGGGTAAGCGTGGTCACACATCATATTATATATAACCCTGTGGTAACCATGTTTTATGCTATATCATGTTATGAAAATTTTTCAGAACTGCCACACAGACGTGCGGCCGCTACCACACAGTTTCTTGAAGCTTTGGGGAAGCTACTATCTCCACTACCTCCCCACTCATGGATAGATTAACCATGCGACTACCCCTCACTGTTTCTCTTAACCAGGAGGAAGGACCAAAACTCTCAAAGAAATGGTATATGGACTTCCAACAAGCCCTGGACATCCTCGAGCCTCCCATTTCCTCAACATGAATCCTCATTAGTTCATATTTAAGATATTAAACAAGAATTGATAGAAAACCCATGATCTGTACCTCAAATAAGATCAATGTTTTAACAAAATTCCCCCCTCAAAGCAATTTTTCTCTGAATTTATCTTCCATTGGTGGTATTGATGTATTTAAGAACAACTCTGGCCACTGCAATTGAACATCAGACTCCGTCTCCAAGGTCCCGCCATGTACCCAGCTATGCTTCCATAGAGAATGTACTAATGGAATTGACTGGAAAAGGAGAACCTTTGTGTTATAATCCACAATGCGTATAAGATGCTCCTCCAAGGATGCATCTTCCTGTAACTCAAACACTTCTGGATGAAGAGCGTGAGACAAGTCTGAATAGTAATTCTACATCTGAGAAACATGGAAGACGTCGTGAATATCCTAGTATATCTGTGGTTAATACAACTGATAGGCCACTAGCTAATCCCTCTACAAAATCTCAAATGGTTAGATGTATCTTGGAAAAATCCCACCCTATCTCCTGATCCTCCAATGTCCCAAACACAATAAAACACATCAGAAAACTCGTTTCCCAACCTCAAACTCTAGAGGCTGTTTGTGGAAATCAAAATATTATTTCTGACGATATTGTGTAGTATCCATCTACTTACTAATAAACTAAACATATTCTATGGTCTCTTGGACAAGATGTGGTTCCAGCACAACTATCTATCCTGCCTCCATCCAACACATGGCTGATCAAAATGGCCTATCGTATAAAGCCTCATATGGATCCATCTAAATAGTATCCTTTAAAATTTTATTATAGGAGAACTAAACAAGGGGTATATGCCTCTCCCAATAACCCCCAAAATCTGGGATTCATCCCTGTAACATGTCCTCAAGCACCAAAATCATGTATTTTGACTGACCATATGTCTAAGGGTGGTATGTTGTGCTCAGAAGCATATGTGTACCTAGATCCCTCTGTATCCCTTACTATAAACAAGAAGTAAAAAATGGCATCCTTGTCTAAAATGGTATAATGTGGAACTAGGTGGAGTCAGAAAATATCATGAATGTAAAGCATCCAAAGATCATCAACACTGAAGGTTTCCTTGATCATACATAACTTTGAAACTATTGTGTACCTATCAATGAAAACCAAAATAAAATTGTTACCTCGAGTTGATATCAGTAAACTAATCACAAAATCTATTACAACATCATTCCATTTCTACTAAAGAATAGCTAAGTTCTGTAAAAGTACAACTGGTTGTTGGAATTCCAACTTCTCCTGCTAAGAGGTTGATCACCTCAAGACAAAACTAACTACATCTCTTTTCATACCTGTCCACCAATACTGATGGTGTAAATACCGATACATCTTGGTGACACTAGGATTCTCTACACATATAGAGTAATAAAAATCCTACATCATCTCCTCACGCAAGTCTTCTAAAACCCACATGTGACCATGTAATCACAAGATCTCATCCTCACCTATGATCCAACTAGTAGGAGAGTCCTCACCTTCCACATTCTCCCATAGAAATAGGCCTTCAGAGTATGATAGTTTCCTTATCCTCAATCTATCTAGTAGCATAGTGGTAACAACTAAAGATGAAATAAACGTTTGTCAGTGATTGTCATGAACCTCCAAATGCATCTCATTGAACAACACCATGTGTTTCCACTCACTACTAGCATGCTTCACTACCAACAATTGAGTCCTATGGCTCAATGCTTCGGCCAATACATTAACTTTTCCGGGACTGTAGGCAATCTCATAGTCAAATGAATAAATGTATTCTACCCACCTTTTTTATCTTAGATTAAGATAATGCTAAGTAAATATATACTTGAGGCTCTTCTGGTCCCTATACTATACAAAATTCTCTCCCAGTAAGTAATTCCTCCAAAAATGTAAAGCATGAACAACTATAGAAAATTCAAGATCATATGTTGGGTAATTCCTCTCATGTGGCCTCAAATAATGAGACCCATAAGTGAAGACTCGTTATTTCTATAAAAGAACTACTGCTATCATGATACATGATGCTTCACAGTTAACAATGTAACTTCTCCCTAGCTCTAGAAAAATCAATATATGTGATGAAGCCAATCTCCCTTTTAGCTTCTGAAAGGTCATCTCATAGGAATCAGACCACGTATAGTTCACACCCTTCTTAGTCAGGCTCATTAATGATGTTGAAAAATGTGATAATCCCTATATCAAGTGCCTATAATAGCTATCCAACCCTAATAAACTCTTAAAATCAGATACATTCATGGGTTTCTCCCAAGAAACTACTTCTCTCACCTATTCTTAGAACACTAATACTCTTTTCTCCGAGATGATGTGACCCAAGAAGTGAATCTGATCCATCCAGAAGTGGGACTTTATATGCTTTTCATATAACTGATTCCCATTAAGTGTACTCAATTTGATCTCAAGATGTGTGGCATATTCATGTCTATTATGAGAATACACCAAGATATCATCTGCAAAAAAAAACAAAAAACATGTCCAGATAAGGATGGAATATATTGTTCATCAATACCACAAAAATTATTGGTATATTCGTGATACCAAATGGCATAACAAGATACTCATGTAGAGCATACCTACTCTGAAAGGTTGTGTGAGGTATGTCTGATGATCTAATACGCACCTAGTAATAACTGGATCTTAGATAGATCTTTGAGAAAACCAAAGATCCACAAAGTAGGACGAATAGATCATCTATTAGCGGCATGAGATATCAGTTCATGTCCATTAACTAGTTCAATTTTTTTAATCCACTCAAATCCTTGGGGTCCCATCTACCTTTCTCACAAAAAGTACCATGGAACCCCACACATAAGTACGGGTTTCGATGAAACCCCTTTCCTCTAAGACCTATAACTACCTGTTGAGGTATTTTAACTCTATCGTAGCCATCCAATAAAGAGTAATGGATACAGGTGCATCTCCTATAACTATATCGATAGAGAACTCTACCTATATCACCGAAGGTAAACATGAGGAGTCATTTGGGAAAACATCCCTGAAATGATCAAACATGAGAGGGAAATTTATCTAACATGTTATTGGTTCATCAAGATAAAAAAATGCAATCAGGGTTGTCATCCCACCCAACCCATGATGCTTGTGTCTAGCTCAACTCATCTAGAAATCCCATTCACCCTTGAATAGAAACAATCTTCCCTCTAGTGATGTAAAGGTCACCCTTTGAAGATAACAATAAAAAGGCCTAAAAGAAATCTAGTTATTACATCCCAATATTTATGTCAAATATAATCATCTCAAATACATAGAGGTCCCATATGATGTGACACCCACTGACCTCAAGGAGAACTCTTTGTACTGACACTCACCTATTTTTCCAATACTTAACAAAGTTTCTAGCATCATATAATTTCCATATGATAAAACCCAGATCCCATTTCCCTCCACAATAGGCACATATATGAATCTATGTGAATCCCCTATATCAAAACATATAGAAGCTAAAATTGAGGCTACTATAATATTACCTCTAATACTAAAAGGTTCCAAATCATGATCTTACTATGTCTATTGCACTGCATATGTATGGCATGTACAATGGCCCTGAGACACTACCTGACTACCCTGAGGTGGTCCACCCTGTTGTCTTTGAAAACTTGGGGTCTAGCTACCATGACCATGGCCACCACTGTGGCTTAAAATGCCCAATACATTTCAATTCCTTGACTTGTGAGAAGATTAAAACCATGATTCTATATGTAGAGATGGTACATACCCTTTCTCACTAGATGTCAGCATGATCACCCTACAAAAATAGTGAATATGACCCTTCTTGTCATAAGATCAGTAATCAACTGAGTCCTCTGGACACTATGGTCTCATATGCCCCATCCTACCGCATTGGTAGCACCTCACCTAACTACCTGAAGATATGTTAAGACACCTCATATCACTGTGAGAAAGATAAAAAAGATTATTCTTCCAACAGGATGAGGCAGTACTAGATCTAGGTGTCGAACCACCCTAGCTCACACCTCCATATTCCCTCAAGTTACGCTTTTTGATCTGTGCCTGAATTACTATAGAAGAAATGTTAACCAATTAGAAGACATTTACATGTGATTGGATTTCATATCTAGTACCATCCTAAAATCTCATATCCTTCGATATTTTTTCTCCCATCATAATAGGTGTGAATCCCTAGAGCTCAATAAAATGGGTTGTGTAGTGCATCAGTGAAAAAGATCCCTTATCCAGATACATAAACTCATGAAATTTATCATCCCTCAATTTATCAAGATAATAATAGTAAAAGAATACTATTTGAAATTCTCTCAATGCCATATCTCAATGACGCCCTACCTGAGTAGTCATGTACCGACATTTTTTGGAGGAATTACTCAACATATATGTCACGAGATTTACCCTATTTTCATGATGCGTCTCTAGATTCTCAAAGATAAAAAACATGGACTCTATCCATGACTCTATAGCCTGTGGTATTCTATCCCTCAAAAACATTGGTGGATACTACTGTAGGAACGCCTGCATCATCTCATCCATAGACGTGGTAGGCTATAGTGCTCCCTAAAATGTTTTTGTGAACCTCATAAGGCCTTTTCAGAACTGTGCATTAGCACATATGTCTAATAAAGTAGTCGGGGACACAATTGGAATGACTGGAAGATCCACTCATAGCCCATTTCCTACCACCTCTAAGGTATGATCATCACCATCCTCCTCGCGTACAGTTGGAGGTCGTCGTGGTGTCATTACTCTACAAGGTCAATCATACACCTTAGTTCATGTTCAGTCTCAAAGTCACATCTCAAAAAGTATAAAACATCTAGTACAAGTCAAACCCATCCTCTAAATCTCACCTCTAACCCCACCCATTGGCTAGGTATAGGTTCAAAAAAACTAAGAGATACTTCCAAAATCCAATACCCATTTCCTGGTATGGTCATGTTCTCTGTCAAAAGAATTTTTAGTTCCACTTTAATTTCATATTCTTTTCAATTTAAACTGATTTCACATTAAAAACAATAATTGAAACTCATTTCAAGCTTATTAAATCCCATTTTACAATGGTTAACCTAATGGTATTACTAATTCTAATCCATTGGGGTCGATAGTCCCTAGGAATCAAATAATGGAATCCATGTATAACACATCGTAATATAGTCCAGTATAAGGCTAAAACATGATCCACCAAATTCGGATCCAAGAGGTCTCATACACCTCCAAGACCAAATCTTGGAATCGATCCAATTTGAAATATATCATGTACCAATACACCCATCACCGCAGAAGACAAATCTATCACGGTATATATCACAACAGCATACAATCAGTAATACTCCTAAATGGAATGGAAAAAGTGCATGCCATGTAATTTATAAAAAGCGACTATATGATGAATGAGAATGAATACCCTCAACATTTAATTTTGAAACAAAATAAAATAAAGATAATATCAATAATAACATCACAATACAAGTGTGTCACCCATCGGTGAAATAGAATCAATTGTAATATATCAAAATCCAAAAATCACAATTCAATTCATGGAAAATTGGATTTTCCCTATATGTGGGGTAGCTACTCGCAGGAAAAGATTATTACCAAATCCCAAATCCTTCCTATCTAAGTCTATTGGTGCCAAAAAGTAAATAAAACTAGAAATATCTTCTGATACCACTTTATAACATCCCAAAATCGGATGTCACCAAATAGTGCTCTGAACCCGATTGAACACATGGCCTCAAATGCATCTCCCCAAATTCTAGAGGATTCTTACTAGTAGTGAGGGCCCAGTTTTTATAGGGGATAGACTCTGCACCCATTTTCAAAGTATAACATAGTGGAATACAATAACAATTAAATAGCAGAAATAGTAATACCATGAAGTGTACAGTGGAAGAAAAATAGTATAAATATCCAGAAATCATAACATAAAAAAGAGGGTTCTACATGTACATGCTACAGAAAACATCCAAAATAGGTTAAACTTCATTAATATATATTAAAAGTACCAAGAGTAATAATATTCTGAAAATAATCTCATAATCATCATAAGACTCGGCTTTCTCCCATCCTCCCCTACTCCTAAGCAGCTTCTCATGTACCAGTATGGGGGAACTTACCCTTATCAACACCTGCAATCATATAATCTATTTGGGACCAAAGCATGACCCAAATAGGATGTGAGAATAAATCCCAGTATTCATCCACCCAAGGTCTCTTCCAATCTATCACTGAATATATATAATTGATAGTGTGAATTAGTGAAAGTAGTAAGCTTGGAAGTACCCAATGTAAATAGTCATAGTAGTGCTAGTTTCAATTTACATTCCATTTATATTCAATTAACAATAGAATTAAATTGATTATTATATTTATTGACATCCGTACTTATCCTGATAATCCCCCATATAGTAGTAACCACTAGAGATGCCTCAGAAGGCTATCTAAGTAAGAAGAAGAAATGATCGAATCCAAGCCTGTTCTTTGGATTGGTAGAAATTTCATATACCATTTCAATATAAAATTTTACCTTAGACTATCCTTGAAATTATTAAGATGGAATTAAAGTATCAATCATTTTAAAAATCCCACAACACCCTATAATCCCATCCTGATGAACCTCACAAGAGCCCAATATCACTCTGGGATTAGTATAAGTCCATGTCAACTATGCCCATCCTTGGTGGTCCTATAGGGAGACACAAGTATCATTATTGACCAAATCCATGCCCCTTGATCCCATATATGGAATTCTATAAGGATCCATGATTCACTCGACATTCAGTACATAGCCTCTAAGAGCCCATCTATGGTGTCTATGGTTCACTCCGGGATTACAGTTATAAACAAACCAAGTAAGCTCGTCCAAGGCATTCCAAGGAATACAAGGTTCACTAAAGGGACCCATGTAAAATAGGAATATAATAATGTTAATGGAAATATAACAAAATACATGATTCAAAAAATTCTATTTACTATCTAACCATGAAAAGTTAAATTTAACCAAACATTAGTCATGCTAGGTCAACACCAAAATCATCAATTATACATCCCACCACTAACGGTGTATCAACCCGAACCAACCTCTAAGGCTTGATCTGACATTACTCACATGGTAATGATTAATATCACACACCTATCTGGAAATATAAACCATTACAAGGCATTAACATAACCTAACTCACATGGGTAGGTTCTAGTTTGGAACTAAATAGTCTAAAAATGCTTTGTCAAGAATACACATAAACACGAGTCAGGGGTATAGTAAACCATCCCTCCCATAGCCAAAAATGAAACCATCTAACATCATGGAATAATCTACTTACATACCAATTCGTTTTAAAGAACCCATAAAAGGGATTTAGGTAATACCACATAGGTATCCTAGGAAAAGTATCTATAATGTTGTCAAAGTGGTCACTCACCCATGTGGTGGCACTTAATCCGATTAAACAACATTAAACATGCTTTGAAAGAGTTAATGAATTACCTAAATGACAATTAGTAATACCAGGAATAATTTAAAATACAATGTGACACCCCAAAAATGGTGTGAGACACTCTGGTATATATAATCAAATTGACATTCAATGAAAATCATGAGACCAACTACCTTAGACTCATACAAGATAGCTCGTCCAGTATTAATCTATGATTCTCCCTAGTTTAGTATAAATATGAATAATAGAAGAAGAATGGGATATTAGGGATTGTGTTCCTAAATCCAGATAGTGTAATTGATAACCATAGGAATTGAATATGGCTAAAAAGGAATCAAGTCATTACAATTTAAAATCCACGAAGAAGAATGGTGGCCGAAATAGACAACAAGTGATGAAGCGGGAGAAAATGGGAGCATAGGTTCCTTAAGGGGGTCTTCCACACATGTGATAGTATGAAAATAGAGGAAGAAACCTAAAATTTGGTTTAACAATCATTTTAGGGGAAAATGGAAATTTTTCCCTTAAAACTGGGTCAAACGTTTAAGGATTAGGTTTTTTCAAATGCATCACCATTTCACACAGTCTCTATAAGAAGATAGGGGGTTATCATGGTCACACTACATGGTATATCTAACTGTGTGGTAACCGTGTGGTACCCTCTTTCATTTTTTGAATTTTTTTTTGAACGTTGGGATGGCCATGTGGACACTACTACATAGTTTCCCCAAACCATGTTGAAGTTAGTGCCTCCCCTCACATGGTTAGATTAACCATGCAGCCTACCTTGCATGGTTTATCCTAACTAGGTGACATGCCCAAAACTCTATGATTTGGGTTCTAGGATTCCAAATATCCAAGGACACCCCCGAGCCTCCTATGTCCTTAGTGTTCATATTAATCAGGTAATATTTAAGAAACTAAACACGAAATTGATAGTAAAATCACAATACGTTAGTCAAATAATATTAGGGTTCTCAAAACTTTGAAATTGTAATGTATTTATACCCATGTTTTACTTTTTATAAATTTGTTTTTGGAATGCAATATATTTTTTTATTTTTCAATCAAGGTACATTGTGACTTCTTTTATTGATGGAATATATTTTTAAGTTAAGCAGTGTGTGTGTATTTTTTTGAAATTATGACGCCTTAATTTTTTGAAGATTCATTTATATGTTTACAGGGTTCATCTAAAATAAAATTTTCTCATTTATAATTTCCTATCTTTTTAACTTAATGATTTTAAATTGAACTGGGTACTTCTATCAAAAAAATTCATTGCTTTTATTATATTATTTTCATCTATTTTAAGATACTCTATTGAATATTATGCTAAAATGAGGCTTATCTCTTTTGATATCATTTACCATACTTTATTTAATGTTTTGTGATTTAGTTTGTATGTGGGTGTGGTATTTTGATAACATTCACAGTTTATGGTTAAATTATTCATATTTCATATGCTAGTTTTAATATGAATGTTTATGTAGATTATGTTTCTTAACCCATTTAATATGAGAAATTAAATGTTCTTGCTAAGTGACAGACATCCCCACTATAACCCCTTGATGAATCAATAGGTCTCATGAGACAAACTAGATATTTACATGGCCGATGTCTTTCCAAATTATTTTTAGATATGGATTTTGTTGAGGCCTATACCTTTTATTTTCAGATATCTTAGCCATGGCCTTAATGATATGTTTCAGATTACAATCATTATGCATTACATCATTATTATATAATTTATTGATGTTTCATTTGATTATTATAATTTTAGAATATCCATTGTTATGTTTAATATCCCATGTGATATTTAAATGGGTTGTGTTTTGGTTATTTACCTTGTAATATTGTTTATTCCATAATTACGCATAACTAGCATTGTTCTCATACCCTTACATAGAATCTGAACTCACCAAGTTCTTATTCTTTATTTTTTCCAAGATCCCATGATATATATTATGATTAATATAAAGGGTTGTGATTGTAGAATAATTTTGTTCTGAAAGGATTCTATATGTTGTATTTATATTTTAAATTGTATTTCTTGGTTCATGTGTGTACTTTGGTTTTAGAAGCTAATAAAATGGTCAGACATTTTGGATTAGAATCTAGTATCTATGACAATGTGATAATTTAAGGCTACGAATCTAGAATATTGGGGTTATTGTCTATACACTATTAATTATTTCCTTTATTTTGAACTCTTGTATATTTTGATGGTTGTAATGTCTAAATTTCATAACATATAACCTTCAAAATAGAAAAATTAATTTTATAACTATAAAAATTTGAATGGACATTCTGAAGTGGTATGAAATCCTCTTTATGATTCATATAAATTTCCATCATATGGATACATTTTTCCTCTTTCCAGATAACTATATTTCTCAATTACTTTGATTTTATAATTCAAGAAATGTTGTCAGACTCTCTAATTACTTTTATTCTTCTAGATTAAAATATAGCAATGATTTTACTGTATAAATAGTGTTAGATACTGGACATAATATGGAAAATTCATCTTTCCTTGACATTGAATGAGTCATTTATTCTATTCAATATCCTTGGGGCAACTAAGCCTTCAGAACATCTACACCTAGTCCCTAATGCCTCTCAAAACATGGGCCTTTAGGGTACTAATATATATAAAAATGTGTCCAATGAGTGTCTGAAATTAAATATGAGGAGTGATTATAATTGAACCGTTGTGTTTCATAGGGATTGTGATGTTTTATTATGACTAATTTTGATCATTTTTATTTTCATATTGTATTCCCATGTTGTGATTATAATAGAATGTCTAGAGGATTTGGGATAATTTCCCTCAAAACTAGAATTCAAAAAAATTATGAATGGGATAGAGGATTTCTCCCTTTAAATGTTAGTAACTCTCATGATAGTTTTTTAGATTCATGTTTATGGTATTAACTTTTTCTACTAATATCCCATGATTTTATGGGATGTGTCTACTTTTACAATAGTTTCTATTATAATGTACTAGGAATAAAAAAATTTCCAATATTGTCACTTTTCTCAAATTTGGGTCAAATTTGACCTCTCTGTTACTCTAGCGGATGAAGTTATGCCTATGAACATACATGACACTCTCTACCCAATGATTTATTATAAAAAAATTACATATACTTTTTATTGACTAAAAACCATTGGACATATATTATGTGACTATATATAGATTAATGTTTCCACTATTATTTTATAGAAGTGTGGGAATATTGAAGAGGAATGGTTATGGGTAAAGGATTAGGATAATTTTAAAGAGTAAAAATTTATGTTTAATTAATGACTTTCCACTACCAATGCTCGAGTTGTTTGTGGTAGGATTCACTTTGGTGAATAGTGAAATCCACAAATAATATTGATGGAATTTTCCAAAAAACTACCACATTTATGTCTTATCATTATAATAAGACTCATAGTTTGATTATTTTCTATTATTTGGTTGTAATGAATAAGTACATGAGTGAAACTAATCATTTAAATCAGCATGTGGAATGAATTTTTCTTAATGATGGAACTTAAGACTATTTTCTAATAATGGTTGACCAAAATCAAACTCAAAAATGTATCTACTACTATTATGACAATGGATGGTTCTAAAATATTTTTACGCAATCCAATCCCAAATGTGGTTGGCATAGTGGACATTGTTGATAGATTTAAAGACTCCATTATGGGTGTGGTTGATCCAATCCCTACTGAATGTGTTAGCACTATTGAGATTTTGGTTAGGGATGATGTCACAAAAATACCTAATATTTCATTAATCAATACGACATGTTCTGACCATAAAACCATTACCCCACCAACAATTTTATTGTATTTTATTTCTTTAGTCATGGAATCATCTACCCTATATATATACACCTACATTGATTGTATAGTTAGTGAGGAAGAACCTGTATTTACCAAGGTTCCCTCAAGAAAAGAATTAAAACAATGAGAGGTTGGTGGCATGATCATTTAGGTATCCAAAATTATAATAATAAGATTAGTCCAATACTTTAATCCAAGATTTGGAATGAGTATAAGGATAAATATTAAAATTTTAATAAATCAGAAAGAAAAGTGATTGATATGGCTTTCCATATTCCTTCCCAATTGCATGATAAATGTATGGGTTGAAATAAGCATATATATAACCCAAAAGTTCCCATTATAAGGGGTATTCCCTTTAAAAAATTAATATATTCATCTAAAATTATATAGTACCTAATAATATTGGTAGTACCTTATTTTAAATTTTTTTATCAAAAAAACAAATATAGATTTAGTTTTTATTATAGAGAATTTTTTTTCCTTTGATAAATAAAATCTCAAAAATTTAGACCTTTTGAGATTTAATTTTTTTCTCGAAATAATAAGACAAGTAATATAAAAACATTTTGGTTTATAATTACAATGATAATTTAATTCGATATTTTATGAATTGGAAAACAATAAAGTAATGCGACTATATACTAATTATGTACTAAGTGTTTAGTATCCATTAACTAAGCTAGCCCAAGTTACATGAATATAAAAAATATATATGGGTAAATACAACTACTATATAATTATTGAAGATCAAATTGGGTCCTTATGGGTGGCATTAACTCTCTAATTACTGATTCTAATAGAATTCTAAAAAAAATCATGATGATTTATTCTGATGATTTTTAAAAATGATTAGAAATTTATTTCTCTTCAAAACTAATAGAACATATTGAATATTAATTTCCATAATATTTTATTCATTTAATTACATACCAATAATTTATGGTCAAACCTATATAACTTTTTAATTTTTTATAATTTTATCACAAGTGCACAGATGGTGCATAGTTAGTATTAACCATGAAACAGCTCTAGAAATGAATTAGAAATTTATCATAGCTCTAATGCATGGATTGAATGTTGTTTTACATTTCATGCGTACATCATATGCTATGTGATTCGGGTTCTCTAGTATGAGGTGTACAATTGGTGCACATTTTTTCTAACACCCCTCAATAATATCAAATATTTTTTTCCTAATATATTTATTTTCATTGGTATATTGGGTTACTCACAAGACCGTGTTTTAACGAACCATGATTTATTTTTATTATTATTCAAACATGAAATTAATGACCTATCCATTAAATTTGGAATTATGAATATGAATAAGTTTTTTTAATATTTAGTACATAAGTTTTAAATAAGAAATATATATATACAAATATGTTATTAATTTTTTTTAAATTCCTTATATTAATCAAACATAATTTTTCACCAAAAATATGATTTGTATTGATTTTTGTGATAAAGTAATAAAATTTATTTTTAAATCATTTAGAAACTGTATTTCAAAAAAATTATTATTGGCACTATTTTTCTATTGTCGTTATTTTTATTATTATTATTTTTGCTTTAATTGTTATTTTATTATTTTTATTACTAATATTGTTGTTTGCATTTGACACATTTTCTATGTCATTGTTGATGTCGTTTTCATTTTTAATGTTATGGATTTTTTGGGTTTTTTTATTGTTATTTTTTTATTTTGTTTTGTTTTTATTTTTATTCTTATTTTTTTGTTGTTGTTATTGTTGTTTTTATTATTTTTTTTGTTTTTTTTATTGTTTTCATTTTCATTTTTTATGGTTTTTTGTTATTATTTTTGTTTTTTTTTCATATTTTTGGTTGAAGTTTTTTTTTTGTTTTTTTTTGTTGGTGTTGTTGGTGTTTTTGTTGTTGTTTTTCTGGTTCTTATATTTTTTTGTTATTATTTTTAATGTTGATTCTATTGTATTTTTTGTTGTTGCTATTTTTTTGTTGTTGTCATCCCCTTAGTAATTTGTTATTGTTGTTTTGTTGTTTTTGTTTTTATTTTTATTTATTGTTGATGTTTTCATTATTGTTGTTATTGTTATTATTTTTTATGTTATTATTATAGTTTTTTGTTTCTCTTATTTTTGTTTTTTTGTTTCTATACGTGTTGTTGTTGTTATTGTTGTTTTCTTTTTATTTTTTTATTGTCATTATTCTTATTCATGTTCTTGTTAATTTTTTTATTTTAATTGTTTTTTGTTGTTGTTTTTTGTTGTTGTTTTTTTGTTGTTGTTTTTTTGTTGTTGTTTTTTTGTTTATTTTGTCATTTTTGTTGTATATGATTTTTTTCTTTTGGTTTTTATTGTTCTTGTTGTTTTTGTATTTTTTGTTGCTGTTTTTAATGTTTATTGTTGTTATTTTTGTATTGGTTTGTTTTTTTTTTGTTTTTACTGATGTTTTTTATTATTGTTTTGTTTTTTCTTTTTTATTTTGTGATGTTGTATTTTTTTTCTTTTTGTTGGTTTTTTTATTTGTGTGGTTGTTTTTGAAGGACCCTCGAACACCCTAAGAAAGGAGGGGTGAATCAAGGTGTTAACTTTTTCTTTTAAACTAATGGATCTTTTTCCCACATTGGTAGGAACCTATTAAACCTATCAAAAGAGGAACTGGAGAAAATAAAAATTCACATGAAAAACAATGACGCATAAATTTTACTTGGTTCACCATTAAGGGATACATCTAAGGAGAATACACCGAGAGTGTGTTGGTCGTACCAAAAACCACTAATCTTCACATGTTGTGGATTAAAAGAGTTCAGCATAGTCACTATGTTCTAGTCACACTAGCTTTACAAGGTTTTAGGGATAGCACACAGTGTCCCTCGGATGAGTTCTGCTGACTCCCCTTTACTCACTGCGTTAGAAGAATCTTCACTCAATTTATTGACTTGAAGGTCATTTCAATGGTTTTGCATTAATTCATGCATCCTCATCTATAAATGTATTCTCTATTGAAGTCCCATAATAACTCACAGATGTAATTTATTTTCCCATACATTGATATGTTATGGAAATTAATTTCACAAAGTAATTTGGAAACTTTTAAGGCTTTCATGGGTGTTCTACATACTGATGTTTTTTCTACGTACCACTGATGTTTCAACATATTGTCCAGATATTTTCTTGTACCCTGCTATTTCTATGTATTGTCCTGCTATTTCCTCATACCACTGTTGTTTCCGCATACCATATAACTCCTCCACAAATTTTCTTTCTACACATACTTCCATACACCATGTACTTCTCAACTCCTCCGCACATTTTTCTACTCTGCATACTTCCTTGATTGTCCACATACTGTGAGAGATTCCTATGTGAACCACACTCTTTTCCACGAACGTTTTCCTTACGTAGATGATTCTCTCCACGTACCGTCTTCTCCTCAACGTACCCCTTCAGAATTCACCAAATTTCTTACTGAAATTTTAATCTCCAATATCATCCCTTAAGAAAGGGGATTACTACTCCTTAAATAGTCACATAACTTTACAAATATTGGTAATATAATTTACCCAAATTTTCATTATGGGACAATCTTATCTGTATTCTGAACTCCATCTGTGTACTGTTAACCTATACCGTGTACTAAAATCCTCTAAAATACGAACCATTATCACGTATCGTTAACCTTTCGTGTACAGTATGTCTTTTGGTCCATGTACTACATGTCTTCACCGTGTACCATCGCTTAAAACCTTTTTCAGTATCATTTCACATACCTCATGCCTTAACCACGTACTTTTTTTGAGAATGTTTTTTAGTTATTTGCATTGTTCCATGTATCACATCCCTTCGTCACGTACTTCACACCTTCACCGTATACTGTGCGTCTTCACCTCGTACCGCGTGACTTCTCCTCATACCATGTGACTTCACCGCGTACCACCCTCCTTCACCACATACCGCACGACTTCATCACGTACCTCATTCCTTCACTGCATATCGTGATCCTTCACTGCATACCACATGCCCTCACCTTATATCGTTACTGCGAACCGTTACCAAACTCTTGATTTTTAAGGCCCAAAATTTTGGAAAACACTGGGAAATTGCGCACACCTTCAATACGGATTTCAGACTCAAACTTATGACCCTATTCATTATAGACTCCCTAGTCATCCATTTGTATATTGAAAACCAAAACAAACAAACATCCATTATCTTCAACGAGTATCCTTGGTTCTAGCAAACCCCCCCATCGGGTTTGTTGGTAATCTCCAGATAAATTCACCAATACACAGGCCATGATCAAAACATGAACATTTAAGAAACAACCCAGCCACCACTCTATGTCTACGTGAGTAGTGATCAGTGTAAAAAACAAGAGAGAGGACATGAATTGAGTTCTCATCCTATTATTTTCACCCCCATAGTTTCATTTTGGATTATTCTATTCTCCATATTTTTTGTAACCAGAAAGAAATAGAAAAATTTCTATTGCATTTTTTCATTCTCTCCCATTGTCAATAAACCCAATAAACCGAATCTTGACCTATAGAGTTAAAAAATCTCCCCCGTATCTTATCTCCCCCATAAACCTACATAATTTCCAAAAATATATTAAAAATAGTTAAAACAACTGAAGATATGGGAATCTTGTAACCTCCTTATGAACTGGGAGGTGGCTGAACATCGAGGCTCAACTGATGTTTCTCAAACACAACCCCTGACAGTGGCTTGGTCATAATGTCATCCACTTGCTCATCAGTTCCCACATGGTCCATTTTGATCATGTCTTGTTTAACCATTTCCTTGATGATGTGATATCTGATCACAATATGTTTCGTACAAGAATGTTGAACATGATTCTTTGTAAGATCAATTGAACTCTTGTTATAACAGTAAATCATTAGTTGTTTCACCTCATCACCTATGTCACTCAATTGATCCTTCATCCAAAGTAACTGAGTGCATGCCTTGTTGGCATATATATATTTAGCTTCAGTAGTACTAAGTGAAGTACTTTCCTATTTCTTGTTTAACCAGCCCACACATTTATTCCCAAAATAGAATGCTCCACCACTGGTAGACTTTCTATCCACTACATCTCCAGCCCATTCAACATTAAAAAATTCCGATTGTTCACTACCTCTTCCTACAATAAATTATGTATACTTTAAAGGTATCTCATGATTCTTTTCACTGCTTCCATATGTTCCTCATTTATATTACTTTGAAAGAGGTTCACAAGGCATGTTGCACAGAGAATATCTGTACATGTTGACGTTAGGTATAGTAGGCTTCCAATGATTCATCTGTATATAGTGGGATCTACAGAAGTCCCATACTTATGATTTTCGAGCTTTGATCCAACTGCAATCAGATTCAACACTGGTTTGGAATAATGCATATTGAATTTATTTACTATATCTCTTGCATACATTTTAGGAGAAAGGAAATTTTAATCCTTCTTATGAAGTACCTGCAACCCTAAAAAGTATGTTAGTTCACCAGTCATGGACATTTCAAATTATGATTTCATGTGATTTGAAAATTCATCCACTAGTCCATGTATGCTTCCACCAAATATAATATCATCCATGAATATCAATACCATGTACTGATCATGTGAATAGTTGTATACATAGAGATTGTGATCCACTCCTCCTCTTTTAAGCACAAACTATATCAGATAATAGTCTAATAGAGTGTACAACTCCTATGGTTCTTATTCCAAGCCATAAAGAGATTTCTTTAATTTTTAAACCTTCAGTTAATAATTGCCATGAATGAACCCTATGGGATGTTCAATTTATACTTATTCTTCCAATAATATATTTAATAATGTTGTCTTGGAATCCATTTGATACAATTTGTAACCTCTTTGGACTTCCATAGAAACAAATATATTTATTGACACCAATCTTTCTAAGATAGAAATGTATCATCAACATTAATGCCTTTGATTTTTTAATATCCTTTGCAGACCAAGTGTGCCTTATTTTTTATCACATTTCCATGTTTTGTAAAAATTTTCCTGAAAATACACTTCATACCGGTCACATTATGATCTTCATGTCTTTTAATAGGATCCCATGTCTGATTTTTGTCAATCTGATCTAACTAGTCATTCATTTAATTCACCCATGACTCATCCTTTATAGCCTCTTCAAATGTGGATAGTTCCACAACTGATAGAAATACAGATTGTGCATTATTCCTTATTATCCTTGTCTATGTAAGTGCATTCTGATTCTCGATAATGCTGGACCGGTCAATATCTGCTCTTCAATTTCTCCTTTGGAGTTCAACCGAATTCTCTCTAGCTATGGATTCCTCTTCTGATTCTTCTTTAGATTCAATATCATGATGTGAATCCTACGAGTTTTTCACACATTCTTCTAACTCTATATTAGAATTTCTTCCATGTTCACATTATTCCTCATCATTTATCAAATAATCATAGTAATTCCTTGATGAATTCAAGTTTTTCTCTTCAATGATCTTTACATCACTAATTTCCTAAATTTATCCCAAGCTCTTATTGAAACACTTGTAGGATTTATTGTTTATTAAGTATCTAAGGAATATTCCTCCATCTGTATTGTCTCCATACTTCCCTTGATTTCCCTCTTTTTCTGGATAAAAATTTTTCTTCTGAAAACATGAAAATATTTCAAAGAGTGCTTCCTTATATTCCATAATTCACATGGTGTCTTTTTTTCACCTATATATATCCCTATTAGATTTTGAATATACATTGAAGCTTATACTTCCTCTTTCTATTAATTTCGAGGAATACGACTCTTAATTAGCATAGTTATGGCCACACTGTTTACCCATAGATTTCTATGCTCAACAACTCCATTTTTCAATGGAGTTCTCATAGCTTCCACCTCATGTTGTATCCCATACTTCTCTATATAATTTTATAATTTAATGTATGTGTATTCCCATCCATTATCAGACCATAAGACTTTGATCTTTTGTCTAGTATCATTCTCAGCGATTCTTTGAAATGTTTTCTTGTAATAAATCACTTTTCCCTTCCTGTGTATACTGATTACACATGTAATTATACAATAATCATCTATTAAAAGAACAAATTACCTATCTCCATGTGTTCCAGCAACATTTATCGGTCCACATACATCTATATGGATGAGGTCAAGGAGATTCAATGCTCCTTTCTTTTTTTCCCCTTAGGAACTGTAGACCAGTTTACCTCGCATGCAAGCATGACAGGTCTTTTGTCATTCAATGTTCAGATTAGGGATATCCAATAAATTCTTCAGCATAGATATCTTTTCCATTTATTGCTGATTTATGTGCCCCAATCTCCAATGCCATAAGTTGTTTTCCTCTCCAACTGTTAGGTTGAAAATGTTCTCTTTACTCTCAACCTGATATAAGTTACCTTATGTCTGCAGCCTTTTATGAGAGAATTCCAAGACATTCCATTTATAGTACATCCATTTTGATTGAATGTCAATATATTACCTAGGTCACAGAGTTGACTCACACTAAAAAGATTGTGACGTGGACCATCCACATACAAGACTTCAATTTTCTTCAGATTTCCATTATCTAGATGAGTACTTCCACTCCCTTTTACCTTCAAATCACCATCGTTACCAAACCTCAGTGTTCCATCGACCTTTTCCATGAAATTAATTAATATATCTTCATTACACATCATTTATGATGAACATCCTCTATCAAGAATCCAGGTTATGTTGTTCTTTGTAGCTTTGAGGGCTACTTCTGCAAAATTGGACATTACAATTTTCCTCTTTTTTCATGTGATATTGGATTGAGTGTAGGGAACTAATGGAATTTCAATTATCTCTTTTGTGTACATGGGTTTTTCATATTAAAATTATTCTTCTAGAGAAGAAAACTTTTTTGAATTAGAAACTTTGTCTATTTGAATTGTATTGACTCGTCTCTGAACATTGAATGAATTTCCCCTGTCATACCTCTATTTGTAATAAGAAGATTTATGGCCAAAGTTAGAATAGTGAAAACAATATCCATATAAATTATTTCTTCTATAATAAGTTTTATATGAATATGTTATCTTTTTTTGAACTCCCAACTCTTCCCCATTCATAAATCTCCTTTCCACTTTGCAGTATGACAAGTTATGGCCCAGATAAACACAAAACTGACACTTGATGAAAGGAAATGTCTTATCACTTCTATTTATACTCATGAATTCTTCCTCATGATAATATTTTTACTACCTATCATTTTTTGAAACTCTAGGATAATCTTTAATTATCCTTTCATTTTGATTCAAGGGTTTCATTTTCAACACTTTTGGTGGATTTTTAACATGATCAACTTTGATCATGACATTATTCTGGATCACTTAATTTATAACATTTGAAATTTCGGCATCACAAAAAATTCAAATATTTCCCATGAATGTGGTTCTTTTATCACTAAAGATCTTTTAAATGCCATTAGAACCATATTTTTCTCCCTCTAGTAGCTCAACATCTGAGAAACTTCCAAATTTTATTTTCTTCTTTACTTCTTTTTAATTTGATTCACTTTGAGATTACTTCTCAGAGTAACAACTTCTTCTTCAAGTTCCTCAATGGTCATGGACTATTCATCTAGTCTCAAGTTATGGTAATTAATTACCTTTTCTTGTTCTTCAATTATATGTTTTAGTTCCATAACATCATCAGTTCTTTCAAGGATTAATGATTGTACTTTCACCATTTCTTCAATTCTTTCAATTTCTGTTTCTATATTATCAATATATTCTGATGATACTTCCCCCATTTCTTTCCACTTGATGAATCTCTTATATTTAATCCCAATATTACCAAAAACATCATTAATTTGAAACAAGGGGTCAGAATTAGTATTCAATTGATTATCTTTTGATTTATTTATCAATGGATATGAATTTTCAATGGTATCCATCATGGAGGCATGGTTTCCAGTCACAAACTCTGGTACTTCTTCCTTAAATAATTCATTATCATCATCTTAATCCTAAAAGACAAAACTCTTCTTATTTACTTTATTTTCATATTTTATGTTTAATTTTTTTAAGAATATTTTCCGAGGCTTTTCCATGTTTTCAACTTCACTCCCTTCATCGTCAAATTTTATTGAGCACTGAGAAGCAATGTACCCAACTCTTCTATTGAGAAAACAAACCTGAGGTTGCTTGAATTCAAATTTCCTTATTCCCTTTTTGAGCTTCTTGGAAATGAGAGAAATAGTTTTTTTCTCATCATATTCATCACTACTATCTCCAAAAACTTTTATTTTGTCCATGGATTTTAATTCTTTTTCCTTGCACACAAGATTCGTAGCTTATTTTGGTTTGATTCTAATTTCATAAGATGGTAGATGGCTTAGAAGATCATCCACTAAGAGTTTGGAGAGATGTATTTCCTCAAGTTTTGACACATTTTCAATGTAAATGGTTGGATGTCTTATTAATATTTTCTTCACCATGTCAATGACTTTGATTTCTTCTCCCATAACTGTGATTACTCCTATAACTTCAGTAATTTGATTGAAAAAGGTGTATGAAATCCCATCATGGTGCATGTTCAATTCATCAAACATGTTTTTAGTACTTTATGTTTTTCCTCCTTCACATTTCTATCTCATTCATAAATATTCTACATTTTATGCCATATTTACTTGGTAGATTTCCATCTCAGTACCTTTAGATAAATATGATTATAATGGCATTTAGTGAGAGCATTCTGTGCTTTTGCTTCAGCATCAAGAAATTTACTATATGTATCTGCCATAGAATGTCATGTAGGGTTAGTGACTTATATTACCTATATATTAGAAAATAATACTTCCATTCCAATATATCTTATGTTTGATCTCAACCTATTTTCACATATTTTTAAATTACTTCCATCAAGTAGGGGAAATCCCCTAACATTGACTGGATTCTCTAACAGACAGATTCAATACCAGTAACCTTTATCCTTTGATACCACATGAAGGACCCAGGAATACCCAAAGAGGGGAGGGGTGAAATAGGGTGTCATGTTTTTCATTTAAACTGATGGATATTGTCCCCATGTTGGTACGAACCTGTTAAACTTGTCTGAAAAGGAAGTGAGGAAAATAAATAATCACATGAAAATGAATGACACAAAAACTTTTATATGGTTAAACACTATGGTCTATGTCTAAAGATCATATTCCAACATTGTTTCAGTCATACAAAAAACAAATAATTTTCACATTTTTAGATTATAAGACTTTTGCACAGCCACTCTATGCTAGGTGCACTGCCTTTACAAAGTTTTAGGGATAGCACACTCTGTCCCTCAGATCGCTTCTGCTGAATCCCCTTTCTCACAGCGTTGGAATAATCTTCACTCAGTTTAATGACAAGAAGGTCTCTTCAATGGTTGGGCATTAATTCATACATCCTCAACTATTAATGGATTCTCTCTTGAAGTCCTATAATCACACAAAGATGTAATTTATTTTCTCATACACTGATGTGTTTTGGAAATTAATTTCTCAAACTGATTTATCCAATTTTTATGCTTCTGTGGGTGTTATGTGTACTGTTGCTATTTCTAGGTACTGCTACTATTTTTGCATACCATCCAAATGTTTCTGCATAACTCTACTATTTCTGCATACTGTCCAACTATATTTGCGTACCAAAGCTCATTTTGTATACTTCCAAGCTCCTCTGTGAAATTTCCTTCTTCAGATACTCCCCTACATCGTGTACTGCTCTTATTTTCTATGCATCATCCTACTTTGCGTACTACCTTTCTCGGCTGCGTACTGTGAGAGCTTCCAACATGAACCACTCTCTTTCCACGAACTTTTTCCTTACGTGGATGATTCTCTCCATGTACCGTCTTCTCGTCTTCATACCACTTCGATCTTCACCGAATTTCTTCCCGAAATTTTAATCTTCAATCTCATCCCTTAACGAATGGGATTACTGCTCCATAAATAAAAACATAAAACCACAAATTTGGGTAATATAATTTACCCAAATTTTAAATATGGGACAATATTCATTATAAACTATACTTCATCTGTGTACTGTTAGCCACTATCATGTACTGAAATCCGAACTGTGAACCTTTACCATGTATCATTAACCTTCTGTGTACCATATTTTTGTCAGTCTGCACAGTGCATCTCTTCATCACATATCATCACTACGAACTATTTTCGATAGCATTTTTCATACCACACACCTTCACCACATACCATCATTGCAAACTCTTTTAAGTTCTTTGCATTGTTCCGCATACCACACACCTTCACTTCGTACTGCATGCCTTAACTATGTACCATGTGCCTTCACCACGTACCGCATGCCATTACCATATACCGCATGCCTTCATTGCGTGTTGTTGTTGCAAACCATTACTAACCCTGAATTTTTTAGGTCCAAAAAATTGGCAAACACTGGGAAACTCTTTCACCTACAATACTACTTTCAGCCTCAAATGTATGACCCTATTCTTTGAAAACTCTCTAGTTATCCATGTTCATATTGACAACAAACACAACCAAACTTCATTATTAGCAACAAACATTCTTGGTTATAACAGTTTTTGTTATTGTTTTTCTTATTTCTATTGTTGTCATTGTTTTGTTTTTGTTGTTTATGTTTTTTTTCTTTTTCTCTTTTTTTCATGTTTTTTTTTATTTTAGTTTTTTTTATTTTCTTATTTATTTTTTCTTTTTTTGTTTTTGTTATTTTTTTGTTTTTGTGTTTTTTTGGGGTTGTGGTTGTTGTTGTTTTTATTATTTTTGTTATTTTTTTCATTATTGTTTTTTTGTTTTCCTGTTGTTATTGTTGTTTTTGTTATCTTTTTATGGGTGTTTTTATTATTATTATTTTTCATATTTTTCTTTAAAATATTTTTATTATTGATTTATTGTTGTGGTTTTTGATTTTATTTCTATTATTATTATTATTATTTTCATTGTTTTTGTTTTTGTTTTTGTTTTCTTGTTCTTTTTTTTATTTTTTTGGTGTTGTTATTGTTGATGTTTCTTTTGTTCAAGATGTTTTTTGATGGATTTTCATAAAATATGGATTTAGGATCTCTCTACCATATAAATCATTGGGTGATTTCTATTATTTATTGAATATGGGTATCACTCTGAACAAATTATTATACAAATATGATGGAAATATTTTTTGGATGGAAAATTTTGTGATAATCTATTATTCAATGAAGATATGGTTAAATATCAGGACTCCATATTTTAAAAATGGTTAAAAGAAAGGGGATTACTTTTCTCTTAGTTTGGTTAATTGATTAAATGTTTAATTTTTTCAGCTAGATAACATAAAAGAGGTGATGGTCGCACACATGTTTGTATGGTGTGTCTATGTGATTTGTGATATGTCATCGAGAGGGGGGGATTAGAAGCACACTAGATGACTATGGCTGGGAACTATGGTTTTTGGTACAAAGTGGGAAGGAAGTTTCAACATGAATAATCATATCAGTGTATGAAATAATATAAGATAGGGAAAATATATAATTCATATACCCACTAAAATAACATGTATTTACATTAAAGAAAAATCAAGGGTACTCATTCCATTAATACATGTAATAAAAGAGTTTTAATTGGTTCTTATCAATCCTTATGATATGAGAGATGGATTAACCCATGAACATGATAGAGTTTATATGTATTTTTATTTATTAATCACCTCTACCTAATATCGACTTTTTTTTCTTTTTAATATTACTTTTTTTGTTACTATTTTTTTGTTGTTGTTATTATTAAATTATTATCTTAAAATAAGGAATTAGTATCTCTATACCATGGTAATAATTTATGGATTTGTATTATTGATTGAATCATTGTATCATTCTCACCAGATTACTATTCAAATCTAATAGACATGTGTTATAATGGAAATGTTCAAGATAATATTATATTAAAGTGATGAAAGGGTATCATTGTATGAATCCATGATTTACTAATGGTAGAAGGAAAGAATTTTATTTTCATTCAATATTTGATTAATTGATAAATTATTGAATCTATTCATTCAGATTTCATAAATGTTAGAGGGTCACTAGATCTGATGATGGAATATTTTTTGTATTTTCAATCAAGATTCTTTGAAGTAGAGACAACATTTATATATGTTTTCTTTAATTTGGTACATTATTTATTCTTGAGTGGACAAACCATGTGGGGTTATATTTTGATGATATAATTATCTCAATCATTGAAGTTTTGCAATTAGATGATTATCTCCATTATAAAACGATAATTCCATATCATATTTTTATAGAGTGGGGAAATAAATAGTGTTTAAGAATCCATAAATTTGATCCTCACTTCTTGTATCTTTAAGAATATAGAATCTGATTCTAATTTCAACCTGTATATCTATAATCATATTGATTCAAATATTTTTATATGAAATTATGTATTAAATTTTATTTATTGTAATCCCTGTATATTAAAAGAAATTTTTTATTATGTGGGAATTCATCTTATGATTCTTCAACATACAGTGGATGGGGGTGTGGGATATTATGTTGGGATACTTTTTGATACCACTATTGACTCAAATATCTCAAACTCAATATCATATATTTCTAATAGAGTTAAGGTGTAGGAGAATATAGAGTATGAGTTTGTTCTCTCATATCATAATGTATATAAAAACATAGGTATAATTATATATAAGTTACATGTTGTGAATAAAAATTTCATACTTAATTTAGCTAATAAGTACGAAATGGTGAAAGAGGATGGGAAATAAAATGGGAAAAGTTATAAAATAGTGAAATTGGATAATACTAAGAATATAACAGTCATAATGGAACTTAAAGTTAATGAAGTGAATGAAGGGGGAAGTCCATGAGTAATATAAAAGGGGACGATATTTCTTTAACTAATAGTAAATTAAGGTCTAAAATGAAATGGATCCAAATAGTGTATGAGGAAGATAATAAGGCCCAAAACTGTACTTAGTAATTGAAAGATTTACATGGTACTACAAAATTACACAAATTGGTTCACTATAAATGGGATGTATTGGGGAGTATTTATAGGTAAAAATTAGAAATGAGAAATAGAAAATTAGGATACCAATAATGTGGATTCTGAGAATGATATGTCTTCTTATAAATAGTAGGACATGCAAGCAAGTGGAAACAACATATATATGAAACATGGTAGGGTTTTCCTAATTGAATGGAAGTATAAATATCATAAAAATTTTATAATATAGGAAATTAAGGTAAAAAAGATGATTCCCATTCTAATTCTTAGAATGATAATTTTTTCATAGAAATCTCAAAGGAAACATAAAATTTGTTATTAAATAATATGCTACTAAAGAAAAGATAATGATGATTCAGACTTAGAAGTGGGAAGTACATGCATTATTAGGATTAAAAATTAATAATAAATAAGGGAAACCAAAGGAATCATATACAAATAATTAGTATGGATAGTGAATAATAAAAGAAACATAAGTGAAAAATGATTAATCTATTTTCAAACTATTAGGGGATTTTTAATAAATATTTTATGAGTGAACTAATAAAGAACATCTTGAATCAAAATTGTTTTATTTTTTGAGTTAATGGTATTATCTCTAGGTTAAAAATTAAACATGATAAGAAGTAATTCTAAGATATGGGACATAATTTAATGGTTTTTTAATACAAGTAATGTTTTTATCAATTACTTAGGGGTTTTTAGTCAGAACATTATTCCCGGGGATGGATGTTTTTATAGTGAAACAAATTCCTATATTTACTTCAAATTTAGGGGAATAATTTTGTGGTTGTTCCTTGTATATGGGATGAAAATGTATTAATAATGAATTAATCCATGAATGAATATCTATAATATTAAATAAAATTTTAATAGTCTAGGGATTTTTGTTTAATAAATCAATATTAGTTTGGATATGAATGTGAAGCTTGAAACTTGACATCTAAAAATTAGTATTATGGAATTTAGAGGATGTGTTAATAGTAATTATATCTTAGAGGTTGACCATGTTGGGTATAAATATAAATTTAAAAGCTTCATGGGGAAATTTTAATCTATTATGCTTGGTATATATAATATTAATGCTTTCACTTCAAATTATCTAGAGTCTATAATAAAAATAAATCTTTATTACTACAACATTGAACCTAAAAAAAACTAAGGTTTCTATAATTAATAGTATGGATAAATATCTTATTCCATTTATATTAAATAATTATTATGCAAGGCATTTTTAATGTAGTGTCATTATTGGTGACACTTATAGGTTTTTTCAATGTGTCAATGACTTATTTCCATGCATCATGAAGCTCATGAATTTCATAAACATATTGATATTTGGGAGGAAATCATTTATTGAGTACATAGATGGTGATATCATGGAACTATACCAACAACTAGATAAATTTAAATAGTATATCACTTGTAAGGATATTGAAGATATGGAATTCTAAGAGAATAATGCATCACATGTAAGATAAATTCTCTTTGGAAAACCAATCATAAAATTAAAAAAGTGGTTTTTTAAAGAAATATTTCTTATATATGTTTATAGGAACAATAAATTTTTAATTTTCATTAGAAATAAAGTAGATTTTATAAACATCATTAACAGCTTTATGTGGGTAATAATATAATTTTAGAAAGAAATGATTTGTAAGGACCCGACCCCAATTGCCCAGAGCCAGCGCCTTATTTGATTACGTGGGAATAAATACAAGGATTACGAATCCCGAAGGACCAAATAGTTTAGTAATATTGGAAACAAGATACAAACATAAGTTCAAATTTACATATGGAAAGGAAAAACGACACTAAATTATTCCACTAGCAACATCATGTATCCTAGAATATGCTTGCATGTCATTCATAATTTACTTCTTCATGTCCTGAGAAAAATAAAACATTAGGAAGGGGTGAGATAAAATTCTCAGTAAGAGTAATCAATACAGTGTAAGAAAATATAAACATTAGACATGGTGAATAATTTAAAACTCATGCCTTTAATAATAAACATGAACACATTATGGAAGAGATATGAGCTGAGTAAATAATGCCATAATAAAACATAATCATGGGTATTCTACTAGTCGAATAACCACATGAACTTACAATTACTAGATTCATAATGATAGAAGTGCATATTCCAGACATTCTGAAACATTTTTTCATGGCCTCGGCCAAGACATCTAATGATTAAGGCCTTGGCCAAAATCCATATCACTTTGGGAAAGGCCTCGGCCAATTCCATGTCTAGTTGTCTCATGAGACCTACTGATGCATCGAGGGGCTATATTGGGCCCCACACATCACATAATAATTCCAATGAATTCCTCATATCAGTGGGTATAAACATAAACAACATATACATTCATATTAAAACTATCATGTGAAATGTAACTAACTTTCCCCAATTATTGAACATAAACACTAACCATTCGGAATAATAATGTGAATGGTTTTAGGATAGTTCATCCAAAATAAAGTTAGTCATAATCCATGAAATAAAATATGGTATATGGTGTCATAAATTATTAACCTGAACAATACATAATAATCAACAAGAGTTTTGAATCAAACAAGAATAATCTTCTAAAATCATTAAGCAATTCTTCTGATAAATACTATTTTATTTTGAAAAGAGGAGTTCTTTTGGAAAAATCTTTGTATAAAACCAGAAGTAAAGTAAGATAGTATTTCATGATAAAATGTGTTTTTTTATAAGGATAATGGTTTCCAAAAATAGATTATAGCTTGCCCTTGAAAATAGATATGAATTTGATAGATTCCCTTGTATCGGGATCGTATTTTTTGAAACAGTTTTGAGAACTTCTTTTAAAACATGTAACTATCCAGAAAATAGGGAAGGATAATGTTTGGTGTAAATATATAGAATAATCACACATAATTTATTAGGAGTACATAATAATACATAATAATTTCATCGAGGAAATTAGACAATAAAAGTAACCTTAATGAAAATGGATGTTCGGGTGGAAAACCCTTACCTTAACTCCAAACGTTCTCTGCTCTTGAACTTAATATACTGGAATATGAAATTATAATTATTAATAAATTATTTAATAACCTGTTATAAATGTATTTATTTTATCATAATTCTGTTTAGTTCATTTATAACCTTATTTCTATGTTATTATATTGAATTTCATTGTTCTGGGGTGTTTGTTTTCTTTATTTTCATAATCGGTTCACTTGTTTTTAAGTAATGGAATTCATGTGGAAAGGTTATAAATCTCCAGGATTGGAATTATATATTATTTATGAACATAAAGAATCGGTAATGGTCATTTCTATCATTTGGTTACATGGAATTAGGAAGAATCATTAGATGACAACCACTTGGATTATTCGGCGGTATTTGGATTATTTTGAACTAGTTTTGTCATATAACTTAATTATATGTACATATTCTAGTTCCTGAAAATTAATTATGTTATAATACATATTTTTTAGTCTGGTTCAACCATAAATATGGTTTCATTACCAGTAATGAAGAAGAAATTGAAGAACAAAACTTCGTCGTCCACGAAGGCTATAAACTGGAACCTCATGGACGTTGATTTCGTTTATAAAAAATAAAAGGGAGGGGTTAAGAATATTTATGATGGTTATTCCATTAACATGATATAATTATAGTATATAGATGATAATAGAGTTATCATGATCATTTGGACAGAGGAGGTTAGGTGAGGATAGAAAAATAAGATAAATTGAAATAAAATCAAATAAAAAAGAAGGGTGCTTTACCTCTTGAAATAACCTCCTTGAAAATCTCCTTAAGGGAAGGGTTTTTGGTCTTTTGGAAAGACTAGAAGCTTCTTGGACGTGGGGAGAGACTAGTGAAGGGTAATTGGGAAGAAATTTATGGAGCTTAAAGGCTTAGAGGAGTGAAGAGATGAGGGAGTGGTGAGGGGTTTTTATAGTGGAGGAGAGGGGTAAATTTTGAATATTTAATTCATTATTTTATTATTTTCCTCAAGACAACCAATAGTGTTGTTTCATGTGACCCCTAATAGTAATTAGTTCATGTGAGTTCGAAACAAGTGGCCTTTCATCACTTGTGATGTCATGAATAGTTTATTTAACTGATAATTTGTATATACGGTATTTTATCGTATTTCACTTTTCATAAAAAATTCTAGAATTTCAGAAAAATCCCAAAAATTCACCCCTACAATTTTTCGATGTGTAGAATTCAAAAGTGAACTCCATTTTTCAAAAATAATTTTCTAAATAATATTAATTTAATTTTTAAATTATGTCATAGTTAATTCGAAAAATAACAATCTTAGAGGTATAATTAGTTTTATGTGACATTAAAAAATTAATTAAGATCTCATTATCATATTACCTTATGAAAATAAAATAATATCATTATTTACTATTCATAAGGGTCATATTACTATTCATATTACTATTAATAAGGTTATGTTACTATTCACAAAAAATCAAGTTTGTTCTATCAGACTCCAAATGAGTTACTAAACACAACTCTAGATGACCATTATTCGAAATTCCAAACACAGAAGAGTAAAAGTTGTGTTTAATGGATAGATTATAAAATTTCATTCTATATTTATTTTCAATACCTTGGGGTGTTACATTCTCTCCTACTTACAAAAATTTCATCCTCAAAATTCACAAAATATTACCTAAAAAGATTGGGGTATGTATTTAACATAAGCTCCTCAGGATCCCATGTTGCTTCCTCCATCTTATGGTTCCTCCGTAGAACCATTGCCAAGCGAGTTGTATGATTTCTCAATACTTGTTCTTTAGTATCAAGAATATTGATTGGCTCTTCACAATAAGATAGATCGGGATCAAGTTCAACTTATTCATAAGTGAGTACATGTGTTGGTTCTGACATGTACTTTCTTAACATTGACACGTGGAACACATTGTGAACCTTGGAGAGACTTGGCGGCATTGCCAAATGGTAAGCTACGGCTCCAATTCGGTACAGAATTTCAAAAGGTCTGATGTACCTAGGAATTAATTTTTCCTTCTTACCGAATCATACAATACCCTTCCATGGAGATGCCTTTAAGAAAACATGATCACCTTCTTGAAACTCCAAATCCGTCCTTCGGTTATCAACATAGCTCTTTTTCCTACTTTGATCTATTTTCATATGGTTCTGGATAATCTTCACCTTCTCCATTGTTTCTTCTACAAGTTATAGGCCCATAAGCTTTCTTTCACCAACATCATCCCAGCATGTTGGTGTATGACATATCCTCCCATATAATGCTTCATAGGGTGGAATCTGTATACTAGAATGGAAGCTATTGTTGTAGTAAAATTCTACAAGAGGTAAATACTGATCTCACATGCCTTGAAAATCAAGTGAAAAAGACCTCAACATGTATTCTAATGTTTGAATAGTCTTTTCTGATTGACCATCTGTTTGTGGGTGGTAGGCAGTGCTCAAACAAAGATCAGTATCTAGGGCCTTCTGAAGACTCTTCCAGAATCGTGATGTAAAACGGGGATCATGATCAGAAACAATTGATGAGGGTACACCATGAAGTCTTACAACTTCATTAATATATATTATTTCTAAGCGTTCAAGTGTTAAATCTTCCCTTATAGCAAGAAAATGTGCAGATTTTGTAAAACGGTCAACAATGAATCATACGGTATCATTCTTTCTTGGAATATGTGGTAGACCCATGATAAAGTCCATCATAATATCATCCCATTTCCACATAGGTATAGGAATGGGTTTCATGACTCCACTAGGATGTTGTCTTCCTGCCTTCACCTATTGACAAACTAAACATCTTGACACGTAATCTGAAATCTCCCTCTTCATGTTTTCCCACCAAAAATATTTTTTCAGATCTCTATGCATCTTGGTGCTACCCAGTTGTATAGAGAAATTTTAGATATGAGCATTGTCTAATAGTTCCCTTTTTAGATCAGGTACTAATGGAACGCATAACCTCTTCCCAAACATCAGAACGCCTTCTTCATACACGAAGTTAGCCAGTCTCCAATTATTAACTGCATTAATTTTCTTGTGCAGATTCTCATCATCAGATTGAGAAATTTTTATATTCTCTAGTAAATATGGTTTAGAAATAATTTGAAAGAGGAGTGATGTTTCCCCTTCCTTAACAATTCTCATATCCATCTTTAGTAGATCCATGAACATAGGATCTCTTTCAATCCTCATTTGAGTCAGAGGTCCATGATCTTTCCTTCTTAATGCATCTTCCACCTTATTCACCTTTCCTGGCTGGTAGTGTATTGAACAATCATAATCTTTGAGTAACTCTATCCATCTTCTTTGCCACATTTTGAGTTCTTTTTGTGTGAAAATATATTTCAAACTCTTGTGGTCCGTATAAATCTCACATCTCTCTCCGTAGAGATAATACCTCCATATTTTCAGAGAAAAGATTACAGTTTCTAACTCAAGATCATGAGTTGGATAATTTTTTTCATTAGCCTTCAACTGTCTTGATGCATAAGCAATAACTTTATCATTTTTCCTAAGGACGCAACCCAATCCATTCTTTGATGCATCGCTGTATATTACAAATCCATCACTTCTAGATAGAAGAGTAAAAATTGGGGCATTGACCAATCTTCTTTTAAATTCATTGAAGCATTCTATACATTCTTTTGTCCACATAAACTTAACTCCTTTACGTGTGAGCTTGGTTAGCAGGTTAGCCAGTCGGGCAAAATTCTGAACGAAATGCCGATAATAACCTGCTAATCCAATAAAACTGCGTGCCTCAGTTATGTTTGTTGGCGTGGGCCAATCTTGGATTACCTTTGTCTTTGTAGGATCAACTAGGATTCCATCCTTAGAGAAAATATGGCCTAGAAAAGAAACTAATTGAATCCAGAACTTTCACTTTCTAAACTTCCCATATAATTTATTTCTTCTAAGAGTTCTTAGAATAACCCGCAAGTGATTCTCATGATCTTCATAGATTTTTGAGTATACGAGGATATCATCAGTGAAAACCACAAAAAAATTATCAAGATATTCCTTGTTACCCTATTCATTAAATCCATGGAAATAGAGGGTGCATTTTTCAGTCCAAAAGGCAACACTGTATACTCGTAATGCCTATACCTGGTCCGAAATACTATCTTAGGAATATCTTCCTTTATTACATGCAACTGATGATATTTGGATCGAAGGTAAATCTTCGAAAAGTATTTAGCTCCATGAAGTTGGTCAAATAAATCATCAATCTGGGGAAGCGGATACTTATTCTTTATTGTAATAGAATTGATTTCTCTGTGATCAATTTAAAGCCTCATGGATTCATCCTTCTTCTTGACAAAGAGGACAGGGTCTCCCTATAGAGAAACACTAGTTCTAATAAATCCTTTTTCACTCAAATCATCTAATTGTTTCTTTATCTCTACTAATTCCACAATGGCCATTGTATAGGGAGTCTTTGATATAGGTCTTGAATCAGGAATTAAATCAATAGAGAACTCAACTTCCCACTCTGGAGGATGTCCAGGTAAATCCTCTGGAAATACATCAATGTACTCTTTCACTATATGCACATCTTCAATTTGAATATTTCTTTCCTCACCCATAGATATTGGTTTATCTTCCTCTCCTAGTATTGTATTCAGTAGAGCTACTTGGGGTGCTTTTAGATAAGAATTAGGTGGCAAAGTTTCTTCCCTAAAGATAAGGGATTCTACACCATTTTCAAAAAATTTAACTTCCTTATTTTTACAATAAATCTTCTCATAATAATTTGACAGCCAATCCATACCAAGAATTATATCAAATTTGCTCATTGGTATGATGATATGGTTATCAACTAGAGCACATTTTGGTGTCTGGAGGGGGACTAGTCGACATGAATTTGTTTCAATGATACATCCACTGGGAGTTTTGACTGATAATTATTAAATTAAATTGGACATATCGAATTTTCATGGAAAACTAGGAAGATATAAATGAATACGACGATCCAGAATCAAATAAATTATTGGATAAATTAAAGGAAATGATTAAAGTACCTGCCACCACATCATCAGGATCTTCAACCTTTGCAGTTGTGATTTCATAAGCTTGTCCCTAATCCCTTGGCCTTTTCTGTTGCATATTTCCTTGACTCTTTGGACAAGTATTAGCATAGTTTCCCATATCCTGACAATTATAGAATTGAACATCATTTGCTTCCTTCTTCCCTTTACAATCACCAGCAAGATGGCCTTTCTAACCACATTTGTAGCATACTCCTTTTCCTTTTAAGCATGCACCAGGTTTTTTCCTTCCACAATTGTCACATGGTGGAAATTCAACTCTCCCCTTCTTCCTCGTTTCCTTATTTCCTTTCCCGGGTTTTTCAGCAGCCCTCTTCTTTTCTTGCTTTCCCTTAAAGTCATAAGACTTAGAGAATTATTTTTCTGTCTTGATAGCACATGAAACCATATCCTCATATGATGAAAAACTATGGGAGACCAATGCCCTCTGGAGTAATGGATTTAGGCCATCAAATAATCGATCAATTTTTCTCTTGGATTTCGTATATAGTCCACCGTATGTCTTGCTAACATTGTGAAGTTGGCTTCATACTTGGAAACATTTTCATCCTCCTTCTGCCTCTGATTCAAGAATTTTCTCTCCATATCTGCTTGCTGCTCATGAGGGAAATATTTTTCTAAGAATATTTCCTTAAAATCCCTCCATTCCATCTCTTCTATCTCTTCCTCCTCCTTTGTGTTTTGGATTAATGACCACCACTGATATGCATCTCCTGATAGATGATATACTTCCATGACAACCTTCTCTCTTTCATTACATCCCAAATCAAGAAATATCTTCTTGATGGAACTTATCCATTGCTCAGCTACAAATGGGTTTGTAGTCCAATTGAATGATGGAGGTTGTTGTCGCATAAAGAGATCTAGAATATCTCCTCCACGTGGTGGATCGGGAGGCTCCATACGAGTAAGGTTATTATTCATAACCTAAGTAAGTTGTCCCAATGTAGTTATTCATTATTGAGCACCAGTCATAGCACCAGATCCAACATCATTATCTTGCATCGGAGGAAAATCCCTACAAGGGACACGTGTGTTCATACGGTTTCCATTCCATCCACTTGGAGCCATCTCTAGATAATGGCATACACTAAATTAGGTTATTAATCATAATGTATAATCTTAAATTAACAAAATACTTAGAAAAAATTGAGATCCTACGAATGGCTAATCCCATATTAAAAAATATGGTTTCTTTGATGAATATTTTACATTTCAATCCTTCATAATGGATTGTAAAGAAAATGTGAATTATCCTAAGCATATCCCCCGGGAGTGTTGTAACCAAGAGTGCAGCAAGGCCCATTGTCTTGCACCAGTTCTCGTTCATGTTTAGATCTAAGTGGTGTTTTCGGGTATTACCCCTAAATACATCTGTGCCAGATCCGCCTCTACCTGGTCGTATCCAGACAGGGATGTATTGCTTGAAATATCCACATAATCTATTTCTTACCAAAATACCAGGACATTATTGTATATATATCATCAAAGACTAACTTAGGTACTCTTCCCTAATTCTACGTTTTCTAAATCTAGTTTCCAAGTATTCTACTAAATTTTCTTTGATACCAACTATAAGGACCCAACCCCAGTTACCTTGAGCCGACTCCTTATTTGATTATGTTGGCATACATACAAGGAATATGAATCCCAAAGGACCAAATAGTTTCGTACTATTGGAAACAAGATACAAACATAAATTTAACTTTACATGTGGAAAGGAAAAACGACACTAAATTATTCCACTAGCAACATCATGTCTCCTAGAATATTCTTGCATGTCATTCATAATTTACTTCTTCATGTCCTGAGAAAAATAAAACATAAGTAATGGGTGAGCTGAAATGCTCAGTAAGTGTAAGAAATACATCAGAAGATAATATAAACATTAGACATGGTGAATAATTGAAAACACATGCCTTTAATAATAAACTTGAACACATTATGGGTATTCTACTAGTCAAATAAGAACATGAACTTATAATTACTAGATTCATAATAATGGAAGTTCATATACCGGACATTCTAAAACATTTTGTCATGGCCTCGGCCAAGACATCTAATGATTAAGGGCTCGGCCAAAATCCATATCACATTGGGAATGGCCTCGGCCAATTCCATGTCTAGTTGTCTCATGAGACCTACCGATGCATCGAGGGGATATAGAGGGCCCCACACGTCACATAATAAGTCCAATTCATTCCTCATATGAGCGGGGATAAACATAAACAACATATACATTCATATTGAAACTATCATATGAAATGTAACTAACTTTCCCCAATTATTGAACATAAACACTAACCATTCAGAATAATATGGTAAATGGTTTTAGGATAGTTCATCCATAATAAAGTTAGTCATAAAAAATTAAATAAAATATGGTAAATGAAATCATAAATTATTAACCCCAACAATACATAAGAATCAACAAGAGTGTGAAATCAAACGAGAATAATCTTCAAAAATAATTAAGCAATTCTTGTGATAAATACACTTTTATTTTGAAAAAAAAAGAGTTCTTTTTGAAAAATATTTATATAAAACCAGAAGTAAAGTAAGATAGTATTTCATGATAAAATGAGTGGTTTTAGAAGGATAATGGTTTCCAAAAATAGATTATATCTTGCCCGTGAAAATAGATATGAATTTGAGAGATTCCCTTGTATCGGGCTTGTATTTTTTGAAACAGTTTGGAGAACTTATTTTAAAACATGTAACTATACAGAAAATAGGGAAGGATTATGGTTGGTTTACATATATAGAATTCTCACACAGAATTTATGATGAGTAAATAACAATACATAATAATTTCATCGAGTAAATTAGACAATATAAGTAACCCGGATGAAAATGGAAGTTCTGGTAGAAAACCCTTACCTTACTTCCAAACGTGTTCCGCTCTTGAACTTAAGATCCTGGAATATGAAATTATACTTATTAATAAATTATTTAAGATCCTATTAGAAATTTATTTAGTTTATCATAATTCCATTTAGTTCATTTATACCCTTATTTCTAAGTTATTATATTGAATTTCATTGTTTTGGGGTGTTCATTTTCTTTATTTTCATAATTGGTTCAATTGTTTTTAAGTAATGGAGTTCATGTGGAAAGGTTATAAATCTCCCAGATTGGAATTATATATTATTTATGAACATATATAATTGGTAATGGTCATTTATATCATTTGGTTACATGTAATGAGGAATAATCATTAGATGACAACCACTTCGATTATTCAGCGGTATTTGGATTATTATGAACTAGTTTTGTCATATAACTTAATTATATGTACATATTCTGGTTCATGATTATTAATTACGTTATAATACATATGTTATAGTCTGGTTCAAACATAAATATGGTTTCATGACCTTTAATGAAGAATAAATTGAAGAATGAAACTTCATCGTCCCCGAAGGCTATAAATTGGAACCTCATGGACGTTGATTTCGTTTATAAAAAATAAAAGGGAGGGAGTAAGAATATTTATGATGGTTATTCCATTCACATGATATAATTAAATTATATAGATGATACTATAGTTATCATGATCATTTTGACAGAGGAGGTGAGGTGAGGATAGAAAAATAAGATAAATTGAAATGAAACCAAAAGAAAAAGAAGGGTGCTTTTCCTCTTGAAATAACCTCCTTGAGAATCTCCTTAAGGGAAGGGGTTTTGGTCTTTTGGAAAGACCAGAAGCTTCTTGGTTGTGGGGAGAGACTAGGGATGGGTAATTGGGAAAAATTTTGAGGAGATTCAAGGCTTAGATGAGTGAAGAGAAGTGGGAGTGGTGAGGGGTTTATATAGTGGAGGAGAGGGGTAAATTTTGAATATTTAATTCATTATTTTATTATTTCCCTCAAGACAACTAATAGTGTTGTTTCATGTGACCCCTAATAGTAATAAGTGTATTTCATTTCGAACCAAGTGGACTTGCATCACTTGTGATGTCATGAATAGTGTATTTAACTGATAATTTGTGCATACGGTATTTTATCGTATTTCACTATTCATAAAAAATTCTAGAATTTTAGAAAAATCCCAAAAATTCACCCCTACCATTTTTTGACGTGTAGAATTCAAAGGTGAACTCCATTTTTAAAAAATATTTTTCTAAATATTATTAATTTAATTTTTAAATAATGACATAGTTAATTCGAAAAATAACAATCTTAGAGGTATAATTAGTTTTATGTGACATTGAAAAATTAATTAAGATCCCATTATCATATTACCTTATGAAAATAAAATAATTTCATTATTTTCTATTCATAAGGGGCATATTACTATTCATATTACTATTCATAAGGGTATGTTACTATTCACCAAAAAATCAAGTTTGTTCTATCAGAATCCAAATGACTTACTAAACACAACTCTATATGACCATTATTTGAAATTCCAAACACAGAATAGGAAAAGTTGTGTTTAATGGATAGATTATAAAATTGCATTATATATTTATTTTCAAAACCTTGGGGTGTTACAGGATCTCAATTCTTATATTATTTGATATTATTAATATTATTTCTATAATGTGGGACTAGAGTTCATAAATATGAATAATAATTTCATCCTTGTTATTTTAGAATATCCTTAAAATAATTTTTTTGATAATATCCTTAACCATTACAAAATTAAGGAGTTTCTTTTTTTCTAGTGTACAGTGATGTAGGACTTTATAGTTTTACTAATATTTATTTTCATAATATCATTTGAATCAATCAAAGTGATTTTAATATATTTTTAATTATATTATTTCAATGTGATTTCCTTCACATGGGTGATAAAACATACTTTCAGCACTTATATAAAACTTAAATATCATTTCATATAAAACTTCTCTTACATGTTCTCCTTACTATCAAATGTTATATAATTATCAGTATGATTTATTTCAATATACCCACTTTTATTGTTATTGTAATTGTATCCCCCAAAAAAATAAATTTAATAATAGAATGGGAATTGATAAATGACTTATTAATGATTATAAATGAATCAATATTATCTTGAAATATAATAAATAAAGTTTTACTTACTTGTAATTTTATCTAATAAAGTATGACAATATGATCATATGGGATTTAATTTTCAATGTCCTAAATGAATTTGGATTCATTGAAAAAAAATTAATAGGGTGAGATTTATTTTTTACTTAGTAGATATTTCTGATCTAATCAATGGTATCCTAGAGTGAAACTTCAGTTGTTATAGAGGGGTTATTTAGGGAGGACCACTCTCATCTACCATTTTTAGTATTTATAAGGATTATATTTGCATATGAATAATTATATTATCATGTGAGAGTATATTTAACTTGATTATAGTAGTAAAGATATTGGATGAAACCTTAAATATTTACAATTGATATAATATTATATTATTTTTCTTAGGGATAGATGTAATAATGAATTTATTAAGGATCTATTTAAGTATTATGAGGAGTTCTTGAGATAATCAATCATCTATCATAAATAATTATTTGTAATTGGAAAAAAACAATTCCCCTCCTGGGAAATTTTCAATTGTTGATCTATTTTCTGTTAGTGTGGGTACAATTCCATTCATTTACATTGGGGTCACAATGTTTTGGGTAAGGAATAACGTCAATATTATTTCATATATTATTTTTTCTGTAAAGTAAAATCATTCAACTTGGATAGTAAATTCTATATCTCACTTTTTATTGAATAATATATTTGGTAAAGTGTATATTTGCTTCTAAAATTTTCAATCAATTTATCAAAAAAAAATATACATGATATTATTATAATATTGAATCAATACATTAGGAATTTTTAAATGAGGTAAAAACCCCCACAAAAAATAGTTTGTGGATGTCCCTTAGAATTATTGTTTCAATGAAATTAAATTTTGTTGTTTGGGAATCATGAATAAAGATAACATTAACAATCAACTCCTATCTTAACATATGTGAATGATTTTGAATAAAAAATTTATATGAACTTGATTTATTAAAAGGGGGTATTAAGGATTTCTAGGGATGTATATCTACACTATATGGACTCATAGAACTATCCATATCAAAATCCAATATATTCAATTATTTTGATGCATTCCAAATTGTTTTTTCAAGGGATTTTATTAAAAAAAAATATGACATGCAAACAAGATTGGTTTCCCAATACCATTTTAGTTAATTATGAATCTAAAATATATGATATAGATATATTTATTAATGATTATCTATATCCCCTTGCTCAAAATTGACCACTTATATTCTAGAGAACCGTTAATAACTATAAAATTTAACATATAAGTACTTTCTCAAAAAGGATCCAATTAAAATGTGGATGAAAAAAATATTTACTAAATATTTAAAACAAAACATGAAAACAATAATTGGGATGGGTGTAATAATTTTCATAATACTTGGAATATACTTTCAGTAACATCTAATATTTTGAGAATTATCCACCCTAAAATACCAACTGATGAATTTATGAACTTCTATGGTTTATAAAATTTCTTGGTTTATGTTTTTTGTATGTATCAAATAGAGGTTAATAATATTTTTGGTAACATTTTTCCCATTATACTAACATTTATAGGTGTATTTCATATTTACTATAAATTGAACATTTATATGATATATAGACCAAGGATATACTATTTGGAGTCTTCTCTATATGGATCATTGAAGAAAAAAACAATCCACTAATTTATATGGAAGAAGAATGTTGGTTTATATGGAGGTGAATGATTGGATATATTTATATTTTGGAAATGGTTTTTGAAAAGGGGATTATGATGAACCTCATGGATGGGATGATCCGTGTTTCTAATCTATAGTTTGGAGCAGAAAACAACTCAATCAATGACTTTCATATCTACAAAAGAAAAACGATTCTTCGAAATTATGGACAACCATTGGAATTCATCATCATTTTACAATATTGACCAATTATTATATGGGTAAAATAATAATGATTGTGGGGATTGGAAATAGAACCAATGGAATTTTAATTATTGATAAATTTTCATTGACCGCCATGGAGAGTCCATAAGTGGTTTATTTGCTAGTTATGGAAATATGTATGCCATTGAAAGTAAGATTAAGGTGGTGATAAAAGTTATCAATATTAAAATATATGTAGGATAGGGGAATCATTGGCTGGGTTGTGATTCATCTTATACTATTCACAAAACCAATAAGAAAACTATCCACCATTCATGAGATCTTTTTCTATAGTGGGAATGATGTTTACTTGATCTCTACTCGATCAACATTAGTTTTAATAAAATATTTAATTAATATAAAACACTTGAATATTTCCTTGAAAATAGTATTTTTTTTAATTCATATATTTTTTTAGATGAAATTCCATGCGATAAACATGACATGGTAGGGAGAGATAAATGTGAAAATAACTCCACCAAACATTTTAAGAATTGAACAAATCTATATTATTTGGTCATGGAGATTATTTTCCCAAATTTATTTCCTATTTATTCTTATTCATATTATTATTATGTTAATTATTATTACTATTATTATTTTGAGTATTCTTATTAGGAATAGATAAAGTGAAATAAGTTAAGAAGAGTGATTATTCTGGGTACACATAGGACGGTTACACTTTGAACGCTTACAACAATTCAAAAATAAGATATTTGGACTTTTTTATATGATTAAGGATCTATTTATAAATTAAAATAAGTATATGTGGGAACCAAATTTCACTATAGTAGTGGAAAGTATGATATGTTGATGATGAAAATGTTCATTCCATAGCATTCATGGTTGACGATTCTATGAAATGCATAATCATGAATGGATCTACTGTGAATTCCTATATATATTTTTATGATATTATAGTGTTTCATGAAATTTTATTTTTTGATTTATATATATTGATTCATTTCATGAATATAAAGATTCATTGAAGCATTATTATTGATTTTATAATATCTCTTATATTTTAGGTTTCATGAATTTGAAGATGATATCCATTAGCATGTGATTTTGATATTATTTTTCAATTTTATTCCCTAAAAAAGGGAATGAGGATTAAATTCCTGATCAAATAGTCAATGATTAATTTTTATTCTAGAATTTATTCCCCAATTTAATCACTTTTACAAATTATAATATTTCTTTATGTTTGGGTGAAAATATTTATATTGTGTTGGATATATTGGAGTCTAACTATCTCAAAATATATCACCTCCTCAATTTGGAATCCCATTCATATGGATAAAGAAATATAGTATTCTAGTTTTGGTCACCTATCTATTATTATTATTATTATTATTATTATTATTATTGAGTTAGATGAGTATAACCCACTTATCCACAATATTGTGTTATCCACTCCTGATTATAACATTAATAATAAAGTTGAATATAAATATTTCTAATGTTCTTCCCAGAAAATATGATGATTAGTCATGATACCAACATCTACATGTGCTCCAATGTGACCTAATACATTGTCAATATTTATGGGCATGACATTTAAAATTAAGTAATTATGGCTAACTTTGATAATAAAATGGAAATAAGGTGCATCTTAAGAACACTAATAGTGATGGGATGTTTAAATATGATGAAAATGGAACTAGAACATTGATATAAAGTTATTCCATTACATATAAATAGAATAAATATGCAAATAATATTCCTAAAGTAAATGATATAATGAATTATAGAGATGATGAGAGGTATCCTAAATAGTATGTCCATCATGTGATCAAGAATATAGAAGTTATCAGTCAATATGATACTGAGCATAATGATGCCACTCCCATATGGCACATTATAATGATGATTCAGAGTAGGGATATGGACCTTGGAAAATGTATCTAAGTGCTAATATGAATAATAATTATAAATAATTTTATATTATAATCTCTATTAATGTTAATCCTATTCAAATTAATATGGTTAAGGAAGCTTATAACATATCAATACAAATTAATTTTTCATATAAACTGAATGGTGGTATCAAACCTGAGTCCCTAGATGGGAGGTATTTAAATGAGTTAGAAAACGATTTTGAGAACGAAAGAGATAAATATGAAATGGGACATTATCTCATTATAAGTTTCAATTATTCTTTAAATTGGTGACATTATTTTAGAATTTTTGAGGTCTTAATAAGGGGAAAATAGATCAATCCCTTAAACATAATCTTGTTACTAATCATATATATTTGGTAGGCCTAGATTAACCATAGATTATGTTTGATAGTATCAAATTATTCAATTAGGATTTTTTTGTAAATAATATTATTTCCCATAACCTATACAATAGTATTGTTGATACTTTTTGAGTTCTTCACATTCTACTATATTTGTGTTCTCATAAAACCATTTCTTCATCATGTTGATATTAATATTAATGTTAATAGAAACATATATCTTATTTATTTGATTTATTTTATTAAATATTATATAAATATAAATGAATTTTAGAACATATTGAGAGGAAACTATGATATTAAATTGGATCTTAATGGGATATTACAATTTTATAAGTTGTTCATATGAGAGAATTGGATATAAAAAAAATTAATATTGTTTTTGAGGGTCTGAGAATATTTAATAAAATTTTGACTTTTCATATAATTTTATTATTAAAATATGAAAATAGTTTCTTAGAGAATTAAATTAATGTAATTTATTATATAACAAATGATAGTTTTTTTCTATATATGGATAATCTAGTGTCATTATTGAACATTCTATTTTTACACTCCCATATTCTGATTATACCCCATTGACTTTTATTGTCATGATGTGTACTGGGCATAATTATCAATTACCTTTCAATATTAATAATTCATGTATTACATCCACTAGATGTTATGAAATTGATTTTTTAATGAAAATCACTTGTTTATTAAAGTATGATACTTTTGTGGTAGAAAGATTGAATCATGAAAATAAGGATGTGAGGAATTGGATTAAACCATCATTATATAATCATTAATTTGATATTAAGAAAGTATAGGAGAAGTTTGAATATCTAAAAAGGAATGAAAATGATAATTAATTCCATTCAAAATAATGGGTAACCCTTTGTACCATATATGGAAATATTATGTTCCAAAAAGAAAACCCATCTTGGGAATAAATTAATATCATGTAGATGTAATATTTAATAAAAATACCATTTATCTTAAAAATTATCACAATGGAAGGAAAGGAAAGAAGGGAATCAATTCCGTAAAAAATGACGGATGTTTAATTGAAATTAAATAATTTATTTTCAATTTTATAACCAATTATATACATAATATTTTCAATAATAATGTTAATTACCTGAATTGTTACATGATTTACATGGTTGTGATAATATTTGAATTAATTAAAGATTATGAAATTTTTATTACTACAGAACTATTATTAGAGTAATAGATCTTGTCTTCATTATTGTCCCTCAACATTTATAGTGTTTTCAGGCATGATGGATTTAGAAAGATGTTCTTTAGGTTCTAATGAGACATTATCCATACTGATATCACTAATTTTTGGAGGTCATTCATAATTTCAACTCATATTTCCTTTATATTTAATTATTATTTTCTTCCTCTTCATAAAAAAAAGGATAATTATATTTTCATTAAGTAATTTTTAAAGGCTTCCATTTGAAACATGATTCACATGATCCTTCTATAAATCTATTCACTAATACTTGGGAAGATCATCACTAAGGTCATCATTTCTCTTTATTTTTTATTTTTTTCTTGGTATATATACTCATACATTTCTTTCGGTTACATAGGAATGTGTATGTTCTCTTAATAAAATTAATCAATGTATGGGAATATTTATCTGATAAAATATATTCATAAAGAATTTACACCACTATAAGAAATGTCATTATTTATGTTCTAAAAATGAATCGTTTTTCCTAGAGTTTTCCATAATTGATCATTGTCAATCTAAGATATATCAAACAATTATACTTTTTTAATGGATCTATAAATAGGTTATTTAAATTAAATATAGGATTTAGGTTTGATGACACACTCTCAAAGATTCTATTTTTTATTTCTAATGATTAATTAAAATGGTCATTTTAAACCTCACAAAAACCAATCTATAAAAGAAAATTAAAATGGGATGAATCCTATTTTCCCATTATAAAATTTTTTTCTTAATGATCTACTTTGGGGGAATTTTAGAATATTGATGACCATTAAGACCATATTTAATATTATTAATATTTCTTGGATTACTTTTAAATTTCACATAGATTTTTTATTTCCATTTACAAAGGAATGTCATTAACATGATAAAAAAATTGTGAGAAATATCAATGTCAGAAAATGGGGTCTCCTGTTAACATTTTTAGGAATTCCACTTCTCTAGGGAAAAGAAAATTCATGAGAGAATTTCCTCTATTGATATTAGAAATATTAATACTAATAATGGTATATGTATATCCTATTTATGGAGAAGTTGTATACTTAATCAAGTTTTCTATTAAGGGTTTGTTAATGATATCATAATTTTTATATGGACAATAAATTTGATTAATATAATGGATACTTTTATAAGGATTTTATCTCAGTAGGTTTTGTATGTAATTTGAAAGTAATCACATTCTATTTTGTGTAATGTATAAAACATTTATAACTGAGAGGAATGGGTTTGAAGAAACGTACAATGTTTAATGATTCCCAAATAGAAAAATTTTCATTCAAATTGATGACTAGAAATTATAATGACTTATATTTATTGAAATCAATATTCCTAAATAAATTACATAATGGGTGTAATTTTTGACTCTTTATATTATGGTCATCATTAAAGCACTCATTTTATAACATCATGATATGTTCAAAGTGTATTATAAGTGGGAATCTAATCATAATTTCTAGAAAACACCATGAATTAATAAATAGATTCTATATCTAGCCATATATTCTGAAAAACATCACTATAATCTTTACACTTATATTTCATGAGATCACAAATTACATTCACAATTACACTCTTATTAATTATTATTCTTTGGTTTAGTAGGGTAACACCATTTGGAAGATATGAAATAAAGATATTTAAAGATAAAAAAGTGATGATACTATCTAGTCTCCAGGGTGAGTAATGAAATTTATAAAAACAATTTATTTCACCCTAATATATACCTTTATTTTTTTTATATTTTTTATAAATCAATTACCATGAATTAAACAGATATAGAAAATAATAATCATCCAGTCCTTAGTAAATTTTAGTTATAGTCATTATTATGAAACAAATGAACATTTTTTTATTAAATTATACTTTTATTATTCACATTTGTTCAATTTACAGTGGATATTATAAACTTTTTTCTATATTCAAACTGAAATTCAAACCTTCATGAACTCATAAAGGAATTTATTCTCAATGATAATCTCTATAATCAATCCCTAGTGATGATTACCACTATTATTTAATATATATATATATATAATAATATAAATAATAGCATTTTTACTAAGGGAATTCATTCATTAAATATAATATAATATCATTGAAAATTGATTTAAGGGGTTATTTTGATATTTGACTGGGTTATATGAATCTTGATATTTTCAACCTTCAAACATTGAACCTACTTTCTATTTCCAGAAGACATAAGAAACCTATAGAGATATTTTGTTTGAGATAGATACCCCCAATACCAACCAAGTTACAATATAATTTTTATTGAGGTTTAAATGGGTTACATGATGTTTTGGGTTGTAGTAATGTATTATACTCCTATAGAGAGGTTATAAAGGGTTTCCTAAATCGTTTAATGGGGGGATGTTGTGTACATGATTTTGATTTGTGGATAGTAGTAAATGTTTTTGGACTATTTCAATATGATTTTTTGAAGATGAAATGGATTTAGAGTGACTCTATATTAGTGGTGGACATCATGATGAAAATATCACTGAATTTACCATGGAGGACACTCTAAGAATATTCATTCTACCTATATATTCTTAACAATATTAGAATTCATATTTCATGTTTTTGTTGATTCACACGTATTGGTTGAAATATTTTCATAAAAGGTATTTATGGATGATATCTCACTATTCTCCTTCAATGGAGCATTTCTAATTCACTATTTAGAATTTCTATAAAAAGTATACTTTCATAGAATTAATTTGAACCAAGAAAAATATAGAGAAACAAAAAAATTAACCTAAAAAAATCACTTACTTATCCTAGAAATATTTGAATAAAATTTACTCATATTTCCTTTTCTTATTATGGTCATGTTTTTAATTATCTAATTATAGATATTTTCTTGTAAGGGTATTTAAGAGGGGCAAAATATTTTCTACGATTTTAAGAAACACCTCAAAACATATCTCACCACTAATTATTAAGTATAGTTTAATATGACCATTTTTATCAATCCATTATGATTAGTTTTCATTAGTGGGGACATAAATAGTTATTTAAAATATACTTTATTTTTCTACCTCTAAGGTATATATTTCAGATTCCTCTTCAATCAAATCTTGATTATGAAAGTGTAGTTTCGATGAGGGTGGTAGATCAGCCTTAACTAGGTCATTTATTTCTATTTTCACAACATATATAATATGGTTTTGGTCTTCAATAATATTTCAATATTCCCTTATACCCTCATAGAGACTATGATATCTTTTATTTTATTCATGTTTAGGTTCATTTAGTTTTTGACTATCCTTCTTGAATCCTGTAGCTTTCCTTGTTTATTTATTCAATAATTTAAAAATAACCTTTAAAAAATATTTATAATCATTTTAATAGGTCTATGAAACATTATTATAGCGTAATAAAATGGTTCATTGAACCATTGGGTAGGAATCCATTTAAATATTCATATTTCAATGGTTTTATTATAGTAATTTCTATAGGTATGTTGGGTGATGATGAAACAAATTGTTAGAGTGAGCTGGTATATCCCCCATCAACCAAAATTCATCCTACACTCTCAGTCACACTTCCACCCGATATTACACCTTTAAAATAGATTATATATTATATATTTATAAATTATTAAGTTTAAAACTTTAAAAAATATATCATAACACATATATGAAATTAGTTTTAGTCACAAAACACAATCCACACAACAGTGTTATAAATATAAATTCAAAAATATTATGGAAAAATAATATCCTCATGGCCACCACAACCATCATGGATATCATTATCATCATCATCATGGAACTCCTCACTAGATTCATCAACCCCTATATCTTTATTTCCATCGCCACTAGGAGTATTATCACCCAACCCTCTATTTGGAATACCCTCACCATCATCTAGATCATTATATAAGGATTTATTCATCGACTTGAGCCTTTCACAAACCATAATAGTGTCTTGTGGAAGTGATGGTTATAAATTTTTAATAACAATCAAAAGGTAATTATTGGACTTTTAACTTCTTTCATTCTCCACTGTGGCTAATGTTTTATCCTATTATCAAACATTTTGTACCACTTTTTCCTCTCTATGGGCCTTATTAAACTACAAGATATAATATATATAAGAGTCACATTGTATTGGACAATACCTAGTGGTAATTAAATTATCCTTGAGTCTAAAACAAAAACTTACTTGGTATTTAACAACTAGTGTCAGTGGAAAATAAAAATAATTTATTGATGTTTTTATCCCATTACTTGTCAAGGGAACCCAATCACATAATAGAAAATATAAAATAGATATTTTATTACAAAATATATATTATTAATTTAATTAATTATAATAAAACATTAAATGATTTTATATAACTATTCCTTTACATATCAGACATATATCTTCATTCGTCTTGAGAATAACAATTTTCTAAGTGGTGAAAATCCTTATATGTTCAATAATAATTTCTAAAATTTAAATTGAATGTATTAAGATGTTATACCATAAATTTATATCTATGATTCAATTTAATTTTGAAAAATCTTGTTAGTGGCATAATCTAATGGTTAATGAGTGATAAAACAAACATTTTTTACTTCAAATTGTTTTAAAATATATTTTTGATTTAATTAAATCTGATTAAGGTGTAGATAGATCATGAGTCATCTTAATAAAATGGTTATTTTGAAATCAATAGATCTATTTTCAATGAATCCTCTCATAGTTTTATATTTTTTTAATAATTACATGAATGATCATAAGTTGGGAAATTCTAATTTTTTTAAAAGGATAACGCACATTAAATTATTTAATGGGACATGTTAGGAATAAATAAAATTCTTGTATATATAATTATTAAAGTATTTTTTTAATTTAAATGGGGTTAATTTATGAGATTTTTAAATCTAACAAATTGTGTTCATTAAAAACAATAATTTTGATTTAAAAAAAATTCCTCACATGATTAAACTTTTAATTTTTTTTCATTTTGTTAGTTATGATTTGTTCAGTTAAAATTATAAGGATTGTGTGAGATGAGAGTGTTTCTATTCATGGAACCATATTTGTAATGGATATATATTATTATTATTCAATTTAAATTATTTCATGATTTTATTGTTTATTTTAGTTGTGAATGTGTTGTTTTTTCCTGATTTGATGAGTTATTATGTTTCATTTTGTTTCAAGATAAAATTTGGGAATTTTATTTTAATATGAATGGTAGAGTTTATATTTTTCATATATGTGAGATGGATTTTTAGAAGGATTATTTATAATAGAACCATTATATATGGATCCCTTTGATGAAATTTGGAGCAATCGTTAAGGTTTATGTGGTTATATTTTATTTTAGCCCCTATTAGTTGATTTTTGGGGTTTAAATGGATGGGGAAGTAGATTCATTGATTTAAACCCAATTTTATGGTCATATGTATTTAAATATGGAAATTTTGGATTGAATCAAGTATATTTTATCTTGGATCAATTATTGGGATGTTATTTGATAGTATTAATATGATAATTATTGTTTTGGGTATTTTGGTTTTCAGGTTTGATTGGAATTTAAGGGATTTTATGATTTTTGTTATGTATTTAAAATATCATTCATTTTTTATTTAGTTCACTTTTTTTATACATTTTGAGACATTATCAGTGTGGTAGGTATTCTTTTTTTGGTTCAATGGTTTTAATACCTAATTAAAGTCAGTTGTACATAATGAAATACATGGTGTGTCTCATGCTCTAGCATGGTAAATTTACCTAATGATTTGAAATACTTTATAGAATCATTGTTTTATTAATTAATTAATTTTAATTTTATAAAAGTATAATTAAACAATAAAAAAATGTATTAATTCAAATCATAATCTGTTTAAATAAAGAAACATTAAATTTAAAGAACTAATTAAACTCATCACTCTTCCGATAAGAAATTATTTCCTAGTGCTCTGTGACTAAACACTAATTGATTGATTTAAAGTAACCCTAAAATTTCATATATATATATATATATATATATTACATCATACTTGATGAATATATAGTACATAACAGAATTATCCATGCCAGAATCGTTTAGGTATAGTGTTCTTGGAAATATGGAAACTTAAACAACTGGACCATAAGTTACCTAATTCATCTCATACTATATTCTTCCTAACTAGAAACCCTCTTATACATATCATATAGAATATAATTTTTCATAACCTAGGTAATGAAAATGTAATAAAGGGTGAGCTTGAATGCTCAGTAATAGTAAAAATGGATATATTAATATAACATGAGAATAAGGGTATATGAATATGATAATAACATAAGATAATCATACCATGGAAATCATAGATCATAAACATGAGTTATGCTATAAATCATACAATTTCATAAGACATGTATATTAAATAAATCAATGCCCATAAACCATGAGAGAATCACATTGGCATAATACATTGATAATTGGCATACACAGTAGTAAACAATATCATTTAATTATATTCATGGATTACAACCAAGACTATAATAGTGGAATGGGTTCACTCTACAAACCATCATAGTAGAAAAGGTTCACTCGAAATATTATCATATTGTACAAAGTCCCTAACATGGAAGGGTTCACTCCACATTCCATTACTAATTAGGGCACGAGATATCAATCATTAGCTAATGCATTGGAGGGATATATGAGTCTCACCCATTCTATAATCCATTAATTTTTGTACCAAAATATTATAATAAATTTATCATATTAGAAACTAGGAAAAGTAATGAGTGTCATAACCATTTCATCGTATTGTAACCTAGATAAATGAAATGGGATTCATTATTATCTTATCAATTCATCAAAGCATAACCTATGGAAATGGAATGGATTTCATAAAAATATGTTCATTATAATCATAAACCATATAGATAAAAATAATTATGTAATCCTTGGATCATATCTCCAAAATATCTTAATTAACATTGAAGGATTCCAACTTTTAGGTAAAATGATTGTCAATGATCACATGGGAATTTTCCTAAGGAAAATAATATTTTTATTTTGAAAATAAAATTTTATACACTAAATGTAAAAAAAATAAAAATAATTTTAATTGAAATTAACATTTTGAACAAATGAAATAATTTTTAAAATATTGAGTGGTCCAAATGGAAGAAAATTTCTCTCATGTTGAACACGTCTATATAAATATTCCTTCCAAATATTTGGTAAAAAGACTCAAGATCATTGTTCAGAAAATGAAAACAAGATTTATTTTAAACAATTTTTAAAAAATTAAATCATGGGTAAATATTTATTTAATTATTAATTTTAGATAATAATAAAATGTTCTGTAAATCTTTTTTATAATACATGCACTTTGAAGAAAATGATTTTCATCTGTAGAGAGAAATAATGATGGGATTCTTTAAAAACATTAGTTTGGGCTCATGAGTAGATAAATCTATGTAAATTAATGTAAAAATTATATCCAAATGAAATAACTATATCATAAGAAAATAAATGAGTATACATAATGGTATATCATAATATTTCATCATTGTAATTCTAATCATTTATAATTATAATAAAAAAATGAGATTGTGAAATAAAATTTCTACCACATTGAAAAACCTACAATTTTAAGCCCCATAAAATAAATAACATAAAATTTGTATGTATATCCAATAATTATATTGATAAATATCAAATAATAAATACATGGGTTTTTAATAAAACCCAAAAAAGGAATGAAAGTGTTCTATAAGGCATGTGTTTGATAGAAATAAGAGTGTTATGAAAATCTATCACCTAAATTCTTGATTATCATTAAATAAATTAGAAATTAATATAAAATAAGTATAAGATTATTATATATTTATTATAGAACCAAAAAAATATTAACAACTTCATATATTATTTTCCAAGGATATTTCATTACCCATTTGTTAAGGATTCGTTATTAAAATCATGTTTTGGGATATAACTTTATTGTTTTTCATGTATGTTTTGGTATGGTATATATGGTCCTTTTAAATTTATCATGGTTCCATAATTTTCATAATGTTAATCATGATATCAATATCATATATATTCATTATATCTTTATTTATGGTAATCCATAAAATTTATATATAGGAAATTAATTACACCATTCATATAGAAATTAGCTTGTACGTATGCATGAACATTGATTTCATTTTCTTAAAGGAAGGAAAAAAAGTAGGTTAATAATATATAATAATTATATATCCATTTTAATTCCATATATTTTAAATATTTTTATTAAATTCATCCTTAACACTTATAATTTAAATCATATATTATGGACGATTCACTTCGCATCACAATGAGGTAGTTTATTGTACACATGAGCAACGTTATCATATTCCCATGGAATGTAAATTAAGAATGTATATTTGATATTATAATTATAGAATCATAATTTTGTTGTTAATATCATATATATAGTTTAAATCCATCACTAAATAAAATCATTATAAGTAGTAAAGGAAAAAAAAGGTCGGTTTGTGAGGTGGTAGTCCATCATACACATGATCAACAGTTCTGTTTCACTTTTGATGGATTAGGAGAGAGATATAGGATATTAGGTTAAAAAAATAACATCTTGGTATATGGAATATACTTATGTCACTGTGAAATTATATTTTAAGAGGATTTTGTGGATATGGATGAAGAAATAAAATAAAAACACTTCGTTAATAATGTTACCACTTCTTCATACATACTTGTAACGTTAGAATCAAAGGAATTATTAATTAGGTTTCCTAATCAAACATAGATATTTTTATTTCTATGATGTATGGTAAGTATATTTTATCCATTTCATTATCTCACCCAATATATTAAATAATTATTTTATAATATTACCCTTTGTATCTCATGTTAAGTGGTATATTTCATTGATCATCATCATTAACCATTAGATTTTGGTGTTGGATAACTTTGTTCCCATACTCCTTGAATTTGAAACACTAGAGTGTAGTTTGTGCATTATGTGGAGGTTTATCTCTTTTCGCATCAATAGTGAACACATTCCTATCAAATCCATAATAAATTTCTTGATAATATTACTTTCCACACTTAAAACATTTACCTATCCTCTCAAGACAATTTCCACCATGTTTTCTTCCACAAGTTGTGCATGAAGGAAGTATTATCTTATACTCTCCATGATTTTGTATAATTTAATTTTAGTATATCATTATTTTCTTATAAAACATTTTTTTATTTGAAACTCTAATCTTCATTCCTTCCTGGATATGATAATGAACAATTTATTCATAACTACAAAATCCCCATATGGACAATGCCCTTCAGAGGATTAGTTTTAAGACAATAAAGAATTAATCAACCATAAGTTCATGTTGGATGATAATACCATATGTGTACCAAAAAATTATTTTAAAATTCATATCAAAGGTACAAATTGATTTATCATCATTCTTCTTTAACTCAAGGAATTACTTCTCCAATGTTTTTTGAAGAATACAAGTAAACGGCTTATTAAAAAATAATATTATAAATCATCCCATTCAATTGAGTTTATTTCATCTTATTGACTCATATTTTTGATAAGAGTATACCATTAATATAATTTTCATTCCAAATGATAAACATAAAAAATATCTTTTTCATGTTCCAAACACTACAGAATTGAATATATATTTTTAGTGCTATTAATTCATTTCATAAAAAATAGTGGACCATCAAACACAATAAAACAATGTCTATATTTCCATGTGAAGGACTCAAATTGTACATTTTCATGTTTGTATTTTCATTGGGATTCATATCCTAATAAATCATTGTGGGCATTGAAATGATATTTTTTCACATTAATGATTTTATTTTGAGGTATTTTTCTATTAATATTAGGTCCAACTTTTCTCCTTGAGGTTTACATTGTGTTGTTGGAGAAAATTGTGATATTATGGGTGGACAGTGAGTTGAACATGGTCGTTGCTTGGTTAGTAGAAACCATGTACCCATGTCCATGCGACTGTGCGGTGGTTGGTTGGGTGAGGTAGCAAGTACCGCATAGCCTGTACACGGTTAGTGAGACCATGCACCTCGACCTAGGTACCCATTCATTAGGTGGCCAGTTTATGGTAGTAGATACCACACGACTAGTGCACAGTTAATTATACCATGTAGGGTAATTGTGTGTTAGGTTCTATTTGGATAGTGATGGCATCGCAGTCACTACACTATTTTACAAACCGTGCGGACTAACCAAGCGGCCTATCCAGGTCATTAAAATTTGGGTTTTGGGTTTCTCTCTCCCTTATTTGTAATCTATAAACCATATTTCTTCATCCCAATCTGGATTTTTCTACCTAGGAGCCTCCCCCCAACCCTATCCCTTCTTAGGATCATAGATTTATTGGTGGATTTGGGGAGATCCATCCTTGATTCTTTATATAAGTCTCCTTATCCCTTGGCCTCTTCCTCCAATATAGGTTTTTATTTTATTTTCTTTTGGAATTCTCTTCTTGAGTGGGTAAGGAATCATTTTTAGTGTTAAATATTGAACATTTGGGTTAGATCATGTTGTTTAGGTTTCAATCATGCTTCTTTGTGGTGCGTTTGAGGTTTGGTTAGAGTTTCGCACATGATTTCAGAAGCTTCTACACATAAGGTAGGTGATTACATGATTAAACAATATTTGATGAATTTATAATTCTTTCATGAGTGTTTTGATATGTTCTATGATATATGTCTATAGTGAAAAAGGAGTTTTTGAAAGGATTTGATATGTGTTGTTTTGGAAAATTGGTTTTCTATAAGAAAATGGGTGTATTTCTTGTGAAAAACCTTGTTGTATTCCATGATGATGTTTTATAAATTATGAATGTTGGTTATTAAACAATATAGGTTATGAAAATCATGTCTTGTAATTTTTTGGGTGTTTTTTTATTCTAAAGGACTATTTTGGGTGTGAATGTGATGGAATATTGTGTGTGTTTCATTGTTTGGATTGAATAATGTGAAAGTGAGGTGTTATGTGACATGTGGAACATACTTGAGCATAAAGGGAAACTTCAGTAACTATGTGGGAAAACTAGGACTAGTACACTAGATGATTTGGAAGTTCTTCATCATGGTTTCATCTAGTAGGATTGAAGCTAAAACACTTACTAATAATTTTTTTTGAATGGATACCACTAGGCCCATGGGGTTTCCCCGCCTAGTGGCTCGTGCATTGGAAATCTATGATCATGGTTTCTATACCATCCTTCAACAAGATATTTTATACCTAATGTTCCATTTCTAGCTAGTGCCTAAAGGGTTCTGTAATGAATAGTGACGTCTGGTGATATCTCACTTACCATCAGCATACAATATACTTTTTTGTTATTTCATAAGCATGCATGGTTTACTTTGAAATTATTTTCTATAAAACTGTCTCTAGAATTTCTTTTATAAAACATTAAATTTTATTTGTCTTATAATGTTTATATAATAGAATCTTTTACTGGATTTTATTCTACTAGGCTTTGGATCACACCCTACTTACACCTTTGGGTGTATATAGGCTTGGTTATGTTTGACACAGATAATGGAAAGGTATTTGGAGATAGTGGTGGGTTTCTAGAGGTATTCCTTGTGAAATTTTTTTGGAGGTGTCTTGAGGGATATGCTTCTATTTTCATATAGTAGTTTTTTTGAAATTTTATGTTCTCTTTTTTATATCTGCTCTTAGGTTTTTCTCTAGTGTTGTAAAGTCAAATCTGAAAAAAAAAATATTCTATGTTTGGTTGTACATTTTATGTTTTAGTTTATTTATTTGGATTTTATGTTATGATAATAAAATCAGGTAAAATTGTTAACATGCTTAATCATTGATACATGCATTGCTGCCAGACCCAAGGATTCGGGAACACTGTTCGGGCCACAACACTAACCGAGTTGGGCACCAGTTAGGATAATGACCCATATTGGTTCTTTAAAAAATGGTATCAGATTCAAGTATAACTTTTGGGTAGTGTTATTTTGGATTATTCTAGATATACAAGATCTAGGACATATGGGGCTTGATTCTTTGGTTATGAGTATGGTTTCTGGCCAACACACCTCGTGACAGACCTCAAATATCCATGGAATGTAGGGATACTTGTTTTAATTCTCCTCCATGTGAGATATATATGTTATAGACTATACAAGGAAATTTTGTGTGGGTGATGGTTTGGTCATTACATTGGTGTAATATCTTTGGATTATCTATATTTTCTGTTATTATTGACAGTTTTTAGATTTTTTGTAATGATGGTTTTATTGTGATTGTTTCTTTTTGTAGAAAAATGCCTCCCCAAATAATTCCCTTAAAACTACTAGAAGAAGATGGAGAGGGTTATCCCTCACCATTTGACCAGAGACTTATGGAAGTTTTGGTTTGGGCTATTCAGGCTCAGGGGTAGGCAGTGAGTCCTTCACCTGATCCATCCTGGATGCTGAATTTGGTCCTATGAAGGAAAGATCCCATGAGTTCCTCAAGAAAAACCCTCCTTCATTCTGAGGTAGCACGGATCATGAGGATTTAGAGGCTTGGAAAGAGAATATAAAGTGAATATTTGAATTCCATGACACTCTAGAGGATATATGGGTGAAATGTACCTCATTTATGATATAAGGGAACAATCAGGGATGGTGGAAAATACTAGTACAAATGGGGAAGAATGAGAAGATGATCTGGAAAGGCATAAAGGATGTATTCAATGACCAGTATTTCCAAGAGATCCTGGCATATACCAGATCCAGGGATTTTATAGATCTCATTCATGAGGACCAGTTAGTAATGGAGTATGCCAACCACTTTGTCAAGCATTTTTGTTATGCACCCGAAATAGTGTCAAACAAGAAGATAAAGGCTCATAGGTTCAAAAGTGGTTTGAAACCAGAGATCTATTATGTTGTTTTCCTATTCCATTTGATTTCATATGCTAGAGTATTTTATTGATTTTTTATGGTGGATATTTCCACAAGGGTAGGTCTGGTTCTTATGGGGATATGATAGTGATGGATTGTTTCAGCTCGTCTGAATAAATATTAACTGATATGAGAAAGGGAAAATGGGAAGTTGTAGTTTTGGGAATCCTTCATAGTAGACTTCATATGTGTATTCTGGTGTAGGGTCAATTGTATTCCACCAGTGTAGAAGGGTAGGTCATAGTTGACCTTCCTGTACATCCCCCCCAAAATTGTGTCATCGATGTGGAGTTGTGGGACACATATAGCATTTTTGCAAGGTTATGTGTCCATTCCATAGTGGGGGTTGGATCTATATATTCCAAGGGAATTATAGATCAGTTGGAACCATCCAGGATGGAGGGATATTGTTTTAGTGGTTGTGGAGGCTAGACCAGATCCTCTTCTAGTCAGTTTCAGTTCAAGACAGATCCATATACCAGTGGTCATGTTCAAATGCATGAAATGACCAACTATCTTCATTATGTGGACCAAGCACTTGTAGGACTGGATGCAGATCCATTGATAGTTCATAATTTCATTTTTATTGAATATTCTATATCATCTATTTTATTTTATATTGGTTCTTATTTTTCATTTATCTCTATTAGTCTAATGAATCGGTTCAACTTTCCAACCAAGATCATGTCTTTCTTGATAGAGTAGGAAATGTTGTTGGGTGAGAAGAAAGAGTGGGGTCTCATGTGTCCATTTTGTTCACTCACCATGTCAGGGGTGATATAGGAATGGTATTTACTGGTCCAAAATATGGACCTCATTAAGGTAATCATTTTCCTAGATTGGATAGTGAACTTTAAAAAACATATCAATTTTTATAGCTAGTGGTTATGTTTCAGGGATTCTGATGGGATTACTCAGGTTTTTCTTGGGGAGTGGGATCCTCAGTCTGGTTTCATGGGTCCTCCACTCCCAGTATTGGGTAATCATGTTTTTCAATTATCTTCGATTGTGTTGGATGAATATTGTGGTGCTTCTTATGGTGGATTAAACCCTATAGTTGATGAGTTCCTAGAATGATTTCTAGATGACTTTTTAGGTTTACCCTCAGAGTAGTATTCACAATACTCCATTGATTTGGCATTTAGGACACAACCTATATCTATTCTCTTGTATTGTATGACCCCCACTAAGTTAAGGAAATTAAATATATATTTTGAAATTTTGGAATACAAAGGGTTCATTCAACCAAGAATCTCTCCTAGGGCCACCCTAGTTTTGTTTGGAAAGATGGTTGATGGATCAATCCGGTTGTGTATCGATTACCGGAAGAGTAACAAGTTAACCATCAAGAATAAGTATTATTTTCCCCATGTTTATAACTTGTTTGGTCAACTTAAAGGGTTGTGGTGGTTCCCTAATATATACATGAATTTTGGTTACCACCAAGTCAGGGTGAAAGAGCTATATATTTCGAAAATTAAATTCCAAAGCATGTAAAACCACTTCGAGTACCTGGTTATGCTTTTCATATTAATGAATGGTCCAATGGTTTTCATTGTTCTCATGAATATTTGTTTCCACCAGTATCTCGAATCCTTTTTTGTGGTTTTTATGGATGAAATTATAGTTTATTCTTGATCCAATGAGGATCATGAGAATTATTTGAGTATCATGTTGAGAACTCTTTGAGGTCATAATATTTTTGAAAAGTATTCAATGAAAAATTTATGGATTGGTTATGTGATGTTTTTGGGTCATGTCATCTTAGGAAAAGGGGTTTCGGTGGACCCTGAAAAAATTAGTGCAGTTATGTCATGGGAGAAGCTGAAGAATATGTTTGAGATTATGAGTTTCTTTAGCATGTATAGTTATTACACATGGTTTGTTCGGGTCTTCACTCATATTGCATATTCGAAGAAAATGATCACCTATAAAGGAGATAAGTTTGAATGGTGCTCAGAGTGTCATGAATTCTTTGGGGAGCTAAAGCGGGGGTTGACTATTGCAGCTGTGTTGATCTTTAAAGAACCGGGAAAGGGCTATGTGGTTTGTTGTGATGCTTCAAGTATGACCCTTGGGTTTGTGCTTATGAAATATGATCATATAGTGGAATATGTCTCTTTCCAACTCTGACCACATAAAAAGACCTAGCTGACCCATGAACTAGAGATAGCAGCGATGAAGCATACCCTAAAGAGGTGGTGTCACTATTCTTTTTGGGAGAAATTTATGGTCTACTCGGTTCATAAACTCTTAGCCTACATCTTCTACCAAAAGTATTTAAACATGAGGAAACACCATTGGATTGAGTATTTGTAGTGGTTCGACTTCGATATCATATATACCCCGGTAAGGGGTAATGTCATGGATGATGGCTTGAGCCGAAAGGCTCTAGTGCAGGCATTGAGTATGTATAGTGATGATTGGACCTTAATTATTCTTTTCCCCATCTACACTTGGAAACCAAGAATCATATTTGAGGTGAATTCTTGGATACATTTAAATTATATCATTCTCTTCTAGAGTTGATTTACTGCAAACATCCTGGTGATGATAAATTCTAGTAGTTTACACAATTTCTTCATGGTAGGGAGAAACCTTTTTATTGGTCTTTGTCTCCCTAGGGAGTACATTGTTTCAAGGTATTTTTGTGGTGCCGCTATATCTAAGAATAGTGATGATGATGAATAACCACCAGCCTTAGTGGGCTATTTAACCTATAGATACCAAGATGTATTATGATCTACGTCAGCATTTTCTGTGGCCATGAATGAGGTGATATATAACTGACATCGTATAGAGATTCTATACATGTTTATAGGTTAAGGAATACCACAAAAGGCCGTGTGGTTTGTATCAATCAATACCCATTCCTACTGAGAAGTGGTATTTGATCAATGCATATTTTATTGTTAGATTTCCTTGTACACCATGGGGAAGTAATTCCATTTGGGTTGTGATTGACCATTTGACCAAATTATACCATTTCATTCTAATCAAAGATTCAATTATAGTGGATGAGATTGGCCGATTATATGTTCATTAGCTGGTAAGTCTTCTTGGTGTGTTGTCTGTAATTATTTCTGATAGAGACCCCCCATATTACCTATCAGTTTGTGGAAGGACATCAGAAAAGTCATTGTGTCAAAAATCATGATGAGTACGGAATACCATCATCAAATAGATTGTTAGACAGAGTGAGAAAAATATATTCCTGAAGACATTCTTTGAGCATGCATCTCGAATTTTGGAGGATCATGGGATATCCATTTAGGACTAATCATGTTTTCATATAATAATTGTTATCAGTCCTTAAATATAATGGATCCTTTCATGGTGTTGTATGTTTATTCAAGTCAGTCAGCTTCTATTGTGCTGAGGTTGGTGAGACCTCACCATTGGGACTGAGTTTAGTGAAAGAGAATTTTGAGAATGTCAAGATGATCAGGCAGTAGTAATTGGAAGCATAGAGTCGCCAAAAAATTTGTGCCAATTAGAGATGCTAATATATTTCATTCTATGTGGGTGGCCATATACTCTTGAGGGTGAAAACTCATTTGGGTCATCTTCATTTGGGAAATTAATGGAAACTAACGCCAAGGTATTTCAAACCTATTGTGATCACCAAAAGGATTATAAAAGTGTCATACGTGTTAGTTATTCCCACTCAATTGATGTTATTTCAAAACATATTTCATGACTCAAAATTTAATAAGTATAATATGGACCTATCTCATGAGTTAAATTGGGAAGAATTGTAAATAGAGCCCAACATATCCATGTTTTAATAACCAGTAAAGGTTGTAGATTCCCAAGAGAATGTTCTTCACATGTAGTCTATTATATTGGTTTGTGTCCTTTGGATGTATGGTAGTGATATGCATGAGTCATGGGAGTAGAAGTCATGGGTTGATCGTTAATACCCATTCTTATTTTCCAATCAAGATTTGAGTTGAATTTTTTAGGGATGGACAAAATTCATGGTGGGTAGAATTTTCACATGCATGATTTCTTTAGAGGTATTTTTCTAATTATTTTGTGTCCACCTTTTACCCTTTAGGTCTCCTTTTGGTTTTTGGAGAAAAGCATGATATTTTGGTTTGAAAGTTTTTGGAGCATGGTTGGTCCATGCTTAGTAGTAACTTAGCACACCTACCTAGGTAAACATGTAGTAGTTGTTTGGGTGACCATTCAGTTATTATATGGAAAGCACTTTGTTATTCAGACTGTGCGCATCATCCCAGTTACATGTGTGGTGGTTGACTAGTTTATAGAAGTAGCTACCGCATAGAAAACACATGGCTGGTCAGACCATGTGGGGTAACCGTGTGGTAGGTTTTTCATGGATAGTGAAGGTAGGATGGTCACCTCATGGTTTTTCAAACTGTATGGCCTATCCAAGACATTAAAATTTCAATTTTAGGTTTATCTCTCTTTAATTATTAATCCCTATAACCTATTCTTTCATCCCACTTGGGATTTGTCTCCCTAGGAACCTCCCCCAACCTTATTCCTTCTTCGTATCATTGATTACATTGTTGATTTGGGGTGATTCCTTTTTAATACTTCAATTATGTCTCACTTCCCCTTATTTTCTTCCTCCAATAAAAGTTTTTCTTTCAATTTCATTGGGTTTTATCTTCTTCAGCGGGTAGGGAACCATTTTTAGGGTTATATATTGATCCTTTTGGTTCGATCTTCTTGTTTAGGGTTCAGTCTTACTTCTTTGAGGTTCATTTTAAGTGTCGTTTGAGTTTAGCACTAGATTTCAAAAGCATCTACACCAATGGTAGATGATTCCATGCTTAAAAATTATTTGATGAATTTATTATACTTCATTTAATGTTTTGATATGTTATATAATTTATGTGTGTGGTGTAAAAAGATTTTATTAATGTATTCGATATTCATATTTTTTGAAAATGGGATTTTTATTAGAAATTGAGTTTATTTTTGTGAATATCATTGTTGTGTTCCCTGATAATGTTTTATAAATTATTAAAAGTTTTTTATTAAATTATTAATGTGATGTGAATCATATATTGAAATGGTTTAGCTGTGAGTTTGATTATAAAAGTATATTTTGGGTCCACAAGTGATGGAATATTGTGTTTATTTCATTGTTTGTCATGAATAATTTTAAAGTGATGTGTTATGTGACATGTGGAACATACATGAGCACAAAAGAAAACCTAGGTAACTAGGTGGGAAGACTAATACTAGTATGATAGATTATTTGGGAGTGGTTGATCCTGATTTTATCTACCATGATTGATACGACAACCCTAAATAAACATTGTTGTGATGGGATACTATTGGGCCCATGGGGTGTCCCCTCCTAGTGGCTCGTGCATATGAAAGTGGTGATCTTGGTTTCAATACCATCCTTCAATGTCAAATGTTGTACCTATTATCCCATTTCTAGATAGTTCATAGAATTTTCTCACATGACTAGTTCTCTGTAATGTCCTGGATTTTCCACATAAATTTTTTGAAAATTAAATGGGATTATTTCGAGACCTGGTGCTAGGACGGCATGTGATCCTAAGGCTCAAGGTTCTAGAATAAATGTTTGAACAATTTTTATGTTTATTAAAAATTGTACTCATGTACGGTTTTAGAAAATTTTATATGTGTGCTTGGATTTCAAATCTGAGGGAACCATTGGGTTCAGATCAACGATTTTTTCTTGTCCAAGACCTAACTTCGACCAATGTGGTTTAACTGTGGAAAATATTTTTCATACATTTTAAAGAAGAATAAAAATAAACTTAAAAAGTTTATTTTATTCATTTCTTTAATGTTTTATAGAGACACAACGATGAGGAATCTATTTCCATTCATGAAGGAAATAGCGTGGTGACGTTGCAATGTAGTGAAACGGTGACGCTAAAATGCATTTCTTTAATTAATAGATTGGAAGTGATATTGGATCAATGAAGATACTAAATAATTCCCTGGAGGCTCCAATTAATGAAATCGTTTTGGAAAATAAATTCATTGGAGAGAGATGAATGATGACGAGATGATGGATCAAGATCTTTTGTTGGTGGATCACTTACAATGGCAAACTCTCTTCACCGATCGATCCACAATGTAGGTAGGAGGTCTATTTCTGTGGGATTTTCTTTCTTTGTTCTTATTTTCAATGAAGAACATGAGCCAACCCATGATCATGTTTATCCACAATTCGATTGTTTATGTGGGATGCATAAAAATGTGGGATTAATGTGGGGGTTAGATCATTGTGATTTTTAATCCGTAATTCATGATCTTATTAACAAGAATGATTTTGGGCTGACACAAACAAAGGCCTGGATCCATCCTAAAGGGTGTTCTTGGTGCCTTTCTTATCCATGTTCCTACATTCTTCCCTGATAGAGCCATGTGGTTGTGTAGGGATTTTTTGGGAGGTTTCAAACATGACTGAATGCCCATAGTGACGAAAAGATGATCTTGACCCCACAAAATTGAAGATGATGACCCAAGTATCATGAGGGTTTCCTGGTTTGAAAAAATGGTCCAAAAAGAGATGGTAGAGGCAGTGCATGGTGGCGTTGGAGGTGGCAGTGGAGTGTGGTGACATAGCCACCCAACTAAAGTGGTCTCTGGCTCAATGAATAGCGGTGGAGATCCCCACAGCAACTGTCGTAGGGTGATGGACAAGAGACGCCGACAGGAGGCCATTTTCGGGCCTTGATGGATAGGGTAGGGGGTTGCGGTCCAGCTGAATCGTAATGGTGGGACCCCTAGGAAACCATTATGGTATAGTCATGCAGTTGCCACCCCACATTGATGGGAGTAGACACAGCAGCGATCACCTCATAGTTGGATGAATTGTTCCGCTTTAGCGTACTGTGTTGGGATTGGTGGACTGGATCGGTTGCGAGTTGTGCTAGCAACAGGTCGGGCCCAGCCAAGGTGGTCCGGACCCAATGGGCCATGTCGACCTAGAGGGTTGGGTCAGACCTAGTGCATCAGGTCTTTCGAGACCGAGATTGGGTCAGGTCGGGTTGGGTTAGACCGGTCCTGAACCCAGCCACACACTTTTTACAAAAAATCCCATAACTATAAAAATTGTGTGTCTGTTTGATGAGCCTTTTATGGAATTGGGAATATCATGAATAGGTGGTCATTTTGAGATACTCTAAGTGGGTTTACAAGAAATTTGGCATATGGGCTATTGGCTAGAGGAGTTGGTTCTCCCGAAATGAGCGTGTTAAGGATAGAATTTTGTGGCTAGATGCGACAAAGAAGCTATGTGAATACCTTTAATTTGTGTCTTATATAGACTGTTTGTCTTACCTAGGCTACATGCCTTACCTAGACTATGTGTCTTAACTAGACTATGTGTCTTACCTAGACTGTGTGTCTTAACTAGACTGTGTGTCTTACCTAGAATGTATGTCTTACTTAGACTGTGTTTCTTACCTAGACTGAGTTAATACGCCCCTATCCCACTAGGGCGAAGGTCCTATACTCATTAATGGAACTTTTTCTGTTATCGATACTCCATGTGTTACTGAAACTATGTGTGTTACTGACACTATGTGTGTTACCGACACTCTATGTGTTACTGACACCCTGTGTGTTAATAATTGAGGGTACTATGGATTCTTGTGATAGTCATGATTACATTCCATAGACCTATACTTGGTGTGATATGACTCTTGTTACTCTCTTGATTATAATTCTTTGAGGCTACACTTAGTTTACCTATTTGGTAATATAAATGGTGGATTTATTAGTGATTACTTGGTGGTATATTTCTTAGTGATTCCTTTGTGGCTTGGGGTCCCTACTGAGTATTGTTTTATACGCCCCTTCATGGTCTTTTCCCATATGTGTCGCGTAATGTGTAGACAACTGAAATAATAGGTGGAGACTATGGTGGGATGGATACATGTGGTGCTTTAGGCTGACCCAACAGATGTGGTACACATCACCAATGTTCAAATAGTTAACTATACCTACTCTTCGAGTAGGTTTTTTTATAGATGAGATTCATGACCTTGTACTTTTCTATTTCAGTTGGAATTATATTCTATCCCATTTTCTTCAATTTTTACCTTACTATATGTTGTATTACTTAGTTGTTTGCATCCATATTTAGTTGGTGTTTTCAATTTCATCTTTTTATTGGAGATAGGTGTGTTTGTACTAGTACTCGGGAAAATTCCTCCCAGTTTTGGGATATGTCTACTCAACTCTAGTCACCAAACCCTAACCTATAGAAGGTGGTATTGGGGTATTCATGACATGAGCTCTGTGGGACAAGTCCTGAAAATGTGGTATTAGAGGGAGATCAGTTTTACTCTTATTTTGGGGAAACAGTGTAAGTGTTTCAAGTTTAGCTTTCAGTCAAGGGAACCCAGGGTTGGTGCGGTGACCGACATATCTATACACTAGGACCTTGAATTCTACTTTTTTGACTTTGTACATGGAAATGATTTTTTTAGGGGAAATCAATGGTTCATGAATCATATAGGAATTGAGTGTCACTACTGGAAATCCCATTTTTATCAACTCTTATATCCCAATGGTTTGATAAACCGTTGGGAATGGTTATGTATACCAACGGTTTTATGAAAGCTGTTGGTATAGAGGCTTTTATGAATAATTTTACCAACGGTTTGTAAAACCGTTGGTATAGGCCTCAATTAAGACACTTTTACCAATGGTTATACACTAACCGTTGGTATATGTTGGAATCTATGCCACCTTTTACCAACGGTTTAAAGAAACTGTTGGTATAGGACTACATTCCCAATGGTTTTTAAAAACTGTTGGGAAAGTTTTCCCCTAAATCCAGTTCGGGTGTCCAGTAGCCCCTTCGCTCGATTGTAGTCCCCCTCCGCTCAACTTCAGCCCTAAATCGAACCTCTCTCGATGCTCTCTCATTACCCAGTCTCCGAAACTCCATTCATCCTCTTCAATCAAACAATTTTTCTGTTCTACACTTCAAATCTGTAAGTTCTACCTCAGTTATAATGTTCTTCATCTATTTTTTTATTTTCTATTTTGATTGGACCTAAACATCTGGGATCTCTCTATAAAAAGACTCAGAAACTCATTCCACTCATAGATCCATCTTAAATCAAACGATTTTGTATTTCTACACTCTAAATCTATAAGTACTACCTTATTTTTAATGTTTTGCATCTATTATTTTTGTTTTCGGTTTTAATTTGGTATAAACTAGGTTGTGTTGTTTATGGCATGTGAAGGTTAGTGATATTTAGGATGAATTAGATGTTGGTTGGGTGATGGATTGGAATTGTGATGTTTTTTGGATTAATTTTAGTTAATTTTCAATGAATTATTTACGGATTTCCTCCCTTTAACAGAGCCCCCACTCCTCATGGACCCTGGACACCCCCCCTCTTGGACCCTGGACAGCCCCCCCCCCTCCTGGAACTTGGACAGCCTGGCCCCCCTCTTTCCTGAAACTTGGACAGCCCCCCTCCTGGACCCTGGACATCCCCCCTCCACCCTCCTCCCAGGACCTTGTATAGTCCCCCTCCTTCCTGGACCCTAGGAATCCCCCCACCCTCCACCCTAGACCCTGGATAGCTCCCCTCCTCGATGGACCCTGGATACCCCCCCTCCTTCCTGAACCATGGGCAGCCCCTTCTCCCCTTCTCCTTGACCCTGGACAGCCCCCCACCCCCCTTCCTGGACCCTGGACAACCCCCCACCCCTCCTCCTAGACCTTGTACATCCCCCTCATTCCCCTCCTTAACCACCAAATACCCCCCCCCCCACACTTTAAAACTTTGACCACCAAACTTGGACATGCTGGATTTTCTCTAAAAAGATTGATTTGATCCTCAAACCACCTCAATAATATCCTAAACAATGCTTATAATGTGGTTTTCACCACATAGCATACAATTGTATTCCAAGTCACTAGTCTATCTTCCCTTGGCTAGATTTTACAAAAAGAGTTCAACCTTAAGGATCCAAATAAAAATAAATTGATATAAGACATTTGATAATGGATTAAAATTTCAATTTGGGATCCAATGAGAAATATTTGCGATATTATGCATCATGTCCATGAGTAAATCCATTTTTATATATCCGATAAGTTATTTTTCACAATTTTCACACATTAATTGTTTTTAAAAATGGTACAAACATTTATAAAGGTTCTAATATATAAAAATGAATCTATTTGTGGATGCATCTTAACCAACAATGTCTAGCTTGTCTGCCTCTTCCATGATCATCGATGTGCACGTCCCGTCTCCATCTGACCTCGCACGATGGGTGAATCAGCGTCTGGCTAATGACGAGTGCCAGATTCTCTTACTTCCACACCATATTCACGCCCTCTATTCTCCTGAAGTGATCAATCTCACTAAGCGTCCATGTGAGCTTGATGACACGGCCACCAGTTCTTGTAAGAGGCAGAGGAGTTCTGAGCTGATGGACCAAGATGATTGACTAGTGTCCATCCATCTGGCTGAAGACGTAAAACTTAGCACTTCATGGGAGGCAACCCATGTTCTAGAGTTTCATCATTTTGGTTTTTTTACTTTTTTTTAGGAAATAAACATGTCATGTATGCAACAATTGTTTAGCTGCTTCTGATCTGTATGTGCACTTGTCATTACTCCTCATGACTGCTTCTATTTTGTCTGATCCTTGGTGTTATTTTTTATGACATGATGCGGCTATGTGTTTTCTATGTGTAGATTTTACAGGTACATAATTATGTGCACTTTTCATTATTCCATTCTTTCAGTGCTTAGGCCGATGGTACGAGGGAGGTTCGTACCAGAGGTAGACAAGCATCTCCGCATACCCGACTAGACCCTTCCCCTCCGACCAAACGCATTTGAATTCTATTGAAACTTAAGGGAAACAATCCATGGGTCAAATGTGACATGTATAAGTCAACCCCACCTCAATAAAATGCACGGTGTGTCCAGGATCACTCAAACTGTCTCTCTTTTGTTCAAAATTGACTTATTTTTAAGTGAAATCAAAAACTGACATATGGGAAATGCACCAAATGCCTTCGGATTGTGTTGACACTTTATTAAAACGATCCATGGGTCATATGTGACATGTAAAAGTCAACTCTTCCTCAATCCGATGCGCAGTGTGGCCGGTATCACTCCAAGTGTATGTATTTTTTTAAAATGGACAATATTTTACGTACATACGTCAATCCAATCAAAAATATTTTTATTGTGTTGATACTTTTTCACAATGATCCATGACTCATATTTGTCGTTTAAGAGTCAACTCTGCCTCAATTCAAGGCCCGGTGTGGCCGATACCACTCAAAGTGTCTCTATTTTGTTAAAAATGGACTTAATTTTAAGTGAAATCAACAACTGACATACGGTAAACCGACCAAACGCATTTGGATTCTGTTGAAACTTAAGTAAAACGATACATGAGTCAAATTTGACATGTATGAGTCAACTATACCTCAATACGAGGCTCGATGTGGCCGACACCAATCAAATTGCCTCTGTTTTGTTAAAAATGGACTTAATTTTAAGTGAAATCAACAACTGACATACGGTAAACTGACCAAACGCATTCAGATTCTATTGATACTATAGGAAAAAGATCCATGGGTCATATTTGACGTGTAAGAGTCAACCCTTCCTCAATCCAAGGCACGGTGTGGATGGTACCATTCAAAATGTCTCTTTTTTGTTCAAAATGACTTTAATTTTAAGTGAAAACAACAACTGGCATACGGAAAACATACCAAATGCATTCCAAATCTGTTGAAACTTTAGTAAAATGATCCATGGGTCATATGTGACATGTACGAGTCAAACCTGCCTCAATCCAAGGCACGGTGTGGCCAGAACCACCCAAATTGTCCCTCTTTTGTTTAAAATGGACAATATTTTACGTACATACGCCAAACTAATCAAACGGATTCTGATTGTGTTGATACTTTTTCACAAAGATCCATGACTCATATTTGATGTTTATGAGTCAACCTCGCCTCAATTAGAGGCTCGGTGTGGCCGAAACCACTCAAAGTGCCTCTGTTTTGTTAAAAATGGATTTAATTTTAAGTGAAATCAACAATTGACATACGGCAAACCAACCAAACGCATTCAGATTATATTGAAACTTAAGGAAAACAATACATGAGTTAAATGTGATGTGTACAAGTAAAACCCGCCTCAATACGAGGCTCGGTGTGGTTGACACCACTCAAAATGCCTCTGTTTTGTTAAAAATGGACTTAATTTTAAGTGAAATCAACAACTGACATATGGTAAATTGACCAAATGCATTCAGATTCTATTGATACTACAAGAAAATGATCCATGGGTCATATTTGAAGTGTACAAGTCAACCCCGCCTTAATCCGAGGCGCGGTGTGGACGGTACCATTCAAAATGTCTCTCTTTTGTTCAAAATGACTTTAATTTTAAGTGAAAACAACAACTGGCATACAAAAAACTGACCAAATGCATTCTGAATCTGTTGAAACTTTAGCAAAACGATCCATGGGTCATATGTGATGTGTATGAGTCAACCCCACCTCAATCCGAGGCACGGTGTGGCCGGAACAACCCAAACCGTCCCTCTTTTGTTTAAAATGGACAATATTTTACGTACATACGTCAAACTGATCAAACGGCTTCTGATTATGTTGATACTTTTGAAAAACGATCCATGACTCATATGTGATGTGTACAAGTCAGCCCCGCCTCAATTCGAGACCCGATGTGGCCGACACCACACAAAGTGCAGCTGTTTTGTTAAAAATGGACTTAATTTTATGTGAAATCAACAACTGACATACGACAAACTGAACAAACGCATTTGTATTATATTGAAACTTAAGTAAAACGATCCATGAGTCAAATGTGACGTTTAAAAGTAAACCCCGCGTCAATACGAGGCTCAGTGTGGCCAACACCACTCAAAATGCCTCTGTTTTGTTAAAAATGGACTTTATTTTAAGTGAAATCAACAACTGACATACAGTAAACCAACCAAACGCATTCAGATTCTATTGATACTACAGGAAAACGATCCATGGGTGATATGTGACGTGTACGAGTCAACCCTGGCTTAATCCGAGGCACGGTGTGGATGGTACCATTCAAAATGTCTCTCTTTTGTTCAAAATGAATTTAATTTTAAGTGAAAACAACAACTGGCATAAGAAAAACCAACCAAATGCATTCTGAATCTGTTGAAACTTTAATAAAACGATACATGTCTCATATATGACGTGTACGAATCAACCTCGCCTCAATCTGAGGCGCGGTGTGGCCGAAACCACCCAAACTGTCCCTCTTTTGTTCAAAATGGACAATATTTTACGTACATACGTCAAACCGATCAAACGGATTATTATTGTGTTTATACTTTTGAAAAATGATCCATGACTCATATGTGAAGTGTAAGAGTCAACCCCGGCTCAATATGAGGCCCGGTGTGGCCGAAACCACTCAAAGTGCCTCTGTTTTGTAAAAAATGGACTTAATTTTAAGTAGAATCAACAACTGACGTACGACAAACTGACCAAACACATACATATTCTATTTAAACCTAAGTAAAACAATCCATGGGTAAAATTTAACGTGTACGAGTCAACTTTGCCTCAATATGAGGTGCGGTGTGGCCGGGACCACTCAAACTCTCTCTCTTTTGTTCAAAATGGACTTATTTTTAAGTGAAATCAACAACTGACATACGGGAATCCAACCAAACGCCTTCTGATTGTATTGACACTTTAGGAAAACGATCCATGGGTTATATGTGATGTGTAAGAGTCAACCCCGTCTCAATCTGAAGCACGGTGTGGCCAGTATCACTCCAAGTGTATGTATTTTGTTTATAATGGACAATATTTTACGTACATACGCCAAACCAATCAAACAGCTTCTGATTTTGTTGATACTTTTGTAAAACGATCCATGACTCATATGTGATGTGTAAAATTCAACCCCGCCTCAATCTGAGGCCTGGTGTGGCCGACACCACTTAAAGTGCCTCTGTTTTGTTAAAAATTGACTTAATTTTAAGTGAAATCAACAACTGACATACAGCAAACCGACCAAACGCATTTGGATTCTGTTTAAACTTAAGTAAAACGATCCATGGGTCAAATGTGACGTGTAAGAGTCAACTTCGCCTCTATCCGAGGTATGGTGTGGCTGGGACCACTCAAACTTCCTCTCTTTTATTCAAGATGGACTTATTTTTAAGTGAAATCAACAACTAACAGACGGGAAACCAACCAAACGCCTTCGGATTGTGTTGACACTTTAGGAAAATGATCCATGGGTTATATGTGATGTGTACGAGTCAACCCTGGCTCAATCTGAAGCACAGTGTGGCCGGTATAACTCCATGTGTATGTATTTTGTTTAAAATGGACAATATTTTATGTACATACGCCAAACCGATCAAACGGATTCTGATTGTGTTGATACTTTTGCAAAACGATCCATGTCTCATATGTGACATGTTTGAGTCAAAACTGACTCAATCTGAGGCCCGGTGTGGCTGAAACCACTCAAAGTTCCTCTATTTTGTTAAAAATGGACTTAATTTTAAGTGAAATCAACAACTGACATACAACAAACTGACCAAACTCATTCTAATTCTGTTGAAACTTAAGGACAATGCTCCATGAGTCAAATGTGACTTGAACGGACAGCCCCGGACAGCCCCCCCCCCCCCCCCCACCCCCCTTCTTGGACCCTGGACAGCCCCCCCACCCTCCTCCTTAGACCCCGTACAGCCCCCCGGACATGAATAACATTTTCCTTTTGTACCACTGTGTATGCAAGTGAATGAGACTCATATGCCTTATGTATAATTCTATTACAATTTGATTAAATGTTATACCTCATGGATGATATGTAAATGTAGGCATGTTGATTTCACATTCCTTTTTATATTTCTTTGATCATGCAATGTTATTTGGGATTATTCTATTTTTGTATGTCTTGAACTATATGAATGACTTGGTAAGCTTATTAGCTCATGCTCATCAAATGCATGTGATGATATGCTATAATTTGAATAAAAATCCTTGTTGCACATTCTCCATGACCCCCATACTCGCTCCCTGGAAATCTCCCCTCCCCTCTTCCTGGACAACCCCCTCCCCTCTCTGGACATCCCCCCACATCACATTCAATGCAAGTCATGCATCACTCTAGATTATGCACAAATATTAACCACATTGTTAATTCACTTTATCACACATACCCCTCATGCACCAATTTCTATCATAATCTTCACCTTTTTGAGTAAGAAAAAATTGATATGTGTGAACCCAATAAATTGAAATAGGTTAATTGGAAGAGTTGTTTTCATATGAAGATTGAAATGGGGAATTGTAGTACATGTCATGGTTGGAAGAGTGATGTTTTTATGTGTTTTTTTGTGTTATTTCCAATGTTTTTTGTGGTGTTTGAAGTCTATTTATAGATGTTATTTGTGATGTTTTTTATGCAGGTCTATCAAGTGGAGGAAGCTGTATGCAGGCTTCTAGTTTTTTTTGAAAATACCCAATACCAACAGTTTAGAACCGTTGGTATACTTTGAGTATATATGAATATATACCAACAGTTTATCTAAACCATTGGTAAAAATCTATACCAACGGTTTTGAACCGTTGGTATAAGCTAAAAAATATGAATTTCCCAACGGTTTTAAACTGTTGGTAAATCCTTTTGCCAACGGTTTAGAGGAACCATTGGGAAATTAAAACTTTCACCACCTTTTACCAATGGTTTTCCTTAAACCGTTGGTAAAGGTCTTTCCCAATGCCTTACTTCCCTACGGTTTGGGAAACTGTTGGTACATCTTATACCAATGATTTTCCAGCCTATTCCAATGGTTTTGAACCATTGGTATTGTCTATATTTCTAGTAGTGTGTGTTCTCATGTCCTTCTTGAGTCAAAGTAAACTCACCAAGTTTACTATATTGACTATGGTACATCTTGTTTTATTTTAGGATGCCTCCATGCAGACAGCCAGCTGGGATTCTATTTAAAAAACACAAGTATGGTATGCCAAGTGATGAGGCATCTATGTAGGGACCATTTCCAGATATAGCACCTTCTAGTTGTGTACCAGCGATACCACCTACCAGAGAGTTTCAGTTCCTACAAGTTATACCAGTAAAGTTTTCACGCATGCTTAGTGCATTTCATGAGTTCCAGATATAGTGACCTCCCAAGTTCTAAGGTGATATGGATCCTCAGATAGTTGAGGACTGGTTAGAGGTGGTGACATGAGTCTTTCACTTAGTGAGGATGCCTCCCGACCAGATGGAAGTCATAGTCATGATCCATCTTTTGGGCTTGGCAGGTAAATGGTGGATCCTAATAAATTGGACTCTTCAGGAGGTGATGCTATCATGGTCAATCTTTGAGATCCTTTTTAGGTAGTAGTTTATTCCAGTTAAGTTATTCTATGTGCATATACAATAGCTACTACACCTATATCAAGGCATCCAGTCTGTATCAGATTACTCAGTGAGATTCATGGATCTTTCTCACTACTCTACATGTATGGTTCATGCCATGTTCTTTAGGTCCCATACCTTCAATAAGGGACTATGTTGGGAGATTGTGGTTTAGATGATATCACTTAGCATCCTGAGACATGATGGGGTTCAAGATAGAGCTCTGGTGGTAGAGATATTTCTTCTGGAGCAGGCAACGGCGGTGGGAGCTACCATCGGGTGACAGGTAGCAGAGTCTTCGGCTGTGGGTAGCCAAAAGTTGACGAAGCATTTTATGAGGACCAGAAAGTCCAAGGTATGACCCTAGGACACAACATCAACGTTATGGGGATCCCATGGAAGTGTGAGTTGGCCTATGGTCATACTATTCTACTCATGCGGCGGTCAGGGGCATCTGGCTTAAGACTTTCTGACCAGCTGTATGGTCGACCAGAAGACGATCGAGGGACCACTGAGGAAGAGGAAAAGAAAGTAACATGGTGGTTCTCCTATAGGTGTACATGGAATAGGAGTGGGATGAGCGGTGTGAGGTAGAATGATGTTTGATCCACTACTACCACCACCCTCAGGTGGACCACCATGAGCTTAGGGAGCTGGTGGACAGGGTCGAGGCCCACCCCAGTCAATGGAGGATTACAATCCAGACACTCCCTAGATGATTAGCAATGAAATATTTGTATTTCCCACCCTATATATAGTTTTTATAGACATATATTTCTATCACTCTTTAATATCCATGACCCTTGTTTGAGACATAGTGATTCCAGTGGAATTGTTGACTCGATACCTACGCTTTGAGATTTCTATGGGAGAAGCTTCGATGATCACAAACTGGTGCTGAAATTATACCCTTACTCTTGGGGGAAAGAGTTTTGGTTGGGATATCTTGGTGAAAACTATGAGGAATTTATATTTCATTCTTGTTATGGACGTTTTATCCATAGTTCATGCTTATATTGACTATTTTAGGTGCACACTGTGGTGTGTACGTGGAGATGGGACCGGATATTCATTTATTAGTGAAAAGGAAACTAGAGCAGCGTAGGATGGACTTTCACATATAAGGGTGCAGCTGATCACATGTTAGTTGACCAACATGACCCTCAATACGTTTGGTGATACGATTCATCATTTTCTTGTAATAGTGGATGAGTACGAGGACATAATTCTGGAAGATGTTCCAGGACTACCTTCTCGTTGGGATGTATACTTATGCATTTACCTATACCATAGGATGACACCTATATCTACACCAAAATATCATATGGCTCCCATAGAGCTTTGTGAATTGAGGGTACAATTGGAAGACTTAAATAGAAAAAGGATTCATGAGACCCAGTGTTTCACCATGGGCTGCACCAATATTCTTTTCCGAGAAAAAATATGGGTGCTTGAGGTTATGTGTGGTCTTCTCAAACCAAAATTAGGTGTCCCTGAAGAACAGGTATACTCTATCAAGGATTTATGACCTATTTGATCAGCTAAAATAACATATATGTTTCTCAAATATAGGCCTTAGATTAGTCTATCACCATCTTCAATTGCGGGATGAGGACATCCCGAAGATGTATTTCAGATGTAACTATGGTCTCTGCAAGTACATAATGATTCCATTTGGCATGAATAACACCCCAAATAATTTCATGGAATCATGAACAAGATCATATATCCCTACCTAGACTGATTTTTAATGGTCTTTATTGATGACATCCTAGTGTACTCTTTGTCTGAGGAGGAGCACACGATACACTTGAGGATGGTCCTGGACTTACTCTGAGAACAAAAACTTTATGGGAAGCTCACGAAGTTCCAATTCTAGAATAGATATGTCCAATTTTTTGTGCATGTCCTCTTAGAGGCTGGAGCTACTGTGGATCTAGTGAATATTGAGACAGTACTTACTTGGGTGGCATCAGGGAGTAGTACCGAGGTGCAAAGTTTCCTTGGATTGGATGGGTACTATCATAGGTTTGTACCCAACCTCTCTAGGGAAGAAACATCCATGAAATCCACGACATGAAAGGGGAAACCCTTTGTGTGGACGAATAAGTGTCAGGAAATATTTTACCAGCTAAGGCAGAGTTTGATGAGCACTCCCATCATGAGATCTCTAGAGGAGGGTGTCGATTACGTGGTGTTTTGGGATGAATCAGGAACTGGTCATGGTTGTGTCCTGATTCCGAGGAAAATGAAAATTTATTATGGTTCATGTCTTTTGACACCACATGAGCATAATTATTTGACCCATGATCTGGATTTGGCGGTGGCATTCTTCGCATTGATGATGTGGCGGCACTGCCTTATGGGAGAGGGGTTTATTGTCAACTCAGACCACATATATATTAGGTATATCTTTTCCAAAAAAGATCTGAACCCGAGACAATATTTTTGGGTAGAGTTCTTCTAGGTCTATGACTTGAGATATTTTATACTTCTGGGAATGGGAACGTGGTGGTAGATGCTCACACCTGGAGATCGAGTTCACAACTACAGAACAAGGCCTCAAAGCAATTATCCTAGCTTTAGATATCCTTCATGGATGGAGATGAAGCAACTTATCTCTGGTATATGGTGGTTACCCCACCACTCTTACAATGGTCAGGGAGGAAAAACTCAGAGATATCATATATGAAACTACATGTGCTCAAATTTCCATAGGGCATACCCCTTAAGGATATTTAAAATGTGGGGAGCACATCATCTTTTTCAGAGGACACATAGTTGTACCGGGGACATTGTGGAAGGAGATATTGATAGAGTTCTATAAATACCCTCTGGCGGTATATATAGGATTGGAAAATATGTACCAAGACATCTAACATTAGTTTTGGTGACCTGTAATGAAAATGGATATGGCAGAGTTTGTCTCTAGATGCCTCACTTGTCCGGAAGTGAAGTGCGAGCACCAGGTTTATGTGGGTTTGACTCAACCCATTAAGGTGACATGGAGGAAGTGGGATGGAATATCAATGAAAACCATGATAGGTTTACCACGTATGTCCTGGGGTCATGATACTATCTGGGTGATCATTGAAAAACTCACTAAGTTGGACCACTTCCATGTTATTCAGGAGCAGGGTTCAGTAAAGGGCTTGGGATGACTATACGTGTAAGAGATCGTTTGACCCAATGGAGTTCCATCTATGATAGTTTCATATCATGATGCACGCTTATATCTAGGTTGTGTTAGGGATTGTATAATGTGTCTAGGACTCAGCTGCACTTGATAAAAAAATTCCACATAGAGACAGACGGTAAGATGGAGTGCACCATTCATGTCCTTGAGGATATGCTATGTTCTTCCATCCTTGATTTTTGTTGCAGTTCATATGATCACCTAACCTTGGATGTGTTTTCCTAAAATAATAGCTACTACTCCCCCAGCATTATTTCATAGTGCAAGGCCTTGTACGGGAAACCCCGTATGTCGTTACTTTACTGGACTGACCCCAGAGAGTCAGTGGTCATGAGATCAGAGTAAGTGAAGGCTACTACAGAGAAGGTCCATTTCATCCAAGAGCAGATTAAGACTTCACACATCCTTCATAATTCATATGATGATAGGAAAATGAGACCATTGGATTTTTAGGAGGGATACCATGTGTTCCTTCAAGTCTCTCCTTGATGTGGGATGCAGATATTTGGTCGGGGCAGCATGTTTTCTATGGGATTCAATAGCCTTTTTTATACTACTTAAAGTGGACAAGGTGGTGTACCACATGGATCTACATCCAAAGTTTGAGAAATTGCATGATGTCTTCCACGTATCCTAGCTAAAGAGATATGTACAAGACCCATCTCACTTTATTGACTGGGAAAATATAGACATTGATGACAGAGTGGCATCTGTGCAGTTCCTGATGGAGATCAAAGATAGACATGAGAGGAACCTCTATAGGCGATTGATTCCTATAGTGCGTGTTGGGTGGAATCATGAGAATATCCAAGAGAGAACATGGGAGTGGGAGGCTCAGATTCGTGTTTAGTATCCCCATTTTTTTGTTTAGACCTTGTTTTGGATTTTGGGGACGTAAATCCTTATGGTGGGGAGAATGTAATGCCTCAGGTTCTCCATGTAATTTTTTTTAAAATCAAATGGGATTATTTTGAGGCCAGGAACTAAGATGAAATTTGATTTGAAGGCTCAAGGTGACTAGAATAAATGTTCGAACTATTATTAAATTTATTAAAAATATCTCTTGTGTGTAGTTTTAGTAACTTATAAATGAGTGCTCGTATTTCAAATCAGAGGGAACTATTGTGTTCAGAGCAGCAAGTTTTTATTAGGAATGACCAAACATCGACCAGCATGGGTCGACTATGGAAAATATTTTTTGAAAATATTAAAGAAGAACCAAAATAAACCTAAAAGGTTTTTTTATTCTTTCCTTTAACGTTTCATGGATAATAAGAAATTCTATGATGCAACAATGAGGCAATTATTTCCTTTTATAAAGAAAACAACATGGAGACGTTGTAATGAAGTGAAATAGAAACACTGAAACATGTTTCTTCAATTAATAGCTTGGCAGGGATATGGGATTAGGTACTATCCTAGAGAATTCTCTAGAGTCTCTAAAGAAAGAAAAAAAATGGAAAATCCTCTTGTTGGTGTGTTACGAATGATGGTGATATGACATATTGATATCGTTTATGGGAGAATATTTGACAATAGAGAATAATCTTCACCGATTGGTCCCCACTCTGGCTATTGGATTTATTTCTATGTGATTTTCCTTCCCCGTTCTTGTTTTTAAAGATGAACACAGACCATCCCATGAACTGGTTGATCTTCGGTTCTATCATTTATGAAGGATGGTTAAAAATGTGGGAGTAATGTGGTTGTTATATCTTTTTGATTTTTAATTCATTCTTAATGATCCTTCTTACAAGAAAGAATTAGTTCTAACAAAAATATTGACCCAAATCAGTTCCAAAGGGTGTTAATGGTGCCTTTCATATCCACATTCTTGGGTTCATTGCCAATGATCCTTCTTGGTTGCATCAAGGTTTTATGGGGAGCAGGGGGTTCCGAACATGACTGGACCCCCTGAGTGATGGCAAGATGACCTTGAACCCACAGAAGTGATGACGATGACTCAAGGATCACAATGGTTTTCCCATTTCAAAAAATGAGACACAACAGTGATGGTAGAGGCCCCATAAGGGGAGCAGCTAGTGGTGGTGCACGACAAAGATCCCAGTGGAAACCGTCATGGGGCGGTGGAAAAGTGCAACCAACATGAGGCTGGTGGTGGGCCTCGATGGACAAGGTATGGGGCCACGGTCTAGCTGGAATATGGTGGAAGGACCCCATAGCAACCATCGTGGGGTGGTCATGCAGTGGTCATCCCGCATTGATGGGGAGTAGATGTGGCAGCCGTCGTGTCTTGGTCGAACGAAATAATCTGTTTCAGTGGACCGGGCTAGAGTCAGTGGACTAAACCAGTAGCAGGTCGGGCCAACCCAATAGGATGGGTTGACCTAGTAGGTTGGTTCAGGTGGCACACGGGTCAGGTCGGTCCGACAGAGTTGGATCATACCTAGACCCAACCGACCCCTTTTTACTTAAAAACTCGTAACTCCAAAACGGTGTGTCAGTTTTATGATCCATTTGTGGCATTGAGACACTCACGATGAGGAGGTCCATTTGAGATACATTACATGATTTTTTGTGGCAATTAACATAAGACCTATTGGATCAAAGAGTAGGTGATCCCAGAACAAGCATGTTGTGGATGGAATCATGTGACTAGATACGACATAGAAGCTAAGGAATTTTTTTAAAACGAAACCATGCATGCTTTTGAAATAACCACAAATTATATTTTATGTCAATGGTATATGTGATATAACCATAGATTATGTCACGAACCATCCCTCAAATCATGTTCCATGACTACCCCAAGACTTCCTCACATATGCTAGGGGCTGGAAACTAAGAATGAGTAGGCATATCCCACAAGTGGGAGGAATTTTCCCTAGTACTTGTATACATGCACCCATATCTAAGAAAAAAATGAAATTGAAAAACCCTATGTAAACATAGATGAAAACAACTATGGAATCTCACTCAGAGTAAGGTAAAAAAATTGATGAAAATGATTTTAGAATAAAATCCCAACTAAAATGTAAAATTACAAGCTCATGCATCACATCTGTAGAAAACTCTACCTAAAGGATAGGTATAGTAAGTTTTCTGAACATCACTAATGTGTACCACGTTTGTTAGATCACCCGGAATCATGACCTATCTCTGGCCCACCAAGGACTTCGTCAAAGTTGTCAGTCATCTGCACAATACATGACATATGTGGGTGAAGCCCGTACAGGGGTGAGTAAAAGAAAACTCAATAGGTACCCCAAACCACAAAGGTATCACTAAAAAATATACCAAAAAAGAGTCACTAAGAAATGCACCATGTAGAATACCAAATAGGTACATGTAGTGTAGCCTCTGAAAATTATAATAAATAGAGTCACTAGATTCACATGATAAAAAGTATAGGACTATGGTAAGTAAATTATTTTGTCGCATGAATCTATAGTATCCTAAAATAGTAACACACAAATTGTAGGTAACACACTAAGTGTCGATAACACACAAAGTGTTTTCAAAGACTAGAGGACCCACACCCAAGAGGGACAGGGGAGTACAAACTAATTCTAAGTAAGGTAGGAATTCTATGTAAAACACACCATCTAGGTAAGACATAGAGTCTAGTTAAAACACATAGTCTAGGTAAGACACACAGTCTAGGTAAGACACATAGTCTAGGTAAGACACACACTCTAGGTAATCACATAAAATTTTCTCTAGAATTTATTTTATTAAACATGCAAGTTTATTTTTCTTATAATTTTTATAGAATGAAATATTTTATTGGGTGGCATCCTACTGTTCTTTGGATAAAAGCTAACTTACACCTTTATGTGTAAGTAGTCTTGGTAATATTTGACCTAGGTAATGGAAAGGAATTTAGAGATGGTGGTCCAAGTTGCTAAAGATAATCCTTGTGAGGTGTTGGTGGTGGTGGATTGATAGAGATTCTCCACTTGACATATGATATATTTTATTATATTTTTTTCTCCTTTGTTATAGCCCATTTTTGGATTTTTTTTTCTAGTGTTGTAAACCCAAATTAGGAAAATTGGTTATGCAATGTTTTTCTGTACATTTTTAGTTTCAATTTATTAATTTTGATGTTTGGTTATGATAATGAAATATGGTAAAATCATTACCATGATCAATAATTGCTACTTGAGAACTTGTTTCCAGCCCATAGGGATTGGAAACTCCCTTTGGGACATTCCAAATAATAAATCAGGTGCTGGTTTAGATAATGACTTGGTCTAGATCATGATATATATTCCAATATAGCTCCTATAATTTTGGTTTGATCAGGAGGAAAATCATTACATTTTTTCACTAAGAATTAATAATATTACTTCAGGTTCCATCCATTTAATTAGGGAAAAACAAATTTTTTATGAAATAATAATCATAGTGGAAAACTAAATAATAATGGAAAAACATTAATATAATGCTTAAATCAGGACACCTTGTTTACAATCTATGAAATTTTATGATTAACCTAGATTATTATTGGTTGTTATTGAAATCCATTATGATGGTTCATAATGTGTTGGTAATTTTCTAAATAATATCCCCTGTATTGTTAAACCAGGTGTGAATTATGTCTTGTTATCATAAACTAGGTGATGATTGAGCAAGTATAAATTCTCCCCTTTTATAGTTATTAACCTCTGTCATAGATGTACCAGAGCCACATCCACATGTAGTATCCAAAAAAGAATGTTATTCTGAGAAAAAATTCACTTATTTATTTCACATAACATAATACATTTTCATTTATTAATTATTATCCTCAGGGTTCTTACTAATGTTATCTAATACTACTTTCCAAAAGATAAATAAACCTCAGTCTAATACAAACTATAGTGACCCAAACTTTTCATACATATATATTTCATCTTATTAGATTAATATTCATTAAAAAACATAGCAATCCTTGTTTGAATAATTTATTCCTTGTGCATTTGGAATCATGGATACATAAAAAACTGTTTTATAAGAAAGTTATACCATCTCCTACTAAGTTCTTCATAACTAGTACCCTTCTTATAAATATAATACAAAATACCTTTCTTCCTAATTTGAGGAAATAAAACATGATAATGTATATGTTCAAATACAGAGTATGGTTAAGCAAGGTAGATATAAACATAACATGATAATAATGGTATTATAATATAAAAATAACATTTTATAACCATACCCATAATATCACATATCATATACTAAGTCATGGTTTAAACCTTATAATTTCATTAGATATCTATCATAAATGAATCAATGTACATAAGATATGATAGCATAATACAGGCCTAAGCCATATATTTTTTGTATATACATAAGAAAATAATATAGTTTACTTATCAATAATGGATTATTACTAAGGCTTTCATTGTGGAATGTGTTTTCTTCCTAGTCCAGGATAGTATTCCAGGTTCACTCCCAATACTATCTTAGTATAAAAAGTACCTTGCTAAATTGGGTTTACTCCCCATTCAAGACCTTTTTATCTTATGAGATATCAATATTTACCCAATACATTAGACAATAATATAAGTCACACCCATCACATAAACCACACATGTGTGTTCTATAAGGTCATAAAACAATAATCATATAAATTCTCATTAAAATAATGGGATTCATAAACATTTCATCATAGCATGTCCCATATAAAAAAATGGTTTCCTAATCATATCATAAATTCATCATAGCATAACCTTGAGAAAAATAATGGATTTCATAACCTTATTTCTATAACTATAATAAACTATATAAAGAAACAATAAGTTTTGTATCCTTAGGTTATATCCCCAATAAATCATACAAAACTTCAATGGATGATATCTTATATATAAAATGATTTTGAACAACCACTTGTGACATTTCTTGAGAGAAATAACATTTTTATCTAATATTTTAAAAATAATTTTAAAAATACTATTATTTTGAAACAACATTTGAATATTATCATAGAATATTTAATACATTGGTTGGTCATGATGGATGAATATACCGTTTTTGTCGTACATTTAAAAAAGGGATTCCTTTAACATTTTGGGTAAAAATTTAAGAGAGACTTTTTACGAAAATGAAAAGAATATTCCTTTTAATTTTTTTAAACAAAATTTAAAATAGGTTATACATTTATTTAGTAAATAATTTTATATCAGTAAAAACATTGTTTAAAAAAATTTAGAATACAAGGACATGGATGAAGAATGATATTCGACTAACAAGATAAATAAAGTCATCTTATTTTAAAAATATTATTTTAGAATACTATGTACATAAAGACACAAAAATTAAATGGAAACATGTATTTTCATAAAATAGCCAGAGTATAAGATAATACAGGAGTTTATTGAGAGGTTTATTATAATATTTAATCATGGGAAACATATTCATAATCAATCCCAATAAATAATGATATTTCAACATAAAACATTTATCACATTACCAACTTTTTATCTGTAATACCCATGAAATAAATAACATTATTTGGACATGGATATCTCATAATTATATTGATAATGTTAAAATAATATTTTCATGATCAATATATACACCGCCTAAAATAAACAAGTGTGGTATAACACATGTATCCCTCATAAATAAATGTGAGACAGAAATCTCTTACCATATGTATTTTCATCCTTAATAAATATTTAAAACTAAGGTGTACTAAATATATTTTTATTATATATCTATTAAATAACCATAATAATATTTATAATACCATATATGATTTCTTTATGACCTTTAATTACCCAGTTATTAAAAGTATTTGATAATTTAATGTTTATGATAAACCTGCTTTGTTTTTCATGTATGTTTCTGTTTTGGTATTTTAATTTATTTTAATTTTATCATGGTTAGATAAAATAAATAAGTTTAATAATGGAATTAATATAATATATATTCAATATATATGTATTTAGAGTGTTCAAAAAAATTTAGAGAGAGAAAATGAAGTATACGATTCATAGTGATGGAAGGTCATATGTACGCATGAATGTTGTTTCAATTAATTCAATTAAAGATAAAGAATGGAGGAATATAAAATATATCACATTAATATATATTTTTATGTTACATATATCCCATATTTTCATTATATTTATCTTTATTACACTACATGTAAATTGTAAGGGAAAACAAATCTCATCGCTTTGCGAGGCAGTTGTTCGTTGAACACATAAGCGACAATATCATATTCCAATGGATTGGAAAATGAGAAGATATATATGATATTATAATTAAATAAATATAATTATGTTATTGATAATATTTATATATTTTAAATATATCATTATATCCACCTGTGATAAGAGATGATGGAAAATGGATTACATCGGTTTGTGAGGCAGTAGTTTTTCACACACATGATTGACCGTTTCATTTCCCATTTGGTGGAAGAGTAGATGTATATAATTTATTAAGTTAAAATAATAAAATTTAAGTATATTTAACATAAAAATATTATTATATCATAATACTTGAATCTTGTTTTATGGATTTGGAAGAAAAATAAAATAAAAATTCCCATTTAAAAATGTTCCCTCTTCTTCAAAAAGACTCCTTGGATTAGAAGAAAAATCCTTATTTAGAGAATTTATGATCCAAAATAAGACCTATAGGATGTGTGGATGGAATTAATTAATGAATTTTTCTTATTATAGTCCTAACCAAATAGTTTTTGGAATTACAAATTGGAGAGGATAGGGGTTCCCTTTTAGAAGTTGGGGAGGGGCACCCGTTGAGTTTTTGAAATAAAAAAAGTCTACACACATTTTACACATGAAACCAGTATACATAATAGTTTTTCATAGAATGTTAAATGACAAATGTTAAAAATAATTTCATCCAGTAGTATACTTTCATGTTTTTATTTCATTTTAACCCTTATCATTTTACTTTAATCCCCCCAATAATGAAAAACCCACTTTATCCTTAACTGTAATAATTAATAGTTAATGTTTTAACTAATAAATTGGACCAATTATAATTTTCTATAATATTATTCATTAATAATTAAAATATTTAGTTCATTGTGAAAAAATTATTTTCCAATTGTGCAAAAATTTAATTGAAAATTCAACACACGAAGGTCAAGTCGAATAAAAAAAATTCATAAGTATATAAATATTTAATATAATTATTAAGTATGAAATTGATTCCAATGAACCAAATTGGGATAATAAATATATTATTGACCTAATTTTAATTTTATTAAATTTTTAAAAATGATGGATTATTGAAAATTATTTATATGAAAATGCATATATTAAAAAAATCTGATTTTTTAACTATTCACTAAAAAATAATCTTTTCAGAAAATTATCAAATATCCATGATAAGATAATTTTAACCTTATTATTCTAATTATTATGTTAATTTTTTCAAATAAAGCTTCAAAAATTTACATAAAAATTTTATTTTTCCCTCAAAAATTAATAAAATATTTTTTTTAAAAATATTTTTGAAACGTATAAAGACCTTACAAAAAATGAAGTACTTATTTGTAAATATATTTTCATTGAATAAAAAATTTATACAAAATTTCAAATATGTGGTTACTAATTTTCATACCTAAAAATATAAAATCTATGCTATAAAGGTCATGTTTAAATAATAATATCAATTTTATATCAAAGTTCATTGTAACTCATTGTTTCTTGTAATGGAATCTACTAATGAAATTAAAATAATAAAAAAAAATATTTTGTAAGTTATCATGGTTTTATAGAATTATAGTATAAATATATTCTAACTCTACCATATATGTCAGTATATAGATCATTCTTATATTCTTTCCACATCTCACCTGATTTTATCAGACGTGTAGCCCTCACTACATCACTATAAATAAAATTATAGTGAATCTAATATGAAAATATTAATTCATATATATATAATAATAATATATAAATTAATAAAATAAATGTTCTTACCCATATTTGATCCTTTAAAATATCCTTTATTTTATTTTGTAGGTGTCTCTAGAAAATAGATTTCATGGGAATGATGTCACAATGTTTTGAAATCATTTTAGTAAAACTCCAACATTTTATCTACATTTTACCAAAAATTGTATTGTCTCTATTATAATAGAACATACCCTATGTCTAATGGTTCTAATATTTATGCATGTTAGTTTTCACAATCTACCTAATTATTTTAGATCCAACTATAAAAGAATAAAATATAAATTTTAAATTAATACATATTACAATGACACTAATATACGATTAAAAAAATTTCAATACTTGTATAAATATTCTTAATATATGATGATCCAATTAATCTAATGGTTCTATGGGATATAAAGGATTGGTAACCAATGTAGTGTTATGAGGTCCAATGTGTGGTCTATATAATTTTAAGTCACTACAATAGTTAATGAAGGAGAACTACCATAATAGACTAAAGATAATAGAGAGGTATGAAATTGTGGTGGAAAAATATAATAAAATTGATAATGATTTTATGGATAGGGATTGGGGGAAATCATCATGTTAGAAAATGATAAATGTTGAGGATAATAAGGGAAAAAATATGTTATAGAAAAGACATTTAGAGTATCCATGATTCCCCTAAGGGAATTTTTGTATAACAAGATAAGTTAGAAATTATATCTGGATATGGTCTCAGTGTGATTGGATATGATGATTACTATGATTAGATGTAGTACTCCCCCAATCTAAAGTATAGTTTTCTTCAGAATAGTGGAACCCAATTAAAATTTAAAAATATTTACTAATTTCAAAATATATTTTTTAATTGATATATATTTATATTGAAAATAATAATATCACAATGGGAAGAAAGGAAGGAATTCTCATATTTCTCATGTGTTGATCATTTTCAAATATTATCCTACTTTGTATCTCTTTTATTTTTTTAAATTTCATGGATTTAAAAACAAATATATATTTTTTAATAAATTTATTAATGATTTGATAATATAATCAATATATTCAAATTATTAAGTTAAATAGCGATATGATATTATTTTCTTCCTATATGTTCAATTTTTTAGATTAGTTTAGGTATTTATTCATTCAATTGGATATTTGGTTCATTTTTTTAGTTTATTTTTTATTTTTCATTGGTTAATCAGTGATAACTTCTTTTTCATTTTGGGTTAGATTATTCCACTATGCTTTTGTTATGTCTTCATGGTCAATTTTTGTTTTATAATTTAGTTCCTTTTGGGGTTATAAATTTAATAATATATTTTCATTCATCCATTTAGTTGTATCATTTGTTAAATTTTGGGTCAATACATTTTTGAATATTTGGTTATGTTATTTGGTTTATTTTTTGGGAAAAGTTAATTTTGAATTAGTTCATGTGGTTAATTTTATCTTAGGTTACTTATATAATTCATGGTTAAGACATTTTTATGTCATTTGGTTTAATTTTAGGTTAGTTAATGTTTTAGTTTGAATCATTTGTTTTTATTAGGATAGTTCAATTGGATTATTTATGGGATATGTGATTTTTTGTTAGTCCATTTACTTTATATTGGGTTAGGTCAGATGTCCATTTTAGGTTAAGTGATTTGATTAATTTTCCATTATCTTATTCAGTTCATTTTGTGTTAGGATATTTTTTTCAATATTTCATTATGGGATAGTAGATTTGGTTCACATTTGGATATTCGTTTTTTTTTTATTTTGGTCTTTGATATTTGGTACATTTTTAGTTAGATTATTTGGTCAATTTTTTATTATTTTTTTATTTAATTTCATTCCTTTTGGGTTAGAGTATTTACTTTATTTTGGGATCTTTTAATTGGTTCATTTTGAGTCAATTAATTTGGTTCATTATGGGTTACATCATTTAGTCATTTTTATATTTTTAGTTGGTTCATCTAGTTTGTTTCATGTTAAAACATTTTATTATATGTGTTAGTTAATTTGGTTAATTTTTTTGTTAGGTAATTTATTCATATTGTTTTACGGAAATTTTGGATGCCTCTTCCATTATATAATTTATTTATTCTTGAATCTTATTAATTTTCTATTTATATATCATAATAATTATGATACATAATAATAATATCACATGCATCATAAAGAAAATTATCTACTAAATCAAGAGTCTATATAAATAATTTCAAAAAACACATTTGATCACATATCACTATTTATTTTTATCCAATATTAATCATGTGTGTCATATAATTAGAATTTAATGTTGTTTCTGTGAAAATAAACCACTCAATATGTTAATGTTTCTATTTTTCATTGATTACTCATTATCATGTGATTATGTAGAATATTTAATCAATATATGTCCATTATAACAAGGAAATATTATGATAATTATATTAACATCCACTTGTGTTAATTTTTTGTAACTAAATAATTAAAACTCTACAATATTATATATCAATAATGAACAACTTAGAAACATAATATTCAAAAGTCCGATTTAAAATAAGATTTTTCGTTTCATATTTTTCAGACATGATTTTTGAAAAATATATCATAACAGTCTGGTTTTTTATGTAGGGTGTTATCTTATGTTTTGGAATGAAACCTAAACAATAATGGAGTCTTGATTAAATCTTAATGTAATAGTTTTTAATTTATATTTATAGTTGAAATGAATATTTGTTGATTTTTTGGGGTCTTTATCTTGATATCGGGTGCTCGGTGGTGGGTTTTGGTATGAAATGATGCTCATCTATAAGTATTATTTCCTTCTGGTGGTATTGGATGTGATTTGATGGGATTCCATAATATATTTTATTAATTCTATAGTATATAATTCCCAATTTTAATTTTTTTAAAATTATATATTTAAATTTTTTTTGTTTTTTGAGTGTAAATATGTTATATACTAATAATTTGATCTAAATCACATATGAAACAAGTTTAATGTGGATAGATTAATATTTTTTCTATGTCGGAATAGATCCTCATTTGATTTTAGGGATTTAGTGGGCTTAGATAAGTAGTTATCAGAGGGAATTTGTTTAGACTACAAGTGTTTATTTGCGATTATTTTGTTTTTTGGTAGCGATTTAAAATGGGGATGATGTTTGATTTAGATTGTAGTGAGTTTAGTGGGTATTTGGTTATATAATAAGTTATTTTATTTTATTTATATATATTTTTGGTATTCATTTTATATGTATTTAGGTGTAGAAGAAAAACAATTTCTGCTAAGGAGATGTGTATGGGAATGCAACAATGCAAGGAAGTAGGTTAAAATTACCCAACATTACTTCTTAAGGGTAATATTGAAGTTAACCATCTATAACACTATCTAAAAGGGTACCATAAGTTATCCCTTACATTGAATTTATTTGTAATGTTCTTCATGGAATATTGTGTAGTTGTTCCTATGGGGGAGGCAGCCTGTGGGTATGAGGGTGAAAGTCCAACATATGGGTAACATGACCCTTATGGGGGAAGGAGGATGTGTTTGTACAAGTATCTAGAAATATGTTCATTCAACCAAAAAACCTCATAAAACGAAAATAATGACCCTTGTGTAGACGAAGACTTGCATAATTGACAATGACCCTTGTATGGGGAAGGTGAGGGATTCAACATGGGTAAACAAGGTCAAGTGAAAGTGGGGGAAGTGAAGAGAATAAATATGAATATAAAAAATGAATGAAAATTAAACGAATGTGATACTTCTAATAATAATAATAATAATAAAATAAGAAGTTATATATTCTGAATTAAAGGGGTTAAAATAATTTATATCCAACTAGAATTTATATATATCAAGTGATCTTGCAGAAAGTTTAGATAATTAATTTTTAAAAACATAGAGGGAGAAAGAGTAATTCATGAATGCTATAAATTTTAGATTAAAGGGTAATTTCCAAAATTCATTTAGGTATTCCTTAGTAGCAACTTTAAATTTATACATTTAAAGATAGGGAAACTAAAATGGTAAATTATAGGGAGTAGATATAATTAGATTTAAATTTAAAAATGTGTATTCATTATGTGAGAATCATTATAATGAGGATCTACTAGATCTAGAAATATTGGATTTCCAATGTATATATTTAATAAGTTTTTGAATGGATACAAATTGTGGTTTTAAAATTTCATTATAGTAAAATTTATTTTTTTGAAATACATATATTGTTTTTAGCAAGGATATATTTGATTATGTTCAAAAAAATGAGGAAGACTAAACCATATAACATAAATTGAAGGAATTAATCACCCATACCCATATACAAAGATAATTGCTTAACCAAGTTCCAATAATTACTAAACAACTCACATAATACCCAACCAATATAAGATTATATCCTTACCCTATCACTTTTAAAAGGAGTTGTTTTGCCATACCAGATCTATTTTTCCCATATCTATTCTCTAAAGAGGTTAATTATATAAATTATAACTCCAAAACCCATTTTGATATAAAAATGAATCATTTTAAGGAAATCACCCACACCCATTGGAAAGAAAAAAATATCATTCACACAATTTTATAATAAAATGATACTTATATAAATTATCATTCATTAAAGTTATAAATTAAACCATTGGTAAACATATTTACCTATAATATTATAATACATAAATAATAATAAAATTCACAAGACCATTCAGTCTACATGGAAAAAATAAAGCAATTGGAATAGATTGAACTAGGAGGATCCATGTAGAGTAAACTTTGGTAAACTAAGAACATATATGGTTTCTTTTATTTATTACTCACCACTACATAACATTAAAAATAAACTCTAACCTTTAGAATCTTTGAGTCATTATATGAAATATATTTATCATGAATAATGGGGCCACAAAGGTTCTATATTTATCCCCACTATCTTCAGAAAAATGTCTTCTGATAACTTCTATAATGATACAAAATTCAGTTATCATATGATCATTCATAGAAAATACGTATTCCACTGTTGAATTAAAAATATATGTGTCCTTAGTAGCAATGAAGTGAGTCATTTAAATGAATATAATTCTACAGTATTTAATAAGTCTTTCGTGCCACATCATTAAATCAAAACACTTGAGTTTCATTCTTGTAACTCAACCATAATTGTAATAATCTAATATCAATATTTATTGAAAAATATTATAATAATACACAATTCCATATCAATTACAATAATATAATGCAACAAAAAAATTACATGTAGTTTTAGTTAACATAAATTCATCATGTTGTTTTTTCTTTTTCAAAGTTTGATCTCTTATAAATAACTATTACAAAATGATTATTGGTGTTTTAAATTGGTTTATTATATTTTTTTATACTTTAAAACTCTTCTAATTTTAAATATAAATTTAAAATTAATTATAAAAACTATGTTGTATATCATTTATCTTTTTTGTTAAATGTATTAATTTTTTCATGTTTTAATCGCATTATATAATTCAAAAATATTGTTTTAATATGATAAATATTACAGACATATTTTTATCATGTTCATATGTCAAATGTGCTAATTGTTTAATTATAAAATAAAATATTTTTTATTGTATTTATAATATTTTTACATAAATTAATTATCCATTATTTATCATTATGATTCTATATATCTATTTTTGGTTACATATAGTCAAAAAGAAATTTTTTAAGTATATTTTATTCACATAGAGAATCTTAGTTTTACTATTATGTAGCATGTAATAATTATTCTCTACCATTACATATTTAATTTTTATATTTTTCATATTTTTGATTTTCTCCATTACCTTTATATAAGCCTTTGTGTATTCAATCTACAATTTCACAACATTTAATCTAACCTTAGGTAGAATTTATTAACAATATTTTACCCTTATGTAACATCTATAAAACCCTTATGAAACTCTTTCTTCTCCCATAAAAAAGTCATACAACTCATGTCTTAACATTGTGAAACTACATTTATCATTTATGAAATTAGTTTTTATCTTTTTTAACCCTTTGAAAACAAAAAAAAATGTGCATTACCTTTACACATGTTAATTTTACCTTAATAATTTCTCGTGTAAAATTTTTATACAAATATGTGATTTTTATGTTACCTTTATGCATCATGTATAATCTTTTGTTTACCATTACACATATAGTTTTTAACCTAATGTGAGTAGTGTTTACTATTATGTGAGTAGTGTTTACACTCATGTGAGTAGTGGTTTCCCATACATGAGTAGTGTTTTCTGTTATTTGAGTAGTGTTTACAATCACACAATATTAGTTTTACCTTTATGAAAATAATTTTTTTCCTTTACAAAACTAATTTTATACCATTATGAAACTTGTTTAAACTATGATTTATCTTTACATAGTTCTTATATACCCTAAAATGAGTACCTTTACACCCATTTACCTTTATGTGAGTACTGTTACCTATCTTACCATAATTAAGATACCATATGCAAGATATGAATGATTATTTTTACTCTTTCAATAGAAATAATGATTCCTTTTTACATTTACATTGAACAGTAAATACACTTATATAATCCCCTAATCAGCTGCATCAGTCCTCTTGAAACAATCTGAAGGGTCGTAACTAAAATTGATAAATTCATGCATGAAATTGAAAATAAAATTAATGAATTTTTTGAAATTTACATTCAAAATTTTGGTATAAATATGTCATTGATGAAATATAAAAAACCATGTACAGAACTTACATGCGATTTATCTAACATTTAGTGATTCCTTCAATGAAGAAAATATGAAGGAAAAAATTAGAGCATTGATATAGTCATGATATACATTAAATAGAACAATAATCCACTAGTGTTTAAATATTGATTCACTTTGGGATTTTTAAAATCTCTTTGTTAAGAATCAACTTAAATAGGGATAAAGTTAACTACTACACATTAACTTCTTCATTGACATATTTTAGAAATTCAAGTTATTTATATTTTTTCTATAAAGAGAATATATTTTATTTTTTCATACAGGGTAATACCTCCACTAAAAAAAGATTTTGGTTATGTTTACCATATCAATAGTTAATTGTGTGGCTTTGGTGTACACCTATAAAAGACTAAGTAATATTTAAGTGATTGTAGAAAAATCATGGGTTTCTATTTAAACCAGCAAAAGGAAAATTTTTGATATTTTTTAAATAATATAATTGGATCAAGTATTCACTTATAAAATACATGTAATTTATTCTCTCTTTTTTAGTGAGTACCATTCCTCTTACTCAATTATAGGGTATTAAAGAGTAAAATACATTCATGTTTCTCAAACTATAATCTTATAAAATCCTAGTTTTTGTTGATCGTTATTTTTTAAAATTCATAATTCATTAATATCCCAACATACACACATTTATTATTGACAATATAATGAGAATTATATAATTAATTTTACAAAAAATAATGGAATATTTAACCCATATATAGTAAATATTTACATATATACATGGGATAATAATTAGTATCAAAGCTATTTATTTTGGATAGGTTATGTTATGTTTTTAGTTTTGTGCTAAAAATATCTTAAACTTAATAGTTTTAGGTATGAAAATTTTTTTAATAACAAGCTAGGAAATTGATTTCATACATCATATTAGACCACTTCTCTTTGATTTATGTGATTATGAATATTGTAAGCATTATATATAGGTATTTTGAAATAATATTGGAATTTAATATAAGACCATTATGATTATAGCTTATATAATATTTGAATTGTATTTGTATACATTAACTAGAAAGGATGTTCCCAAGTAAATTCTAAATTTTTAAATCATTCATTTACAATACTAATATTTATGTATAAATATGTATTGGAATATTTTATTACAGAAAAATTATTAGGGTATTTGGAGGAATTTAAAAGTCACTAATCAGGGCACTAATAAGTTGTAGAAAATAAAATTATGAATACATCATCTATAATTTTAATAATTCATAATGTATGATATTGAGAAAATAAGTGATTTTAGAACAGAGTGACTAAGAATTTGAATGGAATGGATTATTTTGAGGTAACTTTTAAGAATGAGATAATTATTGAGAGAATACATTGAGCATTACATAATAACCACTCAACGATGTTATCAATCGAAGAAACCATGGAATTCGCCAAATAAAATATAGATGAACTGATTATATCCCTCCATCCAGCACAAGATCAAATTTAATTGAAATGATAGTTAAGTCTTAACCTAAATAAGAGTAGATTATTTAAAACTAGTACTACTATTTATTCTATCCATGATATATTTTCTTAGAAAATGAGGAGGAGCATGTTTCAATCATATGAAAAAGTATTTACTTGTTGATGAAACAAAATGTTGGTTTTAGAAGATGATCCAAAAATTACAACACAAAGTAATAAATAAACATAAATAAAGGTAATTAAATTATATACAAAAGTGTTTCTCAACAAAAAAAAGTTTTTGAATTTAATACAAAAGGTCATGTAAAAATCTACGTTCTAAAACAGAAATTAGAAGTAAAACATAAGCATAAAAAGAAATAATTAAAGAAATAATATCATTCCAGATGGATTTGTATTGAGGATTCATGATCACAAAATTAATTTTAAAGAAAGAAATATTCAACTAGCATATATCTCGTGGATACTCATGAAAAGGATATAAGTACTAAATTAAATTACATTTCATCTTTAGAAAATTATTATAGAAGGTTTTTTTAAAATGAATTAATTTAAGAAAATGAAATGTTATAAAAGTATATTTTCAAATTTATTGAACTATATGATATATAAAAAGAAATGTATAATATTATGAAATTAGAAAATTAATAATTGGGTAAATATAAAAATAATTATAAAAATTTTTCTGCATGTTCTATGTGTAAATATCAATAAAATATTCAAAAATTAAAATAGAAGATAAAAAATAACAAGGAGAGTAATAAATATTTTTTCTATATAAATAATGAGGATCAAGAATGAAAATTTGAAACAATAATTTTTTAATTAACTAAAGTATAAAGTAGACAATGAAGGCGAAATGATATAGAATATTAAACCAAAAAAATCTACCATTCTTATCAAAAATTGAAATCTCGACATATCTAGAAAATTCAAAAATGGAGAACAAAAAGAATAAAATTAATTTTTTTTGTTTAGAATCAATACATTCACCTTTTTTAAAGGGAAATATATGTTTTTGAATATGATAACCATGAATAATATTAATGATTAAATTTTTTCTTTTTCCTATAATAAGTATATTTAAATATGAACAATTTTTGTTTGTTAAATTATACCAATGTTAAAAAAATTATTTCATATGATTTAGTATTCATATGAAAATGAAATTCAAAAATGAGTATTTTTATAATTTTATGCGATCTATGGTTTTTAATAATTATTTTCTGCATAATTATATACTAGATTACGCTAAAAAATTCTTAAATGAACATTTTGACCCAATGAATTTTTATCTAATTAAATTAGGCCCAAATTATTTTGGGTTCTAAAAAAATATATACTTTATTTTATTCCAGGAAACCAATTATACATGTACCATGGATATGTGTCATACAAAAAACCTAATCTATTAATACAATACTAATTATCCATTGATATTTATAACATTCATTCAATGTGGTGGATGATTTTCCAATTTTGGAGACAACTACAAGAGAATGGTTAATGGTTATAGTGAAGGAGGTACTCATGAATCAATTTTAATATCTACCGTTTTAAATTTATAATGAATAAAATATAATTTAATTATTCTATCCAAAATTTTAGATGATGGATTGAATATAAAATTTTGAGATAATAGATTTATTATTTATAAATATAAATCTATTTTTTTTTATAAAAATAGGAAAGATAAAATTTATACAATTAATTTTTTGTATATAAACAAAAAAATGTTAACTATATATATTATATATAAAATGATTTTATTCTCTATAATTGGAGAGTTTCCCATACTCATTTTCATCTTTTATAAGGATTTTCTAAGAATATCTAGATTCATGATCATCCTAAGATAATGGGTAGAAAAAAAATTATGTTATTCATGTTTAAAGGGTAATAAATATAAATTCACTTTTTGATCTATTAACAATCTTAGTACTTCTAGACCTTAATATTTATTTCATCATTATTTTTATGTACCTATAATAAATACTAGTTTAAGAGGTAAGATTTATGTGTTTGTAATGGATTCTGATTATAATAGGTTTACCTTGATATTCATTATGGTTCACATGCATAAATCTTTGTCCAAGTTTATTATATTTTTTAAATATTTAATGTCAACAATATTTTAATATTAATTCAATTAGATGAATTAAAGTTGGTGATTTTACAAATCATTATTATGAAATGTTTTGTGAAGAAAATGGATACTCTCATAATTTTACATCCTCTAGATCTTTGAATCAAAATCATGTTGTAGAATTAATTGATAAAACTATTTTTCAAATGGTTCATACAATGAATAATTAATATAATACAATAAATTATTTTTGGGTTAAATATATTTATATTTCATGTATTATTCTGAACAATTTCATTTTTATTATCTACACCATTTTAATTTTATAATAGAAGAAAACTAAATATAGGGTATGTTTTTTATCTAAAGATTTAATTTTAAATTCTAATTATATCATAGACAAATTTGATGATTATATTAAAGAAATGTTTTTATAGTATATTCTATAAATAGTAAATCATTGAGAGTCTATAACTTGAGATATATGATTATAGAAGAATTTCTGCATGTAAAATTTGTTTAACATAATGATTAACAGTTGGTAGATTTTATAAATATTGAAGACAAATTTAGTGATTTAAATTTTAGTGAAGTTTAATCTAATTAAAATTCACATATTTAGGGGAAATATATCCTTATTTAATTTTTTCTAAAATATTTTAGGACTCATAAAGATAATTTATTTGGTAAAATTATTAGAAATCATAAATTTGGAGTCAAAATAAAAAACATTGTTTTAGTTATATTCTCAATGTTTTCTTTTATATTATATATAGTACTTGATGATATTCATAACTCATTGAATGATATTTACTAGATCATGGGAATATAGGAAAACTTAATTAATTATTTAATATTGATATATGCATTATATTCTAGACTAAGAAAGTGAAAAATTTCCTAAGAACTTAATAAATTTTCTATAATTTGATAGATGAATCAAGACAGATAATTAAAAATAATGCTAGGATTGTAGATTAAGGTTATTTATAAAATGAAGGAATAAATTTTTAAGACCATTCTCTCAAGTCACAATAATTAAGGTAATTTGTATTTTATTAACTTATTCTTGTTTTCATGATTTTAAATTATTTTGAATAGATATAAAAAATAAAATCATTTATAGTGTTATTTATTATGATGTTAATAAAGATAAACCATTGGGATTTGAAAATGTAATTTTTTTAAATCATGTGTATAAACTCAATAAATAATTGTATTGTTTAAATAATTCCATAAGATCATAGTATAATATACTTATAATGTTTTTTCTTGAAAATGGTTTTAATAATGGTATAGTAGATTCAACATTTTCTTTAAGAAGGTTCTCAATTATGTATAAATTTTCTAAATATCTATTTTTGACATAGTGTTTCGATCTCTAAGGGAATCCATGTGTATTGATTATTTTAGTCTTATGAAAAATGAGTTTTATACATGCTTGATGAGAGAGTTATGTTTTTTATAGGTTTAAATATTCCTCAATGGAAAGATGGGATGTTTCTTAATAAAAATATATTTTATGGTTAAATTGTAACACCCCGAGATTTTATGAAAAATATTATTTTAATTTCATTAATGTCTTATGTTGTATTCTACACCAAGATTACCTTGCGCTATACGCAACACCGTATTAGCTTGCAGTATACGCAACACTATTCTTGGACCGTGTTACACATAATTTTGATAATAGTTATTCTACGCAACATTGAGTATATATATATATATATATATATATATTAAATGTATAAATGAAATATGGTTGGATTCTGTAATACGAAACAACGAAGGATTCTTTCACAACACGCAACCCTGACTTGGCTTGCATTACACGCAATCGCGACCTTCCTCGATAGCGTGTGTTGTACGCAATACCGGGTTTTAATAAACAATGTTATATTATTATAATATTGTCATGAACTAGACATTATGAATAGTATTAACTAAATTTTGAATTTTATAACATTATTATTCATCTTACACATTTCTAGAACATGGTATAAGAACAAAATAAATTTTTCGGGTAAAATAAGTATTTTTCAAAAAATGCAGTTTTAACACCTTTTAATGGTGCACCCACTTTAAATATAGTTTTTGACATGTTTATATGTTCAATTTGACAAAATAATATTCTTCTTTTTAATCAGGATATAAAAATTTACATTAGATAATGTTTTGATATTTTTCCGATAACTTTCATATTTTAATGAATAGTAAAAACACGCTATATTTTAATTAAAAACAACTTTTTTCATTGTAATATCTTATGTGGTTAAATTATAATATTGAATGGTTTTAAAGTATAAACAGAACATATTTTTACCATTTAATATAATGTATGTCATTAGCATTGATTTTACCTTGAATTCGTAGGTTAAATCAATTCAATCTTTTGCAATGTTTTAAAGAAAAACCCGTTTTCTTTCGACAACGGGATTAATTTTAATTTAATTTATGCATATTTTGTATATTGAATTTGGAAAAAAGGATTCCATATTTGGAATCAGTGGGTCCAAATTATGTTAATAAGCTACTTTTTATTTTTGGGAATTATGAATAGTAACTACGGTAAATTTTATTTACCATAGTTAAAGGTAAATCGGGTAATTAAGGGTAAATATAATATTTTAAAATTACCCTAAAAAATGTCAAAATCCTATTGGATGACTAAAAGTAGACCCATATCACCTAAGGGTCGGATTAGAATCATTTAATGGACATTTGTCCATGAAAATAACTTAATTATTATTAAAACCAAAGAAAGTGACAACATGTCACTCTCTTAAATCTTATAAGTATATTAATTTTAATTTAGTGATAAACTTCATGAAACTTCGAACATGAATAGTTTCCAGAAAGCTAATGAAATTATCTACATCATATAAATTTATTTATAATTTTTAGGGATTAAATAATTATCATTAATTATGACACAATAGTGATGCAGAAATTGTTTATCTAGTGAAAAATCAAGAATATTGTTTTTATTAAACTAATAGTGACCATAAAATTAACAAATACCTAACAAAAACTTATTGTACATGTAAATGTAAACCATAACCATCCAATCGTCGAATATTTTACCATTTGGAGCCTTATAAAAGTGATTATGACACTTATATTATTTTATTTTAAATGATTCCAAAGTTGTCACCTTCATAATTTAATAAATATAACAATTTAAATATTTTTATTTTAAGATGATAAATTCGAGTAAAAGTATTATTGTAAAAGGTAATAGATTTATTTTCATCATAGGATTTTATTTTTATTTTTTATGCAAAAAATAAGTATATTAAATAATTATACAAAAATGTTGTAGTATTTATTTTATTAAGAGATAAACCAAATAAATGGTTTAAAAAATAATAAAATAAATATTATATGAACTATTTAATGTGCTCCAATAATTTTTAAGATACATATGACATTTTATGAATCTATTAAAACTTTTAGTTCGAACATATCTTCTGTATTTATTTTATTTAAATTCAAATAAATGAATAGTGTCAAAATTGACACTATTGTTATTTTATAAAAAAAACATATTATAAAATTGATTAAAAATCACAAAATATTTCAAAATTGTAAATTTAAATTTATATGATCTAAAATGTTATTAAGAATCCAATTATTGACAATTCACAACAAATAAGTAATTATTTGTTATAATTTAAAAATTAGAATGTTATTACCACAAATAAAATTAAATTGATTAAATAAGGATAAATCATGTTGATAATGTTTAAAATAAATTCCTAACATGTCTAAATTCTATTGGTTGATGATATTACAACCTTATATTATCTAATATTCGAATATGAGTCATTTTTGGAGGTTTTTATGTGGGGTTAGATTTATTATAAATTAATATTTTAAAGAATTCCAAAGGTGCCCCTCTCCTCCCTTATAAAAGGGCACCTCCTTTCCCTCCTCACACAAATTTGAGCACTCAAGCTCGGCCAACCCCTGACAAAATCCCTTCTCCACTTCCCTAGAATAATCCTAGAGGTCCTAATCTTCTTAAAAGACCAATCTTAGTTCCCTAAGTGGAGGATTCAAAGAGGCGTTTCAAAGAAGAGGAGTTTCGGACACGTACAAAGCAAGTCGGACCTAAGGTAAGGGAAATATCACAATCTCATTTTTATCCGAGATTGTTTATTCGTAAGTATTTAATGGGGTGTATTTTATCATCCACATCCATGTTTCATCAATATGTAATATTATTTCCATCCACCTACAATTGTTTAAATCCATTTTTACCCTTCGGTGAGTTTTTAGTAATATGTATGAAAGGAATCTTTTGTCGTTTTTCGTACGAGGTACTTTTTGACTTTTCCGACAAAAGTACAAGAAGAATGTTTTTTTTAACTTAAACGGAACGAACGGATTTTTACGGTTTTATAAAGCCTTATTTTCATGAAGCTTCCTCCAAAATATTTCATGAATATTTTCAATAAAATCTCTTTCTTTTAAAATTGCATGATGTTTTGTGAAAAGAAATTGTTTTTGAAGAAGAAAGGATATTTTCCTCAAGAATTCATTTCAAGTGTTTTATCAAAATTATTTTCCATCTAAGATAATAAAGGGTTCTGTTTCTATCCATATTTTTACATTGATTTGATTATGTTGTGATGGAATTATTTTTATGAATTCCTTTATCTTATATGAATTGTTTTATGATGTCATGTTGTTTAAGAATCCCATTTTTATTACATGGGTTATGAAATGATGTATGGTTTATGATTTTGTGGCACACATAAGAATGGTATCATTATGAGATGGGTGGGACCTATATCTCCCTCCAATGCATTGGGTAAAGATTTTATATCTCATGAGATAGACAGGGCTGGAACGGTAGGTTATACCGGTTCAGTGAAATAGGACTGAAACGAGGGTTACTCGATTCAGAAAGGGACTTTGTCCACTAAGATAGTCTTGGCAATGAGTCATTACTAACAAGAAATAATTTTCCAAGATTATGTGTGCATGCCACAAAGTTTCAAGTTTCATGTTATGATTATGGGGATCTCATTTCCACTTCTATGATTTATGCCATGTTAAGATATTATGATCTCTTTTTCAGGTTATGATTTTCAAAAAGATATGATATGATTTTTATTTCCTTTGTTTACCCTTACTGAGCATTTGAGCTCACCCTTTTATGTTTTCTTTTCCCCAGGATATAAAGAAAGGTTTTAGGTAAAAAAAAGGGAAGATCTGTATGGGAGATATTGAAGATCTTTCACCAGGATTAGAAGATTATATTCCGAGTTTCCAAAGACACTAAACTATTACGGTCCTTGTGTGTGTGTTTTTGTAATGTACTAAGTATTCCGCAAATGTAATGTAATTTCCATGTAGGTCAGGCTTCGGGTATCTACAGTTGGTATCAGAGGAAAGGTTTAGTCAACCTTTGGAAACTAGGATGCGAGATCTTTAGTGAGATCCCTAGAGATATTTATAAGGTATGTCTAGGGATGTCCCTAAGGATAAGTATACGTATAGGATAAAGTCCTAGAACTACGGTAACGATCATAGAATTTAACCTAAGATGTTAGATATTGAGGATACTCCACCTTTATTATGTTGTTTTCCCTAGAATGATTTTTTGCCTCTCACACTATTTTTTTTTTTGGTTTTAGAAAATGGATGGAAACAAGGTGATTCACGATAATGGAGGATATGCTGGACAATGGAATGATATTTTTCATGAGAAACCAAATGAAATGGGATTTGGATGTCCAAACATCATTATTATGCCGAATCAGCAATCTCATAATATTATTAATAAAGTACAATTTGGTAACTTTCATGACTCGGCTAATAAGAAAAAGATGGAGTTTCATGATGATCATAGAGGAAAGAAAGTTCAATTTCCCCTATGTAAATCATGTGGGAAGAGGCATCAAGGAGAATGTTTCAAAGGAACTGGAAGATGCTTTGGGTGTGGAAAAGAAGGACACAAAGCCAGTAAGTGCAAAGGAAAAGGTTCATTTAACACCAGGGATGAGGATAATGGTATTGCTATGACATCAACAATGGTTAAATGTTTTAAATGTGGAATGTACGGGCATTATGCAAACCAATGCCCTAAGGGAAAGTCTCATGAAGATAATCAGTATGGTCATATGGGAAGTATTTATGTTGATGATGATGAAGAGACTACAAATGATATGTGAGATGAAAGAATTGTTGAAGCTCGGTCAATGGTTTAAGAATGTAGTGGAATGATTACATGTTTATCATGTGTAATGTTGTATAATAAATCTCATGGTACTATGGAATAAAGAGACATCTAAGGATTGTTACACTGTTGTCTTTCCTTGAGTTATGAAAGTGTATGATTAATGGTACCACTATCCATGAAAGGTTATTCAGATATTTTTAGAATTTAGATGATATGCGCATAATGAAGGAATAATAAGATAATGAGGTGTTTAATAGTATTCATGATCTCATGATTGATATAAGGACTAAGTGATATCATGGTTTGAGTATATAGAATTTTGAGGATTTTGGTATGTGGAAAGTGTTAACTTTAAACTACATTCATGTTTTCACTAAGGTATTCAAGAGAATACATGATTAAGGACTTTGAATGTTTGGAATGTGACCAACAAAACATATCTTATGATATATGGGGATCAACGATGGTATTAAATCTCTAGTAATCGTTTTCACTATGTTATGAGAGTGAACTGCAGTATTATGGATAAGCCTAAAGATTGAAATGGATTATGTTGGACATAAGTGAGTATTGTTTAAGGATAGAAGTTTTTTTTCGATATTATTGATGGGATGTTATAGTAATGTAGTTTTAGAAAAAGGACAACCTGCAGGACGGGCGACAGCCCATCGCTTCGGACAAGGCTGTGGGAATCGAACCCACAACTGAAGTGCGACTGGCCTTTATCGCCTAACACTAGCCTACAGGAAGTCCCTGTTTAGTAGAAACTAGTTTTATTATATTAAGCAGTATGATATATGAAGTATAAGTCCATTTTTGGAACCATATGTGATTGATATCACTATAGATCGACTTATGTATATAATTTTTGCTAACCTTTTGTTTGAGACAGATGGAATGACCCGTCATTCTATCACATAATCTGCTAACACTTCACGAATAACAAATTCAACTTCATTTATTTAAGAGATGAAGTGGAAATTGTTCAAGGCACGAACAACAGTTAGATTGTACCAAAATAAAGTAAGTATTTATTCTAATTCAAATTTTCAACTTTAGGGAAATGATCTTGAAAACAAAAAATGTTGTCCTAGTGATCTTATACCTGATGAATCAGATGGTACCTTATATCATCACAAATCTATGTATTTGTGATTACTAGCTTTTCCATAGCCATGTTCTCTACCACTCTCCATCAGAACATGATGGTTAGATTTCTCTTCCATATCCATATTTTTACCTATGTGGAAACCCAGCGATTAGTTTATTTGGGTAATCGTTACATTTCATACTTTAGTTTTTAAAGCCAAGTTTTGGTATTCCTTTTTACGATGTGGGTTTCTATTAAAGAAACTTTCGAATAGTAAACCATTTATAACCCCGACGAATTTCGAGGGAGAAATTAATTTTAAGGGGGGTAGAATGTAACACCCCGAGATTTTATGAAAAATATTATTTTAATTTCATTAATGTCTTCTGTTGTATTCTACACCAAGATTACCTTGTGCTATACGCAACACCGTATTAGCTTGCAGTATACGCAACACTATTCTTGGACCGTGTTACACATAATTTTGATAATAGTTATTCTACGCAACATTGAGTATATATATATATATATTAAATGTATAAATGAAATATGGTTGGATTCTGTTATACGAAACAAAGAAGGATTCTTTCACAACACGCAACCCTGACTTGGCTTGCATTACACGCAATCGCGACCTTCCTCGATAGCGTGTGTTGTACGCAATACCAGGTTTTAATAAACAATGTTATATTATTATAATATTGTCATGAACTAGCCGTTATGAATAGTATTAACTAAATTTTGAATTTTATAACATTATTATTCATCTTACACATTTCTAGAACATGGTATAAGAACAAAATAAATTTTTCGGGTAAAATAAGTATTTTTCAAAAAATGCAGTTTTAACGCCTTTTGATGGTGCACCCACTTTAAATATAGTTTTTGAAATGTTTATATGTTCAATTTGAAAAAATAATATTCTTCTTTTGAATCAGGATATAAAAATTTACATTAGATAATGTTTTGATATTTTTCAGATAACTTTCATATTTTAATGAATAGTAAAAACACGCTATATTTTAATTAAAAACAACTTTTTTCATTGTAATATCTTATGTGGTTAAATTATAATATTGAATGGTTTTAAAGTATAAAAAGAATATATTTTTACCATTTAATATAATGTATGTCATTAGCATTGATTTTACCTTGAATTCGTAGGTTAAATCAATTCAGTCTTTTGCAATGTTTTAAAGAAAAACCCGTTTTCTTTCGACAACGGGATTAATTTTAATTTAATTTATGCATCTTTTGTGTATTGAATTTGGAAAAAAGGATTCCATATTTGGAATCAGTGGGTCCAAATTATGTTAATAAGCTACTTTTTATTTTTGGGAATTATGTATAGTAACTACGGTAAATTTTATTTACCATAGTTAAAGGTAAATCGGGTAATTAAGGGTAAATATAATATTTTAAAATTACCCTAACAAATGTCAAAATCTTATTGGATGACTAAAAGTCGACCCATATCATCTAAGGGTCGGATTAGAATCATTTAATGGACATTTTTCCATGAAAATAACTTAATTATTATTAAAACCAAAGAAAGTGACAACATGTCACTCTCTTAAATCTTATAAGTATATTAATTTTAATTTAGTGATAAACTTCATGAAACTTCGAACATGAATAGTTTCCAGAAATCTAATGAAATTATCTACATCATATAAATTTATTTATAATTTTTAGGGATTAAATAATTATCATTAATTATGACACAATAGTGATGCAGAAATTGTTTATCTAGTGAAAAATCAAGAATATTGTTTTTATTAAACTAATAGTGACCATAAAATGCACAAATACCTAACCAAAAATTATTGGACATGTAACTGTAAACCATAATCATCCAATGGTCGAATATTTGACCATTTGGAGCCTTATAAAAGCGATTATGACACTTATATTATTTTATTTTAAATGATGCCAAAGTTGTCACCTTCATAATTTAATAAATATAGCAATTTAAATATTGTGATTTTAAGATGATAAATTAGAGTAAAAGTATTATTGTGAAAGGTAATAGATTTATTTTCATCATAGGATTTTATTTTTATTTTTTATGCAAAAAATAAGTATATTAAATAATTATACAAAAATGTTGTAGTATTTATTTTATTAAGAGATAAACCAAATAAATGGTATAAAAAATAATAAAATAAATATTATATGAACTATTTAATGTGCTCCAATAAATTTTAAGATACATATGACATTTTATGAATCTATTAAAACTTTTAGTTCGAACATATCTTCTGTATTTATTTTATTTAAATTCAAATAAATGAATAGTGTCAAAATTGACACTATTGTTATTTTATAAAAAAAACATATTATAAAATTGATTAAAAATCACAAAATATTTCAAAATTATAAATTTAAATTTATATGATCTAAAATGTTATTAAGAATCCAATTATGGACAATTCACAACAAATAAGTAATTATTTGTTATAATTTAAAAATTAGAATGTTATTACCACAAATAAAATTAAATTGATTAAATAAGGATAAATCATGTTGATAATGTTTAAAATAAATTCCTAACATGTCTAAATTCTATTGGTTGATGATATTACAACCTTAGCTTATCTAATATTCGAATATGAGTCATTTTTGGTGGTTTTTATGTGGGATTAGATTTATTATAAATTAATATTTGTAAGAATTTCAAAGGTGCCCCTCTCCTCCCTTATAAAAGGGCACCTCCTTTCCCTCCTCCTCACACAAATTTGAGCACTCAAGCTCGGCCAACCCCTGCCAGAATCCCTTCTCCACTTCCCTAGAATAATCCTAGAGGTCCTAATCTTCTTCAAAGACCAATCTTAGTTCCCTAAGTGGAGGATTCAAAGAGGCGTTTCAAAGAAGAGGAGTTTCGGACACGTACAAAGCAAGTCAAACCTAAGGTAAGGGAAATATCACAATCTCATTTTTATCCGAGATTGTTTATTCGTAACTATTTAATGGGGTGTATTTTATCATCCACATCCATGTTTCATCAATATGTAATATTATTTCCATCCACCAACAATTGTTTAAATCCATTTTTACCCTTCGGTGAGTTTTTAGTAATATGTATGAAAGGAATCTTTTGTCGTTTTTCGTACGAGGTACTTTTTGACTTTTCCGAAAAAAGTACAAGAAAAATGTTTTTTTAACTTAAACGGAACGAACGGATTTTTACGGTTTTATAAATCCTTATTTTCATGAAGCTTCCTCCAAAAGATTTCATGAATATTTTCAATAAAATCTCTTTCTTTTAAAATTGCATGATGTTTTGTGAAAAGAAATTGATTTTGAAGAAGATAGGATATTTTCCTCAAGAATTCATTTCAAGTGTTTTATCTAAATTATTTTCCATCTAATATAATAAAGGGTTCCGTTTCTATCCATATTTTTACATTGATTTGATTATGTTGTGATGGAATTATTTTTATGAATTCCTTTATCTTATATGAATTGTTTTATGATGTCATGTTGTTTAAGAATCCCATTTTTATTACATGGGTTATGAAATGATGTATGGTTTATGATTTTGTGGCACACATAATAATGGTATCATTATGAGATGGTTGGGACCTATATCTCCTTCCAATGCATTGGGTAAAGATTTTATATCTCATGAGATAGACAGGGCTGGAACGGTAGGTTATACCGGTTCAGTGAAACAGGACTGAAACGAGGGTTACTCGATTCAGAAAGGGACTTTGTCCACTAAGATAGTCTTGGAAATGAGTCATGACTAACAAGAAATGATTTTCCAAGATTATGTGTGCATTCCACAAAGTTTCAAGTTTCATGTTATGATTATGGGGATCTCATTTCCACTTCTATGATTTATGCCATGTTAAGATATTATGATCTCTTTTGCAGGTTATGATTTTCAAAAAGATATGATATGATTTTTATTTCCTTTGTTTACCCTTACTGAGCATTTGAGCTCACCCTTTTATGTTTTATTTTCCCCAGGATATAAAGAAAGGTTTTAGGTAAAAAAAAAGGGAAGATCTGTATGGGAGATATTGAAGATCTTTCACCAGGATTAGAAGATTATATTCCGATTTTCCAAAGACACTAAACTATTACGGTCCTTGTGTGTGTGTTTTTGTAATGTACTAAGTATTCCGCAAATGTAATGTAATTTCCATGTAGGTCAGGCTTCGGGTCTCTACATAAATAGTCAAGTGGTTTGGTTTGGATTATATTAAATGTATAATATCTACCATTAGTAGTGATACAATATTGGATAGTGCTTAAACTAGAAAAATTATTAATATAAACTGAAATTGGAGAGTGATGGTATGTTTACATTACATAACTACTTCTAATCCTAATATAATATTTTTTGTGTGTTTATGTGTTTGGAATTTAGATTTACCTTAATAGATTCATCTTAAAGATGTTAATATAATTATATGATACATAAAATTAATTGTTAAATCTAGTTAGTTTTATTCCAAACAAATGTTCATTTAGTTGTTTAGTTACTTTAGTTCTAACTTTTGAGTTTGTAAGATTGATAGAAAAATGACATAATATATGTTCCATTTTCATGATAAAATTTTAAATTCATGGGTTATAATGTAAAAAATTAATTATATTTATCTATATCTAGGTATGAATATATAGATGCAGCTAATTTCTATGCTTAATGTCATTGGATCAATATAACATTTTTTGATTATTAGGTTTGTTTGGATAAGATTTCTATTTATTGTGATAAAACATATTCTATTTAAATATTTAAATATGTTTTAAAACCTTCTTGAACAAATCATATAGATGTTGGATTTCATTTTAGTAGATATATTATTAATTAAAAATACATAATGCTAAAATAATTCTCACCAAAAATCAATTATCTAACATATTCACTAACCCTTAAGATGTTACATGTGTATATAGAAAAAATAATTAACAAGGAATGTTGGAAGCATAAATTTTTATATTTTCTTCATAATGAAAACTAATAATTAAAACATAATATAATTATATATATTAAAAAATTATATATGTATAAGAATAAATTTAGGGAGGAACTAGTTGTTTGGTTTTATAAGATTTATAAAAATGTTTTTATACTTTTTTGGAAACATTAAAATATGGGGATGAAAACTTATACATATTAAATGTGTTATGAAAAATATTTTTAATTTATAAAATGTCACGACCCGTCCTTGGGGCCCGTGCCGTGACTACCCCAAGCCCGCCTTCCATAGGCCAGGGGCTGGTGACTAGCACCAAAGGCGTAAATCCCGATAACTGGGAAGGCATTGCCTTTATAAAAGTAAAAAAAAACACCACAAAGTACAAGCGGAAGCAAAACACTAAGTACAAAAGAAAGTGCTGAAAAGTAAATGGGCCAGTATACACCCAACTAAAAGTGCAGCTACAACTGAATGAAAGTACAACAGAAAAAGGCAAACAGCTGGAAGAAGGAAGCAGCTCCTGGGTCATCCTCCTCGGATCCTACCTGAAGGGTATGTACAGATAGCGCAGCTCCTGGATCGTCCGCCACGGATCCTACCTGAAGGGTAGGTACAGATAGCCTCCTCAACGCTCTCGCCTTTCAACCTCCTTCGTGTGTCGTCTCGTCGTGAAGTCCTCCTCTAGATATTGACTCGTCGTGTAGTCCACCTCCGGAAACTGTCCAGTCCTCGAACACTCGACCTCTGTCAGCACTGCCCGTTGTCTGGAACCAACACAACGCTGTGCGGGCATAGCTCGTACAGGGGTGAGTATAACGATACTCAGTAGGGACCCCGAGACCCTCACGGTCTCACTAAAACCAAAAAGGATAACCAAAATGAAGATCTCAACAGATAACCTCTACGTAGGTATATGCCCATACATATACCTAAGTTATCAATTAACTCATCTCAATCATGAGGTAACATAAAGATTATGAAATCAACGGATAACCACTACCCAGGTATATGACCATACATATACCTAAGTTATCAAGTGACCCATCTCAATAATGAGGTAAACACAAAGGTCAAAAGTCTCAGCTCAAACCAGGATTTTCATTATCGAAACCGTAACTGCTGAAGAGCTCCGTCTCTTGAGTGTACAGTGGTCCTGTCACGACTCTGATGTACTGCTCACTAACCTAAGACTGCTGAGGTACTCCTCCTGTCGAGTACCGCGGGTCAGCCACCCAAACACAGTAGTACTTCCCGCCGAGGTATGTCACCCAAACACAGTAGTGCACACCCCCTAGTAGCCTGCTGAGGTACTCTCCGGACAAGTACTGCGGGTCTGCACTGTCACACAGGTAGTGCTCCGTCCGCCATGGGTCTGCACCCAAACAAAGTAGTGCTCCGTCCACTGGGATAGTCGACTCACTCCAAGTCGAGTCGGTCAAGCAGTCGTCAGGTCTCAGTCGGCTACACGGTCTCTGTACTCTGCACGCTCGTCTCTGGGAGCATCCGCTCCATGAGCTACAGGTCGATACTCCAAGTATCTCAAAGTCCCACGAAGAAGTATCTCAAAGGACCGCCTCGTCATAGGGGTCTCAACGCAACAAACGGCGCGTCAATCGGACGCCCGATCTGTGAGTTACTAGCTTTTTCGTCCCAGGGGCCCGGTTGGTTTCGTGAGCAAACCAATCCCGGCCGTATCTCAACTGTACCCCGAACTCTCATAGGGTATACTCATAGGGACCGTTTCTCAACGTGATCATCAACGCCGCTGACGGTTCGTCAAACGGACGTCCTGTCTGAAAGATGTCAGCTTTTTCGTTCCAGGGGCCCGGTTGGATTTTGGGTGCGATCCAACCCGACCACTATCCAACTGTATCCAAAACTCGGGCGAACTATGCCAAAAGATCCGTCTCATCAAGAGGAAATCAACGATACTGACGGTGCGTCAATCGGACGCCCGGTCTGTGAGTTATTGGCTTTTTCGTTCCAGGGGCCCGGTTGGTTTCGTGAGCGAACCAACCCGACCACACTCCGACGGAATCCAAACCTCGAGCAGAGTAAGCCAAAAGATCCGTCTCACTTAGAGGAATACATCAAAGTCGACGGCACGTCAATCGGACGTCCGGAACTCAAGATATAAGCGTTTCTGCTCTGAGGGCCCGGTTGGTTTTGTATCCGAACCAACCCGGCCGAACCCAAAGTATTCCGAAACCTTGAGTGCGATATTCCGAAACGACCGTCTCGATCCAAGCATCGCGTCGCCGCTGATGGAGAGTCGTTTGGAGGCCCGTAGCTCAAGTTACGGGCTTTTGACTGAAAGTGGTCTGAAAACGGGGGTCTGGGCCCGGGCCGACCCGGCCCGACCCCCCCTGGGTCCGACCCGGCTGGGCCCGGCCCGGCCCGGTCTGGTCCGGCGCGGTCCGGTTCGGTCCGGCCGGCCGCGGCTCGGCCAGCGCAGCCGAGCGGACACGTGGGCGGGGTGCGCGGATCCCCCGCCCTTCACCGCTGATTGAGGCCGGCGGTTCGCCGGCCGCCCCTTTTCCGGCGGCGCGACGCCGCCGTCGGTTGCCGGCGCCGCCGCGCTGGTCTGGCGCGCCGCCGCCGCCTTCCGCGGACCACCGAACGCGCTCCGGTGGTCCATTCTTCCTGCCGTCTTCGTCTATGGTCCCCCCGGGACCCCATCTTCACTGCAAAGGGATTCAAATGCCCAAACGGCCTGCTTCGTCTTCGCCCGTCAATCCGCATGTCAAAACGAAATGCGCCATCTTCGTGGTTCTTCGGCGCGGCGTTCTGGCACCGCGCCCCTTCGCCGCGGCTCCGCTCCGGCCGCGGCGCCTTCGACTTCCTTCGACGCGGCGCGACGGCATCGCGTTCTTGTTCGGCTTCTCGGTGTGGCGCGACGACATCGTGTAATACTACCGAGCAATTCTCGCGTGGTGCGATGGCACCACGCCATCCCATTCCATCCATATTAGAAACAATATCAATAATGGAGGAGGTTCGGCCATGTTTGTGTGGTCCGGCCCCCTCTCGTTAATCGATAACAACTGGTTGTAAAATCACGAAGGATGACAAGATAGAATTCACGAACAAAAAAATTAAATAATAAACTTCAACATCAATCCGCATGAACGAACGATTCGCGGAGAAACCTGGAATTGGTTGGTCCGTGCTCGTCGTTCATTTCTCAGAAGATAAGATAACACCAAAAAAATAAATTCCCCTACCTCGATTCAGATACGGTGCACGTCAATCGAATTGCGGATGACGAGCGTTGCGGAAGTCGGGCGTCGTGGAAAACGAACATCAATTTCATTTTCGTCGAGGTGCGTTCGAAGGGGAAACGTCGTTGGAAGAAGACGTCGCGTTCTTCGGCGGATATGTTCTTCACGTTCTTCGTCGAAGGTGTTCTTCGCGTTCTTCGTCGAAGGTGTTCTTCGCGTTCTTCGTCGATGTTGAAGAAGAAGAAGACTTCAAACTTAGCCTTTTCTCTCCCAAGTATCCACCACAAGAACAACTAACCCCAAAATAAAATAATCCTACCACTTATTTTATTAACCCAATATAGGTTTTGAATTTCAAGAGTTTGAAAATTCAAAACCCACATTTAACTCACTTAAGTTATTAAAATAAGATGTTATAAAATTAAGGAGGTGATAAGTTATCAAAACTTAAATGGGGGGTTTAGAGGGGTTAGGAAAGTTAAGGAATTTGAAGAGGTGGGGAGGGGTTCGTGTGGGCCCCACCCTTTCAAATATCCACACATGGGAAGTTGGATGGATGTGGGCCCACCACCAACTTCCCATGGGAGAAGTTAACCACTTAACATGAAATAAAATTGATTTAACAATTTTATTCACTTTTTTAATTAAACCCCAAAAATTAACTTCTTCTCCTGCACAAACGCAACTACGGTAAAGGTTCCCTTAAGCGATTACCAGCGTTGCGAGTTCATCGGTGCAATCGGATTTAAATTCCGAGCACCGGTTCAAAAGATAGAAATTCCCGCTCGCTCATTCACTGAACGTACCCGAGCCAAACTTCGGAAATTAATTCCGGGCACACCGGGCCTCGGAATCAGGCACCGTCAGAAACTTCGTTCCTGTAAAATTCCAAAGAAAATTAAGAAAAAAATTTCCTTGAAATTTCCGGGTCTTTACATTACTCCCACCTCAGGGCTTTACGTCCCCGTAAAGCTTCAACACAAACTAGGGTCACAAAAGCGGTACAGAGCATGCATCTGAGCCTTCTGATCCCATGTGCTTACCTGGAGGTTCCGTACTGCCAAAGAAAGTGCACCTGAGGAATCGATCGTCCTCGTAGGATCTGCTCCTGTCGATCCTCGATCCCCACTGGAACCTCCGTGAAAGACACCCCATCGCCATCATCCCGCTCCTCATGGTCGATGATATGCGAAGGGTCGAGCACGTATCTCCTCAGTTGAGATACGTGGAAGTCATCGTGTACCTGGTGCAACTGCGGTGAATGGGTCAAGCGGTAAACCACCCCTCCTACCCAGATGAGGACCTAAGAAGGTCCGCCGAACCTCGGAGATAACTTGCCGCCTTGGCCACTTCTCCGTAAACCTCGTCGAGGTGAGACCCGTATAAGGACGTGATCGTCATCCTCGAACTCCAGAGGTCTCCATTTTCTGTTAGAACTGGAACTCAAAAGGATGCTACCATGAGGGTAAGGTTGACTGACTCAAGAGTGGTCGTTCTCACCCTCCTGTGAAAGAGTTTATCCCGTGCTGCCTGGGGTTTCCTTTTCGCCGACCAAGGAAAACCCATCCTGACGTTTTCCTAAAACTATCAATTTGAGTATGAACAGTTATTGCCCATTCCATACTCAAACTAACGTCATAAGGCCTCGACACTGCCACCAAGAGATTCCAACTGGAACTCTCGCCTCGAGGTTCTGACCACACCGTCGTCATAAGTGTGATTATCGAGTCTCCTCCCAAGGTATCTCCAGACGTGAGGGTCAAGTCCACGGCTTACTGGAAACTCTAGGTCTAGAACAAGATTTTTGAAAGCAAGGAATGATTCATATCGAAGTCCGTTACTACAGCAGCTAGTAGTGGACACAGACTGTCCCTTGAATCATTTCTAGAGCCATTGGGTCACACTCCTTGACCGCATGCAGGCACACTCTTCCTCCGCCCTCCAGCTCCCTGAGCCAGGCGGGAATAACTAAGGTGGGTGGTTGTACCATGTTAGGATGTACACCACCTCATGATGCTCTCCTAGATCTACCTCCACGTATGCTGCTTCTTAGACTCATCTCTCCTTTATGCTTCCTCTTCATTAACATTTAACACGCCTGAGTCTCTAAGACTGGCACTGGTTTCCTGTTTCTTACTGCACTGTGCAGTCTTCATCCGCTCCTGGATGATTTGCACCTTCTCTAGTCTCACAAGAGATGCTATGATTTCTTCTTTGCTGATAAGAGAAATCCGGTCTCATCCCCTGGATGAACCACATTTGTTTCCTAATACAGTCAATCCCAACATGAATGATGCATTCATGCCATGGACGACGTCGTAAGACCTCGACATAACTACCAAGATATCCAACTGTCACTCTCGCCTCCAAGGGTCGAGTCACACTGTCGGCATCAGTGTGAGGTCACTGGGTCTCCTCCAGTAGAAATGTCGAAGGTGAGGGTCAAGTCAACAGTCTTAACCAGGACCACTCAGTATCAACCAAACAAAAGGACAGGAAAGAAAACATCTCAAAGATAAGTGTCTTTTTATTATTTCATCTCATAGTACAAGACACGAATACAACAGCAAAATGGAACTAGAAGTACAAGGGACGTATCCACTAGTTCCTCTCCTGTCCACCTATTCCTGAAGCTCTACTGCCTTGTCCACTGCTCGGCTGTTGCTCAAGCACCAGCCACTGCTTCTGTCTCGGTGGCTCCTCCAACACCTGCTGATCAAACGTACGAGGAGTCGGACAGTCACGTGTCAGGTGACCCTTCCCGCCGCAGGAGTAACATTGTCTGTTTCTGGCACGCCTGGCTCTGACCCCACCTCGGGTGCCCCGCACCACTGGTCCTAAAACCCAAGATCGTCCAACTACTAGTCTGGTCCTCCTGGACCTCTGCATCATCTGTCTACTGCCCACAGATGACTCGGCTACTGATCAAAAAACATGAGGCAAAGGCAGAAGCTCCTGTACACGCTCGGGGTGTAGAGCTACTGGCACAAACTCCATCCTGAAGAAGGTCTCGAAGTCTTCCCATGCGAAGGTCATCCCGTCGCAAAACTGAAACAAGAGGCTCCACCACCTGCTTGTTTCTTCCTGAAGGAGGCTGGCAGCAAAGATCACCATGAAGTCTGTCGGCGTCCCCACTAGCCTGAAGACTCTCACCACAGCCTCCAGCCAATCCTCAACCGCCTGCAGGTCCGTCTCTCCCCGGAACCTGGGTGGCCTCTGGCACTGGAACTCCTGCAGCTCACTCATGTAGTGGGCATCGCCTACTGCTGGGGCTGGTGGCATCGGTGGCCCAACGGGTAGTAGTACCGCTGGTGCCTCCGCTGGTGCCTCAACTGAAAAAGGGCCCTGTACTGAGGCCACGTCACTCGGCGGTCTGTCAGTACGCACATCCCTCCGGGCTCTAGCTGGTCGTCCGTGAAAAGGCATCCTGAAAGAAACATCGTGACACGGTCAAACGTTTATACCAGGTGAGATGACCTTGTTTGAGCTATTTTAAGGGAAAACCTTTGAAAACACACACGCAATCAGTGTTTTCATGCACAAAGTCGGAAATCAGTTGTCAGGGTCCTAGTGTATGGATACGTCGGCCGCTCGCACCAACACTGGACTCCCTGAACTGAAAACCACACTCAGTACTCTTAACACTATTGCTTCACAGAAAGAAAATATCAGAGTTATAAGTTATGTGGTAGAACCGACTCCTCTGATACCAATTTGTCACGACCCGTCCTCGGGGCCCGTGTCGTGACTACCCCAAGCCCGCCTTCCATAGGCCAGGGGATGGCGACTAGCACTAAAGGCGTAAATCCGGATAGCTGGGAAGGCATTGACTTTATAAAAGTAAACAAAACACCACAGAGTACAAGTGGAAGCAAAACACTAAGTACAAAAGAAAGTGCTGAAAAGTAAATGGGCCAAAATACAAACCCAACTAAAAGTGCAGCTACAACTGAATGAAAGTACAATAGAAAAAGGAAAACAGCTAGAAGAAGGAAGCAGCTCCTGGGTCGTCCTCATCGGATCCTACCTAAAGGGTAGGTACAGATAGTGCAGCTCTTGGATCGTCCTCCATGGATCCTACCTGAAGGGTAGGTACAGATAGCCTCATCAACGCTCTCGCCCATCAACCTCCTCTGTGTGTCGTCTCGCCGTGAATTCCTCCTCCAGATATTGACTCATCGCGTAGTCCACCTCCGGGAACCGTCCAGTCCTCGAACACTCGGCATCTGTCAGCACTGCCCGTCGTCTGCAACCAACACAATGAGGTGCGGGCATAGCCCGTGCAGGGGTGAGTATAATGATACTCAGTAGGGACCCCGAGACCCTCACGGTCTCACTAAAACCAACAAGTATAACCAAAAAGAAGATCTCAACAGATAACATCTACTTAGGTATATGCCCATACATATACCTAAGTTATCAAGTAACCCATCTCAATCATGAGGTAACATAAAGATTATGAAATCAACAGATAACCACTACCCAGGTATATGCCCAAACACATACCTAAGTTATCAAGTGACCCATCTCAATCATGAGGTAAACACAAAGGTCAAAAGTCTCAGCTCAAACCAGGATTTTCATTATCGAAACCGTAACTGCTGAAGAGCTCCGTCTCTAGAGTGTACAGTCATCCTGTCACGACTCCGAGGTACTGCTCACTAACCTAAGACTGCTGAGGTACTCCTCCTGTCGAGTACCGCAGGTCAACCACCCAAACACATTAGTGCTTCCCGCCGAGGTATGTCACCCAAACACAGTAGTGCACACCCCTTAGTAGCCTGCTGAGGTATTCTACGGATGAGTATCGCGGGTCTGCACTGTCACACAGGTAGTGCTCCGTCCGCCATTGGTCTGCACCCAAACAAAGTAGTGCTCCATCCACTGGGCTAGTCGACTCACTCCAAGTCGAGTCGGTCAAGCAGTCATCAGGTCTCAATCGGCTACACGGTCTTCGTACTCCGCACGCTCGTCTCTGGGAGGGTCCGCTCCACGAGATACAGGTCGATACTCCAACTATCTCAAATTCCCACGAAGAAGTATCTCAAAGGACCGCTTCGTCATAGGGGTCTCAACGCAACAGACGGCGCGTCAATCGGACGCACGGTCTGTGAGTTACTATCCTTTTCGTACCAGGGTCCCGGTTGGTTTCGTGAGCGAACCAATCTCGGACGTATCTCAACTGTACCCCGAACTCTCATAGGGTATACTCATAGGGACCGTTTCTCAACGTGATCATCAACTCCGCTGACGGTTTGTCAAACGGACGTCATGTCTGAAAGATATCAGCTTTTCTGTTCTAGGGGCCCGGTTGGATTTCGGGTGCGATCCAACCTGGCCACTATCCAACTGTATCCAAAACTCGGGCGAAGTATGCCAAAAGATCTGTCTCATCAAGAAGAAATCAACGAGACAGACGGTGCGTCAATCGGACGCCCGGTCTGTGAGTTATTGGCTTTTTCGTTCTAGGGGCCCGGTTGGTTTCGTGAGCGAACCAACCCGACCGCACTCCGACGAAATCCAAACCTCGAGCGGAGTAAGCCAAAAGATCCGTCTCACTTAGACGAATCCATCAAAGTCGACGGAACGTCAATCGGACGTCCGGAACTCAAGATATAAGCGTTTCCGCTCCGAGGGCCCGGTTGGTTTCGTATTCGAACCAACCCGGTCGAACCCAAAGTATTCCAAAACCTTAAGTGCGATATACCGAAACGACCGTCTCGATCCAAGGATCGTGTTTCCGCTGACGGTGAGTCATTTGGAGGCCCGTAGCTCAAGTTACAGGCTTTTGACTGAAAGTGGTCCGAAAATGGGGGTCTGGGCCCGGGCCGACCCGGCCCGACCGGCCGGCCGGGGCTCGGCCAGCGCGGCCGAGCGGACACGTGGGCGGGGCGCGCGGATCCCCCGCCCTTCGCCGCTGATTGAGGCCGGCGGTTCGTCGACCGCCCCTTTTCCGGCGGCGCGCCGCCGCCACCTTCCGCGGACCACCGGACGCACTCCGGTGGTCCGTTCTTCCTGTCGTCTTCGCCTATGGTCCCCCCGGGACCCCATCTTCACTGCGACGGGATTCAAACGCCCAAACGGCTTGCTTCGTCGTCGCCCGTCAATCCGCATGTCAAAATGAAATGCGCCGTCTTCGTGGTTCTCCGGCGCGGCGTGCTGGCGTCGCGCCCCTTTGCCGCGGCTCCGCTCCGGTCGCGGCGCCTTCGACTTCCTTCGACGCGGCGCGACAGCGTCGCGTTATCGTTCGGCTTCTCGGCGTGGCGCGACGGCGTCGCGTAATACTACCGAGCGATTCTCGCGTGGTGCGACGGCACCACGCCATCCCGTTCCATCCATATTAGAAACAATATCAATAATGGAGGAGGGTCGGCCGTGTTTGTGCGGTCCGACCCCCTCTCGTTAATCGATAACAACTGGTTGTAAAATCAAGAAGGATGACAAGATAGAATTCACGAACAAAAAAATTAAATAAGAAACTTCAACACCAATCTGCATGAACGAACGATTCGTGGAGAAACCTGGAATTGGTTGGTCCGCGCTCTTCGTTCATTTCTCAGAAGATAGGAGAACACCAAAAAATAAATTCCCCTACCTCTATTCAGATACGGTGCACGTCAATCGAATTGTGGATGACGAGCGTCGCGGAAGTCGGGCGTCGTGGAAAACGAACGTTGATTCCGTTGTTGTCGAGGTGCGTTCGAAGGGGAAACGTCGTTGGAAGAAGACGTCGCGTTCTTCGGCGGAGATGTTCTTCACGTTCTTCGTCGAAGGTGTTCTTTGCATTCTTCGTCGAAGGTGTTCTTCGCGTTCTTCGTCTATGTTGAAGAAGAATAAGACTTCAAACTTAGCCTTTTCTCTCCCAAGTCTCCACCACAAGAACAACTAACCCCAAAATAAAATAATCCTACCACTTATTTTATTAACCCAATATAGGTTTTGAATTTCAAGATTTTGAAAATTCAAAACCCACATTTAACTCACTTAAGTTGTTAACATAAGATGTTATAAAATTAAGGAGGTGATAAGTTATCAAAACTTAAATGGGGGGTTTAGAGGGGTTAGGAAAGTTAAGGAATTTGAAGAGGTGGGGAGGGGTTCGTGTGGGCCCCACCCTTTCAAATATCCACACATGGGAAGTTGGATGGATGTGGGCCCACCACCAACTTCCCATGGGAGAAGTTAACCACTTAACATGACATAAAATTGATTTAACATTTTTATTCACTTTTTTAATTAAACCCCAAAAATTAACTTCTTCTCCCGCAAAAACGCAACTACGGTAAAGGTTCCCTTAAGCGATTACTAGCATTGTGAGTTCATCGGTGCAATCATATTTCAATTCCGAGCACCGGTTCAAAAGATAGAAATTCCCGCTCGCTCGTTCACTGAACGTACCCGATCCAAACTTCAGAAATTAATTCCGGGCACACCGGGCCTCGGAATCAGGCGCCGTCAGAAACTGCGTTCTTGTAAAATTCCAAAGAAAATTAAGAAAAAAATTTCCTTTAAATTTCCAGGTCTTTACATAAAATGTTAAATTTAAAAATGTGTTGTGATAACTTATTTTCAATTTCTAAAATAACAAAGTTTTAAGTGTTTTATGAGAAAATAAATTTTATTTTGTAAAATAAAAGTTTTTTGAATTTTGAAAAGGGGGATATTTTTATTGTTAGAACTTGGTGTGTAATTTTTTTTATAAATTAAAAATCACTTAATTTTACATATAAACTAATATTTACAAATAATAAATTTTATATATATCATTTTACTTTTTTGTTACATGTATAATTGTTTTACTATTTTAATCATTTCATCCCCGAAAAAATGACTCTTTCATTTTACTATTGATTACATACATATTTTTATGATGATCATATGTCAAATGTGTAAAATATTTTATTTTTAAAAAATATTTTTTATATTTTTTTGTTGAAATTAATTTTTATTTAATTGTTAATATTTTTTCATTATTAATATATATAGTTAGTTTATGTTAAATCCCTTGAAAATGAAATTTCTTATGTTTTTCCCACCTATATATATGCTCGATTTTACCCTTACATAACATGTGATTATTATTCATTACCATTATTTAATTTTTTTCCCTTATGTATATTTTAAAAATAATCCTTCACCTTTACATAAGTAATATTGTATTGTATCTACCCTTATGTGAAATTTATTTACCCTTACATAGAAATTATAAACATTTTTTATCTTTATGTAACATTGATGCTAACCCTATATACCTCTTTTTAATCAATTTTGAATGGAATAAAACTCATGTGTTACCTTTACTAAAATCTTATTTTCCTTTATATAATTATTTTTATTTCTTGTTAAAATTTACCTAAACTATATTATGTTTACAATAACTATCTACATGTTAATTTTAACATTCTTCATGCTCATATAAACTCTATCTTACTTTATGTGGGCTTCTAGTAACCTTTATACATCATGTATAATTTTATGCTTACCTTTATACTCCCTTAAATTTGTAGTTTGCAACCTCATGTTAGTATTAATTACCCTTAAACATGTATTTTTTACCCATATATGATATTTAATTTAATTTTACCGTACTAATGTTACACAATTACACAACTAATGTTGTACCATTATGAATATTGTTTAAACAATGTTTCACCTTTACAGAGTGCATATTTACCCTTTTGTGGGTACCTTTATGCATGCTTACCCTTACGTGAGTACCTTTACATATATAACAGTTACATAAGATTACCTAATACACCCTATGAAAACATATTTTTACTCTTATTCAAGAAATAAATTTTATTGAATATATTTTCAATGAATGAGACTTCCACATAAGCATATCTTGTGATAATGGAATTATCCCTCTATCCATAGAATTGGGGGAAAGGAATAAAATTTATGTATTTGTGTGTGATATTATAAATATTTTTTATTAATGATTCTAATTTAATTTCAAATAATTATCTTATATATATAATTGAATAATTTATAAGAACAATATAAAGAATATAAAAAAACATTCTATAGCAATTAGATATTCGGTATCTAAAAAACATGAAGGAATCAAGTAGAAAATATGTGAGAATGATATAAAATCAAGATTATTATGATTTTTTTCTATTGAAATACATAATCTCTATTTGTTTCCCAAAATATACTTATTTTTTATCAATTTGAACAGGGTTAGAGTTCACTATAGAGCACTAGTTTCTTCCTTGATATCTTCCAAAATGTCAATTTAGTTTTATTTTTTTATAAAGTATCTATAATTAAATATATTAGATGGTTATACCACCATTAATAGATAGTGTCTCATTTTTATTACCTGATAAAAATTCAATCTTAATGGTTTTATATGCACCTGTAAAAGACTTACTTATAGGTTATGGTTTAACCTTTTAAAAATATTGGATTTTTTCTTCAACCCATAAAAGCAATGGTTCTGGTCTTCCCTATGTAATACACTATGTTGGAGTTTTCACTTGTAAAAGATCTATACTTGTTTTTATCTTGTTTTGGTTTTTACCAATACTCTTTCTCACTTATAGGATATTAATGATTGTAGTTAGTTTATGTATAATGAACAGAATTTTTAAAAAATTCTTAATGTTCTTCTTACTTGTTTCTTCCAAAGCCCAATTGTTTGAAAACATAAATCACTCTCATCTATTATTGATAATTCTTAGATAATTTCATTTTATAGTTTCAAATGTTTAACATTACTATTCCCCAACCCTTTATCCCATCATTTCATCCATATTTGGGACAATGTAGATGACAAGTGAAACCCCCTTTCTCTGTAAAACCTTTCTTTAAAACCCACTTTGAATTCCATTTCTTGATTATTTTAATATCACAATTTATTTAACAGAACAATTGGATAAAAAAAATTTCCAAAAATGAATTTATGGACGCAAGTCAAAAAAAATCAAACAAATTTAGTAATATATCCATTTAATAAATCCAGATAATTCAAGGTTCACCCAAGCGTTTCTTAGAAAATGTACCACCTACCTCACACCAAAGTCACACACTAATCGAAATAGGATCCACACACCAGGAGGAATAAAAAATAACAAAAACATTCCCCGTAATCGATTAAAACATTTCCAAATAGATTCCCTATGAAACCTACTTTCAAATAGGATATATTAAAACATACCTCAATCATATAAACACTGCACCACCAAAAACACAAAGGGATATCCCCCTGAAGATGAACACATAATATATCTAGTATGTATAAAATAGAAATCATCATATGATAAACATATCCAATACACATATTCAAATCCCACTAAATAGACCAAGATAATTGATTAACATTAATGGTTTCTCTTATATTAAGAAGAGAGTGACATCAAAGACATTGATCTAGCATCGAATAGTGGAACTTGTAAAAGTGGACATCACCCAAAATCCTATAGAAGGGACCAGGGGTTTTATGGAGATCAATTAATAATGAATTAATGTGAAATATCTTTTTAAATGAATAAAACCTATTGAAGATGAGGGGTTAACATATTAAATAGAGACTTACGACATGAATCTTAAGAAAATTTAGGTTTAGTGAAAAACATGTTTCCTCTAGTTATTTTATCCCAATAGACACATTTAAAATAAAATAATAGGTTTTACAATGTGAATTGACTTTACACCTTAATATTATTTTATACCATCTAAAAAATGATAGATTTATGATGTAAAATAGTTCTTTATAACATAACAGTTTCATGATGGTATCACCCAACCCAGTTTCAATAGAAATTCCAACAACATCATCTACACCCTTTGAACCTGAAAAAATGAACCTTTAACATTAAAAGAGAGAATACCATTTTTACATGTTTTTACAATCTCCCCACCATTGTAATTTTAATCCTTATGAATTCACATGGAAGAATAATACTTTGAGTTGAGGTGTGGCCACTACTCCCCCACCAACAATTAAAACTCTCATGTCTCGTGAGATTCTGATCTATGTATCCATAACACTTTGTATGTGTAATAAACTTATGAATATATACCTTCACATGGTCATCAACAATCTCCATTGTTTTCTCTAAAGTAAAAAAAATCTTTCTCCAACTCATTCAACTTCCAAATCAGAAAATGGGAGGGATCAAGATTGTATTACTTGAGTTGAGATTTGTGGAAAACGTCATGGATAACAATCAACTAATGTGGAAATAAAAAAATATAAGAAACCAACCCAAGAAACTGAGTGACCTCAAAGAGTTAACCATATCTTGAAGCTTTCTTCCCCAATTTCTGAAGTTGATAGAGAAAAAAATGATGATGAACAACCAATAATTCTTGACCATCAATGGAAAAATCAAAAGGATGATGTTAAAGATCATAATATGATTTCTTATGACTCTAAAATATAACCAATTTTCAATGTATATCCTAATAATTAACTTATTTCTCATAATAGAGACTCATTCCCATGGAATTGGATTCTCCCACATCTTACTAAATATTATATCACCTATACAAGTGACCACATAAATCCTAAAAAGAGTTCTTCTTATCGATGATTAGTAACTATTGTTATAATAAAACCAAACCATTCATTGATTTACATAAATTGATCCTCCAAAATCCCTAGCACAGTCATTTATAATATCCTTCATAATATGAATAGATTTATCTTTTTAATCATCCTATTGTGGATGATAAATAGTACTCAAAATGAACTGAGTCCCCATCAAATCTTGGATGTTATTTAAAGAAATTTGAATCAAGATTGGGAACCCTTTCAGAGATAATGGTATAAAGAACCCCATGTAACCTCACAATATCTTGTAAATATATCTTACCAATATCTTCATCATTGGTGATATACCTTTTCAGAATGAAATGAGATTATTTAATCCATTGATCGATCATAAAAAAATATAAAATTATTCCGTTGGAGAGTCCATGGAAATCCAAAAATGATGTCTATAAATACCACATCCAATTTCAAAACCAGTATATGAAGATTATAGATTAAACTAGTATGCTTTGTGTGCTTAATAATTATTTGTTGATAGGTGTAACCATGAGGCACATAATCAATAAATTTTGTGCATCATACTCATCCACCAATTTTTTTCTCATGTCATAATATATCATCATAGTGCTAGGGGTAAACGCCCCTATGGAACAATGAAAACCATCAAAGACTAATTACCTCATAGATAAGTGGATGAAAACTCGATCCCTACAGTGAAGAATACAATTATAATAGAGAGATAAAAAATAAATTTACTCTCTAACAATTTAAGGTTTCCATGATTACTCTGAACTTATCAACCTATTTTTTATCATATATAATAGAATCAAGGATATTTCATGTTAAAAAAACATTGTTAAAAAAGTTATGTAATCCATCCTCCTATAAAATAAGATTAAACTAAGTGAATAGACTCATTCTCTTCCACTCCTCATTCAATTTAAAAAAAACATGTTGTTGAATGTTTCATGTAAGAAAATCTATAAAGACCTTCCCTTTCTCCAGGGTGAAGTTTATGTAAATATAAAATTCCTTACGGTATTCCACCCACTACCTCAATATGAGAATCAATTCCTTATATTAAAATATATGTCTCAAACTCTTATGATCATAATATACCATGAACCTATCCCCAAAAAAGATCATGTCCCCAAAATTTATGCACATTCATAACTCTAGGGAACTCTATATCATGGGTGGGTGATTTTTATTATACATATGTAGATAAATAGAACCATAGAAAATGAAATGATCTTCATTTAAGAGAATTTTATATTCCTATAGGTATCATAATATACAACGTAACCCTTATCAGGATCTGGTAGGATTATAATAGGATCTATTGTCAAAAGATATTTCAACTCATCAAAAGAAGTATGAAATTTTTTATCTTCTCTGATATTCACTCCATACATGGTTAGATAAGTAAAAGATCACTTCATCTTTGACAAATCCTTGAAAACACACTAATATTATCCAACCAAGATTATGACACTTCATATCTTGAAGAATATTTGTGTTTCTTCACATGATAAGACAACCTTCACCTTCTTAGTATCAACCGAAAGTCCACACATGAAAAAAAAACTTCCCAAGAACATAAATTCATGGATCCAGAATCTACATTTTAAAATATCCCCCTATAGTCAATTATTCTTAATTATTTCTAATATAATATTTAGATGGTGCTCATTCTCATTTTTGTATCTTGAATAAACCATGATTCATGCACAAACACAAAAATAATGGTGTCGAGGTAATGATGTAATATATGGTTCAACAAATCCATAGAATATGTAGAAGCATTAATCACCCCAAAATGAATTACTAGATATTTACAGTGGACATAAATGGTCCTGAATTTATTATTTGGAATATTAGAACCCCGAATTTATAGTTAATGATAACTTGATTGAATATATATTTTTAGAACCCTATTGAATCCCTTTATCTAATAAAACCATTCATACTCTCATGGAAAAGTGTACATATTCCAAACTATAACCTGGTAAAACTTGTAATATTCTATGATAAAACGAATTAAAACATAAACCATCTTGGAAAATAACATAGATTCCTCCTATGGTAAAATTATAGGGTGAAAAAAACCTTTCTCCATCAAATCATCAAACTAGATATTGAACTCTATTTCCTCTATAGGTATCATATGATTGTAGTGTATATAGATTATCTATGTACATAAAACCATATTAATCATGATTTATACTAGCCTCACTAAATTAATTCCAAAATAATCATCAACGAAGACCTTTGTGAGATCCTTAAAAACAAATGAAAGATCAATAGAATAAAAATCATCATATGGATCAACTACAACAATAATAATAAAAACTCTAGATCTCTTGGTGGGAAGTTAATTAATAGTTATAAGGTAGATCCCATGGTCCCTAAATCAACTATAAATTTCAATGAAACACATTGAAGATAATAATAAATCTCAACATGATGAAAAACAATCCAATCCACCAGGATGATGGTGTGGAGAAAATTGAAATTGAGTACCGAGAAATCTCATATTAACTATGAATCATCTATTAATATAGTAAAAGAAGGAAATCAAAATCCATACTCTATACACATCCCAATATGTGTCAAAAAATCTATAGAAAAGTAAATGATATCCATTGTAAGTTTAAGAATATTAATAAAATGGGATTATATACACAATTTGGAGGAACCAGTAACAAATAAACCAGTTTTGATAGAGGATTCTATAAAAATAGTACATATCACTTTCATTGGGTCTGTGTCAAGATCCTCTAACAACCCATCCACCATGTGAAGGTGATGTAAACTTGAGGCCTCTAGTTAGATCCCATAAAACATTGAGCATTTGATTTTGTTATAGTAACCCTTTGAGTTGATGATCCTGAATAATAATGTGGAATGGGTATAGTCGTGAAAAACACCTTCAGATGGATTCAGTGGCCACATAAACTATATATCTTCATGGGGGGGATAAGTATTTCTAGAATTTATTTCCCTACTACTTAAAAAAATTTAAGGGAGAACTACTAGATACTAATGACGGTCCATATGAGACCTACTATTATCAAAAATCTCCACCACCCCCTATCAATATTGTTCTACTTCCTCTTCATCCCTATACACCACTGAAAATTCCTCTAAGAGGAAGAGAACAACCAAAAGAGCCAATATTTTCCCCCATATTCATCTCTACCATAATTAACCAATCTACCATGTCAGTATAGTTAGTAATATTCAGTATATAAAACTATGATCATATATTTGGTCAAAAAAACTATTGGTACTTTTGAGATCTGAACTGATCATTTATCATGACCGATGGAGAAAAGAAAACCATCTCAGCAAAATTATTTGTGTATTCTGACACAACACTCTCTCTCCTCTACTATGAGAGGAACTCTTGTTAAATTTCCATAATCAAGGACACTATATAAAACATATTTATGAAATATTATTTAAACCCTTCTAATCCATGTCCAATTTCCCATCCACTTGTACCATGGGATCCCACAATTGATTGTTGGGACCATCAATTCTAAACATAACATAATTTTCCATAATATCCTCCCATGTATCTAAGAAGTTTATAATCTGATCAATATTTTTCTTCCAATATTCATCCTCTTGAGATTTATTTGTACCATTAATAAATGGGTGTTTCATATTTATTATCTCTCACTCTGTAAATTTTTCTCTCATTTTCAGATGCACTTCAATAGATGTGTTTTGAACTCGAGGTACATTCTGATTAATGGAATGAACTGCTGGAATGATAGACTTGATAATATTATGATTCAATAGAGGATTTAATTGATAAATACACACTACACCCTCTTATGTAACTCTTATAAGATTCCTTAGAGGATGTTACTACACATTAGAAATAAAGTAAAATCATGATATATAAGATAATATCAGTCCCAACTAGAAAAACATAAGAAAAATCTGATATTAAGATCCAAACTAAACTTAGGAAACATATATCCTAATGAATTAGTGTAACTGGAGGCTCATAATGGGAAGTGATTGAAAATTCCTCACTTCAACTAACCTCTCAAGTCTCAATATTCCCATTTCTCATCTACCAATAGTTCTATAATGAGAAAAACTATCCTTGTATGCCAATTTATAATAAACTAACATTTTAAATACTCCAATCACTAGTACCTAATGCTATTATCTAATAAACTTAATGGTGTTCATGATCACTATGGTCTACAGACTAGCACCTGGGAATCAATCACAAACTAGAGGAAAAAAATTCCACTTAAAAAAAGATACATGGAACACACACAGAAAAATATATATATATATATAGATATATAAATACATATATATATATATATATTAGTAAAATGAATAAAAATTGAAAGATATATTTCATAAAAATAAAAACCCAATGATAGTAATACAACTCAAAAGAGGGGGAAAAACTCAATCGTATAAATCTAACAACCAAATAGTACTAGAAAAATAAGAAACCACTAGTTCATGTGACTTGAGGGAAATAACCCAACATCTCATCACATGATTCCTATAACATTCTAACATAAACCTCATCACCTCTGTATATTTCCCTAACTTTTCCTTCTTCAAAATACAATACCAGGTCTACACACATTCAAATGGGTATATCATTTGTGATATAAAGAATATTTGTAGGATCCCTCCTTGATTTTTGATGTCAAGACTCTATAAAAAATACCAAAAAGATGAATTTTAATAAAAAAAATAATGATAAAATGTTTTTTAGTTCTAAATAAAAATCATGATAAAAATTTTATCTTTTTATATAGATCCAAAACAGGAAATGTAAAACATTTTCAAAGAATAATTTCTACAAAACAACAAATTTATCAAAAATAAGTATATCAAGTCCCAATAGTATAATCAAAATTCACAATGGATAAAACTCATTAAGTATAATTCATATTTAATGAAACTAATTCACTCATTCCCAAGTTATGACTTTTGAGAACAAGAAGTCCCTATAACTGATACAACAAGGTCCATGAAACTAAGAAAAAACATATAAATATAACCCTCATACCATGTCAATCAAGTATTCTATCCAAATTCATCTTAGTCTAGGTATGGAAGGTCACCCCGGAAAGTGAAATCTCATCACATGTCAAAAGATGAGTCCTACTACTACCCCTTCCACCTATGTAACCTAGTATCTCACTTACTACATCTGAAAACATTTCCAATAGACTAAACATTTCATGATATAATTTCAAGCACTATTTTCCAATCAAACCTTCATTGGAAACCCATTTCACAATCAATTTTTAAATTACATAAATACCAAAATCCATTTAAAAAATTTGTGTAAAAATATTTTATCAGGAACACATTTGCACATATTAGTAAAACAATCATGCTGATTTATTTATGAATCCATTTAATAAATAAAAATTATTGAAGTATCACTAAATATATTCTTAGATGTAGATCCACCTACCTGGAACATGGATCTCGCACCACCCAAAATGGGATATACACAATATGAGGAATGTAATACTAAAATTGCATGCCCTAGCTTCAATTTTTACATCTAAAAATTGACTCCACAAGAAAATGATCGATATATAGGTTAGATAAAGACATACCTTAGGGAACTCTCACACCACACCACAACAAACTCAAGAGATGGACCCTAGAAAATGGTCACACAATGGATCGTGATGGAATCAAAGAAGCATCATAATAAGATCAATAGACTCAATAAACACATCTCAAAGCCTCTAACAAAACTATAATATAAGTAGATGTAGAAATGATGCACTTAGCCAAAGAGAGGAAACAAATCCAAGGTAGAGATAAATCATTGAATAAAAGAACTAGGTAGATCCCAGAACACCCAAAATTTGTTGGAATGGACCTAGTGTACAATGGATATGTCTAAATAATAAAAAAAATATGGATTCGCAATAGATGCGTAAAAAATCTACTAGGATTGATGGGGTTTGTGTCATAACATCAAGAATTAAAAAATGAATATCAACTAAATTCATATAAACTAAAAACATGTCTCCATGAGTTATTAAATCTTGATATTCTCATATATAATGTAAAAAAGTGATTTTGAAACAAAAATTAATTTTAGGCCATGAACTGATTTTATGATTTCAATTAAGAGACTAATTTATAATATAAATTAGATCTTTAAAATTTAAAATTTCTATATAGGAAACACCAATACCAATTTGTAAAAAAACTCCCACAAAATATCATTTACACTTAAAACATGGAAAAAGACCCCTCAAAACATAATAGAAAATGTACCTTTTAATATTGATGTTAAAATTTATATTTAAGAGCTGGATAATTGATAAAAAAAATACTATGTTCTTATTTGATTATAGATAGATTTAAATGCTAACCTAAATACCAGATAAACAAATAAATACTAAAATTTTATGCTTATTTATTCTTTCTAATTTATTAAACCAATTACTTCACATTAGATTTCAACCAAATATAAAACTCTATGGTTTGTAATGTCTCTCCCCCTATCAAGGAAAATGAAATGTGCTTTCTATATGAAATGTTTTAAGTTACCTATTTAAAATGATAATAAAATTTTAATATATATGTGAAAATTATTGGTATGAGATTGAATTTAAATTTTACAATTAAATACATGAAATATTCTTCAAACAAATCATACAAAAAAATAATTTTCTATGTGCAACCTTCCACTCGTGAATACTTAATACAATATGTGAATATGATCCAATAATTACCCTTTTTTGTGTATGAGATGGTAATTTGGGTTCAATTTACTCATACATCTCATCATTATTTCTTATATTATGATTTCATATCATGATCACATAATCCAAATAAATTGAATATAAATAAATACATTATTGACCCATGTTCTCTTTCAGAATGGATCCATCATGATAATTCTTACTCAGGGAATAATACTTCATTTTGAATATATTTCATTTAGTGAGATACATCCAATTAAAATAAACTTGTCCCATAAGAATAATTTGAGTTGGAAGATGTAAAATTTTGTTTATAATACATATTAAAATATAGAAGAAATGTTTTCTCTAACTCACATAGAATTAATAGTGCCACTTCTTTATTTTTTCAATAAAGACATAGATAACCATTTAGGACATAGATCTCTATTCAAATTCCAAAATTATATCTTTTTCACCCTTGCACTATTGGATAGTAAATGACATATTTTTATTTGAATAAATTCCTGAAAAAGGAAGTGATATAATTAATTTTTCAGAAATATCATCTTCAAATCTCTTTTTTTAACCCATTTTGATATCTTTTTTGAATATAAATCAAAATCCATGAGGATATCCGGTATATCTGAAAATCTGTTTTTCATTAATGGTGTTATCACTTAAGAGACACATAGAACCTTTAATTTATTTTCATTCATATACACAAGATGTAGTTCTAGTCTGATACCCCAATCAACCAAGTCACACTAAGATCATAAATAATAATTGGATTTCCTCTTGTCATTTAGATGATTTGATAGAAAATATTCACATATTTTTTCTTAAGGTTCACTACATCAAAAAAATGTTGTAAAAAATTTCTTAAATAATAATTAAATAAATTATGATAATTTTACCCTTACAATTCCAATGGGAATCAATTAAAACATTATTCCTCTTTTTAGAATTGGTTTGAACTTTCTCAAATGAGAAAGTAACATCATTAAATTTTTTAAGAACATATGTTCCAATCATATGATGATGTCATTTCATGGTCTCAAAGGTATTTCCAAATTTTCAATGATTATATTTGTATGGATGATCCATTGGATAAAATTAAAGATGTACCCTAAAAATGAAACTACAATAATATTTAATAATTCTAGATCATTTATCATTCATATAAATTGGGAAGTATATTTTTTCAATTCTAATCCAACTAATCATCATTCCATAAATACAAAAATCCATTATCATTGACATAAGCACATCACAAGTTAAAAATATTACTTTCAAAGAAGAATTTTATGTTCAAATACCCACATTACAGATATATTTCAAATATTTTATTAAATATCCAATATACTCATCTATATAATTTCCTAAATCATATTGTGTACATATGTGTATGATTAACAATGTGAATGGGTTTTTCATTGACATTCGTAGAATAATTTTACCAATGTGAATGAAACTTTTCTACATGAAATGAATTCTAAGAATCAACCCAAACTGATAAAAATAGTCACTTGTTAGAACCAAAAAAACATTACCCCCAAAGAAAAAAAATTAGGATACTATAAATCAAATATACACCATGATAATCCATCTACAGGATATTCAAACTCATCATTATCAGTAACTATTTTGTAATCATACAACTACATATTTCATTTGATATAATCATAAATGAAAATATTTTAGATCCTTTGAATCAATGAAAACTTCCATATTAATTTATGTGTCATAATATGTGGTGTTCCATCTATATTTGTATTCCATAGGATGTACCACATTCTAAACATTCACTCTATCCCATCATTTCATCCTAAAATATGATCAAATATTTTGGAAAATCAATAATTTTATTTCAGGGAAATATATTATGTCTAATGAACATAAATTTCATATAATGATTTGAAGGAACATCTATATCCTCAAGAATTAATTCATTCAAAAATGTAATCATAAATAGATGAAATTATTAGTAATTCCATACATGTTATTCCAATGATAAAACCCTTTTAAAAAATTTATGTCTATCATTTTGCAACATTTATTATATATAAGAGTCCTAGAATTGGAAATAATTTTTTTAACCCTATCAACATTTTCATTTTCACTAGCTTCATCATGTGTAAACATATCATTAAATTCATTCTTTGTAATAATTTATTCCTTGTGGTAATGAATAAAAATAAATTGATCAAATTACTAATTCTATATTCAACACTTTAAATAGAAATAAAAAATAGTATAAAATTTTATTTTATCTCTATTATGGTACCATAAATAATAGTATATTAGAGGTTCAAAAATAGTTATATGGTAGATAACATTTTCACAGCTTAACCATGTTCATTGAATAAAATTATAATAAGGGAATTGTATGTGAACTCTATTTTGAAGCATTGGTGAATCAAAAATCAAAACACCAATCCAACTAAATTTGAAACAAGGTAATAATTATATTTGTATCATACATAAAAATTCAAAACATTCTATTATAAAAAAGTATATATTAATATTAATATAGTTGAATATAATTAAAAAATCAAAAATAATGGAAGGGAATATCTTTTTATATAATTCTATGAAAATATGTCCAAGGGGGGAAATGAATTTTGGAAGGGATAGAAGATCATGTGAGCATGAATAAGTGTGAGCATATATAAATTATTTTAGAGAAATGTAGGTATAAGACATCATTTACAAAAAATACCAATGATTAATTAATGTTGTTCATTATTTATGAGGTAAATATACAATTTATAATAATGATAAATGATTTATAAGATAAAAAATATTGACCATCCAATAAGATATCAACCTTAAAAAATATTATATATAGGAGAAAACCAAAAAAAGCATAAAATTTTATTTCATCCATAAGAAGAAATATAATTGGAACATAATTAATATTTCTGATCATTAAATAATTTTAATAGAATATTGGAATTGTTCAATCTCAATTTACAATATCATATCAAAAATAAATAAATAAACATATTTCTATTTCTTAATAAAACAACCATGATTTAGTATAAAAACCAAGATTCATTATCAAGGAAAAAAATTATTTAAAGAATTGGGACATTATAAATTTGTTCTAGTCACTTATAAAATCAATATAGTAGAATTAGTGTCAAAACCATTTTAAATAACTCTTTATTTCTATGTAAAAAACTATATTTAATAGTCAAGAATACATCATTATAAAATATGTATTTTATCTTTAAATCTTCAATTTGAGAAGGTGGAATTCCCTTTAGAAATAATTAAAACATTATATTCATAATATATATCCATAATTTCATAATTATATCTAATGATATAACATAATAAAAAATTAATATGAACATAATATTGAAACCCTTAAAATCAATGACTATTAACTATATATAATCTAACATAAAAAACTCAAATAAACATATAAAAAATAATCATTTATTATTAAATAATGATAATTTAATATTAAATTATATCATTTTTTACTCTATACTTAACAAAATGGGGTTTAGATCATGTCATGTAATTTTAAAATTTAGTTATTTACTAAATGTAAATTTCAAACCATATAGATTGAAATGAAATATAAATTTTACTTAAAATAAATCTATAAAAACAAATATATGAATTGAAATTTTATTTAAACCAATTATAAACATTTTCAATACACATATAGAAAAATTATTAGTAAATTATATTGATAATGTGTAATAACGATTTTCTATAAGCCTAACACTCCCAGAATAGTAAAAAATAACATTGATTCATAACTAATTTTATGTTTTCAAACCCAATTGGAAAACAAAAAAAACAACATTAAAACATAATTTAATTTATAAACATATGCAATTCATTAATTGATATTTTAAAACATAATGTTCTCAAAACCCATGAAAGTCCACATTTTTTTAAGAATAAGTACACAAACCATTTAAAATGTATATCATCTATAACTCATTCTATTAAAATAAAGGACCCCACTTTCATAAAAATATTTTAAAAAAATAAAATATCAAGTACATTTCATGAATCATAACCAAACAACTGGTAATTACATTATATTCAATTATACTACCCATATTGGGCAAGAAAATATTGAAATACATTTATAAAATAAGAGAAAATATGTGTGTAAGAAACATAAATTGATTATTTTACCTAAAAATCATTTTATGAATGATGAATTTGAAGAAAATTAAAATGATACTCAAGTAAATACAATATGAAAAAAAAATCCATACATCAAGGGGTTTATTTTGAAATGGGATAGGGGGTCATGTGAGTTTTATAGGACTATTATTGTACAAGTTTTTCTAACAACGTTCCTTATAGTTCATTGTGCACTATCATATACCAAAATTTGATTAAATCCATTGGTAGATGTCCATTGGTATGGGTACAAATTCTAGCAATATCATACCATCATATTTGGAAAGAATCAATATTACATGTATCCTCTAATTTTCTTCCAATTTATCATTGAGTAATACATCTATGTTTTTTAATTTTCTTATAAATAATGACACATTCAAATTTCAATATACACATATTTGGAATCATTCCCTAAAACACAACCTTTAATTTCTTAATAAATTTCCAAGGACCAAGTTTGCATGGGTCTATAACATTTTTTATTATTATCATCATTATCATCATCATTTTTATTTTCATTTCTATTATAATAAAAATAGTTAACATCATGATGATGATAATGATAGTTATTATTATAATTATCATAATCATCATTATATTCATGATTCTTATTACTATTTTAATCATTTTTATTAGTGAATATTGTTGTATCATTGGTATTTATAAATCCCTAAACCCTAGTAACCTAGATTTGTTGGATGCATTATTATATTGGCACTATATACATGGAATCACATCCCAAAGGACCAAATAGTTTTGTGATCTTTGATAACTAGATACATACTTGAATATCATATTACATTTGAAAACATAAAATACTATATAGTATTTTCATTGAGAAAACCATTTTTCCTTTTATCATATCCCATCATATCAATCATAAAACACTTAATTTCTTCCTAGGTAATGGAAATATAAGAATTGGGTGATCTCATATGTTCAGAAAGGGTTTGGGTATGATATAATCTAATGATTCAAGAATAATATAGAAAAATTAATTGATGATTAAATAATTTCATATAAATTATCACACTATCTATAAAATTATCAATGTATATCATAGAAAACCAAATAATCACATGGAAATTAATAACATATATGATAATTATGTAATAAATAATGTTAGACATATGAAATATATCATCGAGGGATCATTCCAAGATACCATATATATATATATATATATATATATATATACAGGTATGGTGTATGCCAAATACTGAAACTAGTTTGTCTCATAATACCTATCAAAGCATCAAGTGGATAGGTAATTTTGGGCCTCACCCATTATTTAATAATTCCAATGTATTCATCTTATGAATAAACAATATAACATTATCAACATACCTTAAAAATAAACAAATATTTCTATTAAAATAACTAGAATAAGGAATACTGATACATTCCCTAGTCAAACTAATCATAAAACATCTGAATATGTGTGGTGGATGTTATCATTATAGTATATCCTCAACATAAAAATCAATAAAGGATTACGGAATAGATTAAAATACTTCAAAAAGATAACTGGGATTTTTTTTTGGAAAATAACATTTTTACATTGAAATCACTTATTTAAAGTCTAAATTATTTCCCAAACATTAAGGAAAAAAAATTCATTGGATGGAACCTTGAAAATTTTTAATTAATTATTCAAATAATTGATCAGTCGTCATAGTGGGATGTTCCTTTCATACAATATATTTTCAAAGAAAATATTTATTTTACACTTTAAAAAACCCAAAAGTACCTCATTCAAGAAATTATAAGAATATTACAAGAAAGCCATTTTTTAAAATGTAAAACATGTGTAAAACATTTATTAATAATTCATTATATAATTTTTAAAATAATATTTACAAACTTTTTTAGAAAAATATAGGCATGGAAGAAAAATATATTCAATTGAGTATAAATACAGGGTTATATTTCCTTAAGTAAATATTTATGTACAATGATTTTTTAAAGGTTGTAAATTGAAAAAAAAAATCAAATTTATAGTAATAATTACAGGGAATGAAAATTTATTAGGTTTAGGAAGTAAATTTAAAAAAAAAATCTCAATAGGGACTTGCATATAGGCAATCTCAAATAATGATGAGATTGTAAAATAAACTATTACCTTAAGTATGAATTCACTTTTACATGCTCTAAACACCTATATAATAAATATTTATTTATTATACATATATTAAAGTACCATACTAATATATATATATATATATATATATATATATATATAAACATATATGAGATTCCTCCCTCAATGGATTTCATGTCTCAATCATGCGAGGCACATCCAAATTTCCATTTCGCATTTCAACAAGGATGCTAAAAATATTGTTAATGCACTCTAAAAGGAGGAAATTTTGGAACTGAGTTCCATGTGGTATTTCATGATTCCAAATTATTTTTCTAAATTGGTGGATTATGATGTGTGCAATGTGAGACACACATGCTCTTGTAATACCCCTTGTAATGACTAACTCTATACATTTACTTTTTATTTAATATTTTTAGAGTCGACTTGTCCAGACCCTAGATCTTCTTGTTATATTACCATATAGGATTTAGTAATAATATTTTATCATCTATTTATTACCAATTATTTGTTATGATAACTATTTACAGTAATAACTGCGTCAATTTTCATGTTTGTTTGGGTTCAGTAGTTTTGGTCCATATGCATTGATCATAGTTTGATCTAAAAAATAATTTCAATCATGATATAATTATTATATATATTTATAGTCATCCAAAAAATTATAGATTGAAAATTTAATTAAATCATTATTGGATATGGTAGGTAGTACGTACGCATGAAAGATATTTTAATTTTTCAACCAATGGAACAAGAAAATGAAATTAATAATTCTTCATTTACAAATAATTATTATATTAATTAAATATTATGTATTCATTAAATATTATAGACACCATGAAATGTGTCCCATGAACTTCTCTATGAAATTGAAGATTGATCCTCGCCTAGACATGAAATATTGAGTTTAAGTACAAATACATCTTTATATCAGAGGAAGGATCAGGATGGATTTTCATGTGTCTTGAAAGAAAATCACCTCAACCAGGCTCAAAAGATTATGGTGTGACTCTGCATTTTTAATGGGGGTTAGTAACAGTAGAAATAGAAATTTCTTGAATGACTAGGACCATAGCCCGACATTGATCCTTAGTAGGGGTGTGGGGTCCAACCCCCATGTTATGGAGTAGTGGTTTCTCTTAACTCTCTCTTGACACTCCATTCCATCTCATGTATGAATAAGTGACAAAGGGAAACTCCATGGAAAAAGTAGTATAAAATATATGAAGCATTTCAAGATTTTCAAAGGGTTAAAAATTTGATCACCCAAGGTAGCCCAAATCATCGGTAGCATGCAAGTACTTGCACGCCCCACATATTTGCACCACCTCATCACATGCGTGCCATGTGACCGTCACTCATGGTAGAATATTTGCCTATAAATAGACCCATTCTGTCTTTATTTGAATGGACGAATTTCCTAGAATCATGATTGCTTCTCTAGTCACCATAGTGCTTCGTCTAAGTTTTCTGAAACCTCCAAGGTACTTCTTTAACACCAAAGGTGGGGGAATTAAAGAACAATAATAGTACTTAATTCCATTTGGTGTTAAAAATTAATAACACATGTGCACCCCAACCTCCCTGATTCAAGAACACTTGTACACCCTTCATTCCTTATGGTGGAACTTGCACACCTCACTTCTCATAATACCTGTAGAGACTCTTGATGGATCGAACCAAGTTTTGAATAAGTTTATCCATATTGGTTGTTCATCGCATAAGGTGACATCAGGTTTCCCATACTTACTTCCATTCCCCATACATGTGTTCCACCCACTTGATCACCCTTCTTTGATGTTCTCCCATCCCATAACACTACAAAATACTTTCATGAATCCTCCTCTAAAGCCATTAAAGGAAGGGATTCTCCTTTATTGGATCCCTTACCTAAAATAGATCATGTTTAATCCTCCACCAAGACCTCATGCTCCCCAAAACCTTTGGGAAAGGACCATATGTGTGTCTACCATTTAGATTTTGATATCTATGGTCAGGGGTTTTCCACAATTTTTCTACTATAGGATAAGGGTCCTCGAAGTCTCTATGGATTTGGATATCTATGGTGACATAGACCCTTACCCTAGGCATAGTGTTGACTAGTTCCTGATCTTGGATTTTGGGGATAGGACTATGTTTTCCTATTTCGTCTCTATGACTCGGAGCCTCTAATCCCTAGTAAGGAGGGTAATGATTACACGTCCTTTCCCTTTTTGATAAGGTATAAGTATCCCTACCCCCTACGAGACCCATTTTTGAGAATACCTCCTATAATAATCCCATATCCTTCCAGTTTGGACAGAATAACCTTCCCATTCATTTCATTACGAAAGGTTCATTGATCTGCACCCGTATCCACTATCACCCTTACTTATTTCACCATAGGTCCATACTCTTCCATCAGCAGAGGAGAAGGTTTGTGTAGTTTTTTGAATCTTCAACATCATATTATTTCTCACACTAGGCATGAATCACATGGTATTAGAGGTTTGTAAGGATAATAACATCCACCCAAATGGAATGAATTATGATAACACTGATTCCCGTCATAATTGGGATACGTAGGAAGCCTTCTCAAGTCCTAAGCTCCACAACATCTCATCTAAGAAATGAGAAATCATGATGCCAACAACGGGACTCGTACAAACTCGGATTCCCGTCATAATTCAGTTATGTTATAATCCTTCACCGAGCCCTATAAATCAATGGATATCCTCCTCATGATTCCAACCATAATTCCCTTAATTTGGTAATCCTCATTAGAAATAATCCTTGAATTAAACCCCCCTAAAAATACATGAGTTAAAAAAATTCTCATTGACCCTATTATAATAGCATCTTATTTAAGAGTAAACCTCGTCTTAATTATCTCAAAGCTCTATATTCCCATACTAGATTTACATAACTACATGGTCTAGTTCAACTTGTGAGCTCATATTTCTTCCACGTTCATTGGTATGCTTTGGCATATGTCCCATGTTAGGCCTTGACTAAGTACCTTTCACCTAGATATCCTTACCAAACAACATTAAACTATACAGTTGGGTTCTTATCACGTGACATTAAAAGGTATGATGTGTTCAATTACGTTTCACTGAACTTCATGGATTCTGATTCCTTTCATGAGGATACATACACAGACCATCTGTGCTTTTTATCCCAATATCAAAACAAATTCTATCTCCATGGATGACAATAAACTCCATAATGAAATTATTCTATCTGGATAACCATAAATTCCAGAGTTCCCCAATGAGTGGATTAAAAACTAGCATTGTCATAAAAATGACCAAAGAATATCTAAGTAGTATATTAGAGGATACCATTTATGAAGAATATTGAATACACACTGATATCTCCATTAATGAATAACCTTTAATACATTCAAATGATTATGAATTTCGATCATACTAGTAGTTGATTTCAAATTTTAAGGGAAACCTACATTATGCATGGTAAATTAATAAGAACTCATGAACCTATCTTATATTTATAATAGAGAAACAGATTATGCAATAATTCCCCCCAAAAGGGTGGGATGATCCCAACCTTCTATCCTATCATCCAATGAGAGTTTGTATGTATCATAGGCCAATAAACCTAACTAACTCCTACCATTGAAAAGAATGTCCCTTTAGATATAGAACTGTTGGGAGTTTTTGATTCCATAAAAAATCCATTGGAAACCATTTAGAAGTAGTGATTCCTAACCAGAACACATGTTACAATGTAAAAAAAATTGGTGAACCTGATGTGAATCTTTATCCAAGATGATGGTTTTGCCAATTTATTAGGCCCTTATCAATTGATAAAAGAGATACAGTCAAGGAAATCAATCAAGCATGTGTTTATTAAAAAATAATATTCTTTTCTAGAGTTCATTAATTTTATTTTTCATATATATAGAAACTTTCTTCCAAGAACACTCTTCATTAAAAATGTCTTCCTTCAAGTTTACACATATGAATTACCTGACTGCTCCTCAAGATAGATCCTAATCTTTCCAAAGGGAATATTCACTAACTCAACATCTTCAACACTAGGACTCCAATGCATTAGTTCAATAGTACCGTCAACAGGGTACTCTCTCGACCTTGTAGGTTTCCTAACAAGCCCTCCAAATCAAGAATAATCTTTGGTCGTCTGGTCAATGACAACCGGTTTTCAAGAAGCATACAGTGCCAACCACAATCTTAAACTATTTTGGGATTTTATCCCCAAAACAGAATCATCAATACCTCCCCTATTCTAGGGAGTTCAACCAAGATTCCCCCTACAACCGAATCCCTAAGAGACAGGGTAACTTCCAAAGGGATCCTACCAAAAATCACTACCACTAACTCCACGTGGCATAAAAACATCAACATGATGAGGGTGTTATCTTCGGTTATCCAGCCCCGGTCCCTCACATCTGGGCATGCATGATGAACCTCTATGAAAAATACAAGGCTAATAGGTAGAATGATCATACCTTTTCCCCCCTCCAGAGAAGTCCACCAACCATGTTTGGTTGAAAACTACAAGTGGGAACATACACACATCCACCTTAACTCTACTAGCCAACAGACTCGTCTGGAGGAAATCAACAAATCCAGCCATTCAAATATAGTGGCATATTGTGGGTAGGTTCCTACACATTCTTACAATCAATTATCTACTCAAAAGACCCATATAGAGGAATTCATGCCCGTGCACTAACCAAATGTGACAGAAACATGTAGCTAGGAATATACACTAGCCTACACTCACCAGTCCTGCTAGTATTCTTGTCTGGAATCACATAATGAAGTCAGCTTACCATGCCTGGAGACAAACATCCTATAGGCACATACAACTACCAGCATCCATCAATCCTTCCAACAATATCGTTGGGAAACACCTAGAGAAGTCAGTAGAAAAGCTCTGACAAAAAACCTAGGGAAGACCCAACTCTCTTCCCCCACACATGAGTACTCTTAGTTTCAATTGATAAAAAAGGAATGAAAGTATCAGGTACATAAACATACTCTGTATAATTAATGGACATATATTCTTGTTCCAACCACTAGATTCACCAAACACATTTTGGAAATGGTTAATGAGCGAAAAAAAATACTTGCTCATATCCTATAATCTTTTCAATATATATTAACAGAAACTTCAGTATTACCAGAGGGATGGACACATAATTATATCCCCATACTAGGGATGACTCATCATCTTGTCATACTGAATTAGATACATACCTTTGTTCCAGTCGAGGATAGTTATGGGGTACACTCCCCTATATCGTATAGGCACTAGGATGGGAATGTACACCCATTTGAATTAGAGAAAATAGGCATATTTTAATGGCTACTCCCAAGAAGGCACATATACCTAATCATGATAACCACTTTTCCTAGAATGTGTCCCCAAATATGTGTAATAATACATCTAAGAAGAATTCTCACTAAGTATAGTTGGAGAATCAAGATTCGATCATTGATCTAGATCCTCTTAATACTTGAGTTCTTGAATCCCTTGGAAATTTATTTGTTGCACCTCAAGATCCTACCCTCCCATTACCAAAATATGGGAGTAGTTGCAGTACTCATAAATTTCCCCATCAGACACTTCATCCTAAATTATTTCTTTATGAAAATTTGGTCAATATCGAGAACCTATATCTGGATGAGAGCCACAACAACCCTTTGTGTAGCTAGACAACCAAGGAGTAAGAGGATTTATCCATGGATTTAATCCACCATGGTGGTCCTCTCAATGATGGAATTTTCTATGATAGTTTTATCCACAATAGAGTTTGTCATTTTCAATGGAATACTCCAACTGATAATGTAGTGATGAGAAAGCCATATTATCTTTAGGCACTTGAAAACATAAGGATAGTCATGTCTGATGACTTGTTACTAGAAAATGTAATACTTTATCATAATGAATACATCCAAAGATGATGGTTATTCTCCTAACCTATCTCGGTTCATTCATATTCTAATATAACATAAGAAACAAAAACTATTCCCATTTCATGTGGTAAAGCAATTGGGAAGCATCCACTCTGCTCAGACTAGGTTATGAAACCTCCGGAAAAATACAATGAGGATATTTTGAACATGAGGGATCAACTAGCTAAGGGTGAAATACAAGTCAGGTTTTTTCCTTTCACCACCTCTTAATACATCATTCTAGATAAGGTGTTAGAAGTTTGTATTCACGATATTAGCCTCAACTTATGGAAGACTCTTCATCATATGAAAGACAAAGTATTACCATATGATGAATATCAAAGTCATGTCACGTTAATAGAAGGATTGGAGTGCCAAATTGACTTGACATCCCTCCAAATTACTTTACATTCAATGAGCGAGAAGCAAAATGAGACCCTTCAACATGAATTTCTCAATGAATTAAAGAGGATGCAGTAATTTATCGTAGAAACCCCATCTGTGGTTCATATTAGAGGATGGGGGCACATGGAGCATTGCATTTCACTATACTACAAAACCAGATATGTACGTCGAAAGTGGTATCATGCAATTTCATTGCCCCAGACCGGCTACAATATATGAAATTGGTTCTAGACCAAATACATGTTTAGCTAGAATAGGTCTTAACTGGTTTTTTCCAAAGTCAATCCTGAAGATAGAAGCATATTGGGATAATTTTTCATCATGCATCTTAATATATAAAGTAGGCCTCCCACATAGACGATTCCATCCATCAGATTACACAGATGTCTGAATTACCACAACAATCATCTGAAGCAGGTGATATATATGAGTGCCGAATAATGCACCCAGCCAATTTATAGACTAGAATTCATAAAATTAGAAGTGAATTTGTACTGATATCAACTATAAAAAGTTCATGATCCACCCCAGTGCATAGGGATGTGTGATTTTTTAACCTAGCCCTTAGAGTCGACAAATAGAGTCTGAAGGGTTGATAAAGAAGGACAGGATCATCTGAAGCCTGTAGTGCTAGTGGCTTTTCTCACATTCAAATCCCTCCCCATCAAAAGTCTGTTTTCTACCGATTAGGGAAGAATCCTGAAATTAAACTCACTACTAAGCTATCTAAGGATTCCATTTATTTTATTTTCTTCTAAACATTTCCTAGGGAACTTGAAAATATATGAAAAATGTCTCCTGAAGGATTAATAAGAAGGAGATCTCACAAATACACTCATAGATTTACATTAATTCATTATGTATCGGTGAATGTCATTAATTCCATCATTGAAGATCCTCCAAAAAATGAGTCCAGTTAAGTGGAGTTAGAGTATTAATTTCTTGATCATAATATGGTTCACACCAAAGTAAATGAAGGAGGTGTGCTCACCCAAAATTAATGGCTTATAAAAAAATAGGTATCCCCTAAAATAATCAACTTCCACCTATTCGAAAGGAACCTAATAAGGGGTAAGGTAAAGGTCAGACCATTTCTCACATTTCCACTAGAGTAGGTCATTGCATTTAGCATGAGCAAATAGTCTCCTAGAAATAATAGGAGATGAAAGTTTTGATAAGGCTCAATGTAGAGTTACTCCGAAGTAGGATTCCCTCCAGACATGCTCCATAAGAAGATCATCATCTTTCACTTCTAGTAGGATCCCCTCAGTAAAGAGAGTATGTTTTAACAAATTATGTGGATAATGAATTCCCTATATTTTTTAAAATTACAGAATATGGTTAAGCACAACCTTAATGTGCTATCCCCATGTGTTACCCATAATAAATAGCATTAGCACCACCACTGGTGGTCCTACCAGTTGTTGCACTAGTTTAGGATTCAGTTTCTATATCTATATTGGTACCAGATCATCCAGATATTACTCTAATTCTTATGAATAAAATTTATTCATTAATGAATCAATTGGAATATATGGAATAACAATTTTAACAAATACAACTAAAAAATAATTTTTATCCCGACTGGGTGGATCTGACCCATCATCCACAAAACATTTGGAATCCCACATTTCCAATATTCAATGAATGAGGAGATCCAAAGTAGCACTTAACACATTTTTTCTCTTGATGTGATCCCATTTTGGGGACCCCTACCCAAAAAGAGGTAGTGAAGCTAGGATTTTTAGTGAAATCACAATAGGGGCTAGTCCTAGTCTGGTTTAAAAGAATACACTCTTGATCAATTATTGTATGGGATGATCTCCATCGTAAATTCATTTTCCAGTTCAACTCAACATTGTAGAAGAAAATAGTCTGCAACCGCAAAAACTTCAAGAAAATTGATAATGAAAGAGTCACAAATTACATTTTTCGGTGTAAAGGATTAATATAATCCTTGAATATACAGTTCCCTCAAGAAGAATTGATTCCCATTTGTGTTTAAAATATCTATGATGAGATGCACACATGATTAATCCCTATTATATAAATAGGTGGGCTTTAGGATCTGGCTTCTATTTGTCAATAAGTGGAAAACTACATAACCGATACTAGATCCAAATCCTGAGTAATCCCATCAACTTTGGAAATAACAACAGTAAAAGAAGATACTGATATAGTTACACATAAGTAGTCCCTTTTACCCATTAAACATCAAAACCCTCATCATTCCATAGGTATCCACCTCCCAAGTGTCATGAACAATGACCACCTTGTCAAGATGATCAAAAATATCAAAGGCATGGACAATTTTAGGATTATAAAAAAAAGGTCCATTCATTTCAAAATGACCAAGTATCCTACTACTTCATTTCAACTCAAGAAAAAAACATAGTTCAATTTCCAAGGAAGAAGAAACCTAACAAAGAAAGAGACCAGGACCTCCCAAACTATTTCCCATTTCATCAAATGTTGGGTAAACCCATCCATGTGTTTTTTTAAGGACCTTCTATAAAATATTATGGTCTCTGGGAAATTAAAGCTAAAAAATTCCCTAACCTCGGTAGAATGTGTTATTGTTACTGACCAAGATGAGGAAGGTGAATTGAAGGAAGGGAAAAGAAATAATTATCATAAATTCAATTATTGGATGGTCGGGAAAACAATCAACTGAACTCTTGTCATTCTATGAACAAAAATAAAGCAACCAATTGTGTCTAAAACTGCTTCCATTATAGAAATGTCATCCTCATCAAAAGCCCAGTCCTATAAAGGCCAATCCTAAAATAATAAGCATGGTCAAAAGAATAAAGAGGAAGTGGAAGCGGAAGAATATGAGTATGTTTCTAGGAAAAATATGTCCTTGAACTTATTGGATTTCATTCCATATATCTCAAAAGCATGGGAACCATCCCTCCAAATGGAACAAAAAGAATTGATCAGTTATGAAAAATCATTATCATAAACAGAGTTAATCTTTAGTTCTATTAATGTTATTCACTTAATGGACCTCTATTCAAATGATGATTCTAATTATGAACCTGATTTCCTTGTACTTGATTGGGGAACGGGAGGAAGAGGTCATCGATTATATAGGGGAATGTGTTGGTATTCAGTAATCCACTATTTCAAATACACCCCTACTCGAACCATTTATGTAGCATAAACACATGGGAGAGCCCTCCAACTGTAACGCCCCGACCCCAGTTACCCAGAGTCGGTGCATTAATTACATAACATTGGCATGATCACAAGAAAGATCAAATCTCGAAAGACCGATTGGTTTAGTATCCTTGGAAATACTAGATATATTCATAAGTTTTACATTACATCATAAAATGAAAATCTACTATAACAACATAATGATTCCACAGTCCACACTATAATCCCCTCATAATATCCCTGCAGGTCATTCATAACTTACATCTTCACATCCTGGGAAAAATAAAACATAGAAAAGGGGTGAGCTCAAATGCCCAGTAAGGATAACAATATAGCGGAAACTTTCATAAATAAGAATAAACTTTTAAGGCAATGTATAACTAAAACAAAAGCCTTTCAAACATTAACTTTCAACATGGTATGGCATAAATAAAAAGAAATAATGCCATTTACTTATTCACATGAATATTCTACTAATCGAATAATCACATGCAAAAATCAATAACCACTTTCATAATGTTGGAATGCATAATGCCAGACTATCATAACCACATAGTCAAGGCCTCGTGCCAAGACTACAAATAAGATTTTGTCAAGGCCTTGTGCCAAGACACTAGTTTGTCTCATGAGACCTACCGATGCATCGAGGAGCTATAGCGGGCTCCACCCGTCACATATTAAGTCCAATGCATTCCCATATGAAAAGGTTTAAACATAACATAAACATTCATATTAAAACTAGCATATGAAATGTCAATACTTTCACCATAAACTATGAATGGTATAAAAATAGCACATCCACAGTCAAACATATCACAAAACCTTCAATACAATATAGAAGTTTTGTATCATAATAAATCAACTTCAAATAATCTTAAAATCCATCAAAGGATGTTGACATAGATGAAATCAAAATTCTTTTTAAAGAAATATCTCCTTTTATTTTGAAATAATTTAAGATCCATATAAAATAAAACATTTTCTTTGAAAATATTCTTATAATCTTGTAAGGGAAGTTTTGAAGATTTTATAATGGCGGAAATTAGCCGAACCCGCCGTATAAGTTAAAAAAAACATTCTTACCTTAATTCTGTCGAAAAGGTTAAAAAGGGACCTTATTTTGAAAACGACGGAAAGATTCCTTTATAAACCACTTATAAAAGTCAAAAGGGGTATAAATGACTTTAACTCATATTCTAGTAAATAGTAAAAATGTTTTGAAATACATTTTTAAGAAACATGGATGTGGATGATAAAGAGATCCCAGTAGATTATTACATATAAACAACCTCGGATAATGAAGAGATTGTGAAATAACCCTTACCTTGTACTTTTCCTTGGTTGGGGTAGGTTAACCTCCTGTCTAATGGTGAAATAATTGTTATTAAATTATACAAGAATCATATATATTAATATGATATCATATATGATCTTTTAACATTGATTTGTTAATAATATCTTAGAATTATCGTCGTTTCGGGTTTTAACTTACTTGTTTTCTTTTATATGTTTTGTTACGTAAGACATTTTTGTAAAGGATAGGTTGTATATTATTCATATCCAGAATGATATAAAGTCCTTAAACATCATTTTTAAATCATCAAATGATAATTATACTTGAATGGATACGATGGAGAATGAATCTCATCGCGTTCGTGGAGACGGTAGTCCGTACGTACGCACGAGCGACAATATCATTCTTTTGATATTAAAATAATATATAAATGGATGGTATATCATATATAAAGAATAATTAACATGTTATATTTATTATTTACATGAGTTACACATCATTATTATACCCATCCAAATAATAATATATTGAATAACAATTACCCCACGACGTGGAGACGGTAAGCCGTACGTACGCACGTATGGTGACATGTTATTCAAAGGGTGGATAGAATACTGAATATGGTTGTACCATATTTATAATAACATCACAGTATATAAATGATACTGGAGTTATTATTTTATAATGGTAACAACAAAGGAAGAAGAAGTGGAAGAATAAATGAACTTGGAAAAGGGTGGTGAAATCATTACCTCTTCTTCGGGTTCTTCCTTTTGATTTGATCAAAAGGGCTCCTTAGGTTGGCTTTATGATCAAACTAATGCCTCTAGGTTGTATTGAGGGATGTTGGGAGAGTATTTGGGCAGAGTTTGGCCGAACAAAAAGGCTTTGAAGGTGTGAAGAAATGTTAAGGAGGGGTGCCCTTTTATAAGAGGGGTGAGGGGCACCTTTGGAAAAGCTAGAAATATTAATTTATAATAAATTCATATTCGGTTTATAATGGCTCCAAAGCTTATTATTCAAAGTTTAAGGTGGGGATAGGTCGAAAACCACTCAACCAATAGAATTTAGACAGGTTTGGGTACTTATATTAACCTTATCTTTAAGTATTAACTCTAAGTTAATTAGTTTCACTTTTACAATGTCTCTTTGTATTTTTATATAATATGGTTAACAAACTTACTATATACATCCAAGCGTCCTCCAAGTGGTACATTAATGATGAACCTATCATGATATAAGTCTCTTGGCAGAACCTTAGATTTTTAGGAATTTAATATCAATTAATAATATAATATTTGTTTTAAGAACTCTTTTATGTCAATTTTGAAACTATTCAATAGTTGATTTTTGTGAAACTCATAACAGATTGATTACTTAGAAAAAAGTAAATTAAATCAATCCTAATATATCATATTATCCTATAAAATTAGTTTAATTCATTAAAAGTTTCATATTATATTTATTTGGGTATTTATAATATCAATTATTTTAATTTTTCACTATTATAGTAATTACTGCATCATCAATGTGTCATAAATAAAATAAATTATTTAATGTCTAAAAATTATAAATAAAATATCATTATGTAGGAAATCCTTTTATCTTTCTAATGAATATTTATAATCTAAAATACAACATATATAACCCTATGTAACAATTGTTTTTCTAAAAGGTATATGCTTGTGTCATTTTTGTATTCATTTTAACTTAATTAAAATAAAGTGTCATTATCACTTACAAGTGGCTCCATGGGGTCCCAAAATCGACCCAAAGATGCCCATGGTCGACCATGTATCAACCAGTAGGGTTAAGACACGTTTTAGGGTAATTTAGTATTATTATAATATTATTTTTTAACCCTTATTTACCGGATTTACCCTTAACCATGGTAAATAAAATATTTACCGCAGTGATTTTTCAAAATGTCTAAAAATAAAAGTTACCTATTTACACAATTTGAACATCCTGATTCCAAATATGGAATCCATTTTCCTAAATTCAGAACACAGAAGTGGCAGAAATTAATTTAAAATTAATTCCCGCTGTCAAAACAAAAAGCATGTTTTTAAGAGATAATAACTATCAAAAGATTGACACTTGTTTATGTTCGGTTTAATTGTAAAATTATGTCCAATGATAAAAATTATATTAAATGGTAAAAATATATTCTAAATATACTTTAAAACTACTAAAATTAATAATTTATCATTATTAATTATTTTGATTAAAAAAGTTGTTTTTAATTAAAATTTAGTAATTTTCACTATTCATCAAAATATGAAAGTTATCTGAAATGTACCAAAATTTCACCTTAGGCTAAATTCGATATTCCGAATCCAAAAATGGTGTCCATTTTGAAATATAAAATATATATAATTTCAAAAAGTAGGTATTACTATTCATAACGGCTAGTTTGATTGGTTACGGTGTGTTAGAACTCGGTGTTGCGTACAACACACGCTAGCGTACCGTGGAAGCTTGGGATGTTTCATTTTAAATTTTTGATGTCCCCATTTAGTCAAAAAGTTTAAAATATAGTATCTAAAAAGGGTTCACTATTAAAATTTGTTAAAATTGAAATACTGAAAATGAATTTGTTCTTACATTATGTCTAAGAAACTCATAATATGGATTCTAAAATTATAAGGATTATATAAAGTTTAAAATTTAGATAATACTATTCATAACCTCTTTTGAATGGCTTCTTTTTTTTTGTAAGTCATGGTGTGATTGAACTCGGTGTTGCGTGTAGTGCAAGTTATTGAATTATTTTGAAGAAATAACACACTATGAAATCTTGGGGTGTTACATTCTTCCCTCCTTCAATAAATTGCGTCCTCGCAATTTGAAATTGTTCTTCGAAAATAAAAGGTTGAAAATAGAAAATATATTTGTGGGAAAACCCACATCGGAAATTGGGTTACTAAAATTTAGTCTTAATATGTGGAAAAGAGAAATGAAAGGGTCACCACCAAATTATGATCTTGATTAGGAGAACATTGGTGGAAATTAGAGACATATAATTGGAGGAAAAACGTAAATATTTATAGGTAGTGATTGAGGTCATCAATCACAAACAAGTATAAAATTGAGGTCCTTAAACTCATCAATCTATGATGATTTGAAGTACCATCGGTTCAACAAAATATAGGGTATTGGGATAACACATTTTTGACTTTTCAAAATATCCTAGTTGAAATCCCACATCGAAAAATGAATTAATGAAGCCTTTATTTAAAATGAAGAGTCGAAAGTATGACGATTACCGAAAATAACACATACTAGGATTCCATGAAGGAAAATATGGATATGGAAGAAAAATCTAACCATCAATTATCTGATGGAGAGTGGTAGAGAACATGTCTATGAAAAGGCCAACAATCCCAAAGCCATAAATTAGTGATGATTTAAGGTACCATCTAGGACAACATTTTTGTTCTATGTTTCTTTTATTAATGTTGGGGAATTTATTTATGATATTGGCTAAGATCATAAGGAGATATACTTACTTTATAATTAGAGTTTTATCCATTAATAAATTTCTACCACAAACTCATCTTTCACTCTAAAAGATAATAGAATGTAAAAAAACTTTATTTAGACTATTCGTATAGGGTTCCAAAATAAATGAATTTATAATTCATCTACAAGATCTTTTAATAAAAACTACATTATTTAATCTAGGACATCTCGTGGGCCAGTGGTAGGTGATACACCCTTGTCGCCCTTCGGTTGCGGGTTCAAGTCTCGCAGCCTTGCCGGACGCGACGAGTTGCCGCCCGACCTCCGGGTTGTCCTTTTATGGCAATCCAAAATAATCCAAACTAGAACTATCCAAAATACTTCTGTCCAAACTCACAGTCCAACATTTATAAGGAAGGTAAACATAATATAGATCCTTTTTACCCCGTAATATCATATGAATACCTTCATCATGTATTACCATATTCCTTATTGATTACATTCATGATCCCTTATTCCATATAGAATGATGGATATACTTCATTAATCCAAAAATGTTTTAAACCCCAACAATGATGGAATATACAAATCATTAATTAGTTCCAAGGTAGTCAAGAATATCCAATATAATTTATCCAAAACATTCACATATTATTCCAAAATCACTACCTCAGTATCAGAACTATATTATGATTTATCATTCTCTCAACCATATATTTTCCAAAAATTTATCCTGCTATTGAGTCACTTTTCTTTGTTCCGCACAATCTCAAGTCCTTAATGAAATAGTACTGCAGTACAATCCTTATATACTCCATAATTATTATAACAAGTACATTGTTGATACAACACTCAATTGACATAATCAACATAAGAACTCTAATCATTCCTCTTCATCTGTGGTAGTATCATAACTTGATTATTATCCAATAACATCATTTGTGGCATAGTCTGATGACTGGGACATAGGTTCACGTAGTGTCCAAACTCCTTGCAAATGAAGCATTGTACATTTGAAACCATTTTCCTACCCTTGCAGTCACGTACTTTGTGCCATTTTCCTCCACACTTATAACAAACTCCCATTCCTTTCAGGCAAGTTCCAGGGTGTTTCTTTCCACAGTTACCACATATGGGAAAATTCTTCTTTTCCCTCTTCCCTTTATCCATCTTTCTCTCTTCCATCCTTTTCTTCTCTTTCTTCCCTTCAAAGCCATAGGACTCAGTAAACTCTTTACTTATCTTATCAACACATGATATTATTTCTTCATATGATGATAATACATGGGAGACTATTTCTCTTATAAATTCTAGCTTAAGACCATGAAAGATATGATCCTTCCTTCTCTTTGGATCATGTGAATTGCTGGAGTTCTCATTCCTTCTACTAGGCACCATTTCTAAACAATGGCATACACTAGATTAGTTTATGAATAACAATACCTAATCCCAAACTTGTAAAACACATAACATAAATTAAATAGTTTATGGATATAATGCATAATCATAAAAATGTCTCCTTTAAGGAAGTATATACTCATAAACCCTTCATAATGATTTGTAAAGAAAATGAGAGTTATCCTAAGCATATCCCCCGGGAGTGTCGTAACCAAGAGTGCAGCAAGGCCCGTTGTCGTGCACCAGTTCCCGTTCGAGTCTAGCTCAAAGCGGTGTTTTCGGGTTTTACCCCTAGGTACATCTGTGCCAGAGCTGCCTCTACCTGCTCGTATCCAGACAGGGATGTATTGCTCAGAAAACTCACAAAATCTCTACAATACCAAAATTCTAGGAAGTTCTTCTATACTAATCCTCAAAGTTAATCTTAGGTCTACGTGCTCTAATCAGAGTTTATCTAAATCTAGCTTCCAAGGTTTGTACTAAACTTCCTCTGATACCAACTGTAACGCCCCGACCCCAGTTACCCAGAGTCGGTGCATTAATTACATAACATTGGCATGATCACAAGAAAGATCAAATCTCGAAAGACCGATTGGTTTAGTATCCTTGGAAATACTAGATATATTCATAAGTTTTAAATTACATCATAAAATGAAAATCTACTATAACAACATAATGTTTCCACAGTCCACACTATAATCCCCTCATAATATCCCTTCAGGTCATTCATAACTTACATCTTCACATCCTGGGAAAAATAAAACATAGAAAAGGGGTGAGCTCAAATGCCCAGTAAGGATAACAATATAGCGGAAACTTTCATAAATAAGAATAAACTTTTAAGGCAATGTATAACTAAAACAAAAGCCTTTAAAACATGAACTTTCAACATGGTATGACATAAATAAAAAGAAATAATTCCATTTACTTATTCACATGAATATTCTACTAATCGAATAATCACATGTAAAAATCAATAACCACTTTCATAATGTTGGAATGCATAATGCCAAACTATCATAACCACATATTCAAGGCCTCGTGCCAAGACTACAAATAAGATTTTGTCAAGGCCTTGTGCCAAGACACTAGTTTGTCTCATGAGACCTACCGATGCATCGAGGAGCTATAGCGGGCTCCACCCGTCACATATTAAGTCCAATGCATTCCCATATGAAAAGGTTTAAACATAACATAAACATTCATATTAAAACTAGCATATGAAATGTCAATACTTTCACCATAAACTATGAATGGTATAAAAATAGAACATCCACAGTCAAACATATCACAAAACCTTCAATACAATATAGAAGTTTTGTATCATAATAAATCAACTTCAAATAATCTTAAAATCCATCAAAGGATGTTGACATAGATGAAATCAAAATTCTTTTTAAAGAAATATCTCCTTTTATTTTGAAATAATTTAAGATACATATAAAATAAAACATTTTCTTTGAAAATATTCTAATAAGCTTGTAAGGGAAGTTTTGAAGATTTTATAACGGCGGAAATTAGCCGAACCCGCCGTATAAGTTAAAAAAAACATTCTTACCTTAATTCTGTCGAAAAGGTTAAAAAGGGACCTTGTTTTGAAAACGACGGAAAGATTCCTTTATAAACCACTTATAAAAGTCAAAAGGGGTATAAATGACTTTAACTCATATTCTAGTAAATAGTAAAAATGTTTTGACATACATTTTTAAGAAACATGGATGTGGATGATAAAGAGATCCCAGTAGATTATTACATATAAACAACCTCGGATAATGAAGAGATTGTGAAATAACCCTTACCTTGTACTTTTCCTTGGTTGGGGTAGGTTAACCTCCTGTATAATGGTGAAATAATTGTTATTAAATTATACAAGAATCATATATATTAATATGATATCATATATGATCTTTTAACATTGATTTGTTAATAATATCTTAGAATTATCGTCGTTTCGGGTGTTAACTTACTTGTTTTCTTTTATATGTTTTGTTACGTAAGACATTTTTGTAAAGGATAGGTTGTATATTATTCATATCCAGAATGATATCAAGTCCTTAAACATCATTTTTAAATCATCAAATGATAATTATACTTGAATGGATACGATGGAGAATGAATCTCATCGCGTTCGTGGAGACGGTAGTCCGTACGTACGCACGAGCGACAATATCATTCTTTTGATATTAAAATAATATATAAATGGATGGTATATCATATATACAGAATAATTAACATGTTATATTTATTATTTACATGAGTTACACATCATTATTATACCCATCCAAATAATAATATATTGAATAACAATTACCCCACGACGTGGAGACGATAAGCCGTACGTACGCACGTATGGTGACATGTTATTCAAAGGGTGGATAGAATACTGAATATGGTTGTACCATATTTATAATAACATCACAGTATATAAATGATACTGGAGTTATTATTTTATAATGGTAACAACAAAGGAAGAAGAAGTGGAAGAATAAATGAACTTGGAAAAGGGTGGTGAAATCATTACCTCTTCTTCGGGTTCTTCCTTTTGATTTGATCAAAAGGGCTCCTTAGGTTGGCTTTCTGATCGAACTAAGGCCTCTAGGTTGTATTGAGGGATGTTGGGAGAGTATTTGGGAAGAGTTTGGCCGAACCAAAAGGCTTTGAAGGTGTGAAGAAATGTTAAGGAGGGGTGCCCTTTTATAAGAGGGGTGAGGGGAACCTTTGGAAAAGCTAGAAATATTAATTTATAATAAATTCATATTCGGTTTATAATGGCTCAAAAGCTTATTATTAAAAGGTTAAGGTGGGGATAGGTCGAAAACCACTCAACCAATAGAATTTAGATAGGTTTGGGTACTTATATTAACCTTATCTTTAAGTATTAACTCTAAGTTAATTAGTTTCACTTTTACAATGTCTCTTTGTATTTTTATATAATATGGTTAATAAACTTACTATATACATCTAAGCGTCCCCCAAGTGGTACATTAATGATTAACCTATCATGATATAAGTCTCTTGGCAGAACCTTAGATTTTTAGGAATTTAATATCAATTAATAATATAATATTTGTTTTAAGAACTCTTTTATGTCAATTTTGACACTATTCAATAGTTGATTTTTGTGAAACTCATAACAGATTGATTACTTCGAACAAAGTCAATTAAATCAATCCTAATATATCATATTATCCTATAAAATTAGTTTAATTCATTAAAAGTTTCATATTATATTTATTTGGGAATTTATAATATCAATTATTTTAATTTTTCACTATTATAGTAATTACTGCATCATCATTGTGTCATAAATAAAATAAATTATTTAATGTCTAAAAATTATAAATAAAATATCATTATGTAGGAAATCTGTTTAGCTTTCTAATGAATATTTATAATCTAAAATCCAACATATATAACCCTATGTAACAATTGTGTTTCTAAAAGATATATGCTTGTGTCATTTTTGTATTCATTTTAACTTAATTAAAATAAAGTGTCATTATCACTTACAAGTGGATCCATGGGGTCCCAAAATCGACCCAAAGATGACCATGGTCGACCATGTATCAACCAGTAGGGTTAAGACACGTTTTAGGGTAATTTCGTATTATTATAATATTATTTTTTAACCCTTATTTACCGGATTTACCCTTAACCATGGTAAATAAAATATTTACCGCAGTGATTTTTCAAAATGTCTAAAAATAAAAGTTACCTATTTACACAATTTGAACATTCTGATTCCAAATATGGAATCCATTTTCCTAAATTCAAAACACAGAAGTGGCAGAAATTAATTTAAAATTAATTCCCGCTGTCAAAACAAAAAGCGTGTTTTTAAGAGATAATAACTATCAAAAGATTGACACTTGTTTATGTTCGGTTTAATTGTAAAATTATGTCCAATGACAAACATTATATTAAATGGTAAAAATATATTCTAAATATACTTTAAAACTACTAAAATTTATAATTTATCATTATTAATTATTTTGATTAAAAAAGTTGTTTTTAATTAAAATTTAGTAATTTTCACTATTCATCAAAATATGAAAGTTATCTGAAATGTACCAAAATTTCACCTTAGGCTAAATTCGATATTCCGAATCAAAAAATGGTGTCCATTTTGAAATATAAAATATATATAATTTCAAAAAGTAGGTATTACTATTCATAACGGCTAGTTTGATTGGTTACGGTGTGTTAGAACTCGGTGTTGCGTACAACACACGCTAGCGTACCGTGGAAGCTTGGGATGTTTCATTTTAAATTTTTGATGTCCCCATTTAGTCAAAAAGTTTAAAATATAGTATCTAAAAAGGGTTCACTATTAAAATTTGGTAAAATTGAAATACTGAAAATGAATTTGTTCTTACATTATGTCTAAGAAACTCATAATATGGATTCTAAAATTATAAGGATTATATAAAGTTTAAAATTTAGATAATACTATTCATAACCTCTTTTGAATGGCTTATTTTTTTTTTGTAAGTCATGGTGTGATTGAACTCGGTGTTGCGTGTAGTGCAAGTTATTGAATTATTTTGAAGAAATAACACACTATGAAATCTTGGGGTGTTACACCAACGTTCTCACCAAGAACAAGGTAATTCTCCCACACATGATAGGGTCTTCCCTGGCATGATCACCTTGGATAACCTATTAGAGGCTATACCACCAACTTCTCAACAAGGGGGTATACCTAGCTAACCTAATCCACCAAGAGGTGAAGTATTTCTATCTTCTACCCCAATAAATGATCCATCCACATCAAGGGAATCAACTTCAAAGGCACCTAAAAAAGAGAATTTCCATACTAGAAAACACATACCATTGAATCAAAATTATGATGTTTTGAAGAAACTATCACATGTACTATCCATGATATCAAAACTAGATTCTCTAAATCTATGAAAATATCTCTCGAAGGTACTTATCGGGGAATTCTCAATCCCTCAAGAGTTTCAAATTGAGGTTGTTTCTAGAGTGTTTTAATATATAGAGAATGACCAAGAAGAATTCTAGGTAGTAATATATTTCATGGATTAGGATGAGGATTTTATTTTACAATGACACCTTAGGCACTTGTACATATCTAGTAAGATTAATGATTCTGAGATTCAATGAGTCATAATTGATAATGGCTTAGGGATCAGCATCATTCCCATATAGACACTTAAGTGATTGGGCCACACTGAATCCCATTTGTCTCCCTCCACTTTAATGTTACAGGGTTATGAAAAGAATGAGCCAGAAAATATCAAAGATATTATAATCAGAATTTAGTTTGGGGATCTCATATCTGATTCTTAGTTCATGGTTTTCTGATAGGATGCAACTTTAATCATTTTTTTGGAGACCTTTGCTATAAAATCATGTTATTATTCAGTCATCGTACCATCAATGACTCAAATATTATGACAATGATCAAATTGGTGTATTTCACTGTGATAAGGACCCATTAAAAACATGTGGATAATAGTACATTGAAGTAGAGTTCTTTCACAAAAAGTGGAAACATTGCATGGAAAATGATGTTACTAGAATCAATGATCGGAATGGTCTAGAAGAAATCCTTTCTAACCAATTCATGAATCTTAGTGTAGATTACGTGTTACCCATTAATCAAATTGAATGGTTTGTCCAAAATCTAAAACTCATTTAGTGGATTCCATAATGTTTTGTTATGGAAATTGAGCCTGACAGCACAAGAGAAATCCTTGAATCACCCAGTAGTGATGAAAGCCTAAACAGAGAAGTCTTCATTCTATCCACAAAACATCAAAAAGTCTCTACTTCATCATCCATGCTATAAGAAGTTGTCTCACTCATAGAAAAAGAGATGTTTGGTGATTCTTGTCTCATCATATTCCCTTCATAACTTCAAAGAGACCCTCCATAATCAGTTGGGATTGATATGATTGGATCCTCTTCATGATTTCCATATACCTAATCCTACCCTTACTCTGAATATCTTGCATCATCACCTACCCTTTAGGAAGAGCTAGAAGAATCGATACATGAAGAAGAAGAATAAAAATAATAAGAGGAAGACCTTAGGTAAAACCCCCATTTTATTTGAAGAAGTTATCTCCCCCATTGTGGATGAACTTAGAGAAATAAATCTGGGTACAAAGAAAGATACATGCCCCACTCCGATCAGTGAGTCCATGACTAAAGAAGAGAAAAAGGTTTATACTTATTTTCTAAAGTAGCATCGGGTTGTTTTTGTCTAGAATTACACATAGATTCCAGGACTTGACACTGACTATTCCACCCATCATTGGTGTTTTCCAGAAGAACATCAAGGATAAAAACAATCAGAAAGAAGAACGCACCCGACCCATGCCTCCAAAATTGAGGCTCATGTAAATGAGCTTATCAAATCAGACAGCATAAGATAGGTTCAATTTTCAATGTTGTTATCCAGTATTGTAACTATGAAAAATAAGAATAGGAAAATTATATTCTGAATTTATTTCGGATTTCTCCACCAGTATTTTCCCAAAGATGACTTCCTGGTTCTAATCACAAAACTCTTGTTTGATCCAATATCTAACTATGAATCTCTCTCCTTCATTGATGGATATTATAGGTATAAAAAATCCATATGTCCCCATAATATGAGGAATCTAAAACCATCATATCCCCTCATAGAATATTTTTCTATTAGGTAATTCCCTTTTTCTTGAATAATGCTAGTGTGACATATCAACATTCAAAGAACCATATCTTAAAACCCTTCTTAGGTAAATTCTATGAATTATATTTTTATGATCTATTGGTTAAATACATATAACGTTTTTATTTCTAGTCTAATCAGGAGACCATATTTAGTAAGCTTCGGCAACACAATCTAAAGATGAACCCCTTGAAAAGTGATTTCAGCGTATAATGAGGAAAATTTCCCTTTTTTGTTGTACACCATCACCACATCAATGTTTATCCTGATAAGACAAAAGATATTCGTAGCATGTCACCTCCTCAAATCTTGAAGGAGTTAAGAGAACTTCAAGGAAACTTTTCCTATATCTAGTGCTTTAAATCCAATCTAGAAGGAAAGTGTTTTCCCTTTACCAAATTGATGAAAAATGGGGTCACATATCAATGGACCAATGACTACCATGAGATACTTGATAACCTTAAGAAATTCCTCTCAAGAAAACCGGTATTAATGCCACCTATTCAAGGAAAGTCACAAATTCTTTATGTGACAGCCTTGGAGTGGTCATTGGGCACCTTCCTTGCAAAGAATAATAATTCTAGGATTGAAAACAAATATAATTATCTTATTTGAAAAATTCTTGATGAAGATACTTAATATTTAGATATTGAAAAGTGTCACCTTGAATTAATATTTTTATTTCAGAAGCTAAGGCACTACCTGTAGCATCATGAGGTCCACATGGTCTCTTGCAATAAACCACTCAAATTTATCCTCAATCATCATATATTGGCAGGACATCTGGAATGGTGGGAAGATATTTTTCAGTAGTTTTATTTACATTTCATGCCTCAAAAAGTAGTAAAATACCATGCATTGGTAGACTTCATTGTTTAACACCCATATATGTAAGAAATTTCCATGATTTATAAACTTCCTAATGAAGAAATATTCTATATTCTAGATAGTCCCCAAACATGGGAAATGTACATTAATGGTGCTTCCAGAAGTCCAATAGGGAAGGGAATGGAAGATCATTCTTAAAAAAGTTGGGTTAGGATTTCTACTTATCTCCCCAGAAAAGGCAGTGTTGTCATACTGTTTCATGTTATCATAAGGTGGTACCAAAAATGAGGAAAAATATTAAGCTATAATTGTAGATTTGTAATTAGAACTCCAAGTACTATTGAATCAACTAGAAGTTAAAGGTAATTATAATTGGTAATCAAATAGATCGATAGGGAGTACACCATTATAAAATAAGAACTAATCAACCTATGTGATAATGTTTGAGGGTTAATGGTAGAATTTCCCTCAGAACCAACATTTTCGTACATCCCATGATCACAAACCATCCATTCTAATGCATTAGAAAATGTATCTACAACCTCATAAGATCCAAATAGGGATGAAACAATCATCATCATTGCTCATCGTCATGTGGTTAAACCATTTATTCAGATCAGAACAGAGGAAATCAATGAAATCAGTCCCATTTATGAGCCATAGGGTCATACCACAGGACGGCTGACACACATCACAAGAATATATCCATGATGGAGTAAATCCATTGGATAGATCTAGAAAATAGAATTTCTTATGATGAGTAGCTACTTTCACTCTTTGTGATGGCCTAGATAACTATAAAATTCTTTATCGATGAGGCTTCAATATATTTATTCTTAGATACATTAATGGAAAAACTGTGACTTTTATGAAAGAAGTACATGCAGGGGCCTCTTCTTCCCACCAGTCTGGGTATGGGCTTTCCTATCAAATATGAAGTCTTGAATACTTTTTTCATTTTTTTAAAAAGTTTGGGGCTGAAGCCTCATTTATTATTAAAGGAAATCAAAGACCTATTTAACTAGGTAGAGGGAGACCCATTACATAGCTCGAAGGCCCAATGAGAATTTAGCCCATTACATGGCCCGTAGGCTCAATTTTTTGGCCCAAAACCCATTCCATGAATAGTACTGCTACAGTACTCATGCTGCTACAGTAACACACAATATCTGCCACTGCTATAGTACCCTGCCACCGCTACAATGACCTTCCACTGCTATAGTGCCTGTCGTTGCTACAGTGTCGCCACTACTACAGTACGCTACAGTACATGCACCCAATGGGTTTTAAACCCCCACTTTTCATGTTGGATTAATGGGTTCTTACCACTAATCCAAACCCCAATTATATGGATAATTTTTTCCTTTAATGATGCAGAATTCCCTAAATTTTACTATGAAATGGAATCCCTTCCTAGTACATTCCAACATCATTCATTAACCCATGGAGTTGCAATATATAGCTAAATACTCCTATCCATTTTTTACATGTGGAATGGATGTAGTGGGAACTTATCCTCCATCTATGGATAAGCAGTTCAAGTTCATTATTATTTCTACTGATTTCTTTTCTAAATGAGCTGAGGTAATGCCTCTTAATAAATTCAGGGCCAAAATAATTGTTAGTTTTGTGAAGGATAATATCATTACCATATTTGGTGTCCCTCATAACATATTGATGGCCAATAACACAAACTTTTTTCTGCTGATTTATAGAAGTTATATTAGGAGTAAAAAATCGAATTCAACAATTCCTCTACTACCATGAAACAGAAAATAGACAGATAGAGGATTTCAGCAAAACTTTTTCCAAAATACTCTAGAAGAGAGTGGATAAAGATAAAAATCAGTGGCATAATAAACTCATGCATTTATTATGGTATTATTGTACTACTACTCATACTGCAAAATGGTCAACTCCATACTCATTAGTATAAAGGACATAAGTAGTTCTTCCCATTGAAGTTAAATTGCCATCAGTTCGAGTTGTTTTTGAATAGTTATCTACAGATGAACAGTCTCATAAGTGACTTGGTTAGCTGGAGCTATTGAATGAAATGCTATTTTATACCTTTCATTACATGGAAGTATATCAGAATCGAATAGCCTGAGATTTTAACAATAAAGTTATCATATGTTCAATTCTTAAAGGAGAATTGGTATTAGTCCCCCAGACTCCAATGATAACAAGAAAGAAACTAGAAAATATTGAACCAAAGTGGGAAGGACCTTATTCCATAAATAATTTCTACTCTAATGGAGCTTATTCCTTAATCACAATAGATGGAGAACTGATTACAACTTCAACCAATGCAACATTCCTAAAGAAATATTGTTTTTAATCATACAATGTTCATCCTTATTGCATGAAATTAAACTGTATAACACCATATGTCTGCTTTGTATGATACTAAACTATAAAACATCTTCATTCATGTCACATGACGTTAAACTACAAAAACTAAGTTCCTAGTCGCATGACCTGAAACTATAAAACATCATTTTTCCTCACCACATGACATTAAACTATACGGTTAATGTCTTCTTCATTTGAAGTTAATAAATCTCCCCATATACCAAAAATTTATATTCCTTATGTTCCTTTAAAAGATGAGTATATTTCATTTGTAATAATTACTCACGTCATTTCCACTCTTTAGCAGCACATGAACCCCATTTCTCCCAATGTTTGAATCATATATTCATCAGGACCCCATTTCAAGAGCTACGTGTGGCTTAATTCTCATTCCCAGAAGATATGTAGTGACAACCATATCTCTTGTCTTGGTCCCAACCACAACCATAAAAAAACTTTCACCTTTCCATGTATATGATTTAATTTTAAACTAGGAACCCCTCTAGAAAATATGGCTTGATTCTCATACGATCACGTATTTTAGGTCCAATCATTATTCTGGAAAGTATTAAAATCCCCGTTTCTCACATCCAAATTCAAATGGTGTAGGGAACCATCCTCAATAACTATGTTTGGAATGACTCTCATTCTAATGAGCTATTTTTTGGCACCAATATCTTCTATCATGGGCCCAGCCACAACCATAAAATAAACAATTTATCCTTTCCTTATATATGATTTAATTCTATACTAGGAACCCTTCCAGAAAATATTGCTTGATTCTCATACCATCTTGTATTTTGGGCCCAATAATTATTCTGGAAATTATTAAAATCTGTGTTTCGCACATCAAAAATAAATTGGTGTGGGGAACCATCCTCAAGAACAATGTGTGGAATGATTATTTCCCCAACAAGATATGTAGTGACACCTGGGTTATATCCCCTGGTCCAACTATAATATTTCTATCTTTTCATATCAGTTCATCTTCGTCTATACCACGTGATGTTAAACTTCATGGAACATTTCATGAACTATGTGTGTCTTGATTATTTCCACTAAATGATACATAGTGACACCCCAATATTTTATCTTAGGGTTGTCTCTCCTTCACTCTTCATGATTGTTGAGATCGTGATGGTGGTTCCCTTGTCGCGGTGGTGTCATCGACTTCATAGGCTTGGTCATCCCGACATTTCACATCGTTCTCGTTCTGCTTCTCTATCAACTCCACTTATGTTGGATTGGGCTTTACTTGGTAGCATGGTGTTTGTCTAACAGCCGAGATACAGCTTTTTTGGTTTGCGAATTGCCATCTCGGATTTAGTTGTGTGCATTGTGTGGTTATTTGTGGTCTCCTCGAGGGACCTAGTAAGTCGCGATGGGATTTAGGTTCAGGTATTCTATAGAGCTCTTGTTTGATGGCTATGGCACTCGATTTGGCATCCATGTGGTAATGGTTGATTATTGATTTTCACTTTTTTCCTGTATTTTGGTTCTAGGTGAGATTCTGCTAGGATCTGGGTTTTCCTTTTTGGTTTGTTCTATTCCAGAATAGTTTGTGGTGGTAGTGTGGTTTTGACTAGTTATGTGGTTCGGATAGTGATGATTGTGGGTGTAGTTTCTTGCTAGAATTGGATGTGGTCGATTTTTTGTGTGCAAATATGTTGCTCATTTTTTGCATTAGGTATTTTTCTTTCTTTGGATATATATGTTGTTGCATAAATAGATCATTCTAGATGGAGGTTGTTATGTCCATGGATTTTGTCTATGCTTTGAAGAGGCAGGGAAGGATTCTCTTTGGCTTCACCAGTTGTTTTGGTTTCCAATGTATATTTTTCAATTTCTGTATGTGTTGAGGTAGGCAAGGGATTAGGATAGGGTAGATAAAAGTGTCATAGGAAGGTCCTTCATGATAATTTATAGGGTTTTACTAAGCTTCCTCAAACTATCTCATGAGGAGAGATAAAATGAAGAGGTTAAGTGGATTGATCATTGAGGAGACTCACGGGGTTCTGAAATTATCTTATGTGAAAACGTGTGATGATTTTGGTTCTGTAATTTTATATTTCTAGTGGAGGTTTTCATATTCCCTTTGGGCGGGTTGGAGGCTATATATTTCTTGTTCATTTTGGTGTTTTTTCAACTATCACGCTGCATGGATCTGCCTCAGATGAGGATTAGAGTAGGAATCCTTCGCCTGAGCATGCCATTTGGATTTGGATGTTCGATATGGCATGGCTTTGCCATCGGTACCAGGCTCATGCATCCCTACATGGGACATCTAGCCGAGCAGTCATGCGATGGTGAGGGCTTTTCATCATGATGTAGTCGCTGGGGAGGGGCAGATCCTATAGTCTTGATCTGGGTTATCATTTTCATGGTTTAGTTGGTTGTAATGTTTGGATCTTGTGGTTTCTATCTTTTTCCTCAAAAGTTTTTTTTTAATAAAAAAATAAATTTTAAGTCAATCAGGGTCATATTCAATGTTGAAAAAGTCCCTACACCCCTGTGTGTCTATGAATCAAACATGAATAGGGAGAACTTTTAGTAACTACATGTGCCTTGATTCTTTCCTCAAAAAGATACATAGTGATTCCGAAATATCCAATCCTAGGTCCAGCTAGAATTAGTCATTAAGCCTCTTTATTTTCTGTGTATGAATAAAATCTACACAAGAAACCTATCAAGAAATATGTGTGGCTTGATTCTTGACTACAAAAAGATATGTAGTGATTCCTAGGTATTATCCCCTAGTCTAGATGAAATATTTCTTTCATGTCAGGTCACCAAAAAAAAATAAAGTTCAATCATTCCCTGTGTTTATGAATCAAACATTCACATGGATCATTTCATGAACTATGTGTCGCTTGATTCTCATCTCAATGAGATAAATAGTGACACCCAGATCTCCAAATCTGGGTCCAGACTCTATTTTGGAAGAGAAAACTGCAATTCTTTTCCCCATGAAAGGTTCTTATCTTCATAGGGTTATCTTCCAGGTTATTTAAGATGATTCTCATATCAATGAGATACATGATGATTCCTAGATTTCTTTATTTCGGCCAAACCATCAGCCTAGAAATTATAAAAATCCATTTTCCCAGGTCATTACCTGATGACATGGGGAATAATTTCCTTAACTACATGTGTCTTGATTCTTATCTCAATGAGATATTTATTGATACCTAGATCTCCAAATATGGGTCCAACCGTGATTTTAAAAGAGAAACCCCCTTCCTTTTCCCCATGCATGAGTCAGATTTTCATAGGGATATCTTCCAGGATTTGTAAGCTGATTCTCATTTCAAGAAGATAAATTGTTGTTTTTAGATTTATTTCTTTAGGCCTAACCATCAGCTTGAAAATTATAAAAATCCTTATTCCCCATGTCAAAACCCGATGATATGGGGAACAATTTTAAGAACTCCTTGTGGCTTGATTCTTTCCCTTAGCAAGATACATAGTGATTCTTGGGACATATTTTCTGGTTCAACCACCATTCAATCATTAAAACCATATCATTCAATTATTTTATCATTATGTTGCAAAAGTAATTATTTACCACCCCTTGTTTCTCACACCAAGAACAACTCATCTAGGATTAAGAATTGGGTAAAGAAAATCTCTACATAAATAAGATATATCAATTATTATTTTGAGTTATCAATTTTCTAGTATATAGGACCTTAAAATACATAATCGATTCCCTCACCACATGATGATAAACTACATGATCTTATAAAAAACATGGCGTGTGTTTCAATTCACATTTTCTTGAGATATGTAGTCATTTCATGGCAATTCACATTTTTTCATACTGCGTGATGTTAAACTGAATGGATGTACAAATACCTACATGTGTCTGGAATCTCATTCTATTGAGATATTTAGTGACACCCAAATATTCTATCTCAAGTCCTGTCATAATCAAGAAAAATCTCCCACTCCTAGTGTATAGATTATAAATTCATGGGAAACCCTTTTAAGAACTACGTATGGATTTATTCTCATCTATATGAGATACATATTGATGTATATATTTTAAATCCTAGGACTAGATGAAACATGATATGAAAAATCATCTTTTCTCCCATGTTCTATTTGGATCTACATGAGGATATCCAATACATGTTTTCACCATATACATGAATTTTTATTGGATAGAACTATGTGTGGCTTGATTCTTACTTCATAAATATACATAGTGACACTTGGTCCCTATACCCTAGTCCAACCACAGTATTCAATTTCTCTTCATATCAAATACCCTAATTTCCTTGATGCATGACTCTAAATGGTACAACCTAATTTCCTTGCTCTATGACATTAAACTAAATGTTACTCAGAGAACTATGTATATCATGATTCTCATCCCATTGAGATACATAGTAAAGAGTAACCCTTAGATCATATTCCCAACAATGGGATAAAATAATATTTTCCCCCTCCTCAATACATTTAAAAATCTACACTATACCATTTATTTTGGTTTCTCTCCTTAGAGAGAGCTCCAAGGAAACAAAATATGTTCACATTATACATATGAGTCAGATCTATGTAATGGACTCTAAAGTCATGGACAATATTTTTCCAAACTCTTCCCTTATACATTAGAAATTCCTTATTTCATATTTTACACTGTTAAATTGGAATACATTTAGATATTCATAATTTATCCCCAAATTTTTGTGACATAATTTCTGATACCTAGGATCTCTTTTCCTGACATTGCAGTACATGCCCCTTGGTGGCCGTGAATAAGTTTCCCACATAAATGGCCATCAGCCAAAGGATTCCACTATTTGGCTATGTAGAATATGCCCTAGTTGGCCCTGAATAATACGTCCCCCATAATGGGTTTGTCATATAGTGGTAAATTCTTTCTGGGAGAAGCCTCTTTTTCCCCTCTATACTTTGATGACGGTATGTGGGAACCCGTATTTTAAAGCGGTTATCCTTTTCATATTGGTCCCATATCCTTTCTACCGACCTAAATTTTTTTAAGACCATGGTTTACATCTCCCCCTTCACTTGTTCAAACCATGCTAGAATAACCTTGGGTCATTGGACCACACATCATTCAATGTTTCCATAATATTATGGTCATAGTCATATGACCAAAAACTATCGACACAATACTTCCTATGTTTAGAACTGACCTTCATAGAAAGCATATTCCACTGATTATTTGGAAATCATGACTCGAAGTACTCTTCCTATATTTAGGTACTTTTCCCCAATAACCGAACTCTTTGCTTTGTAAAATCCAAATATCCTTAAACTATTATCATATTTTCTTAATAGAATGTCAGAATTCTTGAGATCTCATTTAACTAAAAATTCAATGTGTTTCCTAGTTGGACTTGCCTAAAATCTTCCAACATAATGGGTGTATCAACATAAATATTCCACTATTGACTATGGAGCACATTCCCTAGTTGGAACTATATAATATAGATCCCATAAAGGGTTTTTCAAAAATCAGTAACTTCGTCCTTAGAAGATACCTCTTATAATGCTTTTATCCCTCTTCCCATTTCATTTCCCAGATACAAAAATTCCCAAAGCACAGTTTACAATTCTTCCTTACCATAAACGAATATGGTAGCACATTTCTAGAGAAATTACCAAGAAATTGGAGGCTCAAAAACCTTTGGTCAATGATAATGTCCTTAAATTAAATCCCCCATAACAACCTTGATGCATGACTTTAAATTACACAACATACTATTAAAAATCCACATAATGTCCTTGATGAGTGACTTTAAATTTCACAACATATAGTTAAAAATCCCTTAATGTCTTTGTTTCATGACATTAAACTACCCAACTTAATGTCTCTAGTGCACGACATTAAATTTCACAGCATAATGTCTTTGATGTGTGACTTTAAACTGCACAGCACCATCATCCGTTGTCGAAAGAGAAATTTCTCCCCCTAACATTGGTTATTTAACAAAATGTATGGTTTTTTATACACCATGTTCATGTAAGAGTAGTTTCCCAATTCATTCTTATGTCATCACAGATGGACCCTTTTTTATCAGACACCCTTCATTATCAAAGCAACCCATTGTGGTCTAGAAACGTACAAATCTTAAACCCCTTTGCCTATCAGTAATAGAATGTCAAATTTATTAGGAACTCAATTACCTGAATATGAAGTACATGGCCCAATTGGACTGGCATAAAATTTTCCAACATAATGAGCCTTTCAGCTAAAGGATTCCACTATTTGGCTATGCAGAACATGCCCTAGCCAACACTTTATAACACAAACCCCATAATGGGTTTGTCAAATAATGTTAACTTCATTCAAGGAAGATAACTCATCTATTCATATAATTCGAGTTGTAGATTTGGTGAACATAAAAATCATGTCTCAAGATTCCCCTTGGAAGTATCTAAAAAATGTTCAGGACCTTTATAGTCATCAATCCTTTTCTGAGTTCTATTTTCAAAATTTATGGAAAAATATATTCAACCTAAACACTATATTTAATAGTCTGACATGCATGACTTTAAAATGAAATTAAAAATAAATGTAGGACTCACCAAGTTGAGAAACCACAGATAAAACTCTGGAAAAAAGGAGAGTATCATCTCACATTACCTTCACTCTATATGGTTTAGGAAATATCGACCAATAAAAAAGAAAAAGGCATAAAACTTGATAGGCTAAAAACCCAAAAAGGGTTGTGTAAGAAAAATTCAAATCTCACTCACTTTGTCTCCTCCATATTGATATTAGGAAAACAATTAGGGTGATGAAACAAAAGATATAATATTTATAGAGTTTTCCATTCAAACCCATCAACTGTCAAACTACACTCATTAGGACCACTAGATTAGGTTAAAAAATATTAGAGTGATCCCATATATATCATTGTAATTATGATTATCTGTTATAACAATTTTCTCCTACAATAGGGATGAATACATAAATTATTTGAATAAAAATTCTTTTAATTTATGGGAAAAACCCCATATGGACATCCATAATTTAAAGTCTCTTTGTTACAAATGACAACAAGCCTTTTACATAACTCTTCATATATAGAAAATCCTCTCAGGCCCCATCAACTACTTTTTGAACTCATTCAGCTGAATCATATTATCTCTATACCCCCTGGATTTGGAAAAATTAGAGCATCCTTCTAAATGTGACGTAGCTCCAAAATCCACAAAATGATGTTGGAATGTGTCAAATTTCCCTAATTTTACGTTAGAACTCGATTCTTTTCATTCCAAATGAATTTAATTCTAATGGGGATATTTTTTATACACCATAAAATTTTTTCCATGAACATTTCCACAAAATTAATGATTTAAACCCCACATAGACACAAAACAATTGAGTTTATGTAAAAATACGACTTTATGCCAGATGAAGAAGAATATCGGATTTTCATGTTTTGTGACAGAAAATGACCTTGATCAGGCTCAAAAATTTAGTGGTGTGCCATTTCATTTTTCATGGGGTTCAATGATAGTAGCAAAGCCATCAGACTAAATAGATGAGACTGTAGGCCAACACTGATCTCGAGGAGGGGTGTAGGGGTGCAACCCCAATGGTATCGAGCAGCTGTTTCACTTAAGTCCCTTTTGAAAATCCATTCCATCTCATGGATAAAAATGTTACAAAGGTAAATGCCTCATAAAAAATAAGATAAAATATATGAATAATTTCAATATTTGCAGAGAGTCAAAAATTGGTTCACCAAAGGTAGCCCAAATCACTAGTGACATGTAGGTATTTGCACACCCCACACTTGCACGCCACTTCATCACTTGTGTGCCAAGTCACCATCACCCAGGGTACCATATTTGCCTATAAATAGACTAATGGGGTTTTCATTTTTATGGATGAATTTCTCTAAAGGCAAATTTCTTCTCTATTTTCCCTTGTGCTTCACCCAAGTCATCCAAAACCTCCAAGATAGTTTCTTAAAACCTAAAGTGAGTGAATTAATTAATTATAATAATACTTAATTCCATTAAGTGTTAAAAATAAATAATAATTGTTCAAATTAGTTTCCCAACCTCTTGGATTCAATAACACTTTCACGCCCTTCATTCCTCAAGGAGAAAGCTGCATACCACACTTCTGGGAACACATGTAGAGACTCTTGAAGGCACGAACTGAGCTTCTTCAAGGTTTATTCATCAAGTTTGTTCATTACATAAGGTTATATAAGGTCTCCCAATATTACTTGTTAACCCTATAATTGTACTCCCCCACTTGAGCACCCTTCCTTGATGTTCACCCATCCCTTAATCCTACAAAATCCTTTCATGAAGTCTCCTCTAAATCCATTCATGGTAGGGATTATCCTTCATTGGATACCTTACCTGAAGGGGATCATGTTGAAACTTACACCAATATGTCCTTAACTACCAAACCTTTGGGAAAGGCACATCTACTTGTCCCCTATTTGGATTTGGATATCTATGGTCAGGGATTTCCCACAGTTGACATACATGAGGATAAGGGTTCTAATAGTGTCTATGGATTTGGATATCTATGGTTACATAGACCCTTACCCAATGGATGGTGTTGGGGAGTTCCCAATCATGGATTTTGGTGATAGGAATCTATCCTCCCATTTTCATCTCTATGAACCAGAGCCTCCGGTCCCTAGTAGGGAGATTAAGGATCACACTTAATTTTCCTTTTTGAAAAAGGATAATCCTCCCTACACACTACATGACACATTTTAGGGAATCCCTCCTGGAGTAAGCCTCTAGACTTTCAATCAAGACATAATTACCTTCACCTTTATTTCACATTGAATGGTTCACTACTCCACACCCTTGTCCACCATCACCATGACATCTATCACCATAGGCCCATCCTCTTCTATTAGTGGAGGATATATTTTGTGTGTTTTGTTGAATCTCTCACATCCCCTTGTTTATTACACTGATCATGACTCATGTGGGCTTAGAGGTTTGTAATGATCACAACATCAACACAAATGGAATGAACTCTGAGAACTATGATTCCCATCAAAACTGGGATACGGAGGAAGCATTCTTAAGGCCTAAGATCCAAATCAACTCATCCAAGAAATGAGAAATCATGACACCCTCAATGGGCCTCCTTCTAGGTATAATCCAAAAAGGAATGAACTACAAGAACTCTTATTACCATTATGAATGGGATCCGTAGGAATCCTTCACCCAGGTCCTGAGCTCAATGTACATCCTTCTCCTATTTCCAAACCCAATTCCTTAAATTTTGGAATTCTCCTTAGGAAGATACCCTGAATTAAACCCCCTAAATCTCTATGAATTGAGACATTTTTTATAGAACTTCTTATAAGGGAATCCTCTTTAGGAGTAAGACCAAGCCTATTTCTATCAATGGTCCATATTCGACAATGAGACTTACCAAACTACATAGGCTTTGAGTCCCATCAAAATGGGATACATAGGAAGCCTCCCTGAGGATCACACCCAACATTCCAAATCAAACCAATTTTCTTCGGGTCATATCCCCAACTGTAATAACCCAGGTATTTATAGAATATTTTTTTTCATTTATATTAATATTTTTTAATAAGATATTATTTTTACATTAAAGGGGATGATTTTTCCGATATCATAATCAACCCGCAACAACGAGCTTCCTTAAAATCTTATATTGCACACAACATTGAGTTATAACGAAAAATAATATAATATTATTATTTTAAATGGTAGTTAGAACCTAATCGTTATATTGATGAGAATGAACAAAAATAACTTCAATATGATTATAAATATTTATTAAATTTCTTTAAATTTATCTGATAAATTTTAGAGGCTTAAAATAAGAATGAATCCTATTTTAAGCATGAAATACTCTAATATTTTTAAAAGGTTGTTTTAACACCTTTTAATAGAGAAACCATTTTGAATCTAGTTTTGGTCACTTTTAGATGTTCTATTTGAAAAAATAAACTTCTTATTTAGAATAAGGACATCAAAATTCACTTTTGATAAATTTCTACTAATTTTCTGTTAAAGTTCATTTTTTAGTGAATAGTGAAAATACCGCATTTTAATTAAAAAATGGCTTTTCATCTAATTTATTTATATATATATATATATATATATATATATTGTACTTTTAATTGGTTTAAAAGAGTAATTGGATTATATTTTTATCATTTAATCCATTTTTTGTTATTGGATGTAATTTCACTTTGAAAATGGACATAAATACATGTCAATCTTTTGGTAGTTTTTACTTCTTAAAAACACACTTTTTGGTTTTGGAAACATGAATTAATTTAAAATTAATTTTTTAAACATATTTTCTTTGAATTTAGATAAATGGATTCCATATTTGGAATCTAGAGTTCCAAATTGGGTAAATATGTACCTTTCATTTTTAGACACTATGAATAGTAACATTAGTAATTATTTTATTTACCATGGTCAAAGGGTAAATACAGTAAATAAGGGTAAAAAATATTATAATAATATTAAACCAACTTAAAAATTTCCTAATACAATTGGATGAGATATTTCTGACCATGGTCATCCTTGGGTCGATTTGGGGACCCCCATGGTGCCACTTTGATGTGACAATGACATTTTATAAGAATTGATTTAATGTAAAGAAAAATATAACATAAACATGTCTTTTTTACTAAAAAAATTATATAGGGTTATATATGTGATCTTTTTTATTATGAATAGTCATAATAGAGCTAAAAATATTTCCTACATCATGGTATTTTATTTATAATTTTTAGAAATTAAATAAATAAATATATTTATGACACAAGGATGATGTTGTGATTACCTTATTAATGAATGATTTAAATAAATGAGATTATAAATAATTAAATAAATTAATTTTAATACTTTTTATACCATCCCATAATATTATGGATTATTTTAGATTTTTATGATTTAATTAATGAAGTTTTTTTCAAAAGATTAAAATTGTTATGGATTTTTAAAAAGTCATGATATGAATAGTATAAAAATTGACATAAATGATTTTTTAAAACAAATACTATTCTATTAAATGATATAATAGTCCTACAAATATAATATTCAGAAAAATTACTTATATAATGTTTAAAATTTCATTAATTAACCACTTTTGGTTCTATTGGAATTTTATAGTAACTATATTAACTATATAGTATGAATATACTAGAAGACATGGTAAGAGTTCAATTAGTTAAATAAGGGTTAAAGATTAAAGATAAGGTTAAATTTGTAACCTATACTTGTCTAAAACCAATTTATTGTGAGTTTTTTACCCAATAGAATCATATATCCGAAATAAATTACATTGTAACCATTTTAAACCAAAAATCATTTTATAATAAAATAATATTTAAATACCTTCCTAATGTGCCCCTCCTCCCTCTTATAAAGGGGAATCACCTCTACCAATTTACTCACACCTCTCTAGCCCCTTGTGTCATAGAAATTCTACCCAAATAAGCTCAAAACATCCCTCCCTTCCTTTTTTAATCCTTACATTTGGAAGAAGGAAATTTAAGAAATCCTTTTGGCTCAAATAAGAAGAAGTTACCCAATTTAGAGGTAACATCTTCTCTCAAGTTCTTTTATTTTATTTTCCTTCAACAGTCCATATTTTATTATTATTATTTGATTAGATAAAAAATATTATCTTTAAAATACTAGGATGTTTTTATGAAAAGTATTGTAACTACTCTTACACAAACCTCCCTCTAATGGATATGAATATCATGTTTCAGTGTACGGGGAACTACTACCTGACGAAACAATGGTTATTCAATTTTCCCCTACCACCTCTCATGGTGGCCATTGTGATTGAAAAATATTTATATATGATATATATTATATTTATATTTTATATATTTTTTTATTTAAATCATACCCTTATTCTTTCCATAATGTGTACATATGATAATTTCATTTGAGGAAGTGCGGACTACCCCCCCCCCCCCAAGTGATATAACTCGTTCATGCCATACATGAAATGAATAAAGGATGAAATTAATGAAATTATGTAAAATATATATAATATATATTATAATGGAATTATAACATACCTATTTATCATTTATTTTTCATTCCTTTAAATATGAAAAATAAATGAAATCAGTGTTCATGCGTACGTACGACTAACTGTCTCCATGAACGGTGCATTTCATTTATTATCCCAAAATGTTATAAACTATTCTAAATAAATATATACTGGATCTAAATAAATATATACCAGATATATATTATTTTTAAATCATGAATATTATTCTAGAGATAATGTACTTTTCACCACATAGACAATTTTTAATTATATCAAGTTCATTTTTGACTCAATTACCGAATATCAACAAAACGACTGATATGAACTCAAATAATTATGTAATTTTTATAACATTATGATAAGTAATATAAAATGAATAATAATCTTGAAAAAGATTCTGAATCACGTATAAATTATCCTATTTTTATTATTCTGTAATATTAATAACAAACGAGACAAGTCGAACTCAAGATAAGGGGACTTTTCACCCTCATCTTTTAGTCAAAGACTTATTTTTTATTATGTATTTTAATTTCCATTTTAATATATTGGGATACATTTTTTTATATCCTTATTTTTTTACATTTTATGTCCAAGTGATGAGAGACCCTTTTCTCTCTCATCAAATCATTTTCTGAATTTTTATGTGACATTGTTAGGCTGCCGAATTTTCATAAGGTAATTTCTAAACTCAATTTCAAATCATTAGGTTTTACACATATTTTGTTGATTATATTATGAAAATATTATGTGTGAAATAAATTTTTGTTTATTTATGTTCTAATTTACACTTACCTTTATGTGGACATATTGTTGAAACACATAATCACCACATTGATAAATTCTTACGTCATTGATAGAATCCTTGTAAGGGACTTCGTATCAATCTCTTTTCATTGAGGAATATTTTGATTTATACATGACGTTATTTTATACGGTGTATAAACCCCTTTTAATATTAATTTCATTAAAAGGGAATCCTTTTTCTATGAAGGGTCTTACTATATGTCAAAAGGAACGTTTCTTTTTAACGTACATGACAATAATGACCTTTCTGCCGCCACGAGCATTATTTGATATTTGGCATCCTTAACAAGCCATAATGTTTTTAAAAGGAAAATAACTATCATATACAATTTTTACGTAATTTGGTATTTAAAATGATTTTGATAAATCATTTATTATATCAATATCTTGAAATGATGTATTGTGATTGTAATGTGGAAATGTTATCTTTCTGTTATGCATGTTTTATGTGTTATGATTATATTATGGTTCTTGGACATTATTTATGTATACGTGTGGTTTCATGATAAAAATAGGGTGGGTGAGCCTATGATAGCTCTCTAATACATTGGGTAGTGTGATTAACGTAAAAGTTAATGTTTCTCCTAATAGATTTAGGGAATATATTATTATGGGTGTTCCAAACATAACTCCCTATATAGCTGTGAAAGATACATTGTAAGTATGTTATGGATGCCTCAAGTTACCATTATGATTTATGATTTATATATGTTATTCATAAATATTATGATTTAATGAGGTATGTTAAAGAGATTATGTTTTATGATTGAAAAGCATGACTTCATTGATTTGTATGTATTGATGGGATAATGTTTTCTTTCTTTATTTTATAATCCTTACTGATCTTTTCATGCTCATCATAAGTTTTTGAAATTATTTTTCAAAGGTTACAAGGAAGGGTAATATAAAAGACAAATTCAAGAAGATTTATATCATGAAAAGAATTCTTGTTTTATTTTATGGAGTTTTATTTTTGTGAAAAAAATGGATAGAGAATAAGTTTCTAATTTTTAATTTTTGAGATGTAATGTAACATTTATGGCCTAATTATCTAAATCTATAAACCAAAAAATATCCTTAATGTTGAATTATTTATTTAACTAAATATTATATAATGTTTATGGTTAGGATCTTACAGTTGTATCAAAGGTCAGTTTAGACAACTTTAGAAGTTATGATATTTTTAAATTAATATCCGTAAATTAATTTTACATTATGGTAAATTTTAAATGACATATCATTTGAATATTACCATGTGGATTAAACTAATATATGTATGTGTTCAGAACGGTTTTTTATAGAGGAAAATGGGAAGTTGTGCCAGGAAGGCATACAGATGGAAATGACCTTCTAAATCAGTATCTTAAGATGGTCAAAATCATAATTGAATAGTTTTTTGTAGTAATACCTCAGTTGAATTAGGAGATAAAGTGTGGTTGTGGTTATAGATAATATTTTGTTATAATATAAACAAAAAAAGGATAAAGAAATTCATTTAAGGGTTGTCTTGAAAAGTTAAGAAGAAAAGAAACTGTATGTGAAATTCAGCATGTTTGAGCTTTGGTTTCAACAAATTTCTTTCCTTCATCACATTATTTATAAAGACGGAATAACTTTTGATCCTGCTAAAACAAAATTTGTTGAAGAATGTCCAAGACCAACAAATATAATTGAGATTCATAGTTTTCTTGGTTTAGCAGGTTATTACTAGAGGTTTGTTGAAAATTTTTCATAGTTATCTAGTCCACTGACTTAGTTAACTTGAAAAGGTGTTAAGTTCATCTAAAAAAATAATGTGATGAATGTTTTCAAAATATGAAAAGAATATTGGTGAATTCTTCAATTTTGGCACTAGCTTCTAGAAATTTTGAATTTGTTTTCTATAGTGATGCTTTATTGAAAGGACATGGTTGTGTCCAAATGCATAATGATCAAGTAATTTCTTATTCTTCATGTCAGTTAAAAACTCATGAGTTAAATTACCCTACACATGATTTTGAATTATCTTCTATTGTTTTTTCATTAAAAATTTGGTGGCATCATTTTTATTGAGTAAACTGTAAAATATAAACTAATCACAAAATTTTTTTAGTATATATTCACTCAGAAATAATTAAACATGAGACATAGGAGATGGATATAATTAATCAAGGATTATGATTATAAGATTCATTACTATCCAAGAAAAGAAAACAAATATGTTGGTGCTTTGAGTCCGAAAAGTAATTCTACGTTAACCATGCTATGTTTGGAACGAGATCCTTTGGTTTCTGATTTGATGAATTTAGGATTGGATGTTGTTTTGAAGAGAATTCCTCCATTTTGTTTTAGGTGGTAGTGAAATAATATCTATCTGAAAAATTTATTAAAGTGGTGAAAGAAGATAGGGAGTTTCAAAAAAAGTTAGAAATTGTTCATAATATTATGTTACCTAAATTTAAAATTGATAAATACTGTGTTTTGAGGTTTGGAAAGAGATTATGTGTGCCTTGTGATTCACAATTGAAGAAAGAGTTATTATATAGAGTTTATAGTTCTCTATTTTGAGATCATTCTGGAAGTACTATGATGTACAGATATCATTAGGATTATTACTGTTGGGATGGAATGAAAAGATATATTTCTGACTTTACCCTAAGATGATTGATTTTTAAACAGGTTAAAGCAGAGCGGCAGTTACCGAAAGGGATGCTTCAGAGTTTTCTAATGCCATAGTGGAAATGGAAAATTGTGTCCATGGATTTAGAAGTGGGATTTCCAAAGACTTCTCAAGGTAACAATGCAATCTGGGTTATTGTTGATTGATTGGCTAAACCTTATCATTTTCTTCCTATTCGATATACTTTGTCTCTAGATCAACTTTCTCAATTTTATATTAAAGAGATAGTAAGGTTACATGGATTTCCCCTCTCCATTTTATCTAATAGTGATCCAAGGTTTACTTCTAACATTTGGAAAATCCTTCAGAAGTCATTGGGTAGTGAATTAAATTTTACTATAACATTTCATCCTCAATTAGATAGGAAGTCAGAACAAAAAATTCATACCTTGGAAGATATGCTGCGTGCTTATTCAATGGATTACCAGGGAATTTGGGACCAACATATTTCTTTAGTTGAGTTTCCTTATAATAAATTTTTTCATTACAGTATACAAATGGAACCAATTGATGAATTATATGGAAAGTGGTGTTGAACTCTAGATTTTTGGGATAAAGTAGGTAAAAGGATGTTGATGAGAACAGAATTGGTAGAAGAGATGGCAGAAAAAGTTCAGTTGATTCAGAATTACATGAGAACAGCTCAGAGCATGCAGAAACATTATGTAGATAACCGAAGAAAGGATATTAATTTTGAGGTAGGTGATCATGTCTTTCATAATTTTTCACCATGGAAAAGTGTGATGTGATTTGGTAAAAATGGAAATTTGAGTCCAAGGTTCATTGAACCCTATGAAATCCTAGAGAAATTTGGATTAGTTTCCTACAAAGTGGATTTACCTAAAATTTTATCCCAGGTACACAATTTTATTTATGTTTCAATGTTGATAAATTATATTCCATATCCATCTCTTGTTTTGAGTCCAAAGGTACTGCAGTTGGAAGAAAATATTTCTTATGAGAAATAACCATTCCATATTATTGACCAAAGAGAGAAAGTGTTACGAAATAAGGTAATTCATCATGTAATGGTTTTGTGGAAAAACCATATGGTTGAAGAGGAAACATGGGAATCTAAATACTTAATGAGGAATAAATACCCTGACTTATTTTATAGGTGAATTGAATTGCGGGAACGCAATTCTCAAAAGGGGGGAAGGATGTAATATCCTAGGTATTTATAGAATAATACTATTTCATTTCTATTAATATTTATGAATAATATATTATTTTTACATTATATGAGATGATTTTTCTGATATCATACTCAACATGCAACAATATGTTTCTTTGAAATTTTTTGTTGCACACAACTTTGAGTTATACCAAAAAATAATATATTATTATTATTATTTTAAATGGTAGTTAGAGATCAGCCATTGTTTTAGTGGGAATCAACAGAAAAAAGTAAAATATTATTATAAATTTTTTGTTAAATTTATTTACATTTATCCGATAAATTTTAGTGGATTTAAAAAAGAACAAATTCGATTTTAAGCATTAAATACTCTAATATTTTTAAAAGGTCATTTTGTCACCTTTTGATGGAGAACCCTTTTTAAATATAGTTTTTGTTACTTTTATATGTTATATTTGACAAAATAAACATATTCTATATAATAGGGACATTAAAATTTACTTGGGATAAATTTATAGTAATTTTCTGATAAATTTCATTTTTAATGAATAGTGAAAATACTGCATTTTACTTCAAAACTACCTTTTAATCAAATTTATTTCTATAGTTATATTGTTGTTTAAATTGGTTTTAAAGTGTAATTGTAATATAATTTTATCATTTAATCCAATGGTAGTCATTTTATGTAATTTCACTTTTAAATTGGATATAAACACATGTCAATCTTTTGGTATTTTTCACTTCTTAAAAACACGCTTTTTAGTTTTCACAATGGGAATTAATTTTAGATTAATTTCTGAAACTTCTTTGTTTTCAATTTAGAGAAATGGATTCCATATTTCTAATCATGAGGTCCAAATTGTGTAAATAGGTATTTTTTATTTTTAGACATTATGAATAGTAACTTTTGTAATTATTTTATTTACCTTGCTTAAAGGGTAAATCTGATAAATAAGTGTAAAAAATAATATTATAATAATATTAAACTATCCTGACACATGTCCTAATACTATTGGATGAAATATTTATGACCATGGTCATCCTTGGGTTGATTTTGGGAACCCATTGAGCCACATTGATGTGAAAATGAAATTTTATAAGAATTAATTTAAAGAAATGAAAAATATAACATAAACATGTGTTTTTTACTAAAAAAATTATATGGGTCTATATACATGATCCCTTCTACTATAAATAGTAATTCTAAATCTAAAAGTATTTATTACATCATGATATTTTATTTATAATGTTTAGACATTAAATAAATATTTATTTATTTATTAAAAAATGACGATGTAGTGATTACCTTGTTAATGAATGATTTAAATAAATGAGATTATAAATATTAAAATAAATTTATTTTAAAACTTTTTATGCCATCCAAGAATTTTATGGACGGTTATTATTTGTTTTATTTGAATTAATGATTTTTTTAATGAATCAAGTTGTTATGGATTTTTAAAAAGTCATGATATGAATAATATAAAAATTGTCATAAATGTGTTTTTAAAACAAACACTATTTTATTAAATGATATAAAATCCCTCAAAATCTAAGATTCAGAAAAATGACTTATATAATGTTGAAAATTTTATTAATGAACCACTTTATGTTATATTTTTATTTTATATCAACTGTATTAACTATATATTATAAATATACACGAAGACTTGGTAAGAGTTAAATTAGTTAACTAAGGGTTAATGCAAAAAGATAAGGAAACATTTGTGACATAAACAAGTATAAAACCTATTGGTTGAGAGTTTTATGACCCAAAATCATCTTATATTTTAAATACATGACATTTGGACCATTTGAAACCGAAAATAAGTTTACAATAAAATAATATTTCAATACATTCCTAAAGTGCCCCTTCTCCCCCTTATAATAGGGAATCACCTCTTCCCTTTTACTCACACCTATAAAGACTATTGGATCACCAAAATTATGCATAGATAAGCTCTCAACATCCCTCCCATCCTCTTAGAATCCATACCTTTTTCATATGCAAACTTGATAAATCCATTTCGCTCAAATTAGAAGAAGTTACCCTATTTAGAGGTAACATCTTCTCACAAGTTCTTTTCTTTTTATTTTCCCTCTCATCTCCCTATTTTATTTATATTATTTTATTACATAAAAACATCAGTATCCTAAATATACTAGGATTTAGGTATGAGAAATATTATAATAACACTTACACACACCTCAATCTAATGGATACGGACATACTGTTTCTGTGTACGGTGAACTACTGCCTCCCGAAACGATAATTTTTCAATTTTACCCTACCACCTATCATGGTGGCCATTATGATGGAAATATATTTATATATTATATATATTATATTTATATTGTCTCTATGATTCTGTTTATTTATTTAAATCATATCTTTATGCTTTCTATAATGTGTAAATATGATAATTTCTTTTGAGGAAATGCGGATTACCGCCCCCTCAAAGTAATATGATTCATTTATTCCATACATGGAATGTATAAAGGATATAATTAATGAACATATGTAAAATATATGACATATATATTATAATAGACTTATAATTTACCAATGTATCATTTATTTTTCATTACTTTAAATATGAAAAATAAATGAAAGTAGCGTTCGTGTGTACGTACGACTTACCGTATCCATAAACAATGCCCTTAGTTTCTTATCTCCAAATATTATGGACTATTTCAGATAAAAATATACTAGATCTAAATACATATATACTATATTTATATTATATTATAATTATTAATATGATTCTGTAGATAATGGACTTTTGACCACATGGATAATTCGTAATAATCTTGAGTTCATTTTTGACTCGAGTACCGAATATCAACAAAACAACTAATATGAACATAAATAATTATGTTATTTTTATAAAATGAGGATAAGTAATATAAAATGAATAATAAAACTGAAAAAAATTCTTAATAATGTATAATTTAACCTAACTTTATTATTTAGGAATATAAAGAACAAACGCTACAAGTCAGACTCATGGTAAGGGAACTTTTCACCCTCCTCTTTTAATCAAAAACTTATTTCAAGTTATGTATTATAATATCCATTTACTTATGTTGGGATATGTTCCTATATATCCATATTGTTGAATATTTTATGTCCAATTGATGAAAGACCTATTTCCCTCTCCTCACCTCATTTTATGAGTTTGTAAGTGATGTCGTTAGGCTGTTGAATTTTTCTAAGGGAAATTCTAAACTCAATTTCCACTCATTAGGTTTTATGCATACATCATTGATTATATTATGCCAATATTGTGTGTGGAATAAATATTAGTGTTTTTATGTTTTAATTTACACTTCCCTTTGTGTTGATATATTATTGTAACACATAATCACGTCATTGATAAATTATTACGTCATTGATACAATATTTGTAAGGGAATTCGTCTGAATCATTTTTCATTGAGGAATATTTTGATTTATACATGAATTTATTTTATACAGTGTATAAATCCTTCTGAATTTTAATTTCATTCAAAGGGAATCTTATGTCTACGAATCATTTTTCTAAATTATAAAAGGAATGTTTCTTTTTAATATACATGGAAACAATGACCTTTCCGCCGCTGTGAGCATTATTAAATATTTGGATTCCTTAACAAGTCGAAATGTTTTTAAAAGGAAAATAAATAACATATACTATTTTATGTATTTTGGTATCGAAAATGGTTTGGAAAAAATAATTGATTATGTAACTATCATGATATGATATATTGTGAATGCAATATGGAAATGTTATCTTTCTCTTATGCTTGATTTATGTGTTATGATTATGTTATGGTTCTTGAGAATTGTTTACATATAGAGGTAGTTCTGTGATAAACCTAGGGAGGGTGATCCCGAGATAGCTCTCCAATGAATTGGGTAACATGAAAGAGGTAAATTTTAATGTTTCTCCTAATATATTTAGGGAATATACTGTGATGGGTATTCAAAACGTAACTCCCTATGTAGCTGTGAAAGATACAATTTAAGTATGTTATGGATGCCCCAAGTTACAATTATGATTTATGATTTCTATGTGTTATTCATAAATCATATTATTTCATGAGGTATATTAAAGAGATTATGTTTTGTGATGGAAAAGTATTATTTCATTGAATTGTATGTATTGATGGGATAATGTTTTCTTTCGTTATTTTATAACCCTTAGATTTTTATTCTCATCCCATGTTTTTGATTTGTTTTCCATAGGTTACAATTAAGGGTTAGAGAAAAGAATAATTCTAGAATATTTATATCAAAAAAATAATTCTAGTTTTATTTTAACGAGTTTTATTTTTGTGAAAAAAAATGGATAGAGAATAAGTGTCTACTTTGTAATTTTTGAGATGCAATGTAATAGTTATGGCCTAATTATTTAAAACTCTAAACCTAAAAAGATCCTAAATATAGAATTCTTGACTTAACTCAAGATTATGTAATGTCTAAGGTTGGGTAATTACACCAGCAAGGTCAAATTAAACTTGGTATCTTATATTCCTTCCATGTTCTTTGGGTTGCTTGGGCATAAGTCCCACAAAAATATTTGATAAGGAACCTTTGACCTATATGTCCTTACCACACAACATTAAATAGTATGGTTGGGTCCTTATCATATGGCCTTAAAATTTATGATGTGTCCCCTTAAGCAGAACTGAACAATATGGGTTTTGATTTCTTTCATGAAGATATGTAGGTATCCCATCTATGGGTTTGATCCAAACATCAAAAAAAATATGTCTCCCTCGATGATGATAAACTTCAGAGTGAAATTAATCTACATAGATGACCATAAATTGTGTAGTCCCCCACTGAGTGGCTCAAAGTATATCATTGTGATAATCACTACGAAATAATATCTAATTCATATATGAGAGGATATCATTGATGGAGAACATAGAATACATACATATATCTCTATTGACAAAGAACCTCGAATACATACAGATGATTTTGAATTTCAAACATGCTAATAATTGATTGTAATTTTTAAGAGATACCTACATTATGCTTAGTAAGTTAATAAGGAATAATGAAAATATCGTAAATATATAAGATATCCTGAGTAGGCAATAATTACCCCCAAAAGGGTGTGATGATCCTAACCTCTTATCCTCTCTAACAATGCAAGTTCGTAAGTATTGTAGGATAACAAACCTAACTAACACCTACCTTTGGAAAGAAGGACCCTTTGGATACATAACTATTGGGTGTTTCTGGTTCCATAAAAAAATTCATTGGAAACCATTCAGAAATATTTATCCCTTACTAGAACACATGTTCTAAAAAAACACATATATCCTCGTTACCATTTATTACAAAATAAAGAGAAAAATGAATCACAGTGCTTCAGGGAAGTAGTTTTCGACATGTATATATGAGTGACATTATAATTTTTCAAAGGAATATAAAGTCAAAACGTATATATGATATTATATTTCAATAAAATAATTATTTCATAAATATCATTGATATACATTGAATCCATAATTCTATCTATTCGTTATAGGTGGTGATTGAAATAGAATTACATCATTTTGAGAGGCGGCAGTCTACTGCACACATGATAAACTATTTTTCTTTTCATTTAATGGAAAAGGATATAGATAAAGGATACTAAATTAATATAATAACATCTAATTATAATTAATATATTATTGTTATTATTTTTTCATAATTTTATAATACTTACAGGAGGTGGAAAAATAATTAAAAAATGTTTGGTTAATAATGACACCTTCTCTTCAAACAACATATTTAGTTTTTTACAAAAATCCTTCCATTGAGAGTTTTCCTAGAGTAATATGGACTCTAGGTCATGGGAAATATTTTATAAAGATATTTTTGTAAATATTTTCAAAAAAGGATCATGTAGTTTGAAAAACAGTGGAGTAGAGGTTTCCATTTATAATTGGGGGAGGGGACACACATGGAAATTTCCTAAAAAAATATGAAATGCCAGTCATTAGCATGAAAAATTATTCAAAATGGACATAAATTATAATTATGGATAATATATCGTATAAATATTTCAATGGAATGTGATTTTTTTTAAAAATTAATGGGACAACATTCCAATATTTATTTGATTAACATGACATTAATTTATTATAACTTCTAATGTGCTAAAATATTTTTTCAATATTTTTAATATTAGTGAGGAATAATAAGTATATATACCTTTTTAAAAATAATATTAATCTTATTCTATATATTCAATAAATTCTACCAAATTCAATTAATAAAGGTTTTATAATTTAATTTACAATCAAACCAGCAAGCTCGACAAAATGTGTTTTTTAATGAAAAAACATTATTATGTATAAAAGTTTTTCATATAAAACTCAATATAAAAAGTTATTCCAATGAAATAAATTTGATTAATAATAATATAATCGAACTGGTTTTTCTTTCAAAAACATTATAAAACAAATTTTAGTTTGTAATTTCATTAATCGAAAAGAAAATGCTTAATATAAATAATTGTTTTACACCTGTCATTAGAAAATAATTTTTTTTTTAAAAGTATCCAAAACCACTCTATGATAGTTTTCACATCTTTATGTAAAAAATGGAGTTCATTTTTTCAATTTAAAAAAATTTAAAAACTAATTTTAAATTAAGTGTTTAAAAATCCGAGAAGTAACTTTTTAGAAAAATATAATTTTTAGGAATTAAAAAGGTTTTATTATTATCCCATTCATAGAAAATATATTAAATAAATTATAAATATTTTGATTTAATATATATTCTATAAATTTTATATAAATCATTTAAAAAATTTGATTAATTTAATTTATTAAAAATGATTATGTTGATAGATATGGTTTATTTGAAAAACATATATTTCACTTTAAAATGACATTTATTTTTATTTCTAATAAATTTATTATCAATGAATTTATTTTCTATGTGAATAAACCATATAATTTCCATGATTTAGTTTTTCCTATTATAACCTTCAAATTCAATTTCTAGTTTATAATCGTATACTACATAACAATTCATTTACACTAAAGGTTGAATGTATCGAAAACTATAAAAAAATTACAATTATATAAAATGAAATATATTATAAATTACGAGGTTGTTACAATATACCCCCATTAAAATGAATTTTTATCATGAAATTATATGACACCAATAAAAAAGGGATACTTATTCTCCATCACATCCCCAAGTTCCCATTTACCTAATTTGAATATTTGATTCCTCTAGAGAACATTAAAAAAATAAGTTGTACTATTCCATAGATCATTATCCCTATGATTAAATATATCTATTGGTCATTATTCATAGGAATTATAATTCTCTAGTGGTATGACCAATGAGTTCCTTTCATGTGAAATAAAAAATTATAAACTTCCTAAAGAAAGATATATAAAACTCATGATGAATCTAATAGAGGATTTTTTATGTGTCATGTGATAAGATAATATCCCTACTTGATCAATAATATCATAAGGGCCAATATATGTACGGATCATATTTCCATTCTTAATAAATATCATAAAATTATTACATGTATATCTTCATATAAATACTATCTCAAAAACATAAAATTCAAAATATCATTGATGATTATCATCATAAATTCTTCATTGAAACTAAGTTCCCTTGATGTGATGCTGAATAGATATAACATTCTATTATATTTCCTTATCTAACTCATTTTCCAATAGATTTATATTTCCTAATTCATCCTAGAACTTTGAAATTTTCCACATAATTCTATAGAGGTATTTATAAGGATCCAACTGAATGATTGTGTGAAATATATTATTATAATAAAACTTAACTAGGGAACATTATAGTTTACTACCACATTGGAATTTTAGAGAACATGACCTCAATATATCATAAAGGGTATGAATTTTTTTTTAGGTTAACTATCTTTCTATGTATGATAAGTTTTACTAAATCTAAAATCACTATCCAGATAAAACAAAACAATTCTCCTAATCATCAAGGTAAACCATTGATCTAAATCAGATACAATATTATAGTGTACTCAATACTACATAAGAAATCCAAAATATATGTTACTGAAAATTATCAAGAGATAAATATTATATAACATCATTGATGTGGGATAATGTTTTTAGTTGATCACTTAAAACAAAAATATAAATATTACATTTATTGTTATTGGGGATTCTAAAAATAATGTACATCCTGAAATTTTTACATTTCCATTCTAGTATGGTTAATGGTTGTAGCATCCCCTTAAAAAAATTTCTCAAATAATTATATTGATGAGATACCAAACATAGAGAAACATAATTTTTAATATCCCTCTTCATGCTATCCTATCATAAATACTCTTTCATATCTTTGTAAATATTTTTACTTCCGAGATGTAGAAAGAATGGTGAACTATGAGCCTCATCCAAAATATCCTTCAAATCTAGTATCTATGGAACACATAAATTTTTAATAAACCTTATCATTCCAAAATCATCTCACTATTATCCAAAATTATGAATATTAATGAATTTTTTTCATTCCTAAAGCACAATAATCAACTTTTAACAGACCAAAGGATTGATAAAAAAGGCATCAAGTATTTCTGTATTTCTCTAAATATTTACCAAAACTAAAATAGTTATCAAAAGTTTTACAGTATAATATATTAATCACTAAAACCTCAACTATAGTTCATGAATTTATATAACCATTCAATAATCACATATCCTTAAAACCCGTTGAAAATATGTATACCAAATTCAAAATCCAAAAAAATGGAAGAAGGTCACTAAATTTCTAAAACCCACCCATTATTAATCCCTTGAACATCATAAAGTAACTATAAATTTCACATAACAAATATTTGAATACCAATATCACCATAAACCCTTAATTAAAAGCTAATTACTTAAAAAAATTAACTATATCATTATTCATTACAAAATATAAAATATTATCAAATATATTTCATGAGTCTAAAAATGAGGTAGATTCCATTACATTTTCAAAAAAAACAAAATCTATTCAAGGTCAACAATACTATCATATTTATATTTTCAATGTTAATAATCTATTTATACTAAATAAACATTATTAATTCAACATCAGGCACATGTTAGGGGTTATATTTCCCTAAATCGTGTTTTTTAAAAAAAATATAAATATATAATAAAATATCTTTTCTAGGTCATCAATACTCATAAATATATGCTTTCAAATCCTTAGTGAAAAACTAAATAGAATGATACATATAAGATTCATGATTATTATAAACAAAATATTATTTTTTTATCACTACTACATCATAATTATCAAATCCCAATATGTAAAAACTATAATCCTTTTACATTAATAATTGGCGTAACAAAGTTCCTTCCATGGCCTAGGAGTTAACTCTTGGATTAAGGAATTGACATGGATAATTTCCATGTTTCTCCCATATAAGATATTAAAATACAAAATAATTCATTTCTCTATGATCTTCATTTCTATATAGAAAACATCTTACCCTTACATTAATACATTCTCATGGGTGCCTCATCCCATATTCCTAACATGTAGAAAATTGAATCTTCTTCCCTCCATTTTATTCATAAAAATAAATCTTTATCTTACTACGTGTGTCATGAAACTCACCATGTCATATTTTTAATCATATAACTTGATAGATGATTATTTATAATTAAACATTTCTTCCTCCCAGATCCGGCTTCATTTGGATGCCCATAAGGATAGTCATTCCATTATCTGTCTCATTCGACATTACCAAAATTCCTTCTAGTTACACCAATTGACTAAAAAACCATGTATAGTGTAAAGAAAAATAACATTTGATCAAAACAACAAAATCAGGAAAATCGTTTATAGGATGTCTAAATCATGACACCTTCTTTTCAATCTATGACACCTTAGGTTTTACATATGTCATTCATGATCATTATCTATTCAAATACTCTATGATGGTAAATAAATAGAATGTGAATTAGTATAAGTATATCCCCCTGAGTTTGTCAAACCAGGTTTGATGTAAAGACACACCAACCATGAACTAGAAATATGATCAAGATAATCTCATACCAAATCCATTTATGTTTATTACACCTAAATTCATCTATCCCAAAACCACATCCACTCGTCGTATCAAGATAGGGATGTATTTCTTATAAAACAATGTGATCTATATGATACAACAGCTTTATGTTTTTATCCTATACATAGGATTATAATAAAATTTAGACATAGGATTATATTCTTTAATCAATGTTTTTGTAAATCAAATTCCAACATATTTTACTAAAAATCCTCTGATACCAATGATAAATCCCCTGAAATTTGTATCCAATAGTTGGTGGTTAGATTATTATATTTTAATTATATTAACTTAATGACATCTCTACGAATTGACTAGTTTAGTAGTCTTAGATAACTACATACGTACATTAATATCACATTGAATTTATAAAAAAATACACAATTATATTTTATTTTAGAAAATAATTTTTCCCTTTTGTGTATGCCAACATATATATCATAATACACTTCATGGAATCCTCGGAAAAGAAAATATAAGAAAGTGTTGATCTTAGGTTCTCAGTAAGGGTATGCGTATAATATATGTTAATAAGGCATTAATAATATAGATAAAGTAAATGATGACAAGATAATTTAATATAATTAATCACATGGGACAGAAGCTTATCCATGGATATCATTAGAAATAAAATAATTAAATTGAAATCAATAACTAATTTCATGATATATTTCATAATGTACGGCATCTAAAACTTACCATTACAGCCTCATTCCAAGGAATGTTATGTAAATTTATAAGGCCTCATCCAAATACCCAAACTATTTTATGTCATGATACCTACCTATGAATCTAAGGGTTATGTAATTCTAAGGCACTCCCCTCACATACTAATTCCAATGAATTCATCATAATAATAACCAATATAAATTTATAAATATGCCTTAAAATCAATAATTGTTCATTTTGAATGACCTAGTATATGGAATATGTGTGCATTCCCTAGTTAGGTTGATCATAAACAATCCAAATAAATATGATGTATATTATCCTTATACTACATCCTCAATGTAAGAATTAAAAATTTATTTTGAAATAGAAAAAACTCTTTAAAAATATCAATATAAACTTTTATAAGGAAAGTAAACTTTTCACTTTGAAATCACTTATTTATATTTGAACATTTTTGAATCGCTGCAGTTATCTTGTATTCTGGTTGATTTGGTTCGTGATGTACATCAGTTACATTTGAATTTTTTGTTTTGTGATTTTCTGTGGTGCGGGTGATGTTTTTTGTGGATACTTGATTTGCGACGGCGACGAAGGGCTCTTGCCGGCGTTGATGATGAAGGTGATGACGGATGCCGGTGAAGCTCGCTGGAAATCTGGTGTTGTGGATTTGTCTGAAGATCATGGTGTGTCAGACTTGGTGCAGGCTCATGGCTCGAGGTGTCAGGCTCGCGTCTTGAGGCAATGATGGAGGTGTTTTTGAATTTTGAAATTTCAAACTATTTTTGATTTGTGGTACCTAGTTTCTGTTGTATGGGTACCGGCAACCCATAAACCGGTTTTTAAAATGGAAAAAAATGATTTGGCGGCTGAAAATGAAAATAAGATTACATAAATATATTTTGTTATAAATTCATAAATTAGTGATAATTTCATTATTGAGTAATTATACAATATTAAAAAAAATTAAAACTTTCTAATAAAAATACATGTATATAAGAAAAATATTTCCAATGGTGTAGAAAAACAATGGCATGATTCATTAAAAATAAATATTGATTTTCATGAGTATATAAAGAGAGGAAACTGAAAATGAAGACATGTAATTTATATCAATAACTATAGTATAGAAAAATTTATTATGTTTAAGATATAAATAAAATATAATTCCACCAATGGAGATTTAAATATAAATAATCTTTAAAAATAATAAGATTGTAAAATAAAACCTTAACTCTGTTCTGACATCCTTTATACCTATTCGAGATTAATTTATAAAAAAAAATTATTTTTATTACATGTATTACACAAAAATAATCATAAATAGCATACCATTTATGATTTACATATAATACTTTATCACTTTTTTATTAACAATTATTGATTAATATCACTATTTATGTTAATAACTATATATTTTTTATGTATGTTTTGGTCTATTAGTTTTTGTCCTTTTACTTTGATAATTTTTGCATCATCTCCAGAATCATAATAACAATATAAATATTATATATTTTCATCATACTTCTATTTATATTAATCCATAAAATATATAGTATGAAAATTTTATTACATTATTCATGGAGATGGTTGGTCATACTTACAGATGAATGTTGTTTTAGATTTTTGGCAAGTGATATGAAGGAAAGTTAAATAATAATTAAACATTAGAAAACATTATATATATATATATATATTATGTAATTTATATTCCTTAAATATGTACTTATTTATATCCATGATAATACATAATGAATAATTTATCACATATCTTCATGGAGGTAGTGGTCAACATGTATACATGAGCATGTTTATAATTTTATAATAGATTGTATGGTTAGAAAGTAGTTTTTATATTTTAATTATATAAGTATAATTATTTATTTATATAATATATATACATACATTTAATTTATCATTATATCCCCCCGTGATAGGCGATTATGGAAAATAAATTACATCAGTTCTTAAGGTGTTAGTCCTCCACACACATGATCGACAGTCTCGTTTCCAATTTAGTGGAAGAGGAGATTTATATATGTTATTTCATTTCCATAATTAAATATCAACATATGGTATAAAATATTTTTATTACCTAATCATAATTTAAAAATATTTTAAGGAGGTGGAAAATTAATTAAAATAATAACAATTGTATAAGAATGATACGTATTCTTCGGAAGCCTCTTTGAGATTGCAAAAAATCCCATCCTAGGAGAACATTCTCAAGAATCCAGGGACGCTAGACCATGGGTAGGTATAAAAGGAATGTATTTGGTTAGGTCTTGGACAAAACAAAAAAAAATATTAATTTTGGAGAGTAGAGGAGAGGAGGTATTCTTTTATAAGTGGGGGAGGGGACCCAATTGCAAATTTCCTAAAAAATGATAAAGTCGTTCTCATGCAAAATTATACCAAATGGTCATAGAATAGAAGGTGGGATATTATGAGGAAGAAATATGGTGAGATAATAGTTTTTATACTTAGTTAATTTTCCAAAATACCCTTATATTTTTATTTAACACCCAGTATGCTCATTTTAATATTAACCATGGCAATAGATTTTTATTACTTTTACTATTAATTATGGCCAAAAATTAATTTCAATTTATTAACTAAGATTAATTTTTACAAGTAAAAATTTTTAATACATCTTAGCAAATATTATTCATAGATTTGATGGCATTTAATTTAATATCAAACCCGGAAGGGTGATGAAATATGGTTTTGAAAAGAAAAATGTTTATTTAAGTATAAAATGATTTTATATCAACGGTCAACATAAAATTGATTAAAACGACCTAATTTTTATTAATAATATTATAATAAAACTAACTATAGTATTAAAAAATATGGAACTTTTTAAATTATTTATATGAAAAGACAATATTTAATAAAAATTAGTGTTTTAAATATTCATAAAAAAATTAATCTTTTTAAGAAATTATAAAAAATTCAATGAATGATAATATTGAAAAAAAATCAAAATTAAAATCATTTATTCATATACATTTTCTAGAAGTGGAAAATTTTTAAATTATGTACCCAAAATGTTCTGAAGCCACTTTTTAGAAAAATACTATTTTTAAATGTAAAACTTGATTTATTCTTATCCCATGCATAAAAAAATATTAGATGAATGAAAAAATATTTGTTTGAATATATAATTTATGAATATTATTAAAATAATTCACCTATATTTATTAATTTATTTTATTTAGAAAACATATTTTTCAAAAAAAATCGTTTACTTTCAACATATTTTCATTTTCATTTTCAATAAATTAACAACCAATGGTTTTTTATACATGTATAAACCATATAAGTTCAATATTTTTGTTAATATTATTCATACATGCCAATTTAATGGTTATGTGATAATGATATACTATATTACGGTTCATATAGAATCATGTTTATGTGTATCTTAATCTATCAAATAGATTCAATTTATTTAAAAAGAAATATATCATAAATTTTCAAGCTATTAAAGTATTATAGTAGCATGGGTATTATATCACCTACTATATATAAGATATAAATCTAGTTTATACAATATCATCTCAGTTATTGTATTAGTACTATTCTTCACAGGGGCATTTGGGCTAAAAATGGTTCTTTAGGCCAAACCATATTTTCCCTTGAGTCACATGTCCTTTTAGCCATCAAAAGTTGTAATGGTATTAGTGGGTGATTGAAAATTGTTATGGGGATGGATAAGTATTAACCCAATTGGGTTCCTTGGGTGTTTATGTGTTTTTAGTTTATAAACATCACTATCTAAATAATAATAATGATTATTATTATTATTATCCTTATTATAAATCATCCCCTACTGAAGCTCATACATTCAAATATATTATTTTAAAATTTGTTTTTTATCCTACCAATTAATCAGTTTTAAGGAAATTGTCACATTTTTAGGTTTTTAAAATATATTTAGCTTCAATTAAAAATAGATTATTTTAATAATTTAAATTATTTCAAATCATTTTTTTCTATTTTTCCATGAAATATTTATACACCAATGAAAATTAATAAATTAGGTTTTTCTTGGATTACATACATTATGGGATATATTTCATCCAATATGATCAAATTATGAATCCAAAACAATTTGATGGCTGAAAGAAGCTCGCAATTTTGACATTGGGATTTGATATAATATAAGAAAAAAAATTATGATGGGATCATATGTCTAGAGGTATTGGTCCTAATGAGATGAAATTTCTCATGAATATAGATAACATTGTAATGATATTATTCTTAAAAAAAATTCTATAGATTCTTACTCTTATGTGTTTATAAATTCTTTGTAAACTGAAACATTAGAATTCAAACAATATCCTAGAATGATATATTTCCTTGAATAATCATGGGATAACATCATTTACAAGTTTCAAGTAAAGCTTAAATATTGTGGGTGAATGGTAAAAAATTGAAAATGAAATTCAACACGACCAATTTTTAAAATATTTCATTGTAGGGGTTACCAAATAAAAATATTTAGGGAGGCTTATGGAGTGAAAATCATCCCCCATCCTATAAATTTAATACACCACTCCCTCTCAAGAGATGGACATTTTTGTGATAAAATTTTTTTAGATTATGTGTTTTTTTGTTCTAATATTATTATATATTTATAATATACATTATATTCTAATTCTAATTAATTTATATTTCACTTAACTTTTTTCTATCCCACCTGAGTTTCCTATGTCCATGAAAATGAAGAACCATCTTCAGTATTTGTTTGATGGAAAGTAGCATTGGTTTCATTATTCAATTCACTATGAAGTTTCTCATTATAATATTATTAGGATTTTTGTGTTTATTAAGTTGATTATGGTGAGAATTCTCCCCATTTTCTCTACTTTATGAATTGTTCTTCACATTCATCAATATTCATTATTTTTTTATTTGTGTCATGCCTATAATGGATTGTGGATTATATAATTGTGGATATAAAATAGGTATCCTAGAAGGATTTAGGAAGAGTATTTTACCACATAAAAAGGTCTCAGTGTGTCTTAGTAACCAATCAAAAGTGATGGTGTGGTTTGAAATCCCATATTTTGTAGAATATTGAAAGTTATTTTAATAACAATGATAGTTCCATTGGGAACACCCTATAGAAATTTCCATTTCACTCCAAACTCGTTACTTTATATATTATTATTTAAGTTTATACATTTCATGTTTATATATATAGTTTTTATCTTTTACCCCCACTAAATTAGTCATACATTTAGTAGTATAACTTACTAATAAATAATTAAAATAAGAGACTACTCTTTGTGAGTGGAATCCTAGAGATATTGACACTAGTTTTTCACTACATAACATTTTTTTATTTCAATAATATTAATCAGGGCCCACAAAAACACTAAATATATCAATTAGGATTCATTAATTAGGAGACTAGTCACTTTAACACACTGTTTTCACAAAAAAATAATACAATCAAAAACTAAAAAAAAGTGAAGCATTGCATTCCATTCATTCCATTGGATTAAGATGGATTATTTAAATAATTATTATTATTCATGTAATGAAACTCATCAAGGAAGTATTCCATGATGATTTGAATAAATGGCGTGTTTTTATTAATAGAATAATTTAAAAAAATGAGATTATTTTTGACTTGTGTAATGAGACCAATGATTTATGTTTGGAGAAAAACAACCGTAAATTAAGGAACAAGTGATGATTGTTGAACCTAATTTCATTGTTGAATAATCCTAGAATTACTTGATTTATCTAATAAAATATCCATTTAAACACACTTTATGATTGATCGAATAAATTCTTGAAGAGTTATTTCCATCTGAAAATGTTTTAGGAGATCATGATGACTTGGGTGAATATTTGGTAGGATCTGTTGATATTACTAAGGTAAGTTATTCTCTTATAATTGAAAAAAACAATTATCAAAGTCTTTGTAACTCTATATTTATTTCAAATAATACTCCTATAAGTTGGTGGTATTTGAAGAAAATATAGAGGATATTGACTATCTCCATCAGTCAACAATAACCCAAATCCTAGAGGCATTAAGAAAAGAAGAAGAATTCGAATCCAATCCAATATAGTGAGATAATATTTTAATGAACATCTTTCGTTGTGATTTTATTAAATACAAATTGATAACTACCTCCTAATTCTATGATTTGTCATATACAGTTAACACATGGATTTCCATGGAGAAATATAAAGAAGATAAAGAATTGAAATATTTTGAGGAAAGTATGAATGATCAAATTTGAGTTGTAATGTAGTTCGTATGAATATGATTATTCTGAATAGAAAATCATTAAAGGATAAATTTTTAAACATAAAGTAGAAGTGAATCTACTTCTTGTCCTAATATTAGCAACACCAATGGACACCACTCCTCCAACTAAATGAAATAGGGACCACCCCTTCATAATTTACCATGTACCCTTTCACAATCTTTCTTCAATAATTACAAGGGATAGGTTTATTTTATTTTATTTATGGGGTATCTTTTATTAGTGTCTTATCATGGATATTAGGAAATTCTCATGCGGTGGTTTGTTTCAAAGATGTATCATCCACCATCTAATTGGGGATAAATTGTAGAGACTGTCTGGCTAGTAGTAGTAAAACCAAAACACCCACATTGGGGTTAAACTAACACCACAAGTAATGAGAGAATAAATCATTTTCATTTTTTTTCACGACCCGTCCCCCGGGGCCCGTGTCGTAACTAACCCAAGCCCGCCTTCCATAGGCCAGGGGCTGGCGACTAGCACCAAAGGCGTATATCCCTAATCTAGGAAGGCATTGCCTTTATAACTGTAAACTAACACATCAGAGTACACAACTGGAAGCAAAACACTAAGTAAAAAATGTATACAAAAAGTGTGTTGGAAAGTAAAAAGGGGTCGAAAATACAAGCCCAACTGTAAAGTACAAGTACAAATGAAAAAGGGACAAACAGTTGAAAGGTAAAGAGCAGCTCCCGGATCGTCCTTTGGGGTTCCTACCTGAAGGATAGGTACATATGGCCACCTCAGCACTCCACGTCCATCAGACTCCTCTGTGTACCGACTCGTCGTAAGGTCCACCTCTGGGTACCGTCCAGTCCTGGCACTCTCGGCCTCCTTCATCGTTGTCTGTCGTCTACATCCAACACAACGAGTTGCGGGCATAGCCCGTGTAGGGGTGAGTATAAAGATACTCAGTAGGGACCCCGAGACCCTCAAGGTCTCACAAAATCCATCAAAGATAAATCACAAAGTATGAAATCAACAGATAACCATTACTTAGGTATATACCCTTACATATACCTAAGTTATCTAGTAACTCATCTCAATCATGAGGAAACACAAAAGCCAAAGACTCAGCTCAAACCATGATTTTTATTATCGAAACCATGGTTGGTGGTGTACCCCTCCTCTATCGAGTACAGTGGGTCTTCCGCATCACACAAAGGCACTTCCCACTATCCTTGGACTGCTAAGGCACTCCTCCTGTCGAGTGTCGTGGGTCTGCTGCGTCACACAGAGGCGCTCCCCACTGTGGGTATGTCGTGTCACACAGAGGCGCTCCCCCTAATAGCCTGCAGAGGTACTCCTCCTATCGAGTATCGCGGGTCTGCCGTGCTCACACAGAGGCGCTCCTCTTCCATGGGTCTTTCGTGTCACACAGAGGCGCTCCCCACTGGGTTAGTCGAGTCACTCCGAGTCGAATCGGTCATGCAGTCGTCAGGTCTTAGCCAGCTATTAGGTCTATGTACTTTGTCTGCTCGTCACTGGAAGGATCGGCTCCATGAGCTTCTAGTCGATACTCCAAGTATCACGAAATCTCATGTAAAAGTATCTCCAAGGAATGCCACGTAATAGGGGTCTCAACGCGACAGACGGCGTGTCAATCGGACGCCCGGTCTGTGAGTTATTAGTCTTTTAGTCCTAGGGGCCCAGTTGGATTTGTGTACGAACCAACCTGGTCGTATCTCAACTATACCCCGAACTCCAATGGGATATACACAAACGACCGTCTCTCATCGAGATTACCAGCGCCGCTGATGGCTCGTCAAACAGACGTCTGGTGCCACAGATATGGCCAAAGGAATCAAAGGGTCGGTAGTGGACCCGGGTCCGGTCCAACCCGGTCTGGGTCAACCCGGACAGACCCGATGGGTCTGACCTAGCCCGTTGGGTGGGTCAACCTACTAAGTTAGGCCTGGTCCGTTGGGCCCAACCCAGCGGACTGCGAGGGCGGTTCATCCCGGATGCCGCCACGCAGGCGGCTCAACCCGAAGGCCGGGGCCGGTTCGGCCAGCACCGCGAGGGGAACGACTCGAGAGGTCGGTGGCCGGGAGGTCAGCGGGAAGGCCACGCGGGGTGCGGGAAGGCCGGATGGACTTCGGGCAGGCCGCAGGTGTCCCGGGCAGGTCACGGGTGTCCCGGGCAGGTCGCGGGTGTACCGGCCAGGCCGCGGGGGCGCCGGGTAGGCCGTGGGGGTGTCGGGCAGGCGGCGCAGGAACACCGAGCAGCGCACGGGGGCGCACGGGCAGGCGGGGCGTGGTGCGGCGGCGTGCGGGCAGCACGTGGGTAAGCCGCGGTTCGCGCGGCGGGGCGCGGCGGTGTTCATCCGGAAGTATAGGTGTGACGTGGGGGGGCGGTGCGATTCGCGGAGGCCACGGGTAGCACGGCCTTCGTCGTTGTCGCCTTTGTTTTCGTCGCCTCATCGCCATGTCGAAGAATCATTACGAAAGAACGGCCGAGGGAGTCAGGTCATGTTAGTTTGGCCTGCACCCTCCGCGTTTAGAGATGATATCAATTGGCTCATCAGAATGAAGCTCAACAATTAAGTACAACACTTTGTATCAATATTTCATTTGATGATGAGAGGAAGAAAAGGGAAGAATCAACATGCAATAACCCCCTACCTTATTATTTTTCGTTCTTCGTTCGTTGACATTTGAAGTTGCGGGAAGAAGACGAAATAATTCGTCGTTCGTCGAGTCTGTCACGCTCTCTGAATCCTGAGTTGAGTCGGCCGCGGAAGGCACTCCACATCGGTAGGGTTCGAGGAAAGAAGTCAAAGAAGAAATCCGGCATTCTTCGCGTTCTTCATTTGGAGCACTTTTCTCCCAAGCTCCTCTCAATTCCACTAAAAGATAAATGCCAACGAAATAATATTAGATTAGTCTTCTAATATTATGTTGGCACACCAATTCAAAAAAAAGAATTAAAAACCTGGCTCCACCAAATTAAATGCACGACTATTGTCTCATATATTTGGAGGATTCCTAGAGGCTCTCCTTAATAAAACACATGAGTTGGCACAATTAATTGCACAAGGAGGTCAAGAGGCTCTCCCTCATTAATGAGGGAGAGTGGACAGGTTTCATCCTCCACCATCAATAGGGGGCGGGTGGTCCCCACCCCTATCATTAATAGGGAGGTTATGCGGCTCGGGTGGTCCCCACCTCAATTATCCTCCCATGGGAGGTTATGCCCGGGTGGCCCCCACCACCATAACCTCTCATGGGAGGTTAGGGTGTGGCGGTCCCACCACCAACTCCCAAGGTAAGGTTTTAACCAATGCACTCAACACATGGCAGCTTAAAAATAAAATAAAGTGTTGTACTTTATTTTATTATTTTTTTTATAAAAAGCCAAAAACTCACTTTTATTCCCAACCAACTGTCGTCGTGGTGAAAGTCTTCTTAAGAGAATAACGGCGCTGCGAGTTCAACGGTGCCCTCAGATTTCAATTCTGAGCACCGGTCCAAAATTTATAAAATCCCACTCGTACGTTTACTGAACGTACCTGAACAAAACTTCAGAAATTGATTCCGGGCACACCGGGCCTCGGAATCAAGCACCGTAAATTTTTGCAGACTCGTAAAAAATCCCATGAATTTAAGAAGAAAATTTCCATGGAATTCCCGAGTCTTTACATTCTCCCCACCTCAGGGTTTTACGTCCCCATAAGCTACAACTCGAACTAAGGGAACAAATGGGGGTACTGAGCATGCATCTGAGCCTCCTGCTCCCATGTGCTCTCCTGGAGGTTCTCGTGCTGCCAGCGAACGCACACCAGAGGTATCCATCGTCCACGAAGGACCCGCTCCTGTCGATCCTCGATCTCCACTGGAACCTCCGTGAAAGTGGCCTCGCCATCGATGTTCAACTCTCCATGGTCGATGATGTGGGAAGGGTCGTGTGCGTATCTCCTCAGCTGAGATACGTGGAAGACGTTGTACACCTGGTGCAACTGAGGTGGAATAGCTAAGCTGTAAGCCACCTCGCCTACTCTACTGAGGACCTGGAAGGGTCCGATGAATCGCGGAGACAACTTGCCTCCTCGGCCAAATCTCCGTAGACCTCGTCGAGGTGAGACCTGTAGAAAAACATGGTTGTCATCCTCAAACTCCAGAGGTCTCCGTCTCCTGTCAGCATACGACTTCTGTCTGTTTTATGAAGTCTTTATCCGCTCCTGGATGATCTGCACCTTCTCGGTGGTAGCTCGCACCATCTCTGGTCCCACTAGTGCTGACTCCCCAGGGTCTGTCCAGCACAAAGGTGATCTGCAAGGTCGCCCGTACAAGGCCTCAAAAGGTGTCATGCCGATGGTGGAGTGATAACTGTTGTTGTACGCAAACTCCACCAAAGGTAGATGATCCTCCCAGCTGCGACCGAAGTCTAGGACACATGCACGTAGCATGTCCTTGAGGGTCTGAATGGTCTGCTCGGTCTGACAAGCCGTATGAGGATGGAAGGCGGTGCTCAAGCGGAGATGTGTCTCGAAAGCTCCCTGCAACCCCTTCCATAGCCGGGAAGTAAATCGTGCATCATGATCAGAGATAATAGATGAAGGTACTTCATGTAGCCGCACAATCTCCTGCACGTAGAGGCGTCTCAAGCTCTCTACTGAGCCCTGATCTCTGATCAGTGGGAAGTGGGCCGACTTGGTGAGTCGTTCAATGAACACCCAAATCGAGTCGTGACCCCTGGATGTACGTGGAAGACCCGTCACGAAATCCATGGATATCCCATCCCACTTCCACTCTGGGACCTCTAAAGGCAGAACCAAGCCTGCTGGTACCTGGTGCCCCGCCTTCACTTGCTGACAAGTGAGGCACCGAGAGACAAACTCTACTACTGCCTTCTTCATACCTGGCCACCAGTGCTGTCGTCGAAGGTCCTGGTACATCTTCACCACTCTTGGATGTACCGCTAGAGGGGAAGTGTGGAATTCCATCAACAATTCCTCCTGAAGTGCAACTGGTACCATGGTACGCCCTCTGAAAAGGATGATGTGCTCCCCACCTTCAGAAAATCCATCAGGTGCCTACCCTGTAGATATTTGAGCACGTCGTGTCTCACAGTCAGTGTCCCCATGTTGAGATTCCCTGACTCGCTGAAGGAGTGTGGGAGTGACCGTAAGAGACTGTAGGTATGTTTCTCCATCTCTATCCACAAAGGATATTTGTAAGGCAGCTAGCTTCTCTGTCGCCTCTCCTAGCAGCTGAATATCAGTCCTCCTGCTGAGCGCATCTGCGACAACGTTCCCCTTTCCAGGAGTATAGACTATCTTGAAGTCATAATCCTAGAGGAACTCAAGTCAACGCCCCTGTCTTAGGTTCAGGTCCTTCTAAGAGAGGATATACCTGGGACTCTTGTGATCAGAGTACATGGTAAAACGTTCGCCCATCATATAGTGCCGCCACATCTTCAAGGCGAAGACCACTGCTGCTAACTCCAGGTCATGGATAGCGTAGTTCTACTTATGTTGTCTCAGCTGCCGAGAACCATATGCGATCACTGCTCGCTCCTGCATCAGGACACACCCAAGTCCGGTCCCTGGTGCATCGCAGTAGACTACGTACCCTACGCCTTCCTCTGGAAGTCTCAAGATAGGGGCACTAGTCAGCCTCTGCCTCAACTCCTGAAAGCTCTGCTAGCATCTCTCCAACCACACAAAGGGTTGCCCCTTCTTCGTCAAGGATGATAGTAGTACTGCAACTCTGGAGAAGTCAGGAACGAACCTATGATACCAATTTGTCACGACCCGTCTCTCGGGGCCCGTGTCGTAACTACCACAAGCCCGCCTTCCATAGGTCAGGGGCTGGCGACTAGCACCAAAGGCGTATATCCCTAATCTAGGAAGACATTGCCTTTATAACTGTAAACTAACACATCAGAGTACACAACTGGAAGCAAAACACTAAGTAAAAATCGTATACAAAAAGTGTGATGGAAAGTAAAAAGGGACCCGAAATACAAGCCCAACTGTAAAGTACAAGTACAACTGAAAAAGGGACAAACAGTTGAAAGGTAAAGAGCAGCTCCTAGATCGTCCTCCGGGGTTCCTACCTGAAGAGTAGGTACAGATGGCCACCTCAGCACTCCACGTCCATCAGACTCCTCTGTGTACCGACTCGTCGTAAGGTCCACCTCCAGGTATCGTCCAGTCCTGGTGCTCTCGGCCTCTGTCAGCGTTGTCCATTGTCTGCATCCAACACAACGAGGTGCAGGCATAGCCCAAGCAGGGGTGGGTATAACGATACTCAGTATGGACCCCAAGACCCTCAAGGTCTCACAAAATCCAACAAAGATAAATCACAAAGTAAGAAATCAACGAATAACCATTACTTAGGTATATGCTCATACATATACATAAGTTATCTAGTAACTCATCTCAATCATGAGGGAACACAAAAGACAAAGACTCGGCTCAAACCAGGATTTTTATTATCGAAACCATGGCTGGTGGCATACTCCTCCTCTATCGAGTACAGTGGGCCTGCTGCATCACACAGATTATAAAATCTCACTCATACGTTTACTAAATGTACCCGAACAAAACTTCAGAAATTGATTCCGGGCACACCGGGCCTCGGAATCAAGCGCTGTAAATTTTCGCGGACTCGTAAAAAAATCCCATGAATTTAAGAAAAAAATTTCCACGGAATTCCCATGTCTTTACTTTTTTATTATTATTCATGAATTAAATATTTAAATTCATTATCAAAATATTTTTTTTAACTGGAATATTTTTTATTCGGCCATTTTCTTATAATATTATATTTGAAATTTTATTTTTTGAATTATAGAATTTGAATATGAATAAATGAATTTAATTTTTCAGTTCAACATTTCAAGATTATAATAGGATGAATTTTTTATATTTTTCTGAAAATATTGATTTTTAAATGAAAGTGAACAAACATAGGTTTTTACTAAAAGTTTGGTTTTCTTTTCAAGTATTTATATAGACAAAATCTATTGTAGATTTGTTTTAACATTTAATTAGTTAATTTTGAATGAAAATAATAAAATTATAGACCTTTAAAAATAATTTTATCATTTAAATTGGTATAAAAATATTTTCAAACTTAAAAGGACATTTTTGGAAAATCATTTTTTCTTCATGTTCTTCAGGTTTAATTTTAAATTTAATACTTTACAAAATTCAAATGGTGCTCTTACCCTCTATTATAAAGTGAACATCCATTCCTATTTTCTTCGCACTTAAAAAAATGGGTTCATACATGCCCTTAAAAAACCACTTCCTTGCATCCCACCCCATTTCATAGAGTGCTTGGTTTGACTAAAAGCACATCCAAGGAAAACATTTCCCATTAACCATAATATGTTGTCTGAAGAAGATGTATTGTTTTTAATCATGCATTTACATTTTATTTCATCACCTACCACCTAAAAAACTTCTTAAAACATGATAAAATATAAAAACCAATCTATTATATAAATTATGATGTTATATTAAAGGGATAACATATATTTATCTCCCCTTCCATTAAATAGGAAATGAAACTATCGTTCACATGTATGACAAACTACTTCCTCATGAACCAATGTAATTTGTTTCCCATAAAGACCTCTAACCATAGGTTATAATTATTTATTTAAGGTATATATTTGATATTCATAATATATTTATCATTCTAGATAATTTATCTCATTTATTTTTTGATTTTTCAATATTTTGAAAATGATAATGTCGTTTGTGTGTACGTGTGGACTACCACCTCTGTGAACCAATCTAATTCATTTTTAATCACCACACCACATGAATAATATATTTAAGTATTTTTAGTGAAATAATTTTTTAATTAAGATATTATTATAATTATTCAAAGAAAAAATTATATTAACCTTCTTTATATAATGATCGTTCAAAAACCGAAAATTTAATCATGCCAATGTATAACATACCATCTCCATGCTTGTAATGTAGTTCATTTTTCATAATCAATGTTTAAAGTCCATTTTAAAAGTATAAATTATGTATAAAATTATAACTATATCATGATTTTTATTATATATAATATTGAATAATGAACTCTTTGAGTGTAGTTAACATTCCAATGCCATCTTGGAAATATGAGCCGAATATCCTCAAAACATCTTACAATAATCAATTGATTATGTAATTGATTATAAAATGGAAATAAAAGTGACAATATACATTAAAAAATTTCTAAATAAATTAAATAATTAACAAAATTTTATTATTAAGTATATTAAATAATATACATGATGAGTTAGACTCAAGGTTATGGATATTTTCATTAAACCCCCCATTCTAAATTTTTAAGGATTAATTATCTAAATAGTTCTATTTTATATCAATATTTTTTAAACTAATTTATATTTGTATTTATATATAAATGAATTCATTTTAAAGGGAAGTTTATATCTATTTTTTCTAAAGGTTTTGGGAAGGAAGTTTTTAGGGAAATTTTTGACATTCTGTACAAAATAAAAAAGGAATGTATTATTTTGACAAATACAACATAAATGGGTTGTCCCTACATTATAATAATTAATTCTGTTGTATCCCTCTCTCTTGGATTTTAATGATCACAATCACTCTCATCGTGTTCTAACTTGTTTTCAAGTTTGTTTGATGATAGGAAAAAGGTTGCCAAAGAGTTGGCCCAAGGAGACTAGTAAAAGGACTCTCTGAGTCCACCGGCCAACCGGTGGGTTACCACCGGCCAGCCGGTGGTCTCTGGCAGGAGCAATGCTCTCTTCCAGGTTCCACCGGTCAGCCGGTGCCTGACCACCGGCCAGCCGGTGGAACCAGACAGAGAGCTTGCTCTCTGTCTCGACCACCGGCCACCCGGTGGAACCAGACAGAAAGCTCTGCCTTCTGTCTGGTGCACCGGCCGGCCGGTGGCCACGCACCGGTTAGCCGGTAAGCCCAGTCAAACTAGCCGTTGGGCTTTGACTGGACTTGTACTTTTGACCCCTAAGGGCTCCGGAAGCCCTCCAACGGCTATATTGAAGTATTTGGGGATATTTCTCCTATAAATAGACGAGGATGGATGCCGGGAACAATACCGAAACATTGGAATGATATTTTGATCCCTTAAATCTCTAAACGACAAATCTCCAAGGCTACTTGTGATCCACCTCCATCCTTGAAGCTTGGGCTGCCTCTACATCAACTACTCTCACACTCTTGGCGCTCAAGGCTTCCTCAAGTTTTTTGTAATTTATTTATTTCAATTGTTTCGTTCTTCATTGGGTTTGTATTAAAACAAACCATCCTTTTCTTCCTCACTTTCATTTTGGGTTTCTTGCTACAACCATAATAAAAAAGCAAGCTGTACGAAGGTGATCTAGCCTACCTTAAAACGGCTAGTGGGTTTCTTGCTACAACCATTAAAAAGCAAGCTGAAGTAAATCTCTCAACGGTTGAGTTGGGAGCGGAGACGTAGGCTTTGGTTTAAGCCGAACTCCGTTATCAAATCGTGTCTTGCCTCTTTTTATTTCCGCTGCATTTATAAATTGTTTTTAAATTGTTAATTAATTTTTAAAAGGCAATTCACCCCCCCTCTTGCCATCACTCTCCGACCAACAATTGGTATCAGAGGGAGAGTTTGTGTAATACCTTAACCGGTTACAAACTCAAATTCCATAGTGATGGCTTCTTCCTCACAAGCACCCGAAGGGTATTCCATGACTCGGGCTCCATTCTTTGATGGAACCGACTACAATTATTGGAAAACTCGCATGATTACATTTCTTAGAAGTATTGGCTATCCTATATATAGAATTGTTTTGCAAGGCTATACTCTCTCTAGCAAAGATGAGTCTAAATGGACCCCCGAAGACATTGCTAATTTTGAGCTAGATGGCAAAGCCATGAATGCTCTTCATTGTGGGTTAGACCGTAATGAATTTAATTGTATTTCTACTTGCACCACTTCTCATGAAATTTGGAAGCTTTTGGAAGTGACCCATGAGGGCACTAACAAAGTCAAAGACACTAGACTAGATATGTATCGTCAAGACTTTGAAAGCTTCACCATGCACCCACACGAATCTATTACGGAAATGTTTACTCGCTTTACTGATGTGTGTAATGGGAGAAAGTCTCTTGGAGATGATGTTTCTGCAGAGACAATGGTCAAAAAGATTCTTTGGGTTCTACCAAGATCATGGGCTCCAAAGGTGACGACAATCCAAGAAGCGAAAGATGTCAAGAAAATGCCGGTTGAAGAACTCATTGGATCACTTATGACCTATGAGATTACCATGAAGAGGCAAGCCGATAAAGAAGGTAACATCTTCAAGGAGAAAAAGAACATAGCATTCAAAGCAAAGCAAGAAAGCTCCTCTGATGATAGCGGATCCGAGATTGCTCAACTTGCAAGAAAAATGAGCAAGTTCATGAAGAAAAAGAAGAATTTTCAAAGGGCACGAAAGGAAGAGCCAAAAGCAGAAAAAGAAGTTACATGCTTTGAATGTGGAAAGAAAGGCCACATCAAACCGGAGTGCTCTCTTTTCAAGAAAAGGCTAAAGGAAAAGAAAAACAAAAAGGCTTTCAAAGCGTCAACATGGAGTGCAAGCGATGACTCCATGTCTTCAAGCGACTCAAGCGATGAAGGTGGAAAATGCCTAATGGCACTTGATGAGGTATCTTCGTCCGACTCCTCTTCCTCATCTTCTTCTTTTAATAATGAAATGTCTTATGAAGATCTCCAAAATGCGAGAGATCAATTAGAGGAAGGTTTTCACGAACTTACCTCTAAATTTTTGGCCTTAGAAAAGAAACACAAAATTCTAATTTCTGAAAAAGATCAACTTCTCAAAAAGAATGAGGAACTTGCCCTTAAGGTCCAAGATATTCCAAATGTTGATTCTTTGAATTCAACTATTAAAGATTTAAGGGAATCTCTTGCCAAGTTCACCCAAGGTGAACAAAATTTGACCAAATTGCTAGGTTCTCAACGTTCGGCTAGAACCACACATGGACTTGGCTTTAACAAGCAAGCCACCTCTTCTAGAGCACCCACTACTTTTGTAAGGGGGATCTCTCAAAATAAATTCTGTAATTATTGTAGAAAAACCGGACATATGATTTATGAATGCGATTGTAAAAATGCTAGATATGGCCGCCCCAAAATCATTACCTACTCGGATGAATATCTTAGGATGTATCCCTCTAGACAAGTATGGGTTCAAAAGTCTCTTTTAGCTAATCTTTCCGGACCCAAACTTATATGGGTACCAAAATCTATTCTTTCTTGATTTTGTAGGATAAACACCAAAAAAGTAGGACTTCGAAAGGCTCGTGGTACCTTGACAACGGATGCTCGAGGCACATGTGTGGCGATCCCTCCGAGTTCAACTCCCTTGAAGAATTCGATGGAGGATACGTCACCTTCGGTGACAATTCAAAAAGCAAGATCGTCGGAATAGGTACCATTGGTCTTGGTAGCACCTCCTTAATTAAAGATGTTTTATTTGTTAAAGGTTTAAAGCATAATTTAATTAGCATTAGTCAACTTTGTGATAGTGGTTTTTCGGTGAATTTTCAAAATGATTTATGCAATATGTTTGATTTTCAAAACAAATTGATATTTTCTGCTTCCCGTTTTCAAAATGTTTACATTATTGATTTAAAGTCTTTAGCTAGCCAAAATGTTAAATGTTTAAGTGCTCTTGACAATGAGTCTTGGCTTTGGCATAGAAGGTTGGGGCATTGTAGCTCTCATTCACTTCTAAAGCTTAATAAGAACAAGCTCATCCGTGACCTTCCTAAACTTAAGTTTAAGAAAGATTTGATTTGTGATCCATGCCAACTTGGCAAGCAACACAAATCTTCTTTCAAATCTAAGAAGGAAGTGTCCACCTCAAAATCTCTTGAGCTCCTTCATCTTGATCTTTTTGGTCCTACCCCTGTAGCAAGTCTAGGTGGAAAATCCTATACCTTTGTTCTAGTAGATGACTTTTCTCGTTTCACTTGGGTTTTCTTTTTAGCTCATAAAAATGATGCTTGTAGAACCTTTTTGAAATTCTCTAGGAAAGTAGAAAACGAAAAAGGATATAAAATTATATCGCTCCGTAGTGACCATGGAGGTGAATTCGAGAACAAAGAATTCGATGAATTGTGTTCCTCTCAAGGATACAATCACACCTTCTCTGCCCCTAGGACTCCACAACAAAATGGAGTGGTTGAAAGGAGAAACCGAACTCTCCAATAAATTGCTCGAACCCTCCTTAGTGAATTCAACCTCCCTCAATATTTCTGGGCCGAGGCGGTAAACACTGCTTGTTATACTATCAATAGAGTCCTTGTAAGACCCCTTCTTAAGAAAACCCCCTATGAACTTTGGAAAGGCAAATTTCCCAAAGTTGGTTATTTTAAAGTGTTTGGTTGTAAATGCTTTATCCTTAACACAAAAGATAACCTAGGGAAATTTGATTCCAAATCCGATGAAGGTATTTTTCTTGGGTACTCCAACTCAAGCAAAGCCTATCGTGTCTTCAATAAACGTTCAAAAACCATCGAAGAATCATCTCATGTCAAATTTGATGAAACTCTTCCAAAACCTCACCCGGTCATTGAAGATGTTGAAGATAAGCTTGATAAGCTTCATTTGAATGATTCCTCTTCTCCTCCCAAGGAGGATGACCATCAAGAACCCTCTTCACCTTCTTCGCCTTCCACCTTGCCTAAGGTTTGGAAACCTTCTAGAGACCATCCTTTAGAAAATGTTATAGGTGATCTTCAAGCCGGTACTCGAACTAGAAGATCAATCCTCAACGAGGTTGAACATCAAGCCTTTCTTTCTCAACTAGAGCCTCAAACCATTAATGATGCCATTAATGATGAGAATTGGGTTCTTGCAATGCAAGAGGAATTAAATCAATTCTCTAGAAATGATGTTTGGACTCTTGTTGAAAGACCCAATGATCATCCAATTATTGGCACTAAATGGGTTTTTAGGAACAAACTTGATGATCAAGGAAATATAACCCGGAACAAGGCTCGCCTAGTAGCTAAGGGATATAATCAAGAAGAAGGAATTGATTATGGTGAAACCTTTGCGCCCGTTGCTAGATTGGAATCCATTAGGATCTTGTTGGCATTCGCCGCTCACTTAAATTTCAAACTTTTTCAAATGGATGTTAAAAGTGCTTTTTTAAATGGTTTTATTTCAGAAAAAATCTTTGTTGAACAACCCCCCGGTTTTGAAGATCCAAAATTTCCAAATCATGTTTTTAAGTTAACCAAGGCTCTCTATGGCTTAAAACAAGCCCCTCGGGCTTGGTATGAGCGGTTAACAAAATTTATTTTAGAAAATGATTTTAAAATAGGTCAAGCTGATTGTACCTTATTTTTAAAACACACTTCAAAAGATCTTTTAATTGTCCAAATTTACGTTGATGACGTTATCTTTGGTTCAACCAAAGAATCACTTTGTACTGATTTTTCAGATTTAATGAGAAAAGAATTTGAAATGAGCTTTATGGGGGAATAAAAAAATTTCTTGGTTTTCAAATCCTTCAAAATTCAAATGGTATTTTTCTAAATCAAGGCAAATACACAAACGAACTTTTAAGTCGTTTTGGTATGGATCAAGTAAAGGAAATTAGTACCCCCATGAGTACTTCTTGTAAACTTACATTAGATGAAGCCGGGAAACCGGTGGATAACAAGCTTTATAGGAGTATGATCGGGAGTCTACTTTACCTAACTGCGACCCGTCCTGACATCATGTTCAGTGTTTGTCTTTGTGCTCGTTTTCAAGCCAATCCCAAAGAATCTCATTTTAAATCGGTCAAAAGAATTTTTAAGTATTTAAAAGGATCCAAAAACATTGGTTTGTTTTATCCCTCTAATACATCTTTTGAACTTTCTTCATATTCGGATGCTGATTTTGGCGGATGTCAATTAGATCGTAAGAGTACTAGTGGAACCTGTCATCTGCTAGGCAAGTCCCTTGTTTCATGGAGTAGCAAAAAGCAAAACTGTGTTGCTCTTTCTACTGCCGAGGCCGAGTACGTAGCAGCTGGTAATTGTTGTGCCCAAATTATTTGGATGCAGCACACTCTCTTGGATTATGGCCTTTCCTACGATCATGTCCCTATACGGTGTGACAACACTAGTGCCATCAGTATTTCTAAGAATCCAATACAACATTCTAGGACAAAGCATATAGATTTAAGGCATCATTTCCTTCGTGATCATTTTCAAAAAGGGGATATCACTTTGGACTTCATTTCTACTGATTTCCAATTAGCTGATATTTTTACCAAACCGCTCCCGGTTGAACGTTTTGATTTTATTAAGGGGGAGTTAGGAATGATTCGTCAATGAGCACTATTAAATATTTGACTCTTTTGGCTTGCTTATATTTCTTTTCAAGTTATTCAAACTCTTTTTTTTATTTTATTTTATTTTAATTTTTTTATGAATTTTCATACCACCGGTCAACCGGTGGTACATCACCGGTTAACCGGTGGTGTCGGGTTTTATTTTTTTTGTGGGCCGGCCGGGGAAAGGGTTAAAAATTCAATTAAATCCTTCCCCTCCCATTTCTTTCTCTCCTCTCGTGCGGCACCTCCAGACCAGCATCTCCCTCCTTGCCCTAGCCTCCTTTCTCCCTCCTTGCTCTCTCCAACTCTTTCTTCTCTCAATCTCTCTCTTTTTTTCTTCCTTTTGCCATCATGGGTCCTCGATCTTCACGCAAGGGAAAGGGCATCGCTCAAGAGGCACCTCATCCTCCTTCAATCCCTCAACTTCCGGACATTTGGCATGACAAAGTCATTCTGCCGGGTAGGGTAATTGATTATTCTTGGCTCTCTTCTGCTCGACTCGAGCTTTTCTCAATCATTGAATATCAACACTGGCATTCGTTTTTTGAACCTCCTGAGAAGGATGTCATTTATCCCCTTCTTGTCAAAGAATTTTATGCTCACCTGACGTGGTCGGTCTCTGACGACGTCGATACCATTACCACCACTGCTCTTGGGCAACCCATCACTATCACTTCTTTGGAGATTGTCAGGATGCTAGGGGTTCCTCATGTTGGACCTCATGCATTTGCTCAGGGGGAGTTTCCTCGGGACCCTGAATTTGATCTTGCTATTACTCTTGAGCATCTCACAGGGCAGCCCACCGATCCCATTGTCAAGCTCTCCCAGCTCTCCTCAAACCATCGCATCATTGAGCGCCTCATTCAGACCACTCTTGCACCCCGTATCGGGGATCACGATACGGTGAAATTTATTGACATCTATCTTCTTTCTTATATCACCAGAGGCGTTCATTTCAATTTGGTCCGGTTCCTGTTCCGGGCCATGTCTTATGTGGCTGAGCACCCGCGCCGGTCCAAAACTCTTCCTCACGGGCACTTGTTGACCAAAATCTTTACCTTTCTTGATGTCCCTCTCCGTGCTACCTCCTTCGAGCAGCCTAAGAAGGATAGCATCATCAATTTTATGATGGTGCAACAGATGAACATTCGTTGGCATCCTTGGCGTCAGGAGTGGATTACTGACAAGGAGGGCCTTCTCAAGGCTTACTCCCCTCAGACACATTCACACCCTCCTACCCATGCCATGCCTCCTGCCATTGCTGTTGCCTATCCTCTTTCAGATAGTGAGGACAGTGGTGATGATGAAGAGGAAGGGAGTGGTGACGACGAAGGTGAGGCTGTTGCTGCTGCTGCTGCTGATGAGGGAGATGGAGCGGGTGATGATGCACCGGAGCCTGCTGAGGCTGTGCCCCCTCCCGATGATACTGGTAGCTTGTCGGTGACGGCTGATCAGTTCCTTCGCTTCCAGGATCAGATTGAGACCCGGCTCGACCTACAGTTTTCTTACTTCAGCTCTCAGTTTGATCAGCTCCACTCTCGGATTGATTCTCTAGATCGTCGCTTTGAGGCGGTCCAGGCTCCTCCAGCTCCTCCGACCTTCAGGCGTCGCCGTCACTCTCGGCCCGCTAGGAGTGAATAGAGCCGTTCCTGTTTTTTTGGCCTGTCTTTGTATTTGTTTTTTGAACTTTCTATGTAATGTTTCATCCTTTATAAATTTCAGGTTGTCTTATCCTTCAATCCTTTTTTTCATTGCTTACTTCCTTGTTATTGTTTTTCTAATTTTCTTTCATACTTTTCCTCCTATTTTGATAATCCCAAAGGGGGAGAAAAACTCTCTATTGCATAGTTACTTATTTCATTTAGTTACTTATTTCATTTAACTAAGTGCTCTTTTTAAAAGTTCAATTTTAAGTTATTACTTTCATCAAAATCTGTTTTTAAATGGTTAAGTTTTTGATTCCAGTTGTTTCTTTTAAATGACCTATGATTACAATTTCAAAATGAACCATTCTCTTTATATCAGTCCTTTCAAGATTAATATCTTTTTCAATACATGATACATCTATGTAATTCTTGTATTAAAATTTTCCATGTCCAAGTTTCTTATTTCTTTTTTTACTTGGCATATCTTTTTTTAAAAAAAAGGTTTCTCTTATGTGATTGTGATCATCAAAATAGGGGGAGATTGTTGTATCCCTCTCTCTTGGATTTTAATGATCACAATCACTCTCATCGTGTTCTAACTTGTTTTCAAGTTTGTTTGATGATAGGAAAAAGGTTGCCAAAGAGTTGGCCCAAGGAGACTGGTAAAAGGACTCTCTGAGTCCACCGGCCAACCGGTGGGTTACCACCGGCCAGCCGGTGGTCTCTGGCAGGAGCAATGCTCTCTGCCAGGTTCCACCGGTCAGCCGGTGCCTGACCACCGGCCAGCCGGTGGAACCAGACAGAGAGCTTGCTCTCTGTCTCGACCACCGGCCACCCGGTGGCTGGACCACCGGCCAGCCGGTGGAGCCCAGACAGAGAGCTCTGCCTTCTGTCTGGTGCACCGGTCGGCCGATGGCCAAGCACCGGTCAGCCGGTAAGCCCAGTCAAACTAGCCGTTGGGCTTTGACTGGACTTGTACTTTTGACCCCTAACGGCTCCGGAAGCCCTCCAACGGCTATATTGAAGTATTTGGGGATATTTCTCCTATAAATAGACGAGGATGGATGCCGGGAACAATACCGAAACATTGGAATGATATTTTGATCCCTTAAAGCTCTAAACGACAAATCTCCAAGGCTACTTGTGATCCACCTCCATCCTTGAAGCTTGGGCTGCCTCTACATCAACTACTCTCACACTCTTGGCGCTCAAGGCTTCCTCAAGTTTGTTGTAATTTATTTATTTCAATTGTTTCGTTCTTCATTGGGTTTGTATTAAAACAAACCATCCTTTTCTTCCTCACTTTCATTTTGGGTTTCTTGCTACAACCATAATAAAAAAGCAAGTTGTACGAAGGTGATCTAGCCTACCTTAAAACGGCTAGTGGGTTTCTTGCTACAACCATTAAAAAGCAAGTTGAAGTAAATCTCTCAACGGTTGAGTTGGGAGCGGAGACGTAGGCTTTGGTTTAAGCCTAACTCCGTTATCAAATTGTGTCTTGCCTCTTTTTATTTCCGCTGCATTTATAAATTGTTTTTAAATTGTTAATTAATTTTTAAAAGGCAATTCACCCCCCCTCTTGCCATCACTCTCCGACCAACAAATTCATATAGGGATTACTTTATAGAATTTGGAGTCTCTTTGAAACCAAATCACACTATCCCTTTGTTTTGATTGTTTTAGTTTCTAAAATGGGATTTTAAAAGGGGAATTTGTATATCTGGAAGTGTTGTGCATATGGGTTTAAAATATTTTTCCAATGATTTTATGAAGAAAATTTGAATGAATAAATCATTTGATTCATGATATGTTACATGATATATATATGACAAATGAGTGAGCCTGATAAATATTATATAATGGGTGAGCCTATTATAGCTCAAGAATGATGGGTGATCCCCCATTACATCTCCCTAAATAATTTCATAATGTTCCTTATGTCCAAAGGGATGAAAGGGGAGTTAACCATAGAGGTTTATCCAATGGATTTAACATGGGTCTATTTATTTCATAAATGGGTTATAAATATAATTTTATATGTTACCATTAACGGGTTTCTATATTCATTCTATGACTTTTAAATTATTTAATCGAGATAAAAGGTGTGTCTTTTTTCATATCCATATAATTTATTTCCTATACACAATGAATATTTTAAAATGATGAAAATTTTATGGTTTTTATATTTTTCACTACACTAATCGATTTTCTTCCATTATTTCCCATATTGAGACTTTATTCGTATCTCCTATTTTAAAAAAAAAATCATATTGTTGATGGATGGGTTGGAGAAATAAAGATGTCATGCTGAAACTCATGAAGATTTTTTGTGAAAAGAAAAAATAATTCTTCATGAATATTTTATATTTTAGGAAAAATAATATAAATAGAATTTTCCACTTTGTAGTGTGTGTTTTTTACATGTAATAGTTTTTACCTAATAGTCTAAAACACTACCAATAATGTCTTGGATCTGGGGGGCTCGGTCCTAACAATTTATTAAAAAAGAAAAGTACAAGAGAAAAGATTAGACGATAGAATGAGTTTTTCACATCTGGGAGTGGACAACCGCGTGCATGTCATCATTCACCAAAGGGTTACAATAGTTGGGTGCAAAAAAGGCCCACATTGAGCTTGGATCAAGGATCTCACTCTTTGACAGGGCATTAGCCAACATGTTAACTTCAATTTACACATGCCAGACAATCAGAGTGAGTTAGGCTGCCTGATTCTTGCACTCAATCCACCAAGGTAGAAGCATCCATGGGACACCCCTCACTCATTACATCTGAGCAAGAACAAAATTCTCAGAGTCAGATTCAATCCAAAGTACTGCCCATTTATAATGAACAACATACGTTATGTAAAATATCATCGCCCACAGTTCAGCTTCATATGTGGTTCTTATACCAATGTAGGGATGAAAGCACCCCTTACCAAAACTGCGATATGTACGGAAGATGCCACCACAACCTGATGGACCTGGTGCACCCAAGGCCGAACCTTTGATGTTCACTTTGATCCACCCTCCATTGGGCGGTATCCATATCACATATTTAAGGACAAGGGGCTCTTTGGGCTTACCTACAACACCCAAGAATCTAAGAGTACTCAGGTCCTCCATATCATTATTCATAGCTCCATCCTGGAGTTTAGCAGCCGGGTGGACCTCCCTACGCATCAGCTGTAGAGCATCTTGAGTGGAAGGCTGCTGATCCTCAAGCAGTTTCATATTCCGTGCCATCCAGATTCTAGTGAGGATGGTTGTTGCGGCTGCTAACAGCAGGTGGTACAACTGCTTTCTCAGCTCAGCACTATGAATGAAAATAAGAAGCTCCACAACAGGCTCCCTTGTGTGCAGATCAATCATGAAATTTCACCCTATATACTACCACAATGACCTAGAAAATCAGCAATTGATAATAGGTGTTAAATATCCTCACCAGCACGAAGGAAAAGTTGGCATGCCGAGGCAATGTACTGTCTAGAACACTGCATCTTCTCAGAAGTGGGTAACCTATTTCACTGAAGTCTCCATACAAGCAGGAACCTATATGGATGAATGAAACCATCTTTTAATTGGGAAAGCCAAATTGGAATCCTATTGAAGCTCCTATTATTCGTCTTGTAATATTTTGTAGAAGTGAATTGACTATTTTTACTATGTTTCCAAACAAGAGTGTCAACGTCCATAAAGATAGAGCGGTGAACTTCTTATAAAATCTATGAAGGAACAAACTCATGTACATTGCAATGGGATAGGAAATCAGAGATGGTCATCTACATATTCTCAATGGGAACACTCATCTTATTCCCAAGGAGTTGCTCAAGCCAACACGGGATCCAACAATTCAGGTCATAGTGCTTGCCCCTGAGCCATTTAAATATTTTCATGATTTCCTTGATGGAGAACATAATTGAGGGCTAGACCAAAGAACCAATATAATAAGAGTATCCATCCAGCAATTTTCCCTTGAACCTGTTAACAACAAAAGCACAAGAGACATCATTTGTGGTAAGAATGTTCTATATAAACATTGCAATTAGACCATCATGGAAAATTTTCAAATATTTAATTCCAAGCCCCCCAGTTTCAACAGGCTTAATGCATTATTTCCATGAAAAAGTGATATGTTTCAGCTCATAGATAGATCCGGTCAATAAAATGTTCTTGATCATACATTGTAATTCCTTTAGAAGTCCACTAGGAAACATGTTAAGGGAAAAGGAATACACAAACATTGATGTGATGACTAAGTTCACATTTCAAATTTCTCCCGCCAATGACATGGATATTCCTTTCCAACTGGAAAGTTGATTGATCATTCCAGTGTTGATCCCTCTAAGATAATGGATCTTCAATTTTCCCCAAAAAAGTGGAACACCCAAATAATTTATGGGAAGGGATCCCTTCCGCTCACCAAGTTTCCTTTCAACTCGATTCTGCTTTTCCAACATAGGGACTATCACAAAAAACAATTGAGGACTTCTCCCAGCTGATTGTCTGACCAAAATCTTCCTCATAGTGACTAAAAATAACCTGGATGTTAGAGATAGTTATCTTGTCGGCATGTCCCAAAAAAAGGATATCATCAGCATAAATAATGTTAGAGGGGGTGAAAGAAGACTGTCTAGCTTTCATCTTCTTGAAGAGGCCAAGATGAGAGAGATCATTAATGAACCTACTCAAATAATCTTCAGCAATAGCAATGAGACACCATGAGAGGGGATCACCTTGCCTCACTCCCCTTATACATGGAAAGTATCACCTTTGGATCCCATTAATCAGAATAGATCGCCTTCATGATGAAAGAATGCATCTGATTAGTCTCACAAAATTACTTGAAAAGACATAACATTCAAGGACACTAAGAAGGAGGCTCCATTTGAGGGTGTCAAAGGCTTTAGAGATGTCATCATTGAGAGAAAAATTTCCCTCCTTTTATTTCTGGTGTAGAATGTTGATACTCTCTGATGCTATAAAAAGATAGTTCTGCATGCATCTTTTGGGAAAAAACCCAAACTGATTTAGGGTAATATAATCCTTGATGATTTGTCTATGTCTGGACATGATAATATTGCTGATAAGTTTAGGAAAAATATTACCATGACCCACTAGTCCGAAGTCCTTGATATCAACCACATTCTCATTCTTTGGAAATAGCGCAATGATGTTCAAGTTAATACCATATGGTAGAAAAGAATGAGTAAAAAAATCTGTGAAAACAGTAATCATGTATTCCTGAAGAATGTCCTAATAAACCATAAAGAATTTGTTTGTATATCCATCAATCCCAACAACACTGTCCATGTATACGCAGAACTGATTCTTTTTTATCTCAACCATATTTGATGTCCTTATTAGAGATTGATTTTGATTATCCTCAATACATGGAAGTGTCACAAATAATATTTTTTGTAGTATCCACCCCATCATTATCATAAAGGATTCTAAAATAATCATCCACAACATTTGAAATGTCATTTTCAGAGGTGTATAACCGTTCATTGATTATGATGGCAAGAGTTCCTACCTTTTCCCTTTTCTCTTTGTGAATTCGGTGAAAAAATTTGGAATTTCGGTCACCTTCCTTCAACCATTTCACATTTAAATGGATAATTTCAAGCCTTTATTTAATGATTAATAAATCATCATGCTTCTTGTGAGCCTGAATTTCTACTCTATAGGAGATTTCCAAATTCAGCTCCCTGTTTTGGATGGCCACAACCTGATGTTCAGTAAGGTAAATATCAGTATCCGGCATAGAAAATGAATGCTTTCTCCACTCCCTTATGAGTATATTTATTTGATTTAACTTCTCCATGAGCCTTTGAAGATGTCTTCCATTTGGTGTGAGTTTCCACGCCTCAAAGGCAATTTCCCTACATCCTGGGATCGTGACCCAACCATTATTGAAGCGAAATGGGAGTGGTCGTGACCTCGAGGTGGTGTGAAATTCCACAACAATGGTATTGTAGTCAGAATGATGCTTGGGAAGCATAAATCTCGAGAGACCATTAGCATTACTTCCATCCCCCAATTTAACAAAGAATTGGTCTAACTTGCTTGCTTTTCTTCCATTCAATGTGAATCTACTCCAAGTAATATATGCTCCAGCTATTGGAACCTTATTGAGATTGCACTGATCAATGCATTGTGAGAAATCATTAGCGGCTATCCTATTAAAACGTGACCCAATCGTTTCATCAGGTGAAATGATAGTGTTGAAATCCCCCATCACCGCTGTCTTTTGAGCTGTATTCCTAGAGATTACCTTTTATTCTCTCCAGAGGTCCCTCCTTCTGATGTAAGATGTTGAAGCATACACCAAGGTGATCGACACCGTGTGTCTGAAGATGCAAATATTGGCAGTGATGCTTTCTTTTTTCTAATAGCATACACGTCCAGATAAATGCTCTCATTTCTGAGCATCCATATATAATCCATGTAACCTTCCTGAAGTTTCTGGAAAATGAATTGATGCCTAAGAGAAGTCCACTAGAAATTCTTCGATCTATCAAAGATCATCTTCGGTTCAGAAACCCCAATAACAATTGGTCTGTTGGTCATAATGAAGTTCCTAAAAGCCCTAGCCATTAAGGGATTCCCTAACCCTTGGCAATTCCAAAAAAATGACATCATCATTTGGGGTCCATACCCCTAGTCACAGGCCCTTCATTTTGTGCCATCTTATTATGGCCTCCAATTTTCTCATTCCTACCTAACTTCTTCACTCCTTGCATGCCACAAGCTGCTTTGGGATCCTCACAAATCACATCATTTCCTGCATGTTCTTTTCCAGCCTGCAAAGGGGCTTGCTGGTCTTTAGCATCATCAGACTAACATTTCCCACTCAATGGGGTAAACATTTTATTGGATTTCAGCCATACAAACTTCCCTGCGTAATGTGTCCTCAAAATTTTTGATCTAGGGACCAACGAGATGTGTTATGTCCTATTACTATCTTCATTAGGTTGAATAGCCATAGCCTCAAGCTGTATTCTATTAGGTGTTGTCCTTCTTGTGTTGAGGGTACAAGATTCACCCTCCATAGAAATATGAATGCATGACTCATCACCAAGATTAATATATCTTTAGGACTGTATAGCCTGAGAATCAGTCTGCGGTCCTTCAAGTGGCACCCTTCTTTTACTTCCTTACCCATCCTCATAAATAGTGGTACTAGAAAACATTCCATCAGATTGAGGCTGGGTTAGAGACTCATATTCAGAATGAGGGATGCCTATAGCATCAATGTTCACCAATGTTGTGACCATTTCCCATCTCGCTGTTTATCAGTGCTTTGAATGCAGATCTGCTGGCCCTCCCCAGAAGGCTTGTCATCATCAACATTTTTTCCAACCCCTACATTTTGAGGCAGGGTCAGAACCTCATTCGTAGCATGAGGTGAGCCCTGCATGTATGAAATATGAATGTTATCATCTGATTGACTTTGACCAGAGGGGCCAACCTCCTGAGATTTAATTTCCTTATCACCATCCAGTGTGACATGTGCATCCTACAGGTCCGCCCGGTCATCAGTATTAGGATGTTCGACCTCCTACTTAGATACCCCATTTTAGGGACCAGCATTACTCCCATTCTGTTTCCCTGGAAAAGGATGTTCTTTTCCCTTCCTCCTTTGACAATTAGAGACATCATTTCCCTTCATGTTATTGAAAGAACACTGCCTGTCTCTATTGAAATCAGAGGATATTTGACCAAAGAAAAAGAAATTCATGCAAAACTTTGGTTTGTGTTCATACTGGATGAAAAACATCATATTGCCATCCCTCGTAGTCAAGACCAACTCCTCCACCAGTGTGATGTACATGTCCACCTCAACGAGAATCCTTGCATAATGACCAAGCCACAGATTGTCAGTCTGTCTATCCATTCAGATGAGGTTCCCCATAGCCGATGCAATATCTCATAGGATGTGGGGGTGTTAATAATGCCAGTAAAGATTAAAGATGTGAACCCTTATTTTCACATGTGTGTTCCTTACCACATTAGAGTAAAAGTTCCTATCCTACTCCTATATTCTATGGAATCCAAGTCGCAAAGATAGATATCCAAGACTCCAGGCTTGCCTCTAATGCTCATTAGAAGGGGAAACAACGTGATAAAAACCCCTTCCCATTGCAGTCGTATTCCAATCCCCAAACCCCAGATCTCAGCAATCTTTCATGTGAGATCATGTAATTTCTAGTATTTTTTATCCTTCTGAACAAGAACCCTTGCAATAATTGAATACCTGCAATGATTGACCCGTTCTTCTACTACCTCCTGATTCGCAGCAACATGATCCGTCTTTCCCTTGTGGATGGTCCTTCCAGGGGGAGGAAGAATAAAATCCATAAAAGAGGGATTAATGGCCGATTTCACCACAACTAAAAAATTATTCTACATGCCTAAACCCTTATCTGTCACCTGATTCTCCACAGTCGGATTCTTGGAAGCGTGCTGAAACAACTCCCGATGACCAACATGATCATCCATCTATCTCTTTGAAAGCTCAACTGCATTCAATTTCCCACGATTTTCATCATTGCAAGACTTAGTGCATTCACCCGACTCTCCTTGCTCTTCCATCCATGAATTTCACCTCTTTATAACTCTAAATCATAAAGATCCATTGTTTTGAGAATACGAATTCATGAGTAAAAAAGTACATGATTATATAATGGTTTATGGATGGGTAATTATAGTCCGTATTATAAGAAATGTTTAGATAACTATAGAGTTTATGATAATATTACTATAATAAACTTGGAAGGTTATAGTTTATGGTTATATTTAAATGATTTTGCATTTAAATATTGCAATGTTGAGTCATCTAATCTATATCCGTTTAGAATTGTTTTCTATAGAAAAAACTATTGAGCATAAGAGGATGGTACTAAGGAGAAATTTAATTCCAAATAAGTATCTTTCAATGTTTGTAACTATATTTGAGCATTTTGATACCATTATGGCTCATTTGAAAAAAAAGACAAAAAATGGTGGGGGAATCTATGTTAGAAAACAAGAAGATTTACTATAGAGGAACAAGTCGATAATAGATAATTTCATGAAATAGCACCCTTAGCCTTTTAATGGAAATTAAAATCTTGTGGTGTATGATAGTTGGAAAAATTCTGAAATCATGAGGTCTTCAGAAAGTCAAAAGGTAAACCCTTTCATTTATTATTATGAAGAGAAAGCTAGTCAATTGTGTTCTTTGTATAAGAAAAATAGATAAATATGATTTTGAGTCTAGGGAATGTGAAACATTTTAGAATATTTTCTTCATAAATATTACCCTAATGTTGTTTGAATTAAGATAAAGATACAATTCATGGAATTGACATAAAAATATAAACATTTAGTATCTATTTGTGAATAAAGTTTTAGACATTTTCCAAGTACATAAAATATTTTATTCGGGTCCTTGATTGTAGAATTATATGATTTTAGTCAGGATTGAAACCATGTTTATGAAGATTGTTAAATTCATGGGAATTTTATAGTCATGAGAATACATTTCATTATTCTAATAATTTTAAGATGTTTTTTTCTAATAATTATATTACTTAAGATAGAAAATAAAGAAATGGTCAATGAGGAAAGTTACATAAATAAAACGACCTAAGAATCCTGTCTGCAAGCCCCCAACATGTTCCTTGTGAACTAAAATGCATTTTAGGGGATGTTTGAAATAATTTATAATATTTTATTAGTGTGTTGTGTTTGGTCATAGGTTTTCTGACTACAATTAAAAGTGGACTGAACAATCCAAGAATATGGAAACCGATAGATAGTCGGCGGTGAGATGTATTAATTGCAATGATTTTTGGAATTATACTAACGTGTAACTGAAGTCAACTAATCAAGAATTAAATAATCAATATACGAAGAAAATTTGTATAGAAATATCATTTTTTTACTACTATGGTTGATGTTGGTACATCTATATGTTTTTTAGAATTATTTAAATTCCATATTTGACTCTAGATCACTTCCTCCCTTAATTTCTGGGAATTTTTCTTGTAAAATAGGAATATCACATCATGAAATGAATTTTTTAATTTTGGTTAAGACTCTATGAGGTAATATTAAAGAAACAAGGATTTTTAGGACTCCTTCTATTGTTATAAAAGGAATGTTCTTCCCTAAAAATGTTGTTTAACTGGCCATAGTAGAGTATGATATTATTTTGGGTATGTATTGACATTTATTTTATCATTATAATATAGATTTCAAATCCGATAATGTTTTATTCGATTATTTCATACCATTTATTACGTTCCAAATTACATTATAATTGATTATAGATGGCTATGAATGTCACCTTTCTCAAATAATTGAGAATAATGAAACACTTGAAATTATAAATTTTTCTATATTAAGTGCATATAAAAATTTATTTCTAGATGAAATATCTTGTTTCATTCAATATTCAGAGGTTGAGTTTACTATTGAGTTAGTTCCTGGTGTCAATCCTATTTCAAACCCACCTTAACGAACGAATCAATTTAGACTTTTGTAATTAAAGAAGACATTATAGATATCCTATATAATGATTGCATTCATCCTATCACTTCACCTGGGAATGCCCACATTTTATTTGATAAAAATAATGATGGTTTAATGATACATTTCATTGATTATAGAGCCTTCAGTAATATCAGAGTTAAGAACAAGTATGCTTTTCCTCATATTGAATATTTCACTTGATGATCTCTAGGGAGAATAATATTTTTCAAATACTGGTCTCAGGTCTGCGTACCGTTAATTGAATGTAAAAGAGGATGATATCATAAAGAAAGAATTATAGACTAGATTCAAGAATTATGAGTTTTTATTCATTCCCTTTGGTTTGTCTTATGCACCAGCAATATTCATGTATCATATTAAAATAGAAATATGTGACTATTTAAATATGTTTTTGGCTTTGATTGTCAATGATATTTTGGTATATTCTAAATTTCATTCAGATAATGAAAGACACCTAAGAATTATTTATAAAAAATTGAACAAAAAGAAGCTATTTTGAAAATTTACTTTGTTTGAATTTTGGTTGAGACAAAATTGTTTCCTTGATTATATTATTTATAAATATGGGATAATTATATACCATACTAAAATTAATGTTTTATAAAAATGTAAAAGTGATAAAAATACATGGAGATTCATATTTTTCATGGATTGGCAGGTTACTACCATTGGTTTTTTCAATAGTTTTTTTGGGTTATCTATCCAACTGACCAAGATATCATGAAAATGAGTTGAATTCATCTTTGGCCAAAGAATGTGATTATGGTTTTAAGGAACTACAAATAAGATTGGTGAATTCTATAGTTTTTCCCCTTCCCTCTGTAAATGGTGTTTTTATTAATAATTATGGTTAATTGAAGGGAAAGGGTAGTGTTATGGTTCATAATGATTAGGTAATTGCTTATGCTTTGTGGAAACAAAAACCTTGTGTTAAATTATTCTACACATGATTGGGAATTAGATACTATGGGTTTGTCCTTTAAAAATTTTGGCATGTCATTCATATGAAGAATAGTGTGAAATATATATTAAACACAATAATTGGATAAATTTATTCAATCATAAATAGTACATCATGAGTAAAGGAATATTGTTGGAACATATTATATAATATGAATTCACGATTCATTATCGTCTTGGAAATGAAAACAATATAGAAACTGATTTGAGTAAGAATGAAAATGTTAAATTAAAAATGTTACAATTTGAACATGACCCTTTCGTTAATAATTTGATGAATTTTGGTCTAGAAATTTCGCATGTTGGAACTTTGCATATTTTAATTCAGGTTCCAACACAATCATATCTATTAGAAATAAGTAAGCAAGATCAAGAGAAGTATTTTTATAAGAAAATGTAGAATATGCTAAGAAGGTATTGTTTTTAGAGTTTATTGTTTATGAATAATGTGTTATTAGACTTGTAAAATATTATGTTTTCATTGTGATTCCGAGTTAAATAATTAGTTTTTGAATAATGATCATATTTCTAGGTTTTCTATTCATCATTATGACTCTAAGATGTATAGATACATTTTGGAGTATTAATGGTGAGATGGAATGAAAATACATTTTTTGATTTTACCATTAAATTTTTGACATGGAAATAGGTTAAATATGAATGAATGTTAATCAATGGGATGCTTAAATCTTTTCTATTTCTAGAGTGGAAATAGGAAAATATATCCATGTATTTCATACTGGGATTGACAATGAAACCTTAACTTAATCATAAAACTTGGGTTATTGATAAAAAATAAACAGATATTCAAATTACATTCCCATTTTATATATTGTGTTTTTAGATCAATATTCTATACTATACATCAAGGAGATAGTGACAATACATGGAGCCCCTTTCTGTATTCTATATGACTGTGATCCAAGTTTCACTTTTAATTATTTTGAATGGACATTAGAATTCATTTGTTACTAAATTAAATTTATGTATAGATTTTAATTATCAATCTGATATAAATTTTGAATGAATGATTCCTACCTTTTATGAAATGATTTTTTCTTATTCAATGGATTACCATTGAACATGGCATTAACAAATTTTATTAGTCATGTTTCCTTGTATAAACAGTTTTCATTATAGTATATGAATGATACCTTTTTAGGCATCATATGGAAATATGTGTCATATTCCATAGAAACTGTAAATTGTAAAGAAAATGAAGTTGATAAAACCATAGTTGTTATATGAAATAGATAATAATGTAATGATGATCTATAAACATATAATGAATGCTCAGATTCTATAGAAAAGTTATGTGATTCACTGGATTAAATATCATTCTTTTGAGATAGGTGGTCATGTTTTTATTATAGTATCTTTGGGGAAAAGTGTTATATATTTTTTTTGTAAAAAGGGAAACATAAGTTCATTGTTTATTCAACCATATAAGATATTAAGGAATTTTTTATCAGTTTTCTACTTGATTGGTCTTACCACTAAGTTTATCCCATGTACGCATTTTTTTTCTTCAAGGATTGATGTTTTGAAAATATGTGGTAGATGCATCTTAGGGTTTTAGCCCTGATATGGCTCTATTGTAAGATAACATTTCCTTTAAAAAAACCACTATATATTCTTCACCACAAAGAGCCATTCTTATGGAAAAATTTGATGCATGAGGTTTATTTATTTTCGTAAATCCATATGGATGGAGAAGCATCATAGGAATCTAAAAATTATATGAGGAAATGATATGCCCAATTGTTTACTAAGTCAATAAATTTATGGAGATGTAATTTTCAAAATTGTGACAAATGAATCAAACCAGGTAATGATAGAATAAATCATTTTCATGATTATTAGTAATTAGTAATTAGATAGTAAAAATAAAAATCAAAATATTATGTAATTTTTAAATAAAAAAGGAAATGGTTTGTTTAATCTCTATTCTTATATGGTTTTAATTTAATGATTAATTATTAAATTATAAAAAGTTTATTTGAAATAATTAATATAATTTTTAATTTTTTTATTTCAATATTATCTTAAGATTTTTTTTTATTATTAGAAAAGAAAAGTTTTCAATGAATATTGAAAAATTCAAATTTTTATTGAAAATTCTATTTTTCATGAATTTATAAAGAAAAATCTATATTGGATTAGAAATTAATGTTCAATAGTTCATTATGATTAAAAATAATATAATTATAGTCATTTAAAAGATTTTTAAACATTATTTTTTATAAAATAATTTTATTCATTAAAGGGATTTTTTTCTTGATTTTTTTTTCATAGTGGGTTTTAATTTAATTTTTAATTTAATATTTTAATAAATTCCAAGAGTTCCTCTCCACTAAATTTTAAAATGGATACTTTCATATAATTTTCATCCTAATTCAAAAAATTGTGTTTTGGAAATTCCATGCTAAATCTATTATTTATATCATTCCCCTGCATCATATAGGCCTTGGTTTGATTAGAAAACTATCCTATAAAATCTTTTTTTTTATCCTTAAGAGGTTATCTGAAGAAGTTGTGTAATTGTGAAAAAAAAAATGTTTTAATTTTATTTATTATTTTACATCCTTCAAAACATCTTCAATCATGATACAATAGTAACACAAATATCATCTATATTGTAATATATTGTTATGTTAATTGTTTAACCTATATCAATATCCTCTTCCATCAAATGGGAAACAAAAATACCATACATTTGTTTGGTGGAATACATCCTCGTGGATCAATGTAATTGTTTCCATTACAGAATCAAATGCTTGTTTATAAATATGGATTTAATATATATATGTGTGTGTGTGTGTGATATTTATGAAATATTTATCATTCTATATATGTAATATATCTTCTATTTTAATAACATTCAATTCACTAGAAAATAATAATGTTGTTTGTGCATATGTGTTAACTGTCTCCACCACAATGAAATATGATTCATTCCTCATCAACAAATCACACAGATGATATATATATTTATATTTAAATAAATTATACTGTATTTATGATATGTTTATAATTCTATAAAGATAATATAATACTTACATATTTCCATAATTTCCATTGAAAAATGTAAATGCTACTCTTGAATACGTATGACCCACCGTCTCCATAATTTTAAAATAGTTCATTATTATAAACCATATTTACTGGTTTTTTAATTATAATTTATGTATAAAAATTAAAATTATTTCTTTATTATTATTCTAGAAATGATGGAATAATGACCCATTTAACCATAGTCGACCTACTAATATCATTTTGGACATATGAGATGAATATCATCAAAACATCACACATAAAGGTGATTGACTATGTAGTGAATTATAACATGGAACTAAATTTTTTTAAAAAAATTATTAAGTAATAAAATAATTTTCACATATTTATTAATTAGGAACATAAATAATGTACATGAAAAGTAGAACTCATTGTAAGGGACACATTTCTTTGGAAACATAATTTTAAATATTTTAAATAATTATATTATAAATTATTCTCTTTCATGTCCATATTTTTTAAAATTATTTTTTATATGTATTTATATAGAAATAAATTAATTATAAAGATCATTTTATGTCACTTTATGAAAAATATTTCAAAATAAACCATTTTGTTTAATATTTGGACTTTATTTACAAAATAAAAAAAGAATTATTTAATTTAATGTGTATGAAATCAATGGTTTTTTACTCCATTTTAACAGTTATTTGATTTTTGGTTTCATTTAAAATATTTCATTTTTTCTTCAAACAAAAATCATCTTTCAATTTTTTTAGAATTTTTTTAAAAAAGTGTGGTTCTAAAAAGTAATGGTATTTTGATATCTGAAAGCGTTTTACATTTGATATTAAAAGTGTTTTTCAAAAGTTTTGTGATAAAAAGGTGTCATCCTAAAATCATTTATTCATGATATGAAACATAAATATTATATATGTGAAATGAGTGATCCCAATAATTCTTATATAATGGGTGAGCACCATTATATCTCAATAATGGTGGGTGATTAGGATATAGAGAATACGATGGGTCACCCCAATTTTTTTTGAACAATGAATTATTTAATTTTCATTGTCTTTAACGGAAGTAGTGAGGGAGTATGCTATAGAGGTTTCATATATGTATTTAACTAGTATATAGTTATTTATAACAATGGATATAAATATACAAGAATATGTTGTATGAAATAGTAGCATATTTTCATTATATGAGTTTTAAATGTTTTCATTGAGAAAAAATTTGTCTTTTTGTGGATATTATTTATTTCATATGCGGAAAGAATATTTAATAAAAGTAACATTTTATGTCTTTTCATTTTTTCACTAGACCAATAAATTACCTTCTTCATTAACTCCAATTGATATTTTTATACACATCAAAAAAATTATAATTTTTTTGATGGGGTTTAAGGATGGGTATGATAAATGATGAAGTCAAGTTGAATGCCATTATATTTATTCAATAGAAAAGTGATCATGATTCCTTTTAGAAAATTATATTATTTAAAAAAATGGATACTAAATTGAAGTTTCCAGTTTATTATATATGTTTTTGATATATAGGATTTATGACCTAACACTATAAAACTCTATACTATAAAGATTCTCACATGTGAGAAAATTAATTTTTGACTAAAAAATCAAGATTATGTATTATTTTAATGTCAGGTCCTTATAGTCATGACCACATTTTATCCTTTTTTCCCTTTCACATTAGTTTTCTTATGTTTTTTTATTTCTATCAAGGTCTGAATGGTATCATATATGAGTTTTAATCAAGGTTTCCACTAGAAAATAATGTTAAGTTATATATTTCATTATATTTAGTTTTTTCCTTATATTTTGAATATATATGACATAAAATGTAGATTATATAAATTTAAATGTAGGGGGAATATCAACCTTATTAAATGTTTTTGGGTGTTTACCTTTCTTATTTCATTTTTAAGAACATTAAGCTTCACTAAAAATTCATTATCATTTTTTACTATTTTAATAATTATGGGAGTGTTTTATAGATCCTTTAAGAATTATATTTTAAATGATTATTGTTGTTACATGTTTTCCACGAATTTTTTTTCATTTTTTTTATATTTACCATTTTTTTGAAATCCATAAAAATAAATCACAACCTCAAATCATTTTTCCAGTTATATGAGGTGTTTTGAACCAGTAAATTATATTCTTCCTAATACCCACACAATATAGTGATAATCAATTTTTTTCTATTGAAACAAAAAAATTAGGCTTTTATCTTTAAAATATTTAGAATTAATGAAATGTTTTTAAAACGAGTTATGAATTTCATTGGTTCGAAATATTATAACCTGAGGTATACCATATACATATACTCTTTTTTTCTTTTAATACATGATTTTATATAGTAGTTTAAGACACATTACAAGCCAATTTTTCATTACCCACCTTCAATATTAATATTTTTGTAAGGTTATTTCTTGTTTGAGTGTGGGAGTGGGGACTTTCAGGTGTGTTCAATGGGATGCATCACATTGTTAGGTGTGTGTGGTGTACGATAAAATTATAGTAATGTGAACAATGGTCACAATTCATTATTTTTTATGCATAATTCATATCATCTTTTCCACCAATGAAATTAAAAAATAAAAATAAAATGATAAAGGGTAGATGAGATTGAATTTTCCATTGTGATTAATTTTATAAATCATTTTCCTATAAAAATTAAATGGAATGAGTATTAATTTCACTATTTTATTTTATTATATTATTATTTTCCATGAAAAAAGAACGAATGAAATTTAAAAAATGATTTTTTTTTTGAAAAAGAAGTGAATTTTGATGACTTATTTCATTGAATTGTCTTTTGAATCTATGTCAATGTCACAAAATGGAGTTGTTGAATTTAAAATTTTTAAGGGAAATTAATTGAGTAATATTTATTAGGTTTTCAAATTAGTATTCATGTGATAGTGTTTAAGAGTTCAACCTCCTCCTTTTATAATGAAACTTTAAAATATTTTCCCACCAACTATAGCCACAAAATCATCTTGATTAGATATATTTTTATATCTCATGGTGTAGATATATTTGAATTTTCACAAGCCTATGGTGATACATACAGTTTCCAATTATGATCATAACTCCATAATTAATTTCTATTGAGCGAAGAGTGACATATAATACCATGTTAGGTAGCTGTGATTTTTTCATAGATAGACTTTTTAGGTTGAAAAAATTTAAAATTGATATGTGAAAATGAAATGGAATTTTTTCATATATGATTCAAGATGAAATTTGTTTTTGAAAATATCTTATTAATTTTCTTACATTAAGTTTTTATTAGTATTTAGAATTGAATAATTGGTGATTGCATTAGAGGGTAATATTTATGTTTAAAGGATTGATGAAGGGAAAATTTCACATATTTTCTTAAATAATTCAATATTATTCATCAAAAAAATCATCATTTTATGTTAATTTTCACATTTCTAGGTTTTTATAATAAATTAAACATAATAGATAAAATGTTTTACTTTTGAAATTTCATGTATATTAAATAAGTATTGAATTTCATAGAAACCATTTTTTACACAAATTAAAATAATGAAAATAATTTTTTTATTTCATGCATTATGGGATACATTTCATCTAATAAGAAAAAAATTTAAATCAAACATTTTGAGTCCAAAAAGAATATCATAATTCGGGCATAGTAATTTGTGAAAATATTGGATGGATTTTGAATATTGGATCATATATCATAATTGGGAGGCCCTAATTAGATGATATTTCACATAACGATAAAGAATATTAAGAGAAACATTTTATTAAAAAGTGGTGTCTCAATATTCTTTCTCCTTCAGAATCATAAATTCATTAAAATTTGAAACATTGGACATCAAAAAATATATCATGTAGTCATATTTTATTCAGTAATCATGGAATATCATCAGATAAATGTGGCCAATGGAGTTAAAATTTTGGGGTAGAATGATCAAAAACATTAGTAACAACATTTATGGAGTTAAAGTTTCTAAATTTTACAATATAATGGGAATATCATGTAAAAAACCCATATGAATATTTTGGAATGAAATTCATCCACCATAATCCTGTAAATATTTTCCTCCAATCCCCCTCAAGAGTTATATATTATTTAGTAATTTTTAGTAACTGCAGAAGATAAATTATATTGTAATTACCTTATATATTTATAATATATGTAATCATCTCTTTCTCATTCCATTCAGTTTAATTTCCCGTTTCCCCCTATGATTTTTTATCCCCATGAAAATGGAGTACTAAACATGGTTGTTTGTTCAAAGAAAATTAGTTATTGTTTCATGATTTCTTCAGCATTCATGTGAATCTTTATTTTATTATATGTGTTTATGTGATTTTTAAATAAATTACATTGAGTGGTATCCCCATTTTCACTATCATATGATTTCTCCATTCCATTCATAAATATTTCTTCCTTTTTCTTTTTGAGTCATGAAAATAAATAAGTCTTTATTAGATATTGATTGTCGATGAAGAGAAATCCTAGTTGTATTTAGGAATAGTATTTTCCCACATCAAAATGTATCCGTTTTTTATAGTAACAATTCAAATTAGAGTGTGTACAATGACATTCCATATTGATTAATTTATTTACTGTTACATTGTGAATGATGATAGCTCACATATGAACTCTATAGAGGAAGTCACATATTTTAACCAAATTTTGCACTAACTTCTTACTTTCAATCCATTTATATATTTATATTTATATATATTTCACCTTTAAAACAACTATAATATATTAGTATTAAATTTATTAGTATATTTTAGTACTAAAATATGTATAATATAAAATCATTTTGTGTGGGAAGCCTCCTCAATGGTTTTACCCATGGGTTATAATATATTTTATCCATAGGGAATAAAAATAATGACCAGGAATCCAAAAATATCCTCATGTATCACCCCCTTCATGGTTTCATGGGGCATATTCATGTCACTCAAGAATATTGGGATCAAAACCTAACTACAAATCCATATTCCCATCCCATTAAATTTTGGGAGAACTAATTTCCCTTGCACCTGTACACGTGGAAAACTTATGTGGGTAGTGTCTCGCATGGTAGTGGGACATTGTCAGAGTTGTAGGAGAGTTAATGATAAAGAAATATAAGAAAAATGTGATATGGTCATTTTCATAATTATTCTAGGATTCCATGACATGAGACTCCCCATTTTTATTCTTTGAAATGAATATTACATATATAGGGTGTTTTCATCTCTGCCTTATTTTGGTGTGTCATCTCGGAATAGGATCCTTCCATATATAGGGCAGATAGTTTAAGAATTTTCAAATGGAAACCCTTCAAAAGTTCCCACCATGTATTTTACCCTAATTTTTATGACCATCACCATTTCCCATAGGTAAAATAATAAATTGAAACATCATCTACCATGTTTCAATGAGTAAGAAAATCTGAACCAAATCTCTTACTTTTTAAAAAAATATAAAAACTCTCACAACTTTACCAATCTATCAATTTCAAGATTAAATACATCATATCTAGACTCACAAAGGTTACTCAGGATGGTGTGGTAATTTTTTTTCTGACTTATTTCTTCACCAATATGATCACAACATGTGTGGACTTACAATTTACAAAAAATGAAACATATTACAACTTCTGGTTGCATTAAAATAACTGATTGGATTTCATTTTCAATTAATTATATAATCCTCTTTGATAAAAAAACATTTTCAAAAATATCAATCTCTATGCTCCATTTTTACATGAAATACTCCCCCAACAGTCATTTGTCCCCTTTGAAAAAAAATAGAGGCCCATTCCTAAATCTAATCACATCTAACATTCTAAAACATCCACTATGAGATGCTAAAAAAGATTGTTCAATAAATTAACTAATTGAAAATTAGTCAGTGGTCATTATAGGAAACAAAAATAATTACATAACATCAAATTTTCTATCCATATCAATTTATTATACCTCATTTATACTATTAATTCCCCACGGACCATGTATTCACCCATATTCATACACCTAATAGAACATGAATTCCAACAATAAAAAAATAATGTAAATGAAACACTACATACAATGAATAGAGGAGAATACAAACTTATTTATTGTGAGGATATTGGTTAAACTCTATGGTTACACCTATACTAATGAATCAAATATTTATAAATAAATAACCCTTTTCAAATCATTAAATTATTTATTAAGTAATGATATTATAGAAAACACATGCACTACCTTGGTTATATTAGACATCTATAAGTTATTTATTTTTATATTTAAAAGACCAATAAGAACAAGACCCCCTAATAATATATCCATTGTACAATCATTGTTATTATTAATATGTATAATAAGGTTTATGATAAATTCAATTAAAAAAGATGAAAGATTTAATGTCTCATACCAGTAGGATAATACCCTATGAAACCCAATATCAGATCTTCCAAGGGATATTATATAATAATTGTATTTTTCTCATGACCAATCCTATGTAAATATTCATCTATTAAAGCATAATATAAAATATTATGTGAGAATTCAATTCTTATAAATATCATGGATCATCCCATGTTCACTGAACCACCCCAAGATATTGTCATAATCATACACCAACCACATAAAAATAAGATGGCGTAATAAAGGGTTATGTATTAAGATACTAAAATTCTGAATTTAAATATTTTAATTTCTAATAAAATAATTAGTATATTTATCCTTTTTTTGATTACTTTATAAATGATTGAATAATTATTTCGATAAAAATAATATTTTTATACAATGAAACAGAAATTGTATTTTTGGGAAATATAGAGTTTTAATTAATGCACTGTTTTTATAAATTCAATATTTTTTTATAAATATTTCGTTTTAATAAATTATTCTTATTAAAATTTATTTTTTGAATATAAATGATAATATAATTTCATGATTTAAAATTTAATTTTATTAAGTAGTAGAAAATTTTGTCGTCATCAAAATTAGTATTTTTAAATAATCGGGGATTTATACTATAAATGTAAAAAAAATTAACATATATATAAATCTATCATTATAAAATAAATATTATTTATGAAACCATTATGTATAAATTATTTAATAGTAATTTTTTAATAATTTTTAGAGACGATAGATTTTTTTGTTAAAAATTAAATATTGTATAAGTATACGATATGTATCATGACATTATAAAATCCCAATAGTACTACAATAAAAAATATAAACAATATCCATAAACAAAATTATTTTTCCTCCCTCAAATATTTTTTATTAATGTTATTTAATTAATTTTATAATCCCTTATTGAATCCTCCAAAACCTATATTATGCTTATGGATTAAAATTAATTATTTAAGAACCTGACTTACATCCACATCACCAAGGGTTTTATTTTAATGAGTTTAATTATTATCATTATAATATAATGAAAATCAATCCTCTTTTATTAAACCATGTGAAGAAATTATGGGATTGTTTCTATTATTATTATATAATTATATAGATTTTAAAACTAATGTTTAGAAATTAATAATGAATTCCCCTCTCATTTTCTATAATAACTAACTCATTATACCATTAGTCTTCAATAAAATCCCTTAAATCATTAATTTTCTCTAACTATACCTCTCTATAGATCTCACAATGTTTCCTTGACCTATTATGTAGCTACTCCCAATCTTTTTGAAGTACCTTATCAATGTAAGGGATCCTTGAGTTTCCCTCATTATTCTAGAAACTTATTTATACTATGTATTAATATTTCAAATTGTTAATTTTATGATATGTTATTAAACATACATATAAATTTCCTTATGATTTAAAAGTGATGAGATACCCCTTTAACTAAGATTAAATCCTTACATGAATCCTTATATACACCTATTATACTTCCAAAAAACTCTTGTAGTTTTTCATTTCACAAATTTTTGTAGTGAAAATCTATCCTCATTTCCATCAAAAGGTATTCACCTAGAGGGATATATCCCTTACTTATTGGATACATACATGTATTTATCTTAGAGAAAACAATCATGGGATTATGAGTGTTTAAATATGTTCTTTTGTAAACCATATGGGGCTCACCAATGTATGTATATGATATGAATTGTACAAGTGTGTCTGAAATTATATATAACTCAATTGGATTTGGTAATGTCTTTATCCCATGATATTCCATGAATGGTGGCTTGGGGTTATCCTAAGCATACTATATTATGATTTCATTTTTCTTAACCAAGAATTATACTTATGATGTCATGTTTTATGTTGTTTCCACATTTCCATGTTGCCTTTATGTTAACATATTATATCATGATTCGATGTTATTGTATATGATTTTCAACCCCATTTATTTTAACTTTATATTCTTATTGAATCACATCTATTAGTTTCATGATGGTATGCAATTACTATAACCATAATGATATTTATAGATCATCCCTTTATTCTGTACATCAACATGTTATCCAATTAAATTTTTGAATTTCAAGGAAATACAAGGACATGGTATAGAGTTTTATATTATGTATTTATATTTCTATTATATTTAATTATTCTATGTACTTAAATAACCTCATATACAAGGCCTTACAATCTTCTAGTTGTATTAAGTTTATCTTTATGTAATAAAAAAGTTAAAGAAATGGTATTAATGATATGGGTTTTTTATATTTTGTATCAAAGGGAGGACTAGTTATTTTTGGGTATTAAGATTACAAAGTCATATTGAAATCCTTTAGGATAATAAGAAATATATGAACACATACTTGAATTTTTTAATGTATTTATTTACTTGTTTCCATTTGAAGGAATCCATGTATAGATACTGGAAGTTGATATGGGTCTTCCATTGTTGTACTTAGGGGTAATTACCCCAAATAGGGAACATTAGGAATTGAATCGATCATCACCTGGTTCACAAAAAAAGTCCTTAATTCACACATAGTTTCAAATTATTGGGGGATATTCTTTGGTAATTTTAAAAGATTTTTGAGAAATATTATTAATGGAACAAAAATTCCCATAATATTTATATTTTAAAATAAATCATGGATAACTATGATTAAAAACTAGAAATTAATATGTGAAGTAATATATGCAATATATGAGTTAGAGAAAAAATTTTAATAGTTTATATTCATTATGTTTTTTGTTTCTAAAATCATAATCCCAAATATTAAATTTAATTTTTGTTAATTATCCTGAAATAAGAGAGACTGAGTTAACAACCAATATGAGGGGTAATGTGTCAACTTCCTAAATGAGATTCCCAACCCAATGGGAGTAGGAATTTGGACCATTAAGATTATAATTTCTTAATTAACTCATTTTTTAATAGAAAATTTAATTAGGTTGAAAACACTCACCCCCATAAGAAATGGAATGTTTCAATTGAGATCATTATGAGATAATAACATATATAATTTAGTGGAGCTTCTAGTCCCATAATTGTGGAACAATGGATAAATTACATTGAACATATATTACCCATCCTTAAACTCATTAAGAGTGATATGTTTATGGTAGTTTTATATCATATGGATGTGGAAACTGATTAATAGAGGATATTTATTAAAGATAAATATCCCGATGAGTTGATTGATGATATGGAGTGAAAAAACATCTTGAAATTATTTTGATACATATTTCCTTTCACTATTGAATTTGAAATTGAGATGGACATTCTTAGCATCTAAAAAGGATGACTAATCTAGTAGGGAATATAAGTAATAATTTTAAAGACCATAATGATACACCCTCAACAATTTCATTGAACCAAAAATTAATTTTGACCACTTCTTTAGTGGTCCAAAGCCGAGTATTTCAAAAATAATAGGTTATTTCAAACATTGGAAGTTATAAATAAATATTATAATATTCCTTCAAAGTTGAAATTGATATTGTTGAATCACATGAGTCTCATTGGTTAGGAGTTAAGAAGTGGAGAATAAATTTAAATACTTGTGGTAATATGGAGAAAAATTAGGGGTGTAAGAATGTCCACCATCCCACTTGTCAAAATTTTAGGAAGAAGCATCTTGAAAATATCCTGGAGGCTATAAAGAAACTATTTTCGTAGGGTAAAGAAGGTAATGTTACTTGAGAATATCATTTGGATAAACATTCCAATGTGATCGAATAAATTAATTATCCTATCAACCATTATCCCATTGTCCAATGTTTCAACTAAAATTAACAAAGACAGTATATGAACCAAAACACTACGATAAGGGTTGTCAAATATAGCTTAGGATAAAAACCTCTAAGGCCTAGAGAGAAAGGGTGGGATTATGAAATAATAAATATTGAGGTGTATCCTGACAATGTTGTCATGAAAGGTACTCTAGTTATTCATTAAAGTATAACAAACAAACTATTTGATACATTTTGATGAATTTGTTCTTATAAAAAAATATTAGTAGAACCATTTAAACACCATAAAAAAACATAGAAGTAAAGCAATAACTGAATGAAAAAATGGGGAAATTATTGAATCCCATGTATATAACAACTCCTCTATCCATATTTTTAATCTTAACGTCCTAGTGAATATTTTTCTACTCCCTTTAGTTTAATTTTATGTTATACTACATGTGGACTAGAATTCCTTGTACAAGGAAAACATAAATACACTAAATAAAGGAATCACCCTATGTACTAAAATTCTCTCTTCAATTATATATAAGTTCACAGAGGAGGATAAATATCATTTGGTATCATTATCTCAAGAATGTATGTTATTGACTTAAGAGTTAGAATATCTATATATAATGATTGATAATCAGCAATAGATCAACCTTGATGACATTCCCATTATATAGGAATATATTGAGTTTTTTTAAGAATTGATTAGTCTTCCTCTAAGTTGTGAGGTTGATTTCTCAATAAATCATATATGTGGATATTTTCAAATATCCAGGACATCATATAGAATGACCAATTTCAAACTTAAGGATATTAATAAGAAACTATAGGAAAATATAAATAAGCATTTTATATTCCCAACTTCATCAACATGGGGTGGACCGATCATCTTTATCAAGGAAAATATTGGTTCAATAAAAACACTGTATTTTCATACATGGATATTACATTATTTTATATGAATATTCATTGCATTACACAAACAAATGACTAGTGACCATAATATTTTAGTACTTTTTGAAACATGGAAATAAATCATCTTAATTTAGAAAAGAACTTAATTGTATACCATAAAATATTTCCCTTTAATACTCTTCGTAAAAATACCCTACGTAAAACCATTATTCAAAACTTGTGGAATGAAATCATAAGAAAGGGTGAGCTCAGATTCTATATAAAGGTAAAAGGAGAGATATGTAAGAATAACTAAAAATGAGGGTATGATAACTTGAACATAACTTCTGAAAAACATAACCTGCATAAAAAATATCATAATCCTGTGTTATGACATGGAGATTGAGAGTTTATAAGACATGAATCATATTGAAATCATATAACATGCTACATGAGGGAAAACATTGTAAAAAGATGTAGATTTTTTTTATAAACATAAGAATAGAAAATAGTATGTGAAGGTTACCCACCAATACATTCATAATATGTTAGGCTTGGGATAAGAAAGCATGTACCTACTTCAGGATTTGCAAGACCCCATGTGTGCCAACTTTCAAGCTTGGGATGAGAACCTCTATACCCAATGATACCATATAATATTAATTATTACCCAATTCATTTGAAGAAGATATAAGTCACACCCAACTCATAATGAAAACCATATTTATGTGTGCCACAAAATCATTAAACATTCATCATATCACAACCCATTAAATGAAACGGGTTTCATAAACATTTCATCATAACATAACCTATAGAAAAGAGGAAAGTTTTAAAAAAGTTATCATTTCATCATGGAATTACCAGTAGAAAACAAATGAGTTTCATCCGAATTCTATCATGGTATAACCCATTGAAGATAAATAAATTTAATAAACATCATTTCAATATAAAAACTCATTCATAAAAATAATATGAAACATATCCTTGGATTTTATTCCCATTAAATATTAATTAACATCAATGGATGTCATATTTGATAAAGAATAATTTTGGAAAAAAACACTTGTAAAATTTCTTCAGAAAACAATCCTTTCTCTAAAAATGACATTTTAGAACAAAAAAATCATTAAATTATTTTGAAATAATGTTTTTTCAAAATATACAATAAAACATATATATAATGTTTTAAAAATTATTTAAAACATTTTTTTAAAGGAAATATCCTTTTATATTTGGGAAAAAACATTTAAAACATAAAATATATTTAAATTCAATTTCATTTAAAATACCCTTTAAAACAAATAATTTAATCTCCAAAGACAATATTGTTTATCATGATGGAATATTTTGTTCATGTCGTACACATTAATAAAATGATTCTTTCACATTTTTGATAAAATCCCAACATGGATTTTTTTGAAAATGATATTAAGATTACATTCAATAAAAATTAATAAATTAAACTATGGGTAAACATGTACTTAATAATTAATAAAAAAATTAATAAAAAATTGATTTTTTTGAATACATGGTTTTGGATGAAAACAGATTCCCGATAAAAGAGTGAAATAATATCATATTTTATAAAGAAAATTCTTCAATTATTCTTGTTAAAAATGAGTAGAAAAATTGTAATATTAATTTAATATATAATTAATTTTCAAATTAGATTAAAACTCATGAGTTTCTTGAGAGATTGATCATAATACATAATCATAAACAATCCCAATAAACTATGATATTGTAACATAAAATCATTACCACTTTGGTATCCATGGATATAAATCTCATGAAGTAATAAGATAAAATGGAACATAAAATATTATGAGGATAAAAAAATACATAATATTACATATTAAATGTAACACCCCAAGATTTCATAGTAAGTTATCTCATTAAAGTAATTCAATAGCTTGCGCTACACGCAACACTGAGTTTGAGCGCACCAAAACTTAACAAACTTGTCGTTCAAAAAGAGGTTATGAATAATATTAACTTCATTCTGAATCTTATATACTCTATATAATTTTAACATCCATATAATGTGTTTCTTAGAAATAATATAATAACAAATTCATTTTTTTAAGATAAAAGAAGTATTTTTCAAAAAATGCAATTTTACCGCCTTTTAATGGAAAACCCTTTTTAAAACCAATATTTGAAACTTTTATATATTCAATTTAATTATATTAAATTATTATTTATAATTGGGACATAAAAATTTAGTTTGGATAAAATTTTGGTACTTTTTTGATAACTTTCATATTTTGATGAATAATGAAAACTACTATATTTTAATTGAAAATAACTTTTTTAATAAAAATGATTTATAGTGATAAATTATTCATTTTAATGGGTTTTAAGTATAATTAGATTATATTTTTATCATTTAATACAATGTAGGTCATTATAAGTTATTTCACATTTAAATTTGACATAACCACATGTCATTCTTTTGGTAGTTTTTACATTTTTAAAAACCCACTTTTTGGTTTGGACAATGGGAATTAGTTTTATATTAATAAATTAAAATTATATGTTTTTAATTTTTTAATATATACTTTATTTTTGAATTTATAATATCAAAATTATCTTGGGGTGAATTTTAGGTATTTTTCTGAAAATATTCAATTTTTGATGAATAGTGAAAACACTGCGTTATTGTTTAAAACTGACTTTTTATTTAAATAATTAATTATCTTTTTTAAATTTATTTTAGGTAAAAATAGAAACATAATACCTATATATGTTCAATTTAATTCATTATAGTCATTTTATAATAATATTATATATATAAAATGTTATTGAACTTTTTACCTTCTTTTACCCACCTCCTAGGAGCATTTGCAAATTTGCATAAAACATAATTTTACCACTTCTGTGAGTTGAATTTCAAAATTAAAGATACAAGGCTTATATCAGTAATTAAAATGTGGTTCAATAAGATGAAAATAATTTTTGGTGAATAGTAACTTTTGACTTTTATTTACCACGGTTAAAAGTAAATAGGGTAATTAAGGGTAAAAATGATATCATAATTACCCTAAAACATGTCCTAATTCTATTTTATAAGTGTATTTCTACCAAAAAAAAGCTTAGGAATAAAATATGATCCTTTAGGTACACTTTTATAAGATTAGGACATTTATTATTATTTTATTTAAAGAAGAGTTAAAAGTGTTAAATTCAAAGTTTATTTACTAAACCATTTTTAATATAGGGTTATACATAAGATAAATTAGACTATAAATATTAATTATAAAGATAAAAAGATTTCCAAAATCATGGTATTTTATTTATAATTTTTATAGATTAAATAATTTAATTTATTTATGAAGCAATTATGATTAAGTAATTACCTTATTAATGAAATATTAAAATGATTGATATTATAAATACCCAAATAAATGAAATTTGAGACTTTTTATGAATTAAAATAATTTTATAGGTTCATATTACATGTTAGGGTTTATTAAATGAATTTTTTTAGAAGTAATAATTCTGTTATGAATTTATAAAAAACAAAATACGAAATAGTGTCAAAATTGACATAAAAGAGTTTTTAAAACAAATATTATTAAATTAATTGGTATTATATTCCTAAAAATATAAGGTTAATCCAAAGGGATTAAATAATATTATATATGTCATTTAGTAACCACTTGGGTTTATTTTGGAAGTTTATAGTAAGTTTATTAACCATATAATATAAAAATACAATGAGACATGGTAAATGTCAAACTATTTAACTAAGAGTTAAATCTAAAAGACAAGGTTAATATAGTGACCCAAACCTGTCTAAAACCTATAGGTTGAGTGTTTTTCGACCCATATCCACCTTATAATTTAAATAATTTATTTTTGAGCCATTAGAAACTGAAAATTATTTTATTATAAAATAATATTTCAATCATTTCTTAAGGTGCCCCTCACCCCTCTTATAAAAGGAAACTTCCCCTTCTCTCAAATTCACACCTTCAAAGCCATTTTTCTCGGCAAAAACCTACCAAAATATCTTCAGAACTATCATAAATTCATCATAGAGGCCTTCCTTCAGTCAGAAAGACAACCTAAGGAGCCCTTTTGATCAAATAAAAAGGAATAACCCGAAGAGGAGGTAATGATTTCACGACCCTCTTTCAAGTTCTTTTCTTATTCCACTTACTCTTTCTTTGTTATTACCATACCAAAATAATAAATCTAGTACCTTATATATACTGTTATGTTATTATAAATATGGAACAACCATATTCATCATTATATCCATCCTATGAATGATAATGTCACCATGCGTGCGTACGTACGGATTACCGTCTCCACGCCGCGGTGTAATTTGTTTTTCAACACTATGTTATTTGTATAGATATAATGATGAGTAATATGTATATAAATAATGAAAATAACATGATAATGTCCCTTAAAAATTAATATACCATCTAATTCTACACCTTTAAGGAAATTATATTGTCGTTCGTGCGTACGTACGGATTACCGTCTCCACGACGCGATGAGATTCATTTCCACATTCACCATTCATCGATGATTATAAAAATATATAAGTATGTAATATATTACATAATAATTCTAATGTAGATATATATATATATATATATATTTATGTATTTATGTACTTACATATATCATATTCACTTACTTCCGTTCAATACAATATGAAAACAGAAACAACGTTTATGCGTACATACGGCCTACCGTCTCCATAGACGGTGTTTTCCATTTCATATATCTATCTATTATAAATATTTATATTATAAATATATATAAAATATAAATCAATTTTTATATTATTTAATTATTTAAATCATGATTTAAATGATACGATCAAGAATAACAAGTAAAAATACGTACGATAAAGAAAGCGATTATTACCTGAAATGTTAATTTAACATCAAAATCATTTTTAAATGGGCAGTATAAAGTCATAAATGAATCATGTATGATATAATAAATATAAATATGGTTCTGGTATAATCTAATAACATACAATGGTCATTATACATGAGGTTAAATGTACCCTCGACCAAATGAAAGTGCAAGGTAAGGGTTAATTCCTCAATCTCATTACTAGTCGAGATAGTTTATGTGTAAGTATATTCTGGGACATGTTTATTATCCATGTCCATGTTTCATAAAAGATATTTAAAAATGATTATTTTAAGGTAATATTTAACTAAAACATCATTTTAAATGTTTTAAATATTTATTCTTCTAAATCTTTCTCATTAATGTCCATGTTTTCAAAATGGGTTTTAAGGATTTATTTATATGTACATGAATGTTTTTAAAATGTTAATTCCTTTAAAAAGTTTCAAAGTGGTATGGGAAACTTTGATTCAAAAATTTCTTTAAATGTATTTTTTCAAAATTTTGTGACTTTTAAATGTTTTCATGAAAAAGGGGTATTTATCTCAATGCATTTTACCGATCATTTTCATCTATGTCAACATCCTTTGATGGATTTTAAACTTGTTGGAAGTTGATAAAAATATTCCATACTATATTGAAGGTTTTTTGATATGTTTGACTATGGATGTGTTATTTTTATACCATTCATGTTTTATGGATAAATTATTGACATTTCGTATGCTAGTTTTAATACGAATGTTTATTTTATGTTTAAACCTTTTTATTTGAGGTATTAATTGGACTTAGTAAGTGACGGGTGGAGTCCGCTATAGCTCCTAGATGCATCGGTAGGTATAATGAGACAATTAGATGAGAAATTGGTTGAGGCCTTTTCTAATTTGATATATGGTTTTGGCTGAGGCCTAAATCATTTTTAGATGTCTTGGCTGAGGCCTTGACAAGATGTTTCAGAATGTCCGCCATTATGCATTCCCTTATTATGAAATTAGTTATTACATGTGATTATTATACTAGTATAATATCCATGTGCATGTTTATATAGTAATGTTTTAATTATTTTTTCAATATTATGTTCAAGTTTATGTTTGAAAGGCTGTTGTTTTTATTACACATATTGCCTTAAAAGTTTATAGCTTATGTTAAATTATTTACCCTTACTGAGTATCTGAGCTCACCCCTTTCTTATGTTTTATTTTCCCAGGATATAAAGAAGTTAGTTATGAGTGACTTGTAGGAATAATCTAGGAGGCTTGGACATTTCTAATGGAATAAATTGCTGTTGTTTTTCTTTTCAAGTTGTAATGTTGAACTTCATGTATGTAATCTATTTTCCAAGACTACTAAACGGATCGGTGCTTTGGGACTTGATTCCTTGTAATCATGCCAATGTATTAAAATAATGCACCAAATCTGGGTAACTGGGGTCAGGGATTTACATTAAATTTTAGGTATATACACCTCCAGAAAAAATAAATATGTGCATAAAAAAACATATGTCACAAAGAAGTTAAAATGTGGAAAAAATTATTTCTGATTTGGTATCTTTTGAACTGTAAACCCCATGAAAGAGATATCATTACATGGATTTGTTAAATGAAAATAATTTCATATTTAAGAATCATTAAATAAATGTATGGTCTATATATACACCTTATAAAAGAAAAATTTTGTGAAAATGTCATGTGTCTAATAGAAAAATAAATGGGAGAATGAAATCCCTTACCACCTAGAAGCCCTGATTAAATAATAACATCAAATAAAAAATTAATACTAATTAAAAGGAGGTGATTTGGGATATAATATTTCAAGGGTTTTGTATTTTCACCACATAAAATAAATGAATAGTGAACTTTCATATGTCTCACAAACATTTGAGAGAGACTAAAAATTCCTCATTGTAAGTCTCAACTTCCTTCGTACTCATTAAACCCTCCTGTATAATAAATATAAATTTATTATTAATAAATTATATAATAAAAAATAAATATATCATACCATATATGATTTAATTTTTTCCTTTTTACCTGTTTGTTAAGAATTCATTGTTAGAGTCACATTTCAGGTAATAACCACTTTGTTTTTCATATATGTTTTTGATTTTTATTTTTAATACCAATAATTTTATCATGGATATATCATTTATATATTGATAATAATAAAATAACTATCATATTTACACAAAATTATAATCTTATTATTAATCATGAAATTTGGTTTTTAGAAATCAAGAGTGATATGATCAAGGAGATGATAGGTCGTATGTATGTATGATTTATGTTTCCATTATTAAACATTCATTATGGAAATCAGGTAAGTAATTTAAAATCATTACATAATTATGATAATAGAATATATAACATATTATTTATTTAAATATATTAATACATGTCATCCATGTAGTGTGTTGAAGAAACGAGAGGGTCGCATCGCTTCATGAAGGCGATAGTCCACAGGTACAAGAATGTCGTTATCATCTTTCAGTGAGTGAAAGGGTAAGAAACAATGTGATATATTATCTTTTAAGAATGAAAAATGTGTCATTCATCACATTATTATTTAATTTATATCATATATATATTGTCTTTATCATTATTATCTTCCATGTAAAGCGCTAGTGAAAGTGTATTACATCGCTTCATGAGGTGGTATTCTGCCATACACACGAGCGATGATATTGTTTGCCCCACAGAATAGAAAGTAAAAAAGGGGGTATATGAAATAATTAATAAATAGGTATAATAATGTTATAAATATAATATGGATAAATTAGATCCATCATCATACCCAACCGTGAGAGGTAGTAAAGTAAAATTAAATGACATTGGTTTGTGAGGCCGTTGTCTATTGTACACACAAATGATGATTTTGTAACCCATTTTATGAATGTGGACATGGTTTTAGTTAATTAAAATAACATAAAAACATACAAATATATTTAAGATACTGAGAATATTATATTATCATGTTATAATAATAACTGAATATGGTGGAGGGTTAAATAAAACCTAAAGGCTCATTGATAATGTTACCTCTTCTTCTGGTATCCTCCTTAGGTTTTCAACAAAATCAATCCAAGTTTGGATTTAAGTCCAATATAAGGATTCTAGGATTAGAGTAAGGCATTTGGAAAGTGATTTTTGTAGGTATTTTCTATCCAAAATAGTGTAATGGTTTATGAAAGAGAGGTGAGTGGGTATTCTTTTTATAAGTGAGGGGAGTTGCACACTTATAATATTTTAAAAGAAAATGGGGTAACCATGTTATTCACATTCCACAAGGATTCATAATGGAACATTATAGATTAATATACATTATATGGTCTAAATATGGCTAGATAATCTATTTTGATCATTTTTTGAGTTATCAGACCCCTTGTCATTTTATGTTAACCCTCGATAAACTCATTTTTACCTCAGCCGTGGTAAATAATTTTTATAGTTTTTACTTTCATTATGGTAAAAAATTAATTTGAAATTATTATATTATATAAATTATTATTATTCCAAATATGGAGTCAAATTTTCTAAATTCCGTTCAGAGGTGTAGAAATTTTTTATTTAAATTGAATCCCACACACATGATGAAAAAGCATCTATTCAAAGAAAAAATGGTCAAAAATCTTGTTAGTTTATAGATCTAAATTCAAAATGAAATTGAAAAAAATTAACTAAATTGTATTAATAGTTATATTATTTATCATATTTTTAATCAAAACCACATTAAAAAATAATTCCACATTATAAATAATATAAATGAAAATGTAGATTTCTATCATGATTTTGTATTTATTACTATTCATAAAAAAATTAATATTTTAGAAAATAATGAAACATTAACCGTAATATAATTTTGAAATTATTAATTAAAAAATAAACTTTATTTTTTCCAATAAATTATCTAAAAGTGAAATAATTAAATTTAAATAAAAATTCACAAATGTGATGAAGAAGGTGGTTTTCATGAAGTTTATTTTTTATGTATATGATGATTTTATATTAACTCTATGTCTCATAATAATAATTGTATTAATATTAATTATTATTTTAATATATAATTTATAAATTTAATTTAAAACATTTATCTTCTTTTATTCTTTTAATTTATTAAAACAAAGAAACATTGTGAAATTTAAATTAGTTTTAAGAAGCAAAAAACCCATTTTAATATCAAGAATAAACTTATACTAAAATACAATATAAATTTGATTACAAAGTAATTATGTGTATTAAATTTAACAAAATAAAATTTATGTTAATTTCAAAAATAATTTTGAATTTTAATTAATTAATTTATTGAAAATAAATAATTTTTTTATTAAAATTGGTATTTTTCACTATTCACAAAAAATCAATATTGTTTAACAAATAAAAAAATTAACCATATGTTAATATCGATATGATGATTTCAAAAATGAATTTCATTTTTTAAAATATTTTTTATTAATTATTTATAAATTATTTATAATATTTTATCATAAATCGATATAAAAATCAATTTTAATAAAATATATTTTTGATGAATATAAATATATTAATAAAAATTGAATAATTATTTTCTAATAATTTATAAGTAAATTTATTTTGTGTAGTAAATTTATATGTATATTTTAGGATTTCATTCATAGTACTCATACCAACCTATTTAATGGCTAGGATGTACAGATCATATTTAAAATAATGTTACCTGATGGTTTATTGCTCATCATGGTCGCATGTCTTGCATGTTATCAAAGAATATCACTGCTTTATGTAATGTAAGCTAAACATGATGTTATTTATAACAAAAAATATATAAAAATTTAGATAATTTTTTGAAAAATCATAAAATATTAGGATGTTAGATTCCACCATGTTTAAAATGAATTTATCCCTCAAAATTCATCTCGATAACCAAAATTTTATCATTTGAAAATTCTTTAATATGATCTCACATCACAAAAATGAATAATAACACATCCATTAAAATTAGATGTTTGTGACATAAAGGTTACAAATAGTGACTCATATCTACTTCTCTGCAAAGAATAAAATAGGTGGAAAGTGAAAATATTGTCATATAATAGAATACTAACAGCTAAAAACTGATGGAGGGTGATATAGAATGTGGTCAAGAAAAAGGCAAGGATCAAAAATCGATAAACAAAAAGGCATGAAAAAGAAAATTTATATCATTAAAATTACTGATAAAATGAAAAAATATTATTTCAATATCATTTTCCTAATTTTGGGGAATTTATTTTCCATATACACTAAGAACAAATGAAAATTTACTTTCATGATATCTCTTTATTTAATATGAAAAATTTCATCATTTGGTTGTGTCTTAATCAATTTCCACCTCATCTATTCTTTGATAGGTTCATTTTTTCCACATCTGAATCACTAAATTAGATCCATAAAAGAATAATTAGTCTTTTATTCTAACTCTATTTATTATCAAAAACAAAAAAGTTGGATTAAGTTATCTAATATACATAAATCATCATATAGTCAAGTAATACATTAGTCTCTAAAACCACATCGAAAATTAAAATTAAACCATTCCATAAATAGTTATCCTTACAACCAATAAAAATAAAAAATGTAAAAATAATGAAAATAAATTTCTAAAAATAAGCTTCACATTAATCACCCAAATATCATGAGTTAGATATCAATTATCACTATCCAAACATGTGACTAAATTCATTATATATTCTTTTGACACATGGTAATAACCCAAATCTATATAAAACCTTGCTAAAAACATACATACTACCTTATTCTTTGAATAAAAACACATTTATTGAATATATTTCAAAAACACAATAAATATGTAAACCAAATCAATGATAACATAATCCATATTTCCCCAAATCATCAATCAACTCCAAGATCTTCAAAACAATAAAAATTAATTTATCCAAATTAGGAATCTATTTATCTCTAAATAATTAACTAAACATAAGGAACATATTAAGGGTTATATTTACCTTAATCATTTATTTTAAATTAATATCACATTTCCATTAAATCTCACTTCATGATCATCAACATCTTTCAACATATTATTTCAAATCCATAACATAAATAATATACTGGAAATCCTTATATGTTTTACAATTAATATAACATATATGTTTAATCCAAATACATAAATGCATGATTTTTTTTAAATGTGAGGTCCAAATCCCTTTTAATTGAAACAAAAGAAAATAAACAAGAAAAATGAGAGTAGTGGTTCATTTCACACCAATCAGTGGCCCTCCTCACAAGGGCCCAATTTTTTTCTAATATAATCTGAAATATTTCATTCTACATCTTGAAAGGTGACTCAATCAATCCCATGTCCTCTCCCTCATCCACATACCATGGTGTGAAGCGCTTGGAAATTTTATTCTTTTTGAATAAGACCTTCGATGTCTGTGTCATTGGATTCTAAATCGACCAAATATTATTCTTCTTTCTTTGAGATCAGTTCTACTCATCCACATCCTCATCCATGATTTATAGGAAGCCATTATATTTTCAATGATTTAGTCTATTTCCAAGAGAAATCAATTCCATATTCATCTTCTACAGGAACTAGGTTCGCCACCAGAGTCTCCTCTATTATCTACTTAGGGAAAGGAACTCTTGATGGGGGTTGCATCAAGGCAGTCTATTATTTTTCCCATAAGGGATCAGCAGAATAAACCTCAATGTGTCCTGAAACACTATTAAGAGCTTCAAATGTGATTGTAGTGGTCACTTACACCTATGAAGATGGTTGTAGATCAGTCCTGCAAGGTCATGGAATTAGAGGGAAAATGGGAATAGAATTTCCAAGATCATCAGCAATAGGTTGGACCTCCATTGAGGGAATTGAAATAGGTTCATCAGAATTTATAGCATTCCTTAAAGGATCAATAGGGTGTTATTCCAATGCTGGGTACATAAGCCTTTTCATAGTGATTTTATAAACAACATAAGATGTAGCAGAGACATATGAATCATCTTTACCAGTAATAATAAAACTCTATTCACTTCCAAAGTAGGGGTTATGTATTGTCATTCCACATTAATTATTTTAATGTAAAAGTTTCTTCCTCATTCTAAAATTTAATTCTTGAGTTAGAGAATTTAGTTGGGTAATGCACATGTTCCCCACACATATGATATTTAACTCCTCGATAATTTTTCACTTCATGACCTTCTTTTACACATAGAAAACATATTCCCCTCTAGTTAATATATTACTATAAATTCTTCTTCCCAAATTCATGACATACAATGAGTAAAATAATCATTCTTACATGTTCATTACCATATAAACATTAAAAAATTTCAGCATTCCTTATATTCTATGTGTTAGGAATCTCACTTTATTAATCATATATTGTGATAGCTAATTAGAAATAATAATAATAATAATAATAATAATAATATATTTCTCTCTATTTATAATAATTTTTTTTATCATATAGTTATTGAAAATTCCATCAGATTTAATGTTAATAAGATACATTATGGTTCCAGTCATATAATAAAACCCAAAAGCATACTGGGAGCAATAATAATCATAGTAGGGTACCATATAATCTTGAAAAAATCACTTATTGGATATATAAATCATGAAACATTATTTTTAATATATAGCACCAAAATTTTATATTATTTCATCCATATTCGTCATATATTTAAAACTTTTATGATAGTTTATAAAGAGTTTGAAAATTTCCAATCCATATCCCCTAGGAAATTCGAACTAGGTGTCCAAAAATACATACTACCATGCACTAGGTGATGATCACGCCGAGCTAGATGCACCATTTTATAGTTAATATCCATTAGAACCTCTATTGTAAATCCAAATCCACTTTTATTACCCCAATAGGTATGTAATTTCTGGGAAAACACATTCTTTATCCCTTAAAAAAATTCTAGGACATTTTCCTTAAAATTTACTTTTCCTAAGACATATCCTTCGATATATCCCCAGGAATATCCTTATAAATATCCCTATGGGTCTCAATAATGTTTTATAATCCTAGTTCTAAATGGATAACTAAACCTTTCCTTTGATACAATCTATAGAAAACAAATATTTTCATGCATTGATATTTCATCTTATAAATCAATATTCATTACATTAAAAAAACACAGGTCTGAGGACCATAATAGTTTAATTCCTTTGGAAACATGGAATGTAATATTCTTAATTAAAAAATGATCTTCACTATCACCCATAAATATCACCCCATATAGTACTCTTTACAAAAACATATTACATAAACCCATTCTTGATAACCTGGATAAGGTAGATATAAAAACGGGTGAGATTATATTTTAAATAAGGGTAAAAAAGAGATACATAACATAACATAAACATGAGGGTATGATAACATGAACATAAAATTTTAAAACAATATTATTAATATAAAAGATCTTATTTTTTATTCACAACATAAATATGGTTAGCTTATAAGACATGAATCATAAAGGAACCAAAGAGCATGATCCATGAGGGCATAACATTGGAATAACACATAAATTTTTGGCATATGCATAATCATAGAAAATCCTATGTCAATAGAACCCACCAAGACATTTATAATAAGTTATTATTGTTAAAACCACATTTGAACCTCATTTGGGCTTGGGATAACCTCCCATGTATCCTCTTTCAGTCTTGGAATAACCTACTATTCACTTTCTGAGATCATATAACCTTAATCAATACATACTGCATTGGAGGGAGATATTGGGTCCACCCATAACATAATGAAAATCAAATTTATGTGTTTTATAAGATAATAATTTATTCATCATATCATAATCCATGAAATGTAATGGGTTTCATGAACATTTATTATATATCTTAACCTATAAATATAGTCTCATTATATAATCTTTCCCTAATTTCATCATGGGATAACTAATGGAAAAGAATAATGTTTCATAAATAATATATCATGGAATAACCCATGGAATAGAAAATTGTTTCATAAACATAATTTCCACATATTCAAAAACCATTCAACGGATGGATATGAATGGTATAATTGGATCATACCCCCAGTAAGCATAAGTAACAAAAAAGGATGTCATCTAAGATGTAGAATGACTTCAAAAGAAAAATCACTTGGAACATTTCATAAGGAAAATAAATTTTATTTGATAATCAATTTTGAAACAATAAATAAACTAAATAATTCATAATTCCATTTCATATAAACTAATCATTAAGACATATAATTTAGGATTTAAAAATAAAGTAAAACATTTATTGAGGAAAATAAACTATTCACATTAAAGGAATTTTTTTAAAAAACAAACTGACTAGAAAATCCTTTTAATAAAAAATAACATTGAAATAATATAAATGAAACTTCAAAAAAAAATCCTGATGATTGGATGTTTCATCTATACAGTACATGTAAAAACAATGATTCTTTTCAAATTTTTGGTAAAAGAAAAATAAGATTTGTTTGGAAATCAACATAAAGATGACATTAAAAAACATTAAAAAAATAAAACTTGGGTAATTATTTCTTTTAAAATAATAGGAAAATAAAAAAATATTTGAATTTTAGAAAACATGGTTTTGGAATAAAACGAATTCTCGAACAGAGAGTGAAATAAAGTTGGATTTTCTTAAAAATAGTTTTTTAATTATTTTAAGTATAAAACACTATATAAATAGAACTATTACATGAATATATCCTCAATAAATAGTGGATAATAAAATTTATGAATATACTTAGAGATGGATCAAAATAAAAAAAATCATAAACCATATTAATAAATGATGAGATTATAACATAAAATCATTACCTCTTTGGCAACATTAAATTTTAATCCCCATGAAAGAATAAAAAAATTGGAAATTAAAATATCATGAAAATAAATATATTGATGGTATTAATTTTCAAAGGGGTGTTATAGGATACTTTTTAAATAATATAAGTTCATAACATGACATACGTCTGATGGAAAGAAAATTGAGACAAAAAATTCTTCCATGTTTTGGTCACTTTTGAACTATAAGCCCCATGAAAGTGATATCCTCACATGTATATGTAAATAAAAATAATTTTAAGAATAATATTTACAAAATATATTCATTATTCATATATATACCACATAAAAGAAACCAGCCCTGATTATGGAATGTTTCTTAGAGGAAAATAAATGTGAGATGGAAACCCCTTACCGCTTTAGTAATATTTTAAACCGTAAGCCCTAATAAATAATAACATCAAATGAAAAATTAAATATTATTAAAAGGATAAAATTAATTATATTACATGAAAATTTTTATTTATATACATTACAAAAAATAAATTAGTGGTGACCTTTCATATCTCTCATAGAAATTGAAGAGATAATAGAAATCACTTACCGTATGTCTTAACTTCCATTGTACTCATTTTAACCAACTTTTTTATAAATATAATTTTATTTTACATTAACTAAAGAAATAAACATAATTATATCATACCTTATATGATTTATTTAAGTCATTTTATTAACCATTTATTAACAATTGAATTTTATTACCACATTTGAAGTAATAATTGCCTTGTTTTTTGTATATGTTTTTATTTTTTTTATTTTCAATCCTCTTACTTTGATGAAGATTCCATAGTCTCTATAATTCAATACAATAAATAGTCATCATATTTATAAATAAATTATACTCTTCATTATAATTATTAAATATGGTATTTAGAAATGAAGTATGTGACGATCATGGAGATGGTTGGTCAAACAAACACATGAGTAACATATGAATTTTTAAACTATCATTATAGAAATAGAGGCAAGTAATGTAATATATCTACAAAATGTTCATAATATCATAAATTAATTATTATTTATTGAAATATTTTTATAAATATCATTCATGTGGTTTGGTGATGAAAAGAGAGAGTCATATCCCTCCGCGAGGGTAGTAATCCACACTTATACAAATGATGTTATCATCTTTCAGTGAGTGAGAATATAAGAGATAAGATAATATATTATCTCTTAATAATAATAAATATGAAATTAGTTTCTTAATTATTTCCTGTATATAATATATATTTATTTAATTTATCATTATTATCTTCCATGTAAAGAATTATTGAAAATGAATAACTTTTCTTCATGAGGTCGTAGCCCCCTATACACACAATAAGCTTTATCGTATCCAATACAATGTGTAAATTTAATAAGTATATATTATATAATGACTAAATATGTATTATTATGTTATAAATATCATATATATACTTTATATCCATCATCATACCAAGATGTAAGAGGTCGTAATGGAAAAATGAATGACTTCGGTTCGCAAGGCGGTTGTCTGCCATACACACAAATGACGATTTTGTAACCCATTTGATTGAAGTGGATATATAATTATGTAATTACATTAAAATAACAACATATAATTATAGGGATGATACTAGTGTTATCATGTAATAATTTTATAATAATAATTGAAGTAGGTTGAGGAAAAATGACAAAAAAATGCTCACTGATGAACATTACCTCTTATTCGATTATCCTCTATAGAATTTCACCAAAAAAATTCTTAGGATAAATTTATATCCAAAATTGTGGTTATATAATGATTTAATGGAAGTTATTAAATAATTTATTTAGGTATTATCTTAATCAAAATGGTTTTATTTTCTGATTTATAGATAATAGGGGGTGTCCTTTTATAAGTGTAGTGAGGGGCACAGTTGGAATTATTTTATGAAAAAAGGTTTCCCACATTTTTCATAGGAAAAAGGCTCATAAATAGACCATTATTGTTAATTATACATTATAAGTTCAATATATGGAAACAAAATGTCTTTTGGATATGTTTTGGGTTATTGTAAACCCATATCCTTTTAGTTTAACCCCAAGTAAACCCATTTTTACCTTAATAATGGTAAATATTTTTTTGCAATTTTTAATATTAATTATTTTAAGAAATTTATGTTAAACTTATTAAATAATATAAATTTTTATGATTCAAAATATATAATCCATTTAATCATATTTCAATATAATAATTTGAAAATTTTAATTTAAAATTAACCCTACAGAAGAGACGAGATGGTGGGTTTTCAAAAAAATGATCAAAATATTACTAAGTTTTTATATCTAATTTCAATATGATACTGATTCAAGGAAATATATTTTATAAATAAATAAATAAATATATATAATTTAAATATTTTCATCTTAAAACCAATTTAAAATATTATTTATATTTACAAACAATTTAAACGAAAAGGGAGATTTCAATTAAAATTTTGTAAATTTTACTATTACTAAAAAAATAATTAATTCAGAAAATACTCAAAACATCAACCTAGTATATTTTTTAAAATTATGATTTTAAGAAAATAGTTTATTTTTTCAAATAAATTTTCAAATCATTTCAAAAATTAAATTTCAAATAAAACCCACTAATGCAATGAATATGAAGGTTTCAAGAAGTGTATTTTTTTAAAGCATAAGATTATTTTATAATAACTCTATTTCTTATAATAATAATTATATGAATATTAATTAAAATTTATTTATATATAATCAATAAATTACATTTAAAAAATTAATCATTAGAAATGTTTTTAATTAATTTAAATGGAGAAACATTATGCACTTTAAAATAGTTTTCCGAAGGAAAAAAATTTTAGTCCCAAAAATGAAAATTTATTAAAATCCAGAATAAAGTAGATTTAAAGGTAATTAATTTTATTGGATATTTCTAAATAATACTTTTGTTACGTTAAATTTAATTGGATTTTATATTAATTAATTTATATAAAAGTAATGATAGATTTCAAAAATCTGTATTTTCACTATTCATTGAAAAAATTATATTTTATGAATAATTAAAAAATATCACCATTATTTAATTTTTATATGATGGTTTGAATGATTAATTTCATTTTAATAAATAAATTATATAAAATATCTATAAATTAATTATAATATTTTTAATATAAAAAATTGACATATTTTTTATGATTTTAATTATATTATATAAAATTGATATAAGATTTACAAATCATTTACCAGTAAATTTAAATTGAGTTGGGAATTAATTTGTTTGTTTCAAAAAGTAGTTAATTCTATTAATATCCACTTATTTAATAGATATGTTATAATGATCTTATTTAAAATAATATTTTTTCACGGTTTGATGAAACTTGGTGCCACGTGTCATGCACTCTATCGAAGAAACCTGTTGTTGTGTGTAGCAAAATATAAAACCATTGATACAATAAAACATGATATATAAAAATATTAACTTAAATTTAAAGAAATATAAAATATTTGTATGTTACAGAGACAATGTACCTATTTATTGATTATTATTGGATCTATAAGACCACAATAAAGAACAGATATCTACTGCCAAGAATTGATGACTTATTCAATCAATTACATGGATCCCAGTAGTTCTCTAAGGTTGATCATCGATTGGGATATTATCAAGTAATGGTGTAAGATAAGGATATCCCAAATGATATTTTTCATACAAGGAATGATAAATATAAGTTCATAGTGATGTTAGTTGGTCTCATAAATTCTTTAATAATCTTCATAGACATGAAAAATAGAGTTACTAGGGATTATGTTGACAATTTTTTTAAAATGCTTATATATGATATCCTTATCTACTCCAAAAGAAGATAGGGACACAAGTATTATTTTAATTTCAAACTAAATACTTTCTGAAAGGAAAATTTATTTTCAAAGTTATTAAAATATGAGTTTTGGTTGGAGAAATTGACAATCTTGCAACATGTTATCACTAAAAATAGATATTTATGGATCCATAAAAAATAGATGAAATTGGATAATGGTCAAGATAAAAATATATATTGGAAATAAATATTTTATATTTGTTATTTGGGTACTATGGATAATTTTTTAGAAGCATCTCGTAATTTTCAAGCCCGTTAGACAAGGTAACTCATATGGGAGTTAATTATTTATGTATAGATGAATGTAAAAAGATATTTCAATAGTTGAATAGAAGTTTTATTGATAAACATTTCCTCACATAACTGACTAGTGGGTAAGGAGTTTTGATCTATACTAATGTGTCCAAAAATGGATTTAGTTGTGAACTAATGAAAGATGAAAAAGTGATGGTCTATGCCTCTCACCAATTAATGATCCATTAGAAGGACTAAAAAATACATGATCTATAATTGGATGTAGTAATCATCACATTGATGATTTGGTGAAAATAACTCTAGAGGGATATGTGTGAAAATTATACTAATCAGAAACACATAAATTATATTTTGACACAAATTTTGATTAATATACAACAAAGTGGGTTGTTAGATCTAATCAAGGGATATTATTTTTCAATGCGTTACTGTCCTGGGAAGGTGAATAATATGGAATATTCTCGGAGTATAAAACATCTTGAAACCATCACCATAATGAGTATTGTAATTGATATACTATTTATGGTCATTAAAAGAATATATTTGGGAATAATAAAAGTAACTTGTTCTTACCTTTCTCAAATAATTTCTCAACTATTTATTTTTTAGTGGATCAAGGAGGCCTAAAAGTATTATTAGGTGCTATAGAAAAAGGTAACTATTATTCTGGATGCCAACATTGCTAATTTTGGATTTATAAGAATTGGAACCAGGATATGTGTCCAATAAAAAAATAATGAAATAGGGAAATACTGGATTATGTTGATAGCACATCATTCTATATTCATCCAGAAATCACTAAGATGTATATATATGTGGAGGAAATGAACCTTTATAACTTTGGCGGACATTTTAATATCGGGCTCAATGGATTTCTAATAATATTGGGATCAACACATTCCCCAAGTGGAGTTATCATATTACAAATGTATTCATTATAGAATTCAAATGGAACACTATTAGGCTCTATATAGGAAGAGGTGTCAGACAATGACATGATGAGATGAAGTTATAGAGATTAATTATGTGGTACAAGATCTTATCCATGATATTATAGATAAGGTTGAAACCATTTAGAATCATATGATATTCCCATGATGTCAATAGAAAATATATACCGAAATTCATTTATTAAACTATGTGTTTGAGGTTAGAGATAAGGTGTTACTTTGTATATCTCCAAGAGATAATTTAAATAGGATTGATAATAATATAAATCTTAGTCTAACTTATATTTCCCCCTTTGAGATCCTTTATCACAATATAGATTTGTATTTTTAACTTCCACTCCCACCAAACCTATCTCAAGTACAATAGATGTTTCATGTATCATTCTGGAGAAAGTACATACCAAACCCCTTACATTTACCAAATCCAAAGGTGGTAACTTAAGATATTGATCTTCCATATAAGTACTATCTGGTGAATATCTTATATTATAGAGGAAAATATTCCTGAAACAATTAAAATTTCCTTGTCAAAGTGATATAGTGGAACCCAAAATGAGGAAGAAACGTGGGAATCAAAATAGGGGATGAAAAAAAGTACCATAATCATTTTAATAGTATGAAGTGAAATTTTTATCATGGAATTTATAATGGTAAAATAATGTAATGATGTGAAAATTTATAAATAAATTTAGATTTTAAAATAAATAAATAAATTTTCAATAATGATGTAATATAAAACACTTTAACTACATGTGTTATTTTTGAAATTTATATGTTAAATATTTATATATTTAAAAGATATTTAAGCATAATAAATATTGATAATATGGTCACTATATAATTACTATTATAATTAGAACATACTGTGGTTTATGATAAACTGAACTAAAACATATGAAGGAATCAATAGCTTCGATTCGTAAAATTATTCCCTTTGAATCCCATTTATCAATGTTTTTAAGGACATGGAACCCCTGAGATTATCCCTTTACCATGCCTAATTTTAAATTCAATAACTACATCATGAATGATATTGTTTATCAAAAAAAATCAAGATTATTGAGATGAGGTCCAAAGAATTTTTCATCAAACCTCCCAAAGAACGATTTACCATTGCACACATTACCCTTATTGAATTTACTAGTGAAATAAGCAGTTTTTTATCTTGACCCATATAGTATAAATTTGAAACATTTGATATTTAATAAAATAATTATTATATTTAACATTTTTATGATTTAATTATAAATGAATAAATTATGGGTTTGTTAGAATTTACTTTATTATATGATAAAAAAATTATATTTCTGGGAAATATATAGTTTTAAAGAAGACACTCTTTTTTATGAATTCTAGAATTTTTTAAAATAAATGTTATTTTAATAAAATAATATTTATTTAAATATAAATTATTATATAATTTTCTAGAGTCAAATATAATTTCCATAATCATTAGAAACTATTATCATTATAAAAACCCATATTTTTTTTATTAAAATTTGATTTATGATTTAAATATAAAAAATATCATATTTACATGTTCATCTTGATAAAATAAATATTGTTATTAATGTTAGTATTTTGAAATTACCTAACAGTTTTTCTTCATAATTTTATAAGAGAGTTGATTTTTTTGGGTAAAAATAATATAGGTTATAAATATATGGTATGTGTCATTACAACTTAATATCTATATGGTAATGTAATAAATAATATAAATAGTATTCATAATCATAATTTTGTTTCCCATTTAAAATAACATATTTTTAATGTTATATTATTAATTTTTGAAACCCTTATTTAATCCTCTAGAACCAGTATTATATTTTATCATTTTAAAATTATTTCTTTAAGAATATGACATACCTCCACATCACCACAATTATTATTTTAATGAGCTTAGTTAATAGTGTTATAAAATATTTAAACCCAACCTTATTTTCTAGAATCCATGAGAATAAACCATGTGAAAATATTTGGTTTTTATTGTTTATTTATACAGAGTCCACAAACTATGTTTAGAAAAAAATTCCCATCTCTTTTACAGTATTGACCTGCCAAGGTCCAATTACCATTCACTAAAAAAACATATATCATGATGTTATTCTGAATTTACCCCTCTAGATCCATCACATGGTGTCTAACATATTTTAATAAGCTCATACCAAGTATTTTGAAGCACCCTTTCAATTTAATGGATCGCCATATTATCCTCTTTATTTTGGAAACTTCTTTATATTATTCCTTAGGATTTTTAGGTTTTCATGTTGGGATATGTTCTTATAGATCCCTATTACTATCATTATAAATTACATATAATCATAAACCAATTTAACTCTCTTTGAAAAATTATTGAATCCTTATGCATAGCAATTATACTACCTAAATTGTCCTGCAATTTTCTATGCCAATAATTTGGGTAGTGAATAACCATCCTAATTTCCACTCTTAGGTATACTCTTACATGTTAAAATTATGCATTGACTAGGGACATCCATGTATGTGACCCACACTTTTTAATTATTGGAGAAAAAAGATATGAAATATTCTCTTCTGATGTGTGATCTATGTGGTACAAAAATCCATGTACCTATTCTAAATGTGACTGGTGGGTCCAAATTTATATAATCATCCAATGCATTTGGATTTTATCTCATGAGACACTATATATGGTGAAAAATCATTTATCCTCAGAATAATTGGTTATGATTAATTATTGGTTATAATTTTCTTATTATTATGATGTCATGTTATATGTTGTTTCAACATTCTCATGTTCCCTTTATGTTATCATCTTATATCATGCATCGTTGTTAATGTTTTCTGATTAACAACACTCTTATGTTACCTTGATATTCCTTTACATGCACATTTATTACATTCACCAAGTTATTATTCAATTATTACCTAACATGGATTTATATCTCACCCCTTTCTTTTATACATCACTAGGTTATACCATGTAGTTATAGAATACCAATGGAATTTAAGGGCTTGTAATGGAGTTTTAGTGTAAGTATTTGTATTTTTTTGCAAGTTGTTATGTTATGATCCTAATTACCCTAATACACTATCCGTCATGATATTCCTAGGTTGTATTATGTGTATTATTAAGTAATAAATATTAAAATAAAGTGTATTAATTATATGAGTTCTTATATTATTCAAACACAAGTATAGACAATGGTATAATATAAATAGATATTTCAAGATTCTATGGTCAAAAAAACTGAAGTTTAACATTTTTGGGCTCCACCATATTATTTATAATGTGGTAATAAATATAAATGATCTCTATGAAATAATCATGTACCTTATTTTTTTATTAAAATCAATGGAATTCTTATTCTTTCATTGAATTAATATTATTAGTAATATCACCTCTTCAACAACTTCAAGTAGTTTCTTCCACCACATTAACTATATACAAGCCACAATTATAGAAATATATTATCACTATATATTATTCACGGATACACAATACCTTTTCTTATTTAAGCAGAAAACACAACTTTATCTAATGAAGAAAGATATCATTCTTGAGGATTTTCATTTAGAAATATCTCTAACCCATTAGGTAACAGAATGCGCTATCAAATCTACATTATTCAATAGATTATGAACCAAACAATAATTTAGTAATTCTTGTATGTGTATTAGTATACTATATACTTCTAAAAGACGATCCAATTTTAGAGATCTCTAAAAATGAGACTCTAAGAAAATATAATTTAATATTCTATGCCTTATTATTGTAAGATAGAATATATTTCATAAGATTTTACTATAAATTATTGACCACACTCTTATTCACTTATCATGATTTTAAAGTTTTATGTTAACCATTACTGGAGTTTAAGTTAGTTTTCATTATTATATTATGTACATATTCAATAAATATTTATCATATTTCATATTTGATACATATGTATAACCTTTATTCTTAGAAACAAGAAATCTATGAAAATAAGATCATTTTCAAATCATAGACATGTAAAAATATGAATGAATTATATTTGCAGACCCTTCAATAGATTTATAAATGATTTAATTGAATATCATATCATCAAAATAAACCATTACCATGAATGGTTCTTGAATTAAGATTTTCATATAGTGTTTTTGATTAATTCAGCCTCTCTAGAATGATATCTTTTTAAAATATGATTCTACCCATTTATACCATGAAAAAAGTGAGTTATTTGTGAAATTAAATTCCTTTTCAAATATATAAACCTTTAAATAATCATTTAAAACAAGAAATCCTTCATTTTTTATATATAGTATTCTTCTTCTTAGATTCAATTACAAAAAGTTTTATTAATATCAATTTGATATAATTTAAATTTATATTGAATAACCACTATAATAAAGAGGCTTATTGGTTTCATTCTTGAAATTGTATTGAATTTTTATTTTTTTTATCTCTATAAACATGTTAATTTCCTTTATATATGACCCATTATTTATTCTGGACCACTCTTCAGTTTTCCATAATCATTTATTTTAATACCCATTTTATACTAATAAAATTATATTGTCTATTTAAATCTATAAGCTCACATGATTTGTTCCTATAAATTTGGTATAATTATTAATTCATGGTATCCACCCATTAATCTTCCATTGATTTTTCTAAAAAATATTTTGGTTCCACCTATAATAATATAGAAGTATTTTGTATTCTTATCAACCTTCAAGTCTATTTTAGGGAATATTTTTCTAAAAATAATAATCCTAAGGTCAACCCTAACTATATATTTACTTGTTTGATCTTTAGGTTGACTCCCTTCTTTACCTATACCTTCCTCTAATAAAACATCAGAATCATCATCAACCAATGGATTTTTTAATTCTCCAAAATCTAATATTACATCTTCTTATTCTTTTTCTTCATAGTCAAACACTACTTTGGGAATGTAGTTTATGGAATTATATTTTTATTCATTTTCATTAACCACAACATAACTAAATTTCTTAAAAAAAGAACTATTTATTGAATCATTTATAGTCTCTTCTCTTTAATTATTATCCTAAAAATATAATATTATACACTGCATTACCTTTCATTCCATGATTTAACTATTTTTTGGAAATGAAACATTTTCTTCTCAATACTCTATGATGATTTATTGAAGGTTTTCATAAATAAAACATTTAATATTGAATTTTATATTCTTTAAGACTGATAAAGTTTCAATAAAATATATACAGATCCTCTATAATAACTTCTTTCCAATAGTGTACAATGATTCCATATTTTTTCAAAGACATTTTGTCTATATTATTTACAATGTGGTTCCATATTTCCATAGATCTATTTTTTAGGATTCGTAACCGCTAAAACATGATGTTGTATTCAATTTTTCTCTTGATAATCCTCGTCTTGAATTGAAATATATTGGGTTATATTATCTGGTCATAATATCTATATTCATTATCTAGTTACATTTTTATAAGGACACAACCTTAAACATTATATAATCTAGTTAATTTAACAAGAATTCACTTAATATATTCCCAAAAAACATTTTAGTTTAGAGTTTTAGAAAATTATGACATTATTCATACATATCAACCCATAAATATAAAAATTAGATACTACTAAAATAGTATCAATTTATACTATAATACAAAAACATTAAATTAAACTAGAATTTGTTTTATGAAAATATTTCATGAACTTCATATTGGCTTCTTATTTTCTCTTACAAATCCTTAAACCTAATAAAATCATTTTAAAAACCTGTGTTGAGAACAAAAAATATCATTAACAAAAATAAGAGAGAAAAGAACTGTTATTTCATTAGTACATGTAATCATATGAAACCATTTTCACAATATATACTTCTCACCCATAATGTATCATATAATTACTTTGTGAAAACCTATGATTTAAATAATACATAAAAAAATTAAAAAAACACATATATAACTTAAGAAATTACATACATAAGATTATAACCCTCATGACTACCACATGATTTGTAATCATCATGGATACCTAACAATGTAACCATCACGACTACCATATGATGTAACTATTACAGTTACACTTGGAATAACCATTATGGACAACATCAATCATAAACATACCCAATGTGTTAGAGGGATTTATATATCTAACAATTAATCATAAAAAATTCTCAAGAACCAGAAAATAATCATAAAACAAGAATACTTGCATCATAAAAATATTCCATTTGAATTTTGTAAAAAATAGAAATTTAAAAGAGTACTTTTAAAGAAAATTCCCTTACCTCAGGTTCATCTTACTTAAAATGTGTTCAAACCACTTTTATAATGGTTAAAATAGTTTTATTCAGTTATTAATGAACTATATTCATATTTATGATACCTTATATGATCTTTTTATAATAATATTCACCCATATATTGATAATAGTTTGTAATTTTTATTGTTTCAGGTGCATTTATTTCATAGTTTCCATGGTTGGTTCAATATGGATTTTCTTACCGAATGGGAAAAAAATTAATTTGATATAAATTATATTAATATATTTCAAAAAATTTAAATTACATTATATATTCTTTTCTAATACAATGATGATTTAATAGATAAACCATTAATCAAAATAATTTAATTTATTTTAGTGGTTTTTATGATCATCATGAACTTATATCATTTTATTTAATTTCGTATTTATATATTGGTTCTAGAAAATTATATAACATACAATATTTATAATATAATCTTATTTGATAATAATAATGGTCATATGAATGGCATTTAATTAGGTAAAAGAATATGAAAACACAGCATCCACAATGATGCTAAATTGGTACATCAAAGATAATGTTTTCATTTTTTTGGAATAAAGGAAGAAGTGGAGAGGTTTAATGATGGATATTCCTTTAACATAATACAATTATAGTATATTTATGATACTATAGTTATCATGTATCTTGGTTGAGGTGAGGTGAGTAGAGAATAAGAAAATAAAATAAATTCAAAATAAAATAAAAGAAGATAAAAGAGCATTTTACCTCTTCAATTCATCTCCTTCCGAACCTCCTTAAGGCACATGGTTTTTCCCTTTTGGTGAGGTCAGTAGGTCTTAGATGTGGGGAAAAGGCTTGGGAATGGAATTCGGTAGAAATTAAACAATAGATGAGGATTTGAGGTGTGAGGAGAGGAGGTGGTATTTATAGTGGAAGAGATGGATGCTTTTTTATTATTTTATTCATTAGTTTATTATTTTCATTCCAGATTGTGAATAGATTGAGAATTATTACTAAATTTATTACAACAATAAAGTATATTTATATATTATGGACTTACATCATCCATACATCATTCATAATTTTATAATTCATTTATTTATCTTATACCGTAAATTACTGTATTTCACTATTCACCAAAAATCATTTACTTTTAAAAATCATAAAAATTCACCCAAACCATTTTTTTACATGTATAATTCACAAATGAACTCCATTTTACGAAAATAATTTTCTAAATTAGATAAATTTAATATTTACTTAAAATCACATTTTATTTAAAAAATACCATTGTTAAAATTATAATTGATTTTTATAACACGCAGAAAAATTAATTAAATTCTCATTAAATAATAATATAATTGTAATTAAATAAAATATAATTTTATGAATCTATTTTATAAAGGTAATATTTATTTTGAATCATTATATTAAATATAAAATTGAAAATACAAATTTATGTGTCACAAAAATACCTACACTTAATTTAGCATTTCAAAACATGCATTTAATTATTACAAGATATAAATATATCACATATTCACTTATAAAATATATAATTTTTATTTACATTTTCATAGGTGACATTACTATTCTATTTTTATATATTAATTAATTTATTATAATACCACTTATTTAATTATAAATTTATTACAAATTCAATTATTTTATTCCATAATGAAAAAATTATTTTATAAAAGCATAGGTTGTTACATTCCCCCCACCTCTGGAAAGTTTTTTGTCACAATTTTATTCATGTATTAAATAAGCGAGGATACCTTTCCCTCAAATTATTTTTAGATTCCCATGTTCCTTCTTCAACCATGTGGTTTTTCCAAAAAAGACATAAACTGGTGTATTACCATATTCCACAATACATTCTCTCTATGATCATGAATTTGAACTTGTTTCTCTTCATAATAACTATTCTCTTCCACCTGAACTACTTTTGGTCTCCAAACATGAGATGAATCTAGAACATAATTTCTTATCATTAAAACATTAAAAACATTGTATACCTTATATAAACTCAAAAGAAAGGCTACTCGATAGGCAATAGGTCCAAATTTCACTAGAATTTAAAAATGTTCAATGAACTATGAACTTAGCTTTACTTTCATACCAAAACGCATACCACTGTTCCATAGATATATTTTAAGGAAACATGATCGACATCCTTGAAAGAAATTCTTTCCTCCTCTTATCAACATAACTTTTCTACCTGCTCTGAGCTTTCCTCCAATGTTTTGGGATCATCATCACTTTCTCACTTACATACCCTACTAATTTTGTTCCCATGAACGAACTTTCCATGACATCATCCCAAAATTCTAGATTCTAACCCCACATTCTATATGATGCCTCAAATTTTTCCATCTGTAGACTAGAATGAAAACTATTTTTATAAGGAAACTTAATTTAAGAAAGACTCTAATCCCAACTTCACTGGTAATCCATTGAACTATCTCAAATCACATCCTTCAATATTTAAATAGTTCGCTCTAACTATCCCTCAGATTGAGGATGAAAATCTATGCTTAAATTTAATTTAGTTTATAATGACTTATAAAGGTCTTTATAAAATATAGATGTTAACCTAGGATCATGGTCAGATAAAAAGAAGATAGAAACTCTATATTTTATGACTATATATTTTATTTAAATTCGAGAAATATAATATAATGATATAGTATCTTGATTGGGAGGAAAATATTCATATTTATTCTGTTGATCAACAATAACACAAATCACATTATTACCTAGAGATGTATATGGATGTCCCACTATGATTTCTTTGGATATATTTTTAAATTTATACCCTGGTACTGAAAAATGATGAATCATACCCTTCAGTAGTTATTAATTTAATTCAACATATTGAAAAGCCAAACTTTTCAAGGTAAAATCCACAAAATATCATTTCATTTTATCCCACTTGTAATACTCATGAAGATCTATATACATCTTAATGTTATGAAGATGAACTGAAAATAGTGAACTATGAGCTTCAGATAACAATTCCTTCTTCAGTTGGGAATCACAAGGAACACATAATATCATTACAAATCTTAAGAAACAATATTGATCAACATTAACTGTAGGAAAAAATACTTTCTTAAACAATTATACATTTTTCTATAACTCATATTATTTCTTCTATGCCAGCTTAATTATTTCTGAGAGATACTACTGCACTAACACCTGAAACAAAACTGACGAATTTTCAACGCCAACAACTTCAAGGGAAAAAATAATAAAATCATTAATCAAGGGTTCATGTTTCAAATGTAACATGGTTAATGTTTCATGATGTTTTTCACTCAAGTAATCTAACACCTTTTATGGTTTTCCAAGATAGTAATTGATCATGAAATCATTATCCGTTATCAGTTCGAGCAATCTCCTCTAACTCATGTTCAATTAATTCTGAGTAAATATATACTTCAAACATGTATGGTCAGTATATATTACACATTTCCTCTATATAAATTATTCCCCCAATTTTTTAATGCGAAGACTGCTACTATTAATTCCAAATCATGTGTGGGATAATTTAAATCCTATGATTCGGTTTCCTTATAGAATAACGAATTACATTATCATTATGAAACAAAAAATAACCAATTTACTTCAATGAAATTTTATTTTATATGTAACAAATAATAATTTCTAGAATTTTGGGATAATACTAGAGCATTCAACAATCTTTATTTTAGTTCCTAAAAACAAACATCATATTCTTCTCTCGAAACTAATTTTACCCCTTTTGTGTTAACTTTCATAGAGGGCTATATAATGGTATAATGTTTTGGACAAAACATCAATAATATCCTACTAAAACAAGAAACCCAAAAAATATTAGTAACATTTTTAAGACTTTTCCATTCATTAAATAATTTTTTTTGTAAGATCAACTGCTTTTCTATCCTTATTTGAAATTCCCCTAAGATAAAAAAATTTTTTGCAACCAAAAACTGAATTTTCTATATTTACCATATAAATTCATTTCATTGAATATTTTAAATAGTGTTCTTAAGTATTTTTCATTATCTTAATAAATTTTTGAAAAAAAATAAAAAAAAACAAATACAAAATTATCCAAATATTCATGGAATATTCTTAATATAGGATCCATAAATAAAGCTTGGTAATTTTTCAAACCCATTGGAATAAAAAAACATAATTCCCATATCTAGTTTGGAACAATATTTTTAGAATATCATCCTCATTAACCTTCAGCTAATAGTACCCTTATCTCAATTCAATCATGGAAAAATATTAAGCTCCCTAGAGATGAAAAAAAATTCATCAATATGAGGGAATAAATGATTATTATTAAAATTAATTTTATTGAAAGTTTTATATTAAATTCAAACTCTCATGGAACCATATTTCTTTTTAATGAAAAAAATAAGATCACCCCATGGTGAAGTGATAGGAAAAATGAATCCTTTACCAAGAAACTCCTAAAACTTCTTTGTTGATTCAAGAAGATCCACTTGTAGTATTCGACATTGGAGTTTTAAAATTATCCTAGCATAAGGAAATAATTCAAATGTAAATTAAACTTCTTGATCTATTATAACACTGAGAAACTCATTAGGAAAAACATTCTGGTATTCATTTACCACTGGCGCATAATTTATCTAAAAAGTTCCATTGTTTTCACCAATATGTTTATGATAAATTTCATTTACATATTTTAATATTTTCTTATCTTCAATATATGTTATGAATTTTATAGATTAAGTATTATATACAGACTAGAAATATTTATAAAGAAAAAAATTTATATATACAATCATTATGATAATGATAAAAATAAATCCATTCCATACTCAGAATAACGTAAAACTCTTGTAAGGGAAGAACAAAAAGGTTCAGAGGTAATTTCTTTCCATAGACAACAATTGGATGATTATTATAAATCCATTCCTCCTTAATATTTCCCATGGTGTTTTTACTATATGTTTTGATTCCATTTATTGAGATGAAATTTCTAATTTTAGTGAAAACATCCCCTAAATAAAGGAATGTGTACACCTTGTATCAAAAAAGGCATTTGAAAAATCCGAGTGAACCAAAAGTGTACCTGATAACACTTAAATGGATAACCCAACATATTTTGAAGTAGTCCTAAAGGAATTATCTACACCTTTATATTTATAGTCTGGATTCTTTCTACAATTCAGATCATACATTGGGAAAGTATTTTTATAATTCCAAATCTCACCACACTTGAAACACTTTATGGTTTTCTTATTAGAATTAATAAAAAAAATAATAAGAACTTTTTAATTTCAATCTCAAGACATATTTCTTAAGTAACTATATCTAAAACACTTACCATATTTTTCATAGTATTCTCCATGGTTCTTTTTACCAAACATCCCATAAACTGAAAAATAGAATTTCTTACAATTTTATTTATTTGATTGATTCTTACACATTTCATCCCATCTTGACCATTTCATCTAGTTATTTTCAATGTAAACATGATAATTATAAAACTCCATTTCTACCCAATAATCACATCAAACATTTTTCTCATAACATTTTAATTCATGGAAATCCAATACCCTTAGATATCATGGATTTAATTTGGAGTAAAAATGACTGGTTTTACTATCAAGAACTCAAATAAGATTTGGATAAAACTTAGACAATTGGTTTAAGTTTGATTCATACACAACTAGTTAATCTTTATCATTCTATTTCAATTCTTATAATTTCTTTTCTATCTAATTTTGAACCACCTTAGTAAAATATTTTTCATGGGAAATATTCTTAAATTAATCCCATTCTACGGAATCCATCTCCTATTTATCCCTGATATTCATGACCATTGACCACCATTGGTAAGTATTAACATTAAAATGAAAAATAGAATGAATACCCTTTTGATTATCTGACCACCCTATGACATAAAATATCATTTCATGGGAATTATTCTACCCATCATCCACCACTAGGTTAGACGATCCCCTAATATAATGATGGTGTTTCCTCATAAAATGTTCCATTATCATCATAAAACTTTGTGGTATCTACGGTTGTTATCTTTTATGGGTACCACTACCATTTATGGCCTATTTCAACTAAGAAATTAAATCCAAAAACTTCTTAGTTCCAATTCCCACCATTTCAGGTTGCAGATTTGGAAAGATATCATCCTCTCATAGCCTTCCTACTTTATCTTCCCTACTTCTTCTATGGAAAACCATTTTAAACACCAATATCATAGATGAAGAAACATGTTAATCATTAAATGATATATAATTTCAATATAACCTTAAATTAATATTAATTTATTATATTATCTTAACATCATCCTAACCCACAATGTTACTTAAACCATGCTCTGATACCAACATTAAGTAAACGACCTTAAAAATTAAAAAATCAAGTTAATTAAACTATAATACAATTTTTACATTATAAAATATATTTTTTAGTTTAGAGTTTTAGAGAATGAGGACATAATTCATACTAAGAAAAACACAATAATATACATAGAAAAACTCAAGAATAAAAATTTAATAGTAATAAAATACTATCAATGTCTTCTATAATATAACAGTTTTAATAAAACATTATTTCTTTTCAAGAAACGTATTCTTGATGTTCAACTTGGATTATTAATTTATCGTACTAATCCTTAATCCCTATGAAAAACATTAAATAACATGGGATGCAAATAAAATTTCTAAGTAACAGACCTAAAAGATAAAGTAACCATTGGTCCATGAATACTTATAAACCTATAAAATCATTTTCACATGATATAACTCTAACCCTTAATGTGTCATATACCTACTTTGTGAAAAGATGATATTTTCGTAAAACATAGAAAACATAAATAGATTCATATAGGTAAAATTGGAAATTGATCACTTAATATTTTTTACATCATGGATACTATATGATTTTTAACCCTCATGACTACCTTATAATGTAACCCTCATGACTACCTTATGATGTTACCATAGCAGTTACACATGGAATAACCATTGTATTCAACTTCCAACATAAATATACCCAATTTCTTGGAGGGAGATATAGGTCACACCCATAATCATAAAAAAGTTTCAATAACATGAACATAATAATAAATAATAATAAATTCATCATAAAAACATTCCTTTTGAAATTTGTAAAATAATTATATTTAAAACATAATTTTTAAAGAAAAGTCCCTTTCCTTAGGTTTGTTATACAAAAAATATGTTGAAACATCCAGTATGTTTTTTTTAGACAGGGTTATAAATTTATTATAGAATAATATTCATATTTATAATACCTTATATTATCTTTTTATAACATATTTCCACCCATTTATTGATAATATTTTGTTATTTTTATTATTTTGTGTGCATTTATTTCATGGTTTCCATGGTTAGTCCGTTATGGATTTTCTTGTCGAATGGAAGAAAAATATATTAAGTGGAAATAAATGGTATTAATATGATTACATAATTTATATGATACCATATATCATTTTTTCTAATATGAGGATGATTTATTCGATATAACCTGAATAAAAAGAATTTAATTTATTTTTCTAGTTTTTATGACCATCACAAACTTATAAAATTTTATTTAATATGAAGTCTGTATATTGGTTCCAGAACACTATATAACATATAATATTTATAAAAAATAACATTTAATAATATTAATGGCTTTATGACCCACATTTAATGGGGTGAAATAATGAATACACATCTTCCATGATGACGCTAAATCGGTACATCACAGACTATGTTTTCATTTTTTAAAATAAGAGGATAAGAGGAGATGATTGATGATGGATATTCCATTAACATAATAACATACAAGTATTTTTAAGATAAAAGTGTTGTCACATACCTTGGATGAGGACATGTGATAAGAGAATAAAAAATAAAATCAATTGAAAATAAAATAAAATAAAATGAATGTGTGTTTTACCTCTAGAATTCTTCTCCTTGAGGCTATTCTTAAGGCACTTGGTTTTGTACTTTGGGTGAAACCATAAGGCCTTGGATATGGGGAATAGTATTTTTAAGGGAAATAATTTTAAATTATATAATATGTGAGTGTTAGATGTGTGGGGAGAAGAGGTGGTGCAGGGTGGTATTTATAGTAGAGGAGAGTGGTGTTTTTTGAGTATTTTAATCATTATTTTGTTATTTTGGTTCAAGAATATGAATAGTTTTATAATTTTCAATAAATATATAAAAATAATGAATTATATTTCTATAATATGGACATACATCATCCATAAATCATCCATGATTCAATAATTCATATATTTAACTTATTCCGTAAAATACCATATTTCACTACTCAACAAAAATTAAAATATTTCAGAAAAATACGAAAAAAATTACCCTACCCATTTTTGACATTTATAATTGAAAAATTAACTCCATTTTATGAAAATAATTTTCTATATATGTAATGTTTAATATTTAATTAAATTCAACAGTTATTAAAAAAATACCAATTTTAAAATTATAACTGAATTTATAAGACTGTGAAAAATTAGATAAGCTCTAATAAAAATGTATTACAATAATTAGAAAAAATAATATTAATTTATTAATCTATTTTATGGAGATAAAATTAATTTTAAATCAATATTTTAAATATAAAATTGTATATAAATATTTATATGTCAAAAAAATGCGACATTTAATTGATCATTTCCAAAACATTTATTTACATATTCCCTAATATAATGATATCATTTTTTTCATATAAAATGTAAAAAATTAATTTATACTTTCATAGGTTAGGTTACTATTCTATTTGTATATATTACTCAATTTTGATAAATACCACTTCTTTTATTAAATGTTTATAATGAATTTAACTAGTTAATTCCAGAATAAAAATAAATTATTTTATAAGTAATTGGGTTGTTTCAATTTTACACCCTCATTTAGATTCTTTTATTGTATTTCAAAATTATCTGTTTTACCATTTTAAAATATCACATACCATCCTATTTTTTTAATCAAAAAATAGAACGAAATACTTTTCACTATATGTTCTAGCCAGAATGATTGGACAATGTAATTTAGTTTGGACCAGATTCAGTAAATATGATGCAATTTGATTCTTTAGATAATATGGGTTTCTTAATATTTTTACCTTTAAATATGAATCACAAACTTTCCCCCTTTCTGGTTTAGAGAATGAATGTCGATAATAGCATTAAAATTTGAAGGATTCATCATTATCTATTAATTAATGTGATTAAGTCTCTAGTTACATAGATTGTTCTCCAATTATGTTGTAATGAGACATGTATTATCTAATGTTTTCACATTATAGAGGTTCAAATTTGATATCGACATTGAAAAAAATGAACTTATAGCCTTTCATTTGATATTTCATCCTTTTGAGAAAAATGTGACCTCCAAACTAGAGTCACATAATTAACTTCCACTCAATATATTATGTTACACAAAATAAACATATAGAACATCAGTATTATTCAAGTTATCATCCAATAGAATATTCCTAACATTATATTTGATCATTAAAGCACCTTAATTTCCCAAATTAGTAGTTCCATAAAATCTTCCAAACACATTACTTAGTATGTTAATGTTACCCATCAAGTGGGATGAATAAAAAATATCAAGAATATACTTTCTTCAATTCTTTAAAACCATAAAATCTATCTCAAAAAGAATAAATATATCCATCATATTCAAATTATTCTATTTCAATGATATTTTCAAATTGTTTGATATATTTTTTGATCTCTTCTCATCTTCTACATTTTATGTAAAAAATTCATATTATTTTTCCTATAGTGGTTAAAATTTGTTCCTTATAATAAATGAATTAAATTTCCCTACATCCACTCTTACTTATATTTTATAAGAAATATTCCCACTTATTTTCCTACAATTTAAATATATATTACTAAATTTGGAATGTTTGAAACAATATACATTAAATTAATTTCTATACTAATGTGTAAGATATGTTTCATTTTTATTTTATTTGTTTCCAATTGTTTCTCTCCTTAAGTAACTTTTAACATGGTGAAATAATATATTGTTTTTAATATAAAAATATTTAATTGAAAATTTATTAAAGTAATTATACTATTGCATTCATATATTTATATATCCTATACTTTGGAATAATTCCTTGAAAATTGGTAAGTTATTGATGATTGAGAACTATCTCTATTAATCAGCTTTCCTTTTCTTTTTTACATTTCATGTCTTAGTTTTTGATCTCCACAATCAATCCCACTACCAATTTTATCCAAAAAATTGGGTTACTAAACACTAAATACTTCCTAAAAAGTTCTTATAACTCATTCATTACATTACATAAATATTTCATCAAAAAAATCCAAAATTATAACTTCTTTTTTGATGAATTTTCTTTATTTTAGTCTTTAGAGTTTTTCTCATAGATACTAATTCCTATTCATGTTTGAAAGGATTTTCAACTTTATCCTTCCAAGATATAGTATTATTATTAATGTTGTTTTTCTATATCCCAATATTAAACTAGTTTTTTGATAATTCATCATGTTTTACTTGACCTTTTTCATATTATACCGCACTATTCTCTACAATATCTTCAAGATCATCAATATAATTTAATAATTCCTTCATAAATCCACTAATCTTATTGTTCATCATTATTTATATATCAATATCAAAAATACATCCTTACAATTAATCATGTATATTAACCACTTCCTTTTTTTAGCTATCCAAATCCATTTCATAATTAGTTTTATCAACATTAGCCACCACAGATTCATCTATGATTGATAGAAATCATTTTCAACACCTTATAATGGACCTGGATTATTTTCTTCTTCTTTTTTCCTAACCAACAAATTTCTATGAAATTTATTTCAATAGATATTTCCTAAATTAATTTCCCATAAAGGGGGAACTTCTTCTAATATTTTATGAGAATTGAAACCCACCATCCTCTCTATCAAACAAATTTTAGGAACTTAAAACCCATTCTCCAAATATTTCACAATGAAAAAATTGCATGGTTATATTACCCTAAAAAATATATTTTTCTTTCTTAAACATATATTCCATGAGGGATAAGAAACCATATCTTATATATTCTTTAATTTTTTCCCCTTATACTTATTTCTTCTCTATAGTAGTGTATGAAATTCATTTAGAAAATTTGCTAAATATATTTCTTTCTTCACTCCCATTTCATATGTGACCAATTTGTTGTATTATCTTTTAGAGATAATTCCCCAAGTATTCATTATTAATTTGTTGACATATTTTGGTTAAATTTTCATAGTAATATCTATATGATATTAAATACTATATCATCACCTTATACCTCATGAACAATCCCATCAATATCTTCAACCACATCAATCACATGGATTAAGAACTATTTATATTTTTACTTAAACCCGTCTAAAAGTCCTCAAATATATTTTTAAGAGCTTATGTATTTTCCACCATCATATTGTGACCTCATTCAAAAATATTTACAAGATTATCCCATGTAGCAATTTTTATTTTACAATTAATAAATTATATATATATATATATATATAATTAGACAATTCTCTCACAAAATAATTCTATGAGATTATATCATTATCCAATAATTTCTTTTCATATTACAACATTGTTCTTATATTAGTGTCACATACATGAATTCCTAAAAATATTACCAAATATACAATAATCCTAAGATATCATAAATATTATTTCATTCTATTCTTCTATAATTTATAAATACAATTATTAAAAAAGTAAACCCCTTTACATTCACATCATTCTCCATGATGAGAACATTCTCTAATATATTCATCAAGAAATAAATATTTTCTATGATACCACTTATTGAACCCAAAGGTCCTATGGAACCCCCAAAGAGGGGGTGATAAAGGGAGTCTTTAAATTTCTTATTCCCTAAAAGTATATTGAATAATTTATTCATTTTTGTCAAATGTGCATTTAATCTTTTATGAAATTTACATGTCTGAAATAACTCATTATAGAATTAAAAATAAGCATATAAAAAGGGGTTTTACTTAGATAAACTATACAATATACATCTAAGAATAATATGTAGAAAGTTTTTTGATATTACAATTAATTATAACTTCACTAGTTTGTGATTTCAAGCTTTAACATAAGCTCTTTCCTTATCTAAAGTCTTTGGTATCTTCCTCTTTGCATCTCTCTACTTTTTAATTTGATCACAAAATATAAATTAATCACACAAGTTTGACACAAAATGATACCAATTGGATGTATAAAACCAAAATAAAATTTGTGTTCTCAATGATTTTATATTATTAACATTGAAATAAATAATAAAATTTATAAAAATTATAGACTTTAAATCCAAATATTCAAGGAAATTTGGCCTAATCATACTTCATATCACAATTCTCGATTATCAACAAAATATCATTCCACACACCATATCTTCTTCTATATTTTTCATATCCCTCTATTAGTAGTTATTTTTTTCTGTATTATTCAATACATGATTGTGAGGAAAATTTAAATTTCATATTAAAAACTCTGAACTCAAACAACAACAAATTTCATCTTCTTAAAATCTAACCATTGATCCAAAATAATTTAGATCCACAATTTTAAATTATATTAGAACATATGGAATAAATTCTACAACTTCAAATATATTGAAGGAGCACCAAATCAATAAAACTGGATGTATATTCTAAAATTTTCAATTCCATGGTGTATATTATTATCGAAACACCTATATAAAGAACTACATCAACTCAACCATTAAATGTAATTCCAAATACCTTAATGTAGCTATTATCCAGAGGTAATTCCCTTATAAATTCATTTATTAATGTTAACCTACCCATTATCAAATAAAAATAATGAAAACTAGATGTGCAATGAACCTTCATCCAGGGTGTGGTACATTTTATTTTCATATTTTTATAACCATTATGACACATGTATCTATATCATACATATCCATTATTCACACACAATTTTCACCAAGGTTTAAAAAACAACCATTATAGTTATTTCTATCTTTCAAATATATTTTTAATGAAAAAAACATTTTTTCAGGGAGTGGAACAAATCTTCTCCCCATTTCAAATTATCCACTTCTTTTTTAGGTTCAATATGGGGTTTTATTCCCTATTTTTATTCTAAGAAAATAAAAAATATATATATGGTTTCATTTATAATCATTACTATATTTTTGTGCCTCAACTAGAAATAATAAACATAAATATATAGGGATGACGGTATTCAAAATTTCCACTAAAGACAATTCAATTAAGACCACCATGTATTTGAACATGGAATTTAAAAGCTTTATTGATTCCCATAGTTAAAATTCACAATTGAAACTTCTTCTACAATAGTGTGTCCTTCAAAACTGTTTCAAACTAAAATCGTACATTTGTAAATGGACTATAGAAAGCCCAAATATTTTCCCCCCAATTCATTCATAGAATTAATATAATATTTATAGACTCACCATTGTGGCTCCCCATGTTAGGTTGAATGGAAATTTGACTGCTCCATTAATAAATCTACTCACCAACTTAAAACTTCTTGTGTGGACTTGTAATTGACAATGAATCTAACATATTATAACAAGTGGTTTCAACAAAGTATTTTTCAAAAAGTGGTCCTTCTTAGAGGTACAAATCAATAATTTTTTACCTTAATTCATATATGTGAAATTCTAATCAATCCCATTATGATAGACCTATTACTTTAGTTAATTCCATTTATAAGATTAATAGTAAAATAAACACTATAATTTTATTATTTTTAATAAATATATAGTATGTATAAGTCATTATTGTTTAATTAATGATGTGTATATTGAGTAATTACTTTTTATAGCCTCTTAATGAGTTAATGTCTTATGAAAATACTCTTGGGTTTGCAATATTTATCTCAATCAATAGTTTTAATGAGATATTGATTCAACGATTGGAAATTTTTTCCTTAAATTCCTTTAATAATGTTCTATTTTTTGTTCTTAATTATAAAAAAATAATCACTATTTAGATCTATCAATTTCATATTGCTTATCAACTTCATTATAGAGATTTATTTATGTTTTATTATGGGGGTGAGGCTTGGTGATCTACTCACAACTATTATTTTCATAATTATTAAAGAATATTTTAGAAGATCTATTCATAAGATGGTGGATGAGGTGTGCTTTGTTGTACCTAATATTTTTGGGCTTTCATCTCCATACCATCTCCATTGTACTGATTCAAATATATTATATTTTCATGGGGATAGTTCCAAAATAAATATATTGAAAGATATTTTTTGTCACAATAATCATATTTCATATCATATGATAAATTGTGGCAGGTATTTCATCAATATTGATATGGTTGATTAAATTAAATCATTAATTCTATAAATAACAATGGAGTTAAAACTGCCATTTTAATATTAATAAATTCCTTTGTTTTGGAGAAGGCTTGAGGTTAGGAATTTCACTAATAGTTATTTATTGATAAGGAAGTTACTTTCTACTTTCCAAGAGAAAACATTATAAATTGCTCATATAATAATCCATTTTAAAATTTTAATCACCTTAATGATTAATTATTCATTCGTAGTCAACAAGTTTACATTGAATCTTATTAAAAGACATAGGACTATAATTAAGAACCTTTATTGGAGTAAAAATATAATATATATATATATATATATCTAGATGGTTCTGGTATCATTGAGAACATGTTGTGAACATATAAAATATAGTTATATGGGAATAAAAAATTTAATTGACATAAATTATTCACTATAAAATAACTTAATGCAGAATTAATTAAATTATTCCCAATCTATTGAAGGAAATTGGGGCTAGGAAGGCATATCCTTAGGTTTGATCTTATTGTCTTTAAGGAACTTTTGTTAAAACTTATATAATAAAGATAATTTGACTTCAATACGCTTATTACATTCCCAAATATATTTTCAATTTAGCGATTTAGATAATTAATTCATAAAACATACATTATTAAGCACAATCATATAATGTGAATGCTAATAAAATAATATCCATTTCAACAAGAATATGAAGGTTTTTAATATAACAGGAATTCTTCACAACATTAATCTTTTCTTCTTGTTTTATCTAACCCATACATAAACCTTATGGAAATATTTTAAAAGTTTAGATGTGTGATAAAATCTCAGTAAGGGACATAAAAATAGGGAGGGAAAATTTTATCCCATAAATACTTATAAGCATATGAAATAATTTTCACAAATACATCTATGTCACCCATTATTTATATTATAGTTACTTTGTGAAAACTATAGATTTCCATAAAACAATGAAATACATGTTAGGGTTCTTGGGGAATAATTTACCTTACATACCTAGGATTCTAACCATAACTCATACCATATGATTTGTATCCCTCATGGATACCTTATAATGTAACCCTCACAACTACCTTATGGTGTGACTATCACAATCACACTTAGAATAACCATTACGGTCATCTTCAAACATAAACATTCCTAATGAATTATAGGGAGATATATGTCCCACCCTTTATTATAAAAGAGGAAAAATAACCAAAAAGTATTCATTAAAGACGAATTCGTGTATAATAAAAAAATTCTTTTTGATTTTTTTTAAAAAATAAAATTAAAATATCATTTTTAAAGAAAAGTCTCTTACCTCAAACCAAAAAATGTCCACTTTTTGAAACACATAAGATACATTAAAAAAATAATACCCATACATTCACAAAAACAATTTTTAAATAATTTCTATAAAAAATAAATATTTATAAGAATTAATATATAAAACATTTAGAACAAGTTATTTGTTAAATAATACATTACATTGAGTTTGTCTTACTTCAAACGTGATACAACCTACTGTATAGTGATTTAAAGAGTGTTATAAAAATATTAAATAACCATATTCGTATTTATAATTCATTAAATGATCTTCTTATAACATCTCCTAACCCATTCATTAATAATATTTTGTTATTTTCATTGTTTCAAGTGCATTTATTTCTATGTTTCCATGGTTGGATCATTATGGATTTTCTTCATAAATGGAAGAAAAACACTAGGAGTGGAATGAAATGGTGTTAATATGTTTCCATAATTTTAAATGATACCATATATCATTTTTTATGATATGTGTATGATTCATAAGATAAATAATTAATTAAAATGATTTAATTTATTTTTGTTGTCTTTATGACCATCATTAACTTAAATCATTTTATTTAAAATCATGTATATATATTGGTTCCAGAACATTATATAACTTATAATATTTTTAATAAAATATAATTTAACCGTAATAAGAGTTTTAAGACTAGACATGATAGTGGTAATGGAAAATGAATTTACATCATCAATTATAGAGTTAAATCAACACATCACGGATGATGCTCTAATTTTCGGAATAAAAGGGAGAGGAGAAAGTTTTTAATGATGAATTATTCCATAACATGGTAAAATTATTGTATATATAAGATAAAGTTTTTTTCATTCCACTAGGATAAGGGAGGGTGATGAAAGAATAAGGAAAATAATTAAATTAAAAGGAAAATAAAAGAAAACGAAAGATGATTTTACCTCTCCAATTCTTCTTGTTGTGAACCTCCTAAAGGCCCTTCCTTTTGGAATTTTGTGAAGACAAGTTAGTAATGGACATGTTTAAGAGTATTTTTAATATAATTTAGCTAAAATTAAATATTCTATAAGTCTTTGAGGTGTGAGGATAAGATGTGGTGTGGGGTGGTGTTTAGAGTGGATGAAAGAATTGTTTTTCGGTTATTTTATTATTTGTTTATTGTTTAGGATCAAGGCCATGAATAGATTTAGAATTATCACTAAATATATTAAAATAAATATTTATATATTGATATTGTGACTCTTAAAACATGGTTGATATTATTAATTCATGTATTTGGATTGTTCTTTAAATACTGTAAACAATAATATTTCACTATTCACAAAAAATTCATCTATTTTGGAAAAATTCCCAAAAATCAACCTATTTTTTTGATAATTTATAATTAAAAAATAAACAAAATTTAATGAAATAATTATCTAAAAATGATAAATTGAAATTTTTATTAAAATATTAATTTATTGGAAAAATAAAAAATTTAAAACATTACACGTTTTGGATCTTGTAAAGATGGTCTCTCAATTGACTCTTGTGGATTTTATATCACACCTCTTTAAAAAACATTAATATCATCAAAAGTGCTGAGCAACAATTGACTTGTGACTTTTTTTGGGAAGGCAAACATACTTTTTGCACGATGATATATGCCAATAATAGATACCAAGAAAGAACAACCCTCTAGAATGACCTCTCTGTTTTGGATAACAATATTTATGACCCTTGGGTTGTAATGAGAGACTTTAATGCCATTCTCAACTCCAGTGAGAAAATGGGTCCGTCTCACCTATCCATATCCTCAAGAGAGTTTAAGGCCTTTATGGATGATAGTAACCTTGTCTAAATCAACCTTACTGGTGAAAAATACACCTAGTATAGAAGGCATTATAAAAAGATTGTAGCTAGTAAATTGGACAGAGACTTTGTGAATATGGAGACGTTGGATAAATGAGACAATGTCTCTAGCATTACCCTCCCTAGAATAAACTCTGATCATCATCCTATTTTGGTCAGTTTGATTGCTAACAACCGTAAACCTATCCTGCCTTTTAGATTCAACAATGCTTGGTCCACGAATGCTGATTGTGCTTCCTACATCAAAACTATTTGGGATAATATAAACCATCAACATGATACCTTTGCCTGTATCCTCAAACTTAAAACTTTAAAGCAATCCCTCAAGGGCTGGTGTAGATCTAAAAATAAACAAATTGATGCTGAAATTTCTTCTCTAGAAGAGGATCTGATTCAACTTAAAACTCAGAACATTAATTCTAATTTTACTTTTGATCCTCAAACTAAAATAAACATCTCCTTAAAACATAGCACTTTGCTCACTTTCAAAGAAAATATGCGTAAAAAACTTTTTAAGACCAAATGGATCTCTGATGGGGAAAAAACACTAAATTCTATAACTCACTTCAAAGAGTTAGGAAAGCCTCTCGACCTCTTGCTAAACTCTTACATAATGATCAACTCCTTGACTCTGAAGAAGCTATTTCCAACCATGTTGTTTCTTATTTCCATAATATCTTTAATGGTCCAGATGTCAATATTGATCTTAGACCTGATATCATTCCTCTGATGGTTGATGAGAAAGACAATGAGTCTCTTTAAAGCATCCCTCTGGATCATGAAATTAGAGATACTATTTTTTCCTGGAAATCTGATAGTTCCCCTAGAGCGGATGGTTTTAATAATGGTTTCTATCAACAGCATTGGGAGGTCATTCATTTAGATGTCTGCAAGCTTGTAAGGTCCTTCTTCACCAATGGTTATCTCCCTCATGGCCTTAATGTGAAATTTCTTAATTTAATTCCCAAAACTAACAATGCCTTTGAGATTCACCAATTTCAATCTATTGCCCTAATAAACACTCTTTACAAAATAATTACTAAAATCATTGCTAATAGACTTAATCCTATATGTGAAAAAATTGTTTCTTGGAATCAAATTGGTTTCATAAAAGGTAGTTCTATTCAGGACTGCATTTTTCTTGCCTCTGAATGAACAAAAACTCTTAACAAAACCACGAGGGGGTGGAAATGTTGTTGTCAAACTCAATATTAGAAAATATTTCTACACAATTTATTGGAGTTTCATTTTCAAAGTCTTAAAAAGTTTTGGATTCAATGATACCTTTGTCATGAGGATCCAAAACTTGTTTAAATCTGATTCAATTTCCATTTTGGTTAATGATACCCCCAAAGGCTACTTCAAATTCACTAAGGGAGTCAGACAAGGAGACCCTCTCTCGGCCATCCTCTTTGTTATTGCTGAGGATTACCTTAGCAGACTCATGACACAACTTGTTAATCAAAATAAACTAAAACCCATCCAGGCTTCCAGAAATCATAGGGTCCCTACCCAACAATTATACGCCGATGATATAATCTTATTTTTACAAGGGGATCAAAATAATATTCAGGTTCTTAATAACACTCTTGATCATTATGAGGAGGTTTCAGGTCAAGCTATTTCTTGGAACAAATCACATATTTTCTTTGGAAAAAATTTCTTCCCTCAAAGGAAAACTATTATCACTACTAACCTTGGGGTCAAATAAGGACTCTTCCCCTTCACCTATCTAGGGGTTCCTATCTTTTGGGGATGAACTAAATCATCCTATTTCACCAACATTGTTGATCAAATCATTAGTCAACTCTCTTCTTAGAAAGGAAAGTCCATCTCCATGGCTGATAGAATTTTCCTTTTCAAATCAACCATTGTCTCTAAGATGGTTTACTCTCTCATGATCTATAGGTGGACCATGAGCACCTTAAAAAAATCAATTCTTATATCAAGAAATTCATTTGGATGGGAAAAATTTTTGAAAGGAAACTTGTCACCATCCCTTGGAAGACCTGTTGCAAACCCTTAGATAGGGGGGGGGGTTTGGTATTAAAAATTTAAAATATTTCAATGATTCCCTGCAGGCTAAATTTACTTGGAAATTAATCAATAATATCTCTAATGCTCATGACTTTATCTATAATAGATTTCAAAATAAACTTAAGAAGGGAAATCTTAATTATATCACCTCCTCGATTTGGCCCTCCATTAGGCACTCATTTCATAACATTATGGAAAACTCTAGATGGATGGTTAGGACTGACTCCGACATAAATTTCTGGCTAGATAATTATCCTGGAACCCCTTTAATTTCCATTCTTCCTCCTAATTCTACACCTGAGAAAACTAGATGCACCATAAATGAGGTTTTTCAATCTCACATGAATGACCTCCCTGACAATATTGCTCAAATCATTGACAACTACCCTTATACTATCTCTGATGATTTCCTTGTCTTGGAGCTGACCCCAAATGTCATTCTTGACTCCAAAAATTTTTATCAGCAGAATTTCCATGACACTGAATCCAACTTTAAATGGTTAAAGCAATTTAACCAACCCTAGATCAAACCCACTAGACTGACTTTTATCTTGCGTATTTCCCACAACATATTTCCCATTGAGTTCTGCCTTTAAGCTTTTGGTATTAAACTTTTCTCTAGGTGTCATATATGTAACCAACATCGAGAAGATACTAACCATATTTTCTTATCATGTGCTACATTCTCTGATTTATGGAATTATATCTTTGACATCATTAACTGTAGATAGTTTATACCTGACTCAATCTATTCTCTTTTAAAGAAATGTGTTGGTCAGGATGCTTCTCAGCAAATCAAAAACATCTTCCTCTCTGCCATTGCTGAGCTCCTGCATGTGATATGGTATGATAGAAATGATATCATTCATAATAAATGCTCATTAAATCTCAATACAGGAAAATATCAGATTCTCATTGCTGTCTGAGAGGCTACTTCGATCCAAAAAGTCCATTGAAACAACTCTCTTGGAGACTGGGAGATACTGTGAAGAATTCGGGTCGATGACATCTATCAAAAACCCAAACGTACCTTTGAAGTATTCTGGTAGGATCTTATGCCAGGATGGATCAAAGTGAACATTGATGGTGCCTCAAAAGACAACCCTAGGCCTGCCAGCTGCGGGGCAATTTTCCGAGATTCTTTTTGCCAGTTCCATGGTTGTCTCTTTAGCAAATGTGGTATAGCTTCTTCATTAGAAGCGGAAATGATGGGTGTCATTCATGCCATAAAATTTGCCCTTCAAAAAGGATGGAGAAAACTATGGATAGAAAGTGACTCAACCACCATTGTTCAGGCAATATGGAATGGGGTGACTCACCTGGCCTGGCCCCTCACTACACTTTGGATGAAATGTCTGATTCTCTCATGGAGATCGATTATATCGCCACTCATGCCTTCCGAGAATTGAACACTGTTGCTGATGCTCTTAAAAACAAGTTAACTCATCAGGATATGATTTGGCTGGATGATCTTCCTTCTGATTTATTTCATCTTTTTGACAAAGATTGTAAAAAACTGCCTACGTTTCGTCTCCTGTAACCCCTTTGATTTTGTTATATTCAATAAATTGTGTTTTGGTCTTTGACCAAGTCACCATCTTCTTTAGAAAAATTACTCATTTTATAACTATTTGAAAAATTAATTAAGGTCTCGTAAATTTATCTTAAAATCCTAAGAAAATAAAATATTAATTAATTAATAAATAATATTAAAATAAAATATATTTAAATTAATTCAATTAATTATAAAATTATAAATAAACATTTATGTTTCACAAAATACCAACAATTAATTACGCATTTTCAAAACATTTACTTACATATCCCATGTTATAAATATATCATATTTTATTTTTAATATACCTGAATTTTATTTATACATTATATATAAGGTTACTATCATTTTAGTATATATTCTTTAATTTCTATAAATAAAACTTATTTATTTATACATTTATCTTGCACTTTACTATTTAATTTTAAAATGAAAAATAAATTATTTTATAAGTACCTAGGTTGGTACACTCTACCCCCTTCAGGAAATTGCATCCCTACAATTTTTATTCACTTATTAAACAATTTCTGATTCCTTTCCCTTGTAGAATTTTCATATTTCCATGTTTCTTATTCAACCTTGTGATTTCTCCACCAAATATCAACCAATTGAATTACTTTATTTTGTAGTAATTTTTATCTATGATTAGGAATCTGAACAAGTTTCTCTTCATAAGAAAGTTTCTCTTCAAGATGAAATACTTCTGGGATCAAAAATAAGATGAATCTAAAATATATTTTCTCTATATAGAAACACAAAAAACATTGTGTACCTGAGATAAAATTAGAGGCATAGCTACATGGTAGAAAATTTGTCCAACTTTATCCAATATTTCATAAGGTCCAATGAACTCTGTACTAATATTTCCTTTATTACAAAAATGCATAACAATTTTCTAAGGAGATATTTCAGGGAAAACATTATCACCTACCTTAATAGAAAAGTCCTTCATCCTATTATCCACATTAAAATTCTTCATTAAATAAGTTATCCTCATGTGTTGATGGATCATATTCACTTCCTTATCCACTTACTCTACTAATTATAATCCCATAAACTTCATTTTCTAGACTTCATCCTAAAATAATTATGTTCAACATCACTTTCCATGTAATTCCTAAACATGTGCAATCTATATACTAGAATGAAGAATTTTACTATAATAAAACTCAACTAAAAAAATATGGTGATCCAAACTTATCTAGTAATCCATTGAACAACCACATGACATGTCTTCCAATGTCTAAATTTTATACTCAATCTTTCCATAATATTGAAGATGAAATGTTGTGTGAAAATTTATCTTAGTTTCCAATGTGTTTTGAAGGCCTTACAAAATGTTATAAGTAAACATGGGATCATGGTCAGATATAATGGAGATAGGATCTCCATGTTACCTGATTGTTTTTACTTTTATTCTAAAAATATGATCTATAGAAAGAGTATCTTAAAGAGGAATAAAATTTTCATATTTAGTCAGTTGGTTGATAATAACCCAAATTACATTGTTAGGTAGCCCCCCCATGAAGTCCATGGATATATTTTCCCATTTCCCCTCCAATAATAGAAATGTATGAAGCATCCAATTTGGTATTTATTTCCCTAATTTAGCATTTTAAAATTTCAAACATTTCATGGAAAAATAAACAATATCTATTTTAATTCCATCCCACTTGAAGTAAATGATCTCCTCACCATCTCTGATATTTTTGAACATTTCCCACCACTGTTCAGCTTCACTATTAAATGGTAAATATAATGACTGGAATTTTGATTATCTAAATATCCCATGACATTAAATATCTTTTCAAGGTCCTTAAACCACCCTTTTACCACCCTTCAACCACCAATATGTCAAAAGACCCACTGAAAGTAGGAGGGTGTTGCCTCATAAACTATTTCACTATCATCATGTTCCTTTGTGGTAGTTCTATTTATTCTATTTATTGGATTCCACCACTATTCATAGCCAACGTTAACAGAGAAATCACTATCACAAACTACTCGGTTCCATTTCCCACCATTCTCAATTGTTGATTTGGAAAGATATCATCCTCTCGGTGCCTCCCAACTTCAAATTCCATTTTGCTTTTGCAGAAAACCATTATAAACATACATATTTTAGGTGAAGGAACATGGTAATATAAAAATTATATATCATTTAAAATTAAACATATAGTATAAATAATCTATTTTATTAAATTAACATCATCTTAACCCCTAATGTTATCTAAATCATGATATGATACCATATATAAGAACCAGGACTTAAACAATATATAATCTAGTTAATTAAACGAGAATACACTTACTACATTCCCAAATAACTTTTTAGTTTAGAGTTTTAAATAATGTAAACATAAAACATACATGAAAACCCACAATAATACAACGTAGATACTACTATAATAGTATATATTTCTTCAATATTACTAAACTTTTTAATATAGCATGAATTCTTCACAACATTCAGCTTTGTTTTTTATTTTGTATTACCCATCCATAAACCCTATGAAATACATTTTCAAACTTGGGATGAGAGAAAAAAACTTAGTAAGGAACATAAAAGGAATGAGAGAAACCATTAGTCGATGAATACTTATAAACATATGAAATAATTTTCACAATGAAATACTCCTCATTCATTTATTATCATATAGTTACTTTGTGAAAAGATTACATTTCTATAAAAAATAGACATCATACTTAAACATTTAGCTAAATTCCGAAATCATTTACTGTAAATAATTATGGTTGTACCCATCGTGGATACCATCTGATTTGTAAACCTGACAACTACATTATAATGTAACCCTCATCGATACCTTTTGGTGTAACCATTGCAGTTGCACATGGAATAAAAATTACAGTAAACATCGAACATAAACATACCAAATGCATTAGAGGTAGATACATGTCTCACCCTATATTATAAAAAATTCCAATTAACTAAAACAAAATCATAAAATAATAATACTTTCATTATAGAAACATTACATTTGAATTTTTTAAAAAATAAATATAAAACAGGATTTTAAGGACAAGTATTCATAATAAGACAAAAAAAGATCTCTTTTTAAAGAAAATGAGAGAAATTAAAACATTAATTCACACAAATTCATGAAAACTGTTTTCTAATCATGGTAATAAAATTTAAATATTTATAAGAATAAATATGTCAAACATTTAAAACAATATTTTAGTTAAAGAGTCTCTTACCTTAGGTTCATCTTACTTCAAACATGTTCAAACATAATATATAATGGTTTAACGAGTGATATTAATATATTAATAAACCATATTCACATTTATAATTGCTTATATGGTCTTATATTAACATATTTATAACCATTTAGTGATAATATTTTGTTATATTTGTTATTTTAGGTGCATTTATTTCATAGTTCCCATTGTTGGTTCATTAAGCATTTTCTTGATGATTGGAAGAAAAACATGATAAATAAAAATAAATTATATTAATATGTTTCCATAACTTTAAATGATACCATTTATTATTTTGTGTTTTAATAAAAGGATGATTCATTACATAAAACATTAATGAAAATCATTTAATTTATTTTGGCGGTTTTTACGACCATCACAAACTTATGTCATTTTATTTCATATCATGTTTAAATAATTTTTGAAGAACATTTTACAACAAATAATATGTATAATAAAATATGATTTAACCATAATAATGGTATTATGACCATCATTTAAGGAATTAATGTAAAATGAAAGTGCATCATCTATGATGGTGATAAATCAACACATCCTGGATGGGGTTATCATTTTTAGACTAAAAGAGAGAGAATAAAGGGTTTGATGTTTAATTTTTCCATAAACATGATAAAATTATATTATATATAAAATAAATCAGTTTTTATTCCACTGGTATATGAGGAGGTGGTGATATAATAATAAAATAACATAAATCAAAAGGAAAATAAAAGAAAATAAAAGAGGATTTTACCTATTGAATTATTTTCATCAAGAACATCATTATGGTCATTAATCATTTAATTTTACTGAGAAAGTAGGTCTTGGAAATGAGAAAGAGTCTTGGGTAGGTAATTGGGAATAAATTAAACAAGATAAAACTCTTTGCGGTGTGAGGATAAGAGGTTTTGAGGGTGGTATTTAGAGTGGCGGAGAGAAATGTTTTTTTGATTATTTTATTCATTAGTTTATTATGTTCTCTCAATACAATGAATATATTGAGCATTATCATGAAATATATTAAAATAATGAATTAAATTTAGATATTATTATTCATATATCATGCATGTTGTTTTTAATTCATGTATTTGGGTTATTATTTAAATACCGTAAGTTATCATATTTCATTATTCACAAAAAATTCCAATATTTTTGAAAAAATCCTAAAAAATCTTCATGTCCATTTTCAACATGTATAATTATAAAATGAACTATTTTTTTAAATTAATATTCTAACTATGAATAATTTAATTTTTAAATAAAATAAAAATTTATTCAAAAAATACTAATTTTTAAACTATAAATGATTTTATAAAAATTTGAAAAACTAATTAGGGTGTCATAAAATTAAATTATAATCATAATAAAAAAATATAAATTTATGAATATGTTTTATGAAAATACTTTTTTTAAAATCATTAAATTATTTATAAAATTATATATAAACATTTATGTTTCACCAAAATATCCAACGCTTAATTTATCTTTTTCAAAAAATTTATTTACTCATTTCATGATATAAATATATAATATTTCACTTTTAAGATACCTGAATTTTATTTATAGTTTATTTGTGACATTAATATTCTATTATTATAGATTCATTAATTTTTATAAATTCAACTTATTTCATTATGTATATATAATTAATTTTACTATATAATTTCAGAATGAAAACAAAATATTGTATTAGTAATTGGGTTGTCAAATATTACCCCATAATGTTTTATGTTTCTTCATTTATGTTTGGGGGTGTATGTTCCCTAAGGTGGAAACACTCATCGAGCATGTGGAAGTATGTAGGTTTCATTGGATGAATATGATAGAGGTGTGATATGGAACACATATAGAGTGAGTTCCCAGTAATTCTCCTAAATCATCAAGACCTTGGTGTATAAGAATGTAAATAAGATCACATATGGTTACTCATCATGTCCTTGGTATGTGATATTTCCCTTTCCCCCAAACGTTCATGGAGTTATTGTAGGAATTCCCTATATGGCTGTCTTTTTTTATGTGAAAGGTTTTCTTCCTCAATCCATTTAAAAATAGAGGAAATTGAATAAGAATTCAATTTGAATGATATTCTCTATAACATGGAATGTACAAAAATATTATTATACCAATATCATTCTCCAATCAATATGGTTGGATTATTAAAACACCACTCTCCAATTATTGTCTCAAACCATCATAGTTTCTATTCTCCAAAATAATTTTGATATAATATATATATCTGTTAAACCTCAAATATCAAAAAGTGATCAACTGTATTTTTTTACAATCTCCCCTTAAGGTTGATGATGGTTATTAATAACAAATATTTTGTTCAAAATTAGGAAATATTTTTTTAACCTATAAGGGGCCATTCCCTTTAATTTATATAATTTTACTTTGGTAAAATTTTAAACATGTTAATGGGTAAAAATGGGTCAATAGATTATATAAATATTTTATTAGACCCACAAAAATGATGACAATTTGGTGGATTTATTATGATAGAGTTCATGCATATTCATCATTATAGCTATTTGAATTTACCATTTGTTCTATTTACATTTATTCATATATATATTTAATTGTTTTTAAAATCCTTTCTAATTTTAGGTATTCATGACCATTATGTAATTATCTTTTTCACTAAATTGAATTGATGATTCCAAAATACAATTATATAAAAATAATTTGTCATCAATCAATATGTGATTGTTGCTTCCAGACTAAAGAAAAATATTTTTATAGAATCTTGTGTTTATTTTTTTCTTTATAAATGTAAAACTAAAAATGAGGTAATTTTTACTAGAAAAAAATACAAGTATTTAAAATTTTATCTCGTCTGGTTCAAAAATATTTTTGATGTAATTATATTACAAAATAATTTCTCATGAATCTCCCTATATGTTATTTTTATCAACATATGAGTTAAAATTGTAAGTAAATTCAAAATATTTAAGACCCCATGGGATTTATCCTACCCACCCCCACAACATAGGATGTCCAAAAATCAACATCAATTTTTCATCTAAAATAAATAATAGTGTAGAGGTTTATTGTAATGTTTTATATAATCATGATAGTGATGTCATTATAAGATTTATGAATATTGGGGTATTGATTTTGAGTTCATGGATGATATGTAGAGAACCATAAATTTTATATGAATTGAATAGTATATAGGATATAATAATTTACATATAGAATGTTACTTCACATCCATTATTTATGAAATCATGAATTGTAAAATTCAATTATCATAGAACCATCTACCACAGTGGTTAAATATTTAAACTAACATAACACAATTTATTTAGTGGAAAATAACATAAATTATGCAGTAAATGTTATAGATAATATATTTGACAAAAAATGAGTGTTAAATAATGATTTTTAATAGATTGATAAGAGTCTAGAAGAATTTATAAATATATATCATTAATTGATGGCTCTTTGTGCTCATTTTTCCTAGTGGTTATAGATTCTATCATGTATCATAGAGGTCTTGGATTTTGATATTGGTTTTAGAAATATTTCAAGTTTTTATCCAAATACTATATTAGGAAGTATGGTAGATACAAATACAGGTGAAAAATATATCTAACTCAAGGCTAGATACTTATGAGGTACTATATTCATTAGACTATTGAGTTTTAGTTTAATGGACTTGTAGATTTGGGAATAAAAATGTATGATAGATGAAAATTTTAATATAAGGCATCTAGTAGGGCCTGATGGTGTGTGGGTTATCCCTTTGGTGTGTCTACAATATATTATCTCTTCTAGGTACATTTATTTATTCTTTATAATTTATAACATCAAATAATTGTTGTATTTATATTATATCGAAAAATTAAAAAGTGGTTGATTAGGTAAATAGAAAAACCATGCATGAACTCTTGGGATATAATTTCAGAATTTACCACTTTATGGTTTTTCTTTATTCCAAACCATTAGTGTAAAATTTATGTACGGTTTGAGTCTAGGTAAATTCATTTTTATATAATTTATAGCTAATATTATCTTTCAAAATAAATAATGGGAATCTAGGGAGGAGATTAATTACACCATGTAAGTGTAAAAATATTTCATGTGGGGTTGTATGTTTACCTTTATTATTACCGATTTTTCTTCCTTTTTTTCCATATTTCCATTGTAAAAAACTCTACCAATAGTGAATGGTTCAAAAATCCCATCTTTAACCTCTTTAAATGAAAACACAACAATAAATTTAAAATTAATACATTTTCACCCTATTGAAATTACTTATGGGTAATCATTAGACTATGAATGTACATGGGATTCTATTTATAAATAAAGATAACTCTCATATGTTTCCTTTTGTATCTTATCCAACTCTATTAATTGAAAATTACACTTCCTACTAGATGTATTTATTTCAATGTTTACATCCTTTACTACCTAGAATACATTATGTTCTATATCAAAAGTTATGTATCACAACATCTAATAATCTATATAGAAGAGTGAAATGCATGGATTTGTAATCAATATTTTACAATATGCCTTTAAAAATTTATTTAACATATTTTCGTTGTCTCAGATTTCTTATATTTTCAATTACATAGTAATTTAAAGATGTTCACTATTTTATACTACTACTTATCTATATATTCTTGGTGGCATGGGGTTTTAATGTTCTACCATAATATATAGTTTTACAATATGCCTCTCATCAGTAAGTTATTAAAGTGGGTTACCATATCACTAATGGGAACTATAGGAACCCTAAATTAGGTAAATAAAATTTTCATTAAAAATTAAGGAACCACCATGAGTGTTTTTTGTATTGTCAATAGAGTTATAACCCAAATAAGGCTGTATTTTCATAAACATGGACATATAGAATTATATTTTATAGAAGAAAAAAACTTATTAAATAATAACCAAACACTTATATAATCTAATATTGTATAATGGAATGTAATGTGCCAATGTCTTTTGTCTATTGGGATCAATCACATTCCAAAATAATGATTTTGGAATCTTTTTTCAATGTTACTGAAAAGAAACTTGATTGAAGAGATTTAAAAATTATATAGTTGGGGACATGATTTAAAATAAATTTATATGGATTAATAAACTCTATAATATTTGAATCTTAGAATATAAAAGAAATTATTGAATGATTCCATGTTTTTCCTAATTTGAATAATAAAAAATACACACAAAAGCAGTTTCTTTATTTTACTAATAATCACATCCAATGATGTATTGTGAAATAAAGATTCACTATTATAGGCTCCATGCATATATCAAGGTTTTATATAACTTTTAATGGAAAGAAATATCATTATAATGAAATTAATATTCTATTTTTATTTTCATTTTTCTCTCTAAATGTGAAACTCTAATTGTAATTGGTGGATTTTCACAACATCATCAGTTGTTTTTTTACAAATATCTAAGATAAAATATTGTTTGAATAACCATAATTGAATGAGTTTTTTATTTTCACCCTTCTTATTTTGAGATAATATCAAATACAATGATCATTATAAACAAAAATATTATAAATGATTGCATCTGAATTGATTTGATTGAATAAAAATTCCACAACAACTATTTCCGTTTTTAATTATTGTGTTGTTATGTTTTCTCTTTCATCAATGACTATCCTCCCTATTAAATGGGTAAAAAATTATGATCCAGACATTTTAAAATTTCACACCTAACTACATAGTCACATATGTCACACATCATCTCAAAATACTGATTATAATTTGGAGATATCATCACATTTAATATAATAAAATTATATTTGTTTCTCCAAATGATGTAAACCAAAAAATATTGTATATTTTATTATAAACATGGTCAATATATTGGTAATTTTAGAGACATTATGTACAAGACATCTATAAAATAATATATTTCATAGGAATCCACATATCCTTAGTACCAATGTATGAATGGATATTTTTTAAAGAATTACTATTTTTATGATCTACCTAAATAATACCCCATGATATTATATGAGCTAAAAAAATCTCATTTTCAATATGAAAGGATATTTTTTCAAGGTTAAACAATTTTTTTTAACTCACACCACTCTAAGGATTAATTACAATTTCTAATGAATGTATCAAAATATTGACTATATATTTACAAGATACCCATTAATATATCATGTAATTCGTCATCCATGTCATGAAATATAGAAAATATGTAATGTGAAAATATTATGGGTTTGTTACACATCTCGTGTTACATTTACAATATACAATTCAAATGACACTCATCTTAATATTCTTAGTATTTATAATTTAATTATATAGAATGTAATAATATAACCATAAATAATAATCCTTCTCTACTGACAATACAATATCATGTCAAAAAAATAAAGGGGATTGTTCTTTTTAGGTTTCATCATTTGAGTTTCTAGTAAACCAAAAATATAACCATCCATGTGACCATATTGGATGGGATTAATTCAGTCCATTAATAATGAACAATAGTTTGTCCCCCCATATTTAGTAAAACCATAAAGGCACTTTCATGCATATTTTCAGAATTTGGGTGAACAATGACTTTATTTAGGGGTCAAATTACTATTTTTACCACCTATTTAATTAATAGTTCCTATATTTTTTTGGTTTATCATGTTTTTTTAAAACCCACCTCTATAAATCATTAATGGTTTCATATATGGACACATATTCCTATAATTTTGGTAATGAAAATTTAATTTTCACATTTATAAATATGAATATTTTTTTTAAAATTATGCATTAATATTCCTTATATAATATATCATTGATGATCATCAAATTTATTTTTTCCACTCTAATGGTATATTAAAAAATTATTAATATTAGTTTCTTTAGATACAATTTCAATGGAAAATTAATGGAAGGTGAGAGAAAGGGTGAACGTCCCTCTAGTCTATTTTTATTCTCTAATAGAATTTATTTTTCACCATTTTTTTTGAATCATCATAATTTAAATAATTAAAAATATGATCGGATTACTTAGGTAGTAAAATTACACCACTATAACTTGGTAGACATGACACTATAATTTCTATTGAGTGTGTTGATATGGAAATATTCTTCCAAATCATTAAATAAGGATTACTCCACTACCCCTAGGATAATATAAGTCCCTACTTCTTTTTAGCTTGAAAAATGAGTTCTCTATAATGAAAATAAATTAATTACATACCTATATCAAGAATTCATATTCCTATAATTCTTATTATATATAAACCCATATCTATTTCTAAAATAAAAAATTAAAATAATTAAGATATGTTTATTAGTTTCACTAGATCATCATCCAAAACACCCCTTGGGAACTTAATGGAATAATATACCAATTATGATGGTACATGAATTTTCTTATATTATTTTAGTTTTAGTCTTTTGATCAATCTATAACAAATTATGCTTACACTAGCTATATTTTTTTCAATGGGAATTATTGGAATCCTTTGTACTACTAATATAAGATACTGTGAAATTTATTAGATTACTATGTTTTTACATAACTATTTATTGTACACCAATTTAATATTATTTTTTTAAGATCACAATTCCAACATATTTTTTCATATTTTTTTAGTATATATTATAAATAATATTTATAAGTTTTTATTTTCAAAAAACCCCCTGATAAATGAATATTAACATAAATGTTGGAATATTTTTAAAAATTATTTATATTATCACTCCATCCGAATTTGTTTTATTTATATTAAAAATGGAAAAGGTATAACAAAAGGTTTTTATCATAACCATTATTTTTTAACCCTATATTTTTTTTATTTTCATTACAATTCATAGTATCTTATACATGTTTATCACCATTAATTTTATATAACTTTTAGGTTGACCACTATTATTTTTTAATCCCTAAACCATTGGTTTTAATTATCAATTGTTTTTTCACTTAGAGGATTCATATGATTTGTTTCCTTCTTGGATTTATGAAACCAAATGGAAACATTTCTTTAAATTTGAAAATTAATATGTGAGAAATAATATTTGTGTTTCCAAAACGTTTAAGGAATATTTTAATTTTGAAACCTTATATATTATTTCATAATTAATTTTTTTTATCACATCATCTAGTGGTTAATGTGGTTTTTTATATTGTTACTGTTATTGTTGTTTATGTTTATATTATAACAATTTTTTGTTGTTTACACCTTAGTGTGGTTAGATCCCTACTTGTTATAATTAATAGTATCCAACATGAAATTTGTGAGTTTCATAGTACCCAGTGGCTCTGCAGTTCTTAGGGTTAGATGTACGAAATATTTCATCCCCTCAAGGTTTAACATAATATTAAAAAATTGTCTTATAAAAGCTTCAAAACAAATTATAGGGTTTGTTATAGGCAATTAAATTTACACTTTATTCTCGATCCTACCTAGGAAATCAAAAGGGTTATATAATAATATGATAATACAAGAATTAATTAATAATTGGTCTAATATATATTAAATAATAATAATAATTTTTTATTTTCCATTGAAAATGGACTCTAATGAAAAATAATGATAATTTAGTTTTATACTAGGAAGTATTTAGTTTCATATAGGTTAAATAAAATGTGTTAATATATTTAGGGATATGTATTTTTTAAAATTAGTGTAAATAAAATATATAAATTAATAATTAATGATAATCCAAGAGAGAAAGAAAATTGAATAATTAAAATATATCAAAATTCCTTACCACCTATTATTTTCCTCTAAAACTTTTCATGATCATGGGACTCACAATGAGAAAGAGTACATAATCACAAAAATCTACAGATAAAATATATGTTAATGTATGTTGGGGTATAATAGAGGATTAAAAATTAAAATTAAAATACACTGGAAAAGATTATGTTTTTGATGAATATCAATATTCCTCATATCATTCTAGATCGGCTTCTTAGGGCCCCTATTTATATATTATTTAAACCAAAAAATGTATAAATATTTACACATAATTTAGATAACAATAACCAATTTTCTTAGATATCACCACAATTTTTATCCATCATTTTATTTTAATCATAAGTGTTATGTGAGGTAGGTCCTATATAACCTTTTTTCTCCACTAACATAATGGGCGGTTTCAAAATTGGTAATCAATCATGCAGTGGTAGGTCGGTAACATTATATTACCTCTTATATTAAAAATTCATGTTGTTCAAGAATGTCCATTACTGTGTAGTCTCCTATGGTATTTTTAGGCGCCTTCCTCTATACATGTTTTGGGATTATGATAGTATGTGACATGTATTTGTTCAATATTTTTTTATTTTCTTTTGATTATTCTATTTATATCTATTTTATGAAAGAAAAAAAATTAGCATAAAAATTAAAAATTTGATCAATTTTATTGAATTCAATAAATTTATCCCTAATCTATCAAGATCATCGATAAATTAGATTGTATTTTATATGGAAATTAAATAAAAATCAAGTAAAATTTGAGATTCAATTTTTATGTCCTTTTATAATGAATTACATATGCCTTAATTTTTTATATTTAATGACGATGTTATATGTTTAATGATGATATAATGTGTTTCATGATAAAATATTTCAATCCATGATAATTCCTTGTGATCTTTGTTAATTATTTATATTCAATTACTATTAATTTATTAGGTATACATCATACTCAATAGTGATATATATTATGTTTATATTTTTATTTTTCTCAATATTTATAATGTACAAAAATATTTTCATTTTTTTGTTCATGGAATTCTTGTAGAATTTTGAAAATTTAACACATGAGAGGTAAAAATTGTAATTTTAACCTAATAAATGACTATTGATAAATTTTTTGAAAAATTCATAACTAATATATATTAACATTTTATCATACCTAGAAATTTATCTGATCATTATTAAAAATGAATTGATGTTTTTATAACCTTTAAAATCGAGGGTATTTTATTGGTGCATGTAAAGACTGTTACCGTAGTACCCCTAGTTTAGTGGTTACATTTTTAAATTTGAACTACGTGAAGTGATCAAATACCAATGGAATGAATAGATCATTAGTCTTGGAAAACTAGACACAAACATTATTTATATTTTACATTGGAAAACTAAATAGAAAACATTTTTTATAGTAATTATTTTTCATCCCTAAACTCATTCATGGATAAATCTTTCATATCCTAGGAGGGAAAAAATATGGGTGATCTCAAATTCTTAGTAAAGTTTATATACAAAGAGATAAATCCTGATTAAATAATGATAAATCAATATAGAAAGGTAAGTGAAAGAAGACACATGTCATTAAATCAATAACTTAAGCATGAAGAATAATATCGTAAGAATAAATTAGGATCAAATAATTTCATATATCTAAACACATGAACTTGAAACATATTAATTGATATCATAACTATTAAATTATTGATAAGAAAATCAATAAATAATAAAATAATGATGTAATTTATAATGTAAAACATCATAAACTTGCCTTCAAAGCCTCCTTATAAGACATCATACATAAATGGGTAAGACCTCATCCAAATACGCAAAATCATTTTTCTCATAAAACCTACCAATGCATAAAGAGTCTTTAAATAGCCCCTTCTAGTCACATACAAAGAAAAATGCATTCCTCATGTGAATAATCATTACATCTTAATCAAAATGTCTTAATAATCATTGATTTTCTCGTATTGGAAGAACATTTATATAAAATGTAAATAAACTCCCTAATTATAAAACATCCAGATAAAGAATAAAGATGAAATCATTAAGAAAATATCTATAGTTAATCATAAGTAAAACTAATGGTTATTGTCATTGATGAATATAATTACCATATTAAGGCTAAAAAATTCTTAAGGAAATACACTTTCCATATTTTTTTTAAAAAAAAAATAAAAAATTAATATAATATTAGTAAAATATTTTCCTATGTAAAAGAACTATAAAAAATGTAATATAATCTTTAAATAATTGAGTGTTAAAGAAATATTGAAATTCTATTTATTCTAGGAACATTAAAACAAAGATTTTATTCATATATTTTTATAGAAAATTAAAAGTACTTCATTAATAAAATTAAAATAATACTCCTTATATAACATTTGAAACAAAAAGTAACACATGGTTAAAATTTTATTAAACAATTATTGAAGATTATTAAAAACATTTTTGAAAATAATTTAAAGACAAAAATCGACATGAAAGAAAATGGTTCCCCAAAAAATTGGAGAAATTATTTGTTTTAAAAAAAAATTCTCAAACATTTTATATAACCAAAATAAGATAATAGTATTATTACTTAAAAAAAATTAATAAATAGATGATAAGAAAATTTATGAGATTATTGATAGGCATTTCATGAAATTTCCTCCTTATAATCCCATTCCTAAAGAATCCTAAAGAACAATGATATTGTATTATAAAAACCTTAATACTTTGGTAACATTTGAATCATAAGACCCATGAAATAATAATAGAAAAAGAAACATAAAATATCATAATAATAAAGATATTCCTGAAATAACATGTCAAATGAATAATATATAAACCTATAAAAGGAATATATTGTCATAACATAAACATGTTTCCCAAATAAGTAAAATTTGAGCTGAATAACCCCTATAAAGATCATTCCATTTAATTAAGAATTAATTATTTGGATGATTTTGTATGACCAATATAAATTCACCCAAAATAAGTGAAAATAAAACATAATTCAATCAAAGTTAATTTTACACATATTCTTGGAATAGTATAATCAACGAAGAAGTGAGAAACCTAAACAAGGAAATTTTATTTAAGAAAACAATTACCTTTACCATTGTGTTTCCTCCTATAAATTGATCACAAGACCTTTATTGGAGAGAATGATGATCACCCTAGTTACTAAGAGACAAGGGAGTAGATGTTTATATAGGTGTTTTGGTTGAGGTTTGAGATAAACAACCAACTATGTTGGGTGAAAAATATGTAAGTGAGTCCCTTTTATTGGAAAACAATCAATGTAATTTATGTAATTTTCCAATCAATATACGTAATAAAGGTAATTATAAAAATTAAAATTTGAAAACATAAGGACCAGAAATGAGTTTTTAAATAATTTAGTATATATAAGATTTGTGACAGATTTTTTAATAATTCTCTAATGATGGGAAATAGTTTATAAACAGTACATATTTTTTAATTCTGTTTTCATTACTATTTATAATACATGAATTTATAAACATCCTAATGAATAAAAATTTCAAATATAATCTCTTAGATAATCACTTATAATTCATAAATATAGTTATATTTTACTAGAAAAACATACTAATCCAAATAATATCATTTTTAATATTTTAAAATTAATTATTTTATTGTTTTACTAATTTAATATACATCCTTTCATAATGACATAAGTTCTTAGACAATTATTATAATATCCAAGGTAATTAAACATTCCATTTTCTAGGTAGATTTGAACTGTCTAACTTTGGTGATGAGAAAAAAAATTATATTAGGTTTCAAAAACTAATTCTGAGAGTTTTAATTACCCAATGCCTTGTATTTTATTTTTTCAAAGGCAAAAAAGTGAATTGGGGTTTAGGGAGAGATCTAGGTATGGTGGGGCCCAAAAACCCAACTTCAAGAAAGTGCATAATGGGGCACATGGTTTTGAAAAACCATACAGCCTCCCTTGAGTAACTATGTGGTCTATATATAGCACTGGAGACAGTTTGAAAAACTATGTGGGCAGGGGAACTTGGAAGTGTGATACCTCTACTATTTTTAGCAAATGGTATTAAAATAGTATGTGCATGATCTGTCAAATTGTGCTCAAAACCATGTGAGGTTGTTCTTTGGTAGTGGTATATAAATATGCCTTGCACAGTTTGGTAAACTGGGTACCTATCCATGTGTAGGGTGATCCCTTTTGGATAGAGTGTGCACACGGTTGGCACATGGTTAGTGAAACTATGGGAGCTAACATGGTGATACATTTAAAAGTATAAAATTTCTAAATTTTCCTTCCCCTATATATAGGTTTTTACTCACATTTCTTCTACATTATATCTTGAGATATATGGTATTCTCCAATATACATCCACATAGGATTTGGGCCAATCTCTCTATACAAACTCAAATATTTGATTCATTGGTCGCTATGAATTTATCTTGTTCATTCATCTAAAATGTCATTTTCTTTTGGTTTGACATGAGTTAGAGGTCGATATCATACAATTCAGCACCTACTTTTATGATATGGGTGGTTCCTAGATTTATTCTTGATTTTTCATGTGTTTTACTAGTGTTTTTATATTCACTTTGTGCGTAGACCAAGAGAGACCCTAATAAATTATTTGGTTATATTTAGATTATTAAATTAATGATGTCAGATGGCTATGGGAAGGATCCATCTACACTACTAATGTTCAAGTTAGGTATGAGGCTTGGAATTGCTTGAGATTTTTAGGTTGGGATTTTGATTTAAATTAAATCGACCTATTTATATGAAATTCAATATTTCTATGGGAACATGATGGGCATGGACTGGGGATTGAGGAGGTGTTGACCAGTTGGATTGATGTTATATAGTTTGTTAAATTGGGTGAGTCCTAAGATCTATTTATTTGGGTGATTTCTATCATAGTTTTAGATTATATAGTCTTCTTTTTGAGTTGAGGAGATCACCAGGATAAGGGAATTGACTCTATGATGTGAGATGGTGTTGAACATTGAGTTTGAGAGACATGTTTGAAGGGATATGAGGTGTTAGATGATGTTCCCTTAGTAAATTTTCTCACTTTTTTTGGTCGAAGAACTATTTGAGTCATGTGCATAAAGATATGACTTAGATGTGGTGGTATTGACCACTTGTGTGGGTGGAGGTCCAATAGACTATGTGTCTTATGTGATGGTATTGACCATCAGTTATATTTGTGGGTGATCAGTATATAAATCAATGTTTATAGTGGTGGACTATTGGTTAATGGTGAAGTGGTCATTAGATGGGCCATAAGGCTCACTGATATGCATGAGATCATTTTTATAAGATGTTAGGAGGACTTATATCTTCATTTATTATGATATTGATCATTAAACCAAGTGTGATTACTCTTTGGAGGGAAAAAATTGTTTTTCATTGAGGAGTTGTGCTTTGAGCCTTTGAAAGATTTTGAGAAGGGGTTTGATGGACGTGGTACTCATTATTTAGGTGTTCCTTTTTGGATTTCATACATGATTGATGACATGAGCTGTTAGGTAACACTATTTTATGTGTAACCTTAGTGTTCACCTAGTTTAACTTTTTCCAGTGATTCCTTGGGCTTATTCCATGGATCATCATCACTATATTTATATATATAGATTGGTGTTTTATTCCATATATATAATTAGGGGAATGTGTTCATACTTATACTGATGATAGTTGATGTTGGAAAAATGATTGCTTTTGGATGTCAAGAACAAGTGGAGATCATATGATATTAAATGGGTGTTTTTTCTATTTTATTTACATTCATCCTACATATGCATAATCATGGATATTAGACATTAACATTTTGGTGGTGTCCTATAAAGATTTATTCTCACACACAACATGTTCCCCTTGGGGATTCATGTAGAAATTATATCTCTGTGATAATTTAGGTAACCGAGTTTAGAAGCTGGACCATTGGGGTTAAGTTAGACCTTTAACATGGGATGTCTGGAAATGTACCATGGATCTTTATTAATTTTTTGTAGTATACTTTTGAGTTCTTCTATTTACCATGCTTAATATATTTATGTACTGATAGTCATCCATAGGAATCCATTCTATTTATTACCCTTTATGGCCTACTCTACCATGTTTTTATTGTTATTTCATACATATGGTATTATTTACTTTGGACTTGTTTTTTTGTTATTATATTGTTTCTTATTTATATTTTCTTCCACTGAGTTTTTATAGATTTATGAGTTGCTTCTGTTGTGTTGTGGTCTTTCTTCTACTGTTGTATATACATAGACCATTATTATTATCATCTTTATGGCATAGTCTCCCCCTAATCAACTATTTATACCATCAATGATAGTAAGAATCCTTCTCCATATGAGGAGGTATACTGGTTCACGCCCAAATTTACCCAAGAGAAGAAGGGTAGAACGGTCCTTGTAGTGTAGCTTGGGTTGTCGATTCCACAGAGACCTAAGAAGATACCAAAGATACACAACCTAAGGGATGGATTTTTGGCTATGAAGTGGCCAACTTGGATATGTTTTTAAGTGTTTTGGGAGAAGACTAATAATCTTATTTGAGTTCAATTATAATTAAATGGGTTGATCTTAGGGTTACTCTTGGGTGGATTGAATGCATTTTATTTCTTTAGACAAATTTTTGGTTTTATTAATTCTTGATGAAACCATTCTTCAAAATAACACTACCTTCATCATTTTCTGGTTAGATACTAACTAAACTCAATTACTAGTCACCAACACACTTAGAGAACCATATTCATGATCTCTCCAAGGTATATGGTCAATTTAGTAATTGGAATTAGCCTTTTCAAACACAGTGAAGATGAGGAGAAAAAATAATTGAAGAATGGAAGTCTTCAATTATTTAACCAATTAACAACAATTAGTGCATTAAATAACATTCAATCCAGACATTGCATCTTCCTAAGATCAATCCATTAAATGTTTATCCCTCAATTGATTATATACTATCAATGGTGGGCGGAAGATGGCTTACAAGAATTGAATTGAAGAGATTAAAACCGCGGAAATAACGAGCACTCCTCCGTGTGTGTGAATGGAATTCACACCTATGTGTGAACTATATCACCAACACACAGAGTTATCACTTTGCTTTTGTGATTTTAGAGATTTAAGTATAGAAATTGGAAGAATAGAAGAGAAGTAATTGGATTAAGAACCTAGAAATACAAAAAGAAACTTACATGGGGAAATGAAAGCATTACAACAAAAATTGAGCATAATAACATTACATGAAAGAAGGTATGAGTTCCTCCTCACCACCACTGCATTAAATAGGAAAATTTGGATCCTTAGGCCGATCTCCAACAGTCCAAGTAATCCCAATCAATGAGGGTAGGCATAGGTGGTGGAAAGTAGGTGGAGAGGAGACTTCTCCACCCTTGACCCGAGATGGCATCTAGCTTGCATCCACTTGACAGATCCACTTCAAAGTCCTTCTATATGGCCGATTTAGAGTGGGCCATAGAAGACAAAAATGAATCCCCGGATGTCTTCTAACATCCTGTAAAACAGAAGCCCAATTTACTTATTGGTTCGAGAGATATGGAAGATTCATTGGGCTGACATTCTGGGCCGCAGATTCTGGCCCAGATTCTGATCTTCCATTTGGGCTGCCTTGATCATCATCATGGATACCTAATTAGCACTTTGGCCTGATGAATTATTTTTTACCCTGTATGTTTTATATCATCACAAGAAATTTGGGCTTCATTGGTCCAGTATTTTGGGACCCACATCCTCAACAGTGGGTTGGTGTCCAATCTGCCTTCACCAGAATTGTCTCCTTTCATCACCAAATATCTTCATCATCCTTTATGAATCTTTCATTCCTCCCTGAATGAGAAACATTTAAATTTTAAGTGAAGATAAATTTAAAAAAATATAATATTAAAACATGAATAACTACATTCAATCAAATCAGATGAGTCATTGGGCCTAAATTGGTGTACATTAGGCATGAAGTGCACAATTGATGAGAGTGGATGTTTAAAATTAAAATTTACTAACTCAGACCTATATGATCAAAAATGAACTTTTAATCACAATAAAATGTAATTATAAAATGTGTTTTTATTGTCTAATCACACCCCCAACTTGATATTTGTTATTCCCGAGCAAATAACTCAAAGATTATGAAAATCAAATTCCCTTTTCCAAAAACATTTTAATAAACAATGCTCACCAAAATACCTCATACCAAAAAATTATGCATCCCATCAAAATCATTTAATACAATGTAGGTTCTAAAGCATAACCCAAGCCCAATCCCATTCTTCTGATCAAATTCAATGCCACATTTCATCCAATTACAATTAATCATGATGATGTGTTGTGTGTCACAATAGACATGGGGGTTCGTTTTTATTCAAGGGGGAAAAGATGGAAGCTCTAGGTGGAATCACATTTTAATATTAATATGAGTATTCATTTTTTTTCTTTTGTTTTTGCAATGTTTCCATGGTTATTGAAATTGCATTCAAATGAGTCAAACCTTGTAGCGAGACTTTGCCGATGACTCCCAGGCTTAAAGGCCTTAGGGCACCAAGTGAAGCCCACATACTCGGGCATCATATCGAGTTAACTCATTCAAAAACAAATTATAATTTCCACAAATAGAGATAAAATTCCCAACTCTGGGCCAGGCAACTATGGAGTCACGATCCCCAAGTGCCGAAATCCACACATTAAGTCATTTCATTGCTCTATGCGCAAATTTATTGTTGTTTTTTTTTGTTTTTTTTGTGTTTTTTTTACACCTCTTTTTATATATATATATATATTTTAAAATACTCATATTAAATTTAAAATGATCACCAAAACTATGCTATTTATTATGGGACCCCAAGAATTCAAATTAATACCCCACAATCCAACGGGCGTGCATTGTGATTTTTTTTTATAAAAATTGGATGAAAATGTAACAGTGAAAAATCACATTAGACAGCCACACTTTCCAAAATTTTATTCTCATGAACTTAAACATGTATTAAAATCAGAATAAAGGAATACAAAATTATTTAATATTCAGTTTTCAAGGTTTGCAATGTGTAATAACATGTTCAAGGTTAAGGAAAATTTTCATTCAATTAACACGCACATTTTATTGCTCTATGTGATTGTTTTTTATTTTCACCTCCCCCCAACATAATATAACACTATCCCCAGTGTTTAAATAAAATATAATTTAGAAGGGGTAGAGGCAGAGAATAGGAGCATAGAAAAATTTCACCTGATATTTGATGTTGAAGTTTATGATGCTCTCATTTAATCCCTTGGTCTCCATGTCACTTGAAGAATCATCATGGTAGTGTATGCTTGTACTCTTATGATTTCCCTGAAAATCCATCAAACATGGCAGCCCCGCCGTAGTTCAGTGGTAGGCGTGCGCCCCTATCTCCCTTTGGTCCCGGGTTCGAGTCCCGCGGCTTCGCCGATCGTGACGGGGTTTGACCCACGTCCAACGGCGTGTCACTTTTTTTTACATTTTTTTTGTTTTTTTGTTTTGTTTTTTTAATAATAAAAATAAAAAAAATAAAATAAAAACTTACAAACACCTATATTTTCGATACATTGTCTTATTTTTAATTTCTGGGTAAGATAATACTCAGGGATCACACCGCGTGACATGGATGAATACGGCGCTCCCCTTTCATACCCATCCATACTCATAAGAGAAGAACAGGTCAACAATATGAGGTAAAATTATATCAAATTGTTTTGCTAAAAAAATTGATTAAAACAATAAAGTGATTGTAAATTTAAAAATCATGGGGTACCTCCCATTCAATGCTTTGTTTAACGTCGTTAGCTCGACTTAAACCCCTAATTGATTAATTGTTTTTTTCATCAAAGGTAGGTTCACTCAGGTCTTCATCAACTTCATGTTTTTGGAATGGTTCTATGAATGGTTTGACTCTATGACCATTAACTTTAAATATTTGACCATTGGTGGGATCTTGAATTTCAACAGCCCCATGGGGGTACACCTTATGCACTATGTATGGACCAGACCATCTAGACCTCAACTTTCTCGGGTGAAAATGAAGTTTAGAACTATACAAAAGCACAGGTTTCCCTAGTTCAATGTGTTTAGTTTTAAGATTCCTAGACTGGTAGGCTTGAACTTTAGCTTTATTGATCTTTGAATTTTTATAAGCCTCCATCCTAAGTTCCTCAAGCTCGTTTAGATCCAATTTCCTCTTTATTCCGGCCAAAGAAATGTCAAAGTTCATTTTTTTGATTGCCCAAAAGGCCTTATGCTCAATCTCCACTGGAAAATGGCATGCTTTACCATAAACCAACCTATATGGGGACATTCCTAGGATGGTTTTAAATGCTGTTCGATATGCCCAAAGAGAATCTAAGAGTACTCTCGACCAATCTTTCCTAGATGGATTAACAGTTTTCTCAAGAATTTGTTTGATTTCTCAATTGGCTAACTCAGCTTGACCATTGGTTTGTGGGTGGTAAGCGGTGGACACTTTGTGAGAAATTCCATACTTCTCCATGAGCGATGAGAATGGGCGATTGCAGAAATGAGTTCCACGATCACTAATGATAGCCCTAGGAATCCCAAATCTAGAGAAGATGTTTTCTTTAAAGAATCTAATCATAGTTTGATGGTCATTGGATTTTGTAGGAATGGCCTCAACCCATTTTGAGACATAATCGATAGCCAAGAGAATGTAAAGATATCCCCTAGAGTTTGTGAAGGGACCCATGAAATCAATTCCCCAACAGTCAAATATTTCAACCACTAATATTGGAGTGAGAGGCATTTGATTCCTTTTTGTGATGGACCCTACTTGTTGACACCTAGGAAAGTTTTGACAAAATGTGTAGGAGTCCCTTGAGAGGGTGGGACAAAAGAGACCACATTGAATAACCTTGGCAGAAGTTTTCTTAGAGGAAAAGTGACCTCCGCAAGCCTCACAATGACAGAACATTAGGATGGACTCTTGTTCGGATTCTGGCACACACCTCCTAATGACTTGGTCAGGACAGAACTTATAGAGGTATGGATCATCAAACACATAATGCTTGACATCAAAAAGAAATTTTCTTCTAGCTTGGGTCCCTAAGAATTTTGGAATGACCCCTGAAACTAAGAAGTTGGGTATGTCAGCATACCAAGGGCAATCACTCACAGAATAGAGGTTCTCATCGGGAAATGAATCAGACACAGAAAGGTGATGTGAGTTGTCTTTGAATTCAAACCTAGAGAGGTGATCAGCTACAACATTCTCGACACCTTTTTTATCCTTAATGGTTAAATCTAACTCTTGAAGAAGAAGGACCCACCTAATCAATCTAGCCTTAGCATCTTGTTTTTGGAAGAGATATTCTAGAGCTGAATGGTCGGTGAAGACAATGATGGGTGATCCTAAGAGGTAGGACCTGAATTTCTCTAAGGCAAACACAACAGCAAGTAACTCCTTTTCAGTGGTGGTGTAATTGAATTGGGAATCATTTAAGTATTTGCTTTCATAAGAAATGACATATGGAGTTTTATCACACCGTTGTCCTAACACAACTCCTACAGCAAAGTCACTGGCATCACACATGAGTTCGAAAGGAAGGTCCTAGTTTGGAGATTTCATAATGGGAGGAGAGGTGAGAGCGGATTTAAGGGTTGAAAATGAACCCTCACAGCTTTCTGTCCAAACAAATGGAGCATCCTTTACTAGGAGAGCACAAAGAGGACGAGAGATTGAACTAAAGTCCTTAATGAATCTTCTATAGAAACCAGCATGTCCTAAGAAGGACCTCACTTCCTTAACAGTTCTGGGTGATGGAAGGTGACGAATGATGTCAACCTTTTCTTTATCAACTTCAATTCCCCTACCCGAGACTATATGGCCAAGGACTAACCCCTCTTTTACCATGAAATGGAATTTTTCCCACTTTAGGACCAGATTCTTTTCTTCACATCTTGACAAAACTCTCTCCACATTCTTAAGACATCCCTCAAATATATCCCCAAATACAGAGAAGTCATCCATGAAGACCTCTAGAAAATCCCCTACCATATCTGAGAAGATTCCCATCATGCACCGCTGGAAGGTTTCAGGGGCATTGCATAACCCGAACGACATGCGTTTAAAGGAAAAGGTGCTGAATGGACAGGTGAAGGTTGTCTTCCCTTGATACTCCAAGGAGACCTCGATTTGATTGTACCCTGAGTACCCATCTAGGAAGCAATATAATTGATGACCCGCCACTCGCTCGAGGACTTGATAAATAAAAGGCAAGGGAAAATGTTCCTTCTTGGTACAAGAGTTGAGCTTCCTATAGTCAATACAGACTCTCCAGCCACTACTCAACCTAGTTGGAAGAATTTCCCCATCCTTATTAGTGATCACAGTGATTCCAGCTTTCTTTGGGACAACTTGAATTGGGCTTACCCACTCACTCTCAGCTATGGGGTAGATGATACCAGCTTTCAACAACTTAAGAAGTTCTTTCCTTACCACATCCATAAGATTTGGATTGAGTCTCCTATGAGGTTGACGACATGGTTTGGATTCAGATTCAAGAGTAATCCTATGAGTTCCAATAAGTGGGCTAATCCCAAGAATATCAGACAGGGTCCAACCAATGGCTTTCTTGTGTTTCCTAAGGACATCTAGAAGCATCCCCTCATGATTGGATTCAAGAGAAGAAGAAATGACTATAGGATGTATTTGATTTTCCCCTGGGAAGGCATACTTGAGGGAAGTAGGAAGTTCCTTCAATTCAAGATCAGGTTGGTTTAGAATTTCAGCAGAAGATTGGGGCATTGGATCAAGATCAAATTTGTTTCCTAGATTTTCAGATTGAATTGATTCCCCATGTGTAGAAGTTTCAGCCACAAGATTGTATTGACCTGGGTTAGGGAAGGGAGTTTGAGTTGTCTCCATGAATGTGGTTTCCTGAAAGGTTTCACTGATTGTTGGTCCTAAGACATCATCATAGGAGCAATTTGAAAATGATTTGAGCCAAGGAGATGAACTTCCTTCATGTGAACAAAGGAAATCAATCTCATCCTGACTTAAACATCCATAAAATATTTCTTGATGTTCTATGGATTCATTTTCAATGCTTACTAACATGTTTACTTCATGAATGTCCTCGTCATATCCTATTTGTGAGCTTGCATTATAGATGTTCAAGTCTAGAATCATGTTCCCAAAGGTGATGGTCATGTTCCCATTTCGGACTCGGATAATAGAGTTGATTGTTGCAAGGAAAGGATGGCCAAGAATGATTGGGGTTTGCTCCCTAGGACCTAATCTTGGATGATTGTCAAGGAAAATGAAGTCAGCAGGGTAAATGAAATTCTCAACTTTCACTAAAACATCCTTTAAGATCCCCTTAGGAACCCGAACACTGCGATCAGCGAGTTGAAGTGTGACAGATGTGGGTTGGAGTTCTTCGAGCCCTAACTGACAATACATGGCATAAGGAATGAGGTTTACACTGGTATTTAGGTCACACAAGGCCTTGACAAATTTTTTCTCTCCTAGTTCAACATTGATGTAAGGGAAACCCGGGTCTTTCATCTTTGGAGGAATGGTCCCTTGAATGGTGGTACTCACATTAGCAGCCAAAAGGACTTGTTTTTTTTTTTGTAAAAATTTCCTTTTAAAAGTGCACAAGTCCTTAAGGTACTTTGAGTAGGATGGTATGGTTTTTATTGCATCGAGGAGTGGAATGTTCATCTTGACTTGATAGAATATTTCTCTCAATGTTTCACTCAGTTCAGGCTTGGATTTCCCCCTCATGCGTTGAGGGAAGGGAGTAGGTTGTTTGAGTGTTTGGTGTGGTTGTGGTTCCTTCTCATTATCATTGGTTTTTTCAGAATATGTGGGTTGTTCTTAATCATTTTGAAGTGATGTTGAATCTTTTAATAGTTCTGAAATGGTTTGTTCAGGTTTTTCAATTGATTTCCCACTTCTTAAGACTGTCACTGCTTTCAATTGTTCATGATTTGATTGAGTGAAACTTGACTCTCCCCTTGTTTTTTGTTGTGGAATGGCTTGGGTAGGCATGGGTGCCTTTCCAGTTTTGATTGTTTGAAGTTCTTGTTTAAGGGAAGAGACTTCCGAGTTCATCCTTTCCATATATTTGCAAAGTTGTACTAGTAGTCTTTGTGGAACAGTTTGGGTTGGTGCTTGAGAAGATTGGTTTATCCCTGGGGGATATTTTGAAGGTGGAATGGTTTGTTGAAAATGGACTGGTGGCTGTTGGTATTGGATATATTGGGTTTGAAACTGATTATGGGTTTGGTAGTTCAATTGAGGGTAAGTATTTTTCCCTTGTGGTTGGCTATGTTGTTGGTTATCCTTCCATCAGAAGCCTGGGTGGTCATTGTACCTTGGATTGAAGGTGTTTTGGTATTGGGGATTTTGAAAGTTTAGGGCATTTACTTCCGCTGGGGGTCCTCCTAGAAGAACATCCTTGATGGATGGAATGGTTGGGCAGTTGTCTATTTTATGGTCATGTTTGTCACAAATTGTGCAAACAAGGTCTACATTTTGGATTTCATGGACTTTATTAAGGTCTATCTCTTCAACCTTCCTAGAGAGTGCTGCGAGTTTAGCCCTAAGGCTTTCCTCTTCTCTAAGTGTATGAATTCCAGTGGTTCTTTGTGCCTTTTCAGAATAAGGTGAAGTTCCCCAAGTTTGGTTTTGTTCAGCCAGACTTTCCAGATACTCATAAGCATCATTTGGGGCCTTGTTTTTAAAATTTCCATTACACATCATGTCAATGAATTGTTTATTACCCGGACCCAAACCTTCATAGAAAATTATCACTTGTTCTGGTATGGAAAACCCATGGTGTGGAACCATGTTTAGGGTGTCTTTGAACCTCTCCCATGTTTCATAAAATGACTCTCCCTCTTTTTCAAAAAAGTTTTGGATGCTCTTTTTAAGTGCAATTGTTTTGTGACGAGGGAAGTATTTTTTGTATAATTATCTTTGCAGTTGGTCCCAAGAGTGGATTGATTAAGGTCTCAAGTTGTTTAGCCAATTTTTAGCTCGATCCTTTAATGAAAAAGGAAAGAGCCTCATCTTAGCGGATTCTAGTTGATGCGGGGGACACATGGTTTCAACAATGTCGTTGAACTCTTTGACATGAAGGTATGGCATTTCTGACTCCATCCCATGAAAGGTTGGAAGGTGGTTTAGGACATGGGGTTTGAATATGTAGTTGGTGTCTCCTATGGAATTGTGTCTAATGCATGAGGGGGAATTGGTCCAAGCTGGAGTGAGGTAGTCGTTCATGGTTTGATCAACTACATTCCCTAAGTTTGGACCTTCTTGGTTTTGGTTTCCCATTTGATTCCCCCCAGGGTTTACAATTTGATTTTGTGGATGACCCTCCATTGGACTTGTTTCAAGTTCTGACTTTGGGGTTTCAAGAATATTTGGATCTGATTTAAACAATCCCCTAGGTGCACTTGACTCCCCTATCCTAGGACTTTCCACCCTAACTAGTCTGTTTCAGAAATCGCGGGTGTAGGCGGACATGCGCCAAAAAAAAAAGCGAGAAAGGGACAAGATAAGAGATCTTGGGTGAGAGTAGAAGAATGGAGGTGAGGAAAGAAGGTTTTTTTATCTAAGGAACTTACTTGGTCCCCAGAAACGGCGCCAAAATTTGGTTCACGTCCAAATTTACCCAAGAGAAGAAGGGTATAACGGTCCTTGTAGTGTAGCTTGGGTTGTCGATTCCACAGAGACCTAAGAAGATACCTAAGATACACAACCTAAGGGATGGATTTTTGGATATTAAGTGGCCAACTTGGATTTGTTTTTAAGTGTTTTGGGAGAAGACTAATAAGCTTAGTTGAGTTCAATTATAATTAAATGGGTTGATCATAGGGTTACGCTTGGGTGGATTGAATGCATTTTATTTCTTTAGACAAATTTTTGGTTTTATTAATTCTTGATGAAACCATTATTCAAAATAACACTACCTTCATCATTTTCTGGTTAGATACTAACTAAACTCCATTACTAGTCACCAACACACTTAGAGAACCAGATTCATGATCTCTCCAAGGTATATGGTCAATTTAGTAATTGGAATTAGCTTTTTCAAACACAGTGAAGATGAAGAGCGAAAATAATTGAAGAATGGAAGTCTTGAATTATTTAACAAATTAACAACAATTAGTGCATTAAATAACATTAAATCCAGCCTTTGAATCTTCCTAAGATCAACCCATTAAAGAGTTATCCCTCTATTGATGATATACTATCAATGGTGGGAAGAAGACGGCTTACAAGAATTGAATTGAAGAGATTAAAACCGCGGAAATAACGAGCACTCCTCTGTGTGTGTGAATGGAATTCACACCTATGTGTGAACTATATCACCAACACACAGAGTTATCACTGTGATTTTGTGATTTTAGAGATTTAAGTATAGAAATTGGATGAAGAGAATATAAGGAATTGGATTAAGAACTTAGAAATACAAAAAGAAACTTACATGGGGAAATGAAAGCATTACAACGAAAATTGAGCATAATAACATTACATGAAAGAAGGTATGAGTTCCTCCTCACCACCACTGCCTTAAATAGGAAAATTTGGATCCTTATGCCGATCTCCAACAGTCCAAGTCATCCCAATCAATTAGGGTAGGCATAGGTGGTGTAAAGTAGGTGGAGAGGAGACTTCTCCACCCTTGACCCGAGATGGCATCCAGCTTGCATCCACTTGACAGATCCGCTTCAAAGTCCTTCTAGATGGAAGATTTGGAGTTGTCCATAGAAGAAAAAAATGAATCCCATGATTTCTTATAACATCTTGTAAAATATCATCCCATGTTACTTTGTGGTTCGAGAGATATGAAAGATTCATTGGGATGACATTCTGGGCCGCAGATTCTGGCCCATATTCTGATCTTCCATTTGGGCTGCCTGGATCATCATCATGGAGACATCATTATCACTTTGTCCTGAATAATGATTTGTTCCCCTGTATGTATTCTATCATCACAAGAAATTTGGGCTTCATTGGTCCAGTATTGTGGGACCCACATCCTCAACAGTGGGTTGGTGTCCAATCTGCCTTCACCAGAATTGTCTCCTTTCATCACCAAATATCTTCATCATCCTTTATGAATCTTTCCTTGCTCCGTGAATGAGAAACATTTAAATTTTAAGTGAAGATACATTTCCAAAAATATAATATTAAAACATTAATAATTACATTCAATAAAATCAGATGAGTTATTGGGCCTAAATTGGTGTACATTAGGCATGAAGTGCACAATTGATGAGAGTGGATGTTTAAAATTAAAATGTACTAACTCAGGCCTATATGATCAAAAATGAAATTTTAATCACAATAAAATGTAATTATAAAATGTGTTTTGATTGTCAAATCATCTACCTATATCCAACTTGTAAACTAGTCTAGAGCAATGTTTAAAGTGGAATCCTGGTCAGGTACTAAAAATGGTATCATATCAGTTTTGTTCTCTTAGATTAGGTAGAAATGTTCATATGGATACTAATGGTATCAAATTATTTCCTTCCCTTTATTAGGTCTTACTATTTTGGATATGGTAGACTATACACTAGGATGTAGTCAGGATTGGGTATAGATATCGTGTTTGGGTTCCTGTAGCCCAATACACGGGGAAAAACCAATTTTATATGTGTGTAATTTTTTTACTTCTTTTATCTTTAATAGATCATTTTATTTTGACCTTTAGTGGCACAAACTTGTGTGATGGTTATATATTATATGGATTTTGGATTTTGGCCCAGTATAAAAACAGAGGGGAGATTATGCATCATGATATATATGTAAGAATAAATGATGTGTTTTTCTTATGATTGTAATTGGTATCCTTGATTACATTAATATTATTTGGGTTTTTATAGTGTCAAAAAATGAATATGAACAATAATTTCTTAATTATCCTCTCTTTGGTGGAATTCTAATCATCTATCCAAATCATATGGTTCCAATAAAATCTGTAGGTGATGCTTTTTGTTATGAAAATGAATGTTTTACATGGGCCTAACTATGATATTAGTAAGTAAGGATGATGATAGGGGTATATTGTTCAAAGTGGAAAAAATAATCAAAAAATCATTTTTATTTTTATCCTTCAATTGGAATTCTACCCAACTACCTTAGATGATATTTTAAATATAACACTATAATGAGAAATAAAGGGTCCAAGAGGTCAAACTATATGTCATATTTGTCTCTGATGATGGTAGGCAGGGGACCATGAGTCCAGAAAATAATTCATATATGACATTGATATGGGTGTGTAAGGGGCCATCAATCTATATGTCTTATGATAGGGTGTGATAAGGGAATTTAAGGTTGGTGATATGCACCACTAGTTAGAGTTTTCCCTATGTACATTATATACATTGTTAATAGTGTTTGAAGCTTGTAATGGTACTCATTGGGATTCTACATAGATAGTCTCTAGTGGAGGTAACTGAAGGTAGTGATAAGGTTCCTCATTAGTGTGCATTAGATGAGGCCCTGAGTGTTGGGATGAGGCCCCTGTAGGTCGTGATGAGGCCCATAAGGGTCTGAATAATCATGATACATAGGTACAAACATAGGTACATGCTCATGTAAAGGTAGAAAATTGTAAGATATGGAATATTTTGGTCCATGGTTAAAATTTTAGCTCAGGGTGAGTCTAGTTTGGTTTATACAGGTCATCGATAGAGGATTTCAATAAGCTATTATGTCGATGGCATAACAAACTAGAGACTACCAGTCACATCGCACACCACTATTTTAGGGTGAGGGTGGACCACATGTGGTGGAGAATGGAATAGAGTCCATCCAAATTATCTTTGACCAGCTTGAGACCCCACTAGGTTAGAGGGTTGAGTTGTTGACATACATGATCATATGACCGGAAAAGTGTAAGTCATATGTACTGATACTAGATGGTAGACATGAAGGATTTTCCTGGAAAAATTTTCAGTCCATGTTCATTGAGTACTTATTTTCAAGGGTGATGAGGATTGATAAATCCATGGATTAATTGAATCATTAGTAGGTGATACTTCTTTCATGGACTACGTGGTTAATTCCATTGCCCTATAACATTTTACACCTGATATGGTTGGAGAATATATCTCCACGGTTTGACATTTTGAGTATGCCTTGTGGTACCACATCAAGGTGCATGTCGACATTTTTAGGCTGGTATCCTTTTCAGATAATGTCAAATATGAACTGATAGCCAAGAGAAACCTAACATACCTATCATGTTCCTCTATGTTGATAGTGTCAGGTGATCTAAGCGGTCATGCTTCAAGTTATAGGATGTGGGGTTGTGAGGAATCTTAGTTGGGATTCATATAAGAGATTTAAGAATACCTCCATGGGTTTTTATTCAGCTATTTGTTTAATTTTCTTTCATCTAGGGTATTTTCGGAACCAATGGGATTAGGTTCCGAAGGAGTGTTGTACATGTAGACAAATAGTTCATTTAGGGAGGTTCTATAGGAATCCATCTCAAACATCTAAAATCAAGGGATTGGGGTAGACTTAGGTATATGATATTGGTATAGGAGTGGTAAAATGAGTTATTAGGAAGGATACATCTACACAAGGAGGTCATGGTAGATAAAATGGATCCCATTAGTGGGGTTATTGGATGGTAGCTAGTACAGCTTTGTAGGGTTTCTAGGCCTTATGTTATTAGGATTCTGAGCACGTGCACATAATTGAGTTTTCAGGGGCTGAGAAGGATATGAAGTTGAGTACAGTTGGAGGTATTCCATGATTATCGACATGAATGTTATTATTTTATTTTAGATTTGGATAGTTTTAGTGTACGAGTTCAAGAGTATTTTTTGGACTATGCATGGGATGGTTAGTTTATTGTAATTGGATATGATGTGGGATATATATATATATATATGAGGTTCATTGGTTCTAGGATCCATTATGGGATTTGATGTAATTCTGGCCTTTATGCGAGTTGTGTAATAATATGGGCATTGAGGTGATGTGGGTTACGTATGAGGTTCTGAGGAATAATAATTTTTATGGGAATGAATATTTATTTATGATGTTGGATTCTATGGGAATCTAATGAGATCTGTAATTTTGTGAGTGACATATATAGAACATGTATGATATGGGTATTTGATTAGATAAGAGGTTGTATTGTGTCATATATGACATAGATACTAGATGATATCTTTATGAGTTGAAATAGTGATAGTATATCATGGGAGGAAATTTGTGTTTGGGGATTTTTAGTGGACTTCATGATGTTTTGTGTGTGTCAAGAAGCGATTGGGTAGGTTACTCCTAATATGGGGAGGGATGTGAGATGTGTTGACCTATGAGATTATTAATGGGGTAGACTTGTTTTATTTTAATGATATGGATATGTTCAGTACCATATTCTTATAAATCATGATAGCTATGGTGTGAGGTATGTTATGGATGGGAGATTGTAACATCCTAGGTTTTTTAACTAGATGTTTTTGAGTAAATTTGAAAGTTTTGATATTGGTGAGTGGTCTAATTTTATTTTAGGGTTTTGGAACCTACTTCCAAGAAATTTATTGACCAAAACCCTTTTAGTTAATTTTTTATACGTTCTGCAAAGTGCATCGGGTTTTCCAATGAGTTTCAAGAGTGGAAGGTCCTGGAAACTCAGCTTCAGGAAAGCACAGGATGGGTCGCATAATTTAGAAAAATCATGCAGCCTTTAAGGATTAAATGTGTGTCTTACTAGAATAATTTTACATATATTTGAAAACAATATAGGTAGGGTCACAAAAATATGTGAGACCTCTATAATTTTTAGCATAGTTGATTCTCACAGTTCATTCACACTATCTCAAACCATATACACATGTGTGGGAGTTAGTTCCTTGTTTATGGAATCTTAACTGGTCATGTACAGTTTTATAAATTTGTACCTAGACATTTGGTTTGTGATCCCTTTTTTATTTTCTATGTGAATGGTTGGCAGAAAGTTATCCACACCATTCTAGATAGTCTTGAGCCTCACTTAGTGTGAAATTACCAAATTTCACTTCTCCTCTATTTATGTTTTTCCCACCATTTATTCTCCCATCCATCATGGGCTTAAAGGGGCTTCTCCAATATTATTTTTACTAGTATTTGAGCCAGAAAGTACATCATGAAACTGATCTTAGATTAGTTGGTGGCTATTTATTTCTCTTGAGTATTCATCTAAAGTGACGTTTTCTTCCGATTTGACTCAAGTTATAGGATGGTATCATACAAGAGAGAGACTAATAATATGAGTTAGGTTATCCTTATATTTATTCATTATTTTTGAGAACTTAATAGTGTTTTGGGATTTCTACCTATATAAACTATGTAGGTGGACTAAGTGAGACCCTAGAAAGTTAACTACTTTTCATAAATTATTAAAATATTGAGGTGAGATGGCTATGGTAATACACCTCCTATACAATTGATGGTCAATTCGGGTAGGGGGATTGGACTAGCAATGGAATTTTAGAATATAAAAGTGATTTTAATTAAATTGAACTATTTATATTGAATACACGAGTTCCTTGGGAACATGATGGGCATGGACAATGGATTGAGGTGGTGTTGACCACCTAGATTGTGGTAATGTAGTTCATCAGGCCGGGTGAGTCCTTATATATATATATTTGGGTGATGTTGATCATAGTTTGAGGAAACATGGCTGTCATACTAATTTTATGAGGTCATCATGATGAATTAATGGCCCATGTTATGTGTGATGGTGTTACCATCAAGATTTTGCAATGTGGTCACAAGAGCATGGGGTGTTTGATGATGTGTATTGGGTACTGTTTGGGTTATTACCACTAACAATTTGATGGTGATGTGTCATTAGAGTCTCGTTTACATATATATGACACAAATGAGGTGGAATTGACCAATCTTGTGGGTGGAGGACCCTGTGTACTATAATGATTAGGTGATGGTACTAACTATCAGTGATGTTTGTGGGTTATCACCATTCAATACGACATGGATAGTGATAGACCATTAGTTGATGGTGATGAGTCAAACAATAGGGGGATGAGGATAACTAATAAAAATGAGGCCATTGGGCTAGGATATTGGGAGGACATTTATCATTATTCCTCTATACATTGGGCTTTTAGCTGATGGTTTTTACAATTTGGAGGAAAGATAATGTTGTGCCACAGGATATCAGGAATCATGCCAATGGGAGATTTTGAGAAGTATTTTGAGAATTATTTTTAGGGATCATGTTCTCATTATTTGGGTGTTCCATTGTTAATGATGAACCATGATTGATTTAAAGAGGTTTCAGGTGACACTTTATACGTGGAACATGAGGGTTTTCCTAGTTCATGTTTTTTTAGGGATTTCATTTAAATTATTCCATGGATCCTCGTCACTACACTTATATATATGCATACAGATAATGTGTGCAATATTTATAATTAGGGACACATGTTTAGACATATAAAGATGATAGATGGTGTATGTAACATGCCCACTTGTGGTTATTGAGAAAAAGTGGAGATAGTATGATATTAAATGGGTTTTTTATGTTTTATTTATATTTAGCATATACCTATATAATCACATATGTAAAACATGAACAATTTTGATGTGTAATAGTGAGATTTATTCTCACACCCAACACAGACCCCTTGATACACATATAGACATTATATATTTGCAACCAGGTAAGGGACATAGCTGAGTAGTTGTACGTTAGTAGTTATGTTAAACCTTTTTCATTGGATGGATAGAAAGGGACATTAAAGGTTCTTGTATTAGATATAGTTTACTATTGAGTTATTTTGGTTCATAATGGTTATTATATATATGTAATTATGTTCTGTCATGGGAAACCATGTTGTTTTTTTTCCTTTTACAACCTTCTATACCACATTATTGTTTTTCTTGTTGTCTATATATGGTATTATTTTATTTGGTATTATTTACTTATTATTCTCCTTATAGTACTTGATATTTAGTTCCACAGATTTTTTAAGTTTTATCTATTGATTCCTATGTTTTATGTAATTTATTTCATTTTTATAACTTACAAATACCATTATTATTATTAACCTAATGTTATATTCTGCCACTATCAACTCTCTACACCCTATCTTCTTGTCATTAGCCTTTGTAATATGGGGAGGCGTGCCTAAGGCCTAGTTATAAACTGGCCCATTGAACTATTTAATGTTTCTTCGAGGTCTAGGCTCTATAATTATAATAATTTAAAAATATAAAAATAAAATATTAAAATAAAAATTATTATAAATCATTTTTGTCATTTATTTTCATTCATAAGTAATATCTATTATCACTCATGATTTTTCATTTTTTCACCTTGTAAATGAATTATAGTAATGTTTGGATGAGATTCATGTTATAGAACTCAAATTTTATAAAATATAAACCAAAATAATAATTTATAGATAATATTTGAAACTAAATTCATGGGAAAAAATTTCTTCTCCATTATTATCATAAGTACAAAAAATGTTACTCTTCTAGTGTTGTGTCATCACTAAAAAGAACTTTCCTTATTATCATGAAATAAATTATAATTTATATTTTTTGAATTATTTTATTATAATATTTTTAGGTTAGTAACTTAATTGATTCTTTCCATAATCATTATAAATTTACGTTTCATATTTAGTATATAAAATACATTTCATCTCATAAAAACATTATTTCTTCACTATTCATAAAAATGACATTAAACACTCCATGGAACTAATAAATAAGAATAAAAATTATTGAAAAATTAATTATATTTTATTTGCATCTATATAAATCAATAAAGTCTCTAAATTATCCAAAACACATCAATATTAATACTTTTCAGTATTTTTTTTTGTTTTTTTAACAACTTCTACAAATGTTCCATCATGGATGTGTAAACATTGAAGGTATTTAAATAATTTTAAAAATTTAAAAAAAATACTATCAAGAAGATAATATTTTCATATAACATTTAATAAATTTTTATCCTCCATAACATATTTCAATTCATCAGATAAAATAATAATGTATATTAAAACAAAGTGACTAACAATATAATTTTAGGGTTTATATAAATAATATATTCATCGGTATCAAATATAAATGTAAATAGATGAATATTTTATAGAAATAGATATTTTTGGATTAACTCAAATCATCCAATATTATTATGGTTCTTTTTTTTCATGTCTTATACAACATTTAAACCCTTGTTTTACCCACATTAAGCTGAGTGGGGTGATAAATTTTACCATGGTAACCGTTTGTTATGAGAATAAATAAAAGGGTCATATTTATCAAATTTAAATATTATAAATAAAATATGAAATCCATTTTTCAACATCTAATACAATTCATTTTATGAATTTAGTTTGAAATTAATCTCTTAATGTGGGATGGAAGTAGTTTTTTCAAAAAATATATTTTTCTAAAAAAATATGCACTTAATTAACTCCATGAATTGTAATTTTAATTATATGAATTTTAATTAATATATATTTAAATATTATATAATTTAAATTTAATTAACTCTTCATTAGGGGTTATTGAGATTTTAAAACATTATTCACTAAAAAATATTCATAAAAATTTGTCCTAAGTATAAAAAAAAAATTATACCAAAATAAAGAAAATTACTGATTAAATGTAAATTTATTTTATTATTTTAAATCATATGGATAATATTTCAAATTAATAAAAAATATATAAAATAATGGGGCTTATAAATTACTTGGTTTGATGAAAATAAATGAAAATATTTAAAAAATAATTATTTTTTACTATTCACTAAAAAATCAATAATTTCCTAAAAATGAAAAAAACCACCCTAAGTTATTTTTCATATAATGATTTAAAAAATTATGTTCATTTTATAAATTAAAACTAATTATAGAGGTGTAAATTAATTATACCATCAGTGCACAAAAATAAAAAAAATCATTTATTATGAAATGTTGTTCTCAAGCATAAAATGACTTTACTTGAAATTTGGTACTTATTTATTTTTAATTAATAAAAAATTATAGAATACTTAAAACCTTTAGACCTATTTTTATAATATGGTTTTTACTATTCATTCTTAATTATTAAATGTCTAATTTATAATAATAAAATTTAAATAACAATATTTTGTGGTTTGTTTAAGCTCTTCGTTGTGTATTGTATATGATATCAAACAAAGTGGTCATTTTGAATTATCATAGTGTTACATACATCATCCCATTTATAAATTTATCCATATTAATTTTAGATTGATATCATTAATTATGTGTTTTGAATTTGAAAATACCGATGTTGAAAACCCACATCATAAAAAGGGTTAATAAATCATTCCCTCTAGAAAAGGTAAAGATAGATATGAAGGTTATATGGAATGATACATTAACAGGTTTCCAAATAGGATTAAATTTTTTGGGAAATGAAAATATAGTCATGGAGGAAACATTAATTTCCAAATAATAATGGATATTGATAGAAAAAATTGATTATAATAAAGTGAATGATAATGTGAATGACAAGGATAAGAAAACCATGAATTCATGAGGTGTCAAAAAGACCATCAATTATTAAAAAATTATGGTAATATGATAATATTTTTTTTATTCCTTATCCTAGAGTTGAGTATTTAATTTTACCCCTAGACATATAACATAAGGTAATATAATTACTTGACAAGTATAATTTGAACATTAAATCAATTTAAACCACAATATCATATTTATCTCCAAATGATGAGTATTCAATATTATATTTTTATTCATGAAGAACTAAAATATAATTATATCATATCACAAAATCCAATAAGGATAATAAATTATTTAAATTTTATTTGAATAGAAAACAAAACTATTTTTTTGAACAAGATAATATAATATGATTAAACCTTCATGTTAATAAATTTAATATTATTCTCAAAATCATAAAATATAACACCTAGTGCTAAAAATAAATGATATGATAAATAATTATCCTTAAAATTTATCAAAATATTATTTAATAAGATGTAAACTGAAGGATTTGAATTATTTGATCACATATTATTCCAATATAAACTCAAAATTTATCTCCAAATAACTTCAATCATTTTTAAAGATTCCCACCAAAAATATATATTCCATATTCATATATTCTCCAAAATTTACTTATAAGTTTTCAAAATAATGTAAAAATAAAATCATACGATCATGAAAAAGTTAAATCAATTAACATATCATAAATAAAAAATAATCTTATCCAAATATCTTCATATTTAACTTAGTCTTATAATGACCCCAACATAGTAATATTTTTCAAAAATAACATTTTTAACATAATTAACAAATCCATTTTAAATCCATTAGTAATATATATTACTAATCATATGTTTGAACATGTAAGAACCCTTTTATCTCAATAAAAAATAATTACCATCATATCAAAGATCATTTTAACCCTAAATGTTTTTAATTCCTTTAAACTTATTTATAGAATTCAATGCTCCTCAACTAACAGTTTTACTAAAACACATAGTCAATATATAGATTATATTAAAATAAATATATCCCAAAATAATACTAATAATATTAAATTCTTATAAATTAAAACTTCAAATGAGGTATTTATTATTTTAAACTTATGGTCAACCTTAAACATGTCATCCCAAGAAACATTTGGCTTATCCCATATGGCTATGAAATATTATATGTTTACATATGTAATATTCCTTAATTTACCATAATGGTTCTTAATGAAAATGTGAGTTAACCCAATAATATCCCCCAAGGAGTGAAAACCATGTTTACAGTAAAAGAACATTCACCATGCACCAGAATGATGGTTCAGATATAGTCAACCACCATTTTTTTGTGTTATTACCCATAGATGCATCAGTGGGAAAACCACATCCACATTTAGTATATTGGTAGAGTATTTTTCCAAATAAAACCATATTATATCTTCATTACGAAAACATTTGTATTTTATTATATAATTAGACTTATCCCCAAATATTATATGATTTATAATCCTTATTCTATGTTTTCCTAATTCTAATTCTTGAGGCTTCTAATAAATATCCTTTGATATCAACTATAAATACCCTGACCCATGTATCCTATAGTCTGAGGTTACATAATTATATTTAAAATATAAACAGGTGATCACATACCAGTAGCCTTAGTAGTTCAATAGTTTTGGTAAAATAAACTCATACATTCTTCCTATTTTACATTGTATAATGAAATATAATAAAATATAATAGTAATTATTTTGTATCCTTGAACTCATTCAATGATTCCTTCATTATATCCTTGGGGTAGGAAATAAAATAAAGATGATATCAAATTCTCAGTAATGGAAATGTATAATGGAATATATCTTTCTCATTTAAGAATAAATTTGCATTGTTAAATAATTGTAATGATAATCCATTTAGTCAATAATATTAGAAAAAAGAATAATATGGAAAGAATAAATGATGATTAAGTAATGATATAAAACTAATCACATGGCCCTAAAACAAATCCATGGATAGAATAACTATTTAAATAATTACATGAAAATAAATATCTATTATCATGATCATGGAATGCATAAGGTCTTACATCATAAACAAACCTTCAAGTCCTTGTTCCAAGAAATATTCTATAAATTTGTAAGGCTTTGTACAAATATAAAAAACTAGTTTGTCACATTATACCAAGTTATGTATCTAGGAGGCATAATAATAATTTCCCTTCAATTACTAAGTCTAATTAATTCATTATATAAATAAACAATACATCTTAATCAATATGCCTTGATAATCAACAACTATCCATTTTGGAAGAACATTCATACTGAAAATAAATACATTTCATGATCATAAACCATCAAAATAATGAATAATGATGGAATAATTACATCATATCCTAAGTGGATAATAATCATAATAAACTATTATTTTCATTGATTAATGAACATTCAATTAAAATATTAAAACAATTCTTACTAAAATACCCTTTTCGATATGAAAATTTATTATTAAAAATAAAAAAATATTGAATATTAGTAACAAATTTTTTTTGGAAAGGAATTTCAAAACATTGTACTGGAATCATCAATGTTTTTTAGGTCTTAATGGAGGGAAACTATGTTACTATATTTTATGTTAAATCAAATAATCCTTTCAAATTTTTGGAAAAAAATTTAAAAGTGCCTCCTTTAAAAAATGAAAATGAATATTCTATTCAAACCAAATTTTAAAAATTAAAATTTTTTAAAAGTTAATTTAATCAATTATTGGATATTAATAAAAAATTAATATTTTAATAAAAATAATTATGTGGAAGAAAATGGTTCTTGACTAAAGTGAAAATAATTATTATTTCTCTTAAAACAAATCTCAAACACTTTACATAATAATGATTGAAAAATGGTATTATTACATGTAAATTAAATTGATAACTATATTATAAGAAAATCCATGACAATATTGAGTGGTATATTATTAAATTTAATCATTATAAACATTATTATAAACAATATTGATAAATAATGATACTGTAATATAAAACCCTTACTGCTTTGGTAATTGTTGAATTGTATTCCCCATGAAATAATAACCTCAAATGAAAGATAAAATATTATAATTATAAGTTAATTCATGATATAATATATCAAAGGGGTATTATATTCAATAAATTAAAAAATATAAAAGTATAACATAAACATATGTTCCAAAGAATAAAAATTTCAGATGAATTACCCTTACAAATATCATACCATTGATTTGAGAATTAATTAATGGAGTGATTCATTGTAAAAAATGAAAATCCACAAAAAACACGTGGAAATAAAACATAAATTAATAAAATTTTATTTTACATATAATCTATTTATAATATAATAAATGGTGATGTGATATAACCCAATGATAGAAAATTGATTTAACAAAAACCCATACCATTCCCTTTATGATATCACTCTTACATTGATATTAATTCCTTTATAGGAGATGTTTATAATAAACCATGTAGAAGGGGTACATGGGAATTTATGTTCAAATAGTTATTTTTGTAGAGGTTCAAGATAATGAATTAATTCTATTAGTGTGATGAATGTATATGTGAGTAACTTTTCAATGGAAAACATCAATGGTCTTTTTCACAATTTTCAATCATTCCTAGTAATAAAGGTAATTCTAAAATTGAAAAGTTTCAAAAATAAGGTCCAGGAATGACATGTTATAAAATTTATCATATATATTAGTCATGATAGATTTTTTATAATTTAATTATGAATAATAATAATTTTTAAAAATTACATACTATATAAATAATTTTTTCACCACTATTCCCAATACATGACATTATAAACACTGTCAAAACTAAAAATATCGAATATAATTTTTTGGATCGTAATTTATTTTTCATAAATAAATAAATATAAATATATATATCACTGGATACTCATACTCAACTAAATATTATCATTTATAATAATTTTAAATTTATTTATTTAATTGTTTTGATGATCTCATATATGTCCCATCATCAAGGCATAATTTTTTTAGAAAATAATAAAATTTATAAAAAAATTAAAATAATGTATTAACATAAAAAAATATACATCATTTTTAAAATTTATATTAATAATTAGGTAACATATATTCTCACCCATGTCATGAAAAACATATTTGATAAGTCATTTTGACTTTTCAAAGCTTCTGATAAAATTGAAAAAGATTTTGTATAATATTCTTGTTATATAACTCAAAAATTTAAAACTACAAATAAAGATCATAATTAATACATAATATTTTCTAAATATATCCTTAAAATAATTTTCTATTCCCAAATATTATCCTTATGACTCATAATTTTACTTTTCTGGTGTTAGATAAGCAATGCATTGATGGTAAAATTTATTTTCATATTTATCATGAAATAAATTTAAAATTTTATATATTAAGCTATATTTGTATGATATAATTAATTTATTATCACTCATAAGTTTTTAATAAGATTCATTAATTTATATTTGTTATCTATGTTAAAAAATATAATGCAACTCATAAAATGCATTGCATTTTTTTCACAATTCATCAAATAGGACTTTCAGCATATTGATAAAAAAATTGAATTCAAATATATATTTTAAAAAATATATATAAAATTTATTTTTGTCCCTAAAAATAATTAAAGAGACTATATTATCCAAAAAATATCAACTTTAATAATTTTAAATGTACTTAGATATATTTTTTACCATCTTATATCATCGTCGTACTAGAGATGTGTAATTGGTCTAGGTAATCATATCATTTCTAAAAATTAAAATTAAATTATAGTTATAAATATAATATTTTCTTACTAAATATTACCATTTTGTATCATTAATTACTTATTTGAATCATTGTGATACAATTTTATTATTTGTTAAAAAAAGAGTGAAATTTTGTTTTTATACAATATATAAATATTATTTAGGTCATTGTCAAAGAAAAACAACATCAAGTTTCTATAATTTGATGAAATGGATTTTATTTAAAAAAATTCATCTAATAGGATTAGTTCTTGTTTAGGGTTATTTTAAAGTTTTATTACATTGTTGTATCCTTGGTTTTACCCATTTTACCTTTACTGTAGTGATACATTTTACCATGATTACAATTTATAATGACCCCAAATAAAAGGGTCCTATTTACAAAATTGGAAAACCATAATTCAAAATATGGAATAAATTTTCATGATTAAATTAATTTATGTGGAAGAGTTTAATTAAATACTAAACTTGAAAATTGAGACGAAAAGAGTTAGAAAAAAAAATATTTTTCTGAGGAAAAAATGATCTTATATTAACTCCTTGACTAATAATAATAAATATATGAATTAAAATTTAAAAATATATTTATATAATATATAAATTTCATTAAAATTATTCCTTAGTATGGTTTATCAAAATTGAAGAATGTTATGTAGTTAAAAAATATTTTTCACAAAAAATCATTTTTAAGAATAACGACTAACTTATATTGAAATCATGGAAATTTTTGATTCAGAAGATATTATTTTGATTAATATAAATCATATTTATAATATTTCACATTAAAAAAATCAAAAATATTATGTTACTTTTTAATTACTTCATTTGATGAAAATAAAAGTTTGTATTTGAAAAATCGGTATTTTTTCACTATTCACTTAAAAATCAATCATTTCAAAAAAAATCCAAAACATTCCACGTAAGACATTTTTTACATCCTGATTTAAAAAATAATTTTAATTTTATAAAATAAAAGTTTCAAAGGTGATATTAATTAATTATATTATCTACACAAAAAAAGAAACAAAAGTCATTTTTGAAGAAAAAATATTTCTGAAGCATAAAATGGTTTTACTAAAAATTAATTACTTATTTTTTATTATTTAATTAATAACATTATTGTATATAAAACCTTTAGAAATATGTTTCATATTATGGTTATTAATATTCATTCATGAAATTTAAATAGTTTGGTTATAATAGTTATATTTAAATAATAATATTTCATAGCTTGTTCAAGCTCATTGTTGCATGTTGTGTAAGATATCAAAAAATTGTTCTTTATAAAATTATAGAGTTCTATAAAAATAAATTAATATATAATAATTGTTTCCTTTATGAAAAAAAATCAACTAATTGAATAATTATTCATTCTATAAGTAGAGATGATAAAACCAATTAACTCAAGAAATTTATTTCTATATTTATAACACACTACATAAACCATTTTTTAAATTAAAAAATAATTTAAAATACCTTTACCATATAATAATTAAAATTTAAAATACGTATTGTTAAAATATTTCAATATATTTCAATTACATTGATTTGTGAATTTTTTACAAACATTTCATTTCCCAACAAATTCAAAATAACATTATCACGTGGTTCATTAGATGGCCTGGTATCTTGATGTCCTTGAGACCCACTTCTTATAGGGGCCAATTTTACTTCCACTTTTCAAACACATCATACCATATTAAACAAAATAATACTGTATCTATAAAAAACCAATTTTTTATTTATAATCATATAAATAAATAAATAAATTTTTATGATAAAAAATGATTCTTTAAAAAAAATTAAATAAAAAATGATAACATGAACCACAAATGATAATAAATAAACAAATAAGAATTATATAATACATAAATTAAAAAAATTTAAATAAAATATGAAACTCACAACACATTTTATTAGTTGTTCATGCGAAAAACATTAAATCGTATCATCCACCCCATGTAACAAATTGATGTAATGTTTATTCTGATATATTACAATTGAATTATCAATATTTTTTCTAAAATCACAATACAATTGCTGTGAATTTACTAATTTTTAATTCTGTGACACGTGTTTTGAACTAAAATATCATTTTAAAATGAAAATACATTGTTCAGTTATATTGGTCACATCTTGTGTTGAATTTTCATGTGGTTTATTCCAACATGAAAAAATAAATTATGTGTTATTTTCATAAAATTATCTAAATAATCAGAGTATGATTTATTTGTTATGACAATGTTATATGTCTTATGAAATAAAATGCCAATTTTAAATAAAAACATAATCATTTTGTAATATCATCACCAATAGGATTAACATGAGCTTTAATACTACACATAAAAATGAATTATAAATCTCTATCCTAAAATATGAAGGAAATTTGAGTTTTTTTTCTTTGATTTGAATATTTAGTCCCCATTTTGAAATAAAATTTCATTTTAAAGAAAAAATTCCCATTCAGTCTTATCAGCCACACTATGTGTCAAATTCTAATATAGTTGATTCTTAAATGTCAAAAATTAATTATATATTTTTTCCTAATTATTTAAAACAATAAGACTGTTCTTATTTTGTTCACTATGTAATGCATTTTTTGAACTAAAATGTCTCATATAAATAAAAATTAACACATTCATTCATAGTATCCACTCCATGTGTTTCATTGAATTGAATATCTTTCGTATATATTAAAGATGATATTTATTTAAACTTCCTAAAACATCAATATATTGGAGTTTTTTTGTATGTTTTTGAGTTTGAAAAGAAAATTTTTAAATAAAATATAATTTTATAAATTGAAACATACACATCTAATCATAATGACCAGATAGTGTATCAAATTATGGTGAGGTTGATTCCTAATGATTAGAAAGTCATTATGGATTCATTTTCTAATGTCTCAATATAATCAAAGTGTTCTTTCATTGTTAGGACTGTGTGACAAGAATTATTTTAAAATCCCTCCCCACATCCATTGGATTGGGAAGAGGTGGTAGGATTTATCTAGGCCTTGGGTAACATCCTAAAGACACCAAAGGATAGAAATAATTTCTAAGGGATTTATAACTAATTGGGGGATGATCTCTCCTTCTAAATATAACAAAACTGAACTAAGAAAAAAATAACAAGAATATATTATATAATGCATGAGTTGAGATTAATCTAGAAAGCACATGATTTTTGGAATGGATTATTCTTCTTTTTAGAAGAATGCCCCTCACGCACTCAGTGGTTTTCAAATTTTTCCGCTCGATGGTCCCTTGGCATCCCGCTCATCGGCGGTGTACCTAGCTCCGGTGATGTTCGATCTAGGATCAGTATTTTTGGATGGTGGTCTTCCATCCCATAGGGGGTCTACGGTTCTCTCCTCCAGAGAAGGGTGTCTGCCACCATCTTTCAAGGAAGCATTAAGGAAATGAAGGGGAAGTCCCACTCCTCTGAGCTGAATGTATCTCCTGCTGCCTCTGGCAATAGTTTGGGGGTATGTACCTGGGATCAGATGAGACATATTCGGAGAAGTTCTATTCCCAATAGAAAAAAGACCATAGTTCCTAGGGCCAAAGCTGGGCTACATATTTTTTAATGTTATCCCTCCTCATTTGGAATGCTCGCGGCTTGGGTGCTTGGGTGAAGACTGATCTCATTGTCTCGGAAGCTAAGAAAAATAAAGCTAGTCTTATGGCTGTCCTTGAGCATAAACATAAGCCGAGTAAGATAAAAACCATCAGTCTCAAAGTTCTCATGCAGTGTTCTTTACACGCTGATCCGATAAATAGACATATTTGTCTCTTTTGGAATAAATACATTTCAGTGGATCTAATTGAGGCAAGAGACCAATTTATTACCACAAGAGTAACGAAGGGAGCATACTGCTTCTTTTTTTCTATTGTCTATGGTAGCTACTACATACAGAAACATAAAAGGCTGTGGCAAAGGCTTGTGGCCTTTGATCCTCTGGTCTCACCATGGATTATTGTGGGGGATTTCAACACCATTCTCGACCTGGAGGAGAAGAAGGGAGGATGTATTTTCCCCGTAATTCTAGCCAGGACTTTACTCAGTTTATGGATAACAAGGGTCTTCTTGACATGGGCTATTCAGGGGATCACTATACTTGGTGAAACAACCAATCTGGTGGAAGGAGAAGTTGGAGTAGGATTTATCAGTGCTTGGCTGATAATAATGTGATGTGCAAATTCCCTGATTCCAAAGTCAAGAACCTAGCCCGAGGTATATCATATCACTCCCCTTTATTGGTTTCTCTGTTTCCCAAGCAAGATCCACCAGAGTTCTTCAGATTCAATCATCAGTGGTCTCAAATTCAAAGTTATCAGAAGATTGTAAGGGAGTTGTGGGAAAAAAAATACTCAAGGTCATACATGGGTAACTCTTCATAACAAATTGCAGCGGTTGAAATAGGGGATGAAGGTATGGGCCAGGGAGCTTCCACCCTTTGATCATAATATGGATATTCTTAAGCAAATCATTGAGAGTTTGGAGTCTAATCTGGAGGAGGAGTGGAATGACTTAGTGTTTGAAAATTTAGTGGGAAAGAAGTTGTGTTCGGAAGAGATGCTTCTAAAGGAGGAGAGATTGGCCCGGGATCACTCATGGGTGAGGTGGTTTCAAGAGGGAGACCAAAACACTACTTACTTTCAAGCGTGTATTAAAGAAAGAAGGTGCTTCCTTTTACCTAATATTTTTCTTGAAGATGGCTTTTACACTGAGGATCGTGATATAGTGGGGGGGCATGGAGTTTTCATTCTGTAAGGAGCTATTGGTTGGTCCTAATCTGTGGATGAATAGGGGATATCCAAGTTGGAAAGGTGATTTGTGGGAGGCAATCCCTAGGCTGGTTTCTCTGCTGGACAATGTGGGCATGGTGGCGATACCTTGTGAGGAGGAAATTCATTCAGCCATGCAGAAACTCAACCCGGATAGTGCCCCTAGGCTGGATAGTTTCCCAAGATCCTTTTACAAAGGGGTTTGGGAGGTGGTTATGAAGTACATAATAGAAGTTATTCAGGACTATTTTCGTAGTGGGATTCTCCCTCAGGTTTCTAGTGCTTCTACAATGATTCTCATCCCAAATATTAAGAATCCATCCTCTCTATCTCACTATATACCAGTGAGTTTATGTAACTTCCCCTACAAAATTCTGGCGATTATTATTAATCAGAGGTTGTCCAAATTCCTTCCAGACTGAATATGCCCAGAGCAACATGGGTTCGTGAAAGGAAGATCTTTTCAAGGTGCGATATCTCTAGCCTAGAAGATGATTAGGGAAATCAACGTAAAAACTCATGGTTCGAATTTGGCTATCAAAGTGGATATGAAAAAGGCATATGAAAGGATTGAATGGGGCTTCGTCAACAGTGTCCTCTCGAGTATTGGCTTCTCGGCCAGAGTAGTAGACCTCATATTCTGGAGCTTTAGCTCATTGTGGTTGGCAGTATCCTTTATGGGAAAGGTTCAAGGCTTCTTTAAGGCAACAAGAGGGCTTCGACAAGGAGATCCCCTCTCCCCCAACATTTTCATACTGGAGCAAGATACACTTAGTAGACTTATTAACCGAGGCCTATCTCAAGGAGTTATAACACCTTTCAAGAGGAGGAGGAATGTCCTCCCAATTTCTCATCTGATGTTTGCTGATGATACCATCATATTTTTTAATGGTGGTAAGGATACGGTTCGAGGGATCAAGGGAATTCTGGAGGAACATTTTCACTGGAGTGGGCAAGTAATCAGTGTTGTACATCTCGTTCCCCTCGTTGTTTGATTTTCATGATCACAATCACCTTCTTGTTTATCTAACATTGTTTCAAGTGTTTTTGATTGATAGGAATCAAATCAGGTGGCCAAGGAATTGGGCCAAGATAGAAAGAAGGCAGAACTGGTCTGAAATCCAGACCACCGGCCAGCCGGTGGCACACCAGCGGCCAGCCGGTGGCACCTGCACTCAGAGGGAAGCCACTGCCTCCACACCGGCCAACCGGTGGCCTTGTACCGGCCAGCCGGTGGTACCCAGCCCCAATAGTGAAGGCTACTGTCTCTCCACCAGCCAGCCGGTGGCTCTGGCACCGGTCGACCGGTGGTGCCTGGAAAAGAAGACTCAGCCACTGTCAAGGCACCGGCCAGCCGGTGGCCCTGCACCGGCCAGCCGGTGGACACAGTCAAACTAGCCGTTGGGCTGTTGACCAGCCTGTCCACTTGGCTCCCAACGGCTCCGAAGACCTCTCCAACGGCTCCGAAGCCTCCCCAAGGGTTCCATGCCTATAAATAAAGGCCAAGGAAGCCCCAGACATTCACCGGAACTATTGTGAAGCCAACGGACACATTTCTCATCATTTGGCGAACCTCCGGCGGACTTCCTCCAAGGAACCCCAAGAGCTCCAACAACTTCCACATCCAAGGAGCTCCACTCAAGAAGCTTGGGAGAGCACGCTCATCAACTCCATCATCCATTGGCGCCCGAGTCTTCCCAATTACGGGTTTTATTGCATTTATTTATTTTGAGCTTAAAATTGGGTTTGTGCCTACAAACCCCAACACTTTTCTCTTCCCCCTTTTCTTTTGGGTTTCACATCACCACTAAGGTGTGAAAAGGTTGACAAGCCTTACCTTGTAAAAGGCTTGAGATCGGTGAGCTAGCCTTCACCCGTTAAAAAGGCTAGTGGGTTATTGCTTAACCATTAAAAGCATTGGGTTCTTGCTCAACCATCAAAAGCAAGCTGTAATAGGTCCTAGTGCTACCTCAAAGCCTAGTGGGTTTCTTGCTAAAACCATTGAAAAGCAAGCGGTAGAATCTCTCAACGGTTGAGTTGGGAGCGGAGACGTAGGCCGGGTTTTGGCCGAACTCCGTTATCAAGTTTTGTGTCTTGCCTTCTTTATTTCCGCTGCACCTTACTTTGATTTTTTAATTTGTTAATCATTTTTTTAAAAGGCAATTCACCCCCCTCTTGCCATCATTCCCCGTCTTTTTCCGACCTAACATTTGGTATCAGAGGGATAATTTGAATAATTCCCTAAAACGGTTTCAAATTAAAGATCCTATTTTTTTTTGATGGCATCAACCTCTTTCGCCCCCGAGGGCCTCTCATTGGGTCGGGCTCCATTTTTTGATGGGACCGACTATAATTATTGGAAAACCCGCATGACCACTTTTTTAAGAAGCATAGGTTATCCGATTTACAAAATAGTCATGCAAGGTTACACTTTGTCTACCCCCGATGAATCCAAATGGACCCCCGCCGATATTAGGAATTTTGAGCTTGATGGCAAAGCCATGAACGCTCTCCATTGCGGCTTAGATAGAAATGAGTTCAATCGAGTGTCTACTTGCACCTCCTCACATGAAATTTGGAAACTTTTAGAAGTAACTCATGAGGGCACTAACAAAGTTAAGGACACTCGGTTAGACATGTATAGACAAGATTTTGAAAGTTTTACTATGCATTCTTCCGAATCTATTACCGATATGTTTACACGCTTCACTGACATTTGCAATGGAAGGAAATCTCTTGGTGATGATGTTTCAGCCGAGACGATGGTCAAGAAGATCTTATGGGTCCTTCCGAGCTCATGGGCACCAAAGGTGACGGCGATCCAAGAAGCTAAGGACGTCAAAAATATGCCGGTAGAGGAGCTCATCGGATCTCTCATGACTTATGAGATCACGATGAGGAGGCAAGCTCAAAAGGAGGGCACACCGATCAAGACTCCAAAGAATATTGCCTTCAAGGTAAAAAAAGAAGTAAGCTCCTCCTCATCATCCTCATCTTCCTCATCTTCCTCATCATCAAGCGGCGACTCGGAAATGGAGAATCTCGCCCGCCAAATGCACAAATTTATGAAGAAGCACAAGAAGAAGAAATCCCGCAAGCACCGCAAGCAAGAACCCACCGCAAGAATCGAGCCAAAGGTAAAATGCTACGGGTGCGGCGAAAAGGGCCATTACAAGCCCGATTGCCCACTCAACAAGAAACGGGCCACGCACAAGGAGAAAGGAAAGAAAAAGGTCCTCAAGGCCACATGGAGTGACACCTCCTCTTCATCATCCTCCTCCTCCTCCTCGAGCGACAACGGTAACAAATGCCTAATGGCATTCCATGAGGTAACATCTTCCGATTCCTCTTCCTCATGTTCTTCAAATTCCAATTCTTTAAATCATCTTTCTTATGAAGAACTCTCATTTGCTAGAGACCAATTAGAAAAAGGTTTTCATGAACTCTCTTCTAAATTTGTCGCGTTGAAAAAGTCTTTTAAAAAACTTTCCTCCGAAAAAGACCAACTTCTCAAAGAGAAGGAGGAACTCACCCTTAAAATCCAAAATTTTCCAAATGTTGATTCCATGGAATCAACCATCAAAGACCTTAGGGAGACCCTTGCCAAGTTCACCAAAGGGGAACAAAATTTGAACAATATACTTGGTTCCCAAAGGGTTTCTAGAACCACCAATGGACTTGGCTATACCAACCGAGCCTCCTCCTCCCATGCTCAAACTGTTTTTGTAAGGGGGAGCTCCGATTATAAATTTTGTAACTATTGCAAAAAACCCGGGCACCTCATTTATGAATGCAATTGCAAAAATGCCCGGTACGGCCAACCAAAGTCTATCTTCTATTCCGATGAATTTTATAGGAGAAGACCCGCCATGAGGCAAGTGTGGATTGAAAAATCCCTCTTAGCGAGTCTCTCCGGGCCTAAAATTGTCTCTTTTCAAAATCCCTCTCCCCGGTGACTTTTTGTTTTTATCTAGGGGGAGTTAGGATCTTTTAAGCTTTTTTGTAATTTCAAAATTTTCGATTCAAACTTTCAATTTCAAAAATCTCAATTGATTTTCAAATCTCAAAATTCAAAAATTAGAATTTTCAATTTTCAATTGGTTTCCAACAGTTGGTATCGAATTTGTTTTTGTTTCAAAACTTTCAATTCAAACTGTTATTCAAATTTTCATTTCAATTTCAAAAATCTCAATTGATTTTCAAATCTCAAATCTTGTTTTTAAAATCTCAACCTCCCTCAATCAAGTTATATGCCCCACTCTATTTTGATAATCACAAAGGGGGAGAAATTTCTTGATTGATTGGGGGAGAATCCTTTTCATCTTGCTTAGCATTTCCTTTCAATTTCAGTATTTTACATTAATTGTTTTGGTGATTGTGATCATCAAAATAGGGGGAGATTGTTGTACATCTCGTTCCCCTCGTTGTTTGATTTTCATGATCACAATCACCTTCTTGTTTATCTAACATTGTTTCAAGTGTTTTTGATTGATAGGAATCAAATCAGGTGGCCAAGGAATTGGGCCAAGATAGAAAGAAGGCAGAACTGGTCTGAAATCCAGACCACCGGCCAGCCGGTGGCACACCAGCGGCCAGCCGGTGGCACCTGCACTCAGAGGGAAGCCACTGCCTCCACACCGGCCAACCGGTGGCCTTGTACCGGCCAGCCGGTGGTACCCAGCCCCAATAGTGAAGGCTACTGTCTCTCCACCGGCCAGCCGGTGGCTCTGGCACCGGTCGACCGGTGGTGCCTGGAAAAGAAGACTCAGCCACTGTCAAGGCACCGGCCAGCCGGTGGCCCTGCACCGGCCAGCCGGTGGACACAGTCAAACTAGCCGTTGGGCTGTTGACCAGCCTGTCCACTTGGCTCCCAACGGCTCCGAAGACCTCTCCAACGGCTCCGAAGCCTCCCCAAGGGTTCCATGCCTATAAATAAAGGCCAAGGAAGCCCCGGACATTCACCGGAACTATTGTGAAGCCAACGGACACATTTCTCATCATTTGGCGAACCTCCGGCGGACTTCCTCCAAGGAACCCCAAGAGCTCCAACAACTTCCACATCCAAGGAGCTCCACTCAAGAAGCTTGGGAGAGCACGCTCATCAACTCCATCATCCATTGGCGCCCGAGTCTTCCCAATTACGGGTTTTATTGCATTTATTTATTTTGAGCTTAAAATTGGGTTTGTGCCTACAAACCCCAACACTTTTCTCTTCCCCCTTTTCTTTTGGGTTTCACATCACCACTAAGGTGTGAAAAGGTTGACAAGCCTTACCTTGTAAAAGGCTTGAGATCGGTGAGCTAGCCTTCACCCGTTAAAAAGGCTAGTGGGTTATTGCTTAACCATTAAAAGCATTGGGTTCTTGCTCAACCATCAAAAGCAAGCTGTAATAGGTCCTAGTGCTACCTCAAAGCCTAGTGGGTTTCTTGCTAAAACCATTGAAAAGCAAGCGGTAGAATCTCTCAACGGTTGAGTTGGGAGCGGAGACGTAGGCCGGGTTTTGGCCGAACTCCGTTATCAAGTTTTGTGTCTTGCCTTCTTTATTTCCGCTGCACCTTACTTTGATTTTTTAATTTGTTAATCATTTTTTTAAAAGGCAATTCACCCCCCTCTTGCCATCATTCCCCGTCTTTTTCCGACCTAACAATCAGTACAACTAAGAGCAGTTTTTTATCTCTAATAAGAGCACCACTAGTCAATTATCCTCGTTGTATAGGCGCTTGGACATGTAGTGATGTGTTCTTCCAATGGAGTACTTGGGCACAAAAATATCCTATGGTAGAATCCAGGAATGTGATTTTGATCTTGTTGTGAGTAGGATTTCTAGTAGAGTGCTTAACTGGAAAAATCAATTCCTTTCTTTTGGGGGCCACATTGCTTTAGTTAATAGTGTTCTGTCGGCCATACCTATTCATTCAATGGATTCCTCAAATTTCCCTAAAGGAGTGATTTACAATGTTGACAAGATCTTATCTTCCTTTGTCTTGGATGATATGTCAGAAGGTAAAAGACATTGGGTTTCATGGAGAAAGATAGAGAGGCAAGTTCTCGATGATCAGATCAGTGTAAGGAGCCTCCAGAGTACAATTTAATGCATGCATGCCAAGCTGGCTTGGGATGTTCTGGAGGAGCGTACGTTGTGGGAAAGATCTATGTCAAATATTTGTGGTGGAAGTGAGGAGGATGTTCTTGGCTACTGTTCTCCCCTATGGGTGAATATTTTTCCTCTGTTCTAGCATCTTCAACCAAGATCTCGATGGATTTTTGGCTCTGGGGACTTACCCTTTTGGCACAAAAACTAGGCTAGTTCTAATCTTGCATTCCCAAGTTTCCCTGTCCCTTTTATATTGGTGAAGGAGGCATGTACCAATCCTAGGTTCACCAAGAAAGTGTTGAACTTGGAATAGCAGGAACTCCTTGAGTCCATTGAGATCATTTCCGGACAGGACTACTGTGTGTTTACTCCTTCGTCTTCGGGCGTATTTTCCACCAGAGAGTATAAAATGCTGATTTCAGAGAATTCCCAACATGATGAGTGGAATGGAGTGGTTTGGTACCATAATATCCTAGCGAAATTAAACTTCCATATATGGAAAATCAGGAATTCTACTGTATCTACAGATGAAAATATCAAAAGGCTGGGAATTAATATGGCTTCATCGTGCCACTGTTGTGAGATCAGGAGGGAGGAGAGTATGAATCACTTATTTTTCGAGGGGGAGTGGGCTTTGGTGGTGTGGTCCTTTTTCAGAGGCTATGTTTTTAACTCCACTCAACAATGGGACCTTCCTTCTTTCCTGGGAAGTTGGTTTCAAGGATCTTCAGGGTCAGAGAAGGATCAGTTGGCTCGTTCAGGGATTTTGAGTGTTGGTTGTTGGTGCTTGTGGAAATCCAGAATCCAAGAGAGATTTGAAGGTTCTATTTCTATGACCAGAGTTATCATAACAAGGATGTGCTTCCGGTTGATGGACTTTATTTCACTCTCCCAAGACTGGCAAGATTTTACTTCATTTAGACGTATCCAGGTCAGTAACACCATGTTCATTCCTCACCCAGTTATGTCACAGGGACATTAGGTGTGCTGGAAACACCCTGGTTCAGGAATTAAGCTAAATATGGATGGGTCTTTCTCTTTGAGAATCATGAAAAGAGGGGGAGTGGTTTGCGACTCTCGGGGGAACATCAAGTTGGATTTTACGTCGTGCTTTGGAATGGGCACTCCCATTTTGGCTAAGGAAAATGCAATGCTCACCGGCCTCACTCTTTGCTTTCAAGAACAGGTGTTACTAACTCAGGTTGAGATGGATTCCTTAATTTTGCATGATTCTATGTTGGGTAAAGGCATTAATCCATGGTCCTTATCCTACTTGGTCAGGAATTATAGATCCTTAATTCGGGATACTATCCAAGTGTCACACACATGGCACAAGGGAAATAAGGTAGCAGACTATATGGATTCCTTATCAGAGCAGGTCCCCATCCACACTAGTCTTCTTTCCTCTAATTATTTGAAACCAAAGGTTGTTAATTTAATTAGAGGGGATGCCCTCGGCCTGGACTATCTCAGAACTCCATAAGCATGGGGCTATTTTGTTCCTTGCGCCTTTTTGTTGACTAAAAAATTTATCTTGGATGGATGATGCATGAGTAGAAAATACAATTGAAAAGAAAAACAACAATACCAATGAACATATCAGAATACACAAAGAAAGAGAAAGATGACAAAACCAAAAGGTTCCAATGACAAGAAACTAGCAACTACCAACCTACTCTAAGATCCAACTCAACTAGACATGCCCAAGGTATCAAGAGGTGATGCTAAATAACTAATATACCTTTTCTTTACCTATGTTTTGATAGATAATATTTAAAAATGCACAATAATTCCCATACTAGTGTTAATTCTATGATTATTATGATTTCCCCAATGACATCTAAACTCATTACACTAAGAAAAAACATGTTATCATATATATATATATATATATATATATATATAATAGTTTGAAACCATTTAAAATGTGAATATAAATTCCAAATCAATTTTTCCATGGAAATAAATAAAACAAACCCATTAAAATTTCTCATTCTATTTGGTGTATTCTTCTTTATGTCTACACACACAACCACACTCACACACAATAAATATTGGTGTTACCATTGATGGTGGAAATTCACATTAATACTGCATCCTATTGGTGGTTGTACTTTACAACCATTATTCATCTCATTCCAATCACATCCAACTGTTTATGAAAACATCATGCCAAGTAATTTTTCAAAAAACAATTTCCACACTAACTATTTTGGATAAAAGAATTTACTTATTTTAAAGAATTTTAACAATTTTTTTCCATTCCTCTAACAAAACCATATTTTTAAAATAATCATTTTAAAATTAAAAAAATGGTGTTTTAAAAAAAATAACATCCCACAATTTTCAAGACAATAATAAAAAATATATTTTCATAAGAAATCTCACAAATATTTCAAAATCATATCATGAAAATAATTAATTAAAAATAAGACTTCAAATATTAAATAAGTATAATTGGGAGAGAATCCACATACCTTACTAATGATAGTGAAACTAAAGAATGGTAAAATGATTTTCTATACCCAATCACGAATAACCTTTCTTTCAAAATATCATTCCACAAAAAATGACAAATCCTATCATGTAACATGGATCTATCCCCATAGGATCAGATCTGATGTGTTTGGGAAATAGAAGGAGATGAGCTCAATGATAAACAACCAAGAACAAAGACTTACAGGGTAATTTGGGTCTCCAACTTCCTTTACGAAAACTATAGATCACTTCCAGACCAAAGGGAAACATATATAACACCATGGGTGAAAAAGGACATTATGTTATTGTTGAATTAGTGGAAAACCATGTGAGTAATGGGATAAATTTAATTAGATAAAAAAATTTGGAGGTTTGATGATACACGACATAGTTAAGCCTTATGATTTTACTAAATGTGCTCCATTCATGCCGTTTATATTGTCTTTATAAAACAAATAACATGGTTTTCCCAAGAAGTTATAATAATTGTGTTCTAGCATTGTAAAAGATAATGTCTCAAAGGAAGGTAGGCTAGTACAGTTTCCATTAATCACCCACATGGTTTGGGCAAACTATGCACAAATAGTGTGGAGCTAGTATCCCTCTTGCCAAAAGCCACACCTTAGAGGTTCTTGATATCTTCTAATAACCATGATCAATTTTTCACCTCCATAAAAGATTAAAAAACATTTCAAGATCTCTTTTTCCCCATGAAATATAAACTGATAATTATATATACTCAAAATACATAAATAATGGGTCAAGTACCTAAAAAAGGGGTGCTATATTCTACCAACCATTGGTTTTTATATCCCAGGAAATTATAAAATCGTAAGTATGTTGGAAGAGTTTTGGTCATCTCTCCAACATTTCCTTTTCATTCTCCCATGTTTCCTCTGGAATATGACCATGTTTTTAAAAAACCTACAATAGACCGATGATTTTACCATGAAAGACATTCTCCTTTCTATCCATTATTTGTACCAACACATGATCCAATGTAGAATTGAGATCTAGGTTAATGTGTTCTTATATAATCAAATTACTAGGATTTTGTTGGTACTTATTCATCTAATATACATGAAACACATTCTAAATTGAATTAAAACCCAGTGGAAACTTAAACTAAAAATATACCTCACCTACAATTTCAAGTATCTCAAAAGGGCCTATGTATTGTGGAGATGAATTTCCATCCTTACTGAAACATTGATTTCTGACCCTTGGAAAGATACTCAAGAGAACCTGATAAATCACCTAAAATCGCAATAGTCATCAATATTGATCCGAAAATAATTTTTCATTACTCTAATTTTTCCATATCCACGTTATGATCAACAATATCTTTTATATTTTCTCTTGTAAAATTCATGGTCTGACTACTTATGTATCACCTCTTTCAACCCAAAAAAGTGGATAACCATAAGGATGCTTACAAAATCCTTTATAAAAATCCATATGTATCTAGGGCCTCTAAATATTATTGTAAGAGAAATACAATAATGGTATATGCTCCTCCCCTGAGCCACCAAAATACATTATAATATCCCTATGAATGTTCATCAATTATGTTTTCCTATATTATTTTTAATATTTTTAGGATGATACATTGGTATCATTGTCAACTAATCCCCAAGGGAACTCTATAAGGATTTAAAAATAATAATATGTAAATTTGGGGTCTCAGTTAGATACAATCGGGGTTCAAACATGACATCACTCTATATATTCTTGGATATATATTTTAGAAAATTCAATAATAGTATATGAATAAAGAATATGGATAAAAATAACTAACTTTTTGTGTCGATCCACAATTACCCATTTAGAATCGTGTTTCTTAACCATCCATGGAAAACATTTAAAAAAAAAATAAATGGTCATCTTCTCCCACATCCATAAGAGAATTGGTCCCGATTGTAGCATTCCAACTAGTCACTAGCGCTGCAACTTTACCCACTAATAGTCGAGTGTAACATATTGACCTGGGTGACACACATCGTTTCCCCAAGTTGGTTAGTTAGATGACCTGAGGTTCAGTACCCTATATTCCAGAGGATGCTGACTAGCACCAAGGGTCTAATATCATTCATGAGGATAATAATCCCTCTTTATCAAAGTATCATAATAATGGAAAATAAATAATGAACAAAAATATGATATAACCAATAAAATAACAAACTAGTATCACATAATGAATAAAATAGGAATATAATATCCAAACTAAAACTATAGATATTTTAGGAAAAATACTTTCTAATCATCAAAAATAATAAAACAAAAACTAATAAAGATGCCAGAAACTCCAAATAAATTCACAAATCACATCAGGTTCCCTCATATATGCTCTATCCCGACTCATCCATCTGACATATGGCTCTTTCCCTTATCATGTCCAGCAATGATGAAATCTATTCAGGTACCAATCTGACAGCCCGTGTAGGGTGTGAGTACAACTCAGTATGCCACCACAAATAGATTCCAAAAGAATATCTAGTCAGTAATAGTGTATTCAGCTGTTTATATAATAAATAAAAGAAATAATGTAATCATATTACAAATATTAAATTACACATTATCTAACCATGTAGACCATTAGGTTCCCAAGGACACCTGAATTTTCAATACATGATTCATCCCATTCTGAAGTCTGAATCATATCACAATACCATGGTTATCATTTATCATTTCATTTTAGATCATATCACATCCAATTGGAACCATAATCTATTTCCAAACTCAAGGGTGTAGAATGTCTTGCCTAACAACCTGTGGGTATTAAGAGTCTCAGTCCATGTCCCACACCTCAATGTCACTTGGGTATTTAAATCATTAGTTCATATCTCATATTAACTAACTCATACGGATATTTGGAGCATTAATATCTTTCCCACAACTCATTTATGACACATGGGTATTTGGATCATCAGTCACTATACCTCACCTCATATATAACATATGGGTATTTGGAGCCCCAGTCTCTGTCCCACACCCGTATATCAATCAATCACACATATATAACATATATCACTGTACTAAAAAATAATAAACATTGACTCTCTTTTCAAAGTACAAATCATGATATAACATTTCAACTATAAAAAAAAATCGTGATTCATTACATTAACCATATGGAATAAAATGATTAATTGACCATTTAAAACATATACCCCATTAATACATTAATTAATTCATGTATTAATTAATCCATTTACACTACCCAATATCCCATTAATTAATCCACTAATTAATTAATCTAATTCTAGATCCTAATATCACATTAATTAATTCATCAATTAGTTAATCCAATTCCACAATCCAAATATTCCATTAATTCCACAATTATAATATTCCATTAATTTATTTTCAAGATAATTAATTCAATTTCACAGTCTCATAATTCCATTAATTCAACATTAACAATATTCCATTAGTTAAACTATTAATTAATTTATCTCATTCCAAAAAATGAACAATTATACAAATCCATTAATTTACCAATTCCATAACCCCATTATTTGATCAATCACACAATCCCTTAATTAATTAATTTTAATAAATTATATTTCTAATTATTCAATAGAAATTCAATAATGACATACACGTAATTGAAATCAAGACATTGGTAATTGAATAATAAACCACAAACCTCAAGATCATTGAAAATTGATCTCCAATTAAAATCCTCATGTAGAAGTAGAACATTCAGTTACTCAATGGAGATTGTGATCTAGATCCAAAACGTAGACAAAAAATAAAATAAATTAGATCTAACAAAACCTATATTCAGATAAAAAAAGAGAGGAAAATTTACCTTTAAAAGGATTCTAGATGGATGGTAGAGTGGGAGGAAACTACACGGGACAAGATTATTCTACTAGGAGAGGTGAAAGTCTTCAATCCAAGATTCAAAACATAAATAATAGAGGTCGGAAGGGAATTGAATCCATCTGAGAGCCTGTAAAAATAAGAATATTCATTTAGGTCCATGTCAGGTTTTTTTTTGGGTTAATTCTAGGGATGTGGTCTTTTTTAATCTAATTAGTGGTGATTAAAATCTCCGTACGCAGAGTTTATTGCTCAGGGTGAACATTTATTACTACAAGGGAATAATATTTGACAAATTATTCACCAACCATGTGAATCCCCTCTGTTCGGATTCACATGGTTTTTTGGATAGGGTGTTTGCTTTGGGAAAACCGTGTGCCAACCATGCACTACCCAAATTCCATCCAAATTTCTCAAATTTTCACCCAAACACTCCCAAGATAAAACTCAAACAAGATGTACATAAAATAAAGAAAAAGAGTACCTATAAACAAGCTTGTGGAATTTCCGTGAAATTTCAGGATCTTACAATATCCTCAGCTTATAATATCTCTACTTCGAGCTGTACTCCCAAGAATCTATAAGACTCAGAGTAATAAATATCAGGCCACTGAGCCCGCATATTCCCTTCTCTCTCCCATGATTCCTCTTGAACATACTCATGGTTCAACAATACTTAAACTATTGGAATAGTCTTTCCCAACAACACTTTATCACTGCGATCCAACACACATAACGTATTCTCCTCAATGGTATCATCAGTTTCAAGATAAATATCATCCACATTGATCACATGATAAGGGTCGGTATGATACCATCGAAGTGTTGACACATGAAAAACATCATGCATAAAATTGTGCCTCTATAGAAGATCCATTTCATACACCACTAGCCTAATTCACTTCAAAGCCTCAATCAGTACAAAAAAATTGGATCCAGGTTTCCATGTCATTGTATCATGTGGTGAAACAATCTAGGAAACACCAGATGAAATACATGATCACCCAATGAAAATTCTAGGGGTCACTAGTTTCGATCAACATCCAAATTTTGTATACTCAGATCCATATCCATATTCTTCTGAATCAGTTTAACCTCCATTGATATCTCTTATATGAGACTCAGTCCCAACATCTCTTACTCACCTACACCCATCCAACATAGAGGTGATCTTCATTTCCTAGTATAAATTTCCACATGTTTTTCTATTTTAATAGTATTTTGATAACTATTTTTATAATAGAAATCCACTGAATATAGGTTCTTCTCGAAAGACCCACTATAATCTTGAACAAACTCCCAATAAATATCATCAAGCACCTATATAATACCCTCCAATTGCTCATATTTCTATGGGTGGAAATCCAAATTCATTAAGAAATGTATACAATGTTCCTTCTCCAATCCCTACAAAATCATGGATTAAAACACCGTTTGTGGTCTAAAAAAATACTCTTTGGAACCCCGTGCATACCGACTATATTCGTAACATAAAATTTCTCAACTGCTCTAATGTAAAATTCTCTAGTACCAGTAAGAAATGTTCTACCTTTTTCAAACTATCCACAACCACCCAAATGTGATCATTCTTCTAAGACATCCATAGGAGACTCACCATAAATTTCATGGTAACCTCATCCCAATTACATTCTCGGATGGGAACAGGTTGTAGTAAACCAAATTGTATTTGATTCTTGACCATCACCTTTTGACAGGTGTTTCATTTCTTCATAGACCCTATTATCTCATTTTTCATGACCAACCAACAAAACTATCATCGTAGGTCATGATACATTTTGGTGACACTTGAATGCACAACCCAATTCATGGAATTAAATTCACTCACCATCTCTTCACGCATACAGTCAGGCACAAAAATAGGATTTCTGATATATCTGAAATCATCCTCATCTATTATCTAATCTATAGGTGACTCCCCACTATTTAGGATTTTCATAATGGCCAAAATTTATAGATCCTCTTAGTTCTTTTCTCTAATCCTAAACAAAAGTGTAGACTCCAAAAAAATGATATGAGATTAATATTCTCCTAGATCTCCCGAACCATAACATGCATCTCATCTGAAAAATTCATCATCATCCACTCAGCACTAAACACTTGAACTGCCTGAGTCTAGTATTTTATTTTTATTGAATCAAAAAAAATTCTACCCTTCCTAGGTTTATATTCTAGATCAAAGTCAAATGACTGCACATACTAAAACAGTATACACTGTTGGAGATTCATGTCTAATTACGAAAAGATATTTTTTTTTATCTCTTATGATTTGTATACATAGTAAAATCCTTTACCAATAGATAATGTCACCAACACATCAAATCATAAACCACTACAGCTAATTCGAGGTCATGTGTGGGGTAGTTTCATTCATTTGGCCTCAACTACCAAGACCCATACACCACAAATCGATCTCCATAAATTAAAACTACTCATAGACTAGCCCCATAAGAATCAAAAACACTATATACATCTCACATATCTCGTGTATGATCAAGATCGATATCATAGTCAAGTTATTCATCAACTCTTATAAGGCATTCCCACATTCTCCAACCATTCAAACATCACTCCATTATTTTTCAAGCCCAAAAATAGTTTCTACAAAATGGAAAAAGTTTGGGATGAACCTTTGATAGTATCGCTATAATAATACAATTCTATAGATATCGAAAACATTCTTGCGCTTCCCCAAGAAGTAACTGCATGGAATTTCTATAGGTTCATCGACACACCTTCCTCTGAGATAATGTGACCCAATAATTGTAACTAATCAATCCAAATCATACACTTGGATATCTTAGTTTATTGTCAATGCACTCACAAAGTACTCAGGATGATGTGATGATGTTGGGAATGATTGTCATGAGACTTGGAGTACATCGAGATGTCATTCACAAACACTAACAAAAACCAATCCAAGTATGGGTGGATGATTATATTCATCAAGGACATAAACAATATTTTTGTGTTCATCAAACCAATAGGAATCAATACATACTCATAAATTCGAAAATTTATTCTAGAAGGAGTACTTAGTATATCAGAAGGTCAAACTCTCAATTGATGATACCCAAACCTCAATTAAATCATGGAAAAAACACAAGCTTCTCTCAACTATCTAGAAATATAATTGATACATGGAAGACAATAATATTTCATCACTATCATCTGGTTAAACTTCCTTTAATCAATATATAAACACAATGTATTTTCTGAATTCATTGAAAAAAACCCGGTGAACTATAAGGAAACATACTCCGATATATAAACTCCTAATCCATAAACTCTTACATCTATGTATTGGGATATTGAGCCTCCATAGGTTCCCTTATATATGGTGGAATAGAAACTGGATCACCCTCAGGCATGTGATCAATTTTAAATTCCACATCACTATAAGGTTGAATCTTTGAGAAGTCTTGAGAAAACACATCCTAAAATCTATCAAATGTGGGTGGAATTTAATCTTGTTACACACACCATTTATCCTTTAAAAGACTAGAAACCTAGGCGATGATCTCCCACTTTTTTTGATGAACTAGAAATGTATGGATAAACTTGATATCCCACTCTCCATGGTGAACAAAATTATTACCCTTAGGAAATATAAATGTCACTCTCTTATGGTACCAATCAATGTGGTCTCTGTATACTACTAACCAGCCCATAACCATAATTAGGTCAAATACTGACATATCTAGAATGTATGTATCATAATGGAAATAAAACTTTCTAACCTCGAGAGAACCCCCTTTTCAAAAATAGATGTATTTTGACCGTACTCCCAATAGTGTATCTATTATCATCACCCCATTCATGAACTCTACCAACAATCTCAAACAATTCACATTTTCTGCATATATAAATTAACGAGAGGAACCATTATTAAATAAGTCACTATAAAGCATTGAAGAAACTAGAATAATATCTCCAATTGTTGATGGTCCAATATCTCTATCCATAAGTGTAGGTTGAAATGCATAAAACTATTTCCCCCTCTTCCATGTGATGATGTTTGGCTCCCCTAATCTAGAACACTCCACTAAAGTGGGTACACTTTCCTAGAAGCACCTCATGCAGTACCTCAATTGCTACATCCGCCAGTAATCCAATTTACTAATTGATATGGTGTAGAAGATCACCTTCCCACACTCTAATCTTGTCTAGCTTCTCTACCATTTCCTATCTGTCATGGGTTCTATAAAAACATTGGTAGATGTGTCATCTGTCTATAATATCATTATTCCAATAGCGTTCAGGGACAGTCTCTACAATAGTTGCTTGGCCTACCACATTGGTGGAAAATCACTCAGGTAAGATAATGTGTACTGGATCCTTCCCATTGGCCACTATTATTTCCCAGTATATGGATAAAATTCTCAAAATTATGCTTTCTATACTTGGAAAGTGTATCCATTTATCACTCAGTATAAACCACATGTACTCCACTAAAAGTGTCATTCAGGTTCCCCGCATCTATGAGAGACTGATTCACCACATCAAAAAACATCTTTAATCCAAACATGTATCCTTGTAATTTATCTCACATTTAATTTTGTCTTAGAACAACCTAATTGTAGTTTAATATCCCCTACAAACATTGGATAAAATCACTATAGGTCTATAAAGAGGCTAGAAATGTTCATCATAAATATTATCCCTTGATTCAACTGCATGAACTCAACTTCTAACTTCTATCATAGAATCTCTCATTAAAATTGCTCTAGAAATTTATCCACAAGTCCATCTAAGATATCCTATCTTCCTTCCTTGTCCAAGCCTGAACATCTCACCAATGCTTCACTGATCATCGCAACATGTACATAGCCAACATAAACCTCTTCTCATTATGAGTCTCCAAATAATCATGTATTTTCTTAATGGACACAATCCATAACTTTGATTCCTTAGGTCCTCCCTCTCTGGTGAAAGTCATTGGGTGTTGTAACTAAAACTCATGCATCAAGTCAGGCATACTTATCACAAAACTCTCCTGGTATCTCTCTATAAACATTATAGATAATGAAAAGTTCTCATGGAACAAACCTCTTTCTTATTTACCCCGCAATATTGGTTCCTCGGGTTCTACTAATATATGATCATCTTCTAAAATATCCACATGTCATCCTATCAACATGCATCTTCATAGAGGCATATCTATGCAATTTCAAACACAATTATTATTACATATAATATATATTTAACACATTTAACAGGAGGGTTTCGGAATATCTCTATCCCATCATTTCCCTAAACCCTTCCACATGGTCAAAACCAAGGGGACATCACTACCCTTATCCATCCTACATCAAGGTCATGGATTGAAAAATGGTAATATCATTATAATTGTTCAAGTCCTATTAGATACCCTTTTATTCACTTTTTACATCATTTTTTATTTTTCAATTCATATTTGGCACTTTTTTCATTTGAATTACTCAAGAAAGGAAAAACATTTCAATTTGAACAACTTACCCAAAACCTGTTTTCTATCTTATGCTTAAATGATTAATTTGAAAAAAATAATTATGAGTACCTAGAATGATTCTTGAATATTCAACAATAATGACATTATAGGCCATGATTCAAATATCAAAAAAACTAAGAAACAATAATCACATCACACAACAAGTGCATCCCTTGAGGTGAAAAAACATCATCTATAACAACACACATCAATAATTGTAATCCAACCCTAGGTACTTGGATTTTACCCCCCAACACGGGATAGATACTTTCATGAACAAGCTCTAAACCAAGCCTTGAATCATCATATTCCCCTTCCACCTTTTGAAAATAGTAAGTAAAAAAAATGAAAACTCCTTTGATACCACTTTGTAACATTCCAACCTTGGTGCTACACACTGATTACCTAATCTGGTCAGTTACATGGACTTAGGTGTGCCTCCAAATATTCCATTGGATTATTACTAACATCAAGGGAATTATATTGATCAAGGAGAGATTATATCCTCTTTATCAAAGTAGCATAATTTCATAAAATAAATAAACAACAACCAAATGATATAACCTATAACAAAGGAAAAGCAGTATCACATGATGAAAAAAACATGAATACAATATCCAAATCTAAATAGTAGATATATCTTTCTAAATACATGTTAAGTGATGTGGCGCTATTTTTACATAGTTTTTCCATATCTTTTATTTAATTTTTATCAATTTAAATAATTATTTTGACACTTTTTAATAAATAATGGCACTTTTTGTAATTTTATCAATAGTTTTCTTAATTAATAATTTTTTATAATTAAATATGCGTTTTTAGTCTTTTAAATAGATAATTTAGTCTTTTTAATTATTTTAATTATATTAAATTACTTTCTAGTTTAATAATCATAATTTGGTTTACTTTTCAATTTTTTTAATTATTTATTATTTAATTATTTTTCATTTTTATTTGCATTAATCTAATTTAGTTTTTAATTTAAAACTTTACCCTTTAATTTAGATTTATTTAAATAAATTAATTTTTCTTATTAACCAGTTCAACTATTCTGTTAAGTAAATAAGTTTAAGTTAAAGTTTAATCAAGTAACATGTTTTCAATGTTAAGTTTCATTTTAGCATCTAACTAATTAACTTTGTCGTTTAACATCTCTAGTTAATTCTAATTATTATTATTTCTACTTTTTGGTTAATTTTTTTTAGGTGTTTTTCATTTATTTAGACATAAATTTAATTAAAATTAACATTTATATTCTTAGTTAATAATTAAGTTTCCTTTATTTTTAGTTTTTTAAATAATTTGGTTAGTCTTTGGTTATAATTAATTATTTAATTTTAAACAATTTCGTTAATTTCTCTTTTATGTTAATTAAATAGTATTTGTTCATTTTATTATTTGTTATAAATTAATGTTTAGTGTTAAGATTTTTTATTTTGTTATATCGGTGAGTCGTCACACCGATGTTATGACACACCGATATTTTTTCAAACCGAATATTTTTATAACTATCAATGAGTTGTGACTCACCGATTACTTTGAAACATCATCAGTCTCTCACCTAGCACCGATGTTGCAACGTACCGATCCTTTGCATCAGTTTCGATCACTCTTTTTAAACATTCAGTGACTCATTATTTTATTATCAGTGAGTCATCGACTCACCGTTTAATTCCTTCTATCGGTGAGTTTAGATTTTTATAACTATCAATGAGTCACTGACTCACCGATATTCTAAATCATCGTCAGTTTCATTGTGCCGATTATTTATAATTATTTTAATTATTGGTGACTCATTTTTTTATTTTTCTACTATTGGTGTCTTCTTTTTCGGTGAGTCAATTTATTAAAACTTTCATTATCTCTTTTTAAACTTTTGGCGAGTTATTATTTTCTTCTACCGATGCTGTCACACACTGATACATTTTTATTTTAACTAACGGTTTGTCAAGACACATCGATGTTATTTGGCACCATTTAATTCCTTCTTTCGGTGAGTTCAGATTTTATTTTCAACTATCAGTGAGTCATTGACTTACTGATGTTTTTATTTATTTATTTATTTTAACTAACTCAGACATGTTTTAATTTTACTTTTATCTGTGTCTTGCTGTGAATGGCTATTATTTTTACTATCTGTGAGTCAATGACTCACCGATCCATTTCCAACTATCGGTTTTACAAATTTCACAATGTTTCCAATTTTCTTATTTGCTACCAATACTAATCAGTCTCTCATTACTCCTATCGATAGTTATGTGACTCATGAATACCCCAATTTCACTAACGGTCTCTCCCATCTTCTCTCTGCCACCGATAGCTTCCGCCTCCCTTTCACCATTCTTTCTGGTACCTCATCGTTGCCGATGCGCATCCACCTACACACCCCCATATCACACTATCACGCCTCTATTTCTCTGTAATACCTTCAATTCCAAACTCAAACCACATCCACCACCATAGACTCAGAATCTTGAACCATAATTTCAATCCAGACCCAACCAAAGCAGCAATTAAAAATCGTTGAAGTACTGCGAATGCTTTCTGCTGTTGAGAAAGGAGAGGTGTCGCGCTGCCTTGTTGAAGCCGCCATACCCCTTCTGCCGCTATGGTCTGAAATCCGAACCGAGGCTGAAGTAGGGTTGGTCCAGGAGCTGTTTTTTCCACTGTAAAGAGAGGGCCAAAGTATTTCACCACTTAAGGAGCTCGCACCACTCGACAATTGTTCCTGAAGAATAGGAGTCGCGATCTGATATTCCAACACCGTTGGGGTATGGAGCTGGAAGTCGAAGTCAGGGTAGTCCGTTGTCGTCACCTAAGGAGGAGGGAGAGATAAGAGTTTACACTATGGATTTCTCCTGATCCGCTGCGAATTACAGGAGGAGAGGACACCGGTTGCTGTATGTGGAAATCAAGGATTTCACACCGGCTTGTTGAAGCAGGGTGGTCCACCGCTGAAGAAGGTTGTGTCACCGCTTGTGATGAGGAGTTGGTGTCTTGCCACTGCTGAAGTCACTGCTGATAGAGGGAGACTGAGGCAGAGCCGAGGAGCCGCATGAGGGAGCCACCGTCCCTGTTCTGTGGTGCCGCAGAATACCCCCTTCCCCTAGGGTTTCTTTGCGCTGAAATAAGGGGGGGGGGAGAAAAAGTTATAAAAATTAAAATAACAAATTAAAATAAAAAAAACTAAATTAAAAACATAAAATTTAAAATATAAAATAGTATTAGTTATAAATAAATTATCAATATAAAATAATTAATTTATAAAACATAATTAATAAACTTTAATAAAACATCAATTAAGCTAAACTAATAAATTAGAATTTCTTAATTAAATTTTAATTTAACTATAATTTAATGTGGCGTGCTAAATAATTATTTTCTAATAAAAATGAAATACTTAATAATAATTCATTAGAAGCTAATTTAATTAACTAAAAATAGTTAATGATTTAATTTTCTCAATTAATGATAAATTTTATAATTAACATCAATAACTATAAATTAATAACAAATGTAATAATAAAATTATTAAATATGTTACAATTTTTTATGTCTTTAATCATTAATTATTTATTCATTGTTTGTGATTTTTTCTTGAGCAGGTTCATTCATGGGTCTCAAACTCGTCCACATTCATTCAACTAACTAACCCAGAGTTAGTTACGAGGACAAAACCTATGTGATGTGCCTGTCGCAGAAAAAACACACATGTGCGGTGCTTAAGGGAAGGACTTTTTGGAGTCAGTAGTACCGAATGGTGACAAGAAGTAGTTGACAGTTGATAAATCAAGCAGAGTAGCAGCAGAATTTTTGGGTAGGACACTCATTCATTCGATGAACACACCAGACACGAGATCAGAGAAAGAATCATAGAGGCGAATTCTGGAGAAACTCTCGGAGAACTATCCCTTGGAGATCCGAGGTCCAAGAGCAGTAATTCATGCGAGAATATGTATTTTTCTTCCTATGTTCTATTTACATTCTCTTACATTGTAATTGAATGAATATAGTGTATGAAATAGAGATGATTATAGTCTAAATACATCTAGTTTGGGGTAAAAATCAAGTCTACTGGTTATCATCCTTTTCTCTTCTCATTATCATTTTTAATGTGATCAGAATTGATTATCGAGTTCAGTTCTGATTGCATTCAATTACAACATACCACCTAAAATTAATCTTGTAATTATATATTCATATATTGAGTTTTAATGTGGATTAATTCTATTAATCATTTTAATTGAACTTAAAGACTACATAACATACGACGAGTTTGTTCTGTAATCTTTTCAAATCAGAATTTTCAAGTTTGTTAATCTAAGGGTGGCGAACTCTGAAATTGGCCAGCTTGAGTGATTTTTCTCCTAGAAAGGGAAGTAAATCACTCCTTTTCAGTGGTATTAGTTGTAATAACTATCGTGAGAAGGAATGTTTTCAAAACCAGTAGATTTTGTGTTTTCCCCGAACATATTTCTCTTGATTGTTCACCTATCGGCATTTTATCTCTCTGTTTCTCACTGTTTTTAGTTTGTTTCATACTTCAATACATCTTAAGACAAAAAATTTAAAATATTGTGGTGTTTTATTTGTGCCTTATAATAAAAAAAGGAAGATAGAAATTCAATCCCTCTACTGACAATAGTAGGGTCTTTAGTTAATTTTTAGAAGATTAATGGTCAAAATTGCCTTCCCTGTGGGTTCGTCCCTGCATGCCACATATACTATAGTTAGTAAGAATATAAATATTAAACTTTGATCGGCTTCAATGACAGTATAGGTCATGTTTTTGGCACCGTTGCGGGGGAGGGCATGAGCCATTACTCAAAAAAAAATCATTAAAAAAAACACATTTACAAAAATCTTTAAAAAAAATATGTTTAACTTCTTGCTGAATTATTACTACTGGATACCAGCTGTTGCTGTTTGTATGAGCACAAAAACTATTGGTGCTATATTAGAGCCTCTGAACCTAATTTTAGATAAAAATCTCACTGCTCTAAGAAAAAAAAACAAAATTGAAATGGAAAACTTAGATAATAGAGTTCCTGCACATAATAACTTTCAAAATAACCATCCAAAACTCATAAAAGAAAATGAAAGGCCTAGGATGAGGAAATTTAAACTCCCACAAGTTTCAAGCAATCCGTCATCCATTAGATTATCTCCTAGGGATAGAAATTATGAACTTAAACAATCACACATTTCACTACTGCCTTCTTTTAATGGAATCTTTAATGAAGAATCTCTAGCCTTTATTAGAGACTTCTATAACATTGTGTAGCAATTACCACTTCTAGGAGTCACAAAAAATGAACTTAAGATGAGAGACGTTCCCTTTTTCCTTAAAGGGAATGCTAGAAATTGGTTTTTGAGTCTAGATGAGAACATTTTTGAAAACTGGGATCAGGTGTATAATTCATTCATTATGAAATTTTATCCTCAAAGATTAAAAGGTGAACTCAGAACTAAAATCACTAGTTTTTATCAAGAGGATAGAGAAGATTTTCATGAAGCTTGGGATAGATTCAGGGATCTTCTTAGGTAGTGTCCTCATCATCAACTCCCATCACACCTTCTTATGGATAATTTCTATAAAGGGCTATCCTCCTCTGGATAGAACCCAGTTGATCAAGCTGCTGGGGGTAATTACAATGATAAAACTGATGAAGAACTTAGATAGATCTTTAATAATCTTGCACTGAATTCACAACATAAAAATTCAAGAAGAAAAGGAGTCAATGAAAATGCTAATTCAAACACTGTTTCAATGAATGTAACTCAAGCTCAACTTGCTGAAATCACCAACCAACTTCAATCATTAATGAACCAAATTCTAAACAAACTGTTAACCAACTAGGATGTCAAAATACCAACCAATATTTAAGGGAACAATGTGTCCAGTGTGGTATGTTTGGGCATATTAAATTTTTTTTTCCTAACTTTGATATGCCAGCTCAACAACAAGAAAATTCAAACTTTTTTAACTATGGTCCTAGAATTACTCCTAAAAAAGATCCATTTTAAAATAATTATAATCAACAATATAGGAACCATCGAAATATGTCCTGAAAATACCAAGGCTTAATAAAAAAATCCACTAGCCCTAATTACTCTAATTAACCAAGACCAAACTTTCAAAATCAATGGAGGGGTGAGTCTTCAAATGTACGAGGAACCAATGATAATAACATGTATTCTAAGCTTGATCTAATCTTGAACAAAATCAACTCTCAAGAAGAAAGATACATGACTCAACTATCCAAAAATCAAAATCAATATGAGTCTAATAAAATGAAAACTAATGTTAGAATGAAAAACATGGAAACACAACTTGGCCAACTTGATAAAGACTTTTCATCTAGGGAAAAAGGTAGAATTACAAGTACCACTGAGCTTAACCCTAGGGAGAATTCCATGGATGTTGTCACTAGAAGTGGGATTAATACACAAACTATTTCTGAAAAAGAAACTGAAAATACCCAAAATGAAAATCTTATTTAATCTGGAAATAAAAATCAGCTTTGTACACATGCTGGAAATTCACAAAAAAGTCTTGAAAATGATCAGAATCTTAATTTGTCACCTGAAAATAAATCTGAAACTTCATCTAAAAATCAAAAGAATAAAGGAAAAGAAAAATTTGAAGAAGAGGTGAGGGATATTTCTATTATCCTGAAATTTTTTCCCCACCCATCCCTTTCACTTAGAAGCTAAAACCTTAAAGTAATACTAGGGTTGAACTTCTTCAGTTCCTTGGTCTCCTTTCTAAACTTAAGGTGAACATTACTTTCATTCAAGATTTAATTCAAATCCCATATTATCTGAAATCTCTGAAGAAAATTGTTTCAAAAAAATACTCTAGAAGAATTTTCTACTTACAACCTCACTGAAGAGTGCAATGTTGTACTTTAAAAGAAAATCCCTCCTAAACTGAAAGACCCAGGTAGTTTTGTCATACCTTGCACACTAGGAAACTCTGATCAACTCAAATGTTTGTGTCATTTAGGTGCTAGTATTAATATGCTCCCATACTCACTATTTCAACAGTTTAGGTTGGGTGACCTTCAACCCACCATAGTCATACTGTAGTTAGCTGATAGATCATTCACTCATCCTCTGGGTAGGGTAGATGACTTTCTAGTTGGGGTTGGGAAACTATTTTTACCTGCTGAATTTATTGTTCTGGATATGATATATGATCAAGAGGTTCCCATCATCTTGGGTAGGCACTTATTAGCCACAGGTGGTGATGTCATTGATGTTTCTAAGGGTTAATTAATTTTAAAAATTGGAGAACAACAATAAAAATTCAATGTGTTTAAAAATGTTAAGGACCAATGTTTTCTGAAAACTGTTCTATACTATATTCCTTAGAAGATGAGAACTCAACTGAAAATATTGAAAAATCTGAAAATCAATCCTCTGTTAAAGAAAACATTTGTGAAGCTAAAAATCCTATTGAATCTGTCTAAGAAGTTAAAAATTCTGCTCAAAATCCAAATCTCTAGAATTTTCCAGAACATGACAACTGTCCAGTTTCTACTATAGAAGGGTCCTCTGTTTTGGAACTTAGGAGCTTTTTGAGTAAATTTGAGGGTGTTTCCATTAACACCAACCTTTCTGAACACTTTGATGATATTTAGTGAGAACTTATAAGATAATTAGATGATTCTGTTTTGATTAACCTGCTGAAATCTGATCTAGAAAATCTGGATAGCATACTGCCCACGCTGGATAGTGGCCCTCTTACTTCTGAATCTGAACATGTAATCGAAAACCTTTCATCTTTCAATACTCCCTATAAGAAATATGTTGAAGATCTTGGACCTCCCAGGCCTAAGAGTCTTCCTTCAAATGTAGAACCACCCACTCTTGAACTAAAGCCAATCCCTGCCCATCTTAAATATTCATTTCTGTGAGAGAACTCCACATTGCCAATAATAATTTCTGCTGAACTAAATGAAAATCAATAACAAAGATTGTTGAATGTGTTGAAGAAGTTTAAATCTACCATAGGCTGAACAATAGCTGATATCAAGGGTATTAGTCCCACATTTTGTATGCATAAGATTCCTATGGATCCTGATCATAAGCCTAGGGTATAATTTCAAATAAGATTAAATCCAAACATGAAAGAAGTCATGAGAGAAGAAGTTATTATTCTGCTAGACACTGGAATGATTTATCCCATTTCTGATAGTTCTTGGGTCAGCCCTGTCCAGGTTGTCCCCAAGAATGGAGGTTTCACTGTAGTTAAAAATGAAAAAAATGAAGAGGTCAAAGTTAGGAAATCCACAAAATGGAGAGTTTGTATTGATTATAGGAAGCTTAATGCAGCCATTAGGAAAGACCATTTTCTAAGGCCCTTTTTGGAGCAAATGCTTGAGAGGCTTTCTATAAATGAAATTTTCTGTTTTTTGGATAGGTATTCTGGTTACAACCAGATTCATGTTGATCCCGAGGATAGGAAAAGACCACTTTCACATGCCCCTTTGGGACATTTGCCTACAAGCGAATGCCCTTTAGGTTGTGTGGGGCTCCAGCCACCTTTAAAAGGTGTATGATGGCTATCTTTTCAGATATTATTGAGAGAATAATTAAGGTTTTCATGGATGAATTTTCCATTGTGGGTAGTACTTTCGATACATGTCTTGAAAATCTTGATTTATTCTTGGAGAGATGCATTGAAACCAACCTTGTTCTTAATTGGGAGAAATGTCAGTTCATGGTCACAGAAGGTATTTTTCTTGGTCATAAAGTTTCTAAGAGAGGTCTAGAAGTTGATACTGCTAAGATTGATATTATTCAAAAACTGCCTCCTCCTGTAAATGTCAAAGGTGTTATAAGTTTCCTAGGGCATGCTGGTTTCTACAAGATATTCATAAAATATTTTTCTAAAATAACTAATCCCTTGTTCTCTTTGTTGGTCAAGGATGCACCTTTCAATTTTGATGAAAACTATTTGAAATAATTTAATTTTCTTAAAAAGAAACTCACTACCTAACCTATCATCACTAAACCTGATTGGAAATTACCTTTTGAACTAATGTGTGATTCTAGTGATATAGCTGTAGGTGATGTCCTTAGACAGATGAAAGATAAAAAATTGCATGTGGTGTATTATGCTTGTAGACTTCTAGATGATGCCCAAAAGAATTATACCACCACTGATAAAGAATTTTTAGCTATTGTGTTTGCTCTTGAGAAGTTCAGATAGTATCTATTAGGTTCTAAAGTAATCATTTTCACTGATCATTCTTCTTTAAAGTACTTGCTGTCTAAGAAAGAAACTAAAACCAGGCTGATTAGTTGGATTCTTTTGTTACAAGAATTTTATTTATAATTTAGGGATAAATAGGGAGCTGAAAATTTAGTTGCTGATCACCTATCTAGGCTTCCTCTTACTCAATCTGAATCTGAAAATACTAGGGAGATAAACTCTTCCTTTCTTGATAAGAAGCTACTTACTATGTCAATCAGGCAATCTTCGTGGTTTGCAAATTTTTCCAACTACCTTACAGCAGTTGTTTTTCAAAATAATTTGTCCAATAAACAAAGAAAGAAATTAATTTTTGAGCTTAAATATTATTTTTGGGATGATCCCTTGCTGTTTAGGAGGTGTGCTGATGGCATTATTAAGAGATGTATATTTGAGGAAGATATTCTTCTTGTTTTATAAAATTTTCATTCTTCACCTTGGGGAGGTCACCATGGTGGTGAAAGAACCTCTCAAAAAGTCCTTTAATCTAGTTTCTATTGTCCTAGTCTTTTTAAGGATTCTAGGAGCTTTTTGGTTAGTTGTGACAAGTGTCAGAGGTTGGGTAATGTGGGTAGGAAGCAAGAGTTTCCCAAAAAAGGAATTATGGAAGTTGAAATTTTTCATGTTTGGGGTTTAGATTTCATGGGTCCATTTCCATCATCTCATGGGAATGAGTATATTCTTGTTGATATAGATTATGTTTCGAAATGGGTTGAGGTAGTGGCACTACCCAACAATCAAGCCAATTCTGTAATAAAATTTGTCAAGAAGAATATCTTTACAATATTTGGAGCCCCAAGAGATTTTATCATTGATAATTGAACACACTTTAAGAACTATAAATTTAAAGCTTTGATGTAGAAATATGGTTGTTTTCATAAAACTAGTACTCCTTATCATCCACAGTCCAGTAGACTAGTGGAAATTTCAAATAGGAAAGTGAAACAAATTCTTGAGAAAATTGTGTCGAACTCTAGGAAAGACTAATCTCTTAAATTGGATGATGCTTTATGGACTTATAGAACTGCTTTCAAGACCTAAATAGGTATGTCTCCTTACAGGATTTTGTTTTTGAAATGCTTTCATTTACCTGTGGAGTTGCAACATAAGTCTTATTGGGCAGTTAAAGCTCTAAACTTTGATATTAAGAGTGCTAGTGAGAGGAGATTACTTGAGCTGAGTGAACTTGATGAGATTTTGATAGAGAGTTATAATTATTCAAGGATTTATAAATAGAGGACTAAAATATTTCATGATTCTATCGTTCAAAACCAGGAATTCAAACCTGGACAGAAGGTCCTCCTCTTTAACTCTAGACTTAAACTCTTTCCTGGTAAGCTAAATTCCAAGTGGTCTGGACCTTTTACTATAGTGATAGTTCTGAAAAATAGAGCTTTAGAAATTGTAGGTGAAGAGAATAAACCCATGTTGGTTAATGGGAAAAGAGTGAAACTTTATTTTGAGGGACAATCGAAGGGATTGGCTACCTTCACTGTGATTGAAAAGTGTTATTGAATAATGTTTGGCTGGGGACTTTAAATCTAGAACTGCATGGGAGGAAACCAATGGTTCTTTTTTCCTTTATGTTATTTCTTTTTAAACCTTGAATAAAGTTCTTCTTCTGTGCTATGTTTTTGTGAAATACTTGTTACTTCTTGTTCTTTGTTCCTAGGTTACATGCGCTGTGTTTTTATGTTTCTACTAATTGTGTAAATAAAGGAGTGGAATTCCCATGATCATTTTTGGACAAGATCTTAGTCAGGGAAGTACTTCAACTTTTTCCATTTATTTCTGCTCCTGTTTTCACTAATAAAAATATTCTCACTGAAAAAATTCTGCTTGTTTTAGAAATTCTGCTACATATTTTCTGAAAATCTGCTGCATGTATTATAAAACAACTTCTGCTTTATATGTTGTGGCATTAAAATAAATTATACTTACTTAAAAATTCTGTTTCTTGTTATTTTCCACTACAAAAGTCTGTTTTTATTTAAAAAATCAGCATGTGTCTATTGCTGAGAACTGAAATTCGTTGTTTAAAACCCATTCACTGCATGAAATTAAGTGTGGGGGGGTACATGTTTGCTGGTACTTGTGTTTTTCATTGGAACTGATTAGTCTACAGGGTGTTTAGCATGCATATTTCTATTATATTCAACATCCATTTGAATCATGATTTGTTAAAATTCTTACACCTAATTAATTTTTCACTTACACCTTATATTCTTCTTTTTAGCTATATTGATTTTTTTTGTCACTGGACATAAATGTTAATGTTTGTACTTTTTAATGAACCTGCTGTTAATTTATTCATTTTGGAGAACTAAATTTTCGAACTTCATTGAGGCCATTTATACATGTCATATATCTACTTAATTGAAATTTTGTTTTGAAATTTAATTGATTAATTGTTATTCTCCACTTTAGAAGTCAACTTTGGGGACAAAGTTGGATTTTAAGTGTGGGGTAGGGGGTCAATTCTTGATTGTGATAAACTGTGCTTAATTGAAATCTCATCAACTCCCACTGCAAATTCAAATTTCTTGTAAAAAATGGTTAAATATTTCCAAAAAAATTGCATAATTTTAGGCTTTACACTGTACTCAATTGGGTTTTTCCTTAGGAAAAGTTCCTTGCTGGTAGTTAAGAACTTCTATAAAACTGAAATTAATGATAATGGATGATTTCTGAGTGATCTTAGTTAGTGATTTGATGGATATATTGGTTTAATAACTATCTTTTAAAGTGACATGGGTGCCCTTTTAATGGAATTATGATCATACCCTTTGGAACTGGAGGTTTGATTATGATTCTAGGGGCCTCATTCATTTTTTTAAAATTATTAAAAATAGTCATCTTAATGAGCCAATGTAAATGAGTTTTATATAAATCTTTTGGAACTGGAGTAATTTGGGCATCTGGGATCCCACGGTGAGTCTCTAAGACCCTAGATGTTGGCTGCGTTTCTGTTAACTATAAGACCTCTGTACACCTTGAATAATTGCATTGCACAGTATTTAGCACAATGAAACATGGCCTGGGAAAAATAAAAAAAGTGTCTATGGTAAAAAATGAGCTCATTAAGGTGAGGGGAATGATGAATGCCAGATGAAGAAGGGGTCAATTTTTTTTTATGGAAATAATTTAGGTTGAATCAATAAGGTGATTTGAAAAAAATTAATTATTTTTGGAACCTAAGATTCTGTCAAAGTACAAAGTTACTTGGTTAAGGTCTTAGTTCCATTGATATTTTACCTCCTGTCATTCTTGGATTTAGAACTTAGCTTGGATTGAAATGGGTCACTAATTTGTATCACGTATGAGGCATGACATATTCATTACTTGATGATTCATATCTTTCTTAATTACCCTTGAGTATTTGTTATAGGCAAGATTCATATGAGTAATTCATTTTCTTATAGCCTTCTGTTATGAATTTTCCTCTGTTTTGAGTGATGGACATGTTACAGTGTGATCATAATCATAAAACACTTTACTGTTTTTCAAAGAAAATAAGACATGAGATTGTTTGAGGACCAACAATGCTTAAGTGTGGGGGAATTTGATGTGGCTCTATTTTTACATAGTTTTTCCATATCTTTTATTTATTTTTTATCAATTTAAATAATTATTTTGACACTTTTTAACAAATAATGGCATTTTTTGTAAATTTTTCACAACTTTTCTTAATTAATCATTTTTTATAATTAATTTTACATTTTTAGTCTTTTAAATAGCCAATTTGGTCTTTCTAATTATTTTAATTATATTAAATTACTATCTAGTTTAATAATCTTAATTTGGTTTACTTTTCAATTTTTCTAATTGTTTATTTTTTAATTATTTGTCATTTTTATTTACATTAATCTAATTTAGTTTTTAATTTAAAACATTACCCTTTAATTTAGATTTATTTAAATAAATAAATTTTACTTATTAACCGCTTCAACTATTTTTATAAGTAAATAAGTTTAAGTTAAAGTTTAATAAAGTAACATGTTTTCAATTTTAAGTTTCATTTTAGCATCTAACTAATTAACTTTGTCATTTAACATCTCTAGTTAATTCTAATTATTATTATTTATACTTTGTGGTTAATTATTTGTAGGTGTTTTTCATTTATTTAGACATAAATTTAATTAAACTTTACATTTATATTCTTAGTTAATAATTAAGTTGCCTTTATTTTTAGTTTGTTAAACAATTTGGTTAGTCTTTGGTTATAGTTAATTATTTAATTTTAAACAATTTCGTTAATTTCTCTTTTGTGTTAATTAATTAGTATTTGTTCATTTTATTATTTGTTATAAATTAATTTTTATTGTTAAGATTTTTTATTTTGTTCTATCAGTGAGTCGTCACACCGATGCTGTGACACACTGATCTTTTGTCACACCGAATATTTTTATAACTATCAGTGAGTCATGAATCACTGATTACTTTGAAACATCATCAGTCTCTCACCTAGCACCGATGTTGTGACACACTGATCCTTTGCATCAGTTTTGGTCTATCTTTTTAAACATTCGGTGACTCATTTTTTTATTATCGGTGAGTCATTGACTCATCGTTTAATTCCTTCTATCGGTGAGTTTTGATTTTTATAACTATCGGTGAGTCACTCACTCACCAATATTCTATATCATCGTCGGTTTCATTGCATCGATTATTTATAATTATTATAATTATTAGTGACTCATTTTATTTTTATTTTTCTACTATCGGTGTCTTGTTTTTCAGTGAGTCAATTTATTAAAACTTTCGGTATCTCTTTTTAAACTTTTGGTGAGTTGTTATTTTCTTCTACCCAGGCTATCACACACCGATACTTTTTTATTTTAACTAACGGTTTGTCAAGACACACTGATATTATTTGGCACCATTTAATTCCTTCTTTCGGTGAGTTCTGATTTTATTTTCAACTATCAGTGAGTCATTGAATCACCGATGTTTTATTTATTTATTTATTTTAACTAATGCCTACTTGTTTTAATTTTAATTTTATCGATGTCTCACTATGAATGAATATTATTTTTACTATCATTGAGTCAATGACTCATTGATCCATTTCTAACTATCGGTTTTACAAATTTCACAACATTGCCAATTTCTTTATCTGCCACCAATCCTCATCGGTCTCTCATTCTTCCTACCGATATTTATGTGACTCACGAATACCACAATTTCACTGATAGTCTCTCACATCTTCTCCCTACCACCAATATCTTCCGCCTCACTCTCACCGTTCTTCCTGGTACCTCACCGTTACCACTACACATCCACCTACACACCCCCATCTCACACTATCACACCTCCATTTCTCTGTAATACCTTCAATTCCAAACTCAAACCTCATCCACCACCATAGACTCAGACTCTTGTACCAGAATTTCAATCCAGACTCAACCAAAGCAGCAATTCAAAATCCTTGAAGTACTGTGAATGCTTTCTGCTGTTGAGAAAGGAGAGGTGTCACGCTGCCTTGCTAAAGCCACCATACCCCCTGCTGCCGCTATGGTCTGAAATCCGAACCGAGGCTGAAGCAGGGTTAGTCTAGGAGCTATTTTTTCCACTGTAAAGAGAGGGATGAATTCGTTCAACAATTAAGGAGCTCGTGCCACTTGACCATTGTACCTGAATAAGAGGAGTCACGATCTGAGATTCCAACTCCATTGGGGTATGAAGTTGGAAGCCAAAGTCAGGGTAGTCCATTATCATCGCCTAAGGAGGAGGGAGAGCTAATAGTTCCCACTGTGGAGTTCTCCTTATTCGCAGAGACTTATAGGAGGATAGGCCGCTGGTTGGTGGATTTTGAGAGCCAGGATTCTGTGATGCCTTGTTGAAGTAGGGAGGTCCGCCGCTGAAGGAGGTTGTGTCACCGTTGGTGATGAGGAGTTGGTGTCTTGCTACTGCTGAAGTCAATACTGATATAGGGAGACTGAGGTAGACCCATGGAGCCGCATGAGGGAGCCGCCATCCCTGTTCTACGGCGCCGCAGAAGACCCCCTTCCCCTAGGGTTTCTTTGCACCGAAATAAGGGGGGAGAGAAAGTTATAAAAATTAAAATAACAAATTAAAATTAAAAAAACTTAATTAAAAACATAAACTTTAAAATATAAAATAGTATTAGTTATAAATAAATTATCAATATCAAATAACTAATTTATAAAACAGAATTAATAAACTTTAATAAAACATTAATTAAGCTAAACTAATGAATTATAATTTCTTAATTAAATTTAAATTTTACTATAATTTAATGTGGCGTGCCAAATAATTATTTTCTAATAAAAATGAAATACTTAATAATAATTTATTATAAGATAATTTAATTAACTAAAAATAGTAAATGATTTAATTTTCTAAATTAATGATAAATTTTATAATTAACATCAATAACTTTAATTTAATAACAAATGTAATAATAACATTATTAAATCTATTAAGATTTTTGATGTCTTTAATTATTAATTATTTATTCTTTGTTTTTATTTTTTTCTTGAGTAGGTTCATTAATGGGTCTTAAACGCGTCCACATTCATTCAACTAACTGACCCGTAGTTAGTTATGAGGACAAAACTAGTGTGATGTGCCTGTCGTAGAAAAAACGCACGTGTGCGGTGCTTAAGGGAAGGACTTTTTGGAGTCAGTAGTACCGAATGGTGAAAAGAAAAAGTTGAAAGTTGATATATCAAGTAGAGTAGCATCAGAATTTTTGGGGAGGATGATCATTCATTCGATGAACACACCAGATACGAGAGTAGAGAAAGAACCTTGGAGGTGAATTCTGGAGCAACTCTCGGAGAACCATCCCTTGGATATCTGAGGTCCAGGACCAGTAATTCATGCCAGCAGAGGGAGTTTTATTCCTCTGTTCTATTTCCATTATCTTACACTGTAATTGAATGAATATAGTGTATGAAATAGAGATGATGATTGGCTAAATACTTCTAGTTCAGGATAAAAATTGAGTCTACTGGTTATCGGCCTTTTCTCTTCTCATTGCCACTTTTAATGTGAGCGAAATTGATTGGTGAGATCAGTTCTGATTGAATTCAATTGAAATGTACCACCTGCACTTAATCTTGTAATTATATATTCATACGGTGAGTTTTAATGTGTATTAATTATCTTAATAATTTGAATTTAACCTAAAGACTACAGAACATACGGTGAGTTTGTTCTGTAATCTTTTCAAATCAGAATTTCCAAGTTGGTTAATCTAAGGGTGTTGAACTCTGAAATTTTCCAGCTTGAGTGATTTATCTCCTATAGAGGGAAGTAAATCACTCCTTTTCAGTGGTATTAGTTGTAATCACTATCATGATAAGGAATGTTTTCAAAACCAGTAGAGTTGTTGTTTTCCCCGGACATATTTCTCTTGATTGTTCACCTATCGGCATTTTATCTCTCTGTTTCGCACTGTTTTTAGTCTATTTCTTGCTTCAATATAGTTCATAACAAAAACTTAAAAATATTGTGATGTTTCATTTGTGCCTTATAATAAAAAAAATAAAAAAAAGGAAGATAGAAATTCAATCCCTCTACTGACAACAGTTGGGTCTTTAGTTAGTTTTTAGAAGATTAGTGGTCAAAATAACATTCCCTGTGGGTTCGACCCTAGTTGCCACATATACTGTAGTTATTAGGAATATAAATATTAAACTTTGAATAGATTCAAAGATAGTACATGTCATTAAGATTCAGCATGAAAACCCAAAATACATGAAGACACTGAAAACTACCATACAGGTCCCGAATCATGTCTGGTTCCCTAATCCATGCTCCATCCGAACACAACCATCTAAAATATTTTTCTTTCCAATATCATGTCATGTAATAATGAAATATATTTAGGCACCAATCTAGCATCCAGAGGTGGGTGTGATTAGAAATTATTATTCCCCCACCAATGATGTCTAAAAAATATATAGTCAATAATAGTGTATGTAGTTGTATAAATTATAAATAAGAGTAATAATGTTATCCACTTAAATTTATTCGATTAATCTTTATATAACCACATAGACCTCTAGGTTTTGGAGGAAACCTAAATTATCAATACATACTTTGGCCCCTACCAGAGTCTGACCAAATCATATTACCATAGTTATCATTTATCATTTCATTTCACATCATACCACATCCAATTGGAAGCATAGTTTAATTCCAAAATCATGGGCATAAAACACCATGCCTAACACCATGTGGGTATTTAGAGACATAGTCATAGTCCTACACCTTAATGTATCATGGGTATTTGGAGCCTCAGTCCATTTCCTATAGTCATTATCTCATATGGTTATCTATATCATCACTCTCTTTCCTTGACCTCATTTATCACACATGAGTATTTGGAGAATCAGTCCATATCCCACACATCATTTATCACATATCTGTATTTTGACCCTATGTATGTGTCCCACACTCATATATCAATCAATCACACATATATGACATAGATCACATTTATAACATATATCTTATATATCAATTCAACAAAAGATAATCAGCATTAACTCCATTATCACATTTGACATCATGATATTCCATTTCAACTATCAAAGTAAATCATGATTTAATAATTTAATCATATATCAAAAAATGGAAAATTCTCCATTTAAACCATATACCCCATTAATCCATTAATTATTTCATCTAATAATTAATACAATTCCACAAAAAAATAACCCATTAATTAATTAAACATTTAATTAATTGAATTTCACATCACTATATGTCATGAATTAATTCACCAATTAATTAATCCAATTCCACAATCCCAATATCTCAAAAATTCCACAATCAAAAGATTCCATTAATTAATTCACTAATTAATTAATTCAATTTCACATTCTAAATATTCCATTACTTCCACATTCTTTTTAATCCATTAATTAATTAATTAATTAATTAATTATTCTCATTCCAAAAATTAAGCAACTATACAAATTCATTAATTAACCAATTTAATAACACAATTATTCAATCCATCCAAAAATCCCTTAATTAATTAATTAACCAACTCAATTAATTCAATTTAAGAAATTATATTGTGAATCATTGAATATAAATTATACAATTACATACACATTATTGAAATAAAGACTATGGAATTTGATTAATAGACTACCTACCTCAAGATATTTGACAAACGCTTTCCAATTGAAATAACAAAATTGAAGCCAAATATTAAATTGCACAAAAAAGAACGAGATCTACTTTCAAAACCTATTTCCAAAATATAATGTACTATATCTAAAAAAATACTAAATATAGATCAATAAAAAATAATGGAAATACCTTTAAAGGATGATTGAAGAATGAGAGAATAGGAGGAAACTGCACGGTATGAGATTCTCTTATTGGGAGAGGTGGGGATCTTCAATTCGGGCATCCAATCATCAATAAAGGAGGTCTTAAAAGATTAGAATATGTCTGAGAGCCTCCAAAAATGATATAATTCATTTATGTCTAATATAGGATGAGATTTGGGGTTAATTTCAAGGGTTATTTCACTTTTAATCTAATTTTGATGGGTTTAAATTCCATTATTCTTGTTTTCCTTCTAAGAGAGCCCAGTTCACCCAAACTGTGTGCTTAACTATGCACCTAATCCCATGTATTCACATGTATACTAATAGAATATGACATAGTTTTGAAAAACCATGCACGAACCTTGTGAATCCCCTCTATTTGAGTTTTCATGGTTTTTTATCCTAGGTGAACAGTTTGGGAAAACCATCCACCAACTGTGAACTTCCCCATTTCATTCCAAAGTTCTCAAATTTTTAGCCAAACACACCCAAGATAAAACACAAACTTGATGTACTCAAAATAAGGAAATATTATATATGTAAACTAATTTGTTACATCTCTATAAAATGTTAGGATCTTAGATCGAGGCATCTTAAAGCATACTCTTCCACTTCCCTTTTCATGGAAACCCATCAAAAATATGCTTTCATCGCTCTATACATATTTTGAATTCCTATATGAATAGATCATTTATAATTGTGGTAATCATTAAAAAAATTATTTAAATTCGAAGGGTACTATGATTTGATCCCTAAAATACAAAACCAAACAACTATCTAGCTTTATTCTATCAATAGTATTCCCACCAACATGTTCTGACCTCAAAAAACACATTCTAAATCAAATATTGGGCCTCATTCAAATGCTAAAAAAAATTAGGAAAAAAATAAATTGGGTAGGAAAATGAAACATCACAATGTTCTGTATAATCTAAGTGTATTTCTTCTATTACCAACATCAAATACCATTGATATGAATCTTCTATATCCATCTTATTATAAAACATATTACTTAATGAATCTTCCACATAATTCCTTTAAATTTGTGTATACATTTATTCAAACTCATTCATTTCAAGATATTTTTTCCATCATATTTTCCATAGATGCAAACCACTTTTTGATAAAATGTGTTTTAAACTCTTAAGATCTGTATACAATATAAATTTCTCACAAATATATAAGGATTCCAAGACATCAAATAGTATACTATAACAAATAATTCCAAATAAGGTGTTGGGTAGTTCTCCTCATACAACTATAACAGCTGTGATCCATAATAAATATCATGGTCTCCCAAAATGAGAACACAACCCATCACTGATCTTGAAGCATCAAAATAGACAATATAAAACTTTTTTTACTCTAAAAATGTGAAAACTTTCTGTTGAGGTAAGTATAGATGTAATCCATTGAAATGATTTTTGGCATTCCATGTTCCACAGTAAAGGAACACCTTTCCTCATAACATCTATCATTAGTGATTCCTAACATGAAAAATCACATAAAAAATGTATGTAGTATCCCTCTAAGCCCAGGAAACTACATATCTTAATGACATACTTTCAAAATTTCTAATATATATCAGCTTCAATATTCTCAGGGTTCAAAAAGAATTTTTTTTCCATAAATAGAATTTCCAAATAAAAATTCCTCTTATATCAAGAAATAATAGCTTGATAACTTTTCATATAGATTATGCACTTTCAAGTTACCCAACACTATAGCCATGAGTTTCTCATGATCAACCTTTGTCCTTGAATACCGTAGTATAATATATAGAAACAACACCAAAAAGGAATAAATATACCTTTATAATAGATTATTGATAAATTATATAAATACATTATGTTCATTTATAAGACCAAAAGGAATAAAAATCAACTCATAATGGAAATATCTACTTTTGAAAGATGCCTTCAAAATATCATCCTTCCAAACCTATAGTTGATGATATCCCGTCCATAAGTAAAATATAGAGAACCATTGGGCTCTCCTAAATTGATAAAAAATATCTTAAATGTGTGTAATAGGATACCAATTCATTATCATAACATGGTTAATCTTATTATAATCTACACATAACTAAATATTTACATCTATTTTCTTCACAAAGCGAACTACTTCTAATGATGGATACATACTTAGTAAAATGAACCATTTACTTTCCAACTATTCTAACTATCCATTATTTCCCTTAATTCCCTAGGTGAAATATATTAAGACAGAATATAAATAGGACTAGTCTCCATTTGGTGATCAATTGAAAACTCCACTTTTCCATTGGGTGGAAACCTTGAGAAATATTTTTGGAAAAACATCATAGTACTGGTCCACAGTGGTTAGAAAATATTTATTCTCAATATCATTTATTAAGGAAAAAACCTTATATCAATTGGTAAGATATTATTCCAACCACTATCACCAATGGTCCTACTCTTCTCGCTTCCACATCCCAATATAATTTAAAGATATTTTTTGACACAATTAAAATATTTAAAACTTACCTTCTGTCCATAACAATTAATATGGGACCCAATGTTTTTATCAAATCCATTCATACAATAAAGTCATAGTAATTTATCTCTATCATATAGAAATATCATACCAACATAGTCACAAAAATTAACATTGAAAACACTTCACATTTCAAGGTCTGACACTCTCGTTGTCCCCAATGTGTTTGACTTCCAATATTGAAGGAATCATATCAAAATGTGAACCTATAAGATCTACAATGCAATAAGAAATAAACTAATGGGATGTACCTATATTATAAATTTTTTAAAAGGTTATAATTCAATAGAAGTTTTCCTCACAATATCAATGGTCCCAATTTATAATCCATGATCACTTTATAATCTTTTTGTTATTTCTTTCTCGATACACATTTATTTTTTTATATCTTAATTTTTAACTAGTTTAAGATTCATTTTATTCCTTGAATCACCATTTCTTGATTAGTTCTAATGATGAGATACATTTTGTTTCACTCACCTCATCAAAGAATATTGTTCTTGAGAATCTTTAGATGTGTCCCTAGCACCCAATTTTTTATAACTGTAAAAGTAGTGCTAAATATGTCCCATATTGTTTCAATTAAGACATTCACTATATGGTTTTATTCAATCCCTCCTTAGGTGATCCAGTGAACCAATCTAAAAACATCTTCCATTACTCCTCATTTGATCAGGAATGTTGATCAACCCCATAGTCTAGTTCTAGAATATATCACCCCTTGAGAATAAGGGTCCCTTCTACACTTTTTTCCATCATTGGAGTTCCCACCTATTCCCATAGGTATAAACATGATTCCTCATACCGTGTGTCTCGAAAATAATCTTTCTGTTACTGTAAATCTATTGAACATCTTTGTATTATCCTTCATTCAAATGAGGATAATATTTGTGTGCATTATTATTTTTAACCCTGACCCAAAAATATGATCCTTAAAGGATGTAATAAATAAAAAATTCAGTGAAAAGAATACAAAATTTATAAATTTAGTATCATACTTTGTTACTGATAGGTTATTCTGCTTCAAACAAAAGAATTATATTGTTTTAGAAATGATAAATGTGTGTGGATATGATTTTTTAACAAATCCTAAAAATACTCCTAGGACATGCCTTGGTATAATTTATCATAAATAAACTTGTTCCCACCAATGGAATGCTAGATTATACATCATATATGTTTCCAACTCCAGTTTCACCTATGCTGGTGTTCTATGGAAATTGATGATTTGATTTATCTTATTTATTCACACTCTTATTTTTTCAATTTATAATCCCTTAGAAAGGGTGTGGGTTTGATATCTAGAACTAAAAAAAATGATCAACCTTATTATATTCATCCTTTATATACCCTCTATTTATGGCTTGAAAAAATAGATAATAATATGGAACAAATGTGGGTTCTCTTATAGATCCGGTGAAACCACATTATCAGCATCCTCTTTTAATTGGTTCCTATGGAACCTACCTGATGCTGTTAGATATAACTAAAAAAACTACATTTAGTCTAACTATCTCACAATTAAAGGCTTACATATTTCCAATTAACATTTCAATAATTTATGGAAACATTTTTATCCATAATAATCCATTTTTTCCATGTTAAAAATACCATCATCACACCTTCTCAAAATATCAAATTTTAAAAAATTCCCAAAACATTTAAAAAGCATTACATATTAACATTTATAAAAATTATTAACTCAGTGATGGAAAACATTTTCCTAGTTGGATTTAATAATACCAATTCATCTCATGAAACTCTCATCTGCTAAACCAATGATGATTTAGTGAAAAATCACCTTCAAGTGTCTAAAAACACTCATGTACCCAACCTCCCTGGTAACTTTAACATCCACATAAATAGGTTATAAATTCCATTTTTATCTCTTCATTTCAAGTTATGATAATCCTACTCCTTTCTATGATCCCATGAAAAAAAACGTATCAATAATGATACAATTTTCAACTCCATCATGGAACAAAACTAAAACCCAAGGATCAAACCTCAATTTGATACCTTCTATACTATCCCTCCCCAGACCCATTTTCTTGGGAAGAGGCATTAGGACATTTCTAGGACTTAGATGACATTCCTAAGACACCCCATGATTGAAATAAATTCTAATGGATTCATAACCATTTTTTGGATGATTTCCAATTTTAAATATAACTCATCCAAACAATGATAACCATAATAACCATCCATTATATGATGTATGAGTACAAAATACAATTGAAAAAAAACCAAAGTAAACCAACAAACACATTTGAGTACAAGTAGAATAAAAGGAAACAAAACCTAAAGACCCAAAATACATGAAACCAATAACTTCCAACCTTTTACATGATCCATCTCTATAAGAAATTCCAAACGTGTTATGAGGAATCACTAATGAATTTAAATACCTTTACCCTACCTGTGTCTAGATAAGTAACATATATAAACATAAAATAGTTCCTATGAAGGGGGTGAGTCTAAACTCTGTAGGATTTCCAAAATGACTCCCCAAATCATGACATTATGAAAAAAAAGTTACTACATTAATTTTAAATATTTTGAAGAAAATTTAAAATAGATTCTCTAAAATCTCAAATAGTTTTCCAAGGAAAAACACTTTTCCTAGTGAAAACATTTTTTTCAACGAAATAAACAAAAAATACTTTAAAAATTTCTCATTACTTTTTTTAAATTGTCATTCATGTATACAAAAACAACCACAAACACAAAAACATACACACACATTCTTGGTTTTACCGTTTATGATGGAACATCACAACCATAATCTGTCCCATTGATTGTGGTACTTCCTGACCATTATCCATCGTATTCAACTCACAACTAACCATTTATGCCAACATCATGCCAATTCGTTTTCCAAAAAACAATTTTCATGTTAAACATTTCAAATAAAACTATTTATTTATTTTTATAAATTTTAAAAAATACATTTTATGCATCAAATAGTCCATAATATTAAAATAATCATCTTAAAAATATAATCAACGTGTTTTCCAAATACCGATCACATTCAAAAATTTCAAATCCAATAGAAAAAACATGATTTAAATCAATAATCACCAAAATATTTCAGAATAATTTTATGAGAAACATTAAATAAAAACAAATCCTTAATTTTTTAAATAAGTTTTATTGGGAGAGAGGATACCTACATCACTAATGATTTTCAAATCAAAGAATGGAATAAAAATTCTCTTGATTTAATCAAAAATCCCCTTACCTTACCTATATCAAGACTCAAAATGTCACAAATCCCATCATGGAATAGGGATACATCCCTACAAGATTACTTAAAATTTTACAAGAAAGAGAAGGAAAATAGATCAATAAAGAACAACCATGAACATAGGCTTACTAGTGAACCTGGATCTCCAACAGCTTTTACATCATATACAGATCTATTCCATACCAAATGGAAACATCTTTAACAACTTAAGGAAAAAAGGTCTTCATGTTATGGGATAATTAGCGGACATATATTTTCTTATGTGGATGAATTGAATTATATCCACAAATTTTGGAGGGATGAGTTTAGGCTGCATGGTTATTTGGTATGGTTTTACTAACCCTTCACTAACCATGTGGTTACTTCATTTTTAATCCAACACCTCACATTATTATCTCACATGGTTAGAGAAAATACTCAAAATCCCTACATGAGCTCATTTATCAATGAAAGTAGGATCACACAGTTTCCTCTCCTTTATTCCCATTTATTCATGTTATGTGTTTCTTTCTCTAGATTGTATCTTGTTTGTTTGTTAATCATATTCTTAGATGGTGTAGTTTGAGGTTTATTTTTTTCTATGTTATTTTTTTCTATTGGATTTCTTCTTAGAGAAAGTCTCATTCTCCTAGGACTTTATGCTGCTTTAACCATGCCCTAGCTCTGAGTCACATTTCACATCTCCAGTTCACTCTAGAGCGGTGGATCGTTGGATCTCTGGGAGGTGGAATTCGGGTAGTCATTGGTTCTCTCGTGAATGAGCCCCTTGATTGATTGTTTTGTTTGTATGTGTGATGGTTTCGATAATAACCTTCAGGCCTCTGGTTCCTCTAGTGAGGGTGATGTGTGTTTGGTGGAGTTTTACTTGGTTAATGGGGTCTCTATGCTTTAGATTTCCCTATTTATCATCCTCAGTGAGGATAAGGTGGCAATTAAGTCAGAGTTTTTTAAAGTGTTTATAAATACAGTGAATATATTGATGGGGATGATGGTTAAGGTGATGTGGAATACTAGATGTCAGACCATGGGTGGCTCAATACATGGGCTCAATGTGGCTACTCGTGACTTTGTGAATTTTGAATTTCTTGCCATGTGGAATTGGTTTCTAATGGGTATAATTTTTTGTGGTTATTGGATGGAAATGTTGATGTAGTGATGGAGGATGATGGTGAATGATGATGGACAATGATAAGGTGATGTCGGTGATCTTCACTATTTATTCTTGGATGTGGTGTAATGGAGGACAATGGTGAATGATGATGGACAATGACAAGATGAATTCAAAATAATTTTCCTAACATAATTTAAAAGAAGATTATTAGTATTGAGTATGTGACATGTGTTTTATAATAAAATGTACCCATTGAACTTAATACACAAACTATCAATCATAACGACCAAACTTTAGGTTAGATTGATGTGTACGTAATTACTACAACACAAAAATAAATCAAGGATCACTATAGTAATGTATCAGTTTAAAAAAGATATGTTTTATTTCTTTTGAGTATGTCAAGAACATTTTGATCTAAAATATAATTTTTATATGAAAACACATTTGGTCGGTCATACTGACCACACCATGTATTGGATTAACTGTAGGTTATTTCACGCACATTGAAAATGAATCAAATATCATTTTCTTAGAGTATCATGACAATATGAGTAATACTTCTCAATATTCATAATGAGATATTTTTTTAGACTACATTGTAATTTTTAAACTAAAAACATTAACATTGAGTCAATCCATCCACAATATGTAATATATTGATGTGTAGTTTATTCATGAACATTACATATGAATCATTGATCATTAACCATGAGTATCAAGATAGTTGTATCACGTTTACTTAATTTTCATTATGTGACACATTTTTTGACCAAAAATGTTACTTTTAAATGAAAATAAGAATGTTGAGACTTATTGGATAAACCATGTATCAGATTGGTGTGAGATTGATTCCTTAATTTTGATAATAAATGGTAGATTATTATCATAAATTATGAATGAAATTTGATCATGTTTTGTTTTTTTATTATGTGACGACTATTTCAATCTAAATTATCATTTTTAAATGAAAGAACAGACTTTGAGTAATAATGGCCACCCCATAAATTAGATTGATGTGTGGTTGATTCATATTCACAAAAAATGTTTAACATATTTTTTTACTGTATCAACATAATAAGAGAGTGGTTTATCCATTTTTATAATATGACATGCGTTTAGAGATAAAAAAACATTGATTATAATAGTCTACCTGAAATAGTTTTAGAACTTTGTAAAGGTACTAGGCATAAATAAAAAAATTAACCAAAACGGGGTATATAGAAATTTTTATAGGTGATTATTTCATGCCTAAATCACCTAATATATTATAATAAATAATGTCATTTTTATTAGAAAAACATAAATTTGTCTCATGAGTATGTTATTAAAAGGAATTGAACCTAAAATGGAACATATTTCATCACTAATGAAACAAAATAAAATAATTAACAAAAAACTCCATAGAGAGAACACTAAATAATTCCTCATTGAATAATTATTTATATAGCATTGTTAAGAATTTATTTTACCTTATATTATTGTGCCTATAAAGGGAACAAAATGCCTTGATATAGTGTTCAATGTCTATCATAAAGGGAAATACCAGTTCCCCATAAAAAAAAACTACATGTAAAATAATAATTTCCCCTTAAAAATTAGGGTTCTCTCCCTGGAAATTAGTTTATCCTCCATGAAATATATTGAACTCTTTATAGAGGCCTTTTTGGTTCTTATAAAGAAAGAAATATTTGAAAAAAATCAATAATAAAATAACTATTCAGGATCTCTGTGAAATTAAACAGTATAAATGGTAGATATAATTATATGAAAATTCAAAAAATATATATTAGACAAAATTATAAGTATGGTAACTAAATAAAAAATAATAAATCACTAATTATCGGTCTCTATAATTTTTATAATTTCATATAACATTCTCACTCATTTATAAACAAATCTACTTATTATTTTTAATATTTCGAATGTCGATAGTTCTATAAGTACAAGAAATATATAAATAAATGAATGTTAAATAAATATTTTTAATATATTTTTAATTATCATTAGAAATACATCGTTAGGGATATAATTTTATTTATGGAATGTGATGTATTTCATAAATTTACAAAGAAACAACAATCCAAATTCATTTTCATTAATTTATTTTGGAAAATTTAGAAACATGGATAAAAGTATGTAATATATTTTTACATATGTTTTGATAGTAAAATATTAATATATATTCCATGATATTTATCTATTATTAGAAATTTGTATGATTTTTCTACTCATAGTTCATCCTCAAATATTGATTTTGATGCTGTTTAAACATCACCCTATTTTTAAAATTTATCATTAAAATGTAATATAAACCCTATAGTTTATTTATTTTTATTTCTAAAATGTTCAATTTAGTGCAATAAAAATTAATAAAGGGAATCGTGTGTGTTCAATCCGTTGGATATCCATTCTATGTATACAAAAAAATTAATCCGTGATGTATGAAATTTGATTGTAATGATCTTTTAATGATTCCTAAGAAACAAAAAGGAGTAAGTGATGGAAAATGGAAATATATGGTATATGAATAGATTGTAGTGTTTTACCAAGGAGTTTTAGGTGCTAATAAGATTCCATTATCTATTAGTTTCATTTCAAGAATTTTTGTCTTGTTGTGATACTTTTAGAGAAATAATATATTCTTCCATTAATGTTTCTTCTATAGAAGTCATATGGGGACCATACAGTCCAAATTATTCTTCATAGGGTTTTACTTCCATATATTAGTGATATGTACACATATCAAAAATTTGGATAGTATTTAACTATAATGAAAATAATACATAAACTATTGGGAAAATAAATATTAAAAATGTACCTCTTATACACATTCACAACTACGTCTCCCAGCCATTGATGCTTGAGAACTTTAATTATACTTTCAAGAGAAATCATATCAGTGATGGAATCTATATAAATTGTTTCTTCAAATTCATTGTAAGATATATTATTATATTGGAAGTTATTATATTCATGAACATATAAGGTTAGTAAATAATTTAGTTCAACTGGTTGGGTTATGGTATTCTTGTAATGTCTTTCAAATTTATTGGTCGGTCTAATATATATTTTTCTAGCCTTTCATTTCACATACGTTTTCTATATTTATCGTAAAATACCATACTTTAGACCTTTCTTCATTAACTGCTAATTTTTTTTCAAAATAAATAAATTGGAAATGATATATCTCATAATTTTTATATACCCATAAAAGATTAAAAATCCTTGATAAGATAGTATTAAAAGAATTATTGATCATATGAACATCTAGATCCCAATGGGGAAAATGTTTCTCAACTCTTAACTCATGTTATATGTTAATCTCAAACATCATGTGATCTTTGGTTCGATTTTTATTGTAGAGAATATCTAATTGTATATTGTACATTGTACAACTAACAAAAATAATATTGGTGTGTTCTCAAAGATATAAATCAATATCAATTTCACATGGTATAATTTTTTTTGAAAGGTATCGGTAATTAATTGGGTCACATTTAACATAAATAGTTATGAAAAAATTGATTATCTTGGGTAAGGAAGACCTTTTAGTATAATTACAAGACTCAAAGATAGGGTTGGATCTTCATATTTTGTTAATTACTGTATTTTTTATTGATAAATTTCCATAATCAGTTCATAAATTTCAAAACGATCACTTAATTTTTTTATTGCATTTATTTATACATACATGTCATCTAAATTCTTTTCTTTAACACCATTTGTATTTGATTATTTAAAATATTTGGGTTGTTACTCCAAAACCTACACCTATATCATAAAATTATTATTATTTTAGCTTCAAGGTCACATAAAGGAGTGTTTCATTAGTTATAGCTGATAATGAATATTATGTCTAATGTGCATAAAAATATAGTTAAATAAGTAGTTATAGTAATGAAATATTTTTTAAGGAGGATATTTTTTTATTTCTACTTACACATTATTATCATATTGTTTGTGTATTTTCATATACTATTTATCTTTATTTCTTTACATAAGCCTCCATCCATTATACATGACATGGGATACATGTACCTTTGTATTTTTATTTATCAATTTAAATATTAAAAATACATCATAATTGTGTTTTTGTTTCATACCACATAAAATTATTTTTTTAGATTTAAAATATATACTTTATTCAATTGAACTATAACGTTACATCATTTTCAGTAGGGGTTTATTTGTTTTGATGCATGATTCTTATTTTTAACATATATATTTTCCCATAAATTATCAATTCTCAATCAAAGTAAATAATATACATAATTTCATTTAATATATTACCAATTATAATTTATATTAAATGGTTCCACTTCATGATAGAAAATGAATACATTGAATGTTTATTATTTTATTATATATGATTATATTGGTGGTGTGGCAGGGTTACATTCTCTTTAGTTTACATAAGATTGTGTTTCAATAGAATTATCATCAAGGATCTATGAGACTTTCTTGTGAACATTAATATGAACTTCATTTGACAATCATCTAAAATAAATCTTCTCTAAAATGGATAATGAAGATTAAATCAACATTTCATTATCATATTTTTTATATAGTGGAGAAATTATATCATAATGTACACTAATTTCTTTCCATGTAAGTGTCCTAAATTATGGTATGACATTGTTCAATTTATTAACATCAATTATAACGTGTATTCAGGTAGTGACCCAAATTTAATAAATGAAATTTAATTCATAGGTTCAATCAATTGGCCCCATGAATTACATCCAACCATGAATATTAGGCCATTGTTTCTTACCTTAATAATTTTTATTACGACCATCACATTATGATAATCATATCGTTTTTCTACCACTTGATATTAATCTTCTATAATTTCATCATTTTCAAAATTTTAAATATTATATTCCTTCATATTGGAAACATTAACATATGGAGATTCCATTATCTATATAAGAAGTAAAATATATAATTTATATTATGTAAATGTTTAGTAAATATATAATATTATGAGGAAACATATTATAAATAAAAAAACATTAACCTATATATTAAACTCTCATTTGTTTTCTCTAATGGTTGATGTGATTTTTACCCTCTAGTTATTATCCAAATCCCATACATGTTCTCTTCTATGACATATAATAACCTATCTACATTGGCACCATTTTGGAATAATTTTGAATTCCCTAGTGAAAAGGTCACCCTAAATGGAATTAACATATATCCCTGGAATGGTTTTGGCCGATAAAAAAATAATTTAACACCTTTTATTTAAAGGATTTGGGACATAAAATATGTAATGACCCAAAATTTTATAAATGAAAATTCATCTTGATCTAATTAAATATATTATTATGTAAAATGGATATATAACATATACAATTTTTTGGTTTTATGTTTTTTTATTTTAAAATGCTGTTAATAATTGTTACCATTGCTAATATAGTCATTGAATAATGATCACATGATTAGTATGAATATATGGATTTAAAAAATCCAATTTACGAAGACAAAGGAAGTGATGTCCTCATCCAGTAGAATTGATTCATATGAAGCCCATTTTTTAGAGCACAAAAAGGGGGCAATGTCACTGGTTTTTTCTATTGACCAAACCCTAGTAGAGCATCAACAAGCTAAGCTTGAGTGGAACCGCTTATGAGAGTGGAATTTAATAGATATTACCACCCGAGCGATGTTATCTGATCCTCTCCAAGACTCTATAACCATGACAAACCTTACCCTTCAGTCTTATGTTGGTGTTATAAGGGGTTATGTAACAAGACCCAAGAACTATGATTATGTGCATTATTTTTTGTATAAATAATACACATTCATTTCATTATTGTTACTTTGTAAATAGTTTTTAAAACACAAATAGTATTTTAAGTTAATATTAAATTAAGAAATATATTTTTAGGAATTAATGGATTTTTTAATTAAATAATATTTTAGTAAAATATTATTACTAAATTACTTTTTATTAAATATTAATTATCATATAATTTTTATGAATACAATTATAATTTATATAAATTTTTTAAATTTGTTTTTGTCAAAACCCATGAATTTTTGATAAATGTCAGTTTTTTTAAAGTAAAAATTCACATATTTATAAAATTATTTATATTAAATGAATATTATTTTTTGAATCAGGATGTAGAAATTATCCAATGGTGATGTTTTCATATTTTTCTAAGATAGTCGAATTTTTTGGTAAAAATTAAATACTGTTTAAATATATAATCTGTTTTATGACATCATAATGACCCAATGTTGATGTAATAAAATACCATAAATGGGATGTTCGGAAAATATACCATTTAACTTTAAAATAATGTGATTTTAGGATTGTTTTATTTATTTTAAAAAGCCTTAGTGGACCGTACAAGACTTATAAAACATTTTAACATTTTAAAATGATTTCCTTGAGATTGTGACTCACCTCCACATAAGCACACTTAATATTTTAAGAAGATAGGAAATTAGCCTTATAAAATAATTTTTTCCACTCCACTTTGGAAAAAACATGGGCAAAAACCATGGGTTGGTTTGTGGTTTTTATTAGTTTAATGTGTGGGGTCCAAAACCAAAATAATAAAGACTTCTCTCTCTTTTCCTATATAATCCCACCCATGCTCCCAATTACTCTTCACTAAAAACCTTTGGAGCTCGACCAACCTCTACCCTCCACTCTCTATAATCCTCCCAAGGTTCCCCAAGCTCCAAATAATCCACTCTCAAGCCTCTCTCAATCCTTTGGGATCACACTTCCATGTAAGGGATTTCTTTCTCTCTCTCAAATTTTCCCATGTTTTTTAATGTTTCTATACTTATGTATTTTCAATTAAAAATGTTGGGGTATAATTTTGAACCTCCACTATACTTCCCTTATTATTTTTTAATTATGAGAGACCCATTTCTCTCTCATTAATGCCTACCATGTACACCTGTTACCATGCAGAAATTCTGTAATGGATTTCTCTCTCCTCATTTACATTCAAGAAATTATTTTGTGTTATGAATATAAATTCCATTTCATATGTTGGGAAATATATCTATATTACCTTATTACTATCCATTTCATGAACATATGATGAGACACCCCTTTATCTCTCATAAACTATTTTTATGAATTCTTATGTCACATCATTATGCGGCTGAAATTGCACGACAATTTTCCAACCCAAAGTTATTGTGTAGTGAATACCATTCCCACTTATCTATTAAGGGTATTTACCTTTATTCACATTTACTTATTTTTTATAGAATTTCATGTATGAATTACACATTCCTTTATCATGGAATAAATTAATATGTCTAATGAATCTATGTGGCACACTTATGCATGAAATGAAATGAAATGATTAAGAAGGGTGAACCCTAATACCACTCCAATGCATTGGGTAAAAAATAATATAATGATACATTAAGTGAAATGAGGGTTTACTCATGCTAATTCATGTGCAATGAGTGTTTACTTTTGATCCATGTGTAATGAGCCCTGGGTCATGCTAAAATCTTGTTAAATGTTGATGCTACTTTTCCATGTTATGATAATCATGCTATATCTTTCCTTTATGTTCATGTCACTCTTATGATCAATTGATATGCCTATTGCATAACATGTACTATATTCTTCATTTTATGCCTTGGTTACTCCTTTAATGGGAAATATATCTCACCCTTTTCTTATGCATGTCCTCAGGTAATCCAATGTAATGTTAACTACGAAAGAATGTTGTGGTCATGTTAAAGAAGTTTTCAATAAAGATGTTATTTTTTATGTTCTAAGTTGTTATGTAATGTTCGTAATCCCCAAATAAACTATACATATCAATCTTATATGTTGTATCAAGTGAAGAGTTTTATGTAATAAATTATTTTTAAGCGTGTAATAAAGAGTAGGGTTGTTATAGTTGGTATTAGAGTATATGTTTTTTTTATTTTTGGGATTAGGAATAGAAAACACTAGTGAAAGCCTTAGATATTAGACTATGTATAATAAAAACATACCTAAATTTTGATGTGTTTTGAGTAAGTGGTCTATCAAACAAATACATCCCTGCCTAGATATGAGAAGGTAGAGGCAACTTTGGCATAAATGTATCTAGGTGTAAAACCCAAAACACTGCTTTGAGCTAGACTCAAACAGAAACTGGTGCATGACAGTGAGCCTTGATGCACTCATGGTTATGTAACTCCCAAGGGATATGCTTTGGTAAATTCAAAAGCTTAGAATGAAACATTATTATGGTTATAATAAAAATTCCCCTAAAAATATATGTTGGGAAGTAGATCATGGATAACATAGATTGAAGCCTATAAATTAATAATTTTAGGAAATAAATGTAATTTTATAAGTCATCCATTTGTATTTGGATTACAGTTGGCGTCAAAATATTGGATGAAAATAACAAAGGGAAAAGAGGCCCCGCACCCATCCTCGCGAAGCCCCGACGTGAAGTCCCCTTAGCTCCGCGGCCCCCACAAAGCACTAGAGGTGGTAACACTCTGTGAATGGTCTGACGTTCACGAGCCCGCCACGAAGCACCCGAGGCGGTAACCCTCCACGAAACGCCCTGAATTTCGCGACCCACCGCGAAGCAGAGAAGGCGGTACCCCTCCGCGAATCCAGTTGATGTTCGCGACCCGCCGTGAAGCAACTGAAGGCCCCTTCGCGTCGCGTGAGCTCTGCTTCGTGGCTCCCCTTGACTATAAATACGGAGCTCCCCCTGAGCTCTCCGGACGGACAATCCGACCTTTCCCCTTCCCAGCTCCCAAATCGCGAAGTACCCTTCGCTCTGGGAATCATGAGCTCCGCGAGGTATTTTTGCTTCACGAGAGGCCTTCACCTTGTCTCGTTTTGAGCCCCTCTTCCGAGAGGGATGCCCTTCATGAAGACTAAGAGCCTACGCAAAGGAAGGGGATTCCCAAGGGAACCCAGGAAGTTGCGGAGAATATATGCTCCGCAAAACACCCATCCTGTACAAGTGATCCACATACCAAGATAGGGTCACTGTACTTCGCGAAGCACACTGCTTCACAGCACCTTGCTTTGTGAGGAACCTCCGCTTCGCGAGGCAATCCTCCGCGAACACCCTCCAACTTCGTGAAGCACCTCCCACTCGAACCTCTACCCCATGATAAGTCCAAGGCACTCCACTTCTCGAAGCACACCCCTTGGCAAGTGCTCTCCACTATGAAAAGAATCCAAGCTCCGCAAGGTCCCTGCCTGTGGACCCCTTTTCTTGGAAATTCCTCTTCTCGTGCGACCCTCCAGGTTTTCACGATGTGATTTCAAAGTCCCATGGATGACACCACCCATAGCATTGCTTCACCTAATTTTTATTTGCATAGGCATGTTAACAGCTATTGCTTCTTTGCATATCCACGCTAACGTGGACCCCTCGATGGTTCGCTCTAAGACCCCCCTTTACCACGGCCTTGCCGATGCCTTCCCTCCCACAATGGGTAGATGGTGCCGGTTATGTAAGTCCTAGGGGTGCGGAGTAAACCCACCTCGTCCGAGCTGCAGGACGTTAAACTGCCAAGCACCTCATCCTCAACACATGACGTTAAACTGTGACCCGACCCTGTGCCTCACACGCAGGGTCCCCCCCGGCTCAGACATTCTTTACACCGCTCGTCTCCACGGTAATGGAATCACCCTCAAATGGGATGATAACCTCCCTCTTGGAGTAGAATTTGTCCACGGGGGAAGGGCTGCCTAATGCGTAATCCCCAAGCCTCTCTTACGGAAGGTATCACCCATGCACCTCCGTACTTCCCCACTGCCAAAGCCAGTGGAGGGCGCGATAGGGAACGAGGCACCTCCCATCTTTGGTCCCAAATCCCTCTCCCGCCGTGCTTTGCCTCACTTTGGGCCTCCATCCAGGATTAAGTCCCAGCACCATGGGCCGCCTAACGCGTAAGCCCCTCTTCACATCCCACGGATGCACCCTTCGCGACGTGAACATCAGGTCTCTACTGCCTATTGTTTCTCACATCAAGCATGACTCACGTAGGCTTATAGTAAGCATCAACTATGACACCAACCCTCATCCAGCATGACGTTAAACTTTATGCCCTCGTCCAACATGACGTTAAACTGCATAACCCTATCCCACATGACATTAAACTATACATACATTTGAACTATGAGTTTTTTGATCCATGTCAAGGCATGGTACATAGAAAGCCTCCTTGAGGTTCAAACCCATCACCCGGTCGTTCCGACCACATTCACGTCGGTTCACCCCCATCCTGCATGATGTTAAACTGTATTCAAAATCTTCCCGAACTACAAGGACTTTGATCCATGTCAAGGCATGGTACGTAGGAAGCCTCACGAGGGTCAAGCCCACCATCCCCCTGGACCAAGGTCCTTATTCATGTCGGTTCTCCGACATGCCCTTTTATGAACTACGAGGTCTTTGAACCATGTCAAGGCATGGTACGTAGGAAGCCTCCATGAGGTTCAAGCCCACCGCCCGTTATTTCATCACGTCAGGTTCTATCCTCGTCCCGCATGATGTTAAACTGCACACCCGAACTACAAGGACTTTGATCCATGTCAAGGCATGGTATGTAGGAAGCCTCCCTGAGGTTCAAGCCCAACAATCATTAGACCTGACCATCTCCTTGTCAGTGTTCCAAGCCCCCATTTCACCAAAACTACGTGGTCTTTGATCCATGTTAAGGCATGGTACATAAAAAGCCTCACGAGGTTGAAGCCCACCACCACCTGGTCGTTCTGACCATATTCACGTCGGTTCTCCCAACACCTTGGGTAGCCTAGAGTGTAAGCCCCACACATCCATCCCGAACTACGTGGACTTTGATTCCCTACCACGGGGATACTTAGGAAGTCTCGTCGAGACTCAATCCCATCACCACCGCCGTCTCCATGATGGCACATTTCATTCCCCCTCTACTCTATGAAATTCTCCATCATCCATCCTGATTCTTACCTGGACAACCACATCCCAGTGAGATCATGCCACCCCATTCCCCTCCACAGCATTCCAGAAGCCACCCACGGGCTGGTCCCGATATCAGCATTCCCTCAAGGGGGGTTCCTCAATCTGATCCATTCTAGCTAGTGTTCTGATCAGGCTGATATGTCTCCGCTGGACGTTAAACTTTCGGCAAACCCTGTGTTAAACATGAGAAGCTGAGGAAAACCTCAGATACATACCTATGGAATATGATTCCCCGCGCTCGATGTGGGATACCTCGGGCTTCTATGCCCTCAAGAATCCCTATAATTAGGGACAAAAGATAGACATGCCAATTCCCCAGCGTTTAGACACGTTACTGATGCCTCAATGTGACTACTCCCCCGACTGAAGGTTGCTGCCCTGACCGGACCCTTTGGAATGTCCTGACAGAAGTAGTGTAATTAACCAGCATCCATGAAAACATGGCACTGGGAAGATTTTCACAAACAACGTATTAAATCTGTGAGGGAGACCTGGATTAGGTGACGAGTTCCGAGGAGGAATCCATGGAAGGAAGAACCGACATCCCATCATCCCGGTTTTGATCAAGGAGTAGATGTCCTTGAATAAGGAGCGAATGCTACCAGCCTTTGGAAAGTGGGAATGCAGGGCAACACAGAAGCCACACCTGTCAAACCCAAGAGAACGGATGCACGCGCCCCTGCGAAAGTGTCAGAAACAGAAATGGTGAACCCGATGTGAAATTATTCTCCTAAATGTGGAGGCTAGTAACGTTTGAAACATCAGTAGATTGATGTGTCACTGGATCCAGATATCCGGCGCCGGGTCCTGCAAAGCAAATAGCGGGCCTGGAGTGAGACTCAACAGAAGTTAGGGCAGTAGAATGTGGGGGATTCCATTCTGTAACATTATCTGCGTGGATCCCTCTTGCCGACCACGTAAGATGGAATGACGCTGGGGCCCTGGTTTTCAATCTCTTTTCCTCACAGTGCTGATGAGTTAATCTCCCTACTTCTCAAGAATCAGGTTGTTGCTATAGGGACACGATCGTCGCCCACCCGCCTACGCAGGGGCAGGGAAAATACCAGCATAGCTGCTCCGCATGGCTCCACTACTGCTACAATGACGTCTGCATCCACGAGCATGGGGCGCCCACACCCCCTCTCCCTAGCAGAAGTCATCCAACGAAGGGTGATTAACGACCTCTTACATCATTACGAGGAGTAGGGAATAATCCCAACTCGGGATATGGCCCGCCTGGACCTGGAGGCGTCCAGGCCCTGCCTTCAACACCGCCCTCGAGGGCCGCACAGGGAGCCCCTGCTCTCCACCCCAATATTCAACCATTTCGGGAGCCTATCCCCGGAATGCCTTGACGACTCCCTGCCTTACTCCAATGAGGTGGGTGATGTCCAGCTCAGCCTGGTCATATTCCTGATCCAAGGACTCCAAGCAAGGGCCCCCACCCAGCTGCGTCAGAGCCGCCTTCCGGCCTTGCCAGAGGAGCAGGTAGGCTATGCCCCTGCACCACCCGCACCGGCTCGCCTGACCCGACGCCGGCGTTGGGCCCAAGATGAGGGCGCCCTCAAAGGGGCCTTGACGCCAACAGCTACTATGGCCCGAGCCACCATCGACGTATGTCATGAAGCCCCTGCACACACTGAGCAGGGGAATTTTTATGCCCAACCAGGGTCGAGGCCCCAACTGCCCCACGGTCAGGCTGGGTTGACTCTCCGGGTCGTAGGCCTGAGTGGTGATCTCTGCGAACCAATCTGTGGTTATGTCACCCCATACGGAGGTCCTCCCCGTACCACCACTCCACAGAGCGTGGCCCTTCCCCGCTCCGAAGTTCGTCATGGAGGTATGCCCCACGCTTCCCCCAACCCGAATGAAGACCTGCCTCATGGCAGTGACACACGGCGTGGAAGCCTCTCCCGCGCCCACCACACTAGGTATTGAATTCCTCCTCCTACCCCGACCGTCGATGTGAGGGCATTTCCCATCCGGTCCCTCTTCAATGTGGGGATCCTCCCTACGTTCTCTCTGCAGTCGGCGAAGGTCCTCCTCACCCTGGAAACCAAAGGGGTGAAGGTCTGCCTCGCTCCACCCGCACCAAGCATGGAGGTCCTCCCCATGCTCCCGCCAGTTCCAAAGGAGGTTTTGCCTACTCAGGCACTGTCCATGAAGGTCCTCACCATGTTACCTTCGATATTTTCCCTAGTTCCCCTCGCACCCTGGTTGTCTCAAGCAGAAGTCCTCTCCGCCATGGTGTCAGTATGGCCTCGGGACTACACGTCGGGAATCAACCTTGTCCCGAAGAGCCATCTAGGGGAAGGAGGGTGGGTCGTCTCCACCACAAGAAGAATCCTAGGAAATCCCGAATGGAGATAAAACCTGCCCGCTTCTTGGATTCTGAAGCAAAATGCAACTCGACATTGGAACCCTCCCCTCGTCCCTCCACATTAAGGACCGGGGCAGGAACAAGGCATGTCAGCCTCATCCTTCCAGAATGCGAAGTCCACCAGATTCTTTTCTCTCTTCGCAAGTACATCCAAGAGGAGGAAATTGTGGGAATCCCGTAGTTTCCGACCATACAGTCACCACCTTCGTCACCAGAATCACCCTCTACCTTGAACAAAGATCACATAGAGCTATTTTGGGGAACGATGACGGTTGAACGACAAGGTGACCCATCCCTGGTAGCCACGATCCCTATGCCAGAGGCTGTGGCTATTAGCCTGTTGTATCATGACATTGTGGTCAGGTCAACGTACTCTTCGGAGGATGGTCCAGAATTCGGTGGCCAGTCGAATTGTTCATCGTATTCTCCACCACCCAGTTTACTATCCCAACGGTCCGCCTCAGTACCGCTACCGGTTTCTCATCCACCTCCGGTTGATGAGTGGGGCAATACGGGTCTAGACCCTGAATCCGAGCCCAGGAGCTTTTGGAACATTCTTGAAACGGATCACTTCCCGAAGAAGTTCTGGCCGGTGGCAGTGTCGAACTTTTGTGCATCGGAATCCATCACCCCGGAGGAAGTCGAGTGCTTCCGTCAAACTGTATGGGTGACACACTTTATTCTTCACTATCAATGAGTGTTTTAATCTAGGATCCAAGTGCACTTTGAGGAAATCGGAGATCAATGCCATCTGGTCGATTTGGCTACACTCCCTGTGGCCCAGTGCCCTGAGTCATCAGGTTTCCAGAGCGCCCTCCAACAAAAAATGCGTTCAGAGTTTCAATGTACTCTGCAAAATCATCAGGGAATCTACCCCCCATGTGCATGTCTATGTCTGGGGATAGTATTATACCCTCCTCTTCAGTCCTATCTGATGACAACCCGATTCGTTATGAGACATTGAGGACATGCCCCAAGAAGGGTTGCGGTCCACATGGCTGACATAGTGGACAGAGAGGACGAGATGGAGTTTCTCGATGGAGACAAACCTCCTGATGGTGTACCCCATTGTTGGACCCATCAGGGAGAATTACTTGTCAGTAGAGGAACCTTCTAGGACTCCCTGTTCCCACTAAGTCACTAGAACTCAACAAAAATTCCGGTAAGGGCAAAGAGAAGGTCGGAACCATCAAGCACTTTGACCCGTCTGCCTCAGTACAGAAAATGGACAAATACCCTGAGAAGGCCACGTTGCGCCAGAAACTTGCTGAGCAGAAGAGGCTGGTCGACGAACTCTTATTCGAGCGCACTATAGAGAGGCGACCCGACTATGGTGATTCTAAGACGGGGCGGTAGGGGCAGGAACAACTCCTCCCCAACGAGATGCCTTTGGGAAACCTTGATCATGCTATTCCCGTAGACATGGCAGAAGCCAGAACTCATGGCAAGAGGGTGAGATACATCTCACCAAACCCTCCTGAACAGCGAGGAAATCCATGGAATCCAGCACGGGTTCCCCCAGCCACCCCAAGGGCCGTTCTTCCAGTTTCTCCACGAGCCATTGAAGCTGTTTACCGTGTCGAAGAGCCCGACAATGCACTCGTAGTTAGGGATCCTCGTCAAGATAGAGACCCCCACCCGGATGATCCTATATTGGCACTCATCGCCCACCTCGATGCGTTAGAAACGTAGCAGGTGGCAGTCCTACCATATGGAAAGCCATATCCCGCGTGGGTGGATGATATTCCCACACCCTCGGGTTTTGGGAATCCCAATTTCTCTCCCTTTAATGGGACTGGGGACCCGCCACAACACTTGGCTCATTTTTCCTCCAGGTGTAGCCCCATGTTGGGGACCCCGGCACAACAGGAAGCCGCCAAGATATGATGTTTTGTAAAAACATTGTATGGACCTGCATTCTTCTGGTACAACCAGCTCTCTATCAGATCGGTGGCCGGCTAGGAGGATCTCCACTAGCAATTCTTATACCAGTTCAGCTCCACCACACAAAAGACCAGCATCGCAGACCTCTTCAAGTGAAAACAGAGGCCTGACGAGCGAGTCACGGACTTCATCGCCCAGTGGAAGGGGCTTACATACTCTCTCGACATGCCACTAACTTAGGAGAAATTACTAAGAATGTGCGTAGGGAATGTTAAAATAGAACTGGTTCATTCCCTGATCACCCAGAACTACCTTGGAGGGTTTCGAGACTTCTCAGATAAGGCTCAACGCCTCAAGGAAGCTCTGTAACAGGCTAGTTAGGAACGTCTGCTTCCCCCTGTGATCCCAGCCAGGAGGACTGCCAGAGCCGAACCCGCCACGGTGTCCCAAATAGAGGACCCCAGGCAGCTAGAATTACTGCTAGTGGCACCGGCCCTGCAACCCCGTAGAGGCCCTCCACCTCAACCACAGGCTCCTACCTAGCAGTGACCACCTCAAAACTGACAGGTTCCCCCATGTAATGTGCCACCACCGCCTAGGTGGGACAATTAGGCTCCGCCTCCTCGGCAGGCCCCTCCGACCCCTCATTAGGGCCAGGCTCCCACGACCCCCTTATCCAGAAAGAAAGCACCAGACTTACTCGTTCAATGAGAATGAGGTCCCTGGTTACTTCTGAAGTGCCCCAGAGCAAAGGATTGTGTGCTAACCCGAGTGCAGAAGGTCGGTAGAGGCAAATCTCACCGATCTCCCCAAATACTATCCCCATCATCAGATTCTGGGGAACACCCTCAAGTAGTACTATGTGCTTAAAGACTGCTTCCAAGACCAGGTCGACAACAACATAGTCAGGTTGGGCCCGACCCCGACACAAGGGGCGGGTGTCTTCATAAGGTCATAAAGTTGTAGCGATGATGAAAGCGAGTGGAAGCAGGTTCCCAGATGTGGGTCCCAGAAGTACGATGACTGGATGGCTTGTAAATCCGTTGCCCGCGCCCATGGCATCATTTGGCCACGCCTGAACCAGCTGGAGCCTTCAGAAGATGAAACCAGTACCTCTGCGTCGTCATCACAACCGACCTCTTCCCAAAAGGGCAAGCAGCGACGACGCAATAAGAAGCAATGCGCCCCACCACTGCCATCATCATACCGCACTCTTGGTGATTTCATGCCCCCTGAGATGGGGATTGCTCCCAGAATCCACCCAGTGGTAGATGACTCTTCGAGCGACAGTCAGGGGTACACTTCAGTTAATACTGTGGAGCTGGTAAATCCCTATATGACTCCTAATGAGGGGGAACGTCAGGTGAACCTCCCCAACGTCCCCAGCCGACGTCAACGTCAGCGGAACCGCAACCACATGGGTCGTCAAGGCATGTCAGCAGGCGCTTTCAGTCAGGCCATGCATGCTACTGAAACCAGACAGCAGGCCCATCGCAGAGCTCAGCATGCGCCACCTCATCTGGTGCCCTCCGATCTACCTCCACCACCGTTTGTGCTACTGGATCAGGCAGAGCTGCCTCGTCTATACTATGGCCAGTATTTCCCTACTATAGGCCAAACTCAGTTTTCTGGTCCTCATATGGCAGGTACTCTTTAGGCATCAACTAGCGGGCAACAAGATGTACCCAGTACCAGCCAGCAGCCGGTCCAGCCAGCAGGGCCCACCATGCCTCCATCTGCATAATGACCTCCTGTAAGCCGAGGTTCGCATTTGGCAAAAAAGTATGATGTTCTGAATCACCTTTCCAGAATTCCAGAAAGGCTTTCTATCCTTGAGGAACTTCACCTATTGTCTGAAATGCGTGAAGCACTTGCCAAGGCCCTAAGGAGCCCCCTCCAGTTTGAGATGGAGGTAGCAGCTGTAGAAGCCTTCCACGCTGAGGAAATTTAGAACGCCGAATGCCAGGAAGTTATCTCATTCTCCAGTGAAGATGAAGACCCTCCCATACATGGGAATATTCTCCCACTGTACGTCACTAGACAGTTCAACAGCGTGGAATTCTGCCGCTGTTATGTTGACACAGGTTTTGGGATTAACCTAATCCCCACTCGGACACTGCGAAATCTGGGTTTGTCTGAGGATGATTTAACTCCCTCCGACCTTAGAATCTAGGGATACGACAGGACTGAGCAATCCCCGGTCGACAGGATCCACTTGAAGACCCAGTTCAGTGGCCTAGTTGCCAGCACCGAGTTCATGGTTGTCTCCCAGGACACCGCATACAACACATTGATGGGAAGGCCATGGATCCATATGCATGCAGTGGTCCCCTCTTCATATCACCAATGCCTCAAGTACTCCCTCAATGGTCGAGTCGGCATGCTCCAAGGAGATACGTCTCCTTTTGCCTCTTGTGAAGCCAGCTATCTGAACACCGACTATTATAAGAGGAAGGATAAGAAAATCTTGGAAAGTGAGGATGAACCCACCCCGGTCACAAGTGATCCCTGGGAAGGCCTGGACGATGCCTTCATCTTCCCAATCCATTGGTTGGAGGCCATGACCCCCAACATGGGGCAGTGTTTTGTTGTTTCGGGTACAAGAGGAAGGCATGTTCTCATTTCTAAGGGACGACGGAAAATCACCTCGTACTCCTACACCAACTAGTCTCAGGTGATCCTGGAACCTCCAACCCCTGTGTAGTATCGGAATGTCAAGCTTATGGTAACGATGGTACATTATACGTGTCTCTTCCACCGGGATGGAATCAACCGGTTTAGGTTGACGCGTCACTTATGCTTTGATATAATCAAGTGTGGACCCTTGGGCCGAAGGCCAGATGGGATATGATCGATTTACTTCATTGATATGGTCTCAGTGGCGCATGAGTCTCCTGATATGATAACCACTGCTGCCCAGGCCGGAACCAGCTGCCTATCAGGGTTTGATAACTCAGAAGCAGCTCCCCCTGCGAGAGATCCCTCCATGGGTGGAGAGGAGGATCTAGAGGATGATCCCCCTACCTTTGAATAAGGAGTATCTACAATGGTTGATGAACTGGTACATGTAAACCTTGGTAGCGAGGTAGATCTGAGACCCACATTGATCAGTGCAGCCATGCCCCTCGAGGAGCAGCAACAGTACGTGGAATTTCTCAAACATCACCGTGATGTTTTTGCCTGGAGTTATGACGAGATGCCAGGACTAGATCCCCAGGTAGCCGTCCACCACCTTGGTCTCCCAACAAACCATCATGGGTTTAAGTAGCCTACCAAAAAGATGCAGACTTCTCACGGTGCCATGGTTGAGGCTGATGTTGACAAGATTATCAAAGCCAACTTCTTCAAGGAAGTCCAGTACCCTAGGTGGCTTGGAAATATTGTGCCAGTCAGGACGAAGAATGGCCAGATCAGATTCTGCATCGACTTCCGCGGTCTCAACCGCCACTACCTGAAGGATGATTTTCCCCTTCCAGTGATAGAGTTGTTGATTGATGCCACGACCGGGTTCCAAGCCCTCTCCTTCATGGATGGGTATTCTGGGTACAACCAGATCCGGATGGCCCCCGAGGATAAATATTTCACTACCTTCAGGGCCCCAAGGTACTTCTTGTTACCAGGTTATGCCCTTCGGCCTGCAAAATGTAGGTGCCACCTATCAGCGGGCCATGCATCGCATATTCAAGCTGATTCTCAGGACACTAGTGGAATGCTACGTGAATGATATGGTGGTCAAATACCGCCAGTGCCAGGACCATCTCAAGGACCTTGAGAAAGTGTTCGGCTTCCTTCGTTCCCACCACTTGAAGATGAACCCGTTAAAGTGTGCCTTCGGGGTCACCTCCGGGAAGTTTCTGGCATTTGTCGTCAGATACCGAGGCATCGAGATTGACCCGGAGAAGATCTAGGCCATCAGCCAAATGCCTCCACTAAGAAATATTTAGGAGCTTCGAGGTCTCCAAGGCCACTTAGCCTATATACGCTGATTCATTGTGAATCTGGCTAGAAAGTGTAATCCCTTTTCCCGGCTCATGAAGAAAGGCGCCACCTATGAATGGGATGAAGAGTGTCAGGCCGCCTTCGAGGAAATCAACTAGTATCTTCTCCAACCTCCGGTCTTGATGCCACCCATCTCCGGAAAGCCTATGGTCCTTTACGTGACTGCCCTGGAATGGTCCCTCGGCGCACTTCTCGCCCAGAAGAAGAATGAGGGAACAGAGAACAGTCTCTACTATCTCACCCGCATTCTCCTCGATATGGAGACCAGATACTCCCCTATAGAAAAGATCTGCCTTGCACTCATGTTCGACATATAGAAATTGCGGCATTACCTGCAGAACCATGAGTTACAGTTGGTCTCTCGGGTAGACCCACTAAAATACATCCTGAACCACCCTATGTTAACTACCCGACTAGTGCGGTGGGCAAAGATCCTCCAGAATTTCGACATCAGATTCGTGCCTCAGAAGGCCATCAAGGGATATGCATTGGCAGACTTCTTAGCTACCCATCCAACCTACGCGGATCAATCCCTAGATCTGGATTTTCCTGATGAGTCAATCCTCTCATTCGATCATGCCATCTAATGTTGGCAAATGCACTTCGACGATGCCTCCTGGAGCCCTACTGGTAGGAGGCTCAACAATCCTAAGCTCAACAGAGTGGGTCTAGGTATCGTCTTCATCACCCCGGCACAAGACGTTCTACCATTCTCATTATTGTTGTCAGAAGGCTGCACCAACAACGAGGCAGAGTATCAGGATCTCATCACTGGCCTCGAGCTGGCCCTTGAGATCAATGTGCCCCATCTACATGTGAAAGGGGATTCTGAACTGGTCATCAAGAAGGTCAATGGTGACTATGTTGTTAGAAAGCCGGAGCTTGTGCCATTGTTGGAGTGCACCATCTGTCTAATGGACCAGTTCTCTTCTCGACCAGAGGTTACCCATGTCCCTAGGTCATAGAACGATCAAGCAGACTCTTTGGCCAGCTTAGCTGCGTCCCTCGCAGAACCTGATCAAGATGATTTGATCATACATGTGGCACACTGGAGAGTCATTGCCCCCATCACCCCAGAAGACAACGACAGCCTACGGGTAAGCCATCTTACCACCGAACCTTCTATGTCAAGGGTCCCAGGTTCATCAGACGCAGTGGTTGAGGCCACACCTGACTGGAGAGCACCTTTTTTTCGAGTATCTCCAAAATGGTTACCTCCCGGATGATCGGGCCGAGCGCGTGTGAATCCGAAACCGCGCACTTCAATTTACCCTCTAGAGTGGTCCCAGTCTTGAGAGGATCCTCTATAAGTGGAGCTTCGATGGTGTTCTCCTCCGTTTCATTCAAGGAGTCGATATTTCTCAGGTCATGCAAGAGGTTTCTTCCAGTTCTTGCTGTGCCCACCAGGCCGAGCCCAAGCTATCCCATCAGATCTGGAGGTTGGGGTACTTCTGGCCCTCTATGATCCATGATTGTATCGAGTTTTACATGAGATTCCACATGTTCCAAGTTCATGCTAACTTCTTGCATCGACTGCCAGAGCCTCTCCACTGCACCAAGTATTCTTGGCCATTTTCAGTATGGGGACTCGATGTTGTGGGACCATATCCACCGGTGACATCTCGCCAGTGTGGGTTCATCCTAACTGCTACAGATTTCTTCTCCAAGTGGGTAGAGGTAGTTCCACTCAAAGAGGTCAAGGCCCGTTCCATCGCTGACTTCGTGACCTCCAACATCATCCACTGGTTTGGAGTCCCTCACGCTGTCCTCACCGATAATGACACCAACTTCCGAGCAGCCAAGATGAAGAAATTGTACGCCAAGTACAATATCCATTCAAACCATACCTCTCGCTATCATGCATAGGTGAATGGATAGATCAAGGAATTCAAAAAAACCCTATCTAACATTCTTCAGAAGATGGTTGGTCAGAACAAGAAAAGTTGTCCGGAAAAGCTCCCCAACACCCTATGGGCTTATCGGACTATGACTCGCAATTCCACCCAGGTGACCCCATATTCCCTGGTGTATGGGGCTGAGGCCGTCCTTCCCATTGAGATCCAGATTCCATCATTACGCACTGCAGTCTATGACCAGAAGGTGCCAAATAAGGTGGCCGAAATCCGTCTAGCTGAATTGGAAGCACTGGATGAGAACAGGCTTCGTGCCCTGCACAATCTGGAAAGGCATTGGATTAAGATAGTCAGAGCCTTCAACAAGAAGGTTCACCTTCGCTATTTTCTGCAAGGCGACCTGGTGCTGGCCCTCCGAGCGCCAATGATTCCTAGTAGGAAACCACCCAAGCTTGAGCCCAAATGGGAAGGACCTTATGTCATTCATAAGGTTTACCCCAATGGAGAATACTCCCTGGAGACCATGTACGGTGAGCGCATAACTCCTCCCACTAACGCCAAGTTCCTCAAGAAGTACTTTGCCTGAGCCCCTTGGTCCCACATGACAATAAAATGCAAAATGGTCCAAGCTCTATGACCTTAAACTATGATCACAACTGTCCGTATCACACAACGTTAAACTGCGTGATCCCTCCCAACTGAAGGATGTAAAATCACTCATCATTGGTCCTGCACGAACTTAAACTGTACGGTCCCTCATGACCTTAAACTGCACCTTACGGCCCCGCATGACTTTAAACTACACCACAATCCTGCATGACATTAAACTACCTGTCTTCATCCACCATGATGTTAAAATGTACATTATGGTCCTGCATGACCCTAAACTGCAACATCACCCTGCATGATGATAAACTGCAAATGGTCTGAGCTCTATGACCTTAAACTAAGATCTCCTCCATCCTTACTGCAAGAATTTAAACCGCAAGCCGATCAGGCCTTCCTGATCGAGGTTCAGCCTCATTCCCTTTGGCCTCTTCGGGCCCCTGGCCCCTTCCTTACTACAAGACATTAAACTGCAAGCCAGTCAGGCCTTCTTGGAAGAGGCTCAGCCTCAGGCCCCTTGGCCTTCGTCGACTCAGGCTCTCTTATAAGATTGTACGGTGTGGTGTGGGATTACGTCCTCATTCACATCGGGTTACCCACCGTACCGTACATGTCCACAGATGAGACACATCTTCTCATCCAGCATGACGTTAAATTGCGCTTCTAGAACTATGTATGGCTTGATTCCCATCCTAATGGGATACGTAGGAACGCTCAGATGTCTCGTCTTGAGCCCAGCCCCGAACTCTTCTCTTTGACTGCCCCCCAGAGTATAGTTTCCTCGGAGGGTCCTTGCATGATGAGGAGTAGGCTTCCTTATCCCCACTCATACAAGGATTATAAGGGTCACACCATGTGCCCACTCCCATTCATCTATCCTCCCACGTCCTCACCGCATGACGTTAAACTGCATGGCCTTCAAGAACTACGTATGGCTTGATTCCCATCCTCATGGGATATGTAGGAACGCCCGAACATTTTGTCTATTGGCCCATCCCAAAAGACAAAATCTTCCCCTCGGGTCAAGACATATGGCAGGGTGCCCACTTTTTCCCCAACTTACGTCGAGCAAGCCTTGACCCGGCTGTACGTCCCCTCCCCTGGAGATGTTCGCCTCTCTCGTAGATGGGTACATCTATGCTTTACCCACTCCTTGACTGGGATTCCATCACTTTCCTCATCTAGAAGGGCCCCTGAATGTTATGGATTCTCGGTCCAAGGGCCCTCTTACCACTTCGGGCCAACTCCCTCGAGGATATCGAGCAACAAGCCGATACAAGTCCCAAATTTCGAACGTGGTCTGCGGTCAACGCTCATTTGTTTCTCCCATATCAGGTCACCATAGGGACACTGTGTTTCGAATATGGTCAACAGTGTCCCAGATCTTCGGGTCCACCCCAAGATGTCCCAAACATCGAGTGCAGTGATTCGTTCTGCCCCATCCCGAAGCGACAAACTTCTCTCTGGGTGGTGCCAATAGTCGGGCGCACAACCCCGATTCTTTTATATGGAGTGTACGGTGTAGTGTGGGATTACGTCCTCATTCATGTGGGATAATTTCCATGCCATATGCATTCCATTACCGAGGCCCTACCTCAAGCCTCTTGGCCTTTTTGGGCCCTATCCCAAGTTCTTACCCGGAGTGTACGGTGTGGTGAGGGATTATGTCCATACTCACGTCAGTTTGTTCACCGTACCATACACCTCCTCTATCCAGGGAACCCTATTCCCCGACCTTTGTTTTTACTGCAAGACGTTATACTGCGAGTAGGCTAGGCCTTCCTGACCAAATGCAACTGTCAGGCCCCTTGGCCTTTTTGGGCCCCCTGGCCCAGGTTTCTTTTCCTATAGGACTATGTGGTGTGGTGCGGGATTATGTCCTCATTACTCGCCGCGCCGTACATATACTCATTAGGGTATTCTTCCCCCTAGGTATCTTTTAGAACTATGTATGGCTTGATTCCCATCCTTATGGGATACATAGGACCACCTGAATGTCCAAGCTTCGGGTCCAGCCCCATCTTCCGAAAATCTCCGTCCCACCTTGGCCCCTTGGCCTACCTTTTTTGGGCCACATTGCTGACCCTTTTCAGAGGTTCACCGATATGCCTAAGGGTACTCTGGTTTAGGTTAACTAGAATGTCAGATTCTACTCGGACACGTTCGCACCTGCTTTTCAGGCTTCGTGTTTCCCTTCTCAGGGCTTTCATCATCTTTCACACCCGGAGGGACCCCCAAGAACGGCCTGAATACAATTCCCAAGGGATCTCCTACCGTTACGGGCCAACGCCCCTGAGGGTTTCAAACAAAAAATCGATAAAAATTCCTCATTGTGAATATGGTCAGCGGTCGATGCTCGTTTGTTGTTCCCACCTCAGGCTAACACAATATGGAGACAATTTTTATGCCATGGTTAACAGTTATCCTCCATCACCACAGCAACCCCATTAAGCCCAAAATGTTGGTTACATGATTCACATCCTTCTCCATTCTCATCATTTCCATGTAGAGTTTCAAAACTCTTGATACTATTCTTCAGTGCACATCTGCGCGTTAGGGGTACAAAGACGCATTAAAGGTGTCCTTCGGGGCTCCTCACTGACTTCCCCTAGATGGATGTTTTGGGTATTGCAATAAGGATCTCCCCCCTTGTTTCTCACACCGAGTTTAACTCACGTGGGCTTAGGGATTGGGTCGAGGTATGCTCTTACTTGGAAAGTTGTCATCCACCCATGGTCCGAGATCTAAGACCATAAACCAAGATCTCATAAGAGCTAAGTCTAGCTTGATTCTCATCCTCATGGGATACGCAGGAACGCCCAGACCTCCTGTCTTTGGGTCCATCTTGAGTTCAGCTAATTTGCCTCTTCTGTCCTGCCTTCAGGACCCTGACTACGGGACTACGTGGTGTGATGTGGGATCAGGTCCTCATTCACGCTGGGTTTGCAATACCGCCCCATGCGCACCCAGTTCTAAGAATTATCCCTCCTATTTACTGTCCCGCACGACATTAAATGTCACCTTTAAGAACTAATTATGGATTGATTCCCATCCTTATGGGATACGTAGGACCACCCGAATGTCTAGACTTCAGGCCCAACCCCACCTCCTAGATATCTCTCGATCTCCCATTCACCTAGGCCCCTTAGCATGTCCCTCTCTAAGGGGGGGATATATAGGAATGATACAGGGTTTTTAGCACTATTCCCCCTTTCTCGGGAATCCTCCATCTATTGATCGCCCTCAAGTTAAGTCCCTCGACTCCTTGCAGTGATTCACCCATGTGTTAAGAGTACTCTGGTCTAGGACCAAGATTGTCATATTCGACTTGGTCAAGTTCCTTCCACTTTTCAAGATTCTTGTTCCCCCTCTTTTCGGGCTTTCATCACCTTTCACACCAAAAGGGACCCCCAAGAATGGCCTGGATATAACGCCCAAGGGCTCTCCTACCGTTACAGGCCAATGCCCCTGAGGGTCTTAGACAACAAATTGATACAAATCCCGTGTTGTGAATATGGTCAGCGATCGATGCTCATTTTTTTGTCCCCATTTCAGGCTAATGCGACAGGATGCTGTGTTGCGAACATGGTCAACAGTATTCCTCTTTCATCATGGTAGCCCCTCCCAGCCTTGAATGTTGGTTACATGATTCACATTATGTTCCACCCCATTGTGTCCAGGTAGAATCCTGACACTCTTGGTGGTACCCCTCAGTGCACCATTGAATATCAGGGGGACAAAGCTGCAATACGGTGTCCTTTGGGGCTCCCACGATCTGAGCTCTAAGACCATAAACTAAGATCTCCTTAGAACTACGTTCATCTTGATTCCCATCCTCATGGGATATGCAAGACCGCCCGAACATCTCGTTCTCGGGTCCAGCTCATTTGGGAGCTAATCTCTCCCACTTAACCTCTCACCTCTATGTGGGCCCCTCGACCTGAGGTTCCTATCTCAGGACCGCGTACGGTATAATGTGGGATTATGTCCCCATTCACGTCGGTTATGTCACATGACACCGTACACATCCCCCGTCTAGCATCGTATCTTCTACGTCTGTGTTGCATGACGTTAAAATGCATGCTTGGTCCTATCACATGACCCTAAAATGTGATATTATTGTCCTGGCCGCACGATGAAAAACGGCACTGCATTGTGATGACCTCGTTGTAGAGGACATCATGTTGGGTATTAGTCACGTTCCATTCCATTTGTCAACGCCTATCACAACTTGATTCTTGTGGTGACACCAGGGCTTGTTACCCTAGGCCTGTTGCTTCACAAGAAAACCCACTCACATTAATGGACAAACAAGATTTATCAAATTCCGCTTCTTTTAGTGCAAGGGACACACCCTCACTCCCCTTCTTCCTTGGCAATGGTACCTTACCGTGCCACCCTTCAGAACTACGTGCAGCTTGATCCCCATCCCCATCGGGTATGTAGGAATGCCTTTGAAATTTTCTTCAGGCCCATCTCAACCTTTGTTTTCAGTCCCTTGACCTAAATCCTCTCCCAGGGGGGTCATGCAGTGTGGTATGGGATTATGTCCTCCTTCACGTCGGGTTGTTCACCGCACCGTACACACCCCCTGTTCCCATCCATGTTGGGGTTTTTCGTAATTACATTCCATGTGCCTCCTATGTTTCCTCCCATCCATGGTCTGAATTCTACGACCCTAAACTAAGATCTTATTATGGGAAGGGACTCGAATCCCTCTATCTACTACGCCTCGTGGTCGTATTTAGATGCATTTTGACAAAGATCCCGGAGTGTGGGACTTTCATGAGGACATCCCCTCGTTCCATGTCCAAGCTTTGTGTGCTCACTATTTGGATCCTCATCCTATTCCACATTCGAAAGGACCCTCAGACGACATGGATGCTAGGATTAAGGGCTCTCCATGGATGCTGGACCTAAGGGCCCTCCAATTATTTCGGGCCAACATCCCTACGGATCTCTGACAACATTTGTGACATGATCTCGTGTTTTGAACATGGTCAACGGTCGACCCTCATTTGTATGTCCCCATTCTAGGATAATGCGATATGGATGCTGCGTTTCCACCACGGTTAACAGTTATCCTCCATCGTCACGCCACCATCATTGTGATCCAAATCTCAAGCATCATGATTCACACATTTCCACTTCCTCATGTTCAAGTGGAATTCCAACATACTCGACTCTACCTCTTCACGCATCTAGGTGCACCACATGGACGTGTTAGCATCATTGGGCCAATATCCGCGGAGCGTCCCTTCGCCCTAACATGTCCCTTCTTGTGTCGGGAAAGTCACCCATTACTTCTTGTTTCCCACATCGAGCACAACTCGCGTGGGCTAAGTAGTTTTGGTGGGATATGTACCGGAAAAACCAGGCTTCTCTTCGTCCTACATGACGTTAAACTGTGCCTCCAGAACTACATGTGGCTTGATTCTCGTCCTCATGGGATATATAGGGACACCCTGATATTTTTCTTAGAGTCCAGCCCATAGGAATCATAAATCCTATTCTTCCCCTTTCCGACCCCCTGGCCGGACCCCTCGTAGGGGACCGTGCAACTATGAATCTGCCCTGAACAAGTTCAGGATTCCCCAAGATTACATCAAGAAGCGACAAACCCCCTCGCCAAAGAGGTCCTATCTCAAAGAAGTAATGATCCATGATCAAAACAATGCGCCCATCTGGCGTACTCCCACCGCGGTGGTGTAATTACATGAGTGTTGGATTCTGTTCGTACAAACCATCACTCCACATTCCATGTTTTGTGTGCCCCTTATTTGGACCCTCATCCCCTTTCATGTTTGGAGGAACCCACTAATAGTATGGATGCCTAACCTATGGTCCACCTGCTATCCTGGGCCAACATTCTGGAAGAGCGGTCATGTTTCAAGGGACCCCCTACCAGTATGGATGCTCGACCTATGGTCTGCCTGCTATCCTGGTCCAACGTCCCAAAAGACTGATCAAAGATATTTGAGTTAGGCCCCGTGTTGCGAATATGGTCAATGGTTGGCCCTCATTTGTTGTCCCCATTTCAGGCTAACTCAGTAAGGATTCCATTTTTCTGCTACGGTTAACAGTTGTCCTTTATTGTCATTCCACCCTCACAATGTTCCGAATTTTGGGTATCGTGATTCACTCTTCCCATTCTCATATGTTCGGACCAATTTCAACGCCCCTGGAATTGCACCGTTCGTGCACAAGAGCACGTTGGAAAAACGGTAATTCGGCTGTTTTGAGAACTTCCTTCTCCGGCCAGGTCTCTCCTATTTTCCAGAAATCTGGACCGGTTATCCAAACCCCGGATTCCCAAAGCTTGGTTTCCACTCTTGTGTTTGGATTGGACGATGAGGCGACTATCTCTTGTTTCTCACATCGGACCTGACCCGTGTGAGCTTAGGGAATTGTCGTTGGACGTCCCGCAAACATTGTAAGGATGCAAAGTGAACCAGTGAAAATAACGGAACTCATGCATGCTACGACATTCAAAAAATTTTAAAGCATGAAATCACGTTTAAGGGTTTGTAATTATTACTGTACCCGGGGGTCAACTCCCCCCATGGACGGATTGACCCTGTCAAAAGAGCGTTGCATCTCCACCACCCTTTGACTTGTGGTGTATAGGAATTGCTGCTGCCAACTCAGATCCCACTCCTCCTCAGCAGCAATGGAGCACAGTTCATCAGCCTCGGCTCATGACCTCTCTATGTCAGCCTGAATGGAAGCCATCTCTCTAGAAGCCTTCCTCATACGCTCTTCTGCCTCTTCCAGCTGGGCCTTCAATCACGAGATCAGCTCAGATTGTAAATTAAGAGACTCTGAGTGCTCATCTGCTTGGGCCTGCAGCTGTTGGACCTCATTTTCATCCTCCTGGAGCTTCTTGACATTCATCGCCTTCCTCCGCTGCCAGCCCATGCTAAGCCTGTGATCGTATTCCCAAATATTCTCTTCCATGAGATCTCGGATGAGCATATGAGGACGCTTGGAATCCACTCCCCCAGCGCACATTTCGCGCAGCCTCGAGCGAAGTCTGTCCATTTCATTCAGCCATAGTGCTTGGGGGGTGTCATTGATGAAGCGTGTGATTAGCTTCCACAATCGACGAAGGGCTATTTTGTTGTCCTCTTCATCAGAGGCCGTCTCATCCCAGTCTGCGCGATTGGCAGGCTCGTATGCAGGATACGACCACTAGAAATATTCAGCAGGATCTGCATCTGGTGTTGAATCCGGCGTGACATCTGGTGCCGGGGTAGGCGTGGCGGGACTTGGGTCGGCCGGTTGATCCTCATCATCAGACTCCACCTCAATAACCTCGGGCACGACCCTTCTGGTGGTCCTGCCAATGATAGGGAGTGCTGCAGCCCAGGTAGATGGGGGAAATATCTCCACAATCACCAACATGCCCCTAGGAGGGATTCCACCAGATATCCCGACCAGCCTTGCCACAACAGCACATGCCAGTCGGAGAACTGTATGACAGAGAAGGGCATGAACATCAGTTGGCACTATCTACATATGAAAACAATGAATCCAGCAGTGAAAACATACGGTGATCGACCTCCTGGTGCTACTCTAGAGTCGATGCCGACACGACCCCGAGGCGTGGCCCTCCGTATACTGTTGGAAGGTCTGGAGATCCTAGAGGATCCACCCTGGGTGTCCTAGCCCCGCCAGACACAGAACTAGATGCGGCCTTAGGCATGGGTTCTGAAGGAACTGCATCATCACCTGCCAAGGGGCGAGAGTGAGGTCTGCGTATGATTTCCTCCTGCACGATTCAAGTATTTGTAAGAGGTCCATAATGGCCAGAGAGCGGACCCTGAGGAAAGAAATTTGTAATTCTATCTCGAGAACCTATGCAAAATCGTCGGAATCCGAGTCTTGATCTCCAACTTCTCCTTCCTCCAACGGGCTCCCTCCACCGGCCTCATCCTCCCCAGAGGATTTGTCTGATTCTTCCAGAAGGGGGAAGCAATCTCTCGGTTTGGCAGCCGACATCTGTGGAGGAACCGTCCGATCTAGCAGCACCCTTACTCGGTTTGTCATTGGACGCGAGACACCACTAGAATGTATGTAGTCCTCCAGCTCACCCAGATATTGATCTGCCTCCACCGAAGACACCGTGAAACCAGCCTGGACAGGGCCTATACCCGTTAATACCATCCCGCGATGGTTTAAGAGTTCCCACATCTCGGGCAGACCGAGGTGTTTCCGGTTGACATCCCAAATTTCCCAGGCCTCCGAGAAGATGGCATCCTCTGACATGTCGATATGATGCAGCCGCTTCCCAGGAGCCTGAGTGGATATCCTATGGAATCCCCTCGGTGGCCACCCCTCCGGATGTCTCTGCTCTTCTAGAACCACCGGGTCTACTACCACTGTTGGATCCACCACTGCTGCCGCGATCTCAGCTGGTGCAGGTCTCGCCGCCGCGGTAGCCCCTCCACCATGAGAGGCTCTTGCCGCCCTCTGACCCCGACCTCAGGATAGGGGAGGTCCACGATCACCGGCTCAAACGGTTGGTTGCTTCAACATTTCCCCTCGATAAGCTGCCTCCCAGCTGATGGCATAATCCTTCACCAGTCCAAAGGCGACAGTTGGTGGACGCAATGCCATTCACATTTTCTCATCTTCCTATGTGAAAATGAGCCACAACTTCCCATTACACATGGGTTCTCCTCATGACACACCTCCCAGTAGACCTATAGGGTCAGCTGTTGCAGGCACTCGAACTGCCTCACAAACCGATGTGGGGTGTATGGCTCACAAAGTGGCTCACAGTCCACCCGTGCCACCAAAAATCCACCTCGAATGGCCATGAGATAATATCGGTGCTCTTCCGTTCCCAGCCCGTCGTTAGTAAGTACCCTCATCGGCAATGGAAACGGGTGGAAGTGAAACTCGTCCACCTTCCACACCCGGTTTAGCACCATCGGTACGATTAATTTGACAGGGAAGCTCTTGGCTGTGTTCAGAATGGAAGGGAGGAAGTTTGATCCCGGTGGCGAGATGGGGTTTGGGTATTCGTAAACCCCCCTAATGTACACCGCAATACACCCATACAGAAGGTGGAAGGGCCTGCATATCCTCGGTGGCTTCTTTCCCTTGCTGACATGCCATAGCATCCTGTACAATATGGCGAGCATCAGAATCCCCAGATTGACCCGCCTTCCCGTGGCCAACATGGATGCCATGATGAACGAGCTAGGACGCACCCCCCATGTTGGTATCCCTCACCGGTAGGATCCAACCGTAGATAAGGGCAGCGATGAACGCCGCTAGCCCGACTATCGGCTGCTGTTCAGTGCTGACACTGAAACCCCAAGTCTTCCATTGGATGTCCTCCAAGAGCCGCCAATACGAGTTCTCCTTGCCCCATTGATCCCCCTTCGGACAAGTTCGAGGCCTCTGAAGGAACTCTCAATCCTCCAGGAAGTTCAGGAACCACTTGAACCACTTCCTAAAGTGGACATCTCTCACCCCCTCCTTGTCCTCTCTAGGGACTAGTGCCATCAGTGCTAGCGCCAGCCGCGAAATCTGCTCCGGATCCTCCCATGCGCTCATGACGAGGAGGAACTTATCATACATGGCCCCCAATATTGGGACCCCTAAGATCTGATGGAAATCCCAAAGACTGATTCTAACCTTCCCATGGTGCAGGTGAAAGGTGTTGGTCCTAGATGACCATCTGCTCAGTAGCTCCGACATCAGCTGTTTCGGTTGATAAATGTGGAATTGCGAGGCCCATGCCGCCTCATAAAAGCCAACTCTCCTCAGATCGGCCCCAAACTCCTCACATGAGGAACCTAACCAGTAGTACCATGCCCAGTCGTTGGTGAAGTTACTGCCCTGGCATAAGTCCCACTCGTCGGACCACCCCCTTTTTGAATCCTGTAGAGCCGCCTTCAGTATGGTGCAGTACATGGGAGGGGACGTCTCCGGTTGCTGTGGCTCCCCGTCGATGTTGTTCAGATGGTTGTATAGACAGTTGGTGGTGACGGGTGTGAATTCCTCCCGCGCATGACCATCGTCCGCCCTGAACCATTGGCATTGGCATGGCATGCTTCTAAACCAACAAGCTGGTTCGTCTCTACTCGCCTCAGGAATGAAGACATCATCCCTCAGCCTGAAGCCATACAAGGGCAGCTTCTTGCTTAGCGGATAGTTCTTTTGGATTTCTGATAGGAGTTCTGTAAAAAAATTATGGTCTGAGTGACTTCGGACCATCTCTCCAAGGCCCAGACAGTTGGCCATCTCATCCCTCCGGGAAGCATCTGCAAGCACCCCCCGCACAACTTCTTGATGGGCCATTACGGTTTCAGAACTCAGAAAAAATTTCAGGTAAAGTCGTGAAGATTTCTCACGGAGATCGCTCGCGAAGCTCATTTGCAAAGACAAGCTGCAAGGCATGACCATGGTTGCAAGTAGACGTTCTCTTGGTGCAGTCGGAGACTCGCGGTTCACCGTGAAGCTCGATTCAGGGTGAGCAGACGCAGAGGATGCGGAGCTTCGCGAATAGAGAGCGCAAAATGACAAAGTCAAAAAGAAGGAAAAAGACAAGATTCCATCCCTCTATTTATAGGCGGTGACCCCAGAACTTCGCGGTGCATCCAGCCCGCACGGAGCTTTGCGGCGCGTCCAGAGCGCGCGGCCCTGCCAGCCTCGTGCGCCTTCTCTGCGAGGTAGCACCACGACCTGCTGATAATTTTGGCAATTTCCCTCAGACTTCGACCCTTGGTCCCTCCATGGATCCAAGTCTGAGGGGGTGGGGGGACATTTTTTGGCGCCAAAATATTGGATGAAAAGAACGAAGGTGAAAGAGGCCCTGTTCCCATCCTCGCAAAGCCCCGACATGAAGTCCCCCTAGCTCTGTGGCCACCGCGAAGCACCAGAGGTAGTAATGCTCCGCGAACAGCCTGACGTTTGCAAGCCTGCCGCGAAGCACCCAAGGCGGTAACCCTCTAAAAAACACCCTGATGTTCTTGACCCACCGCGAAGCAAAGGAGGCGGTACCCATCCTCTAATCCGGTTGACGTTCGCGACCCACCACGAAGCAACCGAAGGCCCCTTTGCACCGCATGATCTCTACTCCGCGGCGCCCCTTGCCTATAAATACCAAGCTCCCCCTGATCTCTCCGGATGGAAAATCCAACCTTTAGGCTTCCCAGCTCCCAAATCACGAAGCACCCATCACTCTGGGAATCATGAGCTCCGCAAGGTATTTTTTCTGCGTTAGAGGCCTTCTCCTTGTGTCGTTTTGAGCCCCTCTTCCGAGAGGGATAACCTTCGCCAAGCCTAAGGGCCTACGCGAAGGAAGGGGATTACAAAGGGAACCCGGGCAGTCGTGGAGAGTTTATGCTTCGTGAAACACCCATCCTGTACAAGTGATCCACATGCCAAGGCAGGGTTACTGTACTTCGCGAAGCACACTGTTTCACAGCACCTTGCTTCGCGAGGCACCTCTGCTTTGCGAGGCAGTGCTCCGCAAACACCCTTACACTTCGCGAAGAACCTCCCACTCGCACCTCTGCCCCATGATAAGGCCAAGGCACTCCACTTCGCGAAGCACACCCCTTTGAAAGTGCTCTCCACTATGCAAAGCAATAAAACTCCGCAAGGTCCCTGCCTGTGGACCCCTTTGCTTAGAAATTAATCTTATCGTGCGACCCTCCAGGTTTGCATGATGTGATTTCAAAGTCCCATGGATGACACCACCCATAGCGTTGCTTCGCCTAATACTTCTTCTTATAGGCACGCTAACAGCTATTGCTTCTTCGCATAGTCACACTAATGTGGACCCCTCGATGGTTCGCTCTGCGACCCCCTTTACCACGGCCTTACTGATGCCTTCCCTCCTACAAGGGGTAGAGGGTGCCGATTATGTAAGTCCTAGGGGTGCAGAGTAAACGAACCTCATCCGAGATGCAGGACGTTAAACTGCCAAGCACCTCGTCCTCAACACATGATGTTAAACTGTGACCCGACCCCATTCCTCGCACGCAGGGTCCCCCCAGATCGTACATTGTTTACACCGCTTTTCTCCACGGGAATGGAATAACCCCCACATGGGATGATATCCTCCCTCTCGGAGTAGTTTTTGTACACGGGGGAAGGGCTGCCTAACGTGTAAGCCCCAAGCCTCTCTTACGGAAGGTAGCACCCATGCACCTCCGTATTTCCCCACTGCCAAGGCCAGTGGAGGGCGTGATTGGGAACGAGGAACCTCCCATATTCGGTCCCAAATCCCTCTCCCGCCGCGCTTTACTGCACTTTGGGCCTCCATCCTAGAGTAAGTCCCAGCACCATGGGCCGCCTAACACGTAAGCCCCTCTTCGCTTCCCACAGACGCACCCTTCACGACGTGATCACTAGGTCTCTACTGCCTCTTGTTTCTCACACCGAGCACAACTCACGTGGGCTTAGAGTAAGCATCGACATTGACACCAACCCTCGTCCAGCATGATGCTATACTATATGCCCTTGTCCAGAATGACGTTAAAATGCATACCCCTGTCCCGCATGACATTAAACTGTACATCCATTTTAACTACGAGGTATTTGATCCATGTCAGGGCATGGTACGTAAGAAGCCTCCTTGAGGTTCAAGCCCATCACTCGGTCATTCTGACCTCATTCACTTCAGTTCACCCCCGTCCCACATGATGTTAAACTGTATTCGACATCTTCCCAAACTACGAGGACTTTGATCCATGTCAAGGCATGGTACGTAGGAAGCCTCATGAGGGTCAAGCCCACCATCCCCCTAGACCAAGGTCCTTATTCACATTGGTTCTTCGACACACCCTTTTATAAACTACTGGGTCTTTGATCCATGTCAAGGAATGATACGTAGGAAGCATCTACGAGGTTCAATCCCACCTCCCGTCATTTCTTCACGTTAGGTTCTACCCTTGTCCCGCATGACGTTAAACTGCACACCCGAACTACGGGGACTTTGATCCATGTCAAGGCATGGTACATAGGAATCCTCCCTGAGGTTCAAGCCCAACAATCATTGGCCCCGACCGTCTCCTTGTCAGTGTGCCAAGCCCCCATTTTAACCTGAACTATGTGGTATTTGATCCATGTTAAGGCATGGTACGTAGGAAGCCTCACGAGATTCAACCCCACCACCACCTGGTCATTCTGAGCTTATTCACATCGGTTCTCCCAACACCTTGAGAAGCTTAGAGTGTAAGCCCCACGCATCCATCCCAAACTACATGGACATTGATTCCCTGCCACGGGGATACGTAGGAAGTCTCTTCGAGACTCAATCCCATCACCACCGCCGTCTCCATGATGGAACATTTCATTCCCCCTCCACTCCATGCAATTCTCCATCATCCATCCTGATTCTTACCTGGGCCGCCACATCCGGGTGAGATGATGCCACCCCATTACCCTCCATAGCATTCTGGAAGCCGCCCACGGGCTGGTCCCGATATCGGCATTCCCTTAAGGGGGATTCCTCAATCTGATCCACTCCAGCTAGTGTTCTAATCAGGCCGATCCGTCTCCACTGGACATTAAACTTGTGACATACCCTGTGATAAACATGGAAAGCTAAGGAAAACCTTAGATACATGCCTATGGCATATGATTCCCTGTGCTCGATGTGGGATCCCTCGGGATTCCACGCCCTCGAGAAGCCCTATAATAAGGCACAAAATACAGACACACCAATTCCCCAGTGTTCAGACATGTTACTGATGCCTCGACGTGACGAATCCCTTGACTAAAGGTTGCTGCCCTGACCAGACCCTTTGGAATGTCCAGACAGAAGCAGTGTAATTAACCGGCATCTATGGAAACATGGCACTAGGAAGAGTTTCACGAACAACGTATTAAATCTATAAGGGAGACCCGGATTAGGTGATGAGTTCCGAGGAGGAATCCATGGAAGGAAGAACTGACATCCCATCATCCCGGTTTTGATCAAGGAGTAGACGTCCCTGAATAAGGAGCAAATGCCGCCAACCTTTGGAAAGCGGGAATGTGGGGAAACACAAAAGCCGCACCTGTTGTGCCCAAGAGGACGGACGCGCGCACCCCGACGAAAGCATCAGAAAAAATTACCCTTTATGTGTTACAACTAACTTTCCTTTTATTCGAGCCAATGGATGGTAATAGGAGGACTGGGGCTAACAAATGATGTGAAGATACATGTGATGACTATTTTAATGATATTCCCAATAAAATGGGAGCAGGTATCATGATCTTTTTCATGATAATCTCTCAGTTAACTCTTGTTTTGAATATAGACATGGTTCAAGAGGAATGTTCAACCCCCTCCCCCCAAGAAATAAAACATCGCAATCGAGAGATTCATGAGTCAAAGACCTCATAATTTTAATGGATTATCTGATCCCTCAATCTATAAATAATGGATCAAATCCATTGAAAAGATCTTCTCTGTCCTTAAATGTTTTGAACAAGAGAAGGTACTTCATTCTTCTTATCATATAGAGGGTGAAACTGATCAATGGTGACATTAATAAAAAATATGAAGCCTGAGGAGAATATCGAGGTGTTAAAATGGAAGGATTTTTTGAAAATGTTTTTCGAAAAATATTTTCCTCGCACCCACCGACTTAATATGGAATGGGACTTCCATGCCCTAAAAAAGACGAAGAATCCATCAGAGCGTCTGAGGAAAAAATCATAGAGCTTGCACAATATGCCTCTAGCTTTTTCATTACCCTCTAATACAAGGTTCATTGCTTCTTTTTTGGGACAAAACCTAGCCTATGGAAAGCTCTATCGATCCATGACATTGAATGGTATGAGGAAATTATCCTATGTTCCCTCAAAGTCAAAATGGAGGTCAAAGAATTTTAGGGGTATCATGGGGATAAAAAGTATAAGGTGGACTTTAATTTTGGTGGTTTGATGGATAAATCCAATGGTGAAAATAAAATCCAGCACCCCACTTGCCAAAGGTGTGGAAGAAAGAACCCCAGAAATTGCCTGAAGGGGACGGTAAAATGCTTTTGGTGTGGAAGAGAAGGGAACCTAGCCATTAAATACCGACAAGAAAAACCTGCTGTTGTGACAAAGGAAAGGAATGCTTGGTTCAATCCTAAATGCGTTGTTCATTGCTTCAACTACAAAGAACCAAGGAACTTTGAAAACTAGTGCCCTATAACAAGGGTTCCCAGAGGCAACCGACAACCTCTAAGGCATAAAGGGTGAGCTTTTTCCATCATTACCTCTAAAGTGAACCCGGACAACAATGTGGAGATAGGTGTGCTATTTTTTCATTCAAGAATAGAGAACGTACTTTTTAATTCTAAATCGTTAGATTCTTTTATATCTAAAAAGTTTAGTAGAACAATACCAACACCACCACAAATCATGGATGTAATGATGTCAATGAGAATAGAAAATGAGGAATCATTGAATCCCATGAATATAACTACTCCCCTATCATAATTTGGGAATTGAACATCCTAGGGAACCTCATAATACTCTATTTGGTGGAATTTGATGCAATTCTAGGCATGGATTGGTATCCTTAAATAGAGACAACATAAATAGTCATGAGAGGGAAATCGCTCTCCATATGGTGAATTGACCCCTGATTCTGTACAAGTGCAAGGAAGAGGATGAATTTTCTTTAGAACCATCATATCAAGCATGGATATTACTACCCCATGAGTACGTATATCTGTCTCATATGATTGAGTCTAAGTAAGTAACCATCCTTGAAGACATGGATAGTGTGAGGGAATTCACTGAAGTGTTTCCCAAGGAATTTTCTGGTCTTCCTCCTAGAAGAGATGTTGAATTCTGAATTTATCTTCTTATTGGGGCATTTAAAATATTGAAGACTCCTTATATAATGGATATTGTGGAGCCTAAGGAGATGAAGAAACAACTACTGGAGAATCTGCAGAAAGGTTTCATATGCCCAAGTTCTTCACTATGGGGTGTACTAGTCCTCATCGTCAAGATGAAGGATGGGTTAATGTTCCTTTTCATTGATTATTGTGAGATCAAAAAAATCATGATAAAGAAAAAGTATCCTATACCATGAATTGATGACTTATTCTATCATCTATAGGGATCAAAATACTTCTATAAGTTGGATCTGCAGTTGGGATATTATCAAGTAAGGGTGAAGAAGGAGGATATCCCCAAGACTGCTTTTCCTATAGGGTACAGGCACTATGAATTCATTATAATGAATTTCAGACTCAATAATTCTCTAGAAATATTCATTTACTTCATTAATAGAGTATTTAGTGATTTCCTCAACAAATTTTGGGATGTCTTTATAGACAATATTATAATATACTCCAAAACCAAGGAGGAGCACAAGGAGCATCTAAGTAGTTTACTAGAGACCTTGGGAATTGGGAAGATATATAAAAATTACAACAGGTGTGATTTCTAGTTGAAGGAGGTCTCATTCTTGGGTTATATCATCACAAGAAATGGGATATCTGTGGATTTATCCAAGACAGATGCAATATAGGGATGGATGAGGCCAACATCGGTGATGGATATCCATATCTTTCAAGGGTTATCTAGATATTATCGCCGATTTGTGAGAAATTTCTCACAATTTTCAAACCCTCTTACTAAGATAACTCATAAGGAAGTAATGTTTTATTGGAGTGATTAATGAGAAGAGAGCTTAAAGGAGTTGAAAAGGAGTCTTATCACTATGCTTGTTCTCACACGACCCACAAGTGGATAACTTTTTTTGATTATTTAGTGATGCATCAAATAAGGTTATGGCTTATGTGTTGATGATAAATGAAAATTTTATTGCCTATGCATCAAGGAAATTAAAATTTCATGAGAAAAACTATCCAACATATGATCAGGAGTTGGCTGTTGTAATATTCGCTTTAGAAAACTGGTAGAATTAACTCTTTTGGGAGAAGTGTGAAATAAAAACAGATCACAAAAGAATCAAGTATATATTCAAACAGAAATATTTGAATATGCGCCAATGAAGATTGTTATATCCGATCTAATACTATGACTTCTCAATCCATTACAACCCCGAGAAAGTGGTAAAGGTCTAATATTCTCTAATTAAAAAGGTCCCAGTGATTCTATCATTGATGAGAATTGTAAAGGATCCAATCTTCTTATATTTGATAATGATGGACATGGGAATCATAATTAAAGGAACATCATAAATCCTTTCACAAATGATTTTTCAACTATCTATTTTGGAATGTTTAATAGATGATCAAAAGGATGATTTGTGAATTCAAATGAAAGTGGAAACTATCGGAAAAGGGAGATCCTCAGAGTTAAATGTTAATGAATAATGAATTGTGAGATTTGGGTCCGAAATATCTATTCCATCAAATCCAGAGTTAAAGAAAGAAGTTTTGGATGATGCACATAGTTCGAATTTCTCCATTAACCCAAGAAATACAAATATGTATCAAGATCTTAGAGGGAATTATTTGTGGGATAACATGAAGAAGGAGATCACTAAGTATACATCAAAGTGTCCAGTATGTCAGTAAGTGAATGATGAGAGGTAGAAGTCTAAGGGGATGATGCAACCATTACCCATAACAACATGGAAATTGGAAAATATCACCATGGACTTTGTAACCGAATATCTGAAGACATCCAAAGGAAACAATGATATCTGGGTTGTTGTGGATCATATTAAAAATACTGCACACTTCATTGCAATTTAGGATGATTTCTCATTGGATCAAATGGCATAGATATACATCATAGAAGTGGTAAAGTTTCATGGATTAACACTATTGATTGTATCTGATTGATATTCAAGATTCACCACTATGTTTTACAATAGTCCTCAACATGATCTGAATATTGAGATAAACTTCAGTACTACTTATCACCCTCAAACAGATGGCCAATCTGAGCGGAATATCCAAGAACTTGAGGAAATGTTGAGAGCATTCTCAATGGAATTAAAAGGAGGATGAGATCAACATCTTCCTCTAGTTGAATTTTCTTACAACAACAATTTCCACTCAAGCATCCAAATGTCTCCTTATGAAGCACTTTATGGGAATAGGTGCAGAACACTGACATGTCGGGATGAAGTTGGGGAGAGAAAACTCCTAGGTTCGGAAATGGTTGAAGAAATGGTGGAGAAGGTTAAGACTATCCAGGTGCACATTAAAGCTACTCAGAGTCAACAAATGATCTATGTTGATAATTGTCGATGAGACCTAGAAGTGATTTGGGAGACATGGTATTCCACCCTATATCATCGTAGAAGAGATTAATGATATTTGGGAAGAAGGGAAAGCATAATCCAAGGTACATCATCCCTTTTGAGATCATTTATTGCATTGGAGTAGTGGCCTATTGACTAGAACTCCCACTGAACCATTCTCAAATACATGATGTATTCAATATATCACTCTTGAGGAAGTGCATACCAAACCCATCACATGTACTCAATCCAAATGTGGTACCATTGGAGAATGACCTATCCTATGAAGAGATGTAAGGGTAGATCTTAGATCATAAGGAAAATTTTCTACGAAATAAGAAAATGCCACTCTTGGAAGTATCGTGGGGAAAACTAAAGTTTGAATAAAGAACATGGGAATCAGAGGAAGTGATGAAGCAGATTTACCCTCATTTATTTTAGTGTGGGAAAAAGAAATTTTTAGGGCCAAATTTCTTAAGGTGGGATGATTGTAAAGACCCAAAAATTTATCAATGAAAATTAATCTTGATCTAATTAAATGTCTTATTATGTATAATGGTTATATAAAATATACACTTCTTTGGTTTTATGTTTTTGTATTTTAAAATAATGTTAATAATTTTTACTATTGTAAACATAGCCATTGAACAATGATCGAATAATTAGTATAAATAGAAGGCTTTAACAAATCCAATTTACTCAAACAAAGGAAGTGATGGCCTCAAAAAATAGAATTGATCCATTTAAATCCCATTTTTCGGATCTTGTAAAGGAGGTAGTGTCACTGGGCTTCACTCTTGACTAGGCCAAATCCGAGCTCCAACACATTAAGCTTGAGCATAACTGCCTATGGGAGAAGTGAATGTCAATAGAGATAACCACCTAAGCGATGTTATCTTAGCCTCCCCAAGAGTCTATCACCATATCACACCTTACCCTTCAGTATTATGTGGGTGCTATAAGGAGTTATTTAAACAAGACCCCAGAACTACAATTATGTGCTTTTTTTTTGTATAAAGAATATACATTCATTTCATATTGTTACTTTGTAAATGTTTTTTAAAACAAAAATAGTATTTTTAGATAATATTCAATTAAAAAATATATTTTGATGAGTTAATAGATTTTTTAATTAAATAATATTTTCATAAATTATTATTAATAAATTTATTTTTAATAAATATAATATATTGTATAATTTTTTTGAACACAATTGAAATTTTTATTATGTTTTGAAAGTCGTTTTTGTCAAAACCCATGAATTTTTATAAATGTATGTTTATATTCTAAAATTAAAACTTTACATATCGATAAAATTATTTAGATAAAATGAATATTATTTTTGGATTCTGGACAAAAAAATTATCCAATGGTGATTTTTTCATAATTTTTTGAGGCAGTCGAATTTTTAGGTAAAAATTAAATACGGTTTAAATATACAATGTGTTTTATGACATAATAATGACCCAATGGTGATTTAATAAAATAATATAAATGAGATAATCAGACAATATATGTTTCACCTTTAAAATAATGTGATTTTAGGGTTTATTTATTTATTTTACAATGCCTTAGTGGACCCTCTAAGACTTATAAAACATTTTATCATTTTAAATTGATTTCCTTGAGAGTGTGACTCACCTACAAATATCAATCCTAATATTTTAAGAGGTTATAAAATTGGAATTATAAAATATTTTTTTCCACTCACCTTTGGAAAGAACCATGGGCAAAAACCATGAGTTGGTTTGTGGTTTGTATTAGTTTAATGTGTAGTGTCAGAAAGCTAAATAGTAAACAATTTCCTCCCATTTCCTATATAAACTGACCCAAGATCCCACTTAATATTCACTAAAAACCTTTGTATATCTACCAAACTATTCCCTCCTCTCTCTATAATCCTCTCAAGTCACCCAATATCCCAAGAAGCCTCTCTCATGCCTTTGGGATGACACTTATAAGTAAGGGATTTCTTCCTCTCTCATTTTTACCATGTTTCTTTATGTTTCTATACTCTTTTATTTTCAATTAAAAATGTTGGGATATTATTTATAAACCCTCCCATACTTCCCTAATTATGTTTTAGTGATGATATATACTTTTATCTCTCATTAACTCCTCTCATGTACACCCATTACCATGCTGAAATTCCGTAAGGGATTTCTCTCTCCTCATTTACATTCAAGAAATTATTTTGTATTATGAATCTAAATTCCATTGAATATATTGGGAAATGTATCTATATGACCCAAAAAATTCCCATTTCATTTACATATGATGAGACACCCTTTTCTCTCTCATCAACCATTTTTATGAAATCTTATGTCACGCTGTTATGTTCTAGAAATTGCACCATGATTCTCCAAGCCAAAGTCATTGTGTAGTGAATACCGTACCCACTTATTTATCAATGGTATTATCCTTTATGTACATTTAATTATTGTTTATATAGTTTCATGTAATAATTACACATTACTTTATTAAAGAATAAATTTTTATTTTTAAGAAATCCATGTTATATGATCCATGTGGCACACATATGCATGAAATGAAATGATTAAGAAGGGTGTGCCCAGATAGCACTCCAATGCATTGGGTAAAGAATAGTATCATGATACATCAAGTGCAATGAGGGTTAATCATGATAATTCTTGTGAAATGAGGGTTTACTTATGCACCATGTGCAATGAGCCTGATCTCATGCTAAAATCATGTTAAATGTTTATACCACATTTCTATGTTATGATAATCATGTTATATATTGAATTTATGTTCATGTTTATATTATGCTCCATTGATATGAGAATTTCCTAAAATGTACTATATTATTCATGTTATGCATTGTTTAATCTATGAATGAGAATTATATCTCACCCTTTCTTAGGCATGTCCTCAGTTTATCCCTTTCAACGCTAACTACAAAGGAATGTTGTGGTCATGTAAAAGAAGTTTTCAATAAAGATGCGGTGTTTTATGTTCTAATTTGTTATGTAATGTTTCTATGCCCCAAAGACACTATAACTCTCGATATTATATGTTGTATCAAGTGAAGTGTTTTATGTAATAAATTATTTTTAAGTGTGTAATAAAGAACATGTTTGTTATAAAATACTTATATTGTCAGTAGAATAATTTTGAATGGATTTTTTGTGTACCCTTCATTATTGAAATAATATTTTATGAAACACAATTTATTCTTTTTGACTACACTATTTTAATCTACCCATCTATATTTAAGTATTATAATATAGAAAATTGTATAATTTAACTCCAAGATTTTTTTGATAATTATAATGTATAAAATATTCACATATATTTACTTTTTGTCCTTCATACCAGATACATGAATTTATTCTACCATAAGAGTAACTATACTATTTTACATGGTACTATGTTCATCATTTTAATTTGTATTGAATGTATAAATATTAATTACATAATAATTTTAATATATTATAGGTACACTTAGTCCATTATCTATCAATCAAATCCATTCTAAAATTAAATTCAGATTTACATATGTCTCCATAAAATATAGTCTCGAATACATCCAATATATTTTTGATTATGTGAATTTGATATCTAGATTTATTCCATTGATATATTTAAATTCAAAAAATATATTTTTGGGTTTCTACATAAGGATTATAATTTATACTATTGTCTAAAAAATATTGGTGATCCATCCACCACTCTATAATGGTAATTGATATGGTATCTCTTCTGAAAATTCCATTAGCCACAAATTGAGAGCTATGATGAGATTTTGGGACACTAATGTTATCCACATCAAATGGGTAGTTAGTATGGAAATCAATGGCTTCTTAAAAATATATTTCTCTACACTACAACCACTGGGAAAAAATTTCTTTTTAACATAATGTTTAAAAATCATCAAAAACCATTCAGTGGGTAACATCTCTCTATAATGTATAAGAAAGCATTTCTAGATCTCTCGAACCAAGTGAATGATCAAGTGGACCCTTAAATATAAAAATTACAGTGCGAATTATATCTCTAATTTACTTTATATTTTATTAATTTTCTTTTAAAAAGTTGGAAACTATTCTAAGTCTATAAATTTATTTCATATCAATTTGTGAAGGAAACAAGTATTTGTTAATGTGTGTCTGATATATTTAGGTAGAATACCACATAAAGCTGCATCCCTGAAAACATGACCATCATGTTATTTTAGACCCTTCAATACATAAAATAATTCATCTATTTGATATTTTTGATATTTTATGAGCCCCATTTTATAACCATTATATAATTTCAGAAGTTGAAAAATTAATTTCTATCTTTCATAGAAATATTGTATACTTCAAGAATAATAATGCTCTTTCATTCACCCTGTATTAGAAAAAATTATTCTCTTATATAATTTTTCAATGATTTATAACCTAGACTAAATTCCAACATTTTTTAGGTACATTTAGTAATGGGACAATGACACTATGGAATATATTTTATCTACATGAGTTATATCAAAAAATATTATAATGAAAATAATGGTGACTATATCCGTTACATTCCCAAAATTTTGATCACTTATTAGTTGAGATGGTGTTGTAGATTATTCTGAGTTCTCATCGAATTATTTCATATAGAACTAGAATTTATTTCATTTGGGTAAAAAAATTAATTCCCATGAAATCTATACTTTGATGAATGATTCAACGAAACTATTTCTATACCTCATTCACAAATTGGATGCCTTAGCATTCATTTAATGTTATATTTATAATCTTTTTAAAATAAATAAATTCATTTATCCCCTAATACAATATATCAATCAACATTAAATCAAAATTTCTATACGAATCATTGAAAATAACACTTGAATCCCATATTAATTTTAGATAAATACTCAATGGATCTAGATAAACATTAATAGAATTACATTGTTGTTTTGGTCATAATATAAGAAAAGAAAAAATGATTTTATTATGATTCATGTATATCCATGGTGGAATTATATAATTTACTAACATAAATATCCATGTAGTATGATGATTTCTGAATAGAACAGTAGGATTAATGAAATATAATGATTGTACAAGATAACAATTTCATGGCATGTTTAAAAATTCAAGATACTCATCATAGGTTTTTATCCCCTAAGGAGAGTATTTTGGATGAAAAAGATTCAATTACTGATTTTTTGTACATATGTTCAATTTAAATATTCATATAGTCTCTTTACATCCATATAGGAATATAAACCACAAGATCATTGGTAAGTACCATGAAATATATGATCCATCATTCTTATACTAAGAAAAAATACAAGTAGGGATGTTTTTAAGCGATTCATAGTCATTGTGAACCAATGTAATATCCTTTAAACAGGAACATATCCGTTCAGATAACACACACATTGAGAATTAAATTTATTTAGTGTCATATGTTAAATATGGAAGCTCATTATTTTCAAGTAGCATATCATTCAATAGAGAAATTAGTAATTTAAAGCATGGGTCTCTCCATTCTTGGATAACATTAAAATTATATGGCTTTAGTTTGTCATATAAGTTTTTATATTTTATACAATGAGTATACAATGGCCTTTTTTAACTTCTGTTTAATTTATAAAAATATTTTTACAATTATGGTGATCATAATTAAATATCATTTTCATTTACTTAATGTGATCTTCATCATTTTTTACACTTATAAATACATCCTTAATATGATATTCATCATTATTTACACATTAAGTTATATTAGATGATCCATAAACCATAGATCTACCACAATCACTTTTTGCATTCTATTCTTTCCCATATTTATCCCAAAATTAATAATTTTGATCTATTTCATGACAAATCATTTTTTCTAATAATTCCTACAAAAAAATTTAACTTTAATAAGAACAACAGAAACATAGAGAAAGGATTTGAGAAGGGTAATATTCCTAAACTTTGGAAGACATGTTGATCCCTTTAACCACATACTCATACTATTCTGTTATATGATTGACATCCATCCATTTTCAATTCAAAAAATTCTAATTTGACACAATAATATTAATATTTTTTAAAAAATAAGTTTAATAAAGGTTTTATCTTCACATGTTTATATAGATATTAATTTTTTAATAATAGTAAACAATTTTATAACATTTATATATGATGAATGGATTGGTAAATTAATTTAAAAATTATATATTCTAGATATATGATAATTTTATTTTACTTTTTTATTTTCTGAAATTTTTATAAGATTCATCTTTACCTTATTATTCATTTATGTTTTATAAAACATTATGACAAGATAACTCCAAATTTTATAGACTGAAAAAATTATCAAATACCACATACTCATCCATTTCCATCCAGAACTATTTTAGAGAAAATACATATATTTTTATGTTTTTAACTAGATAAAAAATTTCACACTTTATTATTTTTTAAATTGATGATAGATGTTTATTTTGAAATTAATTTTTTAACATGGGAAATATATATCAATACAAAATATGTATCCTTATATAAATTTCCTTGTAAAAATAACTAGGTATGAAGGGTATGCACTTCTCATCATGTGGGTCGAGAATAGATAGTTAATTGGTAATTTAATAAAATATAATTAATGAGAGAAAATGTTTTGCAAAAGGGGATGGATCACTAAAAATATGAAGGTAAAAATTTGGGTGATTGTAAAACAACATTTTGTTCAGGAATAATAATATATAAATAATAAAAAAACTCAATAAAAATCACTCAAAAAAATAAAAAAAATATATGAATGCCCTAACTTTGGTTTTTTGTTTATCGATTTTTCAAAAATTGTTCAAAGAGTAAAAGAAGTATCTCATTTTGATAGATCCTAAAAGGAATTAGTGAAAGAAAAAAAGTGTTTTGATAATTTTAAAATAGGGGAACGTTTTTATCCACGGTAACTAAAAATTAATGATAAAAGGAATATTTTTTCACAAAAAATTAATTAGAATTCTTAATATTACCTCTTGTCTATTCCAAAAAATTTCACCGATAAAATCGTGTATTTATTAGTGCTAAAGATATTTGATTATAGAGAGTATATTAGTGATAAAATATTAACTATCGATAAACACTCCATTTTCAAGGGTAGATATTGAATAGATAAGCTTTTGATTTATCAGTGGTAAATGTTTCCCAAAAAAATAGATAAATAATATTAATTTTGTTAAAAATAAAATAATATATATATATATATATGAGAAAATCCCTTATAAATTTTAATTTTATAATTTTTTAATTAAAAATTATTAAATAATAATTGTATATATATTTAAATAGAAAATAAATAAAATAAACAATTTATAAATAGTAATTATATAAATTAAAATAGTTTTAAATATATTAATATTAATACATAAGAGAACTATAGATAAATATTTAAATAGTGTATAAATTAACACCATATTAAATAAATAATATTAAACATGATTAAGCAAAAATATACTAAAAATGAATAGATATAAAAAATGTATGAATAGTAAAAAAATAACATTTGATAATTAAAAAGGAATAATTTAAATAAAATACTAAAAAATTGAATAAATAATATTAAATTTGTAAATGAAAAAAATATAAAAAATGATAAATTTTTAAAAAAATATTAAAAAATAAAATTACATTTTAATACAGAATATTTACAACAAATATCTTGTAATATAAATTTAAAAATTATCAATTATAATATTGGAATTGGGGACTGGGTCAGAATGAGCTTTCCATGGTGGATAATGAAATTTTTAAGTGGCATAAGGAACCCACTGTGCCTGTAACTCGTGGAATTGAATACTTCTAAGGACAATTGTTTACTAGTCCTTACATATAGGATCTTATCATGCAAAGTGTTCTTATTCTAGGACATGGTGTGATAAAAATGACAATTTCATGGGTAACATTTGTTAAATATGGATATCATGACCTTATAGACTTGGATAATGATTTTTTGGAGGGGATTTTTATCACTTTGGATCTATATGGGAATAATGAAATGGAAGAATGCTCAAAGCATGGATATTTGAAGGATCATGAACAGACATGATTCAAATTTGGTCAGGGTGGTTTCTCTATGATATTGTATGGTATTGAAGAGTTTTTTTCAAAGGGGGCTCTATTCCAACCACTCCATACATTTATTGGTAGGGGTATTCTTATAATTCTATACCAGAAAAGGATTAAAAGATCATAGTGGATGACAAGGGCTTCTAGATTCCTCTATATAAGAAATCTGACTAGGACACCTCTTCCCCTCTAAATTTGTTTGTGAATGAAAATCTTCTTCATTTGGAATTGATATCCTATGTGCAAGATGATTCAGGGGAATTTGGGGAAAAAATATATATACAGATCGGGATGGCTATTGTGGATAACGCGTGTTCTATGAAACCCCACCCCTCAATTTCTAGTTTCTATGAAATCCATCTATATGTTTTTTAAAATATTTAAAAATAGAATTTTTGGAGGATAGGGTCCAAAACGCTTGCCTCAACCCACCTGACGATAGTGAGAAAGAGAGGTTTCCCTTAAATCTTGGTGATAGCTTCATAGATTGTTTAGACATTCAAGTTGAGTTTATTTTTGAAAAAAATGAAACTCAATCTATTATATTTAAAGGCTACCCTGTTATATTGGAATTCATGTCCTCTTACATTGATGAAAATCTTTAATTCAACCTATAGTTAGTCACTCATGATTTATAATAGATATAATGCATATGATACATTCCGACGGACAACTCAGACACATCATCTGATGATGTTCGCAAACCTTGGATGAACACCAAGTTATTGGAAATAGGTTGTAATCTATGTGGAAATAGAACGTTGAAGCAAATGGGTTCTAGAGGGAAAATAGGAAATGACACCTTCTCTTGTTAACTCATTGTTCTTTTGTTTTCCGGATGAGGGTAGTTTATCATCTCTGACCCCATCTTCATTTTTCGTTTCTTGTATTTTCATTTTTATTAAAAAATGGGTTATGGATTGTGGGATTTGTCGTGGAACTATTCTGAATAATATTATTTATATATAGTGATAATAAAAATTGTATTTAAATATTGCATCTAATATTCAAAAACAATAATTATTTATATAAATGAATAATTATATAATATTATAAATAATATATTTAAATATATATAGATGTATTTTTTAAAAATGATATTCCATAAATATAAAAATATTTTCAATGAAGCCACTTTTTAATTGCTAAAAGATAAATATTAAATTTATTGAATTTTTTTTAAAAAAATTCAAATTAATTATTTATTAAAATTTAATTATAACATTATAAAACTGTATAAATTAATCACATAAGCGACTGTGTGTGCAAAAATGCATGCATACATCAAACGCACGCATAACAATGAATAAATTAGAAAATTATTAAAAATAAATAAATTTTATGAATGGATAAATAATATTTAATGAATAAATGTTAATATTGATTAAATCTCAAAAAATAAAAATGAATATGTTGCAAACATATTTAAAAACTGAGTACATAATATTAATTTTATAAATTAAAAAAATATTAGAAATGTATAAATATTAAAATAAAAATGAATAAATATTACAAATCAATTTTACGTAAAAATAATACATAATTAATTACTAATTAAAAAATAACAAAAAATAATTATATAAATATTTAAATAAAAAATAGTAAGATAAAAATGCATAAAAATTGATTTTATTACATATAAACATATTAAAATTATTAAATATTAATATATAAAAATAAGATAGTAAATATTAAGAATGAATTAATTATAAAAATATAAAATGTATTATATTATAAATTCACACAATTTAATTAATAAAAATGAATAAATTGTAAAAAAATTAAAAACTGAATAAAAAATTAATATAAATTACAAAAAATATAAAAATTGATATATATTGAAATAGAAATTAAAAAATAAGAAAATTTTCATTTAAATAAAAATTATTTACAATAAAATAAAAATTCAAAACAAAAATAATAATATTCAAATTCATATTTAAATATAAAAATACTTAAATAAAAATGAATAGATGTTAATTACATAAATTAAAAAAATATTAAAAGTATTAAATATTAATAAAAAATATATAATAATTATAAAAAATGATAAAATTTAAAAAAATATTAAATGAATAAAACTACAAATGAATAAAATGTTATAATTAAAAATTAATAAATAGAAGAAGTATTAAATGAAAAATATTAAAAACTAATAAATATTACAAATTTGTGTGTATAGATATTGTCTATTGAGATATGTCAATGTTAAAAAATCAAATGAATTTTCATGTCATATAATGATATATTCACATACATACACATAATATGCATTCACATAAACATAAAAACACATACAATTATACATAATGATACATAGATATACATGTACATACACATACAAGCACAAAAAACATATTCACATGCATAAATGTTCACATATACATACAGATACATGCATATACATTTACATACATATGCATACATACACATGCATACACGTATATAAATATACATATACATACATGCACATATAGACATACAAATACATTTGTATACATAAACATGTATACACATATACAAACATAAATTAAACACAATCACACACATTCACACACATATACATATATATACATTCATATACATAAAAATACACATATATACACATACAAACATACATTCACATACACGCTGACATACACCTACACAGACATACACACACAAACACACATACATACACATACACATACAAATACATGTACAAATATATACATACATATATACACATTCATACACATTCACATACATAAAAATATACATGAATAGACATATATAAAAATACATATATATATATACACACATATACATAAACACACAAATACATAGACACACACACAAAGAGACACACATATATACATATATACATACATAAATACATATTAATCCAAATATAAAAAGACATATATATATTTGTGTGTGTGTGAGTGTGTGTGTGTGTTTGTTTTAAGTATATTTGTATATTTTAAATTAGATAAGTTGAATATAAATATATAAATTCAAATATTAAAGGCATTATATTTTTTATATCAATCATATTTCTATATTTTAATATATATATACACACACACACACAAACACACACATATATCTGTGTATAGTTCTAAATATTTATAAAATAATAATAAAAAGTATTAATGATTAAATATATATATTGAATTTATATACATATAAAATTTTCTTTCTTATAGAAAACATATTAATATATAAATATTTATATATAATTTCAATATTTTTTTTATTTTTATTTATATATATTATAAACAAAAATTAATAAATATATCTCCATTTAATGTTTAAATAATTATTTAAATAAAAACATTATATACAATATATACATAAACATTTTTTTAGTGTTTAGATGTGTTATTAAATATTAAATTTGATGATTATAAATTTGATATTTTTTATATAGAAATTATTAAATTAAATTTTTTTAATTTTTTTAATTATAAATATAATAATATATATATATATATATATATCATATTTTAAAATTCATATATATGTATATATAAATTAAATCATTCATGGTGCCCTTTAGAAGTGCTAAAAATAACCCATAAAGAGTTTTCTTTATTAACATCAATTAAAATACTGATTAAGGTTAATCATTATCATTGTTAATAAAACTTTGATAAAATTGGATCATTTACCTGTGATTTCTTTATCACTAATAAATGTTACATTTATTATAACCCTAATATGGATCTTATAAAAACATGTCCTATATTTGTGATTTTTAGCACTAATAAAGGGTAGCATAGAATCTACACAGATCCATAGTATTTTTTGACTTCAAAACGATTCTTTTACTTATAGAATAATTTTTAAAAAATACTAGAGGAGTTTGTTTATTTATTTAATATATTAAATTAATTAATATTAAGTCTTACATAATTCAATTTTGGATAAATATTGAGATATTTTATAAACTAGGGATCCGTATGAAATTATGTTAGCATTATATTTCTAAGGATGCATTTTTTACTTAACAATGATAATAAATTAATGTGGGATCTAGGATTATCATGGATATATTTTAAAAAAAATTGTATTTATAACCATTAATTTTTTATTTTCATGAGGATCTAGGTGGTGAGGTATGGAGGAATTCTAGAGAATACGAGAGGAGGAAGACAGAGTGGTATGGATTTGGAATTCCCAATGAAGTGGGGTTATTTTACTGTGAAACCATAGTTATCCTTGTCTACAAACATATATCATTGATGTTTAAAAATAATTGATTGTTAACATTAGAATAAATTTAATTAGTCCAATATTTAATTAGTTTTAATTCAATTGAGGAACACAGTTCATTAATTTTTCTCGAACATGTTGTTCAGTACGGCTAATTGTCCCCCATCTTGGTCACATCTATTGTCATCAACATAGTTGAATAATACCCTGAGTGAAGTTAATTTATTCCAAAAATAAATGAGATTCCCACTCATCTTTAATGTATTTTAAATGTGTTTCAAATTTTTTTATATTGTTATATTTTTAAAATATTTAAAAGGAATGAATTTTCTAGAATCCAAAAAGGGTTATAATAGACTTTTCTATTCAGTCATGGGAATATCCATTATTTAGAAGGTTCGATCTGGAACACCTAATAGATCTAGTAAGGTCAGAAAAAACATGATTTAATGTTGAAAATACTTAACAATGAAATGACGTTGTCAATAAAATTCCATGGGGCACAATTATTTATCTGAATATTTCGGTCATGACCCAACCCATGTAGAGGCTCGAGTCGCAACTCCCCCAAGCCCGCCTCTATTTGACATGGGTTGGCCACAAGCGCCAAACACACAACTAACTCGGGGAGGCATTTTTCTATGTTCCTGTACACACACATATCCAATCGATGCAAACGTTTAAAGTAAAAGAGTATAATATTGGTAATGTAAAGAGGAAAGTAAAAGGAAAAAATACATGCCCAACTAGAGTAATATTCTAACATGACATAAAAAGTAGAGTACAACACTGAGAGAACAACGTTCTTGGATACCAAAGGGACCACCACACACTCTACAAGCTCCATGAGTCCGTAAACTCCTAAAAGTCACAATCAAACTTGTCTGTCATATCCAAGGGAACACCACATGTGGGAAAATCCCAAGCAGGGGTGAGTATAACAATACCCTTTAGGATTCCCTAAAGTCTGAATGGATCAGTAAGAGGTATACATAAAAGGAAAATTATTAAGGGGAACAATGTTTAGTAAAGAGAATATAGTTCAACCCAACAAGGAAGTGAAGGTAAGATCATTCAAACACAAAGAGCTAAATGGTGAGAAGGTGAAATTCTCATCGAGACTTCACCGACTATAGTTAGAGAGTAGAATCATTCAACCATGAGAAGATAGACACTGAAATAATATGTCATTATATAAGAATATTTTACCCTACTGGAAGTAGAGTAACTGTACCCAAGGAGTGGGTACAAAAAAAGGGTGTACTTATATATATATATGCTCAGTCAAAGAATCCCAAACAAGGAAGGGGATCTCTATCACACAACTTGTCCAAAGAAAGTGAGTTGCCAATAGTTCCATAAGGAACCACCATCTATTAAAAGCATCCCACATGTCCACCCAGGAGTCATAAGTCAAAGGGTATCAATCACCACGCCTTGATACTATTCGATTTGGGCAGTACTGACTCACCCACATTGTTTTAGGTTGCATTGGAAGAATGTTTCTTGGTGGGAAAATATCCTATCATTCTCATTAGTCCAAGGGCTCTATCAAAGTACTTTTCTTCACTAATCCATCATTGGATTGTGAAACCCATTATAGAGTACCCACTCTCTAATGGGTTAGGGGGTACCACTCTAGTATCCATCGCAGAGGACCAACACCCTAATGCATTAAGGGGCACCCCTTTATTTATCAAGGACCAGTTACTTGGTTTCATAAGGGGGTTCCACTCTAGGTCATCAAGGACCCATTCCCTGGGCAAGAGGGAGGTTCCACTCAGAATTAAGGTAGGTGAGACACACCCATGCCGATGATGGGTTCCACATTGATGTCATAGAGGACTCACACCTTAGTGAATCAGATGGGAAACTATCGAGAAACTCTGATATAATCACATTTCCTCCACTAGCGTCAAACCCCTATAGTCTGAGAGTCATGCTCAGAACACATAAAAAGTATCTTCATCAAATAATCCATTAATGTTTCAATATTCAATGATATATCAATCAAGTTACCACATATCCAAACTGATCACACAGTTGTAATTCTTGCATAAAAACACGCGAGATAGACTATCTACTCACCCCAATCAGAAATCTGATGAAAATGTTTCACAACACTATGTTACGATCAAAATATATTTCATAGGGACCATGAATTGAACTTGAAAATAATTAAGCATATTGCACCGTTGCGATCCTCCCAAAAAAACATCCGGGATTGAATACACGTTCACCCAGAATGGATACCCAATGAAATGGCTACATTTTAGCACGACGAGAGTTAACCAGCCCTCATGGGGCCCATTACTTTTCATTGGTTTAAATAGTTGAGAGTAGTCTTAAAAATTCTACCCAAACATATGGGACACGGTTCCTCTAATGAAACGTTAATTTAAATTCAGATGTACGTGCTCCATCTGAAAGAAGGAACCAAAATTAAAAATAATAAAATTATTATTGATAAAGATAATGTTTCATTCCAACCACATTAGAGGATGAAGTTTAAAATTCCAAAAACCTCCAAAAATGGACCATATCGACTCAAGGATCGCATTTACACAAACAACATGAAAATAGGATGCATGTACCAAAAGTTACTAGCTTTTGAAGTGTCTGGGTCCAAACTAGCCCATATAGGCCAGACCAGCCCGGTTCGACTGGTCTGCCCAACTTGGGTCCACCCACAACAGTCGGCCCATCCCAATCGACATAAAATTCGGTCTTCCTCCCTACTACCACAACAATTTAGCGAAACTGTGTCGCACAAGTCTCCCCCACCACCTGATCGGCACATCATACTGCCCGCCAGATCCTAATCCACTGGCACCTTCCAACACCGGCCCACCGAGATCCCACATGCTGCATGCCATTAACTGCCCATCATGGCCCCCAATAACTTCTACCACACTGCACCACACACCAGCTGCTACTTTGGTCATCTCCTATGGGTCGCCACCATAGTGGGCCGCCATCGGACTCCATCGATGGTTCTACTCTTATGGCCCCTTCTTCAGGCCACTGCGACCACACCAGATGTCTGAAAATTATTTATAACCTAGTTATGGGAATCTAGATATTATCTTTTCAGCACCATGGATTCAATCTAAAAACCGTCAAAGAATTGACGTGACAAAGAAAATTTTGGATAAACCCAAGGGTCGGGTGAAGAACGCAAAGATTGAAAATGTTTTTTAGCAAGGTTTTATGGTAATTTTGGGTTGACCATCAACAAAGAAATGTGAAACAGTGATTTGAAAGAAATTATATTCATCATTAGGGAATTGAAAACTGGGGATGCGATTAATTAAAATAACCCTACCTCAGAATGGTTCTCTTGATGTTGGAGATGAATCTAGGGTGCTCCCTCTATGATCCGCCAAAAATTCGAACATGATTCCTCAAAGAATGAGAGAGAGAGAGAGTGACAGGGTGTGGAGGGTTGGTGGGAGAGGGAGATTTTTTTAGTGGAAGAGGTCCCCTATCTTAATCCATATTTATAAAATTAATAAAAAAATTGCGCGTCAATGGTCACAGGATACAAATAAAACGAGCCTCTATTTTTTATGGCGCACATAGGTAAAAATCCCCATTATGAACTCAATGGAGGTCTCAAGTTTCCAATATTAGGACCCAATCAAAGTTATTTGCTTCTATTCTTGAATTAAAATAATTGTGATAAATTATTTTAATGATGATTTTTACCTTCATGGAGTTTCTCATAATATTCTTCTATAATCAATTGTTATGTCCCGCCTAAGGTAAACGATATGTTCTAAATTCAATCATTCCCTCGATATTTTTATCTAGATTTATTTATAATAGTTTTCCTATCTTAATTTGTGTGAAAATTATAAAATATACTTATTAATGTTATAAAATTAATTCAGGGCACACTAAGCGTCAAAATTGCATGCCATCTGAATGCCCATATCTGGAAAAATATATAGAAATATTTCAAAGTCAAAGAAGAAAAAAAACTAGGTCTCTAAATCATTCTCTCAATTAGTATATTTTTCCTTGAAAATTAAAACTCATAAAATAAATTGGGATACAAAGACCGCATCTGTATTGTGCATTCCCATGAACTCTCCTGCACGTTTTCATGCTTCCCCAAGACATGAATTAATGGGATGTTCTATCCACACAAGGTATTTTCCTATCAGTTCTCAATCCCCACTTGGTGCTCAGGAACAGAGGCTCTATGTCAATATCAAACTTTCCCCAGTTGATGATGTGTGTATGATCATGCACATATCTCCACATCTGCGACACATGGAAGATGTCATGCACCCGCTCTAGCCGTGGATGTAGGGAAAGGTAGTAGGAGAACTCTCCAACCCTTTGCACGATATATAATGGCCCTATGAACCTTGAGGATAGCTTGCCTCCCCAGAAAAACTTCCATATACCATGTTGTGGGGAGACTCTCAAGAAGACATGGTCTCCCTACCCGAACTCTAAAGGCCTATTACGATGATCTTTTAAGGACTTATGTCCACTCTGGGTCATCCTCATCCAATAAAGGATGACCTTTACCTTCTTTACCATCATCTTCACCACATCTTGTCCCATGAGGTTTGACTTCCCAATCTCTGTCTAGAATAATGGTGAAATGCAAGGTTTCCTATAGAGGGCCTCAAAATGTGCCATGAAAATGATAGAGTGGTAGCTATTTTTGTACTCAAACTCTACCAAAAGAAGGTGGTCCTCTCATCTCTGGCCGAAATCTTACACACAGGCCCTGAGCTTATCCTCCAACACATGGATAGTTTGCTCGATCTGACCATTGGCCTAGGGGTGAAAAGTTATACTCTTATGAAAATGTGTCCTAAATTCCTCTTCCAGGACTCTCCAAAACTGTGATGTAAACCACATGACATGGTTGGACACAATCGTTGAGGGTACCTTGTGAGAGCAAAAAATCTACCGGATGTATAGCTTCCCCAGACACTCCATTGAAAACTTTTCTCTCATAGAAAGGATGTGAGCTGACTTCATGATTCAGTCCAATGTAACCCAGATAGAGTCATGTCCCTTCACTGTGTGTGAGATCCCTTTGATTAATTACATGGATATGTCATCCCACATACACTTAGGGATCTCAAGGGCCTAAAGAAACCCTATCAGAACCTGATTTTCAGCCTTCATTTACTGACAGGTAATGCATCATGAGAAAAAGTCAGCTACTCTTCATCTCATTCTAGACCACAAAAATAACTGATGAAGATCCATGTACATATTACCTACACTGTGATGTATAGATAAGGCTGATGTGTTGAAATCTTACATCAACTCCTCCATTATGTCAACTGGTACCACTGTTGTCTAATGGAATAGGATCACATGATTACCTCCTTTATAATATCCATCAGGTGCATCACTCATGGATATCTGATCATGCATAACCTCACAATTGATGTCTCCCAACTAAGACTCTCTCACATGGTTGAGGAGTGGAGGAGTCAATACCATCGATAATAAGAAAGATGTACCCTCTTGCTCCACTAGGGTAAGCTACAAGGAAGCCAACTGCTCTGAAGCTTCCCACACTAGGTGAGCCTAGTACTTCTTGCTAAGGTCATATAATATAACATTTCCATTACCTGAAGTATAAACTATCTCGAAGTTATATTTCTATATAAACTCCAAACAGCGTTGCTGCCTTAGGTTCATATCCCATAGAATGAAGATGTACCTATGGCTCTGATGGTTTGAGTAGACCACAAAATGATATCCAAAATGATAATGTGTCAACATATTCAATGAAAATATCAATGATACCATATGTTTTCAAGGGTTGTATACTTTTTCTCATGGGGTATTAACTACTGTGACCCATATGCTATGAATACCAGTTGTTTCATCAACATGCATCCGAGCCAGCTCCTAAGGCATCATAATACACCATGAACTCAACACCCTCCTCTACCAACCCCAAAACTAGAGCGATTTTTAGTCTCTTCTTCAAGTCCTAAAAGTCCCTCTAGCACTGTCAGACCAGATAAATGGTTATTCTTTCTATGTCAGAGTAGTCAAATTAGCAGTGTTCCTTGAGAAGTATTCCAAAAACCTCCTATAGTACCCTGCCAATCCAAGGAATCTCTGCACCTATGTCACACTCTTGTGTGGCTCCCATGAAAGCACTACCTCTACCTTCACTAGGTCCATGGATAAAACTCATTCTAAAATAACATGCCACAAAAAGTGAACCTCATTAATCCATAAATAACACTTCGAGATCTTCCCATAATACTGGTGCTCTCTATATATGTCAAGGAACATACTAAAGTGATTTGTGTCCTCCTCTTATGTTCTAGAGTATATGAGTATGTATTCGATGAAGAAAACAACAAACCGGTCCATGTACAGTAGGAAGATCATGTTCATCAATGCCATGAAAATGGTGGGGGAATTCATCATGACAAAGGGAATCTCCTAGAACTCATGATTCCCAGAGAGAAATCTAAAGGACAACTTTGGAATGCCAGCCTCATGAACCCATAACTAGTGGTATAGATCAATCATGGAGAACCACTTTGAACCTTGAAACTGGTTGAAGAGGTCATAAATCCTCATCAAATTGTATTTTTTCTTTATCATGGACTTATTTAGGTGATGATAATCCACATAAATCCATAATCTCCCATCTAAATTCTTTACAAACAAAACTATAGCTTCCTAGGGAGACACACTAGGCTTGATGAAACCCTTCTCATGAAGGTCCTCTAACTATAACCATATATCCCAAATCTCCCTGGGTTCCATCTGATATGACATTAAAGATATCAAGTTTTTCCCTGGAAAAAAGTAAATGAAAAAATATATCTCCCTCTTCAGAGGTAGCCTCGGTATGTCCTCGAGAAAGACGTCCATATAGTCCTCTACAACTGAAAGAATCTAGATTCATGAAGAGTCTACTTACCAATGGGTGATTTTTGCCAACTTATGTGAAAAAGGATGTATCCTCTTGCTCAAAACACATTTATATCCATCCATGAGGTCTCATTCTCCAAGAAAGGTGAACCTTGTCCGATCAGCGTATAGGCATATCAATGGCCTTTGGTGACAGTTAATCTGGGTGCGAACCATGGAAAGAAAATTCATGCACAAAATGATGTTGTATGGTTTCACCATGATGTCCAGTAGGTCGCACGTGAACCTCTATCTGCCAAACAGTAGTTCACACTGGTTGTAGATAAAATTCATAGACAAATCACTTTCCATAGGAACCTCGAGGTTAAGAACTTGTGCCAATGACTCTACTAGGAGCTCCAAATCATGTTCCAAGAGTAAAGATATAATGGAGTGACTGGATCATGAGTTTACTAATACTGAATCAAGTTTAGAGTGAAAACATATCATAACTTAGATCATCTCATGTGTTGGAGGATCACATACACTCATTGACTACAACTATAAGTGGCCTTGACTTCCATCTCCCTAATCATGACGAGGGCCACCCAATAGCGGTGGTGGGAAAATCTCAAAGTTTCATCCCCCACCTCTACGTCCTCCTACTCTCCTACAAGCATCGCCTCTATGGGGACCACCCAGTCCCTGCCTGGGGGATCCCTGGTCACAACACTACCTCTATCGTGGTGGTCCATCAGCTAACTATATGAAGTGCTCTATACATCTCATCAGGCAGTCTCAGGCCATGTGGTCTCGCCTTCCACAAGGGTAACATTGGCCCTCTCTGGGCTGACCCAGTGCTTTGTGTTTCCCTAGTTCCACCAGATCATGTGACTGATCTTAGTCATGGGAAGGCCACAAACATAGTGACCCTACTAACTGACATCTACCTACTACCACAAAAGTCTCTACTCTAAAGCATCCACTTCCATTCCCAATCAACTGAAACCCCTATGACAATAATCTCTCTTCCCCAAGCACTCGTTCTAGTAACCTAGCATTGGTGTGGATATACATGGGCACAATAATCTCATGAATCTCTCAGTAAAGACCATGCTCGAACTTTTATGCTTGGACGTAACCATCATTGAACATATCCAGTGAGTATTGAGTCAGATCAGTGAATCTAGATGAGTACTCTACAACCATCATCTGTCCCTACTTTAACTCTAGATGCTACTAAATATAAATGGAGAACATGCAAGAGAGGAAGTACACCCCCTGTAAGAGCAGCTGAAAGTCATCCTGTGAGAGAGTCAACTCATCATGGGTCTTGGTAACTAGGATCCACTAATGCTCGGATGTCCCATTAAGAAGGATGGATGCCAGAGACACTATATGATTTGTTAGTATCCAAAAAAGACTAAAATGGAAGTCCACTGACTCTAACCAATCCACCTCAACCTGGGGATCTGGATCACGACAAAACCTATATGACCTTTGTTGTTGGAACTCACGAAGCGTGCTCAGCCTACGATCATCCTCATCCTATGATACCAGAACTATCTTCTACCCCACAGGTGGAGGTGCTAGTACTAGTCTACCTAGAGGAAGGGGATCTCTTGATGGTCCCTGAATAGAAGCCTAATCACTTGTGAAATCTTCATCATGAACAAGAGTTGGTAACCTCACCGGCTGTCATCACAGATCCATAATAAAAATTATCAAGGAGTACTATGGTAAGATGAGAACACACAAATATATATAATGATAAAAAAATGGGGAGATGACTCAAGAATCACAGTAAAAGAATCAATCCTATATTATGCATGTACCATTTTACCTGCAAAAAGTCTCTCAGGATTCTGGGTAGACAAGAGGATAATTAGAGTCCTCGTGAATGGATACATTGGCTGGCCGTACCATCACTAGACTCCCTGGCCTGAGAGCTGATCTCAAAACACTTCGACACTATTTACTCAATCCCTACCAATCCTTTTAAAAATGGGAAATGTACAAACATCATCCCAAAGATTAAACTTGCTCTGATGCCACTTTTTTCATGACCGGACCCATGACAGGTCTCGAGATGCAACTCCCCCAATCCCACCTCTATAGGTAGGGGTAGAAACAAGCACCAAAGGAAGAACTAACTTGGGGAGGCCTCTTCCTATGTACCTATACACATGAACATGGACACTCGATGCAAAATGGAAGATGGAAAGGAAAAACAAGAATGATAAAAAAATTCTATATATAAACAAGGAATGCATGGACCACTACAAAGTACATGATCAGTAAAGTAAATTGGAATGTAAAAGGGAAAATATATTCCCAACCAGAGTAGTGTCCAGGAATGACAGAAAAAGTTTAAAAATTACAACATTGAGAGAACTCTACTTCTAGATCTTAAAGGGAACATCCCACATGGTTCATGCTCCACATTTCCCTAAACTCCCAAAAGTCATGATCAAACCATCCCATCATCTACAAGGGCACTCCACATATGGGAAGAGCCCAAGTAGGGGTGAGTGTAAAAATGCCCAGTAGGATTCCCCCAAATATCAAGGGAGCAGTAAGAGGTATAATGAAAAAATAATAATTAAGGGGAATAAAGTACAGTAAAGAGAGTGTAGATCAACCCAAAAAGGAAGTAAAGGTAAACTCATCCAAACACGATGAGCTAGAAATTGTGTTAAGGGGAACTTCTTGTTGAGAATTTTCCACCCAAAGTTGGATAGTATATTTTTCCAACCCTAAGAAGAAAGACACATAAATCACATGGAATAACCGACGTGTCATTGATCCTCCTAGAAGGAGATTAACCAAACCCAATGATTGGGTAAAAAATAGATTGTACTTATTTATATATGGTCAGTCAAATAATCCGAAACAAGAGAGTAAGGGGATCCTCATCACATAGATCAACCCAAGAACAGGAGAAGCCAACAGTTCCATAAGTAACCACCTTTGATGCCCAGTATCCCACACATCTGTCCAGGAATCATAAGTCAAAGGAGATCAATCACTGCACCTTGATACTATCCTTGTTGGGAGGAACTGACTTGGCCATGTGGTTTTAGGTTATGTCACAAGAATGCAACTTTTTTTTTGAAAATCACCCATATTTCTTATGATTCCTAGGGCTACGTCAATGTATGTCTCATCACTGATTCATTTTTGGAAGGTACACCACGTTGTAGTAGACCTTTTCACTAATGCATCAGGGGGTACCACTATAATTATCATCATAGAGGACTCATGCCCTAAATAACTCGCAGTGCTGATATTCGCTTAAGGGGACTTTTACCGCAATTGCGTTTTATGCGGGTTGAGAGTTAATTTTTGGCCTTTAGAATAAAATAAATAAAATTGTTGTACACAATTTTATTTATATCTGGTAGTTATATACTACATGGAGAAGTTATAGGTGGGGCCCACAACCACATAACCTCCCATGGGAGGATAATGTGAGGTGGGGCCCACATGAACCCTTAACCATTCAACTTCCCTTAACTCCCCATTAACACCCCCTTTAATTAATTTGAAAACTCCCCCTTAATGAAGTGATCTCTTCACCTCCCTCTCTCCCTTTAATTTTTTCCAACACATCTTAATTAATGGACTGAACTCTTGAAATTAATTAATTAGAAGAGTTTGAATTTTGAATTACATGTGTGAATAAAATAATAGCCTTATCTATTATTTTAGTTTGGGGCATTAGTTGTGTTGGGTTGATTTTGGGGAGAGCTCTTGAGAAATAGAAGGAGAGAGTTCCTCTTTTGTTGAAGAACACCATCCTTCCAACGAAGAACCGCCAAAGAACGATGATCGTCTCCTTCGATCTCTGGCCAAACCAAAGGAGAAGGAGCAACCCACAAGGAATGCCGACAATGCGCCATCCTCAGCTCCTTCTTCCCCGATGTCAATGAGTTGACGCCGTCTCCCCGCGACGCCCTTTTCCGCGATGCCCGACTACCGCAAACCTTATTTTAAGGTAGGGGGATTATGTTCAATTTTAATTGATTAATATTGTTCTTGTTCTTTGTTGAGAAACATTGTTTGACTTTGGACTTATGATACCACCTAACGTGGAGGGTGCGAGATGAATGAACACGGCTCAATGACCCTCTGATGTTTCTTGAATAATTTGGCGGTGAAAACAGGAGGTGGTGACGAACAGAGGTGGAAACAAACGAAGGTGCCGACCCCGTGCGGAAGAAACGCATCCCGCAACCGCGGCCCGCTCGGCCGAAGGAGAACTGGCCAGCCGTAGTCAGCCAGGCTGGAGGAACCACGGTGCCCCACGATGCCACGCTGCGGAGGACCACAGCCCACGCAGGGCGGACCGCTCCGGCGGAAGAACCGACCGACTTGATGGCTGGCCGGGAGGAAGGATCCGCGACGATCATAGGCACCGCAGCGGAGGGATCGAGGCCCGCAACCACAGGATGCTCACACCGTGAAGACCAGCTAGCTTTGGTCGGCCGGACAGGAGGGCGGTGCCACGCGGTGCTGCCTGTTCGAGAAGTCGGGGGACCGCACCCCGCTGGGCCGCGCCGCGCCCTTGCGCGGGCAGGGCCGCCTGCCACGAGCTGGGCTGAGCCCTACCGGGCAGGGCCACGCATCATCGGGCCAGGCCAAACCCTTAGATAGGTCAGACCCGTCGAGCTAGGACAGGCCGACCCACCAGCCCACCGAGCTTGACGGGCTGGGCCCCTTCCACTTAAATGTGAATAACTTTACAACTGTGCGTTCAATCGACGCGCCGTCTGCGGCACTGGGACCCTTACGATGACGCGGTCCTTTTGAAATAATCCAAGTGAGTTTTTTAAAACTTTGGAAAACGACTTGGTTTGTTATGAGCATATTTCCAACCGGCCCCCTGGAACGGAAAATCCAATAACTCTCAGATGGGGCGTCTGATTGACGTGCTGTCTGTCATGTTGGGTTTCTTTTGATGAGACAGAACTTCGGGATACATAAAATCTACACATCATGATAGTTGATGTATTTACCCCTTGGCTCGTGGAGCGGACCCTTTTGGAATCGAGCATGCTGTGTGTGGGAACCCTAGAGATGGTTGTGACTGCAACGAAAACTATACTGGAATCCTCCGTGGGTTCGGCAGCGATGACAACTGTACTTGAATCCTTTGTGGGTTCGGTAGTCACGACAACTGTACTGGAATCCTCCGTGGGCTTGGAAGCAACAACAACTATACTAGAATCCTCTGTGGGTTTGGCAGTGACGACAACTGTATTGGAATCCTCCAAGGGTTCGGCAGCTAAGACAACTGTACTAGAATCCTCCGTGGGTTCAGCGACGATGATGAATCAATGACTACATCTGATCATCTCTATCTCTATACGAATGATGTTTACCTGTGTGAGTGGAGTATTTACTTTCAATCATTATCATCGATGTGATTGACTTCCTTCCTATATGAATTGGGTTGTTCTTGGGCTCGAGAGTTGGAGCCGAACTGATATTGTTAACTTAGGTATATGTATGGGCATATAACTAAGTAAAGTTGGTTGATACTTCGTGATTGTATCTTTCCTTTTGTGGTTTTTCCTTCATGGATTCTGGGAGACCTTCGAGGGTCTCGGGGTCCCTACTGAGTATCGTATACTCACCCCTACACGGGTTATACCCGTACTAAATTGTGTTGGATGCAGATGACGGACAACACTGATCGTGGTAGAGAATTTTAGAGCTAGATGGTACCCAGAGGTGGACCGCTTGATGAGATGTACACGGAGCAGACAGACAGACCCGAGGTGCTGAGGAGACCATCTGTACCCACCCTTCAGGTGGGATTCCCGGAGGAAAACTCTGTGGTTACTATTTTACTTACTAATATTGTACTAGCTTTTCAGTCGTACTATACTTACTATTGGGCTTGTATTTCTGGCCTCATTCCTTTCAGCACTTACTTTTGTGTTCAGTTCTGTATAGTGATTACTTCTGTTGCGTACTCTGTTGTGTTGTTTACTTTTATAAAGGCAATGACTTCCTTTTTTTTGATATTTACACCTTTGGTTCTAGTTTCCAGCCCCTGTCCTATGGAAGGCGGGCTTGGGGTAGTCACAACACATGCCCCGAGGATGGGTCATGACAAATTGGTATTAGAGGAGTCGATTATACCACATAAATCAGGACTCTAATTATTCTTTTTTGTGAAGAAATAGTTTTAAGATTATTGAGTGTGGTTATCAGTACAGGGAGTCTAGTGTTGGTGCGGCGGCCAACGTATCCATACACCAGGACCCTGACCTCTGATTTCCGACTTGGTGCACGAAAACACTGATTGCATGTGTGTTTCAAAAGTCTTTTTTTATTACTTTGTGTCAGCTCACCAGGTATACTGTTTGACCGTGGCACACCTACTTTTTTTCAGGTTGGCCCCACAAAGGTAGCTAGCTAGGGTTCTGAGTTACATGTGAGATGGCAGCCCACCAAGTAATGAGGCCTCAGTGTCGGGCCCCATCACAACAGAGGCACCAGCAGTACCACTACCCGTTGAGCCACTGATATGACCAACTACAGAAGTAGAGAGTGCACACCACTTGAGCGCATTGCACGAGTTTCAGTGACAGAGGTCACCCAGGTTCCGCGGAGAGACAGACCCATAGGCAGCCGAGGCTTGGCTGGGGGCTGTCATCAGGGTTTTCAGATTATTAGGGACACCAGAAGATCTTATGGTGATCCTTTCTTTGAGTCTCCTTCACGGAACATAAGGTAGATGGAGGATCTTGATGCTCTAGGTGAACGATGAAGCATCTCTACTTTGGACAGACTTCGAGAGTCTCTTCCGCTTGGATTTTGTTCTCGCCACCCTTCGTGCAGTGTAGATCCAGGAGTTACTTCATCTACGGTAGGGTAGCATGACGTAGTTCAGTACTCAGTGAGGTTTACTGACCTCTCACACTACTCCACAGATATGGTACGAGACCCTTTCTTCAGGGATCGGACCTTCGAGCAGGGAATCAGGCATGAGATCAGAGCTTCGACAATTCCCCTCAGTATCCTGACACAGGAGGGGGTGCTGGAGCGAGCACTTATAGTGGGGAGTTTTCTTGCTGAGCATAAACCAACGACGAGACCCTCCATAGGGCGACACGTAGCAAAGTCTTCTATAGCCGGCAGTAGACATATGTCACAGAGGTCTAAGCGGACCAGGACATCAGGTGGGTGAGCTTAGGATACATGTTCGGTTGTGTGGGGCACCCGAAATAGAGCCAGCTATACGAGGAGCAGGCAGTACTATGCATGCGGCGGGCAGGGTCACATGGATCGAGACTGTCTGACCCGCCATGCAGACGAGAAGTAGACAGTAGAGGGACCTCCCAGGCAGAGGCAGAGGTTCGACCATGGCAGTCTGCCGGGAGCAGGCGGATGACGCATAGGGGCTATCCGAGCAGCGGGTGGTGGAAAACGTTTCGAGGCTCTACCACCACCACCACCAGGAGGACCACCCCGACCTTAGGGGGCTGGCAGATAGGGGCAGGCATAGATCTAGGTAGTTGAGGCCTACGACCATGGTGCACCTGAGATTATTCTAGGTACTATCTATGTCTACTCCACCCTTGCTTCTGTTCTTATAGACACAGGAGCAAGTCATTCTTTTATTTCCACTGCCCTTGTTTGGAGCTCGAAGATTCTGACGGAGCTGTTGGCTCTATCCTTACTGCTATAGACTCCTACAGGAGTAGAATCGATGATTATGCACTGGTGCCGATAGTGTGAGCTTACTCTAGGAGGCGAGATCTTCGGCTGAGATCTTCTTGTAGCAGCGTCGAGGCCTTAAGACGTCATCTTGGGTATAGATTGGTTGTCGACAATCCATGCTTAGATCGACTGTATTAGGTGAAAGGTGTAGTGTATTCGCACAGATGGGAGCAGGTTTACCTTCACCGGTGAGAAGGGAGCCTTTGCAGTGCATGATGGACTTTCACATAGGAGAGGGAAGCCGATCACACATCAGTTGGCTAGTCTCATCCTTAGAGTAGTTGATGTGTGGAGTATGAGATTTCCTGTTGTGGTGGATCAGTATGCCGAAATTTTTCCTGACAACATTCCAGGACTACCTCCTCATAGAGAGGTAGATTTCTACATAGACCTGTACCCCGGGACAACATCAATATCTACTCCAGCATATCAGATTACACCCGTTGAGCTTTTTGAGATGCAGGTACAGCTGGAGGACTTTAAGGGAAAGGGATTTATCCGACCTAGTGTCTCACCATGGGCTTCTCCGATTTTGTTCGCCAAGAAGGTGGATGGGAGCTTGCGACTATGTGTCGATGACCATCACCTGAATCAGGTGACTGTGGAGAACAAGTACCCACTCCCAAGGATTGACGACCTCTTTGATCAGATCAAGGTAGCACGATGGTTCTCAAAGATAGACCTCAGGTCAGGCTATCACTAGCTCAGAGTTCAAGATGGAGATGCGCAGAAGATGGCCTTTAGGTGTCGGTATGGCCACTATGAGTTCTTGTTTATGCCCCTCTGCATAACCAACGCTCCAGTGGTGTACAAGAATCTCATGAAAAAGATATTCCAGCCTTACCTCGATCGATTTTTCATAGTTTTCATCGACGAAATATTGATTTACTCGACCACTGAGGAGGAGCACACCTACACCTTGCGGGTTGTACTGGATACACTCCAAGAGAACCAACTTTATGGTAAGCTCTCAAAATTCCAGTTCTGGATTCGAGAGGTTCACTTCTTGGGACACGTCATCTCAGAGGATGGAATAGCAGTGGATCCAGTGAAGATCGAGGCAGTACTTGCTTGGGATCCACCCAGGAGCATGATGGAGGTGTGGAGTTTCCTGGGTCTGGCTGGGTACTATCGGAGATTTGTGCCAGACTTCTCTGGAGTTACAACACCATTTTCAGCTTTGACGAAGAAGGGGAAACCCTTCGTGTGGTCAGATAGATGTTAGCAATGCTTTCAGGAGCTGAGAAAGAGATTGACCAATGTGCCCATCTTGAGGCTACCGGAGGAGGGCGTTGGGTACGTAGAATACTATGATGCATCAGGGACCAGACTCAGGTGTGTCCTGAATCAGGAGAGAGTAGTGATCACATACGGTTCACGACAATTGAGTAAGCATGAGCAAAACTATGCTACCCATGACCTGGAGTTAGCAGTAGTGGTCTTCTCCTTGAAGATGTGGCAGCACTATCAGATGGGTGAGTGCTTTACAGTCCACTATGACCACTAGAGTCTCAGGTATATCTTCTCCCAGAAGGAACTGAACCTGAGACAGTGGCGATGGCTCAAGTTCCTCTAGGACTATGACTTTGAGATAGTCTATACTCCTGGGAAGGGGAACGTTGTAGGTGATGCTCTCAGCAAGAGATTGGGCATTCAACTACCAGGAGAGGCAACAAAGCAGCTAGCCGCACTATAAATATCCTTTGTGGATATTTATGGATCAGCCTTTATTCAGTCTCTCACAGTCACTCCTCCACTTCTTCAGTGAGTTATCGAGGAACAACTTGGGGATGTTGAATGTGAGACACGACGTGCTCAAATATCCTCAGGGTAGGCACCTAATGGATTTTATAAAGGAGGGGAGCACGTCATCCTCTTTAGGGGCCGTACCATGGTACCACATGCACTACAGGAGGAGGTGATGAGGTAGTTTCACACTTCCCCTCGAGAGGTACATCCAGGAGTAGAGAAGAAGTACTAGGACCTCAGATGATAGCATTGGTGGCTGGGTATGAAGAAGGATATAACAGAATTCGTTTCATGATGCCTAACTTGTCAGAAAGTGAAGGCAGAGCACCAGGTACCAGCAGGCTTCGTATATCCCTTAGAGGTCCCAGAGTGGAAGTGGGACGGGATATCCATGGATTTCGTGACGGGGCATCCACGTACATCCATAGGGAACAACTCTATCTGGGTGATCGTTGACCGACTCACCAAGTCATCCCACTTCCTACTGATCAGAGAGCAGGGCTCAGTAGAGAGCTTGAGATGCCTCTAAATTCAAGAGATCGTACGACTTTATGGTGTGTCATAGACTATCGTTTTTGATAGAGATGATCGATTCAATTCTCAGCTATGGAAGGGGTTACATGTGGCTTTTGGGACGCAGCTACGTCCGAGCACCGCCTTCCACCCTTAGACGGACGACCAGACAGAGAGGACCACTCAGACTCTCGAGGAAATGCTCCGTGCATGTGTCCTTGACTTTGGTCGCAGTTGGGAGGATCATTTACCCTTAGTGGAGTTTGCGTACCACAACAACTACCACTCCACCATCGGGATAACACCATACGCGGCGTTGTATGAACGACCTTGTAGATCACCTCTGTGATGGACTGACCCTGGGGAGTCAGCACTTGTAGGACCAGAGATGGTTCAGGATATGACGGAGAAGGTGCAGATCATCCAGGAGTGGATGAAGACTACACAGAGTAGACATAAGTCCTATGCTGATAGGAGACGGAGACCACTGGATTTCGAGGTTGGTGAACACGTCTTCCTACAGGTCTCACCTCGACGAGGTCTATGGAGATTTGGCCAGGGCAGCAAGTTATCTCCATGCTTTATTGGCCCTTTCCAGGTCCTCAGTAGAGTAGGTGATGTGGGTTTCCGCCTGGACCTTCCACCTTAGTTGCACCGGGTACATCATGTCTTCCATGTATCTCAACTGAGGAGATATGTGCGCGACCTGTCCCATATCATCGACCATGAAGAGCTGGACATCGATGAGGAGGAGATATTCATGGAGGTCCCGATGGAGATCGAGGATTGACAAGAGCAGGTCCTATGTGGATGGTCGATTCCTCTTGTGTGCATTCGCTGGAAGCACAAGAACCTCCAGGAGAGCACTTGGGAGCGGGAGGCTCAGATGCGAGCTCAGTACCCACATTTGTTTCTCTAGTGTGTATTGTATCTTTACGGGGACGTAAAGCCCTGGGGTGGGAGTAATGTAAAACCTGGAAATTTCAAGGAAATTTTTTTCTTAAATACTATGGAATTTTACGAGTCTGCGGTTTCTGACGGCACTTGATTCCAAGGCCCGGTGTGCCAGAAATCAATTTCTGAAGTTTTGTTCTGGTATGTTCAGTAAACGTACATGCGGGTATTTCTATCTTTTGAACCAGTGCTCAGAATTGAAATATGAGGACACCGATGAACTCGCAGCCCCGATATTCGCTTAAGGGGACCTTTACTATAGTTTCATTTTATGCGTGTTGAGAGTTCATTTTTGTGGATTTGGAATAAAATAAATAAAATTGTTGTACACAATTTTATTTATATCTGGTAGTTATATTCTACAAGGATAAGTTATAGGTGGGGCCCACACAGACATAACCTTCCATGGGAGGATAATGTGAGGTGGTGCCCACACGAACCCTTAACCTTTCAACTTCACTTAACTCCCCATTAACACCCCCCTTTAATTAATTTGACAACCCCCCCTTAATGAAGTGATCTCTTCACCTCCCTCTCTCCCTTTAATTTTTTCCAACACATCTTAATTAATGAATTGAACTCTTCAAATTAATTAATTAGAAGAGTTCGAATTTTGAATTACATGTGTGAATAAAATAATATCCTTAGCTATTATTTTAGTTTGGGGAATTTGTTGTGTTGGGAGGATTTTGAGGAGAGCTCTTGAGAAATAGAAGGAGAGAGTTACTCTTTCATTGAAGAACCCCGTCCTTCCAATGAAGAATTGCTGAAGAACGAAAATCGTCTCCTTCGATCTCTGGCCAAACCAAAGGAGAAAGAGACACCCTCAAGGAACGTCGACAACACACCATACTCAACTCCTTTTTCCCCGACGTCAACGAGTTGATGCCGTCTCCCCATGACGCCATTTTCCTTGACGCACGACTACCGAAAAAATTATTTCAATGTAGGGGGATTATGTTCAATTTTAATTGATTAAAATTGTTCTTGTTCTTTGTTGAGAAACATGGTTTGACTTTGGCCTTATGATACCGCCTAATGCGGAGGGTGCGGGCCAAACGAACATGGACCAATGAGCCTCTGATGTTTCTTGAATAATTTGGCGGTGGAAACAGGAGGCGGTGACGAATGGAGGCGGCAGAAAATGAAGGCGCCAGCTGTGTGAGGAAGAACCGCGGCCCGCAACCGCGGGCCGCTCGACTGAAGGAGAACAGGCCGACCATAGCCGGCCGGGCTGGAGAAACCACAGTGCCCCAAGTCACCGTTATGTGGAGGAACACGGCCCGCATAGGGTGGGAAGCTCCAGCGGAAGAACCGGCTGGCTCGACGGTCGGCCTGGAGGAAGGAGCTGTGACGCTAATAGGCACCGCGACAGAGGGATCGTGGCCCATAAATGCAGGCCACTCACACTGGGAAGACCGGACGGCTTCGGCCGGCCGGATAGGAGGGCAGCGCCGCCGGTTCGAGAATTCAGGGGGCTGCACCCCCCCCCCCCCCCAACACCGTCTCGGCCAGCTGGCCGAGCCGCGGCCGGCCGTGGGCCGCGCCCAGCCGGGCAGGGCCGCCCCAACAGCCGGCCGGGCCACGCCAGCCAGGCTGGGCAGCCTGCAACGGGCCAGGACGAGACTTACCAGGCTGGGCCATGCATCATCAGGCTGGGGCGACCCCTTAGACAAGTTCGGCCTGCCGAGCCAGGACGGGCGGACCCGCCAGCCCACCAGGCTTGATGGGTCGGGCCCGTTCCACTTAAATGTGAATAAATTCACGACCGTGCGTCCGATCGACGTGCCGTCTGTGGCACTGGGACAAATACAATGAGGTAGTACTTTTTAGATACTCTAAGTGAGTTTTGGAAAACTTTGGAAAATGGATGGGTTTGGAAAGAGCATATTTCCAACCGGGCCCTAGGAACGGAAAATCCAATTACTCTCAGACCGGGCGTCCGATTGATGTACCGTCTGTCGCGTTAGATTTCTTTTGATGAGATAGAACCTCAAGATACATCAACTCTAGACTTCGTGATAGTTGATGTATCGACCCCTTTCCTAGAGGAGTGGACCCTCCCGGAATCGAGCATGCTTTGTGCGGGAACCCTAGAGCTGGCTATGACTGCAATGACAACTGTATTGGAATCCTCCATGGGTTCGGCAGGGACGACAACTGTACTGGAATACTCCGCACATTCGGCAACGAAGAAAACTGTACTAGAATCCTCCGTGGGTTTGGCAGCGATGACAACTGTATTGGAATCCTCTGTGGGTTCAGAAGTGACAACAACTGTACTATAATCCTCTGTGGGTTCGACAACGATGATGAATCATTGACTACATCTGATCATCTCTATCTCTATATGAATGATGTTTACCTGGGTGAGCTGAGTCTTGACTTTCAATCATTATCATCAATGTGATTGAATTCCTTTCTGTGTGGACTGGGTTGTGCTTGGGCTCGAGAGTTGGAGCCGAAATGAGATTTTTAACTTAGGTATATGTATAGGCATATACCTAAGTAGAGTTGGTTGATACTTCGTGATTGTATCTTTCCTTTTGTGTTTTATCCTTTGTGGATTATGGGAGACCTTTGGGTGTCTCAAGGTCCCTACTGAGTATTGTATACTCACTCCTGCATGGGATATGGGCACACTACGTTGTGTTGGATGTAGACAACGGAAAAAACTGATCGTGGTGGAGACTTGTGGAGCTGGACGGTACCCGGAGGTGGACCACTTGATGAGACGTACACAAAGTAGACAGACGGACCTGAGGTACTGAGGAGACCATCTGTACCAACCATTCAGGTGGGATTCCCGGAGGACGACTCAGTGGTTGCTGTTTTACTTTCTACTATTGTACTAGTTTTTCAGTTGTACTGTACTTACTAATGGGATTTTATTTCCGGCCCCTTTCCTTTCAACACTTTCTTTTGTATACAGTTATGCTTAGTGCTTACTTCTTTTGCATACTCTATTGTGTTTTTTACTTTTATAAAGGCAATGCCTTCCTTTTATTCGGGATTTACACCTTTGGTGCTAGTCGCCTGCCCCTGGCCTATGGAAGGAGGGCTTGGGGTAGTCACGGCATGGGCCCCGAGGACGGGTCGTGACAATTTTCGAAACCAATGACCAAACCAACACAGAAGGGAGTAAATTTTGTCTAGAATCAGGATTGTGTAGACTGTTTCACAGAGTTGAAAAGGAGGCTTATGACTATGCTAGTACTCACACTCCCTACATGTCGAGAAATCTTTGTGGTGTATAATGATTCTTCTAACAAGGGATTAGGTTGTGTGCTAAAGAAAAATGATAAAGTGATAGCCTATGCCTCAAGGTAGCTGATAATCCTTGAGAAAAACTATCCCACACATCATCTGGAGTTGGCGGCTATGATCATTGCTTTTAAAATCTAGTGGCATTATATTTATGGGGTGATGTGTGAGTTATATACTTTCCAAAAGAGTCTCAAATATATATTCACACAAAAAGAGCTTAATATACGCCAGCGAAGATGGATAGAGATCATTAAAAATTATGACTTTTCAATCCACTACAATCCCAGTAAGGAAAATAAGGTGGTAGATGCTCTAAGTAAAAAAGGATCACACATCCTTATCAATGATGAGAAATGGAAAGGATCTAATATTCTTAGATTTACATAGGATGGACATGGGGATCATTAACGGTGGAACATCATATATCCTTTCTCAAATTATTTCTCAACCATCCCTATTGGAGAAAATAAAGGATTGTCAAAAAAAAAGATGTGGAAATTCAGAAAAAGGTAGAAGCTATCTAAAATGGAAAATACTCTGATTTCAAAATTGATGAAGATGGAGTTGTAAGATTTGGGTCATGATTATGTGTACCATCTGATCTAGATATAAAGAAGGAGCTTCTGAATGACACATACAACCTAAAATTCCCTATCCACCTAGGGATACAAGATGTATCGAGATATCTGAAAAAAAATTTGGTGGGACAATATGAAAAGGGAGATTGCTGAATATACATCAAAGTGCCTGGTATGACAGCAAGTGAATGCTGAGAGGAAAAAGTCTAAGGTGATGATGAAACACTACCCATACCATCATGGAAGTGGGAGAACATTACCATGGACATTGTCATTGGACTTTAAAGTATATCCCAAGGAAATAATGATATATGGGTCATTGTGGATCATCTTACAAATACATCTCACATTATCGCCATTCGAGAGGACTTACCATTGGATAAAATTTCACGGATTTACATCAAAGAAGTGGTAAGGCTGCATGGATTACCACTTTCTATTGTATCCGATCGTGATTCAAGATTCACCTAGAAATTTTGGAAAAGTTTCTAACATGCTCTTAGCACAGAACTGAACTTCAGTACGGCCTATCATCCTCAAACTGATGGACAATCTAAGAGAACTATTCAGACACTAGTAGATATATTGAGAGCATTTTCTATGGAATTCAAAGGGGGATGGGACCAACATCTTTCACTGGTTGAATTCTCCTACCACAATAGTTTCCACCTGAGAATCTAAATGGAAGCATTTGAAGCCCTTTATGGGAAAAGGTGAAAAACATCGGCGTGTTAGGATGAAGTCGGTGAGAGTAAGATGCTATGACCTGACATGGTTGAGGAAATGGTTTAGAAGGTGAAAACCATTCAGAAGCATATCAAGGAAGCCCAAGGTTGACCGAAAAGTTATGTAGACAATCATCGACGAGACCTTGAGTTTAAAGTTGGAGACATGGTATTTTTATGCATATCTCTATGGAAGAAGGTCATAAGGTTTGAAAAGAAATGGATATTAAGTCCTAGGTACATCGACCACTTCAAGATCCTTGATTGAGTCAGAGCTATAGCCTATCGACTGGCACATCTACCAACTATGTCAAAAGTACATGACGTCTTTCATGTATCCCTCTTAAGAAAGTACATACCAGACCCTTAACACGTACTCTATTTAGAGGTGGTATAGTTGGAGGATGATATTTCCTATGAAGAGAATCCAGTTAAGATCTTGGATCATAGAGAAAAAATTTTACACAACAAGACCACACATCTGTTCAAGGTACTATGGTGAAACAATAAGTATGGAGAGGCAACATGGGAACTAGAGGAAGAAATGATGGAAAAGTACCCCATGTTTTTGGCTGAGAATGTAAAATGAAATTTCGAGGGAAATATTTCTTAAGGGAGAAGAATGTAACGAACCAATGATTATCAATGGAAATTACCTTCTTATAAATATGTCATAAAATCACATGAAAACACAATATAATTAACTACTATGTGCTAAGTGACCTTTAAACATAAGTTTTTCACTTCTGTGTTAGGAATTTTAAAAATCTAACATACATGGTTGCAATCAGTAAGTTATTTGGAGTCCGATAAGGAAAACATATTTTTAGGTGAATAATAACATGCCCTTATGAATAATAACATACCCTTATGAATAGTGATATACCCTAATAAATATCAACCTTACCTATGATATTATAAAAATAATATTAATGTGAAAGTATGATGTACCTATATTTTTGAATAAGTAAATGAATGTTTTAAAACTGGGTTTTTAATAATAAATTATGAGTTTAATTAAATATTAAATTAATCATATTTATAAAATTAGTTTTGAAAAATGGACTTCATTTTTTGATTCTACACATCAAAAAATTGTTAGGGTGATTTTTTGAGATTTTTCTGAAATAATTAAATTTATAGTGAATAGTAAAATACTTTAATTTACTGTATAAAAACACTATAGTGAAAATCCAGCATTCCTTACATCACAAGTGATGTAAGCACCCAAATATCATAATAACATGAATTTATTACTATTCTTGGCAATGGAATACTTACTATTCCTTGTCTTGTGAAGAAATAATAAATTATTGATTATAATATTATGAAAACCCTCCTCCCCTCCACTTTAAATACCACCAATTTTTACCTCTTCTCTTCACTCCTCTCAAGTCTTGTGCCTTGACAATGTTCTTCCCAAATCTATTCCATAGCTCCTACCCCACGTCCAAAATCCCCTAGCCTCTTAAAAATACCAAAACCTCTCCCCATAAGAGGATCATAATGGAGGAATTCTCAAGAGGTAGATTCCTCTTTCCAATTCCTTCTTTTATTTTAAGTTCTTTTCTTTTTGTTTATTTCCTCTCCTCCCTTATCCCAGATAGTATGATAAATCTAGTAACATACATATACTGGAATAATTTTTAGTCTAATGGTATATTTCAATATTTTCTCTCTTTTCCCACCCTTTTATTTGAAAGAAATGAAAGCACAGTTTGATATGTGCTAATTTAACACATTCAGGGACAACCGTTTTTAAATTTCTATTATCATCATTAATTATGGTCATGAAACTATTTATGTTATGGTTAAACCAGATTATTATATATGTAATATATCCTATTTTTGGTTCTCTAATCATTTTATACTAATTTAATTAAGATACAAATAAAAACATGTTTATTGTAATCAAACCCACCGATTAACCAAAACAGTTGTCACTAAGGTTATATATATATATATATATATATATATATATATATAATAATTTAACTTCAATCTAAGTAACCAAATTAAATTTAAAACCATGTAATCTAATAGATGTTCCCTAATAGAATATAACATCAATTATGGAAAACCACTTTCATCTTATATGTAATCCAAACATGAATATAAGCAAACTGGTCATTAAAACCCAGTAAACAATCAAGCTTGAACAATGAAATTGAACCTAATAACCAATAAAAATGGTTATAAATGAATAAAAAAGGATTACACTAAAAAAATTAAACATAAAATATTGACTTTAATTATTAATTAATAAACCTAATTTTTTTATTCAGGTCTTTAATAACGAGTGGAGAACACCGACGAATTTAAGATAAGAGATCCTCCCCATTACTCTCTTAATCAATATTGTCCTCAATGATAAACCCTTTTGTGTGTAATCCCAAATGATGGGGTCAGTTTTCTCACCTCCCCCATATTTACCTCTTGAAATATAAGTGATGATAAACCACTTTTCTCTCTCATCAACCCCTTTTTGGTACACCCGGCACTATGTCGATAATCCATAATAAATTCTACCCGAACCTTATTTATTATTTCAGGTTTCTCTAAATTTATTTTTACTCAAATAAAGTTGTCTTTTTTTTAATTTAAAAAATATAAATTCTGTTTATATGCTCCAAAATCATCCTCTTCCTAGGATATTCATAAGTTATTTCCTCTCGATACTTCCCAGTAAGCAAACTCGTTTTATGAAACTTCCCAAAATTTTATGCAATTTCATGTGCACTCTATCCTATGTTTTAAGACACCATTGTCTTTATAAAATCAGTATTTTTATAATTAAAACCTTCTTGGTTCAATTATTATTTTATATAAAATATTTCCCTCTTTTCTATTTTAAAAATCTCTATAGTATTTTCCTTAAAACACACAAAAGTGTTTTAATGCTAATGTTTCTCAAATACATTTCTTATATATTGTCACTTCTATTTGACACCACCTACCATGTTATATGCCTATTTTACCTTATGAATGTCCATGTATGTTCTAATACCTTTATTTATGGACTCATTCATGATACACTCATTGGTTATTCTTTATGTTGTGATTATGGTACCCAATTCTTTCCCTGGGTATCATTACGTTTATGAATGGTTGATTATGTATGATTATTTTGTGGCAAGATTATTTATTTGAAAAGAATATTTATCAAGATTTGGAGATGGGTGATCCCAGATAGCACTCCAAATAATTGGATAAAGTTAAGTCTCATGAGATGAGATGTGAAATGGGATTGGCTGTTATCCTTGACCCATACTAAAATGGGAAATGAGATTGACAATTAGCCATTACCCATAATAAATAAATGATTTATATTTCTACCACATTTATATGATTCCACGTATATATGATTGTAGACGCCGGAAAAGTCCGTTGTTCCCAAACGAAGCTCCGGATGCAGAAAGCGAAGTGATATTTGGAGTCAGAGGCACGTTCCGGAGGGCCCGGAGGACTTGCGCGAAATTTCAGAGGCTCGCGCGCAAAGTTGAGCCGCGGCGCGCAATCCTCCAGGGATGCGCGCAATGCGCTGGTCCGGCGCGCTATTTTGCGCGCCCGTGGCCTGCGCGGCTCCTTTGCGCGCTGGGTCCTAATTCCGCGCCCGCGAGGCGAATTGCGCGCCCGAGACCGGATTCCGCGCCCGGGGTTGCCTATAAATATAAGGCGACCCCCGACGTTTTGAAGGTTGCCGGAATCCGAAGCGTCGCTCGTTCGCGCAATCCAACCCCTTCCGCGCGCAATGCCGATCTTCAGGTAACCTCCTTTCTTTCGCGCAATAGAGCCTTGGGGTCCGCCTTCGCGCGCAATCCCCTTTGCTCATTTCCTTTGAATAAATTTCAACCCAAAGGCCTTTGCGCGCAAAAGAAGCCTCTTGCGCGCAATTGCCCCCGGGTGCGCGCAATCCAGCCCGATTGCGCGCACCCCCCATTTTCAAAGTGGCCATTCGTTAGAGAATGAGCCGTTGCCCCCGCGCGCTACCCGAAGCCCGGTGCGCGCAATCCCAATCATCCGCGCGCGAAGTGCTGGCCCAATTGCGCGCCAGCCCGCCATTTTGCGCGCCGACTCGCGGTTTTGCGCGCAAAGCTCCTCTTTTGAGCGCAATCCGCCGGGGTCGCCTCCCTTGACCCCCTGAGGGTACCCGCCTGCGTGGCGCCCGATGATCTTCATCCTGGGTGCCCGCACCGTGCGTTGTCTTCCCGTGCGGCCCTCCAGGCTTGCGCGAAGTGACACGGACCCATCGGCGGCAACCAACGTCCAGCATGACGTTAAACTGCACATACGTCCAGCATGACGTTAAACTGCACATTTGTCCAGCATGACGTTAAACTGCACATTCGTCCCGCATGACGCTAAACTGCATCCGTCCAACATGACGTTAAACTGTACTACGTCCAAGCTGCACGACGCTAAACTGCCTAGCCCCTATCGTCCGTGCTGCAAGACGTTAAACCACCAAGCACCTTCGTCCTCAACACACGACGTTAAACTGTGCTTCGTCCGGCAAGACGTTAAACCGTCCGCTTCGTCCTCAACACACGACGTTAAACTGTACTTCGTCCGGCAAGACGTTAAACCGTCCGCATCATTTGATCCCGTGCTCTGCACGCAGGGTCTCCCCCGGTTTGGACGTGGCCCCCACCCGCTCGTCTCTGCAGGGATGTCGGGATTGTCCCGCTTTTGGGACGATTTAATGGGAGTGGCTTTTCCCTACGGGGGCAGGGTATTACAAACCCCTAGTTTCTCGTGGGAGGCTGCACATGTGTATCTCCATTGCGCCTCCCCGCTGCCGAAGCCAGTAGAGGGTGTGACTGGGATCGAGGTGTCTTCTGCTTTCGGTCCAAGTCCCTTCCAACTGAGTTTTGCCGCATCCGGGCTGCCTCAAGTGCGTAAGTCCTGACAGAATGAACTACGTGGACTTTGATCCCTGTCTTCTAAACAGGGTACGTAGGAAGCCTTCTTGAGGTCCAAGCCCGCCACCTGGTCGTCCCGGTCGTATTTACGTCGGTTCGTCCATCAGTGGACCCCTCCAGGGTTCACGCTTGCGTCGATTCACCTATGAATCCGCCCCTGTGGGAGACTGCCCGTGTGTATCTCCACGGTGCCTCCCCACAGCCCCCCTTTTCCATTTCTCCTTTTATCGTCCAGCATGACGTGAAACTGTGATCCACCCAGCCGTTCCATCCCCCTCTGTGCGAGGTGGTTCGGTTCAATCCTCCGCCCGGCGGCCTCGACCTCTTCGTGAGTCGGCTTGCCGACGTCCAGCATGACGTTAAACTGTATACCCGAACTACGTTGACTTTGATCCGTGCTAACGCGCGGTACGTAGGAAGCCCCTACGGGGTCCAAGCTCTTCACTCCATCATCCATCCTGATCCTTACCTGGGCCGCCACATCCCGGTGGGGTCATGCCACTTCACTCCACTCCACGTTACTTGGGAAGCCGCCCATGTGCTGGCCCCAGCGTCGGAGGTTCCCCGCAAGAGGTTCTGTCATCTGATCCACTTTTCGTGTTGATCGGTCCGATGCCGTCCCCGCTGGACGTTAAACTCGCGGCATACCCCGTGTTAAACATGGGAAGCTGAGGAAAACCTCAGGTGACACAGTTCCCCGCACCCAGTACGGGATGCCTCAGGCCATCATGCCTTCGAGAAGCCCTATTAGGGACGGAAGACAGACGTGCAGAGCCGCAGTGTTACGACACGCCCCCAGCACCCAGAGCCACCCGGCCTTCTCACTGCAGGTTGCTGCCCCGCCCAGACTCCTTGGAGCATCCGGGCGGAAGCAGCGTAATTAACCGGTGTCCATGAAGATATGGCGCCGGGAACGAGATTCACGAACATTCTTAAGTCTATGAGGGAGACCCGGATTAGGCGACGAGTTCCGAGGAGACGTCCAAGGAAGGAGGAGCCGACATCCCATCATCCCGGTTTCGATCAAGGAGCAGACGCCCCTGAATAAGGGACGGATGCCGCCCGCCCTTGGAAAGCGGGACTGCGGGACCACAAGCCGCGCGCCCATCCCCTCGGGTTGACGGGTGCACGCGCGAACGCGTCCTGGAGGAACAGCGTAACCCGACGCACATCCGCACCGAAACAGAAAAATGGTGAACCCGACGTGAATCTCTTCTCCTCGATACGAAGACCGATGGCTTTCAGAGGTGTTGGAAGACCGGCATGTTGCCCGGCCAAGCATTCAGTCTTACCCGCCAGGGGCTGGGGAAGTGAAATCGGGCACTCCGTCTCGCAACGTCGAGGGCCTGGGTTCCCCCCACGGAAGGCGTCGTGGCGCTAATGGTTGGTTGTCGATTCCTTTTTCCTGTCAGTGTTAATGGTTTCTTCTCCCTGCTTTCAGAAATCAGGTCGCCCGATCCAGTGCCCGATCGCCACCCGCCCACTGGCACAGGGATAGGGGAAACACCGACGCGGCTACTCCGCGCGGTCCTGCCCGTTCCACAGTCGTCCCAGCAGCCACAATTGCGGGACGACCACGCCCTCTCTCCCCCTCGGAGGTCATCCAGAGAAGGGTGATCAACACCCTGGTGCGGAGATACGAGGAAGAGGGAGTCATCCCCACTAGGGAAATGGCTCGCCTAGACCTTGAGGAGGCTGCGCCTCGCCACCACCGCCGCCCCCGAGGGCCGCGCAGGGAGGCACCGCTGCCTACCTCAACGTCCAATCGCTTCGGGAGTTTATCCCCGGAGCGCTCTGACAGTTCCCTTCCCTATGCGGATGAGGTGGAAGACGCCCGGGATCACCCTATCCGGGATTCGCTCCGGGGATCTACGGTAAGGACTCCCTCCAGGCCACGGCGACACCGCCGCCAGGCCTCTCCAGTCGAAGAGCGGGCTCTCCACCTGGCCGCGCCGCTCATCCCGACTCGTCTGTCTCGACGCCAACGTCGGGCACGAGCGGAAGAGGATGCCCACCTTGGGGCTCTAGCAACAGCGGCCGCATTGGCCCAAGCCACTGCTGGCTCCAGTCGCCAGGCCTCTGCGCATCCTGAGCAGGGAAACTCCTATGCCCGACCTGGATCGAGGCCCCGACCGCCCCAAAGGCAGGTTGGGTCGACTCTCCCGGTTGATGGCACTGGCAGTAGCCACCGCGGACCACCTCGCGGTAGCGCTATTCACCGGCAGGATCTACTCTGTGTGGCCGATCCAGGAGGCATGGGTCATCCCACCTTCCGATCCCGGCCCGGGGGCCTGCCCGGAATCATCTCTCCCCGCGTCCCCTTTGATATCTGTCCTGGTGCCCCTCGCACCTTGGTTCCCAGTCCTCTTGGCCCCAGCACCAGTGCGGCCGGAGGACGCCAGGACAGAGATCAGCCCTGCCCCGAAGAACCACCCAGGGGCAGGAAGGCAAGGCGTCGACGCCGAGGGAAGAATGTTACGGAATTCTGGACAGAGATCCGACCGGTTTGCTTCTCTGAATCAGAGGCGGAGTACGATTCGGCGACAGAGCCCCTTTCCCAATCCCGCCAGTCAAGGGCAGGGGTAGGAATGCGGCACGTCAGCCTCGTGCTCCCCGAGAGCGAGATCGATGTGATCCCCGCTTCTCTCCGAAGGTATATCCGGAGTAACGAGGGCCTGGTAGACCCCCAAGGATCAAGCTTGCGGTTGGTACCGGTCCCTCCGGAAGTGCCTTCCGTCTCGATCGGAGAAGCCGGAGACTTTTTCTGGGGACCGACGGTCGAACCACGATTTGGTGCGCCCTCGGCGAGCACCGATGCTACGGCAGGATGTTCGCTCGCCGGCCCGTCCTATCGTGATGTGGTAGCCAGGGCACCGCCACCCTCAGAGGGCGGCCCGGGATATGGAGGCCAATCGGCCTGCTCGCCGTATTCACCGCCGGCCAGCCCGTCAGCCCGGCGGCCCGCCTCGGCACCACTACCAGTTCCCCGTCCGTTCCCAGCCATGGAAGAGGACCAAGGAGATCTGGGTCCCGAGTTTGAGTCGTGGAGCTTCTGGACCGTCCTTGCAGAGGGCCACTTCCCTGAGAAGTTTTGGCCAGTCGCAGGACCGGGCTTTGATGCACCCGAATCGCTCACCCCGGATGAGTTCGAATGCTTCCGCCGAACTCTCCGGGAGACTCGCTCCTGTCTTTTCCGCCTACAAATGCCATACCCCGGGTGTCAATCGCACCTGGAGGATATTGGTGAGCAGTGCCGTCAAATTGACCTGGCCATGCTCCCCGCGGTTCGGCACCCCGGGTCATTTGAGCACCACGAGGCCCTCCAACAACGATGCGTTGAGTGTTTTCAAGTACTCCGCAAAGTTATCGAGGAAGCCACTCCCCACGTGTATATCCGTGGATGGGGGCAGTACGCTGCCCTACGCTTCAGTGTGATTCGCCGACAGCCCGATTCGCTGGGTGGCCCTGAGGGTATATCCCCAGGGACAGAAACAATCAATATGGCTGACCTGTCGGGAGGGGGGAACGACTTGGAACTTCTCGACGGGGGCTTCCCCCCCGAAGACAAGCCGTCGTCAGATCCATCGGTGAGAGTTACTCGTCATCAGAGGAACCTCCTGGGGCTCCCCGCACCCACTGAAGCGCTGACGTTGAGCCGAAACGTCAGCAAAGGAAAAGAGCACAGCGAGGCTATAAGGCCCGCCGACCCATCTGCCTCCATGCAGAGGGCAGAGGAGGATCCCGAGAAGGCTACGCTACGTCAGCAGCTCGCCGAACAGAAGAAGCTGGTTGACCAGCTCCTCGCCGAGCGCGCTGCAGAACGGCGGCCTGACTACGGTGATCCCAGGCTAGGACCGCAGGGACCGGAACAACCGCTCCTCGATGAGACTCTCCCAGGCAACCGTGATTACGCCGTGTTCGCCGATAGGAGAGAGGCCATTGCCTATGGCAAGAGGGCGCGGTATGTTTCGCCACACCCTCCCGAGCGGCGTGACTACCTGAGAGATCCCGCTCGGATTCCTCCCGCTGCCCCTAGGGCCGCTCCGCCCGCCATCCCACGAGCTGCCGAGTTCGACGACCCGGTCGACGACCCGATTGAAGGGCCATGCAATGCACTCGTGGTTAGAGATCCTCTCCAGGACTGGAACCCATGTCCGGACGATCCGATGGCGGCACTCATTGCCCGTTTGGAAGCCTTGGAGACTCGGCAGGTGGCGATCCCACCGGACGGCAAGCCCTACCCAGCATGGGTGGATGACATGCCGGCGCCTCCGGGATTCGGGAATCCCACTTTCGCCCCCTTCAACGGAACTGGAGATCCGCCACAGCATTTAGCCCACTTCAACTCGAGGTGCGGGCCTATGTTGGGGACTCCGGCGCAGCAGGAGGCCGCTAAGCTTCGCTGCTTTGTTCAGACACTGGAAGGACCAGCATTTGTCTGGTACAGCCAGCTCCCCGTCGGGTCGGTAGCCAGCTGGGAGGACCTCCGTAGACAGTTCCTCTACCAGTTCAGTTCCACGACCCGGAAGACAAGTATCGCAGACCTCTTCAAGTGCAAGCAGAGGCCTGATGAGCGAGTCGCGGACTTCGTCGCCCGATGGAAGGGTCTCACGTATTCCCTTGATATGCCATTGACTCAGGAGCAGTTGCTGACAATGTGCGTCGGGAACGTCAAGACCGAGCTGGTCCCTTCCCTGATCACTCAGAATTACCCCGGAGGGTTCAGGGACTTCTCAGACAAAGCTCAACGTCTTGAGGAAGCCCTGCAACAGGCCAGCCAGGCACACCCGCTGCCTCCTATGATTCCTGCAAGGAGAGTCAGTAGGGCTGAGCCCGCTGCTGTTTCCCAGATAGAGGCCCCCAGGCCGTTGGAGCTGCTGCCAGTGAGGCCAGCTCCACAGCCTCACAGGAATCCGCCTCCACGGGCTCAGTTCCCGGCCCAGCAGCGGCAGCCTCAGAACCGGCCGGCCCCTCCGCGTAATGTACCGCCGCAACCCAGGCGAGATAATCAGGGTCCACCTCCTCGGCCGGCCCCTCCATCCCCTCGTCAAGACCACGCTCCCAGGGGCCCGCGACACCTGACTTACTCATTCCACGAGGATCAGGTCCCCGGTTATTTCCGGAGCGCCCTGGAGCAGAGGATTGTGCGATTGCCTGAGTGTTGGAGGCCAGAGGAGGCACATCTTACGAATAACCCCCGCTACTGCCCCTACCATCGGGCCCTGGGGCACACCATCCAGCGGTGCTATGTGTTTAAGGATTGGCTACAAGACCAGATTAACAACAATGTAATCAGGTTGGGCCCAACTCCAGCACAAGTGGCGGGCGTATTCGTGGGATCAGATGACGATAGTGGCAACGAGGACGAATGGCAGCTGGTCTCCGACCGCGGATCCCAGAAGTACAATAACTGGATGGCCCGCAAGACGACCATTCGCGCCCATGGAATCATCCGTGCGCGCTTGAATCAGCCTGAGCCCCCAGAACCTGCGGGTGCTGCTTCGACATCGTCGTCCCAGCCTGCCTCTTCCAAGAGGAGCAAACGGCGGCAGCGCAAGAAGGAAGAGCGCGCCCCGCCAGTTCTGCCACTATCCCGCACTCTCGGCGATTTCATGCCTCCGGAGATGGGGGTCCCTCCTCGGATCCGCCCGGTGATGGATGATTCGTCCGATGACGGTATTGGGTACGCTTCGGTTAATACCGTCGAGCTGGTAAATCCCTTTTCGGTTCCCGACGTTGAAGAACACCAGGTGGACCTCCCTAGTGTCCCCGGTCGTCGCTACCGTCGGAAGAACCGCAGCAACAGGAGTCGCCGGGGCACAGCCGTTGGTACCTCCAGCCAGGCCGTGCACGCCACTGAGACTAGGCAGCAGGCTCAAAACCGAGCTCAGCGCGCGCAGCCCCCCCATCCGGGGATGACGGATTCGCCTCCGCCACTGTTTGTGGTATGGGACCAGGCAGAACCGCCTCAGCCGCGTCGCGACCAGCTCCGCCCTGCCACAAGTCCATCCCGGCCTCCTGACTCCAGTACGGTGACCATTTCCCGGACTACGACCAGTGAACAGCGAGATGCGCCAAGTACCAGTCGGCCGCCGATCCAACCGGCAAGGCCCGTCATGCCACCAACCGCAGAGCAACCTCCTGCAACCAGGGGCTCGCGCTTGGCCAAAAAGTATGATGTCCTGAAGCACTTGGCCGACATCCCAGCAAGGCTCTCCATCCTTGAGGCTCTGCGCATGTCATCTGAGATGCGCGAGGCACTCGCTGAAGCCCTGAAAAGCCCCCTCCAGTTTGAGACAGAGGTTGCGGCTGCAGAGGCCTTCCACGCCAAAACGATCGAGGACGCCGAATGTCAGGCAGTTATCTCGTTCTCTGGTAAGGATGAAGACCCTCCTATACAGGGACATATCCGTCCGCTGTATGTCACTGGCCAGTTCAATGGCCTTGAAGTCCGGCGCTGTCTTGTCGACACGGGGTCCGGGATTAACCTGATTCCAACTCGGACGCTCCGGAGATTGGGGTTGTCTGAGGATGACTTGATTCCCTCCGACCTCAGGATCCAGGGGTACGACCGCACCGAGAAAACCCCGGTCGGCAAGATACGTTTGAAGACCCAGTTCGGTGACTTGGTTGCCAACACCGAATTCATGGTAGTCTCTCCGGACACTGCGTATAACGCATTGATGGGCAGGCCATGGCTTCACCTTCACGCGGCGGTTCCCTCGTCATACCACTAATGCCTCAAATACTCCCTTAATGGTCGAGTAGGCGTGCTTCAAGGAGATGCCTCTCCTTTTGCCTCATGTGAAGCCCGCTATCTGGACGCGGACTATTACAAGAGCAAGGATAAGCAGATCCTGGCAGGTGAGGTTGAGCCTGTCGCTGTTGCAAGCGATCCCTGGGCAAGTCTGGATGACGCTTACGTCCTCCCGATTCACCGGTTGGACGTCGCCATGGTCTTGACGGTCCGCGAGTCTCCTGATGAGATGGCCGCGACCGCCCGCGCCAGCACCAGTGGCCCAGCAGGATCTGGTAGCCCCAATGCAGTTTCCAACGCAGTCTCTCCCGTGGACGATCCCTCCCCGAGCGGAGAGGATATGGAAGACGCACCCCCAGCCTTTGAGGAGGGTGTCCCCGCCACGGTCGATGAGTTAATACAGGTGAACCTTGGAACCGAGGCCGATCCAAGACCCACATTGGTTAGTTCCGCCATGCCCTCTGAGGAGCGGCAGCAGTACGTGGACTTTCTCAGGCAGCACCGTGATGTGTTCGCTTGGGGCTATGACGAGATGCCGGGGCTAGATCCTCAGGTAGCCGTCCACCGCCTTGGTCTCCCGGCGAACCATCGCGGGTTCAAGCAGCCTCCCAGGAAGATGCACCCATCCCACGGTGCCATGGTTGAGGCCGAAGTTGACAAGCTTATCAAATCCAACTTCGTGAGGGAAGTTCAGTACCCCAAATGGCTGGCCAACATTGTGCCGGTCAGGAAGAAGAACGGGCAGATTAGAGTCTGCATCGACTTCCGCGATCTCAACCGCCACTGTCCGAAGGATGATTTTCCCCTTCCAGTGACAGAGCTGTTGATTGATGCCACGGCAGGGTTCCAAGCCCTCTCCTTCATGGATGGATACTCCGGATACAACCAAATTCGGATGGCCCCTGAGGATGAGGAGTTCACTGCCTTCAGGGCCCCCCAAGGTACCTTTTGCTACCGGGTCATGCCCTTCGGCCTGAAGAATGCAGGTTCCACCTATCAACGGGTGATGCACCGCATATTCAAGCCAATCCTCGACACACTGGTGGAATGCTACGTCGACGACTTGGTTGTCAAATCGCGCCAGCGTCAGGACCATCTCAAAGATCTTGAGAAAGTGTTCAGCTTCCTCCGGTCTCGCTGCCTGAAGATGAACCCGTTGAAGTGTGCCTTTGGGGTCACCTCCGGAAAGTTCCTTGGATTTGTGGTAAGATACCGGGGTATTGAGATCGACCCAGAGAAAATCAGGGCGATCAGCCAGATGCCTCCCCCAGGTACCATCCGGGAACTGCAAGGGTTCCAAGGCCACTTAGCCTATATACGCCGATTCATTGCGAATCTGGCCGGCAAGTGTAAGCCCTTTTCTCGGCTCATGAAGAAAGGTTCCACCTATGCATGGGATAAAGAGTGTCAGACCGCTTTCGAGGAAATCAAGCAGTACCTGCTTCAACCTCCGGTCCTGATGCCGCCCGTATCCGGAAAGCCGCTGGTCCTTTATGTGACCGCCCTGGAACGGTCCCTGGGTGCCCTTCTCGCCCAGAAGAACAACGAGGGAACAGAGAATAGCCTCTATTACCTCAGTCTCATGCTCCTCGATGCGGAAGTTAGGTATTCCCCCATCGAGAAGAGCTGCCTCGCGCTCGTATTTGCCGTACAGAAATTACGGCACTACTTGCAGCACCATGAGGTACAGTTGGTTTCTCGGGTAGACCCGTTGAAATATATCCTGAGCCGGCCTATGTTGACTGGCCGCCTAGCGCGGTGGGCTGTGATTCTCCAGCAGTTCGACATCAGGTATGTGTCTCAGAAGGCCATCAAAGGGCAAGCATTGGCAGACTTTCTGGCAGCTCACCCGACCTCTGCGGATCAGCCGCTGGATCTAGGCTTTCCTGATGAGGCCATTCTCTCAGTTGATCGAGCCGATCCATGCTGGCAGATGCACTTTGACGGTGCATCCCGGAGCCCCACCGGTAGAAGACTCGATAATCCTAAGCTCAACAGAGTGGGCTTGGGCATCGTCTTCATTACCCCGGAGCGAGCCGTGCTGCCATACTCTTTCCTGTTGTCAGAGGGCTGTACCAACAATGAGGCGGAATACCATGCCCTCATCACCGGCCTCGAGTTGGCTCTCGAGATCGACGTGCCCCGCCTGTGCGTGAAAGGGGACTCCGAGCTGGTCGTTAAGCAGATCAATGGCGACTACGTTGTCAGGAAGCCGGAACTTGTGCCATTGTTGGAGTGCACCCTCCTTCTGATGGCCCGGTTCCCTTCTCGGCCGGAAATTGTCCATGTTCCCCGGTCGCAGAACGGTCGAGCAGATGCTTTGGCCAGCCTCACTGCGTCACTTGCGGAGCCTGAACAGGACAACCTGATCGTCCGCGTGACGCGCCGCAGGCTCATCGCTCCCGTTATCCCGGAAGAAGATCGCGGCCTGTTGGTAAGTAACCTCACCACGGTTGCCCCTATGCCCGGAGCCCCGAGTACCCCAGATATGACAGTCGGATCAGCCCCTGATTGGAGGACGCCTTTGGTTGAGTACCTCCAACATGGCATTCTTCCATCGGATCGGGCCGAGCGCGAGCGAGTTCGACGCCGCACATCGCAGTTCGTCCTCCAGAGCAGTCCCGGCCTGGAGCAGATCCTCTACAAACGCGGATTTGATGGTGTTCTCCTCCGTTGCCTTCAGGGAGTTGAGATCCCACGAGTCATGCAAGAGGTTCATGCTGGTTCATGTGGCGCCCACCAGACTGGGCCGAAGCTGTCCCATCAGATTCGGAGGTTGGGATACTTCTGGCCCTCTATGATCCATGACTGCATCGAGTATGCCAGGAGGTGCCATGCGTGCCAGGTTCATGCGAACTTTGTGCATCGGCCGCCGGAGCCTCTCCATACCACAAGGTATTCCTGGCCCTTTGCAGTCTGGGGACTGGACGTTGTGGGACCTTACCCGCCGGCGACAGCTCGCCAGTGCCGGTTCATTCTGACCGCCACGGACTTCTTCTCCAAATGGGCAGAAGCGACTCCGCTCAGAGAGGTCAAATCCTGTTCGATCGCTGACTTCGTGACCTCCAACATCATCTATCGATTTGGAGTGCCTCACGCTATCCTCACGGATAACGGAACCAATTTCTGAGCAGCCGAGTTGAAGAAGTTGTACGCCAAGTATAACATTCGCTCGAACCATACATCTCGCTATCATGCGCAGGCGAATGGACAGATCGAGGCGTTCAACAAAACCCTCTCTAACATTCTGCAAAAGATGGTTGGTCAGAACAAGAAGAGTTGGCCGGACAAGCTCCCCAACGCCCTCTGGGCTTATCGGACGACGACTCGCAATTCCACCCAGATGAACCCTTATTCCCTGGTGTATGGAGCTGAGGCCGTCCTGCCCATCGAGATCCAGTTGCCGTCCTTGCGCACTGCGGTCTACGACCAGCAAGCGTCGGACAGAGTTGCTGAAGCCCGTCTAGTCGAGTTGGAATCACTGGATGAGAATAGACTTCGCGCTTTGCACAACTTGGAGAGGCATCAAAGCAGAATGGCTCGAGCTTTCAATAAGAAGGTTCGCCTCCGCTCCTTCCTGCAGGGTGATCTAGTGCTAGCCCTAAGAGCGCCGATGATCCCCGGCAGGAAGCCGCCCAAGTTGAAGCCCAAGTGGGAGGGACCTTTTGTTGTCCACAAGGTCTATCCCAATGGCGCGTACTCCCTAGCGACTATGGATGGTGAGCGTGTCACTCCTCCCACCAACGCTAGGTTCCTCAAGAAGTACTTTGTCTGAGTATGCCCACGTCCTGCACGACGTTAAACTGCATTCGTCCAGGCTACAAGACGTTAAACTGTTCAGCATTCGTCCGCGCTGCAAGACGTTAAACTGCCAAGTGCTACGTCCTGCACGACATTAAACTGCATTCGTCCAGGCTACAAGACGTTAAACTGTTCAGCATTTGTCCGCGCTGCAAGACGTTAAACTGCCAAGTGCTACGTCCTGCACGACGATAAACTGCATTCGTCCAGGCTACAAGACGTTAAACTGTTCAGCATTCGTCCGCGCTGCAAGACGTTAAACTGCCAAGTGCTACGTCCTGCACGACGTTAAACTGCATTCGTCCAGGCTACAAGACGTTAAACTGTTCAGCATTCGTCCGCGCTGCAAGACGTTAAACTGCCAAGTGCTTCGTCCTGCATGACGCTAAACTGCACTACGTCCGAGCTACAAGACGTTAAACTGTTCAGCATTCGTCCTGCATGACGTAAAACTGCCCCTCAAGAACTACGTGCGGCTTGATTCCCATCCTTATGGGATACGTAGGACCGCCTGAACATTCATGTTTCAGGCCCAGCCCCATCCTTCGGGAATTTCCATCCCATCCCGGGCCCTTGGCCCAGTTGCCCCCGGGTGTGCGGCGTATGGTGTGAGCGCGGGGCTATGCCCTCATTCACGTCGGTTTGCTCGTCACGCTGTACGCCCCCCCCCCCCCCACGTTTGGGGATGCCTTCTGCTCCCCCCTTCCTTTTTTTATCTCTCATCATCCTGCATGACGTTAAACTGCCTCTCCAGAACTACGTATGGCTTGATTCCCATCCTTATGGGATACGTAGGACCGCCTGGACATTCATGTTTCAGGCCCAGCCCCATTTCCCGGGAATCTCTATCCCGCGTTGGGCCTCTGGCCCCAGTTCCCCTCATTTTTTGTGCGAGGCGTATCGCGTGAGCGGGGGATTATGTCCTCATTCACGTCGGTCTACTGGCCGCGCCGTACGCCTCCCCCGTGTGTGGGACTACCTCACACCCCTCATCGTCCTGCATGACGTTAAACTGCCTCTCCAGAACTACGTATGGCTTGATTCCCATCCTTATGGGATACGTAGGACCGCCTGGACGCTGATGTTTCAGGTCCAGCCCCGTCTCCTGGTTGATCACGGGGATCTGCCCTCTTGGTTGCTCTCAGGGTGAGTCCTCCGACCCTTTCCGGAGATCTGTTGACATGTTTTGGGTACTTCGGTCTAGGACTTGTAGTGTCAGATTCAATCCCGACAAGTCCTGTGTTGCTTGTCAGGCCTCGCGCTTCCTCTTGTTCGAGCCTTCACTCAAAGGGATCCTCGTTGGCGGTTTGGGTACGATGCCTCAGTGCTCTCCTACCGCTCCGGGTCGATTTACCGGCGAGTCCTGGGCCGCAAATCGATATGAATCCTGCGATTGAGCGGTTGATGCTCGTTTGCTTGCCCCGTCTTAGGCTGACGCGATCGGATGTTGTGTTGCGAATATGGTCAGCAACGTCCTTGATCGCCATGTCAGCTCTTTCAGGCTCTGAACATTGGATTGCGCAGTCCTCATCACACTCCGCCTTTATGCGTTGTAGTAGAATCTCGACACTCTCTTCATACTGACCTCCAGTACACCTCTACACGTTAGGCAGACCAACCGGGGTAATGATGTCGTTCGAGGCTCCCATGATCTGAGCACCAGGGATATATGCAGATATCCTCCCTAAGGTCCATGCGTGGCTAGACCCTCGTCCCCATAAGGAGGAGGGGGTCGCCCGAACAATCGCGTTCTGGGCCCAGTATATCTGGAGGCTAGCATCTCTGCCCCTCGGGTGATGGACATACGCAGACCCCTATCCCAAGACTCTTCTCCTGGAATCGTGCGTGACCGCAGGGCTGGGTATGTTCCCACCTCCGCCGTGTCCTCCGTACCGCAATAAGCGGATTACTCCATGGTCCGAACCACACGACCTTAAACTGTGTTGTCTGGTCCTACCACACGACCGTAAACTGTGATCGTCTCGGCCGCCCGACGAGAAACGGCACTGCATCGTGATGTTCTCCTTGGGGGACACTCATGTTGGGCGCTGGTTAATAACCACGCCATTCATCAATGCCTTCCATGGCTTGATTATTGTGGCGACGCCAGAGATTTCTCAATCCCAGGCGCGTCGCCGCACAAAGAAAAACCATTCATCTTTAAGGAAAAACAAGAAATATCAAATGCCGCTCCTTCTGTGTGCGAGGGTCAGACCCGCACTCTTCCCCGCGCTGGTGCCCGATTGTGTTGCGCCGCGCTTCAAGAACTACGTGCGGCTTGATTCCCATCCTTATGGGATACGTAGGAACGCCCGGATGTTTGAAACTTCGGGTCCAGCCCCCCACCTCTTAGAGATTCCCCCTTCTCTGGGGAATCCGCCGCCTTCAGGTCACCCTCAAGGCATGTTCCCCGACCCCTTGCAGTGGTCCACCGGTGTCAAGAGTACTCTGGTTTATTGCCAGGAGGGTCAGGATCCGCTTGGTCAGGTTTCCTCCGCTTTTCAGGCTTCGTGCTCCCTTTCATTCGGACCCATCGTCTACGCCCTGGGTGGAGCCCCCGTGAACGGTTCGGACACAATGCCTCAGTGCTCTCCCACCAACTCGGGCCGGTACCCCCAATGGCCTCGGGCAGCAAATCGATATGAATCCTGCGATTAAGCGGTCGATGCTCGTTTGCTGCCTCATTCCACCAACGGTTAGTGCGATATTGATGCTGCTTTTCCGCCACGGTCGGCAGTACTCCCATATCGTTACGCCGGTGCCCCCAGTCCTTGAATGAATGGCCGCATGATTCACATTTTCCACCTCCCATTCCGGCCAGGCGAAACCTCGACACTCTTGACACTATCCCTTAGTGCATCTTCGCATATTCAGGGGATATGACCACGATGTGGCGTGATTTGAGGTCCTTATGGTCCGAGCTCTAAGACCTTAAACTAAGATCTCTCCTTATGGTCCGAGCTCTAAGACCTTAAACTAAGATCTCTCCTTATGGTCCGAGCTCTAAGACCTTAAACTAAGATCTCCCCTTATGGTCCGAGCTCTAAGACCTTAAACTAAGATCTCCCTTTATGGTCCGAGCTCTAAGACCTTAAACTAAGATCTCTCCTTATGGTCCGAGCTCTAAGACCTTAAAATAAGATCTCTCCTTATGGTCCGAGCTCTAAGACCTTAAACTAAGATCTAGCCCTTATGGTCCGAGCTCTAAGACCTTAAACTAAGATCTACCCCTATGGTCCGAGCTCTACGACCCTAAACTAAGATCTCCCCAAATGGGGTCCTACGTCCTGCATGACGCTAAACTGCACTCTCAGAACTACGTGTGGCTTGATCTCCAGCCTGATGGAGTATGTAGGAACGCCCGGGCATTCCGACTCGGGTCCAGCCTCAGGGATCGTTAAGTCCCGCCCCTCCTCGTCGCCGGCCGTCTGGTCTGACTTCGGGTAGAGTGGTGCAGTTGTGATATTCTCCCCGATTCAGCTCGGGATGCCCCATCGCAAGGATGGGAAGCGACGGTTTCCTCGTCAGAGAGGTGCTGTCTGAGAATTGAGGTGACTCACGGCCAGATTAGTGCATCCGCCTAATACGCTCTCCCCACGGTGGCGCAATTTTGAGAGCGTTGGATTCTGTCCGAACAAATCGTCACTTCGCCCCACGCTTCGCATGCCCTGTTGATCTGGATTTCCACCCTTGTGTCTGAAGGAACCCCAAAGCGGTATTCATGATGACATGTGGTCCGCCTCCTGCAATATGAATGATGGCCTTTTTCGGTCCGTCTATTGCAGTTTTTATGGTCGATCCACTGTCCGCCTACCGTCTTGGGCATTTCCTGGAAGGCCGACCGTTGTGGATGTCTGGATTCGGGACGCGCGATTCACCCTTTCTCATTTCCCTATGTTCGGATAAAATCTCAACGCCCCTAGCATTGTCCCGCTCGTGTGTTGGAACAGGTTGGGGGGATGGTACATTGATTAGGTCTGAGGTCTCCTTTCCTAGGAATGACCTCCCTCTTTTCTCCAGAAATCCAGGCCCAATTATGGATGCCTGATGCTTGGTTAACACTCCCGCAAGACAACGAATTGTGGTTGAGCATGTTAAACCAAAAGATGCAGATAAATATATTGATTCATACAGATGGATCAAAGTAGCGGAAGCGAATGTTTTGGGAATGGCAAAACAAAGCCCTTAGGGATTAGCGTGCTGAATGAGTCTTTCTAATGCCGCTACCCTTTGGCTGGTGGCCTCCAGAGCTGCTTCTCGCTCTCTGCGTGCCCTTTCTTCGTCGGCGGTCGCAGCGCGCAGTTCGTCGATTCTGGCCTGTGCACGCTCCCGCTCGACCTGAATTGTGACCATCTGTTGGCCCGCCTCCGTCAGCTATACCTGGGCGTCAACCAGCTGGGCTGCTAGTTGCTCCACAAGCTCGGTACACGTTGCGACGAAGGCCTCCTTCTCTGCCGCCTGCCCATCGAGGCGCCGGACTTCCTGCTCCGCCGCGAGGAGCGCCCGCGTGCTCTCCGACATGTCCCGACTTTGTGTGACGTCGGCACGCCGGCAGCTCTCACGCATCTTCTCGGCCATGAAATCACGGACCGTTAGATGGAGGTGTTGAGCATCAGCCCCCCCGGCACACAGAAAGCGCAGCCAGGTTTGAAGTGATCCCATGCGCCCCAGCCACTCCGACGGGTCTCGCTTGAGGAAGCGCTGGATGCACTTCCACCCCCTACAGCGCGTTATCCGGCTCTCCTCGACCGCCTCCGTGTCTGAGTCGTCCATCTCCTCGGGATCGGCAGGCCAGTAGGCAGGGAAGGCAGCCAGCAGGTCTGCTGCAGGGTCCGCCCCTGGGAGGTCCTCACGAGGGATAGGTTCCCCAACATCCGGGCGACCTTCTTCTCTCTCCCCAGCGGCGCTGACACCCTCGTCAGCCCCCAACCTCTCTCCGATGGCAGCACCGTCGACGTCCGCAGCCCCTTGATCAGCAGTTGGTGGGGCCGGCTCGGTTTGGGATGTCTGTTCCGGAGCAGGCGGCATGTCTGCCACCGGTCCACTCGTGGATGGCCCGGGTTCGACAACCCGATGAGCCTCCAGTGTTGAGATCACTGCGCAGGGCATGCCATGGTTAGTCACGGATCGTCAACGGCAAGCACCAGCAGTAAAGTAGGGAGACTTACGGGAGTTCGGAGCGTCATCTTCCGCTATCCCGGTCGCCGCAGGAACAGTTGCAGCAGGGGACCCCTTAGCGCTTGTCAGCTCGATAATGGGTGCCTGGCCCCCGCCTTGTCCTGCTGGCGCCTCTCCTACTCCCGCTGAGGACGCCTGACCGACATCCGTGTGCTCCTGAGAAAGATGGAGAAATGGGTTAGAAGCTGCATAAGAGAGTGGATGAAGCAGATTGAGTAGGGATAGAAGCGGACCTCGAGGAGCTCAGTGACATCAACGTTGTCAGAGCCGGCCACCTCGCCTCTCTCCCGTGGGCTCCCCTGATGGGATCTTCCATCGGAGCCTTCATCCTCCCCCATTTCCTCCTCTTCTTCGGAGTCGCTGCTACTGTCATCTTCTTCCGGCGGCATCTGTTCCGGAGCGGGCTCGAGACCGAGCATCACCTTCACCAGAAGGGATGGCTCCACGCGCTGACCACGTTGGCGCGCGTACTCGTCCATGGCCGTCAGATACGCATACTGCCGGTTGAAGTCCACTCTGTCGGCAATCTGGAGGCGCCCGACCTCTGGCAGATAGATTCCTTCTCTGAGTATCTTTCGCCAGATGGTGTCGGTCCCCAGTGACTGCCGCAGAGTCATCCAGGCCGACCACAGCGCCGGGAAGACCGCATCATGGGAAGGTTCGAGCAGACGTCTCACCTGCTTCCCGGGCCGCTCGTCGACCACCGCACGTGCCCCCTCTCTGGGCGCTGAGGTCGTGGCGGCAGCTCGCGATGTGCCCGCCGCCGAAGTCCCTGCCCGCGCCGGCTCCGCTGTTTGGCGCGCCTCCGTTCTCCCCCGTGTGGCGGCGCCTCGCCTCCTTCCTTGATGCCCGGTCTCCGCACGGGTAACCTCGAGCCGCCGAACTAGCTTCCGCAAAAGCCCCTCAGGGTACGCGATGGCCCAGTGTTCGGCGTACTCGGTTGCCAAGCCTGCTTCAACTCCGGTAGGAGGGAGAGTGATGACGTCGCCAGAGCCGAAAGCGGCAAACATCAGCCACATCTGGCGAAGGACGCCTGGGTTCGTCTCCTCCCGGACAACAGTGAATACCCTCTTCGGCATCCGCTGAAGGCACCCGAACTGCCTGGGGAACCGGGTCGGCACGTAAGGCTCGCAGATCACCTTCCCGTCGATCCGAGCCACGAGCACCCCGCCCCGCATGTTCAGGAAGTATTCATGCTGCTCCAGCGGACCCTGCCCATTGTCGATCATCTGGCCGACGGGAGTGGGGAACGGACTGAAGTTGAAGTTGGCATGATTGCCAATCCGGATCCGCACGCCCTCCTCACTTAGGGTCATCGGAGCGACCCCCGCGATGTTCAGCAGGGAGGGTCGCAGGCCGTTGCCCGGAGGAATGATGGCGTTCAGAAACGTGTACCCACCGAGGTGAGCAGCCACCCAGCCGTGGAAGAACTGAAAGGGCCCACAGATCCTTCGTGGCGACCCCCCTCGTGAGATGCGTCCCAGGATGGCATACAGGCTCGCCAACACTGGGACCCCGAGGTTGTATCTCTTGTTGGCGGCCATAGCGCCCGCCATCGCCAGTGTCGCCGGGCGAACGCCCATTCTCGCGTCCCGCACTGGCAGGAGCCACCCACTCAGAAAGGCGGCCAGGAACGCCGCGTACCAGACATTTGGGTCCCGGGCCTCGATGACGCGGTACCCCCATGAGCGGTAGTCGCCCGTCTCCAGGACCCGCCAGTACGACCCGTTCCGGCTCCTCTGAGCTGCGGTCGGGCACCGCTTCCCCCTACCTGGCATCTTGACCGCTGGGTCATGCTCCAAGAACTGGCCGAACCACTCCTTATAGGCTATGTCCTTCTGGAAGTCTTTGATCCCGAGCCGCTGCGTAGCCAGGTCAAGCAGATGCCAGGTCAGGATGGGAGTCCGTGACCTGTCCTCCCAGGTGTTCTTCGGGGGCAGGAACTCATCGTATTGGTAGCCCTCCAGCGGGATACCTCCGATGCAGTGGATGTCCCAGAGACCGATGCCGACCTCCCCATGGTGAAGATGGAAGGTGTTGGTATCCGGAGACCATCGGGTGAACAGCTCCGGCCCGAGCTCGGACTGCTGGTAAAAGTGGAACTGCGACGTCCACACCGCCTCGAACAGGCCGATGTACCGCAGCTCCTCTGCGAAGTGATCGCAAGTGTGGCGTACCCAGAATGCCCAGGCCCACTCACTGGTGAAGTTGCCCCCAGACCGCAAGTCCCAGTCCTTCAGCCAGCCCTTGGTGTCGTCCGTGACGCTCTGGCGATATATGCTCGAGTAGAGGGCTGGAGAATTCTCCGCAGTAGGCTCACCCCCGTCAATGGTTCGCGTCCTCGGGTTCAGGACATAGACGTCCAAGTGCCTGGTCTCCCTGGCAGGATGCCCATTGTTGGTGATGTTATAGCGGGGAAGCTCGTCCTCCCGAGTCACCCAGGTCCGTGGCGCATCAACCTCGAACCCTGGCACTGGAATCTCATCAAGGATGCCGAAGTTCCAGAGCGGCAGGTTGTCCGACAGTGGATATGTCTTCTGGGCCGGCGTTAGTAAGTCGAACAAGGATTGATTGTTGGAAACAATCTCCTTGGCTCCGTAAACCTCCTCGTTCGTCGCCATCTCAGCCCTGCGAGTGGCGGCATCCCCCTCATTTCCTCTGTGCGCGGCCATCTCAGAAGTTTCGGGAGTCGTGCGGGTTAAGGGATGAAGCGTGCGGGATCGGACGAGGCTGGTAGAGAAGTTTGAAGGGTGGCGCGCAATCCAAGTGGACGGCGCGCAATTGGGAAGAATGTCGCGCAAAGTTCCGGGTTTTCGCGCAAAGACAGGCGAATTCCGGACGGTTTTTGCGCGCCGATCGGGCGAATTTCGCGCCGGAAAAGGAAATTTCGCGCACGAGAGCGTTGGAGCCTATCGCGCGGAAGGCCTGAGTACGGAACGCGGGACCCAGGGCCCTTATTTATAGGCGAGGCCGGGGCCCGCGCTGCGCGGAAAGCGCTTTGCGCGACCGCAGCGGCAAATTTCGCGCCCGGCGCCCCTTTTTGCGCGCCTAAGTCCCGCGCCGCCCAGGAATTTGGCATTCCGGCGTCTCCCTCGGAACCCGATCGTTGCGACCTCTCGCCGACCAGATTCCGAGGGGGGGCTTTTGTAGACGCCGGAAAAGTCCGTTGTTCCCAAACGAAGCTCCGGATGCGGAAAGCGAAGTGATATTTGGAGTCAGAGGCACGTTCCGGAGGGCCCGGAGGACTTGCGCGAAATTTCAGAGGCTCGCGCGCAAAGTTGAGCCGCGGCGCGCAATCCTCCCGGGATGCGCGCAATGCGCTGGGCCGGCGCGCTATTTTGCGCGCCCGTGGCCTGCGCGGCTCCTTTGCGCGCTGGGTCCTGATTCCGCGCCCGCGAGGCGAATTGCGTGCCCGAGACCGGATTCCGCGCCCGAGGTTGCCTATAAATATAAGGCGACCCCCGACGTTTTGAAGGTTGCCGGAATCCGAAGCGTCGCTCGTTCGTGCAATCCAACCCCTTCCGCGCGCAATGCCGATCTTCAGGTAACCTACTTTCTTTCGCGCAATAGAGCCTTGGGGTCCGCCTTCGCGCGCAATCCCCTTGGCTCATTTCCTTTGAATAAATTTCAACCCAAAGGCCTTTGCGCGCAAAAGAAGCCTCTTGCGCGCAATTGCCCCCGGGTGCGCGCAATCCAGCCCGATTGCGCGCACCCCCCATTTTCAAAGTGGCCATTCGTTAGAGAATGAGCCGTTGCCCCCGCGCGCTACCCGAAGCCCGGTGCGCGCAATCCCAATCATCCGCGCGTGAAGTGCTGGCCCAATTGCGCGCCAGCCCGCCATTTTGCGCGCCGACTCGCGGTTTTGCGCGCAATCCACCGGGGTCGCCTCCCTTGACCCCCTGAGGGTACCCGCCTGCGTGGCGCCCGATGATCTTCATCCTGGGTGCCCGCACCGTGCGTTGTCTTCCCGTGCGGTCCTCCAGGCTTGCGCGAAGTGACACGGACCCATCGGCGGCAACCAACGTCCAGCATGACGTTAAACTGCACATACGTCCAGCATGACGTTAAACTGCACATTTGTCCAGCATGACGTTAAACTGCACATTCGTCCCGCATGACGCTAAACTGCATCCGTCCAACATGACGTTAAACTGTACTACATCCAAGCTGCACGACGCTAAACTGCCTAGCCCCTATCGTCCGTGCTGCAAGACGTTAAACCGCCAAGCACCTTCATCCTCAACACACGACGTTAAACTGTGCTTCGTCCGGCAAGACGTTAAACCGTCCGCTTTTTCCTCAACACACGACGTTAAACTGTACTTCGTCCGGCAAGACGTTAAACCGTCCGTATCATCCGATCCCGTGCTCTGCACGCAGGGTCTCCCCCGGTTTGGACGTGGCCCCCACCCGCTCGTCTCTGCAGGGATGTCGGGATTGTCCCGCTTTTGGGACGATTTAATGGGAGTGGCTTTTCCCTACGGGGGTAGGGTATTACAAACCCCTAGTTTCTCGTGGGAGGCTGCACATGTGTATCTCCATTGCGCCTCCCCGCTGCCGAAGCCAGTAGAGGGTGTGACTGGGATCGAGGTGTCTTCTGCTTTCGGTCCAAGTCCCTTCCAACTGAGTTTTGCCGCATCCGGGCTGCCTCAAGTGCGTAAGTCCTGACAGAATGAACTACGTGGACTTTGATCCCTGTCTTCTAAACAGGGTACGTAGGAAGCCTTCTTGAGGTCCAAGCCCGCCACCTGGTCGTCCCGGTCGTATTTACGTCGGTTCGTCCATCAGTGGACCCCTCCAGGGTTCACGCTTGCGTCGATTCACCTATGAATCCGCCCCTGTGGGAGACTGCCCGTGTGTATCTCCACGGTGCCTCCCCACAGCCCCCCTTTTCCATTTCTCCTTTTATCGTCCAACATGACGTGAAACTGTGATCCACCCGGCCGTTCCATCCCCCTCTGTGCGAGGTGGTTCGGTTCAATCCTCCGCCCGGCGGCCTCGACCTCTTCGTGAGTCGGCTTGCCGACGTCCAGCATGACGTTAAACTGTATACCCGAACTACGTTGACTTTGATCCGTGCTAACGCGCGGTACGTAGGAAGCCCCTACGGGGTCCAAGCTCTTCACTCCATCATCCATCCTGATCCTTACCCGGGCCGCCACATCCCGGTGGGGTCATGCCACTTCACTCCACTCCACGTTACTTGGGAAGCCGCCCATGTGCTGGCCCCAGCGTCGGAGGTTCCCCGCAAGGGGTTCTGTCATCTGATCCACTTTTCGTGTTGATTGGTCCGATGCCGTCCCCGCTGGACGTTAAACTCGCGGCATACCCCGTGTTAAACATGGGAAGCTGAGGAAAACCTCAGGTGACACAGTTCCCCGCACCCAGTACGGGATGCCTCAGGCCATCATGCCTTCGAGAAGCCCTATTAGGGACGGAAGACAGACGTGCAGAGCCGCAGTGTTACGACACGCCCCCAGCACCCAGAGCCACCCGGCCTTCTCACTGCAGGTTGCTGCCCCGCCCAGACTCCTTGGAGCGTCCGGGCGGAAGCAGCGTAATTAACCGGTGTCCATGAAGATATGGCGCCGGGAACGAGATTCACGAACATTCTTAAGTCTATGAGGGAGACCCGGATTAGGCGACGAGTTCCGAGGAGACGTCCAAGGAAGGAGGAGCCGACATCCCATCATCCCGGTTTCGATCAAGGAGCAGACGCCCCTGAATAAGGGACGGATGCCGCCCGCCCTTGGAAAGCGGGACTGCGGGACCACAAGCCGCGCGCCCATCCCCTCGGGTTGACGGGTGCACGCGCGAACGCGTCCTGGCGGAACAGCGTAACCCGACGCACATCCGCACCGAAACAATGATCCCATTCTTATATGATATGATTTCAAATTTTTCATTCTTTTTATATCATTATGTCATGCCTCCTAACTCATGTACGTAAGATGTATCCTTATGTTTAATCCTTAACTGGGCTCTTTATCTCATCCCTTTGTTAATGTGTTCTGTAGGGTACCCAATGAAAATTTAAGGGATCAAAGGAAGTTAATATATCTTTATGGAGATTAAATAAAGAAATGTTTTTTAGCCCCATGTTTTATGTTTTATGTACCTAGTCTTCCAAGACACTAGATGTAACAATCGTTGGATTGTACTCTAATGTATAATTATGCTTAAAATCATGTAATGTTATAAATAAAAGGTTAGGGTCACTATATTAATGGTTTTTAATATTAATAATGTTCTTATCACTTCTTTATTCTCTTATATGTTACATTGTATTTTACAATTTCATAAGGGTACCTATTTCACTAAGAGTTCATATTAGTTACTCACTGTGATTGGAACCTAGATGTTCTATGATGGTATTCTAAGTGATATGATCTATAGATGATTTATATATCTTATACTGACATAGATGATATGGATATCAAGGTATAGGGGCTCATAATAAATTTATACATTTGATTATAAATTTCATCCTTGGTAATCTCATGAAAATGAAATTCTGACCGGCCAATAAGAAATCTGCATTTACATGTGTGAGTGGTTATTTCTATCTACAAACTTTTTAATGGTTATTATACTTTTAGATTATTATTAAATCATATCATATGTCAGGTTCTTAAATGTATTAATGAAAACTGTGATGACATTCTCTTGTGGTGAGGAAATATACATTATGTGTTTCAATTCTAATATTTCATAAATGAATAATGTAAGAAATGTATTTCCCATCTCTATATCGATGAAAGATGTTGTTTAAGGCCCTTTTATTGGAATAGAAATGCATGATTAAGCCATTTTCTATGGAATTATATTGCAAAGATCATTTTTTTAAAGTCAAAGATAGATATATAGAGCACATTGGTTGATGTCACCAGTATAAACGTGCTTTATTTGAGACATCATTATAAATGAATTATATTACATAGTGGAGGATCATATGTGGTTTTATTTCATTACAAAATTAACTCATTTCTCTATGGATTCCATAGTGTTTTTCAATACACTAACATTGGGAAATAGTTTATATTCCTAATGTCACTATGAAAGGGGCCTAACTATTCAAAAACAAATTATATCTATAACCTGAGTTAAATTATGTATGACATGAACATGTTGAACAAATATTATTCCCATATTTTTTTTATTAATTAGTCATGTTTGGTGGATCGAAAATTTTTAGTTGAAAATTTAATAAATATTTAATCACTAATTTAGTGAACATAAATTTATTTATTTATTATAAAATAATGTAGTGGTTTTTATTTAATTAAATTTATAGTCATTTTAAAGGAAGAATACTGAATAGGATTGGAAAACCGAGTTTAATAGTTTAATAAGAATTGAAAGATTAAATATTATTTTAATAACATTAATTTATCATTGGTTTTAGTGAATTTCATGTAAATAATAATAACATTTTTTTGTCATGAGGTTCACTATAGACTAAGAGAATAATAAGATCATATGTGCAAGTATTTATTCTATAACAGCATGTCTATATATACATGGTTATTTTATTAAATAAATTTTCCTATCCATTATTATTATTACACATAAAAAATTCATGAGATAATCCACTCAATCCAAATAGTTCTCTTATTCTCAAATGTAGTAAAAAACAGACATACATCCTACATCACCACCATTTCATTTCTAGATAGAAAAATAAGAATCCTTCTAACTCAAAGTAATTCTTATGGTAATCATAGATGAATGACACAAGTTTTATAATATTATAAAGTTGCATTTGAGGATTTCTACAGTGACATTCAGTGGTTCTTGGTGAACATGTGAATCACCACTGGAAATATTAAACACTTGATTCCTCTAATGCAATGTATGTATGATGTGAAGCGATCATATATTCTATAATAAAGAAACAATAATTAGAATTTAATGTGATTATTGATTTATATAAATAAATTATAAATTACTTGTGATGATCCTCTCTCCTTAACTATTGGATTTTTATTCATCTAATTATTAGGTTAAATATGAAAAAGTTGATGAATTTACATTGTTGGGCATAGTCCGGAATGCTTCTCTAGCACACCAAAACTATCACATAACATCAAATAAATAACATAATAAATTATAATTATTTTTTATTCACTGTTCGATTATAAAAATTATCATTAGGATTTTATTTTTGGTTTATATTTTCTATAGTTAGTATGTAATTTACCAAAATTCATTAATTAAACATTCCATATTCATGTTTTTTATGGTCAGGAATAACATAATAATAGGTGAATAATGTTGGAAGATGCAACTAGTATGTGCCATTGATTGTGTATGGTATACAAGGTTACAAGGAATGTAATTAAAAAGTAAGAATTGTGTAACTAGGTACACAACACATTGAAGTTTCATGGGATACACATTTTGACGAACAATAAATAATACATAGTGTATTAAAAGAAAGTTAAAAGAACAATGTGTCGACCAGTGTAGACTAACATGTTGTTGGATTACAAGGTGTGTAGTTGTCATACATGTCATGTAGTCTATGTATTTTCACTAAAAAATTCAACAAATCATCATGGTAAAATGTGTATAGTTTTTAAATACATGACATTTGGGATTGATTTCCAAAAAACTCAGATGTATCATACCCTGTAGTTAGAATACATCTACCATGCATCTAGAATTTCAATGGAAATGTACATGTTGAGTGGATATATAGTTTTTAAAAACCCACGACATGAAGAATACATGATGCAAGGCTCATTAGTACATGTCATCTATCGTAAATGACATACAAAATTAGTATTTGATAGTAAATATTAGAGACACAGAAATAAAGGAACACAATGTCCAACTCATTTATAAATTTCATTTAGTTATCATCAATTACTTGAATTAAATTACATGATCAAATAATTAATTGAATCATAAAATAAAAATTACATGGAATTTTTATGGTGTGCTTACTATATAACATATTTTTCAAGAAATAATAAATGCTCAATTAATTCCAGATAATTATAAAAAATATATTTTTGAATACTTCTACATTCCTTGAATCCTTATACGAAGAGAATCTCCATGATTGTTGGGTTGAGGATTTTGATTAATGAATTAAATAATTAATTAAATTAATTCAAGAATATTTATTTTAAAATTAATGAAAAAATGAAGTGAATGATATCTAGTTTATAAAGGTGTATTCACTGCATATATGGATTCGCCTCCACCTGGTCGGGTGATAAAGAAGGGAAGGATCACTCATGTGTCAGAAAATCAGGAGGCCAATGAGGAATGGGTTAGTCTCTGTCGTTTCTTGATTATTTCTCGTGTGATGATCCCAAAGGTGTGAATCTCTGGAAATTCAATGACTTGACTAAAATGTTTGTTGTAGCATGGAGATTTGATGAATGCACAACGACTTCAATGGGAGGGGGTACTATCGTGTTGTCTTCCCATCAGATGAACACAAGAGAAGGGCATGGAGTAAGGAACCATCTCTCTGAAACCTGGATTCTTGAACATTCAGTAATGGAACCATAATTTTGATCCTTTGAATATACGAAACACTCATGCTCAGATATGGATTCGAATATGTAGGCTTAATTGGCACTATTAGTATCCAAGAATCATACGTGACATTGACTTAGTTATTAGAAACCCCATTAGATTGGATTGGCAGACAACTAATATGAGGTTTATAAATTTCCCCCAGATACTAGTGGAAGTGGATATGTCAAGAACCATTGTTGAGGAAATTGTTCTAACAACACGGGAAGATAGTATGATTTTGGAGATTGTTTTTGAAAGGAAACAAAAATTCTGCTTGAAGTTCATGTTTTTCGGTCACTTGTCTTTTGAGTGCAGAAGGGAAAAAGAATACAGTGTGTGCAAAGTGAAAGGATGTGATGATGATAAATGTAGAAGGAAGAGGGGAAAGGATCAGATTCCTCTCCATCCTCAAGGCAGGGATGGGGCTGCTACCACGGTGCTGGTGGGGATTGCCTTGTCCGATCATCAGGAGGGAGAAACCTATGGACAACCTTCAATTGACAGGAAAGCACTAGAGAAAGAGGACTACATTATGCCATAAATGGCTCCTCCTTAGGAAGCCACTGGGTTAGGGGTGGTGGTTCTCAATGGTGAGGTAGGATCTTCTCTGGGGGTCACTAACCCAGTTTGTGCAGATGATCCTATGGTGGAAGAACCTATGATTTCAATCTACTGTGACAAAGATACTGTAGATTAGGTCACAACTTAGTCACTGGAGAAAGTTGAATAACCTATACCGCTACCCCATGATGATGGAGGTGATTTAGTGCATGGAAAGGCATTGGCTGCAACTGACCGGGGGGGGGGGATTCAGGCAGTCACTCCCCTCCAAGGATTCTCAAAGGATAATACAAGTGAGTAGTGAACCTTCTCACATAAAATCATAGAACTAGTTTACGACCTTGAGTGGTGTTTTTTGGTCAGATGATATTGATGATTCTCAGAAACCTATCCAAGATGATATCGTTCTTGAGACTGGAGCAGGTTCTCCCACTGATAAATCTCATGAATAGGTTAATACTATTCCTAAAGGGGTTGTCCCCTTTGAGTAGGCTCTCCTATCTCATGCTTAGAATACCAATAATTCTGTGGATAGCTCATAGCAGGTTTCTGAGGGAAATGATTATGTGGTTTCACCCATTAGAGACAATGGGTTAGACAAAAACCAAAAAGGGAAAGTAATGAAGGGTAGAGGGAAGAAAGGGAAGGGCCAATTGACAATGGCGCCAAAGGGAGGTCCCTAGACATGGGGCATGAACCATATGCAATGAAGATATTTTACTGGAATTGTCAAGGGTTGGGAAATTACCGAATGGATAAAGACCTTAGACATTTTATCATGGCCCATAAGCATTTTCTAATTGGTATTGTTGAGCCAAATATTTTTTTAGCAGCTAGAATGGATTAAACTAGGGCTCCATTGGTACTAGTTTGTGTCCATTAATTCACATGCTTCTGAGATGGATCATTTGTGGGTGTTACGACATGAATCCATTGAAATGAAGTCTTGTTTAAATAGGTCTCTGAGTGTTATGATCTCTTGCAGCATATATGAGTATGAATTTTCAGTCTCTTTTGTGTATGCATCCAACTCATATATTAGGATAAGAGAGTTATGGGAGGATTTAAAATAGGATTCTAGGTGGATATAACAGAAATGAATATCTCTGGGAGATTTCAATGCGGTGCTGAGACCTGAGGAAAAAACTAGAGGTAATTTTAATTGTATTCCAACTTCTGATTTCTCTATTTTCCTTGACCAGTGTAAACTTGCTGAGGTCCCACTTTCTATAGATTAATTTACAGGGTGTTGTTACACCTATAAGGGGAAGAATGCAAGAAAACTTGATATATGTATTGTCCAAATGGCTGATCAAGGGGATTCTCATAGAATTTATGGGTTTACATTACCCAAATATCACTCTGACTACAACCCTTTTGTTATAGAGTTCAATACCCAACTGGCACGGTCAGGACCCATCCCATTCCAGTTCAATAATGGGTTGGTTATGATGCATGGATGTAGGGAAGTTGTGCTAGAATATTGGAAGATTGAGCCCATTGGTAGCCCCCTGTAGAGGTTGGCTGAGAAGCTAAAGCATCTTAAGACACTTCCTAAGTGATGGAGTAGAGAATATTTTTCTAATCTGGATTGTGACATTAAGGATGTTGAGGCGAAACTCTCTTGTATTCAGATTCAAAATCAGAAGCAGTCTACTCCATCTCGAGAGGAAATCTTGGATCATAACAAGCTATATGACTTACTTATGATTGAAGAAAGGATGTCTAGAAACCAATTGAATGTCATATAGTTAATAGAAGGATACATGAACTCTAATTTTTTCAACAGATTGCATAAATATAAGAGTGTCCATGCTAGGGATAAGGTAATCATCATCAATGGTCATTTATATACTTCTGACAGTGAGATTTCTATGGTGATTGTGGAACATTTTAAAGGTTTATATTATGATTATGGGAATTTTAACACTCAAAAAATGGTTGGGAACAAAATCCCATTCATCGAGGCGCATGATAATAAATACCTTCTTACCCCCCTATCAAAGAAGAAATTCAAGCAACTTTTCTCTATCTTAATGTGGACAGTGCTTCTGTTCCATACATATTTATTAACAAGTTTTTCATATATTATTGGGATGTTTTGCAGGATGATATTACCCGAGCTATAATGGATTTATTTAATCATTCTTACCAGCCGTATGTGATAAACTCATGTTTCATTACCCTATTTCCAAGAAGGGTAATGCTCTTGATATCAAGGATTTTAGGACAATTTCTCTTGGAAAAACTATACCTAATCTGATGAGCAATATAATCATGAATATAATGGGTCGAATGGTTGGTTACATGATTAATATCAATCAATTTAGTTTTGTTCTTGGTAGGAATATCCAGGATTGTCTTTTCACTATTCCAGAGAGTGTCAATCTTATGAGGAAAAACACAAAGGCATAAAATTATGTAATGAAAATTGACATCTCAAAGGCCTTTGATACATTAAAATGGATTTTCCTCATATATGTCCATAAAAGCTATGGATTCTCCACTTCTTTCATCAAACTGATTAATACTATTATTTTTTCATCGAGGCTATCCATTCTTATCAATGGAACACCCAGAGGATTTTTTCCCTACACCAGGGGCGTGCAGCAAGGTGACCCTCTCTCTATCCTTCTCATTTCTATTTCTTAAGATTATCTTTGCTAACGCATCAATGAACTTTATGAAATTGGTTTTTATAAACAAATCATTGTTGGGAGGAATGACTTTGCTCCATCTCATTTGTTATATGCAGATGAAATTTTATTTCTTTGGAAAAATTCAAGGAGAACCATTTCTTATATTAAGTCCCTATTTGAACACTATGAAGAGGTGACTATCCATGCAATTTTTTGGGACAAGTCTTTTGTTGTTTTTTGTAATGGATTAATGATTGGTAAGAAAAACAGGATAATTAAACATCTTGGTGTCAAAAAGGGATCTCTACACTTTTATTATCTATGGGTACCCTTATTTTGGGGAAAGGTTAGGAGGAAGCATATGGAAGGAATATCCTCTAGAATTGTGAATAAAATTGATAGTTGGAAAGGGAAGGTGATGTCTATGGCTGGGAGGGTATTTCTTGTCAATTCAGTTATCACCTCTAAGATTGTTTACTCCCTCTCTCTTTATCAATGGCCTAGGGGTCTCATCAAGGACCTGTAAAGTACGGTACAAAACATCATTTGGATGGGGTTAGTTTATGAGAGGAAAATTTTCACTATTTCATAGAAGGAATGTATCAATCCAGTTGAATATGGAGGTCTTGGTTTCTAGGATCTCTGGAATTTCAATGATCGTCTTATCAAAAAATTCACATGGGGTATGATTTTTAAGGATGGGTTTAGTGAATTTTTATCAAACAGATTCAAAGGAAGGTTTCATAATGGCTATAAGTACAATATTTCATCATCTGTTTGGGAATCTATAAATCACTTCTTCATGCAAATCAGTCATGGAATCAAGTGTCTGGTTTTTAGGGACTCTCATCTCAATTGCTAGAGCACGATATGGATCGAGAGGCCTCTGCAAGACAATATGGATGTTCCTCCTGGAATAGGTCCTTTCTCCATCGAATATTTTATTTCTTACATGCACTGTCCTTGAAACATTTTTCCATATCAAGTGGGGATAGAAGTTCGAAATTACACTTTTATGGATTGTGACATGGTGATATGGAGGCATAACTGCAACAAGAAGTTCACGAGCAAGGATTATTATCAGATAGTTTTTGGAGGGCCAGGTCGTGCACCTTCCTGGATCTTACAATTTTAGACTACATTTATTCAGACTTCTAGATTTATTTAAATTTGAGAATCTGGAAAAATCAGTTGCCTACTCATAACCAGCTCAAGAGGGATGGTTTCCAGTTTTCATCAGCTTGTTACCTACAAATGGATACCAAGGAGAATGTTCAACATCTTTTTGTGGACTATAACTATTATAGGAAGCTGTGAGAATATGTTGGTAGCCTTTTTGGGCTGGATATCGATGGAAATATGTGGCTTCAAGATCTGTTAACAGGGCTGTACAAGGTGCATTACAGTGCACAAGTTGGAAATCTCCTTCTTGTGGCTGCTGTAGCTCTGATCATGGCCACATGGGCTACTCGTAATGCCATGCTCTTTGACAGCAAGCATGTCCCTATACAGAGTGGAATGGAAACAATCCATAAGGATGTTCATTTTACTTCATGGATTCAAATAACTACAATGCACAACTACTTTTCTGAGTTACAGATTTGTAGACTGCTTGGAGTTCCTAGGCAACCTCACAAGCCCCAGGTTCTTAAGTATATATGCTGGATACCTCTGTTCAGTCCATGGATCAAGGTTAATGTGGATAGTTCCTATTCTAGTGCACCAAGACTATCAGTATGCAATTGCATTTTTTACACATAACGTGGTTTTGTCAAGGGGTGCTTCTATCACTTTACTGACGTTGGAGTTGCCTATGAGGCTGAATTAATGTCGATAAATCATACAGTTAGGTATGCTATCAACTATATTTGGAAAATGTTATGGATTTAATAAGACTCTCAAGTTGTGGTTCATGTCTTGGAATTAAGAACGCGCAACGTTCCCTGTGTTTTGTTACTTCACTACGTTGAATGCCACAACAAGGTAATTAATTTACAGTTGGCAGTCTCACATGCTTATAGGGAGGCCAATTAGGTGGTGGATGCTTTGTCCAAGCATGCGATTTTGGCGATGGATATGATATAGTATTTTAGAGACCCAGATTACTGTGTCTTAAGGGTAGAGGCAGATATGAAGGGTGTCGTGCACTCTCAGATTTTTAATAATCCCTTGTTTGTTTGACTCATTTGTATTTTTTAATAAATCTCTTAGGACCAGTTTTTACCAGATCTTAGTCTTTTGGATTATAACACACAAGACCTATCCGACCATGATTTCATTAATTTAAACCCACTTAAACCATTATGATGGTTTCATTCACATAAATTTGATTAAATTCATATTTAATGGATAGATCATTTAGGTGTAAGGCTTTGGCCTAATTTTAAAGCTAAGATGAAACCAACCAAAGAGATACATAAGTTCATGGGTGGAATACAAATACTCAATCAAGGCATGGCTCCCGGTGTTATTTCCCCAAGTTCATGTGTTAGTTTATTACTCTCTTGAGAAACCACTATTAGAAAATATTATGATCATTATATTTTATTATTTTATTTCTATGAGTATCATGGTAAATTATTATAGATGTTTCATCATGATCACTAAATAATTAAATTAAAATAAAACCCATATTGAATGAAAATAAATTATATTATTCATAAATATTTTCTAGACAAGTTCAATCACATAATTAAAATAAAATTGTCATTAGAAATGAAATAATAATATAAACAAATTTTTTTTTTCATAATGAAAAAACCACATATAATAAAAATTAAGTAAGAAAAATACTTCCATTACTCAAGTTAAGATAAACCCATTGGTAAAATTACTTCTCTCACCAAATTAATAGTTATTTTCATTATTTGGGAGTTTTAAATTGAGTATCCAGTTGAAATGAATTGGTTTAAATCAATGATTTACTACTATTGTAGGAATTTTTTTAACTATGTGGAATGTATTGAAGAAATCTAAATCCATCTTTTTAGGATTGAGAAGTCCATTGAACAATTCATAGAGATATGTTATAATGTAGTTAGGAAATCGTTCCAACCTAAATACCATGAAATAAATTTTTTGGACCATGTTTCTGTTTTGAGAGGTGATATATGAATCATACCACTACAATATCCACATAAAAAGATATTCTAAAACTAATGGTGATAGCCATTTTTTTTGATAAAATAATGGCAGATTTATAAATTAAATTAAATTACCTATTTCAAAATTCAGATAATGTACTAAAATATCCTATTATTATATAAATGAAGCTCTATATGACATTGAATTTATCATTGTAATCCTTATTAGATATGATTATCCTTTTCACCATATTTAATTTCTAGGAATGGTAAATGATCTTATATCCTATACTATGTCATGAGTGGAAATTATATGTATTAGAAACCTGTTTTCATAAATACACCTATAAAGAGAAAAGTGGGGAGGAACTCACAATATTAATTAAACATATAGATGATGTATTTGATTTAAATTGTTTCATGATATCATCCATGTCTAGTGGGCTCTTTAAGAAACATGTGAAACTGGATGTGTATATAATATTTTCTCACATTCTTGATATTTATAAAGAGAATGATAGGAAAGAAATATCTACAATCTCAATAGTAGAATTCACATTCATTCATAGAGAGTCAGTGCAAGTTTGGATACATTTAGTCATAATAATTGGATACACTAACTTTATGGACATCTTGGTCTTTAGGATTCTATGTTATGTGCTTACATATATTGAATTTCCCTAAATTATTTGGAGTTTACCAAATTTCATTATGATTTTTCATATGAAAAATTTGTATGAGATTATCTTAGAATATGTACCTCAGTTTTTCAAATATATATAGACATGAGAATTGAGAAACATGTGTTCTTTATGGTAAATAAATTTTAGAATAAGGTAAATGGAAAAAATAATCACTCCAAGTCTATATATCATGATTCCAATCCTTCTAATAAGAGAAAAATCAAAAGGAAGGTGAAGGAATATGATATTTTGTGTTTTACATGGGGAAATTTGTGACTCTAGATGAAGAACTACACCCAGTTAATGAATCATGGGTAAGATCTAAGTGCATTTATTATCAACTATAATAATTATATATAAACTTATTATATATTTCATTTTACATATATAAATCAAAAATATATTTAAATATATAAATAATGTATATTTTATAAGGATTACATTGGAGAGGTGGATTTTAAAGCAACTAATGGAGCACAAATTACTTTATATGTTATAGGAGACTTTCACAATTTGTTTTCAATAAAGGAAATATTGGTTATGAAAAAATATTATTATATACCTAGTTTTATAAAATACAAAATTTATGTGTCTTACCTAGATATATATGGTTTTTTTAATTTATAAATATTTTTTCCTTTTATAATGAAAGGATATGTTTTAAATCAAAACATTTAAATAATGACATTAATGTATTAATATTCTAAAAATAAGTATAAGAAATTCCTAGAAAATCAAGTTCATAGGACTCATATCACCCTTTTTTTGCATCATTGGCATTTAATATAAATGACAATAATTTGATAATTCATTATCAAGATGGGTATTTTGATTATTTTGAACTAATCCCACTTTATAGATTTATCTCTTGATTACAAGGAATGATAACAAAAGACCATTGGGTGGTTCGGTTGAAAGAGCCACAATGATAATAGAAAAGGTACACACTAATGTGTGTAAACCATTATATTAGAATCTAGAGGTGGGTATTTGTTATTCATCAGTTTTATTGATTTCATGTGTAAATATCAATATGTCAACTTAATAACATATAAATATAAATAATTTGAGAAATTAAAATTATTCAATAATGAATTATTGAATCAAATTGGTAAGAAGTTAAAAAGAATTTATTTGATATGTGTTGTGTGTATCTTAACTAAGAGTTCATCAAATATTTATGAGATTTTGGAATTCTCTATCAACTCACTTTTCCTTATACACCACATTGGAATAGTTTCCTTGAAAGTAGAAACCGTACCATAAATGAAATTGTATATTTTATGATGATTTGTGTAAATAAACTATTATAATTGGGTGAATATTCATTTCCAAATGTGGGGTACAAACTAAATTGAATATCATGTAAGGAGACAACAAAACCATTTGAGTAATGGAGTACAAAACCACCTATGATTTCACATACTCAATAATATGTTTATTTTGGGTTTTTTAATGGAAAATACCATAAGATACGTACAACCCAGAGTAATAAGGGTATCAGTAGAGGATATCCTATAAGATATTTGGATATTAACAATAAAAAAACTCAGATAATATTTTAATTGTGTCAATAAAATTCATATTTATTGATATGAAGAAAATATCTAAAATAATTAGTTAGAGTAATATAGACATAGATAAAGCTAATGCCCAATATAAAAATATGTTGGTGTGGGAAAGAATTGCACCGGTCTTCCTTAAATAGGTTTATTATATAACACAAGTACTATATAAGAACACCATAGACATTAGAGAACTATAATGGTATTGTTTAATGGTCAACCAGGATGATGAATCATTATCTATTGATAATAATTATCATTTTACTACTCTGAGTCCGCAATGCAAACAAAATATTCATAAATAATTGAATCCATTATTTCTATAACAGATTCTATTTATTAGAACCATGTATCGATTATGGTTGATCAACCAGTTGATGTAAATCATGTTTTGTGAATATAAGTATTCAATTAAAAACTCAAAAAATAAGTTATATTGGTTACCTATAAATTATTAATAGTTGGTGAAAGATTTAAAAAGTATTAAAGAATAGACTAAAATTAATCCTTTGTTCAACTTTCAATTTTATAATGGATTTCCTTAATGAGAACCTTAATAATGATGTCAATATGACATGACCAGAGTGGTTTCTGACTCCAAAATATTCTAACAATCTATAAAAACTGTAATGGTCCATTTATGGGTGGAATCAAGCATCTAGGTCAAGAAAATTTCGGATTAATAAATCCATAATAGATTTTTTTTAACAAAATAATGAATGTGATCCATGGGTTTACAATAATTTTTGTGAGAGTGTAATTATTTTCCCTGTAGTGTATATTGCTGACATATTACTAATTTAAAAAATAAAATACCATTATAAAAATTACTTATATACTGATTCAACATTTGTTTATACATTTTGTATTTAGTGAAGTGGATTACATTCATGGGATCAAGATCATTCAGGATGGATCCAAGAGGCCATTAAACTATGTAAGTTACATACTTTAAATGGATACAAAATAGATTCAGTATGGAACAATCGATGATAGAATTTATTCCAGTGTGTCAAGATATATATCTCTCTAAGAAAATGTTTCCCTAAACACAAAATGAGGTACATAGTATGAGTAGGATCTCATACACATATATAATATGATCTACCATGTATTCTATGTCATCTATTAGGAATGTTGTTTTATACACATTTAGAATTATCGGGAGATATCAAGCTGACACATGAGAAAAACATTGGTATGATATTTGGGATATAGTTTTGTATTTTCCACATAATAAGGATATATTACTGGTATATGGATAATAAAAAGATCTATTTATCATAGGATATACAAATTATAGTTTCTAAATAGAACAAGAGGATTTGAAGTCATTTCCACAAAAGTTATGTGAGACAAAAAAATTCGAATTAACAAGTTTATGCTATATGGACAGTGAAATATGAGGGTGCTGTAGCTTTTGATGTGGCTATGTAATTATTGTGGATATATAGCTTTTTACAATAGTTTTATTTAGTTATCATTAGTAAATACCCCATAAAATTATATTAGATATATCTATAGGGATGGTTATCAAAAAGGGTACTAGGTAACAACAAATGATGAAGCACATAATTTGGACACATTACCTCTTCAGTGGTAACTCTTTTATGGGCTAGGTCACAATGAGAATAGATTACACAAGGGCTAATGTGGTTATCCCTTGACTAAATCATTTACTCAAAATAATCATGAACATCATGTGATATGTGTTGAACTAATTTTTTTTAGTATTGGTCTCTAGTGCCTGTGTTGTTCAATTGGATTTGGTTCACTATAACCAATTTATAAGTAATTTAAGATAACATTATCCATTTTTTAATATTAATAATGTTCTTATCACTTTATAATTGTTCTTATACATGAAATTTTATGTGATTATGTCCTAACGGGACCTTTCACACTAAAATTACATAGGAGTTCACTGCTATGATTAGAACCTAGACGTGCTATACTAGTATTCTAAAATATATGTTGTATGGTCGAATGAGTGATGTACTATGATGTATTAATGAAAAATATGATGATATATACTTGTTTCCATGTAATATAAGTTAGTTGTGTCATTATTAATATTTCATTAATGAAAAATATAATAATATATTTTTTCATTAAATTCATCAAATTAAACTTTTATATTTTTCCCAATTGATTGGAATATAACTCATCTATTAAGACATTAGTAATAAAATACTTCTAGTAATTTTGTTTCTATAATTTTAATGAAAAATTCATCAAGAAGATGGGTTGACAGATATAGTATAAAAAATGTTTGATTTATTATTTCATAATAATTGGATTATATTACATAGTGTATATTCATAAGAGGTTTAATATGATTATGAAATAATTTTTTTTCATTATGGGTATATTGGGGTGTTGTCAAATTTTATACATGGAATTTAAGTGGTTATTCCAAATTCACTGAGAAAGGAAGAAAGATTCCAAAAAACTTAGTATATTGATAACCTTATTTAAATTCAATATGAAATTAAAATTTTGCATAAATATTATCCTCGTACTTGGTTTAATAATTATTCATGTTTGGTTTATCACAAATATGTAGTTCAGTATTTAATAAAAAATTATTATCTATTTAGATAATATAATTTTAATTTATTTATAAAGGATTAATTTAGTGGAGTTTAATTACTTAATTTATAATTAGTTATTCTATGTTTGATAAATTTTAAGGGGGGTTGGTGGACCGAGATTAATGGTCAACGTAGAAATTAATTATTAAACATTATTTAAATAATACTGATTTATCCAAGATTTTATCACATGGAGGGTAAATAATAATAATAATAATATTATTATTATTAGTATTGTTATTAGTATTTACACATGGGGTTCTGTAACATCTTGTCCCTCCACATTCCCTTGGAATGGCATTAAGAAATTACTAGGCCCTAGGTAACATCCCCATGACACCAGAGGCTTGAAATAAATTCCATGGGCTTCATAAATAATTGGGGGATGATTTGACCTTTCAAAATAAAGAAAATAAATCCAAATAAAAAAAACTAGTTAGCCACTTTATGTTTCATGAGTACATTGTAATACAAATAAAAAGTAAGAAAACTAAGAACTGACCAAACGAGAGTACAATGTTGAAACCAAAACCAACTTTAGAGAATAAAGCGGAAGAAAAAAACCCAACAAAACCTAATACATAAACACCATATCTACAAATATAATATAGTCCCCAACTCAACAATCCATGATCAAAATATATTGATTAATCACTATATAAATTAAATATATTTCATTTACTTGGGTCTCAATATACAACATCTGCAAATGCACAAAAGTTTCCAAGTAGGGGGTGAGTATAACAGTTAGAAGGTTTTTCCCAAATGGCATCCCTAATCACACCACTAGGATAGAGAAATTTATCACATTTATATAAAATAATTTAAATAAAACAATTAAAATTTTAAAATATAAAAGAGAAACCATTTTCCTAACCAACCAATTGTTTCATGGAAAGAAACCAAACAATTCTTGAAACCTTTTCACAAATTTTCATTTTTTTATAACCTATTCCCTTCAAAATATCCAAACATGCATGGAACCATATACATCCAAATACTCAAAATTATTGGGTCATAATTTAACTAGGTTGTCACTTGGTGAACCATTTTTACGGGGGAAGTTCATACACTTATCCATCCATCATTTGATAGGGGAAATATCCTAACCATATCTATCCAATATTCCTATGAAAAAACTCAAAAATTTATGAAAAAACCCTGATAACCAATTGTTCCAAGCCGTTTCAATGAAACAATTATTTTATTGAAAACATTTTTATCAAATAATTTCAATACATTAAAACCAAATAACCATTTTAAAATCATCATTTTAAAATCATTTAACAAACATTACTTTTCTGAAAATAACCAATTTATATAATTCCACAAACCATCATTAAGGAGGGTTTCCACCAATTTTTCACATCAATTTCACAATTGAAAATAAAAAATTTATTAAATTTTAAATCAATCTTTTATGTTATCATTATAGATTTCCAAGGTGAAGCCACCTACCCGCCAAACATAAGACAAAAAGGAGAGCAAAAAAAATTCTTTAACAAACACGTCTTAGATCATTCAAAACCCACCATAGATCATGTTCCATGAAATTAACATATCCATATCTCATAATTTTTAAGATCACATATCATGGATTTATCATACAATGGATTAGATCCATGAATCAAATAGAGGGAAGAAGAAGAAAACTAAGGAAAAAACCATGAAAGAGAATATTCCAAGGGATTAGGGCCTTCAATTCATAATGAATAACCAATGGATTTCTTATAGATGAAGGGGGGGGGGGGGGGTCTGTACAACCATTGGGAGGAGGGTAAATTGTATTAGGTTCTATTTTTGGTAAAAATCAACCATTAAGGGAGAATATGAATTATATCCAAAATTTTTGGATCATTTTTAAATACTAAATGTTGATGGCACACACTTAGGAGAACCAAGTGAAAACTGTGTGCCAGAAAATAACTTGAAACACCCGTCACATAGTTGTTTTTCATGGTTAGGAAAACATGGTTCCAACCATTCTAAACCCCTTTGTTCCACTTTTCACATTTACTCTTGGGTGGTTGTACGGTTTGGCCAAACTGTGTGTCTAGAGGTGCGCCTACCAATAGCCCACTGTTTTAGATTCATGGTTTCTATAGGGTGTTTCTAGGTTTTTACTAATAATTTTCATACAATTAATCTATCTAAAATCCCCCCCAAAACTTTTAAAAACTCTTCCAAACCTCCCAACACATAACCCAAATTATGTATATCTTTAAAATAAATAAATACATGGTTAATTATCAAAATATAGAGGGTGATACATTCTCCCCACCATTGACCTTTTCATCCTTAGAAGGTTGAAAAACACATTTTCCCTAAAATAATTCATTTCATTTCATGACCATTTACTTCTCAAGCCCCTTTGTTTCATTATGAATCTAACCGTGTTTCCATAAAACCCGCACTAGATGGATATTTTTCTTCAAGTATTTTTCTTGACTATCCGCAATCCATACCGAAACATTAAGTAATGAAGAGTATGGATATAGGTCAAAATGATCTCATCGAATCACATGGTCCATATCAGTATGACACTTCTATAATTAAGATAAATGATAGACATTATGCCCTGAACTAAACCTTTTTGGCAATGACCATCAATATTTCACCTCACAAACCCATTCAAGTATCTATAGAGGGATTATGTATTAGAGATATAACTTACCCTACTACCAAAAAAGTTGATTCCCAATCCTTCTATAGATTCTCAAGAACAAGTTATCCCTCACCTTAAAATACAAAATCCATTGATGATGATCTTCATATGATTTCTGATGACTAAAAGTTGTCTTCAATATCTTATTGATCAACCAAATCTTACACATTGTCACATAGAAATGTATTGGTCCAACCAGTGTATTATCACCTATTTCTACCCAACAATGTGGATTAAAACAAGGAATCCCATATAATTCTTCAAAAGGATCCATATTTATATAGGCCTAATAACTATTGTTATTCGAGAACTCCACTACCTGTATGTGCACCTATCATAATCCACTAAAATTGATTACAAAATCCATAACCAAGTCTTCCAACATTTTTATCATCATTTTATATTTTCTATCTACCCGAGAATGAAATGAATTATTCATAGTAAACTTTTTACTGAAGGCATGTTATATGTATTCACAAATATAAAATGCAAGCCTTTAATAAAATTTAGATACTATTGAAACTGGTATGACATTCCTCTTTATAACCTCTTAGGTGTAGATTTTATACAAGTCCTCCAACATATGAGATTCAAAAATATGGAAGAAATGGATTGAATTTTTGATATGATCCACTATCTCCAATATGGAAAATCCATCACAAATTTTGGAATGAATTGACACTTTATTCCTAACAAGCCAAACTTATGACCATCCAATCTCAAAACAAGAAAAAAATGAACTCTCATCTAATGTCCATACCTCAATGGTCTGCCCACCATTTAGTTTTGAACTCATATAAACACATTCATTATTGGATGTATCAACCTATTAAATCTTCTCAACCAAGTTTGGAAAAACAAAAAGCATAAAGAAAACTCTAACACTACCTCGGTCATCACAATCTATGTACATGTTAGCTATCACCAGCATCAACTTCCACTTTTCTAAAACATCATTATAAAACCACCCATATGACTTCCTAACTAATACATCTACCACCAAATTTCATTTACTCAGTGTATAAATCATGTCAAAGTAGAAAATTTGAAGATTATACACCCATATTCTTTATCTCATATTCAAATATCATTATGTGAAAATGTAATTAATTATATTAACATTTGTAATCACCATAAATTTCTCACCGAATAGAAAATGACACCAAGTATTCACATCATGGACTACAGCTGCTAATTCCAAATCATGTGTTGGGTAGTTCTTCTTAGTTAACTAAAATTTCCATGATCCACAAGAAACCACATAAACTACTTATATGAGAATACATCAAAACCCAGATCCTAAAGCTTCACAATACCCCATGTACCCTTATCATGATTCCGGAAATATCAAGATTAGTAATAATGTAAGGATAACCTTATCCTCCTGAAAATTATTTTTACTTTATTTATTCCATGGAAATAGAATACATTCCATTTTAAATTCTTTAATTGGTGAATCTGTCTGTGAAAATTCAGGAAAAAAACATTGGTAATAACCAGCCGAACCAATGGAACTGCTTATCACAAAGACATTCCGTGGTGGTTTCCAAGAGATAAAATCATCAATCATTTATAGATCCATAGAAACATATATTTTATATATAATATGGACAAATAAATTTAAAAATGTATGCAAAAAAACTCTTATAATTTGGAATCTTGATGATGATCCCACAATATTATCAACACTATCACCAAGTGTTCCTCATGCTAAGCCCTTACCCTTGAATTCACCTATATGTCATCCACGAGAACCAGCATAGAAGAACCCATTTACCATTTAAATAACTGATTCATCAATTAAATAAATTCCTTGACTCCATTCATAAGACCAAATGGTATAACAACATTTTCATAATGTCTAGATCTACTCCAGAATGTTGTTTTCAGAATATACTCCTTCCAAACCCGCAATTACTGATACCTGGAATGCATTTAAAATTTAGAGAACCACATAGCTCCCCTAAATTGATCTAAAATATCATCAATGCATCTAAGTGGATAATAATTATTTAGTATAACATGGTAAATCTTATGATAATCTACATAAATACAAATAGTTCTATCTTTTTATTTCAAAAACAAAACTGATGCAACCTAAAAATATGTACAAGGATGAATGAACCCTTTGATTCCTAGTTATTTAAAATTAACATTAAATACCATTAATTTTATTGGTTATATTAGTTAATACATATGTGATATTTGAATTTCCCTAAGTATGAGATTAATCATAAAATCCACTTCTCTTATGGGTGGAAACATAGGGAAATTTTTGGAAAAAATATCAAAAAAATTGATCAATGATTATTGGAAAACTGCTACCCCTAATATCATTCATTGATTCTAAGATCAAATCTATTAACTGGTACGAAATAACTCAAACTGTTGGATCCCACAAGGCTGCTGTACTTTTCTATACATTCTAGTCTCCTAAAAAGAGATGCTCGATTCCATAATCTGTTATAAAACTATCCCTTGGGGTAAAAAAAATCGATGTGATCTTTTTATATTTTCAACCAATACATTCTTAGGATTATCTCATAGAAATCCATATCAAGAACAAATAAATAACATATCTATTCAACTGTATCAATTGGTAGAGAACTTTCCTTCCTCAAAGAGGCTCGATATTCTCATTGGATAAGAGGATTTTTATGTTTCAAAAGAGAAGGCTTCCCCTCAACATGAAAACCTTAAATATCCAAAGATTGAGAATATATAAATGAATTGGATTCACCCATATCAAACAAAATCTTTCCTAATGATATAATTAAAAATAATGATACCTCTCACCATCTATGGTCCAGATTGATCATCCATAATAAATTTCACAACTCCATATAACTGCTTATTCACATCACATTGTTCATTGTTTCCCGGTTGAGATTTCCCATTATGAGGATTCATGGTATTCTTAAAATCACCATTTATAGCTCAGTTATTATGATGTGTTATATTTTTTTACCATTAACCCATTGAAAAAATTATTCTACAAAACATGAGGTGTGTCTCTAACACCATACCTTGTAGAACCATGAAAATACCACTAATGATTTCACATCCTGTTTCCATTGTAGAATTCTCTAGGGGTGTTATACACTATGATTTGATGTGATCTAGGAAAAAACACTAAAAAAACCTATCATCTTACTCTTGGGTTTATTTTGAAGATTCACTAATCTAGCCAACTATTTGTCAATCATTCCACTACCTTGGAAAAAATTTTCCCTCTTCTTATTATTCCCAAAATTAGAATTTATGAATTTTTCCCATTGGTACCAACATTCTTCCTCAACTTTTAGTTTCTGATATGTCTTTTTCTACCATCATATCTCTATTAACTATCTCTTTATAATATATTTTACAAAGTATGCAAATCTATGTGTAAATATATAACATCATCCCAAATTAAAAAATGCATTCCATCAAGGATGTACTTGTTGAAAAATTAGGTGAAAATGATATAAATTCAAAAAAGAATCCATATAATCTATCACTCATAGAATCACTAGCTACCATCTAAAAAAGTCATTAATTTAAGAAATTCTGAAAGTATATGGATTTAATTGTTTTTGAACAATTTCCTAAAAACCTCTCATGAAATTGCTTGTTTTAATTTATCCTAAACTGATAAATCCCATCACTAGCATGAAATATCCTCTTACTTGTATATTTCTAAGTTGAATTTCAGCACTACTTGAGTGCCAAGGAAATTAGAGATTTGATTCATCCAATTCAGCCACACCACTACTTTTACTAGTTCCGAATCACCCCAAATAATTAAGGGATTCTACTTATAGAGCTAAATGGAATGATACACATTCCATGGTTCATCCCATTGGTTACCTTTATCTATAGCCTAAAAATATTGAAAAATTATCTTCACAATATATTGTTTTACCTATGGCTCAGGTGTAACCATATTTTCAGCAGCCACCTCTAATTTTCTTATATGATTCGTATTAGGTTATATTTTCTATAAACATGTGAAAATTATATTTTGCATCACTATCTAGTAATTAAATTATTACTAGTTTTAAATTTACCATATAAAAAATTTCACATTATTTATTTTAAAAATTAAAGATATTTTATTTTAAAATAATTTTTTAATTCCCCCAATGTTTTTGAAAATAAAACCACTTTCAAAATTCAAGTAACATGCCTCTTCCAAAACTCACATTTGAAATCAATTTCAACCCTTTTCAAAAATGAAGTCTTTTGCAACAAAACATAAATAATTAATCCAAATGATATATGAACTATTAATGGGAAGTCATTTCTATCAATGATGTAATTATATTATCATTGGGTAAACCCATGCCAACGAGTCCATAACTCTTATAAGTGTATCAGAATAGTTATATACCCAAATACCAGGTATCTTTAAGATCAGAATAAAGAGTTTAGATGTGCCTCTTTATGATCTTAATTTCATATTCTGAAGATCTTACTCATTTTTACCAATCCAACACAATGACTAATCAAGAATTATTTTCCAACTCTATAACCAAAAACCAATACAAGGTGTCCAAAAATGAATGATGGACCAAAGAAGACTGATACCCTTTGTAACATGTTGTCCCTACAACTTTTTCTGTAATGTTGATAGGACATTACTAGGCCTAAGGTGACACCCCAAGACACCAATAGATGGAAATAAATACAAAGGTCATCATAAATATTTTAAGGATGGTTTTACCTTCCAAAATAATGAAACCCAATCCATTTAACAAAAACCAGATAAGCATTATATGATTCATGAGTAAATTTATATTCAACTTAAAAGAAACTAAACTAAAAACTATCCATACAAGAGTACAATGTTGAATCCAAAACCAATATCAGAGTATAAAGTGGAATAGAAAACCTACAAAAATAAAATTATCCAAAGACATAAACTCCACATCTCCAAACATGATACAATCTCAAAATCCATAATCCATGTTCAATGTATTTATATTAAATTGGTGACATTAATTGGTCACCAAATTCATACCCCTTATGTAACACCCTGATATTTTGAGAATTATTATTTTTCTTATTTTTTTCATTGAATTAATTTATCATTTCAATAGTTTTCATTTAAAATGAAACTAGAAATTGTTATATATATATATATATTAAAAAACTAATTAAAACATTCCTTTTACATGTAATATAAACTTGGCTTGCGCTTCACGCAATACCAACTTTTCTTGCACTACAAGAAACACTAACTCTGCCTACGATGCAAGAAACACTGAATTTCTATGAAACATCTTCTTATATATATATATATAATTAATTAAATGATATAAATATAACCTATACATTAATCATAGTTATAGAAATAGTAATTAATACTTTTGGAATATTGTTTATACTTTTTTTATATAAATAAAACATATTAATAATAAAAGAGTATATTTTTTTGGTAAAGTCTTTTTATGTATAAATAAGGTTTTCTTGAGTGAACCAATTTTTAAAATAAAATTAATTATACATAAATTTATAAATTTAATTTGATAAAATAAACAAAAATTTTTAATTCGTAATGTATAAACTATCTTTTGGTGAATTTTTTGGATGTTTCTGAGAAACAATATTTTATGATGAAGAGTGAAAAATACTACTTTTTAGTTAAAAACTTCATTTTTTCTAAGTAATTATTAATGATAAATGATATTATAAATATTTTTATTGTCACATTAGATGAATACAAAATATAATAATACAATTTAATTAATCATAATCAATTTCACTTTAAAACTAAATATAAAATCATAACAATCTTTTGAACCTTTTCCTACTTAAAAACCTTGTTATTTTGTCCCGTCTGTGAGATTATCGCTAATCATAATTTTTCCACTTATGTGATTTGAATTTCAAAATTCCGACATAAAACATTGTATTAAGTATATTATTTAGAGTCTAACATTTCCAAGATAATTTTTAACCAAAATTACTAGTAAAAGTGATTAAAATTAATCACAACAGTTAGGGCTAAATTAAACTTAATTTGGGATAAAACCTTAAAATTAAAGGCCAAAATGACCTAGAAAAATTTCCAAAAAACATTTTATATCCATGTTTCTTTCATAGAACTTCTATTATTGAGTTTTGGTGGGTTTTTAAGACTTTTGTTATTAATGAACATGTGCACACCTAAGTTGTTTCTAGAAATTCCAAATGAGTCCTTTTACATCCCTATAATAGGCCACCACCTCTACCCATTACTCACCCCTCTAAAACATTTGAATTTCATTCTATATATGTCCATTTAGCCTCCCAAAAATCATTCCACATTATTTTAAGCTTCCCTTTGTGTGTAAATTTTCTCAAGCAGTCATTTTGGAACAAACCAAAAGGTGTTACCCAATTTAGAGGGAATGTTTTCTATCAAGATCCTTTCCTTTATTTTCCATAACCCCTCCACTCTCTTTATTCCATTATTCTTTGAAAATCCAGTATCTTAAATTTACTATGATTTTGTTCTGAAAAGTTTCTAACCTACACTTACATAAACCTCCATCTAATGAATGTTGAACATTCTATTTCTGTGTACGGTGAACTACCACCTCAAAACAAAAATTGTTCAATTTCCTTTACCACCAATCATAGTGGTCATTGTGATGAAAGATATATCTATATATGTCATATATTATATTTAATATGTATTTAATCTCTTTTATTCCTTTTACAACAAACATATATTTACTTTTCATTTATGTTAATACGATAATCTCATTTGAGGAAGTGTGGACTACCACCCCCTCAAAGCGATATGATTCATTCACACACCACATGGAATGTATTAAGAATGTGTTTAATGAAATTATATGATATATTTGATATATTCATTCTACAATAATAATGATATATATATAGACACACACACACAAATTTCACTTACATACTTTTTTTCAATACGATAATAAAAACGGAAACAATGTTCATGCGTACGTACAACTTACTGTCTCCATGAATGGTGTATTCCATTTAGAAATACTATATTAGATATATTATTATAATAAAAATATAATATATATACCTGATATTTTTATCTTGGTTTACATTCTGAAATCATGATATATGTATAAGGACCAATGATGTAATAAATTTAGACACTTGCGAAGAACAAAGTGAATTTTTCCTGAAGTGAAACCTAACATAGGATAATTAACAATAGGGTAACATAAGATTATAAAAAAACTTATATGGTGATAGATATATGAATATTATTATTTAAAATAGGTATAATAAACATATATTTATTTTATAGGAATCTGGTAAGAGTATAGAGAGAGTCCAGACACAAATTCAAGGGATTTCATCTCACTTTTAGTTTTCATGAGATAAATGTTATGTTCGACACTCTTTACTTTTGTGTGGTGTATCTACTTCCTAGGATTTTATTATATTTTTCTTGTAAATAAATTTATGGGTATTAAAATTCCCATTTTATGGTCCTTCTTTCATGGGGTTTAAGCTTCAAAAGTTACCAAATCAGTAAAAATATTTTGTCTCCATTTTCCTTCATTGAGACTCATGTTTTATTATACACCTAAACTCTTATTCGAGGTGAAAAGAATTACATTTGAAATTCTATATCATGAATCTAAAAATTTTCATGATATTATATGATTCATTTAATTTTCTTTCCTTGCATGGAGAGCATTATCCCAAGATACCAATTTATAAAAGTTTATTGAGACAATCTCATTTCTTTTCGAGATTTCTTATGGTTATTCTTACTTTTATGAACTCTTAGGATCCATATCTCATGAATATTAAGGAGTTTTATTATTTTATGTTATTTCATGATATAATCATGTATTGGTACCATTATCTACTCTATGGTATATAAGATATTTAATAAAATGATATTAAGAAAGCCCGAATTTACTCTATCTTCAATCAGAAATCTATGTTTTTTAGAAAGGTCTTCCAAGAATATTATACCAGTCCCATATAATATCTAAAAGACATTTTCACCCATTTTTTCTTTTACGAATCTCTTCAATGGAATATTATTGTATCTTTTCAAACAAGTAACTTTTTTCTTTTTTACTATGCAAAAGGAATGTTCTTTTAACCTCATATGACCTGTATGGATTTACCCCACATCATTTGTAAGAAGAACCCTTTACATTGTTAAAAAGGTTAATATTTAATAAAATGTTTTTAAATGTAATTTTCAAGGGAAATGGCTTTCAAAATTATTTCAAACTTCTCTTATATGTTTTTAAGGAAAATTATTTTCAAAAATTCTTTAATTCTTATTTACATGTTATCAATGTGCTTTCAAAGAAATGATTTTCCAAATGTTTTCAAGCTTCGTTTATAACTTGTAAAAAAAATTATTTTCAAAACATTTTCAAGAATCATTTATATATTTTAAAATTATTTTCAAATAATATTTTTTGAAAACATTCTAAATATTTCTTTAAAAATTTTCAAGTGTTTTCAATGATTTTTTTAATATTTTTTGAAGCTTCTTTAAAAAAATTTAAGGAAAAAGGTTTTAAAAATGATTTCATGTTTTTTTATAAGTTTTTAATGAATTATCTATTAAAATGATTTTTAAATGGTTTTATGTATTAAAAATACTTTTTCAAACAGGAAAGGATATTTTCTATAAGAATCATTTTTAGAGGATATTTCAAAATTATTTTCCATCTAAGATAAAATCTATTGATGTTACTCATACCATATATGAAGTGATCTAAAGGATCAATTCACATCCTTTCTGTGAATGAGTTATTCTTAATGTCATGGTCTTTATGAAACCCATTTCTAATTCATGGGTTTTATGTATATGAAATACATTTCTATTTTACAGGTTATTATTTTGATGAAATGATTACGAAACCTATAACTCTTTCCATAGGATATGATATGTTTACATATTTATGATACCCAATTAATTTCAGGTGTTATGAATTTTTTTTAGAACATGTATGTATGATTTTATAATGTGACGGGTGGGACCTATATCTCCCTCAAATTCATTGGGTAATGATTTATATCTCAAGTGATTAAATAGGGTTGGAAAAAGGGTTACTTAGTTTAGTAACAAAGGGACGTAATGATGGTTACTTAGTTCAATAATAAAGGGTTGGAACAAGGGTTACTCAGTTCATTAATACATGGTTGGAATGTCTGTTACTTGGTTCAGTAATATAAGGTTGGAATGGGGGTTACTCAGTTTGGTAATACAGTGCTATAATGAAGGTGACTCAGTTAAGTAATATAGGGTTGGAATAAGAGTCAATCAGTTTAGCAACACAGGTATAGAATGAGGGTTACCTAGTTCTGTAATGATATTTTTCAACTATGTTTGGGTTGGCAATGATGCCTTGGATACTAGGGAAATCAGTATATGCTTATTTTCCACACAATTCCATATTTAATTCCTATGTTATGACTTCAAAGCTTTTGATCTCTATTTAATAATGATTCTTGTTTTATGAATTTCTAATAATTGTTTTGTGATCTCTGTTATTATCATTGATATGTTAGGTATGATCTTATATTTTCATGGTCACTTACTCATACACTAATGATCATGTTTATTATTAAATGTCTCAATTTTTTACCCTTACTGAGAATTTGAGATCACCTCTTTTATATTTAATTTCCCCAAGGTTATGATGATTTGTACTATATTTGATTTTTCTAAGAAGGGTGTTAGTCAAGAATAACCACTACAACATAAAATGCATTCAACGACGGTTTTGTAGTGGCGATTTACAAAACCGCCGCTAAACCTTAAGTTAAAAAGATTTAGTGGCGGTTTATTAAAAACTATCATGAAACCCATTTAGTTTTTTACGTCGGCGACACTCCCCCCCTGAGCCAACGTTCTCTCTCCCCCGACCCCGTAAGGATTCTCCCCCCGATGATCGCGAACCCTAGCTCAGCTCCCCTCCAGTTCCCTCCTGTGTCGCCGATGACCTTGCCTCCGGTCGCTGCTGACCCCACTTCTACCCCCGACACCTGCGACAGCGGATTCTCCCCCAACCCCATCAAGTTCGTACCCTAGGTATGCTCCCCTCCCCTGCCTCCGGTGGGATCATCCTATTACGGTGGATTTTGTGTGTGTAATGGTTAGAGGAATCTTGTGGAGGAAAAATGCTTAAGGTTTTATGTAGTTTCATTATTTTTGAGTCATTGTCATAATTTATTTTGGTTTATCATCATATTTGGATGAATTAATTTAATGGATTGACTTTATATATTTGGGTTTTGTTTAGAAATAAGCTCAAAGGTGTTCCAAGAGTGATCCATACCCCATTGCTTGAAGTTGCAGTGAGGATACATAATTAATGAGATGTCCCTAAAGTATGACTAGTTGGATTAATATGGATTAATTCTCTTAATTAATTATTATTTCTTTATAATATATGTTGTAATTTTATGAGTTAGGGGATTGAGATGGTGTTGGTTCCTAGAGATGGATTTGATGAAGATGAAATGAGATTTCTTAAGGGGATAACTCTATGGTCAATGTAGTTTATGACTAATATTACCATAGGATATGGTTATGCATTTATTGTGTGGATTGAAATTTCATGTAGATGGGTATGTGACATAATGGGATCCATGAGTTATTTACCTTATGAGAAATGAGTATAGAGATTCATGTTGGGTTCATATAATTCCCTTTAGTATGATGCATTGATTATACAACCATTGATGGCTATGTTATATATGTGAGAGGATTAACTATAGGGAAATTAAAACCCCAATAGGGTGTCCATCATGTATTTATGGGTGAAGTTATCTATAAAGGTATTGTTTTAGGTAATTGATTCTCTCCTAAGGAAACGTCTAGGGGCGAGGCTATGGGATGGTGTGGTAATGGTCATCTATGGTATGATAATATATGAGAACATATGAATGACCTAGTATGGAACCAAGTTAGGCTCATTTTCTCTATGAGCAATCAATATGAACTATATGGATAATGATAGGTTCTCCAAACCATATGAGTTGGGAATGTGGCCATTGACAGACATTTATCCGTTAGGTACATGTGAGATAACTAGGGAATGGAATCGTAAGCGGTGTCTTTATCATCCACATTAATCAATTTTCACAATATAAATATAACTTCCAAATTAGATTTATCATGTTAATAACAACTTAACAATCACACTGAAACCACACTAAGGATAGTAAGGGAATAACTACTTCCTCTAATTTTTTTTCTTATTAGTTGTCTAATTTTACTAAAACCAGTGCTTGATATCCCTTGTTATAAACCAGATTCAATATGACATCATTGATTCTCTTAGTTAAGACTTGTAAACCTCTTTTTATTCTAGAATAATCCCTTTTTATGTATTTCTAGATTCAACAAGTGACTTTACTTCAGCATGAAACTTTTAGATCAAGTTTTGAAGAAAAAAAGTGGTTTATTAACACCACTTGCTAATTCATGATCATCCATGACACGTTTTGATCATATTTTATATCAAATGAGACTTAAAATAATTATTACATCACTTATTTTATGCATTTTTTTTGGATTTAATCAGTTCTTCCTTTAGTTGAATAACATGTACTTTATTAGAACATCCACCCCATGGATCATATCTCCCCATAAATATTGGGCCACTTCAAACAATGATTAGAATTATTTAATTTAATTGGAGAGAGGAACCTTCAACTTTCTTAAGTTGATTAATGTGGTTGGACTTTGTTCACTCACCCTAATCTCCCAATTTAATTCTAATCCTTTGTGGTGGTACTACTTTATATGACACCACTAGTGGGTGATTTACCATATGTATTGATATAGGAAAACCTTATGTATCATATTTATATATTATTTCAACTAGTATATATGAACTTATTTACCTTTTTAGTAATAGTTATGTGTTTTAATTTTTTTTAATATTGTGTAGGCACACTGTGATATACATGGATAAAAGCTGGATCACATTACCGAGGAACGCACCTCAGTATATTAAGGGTTTGAATGAGTTTTTAGATTTTTCAATTTCCAATCGATCCGTTGAAGGGAGTATCAGATGTCCATGTCCTAAATGTAAATTTAGAAGATGGTTTAAGAGAGATGAAGATTATGAACATTTAATATTGAAGCAATTCCCTAGTCAATATTTGCGTTGGATTTGGCACGGAGAATTGAATGTTACAGAAAGGTTGAGCACTGATGTCAATCCACAGAATGACCTCCCAACTTCATCAACAATGAAAAATGAAATGAAAAACCTTATAAATGATGCATTTGGGATTTCAAGAGACCACCATCAACATCAAAACATATCAGAACAACCATACGAGGGTGCTACAAATAGTAACGAGGCAAGTGATGTTTTTGAGACTATAGGACAACCATATCAAGATTGTAACATATAAGTGGATCGTCCTCTTGATTCTGTAGAGACTAATGTAAGAGAAAACTTCACTGAGGAAAATACATTCGATGATTTAGTTGACGATGGAAATCAAGAGTTTTATAGTGGATGTTTGTAATATTCAAAACTTTCTTTTATGCTGAAGTTGTACCATATCAAATGTCTATGTGGAATTACAAATAAGGAAATGTCCATGATATTGGAATTTTTGCGTGATGCATTTCCTAAAGAAAACATCCCCAAGTCTTTTTATGATATGAAAAAAGTTGTTAACATGATTGGTCTAAATTATACAAAAATATATGCGTGTCCCAATGATTTTATGCTTTATTGGAGAGAGGATTCAAGTAAACAGGATTGTAAAAAATGTTCTTCTTCTAGATGGTAGTCAATGGGTAATGTTGGAAGTCTGAATCAAAATACTTTCATGGAGAATATGAAAAGGAACACACCTGCAAAGGTATTGCGTTACATTCCCTTAAAGCCTCGATTACAAAGATTATTCATGTCATCGAAAACCGACGAACACATGAAGTGGAATTCTATAGATAATAACAATGATGGGTTAATGAGACATCCACGAGATTCACAATCGTGGATGAAATTTGATTTATTACATCCATATTTCTCAGATGATCCTAGGAATGTTCGATTGGGATTAGCTACCAATGGATTCAACACATTTGGGACTTTGAGTACCAGTTATAGCATTTGTCCAGCTGTTTTGATCCTTTACAATCTGCCTCCGTGGATGTGTATGTAACAAACATCTTTTATCATTTTGATGATTATTCCTGGAAGAAAAATGCCTGGAAATGATATTTATGTATACTTGTATCCTTTAATTGAAGAATTACAGGAGTTGTAGAGCAATGATGTTAAGACATTTGATGCTTCTTCTAAGACAATGTTCAAAATGAATGCTGCTTTAATGTGGACTGTTAGTGACTTTTCTAGTCTTGGGAATTTATCTGGTTGGAACACTTACACGAGTTTGGATTGTCTTGTTTGTAACTTTGATTTTGATCCCAAACGGCTACGTCACAGTAGAAAATGGTTCTTCTTGTGCCATCGAAGATTTCTCGATGCATCTCATAGATTTCGGATGAACAGATCAAAGTTTAACGGTTTCATTGATCATAGAACACCTCCAAAGTTGTTAACTGGTTTTGAAATATTGACACAACTTGGAAATGTTGAAACAAAATTTGGGAAGGTTCGTCATTTGAATGATATCAGGAAATGAGTTCGAAGTGCATCGTCAAGCCAACTCAGAATGCAACAATGGAAGAAAAAAAGTATATTCTTCAAACTTCCATATTGGGAATTTAATTTGTTGTGGAATAATCTTGATGTGATGCACATTGAGAATAATGTCTGTGAAAATTTGATTTTCACATTGCTTAATGAGCATGGAAAGTCGAAGGATCATCTGAATGCTCACAAAGGCTTACAATCAATGAACATAAAACGTGATCTCTGGCCAGATGAGAATGGAAAGTATCCTCCAACATTTTTTGCAATGAAAAATAGGGATAAAGATACATTCCATCGAATTTTAAAGAATCTTAAGGTATCTAATGGGTATTCAAGTAACATCTCAAGGTGTGTTGACTTGAATAATCATAAGTTACATGGATAGAAAAGTCATGATTCACATATTTTGTTATAACAGTTACTAACATTGGCTTTGCGTACAATATTACCTGAAAAAATTACTACTATTGTACTCCAATTCTGCACATTTTTCAGGCAACTATGTGAGAAATATCTACATCAATTTCATCTTGACAACCTCCAGGAGAGGTTTTTATTGACCCTTTGTGCAATGGAGATGATCTTTCCTCTATCATTTTTTACTGTAATGATTCATTTAACTGTACATTTGGTTGAGGAAGCTAAATTAGGAGGCCCCATTCATTATTGATGGATGTATGCAGTTGAGAGGTACTTTATTTATATGTTTTTTAGTTAAGTAAACAATTTTTGGCACTTAATTAAATTCATAATTATGTTTATTTTATTTCATAGATATCTTGGGAATTTGAAATCATATGTGAGAAATAAAGCTCAACTAGAAGGCTATATTGTTGAAGGCTATTTGGATGAGGAGTGTCTTACCTTTTGTTCTAGATACTTGGATGATGTTGAGACAAGATTTAATCGAGTTGGACGTGTTGACGACACATCAACTCAATCTCAAATACATCATAAATCAGAAATATTTCCTGCTATTGGCCGATCAGTTGGGAGGACTTCAAATGTGACACAAAAAGAATTGGAATTATTATAGGCACATAGATTTGTGTGGATGTATAGTGAATTTGAAGATCCATTTATTGAAGAGTTGAGGATATATACAAAGAGATGAATGAGAGGCTGAACACGACATGAGAAAGATATAATGAAAGCTGTTAATAAAGAGCTTGTAGAATGGTTTTCATGACATGTAAGTTCTAAAATATTGCAATAAATATGAATATTAGTTTGACACATATATTTTATAAATCTAATAAAGTATATATCTTTTTTAAGATCATAAATAATGATACTCGAGAAGAGGTGTTAGAAGATTTTAAGTTTCTTGCTCGAGGTCCTCTAAAACAAGTTAAAAAGTTCGATGCTTACCACGTGAATGGATTTAGATTTTGTACAGTCGATCGAGAAGAGGGTTTGAAAACACAGAATAGTGGTATATTTACATTTTCTGAAGTGGAATACTGTGGAAAGATAACTGATATTTTTGAATTAAACTACCACAGGAATTTTTTAGTTGTTTTATTCAAATAAAATTGGGTCGATTTTATCAGAGGTGTTAAAAGAGATTCCTTGAAATTTACTTCTGTGAACTTCTCTCGCTTGATGTATGTGGGTGATCGTGAAATGCATGATCCATATATCTTATCATCACAATAAAAAATGGTATATTATGTAAATTAGATTGTGGATGAAGGGTGGAGTGTGGTTTCTCACGTAATACAAAGATATTTGTATGATATGGGTGATGAATTGGAAGATTTTACCTCTGAAATTGAATCTCATCAACAAAAAGAAGCAGAATTATTTGCCCATCATGATATTGAAAATATTAGTCTAGCAAGTATGAATGAAGTGGATGATGTAATGGAGCAAGAAGCATACATGATTGAAGGGCAAGATGATTGTATGTATAGTTATTTATTCATTCACTAACCACTTATTTCATTTATGCAGTCATTCATTATCATTGTTATGTATATTTTGTTTGTTAGTACTGGACATCTATTATCATTTTTAATTTTTTTTCTGTATATTTTTTTTGAAATATATGTTATGAACTTAATTTTATTGGATTAAATGACAGGAATTCCAAATAGGAAGCGATACATTATTTCATCCACTACTGCGATAGATAAAGATCAATCTCTCTCCCTCCCTATGACATCTGAGCCACCAGCTACCTGCCCACCTGCACCATCTCTCACACCCTCTATGAGTGTCTGTGCACCATCTCCCCCTGCACTATCTCTCACACTATTTGTGTGAATCTCTTTAGAAGTTTATTAGTCAACTCCCCCATTAGTAGCCTCATCATCCGGGCGGCGGCACGCCACTTCAAATTCATCACAAACGTACTGGAGGGTCACTATCATAGGTACAAATTTTAATTAAATAAATTTATTTCATTTTGTTTATACTAATTGTTTTCTCATTGAAGATTAAAAACCTAAACTATGGAGAAAAACATAAAAAGTTCATATGTTTGGAATATGAATGGAAAGAAGATAGTCGTGCCATTTGATGCTTATGGTGTCCCTATGGATGACGCTGTGGGGTTAATTGGCTAGATTATAGGCTAGCTGGCAGCGAATCCCATTTCCCTTCTGATTTGTTATGATGATTGGAGACATATGCCTCCAAGTTGGAAAAATTAATTTTTTGATTCCCAAATAAAGGTAATTTTATTACATTATGGTTTAATTGAATGTCATGTTACTAATATGTTCAAAATGAATTTCTGTATATAGTTGTTCTTCCACTTTACAGTTGCTGATGTGATAGAACAGAAGTGGACGTTGAAAAATCTTGGTAAGAAATGGAAAGATTTCAAATGGAGATTGTGGAGTGATGTCAACGATACTTCGTTGATCGTGCAACAAATGTATGAGAAGCTACCCAGTGGGGTACCGAAAGAACAGTGGAAAGTTTTTGTTGACAGACATCATGATGAGAAGTGGATGGTATTGAAATATATATTATTATATTATCCTTATTTTACATTTATACATGTATATGAAGAGGAGATGACACTGAATACATTACTATTAAATTGAATTTTATTTATTTCAGGATCTCTCAAGAAAGAATGCATCAAGCCGGGAAAACAAAGTCATCCCTCACACTACAGGCTCAAAAATATTTTCATGAAGCCAATCGTCTCTGGTAATCTTTTAATTAGTTTAAATATTTATAAGACAATATTATCTATTTAATATATTGAATTTTTGATTTATCTTTGCTTAATGTAGTCACAGAGTTTAGGGAACTAAGCATCCTGAATTGAACTGTTGTTGGATGTTCACAAAAAATCAGATGGAAGCTTTGTTAATGAGCCTGCCAAGGAAGTTGGGGTATGAAGTCAATTTTTTATTATAATAACTTATTATCAGTTTTTAATGTGTTAATATATATTGATATTTGATTTATTGGTAAAAATTAATGAACTATGGGATTCCAATCCTGGGATGTCCTACTCAGTCTCCCAGGATGACCTAGTTGCTAAAGTCCTTGGGAAGGAGCATCCTGGTAGAGTGCGCGGGATGGGATTGGGACCCGTACCATCTGAGGTTTTTAGCAGGCCACCAGGGATGGCAGCTGCATCTACTCTTGGCTGTAGTCAACCTATATCTGGAGATTCTAAGAAAGAGATTGTTTCTCTATGAAACTCAGTTCATGAGGAGGGGGATCAGATATCTGCGTTGTAGAAAGAGTTGACTTAAATACATAACAGATGAGCTGATATGCCCCTGGTGGTACTGTATCAACTGGTGGTGAGCAGGTAAATCAAAAGAATTCAAAATCATTTAGTTTTCAATATTTTATTCGTTTTAAGTTTAAATATAAATATGTAACACTTTTTAATTTTCAATATAATGTTCCTATAGGTGGTAGTTGGAAGTGGAGATGGAGGTGGAGAGGGTGACGATATGTGTTCATCATCAGACAGAGATTAGTTGTATTTTTGATATGTTGGAGGTGGAGAGGGTGATGATATGTGTTCATCATCGGTTTGTATATGTATCATGTGTGGCACATAACTTCTGCCAAACATTTTCATGACCAAACATTTTCTTGATTCGTAATGTTTTCATTATGTATTTTATTGATTTCTGATGTTTCCTTTTATGTTTTGATTTCTTGAGTGTTGTTTTGGTATTTAGTTCAGGGGAGAGGGTAGGGTCAATTGGATAACAATTCTTATAGATGGAGATCTTAGGTTTTCAAGATAATGTTGAGAATAGAATAGGTAATAATACTAAAATTCCCATAAGGATTAAATTTTACAACATAGTTGCAAGTCACCTCAAGAAGGTAATAAGAAGTGTCTAAGCTATCATAAGTCTTTATGTACCTGAAGTACTTAAACTTCCCATATTATGTATTTCCACCTAGAATAATAGTGGGTCATATACAATGAATAGGTATACACTTTAGTTTAGAGGGTACTAAACCATTGTTTGAAGAGAAATTTTTTAAACCCACATCACCTATTAGAAACAATATCAAGGATGCCAACCACACAAAGTCATAAGAGTGTCAACGTTTGGTGTAATAACCCCATTGGAGGACCCAAATATCATTGAGAAAACCACATTGAAAGTAGTGGTACCAATCTCCCAAGATATATGACCTACAAATCATTTGTGGGAGAGTTCCAAGATTTATGATCCATTATATGGCGGAGCCACACCTTGTCAGGTCCAAGAGAGAGTTGATTATATGCCTTAACTTGGAGGACCCAGAATTTGAGTATATGGGGGAGTATCTAGTGTTGTTAAAGGCGTGCGACTTAGGGCGCCTTGGCAAGAGGCGAGGTGAGGTGCAGTTGGAGCACCTTGTCATAGGTGAGGCGAGGAGACCTCACTAAGGCGCTCTGAAGGTGCATGCCTCACGCACCATCTTAGGAGGCACTAGGGCGCAAGGTGATATAATGGAACTCCCCCTAAAATAAAAAAACTAGACATCCCTTATAAAAATCGGCAGTAGTGTGGGTTGAAATCGTGGATATAGATACAACAGACATGGGTAGTGGAGATCGGGGTCGACAATATTGGGGGTGGTGGCAGAAATCAGGGTAGGATAGAAATCTGGGCTACAAGCAGAAATTGGGGTACAGACAGGGGAGGTGGATATCGGGTCAGGACAATGGAGATCAGGGGTGGGTGAGGTCGGTCTGTGAAAATCGTGGTGCACCACTAGAAATCAGGGTAAGTTCAATTAAATAGAAAATTTAATATAATAATAAAAAACATAACATACTATAAAAACATCAAACACCAGCACCTCACTACCATTGCAGTTGATTGAAAATATGAATTTGCATTTTTTATTGAATTTATGTTTATTAAAATTTTAAATATTGTTTCAAACTATATATAATTAATTATCCACACATGCGCCTTATTTGCGCTTTGCGCCGCGCCTTGCGCCGCATCCCCAAGCGGCCTTTTCACCTTATTGCGTCGCGCACCATTAACTACAATGGGAGTATCAAGCCCTATAAATAATGTAGGATAACCATGCCTTATAATCAACACATTTCCAAGGGAGTAACCAATCCCATGTATTCTCCAATCATCTTGCCCAAACCTAGTCATTATACCTATAGAGATAAAGAACACTAATTTATTGAATTTCAAAAATTCTCACCTATAATTCCAAAGAGGATCATAACACTATAATATATATGTAAAATGCATCAAATGGACTAATAAAATTCCAATATCCAAGACTCAAGATGGAAAATTGGGAAATACTATAGAATTACCAATATATGTAATTTACTATCATGTACACAACATGTATGTATCAGTTTATGACTAAGAGTTCCACAAATATCTCTATAGTGTGAAGTCAACCTCGACTGCATGTCCTTGTGGGATGATCAATTTGCGGGACCTATGATTTAGTTAGGAATGTATCTCTGATACACACAATCATGTTATCCCAATATATATGGTGTGTTATCCAATGATACATGAAATGCGACTCTACAAGGTTAGTTAGTGTGTATAGCCATGACCTTATTCATGTTCCTAAAATCATACACAACATGTACCCCTACCGATATGACATGTTTGGACAGGTAGAAATCCTCTTGGTACGGCTTGTGGTTTCCACTATGATAAGTGAAGCTAATAAAGTAAATTAATGTTGTTATGTGTTTCCCAATTGAATGATGATGTAGATATGATTTCTTATTTCATATATATTTAATAATTTTTTGGATTCTATGTAAATTATTATTTAGAAATTGTTCATGCATTTATAGGTTGAATAATGATAAACCCCTTTAATAAAGGTGTGTTTGATTATGGCTTGTCTTGTCTTATGAATAAAATATGTTCCATGGTTTATGAAGTTAGAAGGAATATGGGAATAGTATGTGTTTATGTGAGAAGACTTGGATATGTTTCTTTTCATGACCCATCCTACCTGGCCAGATCATGATACGACCCTTAAAAACATTTACGATGGAGATTGGTTGGCTCAAGATGGAGACACACCATCACGTCCAATATTGATCACTATGAGTACACAGATCCATGTGGATGCTATATTCTTGTAATTTTTTTCAGGGCACTGGTACACAAGCTAGAGAAGCTGCTATTTTTTGTAACAGTGGTTTTAGAAGGGGTTTAAACCGCTACTAAATTTCAGCATTTTTAAATTAGCGGCAGTTTAAACTACCACTACAGGTCAGAATTTTTTCAATTAGCGGTGGTTTTAACTGCTACTATAGTGGTACATATTCCGCATGAAGTTCATTTTAGTTATGAGGCTTTTAGAGGTGGTTTTCCCATATAGGGGCTTAGATTTTTTTTAGCGTTGGTTTTAACCGCTGCTAAAAAAATTAATCCATGGCTGGGAAAAGAGCCGCTAAAAGGCTCATAACCATTGCGAAATGCGCTATCTACAACAGTTTCAAAAAACCACTGTGAAACATCTATAACCTCCACCAATAGTGTCCCAACACACAATTTAGCGGCGGTTTTTGGAAACCACCATAGAAGCATATATTGACGGTTTAAACCACCCCTATACCCAAAAATAACCACCGCTAACAGCGAATTTTCCTATAGTGAACATATTGGGAGATGATGTAGCTCACAAATGTACCAGTGTTTATGTTTCAATGACTCCAAAGGAACTATACCAACTACGATCTTTGGGAATCTTTTTTTTTAATGTTTAAGTATTCCACAAAAGTTATGTACTGTTAATGTTTTAAAAGTAAGGGTTTCTATATTTGGAATCAAAAAAATGGTATAGTTAACCTTTGGAAACTTGGATGAGAAAACATTGGTGAGATACTTAGGTATATTTCAAAGGTTATTTCTAGAGATGTATCTAAGGATAATTATATGGATGAGTTAACATTTATGAAAATGTTCTGGAATTTTGGTAATAGATAGAGTGAGTGGTTTCCATGAAATACATCCCTGTCTAGATACTAGAAGTGGATGTGGATCTGGCACAGATTTACCAAGGGAAAACACCTCTTAAAATATGTTTCGGACTTGAATCGGGGTAATATGGTACATGAAAATAGGCATTGCTTCCCACATAGTCTAACACTTATAGGGGATATGATTTGGAATTCACAAACACTTAACAAACCATCATGAAAAAATTAGATATTGGTTAGCTATGAATAACCTAAGATAAACCCAATATTTCATAGATTATGGAAGGTGTCATGATTTAGACATCCTATAAGTAGTTCTTTTCATCACTATGTGGTTTTTTGATATGACATGTAATTCACACACTATGATTCTATTTTTAGTCAATGGTCGAAACTGGAAGGAACTAGATTAATGTTGAATGTGAGGGAATATTTTCTGATTATAATTCAAGTGGGATAATCATGGGAGTGAAAGAAGTCGTGATCATTACTAATCAGTTTTCACGGAACATGGTGAACAATTATTACCTTAACTAACTTCAAGAATCACTGAGGAAGAGAAATAAAGAGTTTGATGAGATTTTGGATAATAGAGACCATGGAAGAAAGAAGATTTGGATTCCTTTATGTAAAGAATGTGAAAAGAATCACCTATTTGATTTTCTTAGTTAAACAAGAAGGTGTTTTGACAATGGAAAAGAAGGACACAAAGCAAGTTACTATAATAGAAAAATGAAGAGGTTGGTTAACGAAATCGATAGGGATATTTTCCTCCCTAAGGAGTCAATAATGTTTAAGTGTTTTAAGTGTAGAGAAGACGGTCAATATTCAACCCAATATTCAAAGAGGAAATTTCCTGATGAGAATTATCAAGGTGGAGTGATTAGTGGTTACATTGTGGATGATTACAAGACTAAAAATGAAATGATAAATTAATGAGTTATTATTTTCAATTGATTAAGGATGAATTAATAAAGGCATTTATGTATTTGTATTCAAAATTTATAAATGATGAAATATAAAAGTATTGTTTTACTTATGTTTTTTGATCAGTAGTTTCTAGTTTATGTTGAATGTTCCTTATGGGATAGTGAAGTGATTTAATAAAAATATGGTATTTTTACTATGGGATGGTGACCCTTAATATGTTTTTAGTGATATTTTAATGTTGTGTGGATAAAAATATGTGGGATATGAATAAGTAAATTGGATAGTATTGATTACTTTGGAACTAAGTAAGGAATTTTTTATAGGTGGTTTAGGATGTCACTAATGATGTTTACATCATTTTTTGATTTTTTCAGTAAATAAAATATACATTAGATTGAGGAAGCCTATATATTTTCTAAAAGGATTTATGAAAATTCAGGTTGCTACCATGTTTGAGGAGAAAATATGATGAGGGTATTCACATGTTTGTAATGTGACAACCAAGAGATTCTTTGTGTTATACAGGGGAATCAATGTTTTGACAATTTCATGACTCTCTTTCTAATGTTTGGGATTTTCACCTTTTATAAGGGTTATAGGTTTAAAAATTCATGAAAATTTTATGTTAAGTTTCAGATGAAGTATTTTTACACTGAGTTTGTGTTGAAAACCTTGGTTTAAAGGCTAATAAGTGATTATAATTATGTGAAGGATTCCAATATTATATGTTATATCATATTGGTTTTAAAAAAATTACATCATGTATGTCGTGTGACAAAACATTATGTATGACTAGGCCGTAGGTTTTGAACCTGTGACTGAAGGATGATAAAGGTTTCACACATACCACCAACCTACGCAATGTCTTGGTTAATGTATATTTATTTACAATGAGTAAATATTTTGAAGAATTATCGATGTTTCTTTTTATTTTTATATATTAATGCATGTGGTTTTTAAGAGACAAATAGTTAGAATTTTTATTCTTTATGAGATTTATGATCCGTTAAAAGCATATTTTAGTTCTTTATTCATCAAAGTTAATCTCTAGACATTAATTCAATAATGTAAAATATTTATTAGAAGTTTTTCAAATAAAATCCAAAGAATGAAATTTTGTTTATAGAAATTTATCAAGAATTACTCAACGTTTTGAAAGTGATCAAAAAAATGTTTTTGTCCTAATACCATAATTTTTATTGAGCTGATGGACTTTTCAATAATCATAGATTTATGAATTTGAGGCCCTAGAAATCCCTTTTATCATTCACCTATTTGTGATTGATGACCTCAATCAATCCCAATGAATATTAATGATTTTTATGCCTGTCCAATCTTCACTCCCAACCTATATTATTTTATGTAGAAACCCAAATATATGATACTTTTGGTAACCATTATGGTTATAAATTTCCCTTTTTAAGGGAAGTTTTAGTATCCATTTTTACAATGTGGTTTTATATGAATGAAACTTTCATGTTTTAATACTTTGATAATCCTGATGAATTAAAAGGGTGAAATTTTTTTAAGGTGGGTATAATGTAACACCCTATGATTTTGAGAGTTATTATTTTTTCTTTGAATTAATTTATTTTTTCAATATTTTTCATTTCCCATGACATTATAAATAGTTATTTATATATATATATATATATATATATTAAAACACTAGGTTAAGAATTACTTTTAAATGAAATACCAACTTTTCTTGTATTACATTGAAATACTATCTTGTCTTGCACTTCCAGAAACACTAACTTGGCATATGATGCACGTAATAATGAGTTTATGTGAAATATCTGTATATATATATATATAATTTATTAAAATAGGTAATTATAACCTAGTAATTAAAAATAATTATTGGAATAGTAATAACTACTTTAAAATTTTTTTATAGTTCTTTATATAAATCAAACATATTGATAATGAAATAAGAGATTTTTTGTACATAACTTTTAAATTAAAAATACCATTTTATTGAATGGAATGATTTTAATAATAAAATTAATTAAAGAAACATTTATAAATTTAATTTGATAAAATAAACTTCATTTTTTAATTCATAATTTTGAAATTATCTTAAGATTAATTTTTGGTATTTTCCTAAGAATGTTATTTTTTGATGAATAGTGAAAATACTTTTTTTAGTTAAAAACTGTCTTTTTGTCTAAATAATTATTATTGATAAATGATATTATAAATATGTTTTGAGGTCAAATTATATGAATACTACATCTACTAATACAATTTAATTCATTATAATTAATTTTAATTTGAAACTGAAAATAAAAATCTTAACAAAAAATTGAACATTTTCCTACTTTAAACCCATGTTATTCCGTCTAGTCTACGAGATTAGAGATAATATTAAATTTTTATGTTATATGATTTGAATTTAAAAAATATAACATAAACCATTTTATTTATTCTAATATTTAGAGTCTATTAATAACATGTTAATTTTTGATCAAAATGATTAGTAAATGTGATTAAAATTAATCACATAAATTGAGGTCAAATTTAGATTAATTAGGGACAAAACCTTAATATTAAGGGCCATAATGCCCTATAAACTTATATAACACCCATTGGATGTCCATATTGCGTCCATAAACCATAAATTATTTATTTTTGTTGGTTTTAAAGAATTATTAAAGTGAGAACATGTGCACACCCAAATTATTTCTAGAAATTCCAAATGAGTCATTTTCCTTCCCTATAAAAGGCTAGCATCTCTACCTATTACTCACCCCTCTCAAAACATTAATGTTAATACTAGATATACCTAATTATACACCGAAAAATCATTCCATATACCTTTAAGTCTCTCTTTGGGTAGAAATCTTCTCAAGGAATCTTTTTTGAACAAACCGAAAGGACTTACCTGATTTAGAGGTAACATCTTCTCTCAAGATCCTCTCCTTTATTTTTATTTCTACACCACATCCACTATACTTATTAAATTCTTATGTGAAAACCCAATATAATCCATATAATTTGATTTTTTATGAAATAGTTATATCCTACACATACACACACCTCTATCTAATGGATGTTGAGCATACTATTTTTGTGTACAGTAAACTACTACCTAACGAAAAATAATTCTTCATTTATCCTTTACCAAAACTCATGGGGGCAATTATGATGGAAACTCTATTAATATATGTAATATATTATATTTAATATGTATTTATGCTTATCTATTTTTTTTACAACACACATCTCTTTACTTTTTTACTTAGTGTTAATATAATAATCCTGTTTGAGGAAGTGTGGACTACCCGCCCTCAAAGAGATGTGATTCGTTCACACACCACATGGAATGTATTAAGGATGAGTTTAATAAAATTATTTGATATATATGATATATTAATTGTACTGGAATAGTTATATATATAAATTCATCCACATATATACATATTTCATTAACATACTTTCTTTCAATACGACAATAAAAACGGAAACAATGTTCAACCATACGTACGACTTACCGTCAGCATGAACTGTGCATTCCATTTCACACTCCAATATTATATATATTATTATAATAAAAATATAATTTATATAACATATATTTATATCATTTTTTACATTATGGAATAATTATATAAGTATAAATACAAATGATGTTAAAAATTAAGACACCTGCGAAAAACAAAGTGAATATTACCCGAAGTGAAACATTAACATAAGGTTATTAACAAGTGTAAAATATAAGGTTATTATAAAACCATATATGGTAATATATATAAGAATATTATTATGTAAAATATTTATAATAAACTTATATTTATTATATAGGAATCTTGTATGAGTATGGAGAGATTCAATACATAAGGTAAGGGGATTTCATCTCACTTTTAATTTTCTTGAGATAAATATTCTATTATTCACTATTTACTTTTTTGTAGTGTATGTAAATCCTATTATTGAATTATATTTTCATTTTACATAGACTTATGGGTATTATAATGCCCATTTTATGATCCTTATTTCATTTGTTTTATGTTTCAGAAGTTACCAAATCAGTGAAAATGTTTTGTCTCAATTTTCCTTCTTTGAGACTAACGTTTTGTTAGGCACCAAAAATCTTCTTCAAGGTGAGTATTCATCCATTTTACATAAAATATAATGAATCTAAATACGTTATTTATATTATATACTTCATTTAATTTCCTTTCCTTACATAGATAGTATGATCCCAAGATTCCATGTTATAATAGTTTATTGAGATAATCTCATTACTTTTAAAGATTATTTATGTTTATGCTTAATTTGATGAAATATTATGATCCATATCCCAATAATATTCACGATTTTCCTTATACTATTTGAAATCATGATATAAATATGAATTTTTACCATTAACTACTGATTTTTACATAAGATATTTAAGAAAGTGTTTGTTAGGAAAGCTCAACCTTACAATCTCTTCAGTCAGAAATATATTTTTTTAAAAGGGTTTCCCAGAATATTATACCATTCACCTATAATATCTAAAATTAATTTTTACCATTTTTTTATTTTACCAATATATTCATGGGAATATTCTAGTTTATTTCTGAACAATGCACTTTTTTGTCCTTTTATAGTGAAAAAAGTAATTTTCTTTTGACCTTGTACAAGATGTACTGATTTACCTACCGCCATTTAACCAAAGATACCTTTTCATTGTTAAATGGGTTCATATTTATGAATTTTTTTAAAAGTAATTTTCAAGGATTTTTTTTTCAAAATGGTTTCAAACTTATTTTATATGTTTTCATGGAATACTATTTTCTAAATGTTTTCACGTCTTATTTTCATGTTTTCAAAGTGCTTTCAAAGAAATGGGTTTCCAAACGTTTTCAAGCTTCTTTTATAAGTTTTAATTTTTTTTAAATGTCTTCAAGGTTTATTTATATGTTTCCAAATTATTTTCAAAGAAATCATTTTCAAATCATTTTCAAGATTTCTTTAAAATTTTCCATGCGTTTAAAAGGAAAAGGTCTTTAAAATATTTTAAAGTTATCTTAAATGTTTTCAAGGAAAATGTTTTTCAAAATGATTTAATGTCTTAATTATATGTTTTCAAGGTATTTTCTAAGAAAATTATTTACAAATGGTTTGATGTATTAAAAATCATTTTTCAAATAAGAAATGATATTTTCCTTAAGAAAGGGTTTTAGAGGATATTTCAAAATTATTTTACATCTAGGATGACATCTATTGATGTTACTCACACCTCCTAGGAAATGATCTAAAGGATACATTCATATCTGATCTATGGAAGATTTATTCTTAATGCCATGGTCTTCATGACACCCATTTCTCTTTTATGGGTTATTCATATATGAAATATATTTCTATGTTTCAAGTTATTCTTTTGATGAAATATTTACAAAACCTCAAACAATTTCTGTAGGATTTGATATGTTTACATGTTTATGATACCCATTTCAATTCATGGATTATAATATGTTTTATTGAACATATATGTATGATTTCTTTATGTGATGGGTGGGAAATATATCTCCTTCCGATGCATTGGTGAAAGATTTATATCTCTGGGGATTAAACATGGATGAACAGGGGTTACTCAGTTCAGTAATACAGGATAAGAGTGAGGGTTACTCAGCTCAGTAATACTGTGCTGGAACGAGGGTTACTCGGCTCACTAATATAGGGCTGGAAAGAGGGTTACTCAGTTCATTAATATAGGGCAAGAATGAGGGACCCTTAGTTCAATAATACAGGGCTGGAATAGGGGTTACACAAGTAAGTAAAGGATTTTTCCACTAATATTTTCTTGGAAGTGATTCCTTGGCTACTATGAAAATTAGTATATGCTTATGTGTTTTCAACAATTCCTTGTTTTATTCCAATGTTATGACTTCATGGATTATTATCTCTATTTCATTATGATTCATGTCTTATGAACTGCCAATCTTTTTTTCATAATCTCTGTCATGATATTTTATATATAAGGTATGAACTTATATTTTCCTAATCACATATTTATACTCTTATGATCATGTTTATTCTTACATGTCTCCCTTTTTACCCTTACTGAACATTTGACCTCACCCCTTTTATTCTCCTTTCCCATAGGTTGGATGATATTTACTATGTTTGATATGTCTAAGAAGGGTTCTAGTAAATAAGAACCTAGTGGGAGATAATGTATCCCACATATGTACTGTTGGGAAAAAATCTGTCAAGGTATCATTGAAGCATTTTTGAGTTGATTGTGTTTGTTGAAAAAGTGGACATCTGTGTTGTGATTGTTGACAAAGGAAACCATGACATACAAATTTGTTGACAAAGGGGATTTCATGGTGGAATTTTGAGTTCAAGGGATGTGGTTAATGATCCATGTTTGATTCAAGAATGTCGATAAAGGAATGGATGATCTGGAGGTGGTACAAAAAGAGAAGATACAAGGTGGCGCTGTTTTCCAATGTTTGCCAAATTTTTTGTCCTAAAAATAGACAAATGGAGAAAAGTAGTTTTGGAAAAGGGACTTGTGCTCCACGGTCTTTAAGGAGAGGAAACATTTATGCTATATGTTTTTTAAGATTAGAACATCACAATATTGAAAAGGGATAAAGGGCGCCCAAGTTTTAGAGTTGTTCGCGCAAGTGACTTCTGCAGCAGAGACTTGTGCACCGAGACTTGCGCACTGAGGGGAGACTTACGCACCAACACATAGAGTGTCCAAATGCCTATAAATAGAGGTCAAACCCTCCTCATTGAAGAATAGTTCAACACTTAGGGAAAATTAGAGCTCCCATCGCGCAGGTGTGGTGGTCGCGCAAGTGGTGGTGGGTCACACAAGTAGAAGTTGAGCGCCCAAGGTGGTTTGGGCGAGAAAGGAAAGAAGTTGCCCAAGTTTTGAGTTGAAGAAGAAGGCATCACGAAAGTAGTTTGTTGACACTTACACGCCAGATTTTGAAGAAGCACGACAGTTGATGGTTGCACACCAATATTGGTTTGGTCGTAAAATGGTGTGAGTCATGCAAGTTTGGAGTTGTAAAAGCTTGTGTCGCGCAAGTGGTTGAGGTGGACTTGCACGCCAGTTATAACTTGCACGCCGATACTTGTTCACTAGATTAGAGAAGGGTTCCAGGAAAGGTTGATTCATAGAAGTGATTTAGGGATGCGTGAAATCTAGAAGATTTCCCGATACCTTTGGTGAAAAGTGAGATTCATCTATGGGTGAAAATTGGTCTTCAACATCACATCTACATATAACAGAGGATGAATTCATTAGTGATAATGAAGAGACCTATATGTATATAAACTGTGAGTGGATCATTTCTACAGTAGTGAGCAAAGGAAGAGGAAGAAGGTGATCCAATCCACTGACAGTGAGCCAGATAGAGAGAAATAGGGAGTGACCCTTGGGAAAGCAGTGAGCTGACCCTAAACATTGTAAAGGCAGTGAGCCTGAGAATAGAAGTGATCTATCTCGAACCTTGTAAACAGCAGTGTGCTTATAGTGGATTTGGTACATAGGCACATTTACAGTGTATGCTCCTTGGACGTATCCCATTGAGGGTGAACCAAGTAAAAATTGATGTGTCCTCTGCATGCTTTACTTTCTGTTTATATTGTGCAATGAGAATGAGAGAGAAAAGTGTTTTGCTTAACAGTGAAACATGATCAGAATGGGCTTTAATTTTAAATTAGTCATACCCTGATTCACCAACCCTCTCAGGGTATTCATCCTTGTGGACCTAACATGTACTAGTGTTTATGTTTCCATGTTTCTTATGGAACTATACCAACTATAGTATTTGGGTGTCTATTTTTTATAATGTTTAAGTATTTTTTAAAAGTTATGTAATGTTAATGTTTAAAAAGTGAGGGTCAAAATTCCTAAGAACTTTATTAAGAGAAGAAAAAGTTACAATAAAATCCTGATGTGTTAATATCTTACACCAACAAGGGATTGAGGGGGATATAGGCTGAAGTTTCTAATAGAAACAACCCAAAAATAAAGAGCAATAAAAAATATTTGAATCATTTTATCATTAGTCTATTTTTTTTCAAGAAATGGAAGCCTCTACCTATTAGAGGAAAATCCCCAAGGGAATAACACAAAAACATTGTATAAAATCTATTGCCTATTAGAGAAATTATAAAGATTTATCTTCAGTCTTATAAGAACAAGAATACACCTGCTTCCACCAGAAAACATCAATAACAAATCGCAAAAACCAAAACATAAAAAAAACTCCACCCACCAGACAAGTATTCGATTTCACCAAACTGATCGACACTAAAATATCAATTAAACTTCTTGAAATACAAATACAATCTTATCCAAGCAATACGAGTACAAAAATGGTTAGAGACAATCAAAAATCCAATGTATTATCTGAAAAAATAGAATAGTATTGAAGGACTACTCCAAAATATAGAGAATCAATCATGAAAATAAAAGTAATAATTATATTGTATAAATGTGAAAATAAATGAAAAATATACAATGAATTAAGATCAATTAGTAATGAGAGAAGAAAAATTTAGATCCCCAAAACCTACCTGACCACAAAATACACTGAGCTAAAGAAACTATCATAAATGCTCAAGAAAGAAAAAGCTTTTGAACAGTTGAAGTAGTCATTGCATGGAATATAATTGAAGTTGAAATAAGGATTTTTTTAATATTATTCCAACATCCTAATGAACATGCATATTTTTATTTCAAGGTATTTATCAAAAGTAATAATATCATCCCTATACTTATGGAATGTGATAATGTCTTCTTCCTCTATCCATTCCTGGACGTCTTCCCCCACATCCTCCTCATTACAATAAGCATCTTTATACAAATGGTGATTTTTTCTTTCTTCATAATCCTCATTAGTCGAGTTGTCAACCAAAGTTGGAGATATTTAAGGATCACCGATTTAATTCCGAGAGGAATATAAAGATCATGTAATAATTTTTCTTTAGAGGTGACAGAAATCTCTACGCTTCATTATTTTTCTAGGACTTGGAGGAATGAATCCATCAAAATCAACAATTATATTTCCCCTTCCTAGCCTTGATTTTAAGTATACTTCTTAAATTTTATTAGTTTGGTCATCAACCTCCTCTTAAGACTCACTAGAATCAGATAGTTCACCCTTCCCTTTGTCTTACATATCATGTGATTCAAAGTGTCTTTCTTTATCCTCTTCCAAGGGAGGAGGGACAATTCAGAAACATGAGGCAGTAATAAGGGCATCAAAAGAGACTAAAATTCTATTAGTTTCATAATTCTTGTCAATTTTTACCATAATATCCATTTTAAGTTTTTTCTTCTTCCCTCCAGTGGGTATCCTAGGGTGGCAACATTAAACATGTGTCTAACCTTGATCCCATAATGTCCAAGATTCACCTTAACTTTCTCAACCCAAGTAGAATTATTGGCCTTAGTATGTGAAATATTATATCTACATTCCATAAAAGTGTATCCAAGCTTAAGGTGACAATAACAATAATATGTTTTTCTTTCATATACAACATCCTAATAGAATCCATATTCACCATTACAAATCCATATTTGAGAAGAACGATCATGGGAAAAAATCATTTTCAATGAAAATTCATGAAACTTATGGTCTTCAGTGACTCCTCGTCACTAAATACAACATTAATGGATATAAATTGACCATGGAAATCAGAAACAGGGAATATTGTTTAGACTAAGGAAGTGGTAGACCATGGAATCCAATCCAAACCAGAATGATGGATGAGTTAAGTAGAGGACAAATCTAGGGTCTATTTAAGAACATTCATTGAATAACCCCAAAAAACAATGATCATCTCGACCAAAGTCTATAACAATCACCCTTGAATAAAATATATAAAATGAAATTGGAGGAGTACAAAGAAAAATATAAAAACTAGAAAATTGAATGGTTTTAAGCACATTACTTAAGAATTTCAATGACAACCTCTGATAAGAGAACATCCCAACAAGAAAAAAATGTAGATCCGATGAAAGAATGTTTACCTCCATTGATGAGAAGTAAATATATTGTTTTCCATGGTGATGAATATTTTTAGGTTTAATTAAAAGGACTGAAACTACAAATTTATTGGAGCAAAGTTCAGTGTTTACAGTCATTCTTCTCTCAACCACATCAGTGAAGGATCATGGAACCAGAGTATAGTTTCCCACTAGTTCTCCCATAATCGGGTTTCTTACTTGTTTTCCCAGTATCGTCCTTTCCATATCCCATATTCATATCTTCAAAATCCATTGTCAATGTATCATGGTTAATAAATAAATAAAAGAGACACTTTTACTTTACCGATGTCTCAATATACAACATCATCGAATGAACAAAAGGTCCCATGAAAGGGGTGAGTAAAAACTCAGTAGGTTTCCCCCAAATGAATTCCCTACTCATTCCAATAGAATAGAACATGTTAACACATTTGAATAAAAAATTTATATAAAACATTTTAAAATATTTTATATCTAATACAAACCATTTTTCACACTAACTAATTTTTCTTTGTAAATATACCAAATAATTCTTGAAACTATATCTAAAATTTCCAGTTTCAAATAACCCATTTCATTCCACTTATCCACACATTAATGAAAACATGGACCTCCCTATACTCATGAGTGCTGAGTTATCCTTTCAATAAGACATCACTTTGTGTACCATATTTATGGGGGAAATTTCAAAGCCTTATCTTTCCCAATTTTGTTGAGGGAAACTTCCTACACTTATCTGTCCCATATGAAAATTACAATGATCTATCCATTTATTCCAAATCTATTTCTACCAATTGTTCCAATCCATTTCAATAAAATAATAATTTTATTAAAAACATTTATATAAAACCATTTCCACTAATCAAAACAAATAAAAGTTTAAAAATCATTATTTTCAAAACATTTATAAATCTTCACTTTTCACAAACCAACCAATTTCTATAATTACACAAACCATCATTAAATAAGGTATCCAAAAACTTTTCACATAAATTTCACAATTAAAAATATTAAATTCAATCAATTTGAAATCAAGAAAACATTTTATAATAAGAGGGGTCGAGAGTGAAGCCACCTAACTTGAAAATTTTGGCAAAAATGAATCAAAAAACAAATTCTTCATCAAAATTGGATTAGATATTACAAAAAAACACCTAAGATATTGTTACATACCCCCAATACAACCATATACCATCATGATTGGATTAAAATATCATGTATCTATACCTTATCGGATTTAATCCATGAATCCCTGACTAGGAAGAAGAATAAAACTAAGGAAAACCACCAATAAAGAGAACTTACCAAGGGATCCAGGCCTCCAATGCACAAAGAATCACGAAGGGATTGCTCCAAGAATAAGGGGATGGGTATACACAACCATTAGGAGGATATAGAATACTATTATTTTATGTTTAGGGGGTAAATTAACCATTAAAAGGAAAATAATAATTAGATGCACAATTTTATGATTGTGTTTTTAACAGGGCATAGTTATGGGGCAGGATTAAGAAAACTGCATGAAACAAGTGCACCAGCCACTACCTCCAAACACCCCTCGCATAGTTGGTTCAAAATTTAGGACAACCATGTGTCAAACATGACAACCCCATATATTCAACTTTTCACTATTACTCTTAGGTGGCATATTATTTGGCCAATCTATGTGCTTAAGAATGGTCCTACCCAAAGCCCGTTATAATAGTTTCACGGTTTCCTAGTGAGTTTTGCACTATTTTATTAACCATGAACAAATTGTAAACCACAAAATGCCTCATAAACATTAAAAAACTCATCCAAACCTCCCAAAACATAACCAAAATACTTTATATCCTTAATGTACATAAATAAATTGTTACTTACCTAAAATCGAGGGTTCCATAGGTTCTCCTAGGCTTCAGAGAATAAAAAGGGACCGACTGAAATTATTTATTCTATTACAATATATCTAAAAATTATTTGTTATTTTATTCTATAATATAATATATCATTTCTAATCATTGAACACAATGAATTACAAAATTACTCCTCTCAATACTGATATAGGTATTCTTCTATAATTATCTGCAGAATTAAAATTTATCCTCCTCCACAACCCTCTAATGAATATAGAGAAAAAGAAGAATAATTCCCCCATTGAATTTGTTCATGATGAGATCATTAATAAATGAAACTAGTGAAGATCCCATGGCTGGATCGACCTTTGAGAGGGAGAGTGAATCAGTTGTTTAATGTTTACAAATTTTTTATTTAGAATTCTACCTCATAAAATTGTTATTCTTCTCGATCCACTCAGTTCTATCTCATAATCTAACTTCATTGGTAGAAATAATAATTGAGCTCAATGAACAAGGTATTTATAAGGATCACCAAAAATACCAAATCCTTTCCATGTTGGTTATACCCCCAACATAGATTTTCCACTATAATATTATTATCAATTACAATGGTCCATATAGAATAACACTATATCTCCAATGAATCCACTCTGGATTTTCTTAATACTGCATCCCACAGTGTTAACATAATGCATGCTGGCCAACTCCATAATCCATACTAGAGACCTCTACTCCTGAATCAAATAAGATACTTCCTACTCCTAGATCTTACTGAATGTATTCCTCCTATCATCAAGAAATTATCAAATGTATATTGATCTATTAATCTTACTCCAAGAGTTTGTTGGATCACACCTTCTCATTCAATTCTTTACGATCATCAGAAATACTAGCCTTGAGACTCCACTTCTAATACTCAGGTTCATCTGATCAATTTTATAAATAATTAATTAGCAGTGAATTTTTTATCTCATAGATACATAAATGTATTGTGATCTTAAATAATATTAAATTGTTTTTCACACTTTATCATCACCTTAATTCACATTTTAAAAAAAATACAATCCATGGGGTCTAAATAATAAAATTTATTAAATACCTATTTTATTTCCTTATTAAAATAAGTTTATGAATAAAAAAACTATTCGCCTTCTTAAATATATATATACATTAATGATTCTTAACTATTTATATTAATAATTTTAAATACCCCAATGACCAAGGGTAGTATTATCATGCATGTCACTATAAATACCCAGGATCAATTTTAGTTGGTATTTCCTTTCATCATGCGGTACATATCAAATACCTGAGGGTTTAGGTATTATGTTCCTTTCTCCTCACATGGTAAGGTGATCACCCATGGATCACCTAGAAATCCTAAATGCATCTCAAACATGGAATTAATCTTATATAAACTATTTAATGTAGTATCACAAATATACGAGAGACTTAGGTTCTTCATTTCTCCTCACACAGATGATATCCTCCGCATCTCACTCCAGTCTTCATGAATGAATGTATCACACATTAATTAATTTATTTTTTCACAAAAGGAATTACTTCACTTCTCATTACAAATAAATTGTCAAAGACACAGTAATTTCATCACACGACTTCATTACTCAACATGAAACCTGAAAGCTCATATGTTTCATTGTTAGTTGTTTATCCTTCTTTATTAATGTAAAATATTCACTCTTTAAATATATATGGCATATAATATCAAAAAAAACATAGTATTCATGTATTGTGTATGTACATGTTTCATAGAGACACCCTATCTGTGGATTATAAGACACATCCTTCCATTTTAAAGTTCAATGAATATTCATGGTAGTGAAACTACATAAATATATTCTTCTGTTCATACCTCATGAATTATCATGCATTTACTTCATCCATATAAATTATTTCATCAGATGATCATCATGGGTTAGGATCCTTCTTTTAATACACAATAGTGCATGAATATTGGATGAAATGTGTTCTTTGATCTCATGTGGATCTCAGGATGTCGAATCACAATTCTTTAATCTGGAAGAGTCTTTGGTTTGATATATGGTGATCAGACTTAATTGTTGTGGATCATAAATGGAAAAATTTCCGTGAAAAAACACCCTCAAACATGGTAAGAGGAAGAAGATGGAGCTCCCTTGATTGGATTTCTTAAATTATCCAAATTTCTACACATTTTTAAACATAGGAACTATAACCACACTACATTTGTCCCACATAACCCACATGGTGAGACTATTTCTTTGTTATTAATAAACTAATTCATTTAATAATCAATAAGTTAGTACGAGGTCCGTTCCAATAGACTAACTTTCAATGATACCTCCTCTATAGCACCACACATCTCCTTTGTGATCCTTATAAACATTCCCATATGCTCTTTTGAGTATTCAATCCAATGGGACTTATACTCAGGCACTCCCCTTTTCTCCCATTTAGAAATCCATTAACTAAATATCCAATAGGGTAGACCCTTGGATCCCTTACTATTTTTAGATGTATCGCCTTTGTGGCTTATATGGTGGACTATCTTTCTATATAAAAAACATTAAAGGATTCATCCAACCAAACTATGAGAATAACAATTCCACATTAACCAATCCTCATGTAAAAGGTCAATACATTTTACATGGACTTATTTTAACTTCTTAAACAATAACATAATGCATGCCCTTTAAATATTGTAACACCCCAAGCTTCCATGATACACTTCTCTTTGAATAATACAATTGCGTGTGATGTACGCAACACCGAGTTCAAGCTCACTACGACCTATCAAACTAGCTATTTAAAAATTTGGGTATGAATAGTAATAACCAAATTTTGAATTATATATATATACCATATAATTTTAACATCCATATATTTTGTTTTTAAGACATAATACGAGGACAAATTCAATATTTCAATAAAAGAAGTATTTTTTCAAAAAATACATTTTCCACCTTTTAATGGAAAACCATTTTTAAATCCAATATTTTAAAATTTTATATATTTAATTTGATTAAATTAAATAATTCATTATAATAAAGCTATAAAAATTTATTTTGGATAAATTTTTGGTTCTTTTTTAATAACTTTCATATTTTGATGAATAGTTAAAAATACTAAATTTTAATGGAATACAACTTTTTTAATAAAAACAATTTATAGTGTTATGATATAAATATAAGTGTTTTTAAAGTATAATTATACTTAAAATTTACCATTTAATATATTTTTAATCATTAGAAGTATTTTTACATTTAAATTTCATATAAACACATGATAATATTTTGATAGTTTTTACTTATTAAAAACTCACTTTTTGGTTTTGAAAACAGGAATTAATTTTAAATTAATTACTATAAATTATGAGTTTTTAATTTAGAAAATTGGATTCCATATTTGGAGTCAGATTTTTCAAATTGTGTAAATATGTATCTTTTATTTTTAGGTATTATTAATAGTGACTTCATTAAATATTTTATTTACCATGGTTAAAAGGTAAATCTGGTAAATAAGGGTAAAAAATAATATTATAATAATATTAAATAACCCTAACACATGTCCTAACCATACTGGATTAAATATTTCCAACTATGGGAATCCTTGGGTTGATTTGGGGACCCCATGGAGCCACATGGAAGTAATAACGACATGTTATATTAATTAATATAAAGTTTAGACAAAAATATCATAAACATGTATCTTTTAGTAAAATAATTTTTATATGGGGTAATATAATTTATCTATTTGAATGTAAAAAATAATTATAAAAATAAAAAAATTCCTACAACATGGTATTTTATTTCTAATTTTTAGACATCAAATATGTAAATTTATTTATGACACAATGATGATGCAATAATTACCTTCTTAATGAAATATTAAAATAACTATTATTATAATTATTAAAATAAATGTAAATTTAAACTTTTGATACCATCCAAGAATTTTATAGATGCATATGACTTGTTAGGAATGATTCAATGTATTTTTTTTGAAGTCATCAAGTTGTTATGACTTTAAAAAAATTATTACTAAATAGTGACAAAATTGAAATAAATGAGTTTAAAAAAAAATACTATTTTATTAAATGATATAATATTTCTCAAAATATAATATTCAGAAGGAGGACTTAAATAAAGTTAAATATGCCCATAATGAACCACTTGGGGTTATCTTGGCCTTTTATTGTAAGTTTAATAACCATGTAATATAAAATTACAAAGGGACATGATAAATGTTAAACTATTTAACTAAGAGTTAAATATAAAAGATAAGGTTAATATTCTGACAAAAAATTTCCTAAAACCTATTGGTTGATATAATTTAGACCTATAACCACATTATCCTCAAACTAAATCTATTTTCATCTATAAGAAATTGAAAAAGATTGTATAATAAATTAATATTTCAGGCATTTCCTAAAGTGCCCCTCCCCTCTCTTATAAAAGGGTACATTCCCTTCTCTCAAATTCACACTACCCAATCCATTTTTCTTGGACAAAACCTGCTCAAATATTCTCCCAACTACCCTAAAATAAACCTATAGGCCTTAATTTGATCATAAATCTAACCTATGGAGCCATTTTGTTCAAATAAAAAGGAACAACATAAAGAAGAGGTAATTATTTCATCACCTCTTTCAAAGTTGTTTTCTTCTTCTACTTACTCTTTATTTATTGTTTCCATACCAAAATAATAACTCCAGAAACATCTACATACTGTGATTTTATTATAAATATGGTACAACCATGTTCATTATCATATCCATCCCATGAATGAAAAAGTCACCATACGAGCCTACATACAACTTACCATCTCAATGTCATGGTGTTGTTTGTTATTCAAAACATTATTATTTTGATGGGTATAATAATGAGTATAATTGACGTAAATAATAAATATAACATGCTAATGATTCTTTATATGTAATATTCCATCCAAATATATATGATTTCACTATGAATATAATGATATTGGCGCTCATGCGTACCTACGACTTACCTTCTCCACAACGCGATGAGATTTCCTTCCCCATCATAACAATTCAAGAATAATTTTTATTTAATGATTAAAAATAATTTTTAAGAACTTAATATCATTATGGATATGAATAAAATAAATCCTAACCATAACAAACATGACTTAACAAAACATATAAAAGAAAACGAATCAGTTAACACATGAAATAATGATACTACTGAAATATTATTAACAATGAAATATTAGAAGATCATATATGATATCATATTAATATATCTGGTTCTTTTATAATTTAATAACAATTATTTCACTATTATATAGGAGGTGAACATATCCTCTACTAAGAAAAAGTACGAGGTATGGGTTAATTTTACAATCTCTTCATTATCTGAGGTTGTTTATAAGTAAGTATCTACTAGGACCTCTTTATCATCCACATCCGTGTTTCTTAAAAGTGTATTTAAATTTTTTTTTACTATTCCATAGACTATGGGTAATGTCATTTATATCCTTGTTTTAATTTTTATAAAATATTTTGAATGAAGTATTTCAGTCATTTTCCAAACAAGGTAATTTATGACCTTTTCGACAAATTAAAAAAAGAATGTTTTTTTATCTTATATGGAGGGTGTGGATATCTTCTACCATTATAACATCTTCAAATATTTACTTAAATAATTTAATAATAATTTCAAAATAAATTATTTCTTTACTTTTAAATGATTTCAAAGTAGAAAGAGATATTTCACTCAAATAATTTTTGGATTGATTTCATCTATGTCAACATCTTTTGTTGGATTTTACGTTTATTTGAAGTTGATTTTTTATGATACAATCTTCCATATTGTATTGGATTTTTTGTGACATGTTTTACTATGGATGTGATATTTTTATTCCATTCTTGGTTTATAGTTAAAGTATCATCATTTTGTATGCTAGTTATAATACAAATGTTTATGTTATGTTTTAACTTTTTTATTTGAGGAATGAAATGGATGTATTAAGTGACGGGCAAGGCCCACTATAACCCCTCAATGCATCGGTAGGTATCATGTGACAAACTAGTGTCTTGGCACAAATCATTGAAAAATTTTATAGTTAGGGTCTTGGTATAAGGCCATGACATTGTGGTTAAGATGTCTGACATTATGCATTCCATCATTATGAGATTTGTTATTAAAGTTACATGATATTATTCGACTGGTATGATAACCATGTGAATAAGTAAATATAATTATTTGATTTCTTTTTGTGATATTATTAATAATTTTATGTTTAAAGGGCTTGTATTTTAATTTTATGCTTTGCCATAAAAATTTATGATTATTTATGATAGCTTTTTCTATATTTTTTGTTGTTACTGAGCATCTATGCTCACCCATTTCATATAATTTATTTTACAAGGATTCCAATAATTATATTATGATTTGTATAAAGGTTTAAGCTAAGATAATAATGGAATCCTCAAAGGATTATTTAGGCTATGTTTTACGATTGAAATTTTAATTTAATGTTCATGTATGTAATATATTTTCCAAGATTGATAAATCGATCGGTCATTAGGTACTTGGTCTTTAGTAATCATGATAATGTATTAAAATAATGCACTGACTCTAGGTAACTTGGTTTAGTGTGTTACAGTTGGTATCAGAGTAATATTAGCAATAACTTTGAAAACTATATTTAGAAATACTCTGATTTGAGAACATTACCCTGAGATAGACTTTCAGGATAATTATATAATAATATCCAAAAATAGTAATATAGATATTATGTGGGTTTTACAATAAATACATCCATGTATGGATACTATAAGTGGACGTGGTTCTGGCATAAATGTACCTAAGATTGAAAACACTGATAATGAGTTTCGGGTTGACCCAGCTGGGGTATACTGGTACATGAAAATGGGCCTTACTATACACCTGTATTGACACTCCTCGGGTATATGCTTATAATAATTCACATTTTATTTACAATCCATTATGAAAGATTTGCGAGTAAATATTCCAGCAAAGAAACCATTTTTATGATTATCAGACTAGATGTGGGAAAATATTCAATTAATGTTGAGAATTTTTCTATTTTTGGGATTATACAGTATGATATGATCTAACCTACTGTATGTTGTTATTTATAAATGGAACTCAGTAGAAGGAATGAGAACTCCAATAATACGCATGATCCAAAGAATCAAAAGGATCATATCTTTCATGGTCATAAGCCATAATTTTGAAGGGAAATAGTCTCCCACATATTCTCATCATATGAATAAATAGTATCATGAGTTAATAAGATAAGTAATGAATTATCTGAGTCCTATGTCTTTGAAGAAAACAAGAGAATAAGAGGATTGATGAGAGAAAGATGGATAAAAGGAAGAAGGTAAAGAAGGATTTTCTCACATGTGATAACTATGGAAAGAATTACTTTGGTAAATGCTTGATGGTAATTGTAGTTTCTTACAAGTGTGGAGAAAAGTGACACTATGTTCATGAATATAAGGGTATGAAAATGGTTTAAAATGTACAATGATTCATCTACAATGATTTGGGTCACTACACGAATCAATGTCCCAATCATCAGAGTATACCCCAAATGATGCTATTGGATTAAAATCAAGTTATGATACAACCACATACGAAGAGGAATGATTAGTGTTCTTATGTTGTTAGTAAATAATTGTGTCATTTTATTATTGTATTAATTAAGTACAAGTTATAATAATTATATAGTATATAAGGATTGTATTGCTGTACTATTTTATTAAGGATTTGATATTGTAAGGTACTATGAAAAGTTACTCAATAACAAGTTAATATTTTTGGAAAATATATGGATGAGGGAAATATATCTCTTAATATGTTTCTCAAACCGAGTTAATGATTTTATAAAAAGAGATAATTCATTTGTATAAAGTATATTGGATATTAGTTACCTCTTTGGAACTGATTAATAGTTTGTTTAAAAAGCGGTTTATACCATCATTATTGATCAATTTCAATATTTATGTATTTAAAGGGTATACCCATTATTAAATGTTTTATAGAATAAATGTTGAAGTACATACATATTCAAATAATTTTTTACGATAATTCAGGTTTTTAACATGTTTTAATAGAATACATGATGAAGGTATTCATATGTTGTTATATGACAAAAGAAATCTTCATTATGTTTACCTTCCTTATGAATATTGGACAATGAGTTTGGACAGAAGTATTATTGATTATTCTAATGGTTGTAATGGATTATGTTAGACATTGGATACTATTTTTTAAGGTTAAAAAATCAATATTATTTTTGGATTGTTATAAAAAGGACAACAAGGATGTCGGGTGACATCCCGTCGCATCCGACAAGGCCGCGAGACATGAACCCGCAACCAAAGGGTGAAAATGGTGCATCACCTAACACTGGCCCATGTGATGTCCTTGTTTGTATAATGTAGTTTTTTTAAATGTTATGATAGATGAATTATAAATTATTTTTTTATAACTCAATACATTAGGATAAATATAATATTTTTTGAGTTCTATTATCTTTTGGAGTGAAAGATGAGTTTGTGGTAGAAATTTGTCAAGGGATGGAACTCTAATTTTCAATAATTTTTTTTTCTTATTCTATGTAGAAATTAATTATTAAACATTAGGGAAATGTTCTTAAAACCAAAAATGTGTTATCCTAATACCTCATGTTTTGTTGAACTAGTGATATTTTAAATCATCATAGATTTATGGCTTTAAGGCCTTCAATTTTCCATTCACTTGTTTGTGATTGATGAACTCAATTACTCCCTATAAATATTTATGTATTACTTCCAATAATACTTGCCACAAATTTTCTCCTATTCGAAATCCTAATTTGGTGGTGACTTTTTCATTTCCCTTTCCCTCTTATTAAGACTAAATTTTATTAAAACTATTTCGGATGTGGGTTTTCCACAAAGGTATTTTCTATTTTTTAACTTTTTATTTTTGAAAAAAATTTCAAATTGGAAGCATAAATTTTATTGAATGAGTGAAGAATGTAACACCCCAAGCTTCCATAGTAAATTTCTCTTTGAATAATATAATAGAGTGTGATGTATGCAACACCGTGTTCAAGCGCACCACGACCTATTAAAATAGTTGTTTAAAAAGAAATTATGAATAGTAATAACCACATTTTGAATTATATATATATTCTACATAATTTTATAATCCATATTCATTTTTTCTAAGACATAATATGAGGAAAAATTCAATTTTTCAATAAAAGAAGCATTTTTTTAAAAAAAATACAATTTTCCACCTTTTAATGGAGAATCATTTTAAATCCAATATTGGAAACTTTTATATATTAAATTTAATGAAATTAAATTCTTTTTTATAAGTGGAAGATAAAAATTTAGTTTGGATAAATTTTTAGAACTTTTCTGATAACTTTTATATTTTGGTGAATAGTGAAAAATACTAAATTTTAAATGAGTACAACTTGTTTCATCAAATTAATTTTTATTATTAAATGATATATTTGAGTATTTTTAAAGTATAATTAAATTATATTTTTATCATTTAATATAATTTTGGTAATTATAATTATTTTTAAATATAAATAAAACATAAACACATGTCAATCTCTTGATGTTTTTTACTTCTTAAAAACTCTTTTTTGGTTTTGACAATGGAAATTAATTTTAAATTACTTACTACAACTTCTGTGTTTTGAATTTGGAAAATTGGATTCCATATTTGGAATCAGAAGGTCCAAATTGTGTAAATAGTTAACTTTTATTTTTAGACATTAGGAATAGTATCATCAGAAAATATTTTATTTACCATGGTTAAATGGTAAATCCGGTAAATTAGGGTAAAAAATTATATTATAATAATATTAAAATACCCTAACACATGTCCTAACCTTATTGGATGAAATATTTCAAACCATGGGCATCGTTGGGTCTATTTTGGGACCCCATGTAGCCACTTGGAAGTAATAATGACATTTTATATTAATTAATTTAAATTAAATTCAAAAATAACAAAAACTTGTATCTTTTATTAAAATAATAATTATATAAGGTTATATAAATGATCACTTTGACTATAAATAGTTATTATAAAGATAAAAATATTTTATACAATAATGTATATTATTTATAATCTTTAGACATAATATAATTAAATTAATTTATGACACAATGATGATGTAGTAATTACATTCTTAATGTAATATTAAAATAATTGATATTAAAAATATTAAAAAAATTATTTGAAACCTGTAAATGAATAAACTACTGCAGAAGCAATATAATTAGTCCAACTGAATAATACTCAAGTGTGGAGGCTCACAAAACAATGTCATGCCATTATGTATGTCTAAATTGAAAGTACAGAAAACAAAACCCAAGAATGCTATCAATTAAAATGAAAAGAAACAAAGTGTGACAACTACATAAAGATCAAGGCTCGGTCCTCTGCACTAATCTTTGTCATAGGCAGCAATAATAAATCAAGAAACAGAAGTAGCACACTTCCCTTTGTCGATACCTACAATCATATAATCTACTCAGGTTTCAACGACGCTCGAGCAAAGTGTGAGATAAAATCCCAGTAGGCTAGCACCCAAGGTGTCTAAACCCTTCTATTTCATGCAATGATAAAATGCAATGTGCCATTACATAACAATTTCAGATAATTAATTATATGAAATGGAATAAATAAGTCGTCCTGAGTTCCAAACGGCACCCGTTCCTAATCACCTGCTTCAACCTAAGCTGGTAGTCTGAAATGGTACCTGTCAGCAAAATGCATGTACAAACATATATATAAAACCCTGAATAAAACAACGTAAACAAGAAATAGGTATACCCCAAACTTGTTCTTTAACTTAGGGTCTATGTCAAGTGTCAACCAGGTGCACATCCACATATCATAAGAATATCTCAATTCTCAAGTGACTCAAATGGAAATAATACAAACCTTAAATGCATCATTATTAAGGTTCAAGATGAGAGTTGGAGTATGAGCCAGTCCTGAAGGTATCCCTATGGAACATCCGTTAATTTATCCAATACCACTGAACCCGTCCATGTTAATCTTTTAAAAGACCATGTATCACCTGAGGCATGGATTTACCCTAAGTCTGTCCTGATCTCGCAAAAAGGGGTCGAGTGTCATCCGAGGATGGCTTAGCTACATTGCCAACAGATCTGTTGTGATGGGCCCTTTTGGAACCGGTATCACTCATAAGTATTAGAAATCCCGAGGAAGTCTCGGTCCGGCAAAGCAAATGACACCACTACCGACACATAGAGGTAACCAGTGCAGAATGAAGGGTCTATGTTTGGACCTTAATACATGACCCACCTCCTTTCCCTGCCCGGAATTTAATTATAGTTTTCACAGCAGTAGATATGACATAATCAACATATAAACTCACAGCTTGAGAACTAACCAGATAGACCCGTGCATCACAAGGTACAAATTAAATGTTGTAGCACAATAATATTAACTAAGAAAGATACTTCATCAATATAAGAAGATAAATACGTTTTTAAATAAATAAATAATTCAGCACAACAAACTGCCAAGAATCCAACAATTCATGGTTCATAATTAGTCTAAATTATTAATTTAAATTCAACAAAACAAAAATAGGCTGCGCAACACATGTAGTTAATAAAATTAAATTCAAGAACATGCATATTTAAATAATTAAATAATTCATCACAAAAAACTATCAAATTTCCAACAATTCAAGGTTCATAATTATTCAAAAATAATTATTTAAATCAAACACAATAAAAAAAGGTTGCGCAATACATGCAGTTAAATGAATTAAATACCTGAGCTAACAGAATTTATACCGACGACGTCGGCACAACCAAAGGGGTTTCAAAACACATTGAAAAAAATTAAACAAATTAATTCATGATCAAAAGGGCTGCAACAACTAGACTAAACACATAAATTAAAGAGTATGGGTGAATTTTCACAAAGCCGGTAGGCACCGACTAACAACACAACAACACATTTTTATAAATCACAATGAAACGGAGGTAAAGAGAGTAGACGCCCAAACTTATGGTTGTAGATGATCCTATGATCCATGGTAGGCTTGGATTTGACCTAAAACAGATGAAAATGGAAGAGTTTAGAAAAACCCCAAAATAGGGTAAAATCCTTTCACGACAAACTGCGCAAAGGATTTGGAATCAGATCACATGATTCTTGTTACATGGGATAAGCCATACCGAGAGGTTCACATTGCACCTAACTGTTAAGAAAACAGACGATGAACGGAGGTGCAACTATCTTATGAATGGAGGATAAGGTGGTGTGCACCATACAGGGATAAGGGGTGTGACACACATAGAACAGGGTGGAGTGGAAGAGAGGAGAAATGAAATAAAAAGAAAAGAAAAGAAAAGAAAAAGGAAAAATAAAATGGATATAAATAAATAAAATAATAAAAATAAAATGGTGGAGGAAATGAAATAAATAATTATGATGGGTTTACCTCATTTTGATAATTTTTAATTTCTCTCCAAATATATATATTTTATTATTTACTTTTATTCCTCTTTAAATTCCATTAATTTCCCTTAATCCTTTTTAATTATTTTTAACCTGAACTCTATGCTATGGCTATAACGACCCACACTTTACATACATTGTTACTACTTCAAAATTGAAGCACTCTTATTACAACATATGACAAAACCACAAAGGACCGTATAGGTATAGTGTCTTTAGAAACTGGGAAACATAAACAACTGGTTCATAAATCTTCTACAGTGTCTCCCATTTATTTCATCATATCTAGGGTCCCTTTTAGCATATTCTACTTAATATCCATCTTCCTGACCTGGGGAAAAGAAAACATAAAAGGGTGAGCTCAAATGCTCAGCAAGGGCAAATAAAGGAAATAAAAATCATATCATATCTTTATGAAAATCAAAACCTGCAAAAGAGATCATAATATCTTAACATGGAATAAATCATAGAAGTGAAAATGAGATCCCCATAATCATAACATAAAACTTGAATCTTTGTGGCATGCACACATAATTATGGAAAATCATTTCTTGTTAGTCATGACTCATTGCCAAGACTATCTTAGTGGACAAAGTCCCTTTCTGAACCGAGTTCACTCCTCGTTTCAGTCCTGTATCACTGAACCGAAATAACCTTCCGTTCCAGCCATGTCTATCTCATGAGATATAAAATCATTACCCAATGCATTGGAGGGAGATATAGGTCCCACCCATCTTATAATGAATCCTTTCTTATGTGTGCCACATAATCATAAAACATGCATCATCGCATAACACATGTAACAAAAATGGGATTCTTGAAACATCATGACATCATAAATCAATTCATATATGATAAAGGAATTCATAAACATAATTCCATCACAACATAGTCAAACCAATGTAAAAATATGGATAGAAACAGAACCCTTTATTATCTTAGATGGAAAATAATTTTGATAAAACACTTGAATTGAATTCTTGAGGAAAATATCCTTTCTTCTTCAAAAACATTTTTCCTTTCATAACATGTCATACAACTTTAAAATAAAAGAAGTTGATTAAAAATAAACTTGAAAACTTGTAAAGGAAGCTTCTTTGAAGTAATGTTTTAAAAATCCATTCATGCCGTATAAGTTAAAAAAAACATTCTTTGTAATTTTGTCGGAAAAGTCAAAAAGTACCTCGTACGGAAAAACGACAAAAGATTCCTTTCATATTCTTTACTAAAAACTCACCTAAGGGTAAAATTGGATTTAAACTATTTCAAGTGGATGGAAACAATATTACATATTGAGGGAACATGGATGTGGATGATAAAATACACCCCAGTAAATACTTACGAATAAACAATCTCGGATAAAAATGAGATTGTGATATTTCCCTTACCTTAGGTCCGATTTGCTTTGTTCGTGTCCGAAGCTCCTCTTCTTTGGAACGCCTTTTTGAATCCTCCACTTAAGGAACTAAGATTGGTCTTTGGAGAAGACCAGGACCTCTAGGATTATTCTAGGGAAGTGGAGAAGGGAAAATGGCAGGGGTTGGCCGAGCTTGAGTGCTCAAATTGGTGTGAGGAGGAGGGGGAGGAGGTGCCCTTTTATAAGGGAGGAGAGGGGCACCTTAGGAATATCTCAAAATATTATTTTATATTAAAGTCAAAATCGGTTTATAATGGTTCCAAAGGGTCTTATTTCTAAGATAAGGTGGGGAGGGGTCGAAATCCTATCAACCAATAGAATTTAGACAAGTTTAGGATATTATTTTAACCTTATCAATTAGATTTAACTCTAAGTTAAATAATTTAACTTTTACCATGTCTTTTTGTTTTCTTTCACTATATGGTTAATACACTTACAATAACATGCGAAACGAACCCCAAATTGTTTATTATTAATATATATGTCCTTATCTAAATCATTTGGCCGAACCTTAGATTTTTAGGAATACAATAACAATTAATAATATAATATTTGATTTAAAAACTATTTTGGGTCAATTTTGACACTATTTGATATATGATTTTTGTGAAAGTCATAACAGAATTAAATGTTCGAACCAAGTTGATTAAATCAACATTAATATATCATAGTAACCTATAAAATTAGTGGAATTCATAAAAAGTCTCAAATTACATTTATTTTGGTGTTTATAACATCGATTATGTCAATATTTCATTAACAAGATAATTACTGCATCATATTTGTGTCATAAATAAATTTAATTATTTGATGTCTAAAAATTACAAATAAAATACCATCATGTAGGAAATCTTTTTAGCTTTCTAATGAATATTTACAATAGAATTTATCTTATGTATAACCCTATATTAAAAATGATTTACTTATTAAACTTTGATTTTAACTATTTTAACCCTTCTTTAAATAAATTAATAATAAATGTCCTAATCTAATCCAAGTGGGCCTAAATGGTCATATTTTATTCCTAAGTTTGTTTTTGGTCGAATTACACTTTTCCAATAGAATTAGGACATTTGTTAGGGTAATATTAATATCATATTTACCCTTAGTTACCCTATTTACTATTAACCGCGGTAAAAATAGTAAAAAGTTACTATTCACCAAAAAATTATTTTCATCTCATTGAACCACATTTTAGTCCTTGATATTAACCGTGTCTCTCGGATTTTTGAAATTCCATTCACAGAAGCGGTAAAATTAAGTTTTATGAAAAATTCAGTTTTTAACCTACCACTTAGTGGTTTCACTATTCATCAAAAATTGAAAGTTTTCAGAAAAATACCAAAATTTCACCCTAGGCTAATTTCGATATTCTGAGTCCAAAAATGAAGTCCATTTTGAAAAATAAAATTTATAAAATTTCAAAAAGTGGTTATTACTATTCATAACGGCTAGTTTTAATAGCATATTGTTGTTTAGTGAAACTCGGTATTGCGTACGACGCAAGCTATCGAGGAAGGTCGCGATTGCGTTTAAAGCAAGCCAAGAAAGTGTTGTGTAGAAAAAGATTCCTTTGATGATTTATATAACATAAAAGTCTCGGGTGTTACATTCTACCCCCCTTAAAAAGAATTTCTCCCTCGAAATTCGTCACTTTGCAACAAACAAATGAGGATACTTCTCCCTCATCATATCCTCAAGCTCCCATGTAGCTTCTTCAAGTTGGTGGTTCCTCCATAAAACTTTCACCAAGCGAGTGGTCTTGTTTCGTAGGACTTTTTCGCTACGATCCAGAATCTCTATCGGCTGTTTTTCATAAGAAAGATCTTGCTCCAGCGGTACAACTTCTGAGCTGAGTACATGTGAAGGATCTGGTATGTACTTTCTCAGGAGAGATACATGGAACACATCGTGAACTTGAGAGAGATTCGGTGGAAGCGCCAATCAGTAAGCTACCTTCCCAACACGATCCAGTATTTCAAAAGGACCGATATATCTAGGGCTCAACTTCCCCTTCTTTCCAAATCTCATAACCCTCTTCCAGGGAGATATTCGTAAGAACACTTTATCACCCACTTCAAACTCTAGGTCTTTTCTTCGGTTGTCGGCATAACTTTTCTGTCGACTCTGAGCTACTCTTATGTGTTGTTGAATAGATCTGACCTTTTCTGCCATTTCATCAACGAGATCAGGTCCTAATAGCTTTCTTTCCCCAACTTCATCCCAGCAAGTTGGAGTCCTGCATTTCTTTCCATAGAGAGCTTCATAAGGAGCCATCTGAATACTGGAGTGAAAGCTATTATTATAAGAAAATTCCACCAAAGGTAGGTGTTGATCCCATCCTCCTTTGAAATCCATAGAGCAAGCTCTCAACATATCTTCTAGGGTTTGAATTGTTCTCTCAGACTGACCGTCTGTCTGGGGATGATAAGCAGTGCTGAAACTCAACTCTGTATCCAGAGTATGCTGAAGACTTCGCCAGAACTTCGAGGTAAATCTCGGATCCCGATCAGATATAATAGAAAGTGGTACTCCATGCAATCTTACCACTTCCTTTACATATATCCTGGCAAGCTGATCTAGAGAGAAATCCTCTCTAATAGCAATGAAGTGTGCAGACTTTGTAAGACGATCAACTATGACCCAGATAGCATTATTTCCTTTGGATGTTTTAGGAAGTCCTGTGACAAAGTCCATAGTGATGTTTTCCCATTTCCATTCGGGTATGGGTAATGGTTGTAACATCCCCTTAGACTTCTGTCTCTCAGCTTTAACTTGTTGACAAACTAAGCATCGAGAGACATATTCAGCAACATCTCTTTTCATGCCATCCCACCAGAAGTACTCTTTCAGGTCCCTATACATCTTCGTGCTTCCAGGATGAATAGAGAATGAAGAACTATGAGCCTCATCCAGCATCTCTTTCTTTAATTCGGGGATGGGAGGAACACAAACCCGATTCCTGAACTTTATTATCCCATCACAATCAAGGTTGAGTTCAGGAACATTTCTCACCTTCTTTTGTAACTCGACATCTTCTTTCTGTGCCTCTTTAATCTTCACATGTATAGATGGTTGAACATTCATTTGAGAAAGATAAGATTTTTCCCCTTCCATTATAATTCCAAGATCCATCCTTTGTAAATCCATAAATATTGGATCTTTTGTGATCCTCATCATGGATAAACTAGCATGGTCTTGTCGACTTAATGCATCTGCCACCTTGTTTGCTTTCCCAGGGTGGTAATGGATTGAGCAGTCATAATCCTTAATCAGCTCCAACCATCTTCTTTGGCGCATATTCAACTCCTTTTGTGTGAAAATATACTTTAAACTTTTATGATCAGTATAAATATCACACCTTTCACCATAAAGGTAATGCCTCCAAATCTTTAATGCAAAGATTACCGCAGCCAACTCCAAATCATGTGTTGGGTAATTTTGCTCATGGATTTTCAACTGTCGTGAGGCATAAGCTATCACCATATCATTTTGCATAAGAACACACCCCAATCCCTTCTTGGATGCATCACTGTAGATCACAAACCTTTCTCCACTACAAGGCAGTGTGAGCACAGGTGCACTGGATAACCTTCTTTTCAACTCCTTGAAATTCTCTTCACATTCCTCTGTCCAGACAAACTTAACTCCTTTCCGAGTCAACTTGGTGATTGGATTAGATAACCGTGAAAAATCTTTTACAAAACGTCGATAATATCCAGCCAAACCAAGAAAACTTCGGATCTCAGTTACTGTTGTTGGTCTTGACCATCTTTCGATAACCTCTGTTTTTGCTGGATCCACAGATATCCCCTCTTTTGAGATTATATGACCCAAAAATGCAACTTTTTGAAGCCAAAATTCACACTTGGTAAATTTGGCATAAAACTTCTCTTTTCTCAGGGTCTTCAATATAATTCTCAAGTGATCTTCATGCTCTTCCTTGCTCTTTGAATAGACAAGAATATCGTCTATAAAGACTACCACAAATTGATCAAGATAGTCTCTAAAGACTCTATTCATTAGATCCATGAAGATAGCAGGGGCATTAGTAAGACCAAATGGCATCACTATAAATTCATAGTGTCCATACCTTGTACGGAAAGCCGTCTTTGGTATATCCTCCCTTTTGACCCTTAATTGATGATACCCTGAACGAAGATCAATCTTGGAGAAGTATTGAGCTCCGCGTAGTTGGTCAAATAAGTCATCAATGCGTGGGAGAGGATATTTGTTCTTGATAGTGATCTTGTTAAGTTCTCGATAATCAATGCAGAGTCTCATTGATCCATCTTTCTTCTTAACAAATAGAACAGGTGCTCCCCAAGGTGACGCACTAGGGCGTATGAATCCCTTATCAAGATTCTCTTGGAGTTGCTTCTTCAATTCCTGCAACTCAATTGGGGCCATTCTATAAGGTGTCTTTGAAATAGGCAAAGCACCCGGTACGAGTTCTATTGAAAACTCAACTTCACGATTTGGTGGAAGACCCGGCAATTCCTCCGGAAAGACATCATCAAACTCCCGTACAATGGGCATATTCTTAATCGTAAGTTTCTCTCCAACCATTTGAGATAAATAACCTTCATTTAGTGGAATCATGACCCATAAGATGGAAGGAATTTCCACTGGAAGGTTATGTTCATCCTTGCATTGATAGACGATCGTAGATTGATCAGGAATATGAAATGTGACTTCCCTTCTTTGGCAATTGATATGAGCTCCATGTAGAGAAAGCCAATCCATGCCAAGAATCACATCAAATTCCACTAAAGGAAGGATCACAAGATTTGCAGGAAGCACTTTCCCACAAACTTCGATCGGAGAAGAATTATAAACTTCTGATGCGATTGATGTGCCATTAGGTGTTGTCACAGCTAACTCAACATCTAATTGTTGAGGTAGTACGGTGATACCCTTAGAAAATTTTTCAGAAATAAAAGAGTGGGTGGATCCAGAATCAAATAAAACATTTGCTACTTTAGAGTGGATGGTAAGTGTACCTTTCACCACATCGTTATCGTACTCCACATCGCTGATAGAAATTGCATGTGACTTTCCTTTTTCTTTAGCCTTAAGAGTTTGTTGACGTCGACCATCATCATCAACCCTTGGATTTGGGCATTGATTGGCATAATTCCCCATCTCCTTGCACTTGAAACATTGAAGTGTAGTAGGATCATTCTGTGTATCCCTTCCTTTGTTTGAATCATTAGACATCTTCTTCCCATTATCACGGCATTCAAATGCCCGATGACCTTCCTTTCCACATTTAAAACATTTACTTGTCCCTTTAAGACAACTCCCTCCATGTTTCTTTCCACACTTTGAGCATAAGGGAAAGTTCATCTTCTTTTCAGTGTGCTCTTTAGAGTTTCCTTTGAATTCCATCTTCCTCTTCTTATCAAACCCATGTGACTGATGGGTTACTCCAATCTCCATCTCGACTTTGAGAGCACATCGAACGATTTCCTCGTAGCTATTGAAGTCCCTTATGGCTAACGCCCTTCGAAGACTTGGTTTTAAGCCACTAAAGAATCGATCGATCTTACTCTCAGGTTGGATAATAATACCAGAAGCGTACCTTGCAAGTCTGGTAAAATTTGCTTCATAGGTACCAACAGATTCATCATCCCTTTGCTTCAGTTCAAGGAACTCTTTCTCCATCTTTGTTCGGAGAATACGAGGGAAGTACTTATTGAAAAATAAGTTCTTGAACTCGTCCCATTCCATAGACTCGATTTCATCCCTTTGCCTCGTATTCTTAACAAGATTCCACCATTGATCCGCATCTCCTTCCAAACGATACACTGCTAGGATGACTTTATCATGCTCAGAACATTGAAGAACTGAAAATATCTTTTCAGTAGTACTAATCCATTGTTCAGCAACTAATGGATCAGTAGACCCGCGGAAAGATGGTGGACGCTGCCTCATGAAGGATTCAACAGAATGTTGCTCCCTTCTTTGTTCGTTTGGAAATCCTGCATGATTCATAGCTTGAGAAAGTTGTGTGAGCATGGCTACAAGATTTTGCATTCCAGCTCCCATATCGTTTGGTTGCCCAGGGGGACAATCATTGCATTGCCCATCGCATTCCGCATTAACACGGTTCCTTCGGGTTCCAGCCATTGACTAAAACCAAGAAGAATAGTGTGAGCAACACTAATTATAATAGGAAACCACATAATTCAAGAATAAAATTTTCATGCTTAAGGTCTTATCCTAGGTTATTCATGGCCATTTCTAAGATTGTGTTCTATGCTTAGACTTATTCTTAGATTTCTTACTAAGGCTTTCACATCCTAGTTTCCAAAGGTTGACTATACCTTTCCTCTGATACCAACTATAATGACCCACACTTTACATACATTGTTACTACTTCAAAATTGAAGCACTCTTATTACAACATATGACAAAACCACAAAGGACCGTATAGGTATAGTGTCTTTAGAAACTCGGAAACATAAACAACTGGTTCATAAATCTTCTACAGTGTCTCCCATTTATTTCATCATATCTAGGGTCCCTTTTAGCATATTCTACTTAATATCCATCTTCCTGACCTGGGGAAAAGAAAACATAAAAGGGTGAGCTCAAATGCTCAGCAAGGGCAAATAAAGGAAATAAAAATCATATCATATCTTTATGAAAATCAAAACCTGCAAAAGAGATCATAATATCTTAACATGGAATAAATCATAGAAGTGAAAATGAGATCCCCATAATCATAACATAAAACTTGAATCTTTGTGGCATGCACACATAATTATGGAAAATCATTTCTTGTTAGTCATGACTCATTGCCAAGACTATCTTAGTGGACAAAGTCCCTTTCTGAACCGAGTTCACTCCTCGTTTCAGTCCTGTATCACTGAACCGAAATAACCTTCCGTTCCAGCAATGTCTATCTCATGAGATATAAAATCATTACCCAATGCATTGGAGGGAGATATAGGTCCCACCCATCTTATAATGAATCCTTTCTTATGTGTGCCACATAATCATAAAACATGCATCATCGCATAACACATGTAACAAAAATTAGATTCTTGAAACATCATGACATCATAAATCAATTCATATATGATAAAGGAATTCATAAACATAATTCCATCACAACATAGTCAAACCAATGTAAAAATATGGATATAAACAGAACCCTTTATTATCTTAGATGGAAAATAATTTTGATAAAACACTTGAATTGAATTCTTGAGGAAAATATCCTTTCTTCTTCAAAAACATTTTTCCTTTCATAACATGTCATACAACTTTAAAATAAAAGAAGTTGATTAAAAATAAACTTGAAAACTTGTAAAGGAAGCTTCTTTGAAGTAATGTTTTAAAAATCCATTCATGCCGTATAAGTTAAAAAAAAACATTCTTTGTACTTTTGTCGGAAAAGTCAAAAAGTACCTCGTACGGAAAAACGACAAAAGATTCCTTTCATATTCTTTACTAAAAACTCACCTAAGGGTAAAATTGGATTTAAACTATTTCATGTGGATGGAAACAATATTACATATTGAGGGAACATGGATGTGGATGATAAAATACACCCCAGTAAATACTTACGAATAAACAATCTCGGATAAAAATGAGATTGTGATATTTCCCTTACCTTAGGTCCGATTTGCTTTGTTCGTGTCCGAAGCTCCTCTTCTTTGGAACGCCTTTTTGAATCCTCTACTTAAGGAACTAATATTGGTCTTTGGAGAAGACCAAGACCTCTAGGATTATTCTAGGGAAGTGGAGAAGGGAAAATGGCAGGGGTTGTCCGAGCTTGAGTGCTCAAATTGGTGTGAGGAGGAGGGGGAGGAGGTGCCCTTTTATAAGGGAGGAGAGGGGCACCTTAGGAATATCTCAAAATATTATTTTATATTAAAGTCAAAATCGGTTTATAATGGTTCCAAAGGGTCTTATTTCGAAGATAAGGTGGGGAGGGGTCGAAATCCTATCAACCAATAGAATTTAGACAAGTTTAGGATATTATTTTAACCTTATCAATTAGATTTAACTCTAAGTTAAATAATTTAACTTTTACCATGTCTTTTTGTTTTCTTTCACTATATGGTTAATACACTTACAATAACATGCCAAACGAACCCCAAATTGTTTATTATTAATATATATATCCTTATCTAAATCATTTGGCCGAACATTAGATTTTTAGGAATACAATAACAATTAATAATATAATATTTGATTTAAAAACTATTTTGTGTCAATTTTAACACTATTTGATATATGATTTTTGTGAAAGTCATAACAGAATTAAATGTTCGAACCAAGTTGATTAAATCAACATTAATATATCATAGTAACCTAGAAAATTAGTGGAATTCATAAAAAGTCTCAAATTACATTTATTTTGGTGTTTATAACATCGATTATGTCAATATTTCGTTAACAAGATAATTACTGCATCATCTTTGTGTCATAAATAAATTAAATTATTTGATGTCTAAAAATTACAAATAAAATACCATCATGTAGGAAAGCTTTTTAGCTTTCTAATGAATATTTACAATCGAATTTATCTTATGTATAACCCTATATTAAAAATGATTTACTTATTAAACTTTGATTTTAACTATTTTAACCCTTCTTTAAATAAATTAATAATAAATGTCCTAATCTAATCCAAGTGGGCCTAAATGGTCATATTTTATTCCTAAGTTTGTTTTTGGTCGAATTACACTTGTCCAATAGAATTAGGACATGTGTTAGGGTAATATTAATATCATATTTACCCTTAGTTACCCTATTTACTATTAACCGCGGTAAAAATAGTAAAAAGTTACTATTCACCAAAAAATTATTTTCATCTCATTGAACCACATTTTAGTCCTTGATATTAACCGTGTCTCTCGGATTTTTGAAATTCCATTCACAGAAGAGGTAAAATTAAGTTTTATGAAAAATTCAGTTTTTAACCTACCACTTAGTGGTTTCACTATTCATCAAAAATTGAAAGTTTTCAGAAAAATACCAAAATTTCACCCTAGGCTAATTTCGATATTCTGAGTCCAAAAATGAAGTCCATTTTGAAAAATAAAATTTATAAAATTTCAAAAAGTGGTTATTACTATTCATAACGGCTAGTTTTAATAGCATATTGTTGTTTAGTGAAACTCGGTATTGCGTACGACGCAAGCTATCGAGGAAGGTCGCGATTGCATGTAAAGCAAGCCAAGAAAGTGTTGTGTAGAAAAAGATTCCTTTGATGATTTATATAACATAAAAGTCTCGGGTGTTACAATGGCGCGACATAATATTTTACGTAAATCCTGAACAATCATTTAATTAATTTTAATAGCTATCTGGGACTTGCAATAGGGTGAGCAGGAATGTGCCCTGGGTCACTTTAAAGATTTGGATTAAAAACATAAAAGTCCACAAATTGATTTAAGTCGACTTGTTAAATGCATTTATACAGGTAATTAATAATTTTTTTATCTTACTTAACAATAAATATCAACCCATATATATACGTGTTATATAGATATATATATACACACACATCTGCATATTCATATATATACACCCACACATGTATATATAACTATATATATATATATTTAATCCCTTATATATAGATATACCTCACATATATATACATCAATGTTTTTGTCCCAATATAATAATAATAACGATAATTAAAATAATTATTATTATTTAATTCAACCCATCAATAAAACCATTAATATTTTAATGACAACAACCATTAATAAAAAGGATAATGATTATTAAATAAATATTGATTACGCATTTGTATTTAATTGGAACAATTAATAATATCATATTTATTACATTACCCGATTATTATTTACACCGCGATAATTTTATTAATTATGGAAGTGTATTTTCATTTGTTGTGTTCAATGCAAATAATAATATTAAAAATAAAAGTATTATTATTATTTATAACTATTAAACAAAATATTTAACCTAATTAAATTAGCTTCGGGTGCGATATGAACAAATGTTCAACGCTCACAAAGGTTATACCCTACACAGGGTAAACCCCATGTCCCAGAATTATTGGTGGTCTCAGATTTCTCATTTGACGCACCGTTTATGAGAAAATAATTATTTATTATATAAAAACGGAATAATTTATTAATTAAGAAATAAATATGGAATTATCATGTGCGAGGGTTCTACACACCCGATGCGAATCAAGGTTATACCCAACCTAGGGTAAACCCAATCTTTCAGACATAACAGTGGTCTCATATTTCCCGTACGACGCACCGTTTGAGTGTTATTTCAATTATTTTGAAAAGAAACAAACCCACATATCAATAAAATAAACTTAATATTTTTATTCTATAAACGCCGTAGTGTCGACTATAGGAATAAAAAGTTCTGATGCTTGATTTTTAAAACCGGCTTTCTTAGTAGCGGAAAATTTTAATTTCCTTCACTTTTTCATCCGGTTCAAAATAAGGGATGTTACAACCTTACCACCTTAGAACTTCTCATCCCTAATAAGCCTTTAGGAACAATGTAACCCTCACCCTATCTACAGGGTCATGCAGTCTCATACAAAAGGTTGTATTGCATATTTAAACGCCCAACGCACGCTCAGACATTATTTAGGCGAGAGGCATGTAAGCTATTAAGATCTGAACTAACGCTCATTTCCCAAATAAAACACCAAGACAATACCTATCTGAACATGTTCAGCTAGAGATACAACTGAGTCATCATCTCATTAACTTCTAGACAAAGTTACTTCCCACCTTAGGTTTTAAAGTTAGAAAGAGGAAAATTTCGGGTCATGACACCTTCCTCCATCAGAATTTCATACAAGACTTACCCTTAAGCATTCCAGTGAATCTTCTCGCTTAATTTTAGAAATGGATAAAATGGTCGATTCTCCATCACCCATAAAATCCAAGTTGAGCAATATTTTTTTGAAATTACCTGGTCTATACCAACAGCACTCATCTCACCAGACGACGTGACAAAAAAATGCCTTTCACTAACCAATTTATTTAACAAGAGAAATAAATATCCAAGCCACTATGGACAACCATTTAAGAAGATGCTCGACTTATATAGAAGGTGTTTTATAGACTAAATTGTGATGTCTTCTTAAAAGGCATCTCACATTTACTATGACCACATCCACCAAAGATCATAGCTAACCTCCGGTGATGTTCCTTGATTTAGGCATCACCAAGTCTGACAACGTGTATAGGGTCACCTTAGATTGGCACAACAAGAGTGAAAAGAACTAACACAATATATTACATACTCCATGTTTACGAATGAGACGTTGGTACAAGGGAAAGATAACCATATCAAAACATTGACCGAGCCCAGAGCGGCATTGGCCTGGTGGTCAAGTTAGATAAAACATATGGTGTACAAGAGTTCTTCAAGAATTCCTACACTAAAATCCAAAGGTCACTCAAGAATAAAAAAGACTCGATAAAAATGATGCATCAGTTTGAAACACTAAGAAGAACAACCAAAACAATCCCAACAACTTCTAAATCTTTAACATGGCATAAGACTGATGCTATCTTAGTGCATCAAGAATGAAGGCAATACAGGGGAAATGATCGTCACTTAAGGAAGATTACACTAAAAGGATGTGGATATTACTAGAAGGAAAACATTTAATTAATTGGCATGAACTCCAAACCAAACTAGCCGGTGTGTCAAAACAGCCGATTCTCTTGAATTTTTCCTGTGCATTGGGACTAACTTGATTCATTTGACACATAAGTAATTGTACTACAGAGATGAACCAAAACATATTGAATAGTGCAAGACTTGATGATTACACCAAACTCAACTAGTTCATCACAACATTAAGAACTCAACAACATCGTGTATGTGAATGCATAATACTCTGAGGTGATATAGAAGCAAGGTGAATTTTAACTGGGATGACAACGTACTAAGTCATCCATTGCTGTATAGAAGAGAGGGTCAAATGAACTATGAAGCAACTGACCATTCTTAAGGCATTCTTAACCTGATGAAATGAGCATTACTGATACTCAATCCTAAAACAAAATTCAAGGAAAACATGACCACCCGTCTGAACAAGGGTGTCATTTTAAGAAAGGGGGTCTGACTAGGGACAACAACATGTGAAGGGTTCTATTACAAAGCAACTTAAGGAGAAACTAAAACTACTCTTATACCAGGGTCTTAAATAGAGAACATTTATACATGTTCCCTATCCAAGACCTTTATATTTAATCACATTTAATCTTAAATCATCAAAATATTTAATCAAAACATCAAGTAACATTTTTTCAAAACAAAACACAAGGTACCTGATCTTAAACAATGCCTCCAGGGAAAATATGCAAGTTTTATAAAAATGAATTTTAAATTTTTTTACATTAATTGACATCCTTCTTTAATTAGTAAATCTATCACATAAAATCCTTTCAAGAAGATAAGGCAACCTACATGGGTCCCACTATGATGACCTGGGTTCATTAGAATGAAACCCCCAAAAAATAGTTTATTTATTAAGAGTCACAACACCCCTACCAGGTTATCTCATAAGGAACATGAATCAACTAGCTTACTTGGTCCTAGTTGTGCCTTTAGGTAGTTAACCAATTCATTTTAAATTATAACATGTTCAAACACATATCTGACTAGATATATGGGTGGCTATCAACCTATAAAGTGACTATAATTTTTTTTTGGAATCTGGATCCCATTCAATGGAAACCAATAAATTTTAGCAAAGCTACAAATTACATAATAAACAAGCTAGCTGGTCACTAAAAGAAGCTAACACAGAGATACATGTTTTAATAAGAATAAAATTTTAATCACAAATGCATTCTAATAAGAACATAAGAATGATGCAATGAAAACATGGTATTAAACAAGAAGTATGGAAATAGACTAGCATGCTAAATATATCACCGAAACATGTTATCAAAAAGGCATGATAAATAATGAAAATACATGGCATATATTCAAGGAAATAAATTTGAATTAACAGGCAGCCTAAAATGAAACTACATGGCATGGAAATATGTATGGCATGTGAATCCCTTTATGCCTATTATGATGCATGAAATGCTTCATACTTACCTAAACAAGAAAAGGGTAAAATATCATAAATTCCATAAATTCATAAGTAGTGTAAATTATACCAATAAATCGAGGTGAAATCATATCAATTTTAACAAAAAAAAGAATGAGCAATAATCCTGACTCTAGACACAAGATCATTTTCCATACATGGGGTGATCAGTCCCAAGCATGGATATTAACCTAGTATCGATGCATTTCTAGTCTCCTATCCACCAACCCAAAACAGCAAGGAAAAGAGAAAAAATACCACCTATGATACCACTTTGTAACATATCAACCCAACTCACCTATAAAACAGTGGGAGGACTAGTGGGTTACATGACCTCAAGAGCATCTCCACGAACGCCAGAGGCAGTTGACTAACAGCGAGGGTATTTTTGTGTCTGAGGGGAGACTATGCCTTCATAGGTAATAAATATTATCACAGTGGAAGTAAACAACAATTAATAATAAATAGTGGAAGTATATAAATGAATAAATTGTACCAGAATAAATTTAAATAATCCAACTAAATAATACTCAAGTGCGGAAGCTCACAAAATGATGTCATTCCATGATGTATGTCTAAACCGAAAGTACAAAAAATAGAACCCAAGCATGCTATCGACTAAAAAGAAAAGAAAGAAAGTGTGAAAACTTCATCATGGGAAAGGCTCAGTCCTCTACCCTAGTATTCATCCAAATAAGAAACAATCAATCAAGAATCGGAAGCAGCATGCTTCCCTTTGTCAACACATTCAATTATATAATCTACTCAGGTGTTAACGACACCCGAGTAGGGTGTGAGATAAAATCCCAGTAGGCCGGAACCCAAGGTGTCTAAAAATTTCCATTTCATGAAATGATAAAATATAGTGTTCCATTATATAAAAATTTAAGATAATTAATTAAATGTAATGGAATAAATAATTCATCCTGGGTTCCAAATGACACCCATGCCTAATCACCTGCTTCAGCGTAATCCGGTAGTCTGAAAGGGTACATGTCCATAGAATGAACGCACACATATATATATAAAACCTAGAAAGAAACAATGTAAACAAGAAATAGGTATACCCCAAGACTGTTCTTTAACTTGGGGACTAATTGAAGTGTCAACTAAGTGCACTTCCATATATTAGAAGAATATCTCAATTATAAAGTGACTGAAATGGAAATAATACAAACCTTAAGTGCATCATTATTAAGGTTCAAGTTGATATTTGGAGTCTGATCCCATATCGAAGGTATCACTATGGAACATCCATCAATTTATCCAATACCACAGAACCTGTCCAAGGAAATCTTTAGAAAGACCATGTATTTCCCGAGGCATGGCTTTACCCTGAGTCTGTCCTGATCTCACAAAAAGGGGTCAGGTTTCATCTGAGGCTGGCTTAGCCATATTGCCAACAGATTCGTCCCAATGTGTACTTTTTGAAACCGGTATCACTCATAAGTATTAGAAAGCCCGAGGAAGTCTCGGTCTGGAAAAGCCAATGACACCACCTTCTGGCACATAGAGGTAACTAGTTAGGAACATAGGGTCTAATTGTGGCCCTTAATACATGACCCACCTCCTTTCCCTGACTTTCATTTAATTGTAGTTTTTACAGTAGCAAATATGACATAATCACCATATAAACTCACAACTTGAAAACTAACCAGATACAATTGTGCATCACAAGGTACAAATTAAATATTGCAGCATACCAATATTAACAAGGAAAGATACCGCATCAACATAAGAAGATAGATACACTTTTAAATAAATAAATAATTCAGCACAACCAACTACCAAGAATCCAACAATTCTTGGTTCATAATTAGTCTAAATTATTTATTTAAATTCAACACAACAAAATTAGGTTGTCCAACACATGCAGTTAATTAAATTAAATTCCCATACATTCACATTTAAATAATTAAATAATTCAGAAAAAAAACTATCAAAGATCCAACAATTCAAGGTTTTTAATTATTCTAAAATAATCATTTAAACTAAACTCAACAAAAATAGGCTACACAATACATGCAGTTAAATGAATTAAATACCCATGCTAACAGAATTTATACCGACCACATTGGCACAACCAAAATGGTGTCCGACCACATTGCCACAAATTAAATAAATTAATTCATGATCAAAAGGGCTACAAAAACTAGACAAAACAAATAAATTAAAGAGTTTGGGTGAATTTACCCAAAGATGATAGGCACCGACTAACGACACAATGGTGCGTTTTTATAAATCATAACGAAATGGAGGGAAAGAGAGTATACACCCTAACTAATGGTCGTAGATGATCCTATGATCCGCGGTAGGATTTTATTTGACCTAAAAATGAAGAAAATAAAAGATTTCAGAAAAATCTTAAAATAGGGTAAAATTATTCCATGGAGAATTGTGCAAAGGATTTGAAATGAGATCGAACGATTCTTGGTGCGTGGGATAAGACTTATCGAGAGGTTCACAGCGCACCTGACAGAAAAGAAAACAGATGATGAACGGAGGTACGACAATCTTTCGAAGGTCGGAGAAGGTGGTGTACACCACATAGGGAGAGGGGGTGTGCCACACACATGAGAGGGAGGATAGGAAGAGAGGAGAAATGATATAAAAATGAAAGGAAAGAAAATAAAAATAAAAATAAAATGGAGATAAATAAATAAAATAATAATAGTAAAATGGTGGAATAAATGAAATAAATAATTAAAATGGGTTTACCACATTTTCATTATTTTTAATTTCTCTCTTACCATATCTATTTTATTATTTATTTTTATTCCTCTTTAAATTCCATTAATTTCCCTTAATCATTTTTAATTTTTTTAACCCAAACGCTATTCGATGGTGAGATGTAATATTTTACATAAAGCTTGAAGAATCATTTAATTAATTTTAATAGTTGTTTGGGACTCACAACAGGGTGCGCAGGAGGGCACCCTGGGTCGCTTTAATGATTTGGATTAAAAACTTAAAAGTACACAACTTGATTTAAGTCGACATGTTAAATTCATTTATGTAGGTAATTAATAATATTTTATCTAACCTAATAATAAATATCTACCCATGTATATACGTGTTATATATATACACATCTGTATATTCATATACATACACCCACACATGTATATATAACTATATATATATATATTTAATCCCTTATATATAGATATAACTCATATATATATATACATTAATGTTTTTTTCCCAATATAATAATAATAATGATAATTAAAATAATCATTATTATTTAATTCAACCCATCAATGAAACCATTAATATTTTAATGACAACAACCACTAATAAAAAGGTTAACAGTTATTAAATAAATATTGATTATGAATTTTTATTTAATTAGAACAATTAATAATACCGTATTTATTACATTACCTGGTTATTATTTACACCACGACAATTTTATTAATTATGGAAGTGTATTTTCATTTGTTGTCTTCAACATAAATAATAATATTAATAATAAAATGATTATTATTATTTCCAAAAATCTAATAAAATATTTAACCTAATTAAATTAGATTCAGGTGCGATATGAACAAACTTCCAACGCTCGCAAAGGTTATACCCTTCCTATGGTAATCCCCATGTCCTGGAACTATTAGTGGTCTCATATTTCTCATTCGAAGCAGATTTTGTGAGAAAATAATTATTTATTATATAAAAAAGGAATAATTAATTAATTAAAAAAATAAAGATGTAATTATCATGTGCAAGGGTGCCAAACACCTGATGTGAATCCAGGTTATACCCTACCTAGGGTAAACCCGACGTTTCGGACATAACCGTGGTCTTAGATTTCTCGTACGATGCACCGTTTGAGAGTTATTTCAAATTTTTTGAAAATAAAAAAACACGCATATCAATTAAATAAACTTAATATTTTTATTTTATCAACGCCGTAGTGTCGATTATCAGAATAAAAGGTTTCGATGCTTGGTTTTTAAAACTAGCCTACCATGTTAAATGAAAAATTTAATTTCCTTCACTTTTTCATCCAGTTCAGAACATGGGAAATTACACAACTCCTTCTCAAATGTCTTCCCAACTACCATCACATCAATCTTTAGGCCTTACTTTGATCATAAATCCACCCTATGGATCCCTATTGTTCAACTCAAAAGGATGAACCCGAAGAAGAGGTAATTATTTCATCACCTCTATCAAAGTTCTTTTCTTCTTCAAATACTTTTTCTTTTTGTTTCCATAAAAAAATACCAACTCCAATAACATCTAAATACTATGATGTTATTATCAAAATGGTACAACTATATTCATTATCTTTTCCGTCCTATGAATGAACAAGTCACCATACGTGTGTACGTACGACTTACCTTCTCCACATCATGTTGAAATTTGTTATTCAACACATAATTTTTAGATAGGTATAATAATGAGTATAATTGATGTAAATAATAAATATAACATGTTAATGATTCTATATATATAATATAATATCCAACTATATATGATTTCAGCATCAAATAAATGATATTGTTGCTCATGCATATGTACGACTTACCATCTCCATGACACGATGAGATTACATTCCCCATCATAACCATTCAAAAATAATTTTCAATTGATGATTAAAAATAATGTTTAAGAACATAATATTCTTCTGTATATGAATCAAATACATCCTATCCCTAACAAACATAACTTACATAGCAAAACATATAATGGAAAACGAATCATTTAACACCTGAAACAATGATACTACTGAAATATTATTAACAAAGCAATATTAAGAGATGATACATGTTTTCATATTTATGTATGTGGTTCTAGTGTAATTTAATAACAATTATTTCACCATTATAGTGGATTTTAACTTACCCTCTACTAAGGCAAAGTACATGGTAAGGGTTAATTTTACAATCTCTTCTATGTTCGAGGTTGTTTATACGTAAGTATCTACTGGGACCTCTTTATCATCAATATCAGTGTTTCTTAAAAATATATTTCAAAATATTTTAACTATTTCCTACACTATGTTTTAAGTCATTTATAGACTTTTTTTAATTTTTATAAAAAAATTTAATGAATCTTTCTATCATTTTCCAAACACGGTAATTTATGACTATTTTGACAAATTAAGGAAATAATGTTTTTTTAAATTATACGACGTGTGAAACTATCTTCCTCTATTATAAAACCTTCAAAGAATCTCTTACAATACTATAAGAATATTTTCAAAATAAATTTTTTCTTTACTTTTAAATGATTTCAATGTAGAAATAGATATTTCACTCATATAGTTTTTGGATTGATTTCACCTATGTCAACATCATTTTTTGGATTTTATGCTTGTTTGAAGTTGGTTTATTTTGATACAATATTTCATAATGTATTGAAGTTTTTGTGATATGCATGACTATGGATGTGATTTTTTATACCAATTATGGTTTATGGTTAAAGTATTGACATTTTTTATGCTATTTATAATATGAATGTTTATGTTATGTTTCAACTTTTTCATATGAGGAATGAATTGGACATAGTATGTGACGAGCAGGGCCTGCTATATCCCCTTGATAGATCGGTAGGTCTCATGAGACAAACTAGTGTATTGGCACAAGGCGTGGACAAACTTTATATTTAGGTTCTTGTCATGAGGCCTCGACTTTATGGTTAAGATGTCCGACATTATGCATTCCATCATTATGAGATTAGTTATTAATGTCACATAAGATTATTCGACTAGTAGAATTTCCATGTGAATAATTAAATGGTATTATTTTATATATATTTTCCATATTATGATGAAGTTTATGTTTAAAGGCCTTGTATTTCAATTTTATTCCTTATTATAAAAGTTTATGATTTTTTATGACAGCTTCTTCTATATTGTTTATCCTTACTGAACATTTTAGCTCACCCTTTTCTTGTGTTTTATTTTCCTACGATGCCAAGAAGAGTATTATGATTTGTATTCAGGTTTACACTAAGGAAATAATGGAGTCCTAAAAAAATTATTTATGCTGTGTTTTACAATTAAAATTGTATTGTAAAGTTCATGTATGTAATCTATTTTCCAAGACTACTAAACTGATCGGTCTTTTAGGACTTGATCTCTTGTAATCATGCCAATATATTAAAATAATGCACCGACTCTGGTAACTGGGGTCGGGGTGTTACATTTGGTATCAGAGAATGTTTATTAATAACCTTGGAAACTAGATTTATAAATACTTAAATTTGAGAACATTACCCAAATATAGACATTGAGGATTAGTATATAGGAACATCCAAAAAATTTTCTAATGTAGATATTATATGAGGTTTCCAAGAAATACATCCCTGTCTGGATACTACAAGTGGACGTGGTTCTGGAACAGATGTACCTAGGAGTGAAAACTATGACAAGGAGATTCGAGCTTGACTCGGGGTATCCTGGTACCCAACAATAGGCCTTACTGCGTACCTGGTTTGACACTCCTAGGGGATATGCTTAAGATAATTCACATTTTACTGACAAACCATTATGAAGGATTTATGAGTCAATATTCCAGCAAATAAACCATTTTTATGATTATGAGAATATATGTGTGAAAATATTCTATTAATGTTGAGAATTATTCTAGTTTTTTGAATTATATGGTATGATATGATCAAACCTAGTGTATGAAATCATTTAAAAATGGCTCCCAGTAGAATGAATGAGAACTCTAGTAATACACATGATCCAAATAGTCATAAGGATCATATATTTCATGGTCTTAAGACATCATATAGAAAGGAAATAGTATCCCACATATTCTCATCATATAAAGAAGCAGTATCATGTGTTAATAAGACAAGTAATGAATTTTATGAGTCCTATGGCTTTGAAGGGAAACAAGAGAAGAAGGTTATTATAGAGAAAAAGATAGATAAAGGGAAGAATGGAAAGAAGGTTTTTCCACATGTGATAACTATGGAAAGTATTACCTTGGTATATTATTGAAGGTTATGGGAGTTTGTTCTAAGTATGGAGAAAAAGAACACCATGTTTGTTATTGTAAGGGTAAGAAAATGGTTTCAAATGTACTATGCTTCCTCTGCAAGGAGTTGGGTAACTACGTGAATCAATATCCCAATCATCAGAGTATACCCTAAATGATGATATAAGTTAAAAATCATGTGATGATACTACCACAGATAAAGATGAATGATGAATGTTCTTATGTTTTTATTAGAGAATTGCGTCATTTGAGTGTTGTATTAATGATATAAAAGTTATAAGAATTATAGAGTATATAAGGATTATACTGAAGTACTATTTCATTGAGGATTTGAGATTGTGTGGTAGTATGAAAAGTGACTTAATAGGAAGTTAATATTTTTGAAAAATACATGGCCGAGGGAAATATATCCCTTAATATGTTTCTAAAACTAAGATAAAGATATTCAAAAAAGAGATGATTGATTTGGATAAAGTAGATTGGATATTATTTACATCTTTGGAACTGATTAATGGTTTGTTTAAAAAGAAGTTTATAACATCATTATTGGGATTTTTCAACATTTATGGATTTAAGGAGTATATCCAATATTCTATGTTTTACAGAAGTAATAAGGAATTACATACATATTCAAATAAGAATTTATGATAATTCAGGTTGTTACCATGTTTTAATAGAATAATTGATGAAGGTATTCACATGTTGTTATGTGACAAAATAGATCTTCATTATGTTTAACTTCCTTATAAATTTTGGACTGTGAGTTTGGACAGAAGTATTTTGGATTTGTCAAGTGGTTGGAATGGATTAAGATGGACATTGTAAAATATTGTTTAAGGTTAAAAAAAATCAAGATTATTTCTGGATTGTTATAAAAAGGACAACCCGGAGGTCGGGCAACAACCCGTCACGTCCGGCAACACCGTGAGACTTGAACCCTCATCTGATGGGTGATAAGGGTGCATCGCCTAACACTGACCCACATAATTTCACAGTTTGTATAATTTAGTTTTTTAAAATGTTCTAAGATATGAATTATAAATTCATTTTTTGGAACCCTATATGATTAATATTAATAGAATATTTTTGAGTTCTATTAACTTATGGAGTGAAAGATGATTTTTGGGTAAAAATTAGTTAATGTATGGAACTCTAATTTTCAACTATTATTTTTTTCTTATTTTATAAGGAAATTAATTCTTATACTTTAGGGAAAGCATCATAAAACAAAAAATGTGTTATCCTAATACCTTCTGTTTTGTTGAACTGATAATATTTTAAACCATCATAGATTTATGGATTTAAGGCCCTCAATTTTCCATTCAATTGTTTGTGATTGATGAAATCAATCAATACCTATAAATATTTATGTTTTTACTCTAATTATAATTTCCTCCAATGTTTATATATTTTAAATCTTAATTTGGTGATGACTTTTTCATTTCCCTTTTCCTCTTATTAAGACAAAATTTTATTAACCTTATTTCTGATGTGGGTTTTCCACAAAGGTATTTTCTATATTTTAACATTTTATTTTTGAAAAACAAAATCAAATTGTGAGGATGCAATTTATAGAAGGAGGGAATAATGTAAAACCCTTGGCTTCCACATTACTTTTCTCTTTGAATAATACAATAGCGTGCATTGTACGCAACCTCGAGTTCAAGCGCACTACGACCTATCACACTAGCCACTTAAAAAGATGTTATGAATAGTAATGAATACATTTTGAATCTTATATATATCCCATATAATTATAATATCAATAATTTTTTCTAAGACATAATATGGGGACAAATTTAATTTTTCAATTAAAGAAGTATTTTTCAAAAAAATACAGTTTTCCACCATTTAATGGAGTACCATTTTTAAATCCAATATTTGACACTTTTATATATTCAATATGATGAAAATAAATTGTTATTTAGAATATGGAAATAAAAATTTTGTTTGGATAAATATTTGGTGTTTTTATGATAACTTTTATATTTTTATAAATAGTGAAAAATAATACATTTTAATTGAAAACAACTTTTTTAATCAAAATAATTTATAGTGTTAAATTATAAATATGTGTGGTTTTAAAGTATAATTAGTTTATATTTTTATCATCTAATATAATTTTGGTCATTATAAGTATATTTAAATTTAAACTGGAGAAAAACACATGTCAATCTTTTGATAGTTTTTACTTCTTAAAAACATGCTTTTTGGTTTGGACCACATGAAGTAATTTTAAATTAATTACTAAAACTTATGTGTTTTGAATTTTTAAAATTGGATACCATATTTAGAATCAAAAGGTCCGCTTATTTTAAATAGGTACATTTTATTTTTAGACATTATGAAAAGTATCATCAGTAAATATTTTATTTACCATGGTTGAATGGTAAATCCGGTAAATAAGGGTAACAAATAACACTATAACAATATTAAATTACACTAACACAAGTCCTAACCATATTGGATGAAATAGTTTCGATCATGGGCATCCATGGGTCAATTTTGGGACCCCATTGTGCCACTTGGGAGTAATAATGACATTTTATATTATTTAATGTTATGTAAATAAAAAAATAAAAAAACATGTATCTTTTAGTAAAACAATATTTATATGGGGTTATATAATTGATTTATTGAACTATAAATAGTCATTATAAAGATAAAAATATTTCCTACAACAAGGTATTTTATTTATAATTTTTAGACATCATATAATTAAATTTATTTATGACACAATGAGGATGAAATAATTACCTTCTTTATGAAACATTAAAATAATTGATATTATAAATATTAAAATAAATTGTGAACTGAAACTTATAATTCTATAAAAAAAATTATAGGTTAATATTACATTATAGGGATAATTAAATGTCTTTTTTTTCAAATTAGTCATGTTTTTATGACTTAAACAAAAATCAATTACTAAACAGTGTCAAAATTGACATAAATGAGTTTTTAAAACAAATACTATTTTATTAAATGATATAATATTCTGAAAAAACTAATATTTGTCCAAATGACTTAGATAAGGTAATATATTTCAATAATGAACAACTTGTGGTTCGTTTTTATTTTTTATAGTATGATTTTTTACCATGTAATATAAAAATACAAGAGGACATGGTAATTGTTAAACTATTTAACTAAGAGTTAAATCTAAAAGATATGGTAAATATGGTGAGATAAACTTGTCTAAAACGTATTGGTTGAGAGTATTTAGACTCATACCCACCTTATCCTAGATATAAATCCTTTTTTACCTTTTACAAACTGAAAATTATTGTATAATAAATTAATATTTCAAGCTTTTCCTAAAGTGCCTCTCACCCCTCTTATAAAAGGGCACTTCCCCTTCCAAAAAATTCTGATCTACAAAGCCATTTGTCTCAGCCAAACCCTACTCAAATCTCCTCCAAAATACCGTCACTTGAACCTAGAGGTATTACTTTGATCATAAATATATCCTATGGATCCTTTTTTTTAAATCAAAAGGAAGAACCTAAAGAAGAGGTAATTATTACTTCATATCTTTCAAAGTTATTTTCTTCTTCCACTTACTCTTTCTTTGTTGTTTACATACCGAAATTATAAATCTAGTAACTTCTACATACATTGATGTTATTATAAATATGGTACAACCATATTCATTATCTTATCCATCCTATAAATGACAAAGTCACTATACGTGCATATGTACGGCTTACCGTCTCCACGTCGTTGTGTAGTTTTTTATTCAAAAATTCACTATTTGGATGGGTATAATAATGAGAACAATTAATGTAAATAATAAATATAACAAGTTAATTATTCTTTATAAATAATATAAAATCCATATACATATTATTTCACCATCAATAGAATTATATTTTTTCTCGTGCGTACGTACGACTTACCTTCTCCACAACACGATTATATTTCATTCCCCATCATAACCATTAAATAATAATTTTAATTTGATGATTAAAAATAATGTTTAAGAACATAATATCATTATGGATATGAATCAAGTACAAACTATGCATAAAAAACATGAATTACTTAACAAAAAATATAAAGGAAAATGTAACATTTAACACCCGAAACAATGATACTACTAAAATACCATTAAGAATGAAATATTAGAAGATCGTATATGATATCATATTTATGTTTTTGGTTCTTGTATAATTTATTAATAATTATTTAAACATTAAACATAAGGTTACCGTACCCTTGACTAAGGAAAATTATATGATAAGGGTTAACTTTACAATCTCTTTATTATCTAAGGTTATTTATACGTAATTATCTATTAGGACAACATTATCATCCACATATCTATATCTTAAAAATGTATTTAAAATCATATTTAATATTTCCTAGACTATGGTTAAAGTCATTTATACCATTTTTTTACTTTTATAAAATTACCTTAAAGGAATCATTCCATCATTTTCCAAACAAGTTACCTTATGACCTTGTCGAAAAATTAAGTAAAGAATGTTTTTTTAAATTATATGGCTTGTGATAATATCTTCCAACATTATACCAACTTAAAATATTCCCTCAAAATATTATAAGAATATTTTCAAAATAAAAATTTTCTTTACTTTAAAATGATTTCAATGTAGAATGAGATATTTCACTCAAATAGATTTTTGATTGACTTCATCTATGTCAACATCCTTTGTTGGATTTTACGCTTGTTTAAAGTTGAATTATTATGATAAAATATTCCATATTTTATTAAAGTTTTTGTGATAAGTTTGACTATGGATGTGATATTTTTATACCATTTATGGTTTATGGTTAAACTATTAACATTTTTTAATGCTATTTATAATACAAATGTTTATGTTATGTTTCAACTTTTTCATATGGGGAATGCATTGGACATAGTAAGTGATGGGAGGGGCACACTATAACCTCTCGATGAATCGGTAGGTATCATGAGACAAACTTGTTTCTTGGCTCAAGGCCTTGAAAAAATTTATATTTAGGTTCTTGGCATGAGCCCTTGACTTTGTTGTTAAGATATCCATCATTATGCATTCCATTATTAAGAGATTAGATATTAATGTTACATGTGATTATTCGACTAGTAGTATATCCATGTGAATAAGTAAATGAAATTATCTGATTTATATTTTATATATTATTCAATTTTTTATGTTTAAAGGTATTTTATTTTAATTTTATACCTTTCCATAAATGTTTGTGATTATTTATGATAGCTTCTTCTATATTGTTTATCCTTACTAAGCATCTGATCTTACCCTTTCCTTATGTTTTATTTTTCCAAGATCCCAAGAAGTGTATTATTATTTCTATATGGGTTTAAGATTATGGTATAATGGAGTCCTAAAATAACTCTTTATGCTGTGTTTTACATAATAAATTGTAATGTAAAGTTCATGCATGTAATCTATTTTCCAAGAATATTAAACTGATCGGTCTTTTGGGACATGATCTCTTGTAATAATGCTAATGTATTAAAATAATGCACTAACTCTGGGTAACTGGGGTTGGGGTGTCACAAATATCCTTCCTAAAAAAAATTCATATAATTCTTACTTCCCCTTTGTGACATTACCTATATTTTTCATGGAAATCTTCATCATCATCTGGTAGTAAATTTTATTTTTCAATGACACAAGTCGTGAAACATAATAATACTTTAAAATTTTTAAGATTTAATCATATATAATTGTCCAATATTGAAACCATATTTCATTTTTTTAATCTTTAATATTTCTCCAAGAATCACCACTTCATCCATATATTTACTGACTGGAAAAAAATTAAACAAGAGATCAAAAATATCCCCCTTTTATTTTATTATCAAAATAAACACATATAATTTAATTCAATATGTTATGTAATCCTTCTTTCACTTGTTTAAAATTAAATTTAATGGATTAGTGGGGTCTTATAATTTCATTTTTTTAAACACTATGATCCACCTTATATGAAACTTTATTGATCTCCTATAAGAGAATAATTATATCACATGATTCTATTATCTATAACCCTTTAGTTAATCAACTTTTAGTATACATGGTGTACCCTAACATAGAAATAAAAGATATATACATCCATGCGTATCTAATATATCCATATATTATTATTCATGTGAAATAATTCTCATAAATTATCAATTCTAGTTAAATTTATTATAAATAATCATATTTTTTGTGAATGCTAAATCTCACACACACTTCAACAAACACCTAAAAATATCAAATTCAATGGAATAAATCCCCATTTGAATTATATTTATTTCAATCAAACCCCCACCCCAATTTTATAATCAAATACTATTAGAAAAAGTGATGAGAGTGTTAGTGGAATACCTTAAAATTCATTCCATATCGACCTCAAGGGTTTCACTTCTTCATCAACATGAAAATTGAAAAAATCCAAGATAGGAAAAAAAAATCCATTAATTCCCTTTATGTTATATTATAACAGATAAAAATATTAGGGAATAAGGAGGATCCTTATTTTACTTTAGGATTAACATTCTAGAAGAGAATATTCTCTTAAACTATAAAATTCATTTATCCTAATATCAGTAAACATTTCAATGTTCTTCTTTTTAATATTCTGTTTAAAAATATTCTTATTTTTTTTTCATACGCCATGTATGACATGTCACCATTATTTTCTTATTGATTTATTCCATATTTTCTCCACCTAAATATAATCCTCAAATTATTTTTATTAATTAAAATGTTATTCCACCATTACTATTCCCTTTGTCCAAACATTCAGTAACACTATCTATAGTCTATAAGCATTATTCTATTCATTTTTTGTATAATATATTTAGTTTTAATTTCTTTTGGAACTTTTTAAATTTGAGAGGAAAAAACATTTTGGAGACTTATTGGAAAAAATTTACTCATTATGATGTTTACATCCTCCCTTGATGTGGTGGATTAAATATCATTTTTACCAGCCATAATTTCCTAGAGTTTGTTTTAAAATCAATACAACAACTTGAAACATCATTAGTATATAAAAAAAGGTCTGGGTTATGAAAAAACTTTTTATAATTGAATGATTCCATTTAATTAGAGGATGATCTCAAAATCCTTATAAAACTTTGATTCTCAGCAAAAAAAACAACTAAAAACATCTCTTTTTCCATCAATTTTGGAATGTTTAGCTTGTGGTGTTTATTGATATTTCAATATTACTTCGAACTCATAACACTTAATTTTGAGGGAATCCTTCTCATCGTCAACTAATCTTAGCTTATATTATTAATTATCCTTCATCTCTGTCAATTTTTATTCATGATTTTTTCTTGAATATTGCAAAAACATTTCTATATCCTTTATCTTGTATTATTTGTCTTCTAATTTAGATGTTTTGAAAACTATTGAAACTTTGTGATTTTTTTCTGGTACATGGAACACATCAAAAAATACAATCTAAAAGAAATAATTAGCACAAAAATTTAATTTTAGTTCATCAATATTTTCATTATATCATTCATTAAAAATAGAAATCTTTTCATACTTTGATTATATATATTTTGTGAGAATGTTTGAAATTCCAATATTTTAAGACAATACATATTTCTTAGCATAATCTTCATCATCAAGTTGTATCTTTCTATATTGATTCCCTTGAAAAAATACAAAAATAGAACATTCAAAATCTTTTGGAAATTTATTTATATTATCATTGAATATTGAATGATGCTTAATAAATGATACATTATCATCCTTATATAGGATTATTTCATAATAATAACAGTAAAAAAAATTATTGAATTGTGTACCAATTTGACTTTCATTTAGTGATTTTTCTCATTTTACTAGAATATTTTTAATCAAATTCATTTCCTATTTATTTTTTCAATTCATTTGATTCCTATATAAAATATCCATCATAGGTATATCATTTATTTCAAGAAAACCATACTCTGTAATGAAACTATTAGATCTTTTGAGGTGTCATTGGATCTGAAACCACTTGAAGAGCCGAAAGACTAATTGACCATAGAGGGGGGTGGGATTAGTGGTTAAATTTTTATAAATTAGATGTTTTAAATTCAACCTATTGAACTTATTGAGGTTCAAGATCCACTCAGTGATATCTCACAATCTCACTTCTTATTCAAAAATAATAAGAGAGATCATTTCACATGTTATTTCTATAGTTCTAAATAATTTCTTACTCATACTCATGTTGGTTATACCCACCAACATGGATTTTACAATACAATATTTTTATCAACTATAATGGTCGATATAGAATCACACAATATCTCTTCTGAATCCATATAAGAGTTTATTTATATTTCATCTCATATTGTTACTGGAAAACACACTTTCCTTGTCCAAAATCAACCAGATACTTCTACTTCAGAATCACACAATAAACTTCTTTCTCCTAGCTCCAACATAGACTTTTACTCCTTTATTTAAGGAATTATCCATTTTATTTTTATCTATTGATCTTTATCCGTTATATTTCGGGATCAAACTTGCTCATTTTTTTACTAAATAACTTCTTAAATAAATATCTTGAGACACCTATTTAAATTCTAGGTTTCATGTGATCATCGTCTTGACAAATTACCATGATTTCAATTTTATCTCACTTAAATACATGAATTTATCCTGATATAAAAGTATAATGAAATGTTGTTCACACATTCTCATAACCTCTATGCATATAATCATACACATATAGTATAGTTCATAGGTTCTCAATACTTACATGATTTTAATATCTAATTTAAATCCTCTGTCAAATATTTGTATGAATAAACAAATTTATTCTACTTTAAAATAGTAATAATTAAATTACTATTTGGTATTTATATTACTCATTTTAAATACCCCAATGGACATGGGTATTATTATTCATGCATGTCACTGCATATGACCATGACCAATTACTGTTACTATTTCCTTTCTTTATGAAGTTCATCTCAAATACCCAAGGAGATCAATTATTAATTTCTCTACTACTCACATGGCGCACATAGAATTCATGGATGCATCTCAAAAATTTCATGAAACTTATATATGTTGTTTAGGGAAGTATCAAAAATATGGAAGATACATGAAATAAATACTTTGTGGCTCACTCAATTCCTCATGCTTATATGTACCACATAGTATGAAATGATTTTTTTTCATGTGAAAAAATGCCACATTTATCACTATAAACAAATGAACAAAGACCCAGGAATTTCCTCACATGACATTGTTACTCAAAATGAATACCTCTAATCTTAGGATATCCATTATTCATTGTTTATACTTTTTTATTCTTTTGAAATATTCACTATATTAGTATATGTGTCCTATTGTTTCATCAAATCACTCATCATGCTATAATCTCCAGTGCATGAGTTTCATGTATACACCCTATTTGTGGATTCTGTGGCACTGCCTTCTATTTTTACCATTGAATCAATATTTATGAACGTAAAATATCATGAATATGTTTTCTCAATCATACCTACTGAATTATCATACATTAACTTCACATGGATCCTCTATTTCATCATTTGATCATCATGGATATGGATCCTTTTTTTAATGCATGATATTGCATGAATATTATGTGAAACATGTTTAGAGATCTTTCATATATCTTAGTATGTCTAATCATCCTTCTTGAATGTGGAATAATTCTTTTTTTTACCAATTTTTCTTGAATATGATTTTCATGACTCATTAATTGAGGAATTTCCAGGCAAAAAAATACCTTAGAACATTGGAGGAGGAAGTTAGCATAACTCCCCAGATAGAATGGATTAGATTATCCAGATGAGATAGAAATGAAAATTTTCATTTTTTTTAATATGGGAACAATATCCACACAATTTTTATCTCACATCACCCACATGGTTAGAATTACAATTCCTTATTAATAAACCTATTCCATTAAGAATCCATAAGTGAGCATAGGGTCTGTTCCCAACCATTTTATTATCATGCTTCTACCCTTACAAAATGAACCATCTATTTTTTGGGCCATATACATGGGATGAAGAATGCTTGAAGTCATTCCCTCAAACATTCCATATACATGTTCCATCCCTTCAACAACTATCTAGGATTCCTCAAGTAGTCTTTCCTATAAGGTATAACCTTGGGTCTTCTATGAGTGGCTGAGGGCTATCCTTGGTGGCTCATATTCTTGGGCATTAGTTTTATATAAAACAGATTAAAGCAGTCAACCAACAAAACCACGAAACTCCAAATTCCTCTTCAATAATTCATCATTAAAAATGTAAATACATTTTATATTTCATTATTTTAACTTCTTAATAAATAAATTAATCCATAACCTTAAAAAATTGTTCATGAAGAATATATATTTTACATGGACTCCTTAATTCCACTTCATTCAATTACTATTATTTTTCATTAAAATATTCATCTTCACCTAGAAATAAAAAATGTTTTATCAATGACACAAGTATTGGAACATAATAATACTTAATCAATCAAAAAATTTAATCATTGTTAATTTTTCATGTATGAGATCAACTTTCAATTCAATATTCCACAATAATTCTCCTAGCATCACTACTTTATCCACATGTAAACTGAATGAGAAAAAAAACTACATGGTATCAATATAAAGATTTAGAATATTCCTTTCTAGCAACCACAAATTTCTACAATGAAGTTCTAAATTTCATGGTGCTTGTGTGTGTTTAAACTAGTGTAATTATACCAATTAATCCTATGATACATTGATGATATTTTGTGAATCTGTCATATAATTACTCAAGGAAAAATTAAATTCAACATGAGGTAATTATTAATTTACCTAAATTATTATAAATTATTTTTGATGATCAGATCACAATGATTATTGTATTTTTATGAGTCTATATTTAAGGATAAAACTATTAATGTTATGGAATTTAGATCATTGGTAAGGAACATGACTTCATTCACTACACCATGAAACCATTAGATGCTTTATCATCTTCGACTCAACCTTTTGATGACAATTTTATGAATCCTCAAATTTTTTTCTATCCAGGGAAGAGGTCTATATTTTGTTTTAAATTAGAGTAATACATTATTTTTATTTATAACCAAGAAGTGTGTCTTTATGGGATTAATATATATATATATATATATATATAATTATTTATCATAATGGTTTAAATTTTGATCAAAAACATTATAAGGATGATGATTTATGTTATAAAACTGTGGATTTTTCAGAAATTTGGAATTTTAAATGTATTCTCTTCGGTCATGGAATTACTATATTCTTCCCCACTCTAACAGGATGAAGAAAATGGATTTGGGTGGGGGTTCTTTTAGTATCTTTTAAGCCTAAAATATATTTCATTCAAAATTTGGATATGAAAGTTAATCCTTTAACCATTAAAAAAATATATATCTTAGGTTTCGATCTATATTTTTGGGTTAAACTATTTTATGTGGAACTTAATGATTTATATTGACAAGTTTGTACTTTCATGTTAGAAAACTAGAAATTCAAGATTAGTTAAACCTTCCCATTTTGGGATTGAAATAACTTCTAAATTTATCATATCTAGATTTACTATTCATCTTTCTTAAGGCTTGTATGATGTATATGGGTGTGAGAGTATATAGGATATGATTTCTCTCTCTATACATTATTGAAGTAAATTAGAATCGAGTAAGTTGAAGAAAAGGGTGGAAAATCTGAATGGAATGAAAAATGTTACTGACTCACATTATAAAGCATATAAATATGATTAATTGTATATGGGGAGTTTCCTAGTATAATTTTTTGGTTGAATATAAAAATTATAAGGTTGAAGGAAATGGGATATCTCTATAATGTTGGAACTCTATGGAGGATGGATATCCTACTATGTAGGTTATTACTCTTAATTAAACTAAAAGTTCTAGTATTATGTTGTGTATGTCCATTTTAGATCATATGAATTCTCATGTTGTAGTTTATCATAACATGGTTTCTAGTCAGATATATGATGTGAAACCCTTGTTCACTAACAATTTAGAAAAAAATTACAGATGTTGTGAATTTAATGGTGTACCTATACATGAATGGAGGATTAGAGCATGTCATTTGTAGGTGAAATATGAAACTGATTCCGTGTCTATGGAATTAGTGAAAAGTATTCAATAGGTTAATTAGAAATAGAGAAATGAAAACCCATAGTCTATTAATAAATCAAGTAATTCATTAGGATTCGTTTGAGATTGTGGGGGACTTATAAGATCCTAAGTAAGATAATAATATTCATTATACCAAAACTTATTATATGTGTGTATCTTATAAAGGATGGAAAAAAATTATGAGGTATTTTTTTTACTTTTATGAAAAATGTACATGCCCTGGAAGGGCTAATCCAATATGTAAAATATCATTATATATATATCTATAAGTTTAGTAAAATGTAGGATGTGATAATTTAATATTTTTATCTCTATAATTTATGACTCCTATAGGAAAACATCAACTAGATCAATCTAAAGAGGATTCAAAATAAACCTTGGAATGGAGATAAATTTTGGGATTCTCTTGGTCCTTCATCTTAGAGACTCATGGTATAAATGGGAGATGTAAATTGACAATAATTCACTTTATTTTCAAGGATAATAATTTATTTAAAACGTTTATACATTATCATGAAATCCATTTACCCTATATCCTCTTTTTTTGATGTTTTTTTATTTTTAATATATTTTCTATAATCTTGTATCCTTAACCTTTGGTTCATGTGACATTTAATGAATATTAGTATTAGTAATATTATCTATATTATTAATAATTTTATCATCATTATTTTAATAATCATTATTTTAATATAAACATATATAAATAAAGAAAATTCAAATTTTATACTCAATGAACAGTGTAGATAAATGAATTTTCATATTTGTGTATTTCATTTAGATCATCTAGTTGATTTTTTGAGGAAATTGAGATCATTTGGAGTGAACTAATATTGATGGAGTTTGAAAAATTATAGAGATAATTAATACCTCACATTTTTTTCCATAAATCACATTATCTATTTCAAAAGGTTTGATTGACTTTAAATTTTATTTTTTGGTTGATTTTTTATAGGATGAAATTAAGGTGAACTTAATTTCATGATAATATTAATCTTATAAGATTTAAAAGAACTATAATGGTAAAATATTAATTCTATCAGAAGATATGAGGCTATGATGAGTTCATTAGAAGTTTATAAAGTTGATTATAATGAATTTATAACTAACTCTGATGAACATGTATTTTGAATGATGTAGATTTTCACAACTTTATATATAAATTTGGACCTATCCATGAGGATTAGAATAAGTAATGTTCATAATTCCAAAATATTATAATCATTTTAATGTTTTGAAACTTCTAGTCTCTGAGAGAACTTTTTATCAACATAATATTTGTCATTATAAGTGTTTTTTCTATGAGATATATTGTGTTAGGTTTCCATTTATATTTCTATTTATATATTTCTATTTAAATTCATTCTATTTTTAACCATCGTGATTGGTGGATTTCATGGATCAGAAGATATATTTATTTCAAATCCAATATGATTGAGATCTTTTAGGGATAGGATGACAGAGTACCATCAGATGAGTTTAAGCTGAGGGACATCAGGGGTTATAATATAGATCCACCTTCTAACAAGTTTAAGTTTTTTTCTTCATTGTATATATATAATATAATATTATACCAATTTTAACTATCATCCTTACATTTTGGATAAATGTGTGACATTATAATATATTTTAATATATTATATGGATTTTAATTTGAAACTCTATATTGTTTTATTTTCATTATCCTAATATGTTTTATACTATTTCAAATTACCACTACTTTTATATCAATTCATAAATTATAGATCTTTCACTATGAATATCAATATATTTGTATTTAAATTAAATTTACTATGATAAACTATGATTTGATCAAATGATCATACTTTTATTAAAGTTACAACTCAAGGTGGATGAAAACATTAAGTCATATTTTAGACTATAATTCTCCACCCACAACTAGTTTTTCTACCATCATTGTCTTTAAATGAAATTTATTCATTTAAAATTATTTTGTGACTATTTCTGAGAAAATTTTAATATAACCATTTTTTATGTGAATAGAAGAAAATAACTCCACCCATTGAATGATTTAATTCTCATTAAGTGATTAAATTTATAAGTGATTTTTTTAGAAAATGATGTGATTCTGAATAATAGTAAAGATTGTAACCATCATGATGCAATATGAGATTCATGTGATACCCATAATCACAAGGTTAATTATAATGAATCATATTTATCATGGATTTATAATTATAAAATTTTATTGTGATGATATCCAGGAATGTATGATACAATGAACCTTTATAGAGTATTAAGGGTTGATTACTGATTGTGAGGAATTTGATATGGTTAAGCTAATCAAGAATTAAAATATGCGATGTGACACATTTATTTTTCAAGTATTTAAAAGGATTTATTTACATTAATGTGATATGGAATATATGAAGTTGTGAGTTAGACGTTGAAAAGTCGGTGAAGTAAATTTTTATATGACATTATTTTTTATTAATAATATGCTTTATTATTATGCTTCACTATGATAGTAAAATTCATGATATTATTTATCCCTCCCATTATTTATTAGAGCAGTCTTTTGTACTTATAGTATGGCTCTAGGACGTGATAGGGTGTATCCTATGGTTTTATAGTTAACCATAATAGGATAACTGATTATGATTTAAAATAATGTGATATTTTTTTGTAATTTTTTTGAGAATAGACAATTTTCACCAAGAGTTATATTCTATCTGATGTTCAATGGATTAATGATATAGACTACGTAAAATAATGATATTTAGAATGATATATAATGGTGTCAACCATGTGGGAGGGATGTTTTTAGATTACCAGTGTGAGTACCATAATATTCTGATAGATAGATGTAGGAAAATAAATATGATGTTAATTTCATGATAATGAAATTGGGGGAATGGAAAATATCTTGCGGGTGATGGTTCCAAAAATGTTCGATAATCAATTATATAAGTGTATTTATTATATCTGACACATTTTATTTATTTATTGATTGATTGATTTTAATATTATTTTAGTTATATGTGTACCATTACCTATACAACCACCACCTAATATATTTTTTCTCATTTATAGCTAAAAATATATATTAGTGAGTGAGATAATGTGAGGTCCATCTTAAAATTCACTCCATCACCCCAATGGTTAGTAAGTATTAGATATGTGGAAAATTAATTCAACATGTGAATGTTGATATGGATATTTAAATATATTTATTTGTGGAGGGAACATTGCACATTAGGGGTATAGATATTAACAACGGGAGTTGGTTTTTAGTTTCCATTCTATATTATTATTGTAACTGTTATTTTATAAAACATAATATTTTGGGAAGTGTTTCATATGGTGAGCACAATAACAAAAAAAATTGATGAGAGAAATGAAAACACCAATACATTAATATATAGATATCACATGTTAATGGATGACTACTCATTAAAGAACATAATTATCCACTCTATAATTGAATGGGTATAGTGTTGTTGGAAACTTGGAAACCTAAACAATAGGATCTTACATGAACAACATAACATGTCAATAATTACTTTATATATAGAATCCTTCATTAACACATCATAAAAAATATCATTTTTCATAATTGAATAAATTTGAACATAAGAATGGGTGAGGTTATATTATCGGTATGGTTTGACATGGGAGATATAAATCGATGATCATATGAAATCATATTATAATGATAAGGGAATGAGAAAATGGATATAACTTGAACTGTTCATTGTCATTATATCATGGATCCTAAACATGTGTAATGGAATATGACACGGTCATTTAAAAATAATTTAATAAAAACACTGATAAGAAATCATAAATAAATCATGATACATAAGTTAATATAATTTAATCATGGAACCATCACAAGTGTAGAAACCATTTTATTTGTCAATGGTAACTACCCATAACATCAAGTCACAATAGATCATGAATTAGCAACAATTTCCCATTGTTGGTCAGGAACATCAATATTTTTCCCATAATAAACCAATAAAATCATCTTGTTTCTTAGAGTGGATCAAGTATACATGCTTATTTCTCATAATGAATCAAGTACATCAAATTTTTTACCACAATTATCTCATAAGATATAATACATTACCCAATACTTTGGAAGGATATATAATTATAGAACCACTAACCATATAATGAAAACTATATATATTTGTTTCATAAGGTCACTAAATTTTTTTCATATCATCATATTATAACTCATGATAAGAAAATGGGGATCATAAAAAATTCATAAATCATTAATAGAATAAACAATAGAAAATGAATTGGTTTCATTAACATCTAATTATCATAATCACAAACCATCTAAAGAAATAATAAGGCTGTTACAAGGATATCATATCCCTAAAAAAACATACCTATCTCCAATGTTTATTATCATTGATGAATAGATATTCCATAAAAATATTATGAAAACATTCTTGAAGAAAATATCCTTTCCCTTTTAAAATCACATTATTAATATATAAAAATTAACAAAATATTAAATAAAATATTTTATTTTATAATAAATTTGAATAATTTTAAATATCACTTTAATTAAATGAGTATTCACAAAATAAGAAAATATTTATCATGTTATACACATTTAAACAATGATTCATTTCACATTTTTTATAAAAGGACAAAAGTAACTCATTTAATGAATTATATGGAGATTCCTTTAAAAAAAATTTAAAAGTGAAACAAGGATAAAACTAAATTTAATCAATATTTTTCTAATTTTAGTAACATTATTTAAAATATTTATATAAAACATGTTCATGTAAGAAATTTTATTATCAACCGAAGGGAGAAATAAAGTAATTTATCCATAAAAATATGCATTTAGTATCTTGAGTTACTAAATAGTGGAAAATATAAGGGAAAAATTTATTCTCTATAAATAAACATAGAATAATAAAATTTAGGTTTATTATGGTATATTGATCATAATATTTCATCATCGAAATCATAATCATAAACAGTCCCAATAAACAATGACATTGTGACATAAAAACTATTACCACATTAGTAACTCTTAAATCATAATCAATATGAAATAAAAAACCTTATAAAGTTATTTATATATAATAATTTTCATGATAATAACCATAAATTAAATTTTAGGGTAGTATATACACTACACAAAATAAAAAAGTGGTTAATATTTCTTGTGTCCCATGGAAATGAAAGTCAGTTGAAAAGACCTTACCTCTATTCTAAATATTCTTCATAAACATTCTGAAATCTATTATAATAAATATATATTTAATATATATATTTTTTAACCTTAATAATAAATATTATACCATATATGATTTATTTATTACCTTTTACTACTCATTCCTCAACAATGTTTTAATGGAATCATTGATCTTGATGATAAATACTTAGTTTTTCATGTATGTACTGGTTTATTTATTTTTTCCATAAAATTGGAATATAGATCAATAAAATATGGAATTTTAAACATAATATAATAATATATATATTATTTTTCCCTTTATAATGGTATGATATGGAAAGGTGAAATAAAGCATTCATGGAGATTGTTGGTCATATGTAAGAAATAATGCAGTTTCCATTTTATTGATTTTTGAATGAAAACAAGATAAATTTTAATTGAATTTTCCATAATAGTTTTTATATAATATATTTCAAATATATTCAATAAAACTACCCCTATTAATATTAATTTTAAAATTAAATAAAAAACATATAATATCACCCCATAAAGGAGGAATTCCATATGTATCCCTGAGCGACGGTATCATTTTCGAATAGATTGGATGGTAAGAAGGTAGATATGAAATTATAATTATAGAATTATAATTATTTCATAAATATCCCATATATATATATTAAATCCATATTTATATCCACCCATGGGAGGCAGTGGTGGAAAATGAATTGCATCAGTTTCTGTGGTGATGGTCCTCCGTACACACGATCGATAGATTAATTTCCAATTGGATGGAAGTAGAGATGGATATATATTATTAAATTATGATAATAAAAACTAATTATAAGGGAGATTATTATTTTATTATATTATCATAGATGAATAATATTTTACAGAGGTGGAAAAAATAAATAAAACAAAAATGCTTAGTGATGAAATAAACATATTCTTCATAAAACCTCAATAGGTTTAAACTAATAGCCTAGTAATGTGGATTTAATATTAAATATAATTCCTTTATGATATATTTAATTAGTAAGTAAGATACTGAGATAGGTATTGGATGAAAAAAAATTATTTTTAAGTGTAAAGAGGAGAGGAGGGAGGGTTCCCTTTTATATGTAGGAGAGATGACACACTTGGAATTTTTGAAATGAAAAAGATATTACTATGTTTTATACAAGAAAAAAGATAAAAATGGTTCATTATAGAAACATATTTGAGTTATTATATAAATATTTCTCTAAAATTAAAATTATACATTTTTTATTTCATTTTAACACTTATCATTTTTTCTTATCCCCTTTGGAAAATCTATTTTTACCTTATCTTTGGTACTGTATTTTTTTCTTTTAATATTCATTATGACAAAAAATTGAGTTTACTTTATTTTATAACATTACATATTCAAATTTGAAATATAAAATCAATTTTATCACATTAAATTCATATAGATACCCTATCCTTCTATACATATTATCACATGATTGTAATCATAAGTAACAATCTAATTACAAGCCAATGATCGTATAGTCTAGCATATTTAGATGATTAGTTACATAATTATACATAATAAAAACATATATTATTTAATATCCATAATTTTCTCCTAGATTATATTTATCTCATACATATTTATAGGTTAACCTTCAGAATAAATGATCAAAAGGGATGAGATAAAAATCCTAGTAAGGCAATAATCATAGGAAAAAAACATAGCACATGGGTTAAAAGACATAATATGATGGAATAAAAGGCATGGAACATGAATAAAAAGAATGAATAATAAAATTTTAAACATGGGAACATATACTCATGGAATCATAATAATGTGTAAATAAAATTTGAAATGACATAAACATGAGTCAAGGCTAACAACCAAGACTACATTACATGGTGGAAAAAGTCTCATAAGGAAATTAGGTTCAATCCTTGTCCCAACATGACATATAATGAGAATAAACATTACCCAATTTATTAGAGATCAATCTGGGAACACCCATCATAACATGTTAATGAATATGTTTTCCATGTGAATAATCATAAGTAATCAAACATAAAAAAGGGTTACCATTGAAATGAAATGTGTATCATAATCTTATTATAAGGCACTACAAATGGTTGTATCATAAAAGTATCCATGGAAGTATGAATTAAGAACATAAATGGTAATTAATAAAGGAATATAGTCATATATAATTTTAAATGGAGACCAAATAAAATGAAATCATTTTAAAATAGTTTTTAAGTGACATTAGAAATTACACATTTTAGTCCGGTTAAATGAAAGAATTATAGATAATTTAAAGAAAAAATGAAATATTTGTTTTCATAAAACCAAAAATTAATAAGGATATTTTTTCATGATAAAATTTGTGATTTTATAAAATTTATGGAGGATTAAAATAGATTATGGATGGTACATGAAAATCGATAAGAATTCGGGAAGTTCCTTTTAATCAGGTTTGCTTTTCAGGAAGAATTGTGAAGTGTGCCTTATTAAAACCTATATATTCCTGATAAAGAAGGATGAAATCATCTGGATACATTTTTTTGAACATATAATTTTTTTTAATAATTATATAAAAACAATGAAGATTTACATTATGATAAAGAGGGACAATATGTTACTCGAAAGAAAATTGCAGGTCGAAAAAGAATCTCATACAATATGTATGAAACAATTCTTTACATGATATTAATTTCCTAGATAATAAGCTTAACTAAATAAATTTATTAATTAATAAATCTCCATACATTTAGTTCATTTATTATAATTTTATTATGCTCATTTTTTTCACTTTTGATGGGTTATGATATTCAATTTCATCGTTTGGGAGCATTATTTTCCTTAGTTTTCATTATTAGTTTACTTGTATACATGTATGGAAAATTATGTAAAATGTTAATGGTTTTCCATAATTAAAGTTATATTTTATTTATGAACATCCATAAGGTGAAATTATTATTTATTTCATTTGGTTATTTTGGGTGATGATGAATCATTATATAAAATGTCAAAGATAATCCTTTTGATTATTTTGGGAGGTTTTCGCTCACAATGAACTTATTTTGTTTTATTTTTTTAACATCATGTGTATATAATGATTTCATAATATTACATAGGTTGTAATAAATATATTATAATTTTATTTACCATAAAAATCATTTAAACACTAACCATGAAGATGTTAATGGAAAATGAAAATTTGTCATCCTTAAAGGTGATAAATTAATACATCACGAATGAGATTTTCAATTTTAGAATAAAGGAGACATGTGAGAAGTTTAATGATGGATTATTCCATTAACATAATAACATTAAATATATGGTAGGTAATGGAGTTATCATATAATTTTTATGTGGGGGTGATGAGAGAATATGAAAATAACTTGAAAAGAAATTAAAAGAAAAGGAAAAAATACCTTTTGAATATCTCCTCCTTGAATACCTCCTTAGGGAAATGGGTTTGTTATTTTAATGATAATGTGATATAATAGATGTGTGTAAGGAGATTTGGGAAGAGTATTGGTAGAATTTAGTAAAATATAAAATCATTTAATGTGCGACGAGAAGAGTCTATGAGGGGTGGTATATATAGAGGAGGATGGAGAGTTTTGTCATTATTTTATTCACCAATTTAATATTTTGGCTCAACAATGTGAATAGATTTAGGATTATCACCAAATATATTAAAATAATGAAGGTAATTTTAAAATTATTTTTCTTATATCAGTGATTAATCATGTAATAGTTTATTTCCTTTATAATGTCTATATACCGTAAATTTCCATAATTAACTATTCACCAAAAAATATCTATTTTAGAAAAACTCCAAAAATTAATCCTAATCATATTTTAATGTGTAGAATTGAAAACAAATTATAGTTTATAAAAATAATTTTTTGAACATGAGAAATTTTATTTTTAATTATAATAACTATTTACTGGGAAAATTTGAATTCTAAAATTATAACAGATTTTATAACACTTTGAAAAATTAAAGAAGATCTTATAAAATTATCTTATAATCATAAGAAATTAAAATATAAATTTATGAGTACATTTTAGGGAAATAAATTTTCAATTAAAATGTAATATTAACTATAAAATTGAAAATAATCACTTATGTTTTATAAAAATATCAACACATATTTAATATTTTCTAAAACATTTATTTACTTATTCTATGATATAATTACATCAAATTATAATTTAAAAGATGGATAAATTTTATTTTTACATTCTTGGGTGAGATTACTATTCTATTGGTTAGTTTATTATTTGTAAGGGTTACATTACAATTCCAATGGTCCTGTTACAATTCCATTGGTATTGGTTCCTTAATTTCTTGAAATACCTATTATTTCATTCAAGATTAATTTATATTATTTTTATGTGTTATTAATGTGATTTATGTCATTAAAATTTATGAAAAAATATAATAAGGGGATTTCTATTGGTAAAATTTTGGATTATTAAATTCTTCTCCCCTTATGAATTTTTTCCCTAGAAATTTTATTTTAAATACTATGGAGAAAACATGTGAGGTTACTTTTCATTCATCAAATATTCTAGTTCCCATGTTTCCTCTTCATAATTATGGGTCCTCCATAGTTCTTTGACCATTTGAGTGTTTTTGATGTGTAGAAATTTATCTCTGCGGTCCATGATCTTCCCTGGATGCTCCTCATAAGAGAGGTCATTATTTGATTATACCACCTATGAATTTAGTACATGTGAAGGATATGAAATGTTCTTACTTAAGAGGGATACATGGAATACATCATGTTCTTGAGACATTTTAGGTGGAAGTGTTAGATGATAGACCAAAACTCTAACATGATCTAGTATCTCGAATAGGCCGATGTACCAGTGTCATAACTTTTCTTTCTTCCCAAATTTCATGATCCTATTCCATGGATATATGAGGAAAAATACCATTTCTCCAACCTTAATCTCAATGTACCTTTAATTATTGTCTATATAGATATTTTTTTTCAAATATTGGATTCCATGATGTGTTACTTAATTGTTTTTAACATTAGACCATTTCTTTAACCATTTCATATCATAGAAGCTTAAATTCATTAACTTCATCCCAACCCATCAGTGTTCTATATATTTTCCCGTAAAGGGATTTATGTGGATCCATTTGGATGGTCGAGTGTAAACTTTTGTTGTATTAGAATTTGACTAGTGGCTAATGTTGGTACCATCCTCCCTTGGTGTCTATAGAATATGCTATCAACATTTCCCCCACTTCCCCAACAGTCTGTTCATATTGGTCATCGGTTTCTGGATGATAGGTTGGTCTAAATTTCATCTTGATTCTTAGATCATGTTGGATAATTTTCCAAAACAATGAGGTGAATCTTGGATATTAGTCAGATATAATCAATAAAGGTAATCCATACAGTTTTACCTCTTCTATGATTTATATCCTTTCAAGTTGATCTAGCGAGAAGTCCTCTTCAATTGAGATAAAGTGAGTTGTATTTATAAGATGATCCACAACAACCCATATATCATTGTTTCCTATGGATGTCCATGGAAGTCTAGTGAGAAATTCCATGTCAATTTTCTCTCAATTCAATGTTGGTATGGGTATTGGTTGGATCATCCCCTTAGAATTTTTCCTTTTATCCTTCACATGATGACAAATGAGGAAATTTGATGAATATTTAGCAAAATCTTTCATCATATTATCCCACCAATAGTACTATTGGAGATCACGATACATATTTGTGCTCCATAGGTAAATAGAGAGGTTTGAGCTATGTGAGTCATTCAGAAGCTCTTTCTTTATATTTGTATTGGATGGTACACAGAGTCATGATCTAAATCATAAGAATCCATCCTCATCGATCTTTAACTTAGAGGATTTACCATTTTCTATAGCTTCTACCCTTTTAATAATTTCTACATAATTCCTGTGAGCATCCATTGTTTTTACTATAAGGGATGGTTGATAAATCATTTGAGAAAGGATTGATGATTTTACTTCATTAATGATTGTCACATCTATCCTTTGTATATCTAAGAAGATTGGATTCATCTCAATTATCATTATTGATAAAAATTTATGATCCCTTCATCTTAGAGCATCATCTACCTTATTTTCCTTACTATGATAGAAGTAGATTGAAAAGTCATAATCCCAGGTGAGATCTAACTATCTCTGTTGGCACATATTATGCTCCTTCTATGTGAGTATATTTTTGAGGGTCTTAGGATCTGTATATATCTCACACTTCTCCCCATAGAAATAATGCTGCATATTTTCAATGCAAAGATCAAAGCTGAAAACTTCAGATCATGCATGGGATAGTTTTTCTCATGAATTTTCAACTACCATGAGGTGTTGTCTATCAGTTTGTCATTTTGCATTGGTACCCAACATAATCCATTCTTTGAAAAAACATTGTACACCATAGAGTTCCCCACTTTTTTTAAGTGTGAGTACTGATGTAGTAATAATCCTCTTCTTTAAGTCTTTGAAGTAGTCGTCACATTCATTGGTCTTGAAAAACATTACTCCTTTCTTAGTTATTATGAAAATTGTGATAAGTTCATCACAAATTTTTAGTAATACCCATCTAGAATAAAGAAACTACATATTTGTGATTCATATGTTTTCCTAGGATACTATTCAATTTTCATTGACTTTGAAGGGTCCACATATATTCATTTTATGGTGAAAACATGCCCAAAGAATGATTATTCCTTCATCTAAAACTCACATTTACAAAAAAAAATTCATAAATACTCTACCTTAGTAAATTCTTTAGCATAGATTTCAATTTCTCCTCATGTTCCAACTTTCACTTTGAGTATATTATAATATCATTGATACAAACTACCACATATTTTATGAGGTAACCACTAAATAAACTATTAACTAAATGAATGAAAATTTATAGAACATTAGTGAGTACATAGGAAATCACGATGAACTCATAGTTCCCATAAATCATTTGAATGGTAGTCCTAGGAGTATCTTCCTTACTCACCTTTATTTAGTGATATACTAACGGAAGGTCCACCGTAGTAAAAGAAATGTCTTCAAAAGACATAGGATCAAATCTGGGAAGGGGAAAATTTCTAGGTACTGTAGCAGTACTGTAGAAGGTACTATTGCAGTGGCAGCACTGTAGCAGTGGAAGAACTATAGCAGTGGCATCACTGTAGCGGTGAAGGGAATGTGGCAGATATTGTAGCGGCATCGACACTATAGCAGGCACAGTAACAGCATGGGTATTATAGCAGTACTGCCCCTTTAGGCAAAAAATGTTGGCTTTCAAGCCTTATATTCCGGCCACTTGTCCTTGGGCCTTCAAGCTATATAATGGGTCTCCCTCTACCTATTCTAAAGAGGACATTGCTTTAAATAATAAATTGAGGATTCATCCCCAAACTTTAAAAAAAAAGAGGACATGTGAACCCCTTGGTGATTCAATAAGGTGTATAAAACCCTTGTTTATATTCTTCTATAACTACTTCATCAATAATTATAGCTTAAAGGTGGACATTATATAAGGTTTCTTTGATATAGGTAGAGATCCAAGAATTAGTTAAATTGAGAACTCAACCTATCGGTTAGGAGGAATCCTAAGAAACACTTCAGGGGAACACATTATTTTAGTCCCTCACAATGGGAATTTAATTGAGAATTAATCATTATTTTGCCTCAATCATTTGAGTTGGATATTATTTCCCATAAGGCAACAATTTCCACACATGAGAAGTTGATTTTGATAGATATTCATCCTCCACCTTACACTTGTACAAAATTAAAGGATTAATCTTGATGTAAATAGTGTTCTCCATTTCCTATAATTATATATTGAAATTATATAAAGATATATAATCCTTTCCCAAAGTAGTATCAAAATCTACCAAAGGGAGTATGATAATATTTTCTAGGAGGTTGTTTCCAAAAAAAATTAATTAGGGAGGAGTTATATACTTTGGATGCAATAATTGACACATTTTTTATTCTCATAGATAACTCAACCTCTATATTTTGATGTGATTGTTGAATAGTTCTACTAAACAATTAAAATATGAATGAATGCATAAAACCAGATTCAAATAGTGCATTCAATATTCTTTAATGGATTTTTAGTGTACCTATAACTGCATCATTATTGGGATCCCCCTCATTAGTAGTGATAAAATATTCCCTTCCCTGATTCCTTGGAGGTCATTGTTCTTTATTTCCTCCAACAACCCTTGGCTTATTGATATAACTTGTGTAATTATCATGCTCTATGTAGTTGAAACACTACACCATAGGCTGAGTTTTGAAATGAATGTTACTTTCATCTTCAAAATTAGTTGGTTTATTTATATAACTACATTATTTATTATCTATATTCCCCTATCTTCTATATTTTATGCATATATTGGTTCCCTTTAATTATCTTCCATGATATTTCTTCCCACACTTCTAGCACACGATGTGTATATTCTTTTTGCAATCACTTGATTCATTCTCCATCTTAAACTCCATTTTCCTTTTTTTTGTCTCTAGGCCCACAAGACCAATGATAGTCCCTGATCACTATTTCAACATTAATTGCATAATGGACAATCTCTTTGTTGTTGTCAAAGTCTCAAATATCAAATTATTTTTATAGAATTGGCTTTAGCCCACTAATGAATTGATCCACCTCGCTTTTAGTGTTCATGACCAAGATGGAGGCATGTCTTACAAGTCTTGTGAAGTTTACTTCATATGACCTGATAGACTCCTTTTTGTTCTGATTAAGTTTTAGGAACTACATTTCTATATTAATATGTAGGGTTATAGTAAAATATTTATTGAAAAATATTTTCTTGAAATTTTCCTATCCCATAGAATCAATTTCCACTTTAGACTTTGTGTTATTGATCAGTGTCCACCACATATCAGCTTCCTGATAAAAATAATAATTTTTTAATATAACACTATATTCTTATTATCGCTGGACTACAAATAATATCTCTTCAATGGAGTTAATCCATTGTTTTGTTAGGAGGGTATTAGAAGGTCCACTAAACATGGGAGGAATTTTACTCATAAAGGATTCAACCACAATGTGAAGCCAACCATAACATGTCATATTCCCATTAATGTATCAAGGAAAAATGCATACATTCCTATCCTAACATGATAATGGTGGAAGAAAACTACTCAAATGACATAGATTTTTTAGGGTGTTTAGCTGAATCTCATTTTAGGTCCTTGCTAGCTGACCTGAATCCTTTCATGGAAGGTGGATACCATAATGGTTCCTTAGACTTATTTTATGTTATTAACTACTTATTGTCAGACATATTTAATGGTTTAATCCAATATATACTTGATGAGGATGAAATATTCAAGGATTTTTGGTCTATTAACCCAGTCAGTTCACCAGACCTGTACTCTTTCCCAACCACCTTCTATAGTGCTTCATGGAATATAGTGAAAGTTATCCTAATTAGTACAGTGAAAGACTTATTTCATGGGGGTATTCTTCCCCGTGTGGTGTGTGTTACCAAGATGGTGCTAGTTCCCAAGTTTCAGTATCCTTCCTCTTTCAATCAGTTCTGTCCTATAAGTTTATTCAATGTTCCTTATGAACTCTTGGTTGTCATTCTGAACTCAATTTTTCACCCTTTCTCTTGAGTTGGGTTTCCTTAGAACAACGTGGCTTTTGTAAAAGGCATATCCATCAATGGGGATATTTCCATGGCAAAATATATTATTAGTGAAATAAATATGAATACTATTGGTAACAATGTGTACATCCAAATGGATATGATTAAATCTTATGATTGACTGGAATTGAGTTTTCTCATTAGGATCCTTGCTTGCATGAGCTTCTCTTCTTGGGCTGTCAACCTTATTTTTCATTGCTTTAGTTCTCCTTGGATAGCCACCTCCTTCATGGGAATGAAATTTTGTTTCCTCAAAGAGGTCAGAGGCTTGAGGTAGGGAAACTATATACCCCATATATTATCATCATTACTCAATATTTTCATAGTTTTTATCTCAATAATTGCATTGTAGTTAGAAACGATAGTCCATTTAATAACAATATTTCCTATAGGGGTGTTTCTAAACTAATGTGTGCTGATGATAACATCATTTTTAATGGAATTAGATGGTCTATTCTGTGGTTGAATGAGGCTCTTGAGCATTACTATGGATAGAGAGGTCAAAAAATTAATCAATAAAAGAACCTTTTATTTTCTCCCACTAAATGCTTGGAGAGTCAATCAAGATTTCTATAGTCTAGCCTTGGTATACACAAATTTTATTTTCCTATTATGTACATGGGTGGTCCAATATCCCCCAAAACCCACCATATCAAGCACTTATTAAAGATTACTGAAAAAATAACTGGTCATATCCTTAATTGGCATAATAGGTTCTTATATTTTGTAAGGAGAATTACTTTGATCAACTTAGTTCTACCTTCCATTCCCATGCACATATTTATTACACTCAAGTTTCTAAAGAATATGGATTATAATACTGAATATATTATGACTATATTCTTATGGGGTGGTCACTGTCACAATAAATTTCATTGGGATCCTAGGAAAAAATTGGCTAAGACTGTGGAAGAGGGGGTTCTTAACTTCAAAAGTGTTTCTAGCTCTCTGAGGGGTTTTAATTTCATACATGCCTGGGAGTTTCATGAGGGGAGATATTTATGGTGAAAGCACATGAAAATCAGTTATGGACTTTAGGATAGTTCTTATATATGTAAACCATACATTATTTTCTAGAATATCGAGCCTTACATTCCTCTATACCAACAACACACCTGCTAGATAGTGAATTCCTTCTTTTCATTCAGACCACTTTTGATGCTACCTAAAAAAACGTTTCTGACAACATATTATTTTCTAGAAATCAAGATATGTTTCTTCTCATAGGTTTAACAATAAGTTTGTTCTCTATCAAATATTTCCTTTAATTACAACCTATTTCTACCCTTCTATATAGTTGGGGATAATTTATTTTTTAAATAGCCTCCCTTCCAAATTTCTCTTTCTAGTATGGCATGTTTGGCATGCTGCTCTAACCTCAGTTGAAAATGTATAGTAGATAGGTGTTAGCCTGGCCTCAAAATTTTACTATTATAGAGCACCAAACACTAAATCCGCGGAGTACCTCTTATTCAACAGTGATTGGGGAAAAGTCATCTCAAGCTCCCATGAATAGATTATAGGCTAGTCTTATTGGACTCAGTCTACTGACCTCTTCCTTCAATAATGGTTCCTTATGATAGACATATAGAGTGTGGAATGAAGGGATAGAGCTATTATTTTCATTGCAAGATGTTGGATTCTCTGGACCTCAAGGAATGAAGTTAGGCATATGCAGATAGAATCATCTAACTCTATTATGCTCTTCAAAAGATGAAATATTATTCTATATTTTGGAATGTTGTGTAATGGTTTAGAGGTTTCCCCATCTATTTCCCCACTCCTACCCCATCATTCATTCTACAACCCAGATCCTATAGCTCGAGGCACAAGGTGGAAATGGAATCCTCCTTCTTCATGTATCAAGTTGAATACAGATGGCTTGTTATTCATTTACATTATGTGTAGTGGTAGAGTTATCAAAGATAGTATTGGTTCTGGGATCACTGTATTTTCTGTCTACTTGGTACATGGTGAATCTCTCCAAGAGGAGGCCCTTTCCATGCTTTTAGTTCCATTGATCCATTTCTCACTCTATCATGTGCTACAAGTGTCTTATGAATTCTCATATTCCTACTATTTATACCAGGATAGAGGGAAATGTTGTGGTATATTTTATTTCTTTTATTTATTTTCATATTGATCTGTCCATTATTTTTTATTGTGTTGGATCCTTTCCCATGGAGGTAATTATCTTTATTCGAGTAGATTCTATTGGGTATAATTACATTAGACCACCTTAATTGTATTCTTTTTTTCTTTTCATTACTTTCTTCTTTAACAAAAATATAAAAACATTTGTGGTGGTTAGAAGGAATAACATGACGGAATAAAAGGCATGGAAAATGAATAATCATAAGGAATGATTTCATGTATTACATTGGAAAATATAATCATGGAATAATAGTAATTTAGAAACAACATATAACATGACATAAAAATGATTGAAATATAACTCCCAAGAATATATAACACAATGGAAGAAGTCCCATAATGGAATCAGCTTCACTCCATGTCAAAACATAACATCTCATGAGACTAAAAATTACACAATGCATTGGAGAACTATTTAGGTGCACCCATCATAACATGTTCATGAATATGTGTTCTACATGAATAATCTTATGGAATCAAACATAAACATAATGTTTACCTATATAAATAAATGGGTATCATAATCATGTCATAAGAAATTAAAAATTGGTGTATCATAAAAGTGTCAACGAAAGAATGGATTTTGAATATACATGGGAATTCATAAAGTAAAATAAGCATATATAATGATAAATTATTTCCAAATGAAGTTAAAATATTTTATAAGAGTTTTTAAGATTCATTATGAATGAAACATATTTGTTCTGTTTAAGGGAAGTATTAAAGAGAATTTAATGTAGAATATGGAATATTTTTTTTCATAAAACTAGAAATGAATAAGGTTAGTTTTCATGATAAAATACCTAATTTTTGGAAAAATAATTTTTCATTAAAATATATAATGTATGGTACTTGAAAATTGGTAATAAATTGGGAAGTAATGTTAAATCGGGCTTGCTTTTCATGAAGAATTAATAAATAAACCTCATTAAAAAATATATATCCTTGAAAACTAATGATGAAATAATTAGGATAATATATTTTTAAACACATTCATATAATTTAGAATATGTATATAAAAATAAATAATAGTTACATTAGGTTATATATAGAGAAAGTGTAACCCAAAGGAAAAAATAGAGGTTCGGAACAAATCCCTTACCTTATGTCTAAAATGGTTATGTACATGATTTTAATATCCTGTATAATCAGCTTAAATCCATTAATTAATTAATTAATAACCATTAATACATTTATTTTATTTAATATAATTTTATTACTTTCATTTATGGACCTTTTGATGGGGTATCTAATTTAATTTAATCATTTGGGTGTGTTTTTTTCCTTGGTTTTCATGATTAGTTTACTTATATACATGTTCAGAAAATCTCATAAAATTAGAATGGTTTTATAGAATTGAAGTTATAAGTTATTAATGGAAATAAATAAGGGTAAATAATTATATATGAAATTTGGTTATTTTGGGTGAGGATGAATCATTAGATAAGATATCAGTGATGATCATTTGTATTATTTTGGGTTGTTCTCGCTCACAAAAAACTTTTTTGTTTTATTTTTTTAACATAATTTGTATATAATGATTCAAGAACATTACATAGGATGTAATAAATATATTATAATTTTTTAATAATGGAAATTTTTTTATGACAATCCATTAATGCGTTAATGGAAAATGAAAATCTTTCATATTTGAAAGTGATAAATTAAGACATCACAAATGACATTATTATTTTTAGAATAAAATGGATAGGAGAGTGGTTTAATGATGGATAATTCTATTAAAATAATAAAATTATAGTATAATTTTGGTACTAGAGTTATCATACCATTTGGATATGGGAATGTGAGTAGATAATAAGAAAATAATAAGAAAATAAATTTAAATAAAAGGAAAGAGGAATTTACTACTTAAATTTCTCATCCTTGAAAACCTATATGGGGAAACATTTTTAGTTTTTTGATGGGACGAAGAGCTCCTAGACAAGGGGGAGGGGCTTGGTAAGAGTATGAGATAAATTTAGAAATGGCTTAAATATTTTAAGGTGTGAGGATAATAGGTGGTGAGGGTGGTACTTATATTAGAGGAGAGGTTATTTTCTCATTATTTTATTCATTATTTTTTTAAATTTTGGCTTAAGACTACAAATAGTTTTGAGAATTTTCAACAAATATAATAAAATAATTATCATAATTTATAGATTTGGGTTCTTACATCATTGATGACTCATGGAATAGTTTATTTAATTTATAATTTATATATAATACAAATTACAATATTTTACTATTCACCAAACATTCAAATATTTTAAAAACATCACAAAAATTCACCCTCACCATTTATAAATGGGTAAAATTCAAAAATGGAGTCAAATTTTTGAAAATAATTTTCTAAATATGAAAAATGTAATTCTTAATTAAAATAATCATTTACTTGGAAAATACCAATTTTAAAATTATAACTCATTTTATAATGCTTTGAAAAATTAATTAATTTCCCACAAAATTATCTTATAATCCAAAGAAAATGAAATATTAAATTATGAATACATTTTATGCAAATATATTTTCTTTTAAAAAAGTATATTATTTTTAAAATTGAAAACAAACACATATGTTTTATAAAAATATCAACACTTAATTAAATTTTTATAAAACATTTATTTACTTATAGAATGATATAATTATGTGATATTATTATTTATAAAATAGATAAATTTGATTAATAATTTTTTGGTGAGGGTACTATTAAATTTTTTATATCACTATTCATAAGGGTCACATTACTATTCAAAATTTTAAGTATGTATTCCATTGGTATAGGTTACTTAACATCTAGAAATACCACTTATTTAATTGAATAATCATTTATAATATTTGTTATTGTGATTTTATGTGATTATACTATATGAAATTACTATAAGAAGTGGATTTCCATAGATAAAATTTTGGGTCGTTACAATTCATAGAAGTGAAATAATTTTATTAAAAATTTAACCCAAATAAGTGATGAAAAAATGGTTCTCCAAAGAAAAACATTCAAATGTATAAAATGTTTTTTTTAAAACCAAATTCAGTAATAAATTTCTTTCAATATTATAAATTGAATTAATAATAATAAAAACAAATTAATTTTACTTTTATACCATTTTAAAAAAAGATTCAAATTTATAAATAATTTAAATGAAAAGGAAGTTTTTAATAAAAATCACTATTTTCCCACTATTCATTGAAAAATTAGTCTTTTCATAAAATTATTAAAATTTCACTCTAAGATAATTTTGAAATTTTGATTCAAAAAATGATTTTAATTTTCCAAATCAATTTTATAAAAGTAGAAAAAATTATTTTTACTATTTGTTTACAAAAAAATGAAATTCATTTTTTGAGAGAAATATATTTTCTAATTATATAAAGAGTTAACTAGAACATAAGTACCTGTTTATCAATATAATTTATTTAACTAAAACCATTGTTATTAATTTTTAATACTCGATTATTCATACTCTCATGATCATGTTTAACATCTAGGTTATGAGGATCATGTTTATATAATAATATTAATAGTATATTGTGGTTTCTTAAATCTTTTTATTTTATACAACTCAGGATATCAAAGAAAATAAATTTTTAAGATAAAAATATTTCATAAAATATAATAGTGTAAGATTATACCACCAATGATATAAATATCTCTCTAAAAAACTATACATTAATATGAATGAAAAAGGATACTTCTTCTTCATCATATCATCTAGTTCCCATGTATCTTATTCACATTTGTGGTTTCATAGAAAAAAATTGTCCATGTGAGTGGTCTTATTTCATATAAATATATCACTATGATATAGAGTTCCCAAAAGATTTTCTTCATATGAAAGATAATGTTCTAGCTGTATGACCTCTGAGTTGAGTACATTTGAAGTGTCAGCTATGTACTTATTAAGGTGTGATTCATGGAACTCTCATGAAATTAGGAGAGGTTCATTGGAAGCATAAAGTGATAAGAAATAATCCCTATTAAATGAATATTCTTAAAAAGAATAATATACCTTGTACTAAGAGTTTCTTTATTTTTAAATATCATAAACTTCTTCCATGGATAAATTCGTAGAAAAAACGTCAAACCAACTTCAATTTCTAGATAAAATCGAATATTATTAGAATAATTTTTCTTTTAGCATTCTATTTATGTTATTGTGGATGAATGGATCTAAATGTTATATAATTTATTAAAATTAATCATTTCCCAATATAATTTTTTCTCTATATTCATCCTATAATTTTTTAGTTATACACGTATTCACATATAGTTATTCACAAGGAGCTTTCTATATTCTCAAGTTAATGTTGTTTTGTATGAAACCTCATCTATTGTAAGGTGATGATTATAATCACTATGAATTCTAGAGAAACCTATATAAACATATCCTCTAGGGTTTTAGTTGTTCAATCATACTGACTATTGGTCTGAAGATGATAATAAGTAGTGAAACATAACTTCATATCCAAATCCTAATGAATACTTCACCATAACTTCAACGTAAACCATGGATCCCAATAATATGGGATAGAAATTCATTCTTCTTATAACCTTACCACATACATAACATATATTTTTTAAATCTAGTCAACATAGAAATCCTTTTTGATAGAAATGAAGGGGGTTGACTTCCCATTATGATTGACTATAACCAATAAATAATTTGAGCCCATAATGTTTTGGGGAGTCTGAAAATAAATACCATAATGACGTTTTCCCATTTCTATTTCAACATTGGTAACAGTTTTTACATCCCCTTAGATTTAATTTTTTCATTTTCCTTCATTTTCATGATAATATGCCACCACTTATATACTTCTCCATCTAAGGGATAAACAACCAAATAGAATTTTCATGCTTTGAAGACTAAAAAATAGAAAATATATTTTTAGTAGTACTGATCCATTTCTCCATAATTTTTGGTCAATTGAACCAATACAATAATGTTTCCATTTCCTCATGAACTACTCAAAAAAACATTGTTCCCACCTTTTCTTGAATAGATGTTCAGTATGATTTGTAGCGTGAGAAAGTTGAATGGGTATAATAATGATAATTTTCATTGCAACTCCCTAAACATTTGGTTTCTCGTTTGTAAAATCATTATATTGTCTATAAAATTCATCATTAACATGATTCCATTTGGTTCAAACTATTTAAAAAAACCATAAAACGTTATTTGAGAAGAAAAAATTATAGTTGGAAAGAAAAGAATCGTGAAAAAACATATAAAGAATGTCTTAATTTAAGAAACAATATTTTCAATATATGAAACTATGAACTAGGTCATTCAAGGTCATAATCTTTTTAAATCCATTATTATGATTCATAATAAATTTATAAACATCCGAAAAATATCACACGGGAGTACCAAACCATGTGTGCAATATGGAATGTTTTCATAAATCTTGTGATGATTGAATCAAATAAAAATTCACCATTTTCATATTTACTACCCCCATGTACAACTGTTCTAGAGCCACATCAACTTATAATATCCATACAGTGATGTAGTTTCTTATAAACTAATCTATGTGTCCCTTACCAAAATTCAAGACATTTTCCCAAATGTTGACTTATGCCAAGGGGAAAAGGATTTCTCATCCTACTTTTAAAAGGTTAAGTAAAATATTCTATTATACCAACTAGAAGCACCAACACATTCAGACAAGTATTTCACATATTAGTAGATGAATATTAATTATATAACATAATGATCCATGCTAAAATAATATTGTTCTAGTGAATTTGGAAATAAGGATACATAGATAACTAGTTAAAAAATGACTACATAATCTCATACTATGTTCTCCATTTCTATAACCCTTCTAAGATATTTCATATGAAATACCTTTCTTCATATCCAAGATATTGTAATCTTAATAAAATGTGATCACATATTCTCAATAATTGTAAACATGTGAGATATGAATTGATTCCAATATAAAATTATAAGATAAGCATAACAGTTTGAGATCATGAAAATAAATTAAAAATATTATACGCAATTTTTTTGCGGATAATAAGATATATTCATGTAATAGAACATTAAAATTTCAAAATACATGAATCATAAGTGTGGAAAAACACAATAACACAATTATGAACTATAATTTCATGTCTTATAAGTTTTTAACCATAGTAAGTGTAGAAACTATTTCATATGTCATGTTTAACAACTGAGACCATCAAATCATAATAGATATGGAATCAACACATGTTTTCCATATTGGATCAAGAAAATCCTATTGTTTTCTATAACATATCAAACACATCATCTTGTATTCTATTGAAGATAAAATCACTTCATCTTCTTTGTCCTAATAAATCAAACACATCAATATGTTTTCCATAATTATATCATGATATATAAACATTACCCAATGAATTATATGGATATTTAATTCCAAGACCAATAATCACATAATAAAAACTATATATATGTACCATAATATCATTATATACTCATTATATCATCATATAATAACGTGTGAAAAGAAAATTGGTTTTATATACATTTCATCGATCCATCATAGTATAACACATGTAAAGTGAACGGGTATCATAAACATATCATATTAATAATAATAAAATACGAGGATAGAGAACCATTAGATTATATCCCAGATAAAACCTAAGAAACACCAAAGGCTTTTTTCATTAAAAAATTGATATTCCATAAAAAAATCACAATAACATTCCCAAGGAAAATAACATTTCCATTTTAAAATCACTCCTTTAAAATAAAAAAAATATAACTATTGAGAAAACGGTTATATATTAAAATTGAATTGGAAAATTATAATTTAATCTATAAATCATTGGGTGGTAATGATGGTGGTAAATATTATTCATTTCATACACATTAAATTGTGGATTAATTTCACATTTTTTGTAAAAACCAAAATTACCTCTTTTAGAGAAATACAAGATGATTATTTTTAAAAAATTAATAAGTGGTTAAAAATATCTTTCTAAAATAATTATTAAATTATTAAAATGTTTTTTATAACATTTTTGTAAATCATGTACATGGATAAGATATTATTTTTAGTCTAAGAGAGGGATCAATTCATTTTTACTTAAGAATATGCTTTTGGACTTGTGACTTCTAAAATAGTAGAAAATGAAAGGGAAAATTGTATTTCCAAGAAATAAATAAAGGGGAATAAATTTCATGTGTTTCTTCATTGATAGATCATAATATTTCACTATCAAAATCATCATTATAAAAAATCTCAATAAACAATTAGATTGTAACATAAAAATTGTTACCACTTTGGTTACATTTGAATCATAAGAACCATATAAGAAATAAACTTGTATGTATATATATATACATTAATTTTTATGAGAATAATCATAAAATTAATTAATGAGTAGAATTCATACCACAAAAAATATTATTTTTTGAATTTTTCATGTGTCCAATGGAAATAAAAGTGAGGTATAAATCTCTTACCTCAAGTCTCAATTTTTATCATACACATTCAAACAACCTGTATAATTAATAAATATTAATTATTAATTTATTAAATAATCAATATATATATATATATATATTAAAACTTATATTATTTAATTATAAAATTTTACTACTTGTCCTTTAACAATTCTTTATTTAAATCATAAATTATTATTCTGGGTGACACTAACAACGCTTTTCATATATGTTCTGGTTTTTTTGGGATTATTCCTTATACAATGATTCTAGCTCCAAAATATTTAGTTTTTGAATAATTATATAATATGATATATATTCATTACATTCACATATAGTGTAATTCATAAAATTTAGAGTTGGGAAAATTAATTACTTCATTTATTGAGAGGGTAGGATATACATAAGCATGAAAACTATCTCTATTTTCTCATTAAATGAAAAAAGAGATATAATTTTGAATTCACCTTTATAGAATTATTTTCATAACATATATATCATTAAAATTTATTAATTATATACTCATTACCATCCATGTCAAAATAAAAAAAAAATGTATCTCATTACTTTGTGGATATGCCAGTCCACAAGTATGCCCTAAAAAATAATCATTTTCCAATGGATTGGAAGGTAATAAAATATATAATGGAATGATATTTTTTAAATAAAATTTCTCTATTTGAATAATTGTATTATTTATTAATGTATTTATTGAAAACAGGTGCACTACATTGGATTTTTATAACCTATCATATTTTAAAATACCTTTAAACATCATAATAATTGATAATATTATCATTGAATATTGATCATATGAAAATTATATATTAAGGATTATGGTAAAATATAATTGACATAAATGGTTGAAGTAATGACCTAAACTAGTAATATTGTTCCCTATGAAGAGAATTTATTAGAGCTTCCAAGGTAGATAACCGTACTTGGATTTTCCCTTGACCATGATACTACTAAGATTCAACAATTAAAGCATAAATGAAACTGTTTACAAGAGATATGCAAGCTCATTAAGATCATTGGACAAACCATGTATATCGAACCAGTGTAATAAAATATCATAATCATGCTCCTTACCCTTAGGTTTTTCACTAGTTTAATATAAGTTTATGTATCTAGAAACCAACAATGTGAATTTCTATTTTTTCATTTCATAAAATAATGATTATATTTTTCTCTCTTTAATATTAATTTTAAAATAATTTTATTATTATTTTGATAAAAAATACCTCTTGGTATGATGAACCAAAAATTATTTTTTAAGAAATATATAGTTTCAATCAAGACACTATTTATATGAATTTTAAAAATTTAAATAAAGAATATTTTAGTAAAATATAATTATTAAATAATACTTATTAAATATAAAAACAATACAATTTTACGAAGTCAAACAAAACTTTTATAAGTGTTATAAAGTAGTTATTGTCAAAAATGGATGTATTTTTCATAAAATAACGATTGTTTTTATTAAAGTACAAATTCTCATATTTATAGATTTATTTTGATAAAATAATTTTTTTTTCAAATAATCATTTCACAATTTCCATACAATAATTTTTTCAAAATTGTTTTTGACAATCAAATTTTTATGTTAAAATTCAATATGTTATAATGATATGATATATATTATGACATCCTAAAATCACAAAATATATGAAATAAATGTCCTAAAGTGTATCTATGACCAAAGTTATGTATCCTATTTCAAATAATGTGTTTATGAGGTTACTTGTTTGATTTCATAAATCATTAATGAATCCAATAAAATCTATTTTAAATTTAAGGTTTTGAAATCAATTATTTATAAATTTGAATAACATACACATTAATAATATTATTACTTTAATGATATCAATTATTGGAAATTTAAACTACTGATAACACTCCAATTTGACAGAAACCATTGGAAAACCCATGGGATGGTTTGTGTATTTCATTACGTTTTCATGTAGAGTCAAAAACATATGTTCCTATATTAATAAAGAACTCCCCTCTATTTTGGTATATAAACCCTCAAAACCTATCCTTAATCTTAACAAATCACTATTTCATCACAAGATTAATCTAACATTACCTATATTTAAACCTCTTAAAATGTCTCCAAGTTCTGAAGAGGCTCCTCCCATACTTTTAGAAGCACCCTCCCAGGGTAAGGGATCCTTTCCTTCTCATATTTAATCTATATCACATTAATGTTATGCCTTTTGTTTACCATTTTTTTGTTTGGGTTATCCTGAATTCTTATTACTATTCTAATTATTTTTATGTCATGATATACCCCTTTCACTAACATTTATCCCTCCCATGAACATCTATAAATCCATGCTATCTTATCTGAATAAACCTACAATGTTTTCATGCCAATCATATTTATTGTGAATACCCATCCTTATTTCCACTCAAGAGTATTCACCTATATGTGATTATAAATCATTTATCATTAAAATTGTTATATTTAACCAAAAATATATAATCATAGGATTAAATATGATAAAATATTTCTTTATTTATAATGTTCTATGTAGAACACATGATAATGTAAATATTATGATTTGTGCACCTAGATATTGATCTAATGCATTGGTTAATAATTTAGTCTCATGATATATCATGTACGGTATTAGGGAGTTAAACTTATCCATTATGGGAATTTTTCACCATGTTATTATTTTCTCATAGTTTTCCTTGGCCTATGTTTATGATGGCATGATTATCATTGTCACTTCATTCTTAATTTAACATTATGGTATCATGTTATATCATACTTCATTTTTCATGATTATGATTCACAGAAATCTTATGTTACATTCACATTCCTCATGGATTACATGTACTCATTTACTTTATGATATTATTTTTTTTATTACCTTACTTGGATTTATTTCTCACCCCTTTCTTGTGTATGTCCCCAATTGATCTTGTGCAGTTTCTAATGATCCAGGGAATATAAGCACAAGTTGTGGAGTTTTTATTATAATTTTGACATATTCCATGGTTATTTTTTTTTTGCAAGGTTCATAATAACCAAAATAAAATATGTTTCATGATATTATGGATTGTATTTTGGGTGATTTCAGATAATAATTCATAGAATAAATTATATTATAAATAAGGGTTTCTATAGTTGGAATAAAAGCAAAGTCATGTTATTAATCATATTTGGATTAGAAAACTATATAGAAATACTTGGGGATATTAACAACCATATGAAAAGATAGATAATTTTTAAAATTATTGATTAATTTTAATACATGAAAACACATCCTTACCTCTATACTATATGTGGATATGGCTATGGAACATATGTACCTTGGGGTAACAACCCTGAAAATAGTGTACTAAGGAAGACACAATCGTGATATGGTGTATGCAAAATAGGCCTTACTCCACACCTAGTTTGAATATCCTTTGGTAAATGATTTGGTAAATTTACAAGCCCCTTATGAACCATTATTAAGGGAACAATTCCCATAATATTTTATGTTAGGAAATAGATCATGGAAAATTTAGACTGAAAACCTATCAATTTATAATATTAATATTAAATTTCATTTATGATTTATCCCTTTAATATTCATGGTTTCTTGTTTTTTTAGTAATTTAAAAGTTCTTATCCCTAATTTTCTATTTTTATAGTAAGTGGCTTCAAATAGGAGAAAATTAACCAACAAACAATGTGAGGAATGATGAGATTACTTCCCAAATGATATGATTAACCAAATTTGAGTAGGAATCTATAACATCAGGATGATAATTTCTCAATGAACTCAAATATTAAAAAAAATTAACAGGAACAAAAAAATTCCACTATTAAAGATAATGTTTTAATAGAGACCTTTATTTGAAAAAGTCCCCCAAAATTCAATAGATCTCCTAATCTATTAATCTCATAATAGTGGATCAACTCCATTGATAATATTCTCTACATCCTTAAATTCTTGAGGAATTATAAGGTATTATTTGTTGTTAATCAAATGGATGGAGAAGCTGGTCAATAGTGGACATTACTAAAATATATTAATCCCAATTTGATGATCAATTTTATGAATTATAAGAAATTATATAAATTTATTTTCAAAAAATACGTCTTGGATTCTCTTTGACTAAAAATAGATGGGATATGCCATCCTTTCTTTTTATGTCATAAATATTTCATTATATTTTAAAAAACAAAGTATATTTTAAAGATTAGTTTCATGAAAACAAGGTTCATAATACACAAAAACATAAAAAATTATACTAAAAAAATTAATTACTCATTCATGGTTCATACTATGTAATTTTACTGCATCTCATAACCAAGGAAATATAACAAAGGAAAGGGTGAGCATAAGGCCCAGTATGAGAAAACAAGGGAAACTATTTACTAGTGATTTAAAGAAATATTGATAAGAACATGAGTTATATAATATGGGAATGAGAAAAGAAAAAAAGGTGAATATCATAACAAAAATAATGTGAATCGTAACCTGAAAATGTGGCTACAAAAATACAAATGAGACATTCATAATAATATCCCAGAGGTTTGTCATTGAGGTGTCATAAAAATTACTAAGTTTATTTACCAAGGTATCGTAAATCTTGTCATCTATAGAGATTAAATTCTTTACCCAATGAGTTTTTTCACTATAAAGGAACACATGTAATATGAATTAATTAATGTGAGAGAAATATATCATAATAAATAATAATATATATAACCCATGGAGAATAAAATAAATGGGTTTAATATAAAAAACATGATGTTTTAAAAAAGTGTTTCAAGAGATGATCATTGTGTCATTATTAACCCGTAAAAAAGGAAGGTTGTATTCATGTATATTAATAATAGAATAAAGTAGATCATTTATAAATCTAGTTTAATACCCTTATATAGAAAAGTGATTTGGATATTCAAAAATTAAATTAGTGAATTTCATTAGAAAAAAGAGAGATGTTTTGAGATGAAAATTCAACAGCATAAAATGATTGAAACATAGTTTTAGAAAATAGTAAAAAGAGAGGGGAAAAGGGTCTCCAATTCATAAAATATACTTAATACAGTAAATTTATAGAATAAAATGTATTGAAGAACATAGTTTGGAAATTTGGAAGACATACCACATAAAAATGGGACTTGAAAGGAAAACAGAGTTTGAGAATTCCTTTATCTTGATGAGTTAATCCTAGAACATGAGGATCGAGACCTTGGGGTATTGATAAATCCTTGGGAGGAATACATGGGAGGAAAAAAAATATATTCATGGAGGAATAATTGAGTGAGAATGTAAATTGAGAAATGGGTGAGTATTTATACAAAAAGAGAATGATTTATTTATTAATTTTGTTAGACACCTAGGAAGTGGTAAATACAAAATCATGGGTGTTCCCATGGTATTTTACAATGGAATTAGACACTTGGGAAACCTATTATGTTATTTTAATCTACAAGAGTCTTATTAGTTTTCTTTATTAATTATTATATCATTATTAAAGAATTATAAAGTCAATAAACATTACCAACAAACCCAAACTGTATTTTTACTATTCCTGAAAAACTAAAGTATTTTTTAAAATTCTCATAAATTCTGTATAACCTTTTCTTTATAATGATTTATAAATGATTTTTATTTTATCTTAATAATTATCTAAATATGATAATTTTATCTTTTAAATATAAAAATCCTCATCTACTAAAAAATATAGTGGACATATAATGCATAGCGAAATTTATAACACTTGAAAAAAATATTTTGTCACTTATATTTAAATAGAATTGTTTTAATCGTAATATTTCATTAAAATTAAAATTATTTATAGTAAATTATTTTTTATAATAATTATATTTTTTCTAAAAACAAAAATTTATGTATGAAAATTCAATTTATTGATTTTCGTCATATTATTTGGAAAAGTACTATTCTCAAAATGGAATGGATAGAATAAAAATTTTATATATATAAAAGGATTAAACATTAAGTAAATAAGGTATCAACACATAACCCCTTATAACCCCCCATACTAATTATGTGTAAGGTGTACGATGGTGAAATATTCATGGGTCAGGTCAGCTAACATCGCCTGAGTGGTAATTTCCATTATTTCGAACTTCTCCTAAAGGCATTTTTCATCCAACATAACTTGTTGAAGATTGACTTAGGATTGTTAAATATTGAAGTCCAATGATGCTACCTCCCACCCATATTCTGAGAAATGGAATTTGTATGGAATGTATCTGCGGGTTGTGTCCAATGTTCCACCTTTCTAGATTAATTCATTTCTACATGTATGAACTAATCACAATGTTAAAATTATTACCAAGAGTATAGTTTCAATCAGTCATATTGACCAACAGTCATATTAACCAATGGTCATAATTAACCAACAATCAAATAACATTTGAAACCCAATGATCAAATTTAATTTTATTCTCACTTAATTATTAATGATGTATAATTTGGTTATGTATAATACTAAACTCATTTTCACGAAACCATTATCATTCAAAAAGACTAGTTTATTACATGGGAACATCCTTATCCTCAATAAAAAATAATGATGAATCCATCATTTGATATGAGGAAAACTTCACAATACATGCTTAACACACCTCCATCTTTTTCATTTCCCATAATTTAAAGTTGATCACTTCATTGGTTGGATGATGTTGAGTCTTTGAAAATCCATAGTGATTTGGGACTTTTTCATCTATGAGGAAGTCGAATGATGTGACCTCAATGTGGAAATAGAGATTCTTGAATATCAAAGTTATCAAGGGGATAATAAGTATAAAATTGAGTTACATTGTGAGGTTTTGATAGAAAAGTTTAACATTGGATGTAAATACCAACATCTCATATATCAAAATTGTGGGAACAAATAGCCTGAAACAAACTAAATAGGATAATGAATTTCTTTAGGTGTGGTAAGGATGGGTATCTTGAGGGTGATTTTTTATAAGAGAAACCCTCAAATGGAATGAAAAAATGGAATGTTCCACATAATATTTTCTAATGATTTAATTGCATGTAATATGTAAATTATGACAATCGATTCCCTGTGTTATGGGTTTTCATTGATACCTAATGAAAAAATATCCATAGTGTAGAGAGAAAGAGAGATATTATGACATTACAACTGGTGAGTTGGATCCTTATAATTAAGTGGTGATATGTACTCTTTTTATTCTATCAATGATAGAGAATAAATGTTTTGATTCAGGTTTCATACATTTTTTCATATCCAAAATTTTAGTAAAACTTTTTAATAACCACCTAAAATAATGGAAGTAAATCTATTAGTGAAAACATAAAATGGGAAATTATCACATCCTATGTATATAACTACTTTCCTATTATAATTTTTAAGAATAATATCCCAATGTACCTTTTTATACTCTATTTAACTGAATTTGATATGATTGTAGGTATGGATTGTCTTTCCTTATATAAATCCAATATAAATATATTAGAGAAGTAAATCAACCTCTATATTGGGAATAACCATTAATTATATATATTTCAAGTTGGATGATGAATACTCATGGGTATAATTATCTATAATATGGAATTTATAGCCTTATGGAAAATAATATCTCACTGAAATGATTAACACTAAAGAAAATAGCATCCTTGATGGAATGACTATTCTGTAGGAATTTTATGATGTGTTTCTCAAATAATTAGATGGTCTTCATACTATAAATGAGGTTGAGTTATCAATAGACCTTATACCCAAACCTCTAAATATTTCCAAGACCCCATATATAATAGATTATGATGATCTTGAGGAGAAAAAGAAGAAACTACATGGCAATATAGGTAAAGTGTTTATATAACCATGGGCTTCACTGTGTGGTGAAAATGTCATAATCAAAAAGCAAAAATATTGGTCATTGTTACTTTTCATTGATTATATTGAGATCAATAAGATCATGATAAATAAAATTTAACCACTCCCACAGATTGAATGACTTAATCAGTAAGATACATGGAGACAAGTATTTCCTTATGGAGGATATTCGATCAAGATACTACCAATTATAGAGGAAGGTGGAGGATATCCAAAAGAATTCTTTTCGTATATTTTATGGTCACTATGAGTAATTATTTATTCAATTTTAACTCAATAATGATCTATAAATATTCATGGCTTCAATTAATATATTCTTTAGGGATTACCTCATCAAATATTTGTTAGTATTTATAAATAAAATTCTTATATACTAAATGTTCATGGAGGAACATGGGGAGTATTTAAATATTGTAATAAAGGATTTTTGAAGGGAGAATATGTATGTAAATAATAATAAATGTGAGTTTTGGTTTGAGTGTGTGTCATTTTGTGGGTGTGTTATCACTTGAAATGGGATATCTGTGGACTGTTCCAAATAGAGGAAAAAAAAGAAAGGATGAGAAAAGAATCTATGATATAAATCCATAGATTACCTGAATATGTTTGTAAATATTCTCAATTTATTAGAAACTTATCATGATTTTCAATCTAACTATGATAGTTTACTCAGAATGTAGTAAATATTGAAGGGATTATTGAATTTGAGGATATATTTAAGGAGATAAAAATATGATAATCCCAACATGTATTCTCACATAACCCACCAGTGGGGGAGGATTTGTGATATATAATGATTCATATAAAGGGTCTTGGTTTTTTTACTCATTCAATATGACTAATTGATAGCTAATGACTCACACCAATTAACAATCCATGGGTAGAACTAACCATCACATTTTCTTGAATTGCATATAGTAATCTTCAAATGAATGATTTAGTGTCATTATCTACATGGGTAGAAGTTTCACATATATACAGATCAGAAAATACTCAAGTATATATTCAAACAAAAGTAGATTAATATTTTCTAATGAAGGTGGTCAGAGATGATCAAGGTTTATTATTATTCAATCCACCACACTCATGGTAAGACAAAAAATGAGGTTGATTCTTTAATTTTGAAGGATTCATCAATCATATCCGTGAAGAAGATTTAAAGGGATATAATATTAATGGATATGAAAAGTATGTACATGGGAATAATAAATTTATTTTCATACTAAATTTCTAAAATAAATTCTCAACCATCAATTCATGAAATAATCAATGAATTCTAAATCATGGTAAGGTGCTAAAAAATTAATTATAAATTGTTTATGAGTTCAATATTACTAAAGATGGTGTTATAAGGTTGGGAACCCAGATAACTATGTCATAAAATATAGAATTGAAGTGTGAACATCTAGATGATTTGAAAATATCATCCTTATCTATTCATCCAGGAAGCACTAATATGTATAGAGATTGGAAGAAAAACATCTAGTGGGATAACATGATGTAGGAAATTGTATATTTTTTATCTCAATGTTTGGTATTCCAACAAATAAAGGATGAATAAAAAAATCTAATGGTATTATGTGACCATTTCTCATACTAGAATAGAAATGGGAAAACATGACCATGGAATTTATAATAGTATTAAAAATTACACCTAAATGAATCAATTCCATTTGAGTGGTTTTCGATCACTTTACAAATCCATAACATTTCATTACAATCAATGAATATTTTTCTCCTGACCAACTCACCAATATATACTTATCATATGTGGTAAGACTATTTAGTATACCACTCTCTATTTTATCTAATCAAAATCTAAGATTAACATTGACATTTGATAAAATACATAAGTATGTAATGAATAAATAACTATAATTTTTCACTACATAATATATTAATATAGATTTGTTGGATAAAAGGACTATTAAAACTCTATAGGATATGTTGAGGTCACAATTAAGGTATTTCAAAGCATATCGGGATTAATAACTTCCCTTAGTGCAGATCTCATATAACAATTGTATTCATTATAGACTACAAATGGATCCTTGTGATCCTCTTCTTGGGAATAGGTTTCAAACATATACATACTGGGATTATGTTGGATAATAGAAACTTATGGGACCATATTTTTTCCAGTAGATAACAAAAAAGGTTCAAACCATTCAATGTCATATGGAATCTACAAAAAATCAAAAAACAACATCTATGTAGACAATCACTGATGTGGTCAAGTGTTTAATGATAGATAAAAAGTCATCCATTCTATATCAATACAGATGAAAGAAATTATGTTTTGGAAGAAGGAAAAGGTTATCCCAAGATATATCATCCCAATTGAGAACATTGATCGTGTCAAAGATATGAAATATCTACTTGCAATCCCACCTAACCTATCTCAAGTGCATGATGTGTTTTATATATCCTTCATGAGGAAGTACATACTAGAACCCTCAAATGTGATAAATATAGAGTTGGTACCATTAGAAAATGATCTTTCATATGAGGGGAATCCGGTGGAAATATTATATGATAGAGTCACTTTTCAATGAAGCAAGACAACTCACCTAGTCATAGTGATGTGAAAAAACCATAGGTTTGAGGATGAGAAATAGAAAGAATAGGATATGATAAAATATAAGTACTCACATCTATTTTAGTGTGTTAAATAAATTTTTTTGAGGATGAAATTTCTCATAGGGGGATGAATGTGATGACTTGAACTTTTATTAATGAAATTATCTTAATTTAATAAATGTATAATTAAGTAATGTAGTTATAGAAAAAACATGCACTAAATTATATAGTTATAACCTGACAGTATTCAAAATACGATTAATAACAATTGATAATATAGTCATTGAATAAAGATCATACATCTATTATATATTAAGTATTATGAGGGAACAATTTTGTGGGATGACATGAATCTGGAAATTTCTAATATTTGTATCCAGATGTTTACATTGTCAACAAGCGAAAAATTTGAGTTAACAACCTAGTGGATTCATGTAACCTCTTCATATCCATCTTTTAAGGGGATGAAGTTACTATATACTTCATTATTGGACTACCAAAGACTCCTAAAAAAACGATGCAATATTGTTCATCATTGATCTCCTAAACAAATACTCACATTTCCTCTCTATAAGATAATATTTACCTCTTATGTTCTTATCAAGGATCCATATTAATGATTTATAAAGAATTCATGGCACACCTCATTCAATTATGTCTGATTATGGTCCCCTTTTACATTAAAATTTACATAGATTCTTTGATACTATGATTTATTTGAACAATTACTTCCATCCTCAATATGGTGAACAATCTAAAAGGATGGTTCAAATAATGGAAGACATTTTTAGGTCATTCACACATGACATTAAATGTATATGGGATCATTATCTACATTTGGTAGATTTTTCCTATACTAATATTTTCCATTCAAGTATTTCGGTGGTGTCGTATGAATCAATATATGGAAAGAGATCTCATACTCAAACATGTTGGGATAAATTTGTTTAATGGAAAATATTAGGACTAAAACTTGTTAAATATGAAATAAAAAATGCAATGGTTATTTAGTCTCACAATAAATAAGTTCCAATTAAGAAAATGGATCAGGCCAATAATCAAAGTAAATATTTTGAAATCAATGTTAGAGATCACGTTTTATAGAATGTATCTCAATGGAAGGGTGTTATTAATTTCAATAAAGAGGGTATACTGATACCCATGTACATTAGACCCTTTTAAATAATTGAAATAATGTGGTTTTTGGATTATAATTTGGAAATACCACCAAGTATTCAAAAGTACATAATGTGTTCAAAATATATTTCTTAGGTAAGTTCATGTTATACCCAATGAATGTGATCACCTTTGATAAAATTGAATCGGAACCTAATATATCATGCTGATATGAACACATCATTATTTTTTATGCAATAGACAAAGTATTGAGGAATCATAAAAACATACAATTAAATGTACATTAGTGAAATCACAAAAATGGAAGAAGAAATATAGGAACTATGAGATAATATGAAGAAGAATTACCCTCAACATTTTACAATGTAATTCCGATGAAATTTCATGGAAAAAATTTTTATATGAGGGAAGAGTGTAACACCACAAGAATCTAAAATATATTTATTTTAGAATAAATTTAATTTCTTTGATAGCTTGAAATGCACACAACACTAGGTTTAAATAAAATGCGACACTCTATTAGAATATTATTTAAATATGACCATTATAACCTAGCTATCATGACCCAACCCAATTGGACTGGATCTAAAAATTCCTCAGGCCCACCCCCATAGGCTAGGGCTTGGCGACAAGCACCAAAAACCATGTATAACATTGGATTTAATAGAATAATAAACATGTATGCACATACATTACTATATATATGGAAAGGTATAGATTAATAATAATAAAATGTGGTAATATTTAGAATGTAACTATGAATATGAAAAAAATCTAGGGTGCACAACAGTATGAAATTTCAAACTAAATGTACAGGGGAAAAATATATTTCCAACTAGAAATATATCCCATTCTGTAAAAACTAGAAATTATGTGTTCTGAGAGAGACTATCTTTTGATCTCTATTCTATGACCACAGGACGTGGCCCAATGACATAGGTATCCTTATGCACCTTTGTAGTCACAATCAATCAATATGTCGTCTAGATAATACATGAAATGTGCAGGCATATCCCATGAAGAGGTGAGTATAGAAATACCTAGTGGGACACCTGGAAACAAGGATGGGGAGTAGTAAGATAAACGATATGAATATATAAATAGTATACAACTCAAACAAGATAAATAATGTAACAAAATCCCAAAACATAGATACATATATATATTATCAAACCAAATAATCCCAACTAATAGAATTGGGGATCTCTATCTCATAGCTTATCCCATGAATGAGTTTCAATAGTACCAGATGTCCATCACTAATTCTCATCATCTCAGATGTCAGTAAAAATAAGTAACCATGTGGAGGGTCTATTATTCTCACTATACTGAAAAATCGAGGGTGCTCCATCACCAAGTAGAGGGGTCATTCCCAAGTTCACTAGAGGGTTACACTCATTGTATAGATTACATGTGAACTATCTAATAGGTTTTTCTACTTTGTAGATAGGGGACCTATTCCCTAATTCCATAGGGGAACCACTTAGTAGATAGAGGAACCACACTCAATCCTATAGTGAGTACCACCCAGTGTTAAGAGCACCCACACCCTCTCTGATATGGGGTACCACATCGTAAGAAGGGGACTCATGCCCAAAACAATCTAGGTTACCACTTATTATATAGAAGATACATTCCCTAACTCCATAGGTGGTACCACTCCAGGTGAGGAGGAAATGTACCCTAACCAATATCGGTATCACTCTATAAGTAGACGTCCTATTCCATGATATGTTAGGGGGACAACTCAGTAGATAGGGGACACACACCCAAATTACATTTGGGGTTTCTACTCAGTGTTATGAGTACTCAAACCTTATCCAATAAGGTTATAAAACTATGTAAATAGAGTACCCGAACCCTGATCTATCAGGTGGGTACCACTCAATAGAAAGATAGAGGACCCATGTGCTCATCTATCAGGGAGGTACCACCTTAATGGTATTACTTGATCATAGTCATTGTTGATCACCATCTAAAAAATAATGATTCTTGAAAAATCATGCATCAAATCTCAAAATACACTACGGATTCCACTATCACATTCTATGAGGAAAAAAAATGTGATAGGTCACTCTCAATCCAGAATCCATGTCCCAATGAAGGAGATATGAGAGGTTGTTGTTTCCTTCAACGGAATGTATAGGTAAAAAGGGTGTAAGGGTACCCAGATAACATGTGATCCCACCCCATCACCTAGTAATTCCACCTCTAGTACAAGGCTCTCTACCCATGTAGCCCTACACAATGTGTAGGGGAACTAAATGGCATTCCTAAGACACCTAGGATCCTACCCATGCTCCTTGGTTGTATCCTTGTATCTTGACCATGTTTGTGTACTTTTTTACATGGTTTGTACCAGGCCATTCCAATTATCTTTTACTCTAAGAGTATACATGGGGATTTTAGTAAAATGATTACATGGTTTTTGGGGGGTCCAACATGGAATTTAAAACTTATAATTATATAGAAACTCTATCATTGTGAAAATATGAGGGACATGTTTTGTGTTCATCCAAACTACTTTTCAGGTAGTCAAATGTTTATCATAAACTCATATCTACCACTGTAAATTCCAGATAAATCTCCTACACTTCTAATATATCCTCCTATGTGTATGAATTTAATGGGGTTCCCATGATTCATCATTTCTGAATGTTTGGTGGCTGGAAATGAATTTCTATTTGGTTAGTCATATTTCTCATGCACCATACCCATATTCTATCGATTTTCATCTCTAAATAGGATACCTTTTCAAAAATATTATCACCAAAAACCCAAAAATACTCCATATCCATCCCTACATTGCCATTCTGTTCATCGAACGTGAGTCCACTACATATTTGGGGGTTTGTTCATTCTAAGACCCACCAGAAATTTTCAAATAATTACCATGTGGTCTAATGATAACTAACACAAATAAATGGGAGAGAAAGCCACACGAAATGTAAGTGAAATAATCATTATCCAAGAATTGTTATCCAGAAGATTTATATTTTGGGTTCTAGGGGTGAGAAAATAGAATATTCAATTATGAATTGATACATTGGAACATGACATGGATTGAAATTGACATAGATCAAATAAAAAATGATGATGCTCAAATGTTTAATCAATAGGGGATTAAACCATGAATTTATGTGTCCAATCTAGTGTCATACCATTTTTTATTGATAAACACGTTCTCCAATGATGTATATGATTTTTTTATTCTCTTTGTCTTAATCTTCATGGATCTATAGTCTCATCATTGTATGATTCTAATTACCCAATGAAGTGCGGAAGGAACTAATCAATTTTCCCCATTCTTATGTAGCTAAACCTTGAATTTTTTTTATAATTGTTAATTTAAAGTATCAAATAGGTTTTTTTTATTTCATTAAATAATTAAACCTAATTTTTTATTTAACTAAATGTACCGACCAATTGATTCTTTTTTTGAAACATCATGTGTCAGACTAATTAGGTATCACTAAAGATAAAATTGAATTCCAAACTAAAATGTGGTCTTTTTTTGATAAAATATTCCATTTAATGGTATTAAAATTTTCTTCAATAAACTACATGTTATAAATATAAAATATATTTAATATTTTTAAAAAAATTAATTCTAGGAATAGTGCAGTTTAAAATCATTTGTTGTCTCAGAACCTGGCTACAAAAATATATATATAAATTTTCCAATGTCCTAAAAGGAAAAAAGGGTCTCTACACCCCCCCTTCAGCCGTTTCAACCTCATAAAGTAATAAAAATAAAAAAAACAAGGGATATTAAGCCCACATCTATCTCTCTCATTACTCAGCACTCTTCTATATGATCCTATATAGCCATAACACAAAAACCAAGGGGACAATCCATCTATGAAGGGTCCTCTAATACTGATCCTTAATCTCCATTTAGTTCCCATAAAAAGGGGATCCGTCCACATTTTTTATCTCTCCCCAATCAATAACATGTGTTGGGTCATGCATGTATCTCCTTTGATATGACCCATTGAATATGGAATACACCCACTCTAATTGTGGTGGTCAGGTGTGGCAGTAATTAATCTCACCAACCATCTACTAGATCTCAAGCAAATCAATGATTCTTGAGGATAGACTGACTACCAAACCAAAACTCTATAATCCTCACTGTGGGGTGATCTAAGGAAAATGTGGTCTTTGTACTCAAACACCAAAGGCATACAATGATGATATGTGTAAGATCTCTTCCTACACTGAGCTATCCTCATCCTCTCATAGATGGTTAGGACCTTCTTCATCATCACTTTTACCATCTATGGACCCACAAGAGATTCCCATTGATCTATATACATAAAAAGGGTGACCTACGTTATCTCCCATATTGGGCCTCTAAAGGTGACATGATGATAGTAGAGTGATAATTATTTTTATACACAAAATCTATCAAGGATATGTAATCTCCACAGCTACAAACATAGTTTATCATGAATGACCTAAGAATATCCTCTAACACATGGATAGTGAACTTAGTCTTCCTATCAATATGTGGTTGAAAGGATATACTCAACCACATCTAGGATCTAAATTCCTTATATAGGCCTCTTGAAAATCGTGATGTGAACCACACATCCTGGTTAACGAAAATAGTTTAGGGAACCCCATGAAAGTGAAAAATCTCCCATATGTACATATTCAAAAACTATCCACCAAACTCTACTCCCTGATAGTAATGAATTTTTCTAACATCATGTGTTTTTAAACTATACTCTATAAATATTCTTGTCTCTTCACATTTTGTTGAATCCCTATCACATAGTCCAGGGATATCCTATCCCATTTCCACTTTAGGACATCGAGAGGTAGTAATAAAACTTCCATAACTGTGTGATTGACATTCAACATTTGAAATATGAGGCACCATGGGACAAACATAGCCAAGAACTATCTAATTCAAGCCCACCAAAACCGCCACTAAGGGTATCTATACATTTTACACACACCAGGATATACAACCAAAGGATATGGATGAAAATCCCTCATCACCTCCTCTTGCATCTTGATTGGGATCATTGTTCATCCTAAAAATGTATGACCTGATTCCCTCCAAAAAATCTATCAGGTGAATCTCTTAAGGATATATGGTCATAGAGGACCTCACAATCAATGCCTCCCAGCTAGGATTCACTCACGCACTAAAGTAGAATATTATTCAATATAACTGACAAAAGAAACTTTTCACCCTCCTTCTCAACTACGATCAGCAGCAAAGAATAAAAATGCCCAATCGTATCAAGTACCAAGAGAGAATGGTACATATTTCTAAGGTAATCTACTATGACATTTCCCTTCACATGAGTATAAACTATCTCAAAGTCATCATCCAAAGGAAATCCAACTAGTTAAATTTTATTAGGTTTAGGTCTTTATGTGTGAATACATACCTAAGACTAATGATTTTAGTAAACCAAAAATTTCTCTACCAAAATATAGTGCATATCTCTGCATCAACATGTAGTCAAGACTAGCCCTTGATGCATCACAATACACTACGTACTCTATGACCCCTCTATTTGTCTCAAAATATGAGTTCTCTTTATCCTCATCATCAACTCCTCAAAGGCCCTCCAACATTACTTAGTCCTGGTAAACAACATACTATTCTTCTTCAGTGTGGTCAAAGCAGCATCAATCCTAGATAAGTCTATCATAGAAAACTGGTACTACCCTTCCATGATTTTTTTCACCACTAACACGATTTTCGATATCTCCCATGAAATTTCTACAATAGCCTTCTTTGGGTAAATGGAAATAAATCCACAGATATTACATGACCCATATAGAGAACCATGTCAATCTAGAACTGGCCCTTCGAGGGATTACCATAAATCTTGTTCATATGAAGAAAACTGGGACCATCCTCAAGTTATCTTCATGATGCAGAGTACATAAGTACGTCATATACGAAGAAAACCAAAAATGGACCATGATCATTTGTAATATCTGGGTTATCAATGCCGCAATCATAGAAGGGTGATTCTTCACAATAAGGGGAATCACTAAGAACACTTAGTGTCTGTGGAGACATCAAAATTATAGATTCATAATATTAGTTGTGTGAACTATAAAATGGTGGTACCTAGATGGATATGCCAAAAAAATACATTTTTATTGAACACTATTAATTATTTTTATAAGAAAATGCAATAAGTCTCATATGGATATCACAAGATCCACTAAAGTCGATGACATAGACAAGAATCATGTCCTTGTGAACCTAGATAGCCTAATATGGTTAACCATCAATCTCTGGATGACAGACTATATCGATACGAACCGATTTCCCATTGAATCTTAGAGACTTCTCTATAACCTCAATGTAAACATAGGATCCCTATCTGAAACAATTGAAGAATGATATCCATGAAACCTTACAACTTATATCACATACAAAATACCCAGATCATAAAATTTTATTGTGTCTCTAATCATAATAAGGGGAGTTTACTTTTTCAACTAATTAATCACCACCTAGATATAATTTATCCAAATGGGAATTCATGGTAATCTAAAAACAAAATATATGGATACCCCATCTCATTTCCAAACTGGTACTATAATTTTCTGAATAAAACAAAATGGTTTTAGATTCTCTAAATTAATCTATTGGAATTTTTAATAGTAGGAAACATAATCTACAATCCCACACTTCAAAACCAGAAACCAAGATAACTATCTCATGTTATATACTTTTTTATACTGTCCATATGAACGAACCATCAAAACTATGAAAATCAAACAAAATTGATCTCCTCATAGATGATGGGATGAAAAACTGATCCCCAAAATTGAGAATACTATCTGAAGAGAGAAACCAACTCGCAACAGAATCCCCACCATATATGGTTTCCCAAATTCCTAAAAACCTATAATATTTCTATTGAATCTATAGTATTGAATCAAGGAGAGATGAAGATATTGGACCATTGGTTAAAACCATGACTAAAACATCTTTTTGATAATCCAAATGAAATTGAGAAAAAATTCCCATAAGGTTCCACTCTTCCTTATATTCTTAAATATCTTGTGATTGACCATTCATACAAAGAGCATCGACCACAACATTCCCCAACCCCAAGGTGTAGATTATATCAATGTTAAACATCTGAAGGTACTCCACCCACACCTCTATCAATGATTTAATTCTTTATGAGAAAATATATATCTTAGTTTGTTATGGTCAGAAAAGACTATAAACTATTACCCAAAATGATAATGACTCCAACAATTAACTATATTCATAACTACATCAAGCACTATATAAATAGTGGGGTAATTATTCTCATGTGGTCAAAGCCGAAAAGAGGCATAATCACCAAATTTATCATCTTACATGATAAAAAAACAGAAACATACACCAAAAGAATCACAGAAAACCACATACCCATTATTAGGTTAAGGTGATATAAAAATCGTAGCTGATATCAGAAGTCTATTCAGCTCATTGAAATAAGACTAACACTTTGAATCCCATTCAAATTTCACCCCTTTCCTAGTAAGATCATAAAAATGTGACGCAATCATTGAGAAATACTTAATAAAGATAGTTTACAATAAGAATAAGGAAGATATATATCTCAAAGACATTCCAAATATATTCTTATGACAATATATATTTTACCTTCTCATAATCAACTGAGAATCCATGATCAGAGATCATATGCCAAATGAATTTTAATTCTTCAATCTAGAATTTTCATTAAGAATTATTTACATAAAAATGGCGAATTCTTAAGATTTCCAAAACCGAACTCATATAGTTCTTATTCTCATGCTATGAAATTGAATAAAAAAATTTCATTTACAAAAACAAGAATAAATGTGTGAAATTTTGATGGAATATATAATTTCTAAATTTTATAAAGCTTAAAATAAAATTCTCCAGACTAAACAACATCACAAGATATTCATAATGGACATACCTACTTTAGAAATCCATCTTTAGTATAGAACACTCTTGAACTCTGAGTTGATAATCACCCGACTAATTATCATTCCTCAAAAACCACTTTTCCCCCTTTAACTAATCAAACAAATCATCAGTACAAGGAAACCAATACATATTCTTACCTCTTACCCAATTGAACTTCTTATTGTCTACACAAGATTAGAGTGACCCATCTTCCTTCATAGAAAAGATCAATAGGGTTTCCCATGGTTAAAAACTAGGGACAACAAAACCCTTTTTCACTAGTTCATCCAACTCAATCATGTGCTCTTTTCTATCTTATGGTTCTATATGATAGGAATGTATCAATATTTTCTTTGTTCCTATCACTAGTCCCATAATAAACATTACATATCTATCTGTAGAAATCCTATAGAATTTTTTTTTGTAAAATTTCATGAAAACCTTGATAAATGGTGGGAAGATCAAAAGTAGAAGAAATGTTATTGGGCTTAACTGCCATAGCAGAAAAAAACTCTTCGGATTTGGGAAGGAAGGTCCTGCATAGATAGACCTTGGATCTCAATCTCCCTAAAACACCTATAATCTCCCATTATCTATAATAAAAGAGGAACACCAATGGAAACAATCGACCACATTCCAATTAGAAACAATCCAATACATCTCTATGCTGATTTCACACAAATCCTGATTGAGAAAGAGAAATTTCAGACTTAGTCTGCATCATCTATAGATAACACACAATAAGAACATTGAAAATCATTTTATTTACACTTACCAAGAGGTGTCACAAAAACCATCACAAAGGACATAAGCTCCATTAGAAGGTTAATTTTATCAAAATTATAGATATATATAAAGGAGTGAGTATCACTAGTATCAAATTAATAAACATCTACTAAGGATAAAATAAAGACAGTGCCTTTCACTACCACATGACCAATATATACGTCTGTCAGAAATTCATCTTTTTTATGATGGTTTATGTAGAGACCCGTATCTTGACTTACATGGACATTACATTACATTTGAGGAATACTTAGTACATAACAAAAAAAAACACACAGACAAGGATCGTAATAGTTTAGTGTCTTTGGAAACTCGGAATATAATCTTCTAATCGTGGTGAAAGATCTTCAAAATCTCCCATAAAGATCTTCCTTTTTTTTACCTAAAACCTTTCTTTATATCCTGGGGAAAATAAAACATAAAAGGGTGAGCTCAAATGCTCAGTGAGGGTAAACAAAAGAAATATCAATCACATCATATACATAAGAACATAACTTTTGGAAATCTTAACCTGCAAAAGAGATCATAATTTCATAACATGGGGTAAATCATGGCAGTGAAATGTAATCACAAAAATCATAACTTAAAACATGAAACTTTGTGGCATTCACACATAATCATAGAGAATCATTTCTTGTTAGTCAAGACTCATTTCCAAGACTATCTTAGTGGATAAAGTCCCTTTCTAAATCGAGTAACCCTCGTTTCAGTCCTGTTTCACTGAACCGGTATAACCTAACATTTCAGCCATGTCTATCTCATGAGATATAAAATCTTTACCCAATGCATTGGAGGGAGATATAGGTCCCACCCATCTTATAATGAATCCTTTCTTATGTGTGCCACAAATTCATAAATCATACATCATTGCATAACCCATGTAATAAAAATGGGATTCTTAAACAACATGACATCATAAAACAATTCATATAAGATAAAGGAATTCATAAAAATATTTCCATCACAACATAATCAAATCAATGTAATAATAGGGATAAAAACAGAACCCTTTATTATCTTAGATGGAAAATAATTTTGATAAAACACTTGAACTCCATTCTTGAGGAAAATATCCTTTCTACTTCAAAAACACTTTTCTTTTCTTAACATGTCATACAATTATAAACTAAAAGAAGTTGATTAAAAATAAACTTGAAAACTTGTAAAGGAAGCTTCTTGGGAATAATGTTTTAAAAATCCATTCATGCCATATAAGTTAAAAAAAACATTCTTCGTACTTTTGTCGGAAAAGTCAAAAAGTACCTCATACGAAAAACGACAAAAGATTACTTTCTTATTCTTTAATAAAAACTAACCGAAGGGTAAAATTGGATTTAAACTATTGTAAGTGGATGGAAATAATATTACATATTGAGGAACATGGATGTGGATGATAAAATACACCCCAGTAAATACTTACGAATAAACAATCTCGGATAAAAATGAGATTGTGATATTTCCCTTACCTTAGGTCTGATTTGCTTCGTAAGTGTCCAAAACTCCTGTATAATGATTTAAATAATGTCATTTAATTATTACAGAATCATATTCATTGTTATGATATCATATATGGTTCACTTATGGCTTTATATTACCCGTTCTTTTGTAAATTCCATGTTAAAGAGCGTTTTGGGTAAAATTGTTTCATTTGTCGTCCGTGTTTTGACTTGTAATTATTCATATGATTACTTAGATCATGATTACTTAATTCCAGAACATAAAACATGATTTATATATATATATATTCAGGATATACATATATATAATAAATCATTAAATGGAAAGAAATACACCGTTCATGGAGACGGTAGTCCGTACGTACGCATGAACGCTGTTTTCGTTTCCTTATTGAATTGAATGGAATTAAGTACATGACATACATATAAATATATAAATAAATCCAGTATCATTATTATGTCATATATTTCATTATTACATATTATATATACTTTATAATCATTCTTAAATGGTTAACATGGAGAATGAATCTCATCGCGTCGTGGAGACGGTAGTCCGTACGTACGCACAAGCGATGATATCGTTCCCATGGTCGTGGAATTGTGTTGAAGTGCTTGTATAATATTTCAGTATCAATATAACTTTATAATAATCATATATAGTTACTCATTAAACCATTATATCCATCCAATTAATGTGGTGGCATAAAATAGATTACACCACGGCGTGGAGACGGTATTCCGTACGTATGCACGCGCGGTGATTTCCTTTTTCCGTAGGATGGATAGAAGGTTAATTAGAGTTGTTTCATATTTATAATAACATATCAGTATGTAAGTAATACTGATGTTATTACTTTATCATGAAACAACTAAAGAAGATGAAGTTGAAGAAGAAAGAAATTGAAAAGATCGGTAATGGATATTACCTCTTCTTTGAAACGCCACTTTGAATCCTTCACTTAGGGAACTAAGATTGGTCTTTGAAGAAGACCAGGACCTCTAGGATTATTCTAGGGAAGTGGAGAAGTGATTTTTGCAGGGTTTGGCCGAGCTTGAGTGCTCAAATTGGTGTGAGGAGGAGGGGGAGGAGGTGCCCTTTTATAAGGGAGGAGAGGGGCACCTTAGGAATATCTCAAAATATTATTTTATATTAAAGTAAAAATCGGTTTATAATGGTTCCAAAGGGTCTTATTTCGAATCTAAAGTGGGTATGGGTCGCAATACTATCAATCAATAGGATTTATACAAGTTTAGGTTATTATTTTAACCTTATCAATTAGATTTAACTCTAAGTTAAATAATTTAACTTTTACCGTGTCTTTTTGTTTTCTTACAATATATGGTTAATACACTTACTATAACATGCCAAACGAACCCCAAATTGTTTATTATTAATATATATATCCTTATCTAAGTCATTTGGACGAACCTTATATTTTTAGGAATAAAATAACAATTAATAATATAATATTTGATTTAAAAACTATTTTGCGTCAATTTTGACACTATTTGATATATGATTTTTTTTAAAGTCATAACAGAATTATATGTTCTAACCAAGTTGATTAAATCAACACTAATATATCATAGTAACCTAGAAAATTAGTGTAATTCCTAAAAAGTCTTAAATTACATTTATTTTGGTATTTATAATATCAATTATGTCAATATTTCATTAATAAGATAATTACTGCATCATCTTTGTGTCATAAATAAATTAAATTATTTGATGTCTAAAAATTACAAATAAAATACCATTATGTAGGAAATCTTTTTATCTTTCTAATTAATATTTACAATCGAATTTATCCTATGTATAACCCTATATTAAAAATGGTTTAGTAAATAAACTTTGATTTTAACTTTTTTCACTCTTCTTTGAATTAAATAATAATAAATGTCCTAATCTAATCCAAGTGGGCCTAAATGATAATATTTTACACTTAAGGTTGTTTTTGGTCGAGATACACTTTTCCAATAGTATTAGGACATGTGTTAGGGTAATATTAATATCATTTTTATCCTTAATTACCCTATTTACTTTTAACCGTGGTAAATAAAAGTAAAAAGTTACTATTCACCAAAAATTATTTTCATCTCATTGAACCACATTTTACTTACTGACATCAACCGTGTCTCTCGGATTTTTGAAATTCCATTCACATAAGTGGTAAAATTAAGTTTTATGAAAAATTCAGTTTTTTTAACTACCACTTAGTAGTTTCACTATTCATCAAAAATTGATGTTTTTCAGAACAATGCCAAAATTTCATCCTAAGATATATTTCATATTTTGAATTCAAAAATGAAGTCTATTTTACCAAATTCATAACATAGAAGTTTCATTAATTAATTTTATAATTAAATCCTGCTGTTATAACAAATAGCGTGTTTTTAAGAAACAATATCTATCAAAAGATTGACACTTGTTTATGTCTGGTTTAAATGTGAAATAACATCCAATGACCAACATTGTATTAAATTGTAAAAATATATTCTAAATATAATTTAAAACAACTCAAATAAATAATATATCACTATTAATTATTTTGATTAAAAAAGTTGTTTTTAATTATAATTTTGTAATTTTCACTATTCATCAGAATATGGAAGTTATCCGAAAAGTACCAAAATTTCACCTTAGGCTAAATTCGATACTCCGAATCCAAAAATGAAGTCCATTTTGAGAGTTAAAATTTCTAAAATTTAAAAAGTGGTTAACGGATAGTTTAAATAATATTTTAATAGCATATCGTTGTTTTGTGAAACTCAGTATTGCGTACTACACACACTATCGAGGAAGGTTGCGATTGTGTGTAATGCAAGGAAATTCAAGGATGCGTGTTGTGCAAGCTCCTTTTGGTGTAGCGTACAACACAAGACATTAATAAAATTAAAGAGAATATTTTTCATAAAATCTCGGGGTGTTGCATTCTACCCCCCTTAAAATGAATTTCGCCCTCGAAATTCGTCGGGGTTATAAATGGTTTACTATTAGAAAGTTTCTTTAATAGAAACCCACATCGTAAAAAGGAATATCAAAACCAATCTTTAATAACAAAAGTATGAAACGTAACGGTTACCCAAATAAACTAATCGCTGGGTTTCCACATAGGTAAAAATATGGATATGGAAGAGAAATCTAACCATCATGTTCTGATGGAGAGTGGTAGAGAACATGGCTATGGAAAAGCCAGAAATCACAAAGCCAGAAATTTGTGACGATCTAGGGTACCATCTGATTAATCAGATATAAGGGCACTAGGACAACATTTTTGGTTTTCAAGATCGTTTCCCTAAAGTTGAAGAGTTTGAATGAGAATAAATACTTACTTTATTTTGATACAATCTCACTGTTGTTCGTGCCTTGAACAATTTATACATCATCTCTTAAATAAATGAAGTTGAATTTGTTATTCGTGAAGTGTTAGCAGATCATGTGATAGAATGACGGGTCATTCCATCTGTCTCAAAAGGTTAGCAAAATTTATATACATAAGTCGATCTATAGTGAGATTAATCATATATGGTTCCTAAAATGAACTTATACTTCACATATCATACTGATTAATATAATAAAACTAGTTTCTACTAAACAGTGACTTCCTGTAGGTCAGTGGTACGCGATAAAGGCCAGTCGCATTTTGGTTGTGGGTTCGATTCCCATAGCCTTGTCCGAAGCGATGGGCTGTCGCCCGTCCTGCATGTTGTCCTTTTTCTAAAACTATATTACTATAACATCCCATAAATAATATCGAAAAAAAACTTCTATCCTTAAACAATACTAACTTATGTCCAACATAATCCATTCCAATCTTTAGGCTTATCCATAGTGAAAATGATTACCAGAGATTTAACACCATCGTCGATCCCCATATATCATAAGATATGTCTTGTTGGTCACATTCCAAACATTCAAAGTCCTTAATCAAGTATTTTCTTGAATACCCATTGAACCTTAGTGAAAACATGAATGCAGTTAAAAGTTAACTCTTTCCACATACCACAATCCAAAAATTCTCTATACTCAAACCATGATATAACCTTCTCCTTATATCAGTCATGAGCTCATGAATACAATCAAACACCTCATTATCTTATTATTCCTTCATTATGCGCATATCATCTAAATTCCAAAAATATCTGAATAACCTTTCATGGATAGTGGTACCATTAATCATACATTTTCATAACTCAAGGAAAGACAACAGTGTAACAATACTTAGATGTCTCTTTATTCCATAGTACCATGAGATTTCTTATACAACATTACACATGATAAACATGTAATCATTCTACTACATTCTTAAACCATTGACCGAGCTTCAACAATTCTTTCATCTCACATATCATTTGTAGTCTCTTCATCATCATCAACATAAATACTTCCCATACGACCATACTGATTATCTTCATGAGACTTTCCCTTAGGTCATTGGTTTGCATAATGCCCATACATTCCACATTTAAAACATTTAACCATTGTGGATGTCGTAGTAATACCATTATCCTCATCCCTGGTGTTAACTGAACCTTTTCCTTTGCACTTACTGGCTTTGTGTCCTTCTTTTCCACACCCAAAGCATCTTCCAGTTCCATTGAAAGATTCTCCTTGATGCCTCTTCCCACATGATTTACATAGGGGAAATTGAACTTTCTTTCCTCTATGATCATCATGAAACTCCATCTTTCTCTTATTAGCCGAGTCAGGAAACTTACCAAATTTTACTTTATTAATCATATTATGAGATTGCTGATTCGGCATAATAATGATGTTTGGACATCCAAATCCCATTTCATTTTGTTGCTCATGAAAAATATTATTCCATTGTCCAGCATATCCTCCATTATCGTAAATCACCTTGTTTCCATCCATTTTCTAAAACCCAAAAAAATAGTGTGAGAGGCAAAAATAATTCTAGGGAAAAAAACATAATAAAGGTGGAGTATCCTCAATATCTAACATCTTAGGTTAAATTCTATGATCGTTACCGTAGTTCTAGGACTATATCCTATACGTATACTTATCCTTAGGGACATCCCTAGACATACCTTAGAAATATCTCTAGGGATCTCACTAACGTTTTCGCATCCTAGTTTCCAAAGGTTGACTAAACCTTTCCTCTGATACCAACTGTAGAGACCCGTATCTTGACTTACATGGACATTACATTACATTTGCGGAATACTTAGTACATAACAAAAAAAACACACACACAAGGATCGTAATAGTTTAGTGTATTTGGAAACTCGGAATATAATCTTCTAATCATGGTGAAAGATCTTCAAAATCTCCCATAAAGATCTTCCTTTTTTTACCTAAAACCTTTCTTTATATCCTGGGGAAAAGAAAACATAAAAGGGTGAGCTCAAATGCTCAGTAAGGGTAAACAAAAGAAAAATCAATCACATCATATACATAAGCACATAACTTTTGGAAATCTTAACCTGCAAAAGAGATCATAATTTCATAACCTGGGGTAAATCATGGCAGTGAAATGTAATCACAATAATCATAACTTAAAACATGAAACTTTGTGGCATTCACACATAATCATAGAGAATCATTTCTTGTTAGTCAAGACTCATTGCCAAGACTATCTTAGTGGACAAAGTCCCTTTCTGAATCGAGTAACCCTCGTTTCAGTCCTGTTTCACTGAACCGGTATAACCTACCATTTCAGCCATGTCTATCTCATGAGATATAAAATCTTTACCCAATGCATTGGAGGGAGATATAGGTCCCACCCATATTATATTGAATCCTTTCTTATGTGTGCCACAAATTCATAAATCATACATCATTGCATAACCCATGTAATAAAAATGGGATTCTTAAACAACATGACATCATAAAACAATTCATATAAGATAAAGGAATTCATAAAAATATTTCCATCACAACATAATCAAATCAATGTAATAATAGGGATAAAAACAGAACCCTTTATTATCTTAGATGGAAAATAATTTTGATAAAACACTTGAACTCCATTCTTGAGGAAAATATCCTTTCTACATCAAAAACACTTTTCTTTTCTTAACATGTCATACAATTATAAACTAAAAGAAGTTGATTAAAAATAAACTTGAAAACTTGTAAAGTAAGCTTCTTGGGAATAATGTTTTAAAAATCCATTCATGCCGTATAAGTTAAAAAAAACATTCTTCGTACTTTTGTCGGAAAAGTCAAAAAGTACCTCGTACGAAAAACGACAAAAGATTCCTTTCTTATTCTTTACTAAAAACTCACCGAAGGGTAAAATTGGATTTAAACTATTGTAAGTGGATGGAAATAATATTATATATTGAGTAACATGGATGTGGATGATAAAATACACCCCAGTAAATACTTACGAATAAACAATCTCGGATAAAAATGAGATTGTGATATTTCCCTTACCTTAGGTCCGATTTGCTTCGTAAGTGTCCGAAACTCCTTTATAATGATTTAAATAATGTCATTTACTTATTACAGAATCATATTCATTGTTATGATATCATATATGGTTCACTTATGACTTTATATTACCCGTTCTTTTGTAAATTCCATGTTAAAGAGTGTTTTGGGTAAAATTGTTTCATTTGTCGTCCGTGTTTTGACTTGTAATTATTCATATGATTACATAGATCATGATTACTTAATTCAAGAACATAAAACATGATTTTTATATATATATATTCAGGATATAAATATATATAATAAATCATTAAATGGAAAGAAATACATCGTTCATGGAGACGGTAGTCCGTACGTACGCATGAACGCTATTTTCGTTTCCTTATTGAATTGAATGGAATTAAGTACATGACATACATATAAATATATAAATAAATCCAGTATCATTATTATGTCATATATTTCATTATTACATATTATATATACTTTATAATCATTCTTAAATGGTTAACATGGAGAATGAATCTCATCGCGTCGTGGAGACGGTAGTCCGTACGTACGCACGAGCGATAATATCGTTCCCATGGTCGTGGAATTGTGTTGAAGTGTTTTTATACTATTTAAGTATCAATATCACTTGATAATAATCATATATAGTTACTCATTAAACCATTATACCCATCCAATTAATGTGGTGGAAGAAAATAGATTACACCACGGCGTGGAGACGGTATTCCGTACGTATGCACGCGCGGTGATTTCCTTTTTCCGTAGGATGGATAGAAGGTTAATTATAGTTGTTTCATATTTATAATAACATATCATTATGTAAGTAATACTTATGTTATTACTTTATCATGAAACAACTAAAGAAGAAGAAGTTTAAGAAGAAAGAAATTGAAAAGATCGGTAATGGATATTACCTCTTCTTTGAAACGCCTCTTTGAATCCTTCACTTAGGGAACTAAGATTGGTCTTTGAAGAATACCATGACCTCTAGGATTATTCTAGGGAAGTGTAGAAGGGATTTTGGCCGGGTTTGGCCGAGCTTGAGTGCTCAAATTGGTGTGAGGAGGAGGGGGAGGAGGTGCCCTTTTATAAGGGAGGAGAGGGGCACCTTAGGAATATCTCAAAATATTATTTTATATTAAAGTCAAAATCGATTTATAATGGTTCCAAAGGGTCTTATTTAGAAGCTAAAGTGGGGATGGGTCGAAATACGATCAACCAATAAGATTTAGACAAGTTAGGTTATTATTTTAACCTTATCAATTAGATTTAACTCTAAGTTAAATAATTTAACTTTTACCATGTCTTTTTGTTTTCTTACACTATATGGTTAATAAACTTACTATAACATGCCAAACGAACCCCAAATTGTTTATTATTAATATATATATCCTTAGATAAGTCATTTGGCCGAACCTTAGATTTTTAGGAATAAAATAACAATTAATAATATAATATTTGATTTATAAACTATTTTGTGTCAATTTTGACACTATTTGATATATGATTTTTGTGAAAGTCATAACAGAATTATATGTTCTAACAAAGTTGATTAAATCAACACTAATATATCATAGTAACCTATAAAATTAGTGGAATTCATAAAAAGTCTTAAATTACATTTATTTTGGTATTTATAATATCAATTATGTCAATATTTCATTAATAAGATAATTATTGCATCATCTTTGTGTCATAAATAAATTAAATTATTTGATGTCTAAAAATTACAAATAAAATACCATTATGTAGGATATCTTTTTATCTTTCTAATTAATATTTACAATCGAATTTATCTTATGTATAACCCTATATTAAAAATGGTTTAGTAAATAAACTTCGATTTTAACTCTTTTCACTCTTCTTTGAATTAAATAATAATAAATGTCCTAATCATATCCAAGTGGGCCTAAATGATAATATTTTACACTTAAGGTTGTTTTTGGTCGAGATACACTTGTCCAATAGTATTAGGACATGTTTTAGGGTAATATTAATATCATTTTTATCCTTAATTACCCTATTTACTTTTAACCGTGGTAAATAAAAGTAAAAGTTACTATTCACCAAAAATTATTTTCATCTCATTGAACCACATTTTACTTACTGACATCAACCGTGTCTCTCGGATTTTTGAAATTCCATTCACATAAGCGGTAAAATTAAGTTTTATGAAAAATTCAGTTTTTTTAACTACCACTTAGTAGTTTCACTATTCATCAAAAATTGATGTTTTTCAGAACAATGCCAAAATTTCATCCTAAGCTATATTTCATATTTCGACTTCAAAAATGAAGTCTATTTTACCAAATTCATAACATAGAAGTTTCATTAATTAATTTTATAATTAAATCCCACTATTAAAACAAATAGCGTGTTTTTAAGAAACAATATCTATCAAAAGATTGACACTTGTTTATGTCTGGTTTAAATGTGAAATTACATCCAATGACCAACATTGTATTAAATTGTAAGAATATATTCTAAATATACTTTAAAACAACTCAAATTAATAATTTATCACTATTAATTATTTTTATTAAAAAGTTGTTTTTAATTATAATTTAGTAATTTTCACTATTCATCAGAATATGGAAGTTATCCGAAAAGTACCAGAATTTCACCTTAGGCTAAATTCGATACTCCGAATCCAAAAATGAAGTCCATTTTGAGAGCTAAAATTTCTAAAATTTAAAAAGTGGTTATTACTATTCATAACGGATAGTTTAAATAATATTTTAATAGCATATCGTTGTTTTGTGAAACTCAGTATTGCGTACTACACACGCTATCGAGGAAGGTTGCGATTGCGTGTAATGCAATGAAAGTCAAGGATACGTGTTGTGCAAGCTCCTTTTGGTGTAGCGTACAACACAAGACATTAATAAAATTAAAGAGAATATTTTTCATAAAATCTCGGGGTGTTACAGTTTATCACTTACGAGGCCTCTAGTCGGTGACCTATAGTCTTTAAAGCATCTAGCTACACTGAAGTATCCTTTTGGAGAATATGATCCCTGACTGCAACAACCCAATCATTTATGAATAAAATTCCATTTCTTTTAATGTATTATAGATATAGATAACACATTAACTCTTTTTTATTATTATTATTGGGTTTAAGTGACCGTTATGAATCATTACCATTGATAATATATCCATTAAATAGTGATTTCACGTTTGATATAAATGTATTGTTTTTATAAAAAATCATTTCAACACAGAAAATGGATAGAATGACCTCATATAGTAGATCCGGATCATACAAATCTCATTTTTCAGAGTTCATAAAGGAGTTACTATCACTGAGCATTTCTATTAACCAACACTAAGACATGTGTCAACAGGTTAAGCTTGAAAGTAATCGCCAACGGAAGATGTTCAAGTTAATAGAGATTACCACCCAGACAATGTTATCCGAGCTGCCCCAAGAGTCTATCACCATTGCACACCATACCCGTAGGTCTTATCAGGGTGTTATAAAGGGTTATATAAAAAGCTATTCATTACTTATTGTGCAATCATTTTTTATAAATAAAAGTCTTATTCCACTAATTACCTTTATGAGAATAGTATTTCTTAAAAAAACGAGGAATTTGATAAATTGATTATTCAAGTAAAAATATTAATTTTGAGAAATATATACAATTTTATATTAAACTAAAGTTTTTATTAATAATATTATAAAAAAAATTATTATAAATAATGATTATATTTGTTCCTTATCTATAAATGATCAAGTAATTCGTTTGATAAAACTAATATTTTTATTCAACAAAACAGAATGTGTATTTATAAATATTTTATTTTAAGTGATTAATGATTTTTTAAGTAATTAATATTTTAATAAAATATTATTAGAAAATTACTTTTATTAATAATAAATTATGATATAATTTTTATGAAGTCAAAAGTGATTTTTATTATGTTTTAAAAACTGTTTTTGTTAAAACTCATTAAACTTTCAATAAATATCGGCTCTCATTTTAAAAAAAAAAATTCACGTATTTAGAAAATTACTTAGGTAAAATGATTTTTCTTGGAATCAGTATGTCAAAATCATCCAATGGTGAATTGTTCATAACTTTATGAGACAATCAATTTTTTTGGTAAAAATTCAATATTGTATAAATAAAATATGTGTTTTATGACATCATAATGACCCCAAAATGATATAATAACTATTATAATGGTTATTATCATCCCAATATATGTTTTAAAATTGAAATAATTTTATTTTAGATTTGTTTTTTAGATTTTATAAATCCTTATATAATCCTCCAAAATGTATAATATATTTTAATATTTTAAATTCATTTCCTAAAGAGTGTGACTCACCTCCATATAAACATGGATAATATTTTAATATGTTCTGGTATTGGCCTTAAAAAATAATGTTTTACAATCCTATTTGGAAACAACCATGGTCAAAATCCATATTAAGGTTTGTGGTTTTGAATATTTAATTTCATAGGTTCCAAAAACTATGTTTGTGAAATATTAAAGAATTCCCATCTCATTTCTTATATAAACCCTACTAATCTCCAATATCTCTTCACAAAAAATACTCAGAGAATGACCCTACATTTTCCTCCCCTCTATAGAATCCCCCAAGGCACCCCAAGTTCTCAGCAATACCCTTTTCAAGCTTTTGAATTCACACACTTGAATAAGTGTTTCCTTCCATTCTCATTTTTATCCAAGTTTCCTTATGTTTTTACACTCTTTTATTTACAATTAAAAAGGATGGGGTATGTTTTTTTCACTTCACCCATTCTTCCCTTGTTATGTTTGAATGATTAAATTCCCCATTCTCTCTCATTAATTCCTCCCATATACACAAATTACCATGCCAAAATTTCATAAGAGTTATTTCATTCCTCCTCTTTCTTCATGTTTTTTAATTTATGCCTTCTATTTAAAAATTACTCATGTAGGGACATGTATTTATATGAACCTTTTTACTTCCTATTTCATATATATATGCTGAGATACCCCTTTCTCTCTCATAAACTCTTTTTATTAATTTTTATGTCACGCCGTTATGCTACCAAAATTGAACAGTGATCTTCCATGCCAAAATCATTGTTTAGGGAATACCACACCCATTCCTCTATCAACGATATTCACCTTTATGAACATATACCATTTTATTGAGTACTTTAATGTATTTATTCTAAACTCCTTGATCATGGAATTAATTATGATGAAGAATGAATCCATATTTTAAGATCTATGTGGCACACTTAAGCATGAGAATAAAAAGAATGTGGAAGGTGCACTCATAATTATATAGAAATCCAATGCATGGGGTAATGTTTAGTATCATGATACGTCATGTTGGGTTTGAGGTTTACTTGATTTATTTATATGAATTTTTTCCATCATGTTGGGATAGTGGTTTACCTAATTCCTTTATGTTATTGTTGCAATGTTTTAAGTGGTTTCCACATTTCCATGTTATAATAATCATGCTACATCATGCCTTTATGTTTGTGTTTTAATTTGATCTATTGATATTCCTATGGCCTAACATGTATTTTATTCTTCATTTTATTCATTTTTTACACCCTTTCTGTGCTTTATAGCTCACCGTTTTCATTTGTATGTCCTCATTTTATCCCCTGAAATGCTAAGTATGAAGAAATGTTGTGGTCTTGTAAAAGAAGTTTTCAATAAAGATGTTGTATTTTGTGTATTAATTTGTCATGTAATGTTCCTAATCCGCAAAGTAACTAGAAATATGGATCTTCTAGGTTTTATTAATATCAATTTTATGTTATAATACATGTTTAAATGTATAATATAGAGCAGGTTTGTTATAGTTGGTATCAGGGAGAGGATTAGTTATTTTTTGGATTAGGATTAGAAAACCCTAGTTAAAGCCTTAGGGATAAGACTAAGTATAATAAAATAATCCCAAAATTTTGGTGATTATAGAGTATGTGGTTTATCCAAAAAATACATACCTTTTTAGATACGAACAAGTAGAGGTGTTTTGGTCATAGATGTATCTAGGGGTAAAACCTAAAAACAACACTTTGAGCTAGACTCTAATGGGAACTGGTGCATGACAATGAGCCTTACTACACTCTTGGTTCAACACTCTTGAGGGATATTATTTATTAAATTAATAAGCTTAGTATGAATCATTATTAATGGATCAATAAAAAAAATACCATAAGAATATATGTTAGGAAATATTCCATGAATAACTTAGATTGAACCGCATATATTCATAAGTTATGGAAATAAATTTAATTTATAAGTTATTCCTTTTTGTAATTGGATTCCCATTTATGTGTTTAATAATTAAAAAACACTCAAACCTATGTCTATATTGGATATATTAGAACCAGAATAGAAAAGTGAAAGTTATGGTAATCATCCATGGTTCTACGCATTCTTTTATAACCTGAAATTTTAGTAGAAAAATCCATACACCACCAAAAATCATGGAATTTGAGATGCCGGTGAAAATAGTAAATGTGAAAATTATTGCATCCCATGAATATAAATCCTCCCATTTCACAATTTGTGGATTGAACTTCCCAAAAAACCTCATCATAATCCCTCTAGTGGAATTTGATGCAATTATTCCTAGAGATTGGATTTACCTGTATAGAGCCAACATAAATTGTCGTGAGAGGGAAATCACTCTTCAGATGGTGGATCGTCCCCCGATTCTATACATGTTTATAGAAGAGGACAAATATTCTTTAACACCTTCATCTCAATAATGGATATTACCTCCCAATGAGAATTCATATCATTCTCAGATGATTGATTCTATTGAAGGAACCATCTTCAAAGACATGCCAATTCTGAGGGAATTTGGTGATGCATTTCCCAAGGAATTGTTTGGTCTTCCTCCTAGAATAGATGTTGAATTATTAATTTATTATATTCTTGGGGAATTTCCAATATCTATGACATCATATAGAATGGATGTTGTGGAACTTTAGTAGCTAAATAAACAACTACAGGAGAATTTGGATAAAGGGGTTATCAGTTCAAGTGCTTTACCATGGGGTGCACCGGTCCTATTCATCGAGAAGAAGGATGAGTCAATGTTCCTTTGAATTGATTATCATGAGCTCAACAAAATAAAAATAAATAACAATTATACTTTTCAAAGAATTTATGACTTCTTTGATCAGCTTTGTGGAGTGCAATGCTTCTCCAAGGTGGATCTACAGTTGGGATATTACCAAGTAAGGGAGAAGAATGAGGATATCTCCAAGACTAATTTTCATACAAGGTATGGGCACTATGATTTCATATTAATGCCTTTCAGACTTACTAATGCTCCAGAAATGTTCATGGAATTGATGAATATAGTCTTTATAGATTACCTCAACAAATTTTTGGTAGTATTTCTAGAAGATATTCTAATATAATCCAAAACCTAGGAGGAGAATAAAGGGAATCTATGCACTGTATTGGAGACCTTGCAAAAGGATAAGCTCTATGTAAAGTACAAAAAGTGTGAGTTAGGGTTGAAGGAAGTTTCAATCATTTGGTAATATCATAACAATCAATGGGATATCTTTGGATCCCTCCAAGACAAATGAAATTGATGGATAGTTAAGGCCAACATCTATGATGGATATCTATAGCTTCCTTGGGTTAGCTGGATATTATCGCTGATTTGTAGGAAATTTCTCATGATTTTCCAACCCTCTTACCAAGCTAACTCCGAAAGGAGTCATGTTTTCTAGGAAAGATGAATGTGAAGAAATCTTGAAAGAGTTGAAGAAGAGGCTTATAACTACCCATGTGCTCACACTGCCCACAAGTTGATAAAGTTTTGTCATATTCAGTAGTGCTTCAAAGAAGGTCATGGGCTGTGTATTGATGAAGAATGATAAATTCATCAACTATGCCTTAAGACAGTTGAAAATTCTTGAGAAAAACTATCCCACATATGATCTTGAGTTGAAATCTATGATATTTTCATTGAAAATATGGCAATATTATCACTTTGTGGAAAATTATGAAATATATACAAATCACAACAGTATCAAATATAGATTCACAAAAAGAGTTGAACATGTGCCAACAAAGATGGTTAAATCTCATCAAGGATTATGATTTCTCAATCCATTATCACCATGGGAAAGCGATCAAGGTAGAATATGATCTAAGTAGAAAAGGCCAAATGATTCTATCATTGATGATAATTTAAAATTATCCAATATTCTCAGATTTGACGAAGATGGACATGAGAATCATAAATAATGGAACTTCATCAATCCATTCACAAATGATTATTCAACCGTCTCTTTTGGATTAGTAAAAGGATGCTAAAAAAGCTGATGTTGGAATTTAGAAGAAAGTGGAATGTATTAAAAAAGTTAAATCCCTAGAGTTAAATGTTAATGAAGAAGGAATTGTGATATTTGGGTCATGAATTTGTGTTCTATGAAATCTGGAGTTAAAGAAAGAACTTTTGGATGATGCACATAGATCAAATTTCTCCATTCACCCAGGAAACTAAAAGATGTATCGAGGTCTTTGAGAGAATTATTGATGGGATAACAAGAAGAAAGAGATAATCGAATATACAACTAAGTGACTAGTATGTCAGCAAGTGAATGTCGAGTGGCAGAAGTATAAGGGGATTATGAAACCATAACCCATACAAAAATGTAAATTGGAAAACATCACCATGGAATTTATGACCAAATTTCTGAAGACATCCAAAGGAAACAATGCTATATAGGTTATGGTGGATTTTCTTACAATGACTACACACTACTTTGAGATTCGAGAGGATTTATCATTGGATAAAAAGGCATGAATATAAATTAGATATGTGGTAAGGATACATGGAGTACCACTATTTATTATGTCTGATAGAGATCCAAGATTCACCATATTGATCTTGAAGAGTCTACAGTACACTTTGAACACTTAGTTGAACTTCAGCATGGCCAATTACCCTCAAATCAAGGGCAATTCTAAGTTGACTATTCAGAAAATTGAGGAAATGTTTAGAGATTTATAAATGGACTTCAAAGGTGGATGGGGCTGACATCTTCTTTTGGTGGTGTTCTTTTACAACAATAGTTTCCGCTCAAGCATCCAAATGGCTCATTATAATTCCCTTTATTGGAAGAGGTGTATAACACAAGCATGTTGGGATGAAGTTGGGGAACTAAAACTCCCATGTCTAAAAATGGTCAAAGAAATGGTGGAAAATGATAAAAATATCTAGCAGTACATGAAATCATTTCAGAGTTGAAAATAGAGCTATGCAGACAACAATCGTTGAGACCTACAGTTTTATGATTAAGATATGGTTTTCCTCTGCATATCACCATTGAAGAGAGTGATGATATTTGAGAAGAAATGAAAGCATAGTCCAAGGTACATTGGACCTTTTGAGATCCTTGATCACATCGGAGTAGTGGCACATCAACTTGCACTCCCAGAGAACCTATGGTAATTACATGATGTATTCCATGTATCACTCTTGGGGAATTACATTCCGGACCCATCACATGTACTAAATACATAGGTGGTAACATTGGAGAATGACCTCTCTTATGATGAGAATCAGGTGAAGATCTTATATATTAGAGATAATTTTATAGTAAATAAGAATATGCCCCTCATATATGTCTTATGGAGAAACCAAAAGTTTGAAGAAGCAATGTGTGAACCAGAGGAAGTGATGAGGCAGATTTACTCTCATCTATTTTAGTGTGCGAAAATGAAATTTGGGGGGGGGGAGGAATTTTTTAAGGGGGGAAGGTTGTAACGACCAGATAATTAATGAATAAAATTCCCTTTTTTTCAGTGTATTTTGGATATAGATAATACATACACTATTTTTATATTATTATTAGGTTTAAATGACTGTTAAGTATAATTATCATTGACAATATAGTCATTGAATAGTTATCACACAACTGATATAATTATAATGTTTTTAAAACAAATCTTTTCCACATAGAAAAAGGATAGGATGGCCTCATACAGTAGAATCGAACCATACAAAGATCATTTTTCAGAGCTAAAAAAGGAGGTAGTGTAACTAGGCTTCACTAGTGATAAAGCCCAAGCTGAGATTAACATGTTAAGCTTGAACAGAATCGCCTTTGGGAGATGTTCAAGTTAATAGAGATTACCACCCAGGTGATGTTATCTGAGCTTCCCCAAGAGGATATAACCATAACACACATTATCCTTAGGTATTTTGAGGGTTTTATAATGGGTTATGTAATATGGTATTATTTACTTATTGTGTTATCACTTTTTATAAATAAAAGACTTATTCTACCAATTCCCTTTGTAAGAATAGTCCTTCATAAAAAATGATGTATTTGATAAATTGATTCTTCAGGTAAAAATGGTAATTTTGAGAAATATATACATTATTGTATTAAACTAAGGTTTTATTAATAACATTATCAAAAAAATTCTTATAAATTATGATTATATCATTTCCTTACCTATAAATTATTAGGTAAATTTTTTGATAAGAGTTATATTTTTATACGATAAAATAAAAAGTGTATTTTGAAAGAATTTATTTTGAAAACATAATTAATTTTTGAAATAATTAATATTTTAATAAAATAGGATTATAAAATTACTTTTATTAATAATAAATGATTGTATAATTTTTATGAAGTCAAATGTAATTTTTATTAGGGTCTAAAAACAATTTTTGTCAAAACCCATCAAATTTTCAATAAATGTTGGTTATCATTTTAAAAGTAAAAATTAAAATATTTAAATATTTATTTAAATAAATTGAATTTTATTCTTGGAATCAGGATGTAAAAATTATCCAATGGTGAATTTTTCATAATTTTCCGAGACAACCTAATTTTTGGGTAAAAATTAAATACCGTATAAATAAAATATGTCTTTTATGACATCACAATGACTCCAAAATGATGTAATAAATGATATAATGGGTATTTTATGCACAATATGTGTTTTACAATAAAATTAATGTGATTTTATATTTTTTTACTTATTTTATAAATCCTTTGTGAATCCTCCAAAATGTATAATATATTTTAGGATTTTAAATTCATTTCCTTGAGAGTGTAACTCACCTCCACATAAACATGGATAAAATTTAATATTTTCGGACATTGGACTAAAAAATGATTTTTTAAACTTATATTTGGAAAAAAATAATGAGTAAAAACAATGGAAATGATTTTTGTTTTAAATATTTAATTATGTAGATTCCAAAACCGTAGTTTGTGAAATAATAAAGAATTACCCTCTCATTTCCTATATAAACCCACCCAAGATCCAACTTCTATACACTAAAAAATCTTGGAGATTGTCCCTGATTTTTCCTCCACCATCTATAATCCCCCAAGGATCCCCACACTCTCAAGAGTCTTCTATTCAAGCTTTTGATGTCACACACTCGAGTAAAGGTCTTCTTTCCTTTCTCACTTTTATCCAAGTTTCCTTATATTGTTACACCATTTTTTTCAATTAAAAATTATGGGGTATGTTTTCACACCTCCCCATACTAATATTTTTTTGTATGAATGATGAGAGAACCCTTTCTTTCTCATTAATCCCTCCCATGTACATCTGTTACCATGTTGAAATTTCGTAAGAGTTATTTCATTCCTCCTCTTTCTTCAAGTTTCTTTATTATGTTACGCCTTTTATATAAAAATTTCCTATATTGCAACATGTATTATATGAAGATATTAACTCAAATTTTATTTCTATACAATTATATACCCCTTTAACTCTCATTAACTCTTTTTATGAATATTTATGTCACGACATTATGCTTCCAAAATTGCACCATGATTTTCCATTCCAAAATCATCATGTAGTGAATACCATACTCATTATACTATCAAGAGTATTAACATATATTCACATATAACATTTTATTATTAAGGATATAAATGTATTTTTTCCACACACTTTGATTATAGAATGAATTTTTATGAATAATGAATCCATTTTTTATGATTTATGTGGCACACTTAAGCATGATAATGAAATTAATGTGACGGGTGCGCCTGGATGTATATAGCTCTCCAATGCATTGGGTAATGTTTTGTATCACGATACATCATGTTAGGATGGGGGTTTACCTGATTCATTTATAGGAATTATTTCCATCATGTTGGGATAGGGGATTACCTGATTTCTTTATTTTAATGATGCAGTGTTTTAAGTTGTTGCCACATTTCCATGTTAGGAAAATCATGATACCATGCCTTTATGTTCATGTTTCTATTGTTATCCATTGATATGAAAATTTCCTAAAATGTATCATATTCTTCATTTTATGCCTTATTTACTCCCTTACTGGACTTTATATCTCACATGTTCATATATATGTCCTTAGGAGATCTCATGCAATGTTATGTATAAAGGAATGATGTGGTCATGTGAAAGAATTTTTCAATAAAGATGTTGTATTTTATTTATTAATTTGTCATGTAATGTTAATAATCCCTAGAAAAACTATACCTCTTGATCTTCTTGTTTGTATTAATTTAAATTTTATGTAATAAATCATTTTTTAATGTGTAATAAGGAGAGGGGTTGTTATACTAACCAGATCAAGGAGTAGACATAGCGTGAATGAAGCACTAAAAATGGACATAATGCCCACAACTATTACACATATTTATAGGTAAAATCAAATAATTTCATATGTATTTTACCTTTATGTAATTATATGATTCCATATTAACACAACTAACTAAAATTTGAGGTTTTAATGAGGCCATATTTTGAGAACCACATCCACCACTCAAGCGATTATCCAGCCACGTCCTCTTCTTCCCTATTTCACTACTGAAGCTTCCACTAGGTGGAAGAGAAGGGGTGGAATATCCATCATTTTCTTTTGTATTCTTTTTTCACATCATATCCTTTTTGATTTACTATTGATATGTTTAAATATTTATCATAAATATCTATCATTGGATATCTGGTCAAAAGATCTATGGGTAATTATGATCTTTCAATTGGTCATTCATTATAACCTTTGCGGCAAAATGAATCAACTTATTAAACTAATTGGTATATGTTGACACTGAATGCTCTCCCATATACAGAGAGAAGAATTCTATATAATTTTCTATCATCAGTGAATCTAAGTAGAAGTAATGGAAGATGAGATTCTTAAAGCCTATCAAGTCTAATCCCGCATGACTATCTACCTACACCATAGATTCTAACCAAAAAATTTCAGGACCCTCAAGTCTGAATGTTATGCACTTCACATTGATATTCTCAAATGTGTCAAGTAATTTAATGATCTGATCAATATTTTCAATGCATTACTCTACCTATTTAAGTAATTTTGTACCTTTAAATGATGGTGACTTCTCGTGAAAGAACACCTCTAATTGATATCCTTTTTCTACCACTCATTGATATACCTCAATAAATGTGTACTAATATTGGGGCACATTATAGTTAATAGCACAAAAAACATACACAATTTCCTCAATAAATTTATGATCCATCAGAGTAATTTCTTTTGTAACATTAGCTGAAACCTCTAGAGGAACTCATAGAATTCATCTTAATGGAATATTGTTGCACATCAAAACAAAATAAATGACCAATAAACATAAAAATATCATTTGAACCTAGAAAACCCCATAGAAAAAAATTTAGATCAACCATAAGATCTCAATATAGAAGACAGACATCCCAATTTCTCATGGTAACTTGTGTCTCATCATGAAAATATATGGTCGGACACTTACTACAGTATACATCTCTTGTACCAAAAATCCTATCTCCAATCTACCAAAAATAAAAAAACAAGGACTCTTGAGGAAAACCCACCTCTGATACCAAACTATGATGAAAATAGCATTGATAACCTCTAAAATTGGAACCTGAACCAACTTATCACAGATAAGGATGGTTTTTCTCAGCCTCCATGGGATGACGACCATAACTTTGGCATTAAACAAAAACCAAAGGGAAGGATTTCTCCCAACCTATAGAAAAAACACAACACACACAGAAAGAGAGATATATATACATATATACATATATAAATATATATATATACATATATATATATATATAACACACAGAAACAAAGGAATATTAATATGATATATAACTAAAACTTAATAGTGGAACCTAAAAGAATCAAGAGAATACCTAAAACTCTATGTACAAGTCCAACCACAAAGGACTACCAAAGAGGAGAAAATATACTCCATGTTATATTGTGTGAAAAATACCCCCATCTTGTATCTAGCCTCCATCCATACTGATAAAAAACTACACTGGCATACTACAATGCCTTTCCATTCTCTACATAAAAAGATATCACCATGTGTAAGCACTATCAATGAGGTACACCGGGTGTGACCTAATAAGATCAGTAGGGTCACTCTTAGATATTCCATATCAAATCTCTGAAAAATACTCCATGAATTATCATCTATAAAGAAAATAAGGCATGATTACTGTTTAACATTATTTAAGAGTAACATTCAACCCCCCTAAGAAATTGTGAACATTGTCACTCTTCTCTCTCAGATAACTTGATATTTGAAAAGAAACATGGGTTAAGAGTAACATTAAACCCCCCTAAGAAATAACAAGTCACTATCAAGAGCTTTATGAGACAAAGGCCTCCTAATTTTAATGGATCATCTGATCCCTCAATTGCTGAACAATGGATAAACTCCATTGAAAAGATCTTCTCCATCCTTCAATGTTCTAATCAAGAGAAGGTTCTCCTGGTTGCTTACCATATGGTGGGTGAAGCTGATCAATGGTGGATTTTGATCAAAAATACAAAGCCTGAGGAGGAGATCGAGGTTTTGGAATGGAAGGATTTCCGGAATATTTTTTGGATAAAACTTTTCCATGCACCCTATGGCTTAAGATGGAAAGGGACATCCTTTCCCTCAAGAAAAAAGACCAAGAATCTATTGGAGAATATGAGGAAAACTTCACAAGGCTTACAGGATATGCTTCCGGTTAGGTTGTTACCCCCGATTGCAAGGTTGACCGCTTCTTTGGTGGGATGAAACTTATCCAGTGGAAATCACTAGCGATCTGTGAATTTGAAAACTATGAGGAAATGGTACGATGTGCCCTCAAGGTCGAAATAGAGATCGGAGAATCTCAGGGGTATCTTGGGGATAATAAGCATAAGGTGGAATTCAATGCTGGTGGTCCAATGGATAAATCTAATGGTGCGAAGATGATCCAGCACCCCAGAAATTTCCTGAAGGGGACAAAGAAATGCTTTAGGTGTGAAAGAGAAGGGCATTTGGATATTAACTATTAGAAATAAAGACTCGTAGATGTGATAGAGGAGAGGAACACTCCATTTGAACCTCAATGCATTGTTCATTGCTACAACTGCAAAGAACTAGGGAATCTTTCAAATCAATGCCCTAAGCCAAGGGTTTTTGGAGGCAACCAACAACCTCCAAGGCAGCAAGGGCAAGATTTTTCCATCACCGCTACCAAAGTGAACCCCGAAAATGAAGTGGTGATAGGTACACTAGTTTTTCATTCACGAATAGAAAATGTACCTTTTGATTCTAGTTCTACGCATTCTTTTATATATTGAAAGTTTAGCAGAACAATCTGTAATGACCCAAAGTTTCATTAAATGGAAATCCCTCTTGATATAAATAAATGTGTCTTTATGTTTATATAAAATTTCAACTTCTTTGGTTTTATGTTATGAATTTTGACAGTTTCTAATATAGCTATTGAACAGTGATCACATGATTAGTATTAATATAGGGCTTTAACAAATCCAATTTACTCAGACAAAAGAATCGATGGCCTCATCTAGTAGAATTGCTACATACAAAGCCAAGTTTTCGGAGCTCAGAAAAGAGGTGGCATCCTTGGGATTTTCTCTTGACCAAGCTCAAGCTGATTTTAATCATGTCAAGCTCGAACGAGACCGTCTACGAGAAAAGTGGAAGTTGATAAAGATTACCACTCAAGCAATGTTATCTGATCCACCCCAAGAGTTTGTCACCATCGCACACCTCACCCTTAGGTCTTATGCAGCTGTTTTAAGGGGTTATGTAATAAATAAATAGTACTATTTTCATGTACATTATTTTTTGTATATAATAATGACTATACTTTCTTGTCATTATTGATACATTGTAAATAGTTTTTAAAGTACAAATAATGTTATTAGTTATTATTTAATTAAGAATTATATTTTATTAAATTAAGGGATTTTTGAATCAAATAATATTTTAATAAAATATTATTATTATTATTAAATTAATTTTTATTAAATATAAATGATCTTATAATTTTATTAATGCAATTGTAATTTTTATTAAGGTTTGAAAGCCATTTCTGTCAAAACCTGTGAATTTTCGATAAATGTCAGTTTTTATTTTAAAAGTGAAAATTAAAATATTTAGAAAATTATTTAGATAAAATAAATGTTATTTATGGAATTATGACGTCGAAATTATCCAATGGTAAATTTTTCATAATTTTCTGAGATAGTTAAAATTTTGGGTAAAAATTAAATACCGTTAAAGCATATAATGTGTTTTATGACATCATAATGACCCAATAGTGATGTAATAAAATACTATAAGCTTTATTTTCGGCAAATATATGTTTTACCATTAAAATAATGTGATTTTGGGTTTTTTTGACTTACTTTTCAAAGCATTAATGGACCCCTCAAGACTTATTAAACACCTTGTCTTTTTAAATTGTTTTCCATGGGAGTGTGACTCACCTCCACATAAGAAACCCTTTTATTTTAAGAAGTTAGGACTTTGGCCTTATAAAATATTGTTTTCCTCTTCCCTTTTCAAAAAACCAAGGTCAAAAACCATGGGATGGTTTGTGGTTTGGATTAATTTAATATAAGGGGTCCCAAACCTAAATAATAAAGAATTCCATCACCTTTCCTATATAAACCCACCCAAATAAAAAAAGTAAATTTATTTTAAATAATTTTATATCCATATATATCAATAGATATATTAAGTAAAAACAAACAAAATAATGCATCATTTCTCATATCAAGTCCATGTAAATACAAAAAACAGTTCAAACCAAAAGAAAAAAAATCCCAAATCAGTTATGAAGAAGCATTGTTAACCACAAACCAGGGATCACACATGGGTATAATAGATAGGAAATGTTTACCTATCACAGGAAATCACATACGCATAAATACACTAGACATATGCATTGATTCTATATAGCATAGAAACACCCTTATAAGTGAACCTCATAATAGGTCCAATAGGTCCCCCAAAAAATAAGCTTAGGGATCAGATATATGACCCATAAGAAAATACCATGGAATTGGATGATACCTCTTATTATACCTTCCACATAATTACACATGAACTCCCACTGTTTTATTTTCCAAATAAATTCATCAATCCATTTAATCATTTCATTCTTTGAAACCTATTTACCAAATTATTTCAAAATTCATGAAAACCCCTTGTTCATTTATGAAATCTAGGGGAAAAATATATTTTCTAAATACAGATTTCCACACACAAAAAAATATTTTACATCATCAAATTTTATTTAATAGAAAATTTATCAAAAAAGATAAATTTAGTTAACCAACCCATTATAGATAGGTAACCACCTACCTCAAAATATAGGGTCACACACACCGATAATAGAAACCACCACCAAAGGATTCATACATGAAAAAAGAGGCACTAGGATCAACCTACCCATCTTATAAATGATTCAATTTATAAAAATTATGGGTGGAGAAGAGAAAAACAATACCTCGGGATCACACGATCACTAAACCTAAACCAATGAAAGACCAACCCCATGAAAAAGAGAGAACAATGAATCTATAAGAAAATAAGAAGTTACCACACTATGGGTCAATGGATCTGATAATGAAACACCTCACTACTGATACAACCAAGGAAATGAATATGTTGAAAGTCTCACTTTCCCGTAGAAATGAAAAAAACTGAAAAGGTGATTAATCATCAAAGGAATAAATCCAAATCAATCATAGACTCCAAATTTTTTTTGATATAACTTCTAGGTCAAGAAACCTTATTGATATGAGGAAATGAAAAAAATCTCTCGTACTGTGCCCTAAAATACCATTTCGTGAAAAATACATGACATATAATCTCATTACACGTCATGTACTAAATGGGGATCATATACACTAAAAAATAATTTTCTTTTTAAAAAAAATTGTCCTCTTATTATGAAATAGTGTATATTATTCACATGATATGTACTCACATCATGTTTTGTAATAGACTTTCAACATATGACCAACAGAACATACTCGATGAGCATTCCAATTATATAATTTGTATTTCTCCCAAACACTGTGAAAACTATATATTCTTACAGATAAACAAAAAACACATCCGACATCCTCCAAACTTGGGGATAACCCTCTAAAAACTATTAATACATTTATTCTCATATTTCATTAATTCATACAAATATTCATCCATAATTATTAATTAATTTTCCCAAAAAAATAACAATAATTATAATTCCTAAGACACACCCAATTAATGGGGAAACAATGTAAAGAAAATTGAATCACCAGAGAGAGGGTAATGGGATTTCATATTCCATGTCATTACATTTCTCAAATATAAAAATAGGAAAAGGAATGTTCAAAGGAAAATATATACTGATGTGATTTTGATGTATAAAGTTTGGATATTATTTAGAAAAGATCCCTAAGAAGTTTCAAGATGTTGAGGATTATGAAGAAAAATTTCATATTAATAATTATTCAACATATAAAAAAGGTAATAAATATTTTAAGATATATTTCTTCAAAAAAAATTATTCTTTCCCTTTAAAATGATTGATTAGAAGAATCTTAGGTTGAAGAGATGGAAAACATCAAGGGTCATGGAGAAAATGATATAGTGGTATTTATAGGTAACTCATATAAAAGGGATGAAATCTTGAATTATATAGGGGAAGTTGTTGGGAGAGTTGACCACCAAGTTGAATTAGAAGCTAATCATGAAGAGAAATATATTTTGAGTTAAAAAAATAGAAATTCAATAGAGTTTCTCATGATGCCAAACACTATATTTGGTAGTAGGAAGAAGAGAAGTCTGAGATAAAGGATTAAATAGAAATTCTTAGATATTAAAATCCAATTAACATTTAGAAATTCATTAAGTACAATATCTATGTTTAAGAACAGACCATATTTATCGATGATTTAACTAATATAGAAAACAATCTGACCAAATGTAGTTAAGAAATTGAGGAAGAAGTTGTAAGCCTATGAAGAAAATTAAATGATTCAAAGAAACTATTACTTTTCTTAGGATATTAGGAATGAATATGGAACATTTGATTGAAAAATCATACCTAGAATTTATATTTTTAGTAGAATTATCTAAGGAATTTTAAAAGAAGAAAACACTATATCTGAATGTCACAAATGATATAGGGATTAATTGTAATAAAATTAAGTAATGGTTTTTGTGAGACCATAATAACCCACTCCAAGATTAACAACTAATTTGGATATGAATTATAATATGATGATTAAGAGATTTCACGGGATGACTAGTAGTGCACAAATGATATACTGAAATACACCACATATCAGGTGTTACCACTATGGAATGATGGGGCACTCTCAAAATTTCAATTCCACATCTATTAGGTATCGACGAGTGTGATAGAAATAGAGGTATTCAAACAGATTTTTGTATTTTAAGAATTCCATTGATGGTCACTATTTTAGGCATGGAGCATTTGGTCACATAGCTAGATATTATTCATCAACATTTTGAAGGAATGATCCAAGAAAACCCAAAGTGTTTGTAAGAATCATATTAAAGAATGATCAAATGACTTAAAAAACCAAAATCAATTTTTAGGTATACATTATGAAGATGGTCTATAGTATATTGATGAAGATCTACAGTACCATTCAAATCCATCTATGAAGTCAAATACATTGATCAAAAAGAAAAGTTTCAAGAATATAGTGGTTATAGAGATTTCTCTTAAAGAATTAGATCATGCTGGTGTATAGATCATTGATAGTGGATGAACATCTCATATGATAGGAAAGAAGGTTCTTATTATATGAATAAAATATGATAAGGAAGGGGTTTTTTAATTTGGAAATGATGAAGGTTTGAATATTATTATCTTAGGTAAAGAAATGTTTATGGGAAAATATATGATAAGTGATGATTTATTGGTTGTCAAAGGTCTTAGTAAAAATTCCATCAGTCAAAAAAATGTACAACTTGAGCAATTATATACACTTTACCAAGAATTTGTGTATCATTAATAGAAAATATGGTGAAATTGTTTTTTAGGGAAAGCACATGAAGGGTAATATCTACCTTTTGAGTGGATAAGAAGATAGGTTCTTTCAATCAAGAGATAAAGAAAATAGGATTTGGAAAAAATGGATTAGCCATCTATGGAAACCATCTCTGGATAATCTTGGAAAATGAGATGAAGCTTGAGATCTCCCCATTATAACATGTGATCATAATAACAAGTGAGATACTCTCCAATAAGAATGGATTATCATTAATACAAATAATAAAATTGAACATAAGCCAACAAGAGTTATTTATTTGGTGAATGATGATGTTATTGTTCCTATATAACCATGTGAAATTGATGGGAAAAAGGTATTTTGTTCTATCTATTAATGATATCAACAGTATGGCATTAATTTTTGTCATTACCCACATGTTTGGGGTGCTTAGCTGTATAAAAAAGTATCATATGAAAGATGAAAAGATTATTGGATAGAAAATGGAGATGTTTTGAACTGAAAATGATACATAATTTACAAACAACCAAGTAGATCATTATCTCAAGAAACATAGGATTTGGCACCATGTTCCAGTAGTGATAAATCCTTAGTAAAATGGTGTTATTGAGAGGAAAAACCGGTTCATAAAAAACATGGATAGAAAATTTCATATTGAAACGTACCTAACAAATATATTCATTTAGGAAGCATTCTTAACATCAGTTTACATATCCGATAAATAAATTTATGTAAAAAAGATGAAATGACACCTTATGAGATATGGTATGGAAATATTCTAACAATAAAATACTTTCAAATATTTGGAATTAAGTGTTTTATTATTAATAAAGAGAAGAAAAGTAAATTTTAATCATCTTGATAAGGGGTATTCATTTCCCACTTAGAAAAAGAAGATAATATAAATCATTCAACAAGAGTCTATGAAATGTTGTTGAAATCAATGATATAACCATTATATTAAAAGAATAGAATCTTTTATAATATAGTGAACAATTTACTGATAATAATGATCAGTAGGAAAGAAACATAGGTGGATTAGAAGAGTAAAATAAAAATTTAAAATAATATATCGATGATGATAAAGATGAATTCAAATTTTTATCTCCATAGAGGCCATAGAGTTGAGCTAATATTTGAATGAAAAACAACTTCGGTGATTAGGAGGTGCTAGTTCAAAAACATGGAATGAAGTCTTTACAATAGAAATAATTCTTATCCTAGGTAAATCCTAAATGTTATAAATAAGTAGTGGGATTTGGGAATTGGGTTCTAGAAATGAATGAAGATCTTGATAAAATTTTGAATAAGCAGACATGGGATATTGTTTAAAGTCCATTAGATAAGAATGTCATATGGAGAAAATGGGTCTTTTGGAAAAAATTGATGCAGATAGGATGGTAATTCAAATTAAATAATTTATAGTGTGTTAGGGATACCATTAGATCAAATGTATTGATGTTTATGAAGAATTTGATCATGTTATAGGACTAGACACTATTTACCTACTCTGTTAAATTACATTATGATTAACATGCAATGTTTTCCTGATGGACATCAAGTAAAAAATATTTATTGGGTTCTCGAAGAATAATTTTACATAAAAAACTACATGGTTTTATTTTACATAAATTTGTGAATAAAAATTGGCTAAATCATGAGTTATATTGGTTTACATAGGCTCTGAGGGTGTGGTATTCAAGAATTGATTATTTTTTAAAGAAGATTAGCTTTCATCATTGTGGATTATATTTTAATATATATTTCAATACTAAGATTGATTATTGTATAATGGTGTTTTTTAAGTTTAATATAAAATATTTTGTGTATGATAAGAAGCATAGTGAAAAAATTCATATAATTCAAGAAATGTGATTTTGAAATTCCAATGATTAGTGAACAAATATTTTCCTTGGTTTATAGGTGACACAAGGAAGGATGAAAAATTAATTTCTCAAATAGAATATTCCAATGAGGTTATGAGAATATTTTGAATGTATAATTCCAAGAAGATGACTACTCCACTACCTATCAAGATTAAACGATCATGAGAGGATGAATAAAATGTGTTTAATGTTATATAATAATGGAAGATCATTAGTGGTGTGTTGTAATTGAAAGTGATACAGCCTAAATTTTTTTCATATTCCAAGAATGACGTTATAAATTTAATCCCAAAGAGAAAAATTACGCAAAATAAAAATAATAATTTTTTACATCAGAGCATGGTTAATTTTTGTTTTTTGTATAGTCACAAATCTTATCTAGAGTTATTGGGTAATACAGATGCAGATCAAGACAACTTATCAGATGATAAAAATTCAACATCATGTGGTGCATATTATCTTATTGAATTGTTCATTTCATACAGAATTAATTAATATGACTTCATTTCATTAAGAACCAAATAAGATTAATATATATTAGCTACAGAAGATTACATGCAGTTATTATAGATTATGCCATATCTTGACGTTAAGGGGGTTGAAGTAAAGTCTCTGATTGAAATCCCTTGAAATAGTTCATGTGATATAAATATTATAAAAATAATGTACATCACCCATGAGTTAATCACATTGAAATAATGTATCATTTTATCAAGGAGAAATTGGATCATGGGATCATGAATATGGAGTATTTTTATACTAAACAATATGTTTTAGATATTATCACTAATGACATACCCAAAGTAGTTTTTTAAATTAATCTAATAGATCATGGAGTTTAGTTTAATCCTCACACATAAATATATATAGAACTGGAAACCAAACTCCCTGAGGTACGGTATGGTTTTTCTTAATATTAGTATGTTTTATTTAATCTATTTTTGTAGAGACCCGAATCTTGACGTACATGGACATTACATTACTTTTGTGGAATACTTATTACATAACAAAAACACACACACAAGGATCGTAATAGTTTAGTGTCTTTGGAAACTCGGAATATAATCTTCTAATCGTGGTGAATGATCTTCAACATCTCCCATAAAGATATTCCTTTTTTTCTACCTAAAACCTTTCTTTATATCCTGGGGAAAAGAAAACATAAAAGGGTGAGCTCAAATGCTCAGTAAGGGTAAACAAAAGAAATATCAATCACATCATATACATAAGAACATAACTTTTGGAAATCTTATCCTGCAAAAGAGATCATAATATCATAACATGGGATAAATAATAGAAGTGAAATGTAATACCAATAATCATAACTTAAAACCTGAAACTTTGTGGCATACACACATAATCATAGATAATCATATCTTATTAGTCAAGACTCATTTCCAAGACTATCTTAGTGGACAAAGTCCATTTCTGAACCGAGTCACCCTCGTTTCAGTCCTGTTTCACTGAACCAGTATAACCTACCATTCCAGCCATGTCTATCTCATGAGATATAAAATCTTTACCCAATGCATTGGAGGGAGATATAGGTCCCACCCATCTCATAATGATACCATTCTTATGTGTGCCACAAATTCATAAATCATACATCATTGCATAACCCATGTAATAAAAATGGGATTCTTAAACAACATGCCATCATAAAACAATTCATATAAGATAAAGGAATTCATAAAAATATTTCCATCACAACATAATCAAATCCATGTAATAATAGGGATAGAAACAGAACCCTATATTATCTTATATGGAAAATAATTTTGATAAAACACTTGAACTCCATTCTTGAGGAAAATATCCTTTCTGCTTCAAAAACACTTTTCCTTTCTTAACATGTCGTATAATTATAAACTAAAATAAGTTGATTAAAAAAAACTTGAAAACTGGTAAAGGAATCTTCTTGGAAATAATGTTTTAAAAATCCATTCATGTTGTATAAGTTAAAAAAAACATTCTTCGTACTTTTGTCGGAAAAGTCAAAAAGTACCTCGTACGAAAAACGACAAAAGATTCCTTTCATATCCTTTACTAAAAATTCACCGAAGGGTAAAATTGGATTTAAAAAATTGTAGGTGGATGGAAATAATATTACATATTTAAGAAACATGGATGTGGATGATAAAATACACCCCAGTAAATACCAAAGTATAAACAATCTCGGATAAAAATGAGATTGTGATATTTCCCTTACCTTAGGTCCGATATGCTTCGTAAGTGTCCGAAACTCCTGTATAATGATTTAAATAATGTTATTGACTTATTCTAGAATCATAATTATTGTTATGATATCATATATGGTTATATTATTAGCTTCTTATTAGTAATATTTCATTACTACTTGTTATTCGGATGTTTATTACTTTTTGTTCTTATGCGTGTTTGTCGAATAAATTCTTATTCTTATCTTTAGGTTATAGATACCTCATTTCCATAATGTTATTAGTGTAAAATATATCATATTCATTCATTCAATTCATTTATATAATCATTATGAAATGAAGATCATGTAGAACGAGTCGCATCACATCGTGGAGATGGTATTCCGTACGTATGCACGAGTGATGATATCGTTCCTATGATCATGGAATTGTGTTTATGTTTATGTATACTATTTCAGTATCAATATAACTTTATAATAATCATATATAGTTACCAATTACACCATTATACCCATCCAATTAAGGTGGTGGCGGAAAATAGATTACACCACGGCGTGGAGACGGTATTCCGTACGTACGCACGCGCGGTGATTTCCTTTTTCCGTAGGATGGATAGAAGGTTAATTAGAGTTGTTTCATATTGATAATGACATATCAGTATATAAGAAATACTGATGTTATTACTTTATCATGAAACAACTAAATAAGAAGAAGTTGAAGAAGAAATAAATTGAAAAAGATCGGTAATGGATATTACCTCTTTTTGACGCCCCTCTTTGAGATCTTCTTTTAGGGTACTAAAATTGGTCTTTTATTAAGACCAAAACCTCTATGATGTTGCTAGGTAATTGTAGAAGGTAATTTGGCAGGGGTTGGCCGAGCTTTAAGGCTCAATGTGGTGTGAGGAAGAGAGGGAGGAGGTTCCCTTTTATAAGGGAGGAGAAGGGCACCTTAGGAAAATCTCAAAATATTATTTTACATTAAGGTAAAATTCGGTTCATAATGGTTCCAAAGGGTCTTATTTCGAATATAAATTGGGGATGGGTCGAAAGCCTCTAATCCAATAGGATTTATACAATTTTAGGTTATTATTGTAACCTTATCAATTAGATTTAACTCTAAGTTAAATAATTTATCTTTTACCGTGTCTTTTTGTTTTCTTACACTATATGGTTAATAAACTTACCATAACAAGCCAAACGAACCCCAAGTTGTTTATTATTAATATATATATCCTTATCTAAGTCATTTTTCCGAACCATAGATTTTTAGGAATTAAATAACAATTAATAATATAATATTTGTTTTAAAAACTAATTTATGTCAATTTTGACAATATTTGGTACATGATTTTTATGAAATTCATAACAGAATGATAAGTTCTAAAAACGTTACTTATATCAACAATAACATGTCATATTAACCTATAAAATTAATTTATGTCATAAAAAGTCTCAAATTACATTTATTTGGGCATTTATAACATCAATTATGTCGATATTTCATTAATAAGACAATTACTGCATCATCTTTATGTCATAATAAATGATAATTATTTAATCCCTAAAAATTATAAATAAATTCCTATGATGTAGATAATTGTAGTAGCTTTCTGGAGACTATTCATTTTCTAAGTTTCATGAAGTTTGTCACTAAATTAAAATTATTATACTTTTAAGATTTAAGAAAGTGACATGTTGTCACATTCTTTGGTTTTAATAATAATTAAATTATTTTCATGGACAAAAGTCCATAAAATGAATCTAATCTGACTCTTAGGTTATATGGGCCTACTTTTAGCCATCCAATAGGATTTTTCCAAGTTTTAGGGTAATTTTATAATCTTATATTTACCCTTAATTACCCGATTTACCTTTAACTATAGTAAATAAAATTTACCGTGGTTACTATTCAAAATGACCAAAAATAAAAAGTAGCTTATTAACATAATTTGGACCCACTGATTCTAAATATGGAATCCATTTTTCCAAATTCAATACAAAAAATATTCAGAAATTAAATTAAAATTAATCCCGTTGTCGAAAGAAAACAGGTTTTTCTTTAAAACATTGCAAAAGATTGAATTGATTTAACCTACGAATTCAAGGTAAAATCAATGCTAATGACATAAATTATGTTAAATGGTAAAAATATATTCTATTTATACTTTAAAACCATTCAATATTATAATTTAACCACATAATATATTACGATGAAAAAAGTTGTTTTTAATTAAAATATAGCGTGTTTTTACTATTCATTAAAATATGAAATTTATCGGAAAAATATCAAAACATTATCAAATGTAAATTTTTATATCCTGATTCAAAATAAGAATTTTATTTTGTCAAATTGAACTTATAAACAAGTCAAAAACTAGATTTAAAGTTGGTGTGTCATCAAAAGGCGACAAAACTGCATTTTTTAAAAAATACATATTTTACCCGAAAAATTTATTTTGTTCTTATACCATGTTCTAGAAATGTGTATGATGAATAATAATGTTATAAAATTCAAAATTTAGTTAACACTATTCATTATGGCTAGTTCATAACAATATTATAATAATATATCGTTGTTTAGTAAAACCCGGTATTGCGTACAACACACGCTATCGAGGAAGGTCGCGATTGCGTGTAATGCAAGCCAAGTCAGGGTTGCGTGTTGTGAAAGAATCCTCAGTTGTTTCGCATAATAGATTCCAAACATATTTAATTTATATATTGAATATATATATATATACTCAATGTTGTGTAGAATAACTATTATCAAAATTGTGTGTAACACGATCCAAGAATAGTGTTGCGTATACTGCAAGCTAATACGGTGTTGCGTATAACGCAAAGTAATCTTGGTGTAGAATACAACACAAGCCATTAATGAAATTAAAAGAATATTTTTCATAAAATCTCGGGGTGTTACAATTTTTGACCACAATGGATTCAACATTGGTTTCATTGAAAAGTGGGAAGAAATATTCTTGATCCTGAATGGGGAGAAGCTGATAGGGTGAGAGGTGAAGTCTGGGAGAGTTTTAAAGATGATGAAGCTAATGTAGTTATTTTAAAGAAGATAAATTTTTTGAGAGGTTCAAGATGTTGTAAGTTTATAATATATAGTTGAAAAATGGTCTATTCATTAGTTCCATGTGTTGTGTTATAGTTAATATTAATAAAGGATAATCTGGTGGTATCGATAATGAATTTATTCATTGATGATCATTTCATGCTAATATTTTTTCTCACACCAAGAATGGGTCATGTGGGATTAGAGTGAGTGTTGATTAAATTTTCAATCACTATATGGAATCATAAAAATCATCTTTTAGAAGAATATGGAAGATCACAACATGTTTTTCAAATAATTTAAGTAGAATCTTTAAATTTTTATTAGTCAGTACAATGTTTTCAATCCACCAAAGAGGGATATCGTTAGGGAAAATTTCTACAATACTATTTTTTAGTGTGTTTAAGTTGATTTTTTTAGTAACAAAGAAGGTTTAAAAGGTCAGTTTTAGAGTTTCAACGTGATTGTTTACAAGTTTTGTAGAAAAATATTCTAGATAGATTTATGGAAGCACATGATTTGTTACAAAATATTTCTTACACAAGATAGAATCATTTGTTAGAGTTTTAGAAATTTGTAGCATCCATGATTTTTATGGAGGTAAAAGATGTATTTGGGAAAGGATATATTTTCAAACAAATGAAAATTTTTTGCAGAAGGGTGAAAATGTTTTGAAAATTTGTGTGTAAGTGATGATTTGGGGCCCTATATTAAGAAACAGTAAAGGCTAGTGTTTCATGCATGTTCTAAACATTTCAAAAGTTGGAGTTGTGTGAAAAAAGGATGGTTGTGCCTATCCATTAAATAAATATGATGTTGTTCGATGATGGTGAGTTGCATACTAATGGAAAAATTAAATCATTGAAGTTTAATGTACTAGTAAAGTTATGTGCACAGTCAAAGATTTTCAAGGTAGTCAAGTGAAGGGTAGTCGACATCTATAAAAAGATGGATACCCTTTATTTGAGTGGCTCTAACCTTATTGAATTTCAGTCCTCTAAATCATGTAATACTTGTGTAAAGTTATTTCTTACATTAATTAATAACTCAAATATCAGTTCCATGTAGAAAATGGACTTGTGTCTACAACACCAAATGAGTTACACAAAAATCGGAATGTTGCACTAACATTGTGAGTTTTGTGTTGAACTAAATAGTTTTGTGAAAGTTAATTCTTATTAACAATACATAGATGTTGTTATAATGTAAGTATACTTGCGTGTAATTCATTCAAAGGTTACACAAAATAAAAATTTGTTTGAACCTATAAGTATTTGCACAAAATTTCTATGTTAAATAGTTATTCATCAATTCAGATGAAATTAAATCTTCGTAGTGCACAAAATTAGTTGTAAAGAATATTTATTAATATGATAAGAATAAGAATCTTATGAAGTATCTGTGATTAGAAACCATTTGGGAGATATATGAGGTTTTAAATTGTGATTTTTTGTAATCTAAGAGGGAGAGTGAGTCCACTGTAAGGATTTAATTTATATTCACTTTAGTGGATTGGTATATCAACACACTATCCTTGTATACTCCTTAAAAGTACCTTGTGATGGTGAAAAAAGTAAAATAATGTTTCTGATACATGTTCTAGTCTATATTTATTATATTCTAGAGAGAATGAGTGATAATAGAGTTTTTTTAATGAAAAAATATGTTCCATAGGGGATTGTTTTTATTCTAGCATAACCCGATTCAACCACCCCTCAAGGTATTTAACCTTGATGGTATTAGAGAAATATAAAATGTTTAGGATGAAAATAAATTTTACTTGACTGTATCTAAATGTTTGGAAAGAATTTAAAATTTTAATGGTGAGTAGTTATTTTTTGGTTCAAAAAAATAAAAAAGGGAAAAAATGAAATGGTGGATAAATAAATAGTAAAAAACAATAAAACTAGATAAATAATGTATGGGAGAAAAATAAGAGAGATAGAAAGACACAACATGATTGAGATATAGGGATAGAAAGAGAGTGATAATTTATGATAAATTGTTTCTTACTATTTTTTAAAATCAGGATCTCCTGCTTCATATAGTGGTGGATCTATTCTAATAGATTTGGAATCCATGGATGTCAATTTTCTTCATTTGGTATATTTAATCACATTGTTATGATTTAAATGATTTCAATTATCCAAGAATATCTATATTTTAAAGGGATCATGAAAATTCACTACATGAACTTGGTAATCATTATCAATGATAATAGGATCTTCCCAATGATAGTAATTCATACCTGGGAGAAGAATAAATCTTTATTCAAAGATAATTACCTTTTCACCTTCATGATTGAACTTATGTATTATTTTTTTCATTGTTTACCTTACCTTTGTTTCTTTTACAGATTATAATTATTATTGGGATCAATTCAAATATCCAATGACTCATTAAATTATAGTAATTCCTCCTTAAATATGTTTCCCAAAAAATATTAAATCTTTTATATCCTAAATTTTTTTATTTGGGAGTTAAATTAGAAAATGAATTACTTTACTACAAATAAGTTAAGATAAAGATAGACCAATATGTGTCATATAGGATGTTTCATATTCTAAAAGTGTTTCCACACATTTTTCTGGACAATAATTTATTTTGGGTTTAATAATTATCTTACGCCCTCTTTTAACATCCTTGTTTGAGTGTTTGTAAAAGCCTATTAGATTAATGTGTAACAAGTACATTATTTTTGTACAACCCCATTTTTCAAAACTGAAATCCTTATATGATTTCAATAATCGGTACCTAAATCACTCACCAAGGCCCATAGAGTTAAAAATATATAGAATATGATTATTCTGAAGAAATTACTAATGGTATGATCATTATATTTTCTTATCAGCCATTACTCATTCCAACTAGACATATAATCAATAGAAATAACTATATATGTGAATTATTTGGACAGATGGAATATATTCTTGAAATCAATGCTTAGAAGAAAATTTCTTTAGTATAATATTAATGTTTTTTTGGTGAATGACAATTATTTTAAGGATTAAAACAATTTTTCTAGATTATCAGACTTTATTGATAGAATTTATGTGAGACCTTGAAATATGAATGCCAAAAAAATTCCATGACTAAGAAATTTTTAGAGATACATTGTGGTCTAAAGTGTCCACCTCTATTAAAGGAGAGATATAATCTAAAAATTGAGGAATATTTTTCTTAATACATAGATCATCTATTTACCATACCTTTAGAATCTTCTTAAAAGATACTATTTTGAATCACATTTTAGTTTTCCATTTTATTCTATAGAAAAATATAAGGAAAACCCTAATGACCATGTAATTCTCAATTGGGGAATAATATGGTAAATATCGAGTGATAAATTAAAAAATTTCAATAGGTAATTTAGGATTAATGTTTTATAATGAGAAGGATTATAAATTATAAAAAAGTGATTTGTAACAGTATTTCCACTTCTTGATTTATCCATAATATTGTGGAATAATTATTAAGTCATAAGAATCGATCTTACGAGCCTCAATTTGGAATCATTTATTATGTATTAACATTAAATTTGATTAATCATTAAAGATGAAAGTTTTTACACCTATGAGATAAAGCCTAAATTTCTATAATTAAAGAAACAATTTTAATAGTTTTTTTCTAGTGACAGTGAAATAGGAGTGAGATTCATAAATTTTTTTATAATAACAATAGATGAAATGAATAATATCTTATTTATATTAACCAAATAAAACCCATATAGCTCTATCAGATGAGTCACACATTAATTAAAAGGGTAGAGACCATTCTGGATATTGAATTATTGTGGATGATCTAAGTTTGTTTTTTAGTTAAATGAAGGATCTCTTTCAAGCCCCATAAAAATTTAATGGTGCATCATATTTTTTTAAATGGTTGAGTGGGATTGATGTTCTGATAAAAATATCCATAAATCATTAATAGAGACTGTAGTACCAGTGAAAATAATGGATGACATTTAGTTGTGTTGGTTTAAAATGTTATCAGATTACCACATTTTTAGCATGACGCCTTGAATACCCTTAAGAGAGATTATGTTTTATAGGTCAATCCTACTAGTAACCAAGAATTTACATTTTTTAATTTTTAATAGAAGGTTCAAATTGAAAAAAAAATTATTCAAAAAATAATAAATGTATGAATGATTTTAACTAATCAACATAAATAATAAAATCATACATGGAATCCTCTATGAAATAATTAATGAATTAAGAAATTTTTCTCATAAAAAACCTTTGGAACGTATAAATAGGATTGAAAAGGTCAAATGTCATTATCATGTATATTTATGTTCTAATGGGGCATGTGAATGTTTTTTTAGTCCTGAGAATGTATTTGGATTGGAAATAACCAGTTTAGCTAGCAAGACTGGAATTATGAAACCTTTAGACTAGTCATCCTAGTATTTCATCCATAAAGGTAAATGGGTTGGTTATTTCTTATATTGACATTAATTTTTTTGTAATATATATACACATGCATCTAGTTTTTTTCAAATGATATAGGACCACTTCTCTACAGTTATTAGTGAAAACAATTATTCCACCCATTTTAGGAAACTCAAGAATTGGACTTACCTAATCACTATCATAAATTGTATAAATATTTACATCTTTTATATGATTACAAATTTTATCCAATAGAATTTAAATTATTAGAAGATATATTATTTTATAGAGATTTTAAATGTGTCTGAATGATTAATCTAGATGTATATGATACATGTATATATCCTTATTAATTCCATGTATATTGAAAAGGGCCAACCCTAAAGAAGTTATTTTCTTCCAAGACATTAATTAGAATTGATTTATCAATTTTATTAAGTGAAAAGAAGATGATGATAGGTTATGAGTGATCATAGATAATGAATGTGTTAAATAAGTTTCCAAGAAGAGGATTTTGATAAATATCATTATTTAGTTTTAGGCTAGGTATCTTTGGAATTGAAGATTGGATTCTGGAGAGATTCACGTAATTTTTTCATTATAATTCAATATTGAATATTAATTAATATAGGTGAAACGTAAATCAAGAGTGTTTTCTAGATCACTTACCTAAATAGAGTTTAATGAATAATTTTTACTTTTATCCTTAATATTGATCAATTTGTAAATGAGGTTAAAACTCTCAAAAACTCTACTCTCATTGGTGAAGGATTAGAACGATATATTAAGGTTTACATAACTCTAAATAGTGTTTTTAGAATAATGAATGAATAAAATAGAGAGATTCCATATAGTTGTATCATAAATATTAGAAATTCTTTAATATTAAAATTTGATCAATAAATTCCATGGAAAAGATACTAGCATGCACATAAAATTTGATATTAGTAGTCCGGTGAAATGTTATAACTATAATACTAGGAGATAAAAAAAGAATATGTCTCACCATATATGAAAAACTTATATAATTTTGTATGGAATATTGTAATATTGAATCAAGAAAATAATATCATTAATTATTCCTTCATGGAAACAAGTGCTTCGATTATCTAGAGATGAATACAATTGTATGTTTTAAAGAATCTTGACCAAGAGTTGAGAATATGAAATTATGAAAGAAGTTTATTGATAATTCATGGATAAGGAATGCATCATAAATGTTTGACTTTCAAATTTTTCATGGAACTATGATGATAATAGTGTATTTTCACGTTATATTAATGGATTTCTAAAGGAAAACTATTTTAATGGTTTTTAGTTTTTTATGTATATATTTTATTAAGGAATGTTTCGTACAAAGGAACCTCTTTGATAGAATCCAAAATATGGATGTTAATTTAAAACAATTTATAATTTCTTAACACTTAGGAACTAGTTTTAAATTTTTTCTTATTTTGTTAGATATCTTGGGAAAATGGTTTAGGTTTTTTTGGGATAATGGGTGGTGGTGATAAATTTTTTTCACATTACTTCTTGGAATTATTTTTTACTTTCCAATATAAAAAATTATAGTTTTCTTGAATGATCAACATGAGGCATGGAGAATTTTTTTGTGTGATATATGTGTAATATCACTTACATTACCTTTAGGTTTGGGTAATGATTGAGTTAGAAGTTGTGAAGAAATTTTTTCATATCAGATGGGAAGTAAGTTGGCCAATTTTGTTTTCAATGTTCACAGGCCTCAGCGAGTGAAATATGAATTTCCATCCACACACCATTCCCGTGGTTTCTAAAAAGATGAATAATGTTCAATTTTTTGATTTCCTTGATTACTATTCTTAAGAAATCACTAATAAAAATTTTTCAATTAGGGAGACACATAAAAATGGTGGAAACCTATATGAGTAGGAGTATTTCTCTTTAATATTAAGGTAAAAATTGGTATTTTTTAATATTATTCCTACCTTGACCATAATAAAATTGATTAGGATTTTTAGGGGGAAATGAGGTGTTTTATATATATCATTACCTTGCATCAAGTTTGCACGATCCTTCAACATCAAATTATAGGTATGAAAGAAGTGATCATAATTTGGTTGGTTAGAATTCCTAAAAAACTACTCAATAAGATGAGGGTTGTTATTCTGAAGAGGAAATTCCATATTGAACTCCATTATCATAGAATAGCTGGATTGATCATATTATAAATATGGAAATTTTTTAATTGGATATGTTAGAGAGTTATATATACCATAATTTTTTATATGTATTTATAATTGAGATTATGGAGAAGTAGTGGTTGCGGTATTGGTAGAAATTGATAGTTTTCTTATAAAATGATTGAGCTCACTCATCTAGTTAATCACCGTTATATGGGTTGAATTTATGGGGATTATTTCACTTGAGATAGTTCTCGAGTAAACAATTACTATACTTTTTCATCTATGTTACCTATAAGATTCCATCTAGTCATAGGGGTTCTATCTACAATATCACCATCACTTTTAGCATCAATGATGGTTCAGTTCACTTCCAACAACCCCTCATATAAGTATTGGGAGAGGTGTTAGGGATTTGGTTGTGTAGAAAAGTGGGTAATAGTCAAAATGACGAATTTCACTAACAACATGATACTAGTTTGTTGACTATTTCCAAATAAATAAATTATTTATAATCATAGTAACTACAATTAATATGGTAAATAAAGATGAAATATATATAATTATAGGTTTTCGTGATAAAAAAAAATTTTAAAAATAAAATAGAATAAATTACCAATGTGATTTAAAATTTATGAAATGTTAAAGTAATAGTAGCAATGGAATCAGGGGTAAAATGTTATCAAACCATAGGAATAGTAAAAATATAAAGGAGATATGAATAGTGGATTAAGTTAGAGAGGCCTAAAATGAAAAAATGGTATAAATGGAAACATCTATTACATGGAATTAATCTTAGAAGTGGTAATTTATATTAATGATATATTGAAAAATCAAACATTCTTTTTGTAAACAACATTTATAGAGATAATTCATAATAACTATTAGGCCAAATATAATTCTAGATGAGGATTTCTATTATTGGATAAGAGTATAACCAAAATCATTCCCTATTAGTAAATCCTTGGTATCTACCATAGAAAAATAAAATATACTCTTCTATTATTAATACTTGAAGTAGAGTGAAAATATGATCATGAATAAGAAAAAACATGAATTATGAACAAAAATAGCAACAGAACTCTATGATTAAATCCACTTAAGAACCAATAATAAAATATTTTAATTCATCTAATCTAATTCTCCAAAAACAGTTCAGTTACCATAATATATAGATAATCACTAAATAAGTTCAATGAAATATTTTCTATATTAAAAATTGATAAATAAATAGAAATAGAATAGGAATATTATCTACTGATATCTACAACTTTCAATTTCTTTGAATCCTTATCCACTACTTTGAGTGTTGTTTGTCTAGAATATATTTATTCATATACTTGTGCCTCTAATACTCTCTATTTAATGTTTCGATAATTTTTCTATAAATTATTTGGGGTCCTCCTACTCATTATATATAGGCACGACTCTTTAGTCATACCCCAACTCAATCATCATGACAAGAAAAACTAACATTAATTTTAGTCCTCACCTATACATCCTCTATTTGGAGATACAAGATGTTTATCACCTTCTATGAATGTTTCTCAAATTGAAATCTTAATACTTAATTTCCACCCATCTTGTGACTTTCTACAAATCTATTTCATCGAATCTAAATACACTCTCAGCATGATTCATTCTTTATAAGCTTAAAAAAATCTCTATATTCATACCAAATCAAGTTTTACACCCCATTTTAATCGCAATTTCCCATTATAAAGATATTGGTTTAGAAGAAATAACATTCCTAAATTAAAATTTACTTATTAATTAATGAATTCTTAAATTGAACAATATATGAAAATGTATGTTCTAAAAATTAATATTCAAAATTAATACATGGAACAACTAATCATTAAAGTATCAATAAACCAATTTTTAACAATATGTTCAATGAGTTTTATTTTCATTATATTTTATCGAATATTTAATATTTTATCCTTAAAATAATAGTATGACATTTAAATATCTAGTTAGTTTCTAGATAGGATGTGGAAAAACATAATCAAAATGGGCCACATAAAATTCTATATCCCTTAAGATATATATTTTCCTTCAGAAATCCATTTTTAAAATATAATATAATAAAATAAGTCTCAATAATGGTAATATAAACATTCTAGAAAGATTTTTTTTTCAAAAAATATTTCCCCTCATGGACCCTTTAAAGAAGTAAATATAATTTCCATCTTAAAATTAAATGATTTTAGTGAATATTGGGTTTCATGTTTTATAAAAATTATTTTAATTGAAAATTTTGAAATTAATTAAACAAAAATGAATTAAAATCAAACTAAAATGTTAAAACATATATTTTACTCCAAGTAAATAGACACGCATAAGTTTGGATATAAGAAAAAATTTAACACACCATCCATTGGGAAGGGATGAATAATTAATTTAATTGACAACACATCTTACATTAAAATAATAAATAATGAAAATTTTAGCCTATATTTTGACTTTTGTTTCAAATCCCATTGGGATACATATCCTATGAGTTTAATTCAAATAAAAATTTGAATGTAAAGTATAATTTTATATAATTATCTAAAACTTTTACCAAAATAATGTTATTTCAAAAGGTAAATAAAATTATAAACCAAATTTAATCCGTGGTGTAATAGATATTAACTTCTTCAATGTTCAAAAAAAGAACTAAATTTGAGAAAAGTTATCACCCACTAACATATAATTAGACTAACCAATTTAATTATTTATTACCTAGTTAGAACAAGTATATTTTGATAGTATGGTTGATTCCTCAAGGAAGGTGTTTATGTTTTGTTACCTAGAAACATGGTAAGAAAATAGAAACAAAAAAATGATGACAAAAATAGATTTGTTGAAATTAACATGTGTAATATATGAAACTATATTAAAGTAGGTAATATGTTGTGGAGGAAAATATACAACACAAATATAAGGAATAATAAAAATGTAGAAGGGGAACTTGATGGGTGGTTTTAAAGATGTTTTCCTTCATTAAGGCACTAAAAGAACCACTAGATCTGAATCAATATTATTTATCCAATTATTTCAAAATAAAAATAATGATTAATAGAACCCTATATTAATCCAGTTATATAACACACTCATTCAAAAAAATGATGAAATAATTTCTCATTAATTCTGGATTTTTTTTAAACATAGTTTTTAACATTCAAGATCAAATTACTTATAATATTGATCCTCCAAATATTAATAATATTAGATTTAATTCAATGATGATCATATATAACTGATTCATGATATTATGTAATATAAAATATCCTATCAATTTAAGATGATAGTAGAATCCAGCAATGATAGAAAATAATTAAATAAAATATATGCAAGCTTAATCTAAATCCTCATAGAAAATTCTATGAGAAACATTAATGAATTAATATGATTAAACAATTTCATTACAATAATATAGGAATAAATAATAATGAAAGAGGAATCTTATATATAGAGGAGAACATAAACTATCTCATTCTCATGATTCCATAATGTCTATGCTAGTTCTACGTAATCGATGTCTATTATATCTCTCTAAATTTCTTGCTTCAAATTCTGAACATGTAGTGTCAATTTTTCTAAGTGGTTAGTATACCTTTAAGTCATGTAAGTGACTAATGTGAGTATAACTACCTATCATGCAGGTGACTCAGGTTCAACCCCCAGTGAAAATGCCAAAATTTGAAAATATTTTACAAGTACATTGACAGGTATCAATAAAATAAATTGTCTATAAACCTATGAAATTATATTATTATAGTAAATAAGGCTAATACATATAGAGATCTAAGGATCAATGACAATAACAAAAAAAAAATTAAAATAAATCTACAAAAGTAGCTAAAGTAATGGTACATTGGGGAAACATTAATGTAACAATATTGATTAAAACAATGGTAAAATGTGGGAATATATTGGGAAGGAAAAACGGATATAAGAGATAGGAAAATATAGATGGAGTTAGTGAAGAAAATACAAAAATAATTAATCACCTATGTAGAATCATTTTCAATGTCACTTCATTAAAATTCATTATCCCTCAATGCCATTGAGAATGATCTTTTTCTTCTTCTGAATTCTAGTATAAACATATAGAATAATGGATAACAATAATATTCTACAGGTTTATTTCAATGTGAATATAAACCCAAATTTGAGTGAAGTGGGGTTTTATTTTGTGGGATTTAACATTAATCTCCTGTTTTATTTAAATCAAAAGTGACAATTATTCAGTATATTAGCTGAACGATTGATTGATAGTTATTTCAGTTAGTTGATTAATGGTTGTTTGAGAGACAATTAGGCACATAACACCCTTCATGGGGTCTGTTTACCTCTCTTCACTTCATCACTTCTTGGACCCATTGAAAATAGTCTTGGTCACTTCAACTCTTTCAATGGTATATCATTTATTATATTGGTAGTTTAATCTCAATGTGTGGTCAGTTTACCTTCTATAAGACCATAATATATCAAAATTTTGAGAAACTTCATAGTAAATTGATTCCTTCATGAGGTCAATTGACCTATTACACAACCAATCTACCATTTTCTCGTACATTCCTTCTTTCCTTTACTCTTAACATATAGTAAATCTATTATTGTGATGGACCCTTTATAATTTTGGTTGGATGTCTAATCACATAACCACTTATCTTTTTATTCAATCCAAACATTACCCCTATGTCCATTTTACTCTTCTTGTGATAAATCCACCTATCAAATAATCAATTCATCTCATTGATAAAGTATCTCATCATGTGGTATGATATAAACATTGGTGAATTTCTAACCGAAGGTTGATTTTAGGATGGAATAATAGGTTTAGGTAAATCATGAAGAAGAGTGGGATATTTCTATTTATAAATAAACCAATATGTTAACAAATTTAGAAAAACAAGGGGTTGGCTTCCAAAAAATCTCAATGTTTAGAGCCATCAGCCAGACTCTCCCTTTAATGATAACCACGATCATTTGGTGGGTGTGATTTCTTAATGATTTTCATGTCACTATTTATATTATAAATTATATATTTTTTTCTTCAATGAATTTTAAAACAACATTATTGAGTAGAACCTTAAAAAATATTCAAGGGATATGAGTCTATGGTTTTATTCCACTACAATTTCTATACCTATAATTTAATAAAAAACAAAAAATGATCAAAGATGAAAATCCAGTAATGTTAGTGAAATTACCAAAACTATTATTTATGTTATTTTCTATATTTTTGGAATTAAATAATTTAGAAATATGAACAATAGTTACTCAAACCTGCTCTTTATTTTTAAAAATAGTCTATGATGTAAAAATTTGATAATAATATCATAAGAATAAATCAAATTCTACTCAAATTATATATCTTTTAGACTGAAAAATGACTCAAATAAAGAAAATTTTGTGAAAATAAATATTTTGATGACATGAAAATAAAGTATTCATTTCAAAAGGTGAGTGATTTTCAAGAAGATATACTTGTACAAACTCAACATTATCATGTTCCTCTGTAGGTTCTTAGACATATATTTCTCTATTTTTAGAGAATTCCAAATTTTGATCCCACTTTGATTATGTTATATTATTTCAATATATATGGAGTTTAATTGATGTTTAATTCCAATATGATGAATAAGAATCAGAATATAGGAGAAAAATCTTGGAAGATTATAGGTATTTCAATGAATGTTTTTTAAAAATAAAATACAATACTATGAAAATTTGATTAATTATATGAAATAATGAATGAAATCATGGAATACATGGCTTAATTATTTTAAAAGATTCATTCATATGTTGTATGAATGAATAATCCATTAAAATAATTATTTTCATGAAAATATATTGAAGTAGTTCAAGATGAGTTTCCATGAATTAATTGATAAGGAAATGGTAAAGTATTTTATTTTGGGTATATAGATATTTAATAATAGGATATGAAATTGGAATTATATAATGAGCATTTACTATATTTTTTATAAGTGTTGTTGAAAAATGTTCAAACCTATAAATAAATGATGAATTGGTTCAACTACCCATGTGTGATACTAGCTTAAACACGCATGATCCAGGACAGTATGGCCAGCCGAAGTGAACTGTGTTAATAACAGAAGAATAGTTCCTACATAGGTAGGAAATAATTTACTTTTAAATTAGCCTGGGTGCATACAGAAATAGTCAAGGAACATCTATATTCGGTGATGTAGTGGAATAGGAAGTGAATGGATGTTGCACACCATGATACTCACATGTAGACGACAAATATGAGGTCTTAACATACTTAGGAGGCCAAGGTCATGAGATCTTCTCATGTGGTACTGCAGAACATGGTCACTATTATTGTTCTTTAAAATCACCGAAAGAATAATATCTATTTTGTTTATTTGTTCTACACCATTCGAACATGTTCATTTCATTTTATTCCTCACTAAAAAACCAAAATTTCATGAATATAAGTAGATTTCGTCTATGAGGATCTTCCATGAGGTATCAACCATGATTCAGTGATGAAAACATTGATTGGAATATGGATCCTTTTTGAGTGACCTAGATATTTCATAAATTAAATAGTTATATTCACTGGTATAAAAGATGATATTTTTTGGATAATGGAGGAAAATATATTTCATTCATGTGATATTTCATGTGATCATCAATCATGCACATATCTTCCACAATGAATGATCTTCTCCAAGTAAAGTTTTATTTCATGGTAATAAAGAAGTTGACCATGAGAGTTTGAATCTACCACGTTATTGATCAATATTTTAATGATGAGGATGATATTTTTGTGAAAAAATAGAGTGTTTGAATTTATATGCATGTATAGTGTTCACTAAGAGAGTTCATACCACATGATATTAACATAGATGATGCTTATACAATGTTTTTATGGATATAATGTCATGTTATTATTAGTTGTGATTCAATCAAATGATCTAAGTTTTATTAAAACTATAAATCATGGATATACTACTCGAAATAAATATTTAGATGATTTATGAATGTGATTATATTGAATGAGGATAGATGAAATCAAGTTACATGTATGTAAATTCACATGCATGTCTATGTATTGAAATATAAAATGAATTTCACATCTGAATAATCTATATCATGCCATGGAATAATACATGTAGATATAGATTACCTTCATGTTTTTAATTATGATTCAATTAAATTGGGTATCATAGAATTTACATCACAATAATGAAATAGTTTCTGAGATTGTAGTTATTTATTAACCACATAAAGAAGGAGAGGATGAATGATGACTTTTGAGTATTTTAGAATCATAAAATTCTACATATAAAATTATTAAAATAATTCTAACATGATAAAATAAATAAAATATTTAAAATAGTTCAATGAATGAAGAAAAATTAAAAGATAGGTTCATTATATTATTTTTTCACCATGAATATAGGAGCATCCACACTGAACAGATGTACATTTATGTGCATTTTAAAAGCATGAAATTATCTTGGAAATACGAGGCTTAGAAGATTGTTCCTCTTTCGACATTTTAAAATAATGAAGTCCCACAAATATAAATGTGTGGATCCATACACACATTGTTTTTTATTGTGAAGTGGTTTTTGAAAAGAAGATTCATACCGATAATTGTGTATCTAGTCAGTAGATGTGGCTAGAGATTAAGGATCATTTTCTAGGTTCCAGGCATAGTGGAAGCGCATTGGTGGGTGTACCCAACTTAAAATTTTCCATTTACAATGATCAATCAGAGAACCTTCACGATAATAAAACACTATATCATCAGAATAGAACAAACAAAGAAATAAATGAAGGGAGTCCCAGAACCATAGAGAGGATCATCATATGTTGGTTATAATTAATTTAATTAAAATACTAGAATTAACTTGATGGAATTATCTCTATATTGATGTTTCTGGTCACGATCCAACATGATCTGTCATTGAATCATAGAATAAAAGTGTAGGATTCCTATAGTGGTGATCCACATGTGCTCCACATATCTCTGGACATTGCCAAAAGGATATCAGGGTGCTAGCATTGAAGTGCCTTCGCATGTAATGTCTACCTTCGATCTCCTTGAGAGCTGCTTGCAAAGTGCTCTCCTTGATCCGATGGAGGAGGATCTGTCTTGTACCATGAGATCGTTCTTGGAAGAAGATAATTCTTTATTGTATGGAGAGATTTATCTAGATTCATTATGCACCACCAAAATTAATGTCTAGGTTAATGAGAATTATATAATTGGGATTTTAATTACTAAGAATAATAAAATGAATTAATTACCCGAAAGCATTTATTCATTTTATTTAATTCTTAGTAAGACCTCATGCATAATAATAACATTTTATTATTATTATTATTTGACATGTTCCCAGTGAATTAAACATAATATTATTTAATAAAATAAATAATAATTTTTCTCACAATTCCCTAGAAAAACTACACAGTGTGTACTTTTTTTCCATTCTTTTTATTTCCTCTACTATATTTATTAGACAATGAATAATGACTATTTATTTCTTGAATAAATATTACTGCATTACTCTCTAATAAATATATTATTTTTCCCACAAAATATTTTCTCGAATATATGGTGTCAAAACACATACGATCGGGCATCCTTGAATAATTATTAAACCACAATCTGAAAAACTCGTTCTTCAACTTTTTAAATTAATATTTACCTTAGATACTTGGACACACTTAGTGTGTGACCCTCTAGGCCTCTTTCTTAGTGTCATTAGGTAGATCCTTCCTAAATTCTAAGGTTAGAATCTATAAACACACCAAATAACCCATAGAGAAAGAAGTTAACACCGTAATAATGTGTCACCACCAATGAATACTTACCATGTAATGTAATCCATTTTCCTTGAAATCTCAAATCAAGCGGGTTTCTTATTGGTCCCATCAACCAATGTGCTCGATTATTCTTTCTTGAACTTCATAGAATTGAAATTTCCTATTCCTTATGATGAAAATGGATTTATTTAGGATACACCAATTCCATAAAAGGGACTAAGATATCTACTTCCGTTATGGAACAGAAGGGACAAATCCTTTCTCTCATTATCTATTAACACATTATTACTCAAGACACACCCAACATATTCTACCTTTCTATGAATAGTGTGCCATCACAGTTTTCATCAATACAGCCAAGTGTGCGAGTTGTAATACCCCTTAATAATAATCTTAAATTCTAAGGACCAATACACCCATCTGTATATAGGAACATCCAATGACATTATGAAATATGGATTTCATATTGGCGGGTCTCATTTTTATAATATCCTTTTATATATTACCAAGTAATCACACCATGACAATGTACCTGAAAGTTTAATTATTTCATGCCCCTAATGGCCTATATTATTTGTGTCCCTCAATTGATATCATCCGACCATAGAACATACATTCAATAATATTGTTCTGACACTTCCAGGTTCACATCATAGTAGGGATCTGCTATGATCCTTTTATGGAATAGTTATCCTTAGTATTTTATCACATGAATTATCATGTAGAAGAACAATGAAGATGTGATAAGCTATTTATTAATAAATAAAGTACAAAATAGATGGTTCTAGAGAAAAAACTCCAACAGACTCCCACTTGGACTAGAGCCAACTTTTAACAACCTTTAACTCGCTAGCTCTCACATGATATTCATGATTCTATTGAGATAGGCCTTTAGTCATGGGGTCTACCACATTCTCTTCCGTGGACACTCTGCTCACTGCAACTTCACCACTTCGATATAAATCTCTTAAGAGGGGATAATTTCAAAGTATGTTCTTTTTCCATTGACGTGACCTTGGTTATTTTTAAAGATCTGCTACTTTAGTATTATCACAATAAAACATGACATGATCTTTACTGCTAGGAACCACATCAATCACCTAGAAAATGTTCTGAACATAGGAGGCTTCCTTAGATGCATCAGAAGCTGCTATATATTAAGACACCACAATAGAATTGGAAAAAATTGGTTTCTTAGAACTCTTCCAGCTCACAACCCCTCCATTGAGATGGAAAACATATCTAGATTGTGACATCAAATAATTCTGATCTATTTGAAAACCAGAATCAGAATACCCTCTGATGACATGCTTATCATCTCCTCCACACACCAGGAAAATATCTTTATTTCTTCTTAGATACCTAAGGATAATCTTAACAGTAGTAGAATGATGTTCTCCTGTATCTTCTTGATATCTTCCTACCATGCTCAGTGCATAGGCAACATCAAGCCTGGTTCATAACATGACATACATGATGGATCCTATAGATTAAGTGTATTAGATCTTAAACATTCTATCCTTCTCCTGTTTTGTATGTGGACATATTCTCTTAGAAAGATGTAGGACATGTGACACTATAACCATTCCCATCTTGGATTGTTCTATACAAAATCTATTTAGTATATGGTCAATGTATATACCCTGACTTAGTCCATGCAGCGTCTTGGATGTATCACGAATGATCTTGATCCCTAGAATGTAGGTTGCTTCACCCAAGTCCTTCATGGAGAACCATTTGTTCAACTAGTCCTTAACAGATTATAGACTTGTACATCATTTCCAATAAGAAATATTTCTTCAAAATATACTATTAGGATAATGACAAAATCCCTATTAAACTACTTAGAAACTCATGGATCAAATTCATTCTTAATGAAACTAAATTCCTTTATGGATTTATAAAATCGAATGTTCCATGAACTGGATGCTTTATTTAATCCAAAAAATGTATTTATGCAACATGATAACCCGTTTGGCTTCACCTTGCATCCCAAAACCTTTTGGTTGTGTCATATAGACATCTTATTAAAGGTTCCCATTACGGAACGCTGTTTTAACATCCATCGGCCAAATCATGTAGTCATGGTAAGCTACTATGGCATGTACAATTTCTGTGGATTTAAACATCGAAACTAGCAATAAGGTTTCATCATAGTCAATTACTTGACACTGTCTAAATCCTTTAGCCACTATCCTTGCTTTATAGGTACTAAATTGACCTTCCATATCCAAAATTATTTGGAATACCCATTTGAATCCTATGGGTTTTACATCAATTGGATCATCAACCCAAACCCAATCTTGGTTCTGATACCCGGAGTCCATCTGAGAATTATAGATTCTAGACATATTTTAGCATCTAATTTTTCTACTACCTCTATGTAGGATAGTGGTTCTTCATTTTCAAACAATAATGACTCACCATCCTTGGTGACTAGGAAACCAAATCTACCAGGTTCCCTTACCTCTCTTGAGCTCCTACATAGTACTTGTGTTTTTGGAACCTCTTCCATGAGGACATGTGGACCTTGTTCCCATACCATCTCATGTGAATCTTGATCATGAACTTCCTTGAAGTAAATCTTACTCCCACTATCATTTTTTAGGATGTGCTCCCTCTCAATTAAGATGGATTGTCTAGAGATAGTAACATTATTGTCTGAATGGTTATATAGGTAATATCATTTCGTTTCCTTGGGATATACTATAAAGATACACCACATGACCTTAGGTACTAGTTTGTTTCTTGAGAAGGCCTTAACAAAATTTATTTCATCCCTATACACATGTGTGAGACAAAATGGGTTTATTTCCATTTCATAGCTCATATGGAATTCCATTTTCCACCTTAGTTGGTACTCAGTTTAATGTGTATGTTGTAGTTTTTAATTCATATCCCCAAAGGGATAATGGATGATCTACATGAATCATCATCAACCTCACCATGTTCAACATGGTGTGGTTCCTCCTTTCCATAACACCATTCCATTATGGTGTATAAGGAGGAGTGATCTGAGATATAATCAAAGACTCTTGTGGAAGATCGATGAATTATTGGTTCAAATATTATCCACCTCGATCCAATTGAGGTTTCATTATCTTATTACCAATATGATTCTATAATTAATTCTTGAATTCCTTAAATTTCTCTATGTCTTCTGACTTATACCACATTATATAGACATATCCATATCTACTCAAATCATATTTAAAAGTAATAAAGTAAGAATATCAACCTTTAACTTCTACTGGAAATAGTCCAAACACATCCATGTGAACCAATCCCAGAAGCTCTATGGCCCTTTCACCTTGTCCACTGAAAGGTGGCTTGTTGATTTTACCTTATATACAAATGTGAAATCTATCATGTTGTTTTCACTCAGTAGAGTCTAAATAACTATCTTGGCAGAGCTTTTTCAAGCACTTATTGTTTACATAACGAAGACGGTGATGCCACAATTGGGTGTGGTATGAGTAATGTGAGTTTATTTTGTTATCTATTTACAACACTTGGTTTTCCTAATTTAATATATACAAACGATTATTTAAATTCACCGTACCATAACATGAATTTTTCTTATAATAGAAACAACATTTATATCAAAACATGAAAATAAATCCATCCATATCAAAACATGATAAAAAATTATATTTTTGGTAACACTAGGAACATAATATCAGTTATGAAAAATCAAAATCACCCCAGTTGGTAATGATAGATAGTAATCGCCAATGGCTAATGTAGCTAGTCTTGAGCGATTGGCAGCTCAAAGATCCACCCATCCTCTGACAATATTTATAAATCTACTTGGTTCTTACATTTGAATATAGATGTGATCCCCACATGATATATCTAATACCCAATGCATAGAAATAAATAACTACACTCGATAAGGAACTCACCTTCAGCATCCCCACACTTCTGGGTACACCTCCTCTTCCAGTGGCTTGGCTTGCCACATGAAAAACATATTTCCTCTCATTCCTTTCCCTTCCTATAGATCTTACCCTTCTTGGAGGGATGATGCTAAAGGGATTTAGACCATTTATGAATCCCTTTCCCCTTTTACTTGCCCTTCCTTTTCATATTCACCATAAAGACATCGTGTTTTTCATGCCCCATGTCCTTATCTACCTAGAGAATTATGGTCAGAAGTTTTGATAGACTCTTCTCATTGTTTATCATGTTGTTGTTGAGAATAAATCTAGATAAGGTCTTGGGAGGTGATGCTAGGATGAGATCTGTACGCAAATCATCTAGGAACATAATCTCTTAGATGTTCAGGTGTTCAATGTAGCCAAAATTCTTGACTACATGAGGCCCATGTGGCACATAATCTCCAATATTAGTTGTGAACAAAGCATTGTAGATGTCAAATATCTCTTGTCTCTCTATCTCTTGATATATATCCTTAAGGAGATAAATCATATTATATGTGTCCATATTTTCATGTTGCTTCAAGATCTCATTAGACATGACTGATAGCATGAAACATTAGAAAAATGTGGAATCATTTATATTTTTCATATAGAGAGATAGTTCCTCATCACTGGAATCTTTTCTAGGTGCAGTAGAAACATGATCTTTCAACACACACAATTTCCTCTCATGGTGAAGGATGATGCATAAATACCTATACGATTCCTGGAAATTTGTGCTAGTGAGAAGGTTTTCCTCCTCGAGTATGGTTCTCAATGATATGTTTGAAGGAATTGTTTTCTATTTATTAAAATTAATATGAAAAAAGGTTTAGTACTTTACCATGATAAAATTGAGACAAATAAACAAATTAATACTTATTTGTCTCCCATTATTTTATCGAAATCCAATAGCCCTCACCATTGACTTCAGATTATTATGTTGCCTCAATATCCTCGTGGAAAAGATCCATATTTCCATTTGTATTACCCAAAATAGGGTTGTTTAAGAATAATTAATGGTTTTAGGAAGGCATTATAAATTCCAACTGCCTTAACTCACAGCTCCTTGATCAGCTAAGTGGACTCCACAATCCTGAAATCCTTTTATTTTGGATTTTCTTAACATTTGCCTCTTGGTCACAAAAATTCCTTCTATGGCAGTCAACCCTTGATGTGAACCATATCATGTCAACCCAAAACCTTGAATTATAATTCCATGATAATTGAAACCACCCAACTAGGGTTGGTCAAACACTTTGAACTATGGTTCGATTCTAACCAATATTATGGAAGGCTATATTAACATAATATTTCTTGAAGGTATTTTATCCTTATACGTAAATTTCCATTTTATTAACTTTATTACATGCTTTTTAATATTTAGTGGGATATACTTATGTGATTAACCTTGTCTAAGATAATATTTATGCATAAGTTTGTCTTATTTTAGTTCCATCTTTCATGCTTGTTTAATTCATTAATTGTGTGATCATGAAAAAAACCCACAATAAATAAACCATGAAACTGAAAGAAATAAAATAAATTCTATGATCATGAGATTTTTCTATTGGTTTTTTTATCTATAGGTTGATAAACTAACCCAGGACCTAGGAGAGAAACACCTTGAACCTTCTGGGTTCGTGTTTATAGCTTTCCACATGTTCACGTATGTATCTCCTTGGATTGTTTTCACCTTGGCTTCTTACATGAGCTGCCTCCACTAGCTTGGGATCTCCATCCATTACATATTTTTTTATCTCACTTTCAGGTGAGGGGTAAAATGGGGTTCTATATAAAAGAAACATTGGGCATACACGCCTTACAAATTAATGAGGATAAGTCTCACATGCCAACAAATTTAATTTAAATAAATAAATTAAACAAAACCATACACATACAAAGGTCTTGGTCTAGCTCATGATCATCAATATATGTAATGATATTTAAGCATAAATAAAACTATAATGCAGTTGTTTAATCATTCTTGTTTAAGACAACTCACTCTCGAATCAATAAATTATCTTTTATTAATCAATCATTTTATCTTAAACCCCTTTCTAAATTTCCTTGAGATTCTCATACATTATAATATTAAACAAATAAATTCATTTAAAATTATCTCTTTACATAACTTGATCCTTTGAGGCAACCCGGTGAATTATCATTCATAACTACCCAATGAGTTGAAATTAACATTACGTAGATGTTAAATTAACCATATATATATAGAACACCTATCACATGTTGTGCCTCAACTTTATGTCTGAACTATGGTACATGTCTCCAGGGTTTGTATTATAAAGTAATAAATTTTAATAAATCTTTTTAATTTTCATGAGTACGCGGTGTGTAGTTTTTCCTATATTATGTGTAATTTTGTTCACTGTCTATCCGAAGTACATGCCCAGGGACATGGAATGTTGATGTACTTCAGAAATCATCAAAGTACACGGTGTGTTTAGTGGGGCACATTCCACGTAGTATCCATGTTACACAGTTTCTATCCGGGAAAGATGTGTACGAAGTACATAGTACAACCCTAACCCAAAGGGACAAAACACCATGTTCATTGGGCCACATATCATGTAATCCTAAAACTGTGTGCCTCATGCTTTTGGTCAACACACAGAGTCTTAAAGACATAGATAGAATCCAATGACACGACCGGGTTTGGGGGACCATCCCAGTGCATGGAACCTATAATAAACGACATGTAATACTGAATACACATCGTGTGTTCTAGTTATATATGGCCTGTAAGCCTTGGAACCTCTGGATGAGATCCCCTGTTTTATTTTAATCAAAATTAAAATAAATATTGTTTTTTTAAGGTGAACGCGAAACGAAAGAGGAGAAATAAATGTTGAGATTTAGATTTATAGAATGATTAACATGAATTGAAACAAATAAATTATTAAATACATAAATAACCAATGGAAAACTAAATAATAATAATTTATGATATGATCACATTTGATACCACTTGTAGGTTTCAGGAGCAGTGGAAGCACGTTGGTGGGTGTACCCAACTTTAATTTTTTCATTAACAATGATCAATCCGAGATCTATCATAATAATATAACGTTGGATCATTATAATAGAACAAATAATGAAATAAAGTAAGGTAGTCCAAAAACCATAGAGAGGATCATCATAAGTAGATTATAATTAATTTAATTAAAATACAAGAATTACCTTGCTGTAATTCTCTCTTTGTTGATGTTTCTGGTGATGATCCTATGTGATCTGTCATTGCGTCGTATAATCAAAGTGTAATATTCCTCTAGCAGTGATCCACACATGCTCCACGTATCTCTGGAAATCGTTGAAGGGATATATGGGTACTAGCATGGAAGATCCTTCTCTTATGATGCCTTCCTCCAATCGACTTGAGAGATGCTTGCAAAGCACTCTCCTTGATCTAGTGGAGGGGGATATCTCTCATACCTTGAGAGCATTATTGGAAGAAAATAATTCTCTCTTGGCTTGAGAGCCTTCTCTGGATCCATTATGCATAACCACAATCAATGACTAGGCTAATGAGAATTATATTATTGGGATTTTAATTACTTAGAATAATAAAATGAATTAATTATCGAAAAGAATTTATTCATTTCATTTAATTATTCATAATACCCAATGTCTAATAATAACAGTTGACAATTATTATTATGTGACATGTTCCCAATGAATTACACCTAATATTATATAATTAAATAAATAATATTATTTCTCACAAATACATATAAAAACTACATGGCTCCATTGTATTTACTTCTTCCACAATATTTTTTAGACCTTGAATAATTACTCTTAATTTCTTAAATAAATATTATTGCATTACTCGCTAACAAATATATTATTTTCCCAAATATATATTCTCTTGAATTATAAGTGTTGAAATAAATGTGATCATGAATCCTTTAATAATTATTAAACCATAATCCAGAATAATATTTATTCAACTTGTTAAATTAATATTTAACAAAGATACTTGGACTCACATAGTGTGTGACATTCTAGGCCTATTTCTCAGTGGAATTAGGTATATCTTACATAAATTCCAAGGATTGAATCTAGAAACATGCCCAAACACCCATATAGAATGAAGTTAATGACACAATGACATGTCACATCCTACGAATACTTAATATGTAATGTAATCTCTTTGTCTCGATATCTTGAATCAAGTGGGTTGCATGTCGGTTCCATCAACCCATTTTCTTGATTATTCTTTCTTTGACATCTCAATATTGAACATTCCCATTCCTTACCATGGAAAATAATTTATATAGGATATATCAATTTCATAAAAGGGCTTAAGATATCTACTTTTGTTATGAAAAAGATGGGACAAATCCTTTCTCACATTATCTATAAATGCAATATTACTCGTGACACACCTAACATATCATACCTCACTGTGAACAATGTGTTGTGACAGTGTTCATCAATACATATAAGTCCACGAGTTGTAATACCCATTAATAATAATGTTAATGTCTAATGATCAATACACACGTCTACATATAGGAACATCCAATGACACAATGAAAAGGGTATTTTCTACTCACGGGTCTCGTTCTCATAATATCCTCCTAGATATCAATAAGGGTGCACACCATGAGAAGGTGCCTAAATGTTTTATGAGTCCTTTACCGTAATGTACTATATTATTAGTGTCCCTCAAATAACATCATCTGGATATAGAACATATATTCAAGAAAAGTGTTATAACACTTTTGGCTTCTCATTATAGTAGAGATCTGTTATGTCCCTTTAGTGCAACTACTATCTTTAGGACATTAACACATGAATTTTCATGCAGAAGAATAATACAAATGTGATAAGGTATTTATTAATTAATAAAGTACAAAGTATTTGATTCTAGGCCATCAAATCCAACACATTTAAATTTTCATAAAAAATTAAAATTAAAATATTGTATTTAAATGATTATTTAAATATGGAAATCAAGAAAATAGGGAATATAAGATAACAAATTCAATATTTACTATCATTATTACATTTCAATATTACACTATATTTACAGGTTTTATAAATACCCAATTCGAAGATATAGTTAGACCCAGTTAACTAGAGGCAAGGGGCTTAAGATTATTTTCGACCCCTCCTCTTGAGTGGATGGTACAACATTTTCGGATAAGGATTTTTTCCGTACAACCAATTGTAATAAGTATCACATCATAATTACATTTTTGATCAAGGAAAATTTCTTGGTTTCACTAAAGAGTATCCATTCTTATTGAAATTTGGACCCTATAAATTTCATGTATGTTTTTTTGTGTTCAACCAAATGAAGGAAATGTAATATAATGATATAATCAAGACTCTAAATGGTCTAATTGGTGAATGGATAAAAATATTAAATTTGATAAAATGATTCTAACATTGAGTCACCCCTCTCCCTAGTGTGGAGTATATCATAGGTGATACTATCTCCGAACAAACAATTTAGAATGTAAAACTCGAAATAATAGGACAAATATTTTTGAAGATGGATTTTTCAATATAACTCTTTGATGGTATCAGATAAAGTAATTTCCTTGTAAATATATAGTTGTGATAATTGACCAACAACCTGAGTGAAACTCTTTAAAAATAATCCTTGTTTATATTTAACCACTTCCAATTTATAAAAATTTAATATCTAATCCTAATCTCAAGCCAACCAAATATTTCTAGATTTTTGGGGATATTGATTAAATGTAATAGTCTTTAAAGTGATTATTGGAAGAATTATGGATTATTACATTATAATGGTGAGAGAAATCATTTATTATATAAGATCTAAATACATTGTTAATAAAATTAATCATTTTGATGTTATCCTCATGATCAGACTTCTAATAAATAAGAAACTCTTCTTGAACCTATATAGCATGGAGGTTCATTTTTTCCTTGGAGACATCAATAACATCACTACTATTTTCAATTAAAGGTCACCCTAGGAAAAATAAAACATTTTTATCATAATAAATATCATGAATTTGATGACCTGTGGGTAAAATATGGTTCCCAACCATGAAAAAGAGTCCACCCACCTTTCCATTTGGATGAGTGATTTACCTATCATCTAATTCATTTGAAAGAGGTGTTGGATTATTTTCCTTTAGACTAACCTCCATGAAAAAAGAATAATTAATCAAGTTGACACTAGCACCTAGGTCACACACACAAAATATCTCCTTACACTCTCTTATTTTTTTTATTTAATATTATAACTACTAGGTTCTTCAATTTTGGAGGCATATTTTATAAAATAAAAATACTACACCCTACTATTTTATTTAAGGTGGAAAATTATTCCAAATCTATTGTGTATGGAAGAAATTTAGAAGATTAAAATATGATTTTAAATGGTTGATGGTTCTTCTAGTTTCATGGTTAATAATTTTATAGGTTTTCTCATTGAGAAAAGGGAAAGAGAAGGGAATAATTTAACAAAAAATGTTTCCTTCTGAACTAATACACAAACTCTTATTTATTTTTAACTTCCTTTACCAACTCCCACTTATCTATTCTTTTCTATTTAGAATTTCATGTTTGGATTCATCATTATTTTTATTTTATACATTACTATCTAGTTTTCCAAATTTATTATTTTCTCTATTTTGATTTTGAAGATTAGTTGAATTCTTTATATCATTATCACTATGTGTTGGGAAAAAATACCTCATGGTAACATTACAATGTTTATGTTTTGAATGTGTTTGTTGAAAAAGAAAGTTTCCATGGATATTTTCAGAGTTCTAGAGATATTGTTGACAATCTATCTTGAAAATTATACTAGGAATAAGAATGTAATATTTATAGGGAAAAAAGTTTTAAATATAAGATTATGTGAATGGAAAAATAATGAATCATGAAATATATTGTGTTTTTTCACAAAAGATGGTTTTTGCATTCCCGAAAAATAAAAAAAATTGAATGGAGTGAGAGGATTATGCACCCAAAGAGAAGTAAAATATGATTTTAGACACTCAGAGGAAATCTTATGCACATATAAGAAGTTTCACAAGGATCTTATGCACATGGTCATCTAGGCTTATAAATAGACAACAACCCCTCTCATTTTAGTAGCTTTACCATTAGAGAAATTTAGGGCTCTAAATCGCATAAGTGTTTCGACCAAAACAAAATCTACAAAAGAGAGTTGTGAAAAAAAGGTGGTGTTCATAAATAGATTTGGGTTCAAAAAAATACATGTTATCATCATGTCTATAATGTTTCACGCGAAATGCCCAATGTTTGCAGGAAAGATAGAAGTAGCCCAGTAATTCTATGGTAAAGGGGTATTCATCAAGTTGATAAATGTGGAACATAATGTTACACTAAATGAGGTGTAAAACCAATTTGTTGAAGGAATAAAATGAGGCTATTCTTAAAAATTATTTATAACACTTCATTTGAGAGAGAATTGAGGTTTGAAATTTTGAATTGTTGTCAACCAGGAGGGAACGTGAATCTGTTACGAACATTAATAAAAATAGTCCACTTTTAGTGGATTTTGTACAATAGAACATTGTTGTTTTATCATCATTTGATATATCCCAGTGAGGGTGAAATAAGTAAAAATATTTGTGTCTATGTGCTTCATTTCCTATATTACATTCAATGCATAATCAGCAGATATAGAAAAAAAAATAATAAGATTAGCATAAACACTTAAGAGAAAATAAATTGACCATTAAAATAATGAGTTCAAGATAAAGTGGGGAAGGATGAATTTTTTAAATAATATCCATACCCGGATTCTCCCCTTTGGGTATCTGAGCCCCTTTTGGGCCTAACACTTGTATATAATAAAATAATTCTTTTTATTTTAATTTTTTCTTAGTAGAGAAAACCATTAAAATTTCCCTTGGATTAGTAAATATTATGTTAGGTTTTCCCCCTTATCCCCTAAACTACGATCCCCTTATATTTGGACAATTTGTTTTACTTATTATCAATGCCATATTTTTTGGAGTCATTTTTTGTAATCAAATTCATAACAAAACCATAAAAATCATAATTCAAATTTTACAGTGATCCATGTTTTCAAATTTATTTCTAGGTTTATTTGAATACCTAGTAGTGGTATAAGGTTTTATTACACCCCTAGTCCCACCAAAATAGTCTTGGATTATTTTTTGGATAGTGTTAAATTTATATGAAAATAATCATTGATTCCCTATTTTTCAGACCTATACTCCATAAGCTGAGCACTCTCATCAGGATGGAAAAAATATCTATTTTTGAATAATAGTTTATTGAATGACCATACATCATATGATAATTAAGTTATTCTCTAAAAGTTATGTCTTTAGAAATAGTATCATATTTATTTTTTATTTCAACTATATGAATTATTCTCTTTATGGATAAGTAATTTTCTAAAATTTGAGAGACATTATTTAACAATTTTTTGACCTCCTCATTTATTATGTATGAAAAATCAGCACTAAAAGTTTTATCCACATGTTTTTTTATGGTAAGGCATGATATTACTATAGAATATATCCATAAAAGGTGGTGATCCAGTTGTGTGTTGGAAAATTTTCAAAGTAGAGATCTAAATTTAACCCATGATTCATGAAAGTGATCTCCATTTTCTTAGATAAACCCAATGATTTGTATATCATTTATATGATGGTGTGATTAGTCTAAAAATTTATAAAATATGTGCTGAAACCACAGTATTATGATTCAATTATTTATTTATAAAAATTCTAGAAGATATAATTTATCCATTAAGACAAAGTAAAAAAACCCTAAAAAAACAACCTCACTCAACCCATTCCAAGGAAATTATTGTATTGAACTATAAAAAAAATTTATGATTTCTAAATTAGACAAATCAAAACATAAATTAAATAATAATACATTAATATCATTATTTTAATAATACATATCATAAAGAGTCAAAAAACCAAATGATTAAAACATTTATTGTTTTAGGGATTAGTTACATAAACATCTATTTTTATAATACTTTCTAATATTTCTCTATATTTTCCCCAATACATAGTTTTATAGATTTCTTAAATGATAAAATCATCTTTATAACTTTGGGGATGGACGACATAAGAAAGGGATGACTTTAAGAGATCAGTTAGGAAAAAAATGTCATAAAATGGAGGAAATAATGAGGGATACATAAATATTGTAATAAAAGATAATAAATGTAATGAACTAATAATTTCATACAAAGAAATTACATCTTAATTGATGAATATTCAATACATTTAACAAATACAAACACGGGTACCGTTAAGGATTAGTGTATTTGCAGGATACTTACACAATCTCTTTATTTTAGGAAAGTCCTTCCACACCTCCCATAATGATCTTCTCATTTTGTACTCTTCATTGACATACAATACTAAAACCTTACGTCATAACCTAGGGAAATAAAAATATTAGAAAGTGTGAGATTAGATTCTCGGTAAGGGTAAACATAGAAGATATCAATCAATTATCATATGAAAGAATGAGATAAATATAAAGGTATGATAATATAAATCTTAATTAAAATGCTAATAACCACTCTACCATGGATCATAAGCATGTTCTATGGTGTAAAAAATTATCATTTCAAAGTAAATGAACAATAAGAGTGAAAAAATGTCATAAATAAGTCATGAACCAATGTTTCATGTCATAAAAATGTGGCATGATCACAAGTATTGAAACCATTTCATAAGTCAAGGTTAAGAAATAAGACTATCAAATAATATTTTATCAGGAATAAAAATATTATTTTATATTTCATAATGGATCACACATTATCACTTATTTCACAGAGTGGATCAAGAACCTTAGATTATTCTCTATAATAGATTGGCCATGTGAACTTGTTTCCTATCATTTTATAATGAGATATAAAAAGTAATGACTGAATCTTTCATCAATGGAAATCCCTCTTGATCTAATTAAATGTATCTTTATGTAAAATATTTATATAAAATGTAAACTTAATTGGTTTTATGTTTTTTTATTTTCAAATACTATTATGAATTGTGACCGTTTCTAATATAGCTGTTGAATAGTGATCACATGATTTGTATAAATATAGGACTTTAACAAATCCAATTTACTCTGAAAAATGAAGTGATGACCTCATCCAGTAGACATACCCCATACGAAGGCCATTTTCAGAGCTAGGAATGAAGGTTTCATCTTTGGGCTTCACTCTTGACCAGGACCAAGCTGATATTTTATATGTTAAGCTCTAGTGAGACCGCTTATAAGAGAAGTGGATGTTGATAGTGATTACCACCTTAGCAATGTTATCCGAGCCACCCCAAGATTCTATCACCATCGCGCACCTTACTCTTCAGTCTTATGTAGGTGTTAAATGGGTTTATGTAACAATACTTTATCAATATGGTTATGTACCTTATTTTTGTATATAATAATGAATATACTTTCATTTTTTTATTCTTACCTTATAAATAGTATTTTTAAAGAAAAAATAGTATTTTTAGTTAATGTTCAACTAAGAAATATATTTTGATGAATTAATGGAGTTTTTAATTAAATAATATTTTAATAAAATATTATTATTTTTATTAAATATAAATGATCGTATAATTTTATGAATGCAATCGTAATTTTTATTAAGGTTTGAAAGCCATTTTTTTTCAAAACCCATGAATTTATGATAAATGACTATTTCTATTTTAAAAGTGAAAATTAAAATATTTAGAAAATTATTTAGATAAAATGAATATTATTTCTAGAATCAGGATGATGAAATTATCCAATGGTGAATTTTTCATAATTTTCTGAGACAGTCAAATGTTTGGGTAAAAATTAAATACCGTTTAAATATATAATGTGTTTTATGACATCATAATTACTCAATAGTGATGTAATAAAAAACTATAAACATTATGTTCGACCAAAATATGTTTTAAAATTTAAATAATGTGATTTTGGGTTTTTTTGATTTATTTTACGAAGCTTTAGTGGACCCTTCAAGACTTATTAAACATATTGTCTTTTTAAATTGTTTTCCTTGGGAGTGTGACTCACCTCCACATAAGAAAACCAATTATTTTAAGAAGTTATGACATTGGAATTATAAAACATTTTATTCCAATTCCATTTTCCAAAAACCATGGGATTGTTTGTGGTTTGGATTAGTTTAATGTGAGGTGTCCCAAACCTAAAAAATAACGAATTTCCTCCCATTTCCTATATAAACCCACCTAATATCCCACTTACTCCTCACTCAAAGCCTTTTATGTTTTTCCAACATCTTCCCTCCTTTCTCTATAATCCTCACAAAATTCCCCAAGCTCTCAATAATCCTCATTCAAGCCTTTCTCAAGCCTTTGGAAGCACACTTCAATGTAAGGGTTTTTCTTCCTTTCTCATTTTTGTCCAATATTCATTAATTATTTTCCCTTTTAATTTTAATTATAAATTTTGGGGAATTGTTTCACACCTCCCTCGTACTTCCCTCTTTATGTTTGAATTATAAAATACCCCTTTCTCTCTCATTTAATGCCTCCAATGTACACCCATTACTATGCTGAAATTCCGAAAGGAATTTCTCTCTCCTCATTTACATTCAAGAAATTATTTTGTATCATGAATCTAAATTAAATTAATTTTTTTGGGACATGTGTCTATATGAAACCTTACTTTAAATGTCATTTAAATATTATGAGTCACCCTTTTATCTCTCATCAACCATTTTTATGAGTTCTTATGTCACGCCGTTATGCTATCCAAATTGCACCGCGCTTTTGCAAGCCAAAGTAATTGTGTAGTGAATACGATGGACATTTCTCTATCAAGGGTATTCACCTTTATGCAAATTTAATTATTGTTTATATATTTTCAAGTATGTATTCCACATTATTTTATCATGTAATGAAAGACTATGTTGAATGATTCAATGTTTTATGATCCATGTGGCACACTTATGCATGAAATGAAATTTTTAAGAAGGGTGCGCCCTGAGAGAGCTCCAATGCATTGGTTAAAGTATAGTATCATGATACATCATGTGCAATGGGTGTTTACTCATGATAATTCAAGTGGAATTATGGTTTAGTCTTGCTTCATGTGCAATGAGGGTTTACTCATGCTCCATATGCAATGAGCCTTGGCTCATGCTAATTCCATGTTAAGTGTTGTTGCAACATTTCCATGTTATTATTATCATGATTTATCATGAATTTATGTTTATACTTATATTTTGATCTATTGATATTCCTATTGTCTAACATGTATTTTATTCCTCATTTTATTCCATGATTATTCCCTTACTAAGCTTTATAGCTCACCGTTTTCTTATGCATGTTCTCAGGTTATCCCATGCAATGCTAAGTGCGAGGGAATGTAGTGGTCATGTAAAGGATGTTTTAAATAAAGATATTGTTTTTCATGTTTTAAGTTGTTATGTAATGATCCTAATCCCCAATGACACTATAAATCTCGATCTTATATGTTGCATCAAATGAAGTTTATGTAATAAATTATGTTTAATTGTGTAATAACAGATCAAGGTTGTGATAGTTGGTATCAGAGGATAGGTTTAGTTATTTTTGGGATTATGATTAGTAAACCCTAGTAAAGCCTTATAGACAAGACTAAGTATAATAAAAACATCCCTAAGTTTTGGTGAGTATTGAGTAAGTGGTTTATCAAGAAAATACATCCTTGTCTGGATACGGGCATGTAGAAGCAGCTCTAGGACAGATGTATAATAGGGGTAAAACCTGAAAACACTGCATTGAGCTAGACTCGAACAGGAACTGGTGCATGATAATGGGCCTTTCTGTACTCTTGGTTACGACACTCCTGGGGGATATGATTTGGTAAATTCACAAGCTTAGTATGAACAATTATTAAGGGATTAAAAAAATTACCTAAGAATATATGTTAGAAATTAGATCATGGATAACATAGACTGAAGCCAATAGATTCATATGTTAAGGAAATAAAAGTTATTTATTATTCATCAGTTTTGTCCTTGTATTAACTTTTAGGTGTTACCCCTAAATTTTCTTTTATTCCAGCCAATGGCTGGTAATAGGAGTACTCGGGCTAACAAGCAATGTGAAGATCAATGTGATGAATGTACTAATGAGATGACCAATCCAATGGGATCCGAAATTGTGAAAATTGTCACTCTTCTCTCTCAGATAACTTGAGATTTGAAAAGAAACATGGGTTAAGAGTAACATTCAACCCCCCTAAGAAATAACAAGTCACTATAAAGATCTTTATGAGACAAAGGCCTCCTAATTTTAATGGATCATCTGATCCCTCAATTGTTGAACAATGGATAAACTCCATTGAAAAGATCTTCTCCATCCTTCAATGTTCTAATCAAGAGAAGGTTCTCCTGGTTTCTTACCATATGGTGGGTGAAGCTGATCAATGGTGGATGTTGATCAAAAATACAAAGCCTGAGGAGGAGATCGAGGTTTTGGAATGGAAGGATTTCCGAAATATTTTTTGGATAAAACTTTTCCATGAACCCTATGGCTTAAGATGGAAAGGGACATCCTTTCCCTCAAGAAAAAAGACCAAGAATCTATTAGAGCATATGAGGAAAACTTCACAAGGCTTACAGGATATGCTTCCGGCTAGGTTGTTACCCCCGATTGCAAGGTTGACCGCTTCTTTGGTGGGCTGAAACTTATCCAGTGGAAAGCACTGGCGATCTGTGACTTTGAAAACTATGAGGAAATGGTACGATGTGCCCTCAAGGTCGAAATAGAGATCGGATAATCTCAGGGGTATCTTGGGTATAATAAGCATAAGGTGGAATTCAATGCTGGTGGTCCAATGGATAAATCTAATGATGTGAAGATGATCCAGCACCCCAGAAATTTCTTGAAGGGGACAAGGAAATGCTTTAGGTGTGAAAGAGAAGGTCACATGGCTATTAACTATAAGAAATAAAGACTCGTAGATGTGATAGAGGAGAGGAACACTCCGTTTGAACCTCAATGCATGGTTCATTGCTACAACTGCAAAGAACTAGGGAATCTTTCAAATCAATTCCCTAAGCCAAGGGTTTTTGGAGGCAACCAACAACCTCCAAGGCAGCAAGGGCAAGATTTTTTCCATCACTGCTACCAAAGTGAACCCCGACAATGAAGTGGTGATAGGTACACTAGTTATTCATTCAAGAATAGAAAATGCACCTTTTGATTCTAGTTCTACGCATTCTTTTATATATTGAAAGTTTAGCAGAACAATCTGTAATGACACAAAGTTTCATTAAATGGAAATCCCTCTTGATATAATTAAATGTGTCTTTATGTTTATATAAAATTTCAACTTCTTTGGTTTTATGTTATGAATTTTGACAGTTGCTAATATAGCTGTTGAACAGTGATCACATGATTAGTATTAATATAGGGCTTTAACAAATCCAATTTACTCAGACAAAATAATCGATGGCCTCATCTAGTAGAATTGCTACATACAAAGCCAAGTTTTCGGAGCTCAAAAAAGAGGTGGCATCCTTGGGATTTTCTCTTGACCAATCTCAAGATGATCTTCATCATGTCAAGCTCGAACGAGACAGTCTACGAGAAAAGTGGAAGTTGATAGAGATTACCACTCAAGCAATGTTATCCGATCCACCCCAAGAGTCTGTCACCATCGCACACCTCACCCTTAGGTCTTATGCAACTGTTTTAAGGGGTTATGTAATAAATAAATAGTACTATTTTCATGTACATTATTTTTTGTATATAATAATGACTATACTTTCTTGTCATTATTGATACATTGTAAATAGTTTTTAAAGTACAAATAATGTTATTAGTTATTATTTAATTAAGAATTCTATTTTATTAAATTAAGGGATTTTTGAATCAAATAATATTTTAATAAAATATTATTATTATTATTAAATGAATTTTTATTAAATATAAATGATCTTATAATTTTATTAATGCAATTGTAATTTTTATTAAGGTTTGAAAGCCATTTCTGTCAAAACCTGTGAATTTTCGATAAATGTCAGTTTTTATTTTAAAAGTGAAAATTAAAATATTTAGAAAATTATTTAGATAAAATAAATGTTATTTATGGAATTATGACGTCGAAATTATCCAACGGTAAATTTTTCATAATTTTCTGAGATAGTCAAAATTTTGGGTAAAAATTAAATACTGTTAAAATATATAATGTGTTTTATGACATCATAATGACCCAATAGTGATGTAATAAAATACTATAAGCTTTATTTTCGGCAAATATATGTTTTTCCATTAAAATAATGTGATTTTGGGTTTTTTTGACTTACTTTTCAAAGCATTAATGGACCCCTCAAGACTTATTAAACACCTTGTCTTTTTAAATTGTTTTCCATGGGAGTGTGACTCACCTCCACATAAGAAACCCTGTTATTTTAAGAAGTTCAGACTTTGGCCTTATAAAATATTGTTTTCCTCTTCCCTTTTCCAAAAACCAAGGTCAAAAACCATGGGATGGTTTGTGGTTTGGATTAATTTAATATAAGGGGTCCCAAACCTAAATAATAAAGAATTCCCTCACCTTTCCTATATAAACCCACCCAAGATCCCACTTCCTCTCATGATTTCTTTCTCATGCCTTAAAGTTCTTTTAATGTCCTTATTGAAGTATCTCAAGTTCATATATAAAATGTATCTCTTGTTTCCCTTACTGGGCCTTCTGCTCACCCTTTCTTTTGATGTATGTCCCCAGTTTATGAGATGTAGTAATGAAACTAGGATGAACTTAAGGAGAAGCCTTTCAAGTGTTTAAGAAGAATGATTTATGTTGTTTTCATGTATTATGTTCCTTGTTTCCAAGACACTAAACCTTAAAGATCCTCAGTTTTGTGTAATGTAATGAAAGTTATGTTATAAAAAGATGGGATGCTATAGTTGGTATCAAAGGATGGTTTAGTTATTTGTAGAAATTAGGATATGAAAACTCTAGGAAGAACCTTATAGAAAAGTTTAAATATATGAAATCTTCCTGGTATTTTGGTGAGTATTGAGTAAGGGGTTGCCAAGAAAATTCATCCCTGTCTGGATACGAGCAGGTAGACCTGGCTCTGGCACAGATGTACATAGGGGTAAAACCCAAAAACACCGCTTTGAGCTAGACTCGAACAGGAACTGGTACACGACAACGGGCCTTGATGCACTCTTGGTTACGACACTCCCGGGGGATATGCTTTGGTAAATTCATAAGCTTAGTATGAACCATTGTTAAAGGAACAAAGATAAAATAAAATAAATATTCACATAAGAATATATGATCATGGATAACCTAGATGGGAACCTAGGGGATCACAAGTTAGGGTATACTTTTCTTCTACAAGTTATCCTTATATGCTTTTAATTCCTTTTCATGATTATTGGCTAAGTACTTAAGCCCCTAAATATGCTTTCTCTTCTTAGTTAATGGTGGGAAATGGAAGAACATGTCCCAACAACCAATTTGATAGGAAATGCGATGATTGTCGTATTAATATGACAGGGATGATTAGGGGATTAAAAGATGATTATTATTTTGGAAGACATTCACTATTTTAGGGACCCTATATGATCGAGGTAAATATATTACTACAGTATTTTTATTGAGGAGTAAGGTTGACTTATATTTTGAAGAATCGATGAATTTAAGGTGGACTTATATTAATTTAGGTTACTTATGGGAATGATTAACCTATCTTGAGTAAAATATGTATAGGTTATCTAATTTTGTTATAAGATGATTAGGAGTGGTTGATGTTCTTTGGAGATGAACAATGAAGTTTATTTTGGAAGACTATGTTATCAAATCCTTCTTGTATTTGGGTTTCAATCTTAGTTTGGTTTATTTTGAGGAATTTTGAGGACCGTTATTTATGGAATGGTCTATGTTGAACTTTGGGTAGTACCATGGAACTTTGAAGATTTAAAATTAGTTTCCATTCCTATGGGATTATTTCTTTTTAAAGAGTTGTTTTACCTTAACCTTTCTGTTTTTGGGATAATGTTTAAAGATAGAAGAAATAGATTGTTAATCTTTTGTAGATTATGTGATTCTCTAGAAGATGATTCTTGTGCTTTTTAAGAGACCAAGTGTTTTTGAATTCTCATCATTTGGAGAAAAGATTAGTGTTGGTAGGGAATTATTAAAGGATTAAACTCTACTTGAAGGTAGGTATATTTTCTTATGTTTTTGTTCTATGTAGTAAATTAATTCCTCAAAATTATGAAAAGAAACGTAAAATAAAAATGTTGTTGGTTTACGTTTCCTACTAGGTAATCAAAGACCGTTTTCACACATCATAAGTTTGGGATTTTCTTATGGTTAACTTTCTCCTAATCATGTTCTCTATCACTCTCCTTCAGAACTTAACCCTTTGTTTTCTCCTCCATGTCCATGTTTTCCTACATGGAATCCTAGTGTGGGTTAACTCGGGTGACCTTTGTACTTCCCTTTATTTCTTTTAAAGTAATAGTTTTACTGACTCCTTTTCCGATGTGAGACTTTCAATTAAATTTCAAAACCCAATTTTACAAAATTGCGAGGATGCAATTTCTTAAGGGGGGAAGATTGTAACGACCCGAAACTTTAAATAAATCTGGTTTCCTAATTTTATGTGTTATTTTATTTTATTTTTATAATCAACAAAAATGTTTCATTTGATAACATGAGTATAATTAAAATGAGACTGTTGGGTTTTGACTGTTATTTGACCATTGGTCAATATGACCACTGGAAACTAAACGTTTTGACTATTGTCTCTAAATACAAGAAATCTTGGTTAATTAATATAGAAAGAAGATTCGATGGCCTCACCCAATAGTCTTGGACCGATCGAAGCCCATCTAACAGAACATGGGAAGGAGGTAGCACCACTGGGCTTTGGTCTGGACCAAACCCAAGCTAAACTTCATCGTGTGAAGCTAGAACGGGATCGCCTTCGCGAGAAGTTCAAACTGATAGAAATTACTACTCGTGCGATGTTGGCCGAGCCTCCCTCTGATTCTCTCACCTTAGAACACCTTACACTTAGCTCCTATGCTGGTGTGATAAGGGGCTATGTAAGGAGACCGTAACTACCTTGTGTAATCCTTTGTTTTAAATAAAAATTGGGATTTCTTCTTATGATGAAGTTTATGAATTTTCAAATGTCCGGATAAATATAGTATGCATATTTTTGATGAATTTTAGAGAAAGGATATTTTAAAAATGTTTATGTAAATTTTAAATAAATAAAAATGTGTAATGATTTTCAAAAAATGATCTTCTAAAATTATGTTCAGTACGAAATTTCGAGTCTAATAAGATCAAATTGAGTTTTGATGAATAGTAAATTATGAATAGTGATTTTACGCTTAGGATTAGTAATGTGACCAAATGGATTAGTAAATTCACTCAAAGAAAGTTTTAATATAATTTAGACACCTAGATTAAGTAATGAGATTCAATAAAATGGGTAAATAACAGTTTTATAAATTATTATTCAAGTATTAGTTTTTTTTGGGTGAATAGTATTTTTTAATTAAAAATTAAATTAAAAATATTTAGAAATTTATTTTTATAAACTGGATTTCATTTTTGAACTCAGAGCATCGATATTATGTTAAGGTAATTTTTGGGGATTTTTCTGAAAAAAATGAATTTTCGGTGAATAGTGTGTTTATATAAAAAATGAATTAAAAATATTTAGAAAATTATTTTTATAAAATAGAGTTCATTTTTGAAATAATCGCATTGATATTTGGTTAAAGTAAAATTTTGGGATTTTTCTGAGAAAGTTGAATTTTTAGTGAATAGTAAAAATACAGTTTTAGGGTCTCGGTATGTTTAATGACATCATAACCGTGTTATAATGATGTCATGAGAAATTTTAAGGGATGGTCGACTAAAGAGGATGAATTATTGTGTGGGGGTCACCATGTGGCCTAACTCTATGGGAAGTACCATGGGAGGGCCCATGCTTTTGAGAAAACCACTTTTGAGGTGTCCATTGGCCATTAATGCCTTGTCCCCTCACTTTCCCTATAAATACCAAGCTCTCCTCTCATCTTTTCGACTCCAAAACTATCCTCTACGAAGTTCTGGTCTCCTTACCTCCCAAGGAGTCCTCCCAAGGTGCCCCCAATCCCTCAAGGTCCAATCCTTTGAGTTTTAAGTGTTACGTTTTAAGGTAAGGGATCTTACTCCTCTCTTTCTTTTTAAGTACACTCTTTTATGTCATTCCTTCTAAATATCATATTTCTTGTGATTGGGATGTTCTTTTATATTACTCTTACTGTAATTTTTATGTAAATATGATGAGAGACCCTATTCTCTCTCATCAATCCATTTTGGATGTTTTGAGTGGCGTCGTTAGGCTGCCGAATTTTCGTAAGAGATCCGACCTCTCTCTTTCTTTTCAAGAAATATCTTTTATGTAATTTCTTTTTTTCTCCATGTTCTTATGTTAAAGGATGTTATTTTATACTCCTATTACTTCCCTTTTCATGTTAATATAATGAGATATACCCTCTTACTCTCATTATTTCGTTTTATGAAGTTTTAAGTGGCGCCCTTAGGCTGCCGAAATTTTTGTAACGAATTCTTTCTCCCTTCTCATTTTTCAAGATCTATTTTCATGTAAAGTATTTCAAGTTCCTTTTTATTATGTTGGGGTATGATCTCTAAATTTATCATACTGATCTTTTATGATCATATGATGAGATACCCCATTTGATCTCTTCAATTCAGTATTTTGAAGTTTTAAGTGGCGTCGTTAGGCTGCCGAATTTTTAAGTGGTTCTTTCACCTTTCTCTTTTTTCAAAGTTCTAATTCCATGTCAAGTATTGAAAGTTCCTTTTATTATGTTGGGGTATGATATCTATATCTATCATACTGATCTTTTAGGTTCATATGATGAGAGACCCTATTTGATCTCATCAATTCATTTTTGTTGAAGTTTAAGTGGCGCCATTTGGCTGCCGAATTTCTAAGGGGTTCTTTCACCCTTCTCATTTTCAAGATCTACTTTCATGTCAAGTCTTTAAAGTTCCTTTTTATTATGTTGGGGTATGATCTCTATATCTATAATTCTGATAATTTATGTTCATATGATGAGAGAACCTATTTGATCTCATCAATCCATTTTTGGAAGTTTTAAGTGACGCCGTTAGGCTACCGAATTCTCATAAGAGAAGTCTTATTTTTGTCTTCCTTTCATGTTCTTCATTTCATATGGTATATTTTCAAATTTCATTACCATGTTCTTAAATACTATATATTTTGTTCCCCTAATGTTTTATGTATTATTTTTGAGTGGGTGACCCATGTCCCCTCTTTTTTAATGTTTTCTAAAACCATGTATCGTAGACGTTATGCTGCATAGTTTTCATCTCAAAATGCCTCCCTCTTTATCTCAAAATTATTTTATGTTATTAAGTGAATACTCAAAGCTCTTATTTCTTCAGGGGTATTCACATATATATCAATATGTTCTATTTTAAATTCTGGGATTTACATACATGAAACCCGCTTCTCCTTTCCGTGGGTTTAAAGTGACATAAAGATCATGTCTTTAAAGCAGTTTTTAAAACGTTATGATTATGAAATGAAACCCATTTATTTTATGCTATATGGTTTGTTTATGAAATGATTGATGATGATATATGTGGCTCACATGATAATAAATACATGTCAAGGGTGCGCCCAGATAGCGCTCCAATGCATTGGGTAAAGACTTAATCTCTAGAGATGACTTTTTAGACTGATACCTTGGTGAATAACATTGGTAATTTTTAATGACACCTTGGGGATGGACCTTGGTGAAACGAAATGATTGTCAATATTGAATGTTTCATCCACATATTCAAGTTATGAAAAATCTTATTTTTATTATGATGTATCTCATGATTTCTTTCTCATTCCTTAAAGTTCTTTTCATGTCCTTATTGAAGTATCTCAAGTTCACATGTAAAATGTATCTCTTGTTTCCCTTACTGGGCCTTTTGCTCACCCTTTCTTTTGATGTATGTCCCCAGGTTATGAGATGCAGTAATGAAACTAGGATGAACTTAAGGAGAATCCTTTCAAGTGTTTATGAAGAATGCTTTATGTTGTTTTCATGTATTATGTTCCTTGTTTCCAAGACACTAAACCTTAAAGATCCTCAGTTTTGTGTAATGTAATGAAAGTTATGTTATAAAAAGACAGGATTCTATACCCATCCATTTTAATTTCATACAGAAATGAAATCATCCCTGATGTTTGAAATCTTTTGATAAGTATGTGAATATAGGAGAATGGTCTGGGATATATGATCCATGCATACCTACATATCATATTATGACGAGAATAAAGCTGTATTTTGTTCTATAAAACATGTGCAATTTAATATCATACGGAAAGGACATCATCTGTGTAGACTAACATCTTGTTGCAAGGAAGTGAATATAGGTGGATATAATAAGATATAAGATCCAGTAATCCCTACACATCTTATTAGGATGATGATAAAGTTGTATATAGTTCTATAATACAGGTGTGGTGGGAGACAAATCACCAACACTGTTGGTCCTCTTGGGTGAGGTCCAGATGAATGTACAGTTTTATGTCATATAAGGGACATCAAATATACAGTTTAATGTCATGTGGTAAGGACTCATGGTGTTCCTTTTAAGGTATTACATTCTATACCAAGATGATCCTGTCAAAAGATATTACAAATTTTTTGTATACAGAAACCCTTTCAAAACCTTCTAAGCCCGCTCAAACTATGATTGGTGAGAGAAACATTGAATGGAAAGGGTTCCCCTCACCATGTAGAGGAATTTAAAGTCAAGCTATAGTGATTTTGAATCATGTTGTGGATGGACCAAGATATAGGATTGAGGCACCCCTATGTATCTCATTAAGAATTAGAATCAATCCATATGTTGTTCTTGGAAACCCATCCATTTTCGTGTAATGTAGAAAGAACATCTTCGGTATAGTTTAACATCATGTGGTAGGGATTTCTACCATGAATTTTTAATGTCATGTGGTAAGTATGTAATTTATGTAGTTTAACATATTGTGATAAGGATGATAACCATGGATTTTAGTCTCTTACGACAAGGAAATTATTTGTGTAGTTCAAAATATTTTGGTTAGAACATTGGATGTTCAGTTTAACATCTTTTCGAAAGGATGATGGAAATTTAATTTTATTTCTTTGAGGTAAGGATGTAATCTAGGTAGTTTAACGTATTGTGGTTAGGATGATTGTGAAAAAACTATCAGGAGATTAGATCATCTGATGGATCTTAGATAACTCCTTTTTGTATTGTATGAGTTCGGGATCCTTCAACTCAATCAAGACTATAGATACCTATCTGTCTAACAAATCATTGAAGACAAATATTTTTTCTATTTTATGACAAAGATGTTGATGGTAGTGGAAATGGTTTTCATGGAAGATCATACCTACCTCATTCTAATTCCTCATTTTTGGGAGTTCCATCAAACCGTTTTCTAAGGAGGAGTCATAATACATAGAGACATGATTTTTTGGGAAGGAATAGGTTTTGTTAAATTATAAAGTTAAAGATGATCACTTATCCTTGGGTGGTAGGTGGATCATGCTATTCAACACAATCAGTGCACCCACTTTTGAGTGATCAGATGAGAGTTGAGGGGATTCAGGTGTTGGGGGTTCCAAAATCCCAATGACCATCTACACTTGAAGTCATTATGTAATATATAATCAACATTATATTATGTTTATAATATATTCATGGTAGGGCCATTGATTTTTAGGTCCTACCATCATTGTTTCACTTATATATCTAATTGATTGGATATCTATTAAACCATTCACTATGGCATAGTTGAAATAACAAGGAACATGTCTATCTTAGAAGGAATATACTTCTCTCAAACTATCTTTAATAGATGGGTGACCAAGATGCTTATTCCTTATATTATCTGTGCCATCATTGGTGAAGGTGCATGGATGGGTCTGGAGTCTGGGGTACTGAGTCCCAATATTTATTCCTCTATGGGCTGGAGAGGACACATTGAGGGTATTGGATAATATCGACACTTCCCATTGATTAAAAGATCCCAAATATCCTAGAGTTTTGTGGAAATAGCTCAAGGTAGATGGTTTACAGAATATCCTTGATGAGGAGGTGGAAATATGGAAATTTCCCTAACCCTGTGATTTGTGTGTCTTGGATATATGAAAATTCCCTCAGTCCTTTGGGTTTGTGTGAGGTGGAGAAATGTTGGATTTCACCAGATGAGGGGATGTTAAATAAAAAATACCCCCATCCCTTCAAGGTGGTATTCTTTAATCATACATTAATACATCATCCTAAGGTATACATACTAGGTGTTTTCCCACAATTATCTCCCGAAGACTCTTATTCTCCTATTAGAGTTCAGTGATTTTTTCTTTTCTAAAAATTTCTTTATCATACTTAATGGAATGACTGGAATGAGGAATGATAATACCATCTTCGATATCAGTTTTTTGGAAAGTAGATGGTAATAGGAGTTCCAAAAATGATTATAAGGGATGAATCCATCATTTCCACTAGCCATATGATGCATTATTATTACCCTATAAAGTACGATCATAGTCTGCAACACCTTTCATAGATCCTAAAAGATACCATTGGGCCTTTATTTTCATATGAAAGCGGAATAAGGTAAGACAAACTACCATATCTCATATTATTGTAGGATGGTATGAATATACTCTTTAGGAGTATGATTTTCCAAATTTGATGAGGAGTCCTCAAATATAATAGATATAATATTTATTGAGACATAAATGGGTTGGTGCTTCTCATCAACAAAGAATCTCGTTTTGTGGGTCAATGCGTAGGGCACCATTTGTGGGGTTAGTGTCCATCATTCCATTTTATGGGTTGGTGCTTGTGATCTCATTTAATGGGTAGATTCCCAAGGCACCGTTTCAGGATTTGATTCCCGTGATACAATTTGAGGGGTTTGTTCCCATGTTGAAGATGATACCAATGTAAAATATAATAGAAATTCCCCCATTCCTACAAGAAGGAGTACTCCCTAGGATCCCATACTCACCAAGGCTAGATGTGATACAATCAGAAGTTACTAGCTAGTGATTATATGGGATGGATTAAGGAAAACTTTTAGTACTGAATTTTGGGATTAAATAGATTGGTAATATCAGGAACATAAGTCTACTCTAAATCTTTATTAATTAGATACCCCTAGTGGGTTCTCTTACTATGTGTCCCATCTTGGACAGTTGGTGTAGGCGTAACTTCCTCTATATATCCTTATGGAGCCACTATCACATGTCGTTGATGATGACTAGAATTTATGGGATACATCCTATGAAGCTAATAGATGAATGATTTTCCATTGTGACTATTTGCATCTATCTCCTAGAGGTAGGTAAGGTATGCATTGATGTGCTTTCAGGATAATCTCCCAGAGCGGTTGAGTGTGGAAACAAGGGGCATCCCCCTCCCTCAGCTATCCTTGGGAAAGAACGCAAATGGAAAGTAATCCACCAAAGGATTTCATGAGATCATTCCAGCGTTGGGATAGAGCTGTTGATGTGTAACTCCCAGAACAAGATGTTCTCCAACAAGCACTGGAAGTGTTGTGTGGGTGACATCATACTTCGGGGTCTTCGAGGACAATGTAGTTTGTCAAACGATCATGGAATTGGTTGGAACATTAAATTATTTCATTTCAATTTCATGAAATATGTAAAGTCATAAGGAATTAAAAAAAGACAACCTGTTTGTGAAATATCATCTATAATAGTACATATTCGATCAATAACTTTAATAGTTTAAATGATAAAGAGGTAGTCTAGTATTTTTATGTGAGGTTCTGAGTAGTTAAAAGAAACATGTTGGGATCTCGATTTATTTGTGTAATGATTGTAGGATAAATGTTCCTAATAAAAATAGGACAAAAACCCTTTTAACCTGTGAATGGGTTGACATAGTTAATTTATCTCACATCATGTTCACCAATTTTTTTATCAGGTTTGAGAAGAGGATGGTATTAACCTGATGATTTTATTGGTGGTGGTGGTGGTGGGGGTGGGGGGGGGGGTTATGGCCTTGTACAATCACTAGCACTAAGTTTGGAATTGGTGTAGTATTTCCTAGAAAATCCCAACGGTTCCCACAATCAAAACTAAGTATAAACCAACATTGCAAAGCCCGGTTATCCATTGGGGTTTCACACCCAACGATGCTTAAGAACTCACATTATTTCCTGTGGATGGGAAGTCGGGCACAACACACACTTTTGGGGGTCATTTTTTTCCAGTAAGGGACTCACTTATAGATTTAAGATTGGTTAATGAAATATTTTCTAGACCTTGATACATGACTGGTTTCCCATGTTTCAATAACAATATTATGAGAATGTAGGGATATGAACAATTTTACACATTTTATGAGTTCTCTATCGCTCTCCTATTTATTTTTGATGATTTGGGTTATAGAAACATTCAAGAACTCTAGAATTTATTATTACCCAAGGAAGAGTCTGGTGTCTTGAAGATGGGATTGGACCTCTATGATGCATCCTACATATCCTATGAAAATTGGAATCAAAATCCATGTAGTTCATTTGACATAGTTTAAGGTCATGTGACTAGACCCATCCATATTTTTTATTGTCATCAAGTAAGTATGTGAATATTAGGCTTGATCCATAATGAAGAGTCCTATATATCATATTTGAGATAGTAATTAATGTCTACACAGTACTTATAGTGGGTGTCTATGTAATAAGAGACATAAAAATATGTTCCTCGATTGTGACTTTTGTATATAAGACTACCCTAGATTTATTTTTCATGAGTATGTCCCTTTGAGAAGAGATGAGAAGTTATCATATGTACATCCAAACGAAGATTACTCATTTAGGGAATTCTTATCATGCTATCGGTATAGTCATTGCTAATCTCTAAGCCCACATGAGTCCTACTCAGTGTGATAAACAAGAGATAGAAGAAGTTTAAACACATTTCATTGAGAGCATATTTTTTTGGGGATTACCCATTAAAATTTCTCATAGACATGTAGGATGACCTATCTTGTAGAGGATGTGGTATATATCTTAGTCCTTAAGTAGGAATCCTCTATATCCCATTTATAATAGGAATAAGATTCATAGTAGTTTGATTCATCCCCAACCAGTTAATGGGTTTAGGGTACTAGAGAGAATGTTTGAGAATAATACTCAATATGATTCTCATGTATGATCCCTCTCCTCATCCACATATGGTTGAGGGGGAGTGATATTCCCCTGATAATGAATTGTTCCAACTTCTTGAAATGTTGTGTGCATGAGGGGGATGACACTAAAGTGGAGGCCCATTTGAGCTTGAGCATTTGAAAGGATTCCTACATATCTTGATCATTACATGAATTATAGTTCTCACAGTTTTGTCATATCATAACCCACTAATGGGAAAAGGTTGGTGATCACACTCAGAGAAATTATTGTTATCCCTGAGGTTTTAGGAATGTTGGGGGATTATACCAGGATGTAATCCTTTTATCAAGGCATACAAACTAAGGCTTCCGTATTATAGAGGACATATAATATTCTTTCAATAATTAGGGAATATGTATTTAGGTACCTCTTTAAATGGAAATATTATACTATGTCGATAATCAGGTCTTATGAATTAAGGCTACCCATATCACTAGGACATATTATATTATGTCGTTAATAGAGTCTTACACAGTAAGGCTTCTCATATCATCAAGAAATATTATATTATGTTAGTAATCAAGGATTGCACACTGAGGCTACCTATTGAACATGGATTACACTATGAGGTTTCCCTTTGAGTGTTTAATATAAAGATCGAACCTCAGAGGGGAATCCTACATATCCTAGTTTTGGAAGGAATCAGATTTATCGTAGTTCCTTTGATTGGGGTTTACAAACTAACATTTCCCTTGATCACACCCATTTATTATCTTTTGAAAGATTAAATTGATATAGTTATGACAATGAAAGGTATGTCTAAGAGAATGAAATTGGAAGTTTCACATGAGTTTGTAACCCTATCTAATCAATGAAACTACCATTATAAAACGAGTTTGTGTACGAATGTTTTTTGCCAGGTTCGGTAGGGCCTGAGACTTACTGGGTCTGTCGGATGAGGTTAAAATTTCCTAGGAGATCTTTCAGACATGTCATGGTTGTAAACTAGGAAAGTATTTATTGTCTACCTGATATGATGGGGCATTAATATTACATGGAAGAGACATTTAAGGGTGTCTTCCTGATCAATTAACATGCATAGGATGTCTTCGCATGGGTGAAGCAGAAATGTCCATGATACTGCACATGAAAAATGCAGACAAGTCTAGGGTCATGCTCATGATCAAAGTGGACATGACCATGTGTTGTTTCCTGATTATCCTGACTCGTCTTCATATTTTCACATCACAATTATGAATTTTCAATATGTTTTCATGAGATCATCTAGACTTGTCCAAAATATCTCATGTGGAAATGAAAACACATCAAGGTTTTGTTGCATAATTAATTTGGGTTTTCCTTGTAAATTTGAGTGGAAATTAAATAATTTCAATGGAAAATCACAGGATCATCCTGAAATATCAAGTAATATATCACATGATGAAAATTATTTCTCTTGGATATCTTTTCATGACCCAAGAAAACTGCTCCTAGGTTCTTTGTATGATTGAAATGAATCATCCTAGGAATGTTTTGTTATAATGAAAACATGCCAAGGAAAACTATCACCTGATTAACTCACATGTATTCAAACATCCATGTGACAATAATAACCCAAAAACCAACTATCATGAGATAAAAGTTTATTTTCTAAGGCTTATCTGGTGACCAAGATGACATATCCAAGATTGATTAAGAACATTGTGAGACCATCAAAATTTCTTATGATCGCATGTCCATAAACTATTCACAAGGTGGGGTATAATGGATTTGTTCAAGGTCATGCATTGGTTTTAGAACCACAAGTTTATGTACAATGATATCATTCACAAAGTATACATATAAAATTATTTTCCCATGTAGAGGGATGCATGATCATTAGAGGTTATACTCAATAATTATCCACCATGATGAGGCCATATATAGGTTTGAGAATGTATACATGAGGGAGTCATATGAAGCTCTATCATTCATGAAATTTTCATGACCCTAAATGGGTTTTTTGAGGGGTTCTACAAACATTCCTAGGGGCTTCCCAACGACATTTCATGCAAGGGTGAAGGTCTATGATATACACAGCTGAGGTATTTCCAATTTTTTAACCTGTATGTCGATGGGTGTCTCCATGAAATGGAATTTTGTCCACAAGTCCATGATTTTCTCAACATCCATGAGTTCTACACTCATGTTCAATGGAATCATATCAAAACCAAAGAATGCATGGGCCATGGAATCCATTTCATGGATGAGGCTTAAACTACCTGAAAAGTGTGAATTACGTTTTCTTAATTTATATTTACATATTAAATTTGTTTTATAACTTATTTTAATATATTTTATTAATAAATTTATTAAATTAGAATTTTGTTTTTATTAATATGTTTATCATGTAATGGTGGATCTCGACCAGATCTTGACTTTTTTGTTCCCCCTTGGGATTTTCATTTTTCTCGTTTTGTTTGGACTGGTTACTTGACTCAGTTTCCACCCTGGAAATCTGAGAATTTTTTTCCCTTGCACTCTTTACCATTCATCTATGTGGACACCCTTTTAACCATAACCATCCTCCTCACACCGACGTTTCTATTGGGATGTTCACCATGTGCTTTTTGGCAACATTGGATTGGGGGATGCTATTTTGGGGAAAACCGCCATTCATAAGAGGATTGATCACTCATGCTTCAAATCTTCCCTAAGAATTGAATCCTAGGTTTTCTTTCAACTCTTGGAGACTAAACTACCCCTTTATGTAGAACTTGTAGTTCTTCCCTCTGGACAGTTGTTCTTAATCCCTATCTAGGTTGTCAAGGCGGTAAGTCTTAAGAAGCATGAGGTCTCTGCGAAACATTGATGGGGTACCAATATTGGTGGTGCACTCGTCCAATTCATTCGGCCTCTATTCATGTAGTTCATCACCTATGAAACCTCTACCATGTTCTAGTAGTTGCTTCAAGAGTTTAGGAAAACTCGGTATTATTGTTGGGAAAAAATCCCTCAAGGTAACATTGCAGTATTTTTGGGTTGATTGTGTTTGTTGACAAAGCAGGTTTCCATGGAGAATTGTCGAGTTCCCGAGAAGTTGTTGACATTCCATGTTTACAAAGAACTATGACAAAGGAAAGGACGATCTGGAGGCGGTACAAAAGAGCAGTACAAGGTGGCGCCGTTTCCCAGTGTTTGCCAAATTTTTGGGGTCCAAAATTTGGAGTTTGGTGAGCATCGCGAAAAGTGGATTTCCATGAAGAGCATAATTTCATATGGCAAAGGCATGAATTTCGCGAAGATAGGATGCATGGTTTGGAAATCGCGAAGACCAGAAGAATGGAGGCTGTGATTCTTCGCGATTACGTCAAGCTTCGCGAACGGCAGAGGCTGAAGCGCATCGCGGCGGAGAAGGGATTTGCGAGAGAGCTTCGCGGCGAAGGCGTGAGCCGCGAAGGTAAGTTGACGGTGATTCATCGCGACTACATCAAGCTCCGTGAACGGAAGATTGCCGTGGAGCTTCGCGATTTGGACAGAATTCTGACAGAAACTTTGGAGCTTCGCGATTTGAGATGACGTGGCGTTGACTTCGCGCGGAAGGGACGAGGGTCGGTGGAATCGCCTATAAATAGAGGCCGACCCCTTCGAACGAAGAAGAGAGAATTTTCAGAGAAAATCCATTGCTCTTGGTTCGTAGAGGTGGTTTGCGAAGGCAGTGTGCTTCGCGAAAGGGTAGCTTCGCGGCGGCTATTCTAGCTCCGCGAAAGGCGTCTGCCCCGCGTTGGCTCGGTGAGCTTCGCGGAGAGGCAGGAGCTCCGTGATGGACTAAGCTTCGCGAGGGTCGTTGCTTTGCGACGGCTTGAGCATCGCGAGAGTGCTTCGCGAGAGTTCTTCGCGAGTGAGCTTCGCGAAAAGGCAGGAGCTTCACGAAGGCTTGTTTGAGCTTCGCGAAATTGGGAGCCTAGCGAAGTAGGGTGCTTCGCGAAGGTCTTTCCAAAGTGAATTGCCCAGTGTTCAGAGGCAGAGGTATTCATCTACGGGTGAAATTTGAACTTCAACAGAGCATCTACATACAGAGAAAGATGCATTCCTTAATGGAAATGAAGAGTCCTACAGGTCTATAAACTGTGAGTGGATTCCCTTCTGGAGCAGTGAGCTTAGGAAGAGGAAGAAGGTGATCCTCTCTACCGGCAGTGAGCCAGAGAGAGAGAAACAGGGAGTGACCCTTGGGAAAGCAGTGAGCTGACCCTAAACATTGTAAAGGCAGTGAGCCTGGGCATAGAAGTGATCTAGCCCGAACATTGTAATCCACAGCTAGTGAAGTCTAGTGGAATTTGGTACGAACCGGCTACTTGTCGGCGTATGCTCCTTGGACGTAGCCCTTAGCGGTGAACCAAGTAAAAATCTCTGTGTCTGCATGCTTACTTCCCTGCATTGCATTCAAAGCATCATCATCAGGTAAAGGAGACAAGTGATCACAGTAACCACACAAGTGCAAACAAAGTGACCTTTGTAACAAAGAGGTCAAGATCCAGTGGGGCAGAAAGAACTTTGAAAAAGAATATCCATACCCTGATTCACCCCCCCTCTCAGGGTATATAGGCCCCTATTGGCCCTAACATTTATTGTCCCTGATGCTGTTAGATTTTACAGTTTTTTTGATCTTTCTATCACATTATTGCATTTGTATATCCTCTATTGATCTTACTGAATCTCTCCATTGTAAATATATTTTTCTTGTTTCATAGTAATAAAATTCATGTGTGTGTGGTGTTATTGCCATGTAGTAGGATCCATATGGATCTGAAGAACGTAAATCATCTTGTCTATTTACTTTTTTTAAATCTCTTATTTTCTTTTCTTGATTTTTAATTTATCATCACACAATGCCAGTTTAGTTGTTTCTCTACTATGGTTGTTTCGTTTACCTTTGTATTGTGAACCCTTAACCACAACAAGTTGTATTAGAGCCAATCTAGATACTGTACTATTTTATTTCACTCAATTGTTTAGATCTATCTTTGGTTCTTTGATTTTATATAATCTGTCTTGGTACAATTTTGATTATCGTCATTTTATTACTTGTAAACTATATACTACTAATATTTCTTTTATCAACTTTCCTACTATGATTGTTTAAAGGATTCTTAAATTTTTTTTCTTGTTTTTACCAAATTTTTCCTAAGATTCTATATTGTAAAAGTGTAACTTTGGTATTTATTGTTCATACTTTCTTGAATATCTTTGCTACCAAAATATCATTTCCAGCCACTTTTTTCATTGTTTACCACTTATATAAAATTTGACTGTTGTATTCTTCTTAATAATTATTGTACATAGTTTACAGTTAATTAATTTGGGTTACTTTATTTTGTTTTACAAATTTAAATTTTTTCAAATTCTACCTGAACATTACTATTTTTGTTTTATTTCGAATGAAATAATTATATTCAATGAATACTTTTCACAACCATATCTCATGGTACACGTTTACCAAGTGAAATCAGTAAATTTTTGGGGGCTCATGATTATCGTTGTTCCCAATCATTCTAAATCAACTTATTTGGATAAACATGTCTACAATGGAATATAAAATCAAAATGTTCAATAGAGACGACGACTTCAATTTATGGAGAATAAAAATGATGGAATTACTTGTCCAATAGGGGCATATTGATTCTATATCTAGGTCTACTAAACGAATCACAACTATTAATGAAGATGGTCAAACCTTTACAGAATACCAACTTGTCCCCCCTAACACTCTTGTTAAAGCCCATGTTTCACATTTACTTTCCTTAGGAGATAAGATTTTTAGGGAAGTGGCTTATAAGTCTACTACTATAGAAATATTGATAAAACATGAAATATTATACATGATTCCCTCCCTAGTAGGAAGACTCTATAAGAAGCATAGCATGTTCACATTTAGAATGAAACCTGGTACTTCTATAAAATCCCATTTAGATGAATTCAACAAATTCATGTTGGACTTATCCAACATTTATGGTTTTGTAGCTAATAAGTATCATGGTTTTATTCTTTTATTCTCCCTTAACCATAGTTATAGTACATTGGTCGAGACCATGATATATGGTCGAGACTCCTTGACACTAGAAGAACTCAAGTCTTCCCTTTTATCCAAAGAACTTCACTCTAAACCTAAGGTAAAAGGTGGGGTTGAGAGTCTATTTACTAGGGTAAGACCACATGGTAAAATCAGAAAGATACAATTTAATATAGATAAAAGTAAATGTTGAGGAAAACCTAAGCAAGAACCAAAACCAAAGGGTAATTTTAAAGATAGAAAAGTCACTTTCTTCCACTGTGGAAACCCTGGGAATATTGTGCATGAATATAGAAAGATTAAGCATGAGTAAGACTGCACCCAACCCTCTGACCAGTCTCCCCTTGTTGACTCTTGCTATGATTCTATCGAAGTCTTAAATATTTCCATCCATACACCCGATCGAGAGTGGGTCCTTGAATCTGGTTGTTCTGTCCATAAGTTTCCATATAAAGATACATTTTCAGAGTTTGTTAAGAGAGTGGAAGGGGGTTTCCTATTAAGAAATAACAATAAGTGTAAGTTTTAGGGTAGAGGACCAATCCTGATAGGACTAAATGACCAGTCAGTCAATACCTTACTTGATGTGAGGTGGGTTCCCAACCTCCAACACAACTCAATTTTCTTAGGAGTCCTTGAAAAAAATAGATAAACTTTTAGATCAGAATCGGGTTCTATTAAAATCTCTAATAGATATAGAACTGTTATATGAGGGTCACTCACAAATGGGTTGTATGTCTTTAATACTAAGACTCATTCAAGGTAGTTAGGTAGTGTTTATAATACAAACAATCACAACACTATGCTTTAGCATAAGCGATTAGGGAATGTATACTCCAAAGGGTTTAAAGAACTCAGCAAATAGGGGCTCTTGAATGACATAACACCCTCAAACATTCCATTATGTAAAGATTTCATAATGGATAAAACTAAGAGGGTTAGTTTCAATATATCCACTTTTAAAGCTATTGTCCCACTTGAATACATCCATTCGAATCTATGGGGACCAGTGTGGACTACCTTTCATGGTGTAGGATATTACTTTATCTCATTTATTGATAATTTCTCTAGGAAAGTCTAGGTTTACATCATGAAACAAAAATCATATGTTTTCCAGACCATTAAAACCAGAAAATCCTCTGTCGAAAATCATACCAGAAAGAAAGTAAAGATCATGAGGACAAACAATGGTTTAGAATACATGTCTATAGACTTTATTGATTTTTGTGAAAATGAAGGGATTATAAGATTTTGATCTATTAGGGATGCTACCCAATATAATGTTCTAGAAAAGAGGATGAATAATATTATCTTATAACATGTATCAAGCATTCTTGCATGCTCATGTCTCCCCAAGTCCATTTGTCATGAGGCCACAAACACTGCTGTTTACCTCATCAATTGGTGTCCCTCCTCTACAAACCAGTTTATGAATCCTGAATTGCTTTGGAATGGAAATAACCCTTCGTATTCTTACTTAAGGGTTATTGGTTACACATCCTATGATCATGTTAGGACTGATAATTTGGAACCAAGAGCTCTAAAATGCTCTCCATTGGCTACCCTGAGGGACTCAAAGGATATAAATTCATGATTGATAAACCTAGATACCAAAAAATCATTATAAGTAGGGTATGTGGTCTTAAATGAGTCATCTTCTCCTAAGACCAATGTTATCCAATTAGAAAGTAATGAACTAGAGAAGTATAAGTTTGATGAACTTGATCAATCAGCTCATCCTAATGCCGATGTTCAGCTTGATCAACCTACTTCTTAGCCCACTACTGCGACTAATTCTGAGAATTATTCTAGTTCAGATTCGGATTCTGAACCATGTTTCACTTATCAGGACTATAAGTTATACCGTGATAGACAAAGGAGGCTCCCAAGACCTATTTCTAGGTTCATCCAGTATGATATTTCATTCTATGCCTTTCATGTGGAATAATATCTCATTGATGATGATCCAAAATCATATAGGAATTCCATAAATGTCAAAGACTCCAAAAAATTGGTCTAGCCTATGAATGAAGAGATGTATTTTTTAAAGAAAAACTACACATGGAGTGTTGTGAACAAACCAATTAATGCTTAAGTAATTTGTTCCAAATTTATTTTCAAAAGAAAATAGGATAATACTGAGGGAAGTAAAATAAAATTCAAAGCTAGGTTAGTAACCAAGGGTTTCCTCCAAAGAGAGTGAATTGATTATTCCTAAATATTCTCCCTGGTAGTGAATTATTCTTCAATTTGGATCATGTTAGCCTATGCTGCCTATAATGAATTCCACATTTAGTAGTTAGATGTCAAAGATGCATTCTTACAAGGTGACTTGAATGAAAATATTTATATGAAGCCTCATAATGGATACCCTGGAGAATTTAATCCAGATCATGTGTGACTCTTGAATAAATGTATGTAAGGCTTAAAACAATCCTCAAGACAATGGTACTTAAAATTTGATTCGTTTATACTAGGTAATAAATTCACCAGGAGTCAGTATGATTATTGTGTTTATTTCAAAGAAAAAAACTGCATCATTTACCTTCTATTGTATGCTGATGGTATGTTCATCATATGAAAGGATATAAATCATATCTGTTCTATTAAAACTCTATTGAAATATACCTTTGAAATGAAGGACCTAGGTGTGGAAAAGATAATTCTTGGTATTTAAATAATTTGGGACAGAACCAATAAACTGCTCTATCTTTCTCAGCATGGTTATATTTTAAAAGTTCTCAAGTGTTGCAAAAGATACTAGTTTCGTGTCCAAGATACTTTATGATAACATGGTTGGAAGCATAATGTATATTATAATTTGTACAAATCTTGATATTGCCGCTATTTTTTTCACCCTTAGAAGGTTCATGGGCACACCAGGAAAGCCACATTGGCAAGCCCTTAAGTGGATTCTTAGATACCTCTCTTTTAAAACAATTATTTTTTTGTGATATGGTAGAAATAGTGATTATGATTAAATTATCTATGGTTATGTAGATGATTATTGTGCTAGAAATATCTATACCTGTAAATCCTTGGGTAGTTATGTGTTTAGTGCATTCGGTGGTGCCATTTCCTGGAAGGGAAACATGCAATCTGTTATTTCACATTCGACTATAGAATCTGAGTACATGGCATTGACTAAAGTAGTCAAGGAAGTCTTTTGAATCAATGTTATGGCTTCTGAACTCTTCAATTATAATTCTACTATTACTGTTTCTTTGGATAGTCAATCTGTAATTCCTCTTTCTAAAAACATTGTTTTCCATAATAATTCAAAACACATTTATATTAGGTTACACTATATTAGATATATTGTAGAATCTAGAATCATGTGCATCAATAAGATAAACACTGACATAAACCCATCAGATAGTTTTTCTAAAGTTGTGGTTTTGTCTAAGATTATGGTTTGTATAGATATATTAAACATGGTTCTGGTTCTATGACCCTTAGGGGAAAGAACATCACCAAATTCAATTAAAAATTGTGAATATATATAAATTAATTTTTCTCAATTTCGGTTTCCATATTAATTTTTTTTTCTAAAATATCTTAATATATTTTCTTCTTCCATTTATTAAGTTATCATTGGGTTCTATTAATATTTTTTATCAAATAATGATGGATCTCAACCAGATCTTGAATATTTTGTTTCTCCTTGGGATTTTCATTAGGCCCATTTGGTTTGGGCTGGTTACATGACTCGTTTTCCACCCTGGAAATCCAAGCATTTGTTTCCCTTGCATTCCTGACCATTCATCTTGGTGGCAGCCCTTTTCTTCAAAACTGTCCACTTCGTGCCGTCGTTTCTTTTGGGACATTCACCATGTGCTTCGTGGCAACACATGATTTGGGGAGGCTATTTTGGGGAAAACCACTATTTTCATGAGGATTGATCACCCCTGATTTGGCTGTTCCCTAAGAATTGAAACGTATGTTTTATTTCGGCTCCCAGTGACTGCACTTACCCTTTTCATGGTACCTACAGTTTGTCCATATGGAGAGTTGTTCTTGATCCATAGCCAGGTCGTCTCAGCGGTAAGTCTCAAGAAGTAGGGGGACTTTGTGGTACATCGCTGGTGTACCACTGTTGGTGGAACACTTGTACTCTTCCTTCAGCCTCGATTTGTTCTGTTCAGCAACTGAGCAACCTCTACCAAGATCTAGCAGTGGCTTCAGGAGATCAGTAAAGAAGAGTATTATTGAACCCAATGTTGTAAGCTTCTACTGTTTGATTTGTTCTTTCTATCACATTATTTCATATATCCATCGGGTGTTGATCTCGGTTCATTGCACCATTGTAAATATGGTTTTCTTGTTTTATAAAAATATAGTGCACATGTGTGTGGTGTTCTTTCCATGCAGTATGATCCCAAAGGATCCGATGCACGTAAATCATCTGGTCCATTTAATTTTATGAAATATTTTATTTACTGTCCTTGTTTCTTGGATTATCATTGCACAATGCCAGTCTAGTAGTTCCTCTACTGTTCTTGTTTCGGTTACCTATATATTACAAACCCTTAAAACAATAAAAAAGGGAGGTAGATGGAATATGGGGTGAGAATAGGTCCTTGAGTCTATACTACAAAGCCGAGTGGAGGATCACTACAAGATCGAGAAGGGGGTCACTCTAATACCAAAGAAGCATTTTTTTCAAAAATCATCATGAATTCGAATGATCATAAAGGGATCACATGAGAGTTTCCATGGAATTGTGATAAGGCCGCCCATTGGTTCCACATAAAAAATCACTATAGGAAAATTACTATTTCATGGTGGTTATTTTTGGATATGGCGACGGTTTAAACCACCACTATATGCTTCTGTGGTGGTTTCCAAAAATTGCATCTAAATTGTGTGTTGGGAAACTATTGGTGGAGGTTAAATCAATTTTGCGGCATTTTATGGGAATTTTCATAGTTGGTGCCTTTCGCGGTGGTTAAAATGTTTTTAGGGGCGTTTTTTCTGGTTGTGAGATTAATTTTTTTAGCAGCGGTTAAAACCGCCACAAAAACAATTACGCCCCTATCCAGAAAAACCTCTGATAAAAACATTATAACCACTGCGAAATGCCTGTAGAAGATGATACACTTTAGAAGTGGTCAATAATATAACTAATAGAAAAATACTGACAATTAGTGGTGGTTAAACTGCTGCTACATATACCTGTTACAGTTAGCGGCGATTAAAACCACCACTAAAAAAAATTACCAAAAAAAGCAGTTTCTGCAGCCCCTGTACCACTGACCTGAAAAAAAACCATTCCAATAATACCAGAAGACCAAAAAAATAAATATTACAGTTAATATGAAAATTTATTCTTAATTAAGAACAACGAAATTCATCATTCAGTGGGTAAAGGAAGACATATAAACATATCACATGGCCATTACACCTTTAAAAAAACTATAAACAAGCATGTATATCATATTCCATGAAAACAATGCCAAGCCTAGGTTCATCCTATTCCATCTATTCCAGTTCCCACCCTGACATAACCATTCATATCAACATACATCCCACTATCATTGGTGCTAACTACTCCAAAAACTTAGACCTCCCTACGCATACCTCATCAACCAATAGCCATCCCAAGATCACATAACATCATATATAAAGGCCTAAATCTAGAGAAACAAAAAGACAAAAAACATCAAATATTTTCAGTATGGAATTTAGTCCCTAAAATAAAAATCCATCCATCATAAAAAATTGGCTTACTCGACACCATAAATTTACCATTATCGAACTAATTGTTCAATTAAAGTCACAGATTATTCAATTTATTTATGATGTGTTACTAATATTGAAAATATAAATTAAATAGATTTTCCGCCATCAAATATTCTTATTTAAATAAAATTTAAAGAATAAATTCACTATAATATTCCTATAATATTAAAAACAACATGAATTTTCAGATTCATTCTCTTTATCCAATTCCATTTACATATTGATGAATAATTTATATAAACATGCATTAGGCACGAAATTATTTCCATCAAATACTTATTAAGAATATAGTTGTAAAAACTCTTGATTTTTTTATTTTGGAAACCAATTATAACCAAAATTACATTCCACAATGATTTTTATCATATTATACTTTAGGGGAACATGGTTTGATATCCAATCCCTGGTTGAGTTCACATAAAAATAAAACCAGAATTCAAATCAAATGACACATTTTGATGTTCTTTATGAATGGATGTTTCACTCACTAATATGTTAGCATTGGGATGATAGGTAGTAATTGTGCGTCGTTTGTGATTTTAGAGGAATTTGTGAGAATGTACTAGATCAATAATAATTTAATCACTTCTCATTTAAAATGGAGATCATATGACAATGGTAGGAGTTAAGACATGTAATTCATTATGGGTGTATGATTTTTATTATAGGATACTCAACAATTAGGGAATCAATGATTTCATAAGCAAAGGATGTTGGCACCGAAGATTATGGGGCTGTTTTGGATTATCAAGTGTGTCCTGATAGAGGAATTCTATTTGGAATTTCCTCTACAATATCAAGGAATTCATGATGTTTTACGTATCTCTTATATTCAGTTGTACATTCTCAATCAAAATTATGCGATAAGCTATGAAGAATTTCAGTTGGAGCCTTACCCAACATTTTTGAGTGCTCAATGTGAATCATGAACTGTAGTGAGAAAATGTTTTGAAGAAAGCTGATGTCACTTGTTAGAGTGATATGGGATCATGGATGTATGCATGGAGAGTCTTATAAGTGATAATATGATATGTGAGCTCAATAGCCCTAGTTTTTTGGGCGTGAAATATAGAGGCACTACTCAAGGATGATAAATCCTCTGAGGGGGATATTATAATGGCTTGATGTTTTCTAGGGGCCTTATACCTTACATTCTACCCTTATTTAATTATTTTGGAGATATTATTTTTTGGGTGAATTATTAGGTTGTGTGTTTTTTGGTTTTAATCATTATAAAGGATTCTAAATGGTTTCATGATAGGAACATGGTTATGGGAAACCATGTGGTTCTACCTAGAAAAACATGTAGCTTGGTTGAAGAAGGATACTTAGTGGGTCATGGTTGGAACATAGTTATAGACGATCATGAATCATTCACCTTGAAATATATGTGTCTCAGAATAGAGGAAAAAATAATTGTTATCACACAATTTACCTAATGAGAATATTCATTCATTGACGATGTTCTGTAATCTCATATTACAATATGGACGAATGGAGAGAAATGAGTCTAAGAGAATATAGAAAAGACGAAGAGTATCATAAATACCAGAGAATGTAAAAAATATTGATGTTCAGTATTTTTAAATGTTATAAATGGAAATGTAGTGGTAAATGCATTGGGCTAGAAAATGTAGGATATGGGAGAAATAATTTCATTAGTTGAATAGAATATCTTATCTTCATTGTAAGTGTAGATACCCGAAGCTTGACGTACATGTACAATACATTACTTTTGTGGAATACTTAATACATAACAAAAACAGACACACAAGGACCGTAATAGTTTACTGTCTTTGGAAACTTGGAATATAATCTTCTAAACCTATTTAAAGATCTTCAACAACTCCCATAACGATCTTCCCCTTTTTGTTTCCATCCCTAAAACCTTTCTTTATTTCTTGGGTAAAATAAAACACATAAAGGGTGAGCTCAAATGCTCATTAAGGGAAAACATAGAGAACATAAAACAATCCATAAACATTTGAACACAAAAACTTGAACATGAAATTTAAACATCAAAATCTTGAGCGAAGACATAAATCGTGGAAGTACGTAAGGCATATATCACAATGGAACATCAACCATGAAAAAATATAATGGGAATAAAACATATAATTGTGGCAACCATTCAGCACATTTTAGGTTTTCCATAGTAGCCAAGGCATTGCTGCCTAGACCATCTTAGTGGACAAAGTCACTTTCTGAATCAAGTTCACTCCTCGTTTCAGTCCTGTAACACTGAACCGGATTAACTTATCGTTCCATCCATGTCTATCTCATGAGATATAAATCTTTACCCAATGCATTGGAGGGAGATATAGGTCACACCCATCTCATAATAAAATCATTCTTACTTGTTCGAGAAAATAAACTTAAAACATTCATCATAACCCAAATAATAAAATGGGTTTCATAAACATCATCCCATCATCTCATAATCCATATAAAACAAATGGACATTTCATCATAAGAAAATTGAAACCATGAAAATCATAGAGAAATTAAACATGAAACATACACATATGAAATAATGTAATCTTATATGGAAAATGATTTTTATAAAACACTTGAAATGAATTCTTTAGGAAAATATCCTTTCTTCTTCAAAATAATTTTCTTTTCACAAAATTCCATGCAATTTTAAAATAAAAGTATTTTGATGAAAATAGTCATAAAATCTAGTAGAGTAAGCTTTATAAAAATGAGGTGTTATGAAACTGTAAAAATTTGTTCATGCCGTATATGTTAAAAATAACATTCTTCTCGTACTTTTGTCAGAAAAGTCAAAAAGTTCCCCGTGTGGTAAACAAAAGTAAGATTCCATTCATAACATGTGGTAAATTACAAAAATAGGTAAAAAGGACATTAAAAATACATGAAAACACTTTTAGAAAACATGGGAGTGGATGAAAACAATAACCCTAGTAAATACTTACAAATAAAAATCTCGGATAAGAACGAGATTGGAATAGTTATCCCTTACCTTAGGTCTGATATGCTTCGTACGTATCTGAACCTCATCTTCTTTGAAACACCTCTTTGAGACCTCCTTTTAGGGAACTAAAATTGGTCTCTGAATAAGACCAGGACATCTAGGATGTTTCTAGGGAAGTGGAGAAGAGAATTTAGTAGGGGTTGGCTGATCTTGAAGGCTCAAAGTGGTGTGAGGAAGAGAGGGAGGAGGTGTCTTTTTATAAGGGAGGAGAGAGGAACCTTAGGAAAAACTAAAAATGTTATTTTATTATAAAGTAATATTCGGTTTTTAATAGCTCAAAATTGATTTATTTCTAATCTAAGTTGGGTATGGGTCGAAATGATTTCATCCAACAGAATTTGGACAAGTTTAGGTTACTATTTTAACCATATCATTTCGATTTAACTTTAGGTTAAATAATTTTTCTTTTACCGTGTCTTCTTGTTTTCTTACACTAGAAGGTTAATAAACTTACTATAACAAGCCAAACGAACCCCAAGTTTTTTATTATTAATATATATAACCATATCTAAGTCATTTGGCTGAACCTTAGATTTTTAGGAATAAAATAACAATTAATAATATAATATTTGTTTTAAAAACTATTTTATGTCAATTTTGACACTATTTGGTAATTGATTTTTGTGAAAATCATAACAGAATGATTAGTTAGAAAAAAGTTAACTTAATCAATACTAACAAGTCATATTAACATATAAAATTTGTGCAATTCATAAAAAGTCTCAAATTACTTTTATTTGTGTATTTATAACATCAATTTTGTCAATATTTCATTAAGAAGATAATTAATGCATCATCATTGTGTCATAAATAAATTAAATTAGTTAATGTCTAAAAATTACAAATAAAATACCATTATGTATGAAATCTTTTTATCTTTCTAATTAATATTTATAGTCGAATTTATCTTATGTATAACCCTATATTAAAAATTATTTAGTTATCAAACTTTGATTTTAACTATTTTAACCCTTCTTTAAATAAATTATTAATAAATGTCCTAATCTAATCCAAGTGGGACTAAATGGTCATATTTTATTCCTAAGGTTGTTTTTGGTCTAATTAAACATATCCAATAGAATTAAGACATGTGTTAGGGTAATAATAATATCATTTTTACCCTTAATTACCCTATTTACTTTTAACCGTGGCAAATAAAAGTAAAAAGTTACTATTCACCAAAAATTATTTTTATCTCATTGAACCACATTTTACTTACTAACATCAACCATGTCTCTTGGATTTTTGAAATTCCATTCATAGAAGCGGTAAAATTAAGTATATGTAAATTTGAAAATTCTCCTAGGAGGTGGGTAAAAGACGGTGAAAAGTTCAATAAAATTTTTATATATCTAAAATTATTATAAAATGACTCCAATGACTTAAATTGAACTTATATAGGTTTTATGTATCAATTTTGACCTAAAATAAATTTAAATAAAATAAATAATTATTTAAATAAATAGTCGGTTTTTGAATAGTAACCCTGTGTTTTCACTTTTCATCAAAAATTGAATGTTTTCATAAAAATACCAAAAATTCACCCTAGGATAATTTTGATATTCTGAATCCAAAAATGAAGTCCATTTTGAAAGATAAAATTTATAAAATTTCAAAAATTGGGTATTACTATTCATAACGGCTAATTTATATAACATGTCGTTGTTTAGCGAAACTCGGTATTGTGTACAACACACGCTATTGAGGAAGGTTGTGATTGCGTGTAACACAAGCCAAGTCAGGGTTGCGTGTGATGAAAGACTCCTTCATTGTTTCATATAACATAATCCAACCATATTTCATTTATACATTGAATATATATATATATGTATATACACACTCAATGTTGCGCAGAATAACTACTATCAAAATTGTGTGTAACATGATCCAAGAATAGTGTTGCGTATACTACAAGCTAATACGGTGTTGCGTATAGTGCAAGGTAATCTTGGTGTAGCGTACAACACAAGACATCAATGAAATTGAAAGAATTTGTTTCATAAAATCTCGGGGTATTACAGTAAGACTAGTTTGTGGGTGTTGTTGATGGTTTAGGGGAATCAATGTGGGCATCCTTAGAGATAATTCCTTCACTGGTTAAACAAGTAAAGACAAGTTAGAATATTGTTCTGGAATGTGTCATGTTGTGTGATAGGTTGAAAAAAATGTGAAAATATTTCAAGATTGAATTTTGATATACATGGAGTGATTATAGTTCGTATCAGGGTAATGGTCACATATTCCATGACAGATTAGTTTATGAGATCCTATAATTCTTTGATGTGAGATTTTTACCCATTTCTGACAAACCTGAAAAATTAAGGAAAAATTAATCCCAATACATGAATCATCATAATAAATAATCGACATATATGGTGCATACCACACTCAAGAAATCAATACATAAAAGGAAACATCAGAAATCAATAAAATACATAAGAGGAAACATGATAAATCAAGAAAATGTTTAGTCATGAAAATTTTTGGTGGAAACGATGTGCAACACATGATACATATACAAACAGACTATTACCATATTTTCCCAACATATCAAAAATAAAACTAATCATGGTCTGATGATGAACACATATCATCACCCTATCCACCTCCATCTCCACTTCCTGTTACTACTTGTAAAGACATTATATTGAAAATTAATTTGTGTTGCATATTTACATTTAAATTTAATACAAAAAAAGTTTTCAAACTAAATGATTTTGATTTTTTGTGATTTACCTTCTCACCACCAGCCGATGCATTACCAAAAGGGGAATATCTACTTATCTGCTGATATATACCAGTAAACACTTTCTTCAAAGAGGATATCTAAGCCCCCTGGTCTTGAACTGTGTTTCATAGAGAAGCATTCTCTATATGAGAATCTCTGTGTATGGACTAACTACAACAAGGGGTAGATGCAGTTGCAATCCCCAGTGCCCTGCCAAAGACCTCAAATGGTATGAGTCCCAAAAAAATCCCACACACTCTACCAGGGTGCTCCTTCACAAGGACTTTAGCAATCGGGTTATCCTGGGAGACTAAGTAGAACTGCCCAGGATTGGAATCCCATGGTTCTTTAATTTTTACCTATAAATAAAATATCAATATATATTAACATGGTAAAAATGATAATAAGTTATTATAATGAAATAATGAGTCCATACCCCATCTACATTGGCAGACTCATTAAGAAAACTTCCTTCATAATTCTTTTGTGACAATCCAACCGCACTTCAGTTCAGGATGCTTCATGCCCTAAACTCTGTGACTGTATTAAACAAATATAAATCAAAAATTTAATTTATTAAATAGATAATATTTTATTATAATTATTTAAACTAATGAAAAGATTACCAGAGTCGATCAGCTTCTAAAAAATCTTTTTGACCCCACAGTGTGAGGGTTGACTTGCTTAGCCCGACTTGACACATTCTTTCATGAGAGATCCTGGAATAAATAAAATAAAATTTAATATTAATGTATTCATTTTCATCTCCTCTTCATATAAATGTATAAATGTAAAATGACATTAATATATTAATATATATTTTAATACCATCTTCTTCTCATCACGATGTCTGTGAACAAAAACTTTCCACTGTTCTTTGGGTACCTCATTAGGTAGCTTCTCATACATTTGTTGGATATTCAATGAGGTATCATTAAAATCGCTCCATAATCTCCATTTTATGTCGTTCCATTTCATATCAAGATTTTTCAACGTCCACTTTCGTTCTATCACATCAGCAATTGTAAAGTGGAAAAACATCTGTTTACATAAATTCATTTTGAACATATTAATAACATGCCTTTCAATTACACCATAAGGTATTAAAATTACCTTAATTTGGGAATAAAAATACATCATTTTTCTAACATTGAGGCGTATGTCTCCAATAATCATATGAAATAGGAAGGTAAATGGGATCTGCTGCTAGCTGGCCTGGAATTTGGCCAAGTAATCCTACAAGTCCATTCGTAGGGACATCATATGAATAAAATGGGACAACTACCTTCTCTCCATTCATATTCCACCCATATGAACTTTTTACATTTTTCTCCACAATTTATTTTTTCATCTTTAATGAACAAACAATTAGTATAAAAAAGTGAAATAAATTTATTTATATTAAAATTTGTACCTACAATAGTGACCCTCCAGTATGACCATGATGAACTAGAAGTGGTGTGCCGCCACCCCATTGCTAAGGTTTCTGAAGGGGGATTCAATTACTAAAATTCTAAAGGGACACTCAAAGATGGTGTGAGAGATGTTGTAGGGGGAGATGGTGCAGGGGGCAGGTAGCTGGTGGCTCAGATGCTGTTGGGAGGGAGACAGATGAATCGTCCTCTATTGTAGTAGTGGATGAAACAATGTATCACTTCCTCATTGGCATTCCTATCTTTTAATAAAATAAAATTAAATTCAGAACATATATTTTAAAAAAATTATGTAGAATTTTTTTTTTAAAATGAAAATATATTCCCAGTACTAACAAAATAATATACATAACAATGATAATGAATGACTACACAAATGAAATAATTGGTTTTTGAATGAATAAATAATTGTACATACAATCATTTTCCCACTAAATTAGATTAGTTTCTTACTCCATTACATCATCCCCTTCATTGATCCTTGCTAGATTAACACTTTCAATATCATGATGAACAAATAATTTCATTTCTTGTTGTTGATGAGATTCAATTTTAGAGGTCTAATCTTCCACTTCATCACCCATATCATAAAAATCTCTTTGTATTATGTGAGAAACTACACTCCACCCTTCATCCACAACATCATTCACATAATATTCAATTTTTCCTTGTGATGATAAGATATATGGATCATGCAGTTTACGATCACCCACATCCATCAAGAGAGAGAAGTTCACAGATGTAAGTTGCAAAGAATCTCTATTAACCCCTCTAATAATATCGATCCAATTGAATTTGAATAAAACAACTAAAAAATGCCTATGGTAGCTTAATTAAATAATATTAGTCAACTTTCTATTATATCCCACTTTAGAAAATGTAAATATCCCAATATTCTTTGTTTTAATACCCTCTTCTCGATCGACTATACGAAATATAAAGCCATTCACATTGTAAGCATCTATTTTTTTAACTTTTTTTAGAGGACCTCAAGCAAGAAACATAAAATCTTTTTACAACTCTGCTCAAGTATCAGTATTCATGATCTAAAAAAATAAATATACATTATTAGATTTAAAAAATAAATGTGTCAAATAAATATTCGTATTTATTGTAATATTTATGAACTTACACATCGTACAAACCATTATACAAGCTCTTTATTAAAAGATTTCATTATATCTTTTTCATTTCGTGTTCAGTATCTCATTTGTCTCTTTGTTTGTATCCTCAACTCTTCAATAAATGGATCGGAAATTTCACGATTTACCATCACATATCTATGTGCTAGTAATAATTCCAATTCTATATGTGTCACATTTGAGGTCCTCCCAACTGATCGGCTAATAACAAGAAATATTTTTGATTTCTGATGTATTTGAGATTGAGTCGATGTGTCATCAATGCATCCGACTCGATTAAATCTTGTCTCTATATCATCTATGTATCTAGAATAAAAGGTAAGACACTCATCATCTAAATAGACTTTAGCAATAGAGGCTTATAGTTGAGCTTTATTTCTCACGTATGATTTCAAATTCCCAAGATATATATAAATTAAAATAAACATAATTATTCATTTAATTAAGTAAAAAAAAATTGTTTACATAACTAAAAAACATATAAATTATGTACCTCTAAATTGGATACATCCATCGATAATGAATGGGGCCTCTTAATTTAGCTTCCTCAACCATACACATTGTTATATGCATCATGACAGTAAAAAATGATAGAGGAAAGGTCATCCTCACTGCACAAAGGGTAAATAAAAAGCTCTCCTAGAGGTTTTCAAGATCAAATAGATATTGATATTTATCACATAGTTGTCTAAAAAATGTGAAGAATTGGAGTACAACAGTAGAAACTTTTTCAGGTAATAATGTACGCAATACCAATGGTCATAACTGTTGTAACAAAATAAATGAATCATGACTTTTCAATACATGTAACTTACAATTATTTAAGTCAACACAACTCAAGATGTTACATGTATACCCATAATATACCTGCACATTTTTTAAAATTTGAAGGAATGTATATTTATCCCTATTTTTCATTGGAAAAATTGTCGGAGCATACATTTCATTCTCATCTAGCCATAACTCATGTTTTATGTTCATTTCATATAATTCTTTGCGAGCATTGATATGATCCTCATACGTTCCATGATCATTAAGCAATGTGAAAATCAAGTTTTCCTTAACTTTATTCTAAATATGAATCACATCATGATTATGCCTCAAAAAATTAAATTCCCAATACGGATGTTTGAAGAATAATCTTTTTTTCTTCCATTGTTGCGTTTTGATTTCACTTGATGATACACTTCTAACATGATTCTCGCTATCATTCAAATGGTGAAACTTCCCAAATTATGTTTCAACATTATCAAGATGTGTCAATATTTTAGAACCAGTTAATAACATTAGAGGTGGTCTACGATCAATGAAACTGTTAAATTTTGATCTGTTCAGTCGAAATCTACAAGATGCATCGAGAAATCATCGATGGCACGAGAAGCAATGTTTTCTATTGTGAGGTAGACATTTGGGTTAAAAATAAATGATAAAAATAGGGAAATAAAAAACAATGAAAATTTTCCAACAATATAAATTCACAAGCCCCGAGAAGTCACTAATGGTCCACATTAAATCAGCATGAATTTTGAACATTGTTTAAGAAGAAGAATCAAATGTCTCAACACCGTTGCTCCATTACTCCTGTAATTCTTCAATCAAATGCTGGAAGTATAAATCAATATCATTTCCTGGAATTTTTTTTCCAGGAATAATAGTCAAAATGATAAAATATTTTTGTTGCATACACATCCACTCAGGAATATTGTAAGGTCTCAAAAGAACTAGCCAAATGCGTTAATGGGTACTCAAAGTCCCAAAGGGGTTGAATCCATCGACAAGAAATCCCAATTGAACATTCCTAGTGTCATCTAAACAATATTCATGTAATGAATTGAATATATTCCATTATTTTGAATCTTGTGGATGTCTCATTAACCCATCATTTTTATTATCTACAGAATGCAACTTCATGTGTTCGGCGGTTTTCGATGAAAAGAATAGTATTTGCGATCGAGGCTTTAGTGGTAAGTAACACAAAACCTTTGAAAGTGTGTTTATTTTATTCTTATTATTCATGAATGTATGTTGATTAACAATTCAAACATCACCCATTTAATTCCATATATAAGAACTTTTTTTGCAATTTTGTCAACTTGAATCCTCTCACCAATAAAGCATAAAATCATTAGGACACACATGTATTTTTTATAATTCAGACCAATCCTGTTAACAAAATTTTTTCATATCATAAAATTAATAAAGGATATTTTTCTTTAGGAAATGAATCATGAATCAATTCCAATATCATGGACATTTATTTATTTGTAATTCTATATACACATTTGATATGGTATAACATCAGAAGAAAAGAAATCTTTGAATATTTTGAACATCCACTATATAACACTTGATTTACATCATCAACTAAATCGTGAAACATATTTTCCTCAGCGATTTTTTCTCTATCATTGGTCTCCACAAAATCCAAAGGAGGATCCAATTTTATGTTACAATCTTGATCTGGCTGTGTTACCATCTTAAAAACATCACTTGTCACATTGAAATTTGTAGCACCCTCATCTGGGTGTTATGTTATGATGTTGATAGATGTGTCTTTCTGTGCTGAATGCATCATTTCTCAGGGTTTTCATTTCATTTTCCATTGTTGATGAATTTGGGAGCTCATTATGTGGATTACCATTAGTGATAAACCTTTCTGTAAAATTATATTTTTCATGCCAAATCTTACAAAAATATTGACCAGGGAATTGCTTCTGTATTATATGTTCATAAAATGAATCTCTCTTCAACCATATTCTAAATTTACATTTAGGAAAAATAAATCTTATTCTCCCTTAAAAAGATCAATTGGAAACTGAAAAATCTAAAAACTCCTTCAAACCCTTAACATATTGAGGTGTGTCCCTCAGTAATGTGATCCGGCTTTTATCCATGTATATCCCAATGTGCCTAAAAAATATTTAAAAAAATTAAAACACATTGTTACTACTAAATAGGTAATTATAATCATATATACTAATTTGAAAAATATATAAATATGTTACATAAGGTTTTCATATATAAATATATATGGTAAATCACCCAATAGATAAACAGAGCATGAAAATTAAAAAGATCTATAAAAGAAGATAAAAACAAGGATCCTATCCTTGTATTTTTTTGTATGTCGTGATCTACTAAAACAGATGGACAAAGTGATCATGTAATTACTTTGATATCACTAAGGTAAGGTCTTGATAAATCATAAAATAATTTAATAGAAGTTAGGAATAGAAAATGGAAACAAACTCTTACCTTAAATTAGTGACCTCAAATTTGGATTCAAAGAGTTTGTTGTGGTCTAGGGTTGAGAATTTTAGAACATGTGGGGTATCATGGTGAAGTGTTATGGGTACCAACATGTTGTGACAATGTGTTTGATTAAATTTTTTAGATTTGGGTGGATCACGGAACATCAACGGGGGTTGAAACATAATATGGACCTCTGTTAGAAAGAATTTATAGTTGGGCATGTGGTGTTTTCCTTTTAGCATCTAAGTAGATATGTAAGTATACAATGTATTATTTGAGAAATTGGAAGGTAGGTATAATTTCAATAATAAGGGTATGTAAAATCCATATCTTCTTTCAAATATATATGTTGGGTTGTCTTCCTTATTTCTCATGGTCCTAGTGTGGACTGTCTTGGCATGGTAGTGAAGTCTTACTATGGAAATAAAAAATTATTAGAATAGATGGTTTTAATTGGATGTTATTGTGGTATGTAGAAAGGGGTTGTTGAAGCATCCATTTGTATACTCTTTTCAGGGTCTTACTAGTATGAGAGCATGTGGCCCCTGTGAACTAGAAAGGGAAAGTTGAAGCATCCATTTGTAAGCATCAATGTGGCCCAAGAGTAATCAACCAACACCCTACAATCCAATCCATGAATAATATCTCAAGAAACCATGTATCTCTCTATTTTTGGTATAATGTCCCTGACATATGAGTCTATCCTTAATAGTCCTCTATGGAAACCCAAGCATCACTCATGACATATAAACTATTCCATTTGATTCCATCCTTGGTAATCTATTCAAATTCCATGTATCACTAGATATATAAGTCATGTCTCAATGGGGTTTTCCATTGAATCTCTCTTTTGGATCCATGTATCACTCATGAAAATATCACATTAACCATTGAGTCTGTCCAACTCATTCTGAGGTGAATCCATGTATCAGTCAAGGTATAAAGGTCAACAGTCACATGATTCCATCCATGGAATTCTAATTTGAATCCATATATCACCTATGGCTATTTATCATTTAGCCAATACCGTTTTATTGAAAAAAATCACTTAACATGCCAAGGTCAAAACCAAAGGCATTTAATATATCTCACATAAAAGGGTAACTTGATCAAGGACTAACCACAGGGGATTGGCCTTCCATTTAATCACGTGGTCATAATTCATAACAAGTATCAAAATCATAATGAACTAATACATGGATTTAACATCATTTAACTAATGTGGGCATATTATGGTAACAGGCTCCCCATACTTAATCAATCCATTACATAACAAGGTCTCAACATAACTAACAAGGGCTAGTAATTCAAGGTCTATTCTAATACTCACATATCCATTTTTAATATAACAATCCAAATAATCTATTAAAGTTATAACATATGTTAATTATAATATTAATCACATATGAAAAATTAGTAATTAGATAAATTCAATCCAATTGCATCAATTCAAGTCATGGTCTCTACTTTACTCACACGAGCAAGGTAATTCAAAGGAAAGAAGCTAAGACATGAAATGGAATACAAGGGTCAAGGATCAAGTCATACATAGAATACCTTTTAACCAATTAAATTACAATCTAAAAACATTGCAATTCCATATATAAAAAATCCATTTTCAACAACCCTTGAACAAGATAAAGGCAGAACTCAAGGGGTGTCAAAGGCATAAATTCATAAAGGGACATTAAAGGAAACTCACCCATGGGGTGGTCCTTATTCAAGGTATAACACCTACACCATGAAAAATATAAATAGTGGAAAATGATAATTCATGATTTATTAAATATCATGACAATAATAATATATTTTAGGTGATGAAATTTTTGTTAATGTTATAATACAAGTTAAATATATTCCCTACTCATTGAATCCATAATGGTGATTCTATAGGATCATATAGGCTTAGGTGATTATGGATCATTCCAAGGGTTAAATTATCAATTTGGGTGGTGAAAAGTTTATATCAAGTGTCCCAATTTTTTTCCATAGTATGTGTGAGTTAAGTACTGAGTTTTATCACTCTAATAGGTAGATTATGTTTATTTATCAAGAAATCATAAAAAGAGAAATGAATTATTGTTCACTAGTTCAAACCCATCTCACATAAACAACAGTATACCTAGGTCCATCACATGAAGGTCTTGAGCATATTTTATTTCCCCATAGAACCGCTACACCATCTTTATCATTCTCTTCTCCAAATTTGGTCTAAGATTAATTAACTCTCTAACCTCATTCCAACACAATAGGGTTATGTAAGAACACTCATATGATTCTTTAAATGGATTTTTACCAATGGTTAATGAATAGTTATTATCTTTGTAAAACTCAACCAATGGAAAATGATTCACCCATGAACCTATAAAATAAAGAACAAAAATCTAAAATACATCAATTAGAATTTGGATCATTCTTTCTATCTGGCATTCCATCCAAGTATGAAAAGTACTGCTTATAAAAAATAATGAAACAAATAATTCAAGAAAATATTTTACAATTTGGAGGTATATTAAGATCTTGATCATAGATGACCACTATTGAAACCACATGAATCTTCACCACAATAAGAACATATAAATCGAAGAAAATACCACAAAAATCAATATTGAAAATAATGAAGTATGATTCACCCAACCTTAAAGAATTCAACCCAAAATCATACCAGAACTACACTATAATGGTATACAAACTAGCGTGGAGGGGCGAAAAATGTAGTCAACAGTGGTGATGGGTGGCAAGGAAAGCTAAGGGGCGATGAGAAGCATCCAGTGGTGGGATGGTTCAGGAACGGTAGTGCAGAGGTGAGCTAGGGCTTCGAGGGGTCGACAGAGATGGGTGGTGAGGCACACTGATGGGTAGTGAGAACCATCACCGGCGGCCTGGGTGGGGAGCCGATCTTGGGTTCGGGGCTCACAGGGGTTGGGGGTAGAAGGTGGGGTAATAGGGGTCGGGGAGATGTGGGGTCGGGGACGGGTGTTGGTTGGAAGTTTCACATTTTAAAAAAGGGGTTTTAGTGGTGGTTTTTAATAAACTGCCACTAAACCCTTTTAAAAAAATGTTTAGCGGCAGTTCTCTAAAACCATCGCTAAAATATCACTACTAAAGGCGATTTTTGTTGTAGTGAATCAATGGTATCAACTAAATACTATCAACCTGCCTTCATATATGAGATTCTAATTTTTGGTGTCTTCTTCACATTGACAGGGACCCATAAGGCATCACATATCGATGCTATTTACTTTGTGGATATATTTAGGCATCATGAATCTTAGAGTTCAAGGCTTCATGAGGTGAATGTCCGCTGGTGTGTGACTATAGGTAATAGATTGATTTTACTATGTGTCCAAGATATTTTCTTTTTGAATTGCATGAGTTTCAATTGTTAGAATAACTCACATATATTTATTTAATATTATTATAATGGGATAATAAGGGATTAAATGGTCAATTGATGGAATTTGACAGTTAATTATGTAACCACACATATAACTATTTTATCCAAATTTAAAGGGTCATGTCCTTGCCAATTAAGTCTCAATCATGTTCTGTTACATTCCATCAGTTTTTTTGCAGATAATAAAAGATCCAAAGGATATAAATACTTTTAAGTGGGTTAAAATCAAGGAGATTCAAATCCAGAAGATCCCATGGATCAAGGTATGCCTTATTTTATTTTGAATTCTGTTTATCTATATGATAAACTTATATTTTAAAGATTATAAAATAAATAAAATTAATTTACATGTGGTATCAAAGGAGGGTTATGAAATATATGTTTTTTAATGTATAAATTTATTATGTGTTGAATTAAAATATGAATTGAACTTTTGGATTACGTTCTGTACGTAATGTGTTGTGTTAAATCAGAATCATTTTCTTTTTATTTTAAATTGTTGTTAATATTAATAATAACAGTGTGTGGTGGAACTTCGTAAAACCCGAATATGGATTTCAATTTATTATTAATAATATTATTATTTTTAGTATTATTATAAAATGAGAATACACTGCCACCCTCTTCAATCATGGTTTTTTTTGTAGCATTGTTTCATTTTTTGAAAATTATTGTGCCATTATTAATATTATTTTAAAATTTTGAATCCATTGTGAATTTGTTTTTCTCTTCCCAAAAATAACGTGCCTATTTTTTGGGGATCTCAATATGCTGCATCTTCTTTTTGATTTTATATTTTCAAATTTCCCTTTTAGTTATTTATTATTTATGATAACAGAATGAATTTTATAATTAAATTTTTTTTTGGATTAAAAAAATTGGATAAGGTTTCCCACCTTTACGAAATGGTTTTAAAGGTGATGTGTTAGCATTTTTTTATTTATCAACATTTTTTCATGGGATTTCAAACCTTAAAATAATTGTTATAAAAAAATGATTTTTATGATTTTAAATAATTATTGGAGTTTTAAATTTGATGCCAAAACAAATTAAATAATGAGTAAACAAAATTTAGATTTAGGTTTATTAAAATTTATTTTTATTTATAACTAGGTTATGATTATGATATTTTATATTCGAAACATTAGGGCATGAGATTTTTTAATCACCAAAGTGGTCAAATCATAAAGTTAAAATTGTTTAAAAAATTATGTTAATAGGAGTTATATTGATTGCTGATAAATTTGATACTATTATTATATCATATGAGTAATTAAAATTAATTATTATAAGATATTTATTAATTAACAAAAGGAAATTTTCATATTCTTTTAATTTATGAAAATAATTGTTAGTAATATATATTATGCATTATGAGATTTATTTATATATCCAAATATAATTAATAAATATAATTGATGCGTATATTATTTCTAAATAAAGTTATTTTAATTTGTATCAATTATGTTTGTATATTAGTGTTTTACTCAAAAGAGAACAATAATACACATATATGTTAAATAATTTGTTTGAATCAGTGTATTATTTATTTAAAATCATTAATTTTAAACATGTATTTACTGCAGATAGATTTCCATCATCATTGCACTCAAAAAAATAATATGTTCCAGTCTTTAATGGATTAAATTTCCCTGATTTGAGTGAGAAAATCCAATTTCACCTTGGTGTATCAGATAATGATTTAGCACTCCGAGTAGAGAAACCTGATACTACAACGGATCACAATAGCGATGATGATAAATTATATTATGCATCATGGGAAATATCAAAAAGATTAAGTTTGATCTTCATGCAAATGATCATAGCAAGTAACTTTGAGCCAGATCTCCCTAAAACTGAAAGCGCTAAAGAATTTATGAAATCAGTGGGAGACCGTTCTCAAACTGCTAACAAATCACTTTCTAGGACATTAATGATTACATTGACCACCATGAAGTTTGAAGGTTCTTGTACCATGCATGAGCATGTCATTGAAATGAATAATATTGCAGCGAGACATAAGTATTTAGGAATAGACGTGGATGAATGTTTCCTTGTACAGTATGTCCTAAACTCTTTACTGTTTGAATATGGACCATTCCAAATGAACTACAACACCATGAATGATAAATGGAATATGATTTAATTTCATAGTATGTTAGTTCTATAGGAAACTCATTTTAAGTGTCAAGGAATCCACTATGTCCATTATGTGCATCATCAAGGAGGAAATAAGCATGGAATAAAAAATCATGGAAAAGGAAAGGGAACATTGAAGGTTAATGGGTCTTTTAGCATGAACCAGAAGAACACAAATAAAGATAAATTCCATTTCTTTGGGAAATTTGGACATTTCTAAATGGATTGTCTAAAACGGAAGACTTGTTTGGAAAAGGAAGGTATGTAAAATGCTTATACATGTTATGAATCAAACTTACCTTATGTTCCATATAATACATGATGGATTGATTTTGGTTGTAGAAATCATGTTTCTAATACAATGTAGGGATTCCTTTCATCCCAAATCAGAAGCCCAACTGAAATGTTTATCTTCATGGTGAAAAAAGTGAAGGTTCCAGTTGAATCTGTTGGGACTTATCGTTCAATCCACAATAGTGGATACAGTTTGGAATTAAGTGAAACCTTTTATGTACCTATTATATCTAGGAATTTGGTTTCTTTGTCAAAACATGATGCTGCTAGATACTATTTAATTTTGGGAAAGAATATTTTAGTTTGTTTAAGCATACACGCATGAATTGGATCTGGTTGATTATATAATGGTTTATATAAACTAAATCATGATAATATGTATGTTGAAACAATTATGACCACGTATCAAGATTCTAGTACTAAATTTGGTTTAGAAAATGTAGAGTCTTCCTATTTATGGAATAAAAATTTAGGTCATATTTCCAATGAAATATTGAATTGATTGATTATGTTTTAAATCCTTACAAAACTGGATATTACTGACCTAAACATTTGTGTGGATTGTATTAATGGAAAACAAACAAAACACACAATGATAGGTTACATAAGAAGTACTCAAATCCTTGAGATCATACATACTGATATATGTGGACCTTTTGATTTCAATTCATTCGTTAAGGAAAAATACTTTATCACATTTATTGATGATTTTTCAAATTATGGATATGTCTATTTATTTCATGAGAAACCTCAAAAAATAAATGCCTTGGAAATTTATTTAAATGAAGTTGAGAGGCAATTAAACAAAAAGGTGAAGTCCATAAGGTCTGATAGGGCTTGTGAATATTATGGAAAATGTGATGAATGTGGGTAAAACCTTGGTCCATTTGCAATGTTTCTAGAAAGTCATGGCATATGTTCATAACAAACTATGCCTGGTACACCAAAAAAACGGTGAAGCTGAAAGGCATAATTAAACATTAATGAATATGGTTAGGAGTATGTTAAGTAATTCTTCTTTACCCTTATCTTTTTGAATGTATTCTTAAAAAACTGCCAGGTATTTACTGAATAGGGTTCCTAGTAAAGCAGTTCCAAAGAATCCTTTTGAACTTTGGACTGGTAGGAAGCCTAGTTTAAGGAACCTACATGTATGGGGTTATCAGGAAGAAATAAAAGAATACAATTCACAACAATGAAAACTGGATTCAAGAATAATCAGTGGAAATTTCATTGGTTATCCATAGAAATCAAAGGGGTATCTATTTTATTGTTCTAACCATTGTATGAGAATCATTGAAACTAGAAATACTAGATTTATCGTGAATGGTGGATCTTGTGGGAGTGAATTCCCTAAAATGTGGAAATTAAAGAATATAGAATTCAAGTTCCATTTTCTTGCATTATAAATTAAGGTGTTGTTGTTCCTCAAATTATTTCATCACAAAATAATCATGTAAAACCACAACAGAATGTTTCCAAAATTCACAATGAAATAATGGTTGAAGAACCACAAGAAATAGTGTAAAGAAGATCCCAAAGGGAAATAAAGTTAGTTATTTCATATGACAATGTGGTATATCTGCATGAAATAGAAAATAATATTGGAATTAATAATGATCTAGTTTCATATTCTCAAGCCATAAAGTGTGGTAATTATGATAAATGGTTTGATTCCATGATATGTGAGTTGAATTTCATAAAAAAATAAAGTTTAGGACCTTATAGAATTTCCTGAAGGATGCAAGAGAGTTGGATTTAAATGGGCCATCAAAACCAAATATGACTCTTTTGGTAAGATTGAATGTTACAAGTCTATAATTTTTTCTAAATGATTCACTCAAATGGATGGTGTAGACTATAAGAAAACCTTCTCACCTATTTCTAAGAAAGATTCTTTTATAATTATTATGGTATTGGTAGCTCTGTATGATTTAGAGTTTCAACAAATGGATGTTAAAATGACCATTCTAAATGAAAACTTAGAGGAAGATGTATACATGGAACAACAATTGGGTTTCTCTATTAAAGGAAATGGACACAAGATATGTAAATTAAATAAGTCAATATATGGACTTAAACAAGATTCTTGGCAATGGTATATTAGGTTTAATGATACCATTATATCTTTTGGATTTAAGTAAAACATCATTGATTGGTGTATATATCAAAATATCAGTGGGAGTAAATTTATATTCATGATTCTAAATATTAATGACATATTACATGCTGCAAATGGTCTTGTTCTATTATATAAAGCCATGAAATTCCTCCCTAGTAATTTGGTAATGACCGACATTGGAGAATCCAAGTATGTGATTGGAATATAAATATTTTGTAATATATCTCAAGAAATATTGGGATTATCTCGAAATACATATATCATTAAGATTTTAGAGAGGTTTATGATGTAAAAATGTTCATAATCACCTATTCCAATTCAAAAAGGAGATAAATCTAATCTCAAAAAATGTCTTAAAATGACTTGGAAGAAAAACACATGGAAGAAATTCTTTACGCATCTGTTGTTGGAAGATTGATGTATTCTCAAACATGTACAAGGATATATATTAATTATATAGTTGGTATTTTGGGATGATACCAAAGTAATCATGGAATCAATCATTGTAGATCAGTGAATAATGTTCTGAGATATTTGTAATGGAAAAAGTATCACATGCTTACTTATAAAAGATCCAATGATATTGAGGTGATTGGATACTATGATTCATACATTGTTGGTTGTGTTGATACAAGAAAGTCTACTCTTGGTTAGGTCTATCTTCTAACCAAAAAATAAATATCATGGAAAATTTCAAAGCAATCGGTTATAGTTGCTTTGACCATGGAAGCTGAATTTGTAGCATGCTTTGAAGCTATAATTTAGGGTACGTGGTAGCAGAACATTATTTCAGGACTTGGAATTGTCGATGGTATTGCCAAGCCATTGAAAATTTATTATGAAAATACCACATAAGTACTATTTTCCAAGAACGACTGATATTAAAAAGTTGTAAAACATGTGGAATTAAATAACTTTGCAGTTAAAGAGGGAGTTAAAAAATGTAAGGTGTCAATTGAACGTATTAGAACAAATTTTATGATTTCCAAACCTTTTATGAAATGGTTGTCACTGAAGACATTTATTGTACATTTTTAAGGTATGGGCATTATCATTGAGTAGGTTTCGTTGTATGTATTGAATGTCATGATTATTATAGTTTACACTTGGATTTATAAATGTTTTGATCATGTTGCCTGTTTTTTAAATAAGTGTATATGATTGGATTGAATAATGATAGCAGGAACAATATTAAATAAAGACATTATTATTGGACCAAATATATATATATATATATATATATATATATCCCATTTTAATTATGATATGGAAAATTTTGATAATTTAGTATATGGAAGAGAGTATATTAATATAGAATATATGACCCCCATGACTCATGTGGACATTATCCTTTATTATGATAAATGTTTTATAAATGATAGAATAGATATAAATGAGTGTAAATGACCAATTGAATATTAAATATCATAATGAAATATCACATGATTTAATTGGGAGACTATAAGAATAACTCACAGGTATTTATTTAATATTTTTATTATGGTATATTAATGGATAAGATTTACAATTCATTGTCATTGATAGTTTATTAATTAACCACCCATATAAATATTTTATCCCTATTTAAAGGGTCATGTCCTTTCCAATTAAGTATCATTCAAGTTTTGGTATATTCCAACAGTTTTTATGCAGAAGAGGAAAGAAAAAAGGGATAGAAATCCTTTTATATGGGAGAAAATCAAGGAGATTCAAACCCAAAATATCCCAAAGATCAAGGTATGTCAAATATTATTTTTAATTCAGTTTGTCTATGTGATAAACATAGATTTTAAATATCTTAAAAAAATAAAATTAATTTATATCTTTGACTCATGTGATCATGTGATCCAAAGAGTGGTTTTGAGAGGGGCCTTACAAAATTTCATGACCATGTTATCTTATGAGGATCACATTATGGGATCTAGTGATGATATTATCTTGGCCAGTTCTTGTAGGATGGGCCCTGATTTACCTAGAGAAGATCTTTCGTGGGCGGTGCCTAGTGCACCATGCTTTTCTGCAGATCATCTCCAATATTTCACCTTTTCCCCTTTTATGTGTCTATATTATTGGTGGGAGTGGGATATTTATATGCAATGGTCATCCTGAATTTGGTGCCTTTTTGCATGGGATAACTGTCATGTGCACTGCTGGAGGCTGTGGAGACTCTCACAAGACTGTCATCACATGACCACATGTTCTTCATCACATGATGATTTCATATTATCATGTGATGCCTTTGTTACCTCTTTCACCATCATGCAATCTGATAAATTTGATTTAATTTGGATAAAAAATCATTTGGAAAGAAGAAGGGATCATGGTCATAAAATATCTTGTGACACCTTCCTTGATTGTCTTCACTTCGAGTGTCGGCGGAAGCTCTCATGGTATACCACTCACATACTCTGTTGGCATCTTGCGATGGCTTGTGCATGTTTTTCCAAACCCACAATTGATATTAATTATATTATTATTAAAAAATTGGATTTTATTTGAAATTATATAAAATTAAAAATAAAATCAGACTTCAAATTACATTTTTAATGAAAGAAAATGAATGTTTTTACAGAAAAATAATATTTTCAATTACAATCAAATATTTTCAAAAAATTATGAAAATTTCACCTTAATATAATTTTGATATAGTATTTACAAAATGTAATACCTTTAATAATGAAAAATTAAATTGGCGTTTCTATTAGATGCATTCTAGTGGAAACCTTTTATCATAAAATTATAATAATGTTTATATAAACCACCTAAAACTCTCTTGGAAAGACAAGGGTGTGTTTTTAAGATAGTTCATGTGTAACAACCTAGGTAATGTGAATATATACAATTTTCATATATTTATTCAATAGATTTCATATATTTTTGTTAGTTATAAAAATATTTATTTATTTTCCAATCTAAATGAAGAACCATTATTTATAATCAAATTGGGTTTTTAGGCATCATATGGTTTAATTATAAAAAAATGTCTAAATCATAGAATTTTAATTAAAAAAAATAAGTTCAATTATAATATCGATGTATAAATGTTTTTGGGTCAAATATATATATTTTCCTGAAAATATTTGTTTTTCAATGAATATTAACATAATGCTAATTTTTACATATATTTTTTTCATGTATTTAAGAAGTAAATTTTCTTTCTTGAATAGTTTTAAAAATTAATTAGTCAATTTTTATTAAAATTAATTCAATTATGGTCTTTTATTTAAATTTAATAACTGAATTTGGTAAAAAAAATAATACTTAAAGAGGTATTTTTCTGAAACCCCATTTTAATCATCTTTTGCATGTTTAATTTTAATTCAAATTATACCACTTTTTTTAATTGAAAATTTTAAAATTAATTTTTTATTTGGAATAAAGGTCAAAATTTATTAAATACATCATTTTTATTTTTGGTCATTATTAATAGTTACCAAAATAAATATTTGTTCCATATTTAAGGGTAAATCATGTAATTAATGTTAAAAATAATCTGATAAGACCTAAAACTCTCCATTACAGATGTATTTATGTTATTCGATAAGTGTGTTTAAAACATTATCATACATTATTCTGAAAGAGGAAATTTCATTCCATTTTACATTAATTATAACATTTATATTATTTAAAGTAAATATCAATTATAAAATGTCACTCTCCTTATTTTAATATCTATACTATTTTGTGACAGGGATAAAAATAAATTGTTTTCCATTATATATGCTTGTGTGAAATATATTTTTTTATCATTTATTTATAATTTTTAGCGATTAATTAAATACCTTAAATGCTAGTGCAATACCAATACAAAATTTATTAAAATAAAAATAAAATATAATTAATGATTATAAAAAGATTAAAATTAATATGATTGGAATTATTTATTATATTCCATGAATTTTCTATATAAATATTACATTTTAGGTACGTGCGAAAGGATTGTATTATAATTCCTTTTATTTAATTTTTTTCAAATTGAAATTAAATTAACAGTTCCAAAAATGACATTAATGATATTTTAATACAAATAATGTTTTATAAAGTGATTTAATGTTCCTAAAAATCCAATCTCTAGTCGAGTAAAGGATAAATGGTTGAAAATATCAACCATCATCTATTTATGGGCCAATTTACCTTTTTATAATAACATTCTTGATTTCTTTTCTGTAAAAAATGTGATTATGTTATAAGAATCAAAATGGTTAACGGGGGGTTAAAAAAAGATATTAGGGACAGAATATCACATAAAACCTTCCAATAACATTGGATGATATTATTTCTACTACTACTCATATTATATTTAAAATCTCTCCTCTTCCCTCTCTTCCTTACAAATTTTGAGAACTATATTTTGGAAGAGACATCCCAAAGTATCTCCCAATGATGTCCTTGATCTAATTCACACATATGCAGTTGATCCTCAGGGCCACATGGCCTCAAGAACACCTCCCCATACACTAGAGGCTATCGAATTACAGTGATGGTTTAAGTTAGTACACTAGGGAGACAAAATCATCATTATCATTCTGGAGGAAAGAGGTAAATAATAATGGTAAATTTGTTTAAATAATAATTTTTATGTGGAAATAAACCATCCAAATAACAGTAAATAGACATAAACATCAACAAGATTATGTAAAGATGATTTAAGAAACTAAAAATGTGGATACATGTAGACATGGTAACATGTATAAAATATAATACAAATATATATTAAATATACAAAAAGACCAAAAAAACTATCATTATGAGCATCCCAAGAACAAGATCAGTCATCTTATCCCAAGAACCCATACCAAAAAGAAGTCTAGTGCCCATTGATGGGTTCTTACCCTTATCCATAAATGTGTCCATCTAATCTTCTTGGGTACCATATGGTGAACCAAACATGGTGTGAGTAAAACTCAGTAAGACACCCCCAATGTTGTCTAATGGAAATATAGTCTATGAAAATAAAATTTAATAGTGTGTAGGTGTAACAAATAATGGTAGAGAAATAAATATAAACTATGTTGTGATCAGGTTTCATATGGTATACTAGGATAACCCTACCTGATTCGGCCTAAGTCAAATTTCTCTAAGGATAATAGCTTTTGATTTGTCCTATGAACCAATAAATGCAGCCAGTGAATCCATGTAAAATAATCAAAATGTTCCCATGGGAGACCCACAATAACCATGACCACAGACTGTTGATCCCACTCCCAGTGATCAACTAAGATACTCGACAATGGGGTGTGTGTCTAATCCAGTGGATGTACCCTTGGAATTACACCCTGGATGTTTATAACCAATCCAAAGGGCATGTCCAAGGTAATATAATGCTATATTTGATTTGATATCAATCAGATAATATATAGTGACCCATGTTTGAGGAAATCGATATTAATTCAATGATTTTATCAAAGGTATTCTAATTTTTAGGGATACTGGTGTTTGTCATTGCAAGTCGAGGAATTCAAAGGCTATGACATTGACCAAGACCAATTCAGGTATCTATCATTGGTCTTGATTCAATGAATCAACAGGAATCCTGTGAGTTCACCCATGAAATTCTAGTTTTTTGGATCTATGTCATAAATTTGGTCGGCTACACCATTAATAGTGTCTGTAAGGTCAATAATAATAACCAAGAATTTCATTTAGTAATTTTACATAGGCCAAGATTTATAAATATTCAATTTAATAATTAAATTCATTTCATTTGGTCAATTTATTTATAATATATCAGGAGGGACAAGAGAAATTTTTATGAAGTATCAAAATATAATTTAATAATTTTATTCTTTACATTTACAATTGGAAAAAAAATCACACCTAAGGGGTGTTTTGGTAAAAGTCATGAATGGTTTTCAAGATCCCATCAACTAAAATGCCCTAAGGGGTTGTTCAATTTGAGGGAGTCAACTTCAAATGGTGTCAAAGTTCTTCATAACATAAACTGGTCTATATTTAGTGATCAATTTAATATAATACTAATTTTTGGAGCAATTCTCAAAAATTCCATCATACGATAAAAAATTAAAAACCTCAAGAATTTTATGGATTAGTAGTAGACCATCTATATTATTCTATTGGTATAATACTCAACTATTATCAGCCATATATTTTCTCCAAAATTAGATAAAATGGAAAACTACACAAACTTATCACACCCAAATATTTATGGTACACATTTTCTCACATAAATTCAAATTACCCAATAACTTATGTTTCATGAAATAGTGAGATTAAACAATCTGTGGTATACTATTAAATATTAAGATGAATATTGGAATAGTAACGTGACTGTTATGACTAGTAATGTTAACATTATAATAATAACCACACCAAAAAAAGTATAAATAAAATGTAGGTATATTATAAATGAAAATATGATATATTTATATCACATAATAAGTAATTTTTTTAACATGATAAATTAAGTGTAGGTATTTTTGTGAAAGAAATATATGTTTACAATTTTATAATTAATATAATGATTTAAAATATAATTTATTTTGAGAAAATTTATTCATAAAGTAGTATTTAGTTCTCTTACTATTATAAGATAATTTCTTGTGACCTTAATTAAATTTTATAGGTTTCACAAAATCAATAAAAGTTTTAAATTCTGTTTTTTCTGAAAAAATGATGATTCTAATTTGAAAATAAATAACTCATATATAGATAATTATTTTCAAAAAATGGAGTCCATTTTTTAAATCTACACATAAAATATTTGTTAGTGTGAATTTTTGGTATTCTTCTAAAATAGCTGATAATCTTGTGAATTATGACATACAGTAAGTTATGGTATTTATTAAATTAGTCAAATACATGAATTTTTTAGTCATGGTTTAGTCATGGATGATTAAAGTGGCCACTATGTTGAACTCACCAACTGTAGTTACTCTATTTAGTCATTGGAATCATCACTATTTATTTTCTTGAGCCAAAATAATAAACAAATGAATAAAATAATCAAAAAAGCATCCATATCCCCCACTATAAATACCACCCCTTTTCACACCCTGACCAATGAAACTCTTTCTTTTTATTATTTTTTCTGCCTTTAAATATTTATTTGGGGGTCTGGGGCGAGTCTCGGATGAAATTTATGAGTTCTGTTAAGTTGTGTGCTTTGGAGTTGACGTCATCAGGCGCACGAGCAGAGCGCGATATTGCACAGCTTATCACTAACAACTGTGCGGCCTGTTCCTCTCCGAAAAATTAAAACAGGTTATTTTTTATTAGGATTAAAAATAAATGTTAACTATGGCATCATATAAAATTCTTATTGTTAATAATTTTATTATTATTAAAATATAATAAATACTTTTACTATTTTTATTTTTATCAATATTCATTTTTATTATTATGTATTAATATTATTATTGTTATTTTTATAATACTTTATTTTCTATCAATTTTTAATAAGTTTTATTTTAGGGTGTTTTCTTTAAAGATAAAAAGACCCTAATTTCCATACCTCCTTCCATTCTTCATGTATCAGGTACTTGACCCCCTTTCACCATCGCAATGCTTGAGAATGTCGAGCCCCTGGCCCTACCACCTTCTAACTGGCCGCTACAGGACTCCTGGCCACCCTCCTTCTAGGCATAGCAGCCCTCCAACCCCTTTTTCTTCCTCTACAGTCACGAGTTTCCCCCGATCCTTCTCCTAGTGCAATGAAAATCCCTCCATTCATTCCTAGTGAGCAGGGATACCCCCTTCATTCTCCTTGCATCAGCCCCGTCACCCGTGAAACAACCCCACTGTCTTCCCTCTCAGCGAGCAGTAACCCTAGGTGCACTCCTTCTAGTGCCTCCATCCATGTTCACTCAATTTTCCCTAGACCCTCCTGCCCTGTGTGCTCCAACCCAGCCTCCATCACCCTTTCACCCAACATTGGCCAAACCCTCATAGGCTCCTCCCTCCCTTACAGAATGCCCCAAAACCCCCTTAAAACCCCTACTTCCCAACGTTTTTTTTCAACTGGCCACCCACCTCCCCAACCTCCTAGAAACCTCCTCTTCCTATGGTGAGCTTCTGACCATCCTCCCTGTTCAGTGGCACAACGCCTCTCCCCTGACCATCCTCCTATTTCCCTTCCACAGCCCCAACCGACCCCTCTTTCCAGCGTGCGCAACTCCCATCCGATGGGTAGGCCATTATTCATTTTTTTTCATACTCAATTATATATTTCCATTTTATTCATATTTTTTACCATGGTTTTATTAGGGGTTATGGTTAATTAAGTGTTGTTTGGGGTAGGTTTGAGATTTTAAGACTCATGTGAAGAATCTCAGAATGCACGTTGTTTTGTCATACCTTGGTTCTGAGGTTGGATTCCCATGAACTAGTCTTTTTTAATTTAATAATCATAAATTTTATGATTTTCGCAACTACTATGATTAATATGTTCTAATGTCAATCTCTAGTAAAAAAAAAATTTGTGCATAAGCATTGTTTTGAGCTTGTTTGATTTTTTCTTATTTTGTTTTTTGATATAGTGCACATTGAATGTAGGGTATTATTGTTCTTGAAATTATAATTTTATTTTCATATATTTATCCATGTTTACCATTTTTCTAGTTGTTAATTTTAATTGTGAAACATTTGGTTAATTCACATTGTTTGAAAATGTGTTGTTCAGATCATATTTTATAAAAATGGTATCCTCCAGTTATATTTGTGCACACTATTTTCATTAATTAAATGTTTCATTTGGTCTTCACCTAACTTGAGAGTTTTATAACATGATTTATCATTTTAAATAATACCCTGTCATTCAAATTGGTGTTTTATAACTTTGTAAGGGTCAACTGAAATCGTTTGCTAAGCATTGCTTGTCTGGTCTTGGGAATGGTGTATTGTTTCAATTTATGTGTTAAAAGTGATATAATTTTTTTTGGTTTTCTTTAAAGTGTTGGAAGTGTGAGGAATTAATTTTTGGGGACTTTTTATATATTTAAAATTTGGTTTTCCATTGATAAAAAATGTGCAGCTTGTGAAATAATGGATTTTGGGCTTCTTCAAAAAGTATCAATTTTTTCAAGCTATGTTAAGTGTGAAGATAGCTTTTTAAAATTTGGTTTGTTTTGTGATAAGGAATTGTAGCCCGGTTGGGGTTTTTCATAAAAATTGGTTTTGTTTTAAAGTGTGTCGTAAATATTTTGAAGGGGTATTACAAAAGATTTTATTTGGTAAACTGTGTGTCTTTCACCACTTAGAAAATTAGTCTTCATCTTTGGTAAAGAATGTTTTTATGGAATGTTTAAGGGCCTGTTTGGACACTTTGTTAAAATATGAGGAAGTTATTATTATGAAAACCTCCATTGGTTTCTCCTCATGACATGACAATATGGAAAGGTTGGGATGTCCTCAGTATGGAATCTCCAGTTTTCATTATGTGGGTTCCTTGGTTGGGAACCATTGTAATCTATTTATATAGAATAATAAGAGTCATCCTTGGGGATACTCAAGGTGACGCATGCTTTGAAATATTATTATAAATATTGTCTTGTGATTTGATGCTTGAAAACATATGTTCGATCACCTCCTTTTATACTTGCGGCATACAAACCTGGAATAATAGGGAAATTTTATGAGACAAGTACCACACTGGTATGTTATGGTAAAAACTAGTGACCCATAATAAGAAGATATATTTGGGTTTATTGCTATTTTGTTTTCCATCAGCATGCCTGAGAAAGGATGGCTAAGAATTTTGGAGCATTAGATTCCATTTTATGTGGCATGATACTATAGACGGGTTCATAGGTATTAGTATCGTCTGGATTATTCTCGATCTATCGGGTTCACCTATGTCTAGTTCTTTTTATCTATTGAACTATTGCTAATATAATTCCATACCTATTTACATTTCCCTTTCCGGATCTGCCATGGTACCCTTGTGTTGTGTTTTTCATGAAATGTGACATTTTGGTTTCTTAACTCCTATGATTTTTTTCAAAAGAAAATGTTTTTCAAACACTTTTTTATGGTTTTCCAAATGATTAAGGCCAATGGTTTGTACTTTGTTTTCAAGTAAAAATTGTAGAAATGCATACTTAAATATATTATAGTTCAAACTTAGAAATGATGTTTCTTATTTTTCGAGGTAGTGCATTGGGAAATAGTATATCAAGCTAGCCTACTGAGTTTTAATACTCACACCTATAGTTTTTTCTAGTTTTAGACATTGTGCATGTTAAAACTTGGGTGTGTTTTCCTTGGGTGACGTTTTATTGTTGAGTTAGAGATTGACCCATGGGTCACACAGATTTAGTTTTGGACATCGAGTTGAGTTAGTTTTATTTTATTTTGTTGTTGTTTTGTTGTTTTATTTGGTTTATTTATTCTTCTCTACTCTTTATTATTTCTTCTAATTTATTTAATTTCTTTGGGAGAAATCATTCCCATTCATTCTCTACTGATGCCCTGGCGCTTGTTACCAGCCCAGGTGAATCGAGAATGCCTCTCGTGCCTAGCCGTAGATTATCTCAGGTGACCGGTTCAGGGTTGACCAAGGTTGGTTCGTGACAAAATAGTATTAGAGGATGTTAGCTCTTAGCAGAACTTTCTTTTCAGAGCACCATTTGTCATTTGGGATAACAAGGTAGATAGAGTAGGATTGTCGATACATGAGGGGTAGGTGCGAGAAGAGCATCATGAACTCTTTCGCATTCGGATCCTCAAGTTTCCATGGGAAGTCCAGTTTAATTAGTTTCTTTGGGTTTTTATGGAATGTTTTAGGAATGGGATAAAATAAGGGGAGTGGTATAATAGTCCTTGTGAGCCGAAAATCTTATAAATCTATGTGGATCTAGGGGAATGCCACTCAAAAGGCACTCTATGTCAGTGACATGTTTGGAATATGGCCACCAACTATATGGTCAAGTCACCCATCAACACTAGTTACCTATTTGAGTTGTTTTGGGTATCCTATGACTTCTAAAAGTTCTTTTAATTAGAAAAGTTGGTTTTGAGAAATGGTTGTTTGAAATGAAATATTTAATTTGGTTATTATTTTAAATGAAATGGGATGAATGATTTGTTTTTGTAAAATGAAGCTGTTTTTTTGGCCTTGGTGTTCTTAGGGGTGCTCACATGTATAGTTGTATGTTGGAAAATGAATGGATGTATGATATAGAGGATAGATTCCCAGGGTGGCACAGAAACATGCATGTGAGTGAGACTCTAAGGAATAACAATGGTGAGGGTTTAACTAACCAAGGTTATTTTATATTAAATATGTTTTTATTAGGAAAGTTTTGATGTTATTATATCTTGTTTTCTCATGTTTATGGATTTTCACCTATGCGGTGTTTGATTTTGAGGATTTTGTTTACTGAGTCGGAATTGATTTGGTTCATCACTTTTTCTATCCAGTGATTGTCCTCTTGAAGCTTTAATGGGTGATTCTAGTGTGGTTGATCAACCAAAGGATTTTATTCTTGAGTTTGGGAAGCTGGATTGTCTTCTCTTTTACGGTCAAGCAGACCCTTCCATTGCAGAGGTGTAGATGAAAAAGATTTAATGGGACTTTTACCTCTTTGAGTTTCCGAAGTCATTGAAGGTTAAGTTTGCAACCTTTATGCTTGATGGTTCAACATGGATGTGATGGAAGTCAGTGTCTCAGAACAAGCCTCGTCAAAATCTAACCTAAGAGTTTTTAAGGCGTTTTTCATTCGTTAGTATTTCTCTGAAGAAGAAAGGGTGATAAAGAGGATGAAGATGTTTTATCTACATAAGGGTGAAAAATCCATGTTAGAATATTTATAGTGCTTTGAAGATATAGTCCCATAAGATTCATGGTATGCAATAGATGACTCCATGAATGCTCGACGCTTTGAAGAAGGTCTCTGACTCAATCTATAGTTGAAGGTGTCAACGTCCAACCTAACTTACTTTGCTGATGTAGCGAGACAAGATTTTCATGTCGAAGCTGTGATGTCAGGAGTTCTCAAAGTAGTCCTACCTCTTTTAATCCATATGAGCAGTGGTGAAGATCCTAGAAAGTAAATTATGACACAATTGGAATTGGATGGAGGAAGTTGTGGAATCCAAAGGCCTTGGTATCTTTCACTAACCTCTTAAGAGTGAGATATCCTCATCTATTATTAGTGTGGCCTGCTAGGTCATAAGAGGTTATCCTATCTAAGTACCCCTAAGCCCTGTCAGGTTTATGGACGTTTGGGTCACTTACAACATTTCTGTTGGGGCATTACTAGAAAGCTTCATGGAGGAAGTTCTAAGAGGTGATGTGTTGTTGGGTATTTGTTTAATGTTTCTTGTGTAAGTTTCCTTTTAGTGTATGAGATCTTTTTTCATGGCCGTTGTAGAGATGCTGTTTTTTGGATTTGAAATATATGGGAATGGCGTGGGTCTTTTGATGAACTCTAGATTTAAATGCCAACGTGGGTTTCATTTCAAAAATTATGTTCTTTCATCTATCAGAAGAAAATATATATGTTTTTTATTAGGATTATCAAAATATTACTGCAAGGTCGGAGGCACATCATCCATCAGAGCTCCATTCAAATGGCATCGGAGTGAAGCCGACACATAGTCAGGATCCCTTGGGGTAATTTTATGGATTTTGGTTAAGGTTGTGCCTCTATTGTTGTGGTGAAATATTTTTAATGTTTCTATAGTGGTTTATCTATTGTTGTAATTATATTCTTATTTAAAAGAGAACGATGATCTTATCCCTCGCACAATGTTAGTAATTGTACCTTTTGGATGTGATTTTCGGATTTCGTGGCCTTTTAGGGACCACCCTTGTGAAAAATTCCCAAAGTTGTAAGTCATGAGAAATTCTCCATCGTTTTTTAATTGATCCAATCCTTGGGCCCTCCCTCCCCTCCCATCGGTTGACGGTTCTTGGTTCGTACGGAGTTTTCAGTTCAACTCTTAACCTTTTCAGATGAGAGTGAATGGTTTAAATCTTCTCGTTGTGTTCTCTCTATCTTGAGTAAGGCCCAGTTCCAGGATAAGTCATTTTTTATTTGGTCTTTTATAGGTTGGTTCTTTATGGTGTGGAGACCACCCAACTTTCTGGGTTTTCTCTCAAGTTGTTATTGAATGCGAGTTGAGTTCTTATAGTGGGGAGTCTGTTCAAGCCTTCCCTTTGCTGGTTATCTGTTTCGAGAAATGAGATTGAGTCCCATTGGTGGTTGATGAAATATCCTTGGATTAAGATGTTGGATCATGTTTATGTAGAATCCATAGGTGTTGATCGAGCGACTGGATGGTGTTGTGTATTTCTAAAAACAGAAAGCACTATGGTTGGGAGAACTGTCACACCTCGACCCATGTGACTCTTTATTTTTATTATTTTTTCTACTTTAAAATATTTTTTCAGGGGTCCAGGGTGAGTCTCAGATGAAATTTTGGAGTTATGAAAAAAAATTACTTTTGAGTCGATGTCGTCAGGGGCACGAGTAGAGCGCGTTACCACCCAGCTTCACACATACAACTGCACGACCTGTTCCTCTCTAAAAAATTAAAACAAATATTTTTTTCTTAAGATTAAACATAAATGTTAACTATGGTATTGTTTAAAATTATTATTGATAAAAAATTTATTATTATTTAAATGTAATAAAAAATTTTACTATTTTTATTTTTATCATTATACATTAGTATTATTATGTATTACTATTACTATTATTATTGATATAATTACATTAGATTCTATCAATTTTAATTAGTTTTTTTTTTTTGACAAAATAAGACGGATCCATTAATGATGGAGATCAGCAGAAATACAGGAGCATAACCACGATGGAAAATGATTGAACCAGAGAAAATCCTCATAGGGAGGGCCAATGCCTGCCATCTTGTGAGCGGCTTCGTTCGCTTCCCTTTTAATAAATGAGAAATTGTAGGAATTGAAGCCTTGTCTCCGCGAGTGAATACACCGGATAATGGGGCCGAAAGGTTGAAGCCCGCCGTCAGTGAGATTGATGGCATTGATTACAGTGAGACAGTCGGATTCGATGTGAATGGAGTCCCAACCGCAATCTTTTGCGAAGTTTAATCCAGCAAGGATGGCGGCGGCCTCCGCGACTGAGGGCTCCCAAAGTGCATAACGTGCTTCGTATTTGGCAGCGATAAGATTTCCCAGGTTGTCCCGGGCCAGTAGACCTAGTCCAACTGGGCCATCCTTAGGGAGAGAGGCATCCACATTGATCTTAAAAATCCCTTCCGGTGGGGGGCACCAATGTTGGGGAAGAGGAGGGTGGGTGGAAAGTCTTTGTTGTTCAGGGTGGTTCTGCCAAACCGCAATCCATGACAATGCCCGGTCAATCCAAAACCTGGGGGGCCTCCGGAAATGATTGAAAATGGCCTCGTTCCGCCTATTCCAGATAATCCAAGCCAAAATGCACAGGGCGCCTACGTAAGCCGGCGAAAAGGAGGAGCACCATCGCATCAGGAGAGCTGTGAGATCTGAGGCGGGGTCCGGGAATAGCTCTAAAGTTGATCCCCAGCCATTCCAAATCTCCTGAGCCCCGGGACATTGAACAAGGGCATGGAAAGGAGATTCAGTCACAGAAGGGCAGAAAGGGCAAGAGTTGTCGTCTGAAAAGTGTCTGTAGACAAGGAGGCTCTTAGTTGGGAGGATACCAGTACACACCTGCCACCATAAAAAGCGAACTTTGGGGGGAACATTAAGCTTCCAAATTGATGTCCAGGGCCTCGCATCTCCTTCTGAAATCTGAGCAGAAAGAGCTCGTCGGTAGCCAGCTTTCACTGTATACTCACCTGAGCTGTCGTTTGTCCAGTAGAGATGATCTGGCCCTGCGTCTGACACACAGGGAATACTCAGAATAAGTCTCCTATCCCTCTCATTAAACCAGGAGTAGAGTTTTTCCAGACACCATCCCGCACCTTGATCATCAAAAAGACAACAGACTGTGGCATGTTCGGATCCGGGAAAAACAGGGGATGACGCCTTCGTGCCTGTCTGATCAACAAGCCAAGGATCGGTCCAAATCTTGACCGTAGAACCATTCCCAATCCTCCAGCCTAGCCCTTTCCTCAGTAGATTACGACCGCCCCAAATGCTTCTCCAGAGAAAACTGGGTCGATAGCCAAGATGGGAATCCATAAAATCCTTATGTGGGAAATATTTAGCCCGGAGAACACGCGTGCATAGGGATGATGGGTTATTAATCATACGCCAACCTTGTTTAGCCAGCAAAGCATCATTAAACAGAGAAAGGTCCCGGAAGCCCATTCCGCCTTCAGATTTTGGTTGACAGAGAGCAGACCAGGCGATCCAATGGACTTTATTTTTTCCGTCCTTTCGTCCCCACCAAAAGTTAGATGTTCTGGATTGAATCTTTGAAAGCACCACATCAGGGAGTTTAAAAATAGACATCAAATAGCTGGGGACAGATTGAAGTGCCGCCTTGATGAGTATTTCCTTGCCGGCCTTGGAGATTTTTTTAGGGGTCCAGCCTTGTATTTTTCTTTCAATTCGATCCACAATAGCTGAACAGATTTCTTTCTTTGACCGTCCAACCACCGTCGGGAGCCCAAGATACTTCTGGTGCTTATCGACCCCAGGGATGCGAGCTAAAGAGCAGAGATCTTCTCTTTTCGGCTGGGGAACTCCAGAGCTGAAAGAAATTTCTGATTTACTCTGATTGATCATTTGTCCTGAAGCCCGTTCATACTGTTGAATCACCTGGCAGATTGCAGTACACTCATTAGGGGTAGCTCGAGAAAAAAGAAGGCAATCATCAGCGAAGAAGAGGTGGGATATCGGAGGGCCCTTGCGACACGCTTTCGCCCCATGGATTATGGAAAGTGAGGCTGCCCTGGAAAGGAGGTTGGAAAACACATCAGCCACTAAAATAAAAAGGAAGGGTGAAAGAGGGTCTCCCTGGCGAAGCCCACGGGATGGGGAGAAGCCTCGGGTGAGCACCCCGTTGACATTAATGCAAAAGGAAACTGACGAGACGCATTGCATGATCATGGCAATCCATTTGGTGCAGAAACCCATCTTGAGCATCACATATTCGAGGAAGTTCCATTCCACTCTATCATAGGCCTTAGCCATATCCAATTTCCACGCCATGATCCCTCTCTTCGCTCGTGTACGCGTTTTCATGGAGTGGAAAATTTCATGAGCAATAATGGCATTATCAGTGATTAACCTTTTTGCCACAAAAGCGCTTTGGTTCTCTGAAATGACGTCGGGTAGCCAAGGCCGCAACCGATTCGCCAGGATCTTCGAAAAGATCTTATACGAGACATTGCACAGACTGATCGGTCGAAAGTCCGAGACCCCTTGCGGATTTTTCATCTTGGGAATGAGAGTAAGAATAGTTTCATTAAGAGAGGACAGGTCCGTTTTCCCCGCCCAAATATCCCGCATTAAATTGAAAATGTCTGGACCGATGATGTGCCAGTAATTCTTGAAAAAGAGGGCGTGGAATCCGTCTGGTCCCGGGGCTTTCGTAGAGTGGATTTGCTTTAAGGCCTTAAGAGTCTCGTCATTCGTCACCTCATAAGAAAGTTTTCTGTTCATATCGTCAGAAATCACAGGTTTGATGCAGTCCTCAATCTCGGGAGAGATGTAAGAATGGCCTGCCGAGAAGAGTTTCTGAAAATGGCTCAGGAAAGCTTCTTGGATTCCCCCTGTGTCTGACACTTTACTGCCATCTGAATTAAGAATGCCAGAAATAAAGTTTTTCCGTCGTCTTGCTGAAGCCTTCTGGTGGAAATAACAGGTATTAGCATCCCCTTCTGCTATATGAATATCACGCGCTCGCATAGCCCAAAAACCTTCCTTATTGCGCAGGGCAACATCCAGCTCTCGTTGGGTTTCACTTATTTTGGAGAGAATGCTGCTAGACGGGGGTTTGCTAAGAAGATATCTGATCTTCCTTTCAAGGAAATTGCATTGCCGGTCCGGATGACGGAATTTAGAGTAGCTCCATGTCTTCAGATCAGATGCTACTCGGCGAAGGTTGGTTCTCGGATCCGCTTGCCCCGTCTTCCAGCCTGAACGGATAACCGCCTCGCACTCGGGATCATTTGACCAGAAGCTTTCGAATCTGAATGGTTTCCTGGAACTAGTAACGTGCTCATTATGGGTACAGTTAATGACAATTGGGCAGTGATCCGAGCAGTTGAACGAGAGATGTCTGATATGGTACATTTTGAAGAGGCTCATCCAGTCCATTGAGCCAAAGAATCTATCCAGACGTTCAGCGATTCGAGTTCCATCATATCTGCCTCGGAACCATGTAAAGGGATTACCCGTGTAACCCAGGTCCATCAGCTCTGCCTTAAGGATCGCATCATTAAAATCAGACATAGACGTGGAGGAGCGCATAGCTCCACCAATTTTTTCCTTCTGGAACAGGATCTCGTTAAAGTCCCCTCCAAACAGAATGGGGCTTGGCAGATCACGACGAAGTTTGCAAAGAAGATCCCAAGATTTCCACTTTTCAGACTGGGAGGGCCAGCCATAGAAGCCCACAAACGTCCAGGTGGGGTTGTGGGGATCACCAATGGAAGCAGCCACATGGCGCTGGAAAAAAGACAGGAGCCTAACATCGATATTATCCTTCCAGAGCAGACACAATCCCCCTGAGTGACCCTGTCGGGGGACCGGGAAACAACCCTGGAAACCGCACTTTAGGGCAATATTTGTGATGTCCTTGTTTTCCAATATGGTTTCGGACAGGAAAACCATATCAGGGCGACTTTGAGCGCAATAGCGCTGGAACATACGAACCGTTCGTGGGTTGCCAAGCCCACGGCAGTTCCAGCATAAAGCGATCATTGCTCTAGGCGGGGCCGGGCCTGACCCGCCTCCGCCTTTGTCTCTTGTGGGGTAAATGACGTACCTGATGCTTTCCTCCTTTTGGGAGGACTGGTGTGCATACCACAGGAATCGCTTTGCCGTTTCAGATCTCCTGGTTTGGGATTCCCTGGGCAATCGCTTTTACCACCGCCGCGTGCCCTTCTCCAGGTTCTACGAGTAACCTGTCCTGAAGGTGAGGCCTCAGTCATCCGAGAATCAGCTTGCAGAAGGGCATCAGTTGGGATCCGATTTGGACTCTGCTCAGCTTCAGGCGGATCCAAGGAAACATGTTTCTGTCTCGGAAGTTTCTCTGGAGGTTCTTTTGGTTTAGGTAGCGGCTCAGTTGAAGTAAGGAACGTTAAATTCGGTGCAGTTAAAGCGAAGTCGGAATTTGTGATACCCTGAATCATGTGACTGTCTTGCTGGGCCCCATCATTGCATCTTCCGATAATCTCTTGGGAGGCGTTTCCATTTCCACTAAACTCAGTTGGGGATTCTTTAGGGAAGACAGGGGGTCCCATCCTTATAATAGAAGGTTGTCCAGATTCCGGTCGCCTTAGATGGGCTGCAATGAGACGGTCCCGATCTATTTGTCTTTCCGCCTCAGGAATAAATGCCTCTCTGTGTGCTTTGGCCCGGAGCCATGAACCGTATTGTAGGGTAATATTTTCGGTGGAATTCTCTGGCTTTGCCCCACACACTTTCTCAATGTGGCCGATACGTCCGCAAAGGAAGCAGAAGATTGGTAGTTTTTCGAATTCGAACGAGATCCAGGTGTTGGAATCATCAATTTTCAGGAACATACCTCGCATTAAGGGTTCAGACACATCGATCTCAGCCTTTATTCGAACCCAGGGTCCCCATTGTATGGGGTCCGAGCAATCCCACTCTAGGAAGTGACCGATCCGGTCTCCAATTTCTTTCATCACATGTGTTGATCTCCCATGGAACGGTATTCCTTTAATTCTTACCCAGAACGGGGATCGGGTAAGTGTGCAATTCTGAATCTCGTCTCCCCCTTTAAATTCCTCCATCAGAATGAGATGATTGTCAAAGGACCAAGGTCGTCCTCTGAGGACTTTATCTTTGTCTTTATCACTGAAGAACTCAAAAACAAGGAGTTTGTTCTCAATTTCCCGGATGGCTACTCCAGCTTCCAATTTCCAAAGGTTTTGAAGGGTGGTCCTGAGGGCCTTTAGGTTAAATGGTTCCTCGGTTGCCAGTCTTCCGACAACCAATAAAGCCATACGTTTTGTCAAAGTGTTGTCTTCATTTCTACGGGTTGCAAGTGGCTCTTTTTCTTTGTCTGTCAATGTGAGGTTCTTCCATTGGTTCAGCAGATCCGTCTCCATGTTGAGAGCCACGAAAACTCCTAGGGAGGGATTGGCCTAACAGAGGTCCCGGCTTTTTTTCAGTGATAACCCTCACTTTTGGGAGATCACAGACATGATTCACGAACCTCGTCAAAACAGGGAAAAACCAAGGCCTGACCCAGTTCAAAGACACACTGTCCAGGCCCGGTCCAATCAAAGGGCCCTTGGACCGGAAACCCCCCTCTGCAGCCAACGTCCGTGACCAATCCTGCACAATCAATTCATTCGCTAAGTGCCTTCACGGTCCGCGGTCGGGGCTACCGCGACCTCACTCACTCCCGGATTGAGCTCGCCGTGATGCACTCCAGTATTCGCGGAACGGCTCAACACGACGGGCTCTTCGCGATCTTGCTTCGCAGCTGGATCTTCGCGGCTGATTCTGCGCGAGTCAATCACAACGCGGCGGATTCTTCGCGAACAATGATTCTTCGCGGCGGCTTCTTCGCGAGACAAACCCATTGCGGCGGCCTCCCCTCCAACGGCTCGAGTTCACACACCAGGGACTCGACCCCCTTTCCGTCTTACAGTGTTCGAGAAAGTCAAGCCCTCGGGCCTAAATCCTTCGAATCGGCCATTGTAGGGATCTCGGTTGCCCTCTTTCTTTCTTCCTCCATTGCAGCAGCGAGTTTTCCCCGGTCCTTCTCCCAGCACAGCATGCAACCCACCCTTAATTTTGAGGGAGAATAGAACCCCCCTCAGCCTCCTTGCAGCAGTCCCATCGCCCACATTGTAGCCTCTGCCGCTTTCCCTCTTAGAGAGCCGCATCCCCTCGTGTACTCACTCCGGCGCCTCTAGGCCTATGCTCTCCATCTCCCGTGCGCACCTCCTGCCCTATGCACTCAAACCCAACCGACTCCTCCCTTGCACCCAACATCGGCCAAACCCCCATAGGCTCCTCCCTCCCATACAACATGCCCCAACACCCCCCTCAGACCCCCTGCTTCATAGTGTTTTTTCCTAACCGACAAGCTACCTCCCCGACCTCATGGATTCCTCACCGTCATAAATCAAGCTATCGATAGTCATCCCTGTTCAGCGGCACAACACCTCTCCCCAGACCAGCCTCCTCTTTCCCTTACTGAAGCCCCAACCGACCCCTCCTTCCATCATGCACAACTCCCATGTGATTGGTAAACCTTTGTTCACCCGTTTATTTCATTCTGCATTTTATATTTCCATTTGATTCATATTTTTATGATGTTTTTATTAGATTTTTTAGTTAATTAGCAAATTTTTATGGTAGGTATGAGATTTTAAGACTCATGTGAAGAATCTCCGACAGCACATTGTTTCTTCATACTTTTTTCATAAGGTAGGACTCCCAGGGACTAGTCCTTTTTAATTTAAGAATAATCAAATTTAGTGTTTTCTCACCTTCTATTATTAAAAATTTGTAATGTTAAGTTCTGGTTAAAATATATTTGGTTCACAACCATTGTTTTAAGCTTGTTTGATGATTTTTTTGATTTTGTTTTGTGAAATAGTGCCCACTGAATGTTGGGTCTTATTGCGCTGGACCTTATAATTTTAGTTTCATCTATTTATTCTTGTTTTCCCTTTTTCTAGGTGTTAATATTAGTTGTGAAACATTTGGTTCATTCTCTTTGATTGAAAATGGGTAGTTATGTCCTAGTTTTATAAAAATGGTATCATCCAGTTAAAGTTGTGCACACTGTTTTCTTTAATTAAATGTTTTGTTTGGTTCATACCTGATTTTTGAGTTTTAGAACATGGTTTAGAATTTTAAATAAGACTTGAGAATGAAAATTGGTGTTTTATAACTTCATAAGTGTCAATTGAAATAATTTAATAATCATTGAATTTTTGGTCCTCTGAATGGTTACTGGTTGGCCTTTATGTGTTAAAAGTGATATAAAATGTTTTGTTTTTTTTTGTTAAATTGTTTAAAACATGGAGAATAATGTTTTGGGGAATTTTTATGGATTTACAAAGTGTTTTGGCTTTGATAAAAAATGTGTTTCTTGTGAAATAATGGATTTTTGGGTTCTTGAAAAAGTATCAATTGTTTTAAGCTTTGTAGAGTGTGAAGTTAGCTTTTTAAAAATTGGATTTTTTTTTGTTATAAGGAATTGTAGCTTGATTGGGGTTTTTCAAAAAAAGTTGGTTTAGTTTGAGAGTGTGTCAGAAATTTTTTTAAGGGGTTTTACAAATTATTTTATTTCATAAATGGTGTGTCTTGCACCAATTCCAAAATTGGTTTTCATATTTGATAAAAAAATATTTTTATTTAATGTTTAAGGGCCCATTTCTCCACTTTTTGAAAATAAGAGGAAGTTATTATTATGAAAACCTCCATTGTTTTTTCATCTTGTGTAGAAAATATGGAATGGTTGGGATGTCCTTGGTATGGAATCCCCAGGTTCCATTATGTGGGTTCCTTGGTTGGGAACCATTTTAATCTATTTACATGAAGGCATGAGAGTTGTCCTTGGGAAGACTCGGGGTGAGAACTGACATGAAATATTATTATAAATAAAGGTTGTTATTTGATGCTCTTCGACATCTGTTGGCTAACCTTCTATTATACTTGTGACATATTAAACTGGCATATTGAGAGAATTGTCTAAGATGAGTACTCCACTGGTAGGTTATGGTAAAAAATAGTAGACCATAGTAGAATGATATTTTTGGGTTTATTTCTATGGTATTTTACCTCAGGCTACCTGAGAGTGGATGGTAAAGCATTTTGGAGTGTTAGAATACATCATATGTGGCATGCTTCTATAGATGGGGTCGCAGATATTAGTGTTTTCTGGATTATTCTCATTCTCTTTGGTTCGCCTATGCCTAGTTGTTTTTACCTAGTAAACTTTTGATGAGATAGTTCCATACCTATTTACATTTCCATTTCCATATCTTCCTTGGTACCATTAAGTGATGTTTTTCATGAAAAGTGACATTTTGGTTTCATAACTATTATGAAAATGTTTTTCGAAAGAAAATATGTTTCAAACTCTTTTGTTATGGGTCTTCCAATTATTAAGTGAAATAGTTTGTCATTATTTTTTATGTAAAAATTTTATGAATGCATACTTTAATATATTATGGTTTAAACATAGAATTGATGTTTCTTATTTTCAGAGGTAGTGCATTGGGGAATACTATATCGGGCTAGCCTTCTGAGTTTTAATATGCATGCCTATAGTTCTTTCCTATTTTTAGTCCTTGTGCATGTTACATCTTGGGTGTGTTATCATTGGGATATGTTTGATCATTGAGTCAGAGAGTGACCCACATGGTAACACAGAGTCAGTTTCGGACATCGAGTTTTGTTAGTTTTATTTTATTTTTTTCTTGTTTAGTCATTTTATTTGGTTTATTTATTTTGCATAGATCTTTATTATTTGTGATTATGTATTTGTTTTATTTTGTTGAAATCATTCCCATTCATTCTCTGTTGATGCCCTGGTGCTTTTCGCCAACCCGGGAGGATCAAGAATTCCCCTCAAGCAATGCTGGAGATCGGCTCGTGTGACCAGTTCAGGGTCGACCTAGGTTGGTTCATGACACCCATCAACACCTCCTCTCATCAAACTTTCTAAGACATATATCCTTCTAATATTCTTCCTGATTCATCTCCCATGGATCTTCCCCAAATTTTTTTCTTTCTGGTCCCACCCAAATTATATTTCCATGTCCCTTAATGAGGTTCCCGAGGAGACAACACTTTGGAGGTAAAGCCTTCTCTCTATCTCTCCCTATCATTCAATTTCATTTATTTTTTATCCTTTCATCCCCTCCACTTGAAAATGTAACATGATAAATCCAATAAAATATTTATATATGAATTTCATTATGTTAATTATGTACCCTCCATCAATTCTCTTCTCCCCCCTTTTTTGTTCAATAAAAAGAATACATCGTCCAAGAGGTGTCGAACCACCACCTTCAGGGATGATTATTTTTCATTTTCTAATACCACCTTCAAATATGGCCATAAAACCAATATAATGGTTACAATATTTTATAAAATTTATATTAAAACGTATTTAGTATTCTAGATAAAGTATATATACATAGTATACATAATAAAACAAAAATATTAAATGATGATCGAAAAAATCCAAAATAATCTAAACGACTATCATTAATGATTTATATAATGAATCATCCCCATATATAGAAACATAATAATATATAAGACCATATAATCTTATTTAAATTCATTAATAACACATAATTTCAATTTAGGAGGTCTAATGCCATTTTATATAATCTTTTCTACTTGTATACAAGCGAACCGATCATGAAAACCAGGAAACCAATGATCCAATAACAATGAAATTGAATCTCATTACACATAAAAAGGAAATTAATTTACATAATAAAATTACAATATATCAAATAAATAATCAAAATTGTATTAATTAAGTAATTAATCAATCCAATTTAATTATCCAGGACATTAAGTATATGTGCATAATCCTTTTAGACATAAGGAAAGAGATTTCGTAACTCGATTTCCATTCAATGTTTTATAAGTCTACTTTATTGATTATATTATTCCAAGATTATGTGTGGAATCCACTATTTATTTACTTAGGTTTTATCCCCAATTATCCATTTTATGGATATTCATTTGTTAAAAATAATCTCCCCATTGATTTATTCTCACCTTAATTATATGAACTTTGCAAGGATTTTCTCATCTAAATTTTATTTCTATGAGATATTACATATTTAACAATTGTTTCGTATGTGTGGTGTATGTATAATTACATTTGATATATAATATCATGAATATTCTTATCATCATGCTATTCAGTTTTTCAATTTTAAACATTTATTTTTGTGGGAATGCAATTTGATTGACTACAATTGGTAAGAGATTCTCTTTGAACATCCTTTTTTCATTTGGGTTATGATTTATCTCACTTTACCCAAATATAATTCTTATTTTTTCTTATCTAATCCTCCTAAATTGTTTTTTTTGTTCCAAAAAAAGTACGTCTATCAACTCATATTTAATTTATGGGGAAATATTTTTATAAGGTTCTCATCTATATTTATCCCAATAAGCAAAATCAATTAATGGGAACTTCCAAATTTCATATCCATTTTAAAGTACACTACATAATCTATTTTAATAAACCAATATTTTTCTAAAATCACTTTTTTTATCATTAAAAACTAACTAAAATAATTTCAATTCTTATATAATAAATTTGTAATTTTTCTTATTTAAGTTACTTTAATATTTTCCCTTAAACCGCATTGAAGTGGCTCATTTCAAATGTTTCTTAAATACTCTTTCTACATGTTTTCAGATCATTTATACATAATTCATCATGATATATTACTATTTCCACTTTTGAATCCATTATTTTTTATATAAGAATATTTTATAAGCCGTATAACATTCTTACATATGGTTTTTACCATAATAGTTATTTGATTAACCAGGAAAATATTAATAAATATATAAATTTTATTCAATATGAATATTTAATGATAAGGAACATTATTTATTAATTAAATTAATATATGAGTAATGATTGGGACTATTATGACAATGTTTGGGGATCTTCTAATGAAATCCCTATGGGTTGGGGACTCGTTAATGCAATCCCCACGATGCATCAATAGTCTCATGAGATGAAATCAGTTGAAAAAAAACCCTTCATATTTTCTTCCATGAAGAATCAAATGAGTTACTACCCATGCAATTAAACCATATTGATGTTATAATGGTTCATGTTATAGATACATGACATCCAATAATTAAGAATTTCCTTCATTGAATAATTATTAATTATTATCCAGAGTATTTTCCATATGAAAGAATCTATGGATGAATTTACATTGTCAGTTTATTGATTATAAGGCATGTGTTTTTTCGATTATTTACCTTTCTATATTTATTATTCCTTATTGATTATGCTTCATTTATTGTTGATTCATGTTTATACTATACCTAACCCTTACTAAAAATTTTATCCCTCCCTTTTATTTGTTTTCTTTCCTCAATTTATGAAGAAGATATCATTTAGTGTGTTTTCAAGGAATCAGTTTAATATCTTTTCTTATGAATTATATTTTAATTTTTATTTCTAATGTAAAATGAGTTCCATGTATGTATCTAGTTCATAAAGTATACTAATATAATATATCCTTGGAGATATTATCTTATATTTCTATGAAATTTGAATAAAATAGAAATATACTCTAGGCTATTAGGGTCGGGGTTGTTACAGTTGATATCTGAGAAAGTTTAGTGTAATCATTGGGAACTAGATTTAGGAAATACAATATTAGGAAACAAAACCCTAACATAGAATTTGAGGATAAATGTAGAAGAACATCCAAAAAACCCACATTAAGTAGTTAATCTATGCATACATTTTCAAATTTATGATAATTATTTCCCTTGTTTTGGGATTATAAATTATTTTTCATAATGATAGGATATTATATAGTGTATTTCGTCACTTATAAATGGAACCTCATAGAAGAAATGGCTGAATCACCATTTCACAATATCTAAATAGTATGTATGATCAAATATTTTTTGGTCTTATTCCAATCTTTCAAATGGAAAAATTCTGCCAATCATTTTTATCATTTTGGGGATATAATATCATGTGATAACAAGACACATTAATAATTATTTATTTAATATGGGTTTTAAGGGAATCAAGTTAAAAATAGTACAATTAGGAATAAGTTGGATGAAGGAAATAAGAGAAAGATTAATTTCCTACACGTGATAATCGTGGAAAGAACCACCTTGCTACTTTATTAAAAATAATTAGAGTTTTATATAAGTATAGAGAGAAAGGATACATGGATTATGAAATAAATGTTAAGAAAAACGTTAGTTATATACAATTATTCAACTTCAAGGATAAGGGACACTACTCAAATCAATGTCTCAATCACCATATGATTATACCCCAAAAAAATATAATGGAACATGGTCAAACTTATACTACCACCACAAATGAATAAGAGTACTAAATATTCTTGTGTTTGGATTCAAGAATTCTGTTATTTGAGTATTTTATCAATAATAATATGATTATAAGAATCATGTGATATATTATGAGTTTAATTTTGTACTTATTCCCAATGAATTGGAAGTATGTGATAACAGCACCAATACTCAAGAGAAGTGATTTTCTTATAAGTTGATCTTCTTGAAAAAATTACTTTCTATAGATAACCCTAAATATGTTCTTGATGCTGAGATAATAATAAATAAAATTTTATGAGATAATATTTGTTTCCATGATGGTGATTAGTGATTGGATGGTTTATGTTATGTTGGAATTATTAGATGTTTTTATTTAACGAATATATTAAACAACCTAAGATTTTACTCTGGGTATCATGAATGTTTCATAATGGTTTAAATGATATTATGATATTCATATATTTGGTATACGAAAATAAGAGCAACATTAATTGTGAAAATATAATGGTATGTTGATTTTCGAAATTTAGTAACCATCCTTCTATTTTTTTTGTCCTCGAATTTAGATATATCAATTTTTAATGAATCATTAAGTTAACTACTTATGGAATGTATTAAGGATATTACTGATTAAGATTAAAGTATGATTTATCATATTGGATTACATGTGCCAACCATTTAGTTTTATGTAAAAATTTAAAGGATAAGGAATGACTTGTTGATATTATGATTCATAAAATTTATTCATGCATAATTGTTTTTCTTGAATATCCATCTACAGATTTAAGAAATGAACTAAAAATAGATCAAATTACAACAAAAGTATAAGATTATTCTTATAACATGGGAGGAAAGCAAGTAAGTTTATTTTCTCAAGTGCTTCTCTGGATAGTAAAAGAAACCCCCAACTTAAGGAAAATTATTTTGGAATAATAGTGTCATCAATTTATTTAGTGTTCAAGAATTAGTATATATACATAATGATTCAAAATAATATAAACAATTATCATTAACATTTCATCTAATGAATCATCATGATATCACGAAAAATGCTGTATTAGATCGTTTAATCTTCTATATATTCATTTATAACACAAAATTTCAATTATATAGAACTATTCTAATTTTATTTTTTCATTCATAGTTGTATACAAGTGAACCAATCATGAAATCCACGAAATGAATGCTCCCAGAACAATGAAATTGAATCTTATAACTCATAGAAAAGTCTATACATAAACATAATAACATTATAATAAATAAAATAAATGTTTAAAATTATCTTCATTATGTAATTAATGAATGTAATTTGATTATCTTGATATCAAGTACAAGTGGATAACACTTTTATACATAAGGTAATATGTTTTTTTAACTCAATTATTATTTTTTGTTTATATGTCTACTTCGTTGATATATTATTCTCTAATTATGTGAATAATCCAAATTTTATTTATTTATGTTTTATTAAAACATCAATATTTGTAGGATATGATTTTTTTACACATAATAACCCCATGGACTAATTCTAACCTCAATGATATAATATTTTTATGGGTTTTATCATCTCACATTTATTTATTTGAGATATTACTGATTCTTCCCATATTTATTGTGTGTGGTGTGTGTATAATTTCCTTTTAAATATCATATCATGAATAAATTTATCTTCTTTATATTTAATGTTTCATTTTATTATCATAAATTTTAGGGGGTATACTATTTGATTGTTAGAAAGTGGTAAGGGATTCTCTCTAAACATCAATTTGTTTTCTTTGGGTTACATATTATCTCTTTTTCCGTAATGTAATTCAAAATTATTATTATTTACTCATAAAAAAATATGTATTTGTATTCCAAAAATATTTTCCTATTTCAGTCTTTATTTTTCAATGGGGAAATAAATGTTTTATAAGTTTTTCATCTCAATTTTTCTTGGTATGAAAAACTGATTAATGGGAACTTCCCTATTGCTTACCCATTAACACGTACAATGCATAATCTATTTTAAGATGCCAATATTTTTCTAAAATCACTATTTTTCCCTAAAATACCATCTTATTTTATTTTTGGTTTTATAAAAAAAAATTCTTTTTTCCTGTTTAAGTCTCTTGAAAAGTTCCCCTTAAACTACTCTATAGCGAATGATTTTAAATTTTTCTTAAATACTATTTTTATTTGTTTTCATTAAAATTGGAAAGAATAAATCATGATATATTGTTATTTCCCCTTTGAATCAATTACATATTCGATATGATTATTTTATAAGTAACATTCCATTCTTACATATGGTGTTTATATTGATAGTTATTTTATTAAATGGTGATATACTGATAAATCTTTATCTTTTATTTAATATGGAAATTTAACGATAAAGAACATTAATTGTTAATTAAATTTATATATCATGAATTCTTTATAAAGGTATTACATGTTTTGGGAACTATTTAATGTATTCCGTATGGGATTTGGATGGGTTAATGAAAGCCCCTTGATGAATCAGTAGTCTCGTGATATGAACTCAGTGTGTGAAAAGCCCTTCATTTTTTCCATGTAAAATCATATGGGGTTTTACACATAAAATTAAACCATATTTACTGTAAAATAGTTTCTATTACATATACATGATGTAAAATAATTAATCATTTCTTTTATTTAGTAATCTATTAATATTATTCAGCGGATTTTAACTATGAAAAATATTTGTGGATGCATTTTCATTCTACGTTTATTTAACGTATGGATTGTGTTTTTTATTTATTTACATTCCCATATTTATTATTCATTATTGATTATGATAAAATTATAATTGATAAATGTTTTCACTGTACCTAACATTTACTGAGCATTTGAGATCACCCATTTATTTGTTTCCCTTCAATATGTTTTGAAGAAGAAATCATTTAATGAGTTTAAAAGGATAAAGTTTATTTGTTTTTGTTTTGTATTTTGTTTTATTTTCTATTCCTAATGTAAAATGGGTTCCATGCATATATCTAGATCTTCAGGAAAAATTAATTGATCAATCCTTGACGGTGTGGTCTTCTATATCAATTCCATTGTACTAAAATAACCCCTGACTCTAGGATACTAGGGTCAGGGTTGTTACAGTTGGTATCATAGAATGTTTAGTAGAATCCTCGGGAATTAGATTTTGGAAATATATGATTAAGTAACAAAACCAAAAGATATACTTTTAGGATCACTATATAAGAAGATCCTAAACAAACCATGTTAATTATTTTAACAATGTATAAATTTTCAAATTTATGTAATGTATTTCACTATTTTTTTGATTGTAAAATATGTTTCATAATCATATAATCTAATATAGTGAATGTAATCATTTATAAATCATACCGAATAGATGGAATGGGAACCTCACCAATAGAAATTATCTATAGTGTAAGGAGGATCAAATGATTTATGATCTTATTCCAATATTTAAAAAATAAAAATATACCATGTATTTTCACCATATGAAGATATAATATCATGTGATAATGAGACTGTGATAGAATAATCTAAGTATTATGGATTTGGAGGGAATAAATATAACAAGTGTAAAGCTAAAAAATCTTGGATAAATGAAAGTATAGAAATAAGTATTTTCACACATGTTATAATTGTGGAAAGAAACACCTTGGTACTTACATAAAAGGATTGAGAGTTTTCTAAAAAAATTAGAGAAAGTCCACAATGCATGTGAATGTAAGGGTAAGAAAAATGTTTCTTATATACAATGCATTAACTACAAGGAATAGGGACACTACTCAAATAAATTTCTCAAGACTCAAAGGAATATGTCTAAAAAGGGGATAATAGATCATGGTCAAGATTATGCTACAACAATAAAGAAGAGGAATAATTAATACAATTTTCTTTGTATTCAAGAATTATGTTATTTGACTATTTTGTTAATAATAGTTTTTTATAATAATCATGAGATGTATAATAATTGTAATACATTACTTATTATTTAAATAATTCCAAGCATTCAATGAATAACACTATCAAGCAATTGATGTTATTCTGTTGTAAGTTGATCTTCTTGAAAACACATGACTTAGGAACGATAACACTAAATATATTATTGATGTTGAGATAATAATAAATAGATAGTTATGGGATAGTATTGGTGTCCCTGAAAGTGATTAGTGGTCTGATGGATTGTGTTACATTGGTATTATTCAATGTTTTGATTTAAGGAATATATTAAAAAATAATTTATTATACTCTTGAAAGAATGTATGATTCATATTGGTTTAAAGGGGATTAAGGTATTCATATATTTGGTATGTGAAAAAAAGATCTACATTATTTGGGAAATTATTATGTTATATTTATTTTGAAAATTTAGTGACCTTCCTTCAAATTTTTTTTGTCTTCCAATTTGGATAGACATGTTTTCTATGAGTCTTAAATTTTACTACATATGGAATAGATTGAGGATATTATTGATTAATATGAAAGTATGATTTGTCATACTGAATAACATGTTCTAACCATTTTGGTTTCAGTAAACTTTTAAAGGTAGAAGGAATGAATTTTAAATCCTATGATTCATAAAAGTGATTCAGTAATTAATTTTATTTCTATAATATATATATATATATCCATATTTATGAAATGAATTAGAAATAGATCTAACCACAACTAATGGATTAGATTATTCTAATGAACTGGTAATAAATTGAGAATTTTTATTTTTTTAATTGATTCTATGGATAGTAAAATAAACCTACAACTCTAGGAAAAGTATTTTGGAACAATAATTTCTTTCATTTACATTTAATAATAAAAAATTAGTAGTCCTCTAAATGATAAAAAATGTATGGTTTTGTGAATGTAGACTTTTTAATGACCATGTCCTCAATCATTGACCATGAGAATATTATAATTGTATATTTATTTAATTCCCATGTTTTCAATTCCCATCAATGTTCTCTTTTAGTAAATCCTATTGTTGTGGTGACCTTATAATTATTCATTCCCTCTTATTAATAAGTTTTTTATTAACCCTATTTACAATGAGGGTTTCCCATAAAATAATTTTCAAGTATCAACCTTTGATTTTCAAAGTACTATTTTGTAAAGACCCGTAAAATTCAAGGGAAATTTTTTCTTAATTTTCTTTGGAATTTTACAAGAGCGCGGTTTCTGACGGCACCTGATTCCGAGGCCCGGAGTGCCCGGAATCAATTTCCGAAGTTTGGCTCGGGTACGTTCAGTGAACGAACGAGCGAGAATTTCTAACTTTTGATCTGGTGCTCAGAATTGAAATCTGTGGACACCGATGAACTCACAGTGCCGATATTCGCTTAAGGAGACCTTTTCCGAAGTTGCGTTTATTGCAGGACGAAAGTTAGTTTTTGGGAGAATTATAAAAAGTTGAATAAAAATGTGGAACACTTTTTATTTTACTTTTGTTGGTTAACTTCTCTCAAAGGAAGTTAGGGGTGGGACCCACACCCACTTAACCTCCCTTGAAAGGATTAAGTCTGGTGGGGCCCATACGAACCTAAACCTTCCATCTTCTCTCAAACTCCCTTAACCCTCTTTAAATGTTTTGACAACTTAGCTTATTAATTAGGTTGAGTTGTTTAAACTTTTTCAAACCTTTGAAATTAAAAAAGGTTTGGTTGAGTTAATAAAATAAGCTCTTAGCTTATTTTATTTGGTTAGAATTGTTTAGCCATCTTGAGAAGATTGAGAGCTTTTCCTTCTTCTTCAAACTTTGACGAAGAACGCTGAAGCTCCGACGAAGAACGCCACACCTCTCTTCTTCGTCTTCCGTGTCAACGAAAGGGAACGCCTCTCCCTTCCTCGGACTTCCTTCGTCGGCATACGAAGATTCGCCAACGATGTACCTCTTCGGACGTACCTCTTCGTCATCGGATTTGACGAACGACTACCGCGACGCCAGACCTCCGCGACGTTGTCTTCCGCGGGTCGTTGAAAATCTTCGAACTTGAACCCAAGGTAGGGGTTGTTGTTATTTGTTTATTTATTTATTCTTGTTTGTGGTTCTAGCATGACTAACGTGAGGATATTTAAATATGTATTATCATTTAACGTGAGGGGGACCGGACCGCATGAACACGGCCGAACCCCCTCCTTTGTTCTTGTTGATTTATATTGCGGATGAAACAAGATGGCGTGGTGCCGTCGCACCACGCGGTTATTCGCACGCTTATATTGCGCGGCGCCATCGCGCCGCGCCGTGGAAGGATCATCAAGAACACGACGGCGTCGCGCCGCATCGAAGGGAATCAAAGGCGCGACAGAGGGGCGCGGTGCCGTCGCACCGCGCCGGACGACGAACACCGCGGCCGGTTCCGGGCCGCGGCAGGACGAGAAGACTGGCGGCCGGGCCGCCGGCGTCGGAAGCCGGAAAGGGGACCGGTTTTCCGGTCCCGTTGGAGAAAAACCAGCCGGCCAGGTGGCCGACCGGATGGTCAAAGGCCGGGGGAATTTAATTCCCCCAGCCAGCGCTCAAAAGCCCCCCCCCCATTTAATTGGGGGGGGGGGTGTTCATTGAGGGGGGCAGGCGGCCCCCCGGTTTCCCTCAAGCAGGCCCCCTCGAAGGGGGGCCGGTTTACAAAATGGCGCGGCTAAAAGCCGCGCCGCTAGCAGGATGCGGGGGCCATGCCCCCCGCGCGTGACCCCAGCGGCGCCAGGCTGCGCCGCCGCCGGCCGGGCCGCGCCGCCGCGCTGGACCGCGCCGCCGCGCCGGTCCGCGCCGCCGCGCCGGTCCGCGCCGCCGCGCCGGTCCGCGCCGCCGCGCCGGTCCGCGCCTCCGCGCCGGTCCGCCGCCGGCCGGGCCGGGTCGGACCCGGGTCGGGTCGGCCCGGACCCGGACCCCCCGTTTTCGTGTCGTCTTCGGTCTTTTGGCCATAACTTGAGCCACAGACCTCCGATCGAAGAACCTTCTACGGAAACACGATCCTTAGATCGAGACGGTCGTTTCGGTATATCGCACTCAGGGTTTCGGAATACTTTGAGTTCGGCCGGGTTGGTTCGTACACGAAACCAACCGGGCCCTCGGAGCGGAAACGCTCATATCTTGAGCTACGGACGTCCGATTGACGTGCCGTCAGCTTTGTTGTGTTCCTCTTAGTGAGACAGATCTTTTGGTATACTCCGCCCAAGGTTTGGACGCAGGTGGAGTACGGTCGGGTTGGTTTTTCCTTAAAAACCAACCGAGCCCCGGGGACGAAAATGCCAATAACTCTCAGACCGGGCGTCCGATCGACGCGCCGTCTGTTGCGTTGAGTTCCTGTTGACGATACGGAACTTTTGGATACATCAACTCTGGACTTTGTGACAGTTGATGTATCAGCCTCTCGGCTCGTGGAGCGGACCCTCCGAACGAGCCTGCTGTATGCGGGAACCCTAGTGCTGGCTGCGACTGTGACTACTACTGCTACTGCTACTGCTACTACTACTGTGACTGCGTCGATGACAGTACAGAGATCCTGTGTGGATTCGACGACGACGACTACAGCACTCAGCGATCCTACGTGGATCAGTGCTACAGGTCCTGTGTGGGCCCGATCCTGTGTGGGTCTTTGCGCTCAGCGGTCCTGTGTGAACTAGCGCCTACAGGTCCTATGTGGGCCCGATCCTGTGTGGGTCTTTTGTGGGGGTTAGTTACCTATCGATCCTTCGTGGGTTCGACGACTTAGATGGATCAGAGATCATCTTTATCGTCTTTTCGAAGAAGTATACCTGTGTGAGCTGAATCCTGTTGCTTTCCTGTGTGGATTGTGTTGTGCTATCCGGTGTGGATTACGTTTTGCTTTCCTGTGTGGAATACGTTTACTTTCCTGTGTGGACTGAGTTGTACTTGGGCTCGGAGGTTGGAGCGTATTTGAAATTGATGACTTAGGTATATGTATGGGCATATACCTAAGCAGTGTCGGTTGTTACTTCGTGATTGTACCTTTCTTTGTGGTTATCCTTTGTGGATTTTGAGAGACCTTCAGGGGTCTTGGGGTCCCTACTGAGTAGCTTATACTCACCCCTGCACGGGCTATGCCCGCACTACGTTGTGTTGGTTGAAGACGACGGACATCGTTGATCTTGGCCGAGGCTTGCAGAGCAGGACGGTACCTGGAGGTGGACCACTGGGCGGGACGTACTCGGAGCGGACGGTGGGACCCGTGGAGCAGTGGAGCTATCTGTACCCATCCTTCAGGTGGGATCTCCAGGGGATAGCACGACGTAGCGGCTTTTACTTACAGTTGTTGTTTTCCCTTTCGAGTTGTACTTTACTTTCAGTTTGGGTTTGTATACTGGCCCTTTTACTTTTCCGCACTTTTAGTTGTTCTCTGTTTTTACTTAGTGTTTACTTTCCGCTTGCTTACTCTGTGGTGCTTGTTTACGTTTCAAAGGAAAATGCCTTCCCTTTTTGTTGGGATTTACGCCTTGGTGCTAGTCGCCAGCCCCTGGCCTATGGAAGGCGGGCTTGGGGTAGTCACGGCACGGACCCCGAGGGCGGGTCGTGACAAATTGGTATCAGAGGAGTTCGGTTCTACCGCGAACTCTGATCTTTTCTATGTGAAACAATAATGTTTAGCGTATTGAGTGTGGTTATCAGTCCAGGGAGTCCAGTGTTGGTGCAGCGGCCGACGTATCCGTACACCAGGACCCTGACTTCTGATTTCCGACTTAATGCACGAAAACATTGATTGCGTGTGAGTTTCAAAGTTTTCTTTGTGATTACTTATATCAGCTCACCAGGTATACTGTTCTGACCGTGGCGCACCTGTTTCCTTTTCAGGATGGCCCCACGACGGCAGCCAGCTAGGGTTCCGAGAGTCTAGTGTGACGACAGCCCACCGAGAGACGAGGCTTCGGTGCAGGGCCCTTTTTCAGCAGTGGCACCGGCGGTAGCACTACCCGCCGAGCCCCCGATGCTTCCAGCGCCAGCTGCTGACGATGCACGTCGCCTCAGCGCACTGCATGAGTTTCAGCGCCAGCGAACACCCAGGTTTCGCGGGGAGACGGATACCTAGGTAGCCGAGGACTGGCTGGAGGCAGTGGTACATGTGTTTAGGCTAGTGAGGACACCAGCAGACCTCATGGTGATTCTCGCTGCGAGCCTACTACACGCAGCAGCAGGATGATGGTGGAGCTTGATGCTCTAGGTGCACGATGAGGCATCTCTACTTTGGACGGACTTTGAGAGCCTCTTCCACTCGGAGTTCGTCCCAGCCACCCTTCGTGCGGTGCGTATCCAGGAGATTCTTCAGCTGCGGCAGGGCAGCATGACGGTCGCTTAGTACTCGGCGAGATTTACTGATCTCTCGCGCTACTCGACCGACATGGTACGGGACCCATTCTTCTGGGCCCGGAACTTCGAGCAGGGTTTGAGACACGAGATCAGGGCATCGCTGATTTCCCTCAGCATACCGACTCAGACAGGAGTACTGGAGAGGGCCCTTCTGATCGAGAGCTTCCTTGCTGAGTCTACACCAGCGCAGCGACCCACCGCAGGGTGGCTCGTGGCAGAGTCATCTGCAGCAGGCAGTCGACGGATGACTCAGGGGTCCAGACAGACCAGACCTTCGGGAAGACGACCTCAGGGCACTGGCTCAGCAGTGCGGGGTACACACCGCGGAGCCAGTCTTTCGAGAGGCAGACAGTGCTACTCGTGCGGCGGGCAGGGCCACATGGCTCGTGACTGCCCGAACCGCCATGCCGAGGAGCAACAGACAGTTGAGGGACCACCGAGGCAGAGGCAGAGGGTCGACCGTGGCGGTCCGCAGGGAGGAGGCGGACGAGGCAGAGGAGCTGGCCGAGCAGCCGGTGGTGGGCGACGCTTTGAGGCTCTGCCACCACCACCACCAGGAGGTCCACCCCGACCACAGGGAGATGGCGGGCAGAGACAGGCACAACTCCAGGTAGCAGAGGCCTACGACCACGGCGCACCCGAGATGATTCGAGGTACTATCTGTGTCTATTCCACCCTTGCTGTAGTTCTTATAGACACAAGAGCAAGTCACTCTTTCATAGCCGCTGCCCTTGTTCGGAGCTCAGAGATTCCGACAGAGCCGTTGGCTTGATCCTTACGGCTAGAGACTCCTACGGGAGCAGACTCGACGATTACGCACTGGTGCCGGCAGTGTGAGCTTACTCTAGGAGGCGAGAGCTTCGGCTGGGATCTTCTTGTAGCAGCGTCGAGGCCTTACGACGTCATCTTGGGCATGGATTGGCTATCTACGGTCCATGCGCAGATTGACTGTTTTAGGCACAAGGTGCGATGTGTGCGCACCGACGGGAGTAGGTTCACCTTCACCGGTGAGAAGGGAGCCTTAACAGCACATGATGGACTTCCGCGGAGGAGAGGACAACCCATTACTCATCATTTAGCTAGCCTCATCCTTGATACAGTTGACGTGCGGAGTCCTGGTTTTCCTGCAGTGGTGGATCAGTTTGCGGACGTTTTTTCTGACGACGTTCCAGGGATACCTCCTCGTAGAGAGGTAGACTTTTATATTGACTTCTACCCCGGGACAACCCCGATATCCACTCCAGCATATCGGATGGCCCCCGCCGAGCTTCGAGAGCTACGGGTACAGTTGGAGGACTTGCAGGGCAAGGGGTTCATCCGACCCAGTGTTTCACCCTGGGCTTCCCCGATATTGTTCGCCAAGAAGGCGGACGGGAGCTTGCGACTTTGTGTTGACTATCGTCACCTGAACCAGGTGACAGTGAGGAACAAGTATCTGATACCGAGGATTGATGACCTCTTTGATCAGCTCAAGGGATCACGGTGGTTCTCGAAGATAGTCCTCAGGTCAGGCTATCATCAGCTCAGAGTCAGAGACGAGGATGTGCAGAAGATGACCTTCAGATGTCGGTATGGCCACTATGAGTTCTTGGATATGCCTTTCGGTGTAACCAATGCTCCAGCAGTGTTCATGGCTCTCATGAACAGGATCTTTCAGCCATACCTCGATCGGTTTGTCGTGGTCTTCATCGACGACATTCTGATTTACTCTACGACTGAGGAGGAGCATGCCTATCACTTGTGAGTTATACTAGACACACTCCGAGATCACCAGCTTTATGGTAAGCTCTCGAAGTGCCAATTCTGGATACGTGAGGTCCACTTCATGGGATACGTTATCTCTGAGGCGGGAGTTGTAGTGGATCCTGCGAAGATCGAGGTTGTGTTAGCATGGGAGCCACCCAGGAGCGTGACTGAGGTTCGGAGTTTCTTGGGACTAGCTGGATACTATCGGAGATTCGTGTCGGACTTCTCTAGAGTTGTGGAACCACTCACAGCTTTGACGAAGAAGGGGAAACCCTTCGTATGGTCAGACAGATGTCAGCAGAGCTTCCAGGAGCTGAGACAGAGATTGACCAGCGCACCTATCTTGAGGTTTCCTGAGGAGGGAGTAGGGTACGTAGTTTACTGCGATGCATCAGGGTCCGGACTCGGATGTGTTCTGATACAGGATCGGGCAGTGATCGCTTATGGATCACGTCAGTTGAGGCCGCATGAGTAGAACTACGCTACCCATGACCTGGAGTTAGCAGCAGTGGTCTTCGCTCTGAAGACATGGCGACACTATCTGATGGGCGAGCACTTTACAGTCTTTTCTGATCATCAGAGTCTCAGGTATATCTTCTCGCAGAAGGACCTAAACCTGAGACAGCGGTGATGGCTCGAGTTCCTCCAGGACTATGACTTTGAGATAGTCTATACTCCTAGGAAGGGGAACGTAGTAGCCGATTCCCTCAGCAGGAGGACGGGCATTCAGCTACTTGAGGAGGCGACAGAGCAGCTAGCCTCTTTGCAGATATCCTTCGTGGATAGAGATGGAGCAGCCTTCCTCCAGTCTCTCACAGTCACCCCTCCTCTACTACAGCAGGTCAGAGAGGCACAGCGTGAGGACACTGACTGTGAGACACGGCGTACACAGATATCCTCGGGACAGGCACCTGATGGTTTCTCCCTTGGAGCAGAGCACGGCATCCTTTTCAGAGGACGTACCATGGTACCAGTCGCTTTGCGAGAGGAAGTGCTGAGAGAGTTTCACACTTCTCCTTTGGCGGTACATCCTGGAGTGGCAAAGATGTACCAGGACCTCAGACGACAGCACTGGTGTCCGGGCATGAAGAAGGCAGTAGCAGAGTTTGTTTCTCGATGCCTCACCTGCCAGCAGGTGAAGGCAGAGCATCAGGTACCAGCAGGCTTGGTACAACCCTTGGAGGTCCCGGAGTGGAAGTGGGACGGCATATCTATGGAATTCGTGACTGGACTTCCACGCACTTCCAGAGGTCAAGACTCCATATAGGTGATTGTTGACCGACTCACCAAGTCGGCACACTTCTTACCCATCAGAGAGCAGGGCTCAGTGGAGAGCTTATGACATCTCTACGTTCAGGAGATTGTGCGGCTTCACGGTGTGCCATCATCTATCGTCTCCGATCGAGATGCTCGCTTTACTTGCCGGCTTTGGAAGGGGTTACAGGAGGCGTTCGGAACACAGCTACGTCTAAGCAAAGCCTTTCACCCTCAGACGGATGGCCAGACGGAGAGGACCATTCAGACTCTCGAGGACATGCTCCGTGCATGTGTCCTCGACTTTGGTCATAGCTGGGAGGACCACCTACCCTTGGTGGAGTTTGCGTACAACAACAGCTACCACTCCACCATCGGGATGACACCATATGAGGCGTTGTACGGCCGACCTTGTAGATCTCCTTTGTGCTGGACAGACCCTGGGGAGTCAGCACTGGTGGGACCGGAGATGGTCCAGGCCACGACAGAGAAGGTCCAGGTCATCCAGGAGCAGATGAGGACAGCACAGAGCCGACAAAAGTCATACGCTGACAGGAGGCGGAGGCCACTAGAGTTTGAGGATGGCGACCACGTCTTCTTGCGGGTCTCACCTCGACGTGGTATTCGGAGATTTGGCCAAGGCGGCAAGTTATCTCCGCGCTTCATCGGACCCTTCCAGGTCCTCAGCAGGGTTGGCGAGGTGGCTTATCGCCTGGCTCTGCCACCTCAGTTACACCGGGTGCACGACGTCTTCCACGTATCCCAGCTGAGGAGATACGTGCACGACCCGACGCACATCATTGACCATGGGGAGCTTGACGTTGACGATGGGGCGAATTTTACGGAGGTCCCGGTGGAGATAGAGGATCGACAGAAGCGGGTCCTACGTGGGCGATCGATTCCTCTTGTGCGTATCAGATGGCAGCACGGGAATCTCCAGGAGAGAACATGGGAGCGGGAGGCTCAGATGCATGCTCAGTACCCTCATTTGTTTCCCTAGTTTTTGATGTATCTTTACGGGGACGTAAAGCCCTGAGGTGAGAGTAATGTAAAGACCCGTAAAATTCAAGGGAAATTTTTTCTTAATTTTCATTGGAATTTTAAAAGAGCGCGGTTTCTGACGGCACCTGATTCCGAGGCCCGGAGTGCCCGGAATCAATTTCCGAAGTTTGGCTCGGGTACGTTCAGTGAACAAACGAGCGACAATTTCTCACTTTTGATCCGTTGCTCGGAATTGAAATCCGTGGACACCGATGAACTCGCAGCGCCAATATTCGCTTAAGGAGACCTTTTCCGAAGTTGCGTTTATTGCGGGACGAAAGTTAGTTTTTGGGAGAATTATAAAAAGTTGAATAAAAATGTGGAACACTTTTTATTTTACTTTTGTTGGTTAAGTTCTCTCAAAGGAAGTTAGGGGTGGGACCCACACCCACTTAACCTCCCTTGAAAGGATTAAGTGTGGTGGGGCCCACACGAACCTAAACCTTCCATCTTCTCTCAAACTCCCTTAACCCTCTTTAAATGTTTTGACAACTTAGCTTATTAATTAGGTTGAGTTGTTTAAACTTTTTCAAACCTTTGAAATTCAAAAAGGTTTGGTTGAGTTAATAAAATAAGCTCTTAGCTTATTTTATTTGGTTAGAATTGTTTAGCCATCTTGAGAAGATTGAGAGCTTTTCCTTCTTCTTCAAACTTTGACGAAGAACGCTCAAGCTCCGACGAAGAACGCCGCACCTCTCTTCTTCGTCTTCCGTGTCAACGAAATGGAACGCCGCTCCCTTCCTCGGACTTCCTTCGTCGGCATACGAAGATTCGCCAACGACGTACCTCTTCGGACGTACCTCTTCGTCATCGGATTTGACGAACGACTACCGCGACGCCAGACCTCCGCGACGTTGTCTTCCACGGGACGTTGACAATCTTCGAACTTGAACCCAAGGTAGGGGTTGTTGTTATTTGTTTATTTATTTATTCTTGTTCGTGGTTCTAGCATGACTAACGTGAGGATATTTAAATATGTATTATCATTTAACGTGAGGGGGGTCGGACCGCATGAACACGGCCGAACCCCCTCCTTTGATCTTGTTGATTTATATTGCGGATGAAACAAGATGGCGTGGTGCCGTCTCACCACGCGGTTATTCGCACTCTTATATTGCGCGGCGCCGTCGCGCCGCGCCGTGGAAGGATCATCAAGAACGCGACGCCATCGCGCCGCGTTGAAGGGAATCAAAGGCGCGGCGGAGGGGCGCGGTGCCGTCCCACCGCGACGGACGACGAACACCGCGGCCGGTTCCGGGCCGCGGCGGGACGAGAAGACCGACGGCCGGGCCGCCGGTGTCGGAAGCCGGAAAGGGGACCGGTTTGCCGGTCCCGTTGGAGAAAAACCGGCCTGCCAGGTGGCCGGCCGGATGGTCAAAGGCCGGGGGAATTTAATTCCCCCGGCCAGCGCTCAAAAGCCCCCCCCCCCCCATTTAATTGGGGGGGGGGGGGGGGTTTCATTGAGGGGGGCAGGCGGCCCCCCGGTTTCCCTCAAGAAGGCCCCCTCGAAGGGGGGCCGGTTCACAAAATGGCGCGGCAAAAAGCCGCGCCGCCAGCAGGATGCGGGGACCATGCCCCCCGCGCATGACCCCATCGGCGCCAGGCCGCGCCGGACCGCGCCGCCGCGTCGGTCCGCGCCGCCGCGCCGGTCCGCCGCCGGCCGGGCCGGGTCGGGTCGACCCGGTTCGGGTCGACCCAGTTTGGGCCGACCCAGGGGGGGTCGGGTCGGGTCGGCCCGGACCCGGACCCCCCGTTTTCGTGTCGTCTTCGGTCTTTTAGCCATAACGTGAGCCACGGACCTCCGATCGACGAACCATCTGCGGTAACGCGATCCTTAGATCGAGACGGTCGTTTCGGTATATTGTACTCAGGGTTTCGGAATACTTTGAGTTCGGCCGGGTTGGTTCGTACACGAAACCAACCGGGCCCTCAGAGCAGAAACGCTCATATCTTGAGCTACGGACGTCCGATTGATGTGCCGTCAGCTTTGTTGTGTTCCTCTTAGTGAGACAGAACTTTTGGCATACTCCGCCCGAGGTTTGGACGCAGGTGGAGTACGGTCGGGTTTGTTTTTCCTTAAAAACCAACCGGGCCCCGGGGACGAAAATGCCAATAACTCTCAGACCGGGCATCCGATCGACGCGCTGTCTGTTGCGTTGAGTTCCTGTTGACGATACGGAACTTTTGGATACATCAACTCTGGACTTTGTGACAGTTGATGTATCAGCCTCTCAGCTCGTGGAGCGGACCCTCCGAACGAGCCTGCTGTATGCGGGAACCCTAGTGCTGGCTGCGACTGTGACTACTACTGCTACTGCTACTGCTACTGCTACTGTGACTGCGTCGACGACAGTACAGAGATCCTGTGTGGATTCGACGACGACAACTACAGCACTCAGCAATCCTACGTGGATCAGTGCTACAGGTCCTGTGTGGGCCCGATCCTGTGTGGGTCCGATCCTGTGTGGGTCTTTGCACTCAGCGGTCCTGTGTGAACCAGCGCCTACAGGTCCTATGTGGGCCCGATCCTGTGTGGGTCTTTTGAGGGGGTTAGTTACCTATCGATCCTTCGTGGGTCCGACGACTTAGATGGATCATAGATCATCTTTATCGTCTTTTCGAATAAGTATACCTGTGTGAGCTGAATCCTGTTGCTTTCCTGTGTGGATTGTGTTGTGCTATCCGGTGTGGATTACGTTTTTCTTTCCTGTGTGGAATACGTTTACTTTCCTGTGTGGACTGAGTTGTACTTGGGCTCGGAGGTTGGAGCGTATTTGAAATTGATGACTTAGGTATATGTATGGGCATATACCTAAGCAGTGTCGGTTGTTACTTCGTTATTGTACCTTTATTTGTGGTTATCCTTTGTGGATTTTGAGAGACCTTCAGGGGTCTCGGGGTCCCTACTGAGTAGCTTATACTCACCCCTGCACGGGCTATGCCCGCACTACGTTGTGTTGGTTGCAGACGACGGACAGCGTTGATCTTGGATGAGGCTTGCAGAGCAGGACGGTACCTGGAGGTGGACCACTGGGCGGGATGTACTCGGAGCGGACGGTGGGACCTGTGGAGCAGTGGAGCTATCTGTACCCATCCTTCAGGTGGGATCTCCAGTGGACAGCACGACGTAGCGGCTTTTACTTACAGTTGTTGTTTTCCCTTTCGAGTTGTACTTTACTTTCAGTTTGGGTTTGTATACTGGCCCTTTTACTTTTCCGCACTTTCAGTTGTACTCTGTTTTTACTTAGTGTTTACTTTCCTCTTTCTTACTCTGTGGTGCTTGTTTACGTTTCAAAGGGAAATGCCTTCCCTTTTTGTTGGGATTTACGCCTTGGTGCTAGTCGCCAGCCCCTGGCCTATGGAAGGCGGGCTTGGGGTAGTCACGGCACGGACCCCGAGGGCGGGTCGTGACATATTTAAAATTTTGAGGATTCAATTTATCGAAGGAGGGATGAATATAACACCCTGATATTTATGGTACATATCTTCACAAATAAATTCAATTTACTCAATAACTTATGTTTCATTCTACACCAAGCTTAAAAAAACCGTGGTATACTATTAAATATTTACATGATTGCAGGAATAGTAATATGACCATTAGGAATAGTAATGTTACCATTAGAATAATAACCTCTGCTATAAAAGTATAAATAAAATTTTGGTATCTTATAAATGAAAATTTGATATATTTATATCATGTAATTAGTAAATAAATGTTTTGAAAAGGATAAATTAGGTGTTGGTATTTTTGGTGAAATGTAAATATTTATTTAAACTTTTATAAATAATATAATGATTAAAAATAATTTTTTTTACATAAAATAGATTCATAAATTAACATTTTTTTATCTTATTATTATAAGATTATTTTATGAGACCTTAAATAAATTTTCAACGTTTCATAAAATTAGTTTAATTTTCAAATTGATATTTTCTTAATAAATGATAATTATAAGTTTGTACAAAATATATCATATTTAGGAAATTATTTTAAAAAATCTATTTCTATTTTTTAATTGTATGAATCAAAAATTTGGTTGGGTTAATTGTTCATATTTTTCAAAAATAGTTGAATTATTAGTGAATAGTGAAATACAATAATTTACAGTATTTAGCATTTCATCCAAATACATGATTTTTAGTCATGTTTGAGTCATAGATGGTGTATGTGGAAAATATAACAAACTCCAATAATCTATTTACTTTATTTGGTGACAATAATCATCAAAATTGATACTATTCAGCCAAAATAATAAAAAAATGAATAAAATATAAAACACCCCTCTCATTCACTATAAAACCACCCCTAACCATCTCTTGTCCTCAAACCCTCTAAGAAATTAATATTGATAATATATTTCCCAATTAAACTATAAAAACTCTACCCCACATTATTGTCTTAATGGTTTCACTAATAGATCGTTTCTACTCCCCTTAATGAGGTTCTCGACGAGACAACACTAATGTGGTAAAACCTTATATATCTCTCTCTTAAAATTTATTTTATTTCCTTATACCTACATAAACTAAACTTTCCAAAGTAACATGTTAACTCTTGTGGGATATATAAACCATAAATTTATTATTTTAGTTGTATATACACCATCAATTCTCTTTCATCCCTTTTTTTAAAAATGAAAACATCATCCGAGAGGTGTCGATTCACCACATTCATGGATGATGTTTTTTAATTTTATAATACCACATTAAAGTCTTGTCATAAAACCATTATAATGGTTAAAAAATATTTCAAAATTTATATTAAAAAATATTTAGTGTTCTAGAATTAGAATATATAAATAATATTAATTAATAAATCCAAACTAGTTCATAATGATAAAAAACACAAAAATAATCTAAACGATTATCATTAACATTTTATCTAATGAATCATCCTAATATATAGAAACAATGATATATAATAACATTTTATATATTATATATTAATTAATAACATTTAATTTAAATTATAGATAACTATTCCCGTTTTATATGAACTTCCTTACTTGTATACAAGCAAACCAATCATCAAAATAATGAAACATACTCTCCCAGAAAAACGAAATTGAATCTTATAACTCATAAAAAAATTCTTTAATGATCTTAATAAAATTAAGATAAATAAAATAAATGTAAAAAAGATCTTTATTAAGTTATTACAGAATCTAAACTGATTATCCCTAACATTAGGTACAAGTGCTGAATGTTATCGGACATAAGGTAGGGGATTTCGTAACTCAATTTCCTTTCATTAGGTTATACATATACTTCATTGATTATATTTTGAAAATATTATTTCTGGAATAAATTTAAAATTTAGTTATGTTTTATTTCCACTTATCCAAGTTTATGATATTATTTTGTTACACATAATCACCCTATTTAAAAATTACCACCTTAATGATGTAAACTTTTTTATTGGTTTTATCATATCACTTTTATTTCTGTGAGATATTCCTTATTCAAAACTTTTTTTATGTGTCATGTATGTATATTTTACTTTGATATAACATATCATGAATCTATTTATATTCATGGTATTCAATGTTTCATTTTATGATCATTCATTTTATGGGGCATACAATTCGATTGATTACAAAGTAGTAAGGCATTCTCTCTAAACCTCTATTTTTTCTTCAGGTTATGATTTACCTCTTTTTACAGTAATGTATATATTAAATATTATTATTTAATACAAACAAAATATGTATTTATGATCCACAAATATCCACAAATATTAATTGTTCTTTCTCTGATGGGGAAATACATGTTTTATAAGGTTCCCATCTCAATTTCACTAGATAAGCAAAACCAATTAAAGGTAACTTCCAAATTTCATACCAATTTTCACGTACACTCTATATTCTATATTAATTCACCAATAATTTTATAAAATAAACATTTTTATCATGAAATAATATATTAATTTATTTTTATTTAAATACAAATAATTATGCATTTTTCCTCTTTAAGTCTCTCTAATATTTTACATTAAACCGCACTTAAGTGGCACATTTTAAAAGTTTCCTCAATACACTTTTTACTTGTTTTCACTTAATTTGGACATTATTAAACATGTTATATGACAATTTATCCTTTTGAATCCATTTTTTCTTGTATATAATTGTTTTATATGTTGAATTCCATTATTATACATGGTGTTTACCTTGATAGTTATTTCATTAACTGGGGAAATATTGATAAATCAGTATTTTATGTACAAATATTTTATGATAAGCTACATTATTTAATAATTAAAGTGATATATGATGAATTATTTGGACTAGTATTACATGTTTTGTGACTACTAAATTCAATACCAACAGATTGGGGACCTATTAATGCAAGCCCCTCGATGCATCGGTAGTCTCATGAGATGAAATCAGTTAGAGACAAACCCTTGATGTTTGTTTCCATGAAGAATCAAAAGGGCTTATAAAAACAGAATTAAACCATATTTATGGAATAATGGTTCAGGTTCCATATACATTATGTAAAATAATAAATTATTTTCTTCATTTAGTAATTAGTTATTATTATCTATAGGATTTTCACTATGAAAAAATCTATGGATTAATTTCCATTATATGTTGGTTGACTATATGGAATGTTTTTTTAGTTACTTTCTTTTCCATATTAATTATTAATTATTCATTATGGTCCACCTATTATCGATTCATTTTTCTAATATACATACCCCTTACTAATAATTTGAGCTCATCATTTTATTTTTTTCCTATATATTAAAGAAGAAATAATTTGATTACTTTTCAAAGCAACAATTAACTAACTTTTGTTATGAATTATATTTTATTTTATGTTGAAAATGTAAAATATAATCCATTTATGTATATAGTTTTTAAATACTACTAAAATAATCAATCCTTGGTGATGTGACTTCTTTTATCTATGTCATAATAATAAAAAACCACCAACTCTGGGCTACTAGGGTCTGGGTTGTTACAAACATTGTAAAAAATAAAGCATATTAGGTAACCAATGTATATACCAAGGATGGGGACTAAAATATAGAAAATATGGAAATAGAGTTCTATAAATGCTGATGGGGATCTAACTCAACCTATGGTTATTGAAATGGAGCCAAGAAAATAAAGATACCCCAAATCATGAGACATGAACAATGGAAATCTAATGCTAGAGTGCCTACTATGAATATGAGGAGTGGGAAGAAGTAAATATATTTTAAATAATAGAGGTGGAAAAAGATAATTTCAACACATTCTAATCGAGGTCATAGTGTGGCCACACTGTTAGTCAAAAGAATCACTAATAATGCACACCTACTACTAAGGTTCACACCCCACTCATGATTCATGTGAATAGATAGAAATATAGTGTCAAAATTGTGCATTTTACAATACCTAGAATCTCACAACCATCATGGTATATGTGAATGGTTAGAAACAAATTGAAAAAATTGAGTTGTTACTCTGATATTAATTTAATTTTTTAAAAAGTTATTAATTATATATTTCATTGTTAAGAAACCATGCTCCTCCCTTCTAGGGTCTCTTGGTCGAGGTGCATAGTTTGTGATGACCATGATCTTAAATATTCCTTACCTAGGCTCTCTAAAAAATGAAACTTCAAGCTAAAAACCAAGCACCAATTATCCCAAAAACTCATTTTCCTCTTTTTGAACTTCTATTAAGATAAAAAAACGTTTATTCTAAAATTTAATGTATTTTACCACAACAAAAAACTAAAATCTTAAAACCTACCTCATTAAAAGAAATCATCCCAAGTTCCCCTTATTGGGGTGGATTAGTTTAATTAAAGAGTATATCTTCATACTAAATTCATATATCATAATCTCATTCCCATGTCTCATTTTTTACATGGATATGTTTCTATATCACCAAATCAAAAGGAATATTACTACCTCAAATATATTATAGGCTATGATCAATAATAAAAACATTATACTCCTCAAAATAAGCACCACCCTTGTTGATGTCCACCAATTAATCAATGGAAACAATCACAAAGGATGAAATACCTGAATATGGGTATTGTTTCTACATGAAATCTTGGAAAAAGAGTATTGTTCATGTTTATGAATCCTCTAAGATAATCATGATCACATGACCGTTTCAATTTCACATGAAGGCCCCTCACATGACGGATCGCCCATAGCTTGTCCCATATTACCCTCTTTAACAGACATAATTTCTCTTGTGAAGGACCCTAAAAAAACTGAACGAGTGCCCCCATGCCTTAAGGTTTTTCATTGGAATGTTTCCAACAGACCATCCAAAATTCTTCTAAAATTAATATGGATGAAATTATAAAGTAAGAGACCCCTATTGGTCAGGAAGAAAATATTCCAAATCATCATTAGGGAGAATAAAATACCTTGGTGATATATATAAAATCTCAAATGACCTTTGATACTTCACCATATAAAATGAAATAGATAGATATGAGAAGCTGAGGGGGATTCACAATCACTAAAATACATGAAACACACACACATAGAGATATTCAAGACACCACAAAACCTCATGGAATCCCACAGACTCATTTGTCTCACCACACAGAAGTCATCTGGAGTGTCCAAAAAACACTGTGGTGCTATAGTAATAGGTGGATAGACCTATCCACTATATTCTTCCACACTCTCCATATGACCCTTTTTTTTCAAGAAATCCATCATAAAAAAACCATGAAAAAATCCTAGACATTACTCATTCCAACTTAATTGATCCAATACCATTGTAAAATAAAAAAATGTAGATATAAAGGGAGGAGTTGAGATGGGTTTTTGATCATTGAAAAATGGAGGCATGCCCCTGGTGACCAACAAGACAACACAATTCCTTAGTGGCACGTTCACCTCAACACACGATAGAACTTTGACATGTTATCCTTACCATATGAAGCACCCTAGAAAACATCACAAAACTCCAAAAACAAATGGATAGATTTTATATGGAATAATTTCACACACCCATTTAACCCATGTTGGTCATGTGATTCATCAATGAAAAATAGACGAAATATGATCAACAACACTCAAGAAATATCTCATGAATCCCAACCCCTTTCATATAAAAAATGGGAATTAAAATTTAGGAGGAGATAGGTTTTTGTGGTCACTGTAAGGCATACAAATTGACTAGTGTGCCAACATCATAAACCCACAAAACCCTATGAAAAGTCACCAATGGTCTCAAGAGTGTCTTTCAATAGGAATTTGGACCATGTGAAGGCCCTAAGACATGTTACCATAATCGCATGGAAGTCCTTTGACACAACTGCATGATCAAACAAGTATCTAATAATCAATAAAAATATAATTGTTGAATAGTTTATAGATGAGATTTGAGATCACTGAAAATCAAGAATCTCACTCGATTTAGTCCACGATAGAGACCCATGAAGCCACGTGGCACCATGCCCCTACACAGACTACAGCCTGGACTCATTCTAGGTACACAACAGAAACTAGAGTGTTTCCAAGGTGAATATGCATATAAAACCCCCACCCACAATGAATAAAGATGAAGACTATTCACGTTGAATTCTTGACACCTAGACACTCTAGGAATCATCTCTCAACCTCTATGGACTTCTTGTAGTGACCACAAAACCATCCATCATTCTGTTAGGTAATATACCAATGAAACATTAGAGTAGTGATGTGAAAGGCATAAAGCACTTCATGTGATCATCCCTAGACCATGCAAATAGCATATTGTGGGTTATGAGAAGGATATCCCTCAATCCCATTGGATCATGCGAGATTCTAGATAAATGACACTTAAAAAATTGGGTATTTGAAATAAAAGGGTGAGAACCAAGATTAAAGGAAGAATAATTAAGAAAAATACATGCTCTATTACCCCCATGTGCTTCACGTGTGTCATCAAATGACATGAGACAATATCAGTACATGTCACCTAGATCTTGTGACACTCATTATTCATGCCACCTTGGACACATGGAGTACTCCAGAAATACTAGGATGAGTCACACGACTGTACTACGGACACAACTTCGATATTGGAGACCCTGAGGTTTATCACCCAAGACTTGTGACATCCCTCTGACACACACTTAACTCATATAATGATGCTTTCTCATATCAGTTGAGTCTCGTGAAAGCACCTTACATGAAAACCAATCCCTCATGACATTCTCTTTTAACGTTAGCTAAGAATCATGATGCCCTATAGACATGTCAAACATGTCTCGTGGTGTCTCTTAGAGGTGTCAGCCAAGGAACATGACACCTATCATCCCGTGTCACGCGAGATCTTTAGAAAACCTCCATAGATATCAATCCAGGTCATGCAATGGCTCCCATGATATGCCAACTAGGTCAACAACACCCTCCATACAAGAGGACCATGTTCCTAGGGAATCCTATGAATAGATAATTTTTTTTCTTAGATTTTAATCCTTGACCAATAGGGGAGCCTCAGTGTGTATGACCCAACATATATGAACTATGATAACTCTAATTCCCTCCATAACCAGGATATGTAGGATGCCTTCCCAAGGCCCAATCTCTCTTCTAAACCCCCCATGAATAGTCCCAATATATAGGTCCCATATCTATATTCCATAAGGCAAATCATTTCCCCCCCCCCTTATATCACACCCTGAGCATGGATCACGTTGGCTTATTCGGACGCAATGAACACCTCACCACCATTATATTTCTTCATCATCTAGGGGAAAATTCATTTTGTAATCCTCGACATAAGGGAAATATGATGACTCTGATTCCACCCATACTCAGGAAACATATGCTACCACTATTTATGGTTCGAGTTCCATATTGTTCATTTAGGGTGATCCCGATATCTAGGAATCCTACATAATGAAGTAACATGTTTCTTTCTATACCTTGTTTTTTCACACTGAGAAAGGCTCACGTGAGCATAGGGAGTTGTGATAGTCATTTCATCTACACCACAAGTCTCTAAAATGACATGGGTAACCCAAATATATAATCCCTGAAGGAATGAACTCTAAAAACGCTGATTCTTATTATATTCATGTTACATAGGATTTCCCTCCAGGACCCTAGCTTGAAGGTTTATTAGATCACCCATATAAGTCTTTCTGCCTGATTTAAACTACACTGGTTAAACAAAATACATGGGTTTTATTTCTTGAAATAACAATGATACGTAGGATGCCTCATAATGAAAAAATATAATACTTGGAATATGAATCACCACCTAATTTGGGACCATGTGCCAAAGCACTTGATTATATAGCATAATCATATAATCAACATCTTACTATAGGATAATGATGAAGAAAATAAAATACATACAAATGGAGTCACCAAACGGATGCCTATCTTTTGCATATAAAAGAGAATTAACATATTATCATCTCTCTAGGGAAACCAGTCCTGTATTAGGATTATAAATAGATTCATGAACATAAATTAAATCTGTAAGAGAGTCTTAGAGTAGGAAAAATTCCCACCAAATGGGTGTGATGAGACTGACCTTCCATATTCTTGAACAATGTGAGTCCCCAAGATTCATTATTCTTAGAAACATAGATGACCACTAGCCTTTGGAAATCTTGTTTGTACCTAGATATTGATAAGGGAATTACTAAGAGTTTCTAGGGAAGATTGACCAAATGGAATATCATATGTGCAATATTAAGTGAGGCCATAAAATACCCCTCAATAAAACCATCAATGGAAACCCCATTCCGCGTTCCCTATCCAAAAAACAATGATATTAATAATTGTAAACATAACATGAAGAACTGTAATAAATGAAGATTGTGTTATAATCCTTAAATCCATGTTGCTTTCCCCCGATATGAAAATGGAACTGATAGGTTTGACGTGAACCTCTTGGGGAACATTTTTTGAAAACTATATATACAAATAAATAATTAAGAGAAAAATAAAAAAATATTCTTGTAAGTCTATCCTCATGATAAAAGGTCCATGTCAGTATAATGGTCAAAAATGGAATACAATACAATTGTGTTAACCATTCATATATGATTGGGAATGTTATTCCTATGATATTCCAATAATTGATAACCTTATTCTTTGTTTCCTATGTTATTGTCGCAACCCAATTTGAGGAAATGAATTCATCTTCCAACATTTTCTCTGGTAAATCCTCTCTTTATACAACCCTCACGAGTCATAAATAAATCTCACATGCCTGAAAGCTTCAATAAAAGTTGGTAAGTATGATGATCTTAGAGTAACAATGATAGGGTACAATCTCGACCATGTAAGATTCCTGTGAAATCCTCCAAACAAAAAATATGGATAATCTATATTTTCTTGAAAATTATTATGCTAATCTAATATCCCTCATCACTATGAAAAACCTCTTTAGAAGCTTATCACTAGAGTGAGATGATCACCACCACCCATATATGAGGAAGGTGGATTAGGAAGCCCAATACAACTGCCTTTTGGTTCATGTGCCACCAAGGATGGTGCATGTTAATCGATTTCCCTAGAATCATATCATTGGTACCCATCAATTTCCTGTTAGGGGTATCTTCCAACACATAGATACCTCTGATTCCCACAAACAGGATCCAAGTAGGCCTCATTAGAGGAGGAAGGAACTGGAAATTCAGGAGAGGGTTCATATTCCCGCACCTATCGATGATGTATGTCAACATAATCTAACAGGAACCAGTAAGTAGGATCATATTCCTACTAAATCAGAATAATTCTATATGCATATTTATATAGGCATCTAGGAGAGAGCTCATATCCCCACTCCTGCCAATTATGCATGTTGGCATACTCTAGCAGGGACCAGTAAGAAGGCTCATACACCCACTCTCTCAGAATAATCTAGTGGGAATATTCCCACATCAACCGTAGGGGAGGCTCATACTCCAACCCCTATGAAATAATCCAATCATCATACTCCAATATCATAATGAGGAAAGAGGCAAGAACATATCCTTGATTCAGTTGAATATATCTGTCAAAAGATAATGGAGATAAAGAAATTATATAGGCTTATAAACCTTCACCCACTTTTCTAAAATTCCAATATATTTTAGCAATAGTTAAAGTTATTCATTGGAATATATTGGAACAGTTACAGACAAAGGTATATGAACACACTCCTATGCCTATAACCAGGACAACTCAACACTCTGATCATCGTGATCTAGTGGTTATACAAGAGGAAGCTAACATTCTTTCTACCACCTGGGAGGATTATTGGCATACTATGATGAAGGGAGAGTCATAAGAATTGGACCATAATCACATTCTAACTGGGGACAACCTAGTGGATGTGGCACACCCCTTGAGATAGGGTCACATGCATGTCGAAAAAGTAGGGATGTATACTCCCAAGTCCTTGGATCAGGCATATATCACCATTTTGGCCAAGGCTAAACAAGTGAGAGTGGCACAATCCTCGAGAAAAACTCATATTCCTATCATTTAATCTTCATAGAATACTCTATATGGTCATAGAATCGAGTCACATATTCTTACTTACACAGATGAATGACTTCACCAGCATTATTCCAAGGCAATACAGGAGGAGGCTCATATCCCTCCTCCCATTCGGGATGTTCATTGACATATTCTGGTGGGGAAGGAATATTTGTACCATGCTCATACTCCCTTTCAAACCAAGTCTCACCTAGTCAGAGTGGAACATGCCTTGGGGTAGGCTCATATTCTTGACAAGAATGACCAACAGCAGATCCTAAAGGATCAATATTGGTATCATTATCTGTTCTTGACTGAGGCCCACCAAGTGAGAGTCACACATTCCTTAGGATAGGATCATATCCCTTTAAATAATGAGACAACATGTCAAAAAATTCCAATAGCTACTATGTTGTGGGACCATACTCCCACGACACATTAAGGTTGTGTACATGTTCTAGAAACTTCTATACAGCATGCTCATACCCCCACACTACCATAGAAGGCAGGACAACATATTTCAAACATGATGCAAGACATTGATCATTCCTCTAATATTATCAATTCTAGTGTCCTTGAGGTTGTTCGAGACACATTATTAACACCACAGGGGTTTGTAATCTCTTATATCAAAGAAGTAGAAGGCGTTCATTAACACGATATTCATCCTCGTGGGAGTGTGGAGATGGATCATAGTAACTTTACTCCTAACATCCATCGTGGAGAACCTCCCCACAGTGATGTATCCCACGGGCAAAGAAATTCTCCCTTTGTAAAGACACCTCTACATAGGGAGGTGAACAAAACTCCAACACCGTCATATAGATAGGTTCTATAAATGATGGGGTCAAGTGAATATGGTTCCCCATCAACTCCCAGCAAAACTCCATTTCCTTCATCTGGTGACCATTATAGCCATATTTTAATGTCTAATGGGATGGAGGTGTGTATTTTTGATGAAGAGGATAACAAAATTTATATTTTGATAGAGTTAGCTAGAAACAACCTCCCCATCATGTCCTAGCCCCTCACCACTTCCATCTATGAGATCCCAGAAGAGGTAGAGAAAGAGTGAATTCCTTATCTACCCCATAATACATGGGATACTCATCAGTGATGGAAGTATTGATATCTCAAAAATTTGAGATATGAGTTCCACCTTATGATAATCAGGATACTCAATTTCCAACTCAACCTAGCTACTTTCTCCAAAGCTCGAGATCCAAAACTGGAAAAGACGAATACAAATATGTAACACACTTTCTTCCATTTCATTATGACTCTTTGGCAGCTAATATTTGTAGTTACATAAAGAATCCACATTTTAGTATGGGGATAGTAAGGATAATTACACCTTTTCACTCCATTGAAATAGTATATCCCCCAGATATAGAGCCTTGTAATGTTATAGCCTTTGGAGAGGAGGACCAGGTAATTCTTGGGATAATTGGACACTATAATGGAATACTCCCATATCAACGGTTCTCAGACACCATGAATGAAGAGGGAGGATAGACAATAGGATTTCAAACTAGACCCCTTAAAAAATTGTGGGGCGTCCTAAACATGGAGATCAATGTTGCAATCACATAGACAACTTATCACAAAGAGAGATCCTTATAATAGGATGTCATTGTGCCCATATCCCACATGAGCACAACTGCACCATATTATAGATACCAAATTAAAATAATGCCATAATGGATGTGCATGAGAAGACTCATCCCCCCCCCCCCCGATCTAAGAGAATATCTTCTTCCACCTCCACCCCTCGAGTTGTCAATTCCCAAAAGGATTCAAGACATAACTTTTATAGCTATAGGTGAACCCCATCCCACACGGTTGGGTGAATTTATATCTTAATCACCATCTGTAGATTCATTATCCCCTAAGAGAAACCTAGATACATCATTTGTGATTTCAGATCATCCCCATGCCACAACGGTGGGGTCATATTTACCTCCACCAACATCCCAAAAATCATCATATCCATTACTAGAGCCATAACAACCTCAACAACATGACCAATCAGTACCAATGGAGGCCCTTAATAACCCCCACCCTATAGGGTTGGGGGAATTTTCATCATAACCAGTAGCACAAAGGGAATTGGTATTATCTAGGTTGTGAGGAAGAAATCAATCATTAGAATCCTACTAGTTTCCCTCGATGCAATAAAAACCTCTAATCAATAGGGAATACTTGGAAATATTAACCCGAAACTCCTTCAAATATACCATTCATAAACTAATAGGAGAGTAACTTACGGTGATGGAAGTAAGACCCCACTAGGGTCACAATTAAAATGGTCCAAAAAAGAAAAGGGTTCAAATAACGACCCTAATGTAGGCTCTGTAGAATTAGATGGTTATGTGGATTGAAATAGCACACTAACCATTGCTCAAAACACCTATGTGAACGTTTTCACTGTTAAAATGGTATATATTTATCAAAACATAGACATAAGGGGATATAACATAGAACATATACCCTAAGAGTAGGGTGATTTGGACACACCAAAAGAGTTTTGACACACCTGGAACCAAGGAAGGCTTCAAAATTTGGCAGTTCCAAATAATGAGTTGCCACATTATTGATAAAATATTGGAAAAGAAAAAGGGAATGATGATCCACATCCCAGTTTCCACCCACTAATGAAATTTTTCACTATATGAGAGTTAATCATGAGATCTCTGACAACTCAATGAGGAGATACTCAAGGAAACACTCTAATTGGGTATCATCTCCAGCCAAAGATGAATTTTCTTCCTTCCATGGTCAATTATCTGGTAAGATAAGTATCTGAATATCATGTTGCCGATAGATCTGAAAAACTAGTTTACTTAAATTAGATAGGTGAAAATGCTCATGGATTCCCTCCATTACGTCAATCACCTCTCCCTCTCTAGTGTAACCCTTTAGTCAGGGAAAAATCTAGGATGAACAAGAGATGAATGTGGGATCACTTGATCATCCCCCATGTGCACCTTGTGGATGGGAGGTAGCTCATACAACAGTTCCCCCAGAGCTACTTACCTCCATTGAATCCCTGGAAACTCAAATGGAATCCATGGAATAGAGACTTTCACACGTAAAACCTGAAAGGAATCCATATCTTGAATTGGTGGATGACACTCCACATCAAACCAACTTCAAAAATCCATAATTTTCTACCTCTGATGGAATATGTGATGCTAAAAAATATCTCATACACTTCATATCCTAATGGGGGTCGATGATGGTACCTTGAGATCAAGAGGAGGTAGCAAAGCTAAGGTGTTTCATACATACACTAATTGGGCCAACCTTTATTTTGTACAACATTCTACCAGGGGGATATGTTGCAGGATGGAAGGGTCTTCATCGTCAGTTCCATTATTAGTTGAGTTCAACCCTAAGGAAGACAACGATTGTCAACCTGATGAACTGTAAGAAACACGAGAATAAGAGGGTATCTGATTTCATATAAAGGTGTAAAGGATTAATCAATTCCTTCATCAACCCAATCTCACATTAAAAAATTGTGGAACTCTATCCTAAAAATATTATGGATTATTTACATACATCCATAATACCCATGAAATATTCAATTGGGTTCTGAAAGTTCTCTGAAATAATGAAACATATTAATGGGGTTGTCTAGCGAACCCAATGTAAGCCACGACTCATTCCCACAACACCGAGGAATAATGTAGGTAGAGTATAAGTTGCAACTGTTTCTCTCAAGCCTATAACAGTGCTCATGAAAGAACCTAGTCAAGCTCTGAACTACCCACAACCTCCGGTTGAGCAGTGAAAATAAAAAAATATCCCTCGACCAGAAGTATAGTGAAATTAGGGTCAACTGGGATTTGAGAAATAGATGAACAAATTATACTCATTATAAACTTAATAAGTCCCGGATTATTTCCCATCATCTATGGATAATGACCTGCTCACACTTCCACAACCAAAAAGGCATAATGATGTCAACCTCACTCACCATCTTAATTATTTCCCTTTCTACATAAGGCTGGGTCATAATATCCACATTTTCTTCATCTTCATTGACATCATTCAATTCATGATTGAATCTAGGTAGGTTATGATCAAAATTTCTCTAGAGAAAATGGCTTTCATAATCGTCATCTGATCAGAATAAGAGGAAAGTTGGGAGAATGTTCCAGCCCGGTGGGTTCAAAAGTTTTTCAATTAGATGTCTTGGAAAGTAGTTGATTGAGATCATGGTACTATAAAGGTGAAATTGTGAAAACTAAAAATTTATCTACCAACCAATAAGAAGGATTTATATGTACCTATCGATTTTGGTAATGACAACCAGATGTTTGATGAGGCAAAGGAGTACGAAATATATTATACTCCAATGAAAACTCTAAATCTGGAATATTTCTTCCTTGAAACATCAATATCATGTGCCCCACCCAGGAAATAGAATCCTCATTTGAAGAAGAATTCTTCTTTGGTTATTTCAACAAAATACAAATGAAAACCCACTTATTTTATTAGGCATATGTCATAGAATATGTTTTCCTCTATATAATTGGGGAATGGGAGGCCATCTACATCGGAGCCAAGGATAAATTGGAGATTACACATATGGTCAGACTGAATATTATGGGTATGTCCTCAAAAAGGATTTATATGCAACTGAGACATGTGTGTAAACACTTAAACATGCTCAAAAAAAGCAAGGAGGCTCCTCAAAGCCTTCCAAAAGTTGCATGAAACCTATATTCTTGCATGACCACTTAGTGGGGATTCAATCCGATCAACCCAGGAAATGGGGAAGGATGGACCATCATGAACAACTGGAATAATTCCTTCCCCCCTCATCCTCTACACAATCTTTAGGTGTATTTACCTTAGCTACTTCATACACTAAAATACATTCTCCAACCCCAGATCTTCATGCCTAGTTAAAGCTTTATATCAAGAAGTTCCAACCTCTAGCACATAAGTACTATGTTCTAAACATGGATGGGGAGCGTTTCAAACCACCCATCACTATGATATTTATCAAGAATTACTTTGCATAGTTGTTAAGAAAATGATCATCCACATCAGAGTAATCCCTGCCATTCATCGTGATTGCAAGATGTTAAACTACATGGAACATCTCATCCTCACCACATGATGTTAAACTATGTGGAACATTTTGTCCTGATGACATGATATTAAACTATATATAGTTCATCTATAATGCAAGACATTAAATTGAACGAACAATTTACCTGATGCACTACATAAAATTGCATGGATCCACAAATCCACTTCCCCTTCACAATAGGTAATACATCATCCTTGTCGCACGATGTTAAATTGCATGGGTGATGTCCTGTGTTCATGGAATTAAACTACATGGTATCTATATAACTATGTATGTCTTGATTCTCATTCCCAATGAGATACATAGGGACTCCTTGATCCTATATCATGGACTAGCCACTACATCACAAAAAATTCCCATGTTATACCCATCTTTTTTCTCTTCGAAGTAGGGGAATTTGTGTCTCTCCTTATTTATCACACCAACCATAGCTCATGTGAGAGTAGTAATTATAGTGGGGACATTCCCTCACAAGAAAAAATATTGGTATAAAATAGATCCATTACAGCCATGAGTGCAAGAACAGAAAACACATTCCATAAGTCCTCACCACATGACGTTAAACAATATGGTGTATGTCCTTACTACATGACATTAAATTTCACAATAACCTAAGAACTACATGTGGTTTTATTTTTGTCCCCGTTATATACATAGTGACTCCCTGGATTCTATCCTTGGGCCCAACCGCCGTATCCCAACTAATTCAAATTGACCGACCTTCATCCTCACCCCATTATGATAAACTGCTTGGATCATCAATAACTACATGTAACTTCATTCCTACCCATATAAGATACATAGTGACAAATGGATCTCCAATAGAAGGCCCAGATGTAACTGTCAAGATAAATATTTCATAACTCTATGTATGGGTCAGACCTGTGTAAATTATATACTTTTACCGAAATATGCACGTATTGATTCTTATTTGCATAAGATATATATTGATGTCTCGACATTTTATCTTCCATCCCTACTTAAGTTATAAAACCATTTTTCCTTTGGGCATGAGTCTTCCTGGAAAGGTGTGTATTGTGGTTGAGACCCGTTTGGTTCTCATTCACATTGGATTGCTTCATGGAACCATTTCGCGCACACCTATGTTAGGATCTATAACTTATAGTCTAGTCAACATGACCCTAAAATGTCTTCAAAAGTCCCTATGACTCAACATTGAACTGTGTTAGATCTTCCTTGCCGCATGATGTTAAACTACATGGAATAATCCATCCTGAACTCATGTCATTAAACTATATGGAGTTCATCCTTACCGTAATACATTAAACTACATGGCCACCCAAAACTACGTCTGGATTTACTATCATTTTCATGGGATTTGTAGTGATGCCCAAGTTCCAATATTTGGGCCCAACCACAACATTACCACTATTCACATATGTTCTTATGTCTTTACCACATGACATTAAACTGTATAAAAGCAGGTAATTACTAAATGATGTTTAAATGAATTGAATCATTTCCTTACCACATGACATTAAACTGCACAGAAGCATGTCCTTACCGCATGACATTAAACTAAATTCATGAATGTCCTTACCAAATAATGTTAAAATACATAGAAACACATACTTGTGGTATGACTTTGAAATGCATATCATGATGTCCTCACTGAATTATGTTAGACTTCATGGATGCAAACACGTTCCCACTACATGGTAATAAACATTTCATATGATCTACCATTTTGTATCCCTCATCAAAGGACCACAATAGACGTTCATCGGTCACCCTGAGTATGGGGTTCTTCCACCATCCTTTAATAGCACAAAAAATCTATATACTATAATTTATGTGTTGTTTATCTTAGGATTCCTTCAAACTTCCATGGGACTTGGAAAGGATACCCTTCTTCAAGGACCATTTTCTTAACTATGCATTGATTCCCATGGATCTTGTATATGAACATATTGTCGTCAACCAAATACATCAATTTGAAAAAAAATTACAATTCTTATGATCCCTATCATCTTCATGAAATAAATCAACATCCATATATGTCTGAACCTCTCCTTTTATGATTTTACCACATCATTACTCATTACCTGAGAAACATAATCCCTGAATTACATCATTTCCCTTCCATTCTTGAGAATATGTTGGAGTGATCTTAACCCTAGTTATCCTAATTATCCTCTTGTGTCATATCCTCCATGTAAATTCCATCAAATTCATGGCCCTAAACTATCTATACTTTGGTCGAAGTTATAAAACCAAAAAATATAGCACATAATGGTCCAAATTGAAAGAGGTTAAACTAATAATGGAAGATACACAAAAATTTTCGATCCGAAAACCCACAAAGGGTGACCTGAGAAAAATCCATGTTCGCACTTAATGAACTCTTCATTCTCATGGTTTAGTAAAACATTAGGGTGCAATCATAAAATTCTCAAATCTAGTAGGGTCTATAACCCTAGTAATAACCATTCTATGCTCATGGGACCCACTGGTCCGAAAAAATGTTTGGAAAATCTTTTTCACATCTCATCACTATTACAATATGTTCACTATGTGGTGACACAACCTTTAGGGAATTCAAACCCTCCTTGGATTTTACATGTTCTACAAACAAAACATCATGAGTTGGGGTGCATCGATTCATCATAACCCTCTATGAACCTTGGAAAGGATATTTGGAATCAAGAACCCTTTTCTTGACTGTGCATGCATTCCCAAGGTACCTTCATATGTGCCTATGGACGTTAACCAAATACGTAACTCTAAAAAGTTACATTCCAATTCATGTCATCCCTCCCATCATCAAAGTAACATTGAACACCCTAGTGGGTCGGAACCACTCCTTGTATAACTATCCCATACCATTCTCTGAATTCAAGTGCTCTAGATTGTGATTTACATTCCCCATTCCAAACTATCAAGAATATTCAATATCCTCGATGTTACATCACTATGTTTCATAGCCTTTCTAAAATACTGACTGTGAAACTTCGTTTCCTATCATTTTCAGGCCTAGTTCTTGTGATATGAATCCACATGGTGTAGATATCAAGCTTCATTTTTTGAAATAGCTCACCTAGGGTTCCATAAACCGACCTATATAGCATTCTTCCCATATCCAAATTCATCATATTGATATTTGAGTCTTTAAAAATATTCAATATACCTCAGATAGAAGTGTAAAAAACTACTTTTTTAGACATGATGGTGAAGAATAAGGGCCCCAAATTACCAACTAAATGTATATTCTCCTATCTATGAAGGATCCTAGATCCTTGTGTGCCTTTGCAACACTATGTCAGAACATGTCATTTCAGAATGTACACGGACATACCCATCTTGACCTCACCATATAAAATTCATGGAAACAAACTCCCAGGTTATGATTTATGTCATCCATACACCAACTACCTAGGAAGGGTTTGTATCCCTAGTATTCTACCCTCAACAATATTACCTCTATTTTTCTTCTATAGCCCTTATTAAAGATACTAGACTTCAAAGGATCCCTTTTCCTGACTATTCAAACATTCCCATGGATCTTACATATTAACCTATGGCTATTAAATAAGTGTTTCACTCTGAAAAAAGGTAATACAGATCTGTGGGATCCTTAGCAACATCAGGGAAGGATTTATCACCTCAGAGTTCTTTAGTTCACTCCTAACATGTATGAACTATATCCAATGCTCAGGTAGAAGGTCTGAGCTAAAAGAAATTAAACTAAAGAAACAGATGGACTAATCCAAAAGACCTTAAACTAAAGAAATATATGGTCCAATCTAAAATACCTTCAACCAAAGTAACATATGGTCCAAGCTAAAAGACCATAGTATAATGAAATAGTTTTTCATAGTGAAAAGTCCTTAAACTAAAGAAACAAATGGTCTAATATAAAAGACCATAAACTAATGAAACATATGGTCCAAGATAAAATACATTAATCTAAAGAAACAACTGGTTCAAGCTAAAAGATACAGACGATCTGAGCTATAATACCATAAACTAAAGCAACAGAAGGTCCGAACAAAAAATACACAAATTAAATCACAAGTATATCATTGTGAGGGCGCTTACATTGCCTTTTTATGATAAAGATTGTCTCTATTTATATAAAAATAAATCATTTTATAGGATATATATCCTGAACAGATGATCCCTCTATACATCAGTTTATCTGAAGATAGTTGTGGCATATTACCGATATAGAACCATGTATGGGGTGAACCTTTGTGGGATTTCCTCAAAAGAAATTTGTTAGGATTTCAACATCTAATTCTAGGAATTCATGATAATTCATTATATAATAAGGTATGTGTTTTCAAAATGTAGAAACAATCTAGATAACATACATGGGTGATTATTGGATAGTAATCTCAGAAAAACTAATCCATTCATAGTATAAAAAAATTGGAATATCAAAATTTGGAAGTCTCTCTAAAATTTCAACAAAAAAATGGTATGAACTTTAAAATTATGGGATCAAATAAAAAAAATTGATTTAGAATTTTTTTTCAGTGACACTAGAAAGGATGGCATGAGTTTGGTAGGATGTGTCAATTGAGCATTTGAGTGTAGTCTTCCCTACTTGTTCTGCCTCTACCTCAGGGTGGAGAACTTTTACCATAGAAGTCCATTATTAAACCCTCCTCCAAGAAGTGAACCATGAGGTTGATGATGTTGAAATATTTTACTTCATATGAGTGGTCATCTCTTCATTTCTCCATATCTAGGATGTCGAAGCATCCATTTAGGCTTGTAGTTTATATGAAAATTAGAATCACTAATACAGCGGCTCCAGCACATCTCTCATTTTTTTGGAAATGGAGTCCTCATTTATGTGGTTATTCAAGCCCCTTTCATGTGACTCCATGTATATTTGGGTCTGGATGAACTACTGCTTAATTTCATAAAGAGTTTGTTGATCAAAACCGTCACCCCCTAAATTAGAAAATAACTAATGAAACTGCTCCCCTTGATGAAGGAATGCCTCTATATAGGTCTTAGTAGTCAAGAAATGGATACACTCTCAGATCAGCTTATGATGTGATTAATCATTGATAGCTGACGAAGTGGTTATAGTAGAAGGATGACTAACAAGCTGAATCAATGTTGAAATAGGAGAAGAAGCCCCATATGCCTCTCTCTCAACATGTGTATAATCTATATCCAGTAAAGGATGACTAGTGTCCTTAATAGAATAATACATACCATATGAATAACTATCATTAGGGTAAGGTCAAATCCTTGATGACTCACCTAATTCCTCAATAAACTGCATTAGTTCCATAGATAAGGGGATTGGTGATTCAAGGGGCATGTCCACATGGTGGACTAGTTGTCCTAGCACGCCATTGGGATATGCTGTCATCCAATCCTGGTAATAATTTCAGGTGAGTAAATCTAGAGTGTTGGTAGGTGTAAATATGTTCAAAGGTCCAATATCTTCATTGTATAGTATCTTTCAAAATTGGTGGAAGGTTCTAGGATGTCACTCCCCTCAGACATTGGCCAATAGAATGGGGGAAACTGCATGAACATAGCCAAACTACGAGGAAAATTGTTACGACATGTACAACTCACAGATTATCATCTCATCCACCCAGGCAGAAATTATACCACCAAGAAGAGATATCATATAATATATCTCATCAAGAGAGCTATTTCCATCATCATTAATCAGACTTCTTTGTGCATGAAAGGTAGAAAAGTCGAAATATTCAAATCGGTGTAGTGCACTTTTGGATTCTCCAAGGGATAGAGACATAGGTCCAACCCTGTAGATGTTCAGAAATCTATGGATGGATATGGTTTATGGGATCCTAGAGATATTATAGTAATCCTAACAATGGATGTACTCCCCTATCCATCCAAATAGGAACTAGAGACAACCAGCAATCTTGTAGGGAGTGTCGCCTTATTGGAGATGATCCAAAATCTGGTAGAGGCGTTAAAGTATAGGTATTTACATGTTAAGGTTCCTCCCTTCAAGAAGACGTGCTTCCATTAAAAATGTGCTAACGTGAATCCCTAAGTGTGTATCAGTGATCGAGAAGATCCATCCATTTATGAATATTGCATGAAAACCTACCAAACGAAGGTCTGAAGAAACCTCCTGGTTCACCCGATATCCCCATGGGGTGTAGTCCCCAGCTTCTAGAATGGACTAATACAATCTGGCACTATCACAGACTTTATGGGAAGGGAATATATGGGGGAAAGTAACATTTAGTCTCACCTTGATTCCACATAGAAAAATATCGATCCAATCAGTGAAGTAAATAAGTGAGCACACTATCATATCTCTCCCTACCTTTTTATTCCCAATGGATAAAATCTCATTCTCAAGAAATGGTGTATATAGAGGATCATCATAAAAATCCATAGTAGAAAGAAATTTATCATAAATCTCTCCTAGATAAGGGATGCTGCCCAGTTGACGGAAGTCCCTTAAACTAATACACCCCTCTCCATGCATAAGATGGAATGTGTTTATGCTAGGACACCAACAACTAGTCATTTTCTAAAGGATATCTGGTTGGTGTTAAATGATGAATTGAGATAACCATACAACTTCATGGAGATGATCCCGCTATAGATCATTAGAAAATTCCGAACATCTCTACCTCTACCAAAATGGCCATGCCCATTCTTTGAATAAATTTCCACTAGGATGAAGATCCAATTTTGAGTACCATTCACCACCATAGGATCTAGAAAAGAAGAGAATATTCTTTAGTAACTGTGGGTAATAGGTTTTTGAACAAGGTCATGCCCATCCGGACTGAGGCAAGAGACAACTAATAGATAAGACAAGCCATGAGATTAGGTTGTAACCTGATGATCATCAATGAGAATCATTGCCGAAACACAGTCAAGAGAGCAAGATACCTGATGAAATGGCATGTTAAAATATTGGGGAGGTATAGCGGCATCATCTAGCAATCCAATATCATTTAGTATAATTCAATCAGTTAAGGGATAATTATGAATTTCGGATGAAAGGATCCTCTACAAGGCCTCATTATTATTATACACACAATATTGTGGATCCGCATTGTGATTTTGGGAAATCAAGAATATCTAGTTGGCTGAATCTAAGGAAACTTGGTAAGAACTAGATACCATCATAAAATAAGTATTTTGAATGGATTAGATAACAAAAAAATAAATTCTTTTCAAATGAAATTAGGGCAATGAAAATTTTAGTGGTGTCATGTGCATCGTATGACTCAACAAAGGATCCTCAAGACACATAGAGGGTTCACAAATTTTCCAATCTCCGAAGGACTTAAAGGGAGAATAACCTATACAAGGCATCATGCGCATCACATGACCCCCTGGAGACTCACCAACATGTAACCAAAACATAGTCACACGAATCATCAATAATTGAACAATCAGGCAACAAATCCAATAAACCCCTTGAGGAAACCATATCCCTTATAGAAAACATTGTGGAATTACTAAAAATCACGTTCACAACTGAGGAAGATGAGCACCTGATTGGATAGAATAATTTCCCAAGATATTTGGAAGAATGAGTTTGCGAGATGGATCTATAGATAGGGTTGGTGATCAGGTTTCACAACAGGGTCTCACGATGGGAGAAACAGTGGGAGTTATCTAAAAATAAGAACATGGTGGGGTGAATTTTCCTCTAACCCCAACCTATATATATAGTTTTTTCATAAAACACCAACGGTCACCCGGTAGACCAAACCTAAATCAAATAACGGGTCAACAACACTATCAAAATCTATGGGGGGAATTAGTTTTCCTCATAATAATGTCTTTATTCCCTCAGAAGTCACTCTTAAAGAAGGATTTTGAGGATTACCACCAAATTAGCATTGGAAAAATCACAAAGGAATAAATAAGTGAAAGTGTGTATTATTTTCTTCGTGAAAGCAGCAAAGAATAAGATGGTCAAATATTTGTGATGTCTTTGGGAGACTTGAGATCATGTGACCATTTTAAGGTTATATGAAGGCCCCACACATGGAACATCACCTGCGACTAGTCCAAGAGAGCCCCCTTCAACAACACTAACAACTCTTGTGAAGGCCCCTCAGACAACCGAATGAGATCCCCCATGCTGCATGGTTTTTCATTAGCATGTTTCTAAAAACCCATCCAAAATCCTTCAAAAATACAGAGGGATGACATTCTAAAGAAAGAGACCCCCAGTGGTCCGGAATCACATGAACCAAATAATTATTGGGAAGAATAAAATCCCATTGTGATATCTAAGAAATATTTAATGAATTTATATACTTCTCCACATAATAAAAATAATATAGAGAGGAGGAGGTTATAGGGGTTCTCAGTTTTTGAAAGAAATGTGACACACACCCTAAGAAATCCATGAGACACTGCAAAACCGCATGGATGTCCTCAGGATCATCATACTTGTTGTACGTGAATTCATCAGGGGTGTATAGATAACTCTATAGTTCTCTAAGGATATGAGGATAGACCCGTCCACTATATGCTTACATGCTCTCTATAAGACCCACAATGGTCCAGCGAGACGTCTTGCAAAAATTGAGTAAAAATCCAAGATATTAATCCAAAAAACTCATATAACCACTGAATTTTTTAAAATAAAACAAATAAGATAAAAATGGATGATGCAAGAGGGGTTCACGATTGCAAAAAGACATGTGATGCACAACTGGCAACTCGCTAGACATTTCAGGTCCTCGACGACATGTCTACCTCACCTAGCAATATCCCTTTGACTTTTCATTCTCGCCATACAAAGTGCCTCAGGATACTTCGTGGAACTCTAAGTATGAATGAATATATTTCTCCATGGAATTATCATGCACCCTTATATAAACCTTGTTGGTCATGCAATGCATTACCAAAATATAGAATAAATATCCTCAACTACACTCGTGAAAGATCGCATGACTTCCAACCTTTGTCACATAAGAAAGGGAATTAAAATGGAAGAGGTGTGAGGTAGTTTTTGTTGTTGGAAGGTATACGATGCACCAAGCTCACCCATGGTGTAGACCCTAAAGACCACAAGACAAGACACCCAAGGACTCCTGAGTGTATTTCAATAGATATTTTGATCTAGTAAAGGCCCTCAGACATTTTAGCATAATGGCATGGAAGTCCTTTGACACAACGACATGATAAAAAAATTATACAATACTATGAAATAATCCGATAAGGGATGAATTAACAAAAGATACTTGTGATTATTAAAAATCAGGTGGTGAACTCAGAGTAGTCCATGTCAGAGACTCTTGAAGCTGTGTGGGGCCATAACCCTCAACCGACTCCATACTGGACTCGCACCAGTAACACCACACAACCCGGTGAGTACCCAGGGTTGTGAGGCCTATATATACCCTAACCTATAATGAATAAATATTATGACTATGAACATTGGATTCTTGATTCCCAAAATCTATAGAATTCATCTCTCAACCTCTACAGACATCTCAGAGTGATCACGTGACCAGCCAACTTCTCATTAGGTAATACACCAGTGGCCAATTGGAGTATTCAGGTAATATACATAAATCACACTGAGAAATCATACAAAGATCACGCGAAGGTCCTATAGTTGGTTATGTGAAGGATATACCACTAGCACATTGGATAATGTGAGAATCAAGATAATAGACACAGATCAAATTGAGGTATTCACAATAAATGGGTGAGAAACAAGATCAATGGATAAAGGATTAGGGGAACGATATGATCACTGCCACCATGCATTTCAAATGCCTTTTCCAAAGACAAGCGAAAACATCAGGACACATCACCTAGATCCCATGACCCCCTTTGTTCGTGCCAGCTGGGACATGCAGAATACTCCAAACATACCAGGACGAGTCACACGACTCTCTTGCATACACCACTATGATCTTACGGACAGGATAAGTCCATCACCAAGGACTTTTGATGCTCCTCGAACACATCACATGACTCATATAATGGAACCCACTCATGTCAAAAGAGTCTCACTAAAACACCTGGACATGATATCCAATCCCTCATGACATTTTTTGTTTATGTCAACTGAGACTTGCGATGCCCTCCAGAAATGTCTACCATGTCTCGTAGTTTCTCCCAAAGGTGTTATCTAAGAAATGGGATACTTAGAAAACTATTCCACACTAGATCTTGAGATAATGTCCATACGTGTCAAGACAGGTCATGTTATGGCACATAGGATATTCCAACTGGGTCATGTGACACCCTTAAGGTAAGAGTTCCATATCCCTAGGGTATCTGAGGACTGACAAATATTTTCTATTCTTAGTGTATAATCCCTGATCAATAGGGAAATGTGTATTCCGTAGAATATATGAACTACACGAACTCTAATTCCCACCATAATTATGATACATAGGAATCCTTCCTTAGGAAAGATCTCTAGGCCAAACCCCCAAGGACTGTCCCAATAAACAGGTCACATATCCATATTCCATAAGGCTGATCATCTTCTCCCCATTGTTTATCACTCCGATAATGGCCCCTGTGGGATTAGGGGGATGCAACAAACAAATCACTAGATTCATAAATCTCCACTATCCATGGAAACCTTAGAGTGTAAGTCCTGATATATGGTAACTATGAAAACTCTGATTATTTCCTTACTCAGGATATGTAAGATACCTCTCTCTAAGGTTTGAGTTCCATATTGATTATTCAGGCTAATCCTAGTATCAAATTTCTTTACCCAAAGCAATAAAATTGGTTACTTTCTATCCCTTTTTTCTCACCCTAATCATGGATCATGTGAGCTTAGGGAGTATTGGTAATCATTTCATCTAAACAACGAGTCTCTATAATGACACGAGCATCCACGGCATATAATTCATGAATGAGTGGACTATGAAAACACAGATTCTCACTATATTTGGGGTATGTAGGACATCCCTCTCGAAGATCTTGATGGTGTCCTAGAGAACCCATATAAGTCCCTCCAAATGATGTTAAATTGCATGAGTTAAATGTACTATGTATGTTTTGATTCCTGAAATAACAAGGATTCATAGGATGCCTCATAATGGCTCAATCCCATCCTTAGAATGTTAATCTCCTCCTTATATGGGAGCATGTTCTGATGCACTTGGTTATATGGATTCAACATATAATCAACCACCCGTTACCAAAGAATTATGAAGAACCTTGGACACATACAAATATACTCACCCAAGATATCCCAGTCTTTGTATATAAAAGAGAATTATCCTATAGTCATTTTTTGGGTAAACGATCCCATATTGGGATCAGGAAGAGATTCATGAACATAACTTAAATCTCTCTGAGAGGCCCAAAGTAGGAAATAATTCCCTCTAAAAGGGCGTGATTAGCTCGACCTCCCATCCTCTCAACTAATGCGATTTTCTAAGAGTCGCTGGGTCTGGAAACACAAATGACATCCAACCGTTGGAAATAAGGTCTATACCCAGTTATGGATAGGGGGACCATTGGGTGTTTTTAGGGAAGATGGAGAAAATAGAAGATGTGATGTGCAATATTGAATGAGGCTATAAAATAGCACTCAATAAAATATTCAAGGGATATACCATTCCATTTTCCCCATCCAAAACCTAAGGAAACCAACCTCCAACTAAACTTCCTTAGAATAAAGGACATGTGATGCATTGAAATAGTAATTATGAAGATATGGAACATTGAATAGATCATGCATATCCTTGTACCACTAATGAATATCTATATGATATTCTACTATCCTAACCCTCTCTAATAACTAAGAATTACCAACAAATCTAGGTGATACCTTACCTTGGCTATAAATTTATTGATGGCCTGATCTAGGTGGGACTCACAAGAAGGATTGGTCCCCCACCAAAAACTTTTGAGGATATTTAAGACTATTGGATTATTAATTTTTCCTAGACCTAGTCATATATATAAATTTATATAATATCTACACATACTTCAATGTATCTTTAACAATACAAGGATTACAATATGCTACCTCTCTTACTTCTAGCCGGTATAGAGGTTATTGGTAAGGCCTACTATAGAGAACCTCTAATGGAAGTATCTAGATAGTACCATGGAAAATATTATTTTAAGAGAACTCAGTATGATACAAGTTATTCTCATAAGATCCTATATAATCAAGATCAATTGTACATAGCATTTCCTTAAGTACATGTATTGTGTGCTCATATTGACTTTCAATTTAAGGGTTCTATGTTGTACATAGATGTACATATACTATTTAAGTCCTATATAAACATGGAAAAAAATCTAAAAGTTATGTGAACATACCTATTTTATATGATGGTATGTGGAACCCCATGAATGATTTTTAGATCTCATATGTAATGCCTTTAAAGCTCCTCCACTAAAAATGTTTCATAGGTGAGAAAGAAGTGGGGGACCTTATTTAGCATGTATAAAATTTCACACCTAGAATAACTGCCTTGAGAATATTTTGGTAACCCCATCATTAATTCTAAAGCGATGTTATCCCTTTCCCACTCCTAGACATGTAACGATTATAAGAGGCATGTAGTTCACTAGTTTTACACTTTAACTTGTGGATATGTGGAACACTAGGTAAAAATGATTGTGATAGTAAGATTTGGTGTCCTAAAACAAATTACATGTACTTTGATTACATGAATATTTGATGTATTAAATATTAAATTAAACAACTTATTTCATATTGTTCATTGTTCTGCATGACCATAACGTAATAAATTACGAGAGTATATGTCGCATTAATAAGTTCATAGTAGTTCCCCTCTATAATGAGAACCATAAAGTTCCATGAAAATATTTTTAATATATTTATGTGGTTGGATAACATAATATGATGGGACATATAGTATATTGACCATCAGGTGAGAGAACTCGAAAGAAGATGAGACTTCTTCTCATGAAGTTCTTACTTGGTAATCTTCAAGATGGGATATAATGAGAACAGGCCTGCCAATATAAATTCATTATATTTTTGTGTCATCAGATATTCCTATCTATGAGAGTGTGTAGTGGTCCTTAGACATTACTATTATCAATAATTCATGTTAAGACTCACGCACATCAATTTTCTGATGAAAATTATCATGCCATATATTGGCGAGAAGTGGGGTACATTGGGTGCATCACGAGTGACATGATATTAATTGATAATTTAAGAAGGGATTTTCCCTTCCATATTTATGGAAGTTGTTATCTCAGAACTTTGATTGAAATACAACTATCTCCCTAAATTCCATGGCCATAGTGTAATGATCAGTTTCTTTCAGATAGTTAAATAATGATTTGTCAAGGATATAGGTTGGTGACACCTTCATGAAACCTATATGATGAGATTTTTTGAAAGGGGAATATATTATATATTGAGTGTTAATATGTAGTTTTTGTCATTATGAATTTATGTTATTTCTCTTGGGCGACTTTACCCGTTGCTAGACAGTAATCTTGGACGATAGGCAAGAATACCTAATTCCAACAATAAAGAATACTAGAGGGTCACACATTATGTGTTTCTTATATTCCCAATTAAATTATATTTGAATTTAAATAATGGAATAATTATTATTCTCAAGAATTTTCAATTATTTTATTTACGATATATTGATCTAAAAAATTAAATAAATATTTATTCATCATATTTTTAATAAAATGTATTTATTTATTTTATTCAAAATTTATTAAATATTTATTTACTAGTTTTTGAATAAGATATTTCTTTATGAGAATAAAATATATATCCAGGTGTTCAAAAAATACAATAAGAGTTTAAATAGAGAAAGACCATCTCCAGTGATAAAATAATTATTTATGATTCTGTAAATATTAGTTATCCATTGTGTCAAAGTTAGTGCACTAAAAAATAATAATACTATTTTTATTATTATGTGGAAAATTATATCATTAATGGTTGTTATGAAATTAAATTTTGTATTAAAAATCTCAAGTTTATAAATAGAGAGTTACATCTATTGTGTAATAAATTCATAACCAATACCAAGTTTTATTAGAGATAATTGTTGCGCACAATGAATTCTCTCTCAAATTCTCTTCCTCTATCCCTTTCAAGAATGAGAAATCCAAGATATAATTTCATGAAGATCGGTGAACAAGCAATCAAGAACAAACAATGACATAATTCAATTAATCGCGCTAGCACTCAAAGAATTTGTGGCATTTCTCAAAGACCATTGAAGAACGTGTGGATTACCACTAGAGGGATTCTACCCTTTGATCCTTTCAAGAAAATCAAAGGAAATTTAGAAGGGACTTTTCAGAAAATCAATAATCATCAATAAAAAAAGTTATAAATCCCAGGTATTTGTTTCTTCAAATATAATATTAATTAATTATAATTTGAGAGTAAGATCCTCACTCACAATATTAGGAAACAATTATTAAAATAAATTTTAATATATCACCGACCATTGAATGCTTCCACTATGCCCAAAACCAATATGTGGTATCAGATCAGTTACATTTAAATTTAAAATTATTTATTTGATCATTGATCTATGCACTATTGTGTTCAGATTTTATTTCAAGTTATTGTTTCTTTAATAAAATTTAACTACATATGTTATCGATATATTAATCATGTTCCTTTGGTGTTTCACTATCTTAAATTGTTAAGAACAAATTAAGAATGAATAGAGATTTCATCAGAAAGTGCCCAATAATTTTTTGGTAAAATTGGGTTACACAGCGTGTGGTTGGAGAACATGCTATATACCCATGATCAATATATCCAGATGTTCTGAGTAATTAAACACACATGATTCTTTTATTTCACAATGCATGTTTATCTGGCTAACCTATCACATATAAATTGTATATAGGATGAGTAATTGGCATTACACACCATGTAGTCAAGCCAGGTCAACACACTAAAGCTCTAGTCGTGGGACATGGATATATAAAAAGTGAGGCACATAGCGCGTAGCAGCATGTAAATTCCATGTAGTATGCCATTAATAGAAAAAATAAAAATTAAATTAAATTTGAATTTTTATCATTAATACCTTATTTTATTGATTATCACACCATTATGTGATAGATGATTTAATAATTGTTTTATTTAATTTAAAAATGATCAATTAATTTATTGTAATCAATATGTCATTTATTTTCTATGAATTCCATTAATGATGGGTATCTACAAATAAGATTTAATTACAATTAAGATAAATGGGAATTAAATAATTAATTAATGAAAGCACATTTATCTTAAATAATAAAAGCACGAATAAATGAATACTAGCCATTTACTTTTGCATATTTCTTACATATGTGACTGTTCATGAGTTTTCCAAGACCTATTTATGTTTTGGAATTTATTTAATTAAATTTATTGTATGGTTTTTCAATTATATTATATTAGATTAAAAGATCACCTATGAGTCATCTCTCCCTCCATTATCATATAGGTCCTGTGTGTCTAAGGATATTTATGTAATTCTCTTTACCTAATCCTTTGGTTTACCTCACCAGTATATGATTAATAAATATTTATAATTAATGAAGCATCCCATGGGATGTAGGGATGGTTCAACACGAAACCATAATGAAACCTACATAATGATACATAGGTGTACACATGGAATTTTTTAGCTCATACAATGCCCGAGATTAGGAGTTATTTTCCCTAGGTCATAGGTTAATTTAATGTCCGCTCATTAAATCAAACATTAGATAATGTCACAGTCTGGTTATTTAATTCATTATTTATTTAATTTCTAATTAATTAAAATTATATTTATTGATGCAAGATCAAAATCATATAAATAAATGAATTAATATAAAAAGAAGAAATGTAAATAAAATTGATTATGCATAAATGTTTTATCCAAACATGGTTAATTAATTAATTAAACATTTACTTAAATATCACAAAGACATCTAAATGTTAAAACAAGATAAATATTTATGCATAATAAAATAAAATCCCTCAATCTCATATTAAGTCACACTAGTCCTTTTGTTACTTAATTTGGAACAAAACTCAATAGAACTACGTGCTTCACCAACACTTGTTGGGAAACATACTTTTATAAGGGGAGTTATTATGAATTTTTTGGTTTCACTTAACCATTTTACATCAATAAGAGTATCTCTTTCTAGATGTTTTGTAATTTGGAGGAACGATTTGAGAAAATTCTACTCACGATTTTTGGATTTGCGAGTCCACTTAATGGATCAAGGAGATACAATCTCATAGTTAGAGAAGTCTTGCATAAATAAATACTATAAAAATAGTTTTATAAACCCTTATTGGTGTTATCTAAAGGGGAATATGGATGATTTCTACAATAATTTCCTAGAAAGTATAAATTCCATATCAATGGTGAATGATATTGGCACTTGATAAAATAGTGGGATATTTAATTAAATCAATTAATTATTTATCAAAAAATATATAATCGAGAAAAGTACAAATAATATGAACTTTTAATTATAGAATAAAATTATAATCTCACTATCTCTGTAATTAATATTTGATAAATACAATACCCTCACTAGAAGTAACTTACATGAGTTGTTTAGATGCCTTTGGGTTGTCATATTCCAAGAAATAAAATCTTATGTACTGGAATCCTCAATGACTGATCCACCTACTTTAGGGGCTAGTGATGAAGAGTTTCTAGTTTTGAAAAAACATATGAATCATGTTGTTAGTGAACGTGGCTGTTTTCTGGTGAAATGGTGTTTCCGACCAGTTTCTGAGCTGGTGGTTGAGGGATGCGGTCTCGTTGAGGATAGAGAAGGGGAGGATGGTGTTACTTCGGCGATGACGGGCTCCAGGATGGGCACGCCGGTGATCTGAACTGGAGTTGACCCCGGTGTGACGACGGTGAGATTGGATTCCCGGCGCTGTGATGATGGGAGGCGGATGGATCTGACGCCGATGCGATGGGCGTCCGCTTCGAGGCAGGCACGTGAATCGAGTTTAAGGGTGATGATGATGTTTAGTTTTTGAAATTTGAATTCGCGGTCTTCGTGAACTGGATACCCCTTAAACCGGCTTTTAAAAAAATCCAAAAAAGTGATTTGCAGGCAGGCATGTTGTTAGTGTTTAATATATGATTATTTCATCAATATCTAGTGAACTCATTAAGTCTCACAAAAAAAAGGATGTGTATAGCATGTTTGAGAACTTATAAGTACTTTTCCAGAAGATAGCTAGATAAAAAAATTTCAGAATTCTAAGGTTCTCTTTCTCTGTACTCTTTGAGAGGGTTCCCCAGTTGGGCCTCACATAGTCATGATCATTGGCTATATTTAGTGCCTTGAGGTTCGAGGTTTTAAACTCCCTGAATAATTTCACCCCGGTCTCTTTCTGGCGTCACTTCCTCAGATATTCTCTAAGTTTTTTTGTTATTTTTAATATGAAAATAATTGATAAGTCTCTTATATATATTCTTATCCTCATCCTCTACGTAGATAAAGATATGAAGAGTGAAAATCAATCTATCCTCATCATGAACAAACTGAATGGGGAAGAAAATATAATTATCCCCAAAGCTTCTTCAAGGTATTCCAAGAAAAAGAAGACCAAAGGGGAAGAAAGGGAATAAGAGGTAGTCTATTTCACATGTTGAAAAAGGGAATTTAGTAGAAAAACTTCACCCAACTAAAGAAGTAAGGGGAATATACAGGTGATTTTTTTATTGAGTTTAATTTTTCAATTTCAAAAAATTGGGTATTTGATACAACTTGTGGTTCTCAGATATGTATTCACACAAAATAACCAAGTAGATTTTGAAACATTAACCAGGGGAGGTAGATCAATGAGAAGCCAACATAGATAAACTTGCTGCTATAGTCATCAAAGAATACAACCTCATATTTCAAACTGAGATGATCTTGGTTTTAAATGGTTGTTATTTTGTGCCTTTAGTTAGAAAAAAAAATATTTCTATATCCATATTAGATATAGATGGATTAATTTTCAAATTTGGAAATAAATGTTTATACATTTATAAAGATATCATTTTTTTGGTAAGGCACATATACATAATGGTCTTTATATGTTAGATTACATGAACCAGGTAATGGAAATCGATAATGAAGTTACGTCAAATGAATCATACCACACCCAACTTTGGCATCACTATCTTGTCCACGTAAAAGAAAAACACTTCAAATAATTACATCAAGATATATATTTAGATTCATTCAGACTAAAAAAACATGGTGTATGTCAGACATGATTATAAGAAAAAAAATGACAAAATCCCCATTTAGTTGGTAAGGTTAAAGGGATAAATAGGTTCTTAAATTAGATAATATCTATGTGTGTGGACCATTTCCTATTGAATAAAGGGTTGGGTACACATACATCATAATTTTTTTTGATTATTTTAGAATATATGGATATTTTTACTTAATGAGGTATAAGTCATATTCTTTTGGTAAATTCTAGGTATACAATAATGAAGTTTATAACCATCTTGGTGAGAAGATTATAAAACTCTGGTCAGACCGAGGTGGAAAATATCTTAATCAATAAACCATTAATTACTTACAAGTGTTTTGGATCATATCCCAACTCTCTCATCCTTACACACCTTAGTGAAATGGTATAAGTGAATGGATGAACCACACCTTGTTGTACATGATGAAATAAATGATGAGTCATGTACGTCTACCATTATCCTTTTAAGGATATGCATTAAAAACAATTACACACATAAAAAACCAAGTACCAACAAAATAAATAAATGATATTCCATACAATTTTTGGATAGGATGAAAAACCATGTTATCAAATTTACATTAGGGGGGAATTAGAGCATTTTTAAGTCCTATTCAGGAAACAAACTTTTACCCAGATGCACAATGTGTACCTTTATAGAATACCCTAATAAAACAAGGGGATATTACATATAAAATCCCTTTAAAAAATAGTTATAGTGGAATGAGATGATATTTTCCATGATAAGGAGCACATCTCCAAAACAGATGGTGGGAGTGATCTAAAATTCAATGATGTCGAGGCTCAAGGAACACAAGAGTTGGTACAGGATGAGATTCCAATAATCCCCATGGAAGAATATACTATTCGAGAGATACAATAACTATGTAGGATTACAAGAGAGGTTAGAGAACTAGAATGGTATGGTTTTCATGTTACCGAGGATGGTGGCCAATTATTAGTTGATAATAATGATCCTTTAACCTACTTGGATATAATAAGTAGCATAGATGTTTCCATGTGTTATGAAACTATGAATTTTTAAATGGATTACATGTACCGAAACCAATTCTATATTATTGTAGATCCTCCAATGGATGTAAATCCTATTGGTTGCAAATGGAAATTCAAAAAGAAACTGGTCATGGAAGGATATGTTAGTACCTATATGGTGTGACTGGTTTCAAAAGGGTTCAAACAACGTCATGTTATTGACCACGAAGAGACATTTTCACCAGTGGCAATGCAAAATTCCATCAAAATTATACTTTTCATTACAGATTACCATATATATGCGATTTGAAAAAAGGATGTCAAAACAGCCTTCCTCAATGGGATGCTTCAGGTAGATGTCTATATGATACAACCTGAAGGGTTAGTGTCTCAAAGGTCATTAATAACATATGAAAGTAGCAAAAATCTATTGATGAATTAAATCTACCATCCAATTCGTGGAGCATTAGTTTTAATGAATCCATAATAGATTTTTTTGTATAAATAAAGAATGTGACCCCTGTGTCTATAAATAGTTCAATGGGAGTGCTTTTGTTTTATTAATAGTATATGTTGGTGACATATTAATTATTGGAAATGAAATACCATCCTTACAATCAGTTATGGTATGGTTGAATAAATAATTTTCCATGAATGACTTGGGAGAGGCACTATATATTCTAGGGATTGAGATCCATCGTGATAGATCCATGAGGTTTCTTGACCTAAGTCATAGTACATACATTGATAAGATACTAAAGAGAATCTGTATAGAAAAATCCAAGAGGTTATTGTTTCTAGAATCACAAGGAATTCATATTTCAAATAAAATGTGTCCCCATACCCAGGTAGAAAGAAATTGAATGTCTAGGATTCTATACACATCAGTAATTGGGTCATTCATGTATTATATATTATGTACTAGGCTAGATACCGCCTACATATTATGTGTGGTAGGAAGATATCAAGATGATCCTAGTGACCGTCACTAGATGGAAGTCAAGTATATCCTTAAGTATCTAAGGCATACTAAGGATATCTTCATGGTTTATAGAGGTGATAAAGAACTATTCATTAGAGGAGATGTATATTCTAGTTTCCAGACTAATCTAGATGGCATGAAGTTGCAAACGAGATATATCATCACTTTGATTGGTGGTGTTGTATGTCATAAGAGATCAAAGTAGGCTACGGTCATAGATTATATAGTAGAGTTTGAGTATATTTTAGCTTCATATGTAGCTAAAGAAGTAGTTTGGATGCTCAAATTCATCCAATATCATGATTTTTCACCTAGAAGTAATGATTCTATCACACTCCATTGTGATAATACTATAGCGATGGCTCTCAGAAAATATCCAAGGTCACATCAGTGGAAGATGTGCATACATTGGATGTATCAAATCCTGAGGGATTTTTCATGGAGAAGTGAAGTTGTGGTGAGTAGTATTTCCATAGAATTCAATGTTCTAGACCCCCTAAATAGAGCGTTAACTCAGTAGAAACATGATAATCCTGTGAGGTCTAGCAAACTAAAAATCATAGGTAATTGGCTTTAGTCTAAGTGGTTGTTTTTTAGAGTTTTTTTCCTAGAAACAAATATTTGTACATTTATTTCATTAATATTTGATGTGTTAAATATTAAATTAAACATATTATTACATATTTTTCATTTTTATGCATGACCATAATGTAATAGTGTCCTAGAGTATTTGTTGCATTAATAAGGGCATATTCGTTACACACAATGATGAGAACCTTGAAGTGTAATGAAAATATTCTAAATATAGTTCTACAATTGGATAACATACTATGATTTAACACATATTATATAGACCATCATGTATGAGGACTCGTAAGTAGATGATACTTCTTCTCATGAGGTTCACACTTGGTAATCACTAAGATGAGAGATTATTAGAACAGACCCTTCACAAGGAATTCTGTATGTTTTCATGTCATCAAATATTTCTATCTGCTGGGGTGTGTAATGGTCCTTATACATTAATATTATCAATAATTCATGTCATGACTCACACACTTAGATTTTAAGATGAAAACTGTCATGTCATATGTTGGCAGGATGTGGGGTATGTTAGGTGCATCATGAAATACATGTTATTAATGTAAATTTAAAGAATTAAATTTTTTCTTCCATATTTATAGAATTTGACATCCCATCCCTTTGATTGAAATATAACTTTCACCCTAAATTCCATGGACATGGTGTAACTATGTCGTTATTTTAGATAGTCAAGGAACCGTGTATCATGCATATTGGTTGATGAAACCATCATGAAAACATCTGGATGATACTATGTGATGAAGATATTATATTAGACAGTGAGCATTAATATATAGTTTTCATATTTGTGACTTTAAGTGAATTATCTTGGGTTCCTTGACCCATTTCTAGTCATTAATGTTGTACTTTAGGCAACCTCGCCTAATACCAATGAAAAAGAATCATAGAGGGTCACACACTAAGTGTTTTTGGTGGTCTCGATTAAATCCTATTTGAATTTAATTAATTAAATTAATATTATTCTCAAGACTCGAGAATAATTATATTTAAGTTATATTGATCACATAAATTAAATATTTTTTTATTTACCAAATTTTTAATAAAATATATATATTTATTTTTTTGGATATCTAATAAATATTTATGTACTATTTGTTGAATAAAATATTTCTTTAAGGGGAGAAAATATTTATTTAGGAGTTCAATAAATTCAAGAGGATTTCGAACAGACCACAACAATTTCTGGTGATAAAATAATATTTACAAGTTGGTAAATATTATTTATCCATTTTGTGTAGGTTGGCACACAATAAAATAATAATACTATTATTTTTATTATGTTTAGAGGGATTTCATTAATTGTTATAATTATATTTAATTTCTATTATGATATTAAATTTTCAGAATGAAATCTCAGCTACATAAATATATGGATATGTCGATTGTGTAATAAATTCGAAACCAATACATTTTTTGGGTATAGATAATTGTTGTGTACATTGAATTCTATCTCGAATCCTCCCCTCTCCCTCTCAAGAAAAATAAACCCATGAGAGAATTTATTCAAGACCAAAGAAAAAGTGGTCAAGAATGAAAAATGAAAGTCAATCGATTCACAGTGCTAGCACACATAGAACAAGCGGTGTTGCTTGGAGATCATTGAATCATGTGTGGATAACCATTAGAGGGATTCTACACTTGGATCCTCACAATCATAATGAAGGAAATTCAGAAGGTCCCTTTCATACAATCAATAATAATCAATTAATAATGTTCTTAAGCCTTGTTCATTATTTATTCAGATATAAAATAAATTAATTATAAATTTGACATGCAATATCCTTACTCCTGGTTTTGGAAAATGATTATTAAAAGAAATTTTAATATATCACTCACATCCACTTGCTTGTGCTACACCCAAAACCAACTATAATGTACTCTTCCATACAGGTCCACCAATACAAGAAGTGTAAGTAAAAGTCCTTATCAGTGAGTCTGTGATGTTCTTCCAATTTAGAATCTTTATATTTTTGCATCAACTCTTCCCACATGTCTATAGGTACCCAAAACACCCCTCAATATACAAGATCTCATCATTATTAACAACCTAACAAGGAAGTGGTTCTTTAATTGAAACTCATTCCCTCATGACTAATCCCTCTTGACCATAAATTTTCATCCACTTCACTCAATCCCGATGTGATGAAGTCACTACTAAATATGTGATGAGATACTAGTTGTGACTCTCTTTAAAATCTAGATACATTTCATAGATGTTGACACTCCTTTCTGTCATAGAGTCTAAAAACTCAAAAAGGGAAATACCTTAGTGCAAAGTGATTCATCCTTTGAAGATACATCTAAAATTGACAAAGGCATGAACATGGATTTATTCACACTTGGGTCACATAGGTTTCATCCTGGTCACACAAGTATACCTACACGCCTCATATTGGGTGCGCAAGTGACTTGTGCGCCCTAAGTTATTTTCTCCCAAGGTCTTCTCTGACCTATAAATACCCCTTGTGCGCACCCCATTTCGAGACAGAAAAATTCCAAAAGCCAGATTTAAGCTCTGGTCACCCTAGTCTCTACTTGAAGTCTTCTGGTCACTTCTAAGGTAATTTCTAACATAGAATGGAAGATCTAAATAGGGTAAACAAGGCCTAAGTGTTGAAACTCATCCACACTTGTGCGCCTAAATGTCTATCCCTTAAGAGATATGGTCACACTTGTGCACTTCCTTATCCCTTAAACAAAACTTGCGCGCTAATCTTTTCGAATCCCTTAGGGATAATACTAAGGGATTAAGCCAAGCCTTGCCCAAGTATTACCCTAAGGGTTGACCATCACACAAGTACCCATGTGTCGTGCAAGTATACTTGTGTGACAGGACTTACGCGCCCACGCAGGACTTGCACGTCCATGCAGGACTTGCACGCCTCTCTCGTTTTGGGTGCCCCTCCTTCCAATTAACTTGTTTTCTTCAAATCCACCTCTCCTCTTCAAGATTTAACCTTCAGAACCATCTTCAAAACCATTTATAGCATGGTTCCTTTGTTTGTTTCCTTATCTGAATAGAATTCTGTGGAACATCTCTCAAAACCTTGTGATTTACATATCTTCATGTCACTAAGGTGAGAGATTTCATTCGTTCAACCTCATCCTTTAGAATGAGAAGTTCCCTAACCTGGGCCTCCTTTTCAGGAATAAGCCCTAGTAATAAATTCTCTAATTTAGTCATCTTCCTTAGGAGTACTCCCCACTCATAAATTACATTAACTTAGGCCTCCTTCTCAGGAATAAGTCCTAAGTCTCAAGTCTCCTTAACAAATGGGCCTCCTTTTCAGGAGTAAGTCCCAATCTCAAATTCCAAAATATGGGCGTCCTCCTTAGGAGAAATCCCCATGTCCCTTAACATGGGCTTCCTTTTTTTGGAGTAATCCCCAGTCTTCAAGTTCCCTTAATTTAGGGAATCCTCTTCAGGAGTAAGCCCCAAGTTCCCAAATATGGGCATTCTCCTTAGGAATAAGCCCCAAATTCCAATTTCCTTTAACCTTGGCCTCCTTCTCAGGAATAATCCCCATTCATAATTCCCCTTAACCTGGGACTCCTTCTTAGGAATAAGCCCCAGTTATCAAATCCCTTTAACATGGGCCTCCTTCTCAGGAGTAAGCCCCAGTTCTAATTTCTCTTAACCAGTCTTAATTTCTTTTTATTTGGACTTCCTTCTCAAGAATAAGTCCTCTCTTATTTGGGAATCCTTCTAAGGATTAAGTCCTAAGTTAAGTCTCCAAATCTCCATAAATCACATATACCTTTATGGGCCTTGTTCCCAGGTTTCTTCTCTGAATTAAATCACATCTATCTTGGGAAGTCATATATACATAAGCCCCACATTATTTCTTATGATTGCATCTTTCATGACACAATTGTTAGGTTTTACCAATACCTCTTGTTTCTCACACCGAGCAAGACTCACGTGAGCTTAGAGCGTAAAAGTAATTATGAAATCTTTCTTTGAACAATAAATCATACATAAACCTCATACTTCTTCACTCGAACTACGTGGGTTATGATTCATTTTTTAAACAAGGATACGTAGGTAGCCCATCTGAAGGTACGATCCCAACTCTGAAATAATCAATGTCCTTCTAAATGACAATAAACTTCAAGTGCCCCGCTGAGTGGATTTAAAACTAGTATGGTCATCGTAATGACCAAGATATTTATATATAATGTATTAAAGGATACCATTGAATAAGAATCTCTAACCAATACATATGACTCTCTATCGATGAAGAACCTCAAATATATATAAAAGTTTCTCTAAATCTTATACATATTAATCATTTATTGTTAGATCTAAAGGAAATCACAATTTCATACTTGGTAATGTAATAAGGATTCACGAACATAACTTAAATCTATAAAGAGATTCCCGGAGTAGACAATAATTTCCCCAAAAAAGGTGTGATGAGTCCGACCTCCCATCCTCTCAACCAATGCAAATTCATTAGCCTCATCAGTCCATAACTAATGAGAACCTACCTTTGGAACGTAGGTCCAAATGGATATAGAATCATTGGATTTTTTCGGTTATACAAAAAAACCCATTAGAAACCGATTGGAATGTTTGAACCTTAAACAAACAAGGTCTTCCCCATTTCCAGAGGAAACAAAAAATGGTGAACCCGACGTGAATCCTTAACCAAGTTAAAATGATGTTTTACTTATTTTTTAGGCACCTATTTAAACTCAATGAGAGGGCCAACAAAACAATCAATAACATATGTGCACATCCAAAAGATGTAGTTGCTGAAATTATCTTGATTATGTATGTTATAACAAAGAGGCACTATTTTCCAAGATCTTCTGCATTACAGAAATGGATTCTCTAAAGTTCACACCTGTGAATGCCTCGGCTGTGAATACCTCTGCTACTACTCCTGCTGGATCGTTGTCTGCTCTGAGGACGACATCACCTACTTAGTGTCTTCAACACTAGGTATCAAATGAACTGGTTAAGGAATACCATCGACATGGTACCATTCCTACTCTGGAGGCCGCATGACAAGCCCTCCAAGTCAATAATTCACCCTGGTTGTTCGGGAAGCGATGACCAGCGATCAAGAATCAGGTGGTACCAACCACCGTTTCCAACTATTTTGTGTCATTATACCCAGAAAGCAATCACCATTCTCTCCCATATTCTAGGGAGGTGAATGAGAAGGTCACTGAATGCCTTAATTCAAGGAAACATGATTCCTTCTCGAAGGCTCCCACCAACAATCGACACTAGACTCGTGCGGAAGTGTGCCCTCAACATGATGAGGGTGTCATCTACAGGCGTTCGGCTCAGGTTCCTCGAACACGAGTAGGCAAGACGAACCACAAGAGGCGACGACTAGTCAATAGTGATCAGGTTCTTATCTCTGCCATTTCCGGAGAAGTCTGCCAACATAACGTGGTGGAAAGCAACGAGCGGGCAAACACAGCCGTCCTTTTTAATTCTGCTGCCCAGCAGACTTGTCTGGAAGCAACCCGCCAATCCCGCCAGGAAATTCCGGCAGAGTATTAGAGTCATGAACATATACCTGTTTATAAATCATCATCTAGTCAGCAGGCTCATTTGACTACATACGATGAAGCCCGCCAACCCAATGCGTTGACAACTGGTAAGAATGCACATACACCAACTTACACTCATCAATGCTGCCAGCAGCATCGTCTACCAGTATTGAAGGAAGTTTATCAACCAAGTTCGGTGGAGTGCAATCAGCAGGAACATACACCTGCTAGTATTGGTCAAGACAACCAACAGTCTTGTTTGGTATCATTCAGATAAGTCATCCGGAAAGCTCTGATGACAAACAGAAGGCAAACTCAACTCTCTACCCCCACACATGAGTACTGTCAGAATTCACTGATAGGAAAAGGAGGATAGGAGCAGGAACACACACCTACTCCAAGCACATAATTGATGTGTATTCCTATTCTGGTAGCGGAAGTCACGAAAAACATTCTAAAAATGGTGAAGGAGCAGAAGGAAATCCCTTCTCATATTCTGGATGCCTGCCAGGATATTATAACATCTTCAGCAGCATCACAGGGAGAGAAATGAAAATCTATCCCTACCAGTGGAGTGATGCATCAAAATTTCACTCCGGAATAGACACAAACCTCTGTTCCAGTCCAAGAGGGTTGTAGGGCATACTCCCCCATGTCATACGGACAACCAAGTCATGCACATACACTTGATTTGAGTAGAGATAATCAGCCTAACCTGATCGATTCTCCTAAGCAGACACATACACCGACCCATAATAACCACTTTCATCAACAAGTGGTTCGCAAAGTGAGTAAGAAGGCGTCTAATTAAATGACCCATCAAGCACAGTCAAGAAATCAAGGGCCAATCTGTAACAAGGCCTTGCTCGATGCTGGAGTTCTTGATGCACTCAGACAATTATCTATTGCAACTCAAGATTCTACGATCTCAGTTACCAATAGTGGGAACATTAATTCCGAAGGTCTTCATCAGACACTTCCTCATGAAGGATTTCTTCATGACATTTCGATTGATCTCGAAGTTTCTTCTTCAGATGAGAGCCACAGTAACCCTCTGCCTGGCCAGAAGATCAAGGAGAAAAATGCTTCATCTTTTATTGTAACCCACCATGGTGGTCCTTCTCATGATGATGAATTTACCTGTGAAAGTCCTCTCCGCAGTAGTAATGCACATTGCCTGGAAAATGCTCCAATGGACAATGTAGTGATGATAAAACCCTCTTATCTTGAGGAACTTGAAAATGTGAATCCAGTCATGTCTGATGCTTTACCATTTGTAGGTGAAATACTTTCTCAATCAGAATATAGCCCGGGGTGTAGGCCATTCTCCGAACCACCCTGGGTCACTTATCTTTTAGTTTGTTAAGTGAATTATCTATCGATCTTGTTGACTCTGATGAAGCAACAAGGAAGAACCAGCTCTGGTCTAATTGAGTAGAAGAATCTTCATTGAATGATAAAGAGGAAGTGCTAAATATGAGAAAAAAACTGGCGAAATGCGAAGTGCCATTCATGTTTTGGACATTGGATGACTCTCAGTATGACATTCCAGAGATGTTGACAAAAGATTGTATTCAAGATATTCATCTCAACATATGGAAAACTCTTTGTTAATTGAAAAAGAAAATATTATCTTATGATGAATATGAAAATAATGTGAAGATAATAGAAGGGTTACAATGACAAATCGACTTGGCATCTCTCTCAGTTTCTCAATATACGAAGGCTGAAAAGCAGCAGAGAGCCCTTCAACATTCATGCGTTGGTGCATTAAGAAGATTGTTCCAGTTAATTTATAATGCCCCATCAGGTATTCATATCAGAGGATGGAGGGTCCATAGTGAAATACATTTCACTGTACTCTCCAGCCCACAAAGCCTGCCAAAAATGGTCTCATGCAATGTTATTTCCCATGACAGGACATAGCCAATTAGCTTTGTTTGTAATCAAAGGCTCGCTGAAGAAAAAGATTCAATTAGTTATTCTCAAAATTAGGCATACAGAGAAAAAGTTGTTGAATTACTCCTACATCAATAAAACGAGAATATCGAACATGCTTCTTATTTAGAGAGTGCACATCATCAAGTGACAGAAGTTTCAGATATCATCCAGGGTTCATTTGAGATGGGTGATTTCAGTGGATGTCAGTTGATGCATGCAGCCAATTTTTGGACTAAAGTCCACAAGATCAGGAGAGCTTTCAAGAAAGTCTCAGATGTAGAAGCTCAAGAACCACCCCAGCTTGCCAGAATGGGGACTCTTTTAACAAAACCTTCAGAATCAATAGATAGGATTCGAGGAGTTGAGCAGGAACAGTAGGAATAGCCCCAATCCATAGGATGGGGGACCTTTTCAAATTTTCAATCTCTCCCTCAGAGAAAGTCAGTCTTCTCTCGATTAGGAAAGAAGCCAAAAGAGGAATGAAGAGCCGAATTATCAAGAGATTCCCTCCAAATTATTGTTCATCAAGAAGTTCCTGAGGGTTCAAATCAACAAAAGGCAATGTCTGATCAAGGACATAGAAGAAGACAATATCATAGAAATGTTGATAGAAGGGATGCAATGTGTTATACATTAATTAATGTCATCAATTCTGTTGTTTCTAATCCCCCAAATGTGGCTCACTCAGAGGGATCAAATGAAGAAGTTCCTGCCCAAGAGGTTGTGCACACAGAGGAAAATGAAGAAGGTGTGCGTACATGAAATCAAAGGCTTACCTAGATTCTAGGTATTACATCAAGTAACCCACTTCCCCCTCTCTAAAGGGCATCTAACAAGAGGAAAGGAAAGAATTAGGTTATGTCCCACCCTTCCTCTAGAGAAGGCCAATCTCTCTCACTAGAGAAAAGGTTTTCACAACAGGAGGAAGAAATGAAAGAATTAAGGATGTTGAATGCATAAATAATTCAATATAGTCTTCCTCCTAAGCATACTGAAGTTAGTCGTCAAAGGGAATTTGTTGCGGCTACTAAGATGTATCAAGAGTATCCTCTACTATCAGTACACCCTCACATGTCTAGTATTATGGGTCATGCACAACAATAATCGGTGGTGCTTCCATCAGTTGCAGTACCAGCCACCACACCTAACCAAGCTCTAGTGGTTGCACCTGCTCAAGTCCAAGATCAACCAGTTGTTTCTAAAAAGTTAATAACTACTATTGAGTCATTACCATCTCAGTTGGAAGCTATAGAGGGAAAACGAGCTCAAATTCAACCAGAAAAGAGAGCTTATCTTGAATGGGTTGATTCAATTCCTCCCCCATCAAATTTGGAAAGTACCACATTCCCAATCTTTAATGTTTTAGGAGACCCAGAGAAACACTTAACACCTTTTGTTTCTCATTGCGATCCTATGATGGGAACTCCTCGGCAACAAGAAGCAGTTAAGCTCAGGTGTTTTGCATAGTCATTACAAGGGCATTCTTTTGTCAAGTATACAATCCTTCAATTCTGGTCAATTACAGGGGGGGTGGATCTCTGTCAACGATTACTTCTTCAATTCATCTCATCTTTTACAAAGACAATAATTTATTATCTTACAAATTTTAATCAAAGGGAGAATGAAAGGGTTTAAGATTCCATTGCTCGCTAGAAGGGATTAACATATTCTCTAAATTTATGACTCACTCAAGAAGAATTGTTGACAATCTGTGTGGAAAATTTGCGTGATGAGTTGTGCACAAAATTGATCCCTGTGAAATACACAGGGGGGTTTCAAGACCTTACTTTGATCTCTTAGCAGATTAAATACTTTCTTATGAAGACTAAGTATAAAGCTTGTGTAATTAAATTAGCTCCAGGAAGGAGAATGGGTAAAGAATATACTGCTATAGTTATTCTCAAACAACAACCTATACCTGCTTCTACATCAAAACCTTCATCTTATCGAAGGGCTCCACCTCCTAACCGTCAACAACAGAGGCCGTTTCTTCAAGATGATAAAAGAGATCAAAGACAGAAACAATTTGAGGATTTTAAGAGAAAAGTTTATTATTTACGAAATGAACAGGTTCCTAGTTACTTCATTTCGGCTCTGGAAAATAATTTGGTTCAATTGCCAAGGCCCAAAAGGCCGATAAAGGAATGAGATGAATACCGTCCCAACTATTGCCCATTTCATCAGATGTTGGGGCATCCCATTCATGAGTATTTTTTCTTCAAAGACCTCCTGAAAAAGATGGTGGACTCGGGACAAGTCAAACTAAAAGGTTATTCAGCTCAAGTAGCATGTGTTACTGCTACAAATCCAGAGGAAGAAGGTGAGTGGTTGGAAGTCAAAAAACAATGCACAGAAATATGATGATTGGGGGGTCAGAAAAATGATCAACTGAACTCATTCCATTTTGCGAACGCAATTGATGAAACCAATTGTGTCTTCTTCTATGAATTCCATAGCAAAACCCTCTTCTTTAGAGGAAAAATCCCCAAAGAAGCGGAATATTTCAAAGAAAGAGGAACAATCAGAAGAAGATGAGATTGTGTCAAAGCCCAAGCTGTCTTTGACTCTCGAAGATTTTTTTCCATCTATTTCAAAGCTATGGGCTCCGTCCCACTGAATGGAACAACCTAAATTGGATAATCTGGTAGAGTCATCCTCAGAAGAAGAACTGATCTTTGGGTCTGTTAACATGATTCAATTAACAGATCTTTATGCCAGCCATATTTTTGATTTTGATGAGCCGGAGTTCCCTGTATCAAACATAGGAATTAGAGGAAGTTCCAGAGGTTTGGGATATAGCAGAAGATGTGGATATCCCAAAATCCACTATTCTAATCCTACCCCTACTAGAAATGTATATGCAGTAGAAACACGTGGCAGAGCCCTTCAACGGGATCAACAAGAACAATCAATTTCTTCCACCAATAGCAGATTCAGTCCTGACACAATTATTCTGTAGGATCGGTTAGAGGTTCCACCTTCTTCCTCTCAACAAGTAAATATATTTATTCGGTCCAATCTTCCAAATCCAGGAGTATTTCCAACTCCTACCATGATACAAGATGCATCTACTTCCAAAGAATCAACTTCTAAGGCACCTGCGAAACCACATGTTTCGATTGGGAAACACATAACTTTGGATCAAAAATATGATGTCTTAAAACATTTGGCCCAAGTACCAGCCACGCTATCAATTCTGAATGCCTTGAAGCTATCAAAGGATCTTTGGGAGGCACTCATCGAGGCTTTGTCAAGTCCTTAGGAATTCAAAACTGAAATTGTTGTGGCTAAAGTCTACCATGTTGAGAATAATCATGCAGAATTCGATATAGTGATTTCCTTCACATATGAAGAGGAAGATGATGTTGTGCATGTACATATTAGACCTTTGTATTTATTTGGCAAGGTCAATGGTGTAGACGTCCGAAGAGAATTCATTGATAATAGTTTAGGAGTCAACCTCATCTCCATTCGTACACTTCGTCGATTGGGCCTCACAAAATCTGATTTATCTCCTTCTAATTTGATGTTACAAGGATATGATAAAAATGAACAAGAACCATTGGGTGAGATTAGACTCATAACTCAGTTTGGTGATCTTGTATCCTATTCATATTTCATGGTTGTTGATCATGACTCAGCCTTCAACATGTTTCTTGGAAGACCCTGGCTACATCAACATGCAACTATCCCTTCATCATACCATCAATGTCTCAAATATTGTTTCGATGGTGAAATTGGAAAACTTTATGGTGATAAGGTTCCATTCAAGACATGTGAATCTCAATACAATGAGGAGGAATTCTATCACATGTAGGGAAAGGAGAAATCCACAACAAGGGAGGTTACCAAAGTTAATGCTCCATATGGTTTGGAAAATATTCCAGTAAACCCATTCACACATGTGAGTACAAATTACGTGTTGCCTATCATTCAAATTGACAGGATAAACCCAAATCCAAGTACTCTTAGGGAAACTTCTAAAATGTCAATTACAGCAATCTAGCCAGACAGCATGGGAGAAATAGGTGATTCACCAAGCAATGATGAAAGCTCAAATTGAGATGTCTTCATTTCATCCACTGAAATCCAGCATGTCTATACTTCGCCAACTAGGCCAGAAGAAGTTATAGCAATGTCAGAGGTGAATGGTGATGCTGATTCTCAATCCATCATCTCCTCTTTATTACCCATGGAAGACCCTTCATCATCAATTAAGTTAGAAATGGAAGATTCTTCGTCAAGATCTTCAAATTTTAACATCTCTTATGATCATGAAAATTCTGCTTCATCATCTACTATGAAAGTAGAAACTGAAGAAATAACACATGTTGAAGAAGTAGAGGAAGATATCATGGATGATCCTCCTGCATTTGAAGAGGGTATCTCTACCATTATGGATGAACTCAGAGAAATAAATCTAGGTACAATAGAAGATCCACACCCCACTTTAATTAGTGTGGCCATGACTCTTTAAGAGCAAGAGATGTATGTTTAATTTTTAAAGAAAAATCAAGATATATTTTCTTGGAACTATACAGAGATGCTAGGGATTGATCCTGATGTTGTTACTCATCTTTTGGGTTTTCCAGAAGGACAACGTGGATTTAATCAAGCCGCTAGAAGAACACACCCAACCTATGATTCCAAAATTGAAGATGAAGTGGATAAGCTTATCAAAGATAACTTTGTCAGAGAAGTTCAATATCCCAAGTGGTTGGATTATATTGTCCTAGTGAAAAAGAAGAATGGACAAATTAGAGTTTGCATTGATTTAATAGATCTTAATCGGCATTGTCCTAAGGATGATTTTCCAGTTCCGATTACAGAACTCTTAATTGATGCAACAACTAGCTATGAAGCACTTTCTTTCATGGATGGATATTATAGATATAATCAAATTCGAATGGCTCTAGAAGATGAAAAATATACAGCTTTCAGAGCCCCTTAGGGTGAGTTTTTCTATTGGGTAATGCCCTTTGGCTTAAAGAATGCATGCACAACATATCAGCAAGCCATGCATCGTATCTCGAAACCCTTTTAAGGGATGTTTGTTGATTGTTATGTAGATGATTTGGTGTTTAAATTCAAACAACATTCTAATCACTTGATTGATTTGGAACTCATATTCCACAAACTTCCGCAACATAATTTGAAGATGAACCCCTTAAAATGTTCTTTTGGGGTAACCTCAGAAAAATTTATCATCTTTGTTTTACACCATCATGGTATCGATGTTGATCCTGAGAAGACAAAGTCAATCCTTGGTATGTCACCTCCTCAGAATTTAAAAAAATTGAGAGGAATTCAAGGACACTTGGCCTATATTCAGCGTTTCATTACCAATTTGACAGGAAAAAGTTTACCCTTCACCAAATTGTTGAAGAAGGGAGTCACTTACCAGTGGACTGAAGAATTTCAAGAAGCATTCAATATTCTCAAGAAATATCTCTTGAGTCCACTGATATTAATGCCACCTGTTGATGGAAGACCACTTATCCTCTATGTGACGACTCCAATGTGATCATTGGGTGCCTTTCTTGCTAAGAAGAATGAGGTTGGGATTGAAAACAACCTCTACTATCTCAGTCGGACTATGCATGAAGCAGAAACCCGATATTCAAGTATTGAGACGTGCTGCCTAGCATTAATCTTTGTAGTTCAGAAGTTGAGACACTACCTGAAACATCATGAGGTCCAATTGGTATCTTGCAATAACCCTCTCAAATTCATCCTTAGTCATCCAATGCTTACAGTAAATTTAGCAAGGTTGGAAGTTATTTTTCAGCAATTTGATATCCAATATGTGTCTCAAAAGGCAATAAAGGGCGAAGCTCTAGCTGATTTCCTTGTTGAACACCCTTCAGTAGAAGAAACATCTTTAGATATTAAACATCCTGATGAGGAAGTATTATCTATTCAATAAAGTCTTCAAACATGGGAAATGTACTTTGATGGATCTTCTAGAAGTCCAATAGGGAGGAAAATGGAAGATACTAAATTCAAAAAATATGGGTCAAGAAATGTGATCATTTCTCTAGAAAAGGCAGTTTTACCCTATTCCTTCCCATTTTTGGTAGGCGGTAAAAATAATGAAGCAGAATATGAAGCTCTAATCGCAGGATTGGAGTTGGCACTTCAAACACATGTGAATCACTTACAGGTTAAAGGTGATTCAGACTGGTAATCACACAAGTCAATGGGGATTATTCCATCAGAAAAAAAGAGTTAATCCCTTTGTATGATTATGTCAGTGAGTTAATGTCGGAATTTCCTTCAAAACTAACATTTTCTTATGTCTCGCGATCACAAAATGCTCAAGCTGATGCACTGGCTAATATAGCCACAAATCTGGTAGATCCAAATAGGGATGAGATAATCATCAGTATTTCCCACCATCGTACAATTTCACCTTATGTTCAAGCCAGAAAAGAGGAAATCAATGAAATTAGTCCCATTCTTGAACCGCATGGTCAGAATATAGGATGGATGATACATATCAGGGAATACCTTCAAAATGGAACACTTCCTCCTGATAGAGCTGGGAAAGAACAAATCTGGTGACATGTGGTCAATTTCACTCTTTATGATATCCTAGATCACCTAGAGAAAATTCTCTGCAAAAGTGGTTTTGATGGAATTCGATTCAGATGTATTGATGGTGAAGAGACAATAGGTCACATGAAAGAAGTGCATGTAGGAGTCTGTGGTTCCCATCAGTCCAGACAAAGACTATCTAATCAAATTCGAAGGATTGGAAACTGGTGGCCTTCAATGATACAAGATTGTGTTGATTTCACAAATAAGTGTCATTCTTTCCAAGTACATGCCAACTTCATTCATCAACCCCCAGAGTTTCTTCATATTGCTAAATACTCGTGGCCATTTGCCACAAGGGGAATGGATGTAATAGAACCTTATCCTTCGCTACATCCAAGAATTTTAAGTACATTCTTACTGCAACTGACTTCTTTTCCAAATGGGCAGAGGCAATACCTCTCAAGGAATTTGGTTCTAAAATTATTTTTAGCATTATCAAGTCTAACACCATTTCAAGATTTGGTGTCCCTCATACCATATTGACAGATAATGGCACCAACTTCTGTTCATCCGAGGTAAGGAAGTTGTACCAAGAATACAACATCAAATCCAACCATTCATCTTGGTATCATGCCGCAGACAATAGAAAATAGAATCCTTCAATAAGAATCTTTCAAATATACTGCAAAAGATGGTGGATAAAGATAAAAAGTCATGGCCTGATAAACTTTTTCATGCTTTATGGTTTTATCAAACCACCACCCGCACTGCAATGCGGTCAACTCCATATTAATTATTATATGGAACAGAAGCAGTATTGCCTATTGAGGTTCAATTACCCTCACTCAGGGTAGCCATTTGTGATCATTAATCTATAGATAAACAATCTCAAAAGAGATTGGATGAATTGGAATGATAAGATGAGAAAATATTGTGCACCTTGCACCACATGGAAGTCTATCAGAATCGAATAGCACGAGCTTTCAAAAAAAAGTTCATCTTCATTCATTTATTCAGGGAGAACTGGTATTGGTTCTCAGAACTCCAATTATACCAGGAAAGAAACCTCCCAAGCTGGAACCAAAATGGGAATGACCTTACTCAATACATAAGCACTACTCCAATGGAGCTTATTATTTAATCTCAATGGATGGAGAAATCATCACTACTCAAACCAATGCTAGATTTCTGAAGAAGTATTTTGTGTAACACAAATACTTTTTCGTCCATCAAGACGTTAAACTGCATCATCGCAGGTCCATGCATATGACCTTAAACTATTCGCACCACCGTCCAACATGATCTTAAACTGTGACGTCCTTGCTACGTGATGATAAACTATGAAAAAAGTTCCTAACACATCCAACATGACGTTAAACTGTGTCCTCTTTTTTTCTTACTGCATGAAATTAAACTTCACGTCCCCCTTTAGTCCAACATGATGTTAAACTGTATTGTCCCCATTGTCTTAGCTACATGACGCTAAAATGTACAACACCCTTATTGTCCAACATGACACAAAACTGTGTTCACGTCAAAAATGAAGTCAAACTGTGTCCCTATATTTGTCCTACATGACGTTAAACAGAAAAAATTCCCTTAAATACATCCTACATGATGTTAAACTGTATTTTGTCCCTACTACATGACACTAAACTATGCAGCACCAATAGTTCTCACTGCAAGACTTTAAACTGCACAATCCCTTCATATGTCCAACATGACATTAAACTGTGCATCGTTAAGGTTGTTGCTACCTCTAGTTTCTCACACCGAGTATGAATCATGTGAACATAGAGTAAACTTCAACCATAACACCCTCTCTGGGTTGCTAACCATGTGTAATTCCCAACACCATTTTTTAGGTCGTTGTTTTCAAAAAACAAATTGACCACCAATTCATTATTTAATTGAACTACACAGACTTTGATCATTTCCTTATAGAATGGGTACGTAGGCAACCGACTATGGTTCAATCCCAAAATCAATCTCTTCAAATAGGTTCACATTCGTCTCATACAATGTTGATTCATGAAACTGCCCCCAGAACCAATATTTTTTACATTGGTTCACCATCGTCCTTGCTATATGACGTTAAAATGTTCGCACTTTTGTCCTGTATGACAATAAACTACAACATTATTTGACACCATCACCTGAGAGGGAATCATTATTTACATTGATCTCCAATCATGTTATATTCTAAAAGACTACATGCATACCTGGCAATGCCCGAACATTTTATCTTGGGTCAAACCATCATTGCACTAAATTCCCCTTTCACCCATCACTTGTACAAACCAAATCTGTACAAAGGGTATTTCAAGAACTATGTGTGGATTGATTCACATACTTATGGGATACGTAGGAACGTTCGAGCATCCCTCGAATCCAGCCCCAAGTATTTAGGCCTAACCCCAAATTTCACTTTTAGTCCTTTGGTTGAAAATCCCCATGTGAAAACATGAATGTGGTATGGAAACCCTGGTCTTAATTCACATTAGGTTTATAAAACACACTATGTACTCCTTATTATGGTCCGAGCTCTAAGACCCTAAACTAAGATCTCCCATACTTTCATCCCACATGATATTAAACTGTATTTCAAGAAATACAATTGGCTTGATTCTCATTCTAATGAGATATGTAGTGAACTCCAACATCTCAATTCAGGACCCAGCCACAACATGATTGTGGTTAGCATTGGTCTATGTTTCTCTACATGCATTGAATAATGCCCATTTTTATGTGTCATAATCATAACACTAAATACTTCCAGATCTCTATAACCCTTTTCTTGGCTTCTAATCACAAAAGGTCTGATACCCGAGAGTTCTTTTTCCTAACTATGAAGCACGTGCCCTTAGGCGACCTTGCATAAATAGTCTACATAACAGACTTGTCAGCGAAAAGATGCTATTATTTGACTATGCAGCCAATTCCCTTAGGTGGCCCTGTATAATTCAACCCCCTAACGGGTTTGTTAAATAATGGTAATGTAAAGACCCATTAAATTCAAGGGAATTTTTTTTTCTTAATTTTTTTTGGAATTTTACAAGAGCGCAGTTTCTGACGGCACCTGATTCCGAGGCCCGGAGTGCCCGGAATCATTTTCCGAAGTTTGGCTCTGGTACGTTCAGTGAAAGAATGAGTGGGAATTTCTAAATTTTGATCCAGTGCTCAGAATTGAAATCCGAGGACACCGATGAACTCGCAGCACCGATATTCTCTTAAGGAGACCTTTTCTGAGGTTGCGTTTATTGCGGGTTGAGAGTTAGTTTTTGGGAGTTTAGAATAAGTTAAATAAAAATTGTGGAATACAAATTTTTATTTTAACTTGTTGGTTAACTTCTCCCAACGGGAGTTAGAGGTGGGACCCACATCCACTTAACCTCCCTTGGGAGGATTAAGTGTGGTGGGGCCCACACGAAGCATAACTCTTCATCTTCTCTTTTTAAACTCCCAATAACCCCTCTTTAATTATCTTGACAAGTTGGGTTATTAAATGGGTGGAGTTCTTTTATTTCAAACCTTTGAATTTCAAAATGGTTTGGTTGAGTAAATAAAATAAGACCTTAGATTATTTTATTTGGGTTAGAATTCTCTAGACAATCTTGAGAGAATTTGGAGCCTTCTTCTTCTTCTTCTTCTTCAAGCTTTGATGAAGAACGCGAAGAACCTTCGAACATCGACGAAGAACGCCACGTTCTCGGGAATCGTCTTCCGCGACGCCATACCCGCGACATCGACGACGTCTTCTTCTGCGTCATCTCCTCTGTGACGATTTCCCGCGACGAAATCGTCGTCAAAGAACTTCGAATCCTCGCTTCACGACACCGACGTCCTTCTTCCGTGACGCCGACCACCGCGACGCGTCTTCCACGAGTCGTTGACGATCCTCGTTCTTGAAACCGAGGTAGGGGTTTGTTGTTGATTATTTATTTATTCTCGTTCTTGGTTCTAGCATGACAAACTTGAGGATAAATGTTTATGTGTTATCGTCTAACGAGAGGGGGGCCGGACTGCACAAACACGGCCGAATCCCCCCTCCTTTGTTCTTGAATATTATTATTTTCTTATGGACGAACGAGATGGCGTGGTGCTGTGGTACCACGCGGGAATCGCACGACTATAGTTGCGCGGCGCCGTCGCGCCGCGCCGCGGGAAGATTATCAAGAACGCGACGCCGTCGCGCAGCGTTGAAGGAAACCGAAGGCGCCGCAGACGGAGCGGGGCCGCGGCGGAGGGGCGCGGTGTCGTCGCACCGCGCCGGATGACGAAGGCCGCGGCCGGTTCCGGGCCGCGGCGGAACGGGAAGACCGGCGGCCAGCCAGGCCGCCAGTGTCGGAAGCCGGAAAGGGGACCGGCCTTGCCGGTCCCGTTGAGGAAGGACCGGCCAGCCAGGTCGGGCCGACCGGAAGGGAGAAGAACCGGGGGAATTAATTCCCCCGGCTGGCCAAAACCGGCCCCACATAATGGGGGGGGGGGGTTACACCAAGGGGGGGCAGCTCCCCCCGTTTTTCTCAAAGGAAGGCCCCCATGTGAGGGGGGGGGGGGGGGGGGGGGGGGGGGCGGTTTCTCCAAGGCGCGGCATCAAGCCGCGCTGCCAGCTAAAGGAAAGCGGGGGCTTTGCCCCCCGCGCGTGGCACCCGAGCGGCGCCCCGGCCGCGCCGCCGCGCCGGACCGCGCCGTCGTGCCGGGCCGCGCCGGACCGCGTTGCCGGCCGGACCGGGTTGGACCCGGGTCGGGTCGACCTGGTTTGGGCCGACCCAGGGGGGGGGGGGGTCGGGCCGGGTCGGCCCGGTCCCGGACCCCCCGTTTTCGAATCGACTTCGGTCTTTTGCCCATAACTTGAGCTACGGACCTCCGATTGACGAACCGTCAGTGGAGATGCGATCCTTGGATCGAGACGGTCGATTCGGTATATTGCACTCAAGATTTTGGAATACTTTGATTTCTTCCGGGTTGGTTCGTACACAAAACCAACCGGGCCCTCGGAGCGGAAACGCTCATATCTTGAGCTACGGACGTCCGATTGACGTGCCGTCAGCTTTGTTGGGTTCCTCTTAGTGAGACGGATCTTTTGGCATACTCCGCCCGAGGTTTGGATGCAGGTGGAGTACGGTTGGGTTGGTTTTTCCTTAAAAACCAACCGGGCCCCTGGGACGAAAAAGCCAATACCTCTCAGACCGGGCGTCCGATCGACGCGCCGTCTGTTGCGTTGAGTTCCTGTTGGCGATACGAAACTTTTGGATACATCAACTCTGGACTTTGTGACAGTTGATGTATCAGCCTCTCGGCTCGTGGAGCGGACCCTCCCTAACGAGCTTGCTGTGTACGGGAACCCTAGTGCTGGCTGCGACTGTGACTGCTACTGCTACTGCTACTACTACTGTGACTGCGATGACGACAGTAGAAAGATCCTTGGTGGATTCGACGATGACTACAGTACTCAGCGATCCTACGTGGATCAGTGCTACAGGTCTTGTGTGGGCCCGATCCTGTGTGGGTCTGATCCTGTGTGGGTCATTGCGCTCAGCGGTCATGTGTGAACTAGCGCCTACAGGTCCTGTGTGGGCCCGATCCTGTGTGGGTCTTTGCGGGGGTTAGTTACCTATCGATCCTTCGTGGGTCTGACGACTTAGATGGATCAGAGATCATCTTTATCGTCTTTCGATGGATTATACCTGTGTGAGCTGAATCCTGTTGCTTTCCTGTGTAGATTGTGTTGTGCTATCCTGTGTGGATTTCGTTTTGCTTTCCTGTGTGTAATACGTATACTTTCCTGTGTGGACTGAGTTGTACTTGGGCTCGGAGGTTGGAGCGTATTGGAATTGATGACTTAGGTATATGTATGGGCATATACCTAAGTAGTGTCGGTTGTTACTTCGTGTTTGTATCTCACCTTTTTGGTTTATCCTTTGTGGATTTTGGGAGACCTTCAGGGGTCTCGGGGTCCCTACTGAGTAGCTTATACTCACCCCTTCACGGGCTTTGCCCGCACTATGTTGTGTTGGTTGCAGACGATGGACAGCGTTGATCGTGGTGAGGCTTGCAGAGCAGGACGATACCTGGAGGTGGACCACTGGGCGGGACGTACTCGGGGCGGACGGTGGGACCCGTGGAGCAGTGGAGCTATCTGTGCCCACCCTTCAGGTGGGATTTCCAGTGGACAGCTCGGTGTAGTGGCTTTTACTTTACAGTTTCTGTTTTCCCTTTCGAGTTGTACTTTACTTTCAGTTTGGGTTTGTGTACTGGCCCATTTACTTTTCCGCACTTTCAGTTGTACTCTGTTTTCACATAGTGTTTACTTTCCGCTTGCTTACTCTGTGGTGCTTGTTTACTTTACAAAGGCAAGGCTTCCCTTTTTACCGGTATTTACGCCTTGGTGCTAGTCTCCAGCCCCTGGCCTATGGAAGGCGGGCTTGGGGTAGTCACGGCACGGGCCCCGAGGACGGGTCGTGACAAATTGGTATCAAAGGAGTTCGGTTTTACCGCGAACTCTGATCTTTTCTATGTGAAGCAATAATGTTTAGCGTATTGAGTGTGGTTATCAGTCCAGGGAGTCCAGTGTTGGTGCGGCGGCCGACGTATCCGTACACCAGGACCCTGACTTCTGATTTCCGACTTAATGCACGAAAACATTGATTGCGTGTGTGTTTCAAAGTTTTCTTTGTGATTACTTTATATCAGCTCATCAGGTATACTGTTCTGACCGTGGCGCACCTGTTTCCTTTTCAGGATGGCCCCACGATGGCAGCCAGCTAGGGTTCCGAGAGTCGAGCATGACGACAACCCACCGAGCGACGAGGCCTCGGTGCAGGGCTCTTTGTCAGAAGTGGCACCGGCGGTAGCACTACCCGCCGAGCCACCGATGCTTCCAGCACCAGCCGCTGACGATGCACGTCGCCTTGGAGCTCTGCACGAGTTCCAGCGCCAGCGACCGCCTAGGTTCCGTGGGGAGACGGACCCCCAGGCAGCAGAGGACTGGCTGGAGGCAGTAGTATGAGTTTTTAGGCTAGTGAGGACACCTGCAGACCTCATGGTGATCCTCGCTGCGAGCCTACTGCACGCAGCAGCGGGCCGATGGTGGAGCTTGATGCTCCAGGTGCACGATGAGGCATCTCTACTATGGACGGACTTTGAGAGCCTCTTCCGCTCGGAGTTCATCCCAGCCACCCTTCGTGCGGTGCGTATCCAGGAGCTTCTTCAGCTGCGGCAGGGTAGCATGACGGTAGCTCAGTACTCGGCGAGATTTACTGATCTCTCGCGCTACTCGACCGACATGGTACGTGACCCATTCTTCCGGGCCCGGACCTTCGAGCAAGGATTGAGACACGAGATCAGGGCATCGCTGATCTCCCTCAGCATAACGACTCAGACAGGAGTACTGGAGCGGGCCCTTTTGATCGAGAGCTTCCTTAATGAGTCTACACCAGCGCCGCGACCCACCGCAGGGCGGCACGTAGCAGATTCATCTGCAGCAGGCAGTCGATGGATGACTCAGGGGTCCAGACAGACCAGACCTTCAGGCAGACGACCTCAGGACACTGGCACAGCAGTGCGGGGCACACAGCGAGGAGCCAGTCTTTCGAGAGGCAGGCAGTGCTACTCGTGCGGCGGGTAGGGCCACATGGCTCGTGACTGCCCGACTCGCCGTGCCGAGGAGCAACAGACGGTTGAGGGACCACCGAGGCAGAGGCAGAGGGTTGACCGTGGTGGTCCGCAGGGAGGAGGCGGACGAGGTAGAGGAGCTGGCCGAGCAGCAGGTGGTGGGCGACGCTTTGAGGCTCTGCCACCACCACCACCAGGAGGTCCACCCCGACCACAGGGAGCAGGCAGGCAGAGACAGGCACAGCTCCAGGCAGTAGAGGCCTACGACCTCGGCGCACCCGAGATGATTCGAGGTACTATCTGTGTCTATTCCACCCTTGCTGCAGTACTTATAGACACAGGAGCAAGTCACTCTTTCATAGCTGCTGCCCTTGTTTGGAGCTCGGAGATTCCGACAGAGCCGTTGGCTCGATCCTTACGGCTAGAGACTCCTATGGGAGCAGACTCGGCGGTTACGCACTGGTGCCGGAAGTGTGAGCTTACTCTAGGAGGCGAGAGCTTCAGCTGTGATCTTCTTGTAGCAGCATCGAGGCCTTACGACGTCATCTTGGGCATGGATTGGCTTTCTACGGTCCATGCGCAGATTGACTGTTTTAGGCGCAAGGTGCGATGTGTACGCACCGACGGGAGCAGGTTCACCTTCACCAGTGAGAAGGGAGTCTTTCAGCACAGGATGGACTTCCGCGGAGGACAGGACAACCCATCACTCATCAGTTGGCTAGCCTCATCCTTGGAGCAGTTGACGTGCGGAGTCCTGGTTTTCCTGCAGTGGTGGATCAATTTGAGGACGTTTTTCCCGACGACGGTCCAGGGCTACCTCCTCGCAGAGAGGTAGAATTTTATATTGACCTGTACCCCGGGACAACCCCGATATCCACTCCAGCATATCGGATGGCCCCCACCGAGCTTCGAGAGCTACGGGTACAATTGCAGGACTTGCAAGGCAAGGGGTTCATCCGACCTAGTGTTTCACCCTGGGCTTCCCCGATATTGTTCGCCAAGAAAGCGGACGGGAGCTTGCAACTTTGTGTTGACTATCGTCGCCTGAACTAGGTGATAGTGAGGAACAAGTATCCGCTACCAAGGATTGATGACCTCTTTGATCAGCTCAAGGGAGCATGGTTGTTCTCGAAGATAGACCTCAGGTCAGGCTATCATCAGCTCAGAGTCAGAGATGAGGACGTGCAGAAAACGGCCTTCAGATGTCGGTATGGCCACTATGAGTTCTTGGTTATGCCTTTCGGCGTAACCAATGCTTCAGCAGTGTTCATGGACCTCATGAACAGGATCTTTCAGCCATACCTCGATCGATTTGTTGTGGTGTTCATCAACGACATTCTGATTTACTCTACGACTGAGGAGGAGCATGCCTATCACTTGCGAGTTGTACTAGACACACTCCGAGAGCACAAACTTTATGGTAAGATCTCGAAGTGCCAGTTCTGGATACGTGAGGTCCACATCTTGGGACACGTTATCTCTGAGGCGGGAGTTGCAGTGGATCCTGCGAAGATCGAGGTTGTGATTAGCATGGGAGCCACCCAAGAGCGTGACTGAGGTTCGGAGTTTCTTGGGACTTGCTGAATACTATCGGAGATTATTACCAGACTTCTCTAGAGTTGCGGCACCACTCACTTCTTTGACGAAGAAGGGGAAACCCTTCTTGTGGTCAGACAGATGTCAGCAGAGCTTCCAGGAGCTGAGACAGAGATTGACCAGCGCACCTATCTTGAGGTTGCCTGAGGAAGGAGTAGGGTACGTAGTCTACTGCGATGCATCAGGGACCGGACTCGGATGTGTTCTGATGCAGGAGCGGGCAGTGATCGCCTATGGATCACTTCAGTTTAGGCCGCATGAGCAGAACTACGCTACCCATGAACTGGAGTTAGCAGCAGTGGTCTTCGCTCTGAAGACATGGCAACATTACCTGATGGGCGAGCGCTTTACAGTCTTTTCTGATCATCAGAGTCTCAGGTATATCTTCTCACAGAAGGAACTGAACCTGAGGCAGCGGCGATGGCTCGAGTTCCTCCAGGACTATGACTTTGAGATAGTCTATACTCCTGGGAAGGGGAACGTAGTAGCCGATGCCTTCAGCAGGAGGATGGGCATTCAGCTACTTTAGGAGGTGACAGAGCAGCTAGCCTCTTTGCAGATATCCTTCGTGGATAGAGATGGAGCAGCCTTCCTCCAGTCTCTCACAGTCACCCCTCCACTATTGCAGCGGGTCAGAGAGGCACAGCGTGAGGACGCTGACTGTGAGACACGTCGTGCACAGATATCCTCGGGACAGGCACCTGATGGTTTCTCCCTTGGATCAGAGCACGACATCCTTTTCAGAGGACGTACCATGGTACCAGCCGGTTTGTGAGAGGAGGTGATGAGAGAGTTTCACACTTCTCCTTTGGTGGTACATCCTGTAGTGGCGAAGATGTACCAGGATCTCAGACGACAGCACTGGTGGCCGGGCATGAAGAAGGTTGTATCAGTGTTCATTTCTCGATGCCTCACCTGCCAGCAGGTGAAGGCAGAGCATCAGGTACCAGCAGGCTTGGTACAGCCCTTAAAGGTCCCAGAGTGGAAGTGGGACGGCATATCTATGGACTTCGTGACTGGACTTCCACGCACTTCCAGAGGTCACGACTCCATATGGGTGATTGTTGACCGACTCACCAAGTCGGCACACTTCTTACCCATCAGAGAGCAGGGCTCAGTGGAGAGCTTGGGACATCTCTACGTTCAGGAGATTGTGGGGCTCCAAGGCGTTCCATCATCTATCATCTATGATCGAGATGCTCGCTTTACTTCCCGGCTTTGGAAGGGGTTGCAGGAGGTGTTTGGGACACAGCTACATCTGAGCACAGCCTTTCACCCTCAGACGGATGGTCAGACGGAGAGGACCATCCAGACTCTCAAGGACATGCTCCGCGCATGTGTCCTCAACTTTGGTCATAGCTGGGAGGACCACCTACCCTTGGTGGAGTTTGAGTACAACAACAACTACCCCTTCACCATCGGGATGGCACCGTACGAGGCGTTGTACGACCGACCTTGTAGATATCCTTTGTGCTGGACAGACCCTGGGGAGTCAGCACTTGTGGGACCAGAGATGGTCCAGGCCACGACAGAGAAGGTCCAGGTCATCCAGGAGCGGATGAGGACAGCTCAGAGCCGGCAGAAGTCGTACGCTGACAGGAGGCGGAGGCCACTATAGTTTGAGGATGGCGACCACATCTTCTTGCGGGTCTCACCTCGACGTGGTATATGGAGATTTGGCCGAGGCGGCAAGTTATCTCCGCGCTTCATCGGACCCTTCCAGGTCCTCAGCAGGATTGGCGAGGTGGATTATCGCCTGGCTCTACCACCTCAGTTTCACCGGGTGTATGACGTCTTCCACGTATCTCAGCTGAGGAGATACATGCATGACCCGACGCACATCATTGACCCTGGGGAGCTTGACGTTGACGATGGGGAAACTTTTACGGAGGTCCCGGTGGAGATAGAGGATCGACAGGAGCGGGTCCTACGTGGGCGATCGATTCCTCTTGTACGCATCAGATGGCGGCACGGGAACCTCCAGGAGAGCACATGGGAGCGGGAGGCTCAGATGCGTGCCCAATACCCTCATTTGTTTCCCTAGTTTTTGATGTATCTTTACGGGGACGTAAAGACCTGAGGTGGGAGTAATGTAAAGACCCGTAAAATTCAAGGGAATTTTTTTTCATAATTTTCTTTGGAATTTTACAAGAGTGCGGTTTCTGACGGCACATGATTCCGAGGCCCGGAGTGTCCGGAATCATTTTCCGAAGTTTGGCTCAGGTACGTTCAGTGAACGAACGAGCGGGAATTTCTAACTTTTGATCCAGTGCTCGGAATTGAAATCCGAGGAGACCGATGAACTCGCAGCGCCGATATTCACTTAAGGATACCTTTTCTGAGGTTACGTTTATTGCGGGTTGAGAGTTAGTTTTTGGGAGTTTAGAATAAGTTAAATAAAAATTGTGGAATACAAATTTTTATTTTAACTTGTTGGTTAACTTCTCCCAAAGGGAGTTAGCGGTGGGACCCACATCCACTAAACCTCCCTTGGGAGGATTAAGTGTGGTGGGGCCCACACAAAGCATAACTCTTCATCTTTTCTTTTTAAACTCCCAATAACCCCTCTTTAATTATCTTGAAAAGCTGGGTTATTAAATCAGTGGAGTTGTTTTATTTCAAAAATTTGAATTTCAAAATGGTTTGGTTGAGTAAATAAAATAAGACCTTAGCTTATTTTATTTGGGTTAGAATTCTCTAGACAATCTTGAGAGAATTTGGAGCCTTCTTCTTCTTCTTCTTCTTCAAGCTTTGACGAAGAACGCGAAGAACCTTTGAACATCGACGAAGAACGCCACGTTCTCGGGAATCGTCTTCCGCGACGCCATACCCGTGACGCCATACCTGCGACACCGACGACGTCTTCTTCCGCGTCATCTCCTCCGCGACGATTTCCCGAGATGAAATCGTCGTCAAAGAACTTCGAATCCTCGCTTCACGACATCGACGTCCTTCTTCCGTGACGCCGACCACCGCGACGCGTCTTCCGCGGGTCGTTGACGATCCTCGTTCTTGAAACCGAGGTAGGGGTTTGTTATTGATTATTTATTTATTCTCATTCTTGGTTCTAGCATGAAAAACTTGAGGATAAATGTTTATGTGTTATCGTCTAACGAGAGGGGGGCCGGACCGCACAAACACGGCCGAATCCCCCCTCCTTTGTTATTGAATATTATTATTTTCTTGTGGATGAACGAGATGGCGTGGTGCCGTCGCACCACGTGGGAATCGCATGGCTACAGTGGCGCGGCGCCGTCGCACCGCGCCGCAGGAATATTATCAAGAACGCGACGCCGTCGCGCCACGTCGAAGGAAACCGAAGGCGCCGCGGTCGGAGCGGGGCCACGGCGGAGGGGCGCGGTGTCGTCGCACCACGCCGGATGACGAAGGCCGCGGCCGGTTCCGGGCCGCGGCAGAAAGGGAAGACCGGCGGCCAGCCGGGCCGCCGGTGTTGGAAGCCGGAAAGGGGAACGGCCTTGCCGGTCCCGTTGAGGAAGGACTGGCCGGCCAGGTCGGGCCGACCGGAAGGGAGAAGAACCGGGGTAATTAATTCCCCCGGCTGGCCAAAACCGGCCCCCAATAATGGGGGGGCCGCGGTTACACCAAGGGGGGGCAGCGCCCCCCATTTTTCTCAAAGGAAGGCCCCCACGTGAGGGGGGGCCGGTTTCTCCAAGGCGCGGCATGAAGCCGCGCCGCCAGCTGAAGGAAAGCGGGGGCTTTGCCCCCCGCGCGTGGCACCCGAGCGGCGCCGCCGGCCGGGCCGGGCTGGGTCGCCCCGGTTCGGGTCGACCCGGTTCGGCCCGACCCGGTTCGGGCCGACCCAGGGGTGGGGGGGTCGGGCCGGGTCGGCCCGGACCCGGACCCGGACCCCCTGTTTTCGAATCGACTTTGGTCTTTTGCCCATAACTTGAACTACGGACCTCAGATTGACGAACCGTCAGTGGCAATGCGATCCTTGGATCGAAACGGTCGATTCCGTATATCGCACTCAAGGTTTAGGAATACTTTGAGTTCGGCCGGGTTGGTTCGTACACAAAACCAACCGGGCCCTCGGAGCGGAAACACTCATATCTTGAGCTACGGACGTCTGATTGACGTGCCGTCAGTTTTGTTGGGTTCCTCTTAGTGAGACAGATCTTTTGGCATACTCCTCCCGAGGTTTGGACACAGGTGGAGTACGGTCGGGTTGGTTTTTCCTTAAAAACCAACTGGGCCCCTGGGACGAAAAAGCCAATAACTCTCAGACCGGGCGTCCGATCGACGCGCCGTCTGTTGCGTTGAGTTCCTGTTGGAGATACAGAACTTTTGGATACATAAACTCTGGACTTTGTGACAGTTGATGTATCAGCCTCTCGGCTCATGGAGCGGACCCTCCCTAACGAGCTTGCTGTGTGCGGGAACCCTAGTGCTGGCTGCGATTGTGACTCCTACTGCTACTGCTACTACTACTGTGACTGCGACGACGATAGTACAGAGATCCTTGGTGGATTCGACGACGACTACAGCACTTAGTGATCCTACGTGGATCAATGCTACAGGTCCTGTGTGGGCCCGATCCTGTGTGAGTCTGATCCTGTGTGGGTCATTGCGCTCAGCGTTCCTGTGTGAACCAGCGCCTATAGGTCCTGTGTGGGCCCGATCCTGTGTGGGTCTTTGCGGGGGTTAGTTACATATCGATCATTCGTGGTTCCGACGACTTAGATGGATCAGAGATCATCTTTATCGTCTTTCGATGAAGTATACCTGTGTGAGCTGAATCCTGTTGCTTTCCTGTGTGGATTGTGTTGTGCTATCCTGTGTGGATTTCGTTTTGCTTTCCTGTGTGGAATACTTATACATTCATGTGTGGACTGAGTTGTACTTGGGCTCGGAGGTTGGAGCGTATTGGAATTGATGACTTAGGTATTTGTATGGGAATATACCTAAGCAGTGTCGGTTGTTACTTCGTGTTTGTATCTCACCTTTGTGGTTTATCCTTTGTGGATTTTGGGAGACCTTCAGGGGTCTCGGCGTCCCTACTGAGTAGCTTATACTCACCCCTGCACAGGCTTTTCCCGCACTATGTTGTGTTGGTTGAAGACGACGGACATCGTTGATCGTGGTGAGGCTTGCAGAGCAGGACGGTACCTGGAGGTGGACCACTGGGCGGGACGTACTCGGGGCGGACAGTGGGACCCGTGGAGCAGTGGAGCTATCTGTACCCACCCTTCAGGTGGGATTTCCAGTGGACAGCTCGGTTTAGCGGCTTTTACTTTACAGTTGTTGTTTTCCCTTTCGAGTTGTACTTTACTTTCAGTTTGGGTTTGTATACTCGCCCATTTACTTTTCCGCACTTTCAGTTGTACTCTGTTTTCACTTAGTGTTTACTTTCCTCTTGCTTACTCTGTGGTGATTGTTTACTTTACAAAGGCAATGCCTTCCCTTTTTACCGGGATTTACGCCTTGGTGCCAGTCACCAGCCCCTGGCCTATGGAAGGCGGGCTTGGGGTAGTCACGGCACGAGCCCCGAGGACGGGTCGTGACAGGTAACTTCATTCTTGGGAAGAAAACCTCTTTTTTCCTTAGTTGTATTAACAAAAATATGTAGGGATCCGCAAAAAATAGCCATCCTTAACATATTTGTACCATGTTCTTTTTCATGATCTGAAAGTTTTCAAGTCTATGGGTTATATTTTCCCTTCCCTACATTTGGGTCAGACCTTCATAGGAGTGACCTTCATCTAGTTCTTAGACAATCTTGTTTGGAAATATCTTCTCCATATTCAAGTACCTCTCTCCATACAGTAAACTCTTTTCTTTGGAAAATTTGAATCTCTATAAATGTCCAATGGATTTTTAGCAGTAGAAAAGTAAATTTTTGAGAGTTATTTTTCCAGACCATGCATCACGTTCCCTTAGCTGGTCTTGGATAAGTATTCTACACAACTGACCCTTCAGCCAAAAGATACTATTATTTGACTTTACAGCCAATGCCCTTGAGCGGCCCTGTATAATTCAACCCCCTAATAGGTGTTGTTAAATAGAGGTAACATCATTCTTTGTAAATACTTCTTATAATGCTTTTTAGACTTTTTTCATATCATTCCTCAGATTCAAAATTTCTTAAGTCATAGTTTACATGTTTTCGCTCATACTTGAGTGTGGTAATATGTTTTCAGATAAATTATCAAAAAACTGACTCAATATTAATCTATTCGTTCAAAGCTATTTTGACCTTAAACATTATCCTTTTTATGTCCAACATGCATGACTTTAAAATTCTCACAAAAGATAAGGGAACTATGAAAAAAAAGTCAAGTTCTAGCTCCCTAAACATACATTTCGTATGATTTTGGTAATATTAAGAAAATAAAAAGATTAAAGGTTTGTTGGGTTATTCATAATAATCCTAGAAAAAATTAAACTAGATTACTAGGCCCATTGGATTAGGTAAAATTTAAAGTAGGTAGAAAAAGAGTACATGCACAAATTATTGAAGATGAAAGTATTCTTAAATGATGCACAAGAAGTTAGAAGGACATCTATAGACTGGAGTCTCTTCGCTTTTCTAATAATTTCAAAAGGCTTTCAACGCAAATCTTCATTTGATTTACAGCATCCCAAGATTCATCAGCACCCACTTGAATCTCATGCACTTGACAAGATTCACTCTTTTCAGCTTGATGGAGTGCTTTCTTAGCATCTTCAATGGCTTTCATACCATTCGTTTGAACTCCTTCCAATTCATTGTTAAGCAGGTCAAGTTCCCTAGTAACAACATCTAACTGTTGCTGAAGGTGCATCTGGTGGAAAAATTTCTCCTTGATCTTATGCCTCAGCTCCTTCAACTTGGCAGCATGATCAGCCTCATCTCGAGACACCACAGCCTCAAATTCACTGACATTAGCCAACAACCTTGCTTTGGTTAGGTCTAGATGGTATTTTTGCTCCTGCTCCCTTATTAAGATGACTTGTCTTACTACGGCATGGATCTCTTGATATCCAAAACCTCCATGTCCCAACATGAAAAATAGGGATGCTAGTTGGGGAATCTTTGATGATAGATCTTCTAAAGTAACTTCAGATATGATCTTCCATATGTTCTGCCATGCCTTACATCGTGAAAATTGGATCACCTTTTGTACTTCCGGGTCTGACTCGACATCACTGTCACATGGGGGAATATAATCCGGGATTAATGCACTTAGGGAAGTGCCCTGTTCTTCTCTTTCCCCCTGACCTGTGTTTCTTCACTTTCTCTTCCCATTGGTGCAGAGGCTGAGACATCACCTCTAGATCTAGCCACTAAAATTGATGGCCCTACATAATCAATTGAAAGATTTGGTTAGTTTCAAAGAATAAAAAAAGTTGATTAGTTGTCTTGAAAATTAAGTACAACCACAAATTTTTTTATCTCTTACCCAATGGTAGACCAACAACTGGAGAATGATCCTCCCTATCTTTCCTAGCTTCAACAGTATTTTCAAGATGTGTTTGAGGAAGCTCTGCTAGGTTCAGCTCCACTTGAGCCAGTGTCTTTGAAATAGTTGGGTTGTCTGTACCCCCTTCATGCATTGGTAGTTTGGAAGCTTGTTCAGATAGAACTTCACATTTGAACAATTCATGATCAGAGATGTAATAAGAAGTTATTTTAACAGAACAAATGATAACACTCACGTCCAAAATCTTCTAAATTACATGGTAATTTAACATGATCTAAAAAATCTTCAAAAGATGCGCCAAGTTCCATAATTTCATCCAATGTTATCTCAGATTCCTAGTTAGTCTCACCAGTGGGAGAATTCGATACATTTTCATGGCGACCTTCATGCTGCGGCCTCTGATCCTGGAAAGCTTCTTCAGATAAAATTGCAGCATTAGTTGCAATGGCCACCAAAAAGATCTAGTGGAGGGGTTGAAACTAAAATATCACAGAATGGGAGTTAGTTTATGTTTAATTCAACCTTTTATGAAGAATTTTTAATTTACTATAAGCAGGATCTTCTCTCCTTGCAACAGCAATAGGAGGGATACTGGGAACAGATGCTGGCTCTTTTCCAGCAGTAGTCAAGTCATCCTGAACTTGTTATCGTGCACCAGCACCCTCCATCGTCCTCAAAGGAGGGTCAATATTCTCCCTTAGAGGTGAAATCGAATAATCCCTTGCAATCCCAAAAAGTATGAGCAATCTCTTTAATGGATTAAAACTCATGATTATTTGATGGAATTACCACTACTAATAAAACATTTAGCAGTGGATTTCCTCCTTCGATGGATTTTCTTCTTTGGCTTCTTAGGAGTGTTGACATCATAATCTCCAAATACAGGAATTGGAGAATGAAAAGCCATGTCTAACTTCTCCTCCATGGCTTGCTAGCCTGGAGATATATTGCCCGGCTCACGATGAGATTCATTAGCCCCGATGGAAGTACCACCAGGGATATACTGTTGTGATGGAACCTCATCAGTTTGTTTCTTTGGAAGCTGTAGGATGAAGAAAATAATTTCCTTGATTAACAAAGCTTTGACTAAAATAAATTTGAAAAACAAATAATTAAGGACACTTACATCTTCAGGAGCCACGTAATCATGCCACTCCTCATCTCCCGAACCACCAATCCCCTCAATGGAGCCATGATCTATCATTTCATTCACCCTATTGGTGACAGGAATGGAATCATCAGTGGCATATATGATCATCTCCAGCTCTCTGATGTAAGCCTGCACTTCATCGGGGTTATCCTTGTAACAAGTATCTGTAGAAGCCTGAAGATTGCCTATTCCATGGATTTGTAGCCCCTCACACAGATCCAGCCAGATAGTTTCAGCATCGCAATATAAAATTCTCCATTTCTGGACAGCCTCTGGTCATAGATATTTAGCATGTGTACCAGAAGGCTGTAAGGAGGGTCCTACAATTTTAGACTTCAGCTTCTTCCCAGCACTTGTAGCTACAGATAAAGGATAAGAAAATAATACTTGATAATCTATAAAGTAATGGTGATTAAATTTCCCCAATGAAGTAACTCACTAGAAGTCGATGGAGTTAGTCTCTTGATTCTGAAAGGGGGATTATATCTAGCATGAGGCCTCTTTGCTGCATGTTGTGCCTCACCATCCCCATCTTGGAAATACGATGAGTTAGACCTAGGTGAGGAACCTGATGAATTTTCTCCAGGTGGGGAAGCGTCACCTTCCTAATTAAGGGTTTCTTTCTCTATAGTTATTTTCTTTTTCCCCACCTGATAAACTGGACGATTCAGCACCCCTTCAGGGTATGATGCTATTCAGTTCTTGAAATACCATGTAGTCAAGTTACTTGACGCTTTGTCAACTGGTAGATCGAACACTGACCCGTTCTTCTCCATAGATGTCCATAACCATAGTTATCGGGAAACCATCGAATGCTGCACTGACCTGACATGCACAGGAGGGGATACAATAGTCTGTTGCGGAAACTTGAATTGGCGTGAAAATCTGTATGGATCATAGGCCTCACATATAATCTCTCTGTCAATCCTGGTGGCCGGTACACCATATCAACAAGCCATCATGTACGCCCTCAATTCCAGACCGACTGTTCCATCATCAACAAACCACCGGATTGGCGGGTTTCAGTAAGGAAAGAAATTGAATTCCTTGTACATGCTTAGCCTCACCTTTATATCATATGGGTTAATGGCTAATGGAGAAATTCCAGAAAATGCCAGCACTGATGACCTGAAGGAACTTCCAAGAACCTGTACTCCGTTCTGTACATTATATGTATTGAAGTGAGTGGCGATCCATCCCCATAAAACATGGAATGTTACCACTATTCTCAAGGGGGACTTACCCGTAAAGACATGAAATAAGCTCCTGTGAATCTTTCCCAAAATGGGGGTAGCCAACCCAACCATTTTCTTCTCAGCCAACTCGGCTGCCATAATGAAGGTCCCTGGCCTAACGCCCCCCCTTTGAATCCATGACTGGAAAAAGATAATCACTAATCCACAAGGTTAAGAAGCCTACCAGAAGGGTATTTTTTGGGATTCTCTGATTTACTTCATATCCCCAAATCTCAAATTCTCTTGCCTCTAGGGTCGGCCAAAATGTGCCAAGAGCACCCCTCTTCTCTGTTCTGGGGCAGGTAGTAGGATGAGTACAGGTGGGCCCCTTCTCATTTGAATCCTTCTCCACCTTCTTCGTATGAAAAATATTCATCCACTCCTCTGGATTAATATCCTTTCTAGAATGAGTTAGGGAAGTCATTGAACTCTTGAGCTTGTGGAAAATTTTCAATAATTCCCGAGCCAAAACTGGAGTCTTCTCTGAATCATTCCAAGTCGCCTTGGTGGGGATGAATTCATCATACATATGACCCAGAATTGGAGCCCCTGAGATCTTGTGGACATACCATAGACTGATGCCTACTTCTCCATGATTTATATGGAAATAATTGTTTTTTGGGCTCCAGTAGCTGATTAACTCCAGCACAAACTAATCATTCCTATAGACATATGTCTGCCCAGCCCAGATGGATTCAAATATCAATGCTCCTTTCAAATCTTCGACAAACTCTTCAAAGGTTTGTCGCACCCAGTATTCCCACATCCAAGTTGTCTTCACACCTCCTCTAGGACGGAAGTCCCAACTCTTCTTCCAGCCTTTGGTTTGATCTATCTGGGAATTCTAGAAGATTGAAGGGTAAAAATGTGGTTGCAGCTTGGGATTATGAAGTTTCATATCTGGTGCACAAGGGATATGATGCATTATATAGGCATTCTCCACTGTTCCAGTATTTAAAAATGATCCTCCACTAGATATATTTTCTGAAGTAAATTTGGTGTAATTCTGAAACCAAGAATGTGGGAGATAGTTATTTTCCTCTGGAATGTTGACATCTTTTAGAGGACCATGCCCATATAGAGGCAAGTAGATGCTCTGTGGAATGTTATGATGATACTTATTCAAGCACTTTTCCAAACATGGAAGAGTTCTATCACAGATATCATAGTAATCATGGCCTATGATGCTCATCGAATCATCAATTCGCTTGCTGGCTAGTTTATCAGCAATTTTGATTCTTCTAGGAGCCATTGAATCTGCAAAAAGGTCAAAAATTAACTCTTAAGTGAGTTTATTTTTCATAACAATTGTGAAGAAAAAGTAAAAAAATGGCTAAGGCATTAAGGAACACATGTCTAATTTTGGCGCGCATGTATAGTTGTGTCTTGCATGTTTTTTGTGTGCAGGTATTACCATGCAGGTCAAAATACCTCTACAGAATAGCGACAGAAAGAAACAATATAAAACAAGATACATGCACGACAAGAGCAACTTGCACAGTGGGGGTAGAAATCCATGAAAACCAATTGCTTGGTGTGAGGAATGGACACATATATATAGGCCAGTCCGCACCCCTACGCGCCGAAGCCTGCGTGACTCGCACCTGCACGACGCCATTTGTGCGCTCAACACTTCCGCGTCATGGTTTCCTTGATTTTTTTTTCATCTCAGAGTCACATCCCCCTTCTTCTGGATCCAACTCTTAGGGGGGAACTTTTGTTGACGCTCCTTTCTGTCCCAGAGTCTAATGACTGAAAAAGGGAAATACCTTAGTCCAAAGTGATTCCTCCTTTAAAAAAACATAAAAAATTGACAAAGGCATGAACAAGGATTTCTTCACACTTGGGTCACGCAGGTTTCATCATGGTCATGCAAGTATACTTGTGTGCCTCATATTGTGCGTGTAGGTGACTTGCGGGCCCTAAGTTATTTTCTCCCAAGGTCTTCCCTGGCCTATAAATACACCGTGTGGGCCCCCGATTTTGGGATAGAAAAATTCCAAAAGTCAGATGTAAGCTCTGGTCACCCTAGTCTCTGCTTGAAGTCTTCCGGTCACTTATAAGGTAATTTCTTACCAATAATGGAATATCTAAATAGGGGAAATAAGGCATAAGTGTTGAAACTCATCAACATTTGCGCGCCTAAGTGTCCATCCCTTAAGGGATATGGCCACACTTGCGCGCCGCCTTATCCCTTCAACAAAACATGTGCGCCACTCCTTTGGAAGCCATTATGGAAAATACTAAGGGCTTGAGCCAAGTCTCACACAAGTATTACCCTAAGTGTTGACCGTCACGCAAGTACCCATGTGTCGCACAAGTATACTTGCACAACCAGGACTTGTGCGCCCACACAGGACTTTCACGTCCATGCAGGACTTGAGTGCCTCTCTCTTTTTGGGTACCCTCCTACCTATTCACTTCCTTTCTTCAAACCCACCTCTCCTCTTCATGATTTAACCTTCAGAACCATCTTCAAAACCATTTATATCATGGTTCTTTTGTTGGTTTCCTTATCTGAATGTAATTCTGTGGAACATATCTCAAAATCTAGTGATTTACATATCTTCATGTCACTATGGTGAGAGATTTCATTTATTCAACCTCATCCTTTAAGATGAGAAGTTCCCTAACACAGGCCTCCTTTTCAAGAATAATCCCCAGTCATAAATTCTCTAATTTGGAAATCTTCCTTAGGAGTAAGCCCCACTCATAAATTCCAATTACTTAGGCCACCTTCTCAGGAATAAGTCCAAAGTCTCAAGTCTTTTTAACAAATGGGAAACCTTTTCAGGAGTAAGTCCAAATCTCAAATTCCCAAATATGGGCATCCTCTTTAAGAGTAAGCCGAAAGTCCCTTAACCTGGGCTCCCTTTTCAGGGGTAAGCCCTAGTCTTCAAATTCCCTTAATTTTGGGCATCCTCTTTAGGAGTAAGCCCCAAGTTCACAAATATGGGAATCTTCCTTAGGAGTAAGTCCCAAATTACAATTTCCTTTGACCTGGGCCTCCATCTCAGGAATAATCCCCAGTCACAATTTCCCTTAACCTGGGACTCCTTCTTAGGAATAATCCCCAGTTCTCAAATCACTTTAACTTGGGACTCCTTCTTAGGAGTAAGCCACAATTCTAATTTCTCTTAACCACTCTTAATTTATTTTGATTTGGACTTCATTCTTAGGAATAAAACCCAAACATAAGTAATGTCTAATTTGGGCATCCTCGTAAGGATTATGTCCTAAGTTAAGTATCAAAATCTCCATAAAGCACATATACATTTATGGACCTTGTTCCCAAGTTTATTCCCTGATGTAAATCCCATCTATCTTGGGAAGTCCTTCATACATAAGCCCCACATTATTTCTTATCATTGAATATTTCATGGCATAATTGTCAGGTTTTACCAATACCTCTTGTTTCTCACACCGAGCATGACTCACGTGAGCTTAGAGCATAAAAGTAATTATGAAATCTTTCTTTGATCCATCAATAATACAAAAACTTCATACTTCATTACTCGAACTACGTGGGTTCTGATTCCTTTTTAAAACAAGGATACATAGGTAGCCCATCTTTGGTTAAGATCCCATGTCTAAAATAATCAATGTCCTTCTGAATGACAATAATCTTCATGTTCCCCGCTAAGTGGATTTAAAACTAGTATGGTTATCCTAATGACCATGATATTTCTATATAATTTATTAAAGTATACCATTGACTAAGAATCTCTAACAAATACAGATGATTCTCTATCGACGAAGAACCTCAAATACATATAAAAGATTCTTTAAATCTTATACATATTAATAATTGATTGTCAGATCTAAAGGAAATCTCATTTTCATACTTGGTAATGTAATAAAGATTCACAAACATAACTTAAATATATAAAGAGAGTCCCAAAGTAGACAATAATTCCCCCCAAAAAGGTGTGATGAGTCCGACCTCCGATCCTCTCAACCAATGGAAATTATTAAGCCTCATCAGTCCACAACTAGTGAGCACCTACCTTTGGAAAGTAGGTCCAAATGGATATAGAATCATTGGATGTTTCCAGTTCTACGAACAAACCCTTTAGAAAATGATTGGAATGTTTTAACCTTAAACAAAAATGGTCATCCCCATTTCCAGAGGAACCAATAGAGAAGATCTATTAATATCCATTCACAAATAGATTCTTGAAAAAAATGATTCTAGGTCTTTTAAATAATGAATCAGAAACTGAATGCCCCTTACATGGAATGTAATCAATATAAATATAAAAATATTATAGGTATTTTAACCATATTCTCTATTAATGATTCAAGTCACATTGAGTGAATATATATTTGATACATTTATGGTATCTATATACGGTGAATCGTTACCCCAAAATTTAATATCTCTCAGAAAGTTCGGCATGATAAAAACAAAAAACATGATGTTTTTATTTGTTTATTGTTCTCATGTGGCCTCAAAAGATGAGACTTGTATACCATGATTCTTTCCCCATGAATAAAAATAAATCCTAGCCAGGAACCTAATGCATCACAATAAACTATGTATTATCAACCTGACTCAGGTAAAATTATGATCGGTGAAATGCGCATCTTTCCTTTTAATTCATGAAAGGTCTTTTCAAAAGAGTCAAACCATGTAATCATTAAAACAATCCTGTAATATGTAGTATGTGGAGGTAAAAGGCATAATATGTTCTGAATAAAACACTAATTGTATAAATTTTTATCCAAAAAACTATATATATCCAAGAAAATCATGGTCTTATCTTATGAAACAATAACTCTCTCCTTTTTTGGATCTATAAATACCCCTGATTCTGATATGATGTGACCTAGGATGTGAAATTCATAAACCCAAAAATGTATCATTTTGTGAGGTTTTCATGGAACCTATGATCTCTTAATGTACTCAATAAGATGTCAAACATTTTTTCCTGACCATGTCTAGAATGATAATCCAAAAAGATATCATCCACAAAATATAATAATGGAATCCATATATAGGTGGAAAGCCCAATTAATTAATGGTATTAAGATAAAAAGAATATTTTTTAAACCAAACGACATCAACATATAATCATAATGACCACACCTACTTCAGAAATTTTTACATGGTATATATGAGGACCTAACTTACACATGATGATAGCCCAATCTCAAATAATTAATTATGAATACTCTAGCTCCTTGGAGATGATTGCAGATAATTATTAAACAAGGAAGCTGGTGTGGATTCTTAATTGTACACTAATTCAACTCTCAATAATCTACAAGTATACTTAGAGTAACATCTATGTTTTTTCTAAAAAACACAGCTGAAGCCCAAGGTTAAGTACTGGGTCATATAAACCCTTCATCTTCCAAGTCCTCCAAAATCATCTTGAGTTCCTGAAGATCTATATGATCCATCTGATTTGGAGGCATAAATATTGGTTCAACTACAGGAATAAGTATAATGGGGAACTATATTTATTTATTAGGTGGTATCCCAAACAAGTATCTTGGAAACAAATCACTACATTTTTTCACCATTTGGATAAAAAATATTATGGAACATTCATTGATCATAAAAAAATATAAATTTTCTTCGAAACTCCACATGTCCCATGATTCTCTACTCTATCTCAACTCTCCTTGACATCTTTTTTTCACTTGGGTTAATAACTACCACCCTTAAGTGATAATAGAGAGACCCACACACAATAACAGTCAACATGAACCAAATAAGTCTCTAACCAATCCATACTAAGATTTATATCAGAGCTATTCACCTTAATGATGAAAAATTTCCCTATGAAATAGTAAACTCTGATTTTGAGGGGACACACTTTTCACTAATGAACACTTTCTAATTATACTCCTAATGGATAATTAAGAGACATAACATCCCAAAAATACTCAATATATATACCAATAATTTATAATAAGTCTATATATAAAAATTATTGTGAATTCCTAATATCAAAATATATACATACAATTTTCAAGGATATGAAGATCATTCCTCATACTGTAGATTGATTAGAACCCTGCTCCTTAGGATTATGTTGTGATACATGTAACTGGACAAATCCACAACCATGAGATATATCATGAACTCCCTAAGTAGGTTTTATCTAATAGCACAACACATCATAAGTCTAGAATCATTGACAATGCCAACCACATTTTGTTGTAAGTCCAATGGTAAATCATTTTTTGACCTAGCATAGTTCCATTGAACCCAATCCCAAATTTTATGTTAGTCTATATACTTTCCCACCAAGGATTGTTGGAATGATCCTATAAAATCTCTTGAGATTGAACATTCTTCCATCGGATCAATTCTCTATTGGGTCCCCCCTACACTGGGGATTTGTGTTACTCAAACTTTTATACTGATGGAATACCACCCAACTTCCAGTGCATATACTATAATTTCTACTAACCACAATAATAGCCTCAGAGTGACACTTCTTTCCACTAGATGAAGCATTTACCAACCTTGGGGTTGAACTAAAATTACATTTAGTGTCATATTTTCTCACGTCAATCCACGATATATGGTCTAAGATCACTATCTCAAAGAAAATAGATATTAGGAAGACATTCACCTATGACCAGATGAAATACTTGAGTCCATTCTTAAAAAGTCTCACCATAGAAAATATAACACCATTAAGAGCGGATGTAAAGCATATAAGTCTAGTTAAATAGTTTTAATATTCCATGAAAGACATAGTTTCCCACACCAATAAAATGAATTCCCCATATTATTTATCTATTAGGGTATCTATGGAATACTATTTAAAGAAGGTATTCTAGAAATCCCACTAAACCAGACCTCGACGCTGATCCACCAGCATAAAAACATCCTACCATCACATGGTAGGCCTATAAAGCATATGTGTTATGATATTCACCATCCTTTTTCTTGTGTCTCCAAATTCTGAATTATTGAATGAATAACTTCAATCTGTGACTCATTATCCTAGGGACTTCCCTCAAAATCATATTTTGGAAATTATATTGGAAATCCCATATAAATTTTGACATAGTTAGTATAGGTTATGGAGCTCCATCTGTATAAAACACTAGCCATAGGAAAATCTCACTGAACTGATCATTATTGCCTGGTCCTAGTATAATAGGTAACACTATTATAAGTACCTTTTGTGGAACTACATGCGGGTTAGGTCCCCCACCTTAGGATCATGGTCATCTCCACCTTCATAGGACTCAACCCTAGACCATCATGGAGTCATATATATATATATAATGTAAAGAACAATACTAGATAAAATAATAGGTGGAATGTATCATGAATGTGAAACAAGGATATAATTCAGGCCTAAATACAAGAGATGCACTACCAATTTCCTGATTCTCAGGTTAAGTTATAAAGAAATATTCAATGTTCAATCATAGGGGATTTGTAATATGGGATAAAAATTAAACCTTATAGAGGGAAAACTCCTTATGTTGTAATTAAAATCCACATTTGATAGAAACCATTCCATTTAAGAATAAGAATTATCACGTATATAAATTTAATGGTTTAGTTATATATATTGACAATCCAATTTTATAAATAACTATTCATTTTTAGTTATTATTGGTATTTGATGTAACTGTAACCAATATTTTACATGTGGTCTTTTGATATAAAAAGTCCATATATGATGGATAAATTATCTAGAACATCACTCCCAATTAATAAAGTAAAAATATTTATAAAATACAATTTGGATCCATTTAATCACAAACAACTAATGCTTTAGCATTTGTAACTATAGTTCCATGGATTGGACATGTCAAAATTGGTTTGTTAAATTTACACAATTAGGATATGTGGGAAGATAACATTTATATTTATGTATTCACTTTATGTAACCAATTATTTCATCATTTTTTCCTATAATAATCATTATACAATTTCCTTTATAATGATCAAGTCAGATAAAATAATAAACATGAAATATAGGTGATAAAATATAGTTGGCATGTAATAATAATGATATATATAAACCAAAGTTTGTACAATGAAGCATCTGACAATTCCCCCTCACTATACAAGCCCTAGGGTAAAAATTAATAATTATAACAAACACAACAAATCATGTTCATTAGACAATGTGGAAATTAGTGAATTTATAACTAATGAAAATATAGAATAACAAGTACCTTCTTGGGTAACCTGGATTTTAACCTGAATGTGGGTTAACTACTTAGAAGAAATCTTATTACCAAGTTATGACAAGTCCAAGTCACCTGTTTACAAACATAAAATAGGAAGGAAAAGGAGAATAGAAATCATTGAAACGAATATAATACTTCTTGAGGCCAATTCACTCCTAAGTAACTGAACGTAGCAACCACATAACCTCATGCATGCCTCCCCATAAACTAGTGTCTACCAATTAGTAGAGAGGTTGTATGGTGGTATGGTGGGGATAAATTACCCCCTTTATCAGAGTAGAGAATTGTGGTGAATTATAATGATAAATGATTGGAAATAATAATGTGGTAGAAAATATAAACCACCCAAATTTTAATAATTAATCTTAACCAGTAACAGAATAATTGATAGATGATGTCATGAAAGTATGAAATTTGAAATAGGAAGACGTGGTAAAAAGAATGAATTACAGTACCAATATATAAAAAAGATATAAAGTACCAAAATAACTATCATTTTGAGAATTCATAGAATTGTCTCAATTTTATATTTCCAATATCACTTACAAAACATATTTCAATCATTCATAGATTGGAAGATCCCATTATCCCTACTTATCTTCCAATAATCTTCTAGGGTTGCAATTAATGGAACAAATATTGTGTAAGTAAGTGTAAATAGGACAACAAAAATGGTTTCTAATGAAAATAATGTCTATGAATATAAATTTAATACTTTTTAGTTATAATAAATTAAGTTATAAAACTATATATAAACTAAGTGAAACTAAAATTCCTTATTGGATTCTCTTCTGACCCTACATAATTTGACCTAAAATGGATTTTTCTAAGAATAAGAACATTTAATTTTTCTTGATACCCAAGAAACATATCCTTAAAATCCATTTATAACAATATAAAAATAATATTGGGTGATCCATGGAATATAGGGTCTAAGAAGGTCGATCCCACTCATAGTGATCAACTGAGAGGTGATTCTATGGGATATGAGTTTAATATAAGTGATAAACCATTTTCATTAGACTATAAAACATTATAACTAAGCCCAAGTACATGTCCTAGTTATTATAGGGATATAAATTATTAGATCCCAATGAGATAATCAAATGTGGTCTATGTATAAGGAAACCAAGAAGAATATGAGGTTATGATCTGTGGCATTCTAATTTCAACAGATATAGGTGAATCATTGACATCATGTAAAGGCATTAACATGATAAGAAATTGACCAATCAGAACTTTGTATGTCACTTGGTAGTTTCATCAATGAATTGGTCAATTTCTTATATTTTTCCCCACGTCATTGTATATCGGTAATCCAAGTATTACTCACCTCACCCCACTCAATTAACACGATCATCATGGTAAAAAATAAAAATAACGTAATTATTTAATAATTTAATATAGGATAAGAATCTTAAACATTTGATTTAGAAATTCAAATATTTATATAAGTTTAATTATTTTAAAAGTGTTCAAAAGTGACAAGATAACTATCCATTCGATGTCAAAATTAAATTTAACCATTTTTTCCTCTCTTTTTACAGGTGAAAAATAAAACACACCCAGGTGGTGATTTGGTTAATAGAAAGAATGATTGTGAGGAGAATTTAAAATAATACAGATTAATGGGTGGTCTAATTTTAGGGTGTTAACCCACAATGGTGTCAAATTTTCCCATAACATATCTAGAACAATATTTAGACATAATCTTAGTGGAATATTAAATTTAAGAGTAATGTAAGAAACTCTTGTTTGTAGAATAATAACAAGAATTATAAACTTCAATACTTTTAGGGATAAGTAGTGGACCTCCAATCTTAGCCTTATTGCAGACTCTTAATCTATTATCAACCTCATATTCGGGATAGAATGAGATAAAATAGTAAAATAAATAATCTCCTTGAAAATATGTAATATTTGGATGCATAAAGAATACACCATATACAATGATGAAAATACGAAAAAGAAGTTAACCAGGCATTATAATTACCAATAGGGATCTAACACAATCAAATACAATCAAAGTGGAGTCTGGATGAGGAATATAAAACAAATACTTATAGGGGAATATGGGAGAGAAATTATTGAAGTGGATTCTTTTCAAAATAATTTTAGGAATATTGAAATAGTTTAATAGATGGGTGGAAAAATATTCATTTTTAGGATTTTAATTAGGTATGCTATTTGGCCACATAATTGGAGAAACTGTGTGCCAATTGTGTGCACCTAAAATCTAGGATAACACCCACTTAGGGTTCATGTTCACTATTATACAACCCATATATAGACCATTTATTTATAACAACCAAGAAAGTCACACATAGTAAAGTTTATGTGCATGGTTAGACAAACATTGTGCAAAACATGTAATGTATTTATATAATTAAAGGTATATTTTTATGGTCATTAATCCTCTATTTCTTGGATAAAAAACCATGATACACCTTTTTAGGGAGATATGGTTGAGTTTCATGGTTAGTACGAACCATTTTCCTCACTTTGCCTCTCGAAAAATTGGAACTCCATTCCCTGAACTCCCTTGAATCCTCCATGACTACTTATGGTAATTATATTTAGTTAAAACAAAAAGGATTACTTTATAATTTAAATGATACATTACTAAATGAAACAATAGGATCTTACACTCACAAAACATCACTACCAATGCACCATAGACCTTTTATTGATTATAAAACCATTATATGAATGATTTTCATGTAAATCTAAAGAGGTTATCTCAAGAATATATATATTTATCATCCAACTATTTTCAACATTTTTATTCATTAGAAAACATCTAATATCATTCGACCATGAGGAAATAATAACATAAATATCTTCTATATAATGATATGTTATTATTTTTGTAGAATAGTCATCATTATAATCCTCTAACATCTAATAGAGAATGAAAACATCATTTCTGTGTTTGTGTGGACTACCACCTCAACAATATAATGTGTTTCGTTTTCCATAACCACCTCTAATGACTTGATATAATGATATTATATATATATATATGATAATAATGAAATAATTATCATTATATAAAATTAAAATATCATCAATTTTATTTTATTTCTTTTATTTGAAAATTGATAATGTCGTTTATGCGTATATACCTCCATGAAGAATTTTGATTCTTTTTTAATCATGACATCACATGGATGGTATATATAAATATATTTAAATAAATAATATATTATTTATTATATTAGGATAATTATTTAGGGATTAAATAATACTTATCTTCTATCCATAATGATAATTGAAAAATGGAAACATTATTCATGAGTATGTATAACCAACCATCTACACGATTTTAATGTAGTCTATTTTTCATAACTTTATTCAATGGCTGGTTTTAAAGAATAATTTTGGTAAAACAATACTTTTTACATCATGATTATTATTCTATAGATTATAAAATATTGACCTTGTTGACCATGGTCATCCTACCAAAGTAATTTTGGACATATGTGAAAAATATCATCAAAATCTCTAACATGAACATGACTTATTATGTTACAACCACCCAAAAAATACACTCTCTGATTCATTCTTGAATGCGTAAACTTTACACTACCTTATTTTATGTCGATAATTGTTAATAAGTTTGTTCCTTTCAAACTGTTTAACATAAAAAAGGAAAAGTTAGATCACTTCCAACCTCAAGGACCTTTTAGGTTTATAGTGTTAGATAATTATGAATAACTTCTAAATAAAAAATTCATAGGAATTTAAAAGATCATTTATACCACATAACCTAGATTTTATTTTTCACAATTAGACATCATCATCATCCACGTGAAATAACTTCAAGACATAATTCATTCAACCACATTATTTATAACCTGGGGAAATGGAAACATAAGAACAATGAGGTCAAATACTCTATAAGGGAAAAAATAAGAAAGAAAATTAATTTCATCGAGGATCATAATAAGAGTATAAATCCATGATGAAATAATCAAAGCACATGAGTATAAAATAAGAATATGTGTATGAATAAAAACCTTTATCATAAAACATGAAAACATGGAATAATGTTTTAACATAGGAAATAGTCATAATTATCAATAATCACGATCCATGTGATATGAATCTTTATCAAATGGATCATCATAAACCAATAGAAGGAATATATAAAACATATTTTTATCTTGAAACATCATCTCATATAACCCTTACATAACCCTTTCAATTTTGATTAAACATACAACCAACTATCAATATAATTAACTCGATAACATAATCATTACCCAATTCATTGGAGCACTATCTAGGAGAACCCATTGAATATGAAATATCAGACGCGCCTAATGCTATCTCGGTGCACCCATAATTTATAATGTACAAGAACCAAATAATGAATGAAGAAAATAGAGAAATTAATTTAATTATAACTCAATAATTTTTATTTATTTATTTCATAATATGATTAACCTATTGAAATGAAATGGGTACAATAAAAATCAACTTAAAACATGATTAACCCATTCAAAATAAATGGGTCTCACAAAAATCTCATTGAAACATTATTAACCCCTGAAAGAGAAACATATATGAAAACAATATCTTAGGAACAATATCCATCAATCAAGATATTTTTATTCCTTATAATTATATTTTTTAACATCAGATACTTATTCAATCATAATATTGATAAATGATGTGATTGTAAGAAAAGACTCATACCACTTTTCTAACATGGAACTATAATCCCCATCATATAATACCATTAAGTAAAACATATGATAACATAAAAATAAGTATATTCATGATATAACATGTAAAGTGATAATATATACATCTTATGAATGAATATAGGTGTAAAACACAACAAATGTATGAAATAAGGACAATTGATAAAAAAATCCATTACCATATTGTTAACATTGAAATTGTAAAACCCATGAAATAACAATCCAAAAATTGATATGTAAATCCACATAAATTTATGTAAAATAGTCATAAAATAAATTCCTATGAAGTATATACACTATAGAACATAAATATGTGTTGAATATAGTATATATTTCAATGAAATAAAATCTATAAGAGAAAAAGTCTTGAGTATGACTTGTCATCTATTTCATTATAATAATTAATATAAATCTTATCTTAATCATTTAAATTATTTAAAATAATTTTCTATTCTTTTTTTATTTTTATTTCAATTATTATACTGTTTTATTTAATTACTTAATAAATTAAGTTTATGTTGGATGTTTTGACCATATTCAATTATTGACAAAAATTACTTTAGTAGGTTAACTATAGTCAAAGAGGTAATAATTTAAAAATATCTTGGATAATAATTGTTTAATAAATATAATATTTATATATGAATTGTAATATTGAAACCAATCTTGAAATTAGGTTACGAAAAATGAACTAACGTTATGATTATGGAAATGGTTGGTCGTATGCCTCCATCTACCTCAGCGTAGCTCGGCGCTCCTCCTCGATTCCTCAGTATGACTGTGTCTATAGTTCATCTTTCACAGAGGCGTCGGTGGCTTTGTGGACTCGGCTGGTGTGACCTTTATCTTCATTGCTATCCTATTCCTACCTCACTCCATTTTATATAGATATGTTTTCTTCTGGAAGCATGAAGATGGTTTCACGGTCTTGATCTAGGCTTCGCAACTGAGGATTGAAACATCATCTTCTGTGGTATCATTGGGTGGTATGATGTGGTCTCCGATGGTTTTTTGGATGGCGGTGGCGGGACATCAGTTCTGGTTTGTGGTGGGGTTATTTTACGACGATTTTTTGCTCGAGTTACTTATGTTCTTGTGATGGAGTTATTCTTATAAACTTTTTTGCTTTTATTGTTTTTAGGATGATTCTGCTTCATTTTATGGGTTTTTTTCTGTAATTTCTGTTTGAGGGGCTTTTATTTGGAGGTTCGAGATTTGGTTTTGGGGTATTCTGTGGTTTTGGATCTGGAGCAGCTATGGTTTTGTTGTTGAAGTTGTTTCTGGAATTTGTGTTCACTCTGTTTTTTGGATTCCTTAAAGACTATGGAGGCAGTAACAGTTTGAGGGACTTCAGTTTAAATTTTATGCTCGTGATGAACTAGTTTTTGGGTTTTTTGAATTTCATGGAGGTTGTGCAATTATTGTGAATCAGTGTGTAATTTTTTGGCTAGTTATTGTCTCCGATGTTAGTGTTCTGTTCGTGGATGAATCCTATTCAAATATGCTATGAATTTTTCATGTGCTTACAACTGGATTTCTACATGTATCTACTTCAGATGTGGTTCAGAGCAAGAAGCATCCAACTGCGCATGCCATTTGGATATGGATGTTTGAGTGTGTTTGGCTCTGCCATCGGTTCTGTGCCCGTGGAATTGTATAAGGACCCAACCTTAAACATTACTTATTATTGAATTAAATGAATAATTCACATAGAGTATCTTTTCAGGTTTTGAGTTTTAGAGAATTAGGACGTAACTATTATATCTCAAAATATTACAAAGTAGACACTTATACTAATTTTCCATAGAATAAAAACTCTTAAAAAGAAACTTGTCTAGTTCCATGTTTTAGATAGAATAACGTTTCCTTGTTCCCATCCTTGACCCTATTCCATGTTAAGTCCTGTGAAAACATTTCAAAAAAAACATGGGGTGAGCATAAAAAGCTCAGTAAAGGATACACATAGAAGGGAAACTGTTAGTTTTTCAAAACAACAAGTAAACCATGAATACTTTATCAAAGTAATAATTATCACCGTAATGAACTAATAAAAACTCTTCACTAAAGAAAAATATCATTACTTACCCTTTTGAAACCAAAAGATTACCATAAAACCCATATAAATAACACATAACATATAAAGTTAACTTGGGACATAAACATACTTAAATAGGATAACCATACGATCGACTTCCACACATATCACTTAATGGAATAGCCATATGGCCGACTTCCATTCCCAATGCATTAGAGGTTATAACGTAACCACCCATCCTGGTATTCACGACACCACCCGTCATATGGTTTATCACGTAACCACCCATCAAATGTCCAAGTACCATTATAAAATCATAAGACATAAAACAAATATAATGGAAAGAAAACATTTCCACATTTCGATCAAAATATATCAGTAAAATATATTGACATGAAAAATCCATTATAAAAACCATTTTCAATACCAAAATACATAAAAGAGTATATGGTATTTATATACTTTTAAAAACATTACGGCTTGTTGGGGAATCCAATGTCCAAATAATACTCGCGGCGGCGGAAAAGGTCATTGTAACCTTTCACCTTAAAAGAAACATTCCTTTTTGTCATTTTGTAAAACGCTTCGTATATAAAAGATTCCATTTGTATAAAAGTATAAGTCCAAGGGGTTTATACACTATATAAAATAAAGTCTTGTATTAGAACAATATATGCCTCAATGAAAGGAGATTGAGACGAAGTCTCTTACAAAGACGGTATCCTTGGATTAAGGATAAATCAATTACATAATTATGTGTGAAAAAAGAATACACCAAATATAAGTGGATATTAAGTGTAAAAAAATCATAGTTCATTCACACATATTCATAGAACGATATATTCAAGGAGTATAAGTTAATCCCAAAGAATCAAAATTGGGTTAAGAACTTCCCTTGCAAAAAATCGACAGCCTAACGGCGTCACTTCAAAATTCAGAAAATAAGTTGGTGAGAGATAAAAAGGGTATCTCATCACTTGGACATAAAATTTACATCAACAAGGATATAGGAGAACATATCCAAACATAACAATATGTAAATTAAAAGACCCAACAGAAGAAGTTTTTTAAAAAGGGGCGGGTGAAAGGTTCCCTTACCGACTTGGGTATCTTTCGAAACATACACCCCATAAAAGAAGGACAAAATTGATGTAAATAATCATAAACAAAATTAAATTACACAAAGAGTAGAATAATGGGAAGTACACATAACAATCAAAGGAAATTGTGGCAAATGTAGCATAAATCTCATGGGAATCAAAGTGAGATGAAAAATCCCTTACAAAAACTCGGTAGCCTAACGACGCCACTTAAATCTTCCAAAAATGGATTGATGAGATCAAATAGGGTCTCTCATCATATTATGAAAATATTTACAGAAATAGGAATATAAAGTAACATGCCCCAACATAAAAAATAGGATATTAAAATAAGTGACATAAAGGAGAGTACTTAAAAAGATAGAGAGAGGTTGGATCTCTTACAAAAATTCGGCAGCCTAACAGCGCCACTCAAAACTTCAAAAATGGATTGATGAGTGAAAATAGGGTCTATCATCATATGAACAAAAAAAATACAGTAAGAGTAATATAAAAGAACATCACAATAATAAGAAATATTAGCTTAAATGGAATGACATAAAAGAGTGTACTTAAAAAGAAAGAGAGGGGTAGGATCCCTTACCTCAAGTCTGACTTGTCTTGTTCGTTTCTTTATATTCCTGAATAATAAACTTTGGTCAATTTATAATTTCTTAATTACCTCCTTTAAAGATTATTATTCATTTCATATCACATATTATAATGTTATAATAATTGTTTAATAATGTTATTTCATATCAGATGATTTTGCCAATGTTTGGTACATGAGTGAAAAATGAACTTGTTTGAAAAAGATTGACCATGTAGTTATAATTAAATAATTTCCAGAATGGTATTAATGATTAAAATATCATATATATCCATTAAATATTCATTTTATACTATTACATAACATTTTGAGATAAAAAATGAAAAAGCACCGTTCATGGAGACGGTAGGCCGTACGTACGCATGAACGCTACTTTCATTTTTTTGTCATATTAATGGAATTAAAAATAAATGAGAGATATATATATTATAATTACAGTATAATATATATGTTATATAGGTCACATATTTTCATTAATTTCATTCTTTATATATTCCATGTATTACATGAACGAGTCACATCACTTGAGGGGGCAGTAGTCCTCACTTCCTCATATGAAATTATCGCATTTGCACAACATGCAAAGAATACAGGTATGTTTTAAATATAAAATACAGAAGCATATAGTAAACATAAATACAATACATATCCTATATAAAATATATTGACATCATAATGTCCACCTTTAATGGTGTTAAAAGAATATTGAACAATCATCGTTTCGTGAGGCAGTAATTCTCCATCCACAGAAACAATATGTTCTTTAACAATTAAATGGATGTGTGTGCAAGTTTAGCTCGAATACATCCTATAAAAACATCCAGATATATTGAAGATACTGGTTTTGTTACAAAATAAAGGAATAAAAAAGTTTAGGGGGTTGGAGATGCAAAATAAAACAAAAGAACACTAGTGAAGACTTTACCTTTTAATCGGGTAACTCTTTTTGATTTGAGCTCAAAGGCTTCCTTGGAAAGACATCTGCCCAAAGTGAGGCTTCTAGGAGTAAGAGAGTGATTTGGATAGACAAAATGGGCAGGTGTTGGCCAATCCAACGGCTTGAGAGTTGTGGGTAAGGTGGTAGAGGCGGGGGCCTTTTATAATAGGAGAGGAGGGGAACTCATGGAAAGCCTTGAAAAGTAACATTATTATAAAATGCTTTTCAGATTTTAAAGGTCCCACAATTATATATTTCGAGGATAAGGTGATAATAGTTCTAAATACACACATCCAATAGGTTTTTGATAAGTGTAGGTCTTATATTTTACATTATCCTTTCATTTTATTTAAATTGTTAAATAATGAGGTAATCGCTACATCATTATGGAATCAAAAATAATTTAATTTATTTAATGTCTAAAAATTATAAAAAAATATCATGATATATAAAATCTTTTTATATTTCTAATTAATATTTATAGTCAAACATATGACTTCTATAACCCCATGTAAAAATTGTTTTAGTAAAACAACACATGTTTGTGACATTTTAATTTTAACTTTAAATAAAAAGTTATTAATGTCATTTTCCTACAAAAGTGGCTCCATGGGGTCCCCTATTTGACCCATGGATTTTCTTGGTCATCCATGACTCATCCAATAATGGTAGGACATGTGTAAAGGTCATTTCATATTATTATAACATTATCCTTACTTTAAATTACACTAATTACCTTCAATCACGATTAATAAAACATAAAGGTTACTATTCACAAAAATATTATTTTAATCCCATTGAACCAAATTTTACATCCTAATGACAAACATGTATATTGTATTTTTGAAATTCAAATCACAGAAGTGGTAAAGTTTCATTTAAACAAAAAATCAATTTTTAAACTACCACTTAGTGGTTTCACTATTCATCAAAAATTTGATGTTTTTCAGAAAAATACCAAAAATTCACCCTAAGCTATATTTGATATTCCGAATTCAAAAATGATGTCTATTTTAAAAAATTCAAAAAATATAAGTTGCATTAATTAATATAATAATTAATTCCCGCTGTCAAAACAAATAGAGTGTTTTTAAGAAACAATATCTATTAAAAGATTGACACAAGTTTAAGTCCAATTTCAAATTGAAATTAATTCCAATGACCGCCATTGGATTAAATGGTAAAAATATATTATAATTGAACTTTAAAAAAATTCAAAATATTATCTAATCATAAAAATAAATTATATTAAAAAGAGGTTTTGAATAAAAATACAACATTTTTCACTTATTCATTAAAAATGAACTTTATCGTAAAAATACCAAAAATTTACACAAAGTAAATTTTGATGTCCCGATTTTAAATAATATTTTTATTTTGTCAAATATAACACATATAATTGTGAAAAAATGGATTTAAAAGAGGTTCACCATCAAAAGGCAGTTAATCGACCTTTTAAAGAATATTAGAATTTTTACACTTAAAATTGGATTCATTCGCATTTTTAATCCCCTAACATTTATTGTAAAAAGTAAAAATATTTGACAAACATATATAATAATTTTGTATTTAGTTCTGTTCATTCCCTCCATTACAACATCCAGGTGTTACCTACCATTTAAAATAAAATTATTTTATTATTAGAGTGCAACGTAAGATTTGAAAGGAACTCGTTGTTGCGTATTGGGTAAGCCATCGAGCATAGAATTCCCTTTAAATTAATATTAAAATTTTATTCATAAATAGGGATAAATATAAAAATGTCATATTCTTTATTTACCTGGGGTGTTACATCCTTCCCCCCTTTTGGGAATTACACCCTCGCAATTTTAAAATTGGGCTCGGAAACTTCATTGAATGTCCCACATCAGAACAAGAGTCGGGAAAAAATCACTTTAAAAGAAAGAAAGAGAAGTACAGAGGTCACTTGAGTTATCCCATACTAGGATTCCATGTTGGAAAACATGGATATGAAAGAAAAATCAAAGGGTCTTGCTCTGAGGGAGAGTGATAGAAAACATGTTTAGGAGAAAGTTAACCATAAGAAAATCACAAACTTGTGGTGGGTTAAACGATATTCGATTCCCTGATAGGAAAAGTTAATAGACAACATTTTTGTTTTATGTTTCATTTCATTGAGGAATTTATTTTTTATCTTAAGGAAACATAATTACTTGTCATGTTGACTTTCAACATTTACTAGATTTCTTACCCAAACTCATACTTTCCCCAAATGATGAGTATTTAGGAAGACTTGTTCACATTAAGAGTACTATAATAAACTTCTAGAGAATCACCTAATCCAAAAAAGGGAACTATATATTTCCCATGACTTTAGACCCTTACCAAAACTGAAATTGTTAGAACAAGATCAGATAATCCAGAAAAGGATAACCCTTTATAAAAAGAAAATCTATTCTTAATCTCCATAATTTTTCCAACAAAACCCAAAGTTCAATGGGGACCAATCGATAAACAATTTGTCCATAAAATTATTCAAAATAAACCAAACTATGATTGAAAACAAAATATTTGAAGGATTTAGACACATAGTCTTCCAAGGTACAAATTAACACTTATCTCCAAATAACATTAGTTGCTCTAAAAGTCTCATATTGAAAAGTAATTAACCTAATCACATATCCTCCATGATAGGTTAATAATTTCCATTGATAAACCAAAATCAACTTAATCTTAATTCATAAAATCATATAACTAAAAAGAATAAGTCATACTAACCAGGGACTTTACGTAGTCCAGTGCTAGGCGATAAATACCAGTCGCACTTTGGTTGTGGGTTCGATTCCCGCAGCTTCGTCCGACACGACAGGTTGTCACACGGTCTACGTGTTGTCCTTTTTCTAAAACTACATAATTCTTATAACATTCCCAAAAAGCGATAAAATATTCAAAAATAACCATAAAATAATTTAACCTCAAGTTTATCTCATGACTTTCATTTTCATCATAACATTTAGTAACCCATAATTACCTCAAAAGTAAGGATCATATAAACCTTAATGGTTACCTTTATAATTATCACCTAAACTTCCACATATAGTTGGTTCTCTTGTACAATATGCATTAGAGAACTCACCAAGGTTTAAGTGGTAAATCATGACTCCTAATAGTTGGTTTAGAATAACCATGATATTTCTCATTGAATCCCCATTTCTTCTAGTCTCTTAATTAGAGAACCACCACAACTTCCTTCAAACCCATTGTCACTTTGGTGCCTACTAGATCCATCCATTTACTAAAACCAAAAGGTCAGTGTTAGTATATCAACAAAATCATCATGTACGAAAGAGGTAGATAGACACTAAGATATACTTATCCATGTTATCTCAAACTCATTACAACATTCAAAAATAAAAATAAATCTATCTAATATAATAACCATTGTGGTTATACACAACTTGTCACTTATGCTTAAACAACACTCTAACCTCTAAAGTTATCTAAACTGACCTTTGATACCAACAATAAGGACCTAGCCTTAAAAATTACATATTATTTAATTAAATGATTAATTCACATAGAGCAAATTTTCAAGTTTAGAGTTTTAGAGAATTAGGACGTAACTATTAAATCTCAAAAGATTACAAAGTATACACTTCTACAAAGTTTCCATAAAATAAAAACTCTTAAAAAGAAACTTGTCTAGTTCCATGTTTTAGATAGCATGAAGTTTCCTTGTTCCCATCCTTGACCCTATTCCACATTAAGTCCTGTAAAAAACATTTCAAAATAAAACTTGGGGTGAGCATAAAAAGATCAGTAAATGATACACAAATAAGGGAAACTGTTAGTTTTTCAAAACAACAAGTAAACCATGAATACTTTATCAAAGTAATACTTATCACCTTTATGAAGTAGTAAAAACTCTTCACTAAAAAACAAAGATCATTACTTACCCTTTTGAAACCAAAATATTACCATAAAACCCATATAAAGAACACATAACATATAAAGGTAACTTGGGACATAAACATACTTAAATGGAATAACCATACAGTTGACTTCCACACATATCACTTAATGGAATAGCCATACGGATGACTTCCATACCCAATGAATTGAAGGTTATAACGTAACCACTCGTCCTGGTATTCACAGCACCACCCTTCATATGGTTTATCACTTAACCACCCTTCAAATGTCCAAGTACCATTATAAAATCATAAGACATAAAACAAATATAATGGAAAGAAAACATTTCCACATTTCGATCACAATATATAACTAAAATATATTGACATGACAAATCCATTATAAAAACAATTTTTAATACCAAAATACATAAAAGAGTATATGGTATTTATTTACTTTTAAAAACATTACGGCTTGTTGAGGAAGCCAAAGTCCAAATAATACTCGCAGCGGCGGAAAATGTCATTGTCACCATGCACGTTAAAACAAACATTACTTTTTGTCATTTTGTAAAATGATTCATATAGAAAATATTCCTTTTGTATAAAAGTAAAAGTCAAAGGGGTTTATACACCGTATAAAAGAAAGTCTTGTATTAGAACAATATATGCCTCAATGAAAGGAGATTGAGATGATGTCCCTTACAAAGATGGTATCCTTGGATTAAGGATAAATCAATTACATATTTATGTGTGACAAACGAATACACCAAATATAAGTGGATATTAAGTGTCAAACAATTGGAGGTCATTCACACATATTCATAGAACGAAATATTCAAGGATTACAAGTTTATCCCAAAGAATCAAAATAGGGTTAAGAAGTTCCCCGGGAAAAATTTGACAGCCTAACGGCGTCACTTCAAAATATAGAAAATGAGTTGACGAGAGATAAAAAGGGTATCTCATCACTGGGAAATAAAATTTACATCAACAAGGATATAGAAGAACATATCCCAACATAACAATATGTAAATTAAAAGACCCAACAAAATAAGTCTTTTAAAAAGATGAGGGTGAAAGGTTCCTTTACTGACTTGGGTATCTTTCGAAACATACACCCCATGAAAGAAGGACAACATTGATGTATATAATCATAAACGAAATTATATTACACAAATAGTAGAATAATGAGAAGTAAATATACCACTCAATAGAAATGTTGGAAAATGTAGCATAAATATCACGGGAATCAAAGTGAGATGAAAAATCCCTTACGAAAACTCGGCAGCCTAACGACGCCACTTAAAACTCCCAAAAATGGATTGATGAGATCAAATAGGGTCTCTCATCATATTAATATAAAATTTACATAAATAGGAATATAAAATAAAATCCCCCAACATAAAAAAGAGGAGATTAAAAGAAGTGACATAAAGGAGAGTACTTAAAAAGAAAGAGAGAGGTTGGATCTTTTACGAAAATTCGGCAGCCTAACGACACCACTCAAAACTTCCAAAATGGATTGATGAGAGAAAATAGGGTCTATAATCATATGAACATAAAAATTACCATAAGAGTAATATAAAATAAGATCCTAATCATAATAAATATGAGCTTAAAAGGAATGACATAAAAGAGTGTACTTAAAAAGAAATAGAGGGGTAGGATCCCTTACCTCAAGTCCGATTTGTCTTGTTCGTTTATTTATATTCCTAAATAATAAACTTTGGTCAATTGATAATTTCTTAAGGACCTCCTTTAAAGATTATTATTCAGTTCATATCACATATTATAATGTTATAAAAATGTTTTTAATAATGTTAGTTCATATCAGACGTTTTTGCCGATGTTTGGTACATGAGTCAAAAATGAACTTGTTTGAAAAGGATTTCCCATGTAGTTATAAGTAAATCATTTATAGAATGGTATTAATGATTAAAATATAATATATATCCTTTAAATATTCATTTTTTACTATTCCATAACATTTGGAAATAAAAAATGAAAAGCACCGTTCATGGAGACTGTAGGCCGTACATACCCATGAACGCTACTTTCATTTTTTTGTCATATTAATGGAATTAAAAATAAATGAGATATATATATATATATTATAATTCCAGTATAATATATATGTTATATAGGTCAAATATGTTCATTAATTTCATTATTTATAGATTCCATGTTTTGCATGAACGAGTCACATCACTTGAGGGGGCGGTAGTCCACATTTCCTCATATGAAATTATCGCATTTGCACAACATGCAAAGAATAAAGGTATATTTTAAATATAAAATATATAAGAATATAGTAAACATAAATACAATATATATACTATATAAAATACAGTGACATCATAATGTACACCTTTAAATGTGTTAAAAGAATATTGAACAATCATCGTTTTGTGAGGCAGTAATTCGCCATCCACAGAAACAGAATGTTCTTTAACCATTAGACGGATGTCTATGTAAGTGTATCTCGAATCCTTCTTACAAAAACATCCAAGTATATTGAAGATACTGGTGTTGTTACAAAGTAAAGGATTAAAAAATGTTTAGGGGGTTGGATAAGAAAAATAAAACAAAAGAACACTCGAGAAGACTTTACCTTTAAATCAGGTAACTCTTTTTTATTTGAGCTCAAAGGCTCCCTTGGAAATACTTCTGCCCAAAGTGAGGATTCTAGGAGTAAGAGAGGGATGTGGAGAGACAAAAGGGGCAGGGTTTGGACGAGCCAAAGGCTTGAGAGGTGTTGGTAAGGTGGTAGAGGTGGGGGCCTTTTATAAGAGGAGAGGAGGGGCACTCTTGGAAAGTCTTGAAAAGTAACATTATTATAAAATTATTTTCAGATTTTAAAGGTGCCACAATTATATATTTAGAGGATAAGGTTATAATAGTCCTAAATCCATACATATGATAGTTTTTTGAAAATTTTAGGTCTTATATTTTACATTATCTTTTCATTTTATTAAATCGTTAAATAATGAGGTAATCGCTGCATCATCATGGTGTCATAAATAATTTAATTTATTTAATGTCTAAAAGTTATAAAAAAATATCATGAAGTAGAAAATTGTTTTATATTTCTAATGAATATTTATAGTCAAAAATGTGACTTGTATAACCCCATGTAAAATGTTTTTTAGTAAAACAACACATGTTTGTGACATTTTAATTTTAACTTTAAATAAATAGTTATTAATGTCATTTTCCTACCAAAGTGGCTACCTGGGGTCCCCAAGTTGACCCATGGATTGTCTTGGTCTGACATGACTCATCCAATAAGGGTAGGACGTGTTTCAAGTTCATTTAATATTATTATAACATTATCTTTACTTTAAATTACACTAATTACCTTTAATCATGATTAATAAAACATAAAGGTTACTATTTACCAAAAAATTATTTTAATCCCATTGAAACACATTTTACATCCTAATGAAAACCATGTATGTTGGATTTTTGAAATTCAAATCATAGAAGTGGTAAAGTTTCATTTAAACGAAAAATCAGTTTTTAAACTACCACTTAGTGGTTTCACTATTCATCAAAATTGATGTTTTTTAGAAAAATACCAAAAATTCACAATAAGCTATATTTGATATTCCGAATTCAAAAATTATGCCTATTTTACAAAATTCAAAAAATATAAGTTTCATTAATTAATTTAATAATTAATTTCCACTGTCAAAACAAATAGCGTGTTTTTAAGAAACAATATCTATTCAAAAATTGATAGTAGTTTAAGTCCAATTTAAAATTGAAATTAATTCCAATGACCACGATTGGATTAAATGGTAAAAATATATTTTAATTTCCCTTTAAAAAAAATTAAATAGACGATCTAATCATATAAATAAATTAGATTAAAAAGATGTTTTGAATGAAAATACAACATTTTTCACTTATTCATTAAAAATGAACTTTATCATAAAAATACCAAAAATTTACACAAAGTAAATTTTGATGTCCCAATTTTAAATAATAATTATATTTTTTCAAATATAACACATAAAATTGCCAAAAATGGATTTAAAAGAGGTTCTCCATCAAAAGGCAGTTAATCAACCTTTTAAAGAATATTAGAATGTTTTCGCTTAAAATTGGATTCATTCGCATTTTTAATCCTCTAAAATTTATTGTAAAAAGTAAAAATATTTGACAAATATATATAATCATTTTTAGTTAGTTCTGTTCATTCCTGTAATTACAACAGCTAGGTGTTAACTACCATTTAAAATAAAATTATTTTATTATTAGTGTGCAACGTAAGATTTCAATGGAACTCGTTGTTGCATATTGGGTAAGCCATCGAGCATAGAGTTACCATTAAATTAATATTAAAATTTTATTCATAAATAGGGATAAATATAGAAATTTCATATTCTTTATTTACCTGGGGTGTTACGAATTGTGCACGGGACTACTAGCCGAATGGTTATGTGATATTGAATCTTGTCTCATGGTGTAATTTCTTGGGAGGAGCAGATTATGTAGCCTTGATCTGTTTTTTCATTTTAATGGTTTTTGGTTGTAATGACATATTTTGTGGTTTCTCACTTTCTCTAAAAAAGTGGTTTGATAATAAAAAAGGTTAATTTTCAGTCAAATATGGAGAAAATTATGTAATATTTTATATTTAAATGATGATAATTATATAATAGACAACATATTATTTAATTATATTTTCTATTATATAACATTCTTGTTATGTGGTCGGGAAAAATAATCACATCACTTCGAAGAGGTGGTAGTCCACATGTTCACATACGTCTTTATCATATTTTCAGTGAGTAATAAAGGTAGAAATACAATTATATATTATATTAAAATAATATTTAATATTTAATTAATTTCATAAATATGTCATTTATGTAACATATATTTATTATATTTACCCTTATTACCTTCCATGTAATGTGTTAGTGAAAAATAGATCACATCACTTTGCAAGGTGGCAGTTCACCTTACACACGGACAACATTATTATATCCCTTATGGAATGGAACATAAAATGGAATATATTATATAATGATTCCATAGTTATAATTATGTTATTATAATCTCATATAAACATTATATACACCATCATTCCCAATTGTTAGAGGTGGTAATGGAAAAATTAATGACATGATTATGTGAGGTGGCAATTTGTCGTACACACGAATAATGATTTTGTAACCAGTTGGATGGATTTTTGTGTAGTTGTAGGTTTTTCCCTCAAAATAAAAACATATACGTATATGGAATATACTTAATTTTATTATATCAATATCGTATAATAGTAATATATGGAAGCTGAGAAAGAAGTAAAATAAAGATGCTTGTTGAAGAACATTACCTCTTCTTTTTGTGTCCTCCTTAAGATTTCCAAAATCATTCAATGGTCGTATTTACGACCAAAATAAGGATTGTAGTATTAAATTTTGGATGTTGGTAAGTCATTTGGAATGTTTTTATTAAGAAAAATGTCTATTGATGTGTGAATATGTGAGGGGAGTAAATTCCCTATTATAATGAAGGACAAGAGCCATTCTTGTAAATATTAAAATTAATCATTATTGGGAGGTCTCCATTACATCATGTTCGTCAAAATATGAATAATAATGGAGGGGTTTGTTTCTAGAAACACCTACACCAAAAAAAATTCTTTTTTTAATATCATTCCTTAGTCTTTATTTTTAATCAATTCTACCCATTTTTTTTACCATCGTAACTTGTATCTTTCTACATGACTATGTAATTTATTCATTAATTATACAATTAACATGAGTTTCATTTGAAAATTTATGCCAATTTATTCTAAATACAATATCAAATTTATTAAATAATATTATTATGTGTGTGTAATTTTTACTTTAATATAAATCTTGTAATGAAAAAAACATTGTTTTAACTGTAATTGTTGTAAATAATTTCAATAAATTTCCCCAATCATTATGGTAAAGAATTAAGTTGATTTATTTATATAATATAAATTTTATTATTAAAAATATGGAATATATTGATCCAAATTCAACTCAATTAAGTGAACAAATATAGTTTAAAATTAATCAAACAAACATGGTGAGACAATATGGTTTTAAGATTAGTATTTTTAGAGAAAAATATGATTATATAATTGATCTATAACTAATAATAATGATTTAATTAAAATATATTAATATTTGATGATATTTAATATATATATTTAATATAAAAAATTCCACATTAGGGATTTATTTAATTAATAAAATTGGAGAACTACAATACATTTAAAAAGAGTTTTTATAAAATCCCATTTTTAAACCAAAAAACAAATTTATACTACAAAATAATATAATGATAATTAAAATGAATTAACTGGATTAAATATAAAACAATAATGTATATGATTGTTTAAAACAAATTCAAAACATATTTTGACTTTTACATTACTAAATTTATTGAAAAAATGACTTTTAATAAAATACAGTCTTAAGCATAAAATTGGATTTATTTTTTATCTCATACCAGTAAAACACATTTAACGAATGTTAAGAATTAAATTTAATGTATAATATAAAAATTAATTTAATTTAATCCAGAAAGATCGATTATTTTAATTTATAATTATAATATACTCTAGTTCCCATTATAATATTTTTCTAAAATAATATTTCCTTTTATTTTCAAAAGGATTTTAGGTCATTTATATTTAATTAGTCAGAAAATGATATATGTAAACCATATTTTCATAATTTTGCTAATCTTATTCATATACTACATTAAAATATATATACTATAATTGTAATATATATCAATGATCATTTATGTTCGGTGTTGTGTGTTAAATATTCTATCGAGCATAAAAATAATCGGGTTGCATGTAACATAAGCTAATTTGAGTGTTGTCTGTAATGCAAGAAAAACATAGTGTTATTCATCCTTTATGCTATCAAATATAATTTTTAACCTCAAAATCTTATGTTTTTACATAATTAATTGAATATATAATGGTAATATGTATTAAAACTGAAAAATAAACATGAAATAAGTTTCTAAGAAAGTAAATAATTTACAAATTTTAATTATTCTAGAAAATTAATAATGTAAATGATTAGTATGACTCATGGTAAAGAACAATATAAATTAAAACAACATTATAAATGAATTTAAGATTTATTATCTAAATATTTTTATTCAATATACATATTCTTAAAATTATTTAATGTACTTTTTTAAGGATATAATTAAATTATAAAATATATTTAATGTCAATTTTTACTCTATTTAAATGTTTTAAAAAATAGAATATTTTTATAGAACATTTTGTTAAAATGGAAAAATAAATCTTTTATTTTAACATATATGGAGTTAATTGTTGTTCTCACTTCCATAATCATTATTTAATGTTAGGTTTCATTTATAATATTTCATGTTTTCTTCCAAGAAAACACTTATTTACTATTTATTTTAGGTATTTTGGTTTTGAAATTTTTTTTTTAAAATAAAATGGTATTTAGATATTTGAATCTATTTTGATGTTGGGTTTAAAAGTGTTTTTCAAGGGTTTTATTATGTAAATGTGTAAGAATAAATTATTACTTCAAGATATGTTACTTAATAATTTTTTACAATTCACAGGTGATCCTGATATAACATATACGATTGGTGATCAGGATATAGATTATAAGATAGGACATCCTCATTATAGATCTCAAATTCATTGTGTAATATCCCTTATCTTCAAGGTAATGAAATAAGTAATTAACCAGGGAGGTTTATCCTATGGGTAATTCTGGGATAGGATTATTTCTTACATGAGTTTAACATGGGTTTCTAATATGATAATCTATTTTTTAAAATGTTTTTATATTTGATTTATACAAGTTTTAGTGGATTTATATAAGGCAAAATTAGGAGTTTTTCATGATTATATGATTTATTTCATATCTTCAAATAATATTGTAATAAATGTAAAAATTTTATGGGTTTTTCATGTTCTTCCCTTTACTAATACATTTCTTCTTTTCTATGTCCCATACAATGCTTTTTGTTCTCATCCAAAATCTTAAAATGTTTTCACTCAATTATTTGATGGCTAAGGATAATGAATAAGTCATGTTGATAGTCAGGAATATTTTTTATGAAAATAAAAATTATTTTATTTTAAAAGGTTTATGTTGTGGAAAAAATGGATAACGAGTAGATTTTTTATCTTCGTAATATATAGGGTTTGTGTATATTTTATTTATGTCCCAATTATATAAAAATTTAAACTATAAAGATCCTAGAAAATATAAGAGAGTGAATTATTAAAAATATAAATATTATATAATTTTTTAAGGTTTTATCTTCATATTAGATATTAGTGAAAATGTTTTAAAAAATTTATTTTTTAGGATAACGATAGTGGAATACCCATTAATTATTCAACCATATGGTTAATTTGAAATGAAATTGTAATTAAATATTACCATGTTTCTTCATCTAATCGATGCCTTTTCAAAATGGTTTTCCATAGATGAAGCATAGATGTATCAGAAAAAATATATCAAGAGGAAAATATCTTTCCAAATAAACATCCTAAAATGGTTGTAATTGGAGAATTTTTTTTATTAGGATGGATCTGTTCAAATAATATTTAAATAGTGGAATCATCCATGTTAAAGAGTCAACAAATTTACCATATATGAGCATTTCAATAGTTGATAAATTCATGAAATAGATCCCACTAAATATTGATGAGTCTTCACATCTATTGGTATACAAATAATGGATCAATGCTCTGGAAAAAGATATCTGTAATCCAATTATATTCTGAATGAAAAAAGGTAACCCTTTCTAATTTTTATTTCAAAGGTGAATCTAATTAACGATCGTATTTATTTAAGAATCTCATTGATATTTATGGGATTGTTTCAATGTAATGGGATGAATTTTAAGATATTTTTCTATTGAAATATTTCTCAAATGTTGTTTCACTAGTGATAGAGAAACAACTATTGAAATTGATGCAAAAAAATAAAGATTAGCTATCCATGTATAAATTATATTTTCCAATATTGTCTATGTACGTATCTAAATTTATTTTAGAGCTTGATTGTAAAATTAATATATTTTATATATAATTGAAACTATTTTTAAAATATATTTGTCTTTATAATAATTTTATGTTATTAAAAACTTGTTCATTGTGCTATGAACTTTGAGACGAATTTTGCTGATACTTATATACGTTGAGCATAAAAATTTATGAAACATTAAACATGGGAATAAATATAGAACCATCAAAATATGATGTTTTCTTATAATCCCCCCAATATCTTCCATGTGTGGTAAACGACATTTCATGGACTGTTTAATGGGATCTATAATGTGTTACTAATATAGTAAGTTTGGCCACTATATTCTTAACTACAATAAATAAGCCCCTCATAAATCCATGAATAGTGAAACTGATATCCAGTCAATGGTGATATGTTTTAATTTCATTGATTTGGGTAATTATGTCAATGATTGTGTTATGATGGCTGCTCATGGTGTAAATTATCACAATTTAAATAAAAAGGGGTTGAAATTATTTTCTACTACTACTATTGAGATTTTCCCATCTAAAAAAGTGTGTAAAATATTGTTACCTTTTTATTGGATATTTTATAGATCCTAATTTCTCATTGGATCTTCACATTATTTTATTTTTATGAAATCTTCATTTAAAATAGGAATATCACCTCTGGAAAATATGATATTACTTTTGATGAAAACTCCTGGTGGAAAATATTAAAGAAACTAAAATTTTTAAGAATCATTATATTATAATTAGTGGGATGTTATTTCATAAAAATATTTTTAAACATCCCAGAATATAGTTTGATATTATTCTGGGTATGTATTTTATTTTATTTATCATGAAAAAATATATTTTAGACACAAGAATTTTTTACTCAATGATTTCATACCATTAATAACCTATCAAGAAGTTAAGAAATTTATTAGAGATGGTATTGAAGGGTTATTAGCTCATTTTATTAAGAAAATATGTTTTGTTGATTTGCGAGGTCATTGTTGTGAATGAATTTCTTTATATATGACTTAATTATTTTCTTGGTGTTATTTTTGATTGGGAGTGTAAGGTTATTGTGGTCTTAGAGTATGATGCTAAAATAATTTCAAATTCCCCTTATCAAATGTCTCATGTATAAATTTTTAAAGTTAAAAAGATATTTCAAGGGTTTTTAGATAAATGATTTATTTATCCTATCACATCACATTTGGGTGATCATATTTTATTCATAAAAAATAATGATTGTTCAATGAAACCTTTTCTTGATAACACATCCATGATTGACATCAATATTAAGAACACGAATCCCTTGACTCATATTGATGATTTGTGTGATTATATCTATTGAGAAAAACATTTTTTGTTGATAGATCTCAAGTCAGGGTGCGATCAGTTTATGGAAATGTTGGAAGAAATTTAAATGATAGTGTTTTAGACAACATTTTGGAATTAAGTGTTTGTAGTTATTCTGTTTGGTTTATAAACTACATATTTTTTATTCAGAGATCTTGTGAATAAATTTTTTCATATATATTTAGATTATTTTTCAGTTTATGTTTTTTGATGATATATTGGTATATTAGAAATGTTTTGCGGATCCAAGAAGTTATATTTTTACTATTTTAAATATCAAAAATGAAAATAAAATATATGAAAAATTTTGTAAGTGAGAAGTTATGTTGAAAAAAATTCTTCCATAACTAATATTATTCATAATTATTAAATAACTATTAACCATTCTAAAACAAAAAATTTCAAAGAACATATAAAACTAAGAAATTTCTAAGAGATTTTTACTTTTCCTTGATTAGTGGGTTACTATTTTTTTTTGAAAACATTTCTCAATTATCTAGACCACTGGATTTGATTACTTGAACATGACTTAAATTAATTTGGATGAATAAGTTTAATGATTGTTTTAATCAACTAAAATTTTTTGGTAAATTCTCTATTTTTAGTGATTCCCTCTTAAAAGGGTGAATTTTACATCTAAAATGATTATTTATTAAATACACCTGGTTCTGTCATGAAATAAAATTATCATGCAATTTCTTATGCTTTACACTAAAAAACCACATGAGTTAAATCATCCTATAAACGATCTGTAATTAGATGTTTTATGTATTTTTATTTAAAAATTTTGAAGCATAATTTATATTGATTAATGTGTGAAATACACACATATCCTGAAATATTGATGTATATATTCAATCAAAAGGAGTGGTACATGAGGTATATTAGATGTCTAAAACTAATTAAGGATTATGTATACACTATTCATTATCCTCCTATTATATAAATAATGTTATCTGATGCATTGAATCTGAAAAATAATGTTATATTAACCATGTTAAATTTTAAACAAGACCATTTATTTATTTATTCGATTAAATATTTCCTATAAATTGTACATACATGGACATACTCTATTATGATTGAAGTTACAGTGTATGTGTCTATATTATAATTAATTATGAATGATAATAAGGAGGGTCATGTTTTATATGAAAATGTAGATTTTTTATGAAGGGTAATTTTCTAGAGTTTAATGTTGATAAAGATGGTGTTATAATATTTTAATTGGATTTTGTGTGCCTTTGTATTCATGTTCCAAGTGAAAAATGTTGAGTGAAGCTTATAGTACAAAGTTTTCCACTCATCATGATTACATAAATTTATATAGATACCTTTATGATTATCAGTGGTCTGATGGATGGAAAAGTAATATTGATTAATTTAAAATCATATTTTTGATTATTCAATAATTAAATATTAATTACAATTAACAAAGGGTTTACTTAAATAATTTTTTGGAACTTTATTTTTAATTTGAAAATATATATATAGATTTCATGGTTGGGTTACCAAAGACATGTAGAGGTTATAATTAAATTTGGATTATTTGTAACCAACTAACTAAATGTATACATTTCTTTCCCATTTGGGTTTTTTTATATTTTTATAGTCTTTATTAAAAACATCTCAAGGATATAATCAGAATACATGGACTTCCTCTCTATATTTTGTCTAACCATTATCCTAGGATCACATCTAATTTATATAATGGACTTCAGAAGGTGTTGGGAAATAAATTAATTTTTATCACTACTTTTCATCTGTAATTTGATGGATAGTATGATCAAATTATTTAGATTATGGATAATATGCTCCATTATTTTTTATTATATTAGTATGGAATTTAGAAAAAACATCTCTCTTTTGTTGAATTTTGTTTTAATTTTTTTCATTCTAATATATTTATTGAACCTTTTGAGGATTAAAATGAAAAGATATGTTAGAATCCTGATAATTGGGATTAATTAAGATAAATGTATTTTAAGTGGCCAGGTTTAGTAGATAAAATGGTTGAAAAGGTAAATATTATTTAACAGTGTCTGAGGATAGCTAGGAGTTGGATGAAAAGTTATGAGGTTAACCGGAGAATGATCTTTCTTTCAAGGTAAGTGATCATGTTTTTCATAGTGTCTCTTTTGAAAAGGGTTATGTGTTTTTGTAAAAATAAATAGATAAGTACATGATTCATTAGACCCAATAAAATCCTATATAATTTTATATCATTTTCTTACTGAGTGGTATTTTATGTGATTTTATCTCAGATACATAATTTATTTCATGTTTTGATATTAAGAAAATATATGTTATATTTATCAAATGTTTTGAGACCTAAAGTAATTCAGTTGTAAGATAACCTTACATATGAGTAACATCTAATAAAAAATATTGATCATAGAGAGTAAGGGTTGTAGAATAATTTATTTCATTGAAAATCCACATGGTTGAAGAAATAATATGGGAATATGAAAATGCTATGAGGGAACAAAGTCCCCATTTTTTTAATTGACGAATAAAATTATGAGGATGAAATTTCCAAAAAGGGGAATAATATAAAAACATAGTTAATATATGTATAAATTTTAATCATATATTTATTAATTATATTTTATATATTTATATTCACTATAAAAATATTAGATAATTTTTACGTTAAAAGAAAAAAATCATTATTTTTATCCAAATTGGGGTTTCAGGCATTATATTATTTTATTTTAAAACATTATTTCCAAATTATTAAATTTTAATTTTACATAATGAAATTCATATTTGTGATTTTCATATCAAAAATTTCTTTGGATGAAAATTTGTTATTTTTTACAAATAAGGATATTTCAATGAATAATAAAAAATATTTATTTTATAGTATTTAAAAGTTAAATTTAAATTATGGAATAATTTTGTGATATAATTAGTTCAATTTGATTAAAAAAATACATTTATTCTTCTTCTAATTTAATTCATACTTGAATTTAGCATAAATAAATTATTTTATTTAAAAATACAATTCACTAAAAAATAATTTTCCATAGCAATTTTTGGGATTAATTATCCAATAAATTATTCTACTTATATGAATTTAATCATGAAAATGGATTCCATATTTTGAATCAGGATTTGTAAATTTAATAAATAGTTTCCATTTATTTTTGGTCATTTTTAATTGTAACACATGAATATATTTGTCACCTCAATAAGGGTCATTCAGGTAATCGATGTTAAAAATGATTTTATAATGCCAAAAAATATCATTATAGCTTGTATTTATTTTCTTTTATAATTTTATATTGTTCTTGAAAATCCATGCTTTGAAAATGTCGTAATTGTTTGTCACTTTTCTTTGATTATGATATATATAAGATTTAAAGTAAATATAAAGTAAATAAATATGACTCTTGTTCTTTTAATGTTAATAATATTTTTTGACAGGGATAAAAACAACACATTTGAGGCATAAAATGTTTATTTAAAAAAAAATTATTTTTTTATCATTTTATTTTATTTATATTTTTTCACAAAGATATATTTACATTAAATGCTTATGTAATGCTGAAAACAAATTGCTCAATTCATAAAACAAAATAAATGATACTATAGATGTTAAAATTAATATAATTTAAATGAACTATTATGTTTAGTTAATTTGGAAGAAAAACATAATATTTTAATAATGAGTGAAATTATTTTATCTTAATTATTTTTCCATCGTGTTGTTGTAAATGTCAAATTGTATGAATAGTTCTCAAAATGACCTCAATAATATTTTATATTAAATAATGTTTTATGAAATGAATTATAATTCATAAAAATCCTTTCATCAGTAAATTAAATTGGATATGGTTTTTAATTTCAACCATGGTCCATTTATTGGTAAATTTATATTTTATTGTAATTTTGGTGAATCTATTAGTTTAAAAAACATTGATATCGTGGTAAGTGTCAAAATATTTAATATGGGTTTAAACAAAAAGATAAGGGTGAGAAAATAGACTAAAATGTCCAAATATTATTTTATGAGAATATTTAAACTCATAATAATATTATATGAAAATTAAATCATTTTTGATCCATTTTTCAATGAAAAATATTATATGTTAATTTTATATTTTAGGTAATTCCAATATTGACCCTCTTCTCACTAATAAAAGGGAACAAAATATCCTCTCTTCCTCACTCCTTTAGAGCACTCTATTTCAACCACACCATACCCAATACTCTCCCTATATTTACAACCCAAGTTTTATAGGACCTGGTTTGATTTTAAAACGATCCTAGAAGGTATTTAGTTTTCAACCTAACAATGTTTTTGAAGATAATGTATAGTTTTGAACTGAGTCTTTTCAATTTATTTATTCTTATACCTCAATAAAGTATCTATAAAAAATTCCTAAATAATAGAACAAGTATCATAAATATAATTATTTTTTATCATTTTTATATCATTACCAATATTCATATTCTCTTCATTATAATGGGGAATGAATATATGATTCATCTGTACGTGTGAACTACCACCTCCACAAGGAAATATGTTTTTATCATAACAATCACTAACAAAATTTTAAAACATTTTATTTAATTTATAAAAATGATATTAATGAAAATTTTATCTTTCTGTCAATGAAATATATCATTTATTTTATTACAATTTCATTCATTGAAAAACGATAACATCGTTCATTGGTATGTGTCTGTTGCGACCTCCATGAAGTGATGTGATTTTGTTTTCATCATTACATCACATAGATAGTACATATGAATATATTTAAATAAATAATATAATAATTAAGATATTTTTATCATTCTATAAATATAAAATGTTTTTTTGTCTTTTTTCCTTTATGATCGTTGAAAAATGGAAATGGTAATCATGTGTACGTATGACCTGCCATTTTCTAGATTATATCATATTTCATATTTCAAAACCATTATTCATGGTTAGTTTTAAAATTATAATTTATGTAATAAAATAATTATGATTTAATTACTACTATAATAGATAAACTTAAATAATGACATTTTTTCATAGCCAATCAATAGAAGTCATATTGGACATATGATCAAAATATAATCATAACATCTAATATGAACATAAATAACTAATTTATTGAATGTAACATGGTAATAACTAATAAAAAATGAATAATTACCATGATTAACATTTTGAGAAAAGTATGTAATTAACATAATTTTATTATTCCAGAATATATATAACCTAAGTAGTGATTTATACTCATGGTATGAGAGAATTTAACCTAATAATTATTTTAAATATTTTCATGATTTATTTTATAAATATTTGTATTCAATGAACATATTCATAAAATTATTTTTGGGATATTTTTATAAAAACATAAGTGAATTATAAGAATAATTATTTTGTAAAATTTACCATATATAAATTTTTTTCAAAAGGAAATTATTTGAAGGAACATTTTAAAAAATGGGAAAAATAATGTTTTATTTTAAAATTTATGGTGTCAATGTTTACTTATAATACTATAATCATTTTTTATTTTATTATTCCTTTAAAATATTTCATATTTCCTTAATATAAAATACCACTTTTTATTTTGTTCAATGTTTTTTTAAAATTATTTTTAAAATGAAAAGGGTATTTTAATATCTGAAAGTGTTTCTTGTATAGATTTTATAGTGTATTTCAAGGGTTTTATAATGAAAATGTGGAGGAATAAAATGTTTTATTCATGATATGGAAATTGACAATTTCATTTTTAAAATTTGTGATCTTGATACATATTCTATGATGGGTGAGCTTAAGATGTCTTATATATCATGTGAGACCCATTACAACACTCTAATGCATTAGGCAATGATCCTTTTCATAAAGGAAATGAATGACGTAATTAATAAGGGAGGTATCTCAAATGGATTTAATTAGCCTTAACATATTTCTTATATTATTTTAACATGGGTTAGGAATATGATTATCTATGTATCTGAATAGGTTTTCTACTTTCTCACTATGGGGTTTAAGGAAGATTCATTGATAAAAATGTGTGTGTCTTCATCTGGATATGATTTATATAATATGACCAATAAATTTTGTAATAAATGTAAACCTTTTATGGATTTGTTTTTTTAAAATAAATTAATTTACTTCAAAAAAATTTCCCTTACTAATATTTTTTTCTCATATTTTAATTTTTTATAGGGTTTAAGGATGGGTAAAAACAAAGAAGAACTCTATATGAAACTAATTTATTTTTTTCATGAAAAGATAACATGTTTTATTTTAAAAGATTTATTTTGAAGTAAAAAATAAATATTTTGTATATGTATCCACATTGTAATATATGGGTTTTAAATTTAAGATATATGACCTAATTCTCTAAAACTCTACGCCTTAAAGATCCTCTAGAATGCATGAAGGTGAATTCAGGAGTAAAATCACAAGATAGTGTAATGTTTTAATGATGGGTCTTTAGATGATTCCCATGGATTCCAAAAAACATTTGAGACCCCAATTTTAAAATCAACATAGTGATAAACCCAATAATTCAAAAGAGATTCTTGAAAGGATGATTCCACAAATTGCAATTAGAATATATTCTCAAGAGGTTATACATAAAGATAACATGGAATCTCATAGGTTTTTCATTGTGTCTAAATTGAAAAAACTCCTAATCCAAATGGTTAAAATTCCTAGATTACTTATTGGGGGAGAGAATGAAAACTCTCAAAGTACAATTGGGGTCAATCCTATAGAAATTTTTATATATATTAACTCAGGAAGTGGTAAAAATATTTATTGATTTGGTTTCCTAGAACTAACATTAATATTACATGATTATATGATTTTATTATTAAATAAGTCTTCCTATCATATAATTATTGTTCATCTATATTACATTTTTATGTGATAATTCCCTTAGAATATATGTCATGTTGAAAGGTTAGAGTAGTTCCACACTATGATTAGAACCAAGAGGTTCCATAACATTATTCTTGATCCTCTTTTATAGAATGATGATATAGTATGATTGTATATAGAAAATAAAATATGTTAAGGGTATTAGGATCATAATACATTGAGACATATTATCATTGTGTTCACTCATGTTAAAATTCAAGATATTAGGTCATAAGAATAGATCCATTAATATTAAATCCATTTTCTCTATGTACTTGTATAACACTATCTGTGAACATGTGTATTAAACCTTAAACTTTAATATTATCATTAATAGATATCACGAGTTTAACTCTTTTATGTATTGAAAAAAATTGTTATTACATATAATAATTTGGAATTAGTATATATTGGTTTCATGAAAAGTGATATTACATTAATAGATAATTCAAAATGGGATTTATCCCCTTTTTCTCTTCATGATAGTTGAAATCTCATGCCCTATCATGGGAATGGAACATCCTAAAAAGATCCATGTGCACTGTTTTCAAAGGGATATTTTATTTTAATAATGTAAAATAAAGATACATTGATTATATAGGTTGATGGAATCGGAATGAAACCAACATTATTTGAGATATTTCGATAAAAGTATTATATTAAAGGGTAATAATTCATATAAGGATATATTTTATTGTAACATTAACATCATTATCAATGGTAAACTTGGAATGTACCAAGATGATAAAAATTTGTTTTTGATGTTCCTTCCTATTTCCACTGAAAAAGTGGCCCTAAGATTCACATGCTTAATGTATTTACAATATCAATTAAATTCATGAAACAAATTTAACAAGTTAGAATAAATACTATTTATTCGGTTTGGTTTATCCCCATATTTTAATCAAAAGTTATTCAAAATAATAAGTGAGATAAGTAATATTAATAATAAATATTTTATCATATTGGGGAAAATATTATTTATTATATTTATCATAGAATAATGTTGTGGCATTTATTTATTAAATATTAATTATTTGAAGATTAGTAAACATCGATTATGGAAAGTAAACTGATCATACTGATCTGATTGGAAATAATATGAGTGAAATTAATATAAATATTATTAAAGGGGTTTCAAATAGAATAAAATTAATAATAAAAATATTTTTATTTTTAATATTAATGCACATGATTTTAATTATGATTTATAATGATGAAAAGTGTTCGGTGTGTAATTTTCCAACCCTAAACCTTTCATAATAACTATATTATTTTATCACATTCCGAAAACACAATTGGTGTACACCAAAAATAGAGTGTGACACTCTCTAGCCCTAGAGATAGATCAAGTGATATAGGCCACTCCCCCCACATACACTCTCAAGAAAATGATTGAACATAAATAGTTGTTACTCTATCAAGAAGAACTTTATTATGATCAACCATGAACAAAACAAATAACAAGATCTTCCATGTTAGTACCAAATGATTCCATAGATTTTTTGAATGAGTTTAGTTTTTGTGTGGATCACCACTATAGGGATTTTTCACTTGGATACTATAACTAAATGATGGTATATCGAGATCATTTTAAATATATAATTAATAAAAGTAAATATACAAGTTAAGGTAATTATCGATCTGCTTATAAATTAATTATAAATAACATGAGATGATCCATCACATTTGGTTCTGGTAATTTAAAATATCCTAGTAACATACTGTTTTCATTTAAAATTATGTTTTTATCTCTTGAAGAAATTATTTCATTTAATTTATGACTGCATGCCGAGACGGTCATACCATCAATGTATGTTTCTATGAGACTTGAAACCTGTAAGTGGTACTATAACAACCCTAATGCTAGTAACCCAGAGTTGGAAGAACTTTTATTACAATGGAATAGATTCAATAAATCCCATAATCAAGGATTGTTTATTTTAGTATAATTTAACAACTTAATACATATATGGTTCTATTATTACATCGATAATTAAACATATAACATAGAAAATTAAAATAAACTATTTCTTATCACTAATTCAAATTTTTGGTCTTTGAAACCAGGGGAAGGGAAAAATAATGTGAGATAAATTGCATAGTAATGGTTATATGAGACAATAATAATTTAATAAAAGTCAATACGGCATAGGCATTATGGAAAGGTAAATAATCTAGAAAAATCATTCCATCTATACATTAAAAATAAAAATGTATCCATAGATTTAGTCATAGAGAAAACCTCATGGAAAGTAGTAACAGAATAACGAATGAAGAAAATAATTATTTATTAGACTTCATGTATCTACACATGAAACATTATAATGTCATGGTAGTTTAATTATATTCTTAAAAACTGGTTCAATTTTATTTGGAAACAAACCTGAAGGGTTTGTCAATAACTATTTAGTCCAATGAGACCTAATGAGGCATCGAGGGGCTTTCTATAACTGGGCCCCAACCATCATTTCAAGTCCACTAAAATATTCATAAATAGATTCACATTAATTAAAAACCATAAAAAATGGTATATGGATAAGGCAATAATGATATCCATGATACAAGAAATTTGGATATCTAAGGAAAAAGGATCACAAATAAAATAAAAATATACATTAACCACACACAAAGAATAAGTGGTCAAATGGAATATCATAATAGTTTACAAAAACTTTTTAATCAAGATTATATATTCAAATGTAAGGTAGTTATATATAATGATAAATTTTGTCTAACTGAAGTGAAAACAAGAAAAATAGTTTCTATTAAAATATGAAATGTTCTTGTTAGTGCGGTTTGAGGAAAATATAATTGAATCATTAAAATAGAAAATAAATAATTGTTTATATAAAACTATAAATAAACAAATATTTTTTGTTGAGAAAAAATTAGTGATTTTTTAAAAAAATTGGGGTCTTAAAAAAATTATGGATTTTACCATAAAATGGTAAAAAATTGAAAAGTTCCCGTAAAACGAGCTTCTTATCATGAGGAATTGAAAAATGAACCTTATAAAATACACTCTTCCCCATAAAAGGAAAGAAAATTGAGATTGGAAATTATTTTTGAAACATACACAAATAAGATAGGAGGATTGAATAAAAATATTAAATAGTTATATTTGGGTAAATATATATAAGGAATAATCCAATGGAAAAAATGTTGTTTGGGGAGAATCCCTGACCTTTTTTCCAGATGTGTTATCTGCTTAATCTTAATGTACTGTATAATTAGATTATGTATATTAATTAAAAAGTTAATTAAGAACTATTTGTTGATGAATTTATTTTATTATAAGTTTATCAATATCATTTATTTCCTTTTTATGATGCATAAGATATAATTTTATCATTCAGGAGTGTTCTTTTCTTTGGTTTTCATGATCAGTTTACTTGTATACATGCAAGGAATATCTTTTCAAATGATAATAGTTGTCCAAAATTTAAATTATATGATATTTATGAAATTATATAATATTAAATTCTTATATAATTTAATTTTTTATATTCTTTGAAGACAAATCATTAGAATGAACGACAGTGATAATCATTTAAATTGTTTGGTATTTTTTCGATCATCGCGAACTAGTTTTCACTTGATAATTAATATAAGGTATATATACTAGTTTGAAACAATTAAATAAAATTTAATACTTATATAATATTTTATTAACAATATAAATGGTTATATGATCATCTTTGATTGTGGAATTGGAAAATGAAAACATGTTGCCCTCAAATGCGGTAAATCGACACCTCACATATGATTTTTTTCATTTTTAGAATAAATGGAGGAGAATAAGATAATTGTTTGTAGATTTTACATTAGCACAATACAATTATATTATTTATATAATATAATTTAGTTATCATTAATGTCTATATATAGTAGGTGAGGGAAGGATAAGAAAAAAAATGAAATTAAAAAGAAAATAAAGGAAAACAAAAGAGGATTTTACCTCTTGAATTTATTTTCATTGAGAATCTCATTAATGGGATTGAGATTGGTATTTTTATGAAAAAAATGCTCTTAAGATTGGGGAATAGACTTGGGAAATGGATTTATATGGAAGTTTTAATGATTCAAGGATTATGAGGTGTGATAAGAAGAGGTAGTGAGGTGTTGTATTTATAGTGAAGGAGAAGAGTGTTTTCTCATTATTTTATTCATTAGTTTATTAGTTTTCCCCAAGACTATTAATAGTCTAAGAATTAGAAGTAAATATATTAATTTAATTATGGGTAGTTCTATATAATGTTCTTACATCATATATACATCATCTATGTCTCAATAATTCATGTATTTAGTTTACAATGTAAATTGTTGTATCTCACTCTTCACCAAAAATTCAACTAATTTAGAAAAATATAAAAAATAATAACTAACTTTTTTTCATTATTTAGAATAAAAAATGAACTCTATTTTAAGATAATAATTTTCTATATATGAGAAATTAAATTCTAAAACAAAACCATCATTTACTCGAAAAATAATGATTATAACATTATAACTGTTTTATGACACATTAAAAAATTAAGGTCTCATAAAATTACCTTATATTAATAAGAAAAAAAATATTAATTTAATAAAATATTTTATAAAAATAATTTCTTTTTAATCATTATATAAATTCTATATTTTTAAATAAACATTTATGTTTCCAAAAATAACAGCACAAAATTTATCATTTTTAAAACATTTATTTACTAATTCCATGATATAAATATACCATACTTTAATTTATATGATATATATATTATTTATACATCAATAGTTGAGGTAAATACTCAAATAATATATAGACTATTAATATATTGAAAATGAATGTTTCATTAAAATCATGATTTTTCACTATTCACATGAAAATAAAAATTTTCTTAAAAAAAACCAAAATCTCACCCTAATATAATTTCGACATTCCTATTTAAAAAATAATGTTTATATTGTTCAATCGAATTTATTAAAGAGAAAAATTTTTGTTTTTGAACATCTATACCATTAAATGTTTTAAACTTTTCTTCTAGGAAATATATATTTTTATGAAAAAAATTAGATTTATTCGTATCTTAAACCTATCAAACTTATTGATTGAATTTAAAAAATATTTTATTGAATTTGTAAAATATAAATTTAATTAATACCTCTTACTAATTGTGATTAATTAAATTTATTAATAGAAATTTTCATTGGGGCCATAAAAATTGTTTTTTATAAAAACCTATTTTTATATTTAATTGATTATTATTATTATTTATAATTAATTATTATCTAAAGAATTAATTATATAAACAAGTGTAAACTATATTTTTATAATTTATATAATATATTTCATTCCCACCTATCTAAAGGATAGGTTATACCTATAATAATAATAATATTTAATCTTTATCTAAATCTTGATGTTCTATGTATTTTATAGAATCGAAGAAGATAAATTTAAAAAGATAAATACCATAAAATTTTGGGGTGTTACATTCATCCATAATTCATCAAATTACATCCCCACAGTTTACAATTTCACTAGAAACATAATAATTTTAGATGATTAAAATTTTATTTTGGGAAATCCAAGAACATGAAAAGGGTTTATAAAACATCATCTTGAAAAGTGGTAGAGAGAAATGTGAAGTTCGTCAAAAAATAATGATTTGAAAATAAGAGAACATTCATGAAAATATGGTCATAGAATAAAAATCAGACTACCTTGTCATGATGGAAATTGATAGATAACATGGTCATTATAATTTTCACCATCACAAAACTATAAATTTGTGATTCATTAAAAAGGATATTTGATATCTCAAAAAGAAAAGTTATTGGGTGTTGTTTTTGTACCAAAATATTTTTCCTAGTGTTGAGGGTTTCTTTTACTATCAAGATAAGAACCTGAGAAAATAAACATACTTGATTCCTTTCCGTTTCATATTCTTACATTTTAGATGTGCTCGTATCTATCTCTACTTCATTTTTTTAACTAATATATGGATATTCAAGATTGTTTTTTTATACCTGATGCATTTGATCAAACAATCTATAAACCTTTCCTTTGGAAGTTAAATGTTTAAGGAAAACATAATGGTTAGAATAGGTTATCGAATATGATAAATAACACATCATTACTAAAAAATAATATCTTTATTCTATTAAATAAGTAGGTAAACCTATGAATCATTTAAAATATTTCTGTAAATATTCAAAGACAAAAAATTTAGAAGGAAGGTCAAAAAAATTTCAAAATCAACTTTACATAAGATTTTCCCAAATAATGTAGGTCGTAGTGTCACATAGTGAATATGAGAATACGTCAATCAGTGTAAATCCATAATGAAAAGATGAATTATCCCAAATATATTAAGAATAATTAATGTAATAAAATCCAAATATATATCATGATTCTTATAAATATAATATCTTAACATTATTCATGAATCAAAAAACAAAGAATACAATAATTGTTCCACTTTAACTATAATAACATCAAATATCACCATTGACCCCTTTAATTTCATTGAGAAATATTTCCTTAATTCTTGGGAAATTTATTTTCATTGTTCTCTATATACATACAATTGAAACATTTCCCATTTATAACTTCTTTTTTATCTCATACATTCATGAGCCTCATGACTTTTATCTCCACACTCGTATCAAACACATATTCCCTTTATCTATCTCTTTATCTACTATTCTATTCTTCTATTGTTTTCCTTTAATGTCATAATACATATTGAATTAATTATATGTTTTGATTGTACATGAGACTATATTTTTATACGATGAGAATTTTTGGAAGACCAGTTCCCTTTATAGGAATGGTTTTTACCCATCAAAGAATCGATCAATTTTGATCTTTAGATTATGTATGTAATCTATAACATGCCTTTATAACCTTGTAAATTTGGATTCATACTTGGCAATGTGTTCATCTTCTTTATGTCTAATACTCAAGAATTACCTCTCCATATCTTCTCACTATTTTTAGGGAAATAAGTTTCTAGGAATATTTCTTTAAAATCCTTCCTTTCCATGTTTTCAATTTCATTATTGTCCTTTTTTTTGAATTAATGACCACCACTAACCTGCATCTCCTTAGAGATTATAATCTACGATAATTTTTTTCCCTTTTTGCTGCTTCACATAATGAGAAATATTTTCTCAAAGGAACTTATCCATTAGTTATCTAAAAATAGGTTTCTAGCCTCATTTGTTGAGGTAGGTTATTGGTGCAAAAGAGGTATAACATTTTTACATCAAATTTTTAATTAAGTTTCTCCATGCGAGTAATGTTATTACTCATAACTTAAGTGCATAGTATGACCCATTTTTATGTAATAGTTTATATTCATTCAGGCCCAATGCACATTTTCAAAGTTGTTACCCATAGGTACATTTATGTGAAAACCATGTCCACCTGTAGTATCCAAATAAGGATGTATTGATAAAAAGATGCAAAAAATATATACCTTATCAAAATTATATGATTTTATTATATTCTTAACCTCAATTTTCTATCTTAGGTTTATTTTTCGTAATCAATGTTTTTTAAATCTAGTACTAATGTTTTTTACTAAATTTGATATGATATAAACCATGTTAACCCCAAAGGTAGTAACCTAGTGTCGGTGGAAGTTTTATTACAATAGAATATATAAAAAAGATCGCATAGCCAAGGATCACTGTGATTATAATTATTAATTAATTGGATACACAAATGGTTACCCTATTGCATTAATAATTAAATATCGAGAGAAAAAAGAAAATAAACTACTTCTTTTTAATTATTCAATTATTTAATCATTATAACCAGAGGAAGGAAAAAATAAAAGTGTGTGATAGAAATCTCATTATGGGTTATATGAGTGAATTATAAATGAATAAAATTAAATAATTCATAGAAATTATAGAAATATAAATTATCTAGAAAACATATTCCATTAGTACACTGATAATAATAATGCATTAAAATATTTTTTCATAGTGAGAACATCATAGAAAGTAATAAATGAATACTGAATGAAGAAAATGATTATTTATAAGATGTCATGTTTCAAGAAAATGAACCATTATACTGTTGAGATTATTTATTTATGTGGATTTAAAGTCTTAAAATTTTATTTAGTAACAAAAATAATGGGTTTTTCGCCAATTGTTTTGTCTCTTAGGAAATGGCGATGCATTGAGGGGCTTTCTATAACCAGGCCCCACCCATCACTACAAGACCAAACAATTATTCATTAATAGATTAACATTAATTAAAACACAGTATGTAAATGTAGTATATATCTAAGGAAATAATCATATCTATGATGTTAGATATAATGATATTTAATTAATGAATATCACAAATAAAACTGAAATGTACAAACATCCTATACAAGGAATTAATGGTCAAAGGGAATATCATAATGGTTTCAATGAAAGAATCTATTTAAAAAATTAATAGAAATTAATAAGGGAATGTAGTTATATATCATTATATATTATTTTAAAATTAATTGAATACAAGTAAAAATAGTTTTTAAGAAACATTAGAAATGAGCCTTTTTAGTCATGTTTAAGAAAAACATAAAAGAGTCTTTAAAAAGAGGATGAGCCCGTAAGGGGCGCTTTTTCGTTAGGGTTTCCCCTTCGCCGCCTCTCCTCGCTCTGCCTCAGATCTGCTTCGAATCGCCTTCTTGTCGCTCCTTCTCGGCACCATCGTGTCGGTGATCTCAGAGACGGAGTTGTCTTCGAGGATGCGGCCGGCGTGACACTTTCGCTGGGTAGGGTATCATCTGGCGGCGCGGTGAATCTGGTGGCCGTTGTTCCATCTTCTCCTGGAATTGGGTCGGCGCGTGATTCTGTGTCGGCTGGTAGCGTACGTGGTGGTTCGAGGTGGTCTTCGGGTAAGTAGGTGAAGGCGGCGATGGGATCTCGTTCTGGTTTTCGGCAAGGTCTTGCGGCTGTCTTCGGGATTCTGTGATTTGTTGTTGTCTTTCAGTTTTTTGGTTCTGGTTTTGCTGTTCGTGATGGATTATGGTGCTTGAATGCGAGTTTTGCTTGATTTGTTTTATGCGGATGCTTTTGTTGGGCTGCCAAGGTGTTCTGGTTTTGGTCCGGTGACATCGTCGGTGTTGCAGCGGCTGTGTGGACGAGTTTCTTCGGGAATTGTTCAGGGCTTTGGTGAATCTGGGTGAATGAGAATTTGAAGCCGCAATGGAACCGGCGGTGTATTTGGTTTCGGTGGTGGTTTGATTTCGGACGGTCCTGCTGTTTTTTTGGTGATTTGCCGGTATGACGATGAGTTGTGCTGAGGGTTCCTCCCTCATTGAAATCAGTGGCGGTGTTGTTGCGTTGTTGAAGTCTTGACAGCGCTGGTTGAGGGTTTTCGCCGACGTCTTTGGCTGCGGTGGCGATGAACGCTGCAGGGGTATGGCTCGAGGTGACGTTCTGCCCGAGACGCCTCGATTTGTTTTCGGGAAGATCTCTGGAATGAAGTCGCGGTTGCAGTAATTGCAGTGAAGATATGCTGTTGAAATCTGGAAGTTTTGATGTTTTTGTTTGATGAAGATGATGAAATGGTTGAAGTGTTGAATCAGCAGTATGGGTCTTTGGTTTTGGGTGTAATGGTTTGGTTTGTAATTGGCTATGTTTGGTGGGGACTTCTCATTGGGTTTGGGCAAGATGTTGGCCCTCATCCATCTCCTTATTTACTGCACTTTTTATTTCTTTTAATAAATGGTCAGAGGTTATTCCTCTGACTGAACTTTCCTGGTAAAAGAGTCTTTAAAAAAGAAAAGTCATAATTTTTTGTATTAAACAAGAAATTAAATAAGATAGATATTAATGATAAAATGAGTGATTTTATAAAAATACTAGTTGATAAAAAATTATGATGGAGTGTACATGAAATTGTGTAAGAAAATGGAATGTTCCCTTAAAAAGGGATTAGTTAAAGGGAGAAATTGATAAAGTAACATTATTAATCATGTACATAACATTAAAAGAAATGAGAATTAGGGTAGGAAAATATTTTTTGAACATAAAAAATATAATATTTGAGTATTAAATAGTAAAATTTAAGAGCTAAATTTGGTTAATGATAGATAAAGAGAAACACGAAGGAAAAAAATTGAAGTATGGGGAGAAACCCATATCTTATGTATGAATATGTTCTACAAATGATATTAATGTCCTCAATAATAAAATTAAATACATTAATTTATTAATTAGGATCCTTTTATACATATATTTTATATATTATAAATTTATTATGATTATTTATGTCTTTTTTGATGAGTTATAAGATCCAATTTTATCATTCGAGAGTGTTCATTTCCTTCATTTTCATCATCGGCTTACTTGAATACATGTATAGAAAATCATGTAAAAAGAGAATATTCTTCCCAAATTTAAATTATATATTATTAATGAACTTATATAATATTAAATTATTATATAATTACATTTTTATATGGTTTGAGAATAAATCATTTGATAAAATGTTAGTGATAATTTTTTAGATTATTTTTAATTTTTTGATCATCAGAAACTAGTTTTGTTTTTTAATTAATATAATGCAAATATACTAGTTCGAAAGATTAAAATTGATGTAATAAATATATTATAGTGTATTTTAACCATATAAGTGGTTTTATTATCATAATGTAATGTATTATTGAAAACTAAAACATGTCATCCATGAAGGCGGAGAAGCAGCACCTCAAGGCCGATTTCTTCATTTTTATAATAAAATAAGGAGGGGAAGATAATTTATGGTGGTTTTACCATGGACACAATATAATTATAATTTATTTAAGATAATCGAGTTACAATTAATATTTTTATAGAGTATGTTACATAAAGATAAGAAATGAAATAAAATAGGAAATAAAATAATGGAAAATGAAAGAGGGTTTTACCTCCTATATATATTCTCCTTGAGAACTTTCTTAAAGGGATATTCATTGGTCTTTTGGTAATAAAAAAGTATCCTAGGTGTGAAAAAGATAATATTTAATAGTATTTGGTTCGAATTAGGCAATATTCAAGGATTAAGAGTTGTTAGGAGAAGAGGTGATGAGGGGTGATATTTATTGTGGAGGGGAACGATGTTTTCTCATTATTTTATTCCTTAGTTTAATATTATGAATCAAAAATATGAATAGTTTGAGAATTATCACTAAATATATAAATATAAAAAATTAATGTTTAATATTTTCAGATGAAGTCATGGATACATCTTGTATGACTAAATAATTGATGTATTTAGCTTATATTGTAAATTACCATATTTCATTATTCGCAAAAATTCAACTATTTTTTGAGAAATCCCAAAATCTAACCCTTTTTTTGAAGTGTAGAATTTAAAAGTTGAGAATTTTTTATTTAAATAATTTTATAAATGTGAGAAATTTATTTTTTATATAATATAATCATTTTCTCAGAAAATACATATTTTAATATTATAACTTTCATTATGACACTTTGGAAAATTAAATTAGGAATCATAAAATTATATTATAAGAATATTAAAAAAATATATAATTTTATGAATATATTTTATGAATGTAAATTTTATTTTAAAATATTTAAATAAATTATAAAATTGAAAATAAAGATTTATGTTTCACAAAAATAATAACACTTAATTTATTGTTTTTAAAACATTTATTTACGTATTCAATGATATAAATATACCATATTTTTATTTCAAAGACACATATTTTCTATTTATACACTCGTAATTTTGGTTACAATTAAAACCATAAATATTCTATGAGTATAATGAATATGCAAGTTTTAAAAAAATCCTAATTTTTCACTATTCATGAGAAAATGATTTTTTTTAGAAAAATTCTAAAATTTCACACTAAGATAATTTTGAAATTAATATTTTAAAACTAAAGCTTATTTTTTTCAATAGAATATTATATGGTTTTAAAATTTAGTTTTTAAAAAATTGTACCCTTAAAAGGGGTAAAATATTCTTTTTGAAAATATATCTTGTATGTTAAAAACTACATTTATTCTTATATTGAACTTATGGAAAAAATTTATGGATTTTTTAAAAAAAATATTTGACTAAAAATATAACATATTAATTTCATTATGATATTTAACAGATAGAAATTAATTTAATTTATTAACAGAAAACTTCATTGTGGACAAAAAATAGTTTTTTATAAAAACACACATTTTATATTCAATTGAATTTTATTTTTATTTCTAATTAATTCGAAATAAAAATAATAAATTTTATAATCTTTTTTAAAATATATGTTCATAATTTACATAATCTACTTCATTTTGGCCATTTCAACAGCTAGGTGATAACTATTACAAAAATAATATTTAATCATTTTTTAATGCTCAGTGTTCTACGTAGTGTACACTATCGAAGAAGATAAATTTAAAAATAGACATACTATAAAATTTTGGTGTGTTACACATACTAGAGAATTTACATGTTTAGTTTATAATTATTTATTATTTATTGATTAGTTTCATGGGTTTTCATTTTATTTTACTTAAAATGAATCATTTTAATATCCGAAGATCATATAATATTCCATTTCCTCATTCTAAAAAATATAACCAGTTATCAGTTAATCAATAAAAATTAAAAAGCATTCGATTCAAAATATATTGTTGTACAGAAGGATCATCTTGTAAAGAAACAAAGTACATGGATTGTACTTCTTGTATAAACATTGTGTTCTTTTTCTTTCACATGTGCATCACAAGATAATGTTGGATTTATTAGTTGTAATCAGATCTAAAATCCGAATAAAGTGGATCAACATATACATTTACACTAACAGTTACACATCATAAAAAACTAAATACCATATAAATACTATACACACTATGTTGTCTCTTCCTTATTATGAATGAGAACATGGGGTGTCCAAGTGAACCATGTATCAGAAATATGAAATATGTATAGATATATCTCAAAACTCCAAGTATACATGTTGTGAAGGTTTTACTACATTTCATGTACCTCAAAGTTGTCCATATGTAGTGATCAAACCTATTCAAAAAGAATCTTCTGTGGACTTACATATAATACAAGTGCAGGCCATATAAAATACTACACACCATGTGGTCTTCTACTGGTAGTGTTCTAAAATTCTCACGGAAAGAATAACTGAATATATAATTTAACATATTGATTATGTGTTCCTTGTTTAATTCATTAATAAGTACACACAATCTCATATGATTAACAATTATATATTCAACCAATTCTCATGACAATAATTATTATGATCAAATTTTGTTTCCTCTAAGAACAGTTCTGTACTATATTAATTTAAAATGAATTTAGTTTTGTTTAAAATTATTGATTATGGTGAATTAATGATGGTAGGATAAGATTAAAATAAATTAAATGAATTGGATTAATTTATCGAACATTTTCTTTATTAATTAATGAATCTAATTAATTGATTACTAAATTGAGATTTATTCTTGCTTCTTTATGTATAGATGATCATGAGATTAAAACCTCCATTGTATGTAATTGGTTCTTTTAGATTTTTATGGTTGAAATTTTATTTATGGAATGTGTGTCTTCCCCTCATCTTTATTATGTAAGGTCTAGTGTGCTCATAGATTCTTTTATGTAAACCCACTTTATCCAATCCATCTGACCCCCTTACCTTCATGTGAGTGATTTTCTAAATAATGATTGGGATCATAGGATAGTGTAGGTTGTCCATGTTAACAAGTTGAGGTGAAACAAAAAAAATTTCATATGTATGGGAAATGGAAGAATTCTCTAACATGAACAATGCTATGGTTCAAGGTGTGTTTTACCCTTGGGTCAAGGGTTAATTTATAATCTTCTAAATAAACTAAATCTTATATAATATAATGTTTATTCCACTTGAAAATTATTTATTTCACTATTGTGGTTAATTATATATGTTTTTGAATGTTCACAAATACCTAATAAATGAATTAACAAACATGCAGGATGGAATAAAATATAATCCAATTATCCATAAATTTTTATCAGATATGGTTAATTACTTAAGAAAAATCCACGTAATATTAACAGGGTATGTAAAGGATAAAATGGGGTTTATTGATATGTATACGACTCTATAACTATAATATTAAATGGGTATAGAATTATAATACTTAAGTGAAAATGACCTCATTATTTAGAGTACATGACCAACCAAAGCATGAGTGCATTCAATTATTATGGATCTTTTAAATTGATGTTTTGGGTTTTAATAACATAGTTTACATCATGAATTGAATACCCATGAAATAGACATTTTATCTGTGATAAAAGGTTGATGAAATAATAAAAACAATATTTCAATATTAGAGGGTCCACACAACAGTTCATTGAGCTATAAGTTAATGTAGTTCCTACGTTACCTATACTTAAAACCATTAATATAACCTATTAGGCCCAATTAATGGTTTATAGAAAGATAATATGGATCATTTCCATGGAAATGTTAAATTCCCATGATATTTTGAAATTAAGGGTGGGGATATTAGGTTACCCAAAATAGGGGAAGATTAATATAATTACATTAAATTAAATTTTTATTAATATATTTTGGTTATCAAAACATGCACTAAATAATACTATCTTAATTTATAGAAATAGAAAATCAAACAACTTCTAAAAAATAAATGGCATCCATACATGATAAGAGTAACCATCTCACATATGTGAATTTCCATGAATGATATAGGCACTTTTGTGTTATACTATGCCACAAATAGAAATTATATGTGTTGGAAGACCCACACCGTAAGTTCATTTTAAATAATATGATGAGTAAGAAGTATATCTCTATTTGAAGCATATGGAAGACGCTATGCATGTCCAATATTTCATTATATTCACCATATTCAATGATATTCTAAATAAATATGAGTATATAGAAGCCCATAACATCATTTCTAATATTAAGGATCACTATCCAGAAATGTTAAGATCATAGATAGTTGATATATCCAATGACAAATTCACATGTAAGCTGGGATATATGGTGCTAGTTGAGGAATAACTGGTCAAGATGATTATCTATATTGAAAACCTAGACATCTGGGAATTTAATATCCCTAATTAGATATGCATAGATCACATTTTATTCTCACTACCTAAAAATTCTCTAGTTTTATTGTGAATTATAATATGGGAAATAATTAGAAGTAGCATTTGACACCTCTTACACTTATTTGGAAAGTTGATAAATACAAGGGGTGTGACAAACCCATTATGCATATGGAAAACAAGAAGATGAAGAAAAATTAAAAGTAGTAAAAGACTCATTTGAAGTCTAAATCTCCCATCTGTTATCCCTCCATGAAGAATGTGTTCTAGAAGAATGAAATGGAATGGGTTTTTTTATGTCTCAAATTTGGAATTTATAGAAAATGGAATAGGAATTACACCATACTATAAAATAAATGGGAAGTGTCTTGTGCATTTTTTATTGAGTGTAATTTTTCCATATATACAAGTTGGTATTAGATATAACTTTTGTATCGCATATTTGTATCCAAATATTGGAAGTAAGTATATTTAAAAATATTATTTCCATTTCATGTTTAGATATGGGTGGATTTGTATTCCCTATTGGAAATAAAGGTTGATAAAGTTATAAATATTACATATGATTTAGTATAAACAATTTAATAATTGTATTTATATATTAAATTAATAAATACAAATTTGGACATCGATAATGAAACAAATACACATGACTTATACAACACCCAATAGTGGAATCACCATCTTGGTGTCATAAACTAGAAGAGTTTAAAAAATCCATATCAATATGGTTACTTAGACACGTTTGATATTAAGAAACATAAAAGTTGAAACATCTGCTTACATGGTAAAATGACTAAACCCCCATTAAATGGTCATGGTGATAGGGATATAGAGCTTCTAAATTTGTTACACCTCAATTAGTGATGAAATTTTCATGTACATGCAATAGGCGTATTCTCATACTTTATTACTTTTACTGATGACTTGAGTAGGTATGGTTATATCTAAATAATAATTTATAATTCAGAATACTCTAATATTTCCAAAGATTTCAATAATGAAATTGATAATTAACTTGGTATGAATATAAATAAAATTCAATCAGATTAAAGAGGTGAATATCCTAAACAAGACATTATTGACATTATACATGAGTATTGAATTTTATCTCAATGCACTCCAATTTATACAACAAAGTGGAATGGTGTTTGTGAAAAGGGGACACATATCCCATTGTACTTATTAAGGTTAATTATGATTCATGCATTACTTATATTATAAATTTTTAAATAATAACTATAAATATAATTATATATATAAAACATAGCACAAACAATAGAAAAAAAGTATTCTCTTTGAGTTATGGAGTAAAAATAACCCAGTTTTTTCACATGTTCTAGGATAAAGATGAAGGGAATTTTCTATGAATGTATCAAGAAAAAAAAGTACCGTGATGCACGATGTGTATTTATATATGATATATTTAGGAAACAAGTTTATGTTATTTATAAAATCCTTCATACGTAAAAGTAAATGTTGTCATACATGTAATTTTCCTTGGGAGGGATAAATTTATCATAAAGGATATTTGTATTAAGATTTTCTTTGATGAATTTAATCCCTAAGATACACAATAGTTGGTAATGGAACTGATTCAACAATCCCATATTGAATTATATGTTCCTAAAACACAAGCGTTGTGAAGGAGTGAAAGTGTGGTGAGAGAAACTCAGGGATATTTTTTTCTAGTCATCGATAAAGGTGATAAATTATTGGTGAATAGTGATGATCCTCTCTCTAAAAAAGAGGTAGTAGGGATCCGAGAAGCTTCAAGATGTCAATAATCCTTGAATTCAGAGATATATTCCATATATGAAAACAATTTTTGGGTTATGACCGATCATCCAGTTTAGGTAAAGCATTTTGTGTGTAAATAGTTGTTAAAAAAGCATTAAATTGAATGAAATGTAAATAACTAAAAATAAAAACTACTGGAAAAATGGTTTTTGACAACATCAAGGAATTGACTATAATTAATTTTTTTCCTCCAATTTCTATGTTTAAATCCATCATAACTAACATTGCTATAGCAGCTTACCATGACTATGAGATTTGAGAAATGGATGTTAAAACTGAAATCCATAATAGAAACCTTAAAGTGGATGTATATATAACACGACATGAATATTGCTGGCTCTAGAAAATTTCAAAAAGGTGTGATATTTTAAGATATCCATATAGGGATTAAATGAAGCATCCAAGTCATGGAAAATTAAATTCTATATATCTATAAAAGAATTTGGTTTCATTGAGATTGAATTTAAGATACGTGTTCTGAAATAGTTTAGTTGGAAGAGAATTTTTAAATAATAGTATATATTGATGAAATATTTTAAATTGGTAATGATATACCATCCTTACATGTTTTTATTTCATGGTTGAGAAAGTGTTTCTCTATGAGGGAAAAAGGTGAATAAAATTGTACTCTAGGAATTAGGATATTTCATGATAGATTTAAGAGGCTTTCTTGACTATGTGAAGCTATATACATTTACTAGATACTAAAAAGATTCAGAATAGAACAATCCAAGAGGTTATGGGTTGTAGTGTCACATGGTATACATCAATCCAATTAAATGTTTCATAAAAAACAATAAGTTATAGAGAGAATGAGTAAGATACCATATGGTTCTACGATAAGACATATCTTGTTTTTCATGTAATATATGAGGATTGATGTCTCCTATACATTGATCATGGTAGTAATTTGTTAATAAGACTCATGTGAACATCTTTAGACTACAATTAGGGTTTTTATTATGTATCTGAGTCAAGAAATTGATATATTATTGGTTTGTGGAGGAGAAAAAAGATTGGTTATCAGGGGTTTTACATTTGTTTGTTTTCAAAAAGATCAGAATGATCTAAAGTAACAGTTTGGATTTGTATCTTGTCTCATTAGAGGAGCTACATGATAAAAGAGTTTAAAAAATCCATCTATTACTGATTCTATAGCAGAGTCTGAGTATATTGTGGCTTATGATATAGCCAATCAAGTATTTTGGATTTTCAACATAGTCCAAGACATTGATGTGGAACAAATCAATATAGATCCTATCATATATTATTGTAACATCTGTTTAGTGGAGACTCCCTCTAAATATACCTGGTCACACCAAAAGAAAAATCTTATAATTTATATTTTTCATCACTTGATGGATTTTAATCGATGAGGTGATGTTGTAGAAATCATTGTATCCTGGGAGGAAACCATGGTTATCCCATCAATGAAGTCTTTAACTCTGCAAATCATGATTATCATGTGATAACTAGTGGACTAAAGGCTATTTTTAGATGGATCAAGTGCTTGTGGGAGACTATACGAGTTGGTTCCCTAGAACCAATATTCATAGTCATTGATCATATCTTTAACATATTAAATATTTTTCACATATAAAATATATTTTTTTATCACATAAATACTTTTTTCATCAAAATATTTGTATATGATAATGTCCTTAGAATTTATGTTGTGAAAAATGGTCATAGAAGTTTCCTACTATGAAGAGAAGATGGAGGTGCAATGAAATTATTCTTGAAAATTATTTTATGATCTAATAATTTTTTCTAATGGGATACAAACAATACATTATATTATGGGTAAGATAATCATAAGACATTGATACACCTTCTCATGATCACATCCATGGATATTCTCTAAGATACGAGGTTATGGTAACCAACCAATCAATAGGAAATCCCCATTTTCAATTTTTTTAGATATTCATATCTATTGATTTGTGTATTGATCCGTAGACATTAATATTATCATTAATTTATATCATTACTCTTATGCATTGATTTATTGACAGAAACTATGAATAAAGATGCTCACGGTGAAGTAGGATATATTAGGTGCATCTTGAGTGATGTTGCATTAATGGAAAATTTGAGAAATGATTTACCCCTTTTGTATATTTATGAAATTTGATATCACATTTCCTTTGATTTGATTGATATTACTGAAATACTTCCATGTTAACGGTGTTCAATGGGTGTGTTTGTTGATGGAATTTCAAATAAATATTCAATGGGAATAATGGTTGTTGGAAAAAACACGAATCCATCTAGATTTGAGATATATCAATAAAATGATTATATTTCATGGTATGTGTTATTCATAGGTTGGATGAATTTGTGAAATTATATTCTTTTTATATGGTATCCTTGGTTGGTATATTGATGTTAAATGTGGAAATGTTGGTAGTTATGCCTAATTACTAAGAGAAATAGTACTAGAGGGTTAGACACATTGTGTATCTAAAATCTCAGTTAAATTCATCTAATTAATTTAACATGTTAGAATAAATAAGATTTTTTATGTTTGGTTGATCGCCATAATTTATTCACAAGTTACTCAAATGAATACGTGCTTTAATAAATGACACTGAATATTTTTTTATAATATTGGTGAATATGATATTTATCATATTTGTCATAAAATAATGTAGTGACATTTATTTATCAAATAACTATTATTTGGGAATTTTTGAGTTTCAATGTGGGAAAGAAGACTAAGTATAATGGTTATATCTGGTATAATATAAATTATTTTTATTTTTATATTCATAAATTAGTTTTTCATGTCCAGATATTAATAATATTTTTATTATTATTGGGAAAGGATTCAATTAAGAATTATAAATATGAATTTTTTTATTGTTAAATTTTTCAATGATATACATTCCATAATAAATATCTAATTATAGAACTTTCCCAAAACACCATTTTTGTGAACAATTTATAGAGTGATACTCTCTCAATACCTAGATTGAGATCAAGAGATACAGAGCGTTTTCCTCCACTCCCCTCTAAAGATAGTGAGAGAAAATAAAGTGTTCCTCCTCTCTTATGAGGAATTCTACTGTGATCAACCACTAAAAATGAAAGTGACAAAAATTGGTTGTTCTAGAACCTAAAGATTTTAAAACATCATTTATATTTTTTAGTTCACATTTGGATCACCATTATAGGGATTATACAGTTTGATCTTGTAGCGCAATGAATTCATGATAAGTTCTATTAAACTGAATCGTAAATGAAAGTGGAATTATATGTTTTCGTAATTATATATCTACTCATAAAGTAATATTAAATTATATATAAAGATCCTTCACTTATTATTCCTATGTTTTAATCTAGTCATGTAATATAATATTTTCATTTTACATTTCATTTTGATCTTGTGATGTATTGATTACACATGATTTATAACAAAAATTTGAGATGTAAATACCATCCAAGTATGCCTAGACTACTGCCAGAGCCTATAAACCAAAAGAGGATTATAGGGTATACCTTAGGGATTGTGATATTGGAGATTTAGGTGAATCGAAAAATAAATATTTGGAAGGTAACAAATCTTGAAAAGTGCTAATCGAAGTAAAAATTGATATGAAAATAATTCTCTGCATGGAATAATTATATAAAAAAGAGAGATAAAATAAGAAATGATTAAATAAGGGTTAAAATGTTATGGATAAAGAACAAAAAAAGGGCCATCCAATTTTAAAATAATTTTTACTACCCTTACACTTCTATAAAAATAATTAAAACATAATGAATATGATAACCTAAAAATCATGAATTTATAAAAACAAATAAACTAATACTCCCTTTTCATGATGACATAAGAAAAATTACTTCATATGTTAAACTTATTAAAATAATTTTACTTCAATAATAGGATCATAGAATAGTTTACCAAGATAAATATAATTGAGTATTAAGCAAATTCCCCCAATTAATGGTACCTCCAAAATTAAAATGCCATAAGATATTTTTTATTCCTTTTAGGATATGATAAAGTGATGAACAAAACTATTTTTTTAACCATAGATCTTATATTATCCTTATTCCATAGTCCTTGTATTGAATTTGGTCTTGGGGAGTTTAAATAAACATCTATTTATCTACATTTAGAAAATTGGTTCATCCTTAAGACCATTGAAAGGGTGGATAACCAATTAATCAATGTGGGAAATATCACATTACCAATAGATTTAATAGTTATTAGAAATAGTTTGATAAAAAGGTAACAATAAATTTGGGATGGATATTACTTTTTATTGGTGTTATTGTCATTGATGTATCAAGTGATAAACTAATTTTTCTTGTTATGAATGATAAATAATAATTTAATGTTTTTAGAAAATATATTCTGGTGGGTTTTTGTAAGATAATTGGTGTGGGAAAATATTTCTATAGTGTTTATATTAGGATGGATTTTCATGATCCATTTATAAATATTGTTTAAGGTTCGGTAAATAAGTTCAATGATGTTAATTTTTTTAATCATAATCCACTCATTAGATTGAATTTTAGGGATACATGGGATCAAAAAGAGGAATGTCATTAATAAGGATCATAAAGTGTCTCAACAAAAACAGTTCTAATATATTTAAAACATTTTTCAAATTTATATAATTTATATTAATATATCTCATAATGAGAAGACCCCAACCCTTATACCCATTTTGGATTGAGATCTTTTGATCTTGAATCCTTATATTTGTGAAATTATTACTGTTAGAATCATAAATAATAATGAGTGTTTCAAGGATGTGGAAAATTTTGAGGTTATTTTTAATAATGTTTAAGATAGAAAAATATCCTTTAAAAAATTAGAGAATAATAATTGTGAAATTATAGACTAGATTCCAGAAAATGACAATAACTCTATAGCTATTGACATAAGATGGTCAGATGTTAATTTTATAGTTAATGATCATCTACAATTATTCAATGATCTTGAAAAATATTCTCCTACTTCTAGTAAGGAAAAATATGTAAATTTTATTCTTTGAGAAGTATAAAGTAATTTATAGTAGTTATTTCACTTGAATCTTATCATTTGAATGAACAAAGTGTGGGGGGAACAATTAAAATGGTGTTTAACATATAATAGATTTGTATATGATGATAAAGATTTTTTTTTCATAATTTATATTATATATTAGATAGAGAATGTGACCTAGGTATAATTTTTATTCCTATGGTCTTGTGGAAATTTAAGAACATTTTGATAGATTCAAATTTTTGGAAAATTATAAGAGGATATGTTTAGGTTTCTTAATTAAATAGTGTAATAAAATTAATTAATAAATCACACCCCCATGATATTGTGGAATGCTTTTAGGATGATATTGTAGCTGAATACAGTGAACATAACATTAAATTACAAGAATCAAATGTTTTATGTTTTTATTTGTTCTTTTTATTAAAATATATGACCACTATTTTCATCCAGACCCTTACTTTTTCTTAAATTAATTATATTTTTCCAATTTAAATATATTCAGTTATTCCACTAAATCAATATTTCTACCAACAATTCCTTGGAAATTAATTTTCACATCTTATAACCTATTAATTTTATTTTATTTTAATCAATTTAATTGATTTTATTGAATGATTAATCTACATCACTCTCATATGTACTATAACTGAAAAAAAGTCGACTTTTACTTTTTAATGGAGAGTGATAATTTGGTTTCTCATAAGGGGAAAATAAAAAAACAACTATCATTGGAGTTTTACTATTTCATTTTAATCTATCTTTTAATTACTAATAATCTTTCATACATCCCTGAGAGTTGATCTAATATTTTACATGTGTGAGTTTTTTAAATGATAGTTCACTACATGAAGGGTAAGTGTAAAGGAATATTCTATTATGTAAAAATGTGTAAAACCTAAATGATAGGGGTTTTGTCCTCTCCTTAATAAATCATGTGGAAAATCACATTCAATTACATTTTAAAATCACGGTTCGTCAACTTGAAAACATCTTAATTCTTTAATTTTTTTAAAATTTAATAAAAGTATTACTGTTTATTGGAATCTATGGAAGATATGATTTTTGATCTTTATTATAACCAATAAAACATTAATTTGAACAATTGAATTTAAAAAAAAATTAAAAAATTAAATATTTTTGTAATTTATCACACCTTAGGATTCAAAATTGGGGTTATTATTGCATTTTATGTGTAGAAGAATGGTCTCTCTCCAATTCTAAACTATATTTTATTGATTTCACCTAAATATATCAAATTGGATTTTTTAAATTGACTTTGTTTAAGCATAAATTTATATATTTAGTAGTTTAATTATTTTTATAAAACTAATTATTGTATTGATTCCTTGTGGTGGTTAATATATTCTATTTCTATATGGATTTAATTGGGTAAATAAATAATTCCTCTCTTGAAACACTTATTTTTTTGTGATATTTTGGAAGTGAGTTTTGAAATTTTTATTGAATTGAATTATATTGGATGGATTTTAACTGATAATAGTTTCATTCAAATAGACTAGAAATGAACTATTAATCGTAGTTTTTTTCTATGTTAAAATTATCTAATGATTTATTTATTCTCTATTATTAATAATTAAAGTCATTCATCCTTTGATGTTTTCCAAAAAAGTTGTGTCTAAAATTATATGTGTTTGTTCACTAATGAGAATGATAGATGTTTCAATGAAAAATTGGATGTAAAATCATATTTTTCAAAATACTTTCAAAATTTTCACAATTGATCATGTTTATCAAAATATGAAAAAAAAAATTTAACAAAATTTTTTCTTTATAGAGGCCTATCATACACACATACTTGAGAATTTCCATGGGGAAAAATTTAAAAATCACACCATGATTAGAAATTGGGTTATTTTATTTTTAAAATTACATTTCTCTGAGTGAATATATTTACATATTTTATCAAGGAAAATAAATGCATCTAGTGGGGGTAATTTGATATTTTTTATTTTGATATCTATTTTCTATATCTATTTTATGAAAAAATGTTGTTTTAGGATAAAATGTCACTTAATTAAAATATTTTAAACTGTAATCATCTTTAGTGTAAAATGTAAATCTTTTAATTTTCTGAATGATACTATGTATTTATAATTATAAAAAATTTAAATGATATCTGTTTTTATTCTTATATATTTTATGATCAAATAAATTGATCGATATTTTTTATGATTAATTCTAAATAATAATTTGAAGTTATTTTGAATGGTGTTTTGTTTTTATAATTAATTATTTCTGTGTTAAAAGTTTTAAGATTAAATATTATTATTATAACACATTTTATTTTGATCTGTTGAATATAGTAAATTTCTTGAAAAAATTACAATTTCATATATATGTAATTATTTTCACCCATTTATATAAGACTTCCCTTTCCTTAAGATGTTTCATACCACATAAGAATCTAAAAAATGGAAATTTCCCATTTTCAATGACTTATAATCCATTCATGTAAGACTTTGAAAATTCATTTTTATTAGAATTTCAATTTCATAAGACTTCTTATCGTATAATACTTCATCCAAAAAATAAAAAAATTTTAATTTCTAATACTTTTATCCAATATTGTGTGACTTATTATTCCTTTAATAATCTGGAAAATCTTGTATGAATATATCTTCACTTTTTATGGATAATTAATTTTTTGAAATATTATGTTCCACAGGAGCTGTGAATTCTTAAATTGAAATTAATTCCATGGTTCCCAAGTTTGTAAATGAAAATAAAGGCAAATGGGAAGATGATATCTATGAGAGGAGTACAAGGGAAGCTAATAAAAATGAGCGATTGAAGCCTTCTAACAATGAAAAATCTAGAATTTTTATCTTGAGTATTATCTCATGGTGTAAAATCTTGACCAATTTGGGATGACCATAATCTGTTAGAGGGATTCTATTCGAGTAACCCAAAAAAGATAACTATGTGTATGTGAATGACATATAGAGATATGGAATGTGAGGAAATGAGTTTGTTTCCATGATCAATGTAGTTGGAGGTTGTTTTTTACTCATGATTTTACTTCTAATGGATTTTTGGATCCATTTAAGGAGATCATTAGAATATGGTGATGTGACGACATGAGCAATGAGTTGGTTCTTGAGGTTCTAATTCCATAGGGATATAGATTCGAATTCCAGTGGATAGATTGAGATCGATATAGAATATCTTACCTTCCATACACTACATTAAATAACTATTTACTATCATTGAGATGTATAATTTTTGTGATTTTTCAGTTTATTTGATCACATAATCATAATGATTTTTGGGGATCCAATTGAAATGAATTGAATGAATTTTTCTACTCTACCAATATTTTCATAATTATCTGTTTTCTTCTTGGGTATTCATTCTCTACTTTTCTTTCATAATCCTTGATAAAAACAAAATAAAATTCATTAGGATTTCCATTATTCTTATACTAAAAAAATAAATCATCTTTCTTCAATAAAATGACATGTTGAAAAGGTTTTTATCAGAATAATAGTTGTGTGGTCATTTTGTAATGTGTTCTCATTCTAATTCATCCTGGGAATCAATTTAACATTATTCTTCATAACTATGTCTGGTGAATAGTGGATTAGATTCCTTTGAATCTTCAAATGGTTTACCAAATTTAAAAATGTTTGATGTTTGTCTTCCCATTGATTAAACAAATCATTCTTAGTGCATTTATTTAAACAACATTTATTGTGATAGTTTACTAAACCTTTTTCATCACCAAGCTAAATTTAGGTGTCTGAACACACATTTTTCTAATCATTTTCACCATTTTTATTCTTTAAATACAAAAACAGAAATAAATTTTCCTTAATTCAAATCATTCTAGTTTCTTTAGTTTATTTAATTCTATACTTTTTTCATCCCCCACTATATTTCATACACATTATTTTCATTTTAACCCAATACTACATTTTCTCATTTCTCTTTTTAACTACACCATTCTATATGTATTATTTGTTTATTAGCAATCTAATGTTTTTTTCTGGTTATATAAACTATAATTCATTCTATTTAATTTGACCCTTCTTACCACAAGCTTTAAAATTTTATATTCAGAGGTTTATTGACACTTCATCAATTGGATATTCCCAAAAAATATATAAAAGCACAGATTGGGAGTGGTATCATCCAATGGGGTCAAAATACCCTAATCTTATGTTTCATCCCATGAGATATGGGATCTCCATTAATGTTTCAATATAGTTTTAGGGATTGTTGTTTTAGTTTCTCTGGGTTTTTAGATTTGTGATATGGCTTCCCATATGGTGTTTATGAGTGGAAGAAAATTTTCCTACATCATAAGTTCTATATTTTAAATTATATATGGGAGGTTATGAATGTATGGGTCGGTTCCACCATAACTAAGTTCTATTATTTAGTAAGACATAGGTTACCCTATATTCTTCTAGAATAGTGATGTTGAAAGGCTAGGAATTTTTTTTTGTACTTCCTAAAAAGATCCATATATTCTTCAACAAGGCATAAGTCCTCCCCTTCATGGATTATAAAAGAGATTTGTTGGTTGGAAAGGATGGTTAGTGTATATTATTCTAAGTATTGTGACTCCTCAGAACCCCCAGTGTTTTATTTGTGATGAGTTATGTAATTTATTTTTTTTCCTTTGGGTTTATGGACTCTTCAATGTTCTTAAATCACTTAGATGCTCGTATGGTAGGGATTTTGTGGATTGGAGGTAAGATGATTATAACATTACTTGTATGCTTGGTACTTCTAGTTATAGAGAATATCTAACACCATATATGCATTTTTTATAGTTATTATCTCATATCATATTTTTTGGACTGAATATTTTCTTGTCTTTCCTTCGGGGATTTGAAGTATTTCTAATTGGTATGACTATAATCACACATGATAATGATTTTTTCCTACACATGTTGTGTTTTTATAGATATTTTATAAGTTTAGAGATCGATTAGTATATATGGATATAGTGTTTTCTATGTGGAGTCGAATCCTAGTGACATTTGTTGATTAATTAAGGAGTATATTGGTTCTAGTTGGTTGTGTTGCTCATTGTGATTAGAGATCATTCTAGGAGTACATGTAGTAGGGATTCATTTTACATTGTCTTGAATTTTATGGTTTCAATATATTTGAAGATGTAAAATTACATTATTTTTTCTTATGTTGGTATGTACTTACATCATGTTTCTTAATCATTTTATGTATATAGTTACATTATTTATATATATTCTACTGATTTATTATGAATTATAGATATGTATTTATTTTATATTGGTATAGGATAAGTCCTCAGATATTTTAAAATATATATAATTTGTGATACTCAAAAAATCTAAGGATATCAGAGGTAGGATAGTGGTAGAAAACAATGATTACTATTGGATCAATAAAGGCCTTAGTGGGTCAGGTTATGACACATGAGTAAATTCCAGATCAGAGAGGGAGTGTCCTCAATGATTTATAAGGTGACTACTATTATAAGATTCTGTGTAAATAAGTCTCCATAAGTCTCAACCTAAACACCCTTACTATTATATTTCATCTCCTACCTTCTATACATCACGAGGCATTAAAATATTGTGGCGGTTGGAAGAATCCAAAATGAATATTAAGCGATTCAACATAGCTGATGGATTCATCTAGATGATGGATATAATTCAATTTCCTTATATATTCTTTCCATTAATCATGAGAGATGAAAAAATATGAAATAACCATATAAAGTGTAAGGTACACTCACAATTTCCAATTTTTACTCGATTTTATTTATCAATAACATTTAATATTGCTGTAGGATTTGATTATTTATCCCAATATGTTAAAAATCATTGTTGAATCTAATTAACCCCATATTAAAACCTGACATACAACAGAAGCATTTCCGGAATGAAATTTATAACTATTCGTTTTGTGATTAGTGTCAAAAATTCATCTCCCATGATGTGCCACCTGGTAAAACTTGAGAAACCTCTTTGAATTAATTAAGCATGAGGAAATAGAAATCAATACACAATTTAAAATGTAAATTTCAAAGAATTTTATTTTGATCAAATGAGTTTTCTGATCATTATTGGAGATCTTACTTTTATGGAATGGAATTCAAAACCATCTAGATCAGCCACACACACTACAAAATCATATTTATCAACATTATTCATACTCTAGGTTCTATCATAGAGAAATGTAGGGATTTTTAGTGTTTCTATGATTTTGGGAACACCACTGCTTCAATTTGGGAAACTGTATTCATATCATGCTTCTTAAACATTCAGTTGTTCTCTCTAGACTACAATAATATAGAAATAGGTACCCTAAAATTAGAATTAATTAATAGTAAATTTAATTTTGGATTCTACCCAACATATACTGTTGTGAATAGATTCACTAAACGTTTCATTTCCCCGCGCATGAGTTAAAACATAAAAACAATCAATAAATAATTTTTTTGTCTAAATGAACATGTCATTACCATCACTAATATTTTAAAACTTACATAAAATATATAAAATAACGATGTGTGAAAAAATTTGAGCCGTTGAATAACTTCTCTCATAAAATATTAAACACGCCCTGAATAAATAAACATTCGTTTATTAAATATTTTTCTTATATTCACTTGAAAACTTGAATATATATTGAGTTAATGACTTAAAAAATTATTATTATAAAATAAAATAAAATTTAAATTATTTAAATCCTTGTGATCATTCATACATGGAAATTACTGAACCCCACCATGGGGCCCACCATGTCATATACTACAATTCACTTGAATTGGTCAGGACATTGAATACACATTGTGTGTGACCCTCTAGGACCTTATCTCAGTAGTAGTGTTTCATAAACATAGAAAACAATTGGAATATAGAAACACATCATGGATCCTAAAGATATATGGTTTAGTAAATATAGTGAAAAAATTATATGGACTCATGTCATGTAATATAATCTATTTATCACATGATATCTAAAAATGAAAGATGAAAAATTTATGTCAAAAGCCTTTCTTGCTTTATTATTTTGTGACCTTACTAGATGCACTTAGCTTCTTTAACATTATCCATGGGTGTAGAAAACATAATAAAATTGTAATCAATTATATCAATGATATTTGTTCCTTTAGGATGTGATAAATATTATCATGATCATTCAACCAATGTTATACTACAAATGATCCACCAAACACAAGCTACCTCGCCACAACATATATGTCATGATTTTCATCAGTCATTAATTTATATGATCAAATGTTACACATTGACAATGATACGAAGTCAAGATATTAACACAACACAAATAGTAACAACTAATGACACTCGAAACATGTGGTGATCTTATAGGTTGTTCGGTTGTCATGATATCCTTTAATCAATATCACTAAGTGAGGATTTAAAGAGAAGAAGTATCAGTGAATATGTTCCCCAAACACTTGATAGTCAAACAGCATATGTGTCCCTATAGTATGATATTTCCAAACCATTTGATATATGTTCTATGATTATTATAATAGTATATTGAGGGTCTCATAAAATTTTGGTATTATTATCACCTATCTATAAAACAAATAATCAATGGATGCTACCATTTAAATAGAAGATACAGAAGTACCAACACTATTATTGTAAGAATACAACAATCATAAATCAATGTATGAATGATATAGTAAAAGAAAATAACATTTCCACTTGGTTATAGGGAACCCACTTTAACAAAAACCCATTAGTGATATCAGAACAATCATCACTTTAAATTTATGTAACATTATCATGAAATGAATATTACACCTTAATATTTCATGTCATGCTACCGATCATAAAATAATATTCATGTGTTTCTTATTTTCAGTTTATATATGACTTACAAAATGGGATATCATATTCATTGACTTAGTACAACTCATCGGTTATGTATTACATATAGCACATGACTCTTAGATATCGTATCATATGATAAAAATGCACTGTGTAAATAAAATTAGAGATCCTTCTACCTTTATGATATATTGATGAATAAAAATTATATCAAATGTCTATCATAACTGAAAACACAGATATCAGTCATAAAATACAATTGGTAGAACATAAAATATTTTAGACCCTCCAACTATCAATCACATTCTACAATCCATTATTAATCGTTAAATATGATTGGAAGATAAAATATTATTTTCATTAAAGATAAATAATATTACTTATAAAATATTAATAAGTTAGAATAAAAGGTATATTTTGATATTTATGGATTATAAAAGTGTTTATAAAAATTATTTATAAAATTTCAGTAATTATTTAAGTAAATGTTTTTGAAATATTTATCAATAATTATCTCATTAGGAGTTAATATTGAAATTCTATTTACAAAATCACAATTCATGTCACATGACTTATATGTATAGTGATTATTTATAAATCATAAGTTAAATTTATAAAATGTTTATAAATTAATAAATAAGGATAAAATTAAAGAGTTTAAATTTTTATGATTATAAATTGTTTATAATGTTGAATTTGAATTTTTCAAATTAAGTTCCGTATTTTGATATTATTTAGACAATATAAAATTTAATTTTTATAAATGATTTGATCAAGTTTTAGATAATAATATGTATGTAATATGTATATTAATTATAATTTTTTCATAAGATAATTATAAATATAATATGTTTATATTACATAAAATAGCATATATTTAACATTAGTTAACATATAATGAATAATATAGAAGATTTAAAATTATAAAATTATTATGAAATGCTAAATTTAATATTATTGAATGTCCATAATGAATAACTAAAATTATAAAGTTTTTTTAATTATATTTAAATTAATTATTTTTTTTCATAAATGATTATCAAATATTTAAACAGATTAATTAATTATTTATTTATAAGTCATTATATTTGGTTTTATAAATGGATATAAAATTATTTTATTATAAATATGTTCTATTTTTAGTTTAATATTGTTAATCTACTTTTAGATATTATCGTACATGAATTTAAGGAGTTATATTCTATGAATTATAATAGATTTCATTTAAAAATACCTTAAAAATAGGTTTCAATAAAAGTTATTATCTAGAATCTAGTTGTTAAATATATTTTTCACATATTAGGTATTATAGATAAAATTATTTGGATTCTATCATAACTGAAGTATCTCTGATGATAAGGACATTGGAATGAACTTTCCACTAGCCTGGAGGATTATACATTGTTCTATAATTGTGGGTATTTTCTATTTATGGATCTAGACTAGATCATGAAAGGATTTATAATTTTATATATTTTAAAACCATTAAAAAAAGGTTCATATACATTATGCATGAGATGCATTTTGTATGCGTAAACATTTTTTCATTATATTTTTTAATGAGTAACTCAAACATTGATCAATTTAAAGAGTTACACATAAATATAGTTTGAATATATTTGTTAGGTGGAATGAATATAATTATAAACTAAATAATTTTAATCATGTATAAATAAATTGAATAACATAAGATAATATAGTGATATTAAAACCCCTTCAAAACATAAATTGTCATACTCCTTCCATACCAACACTTGTCAAGACCTGGATTATCCATGCAGGTATGTAATGCCAAATATGGGTTACCACATATTAACCTTTGGTAGGAATGAATGTAATAAATTGACACTAATAATTATATATATTTTTCTATGCATTATTTTAGATCACACTTTGAAAAGAAACAATTACGGTTGGGTTATAAGAAGAATTAAGTTGACTATTTCCACTTGATGGATTTGGGTAAAGATTTATCAACTCAATTATTTATAGTTGATATATGATATGATTGAAAATTGTTGTCTACTAGGAATTATTTTGGAATATTTACATGAAACATGGTGAAATTAATGATGAAATATAGACCTTATCCCACTGTTAATGTCCATAAAAGTCTAGTTATTGATTTGTAGGTCATCAATGTGAAGATAGATCAGAACTCATATCATCATATTTAGAAAATGTGGTAATGTAAATCTCAATGCAATGGAATTTTCATGGAGGTAAATCCATTTTAATGGAAAATAAATGTCTTGAAAATAGTTCATTTATGTCAGAGTATCAGGATTACTTTTTCCATGTATGATTCCTTCACATTGTCATGGTTCCATCATTATCACAATGGTCCTTTATGATTGTGTGAGACCCTAAATGCTCACATGATGCTTCATGGAATTTTTCTTGGTATCAAGTATGTGTTTTATTTAAATTTTCATGTACATAATATGGTTAGACATTTGTTTCACTATAATGATGAAACTCATATATGGTCTCATACTATTAGGTAGCCACATCCATCTTACGTGAAAACATACTTTGGGTATATTACTACATGGATAGTGACTCAGAATATACAACACACCTCTCAATAAAATAACCTCTGGAATAACTTATCCTTAATTTCAATCACTCATTTTGAGAGAATAACCATATGGTTTGAAAATCAATTCCTTTGTTATAGTCTTTATATAATCATTAATAGTTAATTACCAAGATTAATCCCAAAAATAATGGGGGTAAAAATATTATTGTAGGTCACCATTGTGAAAGCCCATTCATGAGGTTCCTTCATAGAGAGCCTCCATGAGGATCCTTTATTGAAAATATACCCTGAAAATCATTCTTTTTCTACTATTCTTGAAGTCCTTTAAAAAATAACACCCTTTAGAAACTAACTTAAGTCATCCATACTCTATCACACAACACAACATTTCTATGATCAAAATGAGTCACCTAAATAATATTAACACATTTTTAATTTTCCATCAAAATGAATAAAGTGAATTAAGGATGTGCTATTTTCATATGAAAATAATTATGGGTAACTAGACCTCTTTCACATCACTTGTTCTAATCAAAGAATCTATTTGCACCGAATCCAACAAAACGGCCTTCTTAAATTCCCCTCACCAAGTTTAAAACCCCAAAATTCCATTCTAACAAGGATACGTCCAGAATCACTAGAATTATATAGTTAGAATGTTTTACATCTCAGCATGTACCATGTAGATCATGTATATATTTGACAATAAAACTCTCCCAGTAAATCATTACCAGTCGAAGAACACTTAGGGTAATAATGATATTGTATTCCCTCAATAACAAGGGTGTCTATTATGAGGGTGTTGGAGAAACGTATCTTGGCTTTACATGGTCATCCTGACTTTCCCATATTTGGTTTTTGATTGACTTGATCACCCAGTAAACCCCCTTGGTCCACTAAATGATGCATGAAATATATCATGGGCCGCCTATCAAGTGAAAGACCCATCATTTTATATAATAACCCAAGTCATTGATCATTTCCATCCTCTGGAAAGTTGATGTGTAACTACAAAAAAATTATTTCTTCTCTAAATAAAATCATGAGACTCTTCTTTAAGTGTAATCCCCCATCATTCTCTCATTAAATATCTCAACATATTGAATTATTATTAAGCCATCCAATACTTAGGAAACTTTTATATAGGGTCTAAATTATTCTCATGAGTATATATCCCCTATGAAACTGATCTAAGTGAAATATATTCCATGTGATCCATCATTCCTAAATGGAAATATTCCCCATGAGTTTAACCATTACTTATACTATTTAGTTACCAATAAGAAACATGAACCGAAAGGTCCTCTCATCTATAAATCCTACACTAACCATTTCTTGATACCTTTCAACCAGTCATCCTAATTTCATTTCATTAAAATACATAACATACTTCATCATAACTACTTATGTTTTCTATAAATTTTAACCTATAGGTTCTAGATACAAAAAATTGAATTTCAATAGGTTATGACAGTATGAAAATAAAATGAACCATATTAGTCTTTATCGCATGATATTAAAAGGAATTTTTTTTACCATTATAGTACATTGAAATATGTATTTTTTATTTCCTTCATTTGGATATGTATGAATACCCTCTCTTGGCAACAATCACAGTATCACAACACAAACCAATTCTTTATATGGTGATAAATTCAGATGTACCCAACCATAAAACATTTAAAAATCATAAAACCAACTAAGTAAAGGAATATTTTAATCATATGATACATAAATATGTTCAAATTAATGAATAACTTTGGAAAATTACTAGTACTGAGGTATCCAATGTAACACCCTATGATGTTAAAAGAAGGATGGCGCAAAATAGGCATATTATAACCCTGCCATTGAATTAGACAAAATGAATAGTATTAACTATATTATGAAGTATATATAAATATCCTAACTCAAATAAAATGTAATTATTAATAATTAGAGAATAATCCCTCAATTTGTAGTAAAATTATTTTATTCATAACAAATACATTGGCTACAAAAGGTGTTTTATATCTTTTAGTGAGAATATATCATCATTAATTTTTAAAAAATTTAGAAATTATATTTTATAAAAACATTTATCACTTTGAAAATCATATTATCATAATTATATTATGTATAATTGTTTTTTAATTTTATGAAAAGATTTATTTTTCAATGAATATAGAAAGATTATGATTTTTATTGATAACTGTATTTTATTTTTATGTATTTATAAAGTCAAGCAATATTTTGGATCTGTTTTAAAATTTCATTAGTCCCTTTAGATTAAAAATAATAAAATTATTGTTTTATTAATTAATTTTATACTTGAATATTGTATAAAAACCTATTTAACTTAAAACATTACTTTTCAGAAAAAATATGTTTCACTTTGTTTTTCTAGGTAAAGGTTAAATCAAAAAGTTTCACATCTATTTATTGAATCATGGAAAATTTATTCCATAATATAAATCAATAGGATAAAAAAAATTTCATCTATTTTATTTTCATATTTAGTTAGTTTGAATTCTAATCATAATATATTTTGTTATTGAGGTAATTGTAAAATGGGTCAATGAAGGGTAAATGTAAAGTGATAAATAATATAAAATAACCTTAAAAAATGTATTATTTTTATTTTTTTGAGTATATTTAATCCATAATAATCAATAATTATAATATAAAATCTATTTTTTTCAAATTTTTGTGATCTTATATTTTATAATATTATATGTAAGGAAAATTAAAAAATGTCTTTCTCATTGTCTTATTACATTAAATGTTTTATATAAGTATAAAAAGTAGTTATATTCAATTATAAATATTAATTTGAATAGAAAATGATTATTATTTATTATTTAAATTTATTTGTAATTTTATGTGTTGAGATAATTATCATAATTATCTATACAATGCCAATACAACAGTAATTCAATTAATAGAAAAGTAAAATAAATGACTTTTAAAAAAAAGAAAAAAGTAATATGATTTGAAATAATTTTTGTATTCCATGAATATTTCAAATAATAATTGAATATTAGAGAAATTTTAATTATATATATTTTAATCATATTTTTATTATAGTTTGAATAATATAATTATATGATTAGTTTAAATATTGAAATTAATATTATTTATGATAAATAACATTTTATTAAATGATCTAAAACTCCAAAGAATACTATGATAAGACAGGTGACTAAGATATGGTTTATAATTTCAACCATGATATTTATATGTACCATTTTTTCTTTTATAGTTAATTTCTTGACCCTAAAAGAGTATAGTATTTAATGTCCTGGTAATTGTCAAAATGGGATAAGAATTTAATGTTGAAAATAGCCCATAAACATGTATAAATGATTTTGAATGATGTAATTAAATCTAAAAATTATCTTAGATCCAAATATTAAAAATATTTATACATTTTAATATGAAATTTAATTTATATTAATGTTAAATTTTAATAAATTCATAGAGTGACCCTCCACTCACTTATAATAGATAACCTCTTCTTATTAATGTTTTTCACTTAAAGGACCACTTTTTTAAGCCGTTAAAGGACCAAATATATTCCTTACAGAAATTTTATCTTTTTATAGGCCTTTTTTGATCATAAGAAATACCATTGAAGAGTTTTTCTATAAATCATATGAGGTTGTACGAAGAAAATTTATAGTTCATAACAAAGAATTTTCAATTTATTTCTAATTTTAACATATTAAAATATTCTTTAACCATGAAGAAATAATAAAACTACTATCTACCATATAATAATATTTTACTATTATAATTTCATAACATATATCCATATTATATTTCATAAAATGGGAAATGAGAACATAATTCATTTGTATGGCGAACTACCTCCCCACAAACTAATGGAATTAATTTTTCATCACCTCCTATTATGGATGGTATTAATGATGGATTTAATGTATATATATATTATATCATGAAAATATTTTGAATTATAAAAAATTAATATGTCATATAATTACATACCTTTCTATTCATTAGAAAATGATAACCTCGTTCATGCAAACGCCCAGACTACCACCTTCACAGAACAACGTTATTTGTTTTTCATCAGTATGTCGCATGGATGATATATATAAGTATATTTATAGAAATTATATGTTATATATTATATAATGATATATATATAATAAAATATAATATTTTACATCTTTCTATATTTATCATTGAAAAATTGAATTGTTACTCATTTTTACATACGACGAACCATCTCTTTGATTGTAACATAGTCTATTTTTCATAAAAACATTTTATGGATGTATAAAAATGAATAAATGATTTATAAAACCATTATTATTTAATTATTATTATTATAGAGATGATTTAATAAGGATCTATTTGACTATAGTCTAACTATCGAAGTCAGTTTGGACATATGAGGTGAAAAATGATCAAAAAAACTGGAATGGACTTAATTGATTATGTAAATGTATATCACATGGTATTAAATAAAAAAATGAATAATGATTTATAAACAGGTTCTCCAAAAAGTAAAAAATTTACCTATTTTGTTATTTAAGAAGATATATTACATACATTATGAGCCAGACTCTAGGTAAGGGACATTCTTTTAAAAAATAATTTTTAAGCTTTCCCTATTAAGTATTTTTGATTCCCTAAAAATATTTTTAAAATTATTTTATACATGTATTAATAAGGAGATAAATTAATTATAAAGGGAATGGAATGAACACTTTTACTTTTACTAAAAAAATTTCTAAAGGAATCATTTTAAATATTTTATATTGAATGTTTTGAATTTCGTTAAAAAAGACAAAAGTAATGTTCTATTCCAACATATAAGGAAAAAAATTCCCTCTACTATAATCAATATTTAATATTTACATTACTTTATAATATTCTTTGTTTTATTCAATTAAAACCACTCCTTCTATTTATTCATGGAATTTATTTTTTCAAAATTTATTTTTAATGAAATGGGATATATAAATATTTGAAAATTATTTCTTATGGGAGAAAATAATTTTTTTAGGATAAAATATTTTCCGTGTTATAAATATGTTATTGTTATTGGGAATTTTTAAAGATAGTAGGTGGTTATGTTATAAACTAAGGATTTTTGGGTCCATGAAATCCATCAAATGCATTGGGTATGATTTACATTGGAATTTGACTTTGATTTTTAATCCAAGTATAACTATATTTTTTATTCCGTGTACAATTGTAGTGGTTATTATAATTGTAATCAAGAGTGTTATTATAATTATAAAAACGAAGGATACTTTATATGTAAAAGGGATATGAAATTTATGCCTTAAGTTACGGAAATTATTTATATATGAATTATATGGTTTAAATAAATAATATGATTTCTCAATGTAAAATAATTAGTTTATGATAAAAATAATAATTCTCTAATATTTATGGGTGAAAAGTATATTTTTTTAAATGTTTTAATAAACTTTTAAGGATTGAAAAAATCCTTTGTGAGTTTTGTTTTTTTCCTTGAATATTTCTTATGAATTGTTTTAAGAAAATATTTCAGGTGAGAAGTTTATTTATGGGGTAAAAATGTGTATTTTTTTATAACACCCAAATTTTTCACAATATATATCTTTTTAAAAAAACTTTTTTCATTAGTTTAGGTTGCAAGCAACACCTAGAAAAACCGCACAATAAAACATTATCATAACATAGTTGTTTAATTGTTGTGAATGAATAGTATTATCCAAATTACAAAAATTATATATATTCAATTTTTTTACATTCATTCAATATATATTAAAGGAATAATATAAGAATAAATCACATTTTAGGCATAAAATGCATTTTTTTCATAAATGTAGTTTTATGACATTTTAATAACCCACCAGTATTAAAACTAAATTTTAACACATTTATATATTATATTTTATAAAATAAACATCAATTTCAAAATATTAATATCAAAATTTATGATGGTTTAATTTTTGGTATTTTTTTGATAAATTTAATGTTTGGATGAATAGTGAAAAATATTGAATTTTAATTGAAAACATCATTTTCATAAAAATAATTTATTATGTTAAATTAAATTATTAATTATTTATAAATTATAATTAGATAATTATTATTTAATTAAATCCAATTTATTTAATTTTAAACAGTCTCACATTGAATAGGGATATAAAAACATTTCAATCATTTAAATATTTTCACTTTAAAAACTCGTTTTCTCACCCCGTCAATGGTATTAATAATTAAATAATTTTAGAAAATTACGAATTTTGAATTTTGAAAAATGGATTACATATTTAGAATTATAATATTCAAATTTAGTAATATATAGGTCCATTTTAGTTTTGTAAAATGTGGAGAGTAACTTTAGTTATTTTTATTATTATTATGCTTAAGGTTAAATAAGGCAATTAATGGTAAAAATAATATTGAAAATATTATAAAATTACCCAAAAACTTGTCCTATTTTTTATGAGTGATTATCGACCATAATCATCCTAAAATGTATTTTATGAGCTTTTAGATCGACTTGATTGACATTAATCCATTTATAGTATTTTATTTTATGAAAATTCTACCTTGTCATACATTTATTTTTGACAATTTATTTTTTTAATATGGGTTAATATAGTGGAAATATTCAAATATATATATTATTTGGATATCTAATATATTTATTTTCATCAAGATAATTTTTTTTTATTTTTTAGTGATTAATAATTAAATTTAAGGTTGGCCTAATGATGATGAAGTAAATGTTTAATTAATGGGAATTTCAAATAAATGTTATGAAAACTATTAAAGTCAATTTACCTTGATATAATTAATGTTTTAAATTAATTTTAATTATTAATTTTATATGTTAGTTATGATTTAAATGATTTATTTAATATGTCAGGTAGTAATGATATTTTTGAAAAGTCATGTAACGAATAGTGTTAAAATTTATATTAAAGAAATTTTAAAATAAATATTCTCTTATTAAATGATATAAAATGAATAAGAAACTAAATTTAGGCCAAAATATTTGGATGAGGATGAATATTTAACCCATTATTCATTTATGGTCCGTTATTCAATTTATAGTGACTATATTAACCCTTAAATAGTAAAAAACCGTGTTGTCATGGTAAGAGTTAATGAGTTTAAATAAGGGTTGAAATAAAAATATACGTGCAATAATGGGACAAAAACATGTCTAAAAATTATTAGTTAAGATAATTTAGACCCATATTCATATTATCATATGAATAAATCACTTTTTATTAATTATTAATTGAAAATTAATATATATTAATTTAATATTTTGAGAGTTTCCAAAAGTGCCCCTTACCTCAATTATAAAAAGGGATCCTGCACCCTAACTTATTCATCCCTCATTAAGACTTATATCATAACCAAAAAATAACCATATCTCTTCCCATTATCCTTATACACATTCTAGAGTTCTTGACCTTTTAGAAACACCAACCCCAGCTCCCTTAAGAGAAATTATAAAGGAGCTCCATCATAGAAGAGTTAATTGGCAATACCGAGTCTTCCAGAAATCATTTTCTTATACCACTAATTCAAGCATTTTTTCCATGATGAATTAATAATTAAAGTGTCATATATATTCTGATATATTATTATGATTATGGGAGAACAATATTTTTTGTTTTACCCAACCTATGAAAAACGAAAGCACCCCATGTGCATACGTACGACTTACCGTCTCCATGCTATGGTGTAATTATTTTCACCACCACATTACATGGATGGGTATAATGATGGTAAAAAATAGACATATATGGTATTTCTAAAATGATATTTATTCAGGATAATTAATATACCATCCAATTCATTACCCGTTTACCATTAATGTAATGATACCATAACTCTTACGTACGTGCGGCCTACCATCTCCATGACACAGTGTGATACATTTTCTATGTTCATCATTAAATGATGATTATAAAACTATATTTAATTTTTAAATATGATATAAATAACATTAATTTAATTCTTTAGATGATTTAACTATATCTTATGTAGAAGAAACTATGCTTACACAATAATACAATCATATAAAAATGAAGTAGTTAACACAAAAAACAAGGGTAGTAATGAAATATTTTTAACAAGTGGGTAATAAAATGATATATGAGGATCATATAAGATATAATAAATATGAAAAATTTTCTATTATAAATTTATAATATATATTAAACCATTATAAAAGATTATAAATCATGTACAACTAAAAGGAAGTGTCTGGTATAGTTTTTTTCTCACTTTATTTTCTATGGGGAATATGCTTTATTCAAAACTTATTCATTTTTTATAGTATAGATACTTCCCATTGTCATTTTAAATCATGAATTTATTTATTCTTATTATATTTAATTTTTTATTAAATTCAAATTTCTATGGGGAATATGAATCGACTAATTACAATGTGGTAACATATTTATTAACTCAATATCCATTCATTGGGTTAAACTTTTAATTCATTGATTATGTCATACTAAGAAAATGAGTGACATGAATTTTTATTTTCTTATGTTTTATTTCCAATTTTTCATGTATTTATAGTTGATACACATAAACGATTCATTTTATTATTTTTTAAACAATATGACTTTGTTACATATAGTTTCTACATTGAAAATTATTTCAATTAATAGAGAAATCATGTTAAATTTGTATATTTAAAACAATATATATACATTCTAATAAGGATAATAGATTAATGAATTAAATTGTTTATTTAGATACATGAGCACTGATTTGGACTTACATGAATGGGTGGGGACTATTTAAAGAAAATCCAATTGATGTGTCAGTAGTCTCATGAGATGTCAAAAAAATGGCCAAATTAAATAGGGGATTACCCATAATGATTAAATTGTTTTCTGAAAGGTCATGAAGGTGAAGGTATTATGCTCATAGAAAAGATTAAATCCAACAATTATACATTCCCTTAATTAGTATTGTATTTATTTTTATCCATGATATTTTTACAATGATATTGTCCATGGATTCAGATTTTGAAAAAGTTATTCAATTTAATAGAATGTGTGTTCATTTTTTTACTTTTCATATTGACTATAAATTATCTATTTTGTAATTTTTTATACTATATAAAAATAATACTGTGACTTGAGCTAATAATTTTATTTTTACTTTCTTCCCATGATCGGAAGAGGAAATGATAGAATGAACTCAAGGATTGAATTTAATTTCCATTGTTATGTTCTATGTTTAATTACCAATGTAATAAGAGTTCCATTTATATATCTTTTTCTCAAGAAATATTAAACTATTATGTCCTTCAGGATTTAATTTCTTGTATTTAATACCAATTTAATGAAGTATCCACTGACTCTGGGTTACCAAATTTGAGTTTTCCTATAACAAACCAATGTTTAATCAATAAAAATTCTCTTATTATAATTATTTCATGTAATATAATCATATTAAATCACAAAAAAATGAACTACACTATAATATGTGACCATTAAAAATAATATTGTCACTTCTATGATTTTAGTTTTGAAAATATGACCTACACGGTTTTAATCCGTAAGATGTTTAGAGTCCAATAATACAAACATAATTTTTTGATGAATAATAATTTACACTTATGAATAATAATCTTTCCCTTATGAATATTATTACTAAAACAACCCTGCTCTATATTTCACACATAAAAACAATTTATTACATAAAATATTCACTTCATACAACATGACATATCAATTTTTCTATTGTATTTTGGGATTAAGAACATTATATAAAAAATTAAAACATGAAATAAAAATCTTTATTGAAAACATCTTTTACATGACCACACACATTCCTTTGTACTTATCATTGAATGGGATAACCTGAGGACATTCATAAGAAAAGGGTGATATATAAAGCTGTGTATGGGAGTCAAAAAGGTATAACATGAAGAATACAATAAAATTTAGGAAATAGGAATATAAATGGAGAACATGAGAAAAATGGACATAAAGGAAATATATATAATGATTATCATAACATGAAAATGTGGCAACAACATTTAAAATGAAATTATCTTGATCCATGGATTATTTCACATAGATCCTATATAAATCCTCAATGTACTTTAATTAGAATGAGTAAACACTCATTAAACTTGACGTATCATGATACTAGTCTTCACCCAATACATTGGAACGCTATTAGGGTGCATCCTTCGCAATCCTTTCATTTCATGCATAATTGTACCACATTGATAATATAACATGGATTCATTAAAAAAAATCCTTTATTCCATGATAAATGAATGTGTATTTAATATATGAAACACTATTATCAAAAATTAAATGTTTATAATGGTTAATTCCCCTGATAGATAAATAGACATGGTACTCACTACACAATGACTTTGGAATGGAAAATCACGGTGAAATTTTAGTAGCATAACGCCATGACATAAGAACTCATAAAAATGGATGTGGAGTGAGATAGGGGTGTATAATCATATTTACATGAAATGTATAGTATGGGGGTCATATATATACATGTAACAACATATATAATGGAATTTATATTCATAAAAAAAAATAATTCCTTGGATGTAAATGAGGAGAGAGAAACCCCTTTTGGAATTTTGGCATGGTAACATGTGTAATTGGGAAGAATTAATGAGAGAAAAATGGGTATCTAATCATTAATACAAAAGAAGTTAAGTATTGTGGGGGGGGGGGGGGTATAAATAATACCCCAATATTTTTAATTGAAAATACAACATTATATCAATATAAATAAACATGGACAAAAAAATAGAGGGGACGAAATACCTTACATGGAAATGTGATCCCAAAGGATTGGGAGAGGCTTAATGGATACTTATTGGGAGGTTGGGGAACCTTGGGAGGTTACTAGAGAGAGGAGGGATGGGTAGGGATGTGATCCAATGGTTTTTAGTGAAGATAAGTGGGAGATTGGGTGAGTTTATACAGGAAAAGAGAGGGAATTCTTTATTTTTTATGTTTTGGACACCACACAATAAATCAATCAAAACCACAAAATACCCATGGTTTTTCCCATGGTTTTTATAAAAGCATATTTTAAAACATTATTATCTAAGGAAAATGTCTTAAATTTTTAAAATATTAGTCTTTCTTATGTTGAGGTCATTCACACTCTCAAGGAAATAATTTTAAAAATATAAAATGTTTTATAAGTCTCAGAGGGTCTACTAAGGCACCATAAAATTAATATAAAAAAAAATCTAAAATCATATTTTTTTATATAAAACATATATTGGCCGAAATTTCCTTTTATAGTATTTCATTATATAACTATTGGGTCATTAGGATGTCATAAAACAAATTTTATATTTGAACAGTATTTAATTTTTACCGAAAGATTCAACTGTCTCAAAAAATTATAACATATTAACCATTGGATAATTTCAACATCCTGATTCCAAAAATAATAATAATTTTATATAATTAATTTTCTAAATATATGAATTTTTATTTTTAAAATAAAAACAGCCATTTATAAAAATTTCATGGGTTTTGACAAAAAACGGCTTTCAAACCATAATAAAAATTACAAATGGATTCATAAAAATTATATGATCATTTATATTTAATAAAATTATTTTAGTAATAACATTTTATTAAAATATTTTTTAATTCAAAAATCAATTAAATCATCAAAATAGTTTTCATAATTAAATATTAACTTTTAAAAAAATACTATTTGTGCTTTAAATACTATTTACGAAGTAACAATAATAAAATGAACATATATTATATATTCTCTAGAAAAATAAAGAACATAATAATAGTTCTAGTTTCTTGATACATTAACCCTTATAACACTTGCATAAGACCTTAGGTTAAGGTCTACGATGATGAAAAACTCTTAGGGAGGCTCAGATAACATCACTCAGGTGGTAATCTCTATTAACTTCCACTTCTCCCGTAGGCTGTTCCGTTCAATCTTAAAATGTTGAAGCTCTACATCGGCTTGAACAAGAGCAAGGCCTTGTGATGCCACCTCCTTTCCGAACTCCCTCTGATGGGATTCTTATGGAAAAATTCTACTGGATAAGGCCATCACTTCCTTTGTTTGAGTAAATTGGATTTGTTAAATACCTATATTAACACTAATCAAGTGATCACTATTCAACGACTATATTAGCAATGGTAACAATTATTAATGGTATTCTAAAATACAAAAAAAATAAAACCATGGAATTCCATATTTTATATAACCATTTTCCACAATATTACATTTAATTAGATGATGGAGAATTTTCATAATAAAATTTTGGGTCGTTACAATCTTCCCATTATTAAATTTGTCCCTCAAAATTTCATTTTCCCACACTAAAGAAATGTGGGTAACTCTGCCTCATCACTTCCTCTGGTTCCCACATTGATTCTTCAAACTTTTGGTCTCACCACAACACTTTAACTAGTGATATTTTCTTATTTGGTAGGAATTTTTCTCTATGATCTAAGATCATCATCGGCTTCTCTTCATATAAGTGGTTATTCTCCAATGGTACCACGTCTGGATTTTGTACATGCAATGGGTCAGGTATGTACTTCCTCAAGAGTGATACTGGGAATACATCATGTACATAAGATAGGTTCGGTGGGATTTCTAGTTGATAGGCCACTACTCCAATGTGATCATGGATCTCAAAAGGGTCGATGTACCATGGACTAAGCATTCCATTCTTTCCAAATCTCATAATTCTATTCCATAGAGGTATGCTGAGAAATACCTTATCTCCAACCTAAAACTCTAGGTCTCATCAATGATTATTAGCATAGAACTTTTATCTACTCTAAGCAGCTTTAATGTGTGGCTGCATGACCTTAACCATCTCCACCATTTCTTTAACCATTTCTAGACCTAGGAGTTTTCAATACATAACATCAACCCAACATGTTGGAGTTTTGAACCTATTATCATAAAGGGCTATATAAGGATCCATTCTGACGCTCAAGTGGAAACTTTTATTGTAAGAGAACTCAACCAAGGGAAGATGTTGATCCCATCCTCCATTAATGTCCATTGAGCATGCTCACAAAATTTCCTCCAGTGTTTGGATAGTCCACATAGATTGGCCATCAGTTTGAGGATGATAAGACACACTAATGTTTAACATAATATTTAGAAAATGTTGAAGACTAATCCAGATCATTGAGGTGAATATTGGATCTCGGTCAGATATAATATATAGTATAACTACATGAAGCCTTACCCCTTCACTGATGTATATCCATTCTAGTTGATCTAATGAGAAATACTCTCTAATTTCAATGATGTGTGAAGTCTTTGTAAGATGATCCATAATAAACTAGATAAAATCATTTCCTTTTGATGTCTACAGAAGTATGGTGACAAAGTCCATAGTGATGTTCTCCCATTTATATGTTGGTATTGGTAATGGTTCCATCATCCCCTTAGGCTCCTGCCTCTCAGCCTTCACTTGTGGACATACCATGTACCTTGATGTATACTTAGTGATCTCCATATTCATATTATCTGACCAATAATTCTCTTGGAGATCTCTATAAAAAATTGCGTTTCCTGGTGGAAAGGAGAAATTCAACTATGTGCATCATCAAAAAGTTTTTTTCTTTTACTCTAGATTTGATATAACACATAGTCTTGACCGAAATCTCACAATTCCTTCATCATAAACATTAAACTCCAAGGATTTTTATTTTCAGATAGTTTCCAGTTTCTTTTAAATTCTCAAATCATCCTTTTAAGCATCCTTTAACCTTCTAAAAAGATATGGTTGAGATATAATTTGTGAAATGATTGATAATGTTCCCTTCTTTATGAATCCCATTTCAATCATCATCAAATCTAATAATATTCGATCCTTTTCATTTTTTATCAATGATAGAATTGCTAGGTTATTTCCACACAGAGCATCTACCACCATCTTTAATTTCCCAAGGTGGTAATGGATTGAGTAGTCATATAATTTGATCAGCTCTAACCATTTTCTTTGGTGTATATTCTAATCTTGTTGTGTGAATATATACTGGAGGCTTTTGTGATCCGTTTATATTTCACACTTATCCCCAAATTGGTAATGTCGCTAAATTTTCAAAGATAACAATACTGCAGCCAACTCTAGATCATATGTTGGAAAGTTTTTTCATGAACATTCAATTTCCTTGATGGATATGCAATGAATTTTTAATTTTGAATTAACACACATCCTATGCCCTTCTTCAAAGCATCACTAAATACCTTAAAAAGTTCTCCAGTTGTGGGTAGTGTGATCACATGCATAATGATAGTCCTCTTTTTCAACTCCTTGAAGATCTTTTCACATTCATCACTCCTAGAAAACATGGATCCCTTCAGAGTTTGCATTGTAAGAGAGTTTGATAATCATGATAAATTTTTCAAAAACCAGTAATAATATTCATCTAATCATAGGAATGCACATATATCCATCACCGATGCTGGCCTTGACCATCCCTCAATTACATCTGTCTTGGAGGGATCCATAGATATCCTATTGCTTGTGATGATATGACCCATGAATGAGAACTCCTTCAACCAGAACTCACAGTTGTTGTACTTTGCATAGAGCTTCTCTTTTCACAATGTCTCTACTATTGTGCATTTATGCTCCTCATTATCCTCCTTGGTTTTTGAGTATATTATAATATTGTCTATAAATACTTCCAAAAATTTGTTAAGGCAATATCTAAAGACTCTATTCGTCATGTCCATTAGGACTGCTGGAGAATTAGTGTGTCTGAAAGGCATTACTATGAATTCAGAGTGCCTGTACCTTATACAAAAAGATGTCTGGGGGATATCAACCTTCTTTATCTATACATGATAATATCATGACCACATATCAACCTTGGTGAAGTATTGTGGTCCACATAGCTGATCCAATATGTAATCAATTCAGCTCAAAGGATACTTTTTATTTAACTTGATTTTGTTGAGCTCACATTAATCAATTCAAAGGTGTGTTGACCCTTTTGTCTTCTTAACGAAGAGGACTAGTGCACCCCATGGAGAAGCACTTGGGCATATAAATCCTTTATCTAGATTTTCTTGTAGTTTTTTCTCTAGATTATTAAGCTCCACAACATCCCTTCCATATGGAATCTCAGATATTGGCAATGCTCTAGGTATAAGATCAATTGAGAATTAAACATCTATTCTAGGAGGAAGACCATGAAATTACTTAGGAAAAAATAATAGAATTCCCCTACAATAGTAATGTCTTCAAGAATGATTTCTTCATTAGACTCAATCATCTAAGAATGATATGCATGCTCATAGGGCTATAATATCCATTCTTGAGATGATGGGTCTAAAGTAGACACATCCTCCTCCAAGCACCTATACAAAATATGGGGTTAATTCGTCACATGGAGATTGATTTACCTCTCATGGAAAATTATGTTTGATCTGTATAAGTAAACACAGTACATGCCAAGAATTGCATCAAATTACACTAGAGAGAGTATGAACATGATCACTGGGAAGTTCAAACCACAAATTTTGATAGGGTGGATTTATATTCATGGGATTTAGTGAATGAACCATTTTAGGTTCTCACGATATCTTTACTTCCATGATTTGTTGTGGTGTTGGGATTGTTCTACTAAAAATTCAGGATATAAAAGTGTGGGTAAAACCAGAATCAAAAAGTAAATTCACTATTATTGAATGAATAACTAGCATACCTATCACCACTTACTTATCAAGGTTCACTTTGGCAGTAGTGATTGATAAATATCACCTTTTCTGCCTTGGAGGTTGTTGGTATCCTCCCAAATCTCTTGTATTAGGGTACTGGTTTTCAAATTGCCAAAATACATTGATTTTGAAGAAATGAACAATGCATTGAGGGTCAAATGGAGTGTTCCTTACCACTATCATAGAAGAAAGTGTTTCTTATCGATAATTTATAGCCATGTGCCCTTATCTTCCACACCTAAATCATTTCCTCATCTTCTTTAGGAAATTTTTGGGGTTCTTCTTTCCACACCTTTGGCAAGTTGGGTGATGGAATTTCTTAGCATCATTGGATTTATCCATAGGACTTCCAGAATTAAAGTCAACTTTCCTCTCCTTATCCCTGTGACTCCCCAGACATTCACCGATATCTATTTCATATTTGAGGGCACCTCAGTCAATTTTCTCATAGCTATCAATGTTTTGGATCTCCAGGGATTTCAGTAGGTTTGGTTTTATCCCACCAAAGAAATAGTCAACCTTGAATTCGGGGGTAACGTCAAAGCTAGAGGCATATCATGAGAGCCTTTTGATCTTTTCCATATACTCACCGATGGATTCATCTTCTTTTTTCTTGAGGTAAAAGAAGTACCTTTCTATCTTATGTTGAAGGGTGTGTGGACAATATTTATAAAAAAACAATTTCTAGAAATCCATCCATTCCCATGACTCGATCTCTTCCACATGATTTGTATTTTTTATCAATGTTCACCATTTCTCAGCATCACCCTCAATACGATATGAAAAAAAACAACTTTCCCTTGTTTAGAACATTTAAGGATAGAGAATATCTTCTCAAAGGAGTTGATACACTCTTCTGCAATTGAGGGATCTGATGATCCATTAAAAGTAGGAGGTCGTTGTCTTATGAAGCTCTTGATTGCAACCTATTCTTTATTATGGGGGGTTGAAAGTTAATCTTGGCCCATGATTCTATTTAAAACATGAGTTAACTGAGAGAGTATCAGGAAAAAAGTTAGTGATTCCTCCTCCCATTAGATTGGGCATCTCATTAGAATAGTCGTCACATTCATCTTCTCATCAGTTGTTAGCTGGAGTCCTCTTATTATTGGCCATTGGCTGGAATAAAAGGAGTGTTAAAGGTAAAACATCAATGGGGATCCTAAGACAAAAAGTAATAACTTATAAATTACTTTTATTTCCTTAACTTACGAATTTAAAGGATTTAATCAATGTTATCCATGATCTACTTACAAACATATATTCTTAGGGGATTTTTACTCCCTTCACAATGGTTTATAATAAGATCATGAATTTATCAAATCATATCCCCGGAGAGTGTTATAACCAAGAGTGAAACAAGGCCAATTTTTATACACCTATTCTCGTTTGAATTTAGCTCAATGTGGTGTTTTTGGGTTTTAACATTACATACATCTGTGCCGGAGTAGGTTCTACTTGCTCGTATCCATGGAGAGATGTATTTTCATGATAAAACACTTAATAATTACTCAACAAAATATAGGGATATTTTTATTATACTTAGTTTTATTCCTGAGGCATTCACTAGGGTTTTTTAATCCTAATCCCAAAAATAACTAAACATATCCTTTGATACCAACTATGACAGCCCTACTCTTTATTTCACACATAAACATAAATTAGTACTTGGAATATCCACCTGATAAAAAATATAAGATCCAGAGATCTGGTGTCTTTGGGGCTTATAAACATTACATAAAACATAAAACATGAAATACACATCTTTATTGAAAACTTCTTTTACATTACCATATGCATTCCTTCATATATAGAATTGCATGGGATAAACTGAGAACATTCATAAGAAATGGGTAGCTATAAAGCCCAATAAGGGAGTAATCAAGGAATAAAATTAATGACAAATTACATTTTAAGAAATAGGATTATCAGTAGAGCACAAGAGAAAGATGAAGATAAAGACATGATATAACATGATTATCATAACATGGAAATGTGGCAACACCATTTAACAATATATTAGAATAATCCTAGGATCATTGAACATAGAGGATGCGTAAACCCTTATTGTACTTGAATTATCATGATTAAAACCTCATTTTACTTGATGTATCATGATAATAGTCTTTAAACAATGCATTGGAGTGCTATTAGGGTGCACTCTTCTTAATCATTTCATTTCATGCCTAAGTGTGCCACATTAATCATATAACATGGATTCATTAAACATCATCAATTATTCCACAACAAAGAAATATGGAATTCAAAATTGAAACTCCATAATAAATATGTATATGTGAATAAATTTGAATACCTTTGATAAAGAAATGGGCATAACATTCACAACATAATGACTTTGGCTTGGAAAATTGCGATGTAATTTCAGTAGCATAACGATGTGACCTAAGAATTAATAAAAATGGTTGATGTGTGAGAAATGGGTGTCTAATAATATGTACATGAAATGGAATGTATGGGGTCATATAAATAAATTTCCTTTCATATGTAATAGAATTTAGATTCATAAAACAAAATAATTACTTGAATGTAAATGAGGAGAGAGAAATCCCTTATGTAATTTCGGCATGGTAATGGGTGTACATGGGAGGTATTAATGAGATAGAAAGGGGTATATCATCATTAAAAAATAAAGAGAGAAGTATAGGGTAGGTTAGGAATCATACCGAAACATTGTTGATGGAAAGACAAGGGTATAACAACATATAGAAGCTTGGACAAAAAATGAGAGAGGAAGAAATCCCTTACATGGAAATTTTATCATAAAGGCTTGAGAGTGACTTGAGGGAGGCTTTATGGGAGCTTGTGGTGCCTTGGGAGGATACTAGAGAGAGGATATAAGAGCAGGGACGTTCTAAAATATTTTTAATGAAGATATGTGAGATATTGGGTGGGTTTATATAGGAAATGAGAGGGAACTCTTTATTATTTAGGTTTGGGACACCACACATTAAACTAATCAAAACCAAAATCCAACCCATGGGTTTTTCCCATGGTTTCTACAAAAGAGAACAAGAAAAATAATTTTATAAGGGCAATGGTCGAACTTAATAAAATATTAGTCTTTCTTATGTGGAGGTGGGTCACACTCTCAAGAAGATCATTTTTAATAGTTAAAATGTTTTATACGTCTTGGAGGGTCCAAAAAGGCACCATAAAATTAACAAAACAAATCAAAAAGATTTTTTTAAAGGGAAAAATTACTTTTTCCAAAAATACTTTTTATATTATTTTATTATATCACTATTGGGTTATTATGATATCATAAAACACATTATATATTTAAACGGTGATTAATTTGTAGCAAAAAATTTGAATGTCTCATAAAATTATCAAAAATTCACCATTGGTTAATTTTTACGTAATTATTCCAAGAATAATATATGTTTTATCTAAATATTTTTCTAAATATATAAATTTTTACTTTTAAAATAAAAACCAACATTTAAAAAAAGTCTACAGGTTTTGAAAAAAATAGATTTCAAAACATAATAAAAATTACAACTGTATTTATAAAACTTATACGACCATTAATATTTAATAAAAAGTAATTTAGTAATAATATTTTACTAATATATTATTTAATAAAAAAATACATGAATTCATCAAAATAGATTTCTTAAACAAAAATTAACTAATAAAATACTATTTGTGCTTTAAAAACTATTTATAAATTAATAATAATAAAATGAATATATATTATTTATTATATACAAAAATAATTCACATAATCATAGTTCATGGGTTGTGATACTTAACCCCTTATTATACCTACATAAGACCTATGGGTAATGTGTGTGATGGTAATAGACTCTTAGGGAGGATTAGATATCATCGCTTGTGTGGTAATCTCTATTAACATCCAATTCTCTAGTAAGTGGTTCCATTCAAACTTAATGTGTTGAAGAACGTCCTAGGCTTGGTCAAGAGTAAATCCTAGTGACGCCACCTTCTTTTCTGAGCTCGGACAATGGGCTTTGTTTGGAGTAATTCTACTGGATGAGGCAACCACTTCCTTTGTCTGGGTAAATTGGATTTGTAAAATCCCTGTATTTATACTAATCATGTGATCACTGTTCAACAACTATATTAGAAATGGTAATAATTATTAACTGTCATTTAAAATCCAAAAAACATAAAACCAAGGATGTGCATATTTTATATAACCATTTTAAATAATAAGACATTTAATTAGATCAAGAAGTATTTTCATTAATAAAAGTTTGGGTCGTTACAAATACAACCATTATGATTAGTAAACAATCAATGTGAATAAGTAACTATACCAATGAAAGTATAAATAAAACATAGCAATCATATAAGTGACAGTATTATATAAACTTGTCATAGTGTTTGTATCTTTGTTATCCATGTATATTTAATTAGAATTTCATTTTTAATTTATTAATTTTATATAAAATTTATATTCATATAATGTATTCATAAATAATTATTTTTATTACCTATGATTATATGATAGTTTTCAGAGGCCTAAATTAATTTTTTAAAGTGTTAGAAAAGCAATTTTATTTTTAAATTTGTATTTTTGAAGTAAATTTTGACATTAATTAAAATTTTAATTTAACATATTTTGAAAATTATTTTCATAAAATGTAATTAATTTTTTAATTCTACACATTGAAAAATGGTTGGGATGATTTTTTTGGATTTTTCTGAAATAAATGAATTTTTAGTGAATAGTAAAATATGACAATTTTTTAAATAAATACATTATATTTTAAATACACTATTAATTGAGTCAAGGATGAAGTAAGAACCTTGGGATACAAATCCCATCCACATATTACTATTTTCTTCTCTATAATCAATACTATATCTTATCTTGAGCAGAATAATAAAATAGTGATTAAAATATTTAGAAAACCCTCTTCTCCTCCATTATAAAAACAAGCCTCACCCCTATTCTCTTCACTCTTATCAAACCTTATGAGAAGTCAAAATTATTATCAAATATCTCCCTAATCCCATCTCCCACATACAATAGCCATTTCTCTCTTCAAAATACCAAATATTCTCCCCTAAAGAGGTTCTCAAGGAACATATATTCAAAAGGAAAATTCCACTTTTCATTTCTTTCAAGTTCCATTATTTTATTTTAATTTACTCACCTAATTTCATCCAAATGTTATGATAACTCTAGTAATATAAAATTAATGTAATTTGGTCATGATTATGGAATAATTCATCATCATCTGTCATTTCTCTCCCTTTTATACTAGAAATTAAAACACCATCCGATATGTGTTAATTTCTTACATTCAAGGACGATGGGTTTCCAATTTCTTTTACAATCTTCAATTCTGGTCATAAATTGTTTTATAGTTGAACCAGACTATATTATATTTATTATTCATTATTTTAGGTTCTAGAATCTTTTGTAAACCTAATATTAATTTATAAATAAAAATGTGTTCAATGTGATAAAAAACCACCAATTCACCAAAGCATTTATCATTAATGTTTTATATAATAAATCATATTCACTCTAAAAAATGAATTTTATAAAAAATTAATCTAATATATGATAAATAATATAATATAACTCCAATTATCTACAACCATTCCCATCATATATGTTTACCCTTACATGTATATAAATAAACCAATCATGAAAACCAATGAAACAAATAATAAAATTGAACTTATTGACCCATCAAAAAGGTCATGAATGAACATAATAAGGATATAAAAAATCAACTAAATAAATAAGTGGTTTTATAAATATTAATTAATGAATTTAATTTTGTTATTCAGGAAATTAATATCATGTTATGGGCACCATCAAACATAAAGTAAGAGTTACTACCAGAACCTCCATTATTCCTTCGGGTTGATATATCTTCCTTTATACCCAAATGAAGTTATATTTTATTTTTATTTGAATCTTATAAATTATGGGTATATTATAAAAACTCATGTATCAATATCCACTCATCATTCCATTTTGGGTATATATCTATTTTTAAATGCTTCCCTCCTCAATACCCCTTGATTAGGAAACCAATTTCAAGGGAACTTCCCAAACTCGTACCCAATTTCAAGTGCAATCTATCCTCAATTTTAAGCTAATATTGTTTTTATAAAATCATCCATTATATTATGAAAACCTTATAGGTTCATTTCTGGGTTTATATAAAAATTATTCCATTTATTATTTTAAATTCTCTTTAGTATTTTCCTTAAAGTCTCACTAAAATGTTTTAATGCTAAAATTTCATAAATAATATTCTTTCATGTTTTCACTTATGTTTGGAATAAATTAACCTGATATATGACTATCTATACTTATGAATTTACATGTTTTTTTAATTCCATTAATTCATGGACATTGGTTTGATACACCCATTTATTATGCTTTATGACCTAATTGTTACACCTATTTATTTCCATGGGTACCCTTATGTTTATGTATGATTCATTATGTATGATTATATAGGTGGAAATAATATTCATGAAAAAATTATGATGGGTGCACCCAGATAGTGCTCCAATGTATTGGGTAATTTTTATTCTCATGGTACGTTATGTGCAATGGTCTTGGTGGTTTTCATTGAGTCATCCTACCTTGTTCAATGATCATGGGGGTTGACAATGACTTGTGATCCACTATGTGAAACAATACCTGACTCAGGATAAATTCATGTTTTATGTTGTCAACCCATTACTATTACTCCATGTTTATATGATCTGATGATTATATGTTATGATTCCTTATGTTCCATGCCTTTTTATATTATTAGGTCATGTCTTCTAACCAATGTGCTATAGATTTTTACTTATGCTTATTTCCTTACTAAGATTTTAACTCATCCCTATGTTCATGTTACCAACATGTTTTCTTATAAATATTTATGATCACAATAGAAGTTTTGAGATCTTTATGATGACTAAATAAAGAAATGTTATATCTAGTCCCATCTTTTATGTTTTATGTACCTAGTCTTCCATGACACTAAACTTTAAGATCCATGGATTATAATATGATAATTTATTATGATTAAAATAATTTTATTATATGTATAAAAGGCCAGGGTCTCTATATTGTCACATTTGGCATCATAGAATTTTTCGTATAAACTTATGAAACTAAATTTTAAAATAAGCATATCCAACATGAGAACTATAATAATTCATCATAATATTTAAAATATTATACCATCAGAGGAATTTTTATTTTATTCATTAATACTCATGATAAATATGGGATAACATTGTATGTGTCATTATTTTGTGATGGTTCATAATGGAAGGAAGGGAATCAATATATTTGGATAATGTGAGGATTTCCCCACTGAGCTAGCCAAGATAGTTAGTGTTTGAGCTGAGCTATTCATGGCCTTATTAGGATAGAATAATTAGGGTATGAAATAAATATGCTACACATATGTTAGATCATTTCATGTTGTAATATCCTTGATATATTAGTTGGAATACTAACATAGTGATAGCAGAGCAGTGGATCAAGCCCCTTGAAAAGATATTTCTATCATTGGGATGTGATGAAAAAGAAATGGTAGAATAGAATTATATTATTTTAAGTGAGATTCATATAAATGGTGGTCCTTGATCCAGAATACTATAGATTATGATTAAATAGAAAACATGGAATAGATTGATTTTAAAGGTGTAATTTTTTTTAAATATTTCCCTCATAAACAACCAACTGAGATGATGATAAAATTCTATAACATAAATCAAAAGGAGGAAGAAAGTGTTTCATAACATGAGTCTAATTTTAAAAGCCCATCATACTATTCTAAATATATTATATATATTATATCATTCAAGAGTGATCATTTCATTAAAGGTATTAATCCATGTATATGAAGGGAATTGTATTCTGAAAAAATTTCAGAATATGATGAAATAGTGTTATGTGCCATCAAAATTGAAAAGGAATTCTCTAGATACTACATAATTAATTTAAAGAACCTTAAGAAGAGGTTGGATTAGAACCATGAGAAATGAAAAAAACTAAAAAAGAATAATGAGCTAAAAAAATTACAATCATGCGGAAATTGTGAGAAGAATCATCTAGGGAAATTCCTAAAGGGACTTGGAGTGTATTACAATTGTGAAGAAAAGGGTCATCTGTCTCATGAATTAAAGGGGAAGAAAAAAACAATAATATTCAATGATTCTGATCTAAAGAGATGGATCATTATTCAAATAAATTTCCCAATAATAAGTTGAATCTTCCACGAAAGAGTGTATGGGGAGATGGAAAAGCTTATACAATTCCTATAGCTATGGTAGAAGTACCCAATGACATGATGGAAGGTACAATAATAATATCTTCAAATATAGAAAATGATTTATATAATTCAAGATCATCCAAATATTTTATATCTAACCAATTTTATAGGAAACTTATACATTTTCCGTTTGATTTAATAAGTGATATGTCTGTCAAAAATCATAAGGGAAGTCTTGTTGAAATTAACATGATTCGGGCTATCCCCATTATGAAAAATAAATATTCTTTATATTTATAACTTATTATCACACCTATGGTTTACTTTTATATAATCTTAGGTATAATGTATTTTTAAATATATGATGTGACATTTTATTTTATGATGAATGAAATTATGAATTGAGAGGAAAATGTATAATTATTTATCTTTAGAGAAGAAAATAATCATATAATTATTATCTTGATCCACCCCTAGTATATCTAATGAACAAAATTTTTTTGGTGGAAGAGAACACAAAATCTGAGGATTTAGAATTTAATATTAAAATTGAGGGCATACATGTTATACAAGAAAACATAGACATATTTATTAAGGAATTACCTAGACACCCCTAGAGCACGAAGTTGAGTTTTTTGTTGATTTAATCACTAGTTCAAGGCCAATATCAAATAATCCATATAGAATGTCCAATATGTAATTAGTGGCACTAAATAAACAACTCGAGGAGTTGATTAATAAGGGATTTATTTTCCATTGTTTTCTCCATGGGGATCCTATCTTCTATTTGTTAAAAATAAATTTGGATCCATGAGGCGGAGCATTAATTAAAGAGAAATATATTCTAATACAATAAAAAGAATTATTTTATTCCTCAAATTGATGATTTATTTGATCAAATTCACAGAGATCAATATTTTTGGAAGATTGAACTCTATTTTGGGTATCATCATTTAGGAGTAAATAAGGAATATATTATAAAGAATCCTTTTCAAACTAGGTATGGACATTATATGTTTTCATTAAATCCATTTGGACTCACTAATAAACCATCTACTTTCATGAATCTAATAAATAGAGTATTAAAATAATATCATGAAAATTTTATTGTGGAATTTATTGATGATGTATTGGGGTACACTAAAATATATGAGGACCATGAGAATCACTTTCAGATCATTTTTGAGACTATTAGAAGAAAAGAGTTATATGGTAAATCTAGTAGGTGTGAATTCTAGATTTTGTAAATTTCATTTCATGATCATACTGTCTCTAATGACGAAATCTCAGTTGATCCTATAATGAAAAATTTAATCCAATAATGGACTAAACCAATGAACATAACATAGGTATACAGTTTCATTGGTTTTCAAGATTACTATCATTGATTCATTCAGAATTTTTATTGATTAGATAACTTATTTTCCAAGATCACATATAAATCAATTTATTTTGAATAAAAAATATAATGTGAAATATATTTTAATTAATTTACAAAAATATGGATCAATGATCAATTTTTGACTGTACCATCATGAAATGATGTATTTTTTATATATAGTGATGCATCAAAGAAAGGATTGGGTTGTGTCCTTATTAAAAATTATAATATTTTTGAATATGCATTAAGGTAGTTAAATATTCATGGATAAAATTACCCATCTCACGATATTGATTTAGTATCCAAAATATTTCTGTAAAGATATAAATACACTACAACTAAGTTGAAAATGTTAGATATATATGGATCAAGAGAGATTGAAAGACACTTTCTCGTGGAATGATATCAACATGAGGAAAAGGCAATGGCTTGAGTTACTCATGGATAATGATTTCTTGATACATTACCACCCAGGAAAAGAAAATAAAGTAGAAGATTCATTATGTAGTAAAGTTCCTAGAGTTCTAACCCAAATGAGGATTGATAGAGATCACATATTCTTGGATTTTTTAAAGATAGATATGGAAATTACTATCAAGGTGATACACCAATCCGTTTTAAAATAATTTTGAAACTATATTTTTTGGAAATAAAAAAAATTTCTTAATCTAAAGATAAAAATCTTCAAAATAAAATTGAAGTTTTGAATGAATGAAAATTAGAAGGATTTGTTTATGAAGAGGGTGTTCTTACATTTATAATGAGGGTATGTGATCCATAAATACCAGACCAAAAAAATAGAACTATTTTATGATTCCCATAGCTCAAACTTCTCTATACACCATGGTGGTACCAAGATGTATAAGGATTTGAAGGAATGTTTTTTGTGAGACAATATGAAGTAGAAAATTTCCGACTCTATGTCAAGATGTATATTTAATCATCAAGTGAAAGATGAGAGAAAAAAAATCCAAGATCAGTTATGAAACCTCTTCTAATACCATTGTAAACATGAAGTGTCATTACTATATACTTTTCCTTGTGACTACCAATGAATCATATAATGAAATCCAAAATATTAGTACCTGTTTATCACTTTACCAAATTTTTATATTTTCTATATATAAGAGAATATTTATCTCTTTAATTCCAAGAAATACTCAATATTAATGAAGTTGTAAGACATACTGGTTCACCTATATCGATTGTTTCTAATCAAGATCCCCAAATTAAATCAAAATTATAAAAAGAGTTTTCAGAAGGATCTGGACACTATGATTTATTAAAGCACCATCCACCAACCTCAAACTGATGGATAGTATGAAAGGACTATTCAACCATTAGATGATATTTTAAGATCATGATCACTTGAATTTAATTTTATGTGGGATTAATATATATCTTTTTTAGAGTTTTCATACAATTATAGTTTCTATTCAATTATAAAAATTGAATCATATAAAAAATAATATGGAAAGATATGTTGTACTCAAAATTTTTGTGATGATGTTGGTGAAAGGAAACTTATATTCTGATAACTTATGGAAGATACATTAACAACAGAACAAACTATTCAGACTCTTATAAGGGTAGTTCAATGTAGGGAAAATAGTAATGATGAGAACCATATAAAGGATTTTAAATTTCAATTTGGTTATCATGTATTTTTGAACGTATATCCTTAGATGGGTGTCATATGTTTTGTTAAGAAATGGAAATTGATCCCTATGTATATTAGAACATTTGATATTCTAGAATGAATTTGATTCATAGCTTACTATGAGAAATTCCCCCATATATCTCCAATGTTCATGATATTTTTCACATATAATTATTAAGGAATTTCATTCCATACATGTAATCAAATATGAAGAAATAAAACTGGAACTCGGTCTGTCTTAATTTGAAGATCCTTTTGATATTAGTGACACAAGAGAGAAATTGTTAAGGAATCGAACTATAAAGAACCCAACCCCAGTTTCCTAGAGTCAGAGACTTATATTAATACATTGGTATGTTCAAAATAGAATTTCATCCCAAATTACCAAATAGTTTAGTATTTATGGAGAACTAGATAGAATCATAATAATTACAATACAACATGAATGAAAAAAACTATATTGTAACTCCATTGGAAACACCAATAATCACTTTGATTATTCATGCAAGTAATTAATAAGAATATTCATCTTCATATCCCAGGGGAAATAAAACATAAGAAAGGGGTGATTTTAGATTCTCATTAAGGGTATGTAATATATCTGGAGTTATCATAAAAATAAATACTAGGCTAGGTGAACAATTGTAAACACATGCCTTTAAAAAAATATACTTGAGAATAATATGGAAGAAATGAAAGTTGATTAAATAAATCTGTATAAATCATCATAAGAAAAAGAATATTAATAATGGATATTATACTATTATAAATAATCACATGTTTTATCAATTAATATTGTCAAAATTACGGAATGCATAATGTAGGACATCTAAAACATATTGTCAAGACCCTGACCAAGACATTTGAAAATACTACAGTAAGGCCTCAGCCCAATCCGAATTATATTTTGTCTCATGAGACATACCAATGCATATAAGCAATATATCAGGCCCTAATTATCACTTTATAAGTCTATTTCTTTCCAAATATTAAGGGGATACACATAAACAACACGAAAATATGAAATAACATTCCACAATTTGGAGACAAAACCACTAAACATTCTGAGTAGTAAGGTGAATGGTATCAAGATAAAACCTCCAGAGTAAAACTAATCATAAAACCTTTAATAAAATATTTTTAATGATAACAATTAGTGGTTAATCCAAAAATAACGTTAGATTCCATAGGGGTGTTGAAATATATTACAATTTTCAAATAAAATCATTGAATAATTTTCAAGAGTAATACTCTTTTACTTTTAAAAGAATAGTTATTTTGGAAAAATATTTGCACAAAAATAGAAATGAACCATATTAGTAATTGTAAGATTAAATTATTGGTTTTAGAAAAATAATTGTGTCTTAAAATATATGATAGAGTGACCTTTAAAATAGGTAATAAATCATAGATCCCTTTAATTGGGCTTTCTTATTGCGATTAATTGAGAAAGTGACCCTTTTAAAACATGTATTTTCCACAAATAAATGATGAACTGGTCAGAATAAATGATGTTGGAAAATATAACTAGAATTTAAATGAATTTGATATGATAAATGAAGTGTTACATTTATTTATAGAAGAATAAATAACAACTCAAATGAAAATAGAGGATCAGGCAGAAAACTTTTACCATATGTGTGAATGAGTTCTACACTTGACCTTAACATCCTAGATAATCAAATTAAATACATTAAATAATTAATTCAGAACATTATATACTAATATTTTATTCACTATATTTTTATTAAGTTCATTTATTTCCTTATTAATAGGTTATAAGATCGAATTTTTTCATTCTAGAGTGTTCATTTCCTAGATTTCATGATTGGTTCGTGTGATTGGAAGTAATGGAGTTCATGTAAAATTGGTATAATAATCCTTAATTTTAATTTCATGTTATTAATGAAAAAATAGAAGTATAATTGGTTTTTTTATAATTTTTTTCTATATATGAGGATAAAACAATACATTACATATTAATGATAACCATTTAGCTTAATTTTTACATTTCTTCAATCACAACGAAATAGTTTTGTTCTATTATTTAATATCATGTTTATTCAATGGTTAAATAACCTTAAATAAGATATAATACATATTTTATAATCTATATCAACCCTAAAAATACAATCATGAATATCCTTTAAAGATAAATTGAAGAAAAATGGTTCATCGTCCACAAAGGTTGTAAATCGACAATACCTAAAAAATGATTTCATTTTTAAAATAAAATATAGTTATTTAGAGATTGATGATGGATCTTCCATTAACACGATAAAATTATAAAATATTAATGATATTGGTGTTATCACTATCATTTGAATATACCATGTGAATATTTAATAATAAAAGAAAATAAATTGAAAATAAATTAAATGAAATATGAAGATGATTTACCTCTTGAATTAACACCCTTGAGATCCTTCTTAAGGGAATAGGTTTTAGTATTTTTGAAATACAAAGAGCTCCTAAACATGGAGAAGGACTAGGTAAGGTATTTGGGTCAAACTTTAAGAATCTTCAAGGATTATAGGAGTGAAGTGAAAAAGGGGAGAGGGTGGGTTTCATATTGGAGGAGAGGGGTGATTTTTCAGTTTTTATTTAATTATTTTATTATTTTTCACAAGATAAGAATGAATATTGATTATTAAGTATAAATAAATGAATTAGATCATATGAGTTAGAACCAATGGTTCTTAGTTCATACATGACTCATTGAATATCTTATTTAACTTATAATTTATATATACCGTAAATTACCATATTTTACTATTCAGAGAATTCAAGTATTTTAGAAAAATACCAAAAAACCACCCTAAACATTTTCTACATGAAGAGTCCAAAAAATGACTCAATTTTATAAAAATATTTTTCTAAATATAAGAAACATACTTTTTAATTAAAATCCCCATTTAATAAATAATACCGTTAAAATAAAAAAAGATTTTATAACACCATGAATAATTAACAAAGGTCTTATTAAATTGTTCTTCAATAATAGGAAAACAAAATATTTATTTATGAATAATTGTTTTTAAATTAATTTTCCTTTAAATAAATTTATTATTTATAAAATTGTAATCAAATATTTATTATTAAGAAAAATACCAACACTTAATTATTAATTTTTTATAGCATGATATAATTATATCATTCATTAATTAATAAGAAGACTAAATTTTAATTATACATTCATGGTTGATGTTATTATTATTTAGGCCATTTAACTATTCATAAGGGTCATATTACTATTCTTAAGGTCAATTTACTATTCACAAAAAATGTAAGTTTATCCTATCAGAATCTAAATACCATACTTATTGTAATCATGTATATCCATTTTTTCAATATTCAAAACATAGAGGTGGGAATTTATTTTTAATGGCTATGTTATAAAAACAATGTGTTGTTTGGTAGAGAATCAATGTTGTATTCATTACATTCTATATTAAATTTATTTTTAAATCCTAAGGGTGTGACATTATTACCCCTTACAAAAACATCTTCATTGAATTTTATATAATTTTACTTAATAAAATGATTTGGGTAGTTAGTAATCATATGTTCCTTAGGCTCCCAGGTTAACTCCTCAATTTTATTATTTCCCAAAAGTTCATTTACTATCCGAGTCATCTGATTTATTAACACTTGTTCTTTAGGGTCCAAAATTCAGATATGATCTTCATAGTAAGATAAGTCAAGTTACAATTCTCTTACTTCATAAGTGAGTACATGTTATGGGTCTAGAATGTAGTTCCTTTAAAAAATATGTGGGACACATTATGTACATTAGAAAGGCTAGATAGCATTGCAAATTGATAATCCACAACTCCAATTCTCTCTAGAATTTCAAAATAACCAATGTTACGGGGACCAATTTCCATTTATTACCAAGTATTACAACACTCTTCCTTGGATATAATTTCAATAAAACATGATCACTAACTTGAAATTCCAAATAATTCATTTGATTATCAGCATAGCTCTTTTTTCTGCTTTATGTTTTTTTGATATGGGTTTGAATAGTATTTCACTTCTTTATTGTTTCTTACAAATACTTTGAGTCTACAAGCATCCTTTCACAAACTTCATCCCAAAAATTTGGTTTCTGATATTTATTTTTATACAATGCTTTATACGGTTTGTCTTAGAGGCACACAACGGGGTCACGGGGACGAAACGTGTGCTACCCGACAGTTGATTAGAGAAGGTTGGGTTCTACTTAATCACTCATATCGGGTGTAACGTTTTCCACCTCGAAACACCCAATGGTTCCATATCCAGTAATACATGGACCTGCTTTCCAAAGGCAGGCGTTCGCTGGGTGGTTTGACCAGCAATGCTTTAGAACTCACATTGGTCAAGAGGATGGGAAGTCGGGCTCATTGCACCCTTTTGGGGGGAATTATTGCATGTTCCGGGTCTCTCTTATACATTTAAGACATGTTCATATGTTTGAGAATCTTTGGTTTATTCCCAAGCATAGTATCCATGGATTACTCCTGGTTGGTGATGGTTAGCTAGACATAGGGGTTCAGAATCATTTATGCCTGAGGTTTACCATCCCTCGTTGGATTAATGACCCGGAGGAATTTGGACTCTTTGACATTTCCATAGGGTTAGTGTGATGAACCGACATGAGGATAGTCAGATCAACCGGTTGTTGGGATTGAACCTCAAGGAGGCTTCCTATATACCCTTCCTAAGAGACAGGGATCAAATTCCATGTAGTTCGAATTAGGGTGTTGGAGAACCGATGTGAAGGTGGACCCGGGGGTCTGATGGTGATCGGTATTGAACCTCATGGATGCTTCCTAAGTATCCCTGCGGTGGAAAATCAAAGTCCCCGTAGTTCGCATTAGTGGTGATTACGCTCTGAGGCAGCCTAAGAAAGGATGTCATGATCGATTCTTACTCTAAGCCCATGTGAGTCATGCTCTGTCTAAGAAACAAGAGGCAGTAGGGAACAGATGATCATGTCACGAAAGGTGTGTCTGTGAGAAGTGGAGTGGGGATTACGCATGAGGGAGGCCCATAATGTCAGGGCTTACTCTAGGATGGACACCCATGGTGCTGGGACTTACTCCAGGAAGGAAGCCCTGCGCGAAAAAGAATATCGGGAGAGGGAAACAAGTGCTCTTGTGCCCGTCACCTCTCTTGTTCCAGAGGGAAGTATGGAAGTGCATTGGGGCTTCCTCTGATGGGTATTTTACAACCCCCTAAATAAGGTAGACGTGCCCCAACCCCAACAAGTAGAGGGGAAGAAATGGGACTCCCGAGCTCATACTCCACATTACCATGGGAATGTGAACCCAGGAATGCTTTGGAAATATGCTCACGGGTCGGGGTAACACCTTCTCCCCTCCTTACCATGGGTATGTGAACTCAAAACGGTGCACTGATGCACCTGAGGGTTACATGATACCGGTCTGGCGGCTCTAGTGGAGGCCTCGGATCAGGGCCAATGAGTAGACCAATGAGGGAGTCACGGGGGATTAGGCCAGATTATGAGGATTTTATCTGGCTCGGGGAATGGGAACTTCGAATGATCTGGGGGGCCACACACGTGTATGAGTGGTGGCGCCCTTCACTTAGGAAGGTGCTACGTGGCTGGAGAGTCCATCTGCGAACCAAGACGGTCCGCAGACTTGTGAGAATCCCGTGAACCAGGGTGGTTCGTGGACTGACAGGCATCCCACGAACCAGGGTGGTTCGTGGCTTTGGGTGTGGTGCGAGTACCAGGGTGGTATACGGAGGGATCCATGTGACCAACGGTGGCCAAGGGCAGCGCCGGTCGGGGCTTCGCCCATGTAGGAGGGTGCTACGCAGTGCAGCGGATCAGAAAAAAGGCATAAACTCCCTGGTCCACAGGGAGTGCATCCGAGGTGGGGCCATGGTTCGCGATATTAGTTTCTTTGTTATTTTAAGTTCAAGATTCACCATGTTATTATGCGTTTTTGGTTCCGTTTAGTTCGCTTCCAGCTTCATACCTATTTTGGTTTGCGGACTAGAACTTCACATCATGCGAAATCCAAAGCTTCTCCCTTCGAAATCCATCCACCCAAATCCGATCGATCTCCTAGCTTTCCTTTTTCTTCTCTTCTCCTTCCATCTCCTTTTATAGAGTAGGGAAAGATATGTATCTATGGTCATGCAACACCTTTTGCAGAGGCCCATGATCGGAGGCCCGGTTCACGGATGACCCGGTCAATCCGCAACTCGTGGGGGGCATCGAGCGCATCTCCCCTGCGAACCAAATGAGTTCGGGGAGTGCTTCGTGGCTGTGGATGGTTCCGCCTCCAATCCGCGAACGACAACGGATTTAGACCGGGCCAGTTGAGGCGGTCCGCGGATAGGGGTGGTTCGTGACAGTGGACTGGTCCACCGCTCATCCTGCTTCGCGCCCGCGAAGGCTCTCCACCCCCATTCGGCGAATGACAATAGTACACGGAGGGGGTGCTTCGTGGAACCAACCATGTGGAATCATCATTTAGACCAGTCTGCGGACCATTTTGTCTTTTTGCATCATTTGGGTTTTCTCAATTCTTTGGGGGGAATTGGGTAGAATCTCCTTTGCGTATTTTTCAGGACCCTACAAATGCCCCCATCGAAATGGGGTCTGATTGGAACGAAGAGGAGGCCATTCCGATGCAGAGTGGTCCTGAAACTTGGATGGTTTGTGGTAGAGGGGTGGACCCAGTAGGGGACCACGCCTATAAATACGGAGGGTCCTTCCTTTGTCCTTTTCCATATTCTTTGCTAAAGCAGAGCCCTCTCACTTTTTTTCTCCGTGTGCTCATTCCTTCACGAAGTACCTCGTCCGCGAACCAGCTTCCACTTTCCACAAATCATTCCTCCTTCGTGGTCACCTTCACCTGTAGACCAATTTCCCAACCGTGAATAAATAATTTTAATTAATTAAAAAGTAAGTCCCAACGGGCCGCGGAGGAATTCGCTTCGCGGTTTCAATGCTTCGCGGAATGAGCTCTTACGGACATTAAAAATTTACTATGTCCTCCAAACTTAATTACATAAATCTAGTATTTGGATCCCATGGAGAATCTTGGTTCACGTTTTTCTGGCCAGTGCTCTACGGGCCAGGGTTCCAAGAACCTGTTCCACGTAGGGTCGGTTCACGGGATACAGTCATCGCGAACCACCTTTTAAGGAATTCTCATGAAGGCCTCTCGATTCCTTTTCCATACAGCCTATATTTTGTCTATATTTTATTACTTCAGACTATGCATTTGCTGATCTTTATAATTCAGGGAGAAAACATGGATCCTCCTTGCCATGCACCCAGGCCTGCTGCAGAGCCTCTCCTTACTAGTCTAGGGAGACGTCTAGCCATGATTTATATAGTGGATAGCATCAAAGAGGACCCTAGTTGGTCCATCATTCCTAACGATGGTGTCATGAAGGACTTACTCTATCCTGATCTCCTAAGTTATCCACTATCAAATCGACTTCACCTTTATGGCTTCGGTCTTCAAGACGACGTACCTATCCCCCCTACTTTCTCGAGTCTTCAGTCCCCTTGCTTGGAAGCGTCGCCGAAGTGTATTCAGGAAAACCTCGCCCAATCAGGGGAGATAATTTCTGATCCTAATCCAAAATACACTTTCACTTTGAGAGGTTTTGTTTGGACCCAAAGTGACCAGTTCGCACAAGACTTCTCTCAAGAAGTTGTCCTCAAGAGTTACCTCTCCATAATCAACCTTGATCGAGTGGAACCTGACGCGGGGTGGATTTCTAGGTGGGATCTGTGGTCTAGTGGGCTTTTCTCGAATGACTGGGCCTGGGCCTTTTGGGTCCATCATCATTTCTAGGAATCTCCTGAGTCACTAAAAGCAGTCAATTTGTACTCCACAGTGTGGGTTCCCAATTTGCTGTTTACCCACCATATCTAATCCTACCTGGCCTGCTCAGTCACTGGTGTTCAAGCACTAATACATTCCACATTTCCCATGGTGAAGTTGGCATTAGTATGTGGGACATTTATCAATTGGGAGGGCTCCCAATAATCGGCGAGATTTATGACAAATTTCTGCCCACTCTTGATGTGTGGGACAACGTTGAACAAGTACCATCATGGGTGAGGAATCTGTTAGTTATGGAGGAGCGATCACTGGGTCAGGCCTGGCGTGCCCGTTCTCTTATTCCCTATAGAACCTGTATAGTGTTATTTCTGAACACCCCTGGTCCTGTACCGAAGATCAAGTGACTCATCCTTCTCAACAGTCACGAACCATCTCAGGTTCCTAGTGGGTGGTTCTGGAGGTGGGTGACTACCATTCATGGGGTAATGAGGTGTGCCCCAGTGTGCCTCCTATGCTTAGGATAGTAGGTCTGTTGGCTATGTTTTTAAGAGGGTAGCTATTTCCTTCTCAGGATATCAACCCGGGCGTCAGAGCTTGCACCTTGATGATGGCAGTTGAGTTGGAAGAGGGTCTCCTGGTGAACTTAGTTGTGCCGACTTTGGCTCGTATTTATGAACTACTGAGCCACATCCAAGAGGGTGGGACACCCTACCATCTGAGTGGTCCATTTCAATTCTTATACAACTGGATAGAGAATCATTTCCGATATAATGAGTATTGTCATAACACAGTCATCCTGCTTCCTTCCTTTTAGCCTACCCTGTTAGATATAGCTAGGGTTGGTCTAAAGCCCCTCAGTTCTGACGAAGTCATCGATATTATGAGTGATTTCTCCTAGTTTTCTTTCAATCCCTACCCCAAACCTTCTGACATCGTGGTTGACAACCGTAGGGGGAGCCTATAATAACGTTCTTACGTGATTTCACTACGGGATGGGTTTCTCTCTACACGGATTGAAGGTGTCCCTCTGTGCAAGTTGTATGCCCCTCATCGTTTTTCCTGCCAATTTGGGTGTATGCAACTCCACGTTTCCCTTCCACCTCCTCAGGCTCGAGGACTGCACCCAGCCATTCTCCATCAATGGTGGTTGATGCTGATGAGGGAGGGATCTGATAAAAGCATTCTCTTTCCTGGTATGGGAGCGGCTTCCAACCTATCCTTGGAGTATGCAAGAATGTTGGAAAAATATTACCCTAATGGGATCCTGGGGAAGGCTATCCAACAGGTTCCCAAATCAAGATTCATTGCAGCTGCTATGCCTAACGCACCCTCCTCATCAGTTCTAAGGGAGGACCGACTGATGGCTCATCGTTCAAAGCGATTCCGGGGATTTTCCTCTCATATACCCTCCGTAGCCGAAGTTCAGACCGAACTAACCTTCTTAGACGTGGATGAGGAAGACCATGTGGCTTCAGGTCCTAGTGAGACAATCCGTGAAGTTTTGTCGGCTGATACCAAACTTAGAAAGTTGATTCCCAAGCCCGAAATGGGGTTAGAAGCTTCAGGCCTCCCAGCCTCGGAACCATTGTCTAGCGAGCACGTGCCTGCATCGGTCGTGATGCCAGACTTCATTCTCATGCCATTTAGTGAGGATACCAAAGATCCTCATGTCATGTTGGACCACCAAGCAGTGTGTAGGTGGGCCTGGCCCCAGATTTGTGAGATCATTGCTGAAACTCCTCTAACTGAGATGAAAACTAAAATTGAAGATCTTCGGCAACTCTTCCAGGGTTTGGGGTTAGGTGGATTTGACTATCGACAGTTCCATTCTCTCGCTTTCTAGGTTGTCATGGACCGTGAAGAAGTTTCCACTAATGAATAAAAACACGCTCAACTCATTTCCCTTCATTGCGGGACCCGAGCCTTAGAGGAAGCCATGATAAAGCTCTATCAACTGGTAGCGTAGGAGGTGAGCTCTCGAGATTAGGCATCCATCCTATCCTTAGAGTTTCATGAATGTGAAGTACGAGCAGCGATGATGAGGGATCAATTGTTGAATATGACTGGTTGTCTTGAAGTCACCAGGAAAGGGATCAACGATCTCCAACTAAAAGTGGATAAGACTCATATGGTGGTCGAGGTTGACGCTAGGGAGTAGGCCGTGTTGGAGCAGACATGCAACAGTCTTCGCCGCAAGGTTGTCGATCTGATGGAGAGAGCAAGCCAGGATTCTTTATGACTATCAGAGCCATTCTTGTACACTCTGTTTTTCCTACCCCTCTTCTTCTTTTTTGTGAGGGAGAGACCCCAGCTTGTGGATGTCCTCTCTTTTTGTTCAAATGGAATATACTCTCTGTTAATCTTTTGTCGCTGTAAAATTTGATTGTTACTAGAACAATTGTTTTGTAAATAACAACTCACTGAATCAGAATTAATCATAACTCAGGAAAACAAACTCTAACTTTTTCCTAGACCATGGGATCTAGCGAGCATAGTTTGACTATTTCTAGGGTTGTAGAAAATCCCCACAAAATTTTTTTCTTTTCTCTTAATGCCCTAATTTTTCCCGGGCCCATTTAGTGTGGGCCCAGCGGGTATGGCCTGACTTTTTCTTAGGTCACCCTTTTCGAGTTTTCAGCCTAACAGGCTTTGTGCCTCTTTTTGTGAGCAGTTTAAAGTCCCGCCATCAAGACTATAATTATGGATATTTTAGGTCGAATAGATTTGACCAAATATGGTGAGGTGAGGGACCCAATGAGGTTTGGTTGTTTAAAAGATGTCTCAATGTCCTTTAGATGCATGTGGAGGGAGTGTGTTTAGATTTGAACGACATGCAGGGCATGCCTCAAGGCATGGGAGTCGTATCGGCGTGAAGAGGTGGGAAGAGAATTTCCTAAAGAAATCATTCCTTTGGTAGATGGGCCAGGGGTGATCAATATATAGATCCACTAAGGTAATGGTATGCGTAGTCATGGAAAGGTGTCCTTAAGTCAATAAATCTCCATTTATGATGGCCATAGGAATTCATGAAATTCTGTCTTATGGAAACCACCATAGGTGGTTTGGAGAATTAAGAAAACCACCAGGGGTGGCTTGGAAAGGGTATGTGACATCTGAAAGGTTTTGAGAACATCTGTATTAATCAGGAGTGTGGAAGCAAGGTTCCTGTCCTATACATTTATCTAGCATAAAGGACCATTGGAACTTGGTGCAGTTTAATGCCATGCAGCTGGGACATTATCTAGAATGGAACGTCTTATCCTGGTCCTTGGTAATCTCGTCAGAGACATTCCACCATATTCAGGCAGGGTTGTGAAAGAGGATGGTAAACTGTATCTCAGTGGGTTTCCGAATATTTGGATGAACATAGGCTCTCAGGGTCTAAGAGGCATAAAGTGAGAAGCATTGCCTGAGTAAATCATACCTTTTGTAGATTGGCCAAGGGCTATCAATATGCAGAGCCTCTAAGGGCATGGTATGTATAGTCATGCAAAGGTAACCTTGGTTCAATTATTGTATTATCTCGATGGCCAAGAAACTTCAGGGAAGTTGAGATTAGGACCACCATGGGTGGTTTATGAGAGTTCTGTGTTTTTTTTCTAAGTACGGAGTATGGTTTATGAGGAGTGGGTGCCTGGATAAAGGACGAGCGTCTAGGATAAATATCACAAGGATGGGTGGAGTCATTTCTTCTCATGCTGGTGTGAGATGGTGGTTCGTGCAGGTCTGAACCATGCACTGAGGGACAGAGAAAAGCCTCTATTCCTGTCTGAACCCATGACAGGTTTGACCGTGTATTTTAACGTCATGTGATAAGGATGACTTGCATGCAGTTTAATTTCATGAGGAAAGGACCTGGAGAATTATTTGATTCCATGCAGTTTAACATCATGAGGTAAGGATGAGGGGTATTTTCAAAGGATGCTACATTGTTTAACGTCATGCAGCGAGGACGGGGGTAATTTTTAAACCAGTGAAAACGCTTGTGGTTAGAGGCATTTCACTGGATGTTTAATTCTTAGTCTTTGTAGCTTTACGCAAAGAGGCAAAGATGCTCCGTGCAGTTTAACATCATGCGGTAAGGACGTAGTTGCAAAGGCCGCTCTTGATTAGAATGTAACTGGGCATGAGAATCTCAGCATGCCCATGACGTGGAGAGGGGTCAATTGGTGTAAATCGTGGTTCTGGGGATTCTGGGATCAGGAGAAATGATATGGGGGTCCTAAGGTCGGTAAACATACGGGGCTAGAAAGAGTGTCACTTGTGGAAATCTTGCCTTTGGTAGACGGGCCAGGGGCTATCAATATGCAGAGCTGCTGAGGGCATGGTATGAATAGTCAAGAAAAGGTGTCCACGAGTCGATAAATTTCCACTTCCAATGGCTTTCAATGGTTATGAGGATCCATAATTTTCCGGGCCACGAAGTCAGTCATATGGTAAGAAAATGTCTGGACATGTCAGGCATACTCGGCCCTGGTTGCTGTTAAAGCATAGAGAGCTCCCTGCACTGATTTATCTTGTGTGTGGGGGTGTACCTTTACCCTATGCAGTTTAGTATCGTGCGGTAAGGACGAAGTACTCCTAGTTTAGCGGTCATAGAGCATGGACCACTGAATGACTATTGCTGCAGCCACTCGAAGGATAACTAAGTCAACATGCTTTCATATTCTCTGAATAGTGTGGGGGATGAAGGTTGTAAACTGCAACTCTTAGGTTTCCTAGAGCAGGATATGGGGTGTGGGGGATCTTAGGCTAGTAAGCTTACGAAGCTAGGAAGAGTGTCGCCCGAGGAAATCTTGACTTTGGTAGACGGGCCAGGGGCTATCAATATGCAGAGCCACTAAGGGCATGGTATACATAGTCATGAAAAGGTGTCCCTGGGTCAATAACTTTCCACTTTTGATGGCCATGAATGATTATGAAAATCTGAGATTTCTCACAGTACAGAGTTCGGTATGGGGTGATAATGGCATCCAAGCATACAAGAAACATCTTTAATCCAATTGTCCATTGAGTCAAAGTAGCCATGTCCTGGCTTGATGTTCGTAGATGCAGGTCATCATGTGAACCATGTACTGATACATAGGCTAACTGGGTAGTGATTCCCTGGCGACATTTGGATGTGAAAAGGGGATGAACTTGTAAACTACTGCGCCATAAATTCCTGGATCAGGAGGTATGGTATGGGGGCTCTGAGGCCGGTAAGCGTACGGAGCTAGGAAGAGTGTCGCCTGTGGAAATATAGCCTTTGGTAGATGGCCCAGGGGCTATAAATATACAGAGCCACTGAGGGAATGGTATGCATAGTCATGGAGAGGTGTCCACGGGTCAATGACTTTCCAATTTCAATGGTCGTGAATGGTTATGAAGATCCATAATTATCCGGGTCGTGGAGTATGATGTATGGGAGAATGAATCTAAATGCATAAGGAGTATTTCCACCGTGTTTCTACATATATCTTAGGTGGTTTGAGATCAAATCAATGTAGTTTAACGTCATGCGGTGAGGACACGGTCTGTGCAGTTTAACGTCGTGCGGTAAGAATGCAAAAATACACCTCGTGCAGGTCTAGTCCGTACATAGGGGAAAGGGAACATTTTTAAATTTTATTATCCATACAGTTTTACATCGTGCGGTAAGGACGAGGAGTACACCCTGTGATGGTCTGGTTTGTATACGAGGGAAAGAGAATTTTTTTCATTATCCATGTAGTTTAACGTCATGCGGTGAGGATGAGGGAAACACCTCATGTCAGTTTAGTTCATACATGGGGGAAAAGGGCTTATTCAAACCTTCTTGGGGATGGGTAGGCCAGGATTGGGGACCCAAGCGTCACTATATATCCAAAAAATGGCAGGAATCAAGCCGTACATAGTTCTCTAAGATCCGTGCAGTTTAACATCATGTGGTAAGGACGGAGTACTCTTAGTTTAGGGTCATAGAGTTTGGACCATTGGGTTCTTGTCAGTTTAACATCATGCAACTTAGACGATTCCTTTTTCTTTTTTTCATCCGTGTAGTTTAACGTCGTGCGGTAAGGATGCAAAAATACACCTCATGCAGGTCTGGTCCATACACGGGGAAAATGGGAATTTTGTTTATCCTTATCTGTGTAGTTTAACATCGTAAGATAAGGACGATGAATACTCCCCATGCATGTTGAGTCAATAAGGTTTTCCTTATGACTTTTCCATTCCTTCTTGTTTTGAAAATCACAAACACCTTATCTTTAAGGAAAATCGCTTTTGTAAGGAAAAATGCTTTCTTTAAGGAAAATCGATTTTGTAAGGAAAAATGCTTTCTTAAGGAAAATTGCTTTTATAAGGAAAAATGCTTTCTTAAGGAAAATCGCTTTTATAAGAAAAATTTATCCTTATCATATTTTCATTAATATTTTTCTTAAGTATGAAATTCGGATTCACTTTCTCGGATTCATTAAAACTGATAAAAAGCATTCTGTTTTTAGGATTCGGTTCTGGACAAGAATTATAAGGAAGTTTCATTCCGAATTCCGGATATGAATTCTGACTTAGTTCTATTCCAGATTCAGGATACGAATTCTGAAGAAGAATTCTCATTACGAATTCTAATGAAGAAATCCCATTCCGAATTCTCATTACGAATTCTGAAGAAGAATTCTCATTACGAATTCCAATGAAGAATTCTCATTACGAATTCCAATTAAGAATTCTCATTACGAATTCTAATGAAGAAATCTCATTCCGAATTCTCATTACGAATTCTGATAAAGAATTCTTATTACGAATTCTGATGACGAATTCTCATTACGAATTCTGATGATAAATTCTCATTACGAATTCTGATGATGAATTCTCATTACGATTTCTGATGACGAATTCCTATTCCGAATTCCTATTCCGAATTCTCATTCCGAATTCACCTATTAAACAGAATCTGATTATCATTGTTTTATACACTCTGAATTCATTCACTCCGAACTTTCACTCCGAAATTTCTATTCCGAACCTTTATGTTAGAGTTTAAAACGATGTCGTACATTCTGTTACACTTACCTTGTTATAAAACGATGTCGTCCATTTTGTTATAAACTAACTGTTATCTAAGTGACACGTGTACAGGTCCCTCCGAACTTTAAGGAAAATATGACCGTTGGAGAGGAGCCGACCTTACCTATAAATAGGAGGTCATTTGAAAGAGCTCGGTGTTGATTGCTGAAAAAGTGTATACATGCTGTTGAAGTGATTTCTAGAGAGAGAGTCTCTTATTAACTCTCAAAGCTTCGTGCGACTCCGAATATTGGTGATTACATTCGAGGGCTTCCGGGGATAGGAAGATAGAGGTGCCGACTACCTTAAAGATCGAGGGCTTTCTTGCTGAGAAAGACAGAGGTTGCCGACTACCTTAAAGTTCGAGGACTTCCTTGCTGAGGAAGACAGAGGTTGCCAACTACCTTGAAGTTGAGGGCTTGCGGGGATAGCAAGACAGAGACTCCGATCTTCGTATCGAGGGCTTACCCTGGTGTGGGTAAGACAGACTTGCTTGAAAGTATAAATCAAGGGACCTTTATCCAAGGTTGTTGGATACCCTTCTCTTTGGGTTAAAAGACTATTATCTTGTTACTAGTAGTTTTACTACTTGTTTTTATTCCACTGCAATTTGTATCTTAAGGAAAGTATAACTTTCTTATACTTCCTTACTTACTCTGATTCTTTTAAGATTCTATACGCTTTTAGGTAGAATCTCATATTGTAACTTTTGTTAAGTTTCAATTTCCGGAACCATATTTCCGGAACCTACTTTTGGAATCCCTTTCCAAGTTCAGTTCGGTGTTAGAGGTATTGTGAATTTACTTAGTTTAACTTTGTTAAACTCAGCCTTTCCTTTTCTTAAGGAAACTCTAGTTATTCATAACTAACTTTAAAGGTTCCAAAGGAATTTTTAAAGTATACAATTCACCCCCCCTCTTGTATATTGAGCATCTCATATTATATTTCGATCCTACAATTGGTATCAAAGGTTGGAAACCTCTTACTCTATACCATTCTTACATTTGGTATCAGAGCCAAGGTTACTGAAATACTTGTACTCACATACAAGTTTTTCTTGCTCACTTTTCCATTCCGAACTTTTCTCATTCCGAACTTTTTGATTACGAACTTTTGCTACTAACAAGTTTGTATCCAAGTTATTATTTAGTATGGCAGGAATTAATGTTGGTTCGATTGACAATCTGAATCCTACAAGACCACCTATCTTTGATGGTAATGACTATGAATACTGGAGAGATCGTATGAAGACTTTTTTTATCAATACTGGAGTAGACAACTTTGTGATGCTTACTGGTGATTATAAAATTCCTGACAAGGAAGTCAGAATCTTTACTAACCAGGAAAAGCAAGAATATCAACTCAACTATAAGGTACGCAATACTTTATTATGTTCAATGACTAGAAATATATATAGCCAAATTTCTTCTTGTGAAGCAGCTAACTGTATATGGAAGAAGTTAGTGGTTACACATTTTGGGACTTCTAAGGTGATTGAGATTAGAAGAGCTATGCTTAGAGCTGAATATCATGGCTTCAATTTTCCTTATGGAGAACCTATTTGTAAAGTTCAACAAAGATTTATGACTATCGTCAACAGTCTACAATCTATGGGAGAGAAAGGTTTAGATGATGAAGCTCTTGTGGACAAGATTATTGACATTATGCCCAATGAGTGGGAATCCAAGAGAACAGCTATAGATGAGAACAGGAAGGTCACTCAAATTACTCTTGATGAATTATTTGGAACTCTTCTACAACATGAGACCAGAATGAAGAGAGATGCTGACAACATTAAGAAGAAGAATGGAAATGGTACTGTTGCTTTTACTACAACTTCAAATCAGATGAAAGCTAAGACTCCGGAGAGAGTAACCAGATCCAAGTCTAAGAAAGTCATTTTCCAATCCGAATCTAGTGAAAGTGAAGTTTCAGAAAATGAATTAGCCAATCTTGCTCGAAGGATGAACAAGATAGCTGGACAGAGAAACTTTCAATCCAAGTATAAGAAGAAGGATAGGAAAGATAAGAAAGATGGAGATGTTACTTGTTATGAATGTAAAAGAGCTGGACATATTAGACCTGATTGCCCTATGCTCAGAAAGAAAGAAAGGAAGGAAAGACATTCAGAAAAGAACAGGAAGAAGTATTACAAAGCTAAAGCTAAGAAAGTTTTGAAAGCTAATGACACCTGGAGTGCCAGTGGTGGTGACTCTTCAGATGAATCTTCTGAATATGAATCTTCAGGACAGAAGAATCTTGGTCTTATAGCCAGATTACCTTTTGATAATCATTGTCTCATGGCTAAGGTACGAAATGCTGAATCATTGACTAATGTTTCCTTAAATCCTAATGATAGTAAGTATTATAACTATTCTGATGAAGAATCATCTTCTGATGAGGAAAATACTTTACCTACTTTTGAAGAAGTCTCTAGGTTTGCTGAACTTCTTAAGATTGAGAATTCCAAACTCAACAAGAAACTTGATAAGGCAAATTCTAGGAATTCTATTCTTACTAAAGAGATATCAGATCTTTCTAAAGATCTTGATAAGAAAAATGCTGATTTTGAAAATATTTCAAAAAATCTTGAGGAAGTAAGTTCTGAGAAGAGCAAACTTTCTAAAGAATTAGAAAAAGTAATTTCTAATAAAAATGTTTTCGAGCCTAACTCAAGTTCCAAAACTAATGATTTTGAGGATAAAAACTTGGTTGTAAAACTCAAGTCAGAAATTTTTTCCTTAAAGAAGTGTTTATCAAACTTTACCCATGGTAAGGAAAATTTTGATAAGATGTATTCTCAAATACGACCTTTAAGAAATAAATCCGGATTTGGTTATACCCATGCAAAACCAGTTTTCAGTAACAATTATTTTGTTCCTCAAAGTGCCCCATTTTGCACTAAATGTCAATGTGGTGGTCACTGGGCAAGAAGTTGTTCCTTAAACAAAACCCAATCCTTAGGTTTTCATAAATCTTACTTTTCTAAGAAAATGTGGATACCTAAAATTTTATTGTCTGGAAATCTCGGATCCAAACAAGTTTGGATTCCGAAAATCTAACTTTATTCTTAATTTCAGGAAAATAAAGAAAGTTCCAGCAACAATATTTGGTACATGGATAGTGGATGTTCCCGGCACATGACTGGTAACAAAAGATTTTTTGAAAAGATTATCAAAACGAAAGGAGGAAAGGTAACTTTCGGAGACAATGCTAAGGGAGAGATTGTTGGTATTGGTAATATTGTTCTTTTAGGTAAAACTTTGATTTCAAGTGTTCTTTTTGTTAAAGGTCTTAAGCACAACCTCATTAGCATAAGTCAGTTATGTGATGAAGGTTACCTTGTGAATTTTAGGAATGATAAATGCTTAGTTCACAATTCCAAGGAAGAATTTATTCTCTCAGCCAATAGGCAAGAGAATGTTTACACCTTAAACTTAGAAGACCTAAGAAGCCAAGATTTACCTTGCCTAAGTGCAATGGAAGATCACTCTTGGTTATGGCATAGAAGATTAGGACACTGTAATCTTAGAAACCTATGTAAACTCTCTAAGAAGAAACTTGTTAAGGATCTACCGGAGCTTAGATTTGATTCTTCTAAAGTTTGTGATCCTTGTCAATATGGAAAGCAACATAAATCTAGTTTTAAGTCAATCGGTGAAGTCTCAACAACCGATGCATTACAGTTGGTGCATATGGATCTTTTTGGTCCAACACAAACTGGAAGCATTGGAGGCAAATACTATGTGTTTGTTCTAGTTGATGATTACACTAGATTTACTTGGGTCTATTTTCTAGCAAGGAAATCTGAAGCTTTTTCTTATTTCAAAAGTTTTAGAGCTCAAGTTAAAAATGAGAAAAACCTTCCATTGAAAACTATTCATAGTGATCATGGAGGAGAATTTCAAAATTCATATTTTGAAACTTTTTGTAGTAAGAAAGGTATTACTCACAACTTTTCAGCACCTAGAACTCCTCAACAGAATGGTGTAGTTGAAAGAAGAAATAGAATTCTTCAAGAGATAACTAGAACCATGTTGAGTGAATATTCTATTGCTAGACATTTCTGGGCTGAAGCTATAAGTACTGCTTGTTATACTATAAATCGAGTTTTGATTAGACCTTTTCTTAATAAAACTCCTTATGAGTTATGGAATGGTAGAAAACCAAGACTTTCCTACTTCAAGGTTTTTGGTTGCAAAGTATTCATCTTGAATACTAAAGATAACTTACATAAATTTGCACCAAAATCAGATGAAGGGATTTTCTTAGGTTATTCCACAACCTCTAAGGATTATAGAGTTTTTAATAAAAATACTTGTACTGTTGAGGAAACAGTACATGTAAAATTTGATGAATCAGATCCTTTTGTTTTTAAAACCTCCCAACCTACATCTTCGGATGTGTTTTCAAAAACTGATTATCAACCTTTGATAGAAGAACCTTCTGATAAGGAAATTGTTCTAGATGATACTTCTGAAACATTTACCCCAGAAGACTTTCTACCCTATATTGATGAACAGGTTTTACAAAACCCAAATCAGGTGTTTCTTAAGAATCATCCCAGTGATAGTATCATTGGTAATGTAAATCAACCTGTAAGGACTAGAAGTTCCTTAAGAAATGAAGTAGAACATCTAGCATTTCTTTCCCAATTAGATCCTAAAAGCACTGATTAAGCTTTAGGAGATGATGATTGGATCAAAGCAATGCAAGATGAACTAAATGAATTCGAAAGGAATAAAGTCTGGACTTTGGTTGAGAGACCTAAGGAAATTTCTGTTATTGGAGTAAAGTGGGTTTTCAGGAATAAATGTGATGAAAATGGAGTCATTGTTAGAAATAAAGCTAGACTTGTTGCAAAAGGCTATAATCAGCAAGAAGGAATAGACTATGAAGAAACCTATGCTCCAGTAGCTAGACTTGAATCTATCTGTATTCTACTTGCCTTTGCAGCATTCTTTAATTTCAAACTATTTCAAATGGATGTGAAATGTGCTTTTCTTAACGGTTATGTTCAAGAGGAAGTTTTTGTTGAACAACCTCCTGGCTTTGAAGATACAAAACATCCTGATCATGTTTTTAGACTTACCAAAGCTTTGTATGGCCTTAAACAAGCCCCACGAGCATGGTATGATAGACTTACTGGATTTTTGCTTCAAAATAACTATGTTAAGGGAAATGCAGATCCAACCCTTTTTATAAAGAAAGATAAGAAAAATGTTTTGATTGTTCAAATTTATGTTGATGACATTATATTTGGTTCAACTCAGCAATCTTTGACTGACTCTTTTTCTAGTCTAATGAAATCTGAATTTGAAATGAGTATGATGGGTGAGTTAACATTTTTCCTTGGTTTTCAAATTTCTCAAAAACCAGAAGGAACCTACATATCCCAACATAAGTATATTAAAGATCTTCTTAAAAAGTATGGTTATGACAACACTAAGAGTATAAGTACTCCCATTGGTACCTCAAACTCTTTAGATCTTGATGAAGCTGGGAAACCAGTAGATCAAACATCTTTTAGAGGTATGATTGGAAGTCTACTTTACTTAACAGCTAGTCGACCAGACTTAATGTTTTCTGTATGCTTATGTGCAAGATATCAATCCAATCCTAAGGAATCTCACTTAAAGGCAGTAAAAAGAATTTTTCGCTACCTTAAGGGAACCATGGATCTAGGATTATTTTATACTTCTGGAAATGATTTTGTTCTAAAAAGCTTTTCTGATGCTGACTTTGGTGGATGTAGAATGGATAGGAAAAGTACATCCGGAACTTGTCATTTCTTAGGAGATTCATTTGTTTCTTGGTCATGCAAGAAGCAACATTCTGTTGCACTCTCCACTGCTGAAGCTGAATATGTAGCAGCTGGAAGTTGTTGTGCACAAGTGTTGTGGATGCAACACACACTCACAGACTATGGCTTGAGTTTTACTAAAACTCAAATTTTGTGTGATAACACAAGTGCCATTGCCCTAAGTAAAAACCCTGCACATCACTCCCGTGCAAAACACATAGATATTAGGCATCACTTTCTTAGGGATCACACACTCAAAGGAGACATTATTCTTCAGTTTATCGGAACGCAAGATCAACTTGCTGATATTTTCACAAAATCTTTACCTTCTGATAGATTTGAATATATTAAACAGAAGTTAGGAATGATAACCGTAAGGTAATCTTCCTTAATTAACTTTCTGTTGAAAAACTCTCCTTACAGTAATAAACTACTTTTCATAGGGGGAGTACATTTGTTTGTTTATTTAACAAAGTTTTTCAAAATTTGTTTTCGAACTTTTCGGAACGAAAATTTCCGGAATGGAACTTCCGGAACTACCATTTTCCAGAATGGATATTTTCGTACAGAATACTTCTGGAATGAAAGTATTCGTATTGAAAATTTCTGGAATGGACAGCTTTCGTACTGGGACTTTCATAACCAAATTTTCGTACCAAGTTAAGTTTTTCGTATTAAGTTTTTCGTATTAAGTTTTTCGTAATGACTTTTCGTATTAAGTTTTTCGTATTAAGTTTTTCGTATTGACTTTTCGTATTATGTTTTTCGTATTAAGTTTTTCGTATTGACTTTTCGTATTTACTTTTTCGTATTGAGTTTTTCGTAGTCGTCTTTATATTACCCATTACGAATAACTTTCCTAAGCTAATCCGAAAGGTATGATTTCCTTACTGAAGTTTTCGTAATCATATTTTACTTGCTGGCAATTTCTTATAGTTTGTTTTCGGTTTTTGGATTTCTTAATTCTTTACTTTAATAAAACCTCAAAAAGATCGGATTCAAGATTTCAACCGTTAGATCTGATCTCAGATCATTCTAAACCGTTAGATCAACCGAGGAAGTTGAACCGTCATCCCAATGCCTATATAAAGGGGACCCTATTTTCTCGTCCCACATCGATTTCAAGCTTTTGCGTGCTGAAGCTCTGACTCTCTGTTTTAAGGCCATTCCGAACTTCAGTCTTCTCAGAGACTTCAGATCCGAATGTCTGCAGAGTTAGCTTCTCAAGAAATGTCTTCAACCAAGCCCATTTCACAGTGGTTAGTCTACAGAGGGCGGTTAGTTCATCCGAATTTCTTCAGCAACTATGATTCTATTATATCAAAGAATATCAAGCTGAATGGCTGGGAAGGTGTTGCAGTATCAAAAACCGGCAACCAAGATGAAGTCTACTCTGACTTGCTTGTCGAGTTTTATGAGTCAGTTGCTTTCTTCATGGAAGATAATAGAGAGAAGTTTTCCTTCAAATCGTATGGCAATACATATAAGCTATCTTACACCAAGGCTGCAAGCTTGGTAGGGTTAAATTATGAAGGTGAAGCTGAGTTTATCTCGCACGTTCTGCCAGACTCTTTGGGTAGTTTCAACAAGGATAAAGCCTTAGAAATTCTCGGATTGGATGATGACAAGGCTCCGAAAATTGCAAGTCTTTCTACAAACTTCCGGATTCTGGAGTTATGGGTGCAAGGGCTTATTGTACCGAGAAAAGGAGATAAGGATAGCCTGAAGAAGAGTGAGATATACATCTTGGATTTTCTGATAAATCTAAGAAAGTTCAACTTGATGAAGCATATTCTTCTCAACATTGATAATATGAAGAAGGGGGATCTGAGAGCTCAGATAGTGATGTACCCGGCAATATTGTTGAAGCTGATAGTTCGGTGCCTAGAATCCTTCAAGGTTGCTTGCAGTTCTAAGCCGAAAGTTTGCAAGATCATGTTGCTCAGTGATGCAACTCTTAAAAGGATGAATATAGCTTTTGACAAGAAGTCTGGGATGTTTATTGATCTTCCTCCTCAAGTAGAAGTGACTCCGAAAGTGGCTGATCCGGAATCATCCAAGCCGGTAAGGAAGAGGAAGTAGAAAGAAGTGGTAGGTGAAGCCGAGGAACCTAAGTCTAAGGAAGTCCATTCCGCACCTCCTAAGCCTAAGAAGAAGAAGACATATACTGATGAGGTTGCAGCGAAGTGGAGAGCTGACAAGGAGAAGAGGAAGGAAGGAGATCCGCAGTTCGGATTGGATCCCGCAGAGGCTAAAGCTCTGAAAGAAAAGGCTGCTGATGAGCTCGAGAAACAAGCAAAGGAAAAGAAGCTGAAGAAGAAGTTGTCAGAAGCTGAGGCTGTGCAAGCATTGTTGAAATTTAATGAAATGGTTTCAGCAACCATTCCCGTTCCGAGATCTTTTTCTCTGGAATCTCTACCTGAGACTCCAGGAAGAAATCTTGTAACTCCGGAAGAGGCTGTTGCTACTGAGGAAGTAGAGCTAGTGGAAGAGGTTGAAGAAGCGGCTGAAGGAAGTGGTGAGACAGGAGATGTGCTCAAACAAGTAGATGAATATAAGGGAACTCCTTCGGATCACCTCTCGCTCCGAACATCTGAAGCTCAATCTTCAAAGCTTACTACTCCTGCAATGGAAGAAGAAAAGGGAGAAGAAGAAGTTACTTGTCAAGAACATATTTTACTTGATGCTGCTCAGATGGGAAACGTGGAAGCCAATGTTCAAGAAGTTGCTGATGAGGAAGATAAAATTGTTCAAGTCTCTGATAGTGAGAACAGATCTCCGGAACAGGTTTCAATTCCGGAAAAAGATAAGGGAAAGAAAATTCTTGCTGATACCCCGAGTTCAGAAAAAAGTATGAGGAAGGAAGCTGGTACCTCTTCTAAGAGGAAGTTGGAGCTTATTGAGGAAGAAAATTCTCCTAGCAAGATTTCTGATTCGGAGTCATCATCGTTGGGGCACGATTTTGTTGTTCAGTCCTTGAAGAAGTTGGTGGAAACCATTCCGACCTTCTCCAGTATAGACTCTAGATGCCAGATGCTTCAACATACGATGAATCAGAAAACCGACTCCGTATCCATGGTTATGGATAAATGTGTTGAGATATAAGCCCAGTTCAAAAATTTCTTTATTGGTTACGAAGCCCATAAAAGATCTTGCAAAAGGATGACTAGCTGGTCGAAGAAGAATGTGGAAGAGATGAGGTTGCTGGATGAGTTTCAGGAGAATGTTAAGGATGCTTTTCAAACCGAGGACAAGAAGTTTCATGAGATGACTGCATCATTCGATGAGAAATTGACAGAGGAAAAGAACATTCGGAGTCAGGAAGTAAGAGATCTGAATGGAAAGCTCAATTCTATTTCTCAGAATTGGAAATCTGAAAGAGATCATCGGATCAATTTTCTAGAAAGGATAAAGTCTCAGGAAGAGAAAATGGAAGCTCAGGAAGAAAATTTGAAGGCTCAGGAAGAAATCATTGAAGCTCAGTCAGCAAGAATAGTTGCCTTAGAAAAGCAAGCAGAGGAAGATCATAAGGACCTCAAGAAGATCAAGACAATTCTCAAGGGGCTCATGTCGAAGGAGAAAGATCCGAAATGACCAATCCGATCTTTTTGTTTTAATCTATTTTTGTTGCTGACATTTCAAATATAATGAAAATTGTGCTTGTTGTTTCTATTGCTGTCGTTACTAATCTTTTCAGGTACTTTGTTATTTTTTTTCCATTCCCTCCAATTCTTTTTGAAAATCACAAAGGGGGAGAAGGAAAAGATCCTTAAGAAAAAGAGGAAATCTAATAAGAGTTTTTCAAAGGGGGAGAAAGGAAAATACCCAAGGAAAAAGAACTCTAATAAGAGTTTGTTTAAGGGGGAGTTTTTTTAAAGAAACATCACTCCGGAAATATGAATACGATCCTTAGAGTTTCAAAGCCTAAGGAGGAGTTAGTCGTATTCATCTATATTCTTAAACCAAGGGAGATAAGCTTTAAAATGTTTCTTTCTTCTTAGAATAGCTTTTTCGTAAGGATGTTTGTGCTTTCCAAAAAGGGGGAGATTGTTGAGTCAATAAGGTTTTCCTTATGACTTTTCCATTCCTTCTTGTTTTGAAAATCACAAACACCTTATCTTTAAGGAAAATCACTTTTGTAAGGAAAAATGCTTTCTTTAAGGAAAATCGCTTTTGTAAGAAAAAATGCTTTCTTAAGGAAAATTGCTTTTATAAGGAAAAATGCTTTCTTAAGGAAAATCGCTTTTATAAGAAAAATTTATCCTTATCATATTTTCATTAATATTTTTCTTATGTATGAAATTCGGATTCACTTTCTCGGATTCATTAAAACTGATAAAAAGCATTCTGTTTTTAGGATTCGGTTCTGGACAAGAATTATAAGGAAGTTTCATTCCGAATTCCGGATATGAATTCTGACTTAGTTCTATTCCAGATTCAGGATACGAATTCTGAAGAAGAATTCTCATTACGAATTCTAATGAAGAAATCCCATTCCGAATTCTCATTAAGAATTCTGAAGAAGAATTCTCATTACGAATTCCAATGAAGAATTATCATTACGAATTCCAATTAAGAATTCTCATTACGAATTCTAATGAAGAAATCTCATTCCGAATTCTCATTACGAATTCTGATAAAGAATTCTTATTACGAATTCTGATGACGAATTCTCATTACAAATTCTGATGATAAATTCTCATTACGAATTCTGATGATGAATTCTCATTACGATTTCTGATGACGAATTCCTATTCCGAATTCCTATTCCGAATTCTCATTCCGAATTCACCTATTAAACAGAATCTGATTATCATTGTTTTATACACTCTGAATTCATTCACTCCGAACTTTCACTCCGAAATTTCTATTCTGAACCTTTATGTTAGAGTTTAAAACGATGACGTACATTCTGTTACACTTACCTTGTTATAAAAAGATGTCGTCCATTTTGTTATAAACTAACCGTTGTCTAAGTGACACGTGTACAGGTCCCTCCGAACTTTAAGGAAAATATGACCGTTGGAGAGGAGCCGACCTTACCTATAAATAGGATCTCATTTGAAAGAGCTCGGTGTTGATTGCTGAAAAAGTGCATACATGCTGTTGAAGTGATTTCTAGAGAGAGAGTCTCTTATTAACTCTCAAAGCTTCGTGCGACTCCGAATATTGGTGATTACATTCGAGGGCTTCCGGGGATAGGAAGACAGAGGTGCCGACTACCTTAAAGATCGAGGGCTTTCTTGCTGAGAAAGACATAGGTTGCCGACTACCTTAAAGTTCGAGGACTTCCTTGCTGAGGAAGACAGAGGTTTCCAACTACCTTGAAGTTGAGGGCTTGCGGGGATAGCAAGACAGAGACTCCGATCTTCGTATCGAGGGCTTACCCTGGTGTGGGTAAGACAGACTTGCTTGAAAGTATAAATCAAGGGACCTTTATCCAAGGTTGTTGGATACCCTTCTCTTTGGGTTAAAAGACTATTATCTTGTTACTAGTAGTTTTACTACTTGTTTTTATTCCGCTGCAATTTGTATCTTAAGGAAAGTATAACTTTCTTATACTTCCTTACTTACTCTGATTCTTTTAAGATTCTATACGCTTTTAGGTAGAATCTCATATTGTAACTTTTGTTAAGTTTCAATTTCCGGAACCATATTTCCGGAACCTACTTTTGGAATCCCTTTCCAAGTTCAGTTCGGTGTTAGAGGTATTGTGAATTTACTTAGTTTAACTTTGTTAAACTCAGCCTTTCCTTTTCTTAAGGAAACTCTAGTTATTCATAACTAACTTTAAAGGTTCCAAAGGAATTTTTAAAGTATACAATTCACCCCCCCTCTTGTATATTGAGCATCTCATATTATATTTCGATCCTACAATGCATGGATAGTCTGTACATAGGGGGAGAGATCATTTTTATGTTTTATTTGAGGTGGTTGGCCTAGGGTGTGGAATTATGGCTTCACCATGTATTCTGCGAGGGAACGAATCGAGCCTTATGTAGTTCTCTGCTAAATACACCTCATGTAGGTCTGGTCCGTACACGGGGGAAGGGCGCATTTTCACATTTTATTTGAGGTGGCTGGGCCAGGGTGTGGAATTATATCATCACTACATATCCTGCAGGGGAAGAAATCAAGCCTTACGTAGTTCTCTGATAAATACACCCCGTGCAGGTCTGGTCTGTACACGGGGGAAGGGGGCCTTTTCAACTCTCATTTCAGGGTGGCTAGGCCAGGACGGGGAACCCTGGCGTCGCTACGTATCATGCGAAGGCAGGAATCAATCCGTACATAGTTCACTGAAATCTGTGCAGTTTAACGTCATGCGGTAAGGATGAGGGGTACACTCCGTGAAGGTCTGGTCCATACACGGGGGAGAGAGGACATTTTTTAATTTAATTCGGGGTTGGCTGGGCCAATATGGAGAACCCTAGCGTCGCTACGTATCCTGCGATGGCATGAATCAAGCCATACAGAGTTCTCTGGAATCCGTGCAGTTTAACGTCATGCGTTAAGGATGAGAAATACACCATGTGCTGGTCTGGTCTGTTCACGTGGGGAGGGATCATTTTTATCTTTGTATCCTCTTCTTTTTTTAGACGTGGCTAGGCTAGGATGGGGGGTCCTGGCGTCACTACATATCCTACGAGGGAAGGAATCAAGCCTCATATAGTTCTCATAGAAAAAACACACCTCATGCAGGTCTGGTCCATACACCAAGGAGTGTGTATTTTATAAAGATTCTTGTCCATGCAGTTTAACGTCGTGCGGTGAGGATGATATACTCTTATTTTAGGGTCATAGAGTTTGGAACGTTGGGTGCTTGGCAGTTTAACATCATGCAGCTCGGATGATTCCCCCCCTTTGTTTTCATCCGTGCAGTTTTTCTCCATGCGGTAAGGACATAAAAATACACCCCGTGCAAGTATGTTCCATACACAGGGGAAAGGGGACATTTTTAACATTAATTCAAGGGTGGTTGGGCCAAGATGGGGAACCCTGATGTAGCTACTTATCCTACGAGGGCAGGAATCAAGCCATACGTAGTTCTCTGAAATCCGTGCAATTTAACAACATGCAGTAAGGACGAGGGGTACACCCCGTGAAGGTTTGGTCCATACACAGGGGAGAGAGGAAATTTTTTACTTTAATTCAGGGGTGGCTGGGCCAAGATGGGGAACCCTGGTGTCGCTATGTATCCTGCGAGGGCATGAATCAAGCCGTATATAGTTCAATTAAATCCATGAAGTTTAACTTCATGCGGTATGGACGAGAGGTACTTTTGGATTCTATGCGAAATACTTCTTCAGGAATCTCGCATTGGTAAGAGCTATGGTGAATTTCCCTCCATGGAGATCATGGCATATGCTGCATTGGAGTAGACCTTGTGTATAACGTATGGTCCCTCCCACTTGGGCTCCAGCTTTGGAGGTTTCCTTCCTGGTATCATTGGGGTCCGGAGGACCAACACCAATTCTCCTTCCAAGAAAGACCGAAGATGGACCTTTTTATTGAAGGCTCGTGCAATCTGATTCTGGTAGATTTCCAGATGGTGAAAAGTGTGCAGGCATTTCTCATCTAGCTGTTCCAATTCACCTAGCCACTTTTCTGATTGCTCATCGTCAGATAATTGATCAAAGATGGCAACACAGAGTGAGGGAAGTTGGAGTTCAATGGGCAGGACTGCCTCTGTTCCGTATACTAGTGAGTACGGGGTAGCCTGAGTAGCAGTGTGAATTGTGGTTCAATAAGACCACAATGCATGGAGGAGTTAATCCGGCCTTGACTTCTTGTCATTGTCCACCTTTTTATCGAGAATGTTGGACATGGTCTTGTTGAGAGCCTCTATCTGTTCGTTGGCTGCCGCATGGTCACGGGATGAGTGGTTAGCCTTGATACCATATTCTTGGTATAGTTTCCCCAATTAACCAGAGCTGAAGTTGGTGTTCTTATCCATCAGTATGGTATGAGGGACGCCAAATCTGGTGATGATATTGGTTTTCATAAAGCTTATAATGTTTCTTTCCCCAACTTCCTTAAGAGGTACATCTTCTGCACATTTGGAAAAGAAGTCGGTTTCCGTGAGGATATACTTCAATTATTTGGCTGTGGTGGGGGGATATGGTCCCATGATGTCCATTCCCCATACGGAAAATGGCTACGAGTACTTGTACTGATGAAGTAACTCCGGGGGTTGGTGTATGAAGTTGGCATGAGTAGAATTTTGCGGTAAAGTGCTCGCAATCTCGTGCCATTGTGGGCCAATAGTGCCACAACCTTCGAACCTGATGGGAAAGCTTGGTCCCTGGATGATGTGCTCCACATACACTGGCATACACTTCAGTCATTATGGTGGTAGTTTCCCGTCCATCAAAGCATCTGAGGAGGACTCCATTGAGGCCTCATTTGTAGAGGACCTCTTGTTGACCCACACTGCCACATTAGACAAAGTTGATTTCCCTTATCTGTATTTGATCTTGTTCAGCCCTGTCTGATGGAAGTTATCCCCGTTGAAGGTAGTTTGCAATGGGGTTCATCCAACCTGTGGCAGGAGAATATGGCTCAGAGAAATGAATGATTTCGTGGATCTCCTCCATCTTGGTCTGGACAAACAGAAAGACCATTCAACAGTGAGCAATACAGATTAATGTTTCATCCCAGTCTAGGTCAGCTAATGTGTCAGCCTGGGCATTCTGAGACTGGGGAATATAGGTCAATGATGGTTCTATGGAAAATTCCGCCATTAACCCTTGGACATGGTCAAATAGGGGAATCAGATCTTACTTTTTAATAGAATAGTCACCATTGACTTTCTTAATGACCAGTTCCGAGTCACCTTTTACCTTAAGGTGTTGTACTTGTGCCTAGAGTGCGAGTTCCAGGCCTTGAATGAGGGCTTGATATTCCTCTTCATTGTTCGTACATCCCTATAATAGGAGGAATGAATACAGTAAGAATGACTTTTCTGGGGACATGAGTATTATCCCCAATCCCACCTTGTTAAATTTGGGGTCTTCCATCATCTTCCCGGTTAGGCTTTGGGATGCGCCGTCGAAGTACATTTCCCATGTTGGGAGCTCCTCTTGAACCGTGAAGATATCCTCATCTGGTAGCTCGATGTCCGGTGTTGTAGTCCCTGTTGAGGGGTGCTCTGCTATAAAATCTGCTAATGCCTGGCCCATGATGGATTTATGAAGCACAAACCAGATGTCAAACTATTGCAGGAGGACCGCCCATCAGGATAGTTTCCTCGTCAGCATTGGGCGGCTGAGGATGTACTTGAGCGGGTTATTACGCGAGACCAAGTGGACTTCATGATGTTGTAGATAATGTCGCAGCTTTTGAACTACGAAGACCAAGGCCAAACAACTCTTCTCGATGTTTGAGTATCAAGTTTAGCATCCATCATAGTTCGGCTGAGGTAATAGAGACTGTTTTCACTACCGGTGTCATTTTTTTGTGTGAGGAAGTATCCCAGTGACAGATCTAGTGCCATAATGTATAGGATAAGAGGTCTTCCTTTGACTAGGGGCATGAGCACCGGTGGTCTGAAGAGGTACCTCTTTAGGCTGTCAAATGACTCTTGGCAGTCATCTGTCCATTGGTACGTGACTCCCTTCTTCATTAACCTGGTAATGGGCAAACATTTTCCTGCCAGGTTGCCTATGAATTGCCTGATATAGGCCAAGTTCCCTTGTAATGCTCTCAACTAAATGAGGTTACGGGGAGGTGGCCAGTCAAGGATAGCCTTTGTCTTTTCAGGGTCGACTTCGATGCCGTGATGGCATACGACGAAGCCAAGGAATTTCCCTGAGGTAACCCCAAAGGCACACTTCAAGGGGTTCATTTTCAGGCTATGCTATCGAGGTTTGTTGAAGATGCACTACTAGAAAAGGGGGCATTGGAGCCCCCCAGACTCGGGCGACCGCCATTGGCGGTCGCTAAAGCTAACCAATAGCGACCGCCAATGGCGGTCGCTAACCTACTTAAAAAAAGGGGGGCTTCTGCGCCCCCCCCCTGCGCCCCCTCCATCGCAGCCCTAACCCGATCGGCGCCCTCCCTCGCCGCCCTCCCCTCCCCCGCCACCCAGCCTCCCCCACCGCCCGGCCTCCCCCGCCGCCCGGCCTCCCCCGCCGCCCGGCCTCCCCCCGCCGCCCGGCCTCCCCCGCCCGCCCGCCCCCGCCGCCCGGCCTCCCCCGCCGCCTGCCATCCGGCCTCCGGCCGCCGCCCTCCGGCCTCTCGGCCCTCCCCCCCACCCCGGACGGCACCCGCACCCCGGACAGCCCCCACCGCGCACTCCGGACCGCCCCCCGCACCCCGGACGCCTCCCCGCACCCCGGACAGCACCCCCCCCCCCCCCCCCCGCACACTCCGGACCGCCCCCCGCACCCCAGACGCCTCCCCGCACCCCGGACAGCCCCCCCCCCCCCCCCCGCGCACTCCGGACCGCCCCCCGCACCTCGGACACCTCCCCGCACCCCGGACAGCCCCCCCTACACTCGGACACCCCCCCTCCGAACCCGGACAGCCCCCCCGCACCCCGGACAGCCCCCCCCCCCCCCCCCCCCCCCCCCCGCACCCCGGACAGGCCCCCCCGCACCCCGGACACCCCACCCCGCACCCCTGACAGCCCCCCTGCACCCCAGACAAGCCCCCCTCCCCCGCACCCCGGACACCCCCGCACCCCGAACACCCCTGCCCGCACCCCTGACAGGCCCCCGACACCCCGGACACCCCTCCCCGCACCTCGGACAGCCCCCCCCCCCCCCCCCCCCGACCCCGGACACCCCCCCCCCTCGCTGCCCGTCCCCCGTCCCCTCACCGCCTCCTCTCCTCCAGCTCCCCGCCGCCGCCGCCACCCGTCCCCTCCCTTGCCGCACCGCCTTTGGCTCCGGCTCCCCTTCGCTGCCTCCTCTCCCTCGTAGCACCGCCTTCGGCTCCCCTCCCTTTCAGGTTTGTAGCTCAATCAGGTAACATGAGCTTTCAGTTACATTATTATTTTATCAATGGTTCATAAACAAATGGTTAATATTTATTTTGAATATAGTTGATTTGAAAAATGTAAATGTAATAAGTATTGTGTAAATGTTTGTTATACAGATATTATTATGGATAAGAGTTGGATTGATCTTCCAAATCGAACGTCTAGAGAATATTTCAATGGCATTATGCAGTTTATTGACTTCACGAGAGGATTTGAAAGTGACTATATTAGTTGTCCATGTAGAAAATGTGCTAACAGATATCAATTCACACGAGATATTGTGAGGGAGCACCTTTCTTTAATGGATTTCTGAAAAATTATAAGAGTTGGACTCATCATGGAGAAGAATATGTTCGTTGTCAAAATACAGATGCAGCTCAGATGGATGTTGATGCAAGGATGACTGATCCAATGCATGAAATGCTTACTGAAATGGTACGTGGGTTTGATCCGGAAGGCATCGACATCCAGAATCTTGAGACCGGTGAGATAAATCTTCGCTCTGGTGCAGATCGTGATTCGAGGAGGTTTTATGAAGTACTTGATGATGCAAAAACAGAATTATATCCTTGATGTACTTCTTACAATAAACTGTCGTTTATCGTGGAGTTGTTGCATTTGAAGACTTTGAATAATTGGTCAGACACATCATTCGACATGCTTTTGGTTTTATTGAAAAAAGTTCTTCCTGTCGACGCTAAGATTCCTGAGTCGTATTACTATGCTCGTAAGTTGAAAAAGAACTTAGGTTTTACATATGAGACTATAGATGCATGTGCAAACAACTGTATATTGTTTAGAAATGAAACTGCTCATTTGGATATTTGTACGGTTTGTGGCGCTTCCAGGTGGAAAGAGAATAGGGGAAATAAGACTCATCAAAGTCAGATTGCGATACAGGGGAAACCGATTGCCGTAAAGCAAATGCGTTACTTTCCCCTTAAACCGAGGTTGAAAAGATTTTTTATGTCATCTAAAGTTTCTAATTTAATGAGATGGAATGCAGAAAGAGTTCATGAAAGTGACATGTTAACCCACCCGGCAGACTCTCATGCATGGAAGGATTTTGATAAGAGACATCCCGACTTTGCTAAAGATGTTTGTAATGTCCGATTGGGATTGGCAGCAGATGGTTTCAATCCATTCAAGTATATGGTTGGTGCAACTCATAGCACATGGCCCGTGGTGTTGGTTCCATATAATCTTCCTCCGTGGCTTTGTATGAAGCAACAATTTATATTACTTTCCACTCTTATTGATGGACCTAAAAGTCCGGGGGATAAGATTGATGTTTACCTTCAGCCATTGATTGATGAGTTGAATGAATTTTGGGGCGATGGTGTGATGACTTATGACTGCGAAACGAATGAAATGTTCAAACTGCATGCTGCTTTATTATGGACAATCAATGACTTCCCAGCTTATGAAAATTTATCAGGATGGAATACGAAAGGGGAATTTTCTTGCCATTGTTGCAATAAAAGTAAAAAATCTGTATGGTTTAAACATTCCAAAAAATCGGAATACATGGGGAACAGGCGTTTCTCCCTCCCCAGCACAGGTTCAGAAAGGACAGAGTGGCATTTGATGGTTCTAGAGATTTCATCCCAGCAACAAAGATCATGACAGGATTCGAAATGTTATCGCAGATTGAGGAAGAAAACATCCGTACGGTATATGAAATTCAGGATTTGGTGGCTCCTCCAGTACGTAATATTCGTGCTGCGGGTAGGCAGCGCAGTCACAATTGGAAAAAGAAAAGTATTTTTTATAGTCTTCCGTATTGGAAAACTAACATGTTGAGGAATAATTTGGATGTCATGCACATTGAAAAAAATGTTTGTGATAACATATTGTGGACCATTTTAGGTGTCAGTGGAAAGTCAAAGGACCATGTTAATGCACGCCGTGATTTGGAAGAAATGGGTTTAAGGAAACAGTTGCATTTACAGTTAGCTGAGGGAAACAAGGCATATATGCCTGCTGCACAGTATTCGATGACTACAGAGGAGAAAGAGACATTTCATTCCATTTTGAAGATGGTCAAGGTGCCTGATGGTTACTCTTCTAATATTTCAAAGTGTGTGAATCTGACGAGCAAGACATTGCAATGGTTGAAAAGTCATGACAATCACATATTACTTCAGCAGTTGATTCCAATCGCAATTTGTGATTGTTTATCCCCCAATGTTGTTCAGCCCTTGATTGAGATGAGTAATTTTTAGACAGCTTTGTTTAAGAAATCAACGAATGAGTGATTTAAAAAGTTTGCAGGACCAAATTGTACTTATGCTTTGTCACTTTGAGAAACTTTTCCCCCCCTCATTTTTCGATGTTATGGTCCACTTGACAGTGCACCTAACTGATGAAGTAATGGCTGCTGGTCCAGTGCAATTCAGGTGGATGTATCCTATTGAACGGTATTTGAGTACATTGAAAAGATTTGTACGCAACAGAGCTCGTCCAGAGGCATCAATAGCCAATGGTTATTTGATGGATGAGTGTACTACCTTTTGTGCAGAATATCTTACGGATGTTGAAACAAAATTAGATAAGCCCTCTCGGATTCATGATGGTCCAGTTGGAGAAGGAACCACATTTGATATGGACAACATCGAGTGGATACAAGCACATCGATATATCTTGTTCAATACTCCATCATTTGCACCATTAATGCAGTAAGTATCTTATCAATGTGCTTGTATAACTTTTACATGTTTTGTTTGCATAAGTTGATCTTTTAAACATCGCATAATCATTTGCAGGAAACACATTAATGAGATAAAAGAAGAGATGCATCGTGCGACTGAGTTGCAAATTCAACAATCTCATTATGCGGCATTTCATGATTGGTTCAAGGATTATGTATGTATAAATTGATTTTCATTATGAGTGAAGTATTAAACTAATTCTTTCTGCATATATCAGTATTGATTTTTATAAATTATGTTGGTTTGTAAGCTGAGGGAGTTAGGGGACCCCAGCTACCTGAAGTATTTATCCAACTGGCTGAGGGTCCATCTATAACGGCTCGTCGTTATAAAGCTATTGATGCTAATGGTTTTCGATTTCGCATTAAAGATGTTGATGACAAACGAGCAACACAAAACAGTGGCATCGGTTGTCCCTTTGTCGATTCTGGTTATTACTATGGTCAATTGATAGACATAATTGAAGTTGTATACACACACGGTTTGAAGTACATATTGTTAAAGTGTAATTGGGTTGATCCAGTGCGTGGATGTAAAGTCGATCAATATCAGTTTTCATTGGTGAATTTTAACTATATGTTATACAGAAATAATGAACGAGTTGAGAATGAACCTTTCATTTTGACATCACAAGCGGAACATGTATTCTTCGTTACTTTGCCTTCGGATCCAAGTTGGCAAGTTGTTGTCAAAATGTCTCGGCGAGGAGTGTTTTTATTTGAAGAAGATGAACCCGAGACTGTTCCATTTGTTTACCAACAACTTGATCAACATACCGTAGTTCAACGTGAAGAAGATATTTATTGGGTCAGAGCGGCTGTTGAAGGAGAAACGGTCGATTTGCATGCTTAATGAAAGGTATAATTGTTTTCCCGCTATTCAGTAGAATGTCCTAGGATATCATAAATTATCTAATCATTTTATAAATCCTTATAAGTTTTAATCCTCACTTTTTTAAGTTAATTCAGTCATAAATATTTAGGTTGATTAACTTTCTGATTTTTTAAAATTCATTCACAACTAATTATTCAATCCATTTTTTGTTTGATTAACAGTTGTACAAGTTTGATTTATTAAGAACAATCCAATTTATCTTTTAAACACTTTGGACTCAATACTGATATTTTGTATGACTGCAGACATGTCAGGGGAGAGGCAGAAAATCCACATCATCCATCTGAGGCATCTACGTCTCAGGGTCGAGGTATGTTTGAATGTCATTGTCTATATTTTTTATGTAATTGACATATATATATATATATAACATTTTTCAATTTATATATAAAATTGTTTTCAACAGGATCAGACTCGGCTGCTTCTTCCTCTTGCAGGAGAGGCCCTGGTCGTGGCATATTATCATGGAATTCCGACACGACGATAGATGTTTCATTTGATGAGGTATTTCATCCCGTGGGACCGAATGCCCCGACATTTATTCATCAGCTGGGTCATATCATACGTGACCCACATCGATTTCCATTGACCACGCGTGATTGGGCTTCTATCCCTCAGGACACATTAGATCGTCTATGGAGGGAGGTTCAGGTAAGAAAATAATTTTACTTTATTTTCTATTTATAAATAATACTAATATGTTTGATTATTTTCATTATAGAAAAATTTGAAAGTATGCCCTGAAGAGTTTCGGCCCGTGTGTATGAGAAAATGCCGTAAGCTGTGGAATGATTATAAAGGCAAAGTGAAGAGGGACCACTGGGTACCAAATGTGGGTGCCCTTGACATTTTGGAAAAAGTCCCGAGAGGTGTCCTCCCGACTCAGTGGCGTGACTTGGTTGCATATTGGTCTACTGAGGGTGTTGCGGTTTGTATATTAATTATTTTGATGTATATATATTTTCAAGAATATGTGATTTGTTTGAAATTTGAATGAATTGAATGTAGGAGGTGTCAACACGCCATTCGGAGAATCGAGCGTTGCAGGGACCAGCTCACAGGCTCGGGACTCGTCACGTGTCTCAGATCCGACATGAGGTATATATTATTCATTTTTTAATTTATTAATTAATATGGTTTTGTGTTTATATTCTTCTAATATACAGTTGCGAGGGCAAGGTGCAGCTACTGATAAAATGTCGGTGTGGATAAGGACTCGTGATGGCAATGATCCAGAGGTTGCAGCATTGATAGTAAGTGTCTGTACTTACCAATAATTACATAAATCTATATATTAACATATATATATTTATATATATTTAAATATTTCACAGGATCAATTTGAAGCTAAGTTAGAACATCTGCCAGAGGACCAGCGACAGCTTCCCATGCGACGGGATGAGATCTTTCATCGCATTATTGGTCGGGACGGGCATGGCTATAGTTTGACCTATGGAGCAGGGATTCCTCGTTCTGTAGTGTCACGCGCTGCGGTTGTCGGTCCTGCTGTTGCTCATATGACACAACAGATGTCAGATTTTGAGGCACGGCTGCGCGCTTCCGAGGAGACAAATGCGCAATTGACAGCTGAGGTTAGAGCACTGCGGGAATATGTGCGTCGAGCTGATGGTACAGGGGATCATACGACGCAGGTATATACTGTATTTATTTATTTAATTTAAATTATTTTTGTTATTAAAATATTTATAATGTTTATTTGTTGTAGGCACCTGGCCCACCAGAAGGAGGTAGCAGTGATGGCAACGCGTGACGCACCATATATTCACGAGATATGTTTTTTGTTTTTACTGGTAGGGTTGACATTGATGTACTGTATTTATTCATTTATGTAATGCATTATTACCATCCATGGTGGTCTTTTAAATATTTTATACACATATTGAGTTTTTGATCAGATAATCTTGAATGATTCTACATTTGAAAAAGTCGAACTAATTCCAACAGATCAATAAATCTGATATTATAGATTATGTATTATCCAATATATTTTTTATAAATTTCTGTATGGTATCGATAAAAGAAATATGTATTAATTAGATGTTATCACTTTTATTTTTCACTTTTGTAATCAATGGGATGACCTTTGCACCCCCGGAAAGCCCCCCGCACCCCCGTACAACCCCCCCCCCCCCCCCCCCCCGCACCCCCGTACAGCCCCCCGCACCCCCGTACAGCCCCCCCGCACCCCCGTACAACCCCCCGCACCCCCGTACTGCCCCCCTCCACCCCCGTACAGCCCCCCGCCACCCCCGTACAGCCCCCCGCACCCCCGTACAGCCCCCCACACACCCGTACAGCCCCCCCCCCCCCCCCGCACCCCCGTACAGCCCCCCCACCCCCGTACATCCCCCGCACCCCCGTACTGCCCCCCGCCACCCCCGTACAGCCCCCCTCCACCCCCTTACAGCCCCCCGCACCCCCGTACAGCCCCCCGCACCGCCGTACACCCCCCCCCCCCCGCACCCCCGTACAGCCCTCCGCACCCCCCGTACAGCCCCCCGCACCCCCGGCGCGCGCTGAAATGGCGCGTTGGGGGGGTCAAAACCACCCAAACGACCTCCGAATGCCACGAAACCGTACGAAAACATCCGGGGCGTGAATTGTGAAATGGTCGGCCAGACGGCACCTCATTCGGAGGTGCCGTGTGACCGCGGCAGCCGGAAACGCGTTTCCGGCGCCATAAAACACCAAAACGGCGTGCGGCGGTCCCATTCGGAGCAAACGTGCTCCGAAAGACCTGAAACCGCACGGGAACGATAGAAATATTATTCCTGAGACGCAAAATGAGGCCGCACGTCCATCGGACGTGCGGTGCGCGCGGTACGTCCGATTGTGTCGTTTTCAGCAGCGCGACGCGCGCTGAAATGGTGCGTTGGGGGGTCAAAACCACCCGAACGACCTCTGAATGCCACGAAACCGTACGAAAACATCAGAGGCGTGAATTGTGAAATGTTCGGCCAGACGGAACCTCATTCGGAGGTGCCGTGTGACCGCGGCGGCCGGAAACGCGTTTCCGGCGCCATAAAACACCAAAACGGCGTGCGGCGGTCCCATTCGGAGCAAACGTGCTCCGAATGACCTGAAACCGCACGGGAACGATAGAAATATTATTCCTGAGATGCAGGAGGAGGCCACATGTCCATCGGACGTGCGGTGCGCACGACACGTCCGATTATGTCGTTTTCAGCAGCGCGGCGTGCGCTGAAATGGCGCGTTGGGGGGTCAAAACCACCCGAACGACCTCCGAATGCCACGAAACCGTACGAAAACATCCGGGGTGTGAATTGTGAAATGGTCGGCCAGACGGCACCTCATTCGGAGGTGCCGTGTGACCACGGTGGCCGGAAACGCGTTTCCGGCACCCTAAAACACCAAAACGGCGTGCCGCGGTCCAATTAGGAGCAAACGTGCTCCGAACGACCTGAAACCGCACGAGAACGATAGAAATATTATTCCTGAGATGCAGGAGGAGGCCGCACGTCCATCGGACGTGCGGTGCGCGTGGCACGTCCGATTGTGCCGTTTTCAGCAGCGCGACGCGCGCTGAAATGACACGTTGGGGGGTTAAAACCACCCGAACGACCTCCGAATGCCACGAAACCGTACGAAAATATCCTGGGCGTGAATTGTGAAATGGTCGGCCAGACGGCACCTCATTCGAAGGTGCCGTTTGACCGCCGCGTCCGGAAACGCGTTTCCGGCGCCCTAAAACACCAAAACGGCGTGCGGCAGTCCAATTCGGAGCAAACGTGCTCCGAACGACCTGAAACCGCACGGGAACGATAGAAATATTATTTCTGAGATGCAGGAGGAGGCCGTACGTCCGATTGTGTGGTTTTCAGCAGCACGGCGCGCGCTGAAATGGCACGTTGGGGGGTCAAAACCACCCGAACGACCTCCGAATACCACGAAACCGTACGGCAACATCCGAGGCGTGAATTGTGAAATGGTGGGCCAGACGGCACCTCATTCGGAGGTGCCGTTTGACCGCGGAGGCCAGAAACGCGTTTCCGGTGCCCTAAAACACCAAAACGGCGTGCAGCGGTCCAATTCGGAGCAAACGTGCTCCGAACAACCTGAAACCGCACGGGAATGATAGAAATATTATTCCTGAGATGTTGGAGGAGGCCGCACGTCCATCGGACGTGCGGTGCGCGCGGCACGTCTGATTGAGTCGTTTTCAGCAGTGCGGCGCGCGCTGAAATGGCGCGTTGGGGGGTCAAAACCACCCGAACGACCTCCGAATGCCACAAAACCGTACGACAACAGCTGGGGCGTGAATTGTGAAATGGTCGGCCAGACAGTACCTCATTCAAAGGTGTCGTTTGACCGCGGCGGTCGGAAACGCGTTTCCGGCGCCCTAAAACACCAAAACGGCGTGCGGCGGTCCCATTCGGAGAAAACGTGCTCCGAACGACCTGAAACCGCATGGGAACGATAGAAATATTATTCCTGAGATGCAGGAGGAGGCCGCACGTCTATCGGACGTGCGGTGCGCGCGACACGTCCGATTGTGTCGTTTTCAGCAGCGCGGCGCGCGCTGAAATGACGCGTTGGGGGGTCAAAACCACCCGAACGACCTCTGAATGCCACGAAACCGTACAACAACATCCGGGGCGTGAATTGTGAAATGGTTGGCCATACGGCACTTCATTCGGAGGTTCCGTTTGACCGCGGCGGCCAGAAACGCGTTTCCGGCGCCCTAAAACACCAAAACGGCGTGCGACGGTCCAATTCAGAGCAAATGTGCTCCGAACGACCTGAAACCGCACGGGAATGATAGAAATATTATTCCTGAGATTCAGGAGGAGGCCGCACGTCCATCGGACGTGCGGTGCGCGCGGCACGTCCGATTGTGTCGTTTTCAGCAGCGCGGCGCGCGGTGAAATGGCGCGTTGGGGGGTCAAAACCACCCGAACGACCTCTGAATGCCACGAAACCATACGACAACATCCGGGGCGTGAATTGTGAAATGGTCGGCCAGACGACACCTCATTCGGAGGTGTCGTGTGACCGCGGCAACCGGAAACGCGTTTCCGGTGCCATAAAACACCAAAACGGCGTGCAGCGGTCCCATTCGGAGCAAACGTGCTCCGAAAGACCTGAAATGAGATTATTTCTTGAATCGAAGTTTTTAAATTATTATAGCACAATGATTTGATATTATATATATTAAATATATATTAAAACATTTAAAATATATTATATATTATATATATATATATATTTAAAATATTGTATTTAATAGTATATATATGAATATTTATATATATATATATATATTTATATATTCAATTCAATAAAAAAAAATTTTAAATTTTTTTTTTAGAATAGCGACCGCCATAGGTGGTCGCTATAGGGTGCCCGGCAGAGGGCCTTCAGCGACCGCCATTGGCGGTCGCTAATGGCCTTATTTATAGTAGTGAAGGTCTCAAGGTCTGACAGGTGATCTGAGCATTGTCTTAATTATACCACCAAGTCATCTACATAACATTCAAGAAATTTCCCAAGGAATTGATTAAAGATAAGACACATGGCATGTTGATATGTGGCGCCAGCATTCTTGAGACCAAAGGGCATGACCCTGTAATAGTATATTCCTTGAGGGGCTCTAAAGGAAGTGGCTTCTTCATCTTCTCAGGACATAAAGATTTGATTATACCCATAATATACGTCCATGAAGGATAGAGCCTCATACCCGGCCATTACATCAATTAATAAATCGGTGATCGGGACCGAGAAATCATCTTTCGGGCAGTGCTGATTGAGATCTCTAAAGTCAATGCAGACGCAAATTTTCCCATTCGTTTTCTTGAAAGGGATGATGTTGGCCATCCAGATTGGGTACTGGACCTCCTGAATGAAGACTACTTTAATGATCTTATCGAATTCAGCCTCTATTTTGGCATCATGTGAGGGATGTGTCCTTCTGGAAGCCTGTTTATAGCCCTGATGGTCTTCTGGAAGACCCAGGTGATGTGTCGCCACTTCGGGATCAAGTCCCAACATTTCTGTGTAATTCCAGGAAAAAACACCCTGATGTTGCATTAGGAAGGAGGTATATACCTCATTCTCCATGGGGGACATGGTTTCACTAATGAGAGTAGGCCTTAGATCTTCCTCAGTACCGAGATTTATTTCATCGAGCTCGTCCACCGTGGTGGAGATACCCTCCTCAAATGCGGGAGGTTCATCTCTGAGGTCTTCCTCCTCTTATTCTCCTAAATCCTCATCTTATTTATCTAACGGGGGGAGATTTTCCAGCATAGCTTCTCAGGGGTTTGAGGGCAAGGCATCGTGGGAATCCCTGCTCGAGTATTCTTCCCCAAATCGAGGGTTGGCCGATGTTACCGCATTGTCATGCTCGATTGTTGTGGCTGAAGTGATGATGACAGATTAGTGTTTGTCCGAACATGAACTCCTGCTCTCAATATGGTAGATGGGCAGTACATATCTCTTCCAAGCTGCCTGAGGGGGTCTTCAAGAACCACTTCCAGACCATTTGGAGTAGGGATCCAGTCAACACCATTATGCAAAGGCTTCTTCCACTTTTTCTCATAGAACCCAACATCAATGTAGTGTGACTCTGAGAGCTTGAAAGGGGCCTTGTCGGCGTGCAATGTCCCACTTTTCCCATTGACACAGTACTTAATACACTGGTGGTAGGATGAAGGAACATCCATGTGCTTCTGGAGCCATGGCCTTCCCAGTAGGGTATTGAATGTTGTGTTCTACCAGACCACTAGGAATTACGAGTAGGGCACATGGTCGCCAAAATGGGTCTTTAGACTGACTTTTCCCATTAGCTTCTACTCACTCTTGTCGTAACCTAACAGAGTTGTGACCAAGGGTATTAAATAACCCTCCCTATAGCCCAACATACGATGTGTCCGTATGGGAAGGTGGTTAAATCCAGAGTCGTTGTCGATAAAGACTTTGCAAAATTTAAACATCATCAAGTGTGAGAGACACATACTGTGGTTTGATATGTCCCTGTATGAAGGCATCTTCATCTAGATCGGTGTAGGAAATTACTGTATTGAATTCAGCTGAGCCATTCTCCATCTGGTAAATCTCGGCGGCAGCTACCTCGGATTGAAACTCCTGGGGGCTGAGCAAGGCTTCTATAAGTGCCTCCCTGAGGTCGGCTGACAAACCCAGGGAATCCAGGATCGATAGCTTGGCTAGTACCCACACCAGCTTCTTAAAGATGTCATATTTTTTCTCCAGCAGGTGACGCTTCTCCGCTGGTGGGAGAGTTCTAGAAGGTGTCTTGGGAGCTGGAGTATGTGACGAGGAGGGACCCGCTGTGGGGTCAGATGCTGAAAATGTTCCCATGTTCTGGGGACTCGGCACGTCCGGTCTATTCGTGCTCACTAGGCGACTAGATGCTTGTTCCTCCTCTGATGGGTATCATAGAATAATGGGGCCAGAGGGGCAGCTTGTGGAGGTGGGGGATATTATTTCTCTTGTTGAGTCCGATTAAGGGCTCTCCCACGGGTTTATGCGATATTAATGGTTTGGGCCGAGGTCCAACAGTGGGGTTGGTTTCTGCCGAGACTACGCCTCCCCTTGCATCCCCTGCCTCTACGATTCCTCGTCCCTACTCCTCGTGTTGGGAACTTTGGTTCATAACCATACCCTTCTTCGGGGAATGATTTCATAAGATGGATGAAATTGGTGGAACCAAATATTGTCTCTTCATCCTCTGAATGGTCAACCTGGTCAGTTTTCCCAGATGTAGCCGTTTGGTGGGTCGGTACCCATGGTGCCAAGATTGGGGGCATGAAATCTGACAGCGTCGAGGATAACTTCGGCCTTGATCCGGATTACTCATCTTGCACTTGTCTCCTCACTTTTCAATTGCGCCTGGATGACCGAGTCGTGGAGGATTGTGAGGCCGATACAGTTGGTTGCGCGACATCAGGGGCTGTTGGCGGCAACACTGGATGATATATCTGAGCTCGGAGTTTTACTTGGTCTCAGTTGATAGTCTTCCAAGTCATCCAGTTATCAGATTTCTTCCCCTTCTTTCTAGTGACTTTCTGCCACCCCTCCCCTTTTTCGGAGTTGGTGGTAGAAATATATGTCACATGTGATGGGGGTGGTCCCAACTCATCCTTCCCAGAGTCTACCATCCTTTTCTGGAGGTCTTTGAAGATTAAGAATTCATGAATATTGTGTCCCAACATTCGATGGTTGGGACCTTAGTTTATCCTGTCATCGCGGCTGACTTCTTCGGGTTTCCTCGGCTCCGGGAGGTGGAGCAAGTTGCAATTCATGGAGGCAATGAATTATCCGTGGACTTGGTCCTCTTGGAACGAGTATGCTTTATGTCTTAGTTCCTCAAAATAGTTATGCTTCGATCCTCTCTGATCATCCTACCTAGGCGGAGGCGGCTGTTAGTGTATAGGGGGCCCTTGAAGATTTGGTGAAGGCCTGAGCAGTGGATTAGGAACAGGGGCTGGCTTGAGCGTGATAGAGGATGCTTCAGCTCTGGCTGCTCTCTTTGTGGGAGTCTGCAAGGCTATTCAGGACTTCAAATTGGTCCGCTGCATGGAGTCCTCAATTTTCTGAGCAATGGCAGAGAGATGGAAGAAGCTAGTAGTTCACTCCACTGGTATGAGCGGTGTCCACAAATCATCTATAAGATTATCGATGCATATGGAGAGGAACTCATCTTGATCCATTGGCCCATTCAGAGAGTATTCCATACCTCTACATCTAGTGATGAATATGATACCCTCTCGTTCTCCCTCTGCTTGTAGTTCATGCGGTCACTGACTTTTTTCTTATGCAACGTTTAGTTGAAGTAGAATAAGAACTGCTGCTGAAGGTCTTCCCAGCTTTTTATTGACTGGGATGATAGACTCGTATACCATACAAAGGCGGATCCTTGCAAGGTCCGTACGAAGCGTCTGAGTTTCACTGCTTCTTTTTGTTCCATAGTCCCCATCATAGGGTCGCAATAGGGTGCGTAGTGCATAAAATGTTGTTCTGGATCGCCTGATCCATTGAAGATAGGGAATACATGGATCCCAAAATTGGGTGGAGGAGGTGTGTTGCTCACCCAATCTAGGTAGGGCTTCAGCTTTGGCTGTATCGGAGCACGTCGACCCTCCATCTCTTCCAATAAAGCTGTTAGTGCCTCGATGGTGTTGGTGAGACCCTGGTTTAGATCCTGTTGGGCCCGGTCTTGGGCAGGTATAGCATAAGGCATTTCTCAAGGATCTGGATCAGCCAGTACTAAGGGTGCATATTCTGTTCGGGGCACCCTCGGAGGGTTCAGGCATACTTGCTCCGGTTGCTTCCTAACTGGATGGAATTCTTGGTATTCATCCAGATCCACATTTAGGTTATTGGACTGACCAGGTGCCTCATTGGGCAGGGTAAGCCTAGGTCTTTGAGGTTCACTTACTGGGAGTGCAATATGTGGCTACTCTTGGGACTGGCATTCAATAAGATAGTTCCTTTAGAGTAGCTCAGCGTTCAGCCACCTCAATTCATTCATTTCTTATTCCTATTGAGCGAACCTCTCTTAGAGTGTAAGTGGCTTGTTTTTATCGAGATAAGGAGGAGGGTTAAGGTTAACCAGTCCTTTGTTCTTATCCTTTTTGGAAGCTCGCAGGGTAAGCAGAGGAAGGATAGCTAAAGGGCCTTCCATGTTTAAAGCAACCCTCTAGTTCTGGGTGTGCACACCTGGTAGTTCGTTGTGGGTGGCAGCCTGACCAGAACCATCGTCTCCTGATCCATCCTGATTTGCATCATCTATGGTGTCACCCATGGAGTTAACCTCTATGACGTTCACAGATGAATATTTCAGGGAGGAGAATATGTCATCTTCCAAATAAGAAGAGGGCCTCCCACGTCCTCTGTTGGATTTCCTTTTCATGACCTAGGATTGCTCTTGGACTCCTTGATGAAGAGTGACGTAGAGATTTTTTTTGATGTGACCTTATGGTACACCTTCCTCTTGGAGGGGATGATTATTCAAATGATGGAATAGGACGGGAACCTCCTATTCTTAGTTTCTTCCATAGATGAGAAAATACTGACTCTCATGGGGGAGGTTCTTGTTGAGGGGGTAATAATGCCCCCATCCCTAAGGGATAGGGTTGGATCCGTTCCTCGGACACTGGGTCTCTTCCCATTTTTATTGGTCTTATGGGGGCATTTGTTGTTAAAAATGTCCCCAGCCCTGCAGGCTGAGGTTGACCCTGGATTGTGGCAGTGGCTGCTGCTATTGCTACCTGCCTGATCTTGTGTGCCCCCATTCGGGGGTGAACTGGGTTTGGTGCCGAGTTCTTCGGTGAATCAATCCCTTATGTGGAGGTAGGCAAAGATCGCTGATTGGACTCTCTTAGGAGAGAGTCCTTTTGTAATCTCTCGATGGCCTGATTCAAAAGATCTTGAATGGCTTGTTCCCATCGGTCCCGGTGCTTCTGGGACATACTCAAGGCCTGACTCTGTTGGGTGTGTTTCCTTTCGTGAACAGGGAGACCACTCGATTTTCGTCTTGACGTGATTACATTTCAAGACACCATGCCAAACGGGTTCTTCTGGGCGGGGAGCGGATTTAAATGCAAAGTTCCATGTTGCCACCATCCTCTAATATGAACTCTCGTCAGGGCATCACCGATGAGGCGATGCAAATAGTGCAGCACATGGAGGCAGACTATCTGAATGTTTCCTTTACACCTCTCGGGTCGCCGTTTCCGCGCCGAAGGAAGAACATCCAGGTCAATGTGACGCAGTATGTCTTCTATTGTCTTGACGTGGTCTACATATACTTCGTAGGGCAGGAATCTTGATTTTAGCCAGTGGAGGGTTGTCCATATATTGTAGCAGATGTTGTGAATACATTCTTCCGACAATTATATGGGTATGTCAAATTGGGAGGTGGCCGTGGGCCAAAACAAAACTGGTATATCATCCCTAGCCAATTATTTCCTCAGGTGTAACATGTCGGCATACTCCTCCGCTAGATACTCCTCTACCTGGTTGGCCGAATTGAGACGCCCACCAATAGTGTGGTCAGAGGCCGTGGGACTGGTTGGTGTTGAATCATCATGTGGGCGATGCTGAGGAAGTTTAGAAGATGAACGTGGCCCCGGAATGTCTCCCGATTGATGAAGGATGTCATTGGCGACTAACTGGTAATTTGACATGCTTGATCCCGTCCTTCTAAGTGCCTCAGCATACAAGGGCTTTTTTGTGCGTGATTCACATGGGGAGGACCTTCATGTCGATATGATATGTCATTGTGGGGAGGACCTTCACAATGGCAGCTACAATGGAGAGGACTACCAACATAGCTTGACGCCTCACTGCATAAAGGACTTTTGCAGTGCACACCCTGGGGAGGACCTCCAAGGCGTATCACAGCAAGTGGAGGACCTTCTTGTTGCAGAGCATTGTTACGGGGAGGGCCTTCGCAAAAACTGCCATCATGGTGAGGATGACCATCATGGTTTGACGTTCGGTGTATATCCTGGGGAGGACCTTCAAGACACACGACGGCAAGGGGAGGACCATCTTGTTGCCTGGGGCTACTGCCGGTATGACCATCGTAATGGTAGTCGTGATGGTGAGGACTACCATCACAGCCGCTGTAATGGAAAGGACTAATATTATAGCTGACACAGGGAGAATATCTGTGGGTTACACCCTAGGGAGGGACTTCAGAATGTACCACAATGAAGAGAGGTCCTTCTCGTTGCTTGACATCTCTACGGGGAGGACCTCCGTTTTCAGGGTGGTGAGGACTACCACCGTGATCTGATGCCCGGATGTGCGGAGTTTCATTTCAACGTAACCCCTGGGGAGGACCTTAAGGGCAGGGCATGATAAGGGGGTGGGGGGCTTCTTGTCGTGATGAGACATCACTATGGAGAGGGCCTCTGTAGTTGCGATTATGATAGCGGGGACTACTATCATAATCTGTGCTCCCACTACATGGAGAGCGTTTGCAGTGTGTATATAGTGACCCAGGATTTTATTACAATACTATTACATCATTTCAAAGATAAAATACATAATAGTATTACACATAGAGGATACAAAGGTTTAGTGTCTTGGGAAAACTAGGACCACACATAACAAATACACCATCAACCATAAACATTTATTTAATTTCTTCTTCACTAGCTTCTTAGTGGAAGTTGTCCTCTCCTTAGTACATGTAGCCACCTGAGGATATAAATCAAAAGGGGTGCTATATAATCCCATTAATAGGTTAGATAAGAACAATATAGCATGGGGTGAGCATAATCATGACATAGGTAAAAGATCATGAACATGAGAGGATCATAAATAAAAGACTTGAAATGTGGAAATGCATAATAATGAAACATCATGTATTAGTGGTTAACTACCACACATACTTGTGAACCAAGCTAGAATCTTGTTCACACATAATTTCAAATTTAATCATGTGATTTATCACCTTACCTAATGCATTGGATCTCTATATAATTCCGGGTGCACCCGTCACATTAAAATCTTCATATTGTGCTATATATTTTTGGGCACACCCATCACATCATAACATTATCATTTAACATGAATGCCACAATGAACATATAACATAAATGAACATAAATAACCCATGAAAAGGAATTGGTTTCATCTCATAATAACACATTCATAATCGTTGGGTTCCCAAAAGAAAGAGGGAACAACATACTTGATACAAGAACCATCAACTTTAAATGAGAGGTAAAAGTTGAGTTCTTAAGAGAAGAGTTCTTTCAGAAAGCATTTGGATTGACATAAACATCATAATAAAACATGTATATCCTAGAATAGAAAATAAAATGATGAAAAAATTATACTTAAGGAGTGACCATATCAAAAATGGAGTGAAAGAGGTAGAACCCGAAGGATGAAAGTTGGGTTCGACAATTTCCCCTTACCTTGTTCTCGAAGGACTCCTTCTCTTTAATGTGTTGTATAATGACTTTATATTAATTAATTAGAAATTCCAGAACATTTTAGACATTAATAGGGTTCATTCTGGTTTTATTATGTTATATTATGTTCCATTGGATGATTTAAAGAGTTTAAAAACATTGTTCGGGGATGTTCGTTTTTATGGTTTTCTTGAGTGGTTCACTTGTATTCTTAAATTGATGTTTGGGTAGAACATGGGTAAACATCCAGAAATGAAATTATATTTCAATAATGTTATTATAGGATCATAAATGATTTTATAATGAATTACCTTAGATCCATGTTGATGAATCATTCGATAAGAATTAAATAATGGTTATTTGGGTCAATTTGGGCGGTTTTTGGATCACAACGAACTTGTTTTAAATTATAACTTAGTAATATGTCCATAAGTTATTTCCAGAACATAAAAAAGAACATAATACACATAAAATATTCTAGTCTAACCATAAAAATGGTTTTATGAACCAATCTGAAGGTAGAAATGGAAGAAGAAAGCATGTCGTTCTTGAAGGTTATAAATTAACACCACACGAACAACGTTCTCTTTAATAAAATAAAAAGAAAAGGGAAAGGGATTTGGAAGATATAATATATCATTAGAATCATAAAATTACACTATGTGTATAATACAGGATTTACAATATCATTTGGATGAAGATAGGTGTGGAGAGATCAACAAATTAACTTGAACTTGGAAGAAAATTAAAGGAGAAGAGGGAGAGAAATTACCTCTAGAATCTTCCTCTTGAGAACCTCCTTAAGGGCCTAAGCATGGTCTTTTGATGAGACCAGAAGCTCTTAGACGAGGGGGATGGGATAGAGAAGGTGTTTTTTCATAGTTTAGAGAAGTCTTGGAGCATGAGAGGTGTGAGGAAAAGAGGGTGTGAAGGGTGGCTTTTATAGTGGAGGGGAGAGGGGTTTCCTTAATATAAAATTCATTAGTTTATTATTTCCCCAAAAGACAAGGAATAGTGTGTCTTGGATGACCATGAATAGTAATTTTATAATTTAATCCTGAAACAAGTGGGATTACATCAGCAGAACATCACACATGACCCAATAATTAGCTTATTTAGCTTATTTTGCAAATTACGGTATTTCACTATTCATAAAAAATTCAAGTATCTCAGAAAAATCCAAAAAATTTACCACAAACAAATTTGGACATGTAGAATCCAAAAATGAAGTTAATTTTTCAAAAATAGTTTTATAAATATTATTAATTTAATATTTAATCATAATTTACTTAAAAAACATTTTTTAAAATTAAGACTGATTTTATAGTGCTTTTCAAAAATTACGTAGGGGCTTACAAAATTATCTAATAATTTCTGAATACATTTTAGGGAAATAAATATTCCTTTAAATAAATAAATTAATTATAATTATTTATTTATGACTTACAAAATACCAAAACGTTTACTAAGGTAAAATTGTCTCTTTCTAAGATATCTAAATTTTATTTACTTATTCATATGTAATGTTGCTCTTATGTTGGATGATTTACTATTCATAAGGGTCATATTACTATTCATCATGGTATGTTACTATTCATAAGGGTAGGTCACTATTCACCAAAAATTATTTTTATTTCATTTGACTCCAAAAATCATCTTGAACACAACCGTGTATGTCGGATTTTAAAAATTCCAAACATAGGAGTGACAAACTTATGTTTAAAGGTCACTTATCACTTAATAGTTCATTATTTTGTGTTTTCATGTTATTTTATGACATAAATATAAGAAGATAAATTTTCATTGAAAAACATTGGGTCGTTACATTCTTCCCCCCTTAAAAAAATTCACCCCCGAAATTTCACTTTACACAAAAAGGTGAGGGTACTTCTCCTTTATTGCCTCTTCTAGTTCCCAAGTTGCTTCCTCAAACTTATGGTTCCTCCACAACACTTTGAAAAGATGAGTTGTCTTATTGTGTAGAACCTTATCTCTTCGATCCAAAATCTTTACTAGCTTCTCTTCATTGGAGAGATCATCTTCCAGCTACACCATCTCTGAGTTTAGTACAAGTGAGGGGTCTAGTATGTACTTCCTCAGTAGTGATACATGAAACACATCATGAACCTGAGCCATATTTGGTGGAAGTGAAAGCCGATAGGCTATAGCTCTTATGCGGTCAAGGATTTCAATGGGGCCAATATACCTTGGGCTTAGCTTCCCTTTCTTCCTGAATCTAATGACTCTCTTCCATAGTGATATTCGAAGGAAGACTTTATATCCAACGTCGAACTCCAAGTCCCTTCAATGGTTGTCAGTATAGCTCTTTTCCCAACATTGAGTAGATTTGATTTGTTTTTGGATGACTTGAACCTTCTCTGTCATCTCTTGAACAAGATCGGGATCAAGTAGCTTTCTTTCTCCAACTTCATCCCAAAAGGTTGGAGTTCTACATCTCTTTACTTAAAGAGATTCATACGGAGCCATCTGAATACTTGAGTGGAAGCTATTGTTGTTTGAGAACTCAACCAATGGGAGATGCTGATCCCAACCACCTTTGAATTCAAGAGATCATTCTCTTAGCATATCTTCAAGCATCTGAATAGTCCTTTCAGACTGGCCATCGGTTTGGGGGTGATAAGTCGTGCTAAAATTTAATTCAGTTCTGAAAGCATGTTGAAGGCTCTTCCAGAATTTAGATGTGAACCTTGGATCAAGGTCAGAGACAATTGATAGTGGAACACCATGCAGTCTCACCACTTCTGTCACCTATATCATTGCAAGTTGATCAACTGAGAGATCTTCCCGAATAGTGATAAAATGGGCAGTCTTGGTGAGTCGATCAACCACAACCCAAATCGCATTATTTCCCTTTGACGTCTTCAGGAGACCTGTGAAAAAGTTCATAGTAATATTTTCCCATTTCCAAATTGTTATAGGAAATGGCTGCATCATACCTTTGGACTTTTGTCGCATAGCTTTAACTTGCTGACATACCAAGAACCTTGATATATATTCCGCAATCTCCTTCTTCATGTTATCCCACCAGAAGTGTTCTTGGAGATCACGATACATCTTGGTACTCCTAGGATGGATAGAGAAAGTTGAGCTATGTGCATTATCTAATAGCTCCTTCTTTATCCCGGGTGATGAAGGTACACAAATCCGCGTTCCAAACTGAATCACACCATTATCATCAATATGGAACTCTTACAGCTTCCCTTCCATTACTGCATTCACCCTCTTTTGAATCTCCACATCATCCCTTTGTGCTTCCTTAATCTTCTCTTGGATGGATGGTTTTGCAATCATTTGGGAATGGTAGGATGTATTCCCTACTGTTATGATTTCCAAATCCATTCATTTTATATATAAGAAGATAGGGTCTTTCTCAATCTGTAACATAGATAAATTAGCAGGTTATTTTCTTCTTAGAGCATCAGATACCTTGTTCGCCTTTGCAGGATGATAGTGAATAGAGCAATCGTAATCCTTGATTACATCTAACCATCTCCATTGACACATGTTGAGCTCCTTTTGTTTGAATATATACTTTAGGCTCTTGTGGTCGGTGTATATGTCACACTTCTCGCCATAAAGGTAGTGCCATCAGATTTTCAAGGCAAAAATCACGGCTGCTAGCTCTAGATCATGCGTCAGGTAGTTATGCTCATGGATCTTCAACTGTCATGATGCATAGGCTATCACATTATCATTTTTCATGAGTACACAACCCAAGCCTTTCTTTGAAGCATCACTGTATATCACAAAACGTTCTCCACTTTTCAGTAGTGTGAGTATAGGTGTAGTGATCAGCCTTCTCTTTAGCTCCTTGAATCTTCCCTCAAATTATTCCTTCCAGACATAATTTACCCCTTTCCTTGTTAACTTTGTTAGCGGGCATGAAAATCGTGTGAAGTTTCTCACAAAACATCAGTAATACCTAGCTAATCCATGAAAACTACGGATTTCTGTGACGCCAGAGGGTCGGGGCCATTCCTTAATCGCCTTTGTCTTTGAAGGATCCACATAAATTCACTCACTTGTGATCAAATGTCCCAAGAACATTACTTGATTCATCCAAAAGTCACACTTTCTGAACATGGCGTACAACTTCTTCTTTCTCAATGTCTCCAACACAACTCTTAGATGCTCTTCATGTTCCTCCTCGCCCTTGGAGTAGATGAGAATATCATCCATAAACACTGCCACAAATTTTTCTAGGTATTGTCTAAAGACTCTATTCATCATATCTATGAAGATTTCATGGGCACTAGTAAGTCCAAAGGGAATCACCAAAAACTCATAGTGCCCATACCTTGTACGGAAGGCAGTCTTCTGAATATCTTCCTTCTTAACCTTTACCTAATGATATCCAGAACAAAGATCCACCTTTGAGAAGTATTGAGCTCCTCTTAACTGGTCGAACAAGTCATCAATCCTTGGGAGAGGATACTTGTTCTTTATGGTGATCTTGTTGAGTTCCCGATAATCGATACACAGCTGCATGGTTCCATCCTTCTTCTTCACAAAGAGCACTGGAGCACCCCAAGGTGATGCACTAGGGTGTATGAACCCTTTGTCCGGATACTCTAGTAGATGTTTCTTTAACTCCTCCAGTTCGATAAGATCCATCCTATAGGGACATTTCGAGATAGGAGTAGCTCCAGTTATGAGTTCAATTGAGAACTCTACCTCACGATCCAGGGGAATTCCAGGTAACACTTCGGGAAATACATCACCATATTCCCTCATGATGGGCATTTCCTCAAGGTTGGAACTTTCCTTCGAATCAACCATTTGGCCGAGGTATGATTCTTTATAGATAATCAACACCCACACCATTGAAGGATTTTTCAAAGGAGATTCATCGTCTTCCTTGAATTTTTATAGGAGCATGGGATGGTTCGGAATATGAAAATATATTTCCTTTTCCCGAAAGTTGATATGCACTCTATATAACGAGAGCCAGTCCATTCCCATTATAGTGTCGAATTACACCAAGGAAAGTATTACGAGATTTTCCAGAAGAATCTTCCCACATACACCAATCGGAGAAGAGTCAAACACTTTGGTTGAAATTATTGCACCACATGGTGTTTTTACAGATATCTCTACTTCAAGGTTTCGGGGCTTCGATTCTATAGTTCTAGCAAACTGACAAGATATAAAGGACTACATAGAACTAGAATCAAATAAGACTTTTTTCCATTCTTGAGTGAATAGTAAGTGTACCTTGTACAAATTCATTATCATGCTCCACCTCCGCAGTAGTGTTGGCATAATCCTTCCCTTGTTCCTTTGTCTTTGGTGGCTGTTGATGCTGATTACCATCAAGAGCTCAAGGTTTAGTGCACTGGTTTGAATAGTTCCCTATCTCCTTATAGTTTTAGAATTGAACCATGAGTGGTTCTCTCCTTTCATCGGCTACATTCTCCTTCTTTTTCAGGTATTTTCAACAATCTTGAGCATGGTGTCCTTCTTTCCCAAACTTGAAGCATTTCCCCATCCCTTTGAGGCAGTTCCCATGGTGCAGCTTCCAACATTTTTTGCATGTGGGTCGTTGATTTTTATTCCCTCCTTTGTCATTAGATCCACTATCTTGGAAATACATCTTTCTTTTCATATCGCCATAGCCATGGGACCATTATCCAAACTACATCTCCACTTTGAGAGCACACATAAAAACTTATTCATAACTCCCAAAGTCTCGAATTTCAAGAGCCTTTTGAAGGTGTGGTTTTAATCCACTAAAGAATCTATCAATTTTTATATCATTGTTGATAAAAAATCTCAAAGCATACCTTGCGAGCCTTGAGAAATTTCCTTCATAGGTTGTGACAGATTCTCCTTTTTTGATTGAGCTCTATGAATTCTCTCTCCATCTTCATGCGAAGAGTTCATGGGAAATAAATATGAAGAAACATTATCTTAACGTCTTCCCATTCCATCACATCAATTTACTCTATTAGCTTGGTGTTCTTAATCAAATCCCACCATTGATCGGCTTATCCATCTAGATGATAAATGACTAGAGTGAACTTCTCCATCTCAGAACAGTGAAGAACAGAAAAGATCTTATCCATGGATTTGACCCACTGTTCCACAACTAGTGGATCAGAAGATCCACTAAACGTCAGTGGTCGTTTCCGTATAAAACATTAGATTTCCAGTTTGCTCCCTCTTTGGTGAAGGTGGATGTTCCCCATTATTATGGTTATTATTCCTAACCTGAGATAATTGTGTAAGCATCACTATGATGTTTTGAACTCCACCTCCCAAATCATTGGGTATGTCATTCGAGCAATCGTTGCATTGTCCCTCACATGAGTTGTTGGCCTGATTTCTCCTGGTACCCACCATTTTCTAAAATAGAAAAGGTTAGAACAAAACATAAGTAAACAAGTCATGAATAACTTATTCATTTAAAAAATTTATACCAAAAACATAACATATGGGATCCCTAGGTAAATATTCTTGTGTGCATATTTTTACTTAGTCTCATACTAGAGGTTTTCTCTAGGATTCACTAATCCTAATTCCCAAATTAACTAAACCTTACCTCTGCTACCTACTATAGCGACCCAGACTTTTCTTAAAATACAATTACATAATTTCAAAGATAAAAAAAAATAATATTATTACACATTGAGGATCCAAAGGTTTAGTGTCTTAGGCAAACTAGGACTACACATAACAAATACAACATCAACCATAAACATTTATTTAATTTCTTCTTCACTAGATTATTAGTGGCACTTGTCCTCTCCTTAGTACATGTAGCCACCTGAGGATATACATAAAAAGAAGGGATATAGAATCCCATTAAGAGGTTAGATAAGAAAAATATAGTATGGGGTGAGCATAATCATGACATAGGAAAAAGATCACGAACATGAGAGGAGCATAAATAAAAGACTTAAAATGTGGAAATGTATAAAAATGAAACATCATGTATTAGTGGTTAACTACCACACATAATTGTGAACCAAGATAGCATCATGTTCACACATCATTTCACATTTACTCATAAGATTCATTACATTACCCAATGCATTGTAGTGCTATATAATTCTAGGTACACCGGTCACATTTAATCATTCATATTGCGCTATATAATTCCAGGCGAACCCATCACATCATAACATTATCATTTATCATGCACGACACAATGAACATATAACATAAATGAACATAAATAACCCATGAAAATGAATGGTTTTCATCTCATAATAACACATTCATAAACTTTAGGTTCCCAAAATAAAGAGGGAACAACATACTTGATACAAGAACCATCAACCTTAAATGAGAGATAAAAGTTGAGTTCTTAAGAGAAGAGTTCTTTCGGAAAACATTTGGATTGACATAAAAATCATTATAAAACATGTATATCCAAGAAAACAGAATGCAAATGATGAAAAAATGATCTTTAAGGAGTGAACATATCAAAAAATGGAGTGAAAGAGGTTGAACCCAAAGGATGAATGTTGAGTTCAAGAATTTCCCCTTACCTTGTACTCGAATGCCTCATTCTCTTTAATGTCCAATATAATGACATTATATTCATTAATTATAAATACCAGAACCTTATATACATTAATAGGGTTCATTCTGGTTTCATTATGTCATATTATGTTTCTTTGGATGACTTATAGAATTTAAAAACATTCTTCTGGGATGTTCATTTTTATGGTTTTCTTGAGTGGTTCACTTGTATTCTTAAATTGATGTTTCGGTAGAACATGGGTAAACATACAGAAATGAAATGAAATTTAATTAATTATATTAAAGGATCTTGAATTATTTTATAATGAATTACATTAGATCCATGTGGATGAATCATTTAATAAGAATTAAATGATTGTTATTTGGGTCAATTTGGGCGGTTTTTGGATCACAAAGAACTTGTTTTTACTTATAACTTAGTAATATGTCCACAAGTTATTTACACAACTTTAAATAGAACATAATACACATAAACTATTCTGGTTCAACCATTAAAATGGTTTCATGACCATATCTAAAGGTAGAAATGGATGAAAAATCATGTCGTTCTTGAAGGTGATAAATTAACAACACACGAACAACGTTATCTTTAATAAAATAAAAGGAAAAGGGAAAGGGGGATGGATGATATAATATACCATTAGAATCATAAAATTATATCATGTGTATAATAATAGAGTTAAAATATCATTTAGATGAAGATAGGTGGTGAGAGATCAAGAAATGAACTTGAACATGGAAGGAAATTAAAGGATAAGAGGGAGAGAAGTTACCTCTAGAATCTTCCTCTTGAGAACCTCCTTAAGGGCCTATGATTGGTCTTTTCATGTTAACAATAGCTCTTGGACGTGGGGGAGGGGATAGAGAAGGTGTTTGGGCAGAGTTTAGAGAAGGCTTGGAGCATGAGAGGTGTGAGGAAATGAGGGTGTGAAGGGTGGCTTTTATAGTGGAGGGGAGAGGGGTTTCCTTAATATAAAATTCATTAGATTATTATTTCCCCACAAGGCAAGGAATAGTGAGTTTTGGATGACCAAGAATAGTAATTTTATAATGTAATCCCAAACCAAGTGGGATTACATCAGCAGAACATCACACATGACCCTATAATTAGCTTATTTAGCTTATTTTGCAAATTACGGTATTTCACTATTCATCAAAAATTCAAGTATCTCAGAAAAGTCCCAAAAGTTTACCCCAACCATTTTTCAATGCGTAGAATCAGAAAATGAAGTCCATTTTTCAAAAATAATTTTCTAAATATTATTTATTTAATATTTAATCATAATTTACTTAAAAAACAATTTTTAAATTTAAAACTGATTATATAGTGCTTTCAAAAATTACACAGGATCATTCAAAATTATCTAATAATTTATGAATACATTTTAGGGAAATAAATATTCCTTTAAATGAATTAATTAATTATAATTAATTATTTATGACTTACAAAATACCAAAATCTTTACTAAGCTCAAACTGTCACTTTCTAAGATATCTAAATTTTATTTACATATGCATAGGTAATGTTACTCTTATGTTGGATGATTTACTATTCATAAGGGTCATATTACTATTCATAAGGTAATGTTACTATTCATAGGGGTAGGTCACTATTCACCAAAAATTATTTTTGTTTCATTAGACTCCAAAAATCATCTTGAACACAACCGTGTATGTCAGATTTTCAAAATTCCAAACATAGGAGTGAAAAACTTATGTTTAAAGGTCACTTATCACTTAGAAGTTCATTATTTTGTGTTTTCATGTTATTTTATGACATAAATATAAAAGGGAAATTTTCGTTGAAAAACTTTAGGTCGTAACAGTATACCCCGGGGAGGACCTTCAGGGTGGACCACAACAAGTGGAGGAGATTCTTACTGCTTGATATTCTGGTCACGTGGTGGGTTTCCGTGACTCACATAAAAAGAGGAACTCTCATGATTGATCATTTTATGCCCGCGGGGGAGGCCCCCGTGGGTTCTCTAGGGAGGACCTTCAGAGGTGCTGGTAGCGACATTGTAGGGAGGACCTTCAGAACTACTACTTCCACTCCCATAATATGGTAATGGGTGGTCAGGATTATGATTATGCGATGTGTGCTTAGTGGTCTTGGGAACCCCATCTTCCAGCAGGGTGGAGTCATGGACCCAGTCTTTATTTTTCCACTACCTTCGGTGCGTTCGAGGCGCTTTCCGGGGGGCAGCGGGGGCTGTCTGCTATTAAAAACGGTCTTAACCTTTAGGTCCCTATCTAATTGGGTCCCTTGATGCTGTCGGGATACGCCAACAAACATCTTGACTTTTAACAGGGATATATGTTTGCTCTAGAGCATCCAACATTATGGAAGGGTGTCCCCCAGTTAGAACGAGTGAAGCTGCTTGATTCGGTTTCCCTTGCATCGTGGAAGATAGCCGGCGAACCTCCTCAGTGGGAGCAGGGATGCAGATCTGCTCCGAGGAAGCTATCTCGTCTCTTAGATGAGTCGCCTCAATTAGGGAGATCGGCTAATAGGTCTGAACCCTTATTATTGCTGCTGATGCAATTACACTAGCAAGTTTTCAAGATATGATCTGGGATCGATACCCGCTCCTCCATCATTGGAAGGATATGTAGAGAGACATCTTTGGCTAGAACAGGTATGAAGGCGCATTCCGGTATTAGAGTAGGAATATCCTTCTCTAGTCCTCCTATGGTCAGTGGGTATTGACAATTCTCCTGTGTCGGGGCGGGTGAACGAATTTGCCCCTAGGCTGGGATATGCTGGCTTATCTCTCCGTTTTCCGCCTCATCGGTATGGCGGACTTTTCTTGCATCCACAGGGAGATAGCCTTGCATATATTGGTTTCCCACCATATCGAGTCGGTGGACTTTGTTGGCAGGGAGACATGCCTGCCTATTAATTGCCGCCACATCTAGATGGTGGGCTTTATTGATCGCCACCATGCTGGGATGGTAGGCGTCAAGAGGATATGCTAGGACCTAGCCCTGCAGATGTTGGGTTACAACCACATCAGGTTGGTGGACTTCATGACCCCAGACAGGGAGAGGTGCCTTCCGGGTAGGTGCCATCCTGCATGAGAGACGAGCTTGATGGAGCTCGGTGGGGATGCGTTCCTGCTCATATGATGCAGCCATATCTGGGTGGCGGGCTTTGGAGGAGCGAACAGGTGTATGTTCCTGTTCGTGATACATCTCCATGACTAGGAAGCAAAGCTCCACCTTAGGGACCAGGGTGATAACCGATCCTTGGATATACATTTTCTACCCTCATCAGGAGGACTGAGGGGCTGGAGCTCGGGGAGCATGGGCCTCGATTATTGGGGCTACATCCTCATGTGTGTGAGGATGTTGAGTCGTGGCGTGACCGCGACGAAGTCTTCTTGCGGGGACCTTGGAACGGAACCCCCATTCAGAGGGGATGAGGTCCTCAGCGTTGAACTCATCCACCTCCCTATGATAAGGGAGTTACTTGTAGTCTAGTTCTGGGGATATACTCCAGAAACCGTTGAAGATAGCAACTTGGGATGTCAGGATCTGCCTTTGTACCCATTGTTAGGCAGGCGACCGGTGAGTCCTGGCAGATTGGAGGGCATGCATGGCCGCCTCCACCGTCGGGAGAGTACTGTTCATGTGGTACTCTTGGATTAATGCATCTAATACCCTGTGTTGAAGATGCTTGGTAGGTGACGAGGTCCTCCATTAGTGAGGACGTCCGGTCATTGCGTTGTTGGAAGCATGCGCCTGGGTGTTCCTTCGTGATGCCATTGGATCGAAGGGAGTTCTGTGTGGTACTTGTAAAACATTTTAACAAATAAAAATTGCAAACCTGTCAAAGAAGCATCTCATGATCCCATGTTTAATTAATGACCTTGCTTGGCCCTCCTTGTGAGTAAAAGGGGGAACATAGTGGAATTAGGTTGAATCTTTCATGCTTGGTTAAAGATTCACGTTGGGTTCACCATTTTTTGTCTCAGAGGCGCACGACGGGGTCGTGAGGAAGAAACGTATGCTACCTGATAGGTGATTAGAGAAGGTTGGGTTCTACATAATCACTCATATCAGGTTCAATGTTTTCTGCTTGGAAATGACCAACAGTTCCATATCCAGTAATACATGGACCAGCTTTCCAAAGGTATGCATTCCCTTGGTGGTTTGACCAGCAATGCTTAAGAACTCACCTTGGTCGAGAGGATGGGAGGTCGGGCTCATCGCACACTTTTGGGGGGAATTATTGCATATTCTGGGACTCTCTTATAGATTTAAGAAATGTTCATATGGTCACGAATCTTTGGTTTATATCCAAGCATAGTATCCAAGGATTACTCCTGGTTGGCGACGGTCAGCTAGATGCAGGGGTTCAGAATCATTTATGCCTAAGGTTTACCATCCCTCATTGGATTAATGACCCTGAGGAATCTGGACTCATTGAGATAACACTAGGGTTAGTGTGATGAACTGACGTGATGATAGTCAGATCGACTAGTTGTTGGGCTTGAACATCAAGGAGGCTTCCTACGTACCCTGCCAAGGAGACAGGGATCAAAGTCCACGTAGTTCAAATTGGGGTGTCGTAGAACCGACATGAAGGTGGACTCGGGGGTCCTATGGTGATCGGGCTTGAACCTCATGGAGGCTTCCTACGTATCCTAGTGGTTGGGAATCAAAGTCCTTTTAGTTTTCATTAGTAGGAAATAAGAGGCAGCATGGACCAGATAATCACGTCATGAAAGGTGTGCCTATGAGAAGTGGAGTGGGGATTACACATGAGGGCGGCCCATAAGGTCAGGTCTTACTCCAGGATGGAAACCCATGGTGCAGGGACTTACTCGAGGATGGAAGACCAGGGTGACAAAGCGCAGTAGGAGAGGGAAAGGGTTGCTTCTATTCCTGTCACCTCTCTTGTTCCTGGGGGAAGTAAAGAAGTTCATGGGGGCTTCCTTCTGATGGGTATTTTACTACCCCCCGAAGAAGGGAGAAGTGCCCCAGGCCCAACAAGTGGAGGGGTAGAAAGGGGACTCCCAAGATCAGACTCCACATTACCGTGGGAATGTGAACCCATGAATGCTTTAGAAATATGCTCAAGGGTCGGGGTAACCCCTTCTCCCCTGCTTATCGTGGGTATGTGGACTCAAAATGGTGCGCTGATGCACCTGAGGGTTATATCACATGGGTCTGGCGGCTTTGGTGGAGGCCTCGGCTCACGGTCGATGAGTAGGCCAATGAGGGAGTCGTGGAGGATTAGGCTGGATTGGGAGGATTTTATCTGGATCGTGGAATGGTAACTCCAAAGGATCAATTAGGCCACACACGTGTATGAGTGTTGTCACCCTTCATGTAGGAAGGTGCGACGTAGCTGGAGAGGCCATCCGCGAACTAGGATGGTCCACAGACTGGTGAGAATATGTACCAGGGTGGTTCGCGGCATCGGGTGCAGTCCGCGTTCCAGGGTGGTATGCGGAGGGATCCATGTGAGCAGCGGCGGACAAGGGCGGAGCCGGTCAGGGGGTTCGTCGGTCGAGGATTCGCCCGTGTAGGAGGGTGCTATATAGTGTGGCAGATCAGAAAAGAGGCATAAACTCCCCGGTCCGCGGGGAGTGCATCTGCGGAAGAGCCATGGTTCGTTGTCTTAGTTTCTTTTTTATTTTAAGTTCGCGGTTCACCAAGTTACTATAAGTTTTCAATTCCTTATTAGTTCGTTACCAGCTTCATACCTATTTGGGTTTGCAGACTAGAACATTGCAGTTTGAGAAATCCTAAGCTCCATCCTTTCAAAATCCTTCCACCCAAATCTGATCAATCTCCTTCCTTTCTTTTTTTTCTCTTCTCCTTCCATCTCTTTTTATAGAGTGGGGAAAGAGATGTATCTATGATCATGTAGAACCTTTTGCGGAGGCCCATGATCAGAGACCCGGTTCATGAATGACCCAGTCAATCCAAAACTCACGGGGGCATCGAGTGCATCTCCCACGCGAACCAAACGAGTTCGTGGAGTGCTTTGCGGCCGCAGAGGGTTCTTCCTTCATTACACAAATGACTGTGGATGCGGACTAGGCCGGTTGAGGCGGTCTGCGGCTGGGGGATGTTCATGATGGTGGACCAGTCAAGCGATCATCCTGCTTCATCCCACGGAGGCTCTCTACCCCCATTCTGCGAATGACAATAATCCGCGGAGGGGGTGCTTTGTGGAACCGGCCGCGTGGCATCATTATTTGGACTGGTCTGCGGACCGGTTCGACTTTGTGCATCATTCAGATTTTCTAAATTCTTTTGGGGGAAATGGGTTTAATATCCATTGTGGATTTTTTAGGAGCCAATGTGGTTCCATTTGAATACTTTAATGGAAACTATTGTTGTTGCAAGATTATACCAAAGTTAAATACTAAATTCTTGTACCTTTAAAATCAAGTGAGCATGTTATCAACATGACTTCTAATGTTTTGATTGTCATTTATGACTACTTGTCAGTCTGATGGTGATAAGCAGTACTGAAATAAATATCTAAATCCAAATATTTCTGAAGAATTATTTATAATTTTGATGTAAAACATGGGTCAAAATCAAGAGAAATTGAGAGATGTGATCCATGAAGTATTAAAACATCATTAATATAGAGTCGTACAAGTCTCTATAGTGGGAAATCATCTCTTATAGTGAGGAAATGTTCAGATTTGGTAAGATGATCAACAATTACAATATTTAATTATTCCTTCCTGCAGTTTTGGGTAATCTAGTGAAAACATCCATAGTAATGTCATCCAATTTTCATTGTATGAATATGATGAATTTTCATGACTCCCCTAATATGCTTTCTTTTATCCTTCAACTATTTATAGAATAAACATCTTGATACCTAATCATCAATTTCACACTTTAGGTTTCCCCAACAAAACATTTCCTTAAAATATCTATATATCTTCGTGCTACCAAGGTGTATAAAGAAATTTGATCTATGAACATTGTCAGAGAACACCCTTTTTATCTTAGGGATATAGAGGGAACACATAACCTCCTCCCAAATTTCAGAATTCCATCTTCATACATGATGTCTTACAACTTCCCATAATTCACAACATTGATTTTCATTAGAATATTATCATCATAAGACCAGAAACTTTTAATCCTTTCTAGTAAATATGTATTGGAAATCATTTGAAAAAGAAGTGATTCTTCACCTCCCTTTATAATTTCCTTATTTATCCTCACAAAATCAATATACACAGGGTCCTTATTAGTCCTAATATTTTTCATAATTCCATGATCCTTCCTGCTCAATGCATCTTCTACCTTATCTTCCTTTCCCAAGTGGTATTGTATTGAATAATCATAATCCTTTAGCATCTCAATCCATCACATTTTCCTCATGCCGAGTTCTTTTTTGTGAGAAGATATATTTCAAGATCTTTTGAATTGTATATATCTCACACCCTTTTACATAGAGAGAGTGTCTCAATATCTATAGATAAAATATTATAGTTTTTAAATCAAGATCATGAGTTTTTATAGTTCTATTCATGTATTTTTATCTTCCTTTATGCATAAACAATAACTTTATCATTATGTATAAGGACACTACCAATTCCTTTCTTTGATTCATTACTATAAATCACAAATGCATCTTTTCTTGATAGTAGAGTCAATATTGGATAATTCACTAACTTATTATTCAATTCTTAAAATCATTTTTCAAATTATCTTTTTTATATGAACTTAACACCTTTATGTGTATGCTTCATTAATGGGTTACCTAATATGGGTGATGTTTGGAACTAACCACCGATAATTACATACTAATCCAATAAAATATGTACCATAGTTATTCGTGTTTGTGTAGGAAATTCCTAAATTTTCCTTTTCATTTTAGGATCAACAAATTATAAATATTTAGATACAATATGGCGAAGAAAAGAAACTATTTAAAGCTTGAATTTGCACTTCCTAAACTTCCAATATAATCAATTTCTTCTAAGAGTCTTCAGAATAGTCTATAAGTAATTATCATGGTCTTAATATCATTTATATTATACCAAGATATCATCAATAAATACCAAGAAAATTGATCATTATATTCGATGAAAAGTATATTCATTAGATCCATGAAAATAGAAGGTGTATTAGTTAGTGAAAAAGGAATCACTATAGACTAGTGATTTCAAAATAAGATTCAAAATGTTGTCTTTGGAATATCAACCTTCCTCACATGAAACTTATGATATCCATATTTAAGTTAAATATTCAAAAAAATATTTGGGTCCATAAAGTTGATCAAATAAATATTCAATGTGAGGAAGGGGGTACTTGTTCTTTATCGTAATTGTGATGATCTCTTTACAGTCAATGCATCACCTCATATATCAATTTTTCTTCTTATTGAAAAAACATTCTCTTTCCATAGGGAAATACTAGGGTTGATATATCCCTTTTCATTCAATTCATATAGTTGTTTATTTAGATCTTCTAATTTTACTATGGCCATTCTATAAGGTGTCTTTGATATAGGAATTGAATCATGAATTATATTAATAGAAAACTAGATTTCTCACTCTAGAGTATATTCAAGTAAATCCTCTTGGAATACAATAACATATTCGTGAACAATATATACATCCTCAATTTGAATATATCCATCATCAAAAATATATATTATTTTTATCTTTTTTCCCATGAATTTTAATCTATAGAGATAATAGGGCTGGATCTAGAAAAGAATCACATGACAAGGTTTGTTCTCTAAAGATAAAAGATTCAACATCATTCACACAATTCTTAAATTCATTATTATGGCAATATATTTTCAAATCATAACTTGAAATCTAATTTATAAGAGATATTATATGAATTTCAATCATGGGAATGATGATAAGGTAAAAAACAAAAGCATGTATATGTGTCACAAGGTGGACAAATCAACACATCTCTGTTGCAATGATACTTACCTTAGTAGTATTGACTGACAATACCTTTATGAAATTCTATTGGAAATGTCTATTTCTCTTAAAAAACAAGGAAGATATAAATAAATATGATGATCCATACACAATGATATAATATTATAAGTTTGGGGACATGATTAATGTACCTAAAACCACATCATTAATAACTTGAACACCATTGGTTTTGATCACATAATAATGGTCTTTATCCCATAGGCTTCTCTGGGGAATGTTTCTTGAAATCTATAATAATTATTGGAGTAATGTCCCGTCTCTTTACAATTGTAGCATTAAAAATTGGCTTTTTATTTCTTTCCCTTGTAATCACAAGACTGGTGGCCTCTTTCTCCTCAATTGTAAAAGACACCATTTCCTTTTAAGTAGGATATGGGGTTATTCATTCCATAAGTATCACATGTTAGAAGAATCTCTTTTTTATTCTTCCCTTTATCAATTATTTCTTTCACCACCTTCTTCTTTTCTTGATTTCCCATAAAGTCATATGGCTTAGATAATTATTTCTCTATCTTGATAGAACATGAGTCAATATGTTCATATGATGAGAATGTTTGGTAGACCAGTTTCCTTCCGAGTAATAGTTTTATAGCATCAAAGAATCATTCAATATTGCTCCTCGGAATACTTATGTAGTATACAAAATTCCATCAGATCCTAGTGATGTTAGCATCATATATGGAAACATTCTCACCCTCATTCTACCTTAGATTCAATAATTTCCTTTCCACATTTTCTCATTGTTCACGAGGAAAATATTTTTCTCCTAAAATTTCCTTAAATTAGCTCAATTCCTTAATTTCAATATCTTCCTTCTCTTCTGCATCTTGAATCAACGAACCCCATTGATTAGAATCTCTTTATAAATGATAAACTACTATGACAACTTTATCCCTTTTGTTATTTCCAAAATAAATAAATATCCTCTCTATGTAATTTTTCCTCTGCTCTACTATTAATATGGTATTTTCCCTTTGAATGATGGGTCATGTTATCTCATAAAGTAGTATAACATTTCTCCTCAATGTTGTGGATAAAAATTCTCTATAAGGGTATGTTTATTGTTCATAACCTGAGTATGTTGTCCCAATATTGTTATAAGTATCTCATTACCAGTCGTAGCTCCAGAACCAACATTAGTATCTTTCATAGGAGGGAAATACCTATATGGGATTCATGCGTTCAGTCAGTTTTGATTATTTCCACTAGGATACATTTATAAATAATTCCATAAACTAAATTTGGCAATGAATCATACTTTATATAGTCAAACTAACAAAACAATTAACATAAATTATAATTTTATGCATGTCTAATATCATAATCATAAGAATTACTTCTTTAGGGAAATATTGGAAATTGAATCTTTCATAACGGTTTGAAATTAAAATTTGAATAATCATAAGCAAATCCACAGGAGTGTCAAAATAGTTACTCCATAAGGCTTATTGTCGGGTACTAGGTTACCCCTGGTCAGGCCCGGAACACCTTGTTGAAGTTGTTACTCCCAGGTACATCTGTTCCAGAACCACATCCACTTATAGTATCAGGAAATGTATATATTTTATAGAAATATACATATAATATACACCTTACCAAAACTCTACGATGTTATAGTATTTTTATCCCTAAATTATATATTTGGGATATGTTCCCTAATATATGTTTTCAAAATCTTGTTTCAAATATTTCTACTAAACATCCTTCGGTACTAACTGTAAAGACATCATCCCCAGTTTCCCAGAGTCAGTGCCTTATATTAATACATTGGTATGTTTACAAGGATGTCACATCCTAATGGACCTAATATTTTTGTAGTTTTGTAAAACTAGATAAAAACATAATATTTACAATATATCATGAAAGAAAAAAAAACATTTTAACTCCATTGGAAACACCCATAAACTGTTATATTATTCTTACGAGTCATTAGTAAAAATATTAATTGTCGCATCCTGAGTAAAAATAAAACATAAGAAATTGGTGATCTCAAATTCTCAGTAAGGTTAATTAATACAACAAAAATTATCATAAACTTATAAGATAGGTAAGGTGAACATCTATAAACTCATGCCATTAAAAAAATGTTCTTGAGAATAATCTGGAAAGAATGAAAAATGATTAATAAATATATATAAATGATCATAAGGGAATGAAACATAACCATGGATATAATAATAGTTGAAATAATCACATGGTTTATCATTTCTTATTATCATAATGAGGGGATTTATAATACCAAAAAAATGAAACATATTGTCATGGCCTCTTCCAAGATGTATGAAAATACTAGGGTAAGAGCTTCGTAAAAACACATTTCTGTTTTGTCTCAGGAGACCTAACGATGCATCAAGAGGATATAGAGGTACCCACCCATAAATTTCTAATTCTAATTAATTCCTCATTTTTTGGGGTTAAACATAAACTATATAATCATTTTAAATAACTTTCACCAATTTGTACACATAATCCCTATCCATTTGAGTGGTATGGGGAATTGTATTAAGATATCATATCCACTATCAAACAGATCATAAAACATTTAATAAAATATGTAGATGATAATAATAAGACTTCAATCCCAATAAAACATAATATTTAGGAGGGTTGTTTAAATATATGAAATAATATAATAAAACCTTTGAAGAAATATGGAAAGTAATACTCATTTACATTGATAAGAAGAGTTCTTTTGGAAAAATCATTCCATAATAACCAAAATGAAATAAGGTTTATTTTTCATTATTAAATGTTTGGTTTTATAAAATTTATTTTTTCTTAAAATATATTATAGAGTGCACTTAAAAATAAGTAAGAAATTGGGAAGATGCCTTTAATCAGGCTTGTTTATCATGAAGAATTTAGAAGGGGCCCTTTTAAAAACTGAATTTTCCACAACTGAAAGATGAACTGATTGGAATAATTGATTTTGGAATATATTCAATGAATTTAGAAGAACTATATAATATAAATGAAGATTTACATAGGTATATATAGGAAGAAATCACAACACGAATGAAAATGGAGGTTCTGAAAGAAAACCCTTACCTTATGTCCAAATGAGTTCTACACTTGACCATAATATCCTATATAATCAAATTAAATCCATTAATTAATTAATTAAATTATATACATATATTTTATTCTCTATTATTTTATTAAGTTCATTTATTTACTTAATGATAATTTTTAAGAGGGAAACTAGTCATTCTGGAGTGTTTTTTTCCTTGATTTCATGATTGGTTCGATTCATTTTACGTAATGGAGTTTGTGTAAAATGAGTATAATTATAAACAATTTTAATTTAATGTAATTAATGAAAATAGATAAGTTTATTTGGTTATATGTATTAATTTTTCCATATATTATGATTAATCATTAGATTACATTTTAATGATAATCATTTAGCTTAATTTTAGCGGGTTGTCAATCACAATGAATTTGTTTTGTTATATTATTTAATATAATGTACATTGAATGATTAAAGTACCATATATAAGGTATAAAACATATTCCATAATATTTTTAAACCATAAAAATTGTATCATGAACAGACATGAAGGAAAAATTTAAGAATGAAAGTTCATTATCCATGATGGTTGTAAATCGACACTTCTTGAATGATGATTTCATTTTTAAAAAAATAGATAGAGTAACGATATTGATGATGGATATTTAATTAAAATGATATCATTATAGTATATTGATGATAATAGAGTTATTATGATCATTTATATAGAGTAGTTGAATAGATAATAATAAAATAAAATAAATTGAAATGAAATTAAATGAATAGAAAGAGTATTTACCTCTTGAATTAACCTCTTTGAGAACCTCCTTAAGGGAAAGAGTTTTGGTATTTTGGCATGAAAAATAGCTCTGGGAAGTGATGAGATATAATGGAAGAGGATTTGGGTAGAACTTTTAAAATCTTAATGTCATATAGGAGTAAAGAAAAGGGGGGGTGATGTCTGTTTTTATCATGGAAGAGAGGGGTGATTTCCCATTTTTTAATTCATTATTTTATTTTTTTCTCAAGCCAACCAATAATGTTGATTATTAAGACTAAATATTTTATTTATATCATGTTAGTTATAACCAACAGTTCTTACATCATTCATGACTCAATGAATAGTATATTCCACTAATAATGTAGGTGTATAGTAAATTACAGTATTTTACTATTCATAAGAAATTCTTGTATTTTAGAAAAAATACCAAATCTTCCCCTAGAAATTTTATGATATATAGAATCTAAAAATGTAAAAAAATTATGTACATAATTTTTAAATATGAGATATTAATTTTTTTAATTAAAATCATCATTAACTCAAAAAAAGAGTTAAAATTAAAACAGATTTTAAAACACACTGAAAATTAACAGAGGTCTTATTAAATTATCCTATTTTTCATATTAGAATAAAGTAATTCTTTATGAATACATTTTATGAAAAATATGTTTTCCTTTAAATAAATTTAATTGATTATAAAATTGAAATTAAATATTTATTATTCTAAAAAATACCAACACTTAATTATTAATTTTTAAATATTCATTTACTTATATCATGATATAATTATACCATAATTTCATTTATAAGATGCATAAATTTTATTTATGATTTCATGGGTGATGGTACTATTCATTAAGCTATTTTAATACTCACAAAGGTCATATTACTATTCCTAAAGTAAAGTTACTATTCACTAAAATATAAGTTGATCCTTTTAGAATCTAAATATCTTATTGATCAAAACAGTGCATGTCCATTTTCTAAAATTTCAAGCACTGAGGTGGGAAAATTATGTTTAATAGATATTTTATAATTAAAAAGGTTTTTTTCCTAAAATATTTAGTGTTTCTTGCATTATATTATATATTAAATTTATTTGTAAATCTTTGCGGTGTTATATTACTGACTCGACTAGTAAAGGTTAATTGGAGAAACCATAAAATCAAATAAGCAATGTGGAAACCTGAGTATGTTATAAATAATAACCAATATCAAATTTTTAGAAGGTTTTATTACTTAAAATTTCATGGATTAAATTTTTCTATGGATAGAAGTGTGTAACACCTCACGCATTTACGATATGTCTATTATAAATAAATTAAATTTTATTAATAACTTACATTTCACATAACACCATACTTAACAGCATAATAAAATATTTTTATAACACATACATTAAATTATATGTAATGAATAATATTGAACAAATTATTATATTTATATATATTAACGTTTTTTTATATTCATACACTATATTTTATAGGCATAAGATATGAATCAATCCAATTTTACATATAAAATGATATAATTTTCTAAAGGTAGTTTTCCCTCCTTTTAATATCACACTTGATTTAAAAATATATTTTATCACTATTATAAAATATATTTGAAAAAATAAACATCATATTTGAAATATTAATATATAAATTTACATTGGCTGAATATTTTTTATTTTTATAATAAGTCTCAAGTTTTGTTGAATAGTGAAAAAATCTAAATTTTAATCAAAAACATCTTTTTAAAATAAATAATTAGAATTGTAAAATTAATTTTTTTATTGGTTTTAATGTATATATAGATCAAATTTATACTATTAAATTCAATTTATGTAATTTTAATCAATTTCAAATTTAATATGTATATAAAAAAATTTCAATATTTTAAATGTTTCAACTTTATTAACATGTTTTCTCCCCCGTCAACGATATTATTTTTAAATTAATTTTATCCAATAATGTGTTTTGAATTTTGGAAAATGGATTCCATATTTTAAGTACTAATTTACAAATTTGGATAATAAGTCCCTTTTATTTTTTGACAATATGAATTGAAACAAATTATAATTCTTTATTAACATGGTTAACAGTAAATTGGGGAATTAATGATAAAAATAATTTGACAAATATTATAGAATTATCCTAACACTTGTCTTAATTTTATTATAATAGTTATTTTAGACCAAAACAATCATTGGAAATATTTTATGAGCTCTTGGAGTCACTTGGACGTCTTGAAGCTATTTATAGTATTTAGTTCAGATAAAAGTCAACCATGTTATACTTTTTTTAACAAGTGAACTTTTTTTAATATGTTGTTATATAAGAGATATGTTCTAATATAAATATTAGTTTTAAATATTTAATATTTATATTCATCATGATAATTTATTTGTAATTTTTAAAAATGAAAGAAATAAAATAATGTCTTGCATAATGATTATGTGGTTATTATTTAATTAATGGGAATAAAAATAAAATGTTATTAAAAATATGAAAATAAATATAATTTTATATAAATATTAGAATCCATGAATATTATCGATTAAATATACATGTTATTAATGATTTAAAGGATTTTTTTGAAAATATCATGTTGTTATGATATTTTTAAAATGACAACTGTAAATAGTAACAAAATTTACATTAATCATTCCTTAAAAAAATAATTTACATAATGATATAAAATAGATATAAATCTAAAATTTGGTGAAAATATTTGTATTTGGTTGAAAAGTTTACCCATTATTAATTTATGGTATGTTTGTCTTTTTATGTTAAAAATATTATCTCGTTAAGATTAAAAACCCATGTTCTAATGGTAAGAGGTAAAGGGTTTAAATAGTGGTTAAAACCATAAAATAAGGGCATGAATATGACCAAAACATGTAAAAATTATTACATGATAATATTTAGACCCATCCACATATTCACTTAAAAATAAATCACTTTTGAGACAAATTTTATTGATAATTAGTTTTTATTAATTTAACATTTTGAGAGTTTCCAAAAGTGCTCCTCACCTCACTTATAAAAAAGGAACCTCCTCCATCACATAATCACACCACATTAATCCTTCGATATCATCCAAACCATACCATTTTATCTTGAAAAAATCCATATACATGTTCTTGATGTTCTAATATTTCAAGATGAAATATCCTAAGTCCTATAAGATAAGTTATAATGCATCCCCTTCGTATAAGAGTTAATCGACTTTACCGAATCTTAAAAAAATTTATTTTATTATACATCCTCTTCATGAGTTAGTTCCACGATGAATTAATATATCTAGTATATTATATATTTTTATATTTTTTTATTATTATTATCATACAACCACATTCTATATTTTATTACATCCTTTGAAAAACGAAGGCATCACACGTGTGTACGTTCATCATATCATCTTTATATCATGGTGTAATTTATTTTTCATTACCACATTACTTATATGGATATAATGATGAAGAAAATTGAAATATATGGTAATTATGAAATTAAATTTATTATTTATAAATTTTATACATCTAATCCCTTACCCTTTTACAGTTAATGGAATTATATTGTTGCTCGTGCTTACATACAACCTACCGTCTCCATGTTGTGATGTGATTATTTTTTTAGTTTCCACATTAAATAATGATTATAAAACATTATATATTGAATAAATATGATAATAGTAACATTAAAATCATTCTTGATATTGCATTAATATATCCTATACACAATAATCAGTACTTACACAAAAAACATGGAAAGAAAATGAAGCTGTTAACACATAGAAAAGGGTAATAAAGAAATATTATTAACAATTAGGTGATGATATGAAATTATAGGATCATATAAGATGTAATAAATACAAAAATGGTAATATTAAAAATTAATAACATGATTAAAACCATTATATAAAGATAAAACATTTTAAACCAAAAATAATTGTGAGGTATAGTTTTTCTTTTCACTTTTATTTCTATGGTAAATATAATTTATTGACCACATATTCAATTATTGGGGTGAATATAATACCATTTTGACAGGTTATATCATGAATATATTTACTAAAATGATATTTAAATTTTTTGTTAAATTTTATTCTTTAGTAAGGCATATGAATCTTTTGATAATAATGTGGTTATGGATTTCTTAAACCAATTTCTATTCATTGGGTTAAACATCCACATCATTGATTATTTCATGATAATATTTTTGGCGACATGTGTTTTTATTTCATCATTTTGTATATACATATTTTTTAAGTGTATTTATGGTTGATACAAAAAACATATTAAATTTATTTTTTCCTAAACCATATAACATTTTTAAAAATGGCGTCTACATTTAATGTTATTTAAAATACTGTGGAAATAATTTTCAATCTGAATATTTCTGTGAATATGGATAATTTTTTATATGAATTATTGATTATTGAATCGAATAAATTGTTTTTATATATGAGGAATGATTTTTACAAGCAAGAAATGGTGGGAACTATTTATTGAAAAGTTTGTTGATGCATCGTTAGTCTCATGATATGATAAAGATTGTAAAATTAAATGGGTTTCTACCGATAATGATTAAATCATATTATGAATGGTATTGAAGATAAAGGTATTATGTTTTTGGGAAACATTATATCCAAGAATTAATCATTTCCTTTATTAATATTTTAGATAGATATATCCATGAGATTTTTACTATGATAATATCTTTAGATTTAGATTTTGAAAAAGTTATTTAATTAAATTACATGTGTGTTCAATTATCATAACTATTCATATTGATTATGAATTATTTATTTCAATATATAATTCATTGTATGTAACTCTTACTAATCAAATGGTGTCACCCTTTGTTTTCAATATTTGAAGATGAAATGCTAGAATTAAATCAAGGATTAAATTTAATTTCCATTCTTATCTTCTATGCTTAATTTCAAATGTCATAAGGGTTCCATATATGTTTAATTTTTTTCTAAACAAAAAAATATAAAGACCTTTGGCATTTTAATCCTTTAATTAAATAGTGATTTAATGAAGTAACTACTGACTCTGGGTTCCTGGAGATGGAGTTCTCATATTCTGAGTCCAAAGTGTGTGTTTATAAAAGAAATATTTTTATGAGTATCTATGGAATAATGGTCTTCCTTCCATAATTTTATATCCCATACTAGGTTTTATTATGATCTTCCTATATTTAAAAAAACCTAATAGGTTTTTAAGGAATATTGGGTACATGGATGATGTCAATTTTATAATTATAAATATATCTGAGGAACTGAAAACATGTAATATATTAAAATTTTTATCTTATGGAAGAAATGGATAATAAGAAAATGTTTCCACTATGTGATATAAAATTTACATGTATATGGTTGATAAGAATATTCTCTAAAAATCATAATCTAAAACATCTTGGAGAATTCAAGGAAATATATTATTGAAAAAACATACTAGAATATATATTACTTTTATTTAGTTCTTTATAATTTGTAACATATAAAAGGTTTAGAAAAATCTTTACATTATGATGTTTTCATATGATATTATCTTAAGAGTTTTATATAACGTAATGGGATTATAAGCTTAATATTTATAAGAATTTAAAATTCTTGGAAACCCATTTATAGGTTTTATGTGAAGGATTTTGAGGTGAATAATAATATTTTTTAGATGATTTATTAGGTTGAAATATATGTTACCATTTTGTTTAATGTGAATGATTATTTCAAGAGATGATATGTTTTGGGGATGTAAGAGAAAAGGCATGAGAAAAACATTAAGGATAAAATATTCGTTATGGTTGACGTTATTTGGGTTATTTGTGAGTATTTAAAAGATAATTTATTATAAAATTTCTATGGGTATTGTCTTCATAAGGATCAATTTGATTTTAACATAAATTAATAAATTTACTATTTTAATGATGTTATTTTCTATATATTTAAGATATTTTATCAAGGTTGATGTAAAATGATATCACACAAACATTTTACCCCATATTGATGATTTGATCATAAATATCAATGAAAAATATTAATTAACACATTTTTAATAATTTTTGAACATCAAAATCACATTCAATAAACTACTTGATTAATACAAAACCATTGTATTCATACAAATATTCAATGAATAATGGAGTAACACATATTTGATTTCAAAATCTAAGCTCATCCAATTCATTGAGATAGGGAAATACCACCAAGGACATAAAATTGCCATCTCTAGATATATGGAAATCCAGTTAAAAAACTAAAGTGGTTATCAACAACATAAAACAAGACCCTAATGTATAGATTTAAGGTATGATGTTTTTATGTTCTTATTATGAAACATGAATGGGTTTATATTGAAAAATAATATGGAAATATTTCACAAATTTTATTTTTGGGAATAAATTATTAATTAATTGGATGACAAAATAGGATAAAATGTTCATGGAGGATGTTGAAAGAATAATTTTTGTATGTATAATGTTTCCAGATTTTTGATATAGCGGTATTTTTTCAATGAAATATGAATATATTCTAAATAAAATTAAAACCAAGAATCCCATAGTGAATTTTGTACTAGATTTTTCATTAAAATTGTAGAAACATATATAATATGGTATCAATACCATTGAATATTTGTTTTTTGATAATATTATAATTTTTAGAGACATTCATTTATGGTCAAATAAAAAGGGGGATAAATAATCTGTTGGGTTAATTTGTTTTTTAGGTTAAAGTAATAAAAGTCATTTAGTATTCTAGGGTCTTGAAAATTACATATTCAAGGTGATGAAAATTCCATCAAACTCAGGGAAGGATTGAAATAAAATGATAAATAAGACTGAAGAAAAATAAAAAAAGGATGAGTGACCACAAAATGAAAATTCCTTCACGGGCCACCACTTCGTAAGGTGGTCCAAAGACTCACAAAGCACACATTGAATAAATGGTTTGTGAAACATAGTCGATGGTGATAACTCTCAAGTGTAGTGTTTTTAGTGAAATAGAAGTTTAGAATTCCAACGCCTCGTTTGGCGTCCCCCATATACAAGATCCCCAATGAACTAAGTGGTTCGTAGGATGAGGCTTCATCTCTAGCCCCTACCAATGACACCCACAACTGATGATGTTTTAAGTTGGTCAAGTGGTTCTCCATGTGCTTCCGCAAATGACACTTTATGGCCTACTCATATCCTCTATAAATAAACCCCAAACGGGTATTGAAAAAGAGCTTCCTGGCTCAGACGAAAAAAGGGACAAAGCATGGAGAAAAACACATACGGTGTGGGAGAAGTCCCTCCAATACTCGAAGAAGTTCGCATACTATATCCCACAAATCACATACATGTGAACCTTCATAGAACACCACCCCATGAACCAAATGTGAAAACCCTCTGTAAAATAAAATATGTAGAGGTAATGTCATTCATGGAATTGAGGCGTCATTTTCTCTCCCCATGAACGAGTAAAAGAAATGGTTCGTGGATTCTACTGTATGGGAAATGGTTCATTGAATCCACTCTACTATATTTGGTTTGCAGATGCCACTATACGGGAAATCATTCACGGATTCCACTGTATGGTAAATGGTATGTAGATAACCCTATGTAAACAACTTATTCACATCCACCTCCTACGTGGCTAGCTCCAACATGACCAAATTCTTCATGTACGCTCATTTGAGGCCATATACTTCATAGATGATCATTCATAGCCAACTCTTATGTGGAACATCTACCATGTAGAAAATCTGTTCACACCCACCAGTCTATACCGCATGTCATGCGCCCCCATACCCCCACTCGAGATCAGTGTCTTATTATGGTACTAACCCTTTGGATTGGTCCCTTTGCTACTATTTGAACCAATGCTGTTCTTTGATGGATATGGAGTATGGTTTGTGTTTGGTCTCAATCTACATTAGGATGATCAAGTTGTTTACACTGAATTATTTCATATTATTGAGGCTGATAGAAGTATTGGAGGTGGAACAGTTTCCCAGTTATTTCCAAATTTTTGGACACCAAAATCTGGATTTTTTTTTGGAAAAGAATGAATTTAGAAAAAGTAATGGATCTCCATGAACCATATTATAGGAATAGTTTGGGGATCCTGAAATATGGTGCACATAATAGGGAACCGCAAACCATGAAGTGGGAATGGTATGCAGACCATATAAAAGGAACAATTCACAAAGTGAAGGAGGTTCGTAAGAATTCATGAAATTCATGGAAGGAAAATGGTTTGTGGGATAGAATTTCATTAATAAAAATTAGCTGGAGTCTTTAAAATCTACAAAAGGTTCCATTTGAAGAAGCGAGATGGTTATTTATACCACCTCATAGAAATAATTGTAGTACATGGACCGTGTAGGAAATATGGTTGGCGGGAGATGCACAGTATATGGTAAAGGCAGTTATATGTAAAAGATATGGAAAATATCTATTTATCAGATTATGATAATCTATTTTACTATATAAGGAGAAGTAATCCCTTCATTAATTCTCCATATTGAGATTAAAAATCCAAGGGAAATTTGGTGATATCAATAAGTAGTTCACAAAAGATAAAACCTCAATAATTATAACTAAAAATATAAAATGAATTCGGTGAAGTCCATAATAGGTCATGGAAGATATTACATAGAGGAAGAAGTCCAGTTTGTGGAAGATAGTTCATGGATTTAGTGTATGGTCTACAGAGAAAAAGTAATACATGGACGTGGTTTTAAAAGGCTGTACATAATTGCAGTTTGTAGAGGAAGTATGCATAGGAAGCCTCATAGTGGATAGCATAGGGTAGTATATGGAGGAGGCCTCACAGTATGCAGATCAAGGTATTACATAGCAGAAGCAGCACAATACACGGAGGAGTAGGAGCAGTTCAAAAAAGAAGAACTAACTGTACATGGTGTTGTACGGTTTACAGAGGAAGGAGGTCAGTATATTGAGGAATAATTCATGAAATAATAGTGCGCAGAAAAGTGAAATAGTTCTACTAGTGAAAACATGACTTCCATAGAGAATCTATCAAAAGTTGAGGATGCATGATTTAATTTTGACCCATTGAAGTGACCTTCATGTCGATAAACTGAGTTCATATTCTTACCAATGCAGTGAGAAAGGGGGAGTCAATGGAAGTGATCTGAGGGACGCACTGTGCTATCCCAAAAACCTTTTAAAGGAAGTGTTCCTGGAACAAAGTGACTCTACTCAATTTTTTTACTCAACAACTAGTAATGATTATTGGACTTTGATACATCTGAAAAACTTTCAGTGTATTATATTTGATTTTAGGCCTTAGTGGTGAACCATGTAAAATTATTGTGTTTTCTTATTTCATGGGATTGTTTATTTATTCCATTTCTCATTATACATGTTTAATAGGTTCCTACCATCTAGAGAACAAGATCCATCAGTTTAGAAGAAAATGATGACACCTTGATTCACCCCTCTATTCTCAGGGTGTTTCGAGGTCCTTCAAGTTGTATCAGACTGTAATGGTTACCAGTGTTAAATATGTCCTTAATTTATACCATGGAGAATACAATGAATTTTATGGGAGTCCCCCTATTTAATTGAAGAAACATCAAGATCTGTAAGGATAGAGTGAGATCAAATCTAAGATATCTTGGAATTGAAGTCGTATTTTCAACAGCACAAGGAATTCATGTTATTGGTCCAACTAGGTTTTCTATGACAGATACAGATATAAAAATGCATGATGCAGATTCCAAAGCATATAATTCCCTCATTGCATCTCTTTTAGGTCATATTTATCTAATTCTTATGAGTTGTACCTCAAAAATTTTAATGTGGGAAAACTGTATATTAATTAGGAAGGTGATAGAAAAGTTATGTTGAAAAAACAAAAAGTTAATCAAAATAGGATTGATGATCTGAAGATGCATCCTAAAGAAACTACATATACCATTTTCAATCAAATTACTGAATTTTTTGGAGAAATACAAGGACTTGGTGAAGAAATAAAAGACATCGTTATTGTAATAAGAATATTAAGAATACTTCTGCCTCTTTATAATGATAAGGTTTCATCCCTTGAGGAATTGAATCTTCCCAAAAAATATTGTATGATCTACTGAGAATCCTGGTGTCATATGAGATGAGAGTCAAACTTGAATATGCAACTACTTGAGTAAGTAAGGAAATAGCTTTCAAAGCCATGAATAAACATGAAATTTAAGGAGATATTATTGATGGATATAATGAGGAAAAATAAATTCATTCTCCAATTTCCAATAAATTCATTATGGGAAAAGATAAATTTTAAGGCATGTTAGTTTTGTATTTTTTTCAATTTGGAATAGTTGGTCACATTACCTCTCGATTCACAAGAATGTTTCGTGATGAAGAATATGAAGTCGAGGACATGAAGATGCCTCAAGAATTGTTTTTCAAAAAGGAATATTTTACATCTGGTAAGAAACTATAGATAAAGGTTTTTGTCATTGAATACAACGATGATGATATATAATTATTTGAGGGAAATGAACCAAGGATTAAATCTATAACCCATGTCACAATGATGGCTACTGTTTAAGAATCAGAACCATTAGGAGATGAAGCTAGAAAAAATCAGGTAACCACTGATTTCGATCTCAAGTTCCAACTTAAAGATACTTTTGGTATGCTTGAGAATCAATACTAGAGATGAAAAAAGTAGAAATAAATTTTGGAATAGTCATGGAAATATTTTGAAATTATTGAAGCTGAAATTGATTGACTTGAATAAGTAAATAAAGACCATTCAACAAATTTTGAAATCTCAGAATATATAATTAAACTAAATATTATAATTGAATAAAAGTTAAAAGGTCCTTAATGTCCTTATATATAGACACGAGGATATGTCCAAAACTATTTAGGGACATGATTAATAAGTTGTTACTCTTAGAAGTAAAATTGATTGTGAATCAAGTCCAAAAAAAATAATGAGGAAAATTTAGTTTGGAAAATTCATGGATGCTGAGCAACTATAAGTAGTTATTCATAGTTCTGATTGAGATTAAAAGGATCATAATAATAAAATAACCTCATGAATAAGAATCATAGAAATTGGTTGTAATTCTAAAAAATAGAATATTGGAATTAAAATGGTCCAAAATGAAGGTAAGATGAATGTTAGACATATTATAAATACAACAGAATTACAAAAAAGAAAGCCTTGTGTCATACTAATAGGAGTATTATAAACTACCCTTGATTTTGCCAAGATGATAGGAAGTCAATATATCCCTATATGAAAGATTACATGAGGACGAATATAAGTGAAAAAAATTACACTTATGAAATGTCAATTCTATGGCTATCTTGGCCATACCATGTCATATTGTGAATAGGTAATGATCTATTTGAATTGGGAAGAGTTGGGTAGTCAAAAAAGAAAAAAAATCATATCATAATTCTTATAGAAGAAATAGTTTTTATGTATATTGTTTTCATTGTTCTAACTTCGGTTATAAAGCTGTTGATTAAATGAAGGGGAATTTCAGAAAAAATTCATATAGAATTTAGAGACTAGTCAATACATGCCAACAAGACAGTGTTGTTCTTACCAAAATGTTTTTCCTCTAGAATAATAATGTGGGTATTATGAACCTATTCCCATGAAAAATATATATGAAAATCCTTATTTATCTTTCTCTCAAACTAATATTTTATGGAAGGAAAATAAGAAAATTGAAAAACCCTACCATGATGAAGTAGGTCTCAAAGCTACTAAGAACAATAAAACATTTATTATTGATAGTAGTGTATCACCCCATATGATAGGAAATATATACCTATTAAAAATTTCAAGAAAAAGGTCAATTGAATTGTGAGATACGGTAATCATGGCTCTTTGATGATCACATGCAATGGAAGTACTTCACTGGAAATTGGCGTATTAAAGAAGAATGAAGTTCTTCATGTGGATGGGTTTCGATCCAATATCCGGAGTTTGAGTCAGCTCTGTGACTCAAGAATTATAGTGAAACTCAATCAAAAGGGGTTCACTATAAAAGGATGAAAATTTAATTATCTCAAGAAAAGTTGTAGAATAGATGGTAACCTATAAAAATTTGATAGGAAATATAACATTTCCTACATGAACGTTAAAGAAAAAGACATCTTGTGGAACCAGAGGATGGGTCACATAAATCATCAAGACATAAAAAAGATATCCAATCTGAAGTTGGTCACGGATATCCCCAATATTATTAATAAATAGGAAAAGACTTGTGATGTTTTCTTTTGAGGAAAGTTGGTCTGTAGTTCATATCAACCAAAGAAGAAAAGGGTATCAAATCTGCATGTTCATATTCATTTAGATGTATATGGTCTGATAAATGTTGTTGTAAGTCATGGAGAAAGATAATTCATTCTTTTAAATGAGGATTATAGTAGAATGAATTTTGAGATAGATATATGTAGGAAACGGAAGGTGCTTGATTAGATGAAATCTTATCACTAAATAGATGAGAAATATATTGGATGGAAAATAAAAGATCCACATTCTGAGAATGGTGTATAATATACATCCATTGAATTTGAAAACTACATAGTGAAACATGGGATACAATATGAGGTGGCTACTATGAGAACTTCGCATAAAAATAGAGTTGTTGAGCTCTAGAATTAACATGTGAATAGTATGGCCAGAACTATGATGGTTGAGAGTCATATCTATCTCCATTATTAGAAAGATGATGTTAAAGATGAATTTTATATTCCAAACCATACAAGGTGCTATTTGTGGAAATCCAAGGCACCCTATGAGTTTTTACAAGGAAGGAATACTTCCATCATATATTTTGGTGTTTTCAGAAGTAATTTTTTTATCTGATTCAATGAAGTTAATCTAGGTATGTGTGATGATATTTCAGAGGAATGAATATTACATAGATATTCAATGAATTTGAAATACTAAATCTTTTCAATAAACTTCTTGGATAAATTGTGGAAAGAAGAGATGTGATTATCATTGATGATGAAATTACAAATATATTAAAGAATTTTTCTGCTGATTTGATAGAATATGAGGAAGAATATGGACATGAAACAGATGAAAATGTAGAAGTAGAGGATGGAATAAAGATCATCTAGGATTCACATCATGATGTTGAATCAGAAGAATAATTAGAAGAAGAAACCATGGGTGAAGAAAATTATTCTGAAACTCACAGGAGAAAATGAAGAGACAAAATTGAACAATCCATCATCATTAGGGATTAGACAGCTCTCACACAGATAAGTAGAATGAATAATTGTACACAATATGAACTATTTTCAATTTTGTAACCATCCTCATTTGAAGAATATATAAAGGATTAATCATGTGCTAAATCAAAAAATGAAAAAATGGATTAGATCGATAAGAACGAAACATGGGATCTAATTAAGATAACCCAAACCCATAATGTAATTTCTAAGAAGTGGAGTTTCAAAAATAATTTTTATGAGTATGAAAATGAGATTATAAATAGGGAATAGATGGTGTGTAATGGATATTCATAGATTAGAGGTATTGATGTTGAAGAAACATTTTCCTCGGTGGCTAGACATGAAGACAATTTCATGCCAAGGAAATTCAAAGAAAATAAAAAGTGTATAAATGGATATTAGGGAATATATCTTAAATGGTGTTCTAGAAGAAGAAGTATATATTGAAAAACCACTTGGATTTCATCTTGGTAATGATGAAACAAAGGTTTTCATAATAAAGAAGGCTCTATATGGTCTAAAACATGCAAGATGAGCATGATACTCTCAGGTGGATTCTAATATAAAGGATTTATTATTTAAAAGAGGATTAGTGGATCCCAATCATTATTTGAATAATTATTAGAATGATTAGTTCATGGTTATTGTGTTCATAGATTATATTATTTTTTGTGGAAGTAGGTTGGGATCATTGGATGAATTTTTTGATTATATGAAATCAAAATTTGAAATTTCTATCATTGGTGTACTCACATACTTCTTGGGGTTGAAAGTGATTCAATAGAAAGAATAAAATTCCATTTCACAGGAGAATTACAAAATCAAATTTCATAATGAATTCATTTTTCATGATAATAAACCAATGTAAATTTTGATTGCATTCGGAACTAAACATGGAGAGTACGAGGATGTGAATTTTGTGGATCCCATCATGTATAATAGAATCATTAGAAACATACATTTCTTAACTGTAACGAGGCCAGATATTTTCTTCACAACATTCTTAGCGGCCCACTTAAAATTAATACAAATGAGAAAAATGTGGTAGATGATAAATTAATCATGAGGTACATTCAAGGTACTCATAATGGTGGATTATACTTCACTGTAGGAAGAGACAGTGAACTATTAGTATTTATTTGAGGTTGACTGGAAAGTGGTGTTATTGATAGAAATTCCACAAGTGGTGGATAATTATTTATTTGAAATAAATATGTGGGATAGTTTATTAAGAAATTGGAATACACTTCTCTCAATACTACTGAAGCTGTGTATATCTCCACTATGAAGGATTTCACTTAGAAACTATGGATGAATCAAAAACCGATAGATATTAGTGATTAGGTGAAACAACCAAAAGCGATTCACTGGTATAACAAGAGATAAATTGATCATATGAATAATACTTTTCAAAATTCTCATACAAAACACATTGAAATCAGATATCACCTCATCAAGGAAAAAGTTGATCAAGGCATGATTAAAACAGTTCATGTCAAAATAGATGATCATGTGGCTGACATACTGACCAAGCCATTGTCAAAACATGTCTACAAAAAGAATCAGTTGAACCTAGAGGTTCGACCACCATCCAGTGCATGAGGATTTTATAGAGGTTTCCCCCTCCCCAGTTGTGAAAACTATTTGAATCTGTTTTCTGATGTATTGTAGGTTTTTGGGGTAGATACGATCTAGGGGGTGTGCCTAAAGACTTACAAGTAAAAATTTAATTTTTTGGGTTTATTTCCAATGTGGGGAATGGGTAAATTAAATATTTATAAATATAATAATGGATATGGGATAATATGAATAAATTATTTTTGATTACTGGAGAAATTCCATGAGAATGAAAAAACAACAACTCAGTGTTATGAGGAAATCGTTGGATCTTACTTGGATATCTTTAATGCATTCCAAGACATGATAACCCAATTCATACTTACCCTCTTGTTTTCTAAAACACACATTTATCTTGTACACATAGAGTGTAGTTTCTTGAGTTATTTCTTGGGTATAATATTTTTATTGTTGCATGTGCATCATTTAATTTAATTGTGGATTACCAACAAACCAAATTGGGGAGATTATTGGAGCAAGGATATTCTATGATGGATACAAAGTATGGTTTGTGTTTTTTTCAATACCCATTGGGTTGATCAAGGTGTTTGTAATGAATGTGGTCTAATTAATTAATATGAAATAATTATTGAAGGTAGCATCGTTTTCTAGAGATTTCCAAATTTTTGGGCCTCAAAATAGGTAGTTTGTTTTTGGAAGGGAAGAGTCTAGGAAACAGAATGGTGGACGATGAACCTTATTGTGGGAAAAGATGGTAGATCATGAAATATGGTACAAGGAATAGAGAACTACTAATGAATAAGTGAGAATGGTATTCTGAAAGTATAGGGGTAACAATTCATGAAGCGAAGGAGGTTCGTGAGAAGGTATGTGGTTCGTATAAGGAAAAAAGTTCATTGGATGGAATGTCATTCGTGAAAATGAGCTAGATTTTTTATATTCTCCAAAGGGATTCATTTGTGAAAAAGAGATGGTGATTTGGGTTGTTGCATAGGGAGAATGGTGGTATACATGCCATGGAGGGAATATGGTTCGTTGGAGATGTATGATATGTGGTAAAGTCACTTCTATATCGATGATTTGCTAAATCACAGAAAAGTGAATTATGAAGATCAATTTTCCTATATAAGGATATCCAATCCCTTCACTATGTCTCAACTCGGAGATTAAATATTTAAGAGTAATTTGGTGAAATGAATAAGTAGTTCAAAGAAGACAACCTCGCAATGACTTTTATTAAAAATATAAAAGTTATTTTGTGATGTCTACAATAGTTCATGGGAGACAATATATGGTGGAAGAAGGCTAGTGTGCAGATGATAGTTTGTGGATGAGGAGTGTGGTCTAAAGAAAATAAGTTGTGTGCAGACGCGGTTTACAAATGTAGTATGTGGTTGCACTTTGTAAAGGAATTACTTAGAAAAATCCTCAAAATACATAGAGGAAGCCTCATTGTATGCAGATCAAGGCAATATGTAGTGGAAGAAGTGTAATAGATAGAGGATTAGGAGCAGTTTTTGGAAGAAGAACTCATGGTACGCGGTGCAGTACGATTCATGGAAGAAGGATGTCTGTACACTAAGGAATAGTTTATGAACTAATATTGCATAGAAAAGTTAAATACTTCTACAGGAGAGGACATGACATCAACAGATCATATATATCTATATTCGAGGATGAATTATTTAATGTTAAATCATTGAAGTAGCCTTCATTTGGATAAATAGAGTTCATTTTATTTCTAATGTAGTGATCAAACAAGAGTCAATGGAAGTGATCTAAGGGACGCAATGTACTATCCCTAAAAATAGGTAGTGGAAGTGCACCTAGCATAGAGTAACTATTCTATACTTTTGTAGTCCAAAACTAGTGAATATTATTGGAATTTCATATTCTAAAAACATGTCGGCATATGCTCCTTGGATGGATCCCTTAGTGGAAAACCGAGTAAAATTTCCATGTCTTCTTGTTGCATATGATTATTTGTTTTCTTCCCATTCTCATCAGATAGGTTTAATAGGTTTCTAATGATGTGGGAAAAATATGAATCAGTTTAAAAGAAAAATTTCACACCCTAATTCACCTCTCCTCTCTTAGGGTGTTCTGGGGTCCTTTAGTTACCGTCACTGCCCCCATGAAAAATAGATAGTCATACCACTAAATTTTATTACCAGGTTAATGACATTTTCTAATTATTCCATTATTCCTCCCCAACATCCGTCCCTTAAATACCATGATTCAAGATACTTCTCATGAAACTTCAAAAACCCATCACCTACCTCCTATGTCAGGTTGATCAAGAACTATGTGGACAATCACTGTGTTAATTTTTCTTATAGGCTTGGATGTACTATTCTCCATCCATAAAACTCTATGTCCCATGTGATTTAAGATCTTCATATACCTCCTCAGTCTTTGGAAATGGATGATCAATGTCCTAAGGACACATCTTCTTGACTATATGCACAATGCACTGGTGGCTCTGCATAAGTTTCCCACAAAAGGAATTTCAACCGAAGACACATTTATCATCAGGATATGATTCACCTACATACATACACCCAATGAATTCCATACCCCATATACATTCTCATAATCCGAGAATCCACTGAATCATAGTTTACATATTCCTTCTCTCTCTTATCTAAGGCATTTCAGAACATCTTGACCCAATTATCATCCAGTTAATCAGATTTTCTTTAATAAATGTTCCTCTTCACATGACCTTAAACTACAAGAACATAAATATTACTCACCACAAGTCATTAAACTATATGTTATTAGTCCCTAAAACATGACATTAAATGATGATTCCATATTTCAAGATGTATGAATTTAAACCATACTATACTGGGTGACTTTGGATCTTCATAAACCTCCTCAGCCCTCAGAAATAGATGTTCAATGTCTTGAGGACACCGTTGTTTGACTATGTATACAATGCCTTAGTGGATTTGCATAAGTTTCATACACAAATATCCTATCAACCAGTGACAAATTCATATTTAGAAGGGGATTTCTTAACTCCATATGCCATAATGGATTACATACCTTGTATCATTTCTCCCGATTCAAGATCCTTTAAAATCATAGTTTACATGATTTTCCCCATTCATGTTGAAGGAATGTCAGAACATCCCAACATGATTATACTCTAGTTAATCATCATCTATGATATATGACGTTAAATTTTAGTATATCCCATATGATTCTCAACATAGTAATCCTCATGAGGTAATCCCCAAGCCTTTCTTATAGAAGGTTGTGCTCTTCCCCATCATTTACTCATCTCGAGACACATCTGGATAAACCACTAGATGTTACTATCCAATATAACAAATCAAGGGATGAAATTGGCACTCTCAAGTCCCCCTCTATCTCTTGTTAGGATCTCTCACCAGCCTCATCCATCATTATCCTCCCCATTTCCCATAATGGAATAAGGATAGAAGTGTGTCTTGTTGAATCTTTCACATCATCTTGTTTCCCACACCGATCATGACTCATGTGGGACTAGAGGATTATGATGATTGCTACATACAGAGAATTCATCGATAAACCATCTCTGAGAACTCTGATTCCTGCTCTAACCATGATATATAGAACACATTTCTAAATTCCTAAGCACAGTGTAAATTCTCTCCAGGAGTAATCCCCAAATATACCAACCCAAAATACTTCATAAAACCATAATTTTACAACCTAAAATGAACAATGAAAACTATGATTACCACTCAGATAATGAAACAAAGGATGCTTACATAAGGACTGATCTCAAGGGACAATATACTTGAATACCAGTCCTAGTAAAAATTCCCCCTCCCACTCACTAGGGAATCCTCTTCAAGAATAATCCGCAATTTAGTTCTCCCAAATTGTGCCTCCACAATGATATAACCCCCAATTTAATCCTAACTATGAGGGTTTTTATTCCCAACTAACTGGGATATACAAGAATCCTCCTTGAGGTCTAAACCCGAAACCGAAATCACCTTATTGTTCTCCATGGCATATCTCTGGTAGGGCCATATCAATCCAAGAGTCCATTCCTCTTCCGAGAAACATGGGCGGCCTCGTTGTAAGTCCCAAACGAAATCATGTCTAGGGATCGTCCAACTACATGTCCTCACCGCATGAAATTAAACTGCATGTATAAGTCAACATCAAACGATCGTAAATAGTGATTCATCTAGTAAAGAATAACAAAACAATGGGGAATATGATTCCTCTCATGGGGATATGTAGGAAGCCCATATTATGGGTTTCATCCCAACATCAAAATAATAGTTAACCCTAGGATGATGATAAACTCCAGAGCACCTAATCATATGGATTAAATCATAATTTTATCAATGAAAGACCGGATGATTGCTAATATGTCCATTAAAGGGGAACATCAATAAAGAACCTTAAATATATACATACCTCTTCACCAATTGAGATCATATGATACATAGATAATTAAATACCTTTTCATACCTCTAACTAATTTTTCCACACTAGGGGTGCACTACAGACACATGCTTGTGAATGAACGAAGGATTCATGAATATATAAACATTGATTAAATATATAATTGAGTCCTAGAATACACAATAATTACCACCAATAGGGCATGATGATCTAGAACACCCATCCTATCATCCAATGGAGTCATTATGTGTCATTGTCCAACTGATCCAAATATGACATTACTTTGGAAATATGGTCTTTGAATCATGCATAAAAGGGTCGTTGGGTGTTTCTAGCGTTGATAATAAACCATATTGATACCATATTATGACATCATACCCAAATTGGGATGATTTCACAAGAACTATCCCACATTAAATCACTCGGTGAGACCACTAAACTAGGGAACCCCCTTCATAATTCATGAATGATATACTACCCAGTCTCAGTGTGACCATCTTGTCCACCAAAAAGGGTCCCAATGGAAATTAGGTTGAAACAAGTATTAGTTGATTTAGTGAAAAAAATAAACTATATCAAATACCACTAAGGTTAAAAATTTATTTTATGATTAATGATATTTTTTATAAAGTTAATTTTCTATATGAGAATATTTTTTTTAATGTACTAAATGGAAAACCCATTTATCGGGCCACATCCCATTACATTTGGTAGGCTTTTAGGGCTTGTACCCAAAAACAAAGTGTGAAAGGGGAGAAACACATACCACTAGTATATCTGATGTACTCGTTAGTATGAAATTAAAATTAAATATTAATATAATATTTTGAATAATTGTTTTATTATATATATTAATATGGGATTGAAATGTGACTTAGTGATAAAGTTATTATTGATATTTGAGAGGCATTTTTCTTTTTTTTGGAACCTTATTAGATTAAGGTAATTTTAATATTTTGTGATTTTATTTAATGATTAGTTGTTTAATTATCTTTTTTGTGGATATAAGATTTTAATGTGTCTTTATGGTGATTCATATTTTTCTAAATGATTAACATATCTTAGAGATTATATGTTTAGAGAATATAATTTTTTTGGTATTTTACTTTATAAGTGACTAATGTTAAGTGGATATAAATATTAAATAAATCATGGAAAAATATGTGATCATGTTATTCTTAAATTTAAGGGTTTTAACTTTATTTGAAATATTTTCTAAAATTTTGAGGATATGTCAATGTTGATCATTGGGTGTTATTATTAAGGATTTGGAAATTATTATTTTTATTTCATCATATGATAGTTTATCAATTTTGTGAATTATCTTAAAATTTTATAACCATTTCAGTTTTATAAATTTCTAAGGATACGATAAATAGATTTTTATCCTACCATTGAAGTATATGATCCAATGCAGGTTTATTTTAGTGCTTCAGGCATAAAAAAATTATACTTGGATAGTTTTTATTTGTGGAAAAAAGAAGAGATTATGTGAGAAATCGATTAAAGGATAAAATTATACTTACCTAGTAGGCATATTTCTTTTTTTCATTATCTACATGGAAGATAAGTTCTTTACCACAAGGAAAAGGATATTTAAACATAATGTTATTATAATACCTTCATTTATGATGAATCATTTATCGTTTTTACACCTATTTATTTTATGGGATTTTGGTCATTTAGATTCTATTTATGATTAAAATTATTATTATCAATGATCTATGTCACTATTTATAATTATTTGAGCATTATTCTTTTATTCTAGTTCTATATTTTAACATTACACTAGTTTTTTCTTATTTGGAAACCTAGTTATTCCCGATAAAATTCATATTACTATTTACCTAATTTAAATAGGGTGTCTTTTTAATAATTTTTATGATTTTGAATTTTAAAAAGATATTTTCATATTAATAACCTTTGATTTCCAGGATAGAGTCCAAATTTTTAGGCTGTAATTATTTTTTGGGGGGAAAATATAACACCCCGATATTTTAAAAGAAGGATAAAATAAAATCTGATATTTATTACCTAGCCATTGAATTGGGGAGAAGAAATTTTATTAACCAAATAAATAAATTTTTATAAAGGTCTTATATCATTTAAAATGAATATATTAATTATTTGAAAACAATTACAAGATTCTAATCAAAGTTATTTTATTCATAAAAAATAAGTTTTCTTAAAAAATTGGTTTTATTAATATTGGTGAGAAAATATTATAATGATTTTTTAAAAAAACATATAATGTTTATTCCATAGAAGTGATAAATTTTTTTAAATAATCATAAAACAAATATGTTATGGTGAAATGATGAAAATGTTCTTAAAATTTTAATTTTTTAATGAATAGTAAAAATATTTTTTTTAAAAAATTGTGTTTTCTTTTAATTTATTAATAAGGAAAAATTAAATTGTGATTTTTCTGAAAATATTATTGGTTTAATGATATTAAAAATTATCTAATTATAAATTTTTTAATTAATTTTTTACTAGTATTTAATATAAATACAGGAGTGTAATTAAAAAAACATACTTCTAAAAAACTATTTTTTGTTGTGTTTTATGGGTTTAATTTTATATTAAATTCTCTAAATTTCATATATTTAATATTTGAAAATTTATTCAAGAATTGGGCCATTACTAATAGTAATCATATTAAATTTTCTTACCAAAATAAAGATAAAATAGATTAATTAAGGGTGAAAATAATGTCATACTGATAATAAAATAACTGTAACAAGTTAATTAATTATACTTTATGTTAATATTTCATCCATAATGATCAAAAATTCAAATATATGACATTTCTTTATCATATGACCATGAATTATTCCTTCATAATGTTTTATGTAAAGAAAAACAAAAAAATATCTTTCTCTTCATTTTATTATCTTTAATTTTTTTATATAAGAGTAAAAAAATTATGTCCAGTTATAAAAATTAATATGATTTTGAAAAGACTTTTATTTATCATGGAAATTTATTTATAACTTTTCTTAACAAAATAGTTACATTAAATTTCTACGCAACATTGATATAATATTTATCCAATTAATAGAGAAATAAATTAAATGATTATAAAAATGATACAAGTAATATGATTTGAATTAAGTTTTTTATTCTATAATTTTTAGATATTACATAAACATTATAAAGGATTTAATGTATTATATTCTATTTCTAAAATTTTATTATTGTTTTAAAAGTCAAACTAAAGTAATAGTTTCAAAATTAGTATTAAAGTTCTTTTATAATAAATAAGATTTTATTAAATGATTTAAAACTCCAAAATAAATATGTTAAGTTAAGTTATTTGGATATGGTTGAACATATCAACCATGATCTATTTGTGTTACATTTTAATTTTTATAATAACTTTCATGACACCCAATGTGTAAAATATTTAATACTATCGTAATAGTCAAAAAAATGGTCTAATCGGGTTAAAACAAATAGATAATGCTAACAAAATCATTGAAAACCTATTTTTTTATTTTTTAGAGGATTTAGAATAAAAATTATCATATATTTTAATATTATCAATTTTTATCCATTTTAATATGAAAAATATTTTATATTAATTTAATATTTTATTAAATTTTTAGAGTTCCCCTCCCAAATCATATAAAAGGGAACCTCTTCTTCCATTTTCATTTCACATCATGAAACATTTGGTCAAACAGTACCTACCCAAATTTTTTACTTAAATCCCACCCGAATTCCTTGAGGATGTGGTTTGAACATAAACCCGTCCTATAATTTTTTTTGGTGTAAACCATAATAGGATTATTAATGAAGATAAATAGTTTATATCTAAGTGTTTTTGTATTCTTTTATCTTATAACATTTTTTTAATATATATAAATTGTGGCAACTAGGCCCCATTTTCAAAACAGACACCACACCTTAACATGGTTGTCGGGTCCTGGTCCACCAGGTACCAGCAGTTGCCTCGCAGAAACATGGTTCCCCCTGGGGCCCACCCACATGCCTAAATGGGTCACCCAACTAATGAGACTCCCCACAGGCCAACACATGTCCTTTCTAGTGTGCTTTGTCCTCACTCACATGCACCCTGAAAAATTTCTGAGAAGTTCACCAATCAATACGGGAAAACCCGTTATTTGCGATAGGATTTAGTCCCGTCGCAAAAAACCTATTATTTGAGACAGGAATAGCTTTCCTGTTGTAAAAAACCTACATGCGGTTTGCGTTCCAAACCGCACAAAATGGAATTTCCGATGGGTTAGCACAACCAATCGCAAATGCTTGCAGGGAGTTAGACCTAGATGCGACAGGGGATCCCCTATTCCAACTAGTTCAACCCCCAGAGGTTATTTGTGATGGGTCCCCTCACAAATAACCGGTGGCAGTAAAGACCTATTTTTGATAGGATGTTTTCATGTCACAAAAAGTTTGTCAGCAGGTCACTTCTTTCGATGGGGCCCATCACAAATAACCTTTTTACCACTAACCATAATGAATGCGGCCAAAGGTATTTGTGATGGATCTCATCGCAAAAAGTACTATTAGAGATGGGAATCACATCGTTAATATTCCCCTCGTTACTAATCTAAACTATATATACCCCCCTCCCCTCTTTTTTTTCGTCCCTCTGCCTTAATTTCTTATTCCCCCACTTCTGTAAACTCTAATTTTAGAGTGAAATTTTTTTAGAGTTATTTTTTTACGAAGAAGTTGTGAAGCCGCCTATACTAATTAGAGTTTATGTTTAAAGGTCTTTATGTTTTATTTAATTTAACATTTATTTCTATTCGTTATATTAATTTTAGTTATTTTTTATTACTTATAATTAAGTTATATTTAAATTGTTTTGTCATCGGTATTTATTTGTTATAATAAAATTAAATTCCTAATATGAATTCTTAGTAATTAGTAATAATTAATACTTATTAATGATAATTAGTAATCTATATACATAATTAGTGGTAATTAGTAATTAGTATCTATATTTTGCAGTAATTAATAATAATTAAGAGTAATTATTAATAATTAGAAAAAATAGTAACAATTTGAAAAAAAGAGTAATAAATATTAACAATTAGTAATAAATAGTATTAATTATTAATAATTAGTAATAAGTTCTAATAAATAGTAATAAATACTAATAAATACTAATAAATAGCAATACTATGAATAAATACTAATAAATACTAATAAATACTAATAAATAGTAACAAATACTAATAATTAGTAATAAATTCTAATAATTAGTAATAAATACTAACAATTAGTAATAAATACATTGAATTAGAAATAAATACTAATAAATAGTACTAAATTGTAATAAATACTAATAAATACTAATAAATACTAATCAATATAATAAATAGTAATAAATATATTAATATATTAAATATATTGAATAGTAATACATATAAAAAAATTATTAAATATAAATAAATAATAATAAATTGTAATAAATGCTAATAAATAGAAATAAATAGTAATATTTTTTAATAAATACTAACAAATATAAAAAATAGTAATAAATAATAATTAATGGAAATAAATACTAATAAATAGTAATAAATATTAATAAATAGTAATAAATAATAATAAGTAGTAATAAATAGTAATAAATGGTAATAAATAGAAATAAATAGTAATAAATATAAACTAAAGGAGTCATATGAGGCTACTACCTCTCAGACACTGGTTAAGAGTGAGGTCGATACGGCTGATCAGACTAGTGCCCACCAATTCGATAAGGCGCCATTGATGTAGGTGACCTAGTATACCTTCGAGAAGGGATGAGTAGATGGTATCAGTTATCATTTGACTCTTGAGACTGTTTATGGTACTGCTGTGATGTTAGTGTCTAGCTCAAAAATAGCTCGTAGAGGGGCATAATCTTCTAGCTCATGGTATAGGAGTAATTGCGAGCTCAAGCTGAGCTTATAGAGAGTATGCAGAAGCAACATCAAGGGATGTGTCAGCAGAAAAAACTGTAGCAGCAGTAGCATGAGGAGGATGTGCAGCGATTGTAGCAGTAGCAGCATCAGCAATATGAGGTGGACATGGGTCGATAACAGCATCAGCGGCAGCAACATGAGGAGGACATGCAACGATGATAGCATCACCAGGACAATAATATAGAGTACATGCGCCATCTGACTCTTAGTTTAGGGATAGAGTTTCCTCCACCATCTCCTTCAGCTCCTCCAGCTTTTTCAAAAAACTATCCCCCCAGTGATTTTTATTGTTCTGTTAAAAACATTTGAATTGAGCATTTTCTGTAATATGAACTATTTACAGTTTTTTCTGTTTATATTGTTGCGAATATTGCATAATGTTTTTATATTTTAATATTTTATTACTTATTTTTAGTATTATATTTTTTAATGTTTGTTTATTTTAATAATAATAATAATAATAATATTCTATGATTTTATTATATTTTTTCTGAATATTTATAATTTTATTTTTTTAATTTTAACAATATTAATATTATTTTTTCATTAATCATAATTTTATTATTATTATTTTTATTTTATTAAGAATTTGAAAATGATAAAAAAATTAATATTTTTTATTAATTTTTATTTTCATAATAATATTAAAATTATTTTTTTTTTATTTTATTAAGTATTTGAGACGAGGCCTTTTGCGATGGGGTTCCATCAAAAATAGAATGTATATATATATTTTAAATATTTTTGTGATGGGCCAGTCCCTAAAGGTTCTGCTATATATAATGTATTTAATTGAACATCTATTTGTGACAGGCCTGCTTCCCATCGCAAGTAGTTTTTTTTACGATGGGACCATCACAAAAAATATGTATTCTGACACCATTTTCTACAAAATACTATTTGCAATGGGACCCCATTCCAAAAGGGTTTTTGTGACAGTATCCAATTTCAAATATCTCGTCGCAAAAGTTTGAAATTCCAGTCGTACTTCTTGATCACTACTATATCCCACGTTTGATTAACTATGGAGTTCTAATCAAGTAGGCTCTTGAAAAGGAAGTTGAAACTTGTTAACATTAGTCATATCATTTAGTCATTTAATCATTTTTAATTCTGGGGTGTTATATTCACCCTACCTTTAAGGCATAATGTCCACATTGTGGGACCAACATCTCAACCCAAATAGTGCACCACACTTAAGGCTGGATTCCCGTTCTGATACGAAATATAAAAAATAGGACACGGTGATAGCCCAAACACCCCGCCTTAACGTGGTCGTCGAGTCTTATCCAAGTAGGTACCACCAGTTTTTCCATAGACACATAGTCCCCATCCTGGTGCCTACCCACATGCCCGAACGGGTCATTTTAGAAATTCAAGTCCCCACAAGCCTACACATGTCCCTTTTAATGTGCTTTGTCCTCACTCACACACACCCTAAGAAACTTTACAAAAGTTCACCCATCCTAATCATTACTTCTACCATAGATTTCTTAAGTATAGAGTTTTAATCAGGTTGGATCCCAAAAAGGAAGGTGAACTTTGTGGACATAAGTCATATCATTTAGTCAATTAACCCTTTATCATTCTGAGGTGCTACATTAACATTGATGAAATAATATCACCAATGTCTTCCATATACTTAGATTTAATTATGTTAATGACATAACCTATATCTGTATCCTCTTCCATCAAATGTCAAACGAAATCACCATCTATGTGTACTTTTAACTACTGCCTCACAAACTGATGTGATTTTCTTTCCATCTCCTCCTATTATGAATGGTTTAAATTATGAATTTAATGTATATATTTTATATTCATGTCATATTTAACATTCTTAAAAGTTAATATGTCATTAAATTTCATGAAATTATGTTCACTAAATTTTTTTAACATTGTCTGTCCGTGTGTGTGGACAACCATCTCTACAAAGTGATGTGATTATTCTTTCATCCCCACATCACATAGATTATATATATATATATATATATGTAAAAGATATGATATTTATGATTAAATTATTATTCTAAAATGATAAAATAATACTTAACTTTATTTTATATTAATCATTAAAAATGGTAAAGTTATTCATGCATATTTATATCATACTGTCTCCATGATTGAAATGTAGATTATTTTTAATAACCATCATTCACGGGTGGTTTTAAAATTATAGTTTATGTATAAAAGGAATAATTATGTCATTGTTATTATATTGGTTGTGATTGAATAATTACCTCTTCGACGATATTTGACTTACGAAAGTTAGTTTGGGCGTTTGAGAAAAATATATTCAAAACATCGGATGTGAATTTAATTGATTAAGTGAAAATATATGACATTGTATTAAATTAATTAAAATGAATAATTATCATGTTAATGGTTCTCAATAATATTAATAATTTAATGTGTATTTTTATTTAGGAAGATAAATATCATACATGATCAGTTGGACATGATGTAAGGGACCTTCTTTAAAAAACCTCTTTTAAAGTTTCCCTTACAACTCTTTTTTCTTCCATGTTCATATTTTTAAATTTTTTTATGGGAGTATTTATATGAGCATAGATGAATTATAAACAAAATTTTCGTCCTCTTTTAATGTTATATATATATATATTTTGAAAATGAATCTTTTTATATATTTTATATGGAATTATTTTAAATTAATTAAAAAATAAAAAAATATTGATCCATTTTAATATATTTGTAGACAATAACAATTTACTTCAACATAATAATTATTTTTTATTTCAATTAATGTATAAAATTCAATTTTTTCTTAAAATAAAACCTAATTTCCCTTTATTATTGTATTTTTATCTCTATAAATTGGAAATGGATATATCAATGTCTTAAATTAATCTCTTATGTGTGAAAATAATGTTTTTATGATGAAATATTTTATATGATATGATGCTAATATGGCTATTTTGATTTTTTAGGATGTCATGTGGTTCTATTATAAACCAAATACAGGTAGGTTAGTGAAATATCTTCACTGAATTATAAAATATTTATATTTGAAGATGAACGTTATGGTTTATCCATGTGTAATAGTGATGGATATTCCAAGTATAACCATAAAGGTTATTCAATGTATAGTTGTGAGGTTTTTCAATATGTAACCATGATGTTTACTCTATATGAAATATTTTTATTGAAATTATGAATCAAGATACCTATATGATTTATTTATGTATTCAATGGATTTTATGATATTATTATGACTTTTTGTGGTAAGATAATGGTTTTATGTTTAAATAAATTCATTTTTTACATTTTATGGGTGAAAAGAATAACATTAAAAAAAAAGTTCCCTGAATTTTTCATGATTGGAAAGGATCGTTTATGAGTTTTAGTTTTCGTTTAATATTTTTTATGAAATAGTTTATGAAAATATTTGGATCGAGATGTTTCATTATCGGTTAATAAAATGATAATTTTGAGCCTGATGATTATTTTCGAAAGGGAATATTTTTATTTGAAAATACATATTAATCCATTTACTTCATTATATGTATGTAACTTACTAATATTTTTGTGATCATACCACATTTTAAAATGTTTAAATATGTTTTTTAGACCAAGCAGGTAAAATAATGTTGTCAAGATTAATGTTTTTAGAATAAATTTTGAAAATAAAACATGTTATATCATAATTTGTTTTATGAAAAAATGAATACTAGTCGGAAGTGTCCCTTATGCGATGTAAAATATATTTTTATAATAGTGATGGACTATTTCTATAATACTATACACCTAAAAGTTAAATGGTAATTCACGTAAATGAATTATTTCTTAAAGATACTAGTATATATATTGTTTAAGGTCATGTACTTATAAACAATACCATACTATAATTGCAGAACGATTCACTAATGAATCTAAAATCATTATGACGGTCCTAGATTTGGAAAATAATCCCCTCTAAAATAGTGATATGTGACTTACCTCTCATCCTCTAAACCAATATGAAACCCAAGAATTATAACCCATATTTCATTACACATTTCATTACAATATTTTTTACATAAAACCTATAAAATATATCTCAAGAAAGTGAGAGGAATAATGTTATTGGGTATTTAAAAAAAGTAAAATAACATAAAAATAAACTAAATTATATTTTTAACCCCCCCTCTTTCTCTTTAATACGATTGTTATTCTAATAATGTATAAGTTGTCTTTGGGGAATACATAACGAAAACGTGTGAACTATAAATCCACATATAGGAACAATCAGAGTAAGTATAATACATATGAGACAAAAAGGCGCAAGATAATAAATTGGAAGAATTAAAATATAATATAATAAAATCATGGAAATAATGTAATGTGGAAAAAATAGAAAATATAAAAACATAAGAATAAGTCATGATTCGCCACCGAGACATTATAACATCCTGGTCTAGGATAACTTCTCATGCACCAAACATTGTATCTCAGGCATGAGAAATTATATAAGGCATTGGAGTACTATTATGGAACACCCCTCATGTGTTTAAATTTATGTCTTCCACATATATAATATTTCATAACATGTCATAAATAACACACGGATAATGATAAAGAGTTTCAGATAATATTTTTTTCTGATTTCACAGGAGACTAATGGTATAATCCTTAAAAAATTCTTAACACTTGAAAAGACATGTGAGTATTGTACATGTAAATCCAAAATAAATAAATCAAATTATATTTATAGGAATTAACTTGAACGAAAAGTGAATATTTTTATTCATAATTAATGAGGGTGGAATGAAAAATCAATGAGTTACTTTTACAACATAATGTGTATAAAAAATTGATAATGAAATGCATTTAATGAGAGAGAACTATAGTGTCTCACCTGTAAGGAATTATTTAGATACTATGGGACTGATTATGAACACATGTAAACACAATGAATATAAAATAAAAAAGTATTAACAAAATGGAAGTACATGAATAAATGGATAGAGGAATTGAATCCCTTACCATGGAAGGTAGCTTATTAATGCTTGAAAAGGGAACCTAGGAACCTTATAAAAACCATATAGAGGCCTTAGAGATATAATGTGAGAGTAAATTTCTTCTTATTGTATTTATAGTAGAGAGTAATGGGATAATGTGAGGGTATTTAAAGAAAAAATAGGTAGATTTTTTAGTAATTTCAAAAAATAGACCATGGACATTTTTTTAAGCCACATTCCCTCCCCTGGTTTATCCCATGATAATTGCTAAATGTGATTGGATTTTAGTATTTTTTAAATTTTTGGAGTTTAAATCCTTAAAATAATATCACCCATGTTGTGGATTTTTTTCATTATCATAGATAATTATTTTTAAATATTAAAATATCATTTGAATATTAGATGGTTCTCTATAAGTTATAATATTAATATTATCACTTTAAAATACATTATTTTATATGGAAAAAATATTTTTTGTTATGTAATAATTTATATTATTTATTATATCTATTTTACATGATTAAGATTCCAAAATAATTTCCATTAATTAATACCCCAAATTATTTTTTGCCCAAAAATTTAACTCTTATATATTAAAAAATATTCATTATTTGAGTGTTTTAATTTGATAATGTCAAAAATAACATTTATTTTATCCAAACAATTTATAAATATGATAAAATTAATATTTAAATAAAAATATGAATTTTCAGAAAAAATATTATTTTTATAAAATTATAAAATATATAACCTTTTCAAAAAACAATATATAATTCAATAAAATTGTTTAATTATTTGAATAATAATATATATTTTATTTTACAACATTATTATGAAAATAATTTTTTTTAAATTTTATTAAATTATCATAAGATTGGATTTTGTAAAAAATTAGAAATATATATTACAAAAAAATAAATTAATTGTTTTTTATATAGAAAATAAATTTCATCTTATTTAACCTATAATTAAAAGAATTTTATATAAGAATAATACATTAAATAAAAATATGGCGCTCGTTTAAAAAATATCTCATTCAATAAAATAATTTATACATTAATACTTTTTATTATTGAAATACATAACCAATTATCTAACATTTAATGTGGTGATATTTAAAAAAAAACTTCTCTTTCAATAATTTGATTTCTTTGATAGCTTTCATTACACACATGTGCGAGTTTTGGTGAACCGCATAACAATGTTAAAATTTTAAATTTATTCTATTGACTATTCACTAGATTGATGTGTATAAATTATTACAACTTAATTATGAAAAATATATGATCTAAAAATTTATAAAATGACTTCATTACGTAAAAAATTATGTTAATTAAATATTAAAATTATTTGAAAATAAAATTGAAGATTATTTTTGAATTTTTTTTGAATGCAGTTTATTTTATATCAACATATTAAATTAATATTTATTGGTGAATTTTTTTAATGTAATTTATATATATATAATTAGTTGTTAATGTTTTTGAAATATTCAAATAACATTTTTTATTTATAGGATAAGAATAAATCTAGATTTATGATTAAAAATATATTTTTTTTGAAAGTAGTGTTTGTCAAATTTTAGGAACTTACGTAAAAATTAATTCCTGAAAATTTTATGTATTTAATTAGTTAAAATTATTTTCCTATTTAGAATCATGATTTTAATTTTTTTTAATTAGGACCCTTTTATTTTTTGGTTAATATGAACTGTAACTATGGTAAAAGTTATCACCTCGGTCAAGGGTAAATTGGGATAAAATGGATTAAAAATAAGTGACAAGGCCATAAATTTTCATCTTAATTATTATTATATACATATTATTATATCCTTAACACATATGGTTTTAAATGAAGTTACTAAGTTGAAACTTATCTATGGAACTAACTTATATATTGTTAAAATCAAATATAGTTACAAAATATCACCAACATTATTTTCAATATCACGGATGTGTCCACGTAGAGAGAAAATTGTGATATAAATTAATATAAGTGTCTATTATTATATTAATAAAATTATTATCATGATAGTAATTTTTTTTAATTTTTTTTGTATTTATATAATGCCTTATTTTCACAAGAAACATCGATGCCGTATATTTCTATTCAATAAAAATATATAATAATTTATTTTAAATGTATTAAAAATGATATAATTTTATTTATTTAATGTAACCCATAAATTTTAATGTTTTATATGAAATATTAAGTTTTTTTGAAAACTTTTTATTTGAGTTTACCATTTTTCATGATTAATTTAATGTTAAATTAAACAAATATTTTCAAAATTCCCAATAATGATATTCTATTAAGATAATATTTTATTATCTTATTTAGAAATGATAAAAATATTTAAATAAAAAAAAATTGATTATCATATGGTCTAAATATTATAAATTTAATGTTTATAGTCTAATTTTTTCCATATAAGTAAAAATTTTAGCCTTTCTTTTTTCAAAAATGTTTTATCGTAGTAAGTACTAAAATAGTTCAACTAATGGTTAGTCAAAATGATAAGGTTTCAAATTTCAAGAAAATGTATAAATTGGATTTTTTTATCCTATTACAACCCTATCACACGTTTTCTTGAAATCACTTTCTATTTTGAGGTATTTGGATTTGCAATAAATTTTTTATAATTTAATCTTTTGAAAAATTTCAAAAGTGATAATCACATCAATTATAAAAGGAGACATCTTCCCTCACTTAGTTACACAAACTTTGTCATTATATATTGAGAATAATTTTCCGAATTATAAAATCATCTTGCCTCTCTGTATTATAGATTTGTTTATCTTCGTCAAATATGATCCCATGAGCCCTTTAGAGAACATCTAAATGAATTGTTTCGAAGCAGTGGTAATTTCCTAAACAGTTCATTTTGTTTTTAAATATCCTTTACCTCCTATAAATATAGTATATTTAAAAAAAATAAAATACATTAATATAGTAATTATTCTAAAATTTTATTTTTATTATTAAAACTCTATTATATACATTATTTTCCATCAGAAGAAGTCAATGTATCACAAATGCGTACGTACATATTAAATTATCCACATAGCTATAAAATTCATTTTCATCTCAATATTTTATTGAAGGGTTTAATATTTATATTTGATATTTATTAAATATATATACTTACTTAATTATAACATCATGTATACCTTCTTACGTTACAATCTTTTAGGAAAAGATAATGTCACTTGTGCGTACGTATAGACTACTATCCCCACAATGTGATTTGATTCGTTTCCCATCTATATTTCAAATGGATTGTAGTAATTATGAATTTAATTAATATATATATTATATTTTTTATACTAATTATTCTGGAATTATGAATTATTGTTTACCTTTATTTAATTATATCATTCAAAAAATGAAAATTACATTCATGTGTACGTACTACCTACCATCTCTATGTACAATGTCATTCATTTTCATATCTAAGAATATTACGAATGGTAATAAATATGTATATAATGAATATATATAATTTTTCTACTAATATAATCTTTCTACAAATTATGGTACCATGGTCAATGTATAAGGACTGTGATTGCTAAACCGAAACATGCTTGGATGATATAGAAATAATTGCCTACTACAATGATTTTAATAAAGAATTATTCTTAAAAGTGTGTTAATATGTTACAAGTGCATAATATATGGTATGATGGATATAAATATCGTTATTTAATATATATATATATATATATATAAATCCATATTTATTATAGATGTGTTTTTAATGTGAAAAAACTATAGACTTGAGGCATGGCTTCATTTTAAAAACTCATAATTATATATTTCTTATGTTTCAGTCTACAATGAAGAATACTTCTCTTTCATGTCCATGTTTTAAAAATACGTATTCCAAAAAAAATAATATTCTACGAAAAAAATTTAAAATCATTTTTACCCATGATTTCTTTATTGAAAAATATTTTGAAGGGAATATTTTTTTTTCATTTTCCAAATGAAGTAATTTGAGAGTTCTTTGGAAAAAATATAGAATGGATGTTTTTTTCATATAACAACTGATCTTTTTTTCATACCATCATTAAACAACAATTATTTGTAACTTACATTATAATTTTTAAATTTTCTGTTTAAAGAAAATTGATTCCTATATAAGTGCTTGAATTTAAAAAAAATGTGATTTAAAAATGGAATGGATATTTTCCTCATTATATTTTTATATAAATCTATGTCCATATTTTTTATCTAGATGGTTTATGATTATACTAAATTGGTGAAGTGTTTATGAAACCCATTTTTTCTCTGGGTTATGATATGATAAATGTATTAGAAGCCCCATTTCTTTTTATGGGTTCTAAAATGAAGAGTTATTTATGATACTGTAGAACACATACATATGGTTTTCATTATGTGATGTATGGGACCAATACCTCACTCTAATTCATTGGGAAACACATTATATATCATGAGATGGTGATGGGAAATAATTTGATTTTTTTATTCATTATGGGAAATAGGTATTGATGCCTAATCTGGTGGTCTTGGTATCTTACCTTGGCATATGAAATGGTTTCTATAATTATGATATTTCCACACACATTTTTCAAATGAACTTATATTTAATTATTTTTTATTATTAATTCTTATTCGTATAATTCATGTCTTCTTAAATGATAATGTTTTGTGTTATAAATCATGATTATGATCATTGTCATATTCTTTATTAACTTTATATGTTATGTTAATGATATCATTCACATATAATTATTTTATTCTTTCATATTATCATTAATTTATATCTCCCATGTTTACACTTACAGATCATACGATACAACACTTTTGTTATGTTTCCATCCTACAGGTCATGAAGAATGTTTTTAGTAGGTAATTCATTTGAATATTTCTTTTTGGGAAGATATTTATCGGATATGTTTAAGATCATTATTAAAATAAAAATATTTGTATTTATAATTTTTAAAGATTCTAAACCATTATCATTTTGAAGTGTATAATATTTTTTTATTGAATAGTAATTTAAATATTTTTATAATTTTTGTATAAAAGGATCGAGTGGTTATAGATAGTATTAGAGATGTGTTTAGTTAATCATTAGATGTTACGGGTGGAACATTTTTTTGAAATCCCTAGGTATAGGTCTCATTATAAGATAAAATCCTAATGTTTTTATCATTATCATGAATGGACAAGGTTAAACATATGGTTTTGTAAAACAAGGTGCTACAATTTAGACATAATGTTAATTATTTGTCAAAATTATGTGGTTTCCAAATATGATTATTTTTTCTCACATTATTATTTCTTTCTTTTAGTATATATTTTTATATGAAAAGAATCATGTTAATGTTGAATGTAACAGACGTTGAAATTATTACAACTTGAGAAACTAAATTTTAGGGGAGATTTAATGTATAATTTTTTTCTATAATCATGAAAAATTCTCATATTTTGAATCATGAAATGTTTCCTAAAATCAAGTGTGGGAACAACATTATTTTTAATCTTTCAAGAGGATGCACGCCCTTATTTTAGTGAATCTTATGATCCCATTTTTATTGAGCAATGGATCAATGCCACTAAGAAAATATTTTCTATTCATTAATTCTAAATATGTGAAAATGTTTTCCAAGATTTTTATTGATTGGAAATAAATATATATAGATATTAGAAATTTACCAAGAATACAATGAAAGTGGAAAAAATTGTATCCATAGAATGGGATAAGTTAAATGGGTAATTGATCAGTAATTTCTTTCCTTATATTATTTTTATATATATAGAGAATTAATTTCATGAGAAGAAGAAAGAGGATGATGAAATCACTTGTACCAATGTTGAAAATATTACAAGGCTTGTAAGGTGTACCTTTAGACTAATAATTAACCGTTAAAGTAAAAATGATCGATTATTTGGTGACCTAAAACTATTTCACTGAAAGAAATTACCTATTAAATACATCAGTATCTAAGAATAGATCATTTTATATGCACTTGAATTTTAAATGAAAATTATAGAGTACCACCATTCCCATAGGTTTTATAAAAATATAAAGAGATAGTCTAATGAAAAATAGAATAAATCACACAGTGGAAAGAAATTACATCCATCTACATGCAAAAAAAGTGGGAAGAAACTTCAAGGATTTTAATATAACATGGTGGTTCTTCAAATTTTTAAAGGTGGATCATAAAGATCGTGAATGTTGAAGGGTGATGAATAAGACTGTCTATGAAATGGAGAAAAATAAGAATCCAACTAATTACACACATATTCCCCAATGATTTAAATATTAGGAGTTTGTGAATTATTCTAACCAATTCATGATTCCAAATATTTTATTTATGATTATCATCAATAACCCCTTAATCCCAAAGACAAATGGAAATACCATGTGATCATGATAAATAATGTGGGTTTTAAGAATGGTGCGTTGGAAGGCACACTTATCACCCACTATAGAACTGATAATGTCTTAATTGATTCTGGATCCACCCACTATTTTATTTCTAAATAAATTTTAAATGGTATATCTATATCACCTATACAATTAGGGTTAACTTAGATGAGAAAAATCATAATGGTATAGTGCCTACTTATCAAGTCTACGGTTCTTATCCGATTTCTATTTTTAGGGAAGTCATTTATATAAATCATATTATTCTACCATTAATTGTATTTTATATGTTTATTTTCATTTATTGGATTCCTCTCTATAGATACATATCAATTTACATGTAAGGGAATTCAAATATAATATTCTGAATGAACATATGACCATTTATCGATGCTGGGATGAATATGAAAATCCAATGGAAACTGCATCCATCATATGGGTCTTAATTCCTATGCATGAAGTTTATCTATCTCAAATGATTGGGTTTAAACCCAAAATTACAGATACACCTATTATACTAGGGATTTTTGTTGTCTCTCCAAATTAATTGAGTGGTCTTCTACAGAATTGTGATATTGAGTTTTAATTATAACTTATACATGGTTCTATCACTATACAAAAGACACATTAATGAATGGCCCAAATTGAGTTGTCATAATTGAAGAAGAACCACCAAGATAATATTTATATAGTATTCATTATGATATGGGAATCACCATGGGGTGTTCATGTTTTATTTTTCAAGATTAATGATTGATCAATGTGACTTTCTGCACAATTATGTTTCAGATCTAGCATTTCCATCTCACGGAGATGGGAAGTGGTGGTTATTTTTCATCCGGATCTTGCAGTGGTTGTGGGGGGTTTGATAGGGTGGATGATCTGGTGTGATGGAGGTTGGTTGTCCAGATGGTCCTCAGTAGATTGCCTTAGTGAGTGGGTGCGATGAAAGATCTATCTATGATGGATAATGTTCTATGGAAATCGGCGCCACAGTTGGCAGTATGGTGCTCAGAGGCGGTGTGGTTTGCGGGTCCGCTGGCAGCGCAATGGGGGAATCATTCTGCATTACTAGGCTAGGGATGGCCTATTTGGTCCCGTTATTTTCTTTACAATGTATTGTGTAATGGTTTTTCCTACCATTGGTTCTTCAGACTACTGATTTTTGGTCTTATGATTACTGGGTCTTCGGGATGTGCCAAGTTGATGTTTGGTTTGATTTGTAATGACTTTGTGTCATTGGAATTTTGGGTCTTTGTATCCTTAGGCCTATGTGCCTTCGGGTCTATGGATTTCTGTTGGGTTCCCGCTTCTCCCATAAAATGGGTTTGTGTTTTTTTAATAAAGTTGTTCCCCCCAAATTTTTAGTTACAAAGGTACATATAATTAGTTTTTCAATTTTAATATTTTTTTTAATCATGGTAAACACGTCCTACAGCCTAATTAAGGTCCTAGGAGAATTTGGGGCTTGTTCAGAGCCTAAATATCTAAAGAGATGGGGAAATGACTAGGCCGAACAATTTGGATAAACTGTGCATCCCAACCTACAAGGTTTCTCTGATACACAGCAGTTGTAGAGAGTGGAACTGGTGCGTCGAACAATTCTTATGTAACCGTGTGACCCAAGGAGCACAGTCATGTGATACTATTGGTTTTCAGGATAGAGAATATCAACATGGTTTTCACATGGTTTGAAAACTGTGTACCTGAACTATGAGCCCCCTTAATTTTCAGTGAAAATTATATTTTTACCCCACTTACTCCTTCAATCCTATTTCAATTTCCCTCTTGCCTACTCTAGCAGCAAAATTGGTTTCCCTCCTCCTATAGCTAAAAATCTCTTCCAATCTAGGAATCTATGTATCTTACACATCTAGAATCTAAATCTTGATATTTTGGAAACATCAAATACACCATGGTAATTATTTATAGTTTCTTACCTCCTTTTAATATTTTCTTTTGGATCGATTGTGTTATTTTGGTAAAAGATTGGTTTCCCTATTTTTCAGGTGTTAGAATGTATCTTAGTTATCTACCAATATACTCAAATCCAAGGCGAATGTTGAGTGAGGCATCATCTATGACCATTAGGTAGGTGGTAACATAATTTACCCTTTGATTTTTGATGTCTCATTGCTAGGTCATTATGGCACACACTCACCTTTCCCAAGTTCCACCTTTATATTGAGATATTCATATCAAATGGATCCTTTCAACTGGTTACATGTTTTTTGATCCTTGTTTAGTGATTTTAAAGTTTCTGATCACATTTATGGACACCCCAAGTATGTTCCAAGACAAATTATCATATAATAGTTATATTATTTATTACCCATAACACCTAATTTTAAACCATTTAGACATTAAATGAAATTTCCCTTGAGACATGAGTATTAAATTAAACCCAAAGCACCTCTTAGTTTTCTAGCCAACTGGTAGCTAAAATTTCCTATCTAAGAAATTGACTTATTTGACAATGGAACATTTAAATACCTAGTGAACTTATGAATTGGATTACATTGGCTTAGTGGATTAAATGGAATGTGAATATGAATTAACATGTTCATAAGGGTTTTATTCCCTTAAATTAAGTGGATAATTAAATGACAGGGAATATGAAATTTGGAAATGCTACACTTATTATTTCATTCCATATTAAAGGCTTAATTCATCTATTATGCCTAACTTATGAATTTTAGATAACTAAATTGAGGGAATGAGAGGTAATTCCTCATGCCTATATTAATATTATGATTATTCCTTATTATAAATGAAATGGGATTTAGAGTTACATGAGAGGTATTTCCTCATGTATTACATTATAAATATGAATACCCCTTCATATAGGCTATGATATGATGTTATGTGACCTATTGAACATGAAGGTATCGTCCTCTCATGCATTGCGTGTTGAGCATGATGTCTCACACAATTGATTTTTTTGGGCATTGGGATTTACATGCTACGTCCCTATTCAACTGATGACATGATGGCTCAATCACCAAACTGTGTATTGTGCATGACATCTCACACACTTATATGGATATAGTGGAAATACCATTTGGATTGATCTTATAGGATTGTTCGACTATTATTGGATGACTGTGTTATTTTCTGGTCCATCCTTCACTAGTATTCCAGGTATTTGGCCACATACGTCTGAATGTACTTCGATCATATAGGTGGGTGAAATATATATAACTATACTATATATATCATTAATTTAGATATCGTATATGATCAAAAACCCATTCTGGTCAATTGTTAAAGGAGGTAGACCTGTTAAGTGTCCATTGAGGGATGGTGGTGTATTTCACCATTTCATTCCATTACTATTTATATAAATGTACACCATTTAGTTAAAATTAGTACATGGTTTACATATAGACCCCATTGGTGATGGCCTACTGATATTTTTATCTCACACCCTACTTGGGTATCCATTGGTACCTGAGAAGACTATCATCATGCAGGCGTGGATAAGGGTAATCACCCTAATACATGTTGTTGATATGCTTACACATAAATAGTGTTTTTGTAATGACCCAATGTTTTTCAATGGAAATTACCTTCTTATATTTATGTCATAAAATAACATGAAAACACAACATAATGAACTAATAAGTGATAAGTGACCTTTAAACATAAGTTTTTCACTTATATATTTTGAATTTCCAAAATCAGACATACACGGTTGTGTTCAAGATGATTTTTAGAGTCTAAGGAAACAAAAATTATTTCTGGTGAATAGTGACCTACCCTTATGAATAGTAACATACACTTATGAATAGTAATATGACCCTTATAAATAGTAAATCATCCAACATAAGAGTAACATTACCTATGAATAATTAAATAAAATTTAGACATCTTAGAAAGTGACAATTTGACCATTGTAAAATTTTTGGTATTTTCTAAGTCATAAATAACTAATTATAATTAATTAATTAATTTAAAAGAAAATTAATTCCCCTAAAATTTATTCCTAAATTATTTAATCAAGGTCTTTTAGTTTTTAGATAATTTTATAAGACCCTACGTAATTTTTGAAAGCACTGTGAAATCAGTTTTAATCTTAAAAACTGTTTTTAAGTAAATTATGATTTTCATTAAATATTAAATTAATAATACATAGAAAATTATTTTTGAAAAATGGACATAATTTTTGGATTCTATACGTCAAAAAATGATTGGGGTAATTTTTTGGGATTTTTATGAGATACTTGAATTTTTGATGAATAGTAGAAACCGATAATTTACAATAAATGCTAAATAATGGATTAATTGATTCATCGATGATGCTCTAATAATGTAAGAACAATTGGTTCTTGATCACATTATAAAGTTACTATTATTTGTAATTCAATACTCACTGTTCCTTGTCTTTTGTGAAATTAATAAACTAATAAATTTTATATTAAGGAAACCCCTCTCCCCTCCACTATAAAAGCCACCCTTCACACCCTCATTTCCTCACACCTCTCAAGCTCCAAGACTTTTCTAAAATCTACAAAAACACCTTCCCTATCCCCTAACCCATTTCTGTGAGCTTCCGGTCTCATCAAAGACCAATCTTAGGCCCTTAAGGTGGTTCTCAAGAGAAGGATTCAAGAGGTAATTTCTCTCCCTCTTCTCCTATAATTTCCTTTCAAGTTCAAGTTCATTTCTTGATCTCTTACCACCTATATTCATCTAAATGGTATTTTAACTCCATTATTATACATATACATTAATTTTATGATTATAATGGGATATTATATCATCCATCCCCCTTTCCCTCTTCCTTTTATTTTATTAAGGAGAACGTTGTTCGTGAGGTGTTAATTTATCACCTTCAAGAAAGACATGCTTTATTCTTCCATGTCTAACTTCAGATCTGGTCATGAAAAAATTTTTATTGTTGAAAAAGAATATTTTATATGTATTATGTCCTATTTAAAGATCTGTAACTGACTTAAGAACATATTACTAAGTGATAAATTAAAACAACTACATTATGATCGAAAAACCGCCCAAATTAACCCAAACAATATTAATTTAATTTTTATCTAAAGATTCATCCACATGCATCTAATATAATTCATTATAATACCATTAAAACTCATTTAATATCATTAATTACATGTAATATAATTTCTGGATTTTTACCCATGTTCTACCCGAACTTCTTTTTATGAATACAAGTGAACCACCCAAGAAAAACCATAAAAACGAACATCCCTGAATAATGTTTTTAAACTCTATAAGTCATCCAAAGGAACATAAAATGACATAATGAAACCATAATGAACCATATTAATGTATAAAAGGTTTTGGAATTTCTAATTAATGAATATAATGTCATTATATAGGACATTAAAGAGAAGGAAGCATTCTGATACAAGGTAAGGGGAAATTCTCGAACCCAACTTTCATCCTTCAGGTTCTCCCTCTTTCACTCCTTTTGATATGATTACTACTTAAAAATAATTTTTTCTTATTTTTCTTTAATTTTAAGGTATATACATGTTTTTAACTGGTATTTATGAAAAACCAAATGTTTTCCAAAAGAACTCTTCTTTTAAGAACTCATCTTTTACTTCTCAGTCAAAGTTGATGGTTCTTGTATCAAGTATGTTATTCCCCCTTTTTTTGGGAACCTAATGTTTATAAATGTGTTCATATGAGATTAGAACAATTCCTTTCCATGGTTTAGTTATGTTCATTATTGATATATGTTCTATATGGCATTCATGTTAATGATAATGGTATGATGTGATGAGTGCGCCCGGAATTATACGGCGCTCCAATGCATTGGGTAAAGTGATAAATCTCATGAGTAAATGTGAAATGATGCATGAACAAGATTCTAGCTTGGTTCACAAGTATGTTAGGTAGTTAACAACTAATACATGATGTTTCATTTTTATGAATTTCCACATTTCAAGTATTTTATTTATGCTCGTCGAATGTTCATGATCTTTTGCCTATGTTATGATTATGCTCACCCCATGCTATATTGTTTTTATCTATCCTCTTACTGGGATTCTAGCACACCCATTTAGATGTATATCCTCAGGTGGATACATGTACTAAGGAAATTAAAAGTTCTAATAAGAATATAGAGAAGAAGAAATTAAATAAATTTTTATTCTTGATGTTGTATTTGTTATGTGTGGTCCTAGTTTTCCCAAGACACTAAACCTTTGGATCCTCTATGTGTAATACTACTATGTTGTTTATATTTAAAATGATGTTATAGTAATGTATGAAAAGGCTCAGGTCTCATTATTTTGTATTAGAGGAAAGGTTTAGATAATTTTGGAATTAGGATTTGTGAAACCTAGAGAAAACCTCTGGTATGAGATTAAGTACAAATATGCACACAAGAGTATTTACATAGGGATCCCATATTTTATGATTTTAGTATAAATTGTTCAAATGAATAAATTATATATTAATGACATGTTTACTTATGTTTTTTTCTAACCTATTCTATTTTAGAAAATAGTGGGAACCAAGATAAATCAGGCCAACAACTCGTGCGAGGGCCAATGCAACAATTGCCTGAATGACATCCCCAATGATTTGGGAGGTGGAGTTCAAAAATTCATGGAGACTCTTACCCAATTATCTCAGGTTATGAACAATAACCATAATAATGGGGAACTTTATCCTTCTCCAAATAGGGAGAAACTGGGTATCGAATGGTTTTTGTGGCAACGATCACTGATGTTTAGTGGATCTTTCGATCCACTAGTTGTGGAACAGCGGGTCAACTCCATAGAGAAGGTCTTTTCTATTCTTCACTGTTCTGAGATGGAGAAGGTTACTCTAGTCATTTATCATCTATATGGAGAGGTCGATCAATGGTGGGATTTTATTAAGAACACCAAGACAAGGGATTAAATTGAATAAATGGAATGGAAAGACTTTAAGATATTGTTTATTAATAAGTATTTCCAATGAACTCTTCGCACAAAGATGGAGAGAGAATTCATAGAGCTCAAGAAAAAGAAGGAGAATCTATCAAAACCTATGAAGAGAATTTAGCAAGGCTCTAAAGGTATGCTTTGGGTTATGTTATCAACAACGATAGAAAATTTGATAGATTGTTTAGTGGATTAAAACCACACCTCAGAAAGGCTCTTGAAATTCAAGACATTGGGAGTTTTGAAGAAGTTGTTCGGTGTGCTCTCAAATTGGAGATGGAGTTTGGAGAATGGTCCCATGACTATGGTGATAAGAAAATAAAGATGGAGTTTCAAGCTGGTGGATCTAATGAAAAATGTGGGAATAAAAATCAACGACCCACATGCCAAAAATGTGGGAAGTTGCACCATGGGAACTGCCTCAAAGGGACAGGGAAATGGTTCAAGTGTGGGAAAGAATGAAACCCTGGTCAGGAGTGTCGAAAAGACACAAAAAGGAAGGATAATGTAGCCGATGAAAGGAGAGAACCACTCATGGTTCAATGCTACAACTGTAGGGAGCTAGTGTACTATGCAAACTAGTGCACTAAACCTCGAGTTCTCGAGGGTAATCAGCGTCAACAGCCACTAAAGCCAAAGGAACAAGGAAAGGCTTATTCCATCACTATTGTGGAGGTGTAGCATGATAATGAAGTCGTACAATGTACACTTCCTATTCACTCCATAATGGTAAAAGTCTTATTTGATTCTGGTTCTATACATTCCTTTATATCTTGAAAGTTTTCTAGAACTATAGAATCGAAGCCCCGAAACCTTGAAGTAGAGATATCTATAAAAACACCAAGTGGTGAAATCATTGCAACCCAAGTGTTTGACTCTTCTCTTATTGGCGTATGTGGGATGATTATTTTGGAAAATCTCGTAATACTTCACTTGGTGGAATTCGACGCTATAATGGGAATGGATTGGATCTCTTTATATAGAGCACATATCAACTATTGGGAGAAGGAAATATATTTTCATATTCTGAACCATCCCATGCTCCTCTACAATTGCAAGGTAGATCATGAATCTCCTTTGAAAAATCCTTCAATGTTCTTGGTGTTGATTCCCTATGAAGAATCATACCTCTCCCAAATGGTTGAGTTGAAGTAATGTGCCAACCTTGAGGAAATTCCCATCGTGAGGGAATACGACAAAGTATTTCTTGAAGAGTTACCCAAAATTCCCCTGGATCGTGAGGTAGAGATATCAATTGAACTAATACCTAGAGATACTCCTATCTCAAAGTGTCCCTATAGGATGGATCCTATCGAATTGGAGGATTTAAAGAAGCATTTGCAAGAGAATCTGAAAAATGGGTTCATATGCCCTAGTGCATCACCTTGGGTCGAACCAATGCTCTTTATGAAGAAGAAGGATGGAATAATGTGGTTGTGTATCGATTATCGGGAACTCAACAAGATCACCATAAATAACAAGTATCCTCTCCCAATGATTGATGACTTGTTCATTCAATTAAGAGGAACTCAACACTTCTCAAAGGTGGATCTTGGTTCTGGATATCATCAGGTAAAGGTGAAGAAGAAAGATATTCAGAAGACTGACTTCCGTACAAGGTATGGGCACTATGTGTTTTTGGTGATGCCCTTGGGACTTAATAATTCCCCTACAATTTTCATGGATTTGATGAATAGATTATTTAGACAATACCTCGACAAATTTTTGGTAGTGTTTATTGATGATATTATCATCTACTCCAAGAGAAAGGAGGAACATGAAGAACATATAAGACTTGTGTTGGTGACAGTAAGAAAGGAGAAGTTGTATTCCAAGTTCAAAAACTCTGACATCTAGATGAAGAAAGTCCCATTCTTGGGAAATGTGACCACATGTGAGGGAATTTTTTTGGATCCATAAAAGACAAAGACGATTGAGGAATGGACCAGGCCCTCTAGTGTCACAAAAATCTGTAGTTTTCTTGGATTAGCTGGGTACTACCGACGTTTTGTGAGAAACTTCTCATGATTGTAAGGCCTGCTAACTAAGTTAACAAAGAAATGGGTAAAGTATGTCTGGATGGTAGAATGCAAGGTAAGCTTCAAGGAGCTGAAGAAAAGGCTGATCACTACACCTGTACTCACACTATGGAAAACTGGAAAAAGATTTGCGATATAAAGTGATACTTCAAAGAAATGAATGGGTTGTGTACTCATTAAAAATGATAATGTGATAGCCTACGCCTCATGACAGTTAATGATCAATGAGCAGAACTCCCCAATGCATGATCTAGAGCTGGCATCCCTAATTTTGTTCCTTGAAAATCTGGTGGCACTACCTTTATGGTGAGAAGTGTGACTTATACACTGACCACAAGTGCCTAAATTATATATTCACACAAAAGGATCTCAACATTCGTCAAAGGATATGATTAGAGCTAATAAAGGATTATGATTTCTCTATTCACTATCTTCCTAGAAATTCGAAAAAGGTAGCTGATGCTCTAAGAAGAAAAGAACCCACTACTCTATCCATGCTGCGTATTGGGAAATACCCTATCTTATTATATATGCAATGGATGGTTTTGGAAATCATCAGGGTAGGGTATATATCCTACCTTTCCCAAATGACTGCGCAACCATCCATCTAGGGGAAGATTAAGGAAGCATAAAGGGATGATGTGGAGATACAAAAGAGGGTGAATGCAGTAATTGAAGGGAAGCTACAAGAGTTCCATATCGATGATGATGGTGTGATTTGATTTGGAAAATGGCTTTGTGTGCCTTAATCACCTGGGATTAAGAAGGTGCTATTGGATAATGCACATAGCACAACTTTCTCTATCCGTCATGGGAGTACCAAGATGTACCGTGATCTCAGAGAACACTTCAAGTGGGATAACATAATGAAGGAGATTGCGGAATATATATCAAGGTTCTTGATATGTCAGCAAGTTAATGTTGAGAGACAAAAGTCCAAATGCATGATGCAGCCATTGCCTATACCCATGTGGAAATGGGAAAATGTTACTATGGACTTTGTCATGGGTCTCCCGAAGAGGTAAAAGGGAAATAATGAAATATGGGTTGTGGGTGACCGACTCACCAAGACTGCTCATTTTATCACTATTCGGGAGGACCTCTCGCTTAATCAACTTGCAAAGATATATGTGAAGGAAGTGGTGAGACTGCATGGTGTTCAAGTCTCAATTGTCTCTAACTATGATCCAAGGTTCACATATAAGTTTTGGAGGAGCCTTCAACATGATTTGAGTACTGAATTAAATTTCAACATGACCTATCACCACCAAACTGATGGCCAGTCTGAAAGGACTATTCAGACGCTTGATGATATGATAAGAGCTTTCTCTCTTGAATTCATAGGTTGTTGGGATCAACATCTCACATTGGTTGAGTTCTCATAAAAAAATATATTACACTCAAGTATCCAGATGGATCCATATGAATCTCTCTATGGAAAGTGATGTAGAACTCCAACCTATTGGGATGAAGTTGGAGAAAGAAAGCTACATGCACCCGATCTTGTTCAAGAGATGACAAAGAAGGTTCAACTCATCCAGAAACACATCAAAGATGCTCAAAGTCAGAAAAAGAGCTATGCTGACAACCGTCGAAGGGACTTGGAGTTCTATGTTGGAGATAAAGCCTTCCTTCGAATATCTCCATGGAATAGAGTCATGTGATTCGGGCAGAAAGGGAAGCTAAGACCAAGGTATATTGGCCCCATTGAAATCATTGACCGCATAGGAGTCGTATCCTATCATCTTTCACTTCCACCGAATATGGAACAAGTTCATGATGTGTTTCACGTATCACTACAAAAAAAGTACATACCAGACCCCTCACATGTACAAAACTCAGAGGTGGTGCAGCTGGAAGATGATCTCTCCTATGAGGAGCAACTAGTAAAGATTTTGGATCGGAGAGATAAGGTTCTACACAACAAGAAAACCCATCTTTTCAAAGTGTTGTAAAGGACCCATAAGTTTGAGGAAGCAACTTGGGAACCATAAGAGGCAATGAAGGATAAGTACCCTCCCCTGTTTGTGTAAAGTGAAATTTCAGGGTTGAAATTTCTTAAGGGGGGAATAATGTAACGACCCAATGTTTTTCAATGGAAATTCCCTTCTTATATTTATGTCATAAAATAACATGAAATCACAAAATAATGAACTAATAAGTGATAAGTGACCTTTAATCATGATTTTGTCACTTCTATGTTTTGAATTTAAAAAATCTGACATACACGGTTGTGTTCAAGATAATTTTTGGGGTCTAATGAAACAAAATAATTTTTGGTGAATAATGACCTACCCTTATTAATAGTAACATACCCATTTGAATAGTAATATGACCCTAATTAATATTAAATCATCCAACATAATAGTAAAATTACCTATGAATAATTAAATAAAATTTAGACATCTTAGAAAGTGACAATTTGACCTTAGTAAACGTTTTGGTATTTTGTAAGTCATAAATAATTAATTATAATTAATTGATTAATTTAAAAGAAAATATATTTCCCTAAAATTTATTCATAAATTATTTAATCAATGTCTTATAATATTTAGATAATTTTATATGACCCTACGTAATTTTTGAAAGCACTATAAAATCAGTTTTAATCATAAAAACTGTTTTTTTAAGTAAATTTTGATTTTAATTAAATATTAAATTAATAAAATTTAGAAAACTATTTTTGAAAAATATAATTCAATTTTGGATTATACACATCGGAAAATGGTTGGGGTAAATATTTGGGATTTTTTGGAGATACTTGAATTTTTGATGAAAATTAGAATCCGATAATTTACTATAAATGCTAAATAATGGATTAATTGAGTCATCGATGATTCTCTGATGATGTAAGACAACTTGTTTCGGGATCACATGATAAAATTACTATTATTTGTCATTCTAGACTCACTATTCCATGTCTTGGGGGAAATTAATAAAGTAACGAATTTTATTTTAAGGAAATCCCTCTCCCCTCCACTATAAAAGCCACTCTTCACACCCTCATTTCCTCACACCTCTCAAGATCCATGCCTTCTCTAAACTCTACCCAAACACCTAACCTAGCCCCTAAACAAAGTCCAAGTGCTTCTGGTCTCAACAAATGACCATGATTAGGACCTTAATAAGGTTCTCAAGAGAAGGATTCCAGAGGTAATTTCTCTCCCTCTTCTCTTTTAATTTCCTTTCATGTTCAAGTTCATTTCTTGATCTCTCCCCACCTATCCTCATCCAAATTGTTTTGTAACTCCAGTATTATACATATAGTTTAATTTTATGATTCTAATGGGATATTATATCATCCAACCCCATTTCCCTCTTCCTTTTATTTTATTAAAGAGAACGTTGTTCGTGAGGTGTTAATTTATCACCGTCAAGAACGACATGTTTTCTTCTTCCATTTCTACCTTCATATATGGTCATGAAACCATTTTTATGGTTGAAACAGAATATTTTATATGTATTATGTCCTATTTAAAGATCTGTAACTGTCATATGAACATATTACTAAGTGATAAATTAAAACAACTTCATTGTGATCGAAACACCTCCCAAATTAACGCAAACAATCTTCATTTAATTCTTATCTAATGATTCATCCACATGGATCTAATATAATTCATTATAAGGTAATTAAAACTCCTATAATATAATTAATTACATGTAATATAATTTCTGGATTTTTACCCATGTTCTACCCAAACATCAATTTATGAATACAAGTGAACCACCTAAGAAAAACCATAAAAACAAACATCCCCGAACAATGTTTTTAAACTCTATAAGTCATCCAAAGGAACATAAAATGACATAATGAAACCATAATGATACCTATTAATGTCCAAAAGGTTCATGAATTTCTAATTAATTAATATAATTTCATTATATTGGACATTAAAGAGAAGGAATCATTCAGATACAAGGTAAGGGGAAATTCTTGAACCCAACTTTCATCCTTCGGGTTCTCCCTCTTTCACTCCTTTTGATATGATTACTCCTTAAAAATATTTTGTTCATATTTTTCTTTAATTTAATGGGATATACATGTTTTTCACTAGTTTTTATGGAAAACCAAATTTTTTCCAAAATAACTCTTCTTTTAAGAACTCACCTTTTACTTCTCATTCAAAGTTGATGGTTCTTGTATCAACTATGTTATTCCCCCTTTGTCTTGGGAACCCAATGTTTATGAATGTGTTCTTATGAGATGAAACCAATTCCTTTACATGGGTTATTTATGTTCATTTTTGATATATGTTCTATGTGAAATTCATTTTAATTATAATGTTATGATGTGACGGGTGTGGCCGAAATTATATAGCGCAATATGAATGTTTCAAAGTGACGGGTGCACCCGAAATTGTACAGTACTCCAATGCATTGGGTAAAGTGATGAATCTAATGATTAAATGTGAAATGATGTGTGAAAAAGATTCTATCTTGGTTCATAATTATGTGTTGTAGTTAACCACTGAGACATGATGTTTCACTTTTATGCATTTCCACATTTCAAGTCTTTTATTTATGCTCCTCTCTTGTTCATGATCTTTTGCCTATGTTATGATTATACTCACCCCATGCTATGTTTTTATTATCCATCCTCTTACAGGGATTCTAGCTCACCCCTTTTGATGTATATCCTTAGGTGGCTAAATGTACTAAGGAGATGACAAGTGCCAATAATAAGCTAGAGAAGAAGAAATTAAATAAATGTTTATGCTTGATGTTGTATTTATTATGTGTGGTCCTAGTTTTCTGAAGACACTAAACCTTTCTATCCACTATTTGTAATAATATTATGTTGTTTATCTTTATAATATGTAATATTAATGTATGAAAAGGTTCAGGTTGTAACTCCCTGAGATTTTATGAGATATATTATTTTTAATTTCTTTGACGTCTTCTATTATACATTACACCAAGATTAGCTTGTACTATACACAACAACGTATTATCTTTCAGCATATGGAACACTATTCTTGGCTTTTGTTACACACAATTTCAAGTTCGTTTTTGAAAATTATTCTATGCAACTTTAAGTATAGATTTTCTTTAATGTATAAATGAAATAAGTTTTGATTATGTTATATGCAACACCAAATAGAGCTTTCACTACACTCAACCCTGACTTTGCTTTCATTACACGCAATGAAGACCTTCTTCGATAGCGTGTTTAGTACATAATACCAAGTTTCCCTAAATGAGATATTATTATAATATTGTTATGAATTAGCCGTTATGAATAGTAATACCCACTTTTTGAAATTTTATAAATTTTATCTTTCAAATTGGACTTCATTTTTGGATTCGGAATATCGAAATAAGACTAGGGTGAATTTTGGGTATTTTTCTGATAACATTCAATTTTTGATGAATAGTTAAAACACCGGGTTACTATTGAAAAACCAAATTTTTATTTAAATAATTATTTATTTTATTTAAATTTATTTTAGATCAAAATTGATACATAATACCTATATAATTTCAATGTAATTCATTTGAGTAATTTTATAATAACTCTAGATATATAAAATTATTATTGAACTTTTCACCGCCTTTTACCCACCTCCTAGGAGAATTTGAAAATTTACATAAAACATAATTTTACCACTTCTATTAGTGGAATTTGAAAAATCCAAGATACATGGTTAATAGCAAAGAGTAAAATGTGGTTCAATAAGATAAAAATAATTTTTGGTGAACATCCACTTTTTACATTTATTTACCACAGTTAAAAGTAAATATGATAATTAAGGGTAAATATGATATTATTATTACCATAACACATGTACTAATTCTATTAGATAAGTTTAATTAGACCAAAAACAACCTTAGGAATAAAATATTACCCTTTAGGTCCACATGGATTAGATTAGGACACTTATTATTATTTTATTTAAAGGAGAGTTAAAATAGTTAAAATCAACGTTTAACAACTAAAACATTTTTAATAAAGGGTTATAAATTAGATAAATTATACTATAAAGATTAATTAGAAAGATAAAAATATTTCCTATATAATGGTATTTTATTTAAAAAATTTAGACATTAATTAATTTAATTTATTTATGACACAATGATGATGCAGTAGTTACCTTATTAATGAAATATTAACATAATTATGTTATAAATACCGAAATAAATGTAATTTGAGACTTTTTATGAATTAAAATAGTTTTATTGGTTAATATGACATGTTAGTATTGATTTAAGTAACTTTTTTTGAACTAATCATGTTGTTATGATTTTCACAAAAATCGATTACCAAATAGTGTCAAAATTGACATATAATAGTTTTTAATACAAATATTATATTATTAATTGTTATTACATTCCTAAAAATATTTGGGTTGGCTAAATGACGTAGATAAAATTATATATGTTAATAATTAACCACTTGGGGTTCTTTTGGCTTGTTATAGTATGTTTATTAACCATATAGTGTAATAAAACAAGAAGACACAGTAAAAGTAAAATTATTTATCTTAGAATTAAATCTAAATGATAAGGTTAAAATAGTAACCTAAACTTTTCTAAAACCATTTGGTTTAGATTATTTGGACCCATACCCCCTTTATATTCAAAATAAATCAATTTGGAGCTATTATAAACCGAATATGACTTTATTATAAAATAATATTTTATGTTTTTCTAAAGGTTCCCCTCTCCTCCCTTATAAAAAGGGAACCCCTTCCTTCTTTACTTCTCACCCTTTTGAGCCTTGAATCTCAGAAAAACTCTTCAATTAATCTTATCAACCTTTCTAGTTATATCATAGAGGTTCTGGTCTTCTCAAAAGACCATCTCTAGTTCCCTATGAAGAAGTTTAAAGGAGGTGCGTCGAGAAAGAGGTAATCTCTTCTACCGACTCTTTCAAGTTTCTTTCTTCTTCTACTTACTATTCTTTAGTTGTTTCGTTATAAATTAATAACAATAGTATTAATTATATACTGATATGTTATTATAAATATGAAACAACCCTATTTCACTTTCTATCCGTCCTACATAAAATGAAATCACCGTGCGTGCGTACGTACGGAATATCGCCTCCACGCCGTGGTGTAATCAATTTTTCCACCACCACCTTACTTGGATGGGTATAATGGTGTAAAAAATAACTATATATGATTATTATAACATCACATGGATTGTAAGATATTATATCATCCACTCTAATTCCATTCAATAAATATGTGAAAGATATCATCACTCGTGCGTACGTAAGGATTACCGTCTCCATGACGTGATGAGAACCATTTTCCATGTTAACAATTAAAGAATGATTATAAAGTATATATAATAAGTAATAATGAAATATATGACATAATAATGCTACTGGATTTATGTATATATATATGTATTTCATCTACTTAATTCCATTCAATTCAATAAGGAAACAAAAAACAGCGTTCATGCGTACGTATGGCCTACCGTCTCCATGAACGGTGTATTTCATCCCATTTATCAATATATTATATATATGCATATTCTGAATATATATTATATATAAATCATGGTTTATATTCTGTAATTATGTAATCATGATCTAAGTAATCAAATTATTAATTAAAGTCAAAACACGGACGATAAATGAAACGATTTTACCCAAAACGCTGCTTTAACATAGAATTGAAAAATGAACGGATAATATAATGTTGTAAGTGAATAATATATGATATCATAAATATTATTATGGTTTTGTTACAAGTTATTAATATGTTTAAACCCACTATACAAGAGTCTCAGACACATATCGAAGAAATTGGATATTAGGTAAGGGATAATTATTCCAATCTCATTCTTATCCGAGATTATTTATTCGTAAGTATTTACTGGGGTTATTTTTATTATCCATGTCCATATGTTCTCAAAATGTTTTCATAAAATGTTTACTTTTCTTCCATTTATTTTTAATGTCAATTTTATTATTTTTTTACTTTTACCACATCGTATGGAAGGAATCTCTCTTTTCTTTACCATACGAGGTACTTTTTAACTTTTCTGGAAAAAGTACGAGAAGAATGTTTTTTTAACTTATACGGCATGAACAGATTTTTACAGTTTCATAACACCTTATTTTTATGAATCTTACTCTACAAGATTTAATGACTATTTTCAACAAAATCCTTTTCTTTTAAAATTTCATGGCATTTTGTGAAAAGAAAATGATTTTGAAGAAGAAAGGATATTTTCCTCAAGAATTCATTTCAAGTGTTTTATCAAAACCATTTTCCATATAAGATGGAATAATTTAAGATGTGTATGTTTCAAGTATAATTTCTCTATGATTTACATGGTTTCACTTTTCTTTTGATGAAATTATATCTTTTTTTGTATGGATTATGTTATGATTTGATGATGTTTATGAAACCCATTTTATACTTTGGGTAATGATGAATGATTTATGTTCATGTTATAGAACAAGTAAGAATGATTTCATTTTTGAGATGGGTGGGACCTATATATCCGTCCAATTCATTGGGTAAATATTTATATCTCATGAGATAGACATGGCTGGAACGGTAAGTTAATCTGGTTCAGTGTTATAGGACTGAAACGTCGAGTGAACTCGATTCAGAAAGGGACTCTGTCCACTAAGATGGTCTTGGTCGCAATGCATTGGCTACTATAGAAATCATATCATGTGCATAATGGTTTTCAACAATTAGATGTTTTATTCCCATGCTATTTTATCAATATTAATGTTCCTTTATGACCTATTCCTTATGTAATGCAAATATTTATTTCACAACTCAATATTTTGATATGTAAACATTATGTTCATTTTTTGAAGTTCAATTGTATATGTTTTTTTTAATTTTATCCATGCTTACCCTTACTAAGCATTTGAGCTCACCCTTTATATGGTTTATTTTCCCCATGATATAAATAAAGGTTTTAGGTAAGAAAACAAAAGGGGAAGATCTTTATGGGAGATGTTAAAGATCTTTCACTATGATTAGAAGATTATGTTCTGAGTTTCCAAAGACACTAAACTATTACGGTCCTTGTGTGGTTGTTTTTGTTATGTATTAAGTATTACGAAAAATTAATGTAATGTCCATGTACATAAATCTTTGGGTCTCTGCAGTTGGTATCATAGGAATGGTTTAGTTAACCTTTGGAAACTAGGATGTGAAAACTTTAGTGAGATCCATAGAGATATTATAAGGTATGTCTAGGGATGTCCCTAAGGTTTAGTATAAGTATATGTCGTAGTCCTAGAATTACGGTAACAATCTTAGAATTAACCCTAAGATGTTATATATTAAAGTTACTACCCCTTTATTATGTTCTCTTACCAAGCATGATTTTTGCCTCTCACACTATTTTTTTTGGGTTTTAGACAATGGATGGAACCCGAAGGAACTGTGTTGATCAATGTAATGGACAATAAAATTACTTTCATCCAAAACAAAACAATGTTATGGGAGATGGAGTAAAAAATCTTATTTCTATACTTACACAAGCTTTGAATCATTCTGGACTTCCAAATGAACAGGGAAGGGAATAATATTCTATTGAGTCCTTCATGAGGAAATGCCCACCTTCATTCAGTGGGTATTCTGATCCTCTTGTTGCTGAAAAATGGATAAGTACAATTGAAAATATATTTTCCATACATCACTATTTAGAACATGAGAAAGTCATTCTGACTATTTACCATTTAGAAGGTGAAGCAGATCAACGGTGGACTCTAATTAAGAATATGAGGCCCCAAGATGAAATTGAATCAATGGAATGGGATGAGTTCAAGAACTTATTTTTCAATAAGTACTTCCCTCTTATTCTTCGAACAAAGATGGAAAAAGATTTACATGAGCTTAAGAAAAAGGATGATGAATCTGTTGGTATATACGAAGCAAATTTTACAAGTCTTCCAAGGTATGCATCTGGCATTATCATCCAACATTAAAGTAAAGTTGATCGATTATTTTGTGGCTTAAAACCAAGTCTTCGAAGGGAATTAGCTATAAGAGACTTCAATAGCTATGAAGAAATTGCGTGTTGTGCTATCAAGGTAGAAATGGTAGTTGGTGTTACATATCGATCTCATGGTATTGACATGAAAAGAAAGATGGAGTTCAAGGAGAAATCTCAGAATAATGGTGAAAAGAAGATGAATGTTTCTTTATGCTCAAAGTGTGGAAATAAGCATGGTGGAGATTGTCTTAAAGGGACTAGAAAATGTTTTAATTGTGGAAAAGAAGGTCATCGAGCAGTTGAGTTTCGAAGTAATGGAAAAAGGGTTTCTAATGATGTGAATAAAGAAAAGACTACAGATAATGCACCACCAAATCTTCAATGCTTCAAGTGCAAGGAAATAGGGAATTATGCTAATCAATGCCCTAATCCAAGGGTTTATGATGATCGACGTGAGAAACCTGTTAAGGCAAAGGAAAAAGGGAAGTCACATGCGATAACTATTGGTGAAGCTTAGTATGAAAAAATGTAGTTGAATCATTATGTTTTTATGTAATGGGATCACCAAATAATGTTGTGGAATCTTATTTATAGTATTATGGAATATTGGAATATCTATGTATTAGTTTATTGTGGTTTTCAAAAATTATATGGTACCGGTAACCATGAAAAGTGATTCAAATATTTAGGAATGCAGATGATATGTGCATAATGAAGGGATAATAAGAAAATGAAATGTTTGATAGTATTCATGAGATCATGACTGATATAAGGATAATGTGATATCATGGTTTGAGTATATAGAAATTTTGGGATTTTGGTATGTGGAAAGAGTTAACTTTTGATAGAATTCATGTTTTCACTAAGGTTCTATGGTAATTAATGTTTCAAAAGAATTCATGATTATGGTATTCACATGTTTGGAATGTGACCAACAAGATATATCTTCCAATATATAGGGGATAAATGATGGTATTCACGTGCTTGTTATGTGAAATTTCAAGTAATCATTTTCTTTATACTATGAGATTGGACATATGTATTTTGATTAAGCCTAAATATTTGGAATGGATTATGTTTGACATCAGATAGTATTGTTTAAATATAGAATTTTTTTTCGATATTATTTATGGAATGTTATAATAGTGTAGTTTTAGAAAAAGGGACAACCTGTAGGACGAGAGATAACCCGTCGCATCCGACAAGGTTGCGGGAATCGAACCCACAACCGAAGTACGACATGCCTTTATCACCTAACACTGGCCTACAGGAAGTCCCTAGTTTGTATAAACTAGTTTTATTTTCTTAAAGGGTATGATAGATGATGTATAAGTCCATTTTTGGAATCATATATGATTAATCTCACTATAGATGAACTTATGTATTTTTGATAACATTTTCTAACCTTTTGTTTGAGACAGATGGAATGACCCATCATTCTATCACATGATCTGTGAACACTTCATGAATGAAAAATTCAAATTCATTTCTTTAAGAGATGAAGTGAAAATTGTCCAAAGAATGAACAATGGTGAGATTATACCAAAATCGAGAAAGTATTTCTTCTAATTCCAATTTCTTCAAATTTAGGGAAATGAGCTTGAAAACCAAAAATGTTATCCTAGTTCCCTTATATCTGATGAATTAGATGGTACCTTAGATCATCACAAATTTATGGATTTTTAATTGTTGGATTTTTCATAGCCATGTCCTCTACCACTCTTCATCCGAAGTTGATGGTTATATTTCTCTTCCATATCCATATTTTCACCTATGTTGTCCTATGTGGAAACCCACTGCTGAGTTACTTTAGGTGAATGTTATGATTCTAACATCCCTGTTTAAAAATGAATTTTTTGTATTCCTTTTTACGATGGGGGTTTCTATGAAAGAAACTCTAAAGTAGTAAACCATTTATAACCCCGATTAATTTTGAGGGAGAAATTCATTTTAAGGGGAGTAGAATGTAGCACCCCAAGATTTTATGAGATATATTATTTTTAATTACTTTGATGTCTTCTATTATACACTACACCAAGATTAGATTTTACTATATGCAACATCGTATTAGCTTGTAGTATATGCAACACTATTCTTGGCTCGTGTTACACACAATTTCAGGTTTGTTTTGTGAAAATTATTCTACACAACATTAAGTATAGATTTGGTTTAATGTATAAATGAAATAAGTTTTTATTATTTTATACGCAACACCAAACAGAGCTTTCACTACATACAACCATGACTTGGCTTGAATTACACACAATCAAGTCCTTCTTCGATAGCGGGTGTAGTACACATTACCAAGTTTCACTAAACGAGATATTATTATAATATTATTATCAACTAGTCATTCGGAACAGTAATACCCACTTTTTGAAATTTTATAATTTTTATCATTCAAAATGGAAATCATTTTTGGATTCAGAATATTGAAATTAGACTAGGGTGAATTTTTGGTATTTTTCTGAAAACTTCCAATTTTTGATGAATAGTGAAAACACTAGTTACTATTTAAAGACATACTTTTTATTTAAATAATTAATTATTTTATTTAAATTGATTTTAGGTCAAAATTGATACATAATACCTATATATGTTAAATTTAATTTCTTTGAGTCATTTTATAATAATTTTAGATATATAAAAAGTTTATTGAACTTTTCACCATCTTTTACCCAAGTCCTAGGAGAATTTGAAAATTTACATAAAACTTAAGTTTACCGCTTATATGAGTGGAATTTAAAAAATCTGAGAAACAAAGTTATTATCAAGGAGTAAAATGTTGTTCAATAAGATAAAAATAATTTTTGGTGAATAATAACTTTTTACTTTTATTTAGCACGGTTGAAAGTAAATAGGGTAATTAAGGGTAAAATGATAATATTATTATCTAAACACATGCCTTAATTCTATAGGATAAGTGTAATTCGACCAAAAAAAACTTAGGAAGAATATATTACACTTTAGGTCCACTTGGATTAGATTAGGACACTTATTATTATTTCCTTTAAAGGAGAGTTAAAATAGTTAAAACCAATGTTTAATAACTAAAACATTTTTAATATAGGGTTATATATTAGATAAATTATACCATAAATATTAATTATAAATCCAAAACGATTTACTAAAAAATTTTATTTTATTTATAATTTTTAGACATTAAATAATTTAATTTATTTATGACATAATGATGATGCATTAATTACCTTATTAATGAAAAATTAACATAATTGATGTTCTAAATACACAGATAAATGTAATTTGAGACTTTTTATGAGTTACAATTATTTTCTAGGTTAATAAGACATGTTATTATTTAATCAATTAACTTTTTTCGAACATATCATGTTGTTAAAAGTTTCAAAAAAATCAATTACCAAATAGTTTCAAAATTGACATAAAATAGTTTTTAAAACAAATATTATATTATTAACTGTTATTATATTCCTAAAAATATAAGGTTTGGAAAAATGACTTAGATAAGGTAATATATATTAATAATGAACCACTTGGTGTTCTTTTGGCTTGTTATAGTACGTTTATTAACCATATAGTGTAAGAAAAAAGAAGACACGGTAAAAGTTAAATTATTTAACTTAGAGTTAAATCTAAGTGATAAGGTTAAAATAGTAACATAAACTTTTATAAAACTTATTAGATTAGAGGTTTTAAAACCATCACCACTTTGTATTCTAAATAAATCAATTTGGAGTTATTATTAACCGAATATGACTTTATTATAATATAATATTTTAAGTTTCTCCAAAGGTGCCCCTCTCCTCCCTTATAAAAAGGGAACCCCTTCCTTCTTCTCTTCACACACTTTTGAGCCTTGAAGCTCAGCCAAACCTGGAAAATTCTTCTTCTCAACCTATCTGGTTATATCATAGAGGTTATGTTCTTCTCAAAAGACCAACTCTAGTTCCCTAATAAGAAGTTTAAAGGAGGTGCGTCGAGGAAGAGGTAATCTCTTCTATCGACTCATTCCTATTTCTTTATTCTTCTACTTATTCTTAATTAATTTTTTCATTATAAAGTAATAACATAAGAATTACTTATATAGTGATATGTTATTATAAATATGAAACAACCCTATTTCACCTTCTATCCATTCTACGGAAAATGAAATCACCGTGCATGCATACGTACGGAATACCGTCTCCATGATGTGGTGTAATCTATTTTCCCACCACCACCTTACTTGGATGGGTATAATGGTGTAAAGAATAAATATATAAGATTATTATAAAATCATACTGATTTTAAGATATTATATCATCCCCCCCCCAATTCCATTCAATTAATATGGGAATGATGTCATTGCTCGTGCATACGTACGGATTACCGTCTCCACGACGCGATGAGATTCATTTTCCATGCTAAAAATTCAATAATTATTATAAAGTATATATAATATGTAATAATGAAATATATGAAATAATAATACTTCTGGATTTATTTATATATATGTATTTCATCTACAAAATTCCATTCAATTGAATAAGGAAACGAAAAACAGCGCTCATGCGTACGTATGACCTACCGTCTCCATGAACGGTGTATTTATTTCCATTTATCGATCTATTATATATATGTATCTTCTAAATATATATTATATATAAATCATGTTTTATATTCTGGAATTAATTAATCATTATCTAAGTAATCATATTAATAATTACAAGTCAAAACATGGATGATAAATGAAATGATTTTAGCCAAGACGTTGCTTTAACATGGAATTGACAAATGAATGGATAATATAAAGTCATAAGTAAATCATATATGACACCATAAATATTATTTTGGTTCTATAAAAAGTTAATAAATGATTTAACCCACTATACAGGAGTATCAGACACATAGGGAATAATTGGACATAAGGTAAGGGATAATTATTCCAATCTCATTCTTATCCGAGATTGTTTATTTGTAAATACTTACTGGGGTTATGTTTATTATTTATGTCCATATGCTCTCAAAATGTTTTCATAAAATGTTTAATTTTCTTCCATTTATTTTTAAAGTCATTTTTACCTTTTTTTTACTTTTACCACATCGTATGGAAGGAATATTTCTTTTCATTACCATACGAGGTACTTTTTGACTTTTCTGGCAAACGTATGAGAAAAATGTTTTTTTAACTTATACGGAATGAACAGATTATTATGGTTTCATAACGCATTATTTTCATGAAGTGTACTCTACATTATTTAATGACTTTTTTCAACAAAATCCTTTTCTTTTAAAATTGCATGGCATTTTGTGAAAAGAAAATGATTTTGAAGAAGAAAGGATATTTTCCACAAAAATTCATTTCAAGTATTTTATCAACACCATTTTCCATATAAGATGGTATTGTTTCATATGTGTATGTTTCAAGTATAATTTCTCTATGATTTACATGGTTTCACTTTTCTTATGATGAAATGATATCCATTTTTTTGTATGGATTATGTTATGATTGGATGATGTTTATGAAACCCATTTTATACTTTGGGAAATGATAAATGATTTATGTTCATGTTGTGTCACAATTAAGAATGACTTCATTATGATATGGTTAGGACCTATATCTCCCTACAATGCATTGGGTAAATATTTAAATCTCATGAGATAGACATTGCTGGAATGGTAAGTTAATCTAGTTCAGTGTTACAGGACTGAAACAAAGAGTGAACTCGATTCAGAAAGGGATGTTGTCCACTAAGATGGTCTTGGCAGCAATGCATTGGCTACTATGGAAATCATATCATGAGGAAAATGGTTTTCCATAGTTAATTTTTTTATTCCCATTATATTTTACCATGATTAATGTTCCTTTATGACCTATGCCTTACGTACTGCCAAGATTTATTTCCCAACTCAATATTTTGATGTGTAAACTTTATGTTCGTGTTTTGAAGTTCAATTATATATGGTTTTTTTATTTTCTCCATGCTTAACCTTACTGAGAATTTGAGGTCACCCTTTATATTTTTTCTTTTCCCCAGGATATAAAGAAATGTTTTAGGTATGAAAACAAAAGGGGAAGATCTTAATGGGAGATGTTGAAGATATTTCACCACGATTAGAAGATTGTGTTCTGAGTTTCCAAAGACACTAAACTATTACGGTCCTTGTGTGTTTATTTTTGTCATGTATTATGTATTCCACAAATTTAATGTAATTTCCATGTACGTCATGCTTTGGGTCTCTACAGGGGTCGCTATAGTTTTGGAGAATAGAACCATTCTTAGCTCAAGATGAAATTAGAGAAAAATTTGTTATTTTTATACTTTTTGTATATTCTTGTCCCTTGTCCGCCTTTCTATATCAACGTGTCATGCATTCATGTATTTGACACTGATCAGTAGAGTTTTTGATATTTATTCCATTTTTTTTATTTCATCTTTCAAAATTTTCTTATATATTAGTTATATTAATTATTCCACTAAATTTTTATTTGACCAATTATATTTTTATTTTAATGTTTTATATATCATATTTTACTATTGTTCCACACTAATATAAGGGTATAGTCTCTGTACTGTACCAGCATAAAATTCTCTCTACATGTCGTTAGCCTCCGGTATATGAGGACGCACACTTGAGGCTATGTGACCCACTAGATCGGGACACAAGTTAACTTGGCTATAGTTCAGGACATTACAAAGTGGTGTCAAATCATGTATCTCCTTTTTCTTACTGTTTAAGTATTAGACATGACATTATAAGATAAAGGATTTTGGATTTAACCCTATGTATAGATGTAGCTAACCCATGTATAGGGGAAACCCAAATTACATGGGATGGGTAATTACAATTTTTGATTATTACATTTATAGTGGACATGATTTCACCATTGGGTGACACACAAGCCTTGTGATGTTATTTATATTCATATGATTGGAATGTGATGTATTTATCTTGGCCCAATGAAATGAGGACTTTGCATTAGTCAATTCATCATTATTATGCAGCCTAGGGCCAATATGCCTTGTATTTTCCATGTCACATCTATTTTATGTGTGAATTTTCTTGTTATATACTTCTAGTGCCTTGAATATATATTTAATTATTATGAAACTTTTTATAGTGATTAAAACACATAATTCATACTTAAAGTTCATACGTTAACCTAATTTTTTTTCCTCAATTGGTTAAATAATTAAACTTAAGATATCAATTATGGAATCTTGAGACATGTATAATAGGTCACACTATATGAAACTTGTTATTGTGTTGTTCAAGTGGAATCCATGGTTTGGTTCATAAGAATTATGTTCCCTTATGGACAATAAAATTGAAAAATATATTATTCAACCATTTTTTGTGATTCAAATATTTATAAAAGAATAATTTTAAAATGAAAATAAATTACAAATTAATCAAAACCATCTTATGTATAACATACATAGTGAATTAGACTCTAACCTAGATGTAGTAGTGACTAGTTGGGTTTATCTAACATCGTTACAGCCCTTGCAGTCTATTCAATCATCTAGACCTTGTTTATGGAGTAGTTCGAAAGATGTGATCATTTCGATAGGAAGGATTTATACCGATTCTTATTTCTATCTACATCTTCTCATCTACTTAACTATATTTTTGGTGTTCATTTTTCATTGTAGAATAATGAAATCATTACATACATTGATAGCATGTCTTAAAGGCGGAAATGACCATTCACCTAAGGTGGCAGGCCCGAAGCCACCATTGATTGCGCTTGTAGTTCCACCTATAAAATATATTTCTATAACTATTATTGGAACTGACACCAATTTAAGATATGGTTTATTACATATTTTTTACAATATGAAAGGTTTAATTTGGCCTATATCGAGTATGGAATAGTTTACTTAGGAATTTCAGAAACGAAGTCCTCCAAAAATTTTGGGGAATGGAGGATCTCATGTTGTGAATTCATAGATCGATGAAAATATTTATATATTAGATCATCTTCACATGCCTCTAGAGAATAGGGTTAAGATAGAAAAGTTTATGTTATGTGATTCTACCATGTGGTTCTTTGATGTCATCACCAAGGTGGATCAACATTGTAATATGGTATGGGAATATTTCAAGATGATCTTATATGACTACTTCTTTCCTCAGACTCTATGGAATAATTTAGATAGATAATTAAATAATATATTGTAGGGAAGTATGTTATCAGTGGTATACTCTTCCAGTTTCACTGATTTGTAGTGGTTCACTCCAACTCTTGCAGGTGATGATCTTATGACCACTAGGATATTTGAGGACGAGATGGAATAAACCATACAATCATAGGTTAATGTGTTTATGTTGAAAACCCTTTCAATAATCTTCACCATGACCTTATTACATAATAAAATATGAGGGATTATGGTGGTGAAAATCTGGGAGGTTAGGTACCTAAATATTGTAATGGTTCTTCTTATGGGTGCAAGAAATAATTTGAGGATGCTCATGAGGGAAGTAGTTTCCAAGTTCCTCACATTTGAAATTTATTTTTTTCCACTGTTATAAGATTCCATGACACACGAAGCCTCAATAATTATAGGGTCAAATGAAGTGAAAAAGTTTTTAGAAGATGGGCCATATTTAGTGTTCCTACATAACATTTCTAACAATGCCTAGAAAGCATAGATCTATGTCTACTATATGATCATGAGTGGGTCCAATAAGATCATGATAAGTAGGTAGCTGAAATACAACTAGTTGATTTGGCTAAGTTTGTAGTCGAGTTAGATGTAGTCAGACTAATGATTCTCATCACCATTAGAGAAGGCTTGCTCAGGGCAATCAAGTAATGTCTTAGGGCCATAGTACAAGATAGTTTTATGCAGTATGGCCTATGTCGGAGGAGAATAGTGATAGATATTCTTCTATATAAGGTATAATTCTATTATACCCCACTTTAGTGTCCACTTTATTTAACAAAATCACATATCACACTTTTATATCATGGGTAATCACTATGAGTATGGGTCTCAAGATGAAGCATTACTATGGTGTTATGAAGATAGACACCCTGTTAGGTATCTATTCTTAGAGAATTATTCATTTTATGAATTGTACCCTTGAGATAGGGGTTACTAATTCATGTGGAATATTTTCAGCCTTAACATGAAGGTCTTTTATGTAATCATCCGAATAGACTGGATAGTTACCTACCAAGACCATATTGATTGATATAATTAGTGGGTGATGTTTACCTCAAAAGAGGACTTTAGGTATGTACATAAAAAAGGTATATATGTTAGTGCGATGAGAGTTGTAGTATGGTGGGAGAGGTTGGAAAATGTGATAACTGGCATCACTAGTCTTATCCTCAATGACCAGGGGTTACAACCTATGGTTTTTCCCCATGTAGTGGATAATTTTAGATATGGCTTTCCTAACAACATCAATGGTATACCACCTATTCTAGAGATAGATTTTAAAAATGATCATTTTTTAAGAGTGGAACAAGTGAAAATTACCCCTTATAGGATGAAAAATAAAGATATTATAGAGATTGAAAAGAAATTAGAGGATCTAATGGGAAATTTTTTATACAACATATCACTTCTCTTGGGGTTTCACCAATCCTTTTCCCAATAAAAAAGTTGTTACCCTCAGTAACATTGTAGATTTCTATCATTTAATCATCTCATAATCAAGAATTGTTATCCACATACTATAATAGACATCCTCTTTTATCATCTCTTTGGAGAGAAGTGGTTTTCAAATATGTATCTGAGTTCGGTCTATCATCAGTTGTTTGTCAGAACATCAAAAAAATTATTCACTACTTTAGGAGTATGTTTTGACTGTTCAATTACTTGGCCATGTCATTTGGTCTCACGAATGCAACTAGTATCTTCATGGATAATATGAATCAAGTCATCCACCCATATATAGATTCATTTATGGTTTCCCTTTTTAAAAAAAATAATGTATTTATTCTCAAAAAAAGACTATGAAACCGTTCTTGTAATCATGTGGAATTCATCGAGAGAGAATAAACTCTATTCAATTATTAGATATTTCCAATTATGGATTAATAAAGTCAATTCATTTGTCACATTATCCCAGAGTAATGAGCTTTATTAGGCTTAAAGAAAGTGATATTTGTGGTTTCTTGGGAGCATCCCAACAATGTATTTTTCATCTGGAGTTTCATTGGGCTTGTTGTGTCACACCGTGACCTAGCTGATGCGCAACTTGTGCGAGAGTTATAAAACAGCACGACAAGCACGCACCTTAACCCTATATGTGGACAGTGCCAGGTGGCACGACCCGAGCGCGGCTCACCCAACCGCGTGCTCGGCGGCATGCGAGTCGTTCAGTTGAGCGATGTTTAAAATAAATAAAATATTTTTTTTATTTGAATCGTTAAATTGTTTTTATTATTATTTATATTTTTATTGATATTTGATTTTTATTGTTATTTTTATTTTTTTCATGATTTTTTTTATTGTTAATAAATTTTATAAATATTATCTTTATTATGGTTAATTTTATTATTATCATTTATGGTTTTATTATTAATATTATTATTGTTATGATCATTTGTATTTTTATTGTTATTATTTGTATTATTATTATTTTTACTCTTATTATTAATATTGTAATAATACTATGGTTATTAGATAAAAAAGAAAAAAACACCCCTAACCCCAAGCACTACCCATATCCCATCGCCCTCCCCCTTACCTGAGCTCAGTCGTTGCCCCCACCCCTGGGAACTCCCCTCGCCTCCAGCTCTCCCCCGCCGCGATGCTCTGCTCGACAGCCCTGACTCCACCTCGCCCTACTCAGCGCGACCCCCTGTCCAGCTGCCCAGCAACTGGCCCCCCTTCGTCGGCCCGCCAAGATCCACCGCTCTCGGCCGACTGCCGCACCACCCTCCTCCATTGCGCCCGTCGACCTCGCACCCCATGCCATCTCCGGTGCTCACCGCTCCCCGCTTCTACACTCGCGCGTCCAGACCACCCCAGCTCCACCTCGCCGCTACACGCCTCCCCTTCCAGCGCTTCCAATGAGCCCGCCGCCGGCCAGCGGCCTTCGGCCCCCTCCAGCGACCTCCGGCCGAGCTTCGGCAAGCCCCGCCTCTGGCCAGCTGCCCTCGAGCCGTCGTTCCCTTCAAACAGCCGATCCACACCCCCCGTGGTAGTTTTTCATTTTTTTAGATGTTAAATTTTGTTAGGGTGTGTTGTTCAAGGGTTTATCTGGTTTTAGCTGCTACAATTTTCATTGCGTATGGTGGTTTTGTCTTCCCTTAGGTGCAGTCGCGGTGCGAATGAGGTTCCGCACAATTTTCAGGTGGTCTGCCCACAATTTAGGTAGGCTATTCTGCCTATTAGATTTGTTTGATGAATTAATTTACACGTTTATTTAAATTAGCATGTTATTTAAATTATTTTGTTTGGTGCAATGTTTGTTTTCATCATTTTTTGAGTTTCTTCGCTTTTTTGAGTGTAGTTTTGTGGTAAAACCTTGTTGTGCACCATGAGAATGTTCTATCAATTGTCTAACTGTTTTATTAAATGATTTTTGTGCTGCAATATATATATATATATACACACATATATATATATATACATATATATATATATATATATCTATATTGGTGTTTGTTATGCGTTGATGTGAATTTGATCATAAAAGTGTTTTAAGGGGTTTAAGTCGGTTTCGTGTGTTTAAAGTCACGATACGCTTTTCAAAATTGTTTCGTAAAGTTTTAAATTTTTTATTAAATAATTTTGAGGCTTCGAGTTTGGTTTTGAGAATGTGTATAGGTGCACTTGCTTTAAATGTATATTTCATCACGTCGTGCGATTTTTTCTGGTTTTGCACTTTAATGTTTTCTTGAAATGGGTCGTTGGCATAGCGTCGTGTGGTTTTGATAACACATTGTGATTTTTTTAAAGTGACCTAATAAATAATGTTGGTGTGAGTGGTGTTTCAAAAATGTTTCGAGGTGGTTCTTTCGCATTTTTTGTTTGTTTGGTTTTTTTTAAATCCGTTTTTGTGTGATTTTGGTTTTATGCGTTTATTGCAGCGCGTTCGCAAGGTAGCCCCACGATATTGCTGTCATTAGCTTGCACAAGCTTGTACGGCTATGCGAGGCATGTCGTGCCCTTGTTTTTGGACAGCGTGCCGAGGTAGGTCCCCCAATACACTTACCTTGAGATTTAGAATTTATTAATTGCTTGATGTTTTATTAATTTTAATAAATTAGAAATAATATAATATACTTAATTTTTATATGATTATTTGGTGTGAAAAGATCCGTTTATTTTATACCGGACACTTGAAACATTTTCTTGACAAGCGGACACCCAGTATTGAAAGAATGCCCATTTTTCCTTTAAACATAATTCAGGGAATTTCAAATGTACTTCTAGTTTTAATGATATATTATTTCTTCTGAATAAGGGTTTTGGGTTTTCTTTAGAAATGAGGTTTTGCTTTAAAATTGGCGAAGGCCCGTTTGGTACTTTAATAAAATAAATTATTTTGGAAAACCCACTCAAGGGTTATCTTTGGTGTGCGTTGATTGTGTGAGTTGTGTGTGATATTTGTGCATCATGACTGATTGATTTACATTTGGAACACACCCTGTTTTATTGTATGTGTTGACATGGGAACCTAGCATATTGACTGAATTTTCTGAGAACGATTGCTGCACTAGTTTATAATACGCACAAAATAGTGGCCTCATAGCAGGGGAATACTGATTTATTGCTGCTATGGGGATTGGGCCCCTCGGTTAGGCCTTCCAGGGCTATAACGAGTAGTAGTATGGGTGTTATGACGTCATCGAGTTAGGGCATGCCTTCCAGATGAGTCAGATGTATAGTATGTTATGGATTGTTCATGATCTCCTAGGTTCGATCCTTGTTTCTTTTAGTGTTTATTTGTGCATGGCGCATGACTGGGAAGTCTAGTTTGGTTGCTGGCTCATGTGTGCCATTTTTCCCATTTCCCTTGGTGTGTGTCGTGAGTTATGTGTAGTTTTCCTTTTTGGCTAATAACTAATGTTTGGTTTTCTACTTTCTTGCAGAAATGTTTTTAAATGAAACACACATTTTCCTTTAAATCATTAAACTTGTTTTTTAAAACTAAAAAGGGCAATGGACTGCTACTTGTTTTAGAAAATGGATGTGTGTGTAAAAACCCATATTTTATACAATTTAGGGCAAACCTATAATTGATAAATTATTTGTTTAATGTTATGTGCATTGGGAATATAATTATTCGGGCCTACCTACAAAGTTTTAATACTCATGCCTATAGTGTTTTATTGTTTTTAGTTCTGTTGCAGGTTCCAGCTTCAGTTGTTCGCCTCGTGCAATGTTGGTTGTGGTATTGGAGAGTGACCCACAAGGTAACATGAAGTTTTGGTCATGGTCAGGTTAGTAGCATCGTTGGTTGTTCTTTATTTATTTGTTTTTGTTCTAATTTTGTTTTCTGCTGCTTAATTTATTTTCTTTTGGGACAAATCGTTTCCACCTATTTACTTTTGATGCCTAACACTAGTTTCCAGCCCATGGGGATCGGGAACGCCCTCCGGGCCATGTCGTGGACCAACTCGGGTGACTGGTTTAGAGTCGTATCAGGTTGGTTTGTGACAAAATGGTATCAGAGGAGGCCCTTGTTATTTGGGTTGTTTGGTAGGTGGAGATTAGGACTGTCGGGACTCGAGAGGGAGGTATGGGAAGGACTTCATGAACCCTCTCCCGTTCTGCACCATGAGTCGACAGGGATAGTCTGGGAATTGAGTCTTTGTTTCGTTTTGGTTTTTTCTGGATTGAGGGATGACAACGGAGGTAAACCAATGTTACATCATGATCTCACATGGAGTAGTGACCCATGTGGAATCTAGGTACACAGTTTCAATTCCTCTTAGTTGTTGACGCTTACTTGGGGCATGGACCACTACCATGTCGCTAGGTTATGTGTGACCGCTAGTCCCTCACTCCGGTGGTTTGATACAAGTTGAGTGTCATTTTTGTTCTGGTTGGTGTCAGTGTGTTTTTGGAAAAAAATAGTTTTTTGAAAATGGGACCGACTTCTTTTAAATGACAATAAATTTATGAAATGGGTTTTAAAACTGAAAGCTTTTGGTTTGGAAAAATGGTGTTTTCTTGGAAATTTGTCGAGAATGGTTTGGGGTGAAACCTCAGGTACTCCTTATGAATGTTTGCACATGTAAGAGGATGCATGGAAAGAGTGTGTTGAGGCATATGAATGAAAGTGAATGAAGACAGGTGCAATGGTTCATGGGATTACCTGGGTGTGTTTGAAATTAGAAGATTTACAATGTTTTCTAAATTGGCTTTTAATGAGGAAAATGGTTTTGGAAAGTGATTTTGGTTTGAAAAGTGGATTTGATATTTGGAAAGTGGTCTTGAAAGAAAGCAGTTTTGAAAAAAAGGGATGGTTTTGGAATCTAAAATGAAATGAGAATTTTGAATAGGGAATTTTGGGTTGTGTTTGCGGTTGTTTTTTTCTTTTGATCTGGTTGTTTTTGGATGAAAGAATTTTCAATGATATTGCTTTGCCTTGATATTGGTATTGGCTTTGTGTTTTATATTTTTTTCAGAACATACCACCCAGAAAGGTCCGCAGGGTTTTTGATAAGTCATGCTATGTTTTTGGTCCTTCTTGGACATTGCCTATCCTTCACGGTGATTAGGGTCCGTTAGAAGCAGTATAATGACTTGAAGGGGATTGAGCGTGTCTTTAGGGTTTTTGGAACTCCCGAAGCGATATGAGTGCATGTTGTTTTGGGTCGGTTGGAAGGTCCCGCTCTGGACGAGTAGGATTTGTTCGCCCCGCCATTACTGCAAGTTGGGATGTTGTGGTATTTCTTTGAAGCCGTCCTCGTTCAATGGTTTAAACGTGTGGAGGTGAAGACGAAGAAAATGGAAGATCTCATGCGTGTTCAATATGGCTAGAAGACGGTGAAAGCGTATGTTGACCATTTCAAGAATCTAGTGTATATTTTTTCCGGGGTAGTATCGCAGGACTGGATGAAGACTTCTCCCTTTATCAGGGGTCTTTTTCCAGAGATCAAGGAGCGATTCCTCCCTTTTTGGAAGCATCAATTTCGAGAAGTTGGTGCATGAGGTGTTCTTAGCTGATTTGGTCTCCGGAGCGCAAACGGTTGGCAATCCACCGTACAGTTGCTCGTGAAGGTCCCTCATCAGACGGGCAGAGTGTGTCAGGTAAATTTGTTTTTAAAGAGTTCCTTGTAGTGGCTCTAACTTCCAGTTTGTCGGATCGTCTAATGGTGTACTATCAGTATGGATGTTTAGGGCATATGAGCCGTCATGTCACACCCCATGGAGGACTTGCCATCATTGCAGTTTTCAGGATCATCTGAAGAAGTTTTTCCGGAAGCATCGCATGAAGGGGACGCTGTGATCGGAGAATGACAGTGCCTGACTGTGAGGCAGGAGATGCTTTAACCATCAGATCCCAATCCATAGGTCTTGGGGTGAAGCTCGCGCATAGTCAGGGGTTCATGGGGGTGTGAAGCCTCTATTCGGGTTTTGTGTTCGGTGTTGGCAACAAACCATTATAGGTTCTTCCGTTCTCATTCTTACACTGTTAAAGTTTTTGCGTTGTCGTAGGTTCATTATTTTGACATGAAATTGGGATGAGTATGTTCATCTGTAATCCAAGATTTCTCGTTTGTTTGATTATGGTGTTTCAGATCGTGTGTTTTTCTTAAATGTTTGTTTGGATCTTGCGTGACTTGATATCGGTGTGACTATGTTCGTTTGGACATATAAGTGTCTTTGGGAGAAATGATGTTGTGAGAATGCTTGGGTTCACTTCGTGGGTTATGTCTTCTCAGAATTTTTGCTTTCCCTAGTGTTCGGGGTTTTAGTATATGTCCAGAATTCCACGTTTTAGTGGATGATTTGTTTCGCTCAGGCTATAAAGGTTAGTTTGGAAGTTCTCGTGTCACCCCCCCTTCCCGAGGTGGTATGTTTGAGTGTTAAAATTTCCACACTAGTTGAGTTCTTGTGCTAGGGATAACCCTCTCGTGTTGTACCATTATATTATGTTTTGGTTTCTTCTAGTTTTATTTGGTCTTGGATTCTTGTTTGGTCGATCGTTTGACTAGGTGACTTTCTGGGGGCAGAAAGTGTCTGTGCTGGGGAGAATTGTCACACCCCGACCTAGCTGATGCGCAACTTTCACGAGAGTTAAAAAAATATTGCGAAAAACACGCACCATAACCCTATATGCGGACAGTCCCGGGTGTCACGACCTGAGCGTGGCTCACCCAACCGTGTGCTCAGCGGCACGTGAGTCGTGCAGTTGAGCGATGTTTAAAATAAATAAAATATTTTGTTATTAGGGTCGTTAAATTATTGTTATTGTTATTTATATTGTTATTAATGTTTGATTTTTATTATTATTGTTATTTTTTTATGACTATTATTTTCATTTTAATAAATTTTATTAATATTATGTTTATCATGGTTAATTTTATTATTATCATTTTTGGTTTTTTATTAATATTATTATTGTTATGATCATTTTTATTTTTATTGTTATTATTTGTATTATTATTATTTTTACTCTTATTATTAATATTGTAATAGTATTATGGTTATTAGAAAATAAAAAAAACCCTAACCCTAAGCCCTACCCATATCCCATCGCCCTCCACCCTTACCTACGCTCAGTCGCCGCCCCACCCCTGGGAACTCCCCTCGCCTCCAGCTCTCCCCCGCCGCCATGCTCCACTCGAGATCCCTGGATCCACCTCGGCCTGCTCCACGCGACCCCCTGTCCAGCCGCCGGCCCCCCTTCATCGGCCCGCCGAGATCCGCTGCTCCCGGCTGCCTGCCACACCACCCTCCTCTGCCGCGCCCATTAACCCCGCACCTCGTGCCGTTTCCGGCGCTCGCTGCTCCCGCACTCGTGCACCCAGACCACCCCGGCTCCACCTCACCGCTGCGCGCCTCCCCTTCCAGCCCTTCCATCGAGCCCGCCACCAGCAAGAAGCCTCCAGTCCCCTCCAGCGACCTCTGGCCGAGCTCCGGTGAGACCCACCTTCGGCCAACTTCCCTCCAGCCGTTGTTCCCTTCAGACAGCCGATCCACAACACCCCCCCCCCCCCCCGTGGTAGTCTTTCATTGTTTTAGATGTTAAAATTTGTTAGGGATTGTTGTTTAGGGGTTTATCTGGTATTATTTGGTACAATTTTCATTGCGTATGGTGGTTTTGGCTTCCTGCTGGTGCGGTCATGGGGTGAATGAGGTTCCTCACCATTTTCAGGCGGTCTGCCCACGTTTGAGGTAGGTGATTCTGCCTATTATATTTGTTGGATGAATTAATTTATGCATTTATTTAAATTAGCATGTTATTTAAATTATTTTGTTTGGTGCAAAGTTTGTTTTCAGAATTTGTTGAGTTGCTTCTCTTTTTTGAGTGTAGTTTTGTGGTAAAACCTTGTTGTGCACCATGAAAATGTTCTATCAATTGTCTAACTATTTTATTAAATGATTTTTGTGCTGCAATATATATATATATATGTGTGTGTGTGTGTGTGTGTGTGTGTTTGTGTTTGTTATGCGTTGATGTAAATTTGATCATAAAAGTGTTTTTAAGGGTTTTAATTCGGTTTCATGTGTTTAAAGTCACAGTACGCTTTTAAAAATTGTTTCGTAAAGTTTTAAATTGTTTATTAAATAATTTTGAGGCTTCGAGTTTGGTTTTTAGAATGTGTTTAGGCGCACTCATTTTAATGTATATTTCATCATGTCGTGCTCTTTTGTCTAGTTTTGCACTCTAATGTTTTCGTGAGATGGGTCATTGGCGTGGAATCGTGTGGTTTTGATAACACATTACGGTTTTTTAAAGTTACCTAATAAATAATGTTGGTGTGAGTGGTGTTTCAAAGACGTGTCAAGGTGGTTCTTTCGCGTTGTTTGTTTTTTTGGTTTGTTTTAAGTTTGTTTTTGTGTGATTTTGGTTTTATTCATTTATTGCAGCGCATTCGCAAGGTAGCCCCACGATATTGTTGTCATCATCTTGCACTTGCTTGTACGCCTGTGCGAGGCATGTCGTGCCCTTCTGTTTGGACAACGAGTCGAGGTAGGTCCCCCAATACACATACCTTTATATTTATAATTTATTAATTTCTTTATGTTTTATTAATTTTAATAAATTGGAAATAATACAATATAATTAATTTTTATATGATTATTTGGAGCGAAAAGAGCCATTTATTTTATACTGGACACATGAAAAATTTTCTTGACAAGCAGTCACCTAGTATTGAAAGAATGCCCATTTTTCCTTTAAATATAATTCACGGAATTTAAAATGTACTTCTAGTGTTAAAGATATATGATTTCTTCTGAATAAGGGTTTTGGGTTTTCTTGAGAAACGTAGTTTTGCTTTAAAATTGGTGAAGGCCCGTTTGGCACTTTAATAAAATAAATTATTTTGGAAAACCCACTCAGGGGAGATCTTTGGTGTGCGTTGATTGGGTCAGTTATGTGTGATATTTGTGCATCATGACTGATTGATTTACATTTTGGACGCACCCTATTTTGTTGTATGTGTTGACATGGGAACCTGGCATATTGAGTGAATTTTCTGAGAATGATTACTGCACTAGTTTAGAATACGCACCGACTAGTGGCCCCATAGTCGGGGAATACTATGTTATTTCTTCTATGGTGATTGGGCCCCTTGGTTAGGCCATGCAGGGCTATACCGGGTAGTAGTATGGGTGTTATGACATCATCGAGTTAGGGAATGCCTTCAGGATGAGTCAGATGTATAGTTTGTTCTGGATTGTTCAAGATCTCCTAGGTTCGACCCATGTTTCGTTTAATGTTTATTTGTGTGTGGCGCACAACTGGGAAGTCTAGTTCGGTTGCTGGCTCGTGTGTGCAATTTTTCCCATTGCCCTTGGTGTGTGTTGTGAGTTATGTGTAGTTTTCCATTTTGGCTAATAACCAAAGTTTGGTTTTCTACTTGCTCACAGAAATGTTTTTAAATGAAACAAACATGTTCCTTTCAATCATTAATCTTGTTTTTTTTAAATTAAAAGGTAAATGGAAAGATACTTGTTTTAGAAAATGGAAGTGTGTGTAAAAACCCATATTTTATATTATTTAGTTTAAACTTGTAATTGATAAATTCTTTGTTAATGGTATGTGCATTGGGAATAGAATTAGTTGGGCCTACCTACTGAGTTTTAATACTCACTCCTATAGTGTTGTCTTATTATTAGTTCTATTGCAGGTTCCATCATCATTTGTTCGCCTCGAGCAACATTGGTTGTGGTATTGGAGAGTAACCCACGAGGTCACATTGAGTTTTGGTCGTGGTCAGGTTAGTAGGGTCCTTGGTTGTTCATTATTTATTTGATTTTGTTCTTTTTTTTTCTACTGGTTAATTTATTTTCTTTTGGGCCAAATTTTTTTCACCTATTTACTGTTGATGCTCGGAACTTGTTTCCAGCCCGTGGGGATCAGGAACTTCCTTTGGGCCATGTCGCGAACCAGCTCGGTTGACTGGTTCAGAGTCATCTCGGGTTGGTTCATGACATGCTGAATATAATAGACTATTCATCTAGGAATTATCATTCCCTGCAACACTGAATATAGGATTCACAAAGAAGGTTGTCCAATTTTTATGCTTAGAAGATTGTGAAGGTGATTCTTGAGAGTTGAAGTTCCATTTAACTTCAGTGGTGATATTAATTCTTCTAGAACTATAAATGAGTTATACTGTATACTGTGACACATCATGTATGAGGCATGAAGATTTTATAATGTCATATGAGTGAGTCTTCATGAAGAGTTATCTTTAGTTGAGGCCTCATGAGCATAACTACCTGATGCATGGCCTCAAGCTAGCTGATGTTTTTCATAAATTATGTTGTGGGATGCATTTTCTATCTGGAGATAATTTTTTGGTATTCATTTATAAAGAAATACTCAAGTACATATTATGTGATATCTTAATATTTGGCAGCATACAGGGGTTGAGTATGAACATACAGTTGATTTAGAACTAACCTACACATGTGGTAAAGGAAATTTTGTTGCCAATTCTGTGAGAAGAAATACTTTGACATATGCTGTTCAAGAATACAGTGGGGAATGTAAACTCATGTCCTTATTCCTCGATATAATTATTGTGTTTTAGGTGGAACTTGGATAAACTATCTTCTTGGACTTAGAAGTGTCTTCTACTATTCTATAACAGTTATGAATGAGAACAATATCTATTCATGATGGCCTCATCCTAAAGGGATGTTTCTTAGATGATGATAGATATTCAGTTTGGGTCCTGGATGGGAGTGATACATCAATATTCCATGAGATTATATGGGTCAAAATGGACATCAAATAGGTTTTGATATAGGAATTCCACAAATCAACAAGGGTTGTTCATCCTAGTGTCACCAAAATGAATCGAGATATATGACACCAGTATTGGTGGACTAGTGTAAAATGCGATATTTTTTGCTACATCACTCGATGTTCAACCTTTCAATAAGCGAATGCAGAACATCTATCTCTAGTAGAAATTTTATAGTCATTTTCCATTCTTTAGTACAATTGGGATGATGTCTTGATGGATTTTTTGATTTTTCTAACATGATCACATTGAGAAAATGGTGTAGTATGGGTTTTCATTAACCATCTATTGATTTTTGAACAATTATTACCTATGGGATAGACTATCATGGTAGATGATCTTGGAATATTATACACTAGGGAGGTTTTTCATTTTCATGGAGCACCTCATTCTATCATTCCTGACTGAGTTTCTCATTTTAAATCATGGTTCTAGAAAGGGGTTCAGAATTCCTTGTGCATACAGGTTCTTCTGACCATTCCCTATGACTTGCAAATTGATGGAAAAATATATTGCATTATTCATGTGCCAGAAGACATTATTCATGAATGTTTCCTTTAAAATTCATGTTCTTAGTAGAAATACATTCCCCTAGTTGAGTTCTATGGTAATAAAAACTTTTAGTCTACCATCAAGATGAATCCTTATGAAACCCTATATTTTTGGCCATTCCACCCACCACTATGTTGGATAAAGGTAGATGAGGCAGCTATGCTTGGGCCCAATCTTGTTTAGGAGACTGCATATAAGGTTTAATTTATCAAAATGTTCTTGTTGACATCTTAGTATAAACTAATGTTGTATGCCAAAAAAATATCGAAAACCTCTCAAGTGCATGGTCAGTGACAATATTTTCTTACAAGTATTGCCCAGGTTGTGGCTTAGGGATATTAAAAGGTAAGGTAAGCTCTCAGTGAGGTTCGTTGGACCCTTAGAGTATGTGAAGTAAATCCGAAATGGCGCTTACTAGTTGTAAATTCATCAGATATTTCCATAAATGAATGCTTTTATTCATTTATCTCAGCATTTCTAATACTACCCTAAACCGTGAGATGTCTTTCAGCATTATGAGGTTGAATTTTAGGTAGATTCTTCATTAAAGGATTATTTAGTGTATATTTTTGATCGAAGCATGAAGACAATATGAGGTGATTCAGTTCTTTTAGTATCAGTGTAATGGAAGTATGGTTGAGTAAGGATGGGACATGGGATCAGGAAGCGGATATACGAGAATAGTGGCCAAAACATTTCACCTGAGTTACTTCTATACCATCATATGCCTAACTCGGGGATAAGTTTCTTTATGGAGGGGAGGTGGTAACGACCCATATTTTCAATAAATTACATGCCATTAGTTTTTTGATTTGAATCAATTTTTTAATCACTATAAATATATAATATGGCCTATGTAAGGTCTTAGGAGAATCTAGGGATTGTTAAAAGCCTGGAGTTCCAGAAAAATGGGCAAAAGACTAGGCTACATGGTTTGTATAAACCATGCCTCTCAACAACACAGTTTCTATAAAAGAATGTGGTTGTAGTTAGTGGAACCTAGATATTGCACAGTTTGTCTACTACTGTGATACCCAAGGGACACATCAATGTGGTTTTCCGAGTAATCGAGACAGATATGATTAGCATAATTTATGCATGGTTAGAAAATTGTGCACCTAAACCACATGCCTCTTTAATTTGAGGTGAAATGTTTATTTTCCCCACATAATCTTTTAACCCTATTTCTCTTTCCCTCTTGCATCATCTAGTGGATGAATTGTATCCCCTCCTCACATAGTTGAAAATATCCTCTGATCTAGGAATTCATGTATCTCACATGTAAAAACTCCAAATCACAATCTACTGGAAGCATCAATTGCACATATATATGATTTTATATCGTCTTATCTTTTATATACGTTTTCTTTCAGATCTATCATGATATTTAGGTGTAATATCATTTCCCATATTTTTATGTTATTGGACTATTTATTAGTTTTCTCCCAACATACACTAAATCTAAGGTTGATATAAAATAATGTGTCATCTAAGACTTGAAGGTAAGTGGTCATGTCATATTACCTTTTATTTCTTTTGTATCATAGTTATGACATTGTGCCCACATTTTCTATTCTGGATCTTCACCTATATATTGAGTTCTTAATATCGAATGGAATTTTTCACCTTGTTACCTATCAGTTTTTCTTTATTTAGTGAGTTAGAGGATGTTGTTCTCATTTATGGACACCCATGGGTGTCCCAAGACCAATTTTATTTTAATGGTAAAATGCAAAATTTTCCATAGAAAATAATTAGACTCTAACAAAGACTTAAAATGAAATTACCCTTGAGACATGACTATTAAATGGAACCCAAAGAACCACTTAGGTGTTTGGCAGACTTATATTTTTAAATTACCCATGGAGGTAATTACCTTATTTTTCTATAGAACCTTTAATTTCCTAGTTATCCTAACGAATTAGATTACCTTGGATTAATTAATCAAATTGATTCTGAATGTGAATTTAATTGTACATGAGGGTTGTATTTCAATAAATGAAGTGGATAATTAACTGAAATAGATTATGAAATGCAGTATGACCACACTTATTTTTTAATTCCTTATTAAATACTTAATTGAACTATTTTTCCTAACTTATGAATTTGATCCAGGTGAATTGAGGGAATGAGAGGTAATTCCTCTTGCTTATATTAAATTTGTGATTATTCCTTGTTAAAAATGTATTGTAAATTAGAGTTACATGATATATATTTCCTCATGTATTGAATTATAAATATATTAATTTCTTTATACAATTTGTGATATGATGGTAAGGGACCTATTGAGCATGATGGTATCATGCTCCCCTGCATCAAGTTTTTATCATGACGTCTGATGATAATGAAACTAGTTAGGGATTTGGATTTAAGTGCCACATCCTTATTCAGGTGATGACATGATGGATCACTCACTATCCTATGCGTTGTTCATGAAGTCCCATAATCTTATTAGGATATAGTGAACATACCAATTGCCTAAGCTTATTTTCCCATTAGACTAGTCCTAGATGACTGAGTTACGCCTTGTTCCAGCCCATACTAGTATTCCAGGTATGTGGCCAATTATTTTTGTATGTACTATATTTATATAGGTGGATTAAATATATATAATTACACTTTATACATACTATTACTATATATATTTTATATGATTAGACAAAAATTTAGGCCATGATGTAAAGTAAGTAGACCCACCAGCTATCCAATAAGAACCTGAGTATGATGGATATTTATTTCGCCATTTATTTCATTTCATATTTATATTACTAAAAAATATTTAGTTATGATTACTTATTAGGTTAAATGCAGACACTGTTGCTGGTGGCCTACTGAATTCTTTTTACCTCAAACCATACTTGGGCAGACTTTGGTAGCTGAGAAAACTATCTGTCTATAGGTATTGATAAAGTAAAGAACCCTTATATGGGATGTTGATATGCTTACACATAGATGGAGCATTGAGAAATATGACCTAGATTATATCAAGATATTTGTGGAGAATATAATGTTCTTTTTGTTCATTTTATATATAAATGTGCCTTGATCCCCTTTTTATATCATCATGTCATAAATTCATGTATCTAAAATTTCCGAGTGTATTTTGAGATATTTATTAATTTTTATGCTTATATACACATATGCACATATATTTTATATCAGTTATATTTATTATTCTAAAAAGAATTATTATTTCTATTATATTAAGCTTCTAATGTTGTTTTTATCTAATTCCATCCATTGTTCTACTCTGATATGATGGTATAGTCTTCCCACCATACCATATTTACACGCTCACTACAAGTCAGTAGCCTCTAACATATGAGGTGGCACACTTGAGGCCATGTTACCCACCGGTTTGGGGAACATGTTAAGGAAACTACTTCAGGACATTATAAATTCCACCAATATCATCAGTGATTTAATGAATAGATACTTTAGAGATTACCCTTATCATTTTTCCGTAGACATTTTTAATTATATTCTTATATATTAAAAGAGAAAATAATAGTATGAATATCACTTGAGGATTATGGTGAAGACCCTGAAGGAGGAGATAATTTCTGTAAAATTTACCAAATTTGAATTTTGGATCAAAAAATATTTATTTTTCGGTCATATAATCTCATGTGAAGGTATATTAGTAATCCTTAAAATATATAACCATTCATAAAATTATTAATCCAACCATGGATATTTAAGTCCATAGTTTTCATGGATTGGATGGATATAATTGATTTTTTATGAATGATTTATCACAATTATATAATATACTCATCAAGAGGACTAAAAAATGAGTAATGTTCTTATTGATAGATAAATGTGAATTGAATTTCATGGAGTTGAGAAAAAGGTTTGTCAATGAACATGTGCTCACACTACACTGTAGAGGAGAATTGTTTTTTATCTATAGTGGTGTATCAAATGAAATATTAGGACGTGTTATTGTAAAAAATCATATAGTGTTAACCTATTCCACACAATAATTGAAGGTATATGAGGAAAATTTCTCAACTCATGATTTGGAGTTCACTGTGATAATTTTTTCATTATTGAGATAGCGGCACTATCTATAGGGAAAAAAGTGTAACATATATACAGATCACAAAATTTTAAATTATATTTTCACTCAAAAAGATCTAAACATGAACCAAATAAGATGGTTGGAGCTCATTAAAGATTATAAATTTTAATAAATTAACTTCCTAGAAAAGTGAACAATGTGGCCGATGTTTTGAGACAAAAGGATCATTCTATCTTAACTATGGTGAGGATAAAGAAATACAATATTTATTGATTTTAAATATATAGATATGAAAACTTTAAAGAGTATAAATCTTATCTGTCTCAAATAAATTTTCAACAAACTACCCATGTTAGGAAAATTGAGGAGCATAAGGAAGATGTAGAGAAACAAAAGAATGTAAGAAATATTCATGATTTGCATATCAATTATTATGAAATAATATTTTTAAGGAACCATGTAAGTGTTTTACCCTTACAATATTGGAAAATTTTATATTGGATGAGCCTAATAGTTTAAAATTATATATAAATACTATAAGTAAAAAACATTTATATAGAAATAAAAGAGTATTTCTAGTTAGATGGAATAATGATAGATATTGTAGATTATGTTTCTTGGTTATGGGTTTTCCAATAAGTAAAGTTTGAGGGATAGAATTATTGGTAGAGTTTACAACCTTTAAACATACCTAAATATAATTGGTAAACCAAGTACATGGATTCGGTCAATAGACTCCCAAAAAATATATGTTAAGAATGTGATAAAATTTCATGGAGTATCACATTCCTTTATATCTAATCGTTATCCGAGGATTACCTCGATATTAAACCAACTTTAACAGTTGGTTTTGGATATAGATCATGTTTTCAGCTTTTTGTATCATCCTCAGATAGTTTCTCAGTCTAAGAGGACCATTAAAACTCTCAAATACATTTTTTAGATCATTCTCTAAGTATTTAAATGGTTTTTGAGATCATCAAATTCCTTTGGTAGGACTTTATTATCATATAGCTTTTACTCCACTATTCTATTGGCCCATTATGAACCCTCTATGGTACAAAGTATAAAACACTAACTTACTGAAATGAAGATGAAAATAGAAATTTATTAGGACATGATCTATTTGAATAAATGATAGGTAATCTTAGATCTATTCAATAATAGAAAATCCTATCTGAGTGTTGAACAAAAGTTATAAGAATATCATAGGAAAGATCTACATATTTATGTACATGACTAGGTGTTCCTATGAATATCTCTCTAGAAAAGAGTGATTATATTTTGGAATAAGGGAAATAAAATAACTATTTATATTTGTTCTTTTAATATTATTTATCATATTAGGATTGTATCTTATCGAGTGGTTCTTCCACTAACACTCTCTTAAGTTCATGATGTGTTTGATATATTTATCAAGAGGAAGTGCATACAAGATCTTTCATATGTACTAATCTCTATGGTCATATAATTTTAGGAAGATATTTATTATTAGGAAAAACCAATAGATATTATAGATCATAGAGAGAAATCTCTAAAAAACAATACCACTCACATGTTCAATGTTTCATGGTGAAACCACCAGCTTGAGGAAGCAGTGTGTGAACTTGATGATGCGATAAAAAAGAATCATCCTCATATTTTTGTTTTAGTGTGATTCTTTTATGGGGAGATTCATTTTAAGGGAGGTAGAATGTAACACAATAATATTTTTATATAATATTGTTCTGTAAATAATTTGATTTCTTTAATAACTTGTGTTACACGAAGTATGATTAGAGGAACAATGGAACATTATTATTATATTATATGTATGTTATTTGGTATCCATTATATTTTAGGGTAGGAATAGTAATAACAAATTATAATAAATTTATGTTCTATATATTATTAAAATAAACTCATAACTTATTATATTATTATCATTAAGAATATTTTTTTTTTAAATAAAAGTGATTTTTTCCAATAAGAATTTAATACATGCGATGTATTATATAGAAATATATTAAATTAACTCCAATTGGGGAATATATTTAATTAAATTAATTTATTATTTACTTGATAATATTTTTTAAACATTAAAAAAAATCTAAACACAGGATTCAAATACATCTAGTTTTATACTTCTAGGTGTATTTTTTAGAAAAATAAAATTTTTCACGTTTTTCAATTTTAAATTAAAATTTATTTCTACCATTTATAAGCAATTTAATATATAAAATAAATTTAATATTTCAAATCAGGATTTTATAATTTGGTTATTAAACTTTTTAATGTTTTTTGGTAAATATGAATAGTAAATGTGGTAAAACTTATTTCCTCGGTAAATAGTAAATCAAGTTAATATGGATTAAAAATACATGATAAGACAATAATTATTCAACCAAATTATTGGATAAATTTAATTAAACCCTTAACTGCTAAAGATTAGACATTTTTAATTTAATGGACATATATCCTTGAAAATGAGTTATATATTATTAAAATCAAAGGATGTTACAAAATGTCAGTCTCACTATTTTTAATATTTCATATGTGTCCACATAGAGACAAAAGTATGTTATGAATGAATATAAGAATATATTTTTATATTTATAAAAAAACAATGATATAATTTTTTTTAATTCTTAGTAATTATACAATGGCTTTAATTTGTTAAGAAACACCGATGTATTAATTCTCAATTTAATAAAACAATATAATAAATGAATTTAAAAATAATAAATTCGATATAATTTCATTGATTTAATGTGAACCATGAACCATATATATTTTTATGACATATTAGGTAGACTTTAAATCATTATATTCATATTTACCCTTTGCACTGAGGTATTTAAAATTAAATTAAATGATTATTACAAAAATTTATAATAATAATATTTCATCAGAATATTATTTTATTAATTTTTTTTTTCAATCATAAAAAACCCAAAATAATAAAAATTTATTATTATATTATATAAATATTGATAAATGTTCCATATATATTCCAATTTCCACCTTATAAGTAAAAATAAAAAACTTTTAATGTTGAAAAATTTGTTAATATTGTTTACATTAACATTGTTTAACTAAGTATTATTCAAAATAATATGGTTTAAAATTAAAAAAATATTTAAATTATATTGGATGAAGATATTATAACCCAATAAAAAATTATCTTTGTATCCCTTTCCATTTGGAGGTATTTTTCTCTAGAATAAATATATTATAATTTATTCTTTTGATAAATAAAAAATGTCCCCTCACCTCAATTATGAAAGGACACTTCCTCCCTCACTTAATTACACCACATTATGCCCTATATATTGAACATACTCTACCAAATTAACATGTAATATTCCATAAAAACATTATAGAGGTTTTTTCCTTCCCAATAGACCATTCTGGATCCCATAGAGGATATCTGTAGGATTCATTTTGAAAATTAGGTAATCACCTTAATAGATCACATTATTTTTAAATATTAAATTACATAATATATATATCTTATAATAAAAAAATACTTTGACATAATAATAATTATTGAATGATTTTATTGTTAATAAAAACAACATTATTCACCCTCTTTCCCATTAAATTTGAAGTGAAAGTATCTCTCATGCTTAAGTATGGATTATCGTCTCCACATAGAGATACAATTCATTTATAACCACTATATATTATGGTTGGGTATTATTATTGGTTGATCTTTTATCTATGATACTTATGACATAATTATACTTCCTAAATTATAATATCATACAGACCTTCTTACCATCCAATCTTTTGGGGAATGATATTGTACTTATGCTTAAGTGTGGACTATCATCTTCATGATCTGATGTGATTCATTTTTCATTTATATTCTACAAGGATTGAAATAAGGATGAATTTTATGAATATATATCATACATATGATATAATAATAATTTTGGAAATTTTATTTATTGTTTTCCTTTCTTTCAATTAATTAGTCAAAAAATAGAAATATTGTTCATGTGTACACATGACCTACTGTACCCATAAACAGTGTAATTGATTTTTCAATCTCTAATTTTTATTAATGATTAAAATTATTAATAAAATGAATATATACAATTAATATTATTTAAATGATGTTTCCATGATAAATGAATAAGTATAGGGTCTTACGTATAGAGACATGTCAGGAAAACGAAGAATTTATCACCCAAAATTGTGATTTTAATAACATATTATTAATAAATGGGTGATAACATGTTTCAAATAAATTAGAAATGGTATTATAGTTAATAATATGTTTTTTAATACATGTATAATAAATATATATTTGTTATACATGAGGTTTTAATGCGAACAAGGAAAATAGATACTTGATGTAAGGGTTTATATCGCAATCTCATCATTATTAGAGATTACATATGTTTAAGAGTATAATGAAAATTATTTCTCATACATGTCCATTATTTCTAAAAATTATTTAAAAAGGATTTTTAAATATTTTCCTACAATATCATAAAATAATTTTTACCCATGTTATTCTTTTTAAAAAATGGGTTGAAAGGAAACTTTTTTTTGTTTTCCAAATGAGGTACTTTGTTACTTTTCTAATAAAAATCATGGAAGTATATTTTCCATAATTATATGGAATATGTTTATTTTCCCAAAATTGTGAATCCTCAATGATTTTAAAATTAATTAATAATTTTACAAGTTTATCTTCAAAGAAATTGTTTTCCTTTATATATTAATGGATTTTAAAAAAAATGTTATTTCCAAATGGATAAGTTATATTCCTAAATAATTATTTAATAAAATCTTTAAAAATAGACTCCCTTATATCATGAAATACTTTTATATTATATAAGATTTATTATTGATATAATCAAATCATATCATCCTTATTTTTTATATGCACGGTTTATAATAATGGTGAAAAGGTGAAATTTTTATGAAACCCATTTCTTTTCCATGGGTTACGATATGATAAAATGATTATGAGACCCATTTCATTTCATGGGTTATGAAATGATAAATTATTTATGATACTATGGTACACACTTGTATTTTTTTCACTATGTTATTGTTGGTACCTATATACCACTTTAATATATTGGGTATTGTTTAATATCTCATGAGATAGTTACGGGAAAGAGTTATTATAATTGAACCATTATAAGATACCAGTGTTCATACCTAATTTTATGGTCTTTGTAGTTAACCATGAAATATGAAATAGTTTATATACTTATTATTCTTCCATATAAATTTAGGACATGAAATATGGTTTATTATTTAGTTATAATGAATTTGGATTCTTAGGATTCATGCCTTTTTAAATGTTAATGTTTTATGCCATAACTCATGATTATGATAGTTTTTATATTGGTTATGAACTTTGTTAGATAAGGTTACAATATATTTTTCTTATTATTATCTAATTCTTTCATATGACCATCAATCGATATATCCCATGTTTAACCTTATTGAGCATATGTTCTCACCCACTTCTTATCTTTTCTTTTCCTTAGGTTATAAATAATGTTTCCAGATGGGTATGCCTATAAAGAGTACTATATAGGAAGATCATAATGATATATTATTAAGATTTTTCATAAAGTATTAAATATTATATACATAATATCTAATTTCCCTAAACTATACTATAATGGCCTTGATCATATATTAACGTATAGAATATTAATCTAAATGAATGTAATTTCTATATATAAAGATATTAGGTTACTATAAGATTAGTATAATCTCTATGGGTAAGGAATGTGATGGTGAGTCTTACATTGGGTGGCTACAATGATATAAAAATGGTTATAATACCTACTAACATGAAACTATCATGTAGGCAGCATATCTCAAACCTCACTTATTGAATATCTACTTTTTTTGGGTAAAATGTAAACCCCAAAAATGCATCCTACAACCCTAGATATAATAAATGAGCTTCGTATGGAATGATTATACTAGTTAAGTCCATCCTTTCAACATTTAAACTATTTAGTTAACTTAATTACACTTAATATACATTAATTCTAATTATGACCTTATATTGGTAACATTGTTAGTAGTCATAATTCCTAAAGGCTATAATGAATAATTTTCATAATTCTTGATGTTCATAATGTAAAGTGTTCTTAATGGTTATCTACATCTTATAAATACTACATATTTTATTAATTCAAATATTAATTCAATTTCTATCAAGGTTCAATGTTATTAATTTTCAATATTAATATTAAATTACTAAAATTTTGTTTCCTTTTTTATAGTGTTTTTAGTAAGTGTAATAATCCTAAAAGATCAAGATGTTTTAAATTTTTATATTATAAATTTTCTATATTCATTGTTCCTTAGTAATATTGTTAATTATATGTAATGAAGTAGTTGAAAAAATAAAATATTCTCAATAAATGAAATATAGTGATATCATTATGTTTTATAAAATACTACATTACTTAAAATATTACACTTAAATATTCAGAATGGAAAATATATATATAAATTTATGGGTCATTACCTCATCCCCCCATAATACATTTCACCCTGAAGAAGTATTTCCAGATATAAAATTGAAATAAAAAGAGGGTATGTCTATTTTAAAATATCATTTGGCTCCCATGTTTCCTCTTGAAATTTAGGGTTTTTTATAGAACACTAGAATGTTTTGTTTTCTTGTTTTCTAGAACATTGATTATATATTGAAAAATCTTAACTAACTACTCCTCATAGGATAGATCAATCCCCATATATTTAACCAATTGATTCAGTACATGTGGTTTATTGGGTATGTAATTCCTCCAGCACTATACATGGAATACATCATGAGTATGAGACATGTTCAATGGGAGTGCAAGTCATTATTTCATGGATCTTATGAAATTAATAATCTCAAAGGGGATAATATACATAGGTTATTTCATTCTATTATTCCCAAACCTCATGCATCTCTTTTAGGGATATATATAAAGGAACATCTTATCTCTAACCATGATATCTAGATCTCATCAATGATTATTAGTATAGATATTTGGTCCAATTTTTTACTTATTTTATTTATTGTCGACTGATCATGACCTTATTAAAAATTTATTCCACTTATTTGGGTCCCAATGGACATCATTCCATAACTTCATCACAATATTCAAGAGTTTTACATGTATTAACATAGTTAACTTCATTATGAACCTTCTAAATTCTCATGTAAAATTTATTATAATATATGAACTTGACTGGAGAATGATAATTACAAAACCACATTTGATTTTCATTTAGCATGATCACGGAATTTCTTAAAGGGTCTTGATTATCCACTCATATTGGCCTTCATTTTAAGGATGATAGGTTGTACTAAACATCTACTCTATTTATAGAGAATAACAAATAATTTTCTAGAATTTTTATCTGAATATAAAATCATTATTAGATATAATAGTTATACATATTCCATGTAACCTCAACACAAATTTAATTTACATAATTTCAAGTTGGTCAAGTGAGAAGTCCTCCTAAACGTAAACAAAATATGAAGTCTTTATAAGGTGGTCTAAAACAAACTATATCAAATTTTTTCATTATTATATATTTATAAGATTTGTGAAAAATAAATACAGTGACACAACATTTTCTTACATGAATAATATATCATTTTGAAGTTACCTAATATAACAGTAATACATTATAGAATCTAAGGGATAGTATATTTGAAAAATAAGCTTCATAAATAATTTGTATAAAATAAAATAAATACCTAATTTAATTCCATCTTGATAGTACTACTAAATATACCGTGTTCTACTTGTATAATACAATCACATGATGATATAAATAAAAAAATGTTTTGATATAAAATCCCAATATTGGGAGGAATAACATACAAGAAATAAGGGAAATAAATTAATAGTATATGTGTGATCATGATAATCCCCATAATATAAACAAAATTTGATTATCATCATGAAAAAGGGGGAATTATTTCAAATAGGCATGGAATGTGGAATATTCATAATAATGAAGTATCACAAAATTTCGGTAAAATACCATACATTGTTATGAACAAATACAACATCTTTCTCACACATAGCATATGTGCATAAATCAGAACATCATAATTATGAACAAATATATCATCATTTTCACATATAATACACAAAATCAGATGATATATATCACATTAACCAACCCTTTAGAAGGCTATATACATTCAGGCCCTCCCATCAAATCATTAAATTTTGATAATCATGCACACAACATGGAACATCAATATATAACAATCATAGTCACAAAATAACCCCATAAAAAGAGATGGATTTCCTAATTATTCCAAAAATAATACTTTAAAGAATAACTGTTGGGGATTCCAAATGAATAAAGAATTTCATATTTTTTTTATAAATGATCTTTTTTCTTTAATGTAGAAATATATCTAGAGGTGTAAAAATGTGTTTCAAAAAAATATTTTTGAAAAATCATTATTTTTTAATTATAAATAATTTTGAGAAAGTTGATAATCTATATCACCATAAATAAAATGTATGTAATGGAAAAATTATATTTTAATGAAATTAGTGTAATTTCCATACTAAATATAATTTTAAAGAGGGGTAGTTTGGGTTTGAATTAGTAGTAAGCACCCCTTAATTCTACATGAAAAATGTGGGTTCAAAACCCATTGGGCATAGGTATTGTAGCAGTAATGTAGAGTACGGTATCAGCGATGGCACTATAGTAGCGGCATGCATTGTAGCGGTGGTAGGTACTATAGAGGAGGTATGGTACTGTAGTAGTGGTGGGTACTATGTGGTATTGTAGGAGCGCTGTCACAGTAGCAGTACTATTTCCAGAATGAGTCTTGGGCCAAAAAATGGGCCTATAGGCAATGTAATGGGCTAAATTCCCACTGGCCATTCGGGCTATGTAATGTGTCGGCCACTACCCAGTTAAAGAGCTATTTTCTTTTCTTTAATAAAAGATGAGTCTTTAGGCCCAACCTTTAAAAAAATTGAAAGAGGAAACAACAAAAAATGTAAGAGGTGGGTAAGAGAATCTCCTTTCCTTAAATCTCAATATTTTTTATCTCATTTACCCCTCATATATAATTTAATTATTTTTATTTACAAATTAAACTAGAATAAAACCATCTTAATTTATGTCACCATTTCTCTATTATAATTATAGTATTATACTTTGTGATACTCTTGGTTTATTGTGAATTTTTCTGGTGTTATGATTCTATTAAATTATCCCTTATTGTTTCTATTTTATTTGTTTTTTTCAATTTTATTTTAAAAAAATATAATTAATCAGATATTTATATATTCTATATAATTAATATTAACCTTCCATGAAAGTTTTCATAAGGAGATATCTAACAATGTACTTGCATGATTTTAATAGGCTCTTGATAGGTCCTTTTAAAATGAGGAGAAAAGACAAGTATGCAAAAAATATGTAATAATATAATATATATAGTATATTAAAATAATTAATATGATGGTGATATAATATTTAATAAATTTTATAATTTTTGGGTTTGAAAAGAATATAAAAATAAAGGTATATATTAGGAAAATAAAAAATTAAGTTTACTGAAACATAACATTATTCTTACAGCTGATAATTTTATACAACACAAAGGTACAGGAATGATTGGATTTGGTTATGTTTATAACATAAGTATGTATTTTATGTTGATTAGGATAGTAGATTATGGTATATATTTATATTTTTTAACTAGTAGAGAAGTGTTTTCCCATGGGGAGTGAGAGGGGTGGCTTATACTTAAGGGAGTTATTTTTGAGTTAATATATTATATAAATTAAAATTTCCATGTTAAACCCTTTAATAATGAAATTTAGGAAATTATTAATTATATTTTATTATATATAGTTTCTTAAATTATTTTAAAACTATTTTTGAGAAAAAATACTTAGATTACAAAAAAGGAAATTGTAAAAAATAAAAAATTGGTTTTTAATGGAATAAGTTAAACTATATACTTTGGTAAATAATTTTTAGGGTTAGAATTTATGTTTATTATTATTCTATGAATTGTATATCTTATTAAAAGTGTTTTTGGTCTGGAAAAAATTTATAGAATTTATTATTTTATTATTACCACGGTGATATAGTAATAAAAATATATCAATAATGTAAACAACATATTATTACTATTAACTATAATAGAATTATTTCAGAAAACTACAGAAAAAATAACCCTTATATAATTTCAAATTGAATATTACAAAATTATTGATAATTTAAATAAAATTCTTTCATAGGTAATTCTAATTATTAAAAAAATATTATTTTTATGAAATATATTAAAATATGCTTTATTAAAAACATGTGTATAGTTTCTTTTGATTTCATAATATTATTATTTCTTTTATTTAATTATAATATTTATATTATCTAAAATTAATAATGATACAAATTATTTATATGAAATTTTTCTATTTTTATTTCAGTTTACTATTCAAATAGTGATGTAACTATTCCCAATAACCAAGTTCCCATTCCTAATGCTCAGGTTACCATTCCAACCATCATATCACTATTCCAACAATAATATTACAATCAAAATGGTAATATCACTTCCTATAATTAACTATTCATTATTTCATTCATCCTTCAACTAAATTCTCTACACCGATCTACATTTTCCATTTCAAAAATGTCAATTGGATTATTAATGTTTTGTATTTTTAACCATGATGTTCATGAATTTTATGATTCTAGGGAATCAATATGATCCAAAATATTTCATTATTATAATATTATTTTATTTATATCAATTTACCCATGGTAATGTTTTAAATTCTTTTGGAAATTTTTATTCTATAAAGACAATTCTCTCATTTAATGTAATAAATCATTATATATTACATTTGTTAAATCTATATCATAAAACAATTATGACACACATTTTTTATTCATAATTAAAATTCAATATATATTAAATTTTTCTATGTCATAATCTATGGTTATGTTCTCCCATTTCCATGATGGTATGGGTAATGGTTATATCATCCCTTATGTATCTTTCTTCACTTCCTTCACATGTTAAAAAACAAGGTGCTTAGTTTTTTATTTTTACAATCTCTGACATAATATTTTCCTATCAACATTGATATTATAGATCCTTATATATATTTTTATTCCCTAGGTAGATGTAGAATGTTGATCTATGATAATCATTAATTAAATCCATCTTTATCTTAGGGTATGATGGTGCATATAGTTTTTACCCAAATCTCACAAATCCTTATTCATATACATTTAACTCTAATGACTTTTCCATTCTTATAGAATATAACTTCATCTATATCTCCAAATAATTAATCTAGGATTCCTTAATCCCCTCTTGAATATATGGATGATCAATCATTTATTGACAGTACGATGGGGTTCCATTATTTACTATTCCCATATCCATCCTTTGAATTTATAAAAATTTATAATCATTATCAATATATTTCATGGATAATATTGCGGGATATTTTCCACATAGAGTGAAATCAATTTTATTTTTTACCCAATCATTGTTATGGATTACTTATTCACATTCCTTGATTATTTCTAATAATCTTCATTGGTTCTTGTTGAGATCGTTCTATGTGGATATATTCATTAAAAACATATTAATCATATATAAGTCACACATAAATACATAGAGTTAATTATTCCTAAATTATAATGTGAATATTACTATAGCCAACTCCATATCATGATTATGATTACTCTATTCATGAACATTCATTTTTCAAGAATCATAGGCTATCACATTATCATTTTTCATGAGTAAACATCACAAGCCATTATTTTAATCATCACTATATATCACAAATACTTCACCATATATGAGTAACTTGAGTAAAAGAGTGGTCATAAGACTCTTTTAAAAAAAAATAAGAGCCTTCATCATCTTTACCTATTTAGAAAAATTTACAACCTTCTAATTTAAATTATTTATTGAGTATTAATTTCTATAAAAGTTTCTACCAAATCACTAATTGTACAAAGATAATACAAAGAAACTACAATTATATGATCCAGATATTTTCATTGGCCATTATTTAATTAGCACAATTATTTTAGGATCCATGGATATACCCTCACATGGGATTACATGGCCCAAGGTGGATATGTTTTGTATATAAAATTCACTTGGGGAAAAAATTCAATAAAATTTATTCTTTCTTATTATATTTATCATAGTACTGAAATGAACCTCAAATTCCTCCTTCATTTGGGAGTAAATGAGAATATAAACATTAAATAATAACGAAAACTGTTCAAGGTAATATCTAAAGAGTCTATTTATAATTTCAATGAATATTTCTAAAACACTAATCAGTCTGAACTGAATTAAAAAGATCTAATAGTGTATATAACATGGGTTAAAGGGAGTCTTGGTAATATCCACCAACCCCACCCTTATTTGATGATACCATGGATGAATGTACACTATTTAATAGTACTAGTATCGATGTTTCAGATCAAACAATCTATCAATCTATGGGAAGGGATAAATATTCATTATTGTGATTTTTGAGTCCATGATAATCAATTTAGAGGTGCACTGAGACATAATTCTTCTCAAAAAAGAAGAATAGTTCATCGCATGTTGAATCACATGAGAATATGAATTCATTTTCTATATTTTCATATAGTTTCTTCTTTATTTCCATTCATTCAATATGGTAGATTTTGTAGCGAGTCTTGGATGTTGATATATATATATATATATTTTTAATTGATAACTCAACCAATCGATTTAAATAAAAAATAAAAAATTATTTGGGGAATACATCCACATATTCCCTTAGAATGGTCATGTTATCAAGAGTGGATTTTCTTATAAATCATTTAAACTAGATATTATTTCACATAAAGAAAAAATATCCATACAGAAGAAGAATTATAAAAAATTGATACATCCTATGAATTACACAAGTATAGAATTAGAGGTTGATTTGGGAAAAGGAAATTTATTTCCTTATACAAATAATTGATATTGGATATACGTAACAACATTTAATCCATTACCATTTTAATATCAAATTACACTAAAATAAGGATTTTATTTTTTATTTGGATATTCGGTATAAAAATATTGATTGGGGGACATTATATGATGGAGAATAAATAATTTACATGTTTTCTATTTTAACTGATATCTCAACCCTTACTTTTTTGAAGTCATTATTGAATATTCATAATAATATTTCAAGATATGAAAAAATATATATAACTATAATGAAATTTTATGTTCACTATTTTTGAATTAATTTCAAGTTTACTTATCACCATATAATTTTATGGATCCACCATAGTAGTAGTGGTAGCATAATCTCATCACTACTCTCAGTTACTTGGCATTTGTTTTTGCCAGATATCTTTTACAACCATTGTCTTTAGGAAATGTTTTTCATAGTTCCCATGTACCATATTGTTGAAAATTAGACCATGGTCTTGGGGTTTATCATAACCATATTTTCTTTCATCACATTTGTGGGATTATTCATCTCGTTATAGTATTCAACAGTTTCCCCATTTTTTTCAAACTTATAACATCTCATTATTACTTTTTATTAGTTTCTATGATTCAACTTCTTAAAATTGTGGCACATCAGATGTTTAATTTTCTTACTTCCTCATGGATTATTTGATGATACCCATACTTAAACTCCACTATCTTCTTATTCACTCTAGTCCCATGGAACCACTTAGAATAAATAATCTCCATCTAAACATTATGTGTATTCTAGAAAATTTAATCATTAATGAAGAAGTACAAAATTTATAATTTTTTTGAGTACATTCATTTTACCCACTCGAGAAGTGTTCAACCTTCTATTTAGTATCCATGACAATTCTAGTAGCCTATAGTGAACACCCTGTGAAATTTTTCCCATATTACCTAATCGATATGTTATACCTTTTTATGAGTACATGGAATTCCCTCTATATTTTAAGAATGTTTGTGTGGTGAAATAATTTATTGAAAATTTATTAATTGAATTCATAATATTCCATAGTTTTAATGAAGTCCTTGGTATTTCTATTATTGATCAGTATCTAACAATATTTAACTCCTCCCTCTAGTTGATAAATTTAAAAAGCTACATTCTCTTACTCATAACATTGGAGGATAAAGAAAACATTCTCAATGGTTTCAATATATTTCTCTATATTATGGGATATGAAAAATTCACTAACATAAGGAGGCCATTTCCCCATAAAATACTGAACTACAACTCATCCCCTCTTAATATTTGGATATAGTTTTACATAATTCATGTTATTCCGTATTTCTTGAGTACATACTAGTATTACTTCCATAATGTTATTAAATAATTCTTTTATCAAATTATGATTTTTTTAGTTCAATCATCACATTTACCCTCACATATATTATTGACTCAATTTATTCTATTTCCATACATTTTATAATATAATGAAATGTATTAGATAAGGATTCATGATTCTATGAGCATATAAAAAATTGATATTACTTACCTTCTATGAAATGAAATATATACCCTAGCTTATGAATATATATGTTTTAAACTAGGTTATCCGTGGTCATTTTCCCATTAGATTGTCAAAAAATCCAACATCAAATCCCATAATAATAAAATTAAATAATTAAAAATGGTATATCTGGTTAATTTTATTTATCCAAAACAAGTCCCTTGGTATTGTCAAGCCAAGTGTCTAGTATGATCCACTACTACTGCCAAGGGTGATGTTTGGGTTAATCCATAACTATACCTTTCTATGGATATAAAACCGATTTGAATATATTAAATAACTTCATCCACTTTTTCACCAAAATATGGTATTTATTTATATCAAACCACAAAATGCATACCTTACCTAAATATATGTGGTTTTTTATATTTGGAATTATTTATGGGGTTTTTACAATTTTATCTAATCTAAATCCAATAAAATAATTATTATCTTACTTTGATACCAACTATAATGACCCAAAATTCATTACAAAATATATTTCATTATTTTTAATAAAAAATCCATAAAAAATATCCTAAGGAATCATGATTTAAATATTTTTTTTGAAATTAGACATATAAAATTAAATTAAGTATGAACTACATAATTATTATTTAATCTCCACCTCTTACTCCTATATAACATTGAGCATACATTACATTATAGGATAAATTTAGTAATACAAAATGGAGAGGGGAATGCCATAAGTACACTTGAGGGAATTGTGAGAGTACTAATGATACATAAGATACAAAATTATATATGATAATAACATATAAGAATGAAAATTTAATATCATAAGGGCATGGATTCAATTGAATGTGGAAAAAATTATAAAATAGACTACATAATCATTAGATAAGGCTCACCACTAAGACATCACAATATTGTGTTCTTGGTAAACATCTTTTGAATTTTACATAGTATCTCACAAGATGAAAAAATTTCCCAATGAATTAGTGTATTATCATGGAATATAAATTATATGCCTAAATTGTTTTTGATACATAGGTCATATATCCTAAAATTTTATCAATAATACATGGTTAATGAGAAAGATATTCACATAAAATTATTTGATTTCATAAGATCATAAAAGAAGAAACCACTCATCATTTTATTCCAACAATAAGGGAATGTGAGTTACGTACATTTAAAAACACAATAACAGAATTAAAATTACATTTATATTAATACCCTTGAATTGAAATTGGATTGGTTATTCCCAACAAAGGATGATGACATCGAAAATAAATGACTTATTTCTACATAATAATGGTTTTAAAAATGGATAATCAAAAGGTTTTATGGAGAGAAAAATGTAGTATCTCTTTAATAATGAATTATTTGGATAGTTTTGGGATTCAGTTTAACACATGGAAACTTATTGAATTTAAAATCAATAGAATTGATACAGTGGAAGTACTTGATTAAAAGGATGGAGGAATAGAATCCCTTACATTGTAATGTATCTTCCTAAATCCTGATAATATCCCCTTATAAATATATAATCACATTGGATAGACTATATAGAGTAAAAATGAGAGAAATTTAGTTCTCAATAACTTTAGTATGGAATGTAATGGGATAATGGATATGTATTTTTTTTGTAAAAGATGAGAAATTGTTAACTAATTTCCCAACATTGGCCATAAACATTTAGTTTATTAAAAATTCAAAATCATTGGCCTTCCCATTGTTTTATAAAATAGTATTATAAATTGGGAGTTTATTATTTATTTTAAATTTTTATGATTAGTACATATTACAATTATATTATTCATTATGTGGAGGTGAGTCATGTGCATAAAAAATTATATTCTTAAAAACACTTTTAGGTATTTAATGGGTTTATAGGTTTTTTAAAATTAATCATGTCCTATTAAAATATAATATTTTAAAATGAACAACACATTTTACATTTCAAAATTATTTATAAAATTTATTACATTAATTTTATGTCAATTTGCTATCATAACACATATCGTATTCTTCTTTCATATTTTAATTCTTACCCAAACAATAATGTCTGTGAAAAATAGGAAATAATCACTATTGGATAATTTTGATTTGAAGATTTTAAAAAAATTATTTATTCGATTAAAAAGTGTTCTAAATATAATAGATTTAAATTTAAAATTAAAAACTTATTTTGTTGAAAATGCTGATTTTAAAAACATATTTAGGTTAATTACCATTACAAACAATATATATGGATTCATAAAATTATTTTATTATTTATATATGAATAAATATTATTATTTTTAAAAATACTAAAAACAAAATGTTGTTTCAAATTCATTAATGTATCATAATAATTTTTTTTTCATTAAATTGATATATATATATATATATATATATCAAAAACTTAATTATTGAATGTTTATATCAAAAATAAATCTTATCTTTTTCATCCTCAACTAAAGTGTATTTTATATAAGAGAAATATATTAAATAAAAATTCAGGATTTGTGTAAAAAATATTTTATTTCATAATATAACTTGTACCTTAATACTACTTACTATCTTGATACATAACATCTTATCACATAAAAATATTCCATTAATGTGTGGTATGAAATTGTGGTAATTTCATGGGGTTTCTCAACTAACATCAATCTAGTGGTAATATCTACTAACATGAACTTCTCCCATAAGTGGATCCGATCATGAATCACTTATTCAATATATTCTTGGTATTCATCAATAGTAAAACCTAGTGATGTTACCCACTCCCAAGATCTGATAAATGATATTTGTAATGGATGATTCTACCTGTTGTATCTGTTATTTATCACTTATACATAAATTAGTATGGTTGATAATCCATAATATTCATTTGTTATAATTGTATCATTATAATGGATACATTACCAGTGGTTATACAGCATAGTATTCATAATTTCCTATAGAAATAATCCCCAATTATCGTAATTACTAGTGGTTATAATACATAGCATCCATAATGGTCTTCCACTTCCTATAAATACCTCAGATTTTACTCATTCATCTATTACTTCAATTTATATTGTGGTTCAATAGTAATTATTTTTAAATGAATATTAGACTACTAAAGTCTTGTTTTCTTTTTACAGTGTTTTTCATGAGAATGGTAATACAAAATTTAGTAAATGATCCAAATTTTAATACTCTAAGTATTTTATTTTATTTATTCATTGTCTCATTATAATATCATGAATTTTACAATGTTAAATTGTATACTCGATATAATATAATAAACTAATGAAATAAAGTGCTATCATTTTCTTCTATACTATACATGATTACTAACTATACCACTTGTACATATACAGAATAAAAATTATATATACAAATTTCTAGTTCATTACACAATTTGTTGATTGTAAAGTCCCAGTGAGAATCTACCATTTTATTATATGTCTATATCAACTCATTACAACATGTCTTCATATCAGGTGTTAAAATAATAATGGTGAACCAAAAGTGAATCATTATCCATGAAATATATTGACTAACCATGCTCTTTCTTGAGATACTACATTAATTTGTTTCTTGTTTTTTATTGATCCATGTATTTCATTCAATAACTCTTATAGAGATCACTTATATCAAAAGAGAGAATAATTTATTCAACCATAACATGTAATGTTTCTAGGAGAGATAGGTATCTATTTTAGGGTTCCTAAAGACATAATTCATCCTAATATGAGGTACCCGACTTATGCCTCAACCACAGAAAAGGTTGTGACCTCATAAACTAAGAGTAAGTTGTTTCCAACAAAACATAAATAGTTCTAGGCGTGGGTTCCCTATTGAATGATTACCAAATGATATTGAAAACATATTTGTAACACATGAGAACCTCTAGGAAATGGAACCCTATGATCTATCCCGCCAATAAAATATTGTAGTAAATCGAGTGGTTTATGTGGTTACATGAAAATAATTTGGGATCATATCCTTAGAGTGAAGAAACATCATCCTATAATATCATAAAAAGATGATTGAGGATATCAACTATATCACTATGAAGTTATTGAATATCCCTTAGAGTTACCCATATAAGAATCATCATAACTAGAAACACAATGTTTCCCAATATCCAATGTGTTATATGAAAGATATTTCCTTGGAGATGATGACATCAATCATCCCAAAAAGAGAATCAATGAGAAGGTCTCATCAATGGTGAAAGAAAACTAGGAAATAAGATCATATTACCCTTATCATCAAATAATACTATCATAAAATCTCATTGGTAGATAAATAGTGATTAAATACCAAATCACACCTATAAATCCCATTATTATATCCAAGTAGTGATATAACACATATGTTGACATATTCTTAAAGTCACTGGGAAAGACCCATATTCCCATTCCTTCCGACAACAATTGATCTCGTCAACATATTATAGTAAATAATTAATTTTATGGGTTGGATTATATATCCTTTCCCACAGTATTTCATTGGAATATCCCAATTGTTACTCATAGTTAGGATCATATCCCTTCCTTCATTATAGGATATTAATTCCATATCTAAGTAGTCGATTGGAATAATGATTATATACATATCCCCCATGGAAATTCAACTGCATGTATAGGTGGTAAAATAAGGTCATGATTATATCCATGCCACTGCATATGATTCTCACTGACAATTTTTGGTAGCACCCATTGAGGAGAATTACAATATTCTTGTCCTTTCCCAAGAAGATTATCAGCATATCCTCATAGTGATCAAAGACCATAAGTGGGATCATATCCATTTTTATATTAATTATTCTTATGAATGATGTAATACACCAAAATAAATACACGTATTATATTTTCATATTAAATGATTGGTTGGGGTCACCGAGTAGGGTTACTTTACAAGAAGGTTGTTTATTTCACTATTAAATTCCATTAATGATGGAGTCCTCGATCATGGTCATCTGACATAGAGCATCTAGAGGCAGGTATCTCCATGTAAAATCTACTACCCAAGATCATAATAAATTCAAATTAAATATTAATTGTGATATACCTGAGGCCCTTTAGTATCTTTAGAAAGATAAACAATAATTTTTTGGATCCTCATAAATAGGAGAAATTAGTTTTATCTATGGAAGTCATCCCCATGTTACTATGATAAGAATCATTGACCATCCTTCAGAGAGTACCCTACAAATATTTCCTATTTATAGAATTATAAAGTATCAAAATGGACTAATTTACCATTTGTGAGGTGTTAAGGTTCCTCCATGAAACATGGATATTAATAGAATATAAGTTCCTCCCATTATTGACCCATTAATATATTGAAACCCTAGTGGTATTCCTTTGGGAATCCAATTCAAAATCTATGATGGTCCTCAACATAGGGTTCATTACCAAGTTTCTCTCAATAATTAAATCTCTTATGGGAATTAAGGTTCACTACATATAAAAACAACTCTATGGTTTCCCATATATCGAGAGGCACTTTAGATTTTGAGGATGACTATACTATGGATCCGATCACTAACTGGAGATACCTCATCCCAAAATAAGGATGGTCTAAGAAAATGGCCATCAACTATACCTCACTCTAATGAAAACATGAATATCCCAAATGAATTACCTCCCCTTGAAATGGATTTGATAAAACTACCTCTATGGTTAGAAAATGTACTATAATTTCTCTCTTAATATGAGGAAAATTTCATGGACATATAGAAAGTGTTGGATGAGGAAGGAATTATAGACATGCTCTAGCCCATGTAAACCCCCAAGAATGTCATTCTAATTATACTAATGGAAGAATTAATTACATATTTATTGAAAAATTTATGGTAGAGTCTATAACATCTCAATATTTAGTATATGTCTTATGAGAAGTATATCAAACAACTTGAGATGTTAAATGATTTTTATTTCAACGTTGATTTGTTTTGCTTTAAAATGTCACAACACCAAAATTCTATGAAATAAGATGATTTTATCTAATATAATTATCTAAAATTTAAAAATTTGGTTCCCTAAATTATCATTGGAACCCCACCTAATGTGTGCATTAGAGGTTGGGGAGACTATGGGTTGTTACACATTAATTCGATCAATGGATAAAAGAGTCTATAGAGAAAGGAAATAATCAATTACAACATCTCAAACCATGTCTGGGGACTGGGTTATTCAGAATATTTATATATCCAATGAAATCCCACCATTCCCAAATCCATAGTATACGGTACTTTATGGGAGTAGTCCATTAACGAGAACATTATTCAAGCTACCAGGATGTCCAAATAAGCCATATATTTTGTGTGAAGTGATGCCTTAAACCACAAACAAACCCTAATTACCATGAATATTGCACTCAGAATAGAAACTACATGCACATCATGATCATGTGAAATCTTTAAAATACAAAACAAAATCACAAAACATATTTAGTTTCAATATAAATTCAATCCTAGACTATATGGATGAGTAATGTTATCATTACCTGCACAATGGGGATGGTTATATTTCTTGAAAATGAAGACCGTGATGATGGTATAATAAATATAATTATAGTTAATAGGGATGGAGTAATTATTACTATAACAAACCATATTTTCATATATAAAAAATACATTTTATTAGATTAATATACATTAAATAACATTATGATTCACGATAGAATCATATTGTACTAGTATCTTTGAAAATATGCATGCATAAAATACTTTTTCATAATAAATCTACTTTAACTCCATATTAGTTCTCCATAAATAACACCGTTCATTTAAATATCATACATAATAAATTTCATCATAACATGGGGATAATGAAACATAAGAAATGGTGAACTCAGATGCTCAGTTGGGGTAAAAAAGGGACAAATTAAAGAACACTTAAGTATAACATGAGCATAAGCGTAAGAGAACACAAGCTTAACATTTTAAAACAGTACTATGCATGTAAAAGATCATAATATAGAGTCATGGAATAAATTTTTATAGTTTCAAATACATGTTTCATAATAAAATCAGTGAACATAATCCATGAGATCATACCATTTTAATTAGACACAGATTTTTTGAATCTACATAAGAATTGAAAACTAATTCCTTAGTAGTTAGGGATCACTATCATAACCATATTGTTGGATTGGGTTCACTTCCCATTCCATCATAGTAGTCAAGGATATCTTATAATACGATCATAGTAGTAAAACATCCTTATTGATCTTATTTCACCCTCTTTAGAGTCCTTTTTATCTAATGAGATATCCATATTTTCCAAATTCATTAGAGGGATATATATTAATGGGCCCACCCATCTCATAATTAAAATAATATATATGTGCTCCACATGATCATAAAACATTCATCATATCATAACCTAGGAAGAGAAAAATGTTTCATAGACACCGATAACAGCATATCATGTAGAAAATCCTTGAAGAAAATACAATTTTCACTTTCAAATAAAATATTTAAAAGATGAATATTCATAAAATATTAAATAAAAAATTTTATTTCAAAATATAATTTTAAAATATTGAAAGAGTATTAAAATGATTTATCATTCAGTATATAGGGATATTCTATTCATTCAGTATAATTTAAAAGAAAACATTCCTTTTACACTTTTATAAAAAAGGTCAAAAAGTACCTTATTGTTAAATTGAAAAGAATATTAATATTAAAACATTTTGTAAAAACAAAATCATTATTAAAATCTAACTTCAAAAATCATATAATAATACTAAAAATATTATAGAAATAGTTTTTCCAAAATATAAATTTGGGAGAAATATGTTTTCAACCGAAGATAAAAATAATGTTATTCTTTAATAAAAATGATCTTTAAGTATCTTGAGTAAAAATGTGAGGAAAATGAATGTAAAAAATTATTATGAATAAATGAAAATATGATATGAAAATTATTGATTTTATTGAGAGCTAAACATTTAAATTTCATTGTCAACAACATAATCATAATTAATCCTGATACATAATGAGATTGTAACAAAAAAACCCTTATCACTTTTGTATATTTTGAATCATATGAACCATGAAGGAATAACATAAAATAAAACATTAAATATCCTGAAAATAATAATATTTACGAAAATAGTTTTCTAAGGGGAATTATATTCACCATATAGAAGAAATGAATGGTGAATGTGATATTATCAAAAAGAAATACAAGTGAGACTAGAAATCCCTTACCTCAAGTTCCAATTTCATGAACTGTACTATAAACTCCTTTATTATATATTTTAATTTATTATAATTATATATTAGAGTTATTTACATTGTTATAATTTCATATATGATCAAATTGAAAAATTTAAATACCAATTTATTAATAACTCTTTATTAAAATTAGTGTTTCTAAGTGATATTTTTTTTATTTTTAATGTGTTTCTATTTTTTAGTTCTCGTACTTATGATTTTTTTTATTATGTCATCTATAAAATGTTAATAATGATATAAATATCATATATATTCATTATATTACTATTTGCAGTCATCCATAAAAGGTAGATATTGAATAATTAATTATATAGTTCATCGAGATGGTAGTCTGTAAGTATGCATGAAAGATATTTTCACTTTTAGAAAGATAGAACAAGAGAAAGGTAAAAAATAATTTACCTTTATATATTCATTATAATTTCATATATATCATAAATATTTATTAAACAAATCTTAATTAAGAACCATGTGCAACAGAAGACATAAATAATTCACATCGCTTCATGGAGGTGGTAGTCCACACATAAGCACGATCCATGTTATCATTTTCTTATGGATTGGAAGCTAAGAAGGTAGATGTGATGGTATAATTACAAAAGTACTTAAATTTCCTAAATATAATATATCTAATTTAAACCTATTATAATTACCATCCATGAAATATGGTGATTGAAACTGATTTGTATCATTACGTGGAGGTGGTAGTATATATATATATATATACTCTTGACCCATACTATTAATTACCATTTTATGGAATAAAGTGTTGATAATGGTGATATCTATAATGACCTAAAATTTTATAATTTAACTTCACTTCTTTGATAAAACGACTTATTAGTAAGGTATTCATAGAAAACACATTCACTTCATTGGAATTTAATAAAGTTTTATGTTTTAAAAGACCGTTAAACATTATATTCATTGATAATATATACAATGATAAGTGATTTCATGACTAGTATATATAAAAGGATATGATAAAGTCCAATTGGAAGAAATTGGAACAGTGATAGCCTCAAACTGTAAGAGCATACCCTATGAATTTCATTTATCAGAGTATATTAGGGAGATAACATCATTGGGATTTTTCATAGACCATGTAAAATAAGATATTAAATGACTAAAGAATTAGTGAAACCATTTATTCTAGAATTTCAAACCTATCGTGATCATGTCCCAAACCATATATGCTGAACCACCGCATGAAAACATCTACATCATGCACCATACCCTCAAGGTGATTTTTTTGTGTAATAAAGGGTAATGTATCTAAATCCTAATTGAATGAATTTTTGTATTTTAATATTTTAAAATATTGATTAAAATTTTCCATTTTTAATATTATTTTTTAAATGACTAAATAATGTGTTTTCAAAAAAATTATATTTTGATATGATGAAACAGAGATTTTATTTTTTACAGATTTTATAGTTTTGATCAAGACACTATTTTAGGAATATAATATTATTTTAAATAAATCATATTTTTATAATATATTTTTACTAAAAAATATTTATTAAATTTAAATTATAATATAATTTTACAACGTTAATTATAATTTTTATATGCGCCATAACATGGTTACATTAAAAAAGAACATTATTTCCCATTAAATAGATTTTACTAATTTAAAAGTGTAATATATCGTATTTAACAATTTATTTTTTAATATAAATATTATTTTTTTAAATAAGAACATCAAAATTATCCAATGGTGAATTTTTCATAATTTTTTGAGATAATCAAAAATTTTAGAACAAATTAACTATGTTATAATTATACAGTATGTATTATGACATAATAAAAGAAAAAAACTGATGTAATAAATATTATAAATTGTATAAAAGCCAAAAATATTTTTCAACATTAACATAAAGTGTCATTTATGTTATTTAAATAATTTAATAAATATTTCTGAATCCTCTATAATATATGTTAGATTTTAGGATATAAAATAAATTATTTTTAAGAATGAATAACTTCCACAACAAAAAGAGTTATATATTAATTATCTTAATAATTAAAAATGTAACATATTTTAAACCACTCTAATTTTCTATAAACCATAGTAAAACAATTTTATAGTTTCTATTTTTTATTACATTATCATATAGATGTAAAAACCAATGTTTTGAAATTAATAAGTAAGTCTCTTCTATTTTTATTCATAAACCCACCTAAACTCCCATATCTATTCTCTAAAAACATTGGGATAATGACCTTAATATTTCCTTACCTCTATTTTTACCTCATAAAATTCTCCCAAACTCTCAAAAATCTCCTCCCAAGCTTTTAGAAGAACCCCCTCCAGGTATGGGATCTTATCCTTCACCTCTATATTTCAGAACATTCTTTATATTTTTCCTTTAAACTAAATTTTATCACGTTATATTATGATATTAGATTTCTATATTAAATTAATTATAAATTCCATTTGATAAGAGACACCTTTCTCTCTCATTAAAAACTCATATGAATATTTATGTACTACCATTATACTCCCAAAATTATCCTAATATTTTTCCATTCCAAACAATTTTTTTGAATATTGAACATTAACTCCACCCGAGGGTATTCATTTAGACGTGAAATTAATTAATTTATTTGGGAAGTACATGTATTTTACCCAAACTCTTTGATAAAGGCATTATATTTTACTAAATAAGGATTTATGTTGAATGAAATATGTGGAACACATGAGGACAAATATATTATGATCATTGTTCCTTGATAGCCCTCCAATTCATTGGGAAATTTTTTACATTCAAGAGTTGACTTGTATGGGATTTAAGAGTAATAAAAATCTAATATGGGTCTTTTTACACCATTTTATGATGACTTGTGTCACGACCTGTCCTCAGGCCCATGTCGTGACTACCCCAAGCCCGCCTTCCATAGGCCAGGGGCTGGCGACTAGCACCAAAGGCGTAAATCCAGATAACTGGGAAGGCATTGCCTTATAAAAGTAAACAAAACACCACAGAGTACAAGCAGAAGTAAAAGACTAAGTACAAAGGAAAGTGCTGAAAAGTAAATGGGCCAGAATACAAACCCAAATGAAAGTACAACTACAACTGAACAAGGTATAACAGCTGGAAGAACGGAAACGGCTCCTGGGTCATCCTCCTTGGATCCTACCTGAAGGGTAGGTACAGATGGCGCAGCTCCTGGATCGTCCACCAGGGATCCTACCTGAAGGGTAGGTACAAATAGCCTCCACAACGCTCTCGCCCGTCAACCTCCTCCGAGTGTCATATCGCTGTGAAGTCCACCTCCAGGTACTGACTCGTCGTGTATTCCACCTCCGGGTACCGTCCATTCCTCGAACACTCGGCCTCCGTCAGCACTGTCTGTCGTCTGCAACCAACACAACTAGGTGCAGGCATAGCCCATGCTGGGCTGAGTATAACGATACTCTGTAGGGACCCCAAGACCCTCAAGGTCTCACTAAAACCAACAAGGATAACCACAATGAAGATCTCCACAGATAACCTCTACTTAGGTATATTCCCATACATATACCTAAGTTATCAAATAACCCATCTCAATCATGAGGAAACACAAAGGTCATAGACTCAGCTCAAGCCAGGATCTTCATTTTCGAACCCGTAACTGCTGAAGAGCTCCGTCTCTCAAGTGTACAGTGGTCCTGTCACGACTCTGAGGTACTGCTCAATAACCTATGACTGCTGAGGTACTCCTCCTGTCGAGTACCGCGGGTCTGCGGCCTACTACCGGGCGCTCCGTCCGCTGTGGGTCTGTCGCCAAATATTGGGCATTCCCCCTAATAGCCTACAGAGGTACTCCTCCTGTCGAGTACCGCGGGTCTGCGGCCAACTACCGGGCGCTCCGTCTGCCGTGGGTCTGTCTCCAAATACCGGGCGCTCCGTCCACTGGGCTAGTCGACTCACTCCAAGTCGAATCGGTCAAGCAGTCGTCAGGTTTCAGCTGGCTACATGGTCTCCGTACTCCGTACGCTCGTCTCCGGGAGGGTCCGCTCCACAAGCTATAGATCGATACTCCAAGTATCACAAAGTCCCACGAAAAAGTATCTCAAAGGACCGCCTCATCATATGGGTCTCAACGCAACAGTCGGCGCGTCAATCGGACGCCCGGTCTGTGAGTTACTAGCCTTTTCGTCCCCGGGGCCTGGTTGGTTTCGTGTGCGAACCAATCCGGCCGTAACTCAACTATACCCAGAACACTCATAGGGTATACTCATTGGGACCGTTTCTCAACGTGATCACCAACGCCGCTGACGGTTCGTCAAACGGACGTCTTGTCTGAATGATATCATCTTTTCCGTTCCAGGGGCCCGGTTGGATTTCGGGTACAATCCAACCTGACCATACTTCAACAGAGACCAATCCTTGGGAAAATTATGCCAAAATTTCTGTCTCATCAAGAAGAAATCAACGAGACAGACGGCGCATCAATCGGACGCCCGATCTGTGAGTTATTGGCTTTTTCGTTCCAGGGGCCCGGTTGGTTTCGTGAGCGAACCAACCTGACCGCACTCTGACGGCATCCAAACCTAGAGCGGAGTAAGCCAAAAGAATATTCTCACTTAGAGGAATCCAACAAAGTCGACGGAACGTCATTCAGATGTCCGGAGCTCAAGATATAAGCGTTTCCGCTCCGAGGGCCCGGTAGGTTTCGTATCCGAACCAACCCGACCGAACCCAAAGTATTCCAAAACCTTTAGTGAGATATACCAAAATGACCGTCTCATTCCAAGGATCGCTACTCAACTGAAGGTGCATTGAGCGGAGGTATGTAGCTCATGATATGGGCGAAAGACCGTGAGGGTCCGAAAACGGGGGGTCCGGGCCCGGACCGACCCGGGCCGACCCCCCTGGGTCGACCCGAACAGGGCCGACCCGACCCGGATGGGCCCGACCCGGATGGGTCCCGCCCGGCCCGACCGCCCGGCCGCCGTTCCCCCACCCTCGCTGCTAATTGAGGCCGGCGGCAACCGCCGCCGCCAGCCGTCTGGCGGCGCGCCGCCACCGCGGACCACCGGACCACCGGACGCGCTCCGTTGGTCCGTTTCTCCTGCCGTCTTCGCCAACGGTCCTCTCGGGACCCGACCTTCCCTGCGAAGGGATTCAAACGACATAGCGGCCTCCTTCGTCATCATCCGTTGATCCGCACATCGATAAACAAGCTGCGGAGGGTTTTCGGGCCGTGTTTGTTCGGCCCGCGTCCTCCGCGTTAGGTGTTTTCAATTGGAAAAAAATAAACACATGATTTTAATCATTGACGAGGGTATAATTTATCCAAAATAAATTATATGAACACCTTGAAATAAAAAATCCACGCACGAGAGTTTAAAACTTGAATGTGCGGCGTGACGATGTTGTGCATACTTGCCGCTCGATCCCACGCAGCGTGACGATGTCGCGCATCCTTGCCGCTCGATCCCGCGCGGCATGACGATGTCACATCAATTTCTTTCGATCCGAAACAACAAGAAAAAAAAGGGAGGGGGATGACCGTGTTTTTGCGGTCCGGCCTCCTCTCGTTAACTGATATCGTGCGGTCCAAATAGACACGGATAAAAGACAGAAGAGAATCACGTATAGAAAACACGTAAACCCCCTACCTTGATAAAAGAGACGACGAACGTCGGCGTTGCGAAGCGAGGATTCGAAGACGTTGACGGAGATTTTGTCATGGAAAACCGTCACGGAAGAGACATCGCGGAAGAAGAACGTCGTGGAAGAAGAACGTCGTGGAAGAAGACGTCGCATCGCGGGTCAGTGTCGCGGAAGACGGTCTCCGAGGGCTCGGTGCTCCACGTCGGAGATCGTTCGTTCTTCGTGTTCTTCGTCAAAGGGAATGAAGAACTCAAGACTTCCTTAGCTTTTTCTCCAAAAACTCTAAAACAACTAAACACCAACCCAAGTAAAATAAGTTCTCAACTTATTTTATTAACACAACAAGGCTTTTCAAATTCAAGAGTTTGAATTTCAAAAACTTACATTTAACTCTCCACATTAACTCTATAAGTTTTTAATCTTAAGTTTTACAAAATTTAAAAGGGAGTTGAGGGGGTTTAGAGGATATGAAGGGGTGGGGTTTGTGTGGGACCCACCACCCTCATAACCTCCCAAGGGAGGTTGGGTAGGTACTCAACTTCCTTTCAAAGGATTAAACACTTAGAGTAAAATAAAAATTGTAGAATAATTATAAAATAAACTTCCACAATTTTTATCATCAACTCTTGTGAAAACGCAACTCCGGAACTGGTGATCCTAAGAAATTACTGGCACTGCGGTTCCATCGGTGCCATCAGAATTCAATTCCGAGCACCGGTTCAAAAGATAGTAATTCCCACTCGTTCGTTCACTGAACGTACCCGAGCTAAACTTCGGAAAATGATTTCGGGCACACCGGGCCTCGGAATCAGACACCGTCAGAAACAGCGTTCTTGTAAAAGTCCAAATAAAATTAAGAAAAAATTTTCCTTCAAAATTTCCGTGTCTTTACATTACTCCCACCTCAGGGATTTACATCCCCGTAAAGCTTCAACACAAACTAGGGTCACAAAAGCGGTACAAAGCACGCATCTGAGCCTTCTGCTCCCATGTGCTCACCTGGAGGTTCCCATACTACCAGAGAAAGTGCACCCGAGGAATCGATCATCCTCGTAGGATCCACTCCTGTCGATCCTCGATCCCCACTAGAACCTCCATGAAAGACATCCCATCGCCATCGTCCAGCTCCTCATGGTCGATGGTATGCAAAGGGTCGAGCACGTATCTCCTCAGTTGAGATACGTGGAAGTTGACATGCACCTGGTGCAAATGCGGTGAATGGGTCAAGCGGTAAACCACCCCGCCTACCCAGCTGAGGACCTATAAAGGTCTGTTGAACCTTGGAGATAACTTAACACATTGGCCACATCTCCATAAACCTCGTCGAGGTGAGACCCGTATAAGGACATGATCGTCATCCTCGAACTCTAGAGGCCTTCAAGTCCTATCAGCATAAGACTTCTGTCGGCCCTGTGCTATCCTCATCCGCTCTTGGATGACCAGGACCTTCTCTAGTCTCACAAGAGCTGCTATGATTTCTTCTTTGCCGATAAGAGAAATCTGGTCTCATCCCCTAGATGAACCGCATTCATTGCCTAATACAGTCAATCCTGACATGAATGATGCATTCATGCCATGGATGACGTCGTAAGGCCTCGATGTAACTACCAAGAGAGCCAACTATCACTCTCGCCTCCAAGGGTCGAGTCACACTGTCTGCATCAGTGTGAGGTCACTAGGTCTCCTCCAGTATAAATATCGAAAGCGAGGGTTAAGTCAACCGTTTTAACCGGAACCACTCAGTATCAACCAAACAAAAGAACATGAAAGAAAACATCACAAAGATAAGTGTCTTTTTATTATTCCAGCTCATAGTACATAGACACGAGGAAACTACAAACAAATATCAACAAAACTAGAAGCAACAGGATCAATAGCCTCTATGTCTGGAGCTAGTCCCTCTCCTGTCCAACTGCTTCCGGAGCTCCATGACCATAGGCCTCTGCTGCCTGAAGCTGAGCTCTCGCATGTCCTCCTGTCCCCTGTGGTTTGCCCTGATCGAACCACTTCCTCTGGCTGGGAGGTTCTTCATTTAACTACTGGTCATCTTCATGGCGGGTCGGACAGTCACGTGCCATGTGACCAATTCCGCCGCCGGAGTAACACTGTCCAGTCTCGACAAGTCTGGCTTTGACTCCACCCCGGTTTCCCCACACAACTGAACCTGAGTCGTGCAGTCGGCCACCGGTAGGTCTGGTCCTCTTGGACCTCTGCATCATCTGTCTACTGCCTGCTGCAGAAGACTCTACCGCAAGCCGTCTAGTGGTGGGTCCTGCTGCTGGAGACTGCTCAGCAAGGAATCTCTCCACTAAGAGGGCTCTCTCCAACACCCCTGTCTGCATCAGAATGCTATGAGAAACAACAGAAGCTCTAATCTCTCGCCTAATCCCCTGCTCGAAGGTTCGGGCCCTGAAGAACGGGTGTCGTACCATATCTGTGGAGTAGCTCGAGAGGTCTGTGAACCTCGCTGAATACTATGCCACTGTCATGCTTCCCTACCACAGCTGAAGTAGATCCTGTATACGCAACGCTCGAAGGGTGGCTGGTACAAACTCTGCCCGGAACAGGCTCTCGAAGTCTGCCCAAAGAAGTGTCGCCTCGTCATGCATCTGGAGCATCAGGATCCACCATCTTCCTTCTGCTTCCTGAAGAAGGCTGGCATAAAGGATCACCATGAAGTCTCTCGGCATCCCCACTAGCCTGAAGACTCTCACCACAACCTCCATCCAATCCTCAGCCGCCTGCGGGTCCGTCTCTCCCCGGAACCTGGGTGGCCTCTGGCGCTGGAACTCGTGCAGTGTGCTCAAGCGATTTGCACCCTCTGCTGCTGGGGATGGTGGAATCGGTGGCCCAATGGGTAGTAGTACCGCTGGTGCATCCGCTGGTGCCTCAACTGGAATAGAGCCCTGTACTGGGGCCACGTCGCTCGGCGGGATGTCAGTATGAACAACTCTTGGGGCTTTAGCTGGTCATCCATAGGGAGGCATCCTTAAAGAAACAACGTGACACTGTCAAACTATTATACCTGGTGAGATGACCTGGTTTGAGCTGATATTTAAAACTTATGGAAACACACACGCAAACAGTGTTTTCATGCACAAAGTCGGAAATCAGTTGTCAGGGTCCTGGTGTATGGATACATCGGCTGCCTGCACCAACACTGGACTACCTGAACTGAAAACCACACTCGGTACTCTTAACACTATTTCTTCATAGAAAGAAAATATCATAGTTATAATTTATGCGGTAGAATCGACTCCTCTGATACCAATTTGTCACGACCCGTCCTCGGGCCCGTTCCGTGACTACCCCAAGCCCGCCTTCCATAGGGCAGGGGCTAGCGACTAGCACCAAAGGCATAAATCCCAATAACTGGGAAGGCATTGCCTTATAAAAGTAAACAAAACACCACAGAGTACAAGCGGAAGCAAAACACTAAGTACAAAGGAAAGTGCTGAAAAGTAAATGGGCCAGAATACAAACCCAAATGAAAGTACAACTACAACTGAACAAGGTACAACAGCTGGAAGAACAGAAACGACTCCTGGGTCGTCCTCCTCGGATCCTACCTGAAGGGTAGGTACAGATGTCACAGCTCCTGGATCGTCCACCACGGATCCTACCTGAAGAGTAGGTACAGATAGCCTCCACAACGCTCTCGCCTGTCAACCTCCTCTGTGTGTCGTCTCACTGTGAAGTCCACCTCCAGGTACTGACTCGTCGTGTAGTCCACCTCCGGGTACCGTCAAGTCCTCGAACACTAGGCCTCCATCAGCACTGTTCGTTATCTGCAACCTACACAACGAGGTGCGGGCATAGCCCGTGCATGGGTGAGTATAACGATACTCAGTAGGGACCCTGAGACCCTCAAGGTATCACTAAAACCAACAAGGATAACCACAAAGAAGATCTCCACAGATAACCTCTACTTAGGTATATGCCCATACATATACCTAAGTTATCAAGTAACCCATCTCAATCATGAGGAAACACAAAGGTCATAGACTCAGCTCAAACCAGGATTTTCTTTATCAAAATTGTAACTGCTGAAGAGCTCCGTCTCTGAAGTGTATAGTGGTCTTGTCACGACTCTGAGGTACTGCTCACTAACCTAAGAATACTGAGGTACTCCTCCTGTCGAGTACCGCGGTTCTGCGGCCTACTACTGGGCGCTCCGTCTGCTGTGGGTCTGTCGCCAAATACCGGTCGTTCCCCCTAATAGCCTACAGAGGTACTCCTCCTGTCGAGTACCGCGGGTCTGTGGCCAACTACAGGGTGCTCCGTTCGCCGTGGGTCTGTCGGCAAATACCGGGCGCTCCGTCCACTGGGCTAGTCGACTCACTCCAAGTCGAGTCGGTCAAGCAGTCGTCAGGTTTCAGCCAGCTACACGGTCTCCATACTCCGTACGCTCGTCTCCGGGAGGGTCCGATCCACGAGATATAGGTCGATACTCCAAGTATCACAAAGTCCCATGAAGAAGTATCTCAAAGGACCGCCTCATCATAGGGGTCTCAACGCAACAGTCGGCGCGTCAATCGGACGCCCGGTCTGCGAGTTACTAGCCTTTTTTCCCTGGGGCCCGGTTGGTTTCATGTGCGAACCAATCCGGCCGTAACTCAACTATACCCCGAACACTCATAGGGTATACTCATACGGACCGTTTCTCAACGTGATCACCAATGCCGCGGACGGTTCGTCAAACGGATGTTTGGTCTGAATGATATCATCTTTTCCGTTCCAAGGGCCCGGTTGGATTTCAGGTACAATCCAACCTGACCATACTTCAACAGCGACCAATCCTCGAGCGAATTATGCCAAAAGTTCCGTCTCATCAAGAGGAAATCAACGAGACAGACGGCGCGTCAATCGGATGCCCAGTCTGTGAGTTATTGGCTTTTTCATTCCAGGGGCCTGGTTGGTTTCGTGAGCGAACCAACCCGACTGCACTCCGACGACATCCAAACCTCGAGCGGAGTAAGCCAAAAGATCCGTCTCACATAGAGGAATCCAACAAAGTTGACGGAATGTCATTCGGACGTCCGGAGCTCAAGATATAAGCGTTTCCGCTCCGAGGGCCCGGTTGGTTTCGTATCCAAACCTACCTGGCTGAACCAAAAGTATTCCGAAACCTTGAGTACGATATACCGAAACGACCGTCTCATTCCAAGGATCGCTACGCAACTGACGGTGCGTTGATCCGAGGTCCTTAGCTCATGATATGGGCAAAAGACCGTGAGGGTCCGAAAACGGGGGGTCCGGGCCCGGACCGACCCGGCCCGACCCCCCCTGGGTCGGCCCAGCCCGACCGGCCAGCCACGACTCCCCCACCCTCGCCGCTAATTGAGGCCGGCGGCGGGCCAGCCCTCCGGCGGCGCGCCGCCACCGCCTTCCGCGGACCACCGGACGCGCTCCGGTGGTCCATTTCTCCTGTCGTCTTCGCCAACGGTCCTCCCGAGACCCGACCTTCACTGCGAAGGGATTCAAACGCCATAGAGGCCTGCTTCATCGTCATCTGTTGATCTGCACATCGATAAACAAGCTGCGGAGGGTTGTCGGACTGTGTTTGTTCGGCCTGCGTCCTCCGCGTTAGGTTTTTTCAATTGGCAAAAAATAAACACATGATTTTAATCATTGACAAGGGTATAATTTATCCAAAATAAATTATACAAACACCTAGCAATCAAAAACCCACGCATGAGAGTTTAAAACTTGAATGCGCGGCGTGACGATGTCGCACATTCTTGCCGCTCGATCCCGCGCATCGTGACGATGTCGTGCATCCTTGTCGCTAGATCCCGCACGGCGTGACGATGTTGCTTCAATTTCTTTCGATCCGCAACAACAAGAAAAACAAAAGGGAGGGGGATGGCCGTGTTTGTGCGGTCCGGACTCCTCCCATTAACTGATATCGTGCGGTCCAAATAGACACGGATAAAAGACAGAAGAGAATCACGTATAGAAAACACGTAAACCCCCTACCTTGATAAAAGAGATAACGAACGTCGGCGTCGCAAAGCGAGGATTAGAAGATGTTGACAGAGCTTTCGTCGCGGAAAACCATCACGGAAGAGACGTCGCGGAAGAAGAACGTCGTGGAAGAAGAATGTCATGGAAGAAGACGTCGCGTCGCTGGTCGGTGTCGCGGAAGACGGTCTCCGAGGGCTCGACGCTCCATGTCAGAGATCGTTCGTTCTTCGCGTTCTTCGTCAAAGGGAATAAAGAACTCAAGACTTCCTTAGATTTTTCTCCAAAATCTCTCAAACAACTATACACCAACCCAATTAAAATAAGTTCTTAACTTATTTTATTAACACAACAAGGCTTTTGAAATTCAAGAGTTTGAATTTCAAAAACATACATTTAACTCACCACATTAACTCCATAAGTTATTAAACATAAGTTAACAAAATTTAAAAGGGAGTTGAGGGGGTTTAGAGGATATGAAGGGGTGGGGTTCATGTGGGCCCCACCACCCTCATAACCTCCCAAGGGAGGTTGGGTAGGTACTGAACTTCCTTCCAAAGGATTAAACACTTAGAGTAAAATAAAAAGTGAAGAATAATTATAAAATAAACTTCCACAATTTTTATCATCAACTCTCGTGAAAACGCAACTCCGGAACAGGTGTTCCTAAGCAATTACTGGCGCTGCGGTTCCATCGGTGCCCTAAAAATTCGATTCCGAGCACCGGTTCAAAAGATAGGAATTCCCTCTCATTCGTTCACTGAACGTACCTGAGCTAAACTTCGGAAAATGATTTTGGGCACACCGGGCCTCGGAATCAGGAACTGTTAGAAACTGCGTTCTTGTAAAATTCCAAAGAAAATTAAGAAAAACATTTCCTTGAAATTTCCGGGTCTTTACAACTTGGAAGTTATCGTTCAACTATGTTTATAATTTTATGATTAATGTTGTCACAACATCCTATGGTTCTGTTATGTTATCTTGTTATATCATTCTTTATTATTCAAGATTATGATTATCGTCATTCTTATGTTACCTTGGTATTCATATTTGACCACATGTAGTAATTTACCTTATGCTATTATTTTTTAGTCCCTTTCATGGATTTATATCTCATCCCTTTCTTATGTACATCCCCATGTAATACCATGCAATTGTAGAAGATATCTGTGAAAAAAGTGAATGTTGTGGAGTTCATCATATCATTTTCATACATCCCATGTTCAAGTTGTCATGATATGTACCTAATCACATGAATATAGAAGTATTAATGATCATCAAATTTGTATTATGTGTGAACTTATTCAATAAATTATGATATATTGTGTATTGAATAAAAGGGTTTCCATAGATGGTACCAAAAGAAAACCTAGTTATATTTGTTATTAAGATTATAAAACACTAATGATGGATGTAGGAATAAGTCAAAACACAAGAAAAATTCCCTAATTTTTGTTTTAGTATACTTTATATGGTTTCCAAGAAAATAAATCCATATCTAGATAATAAATGTTGATGTGGATCTGGAATAGAGGTACCTAGGGGAAATAACCCCAAAAGGGTGCATTGATCTAGACTCAATTGCAACATTGTGCCCAACTGCTGGCCTTTTTGAACAACCATTTTGACACATTGGTATGGTATGCATTGGTAAAGTCACAAGGTCTTCATAAACCATTATTAAAGTAAAAAAAATCACATAAGTCTTTTGGTAATGAAATAGGTCATACATTACATAGATTTTAACCATGAAATTAATTGGTTACATAATATATGTAATTGATCAGTTATCCCATTAGTGTTCAATGCTCTCCATATATGAGATTAATATTTTTAAAATTATCATCCATAAATAAATTTGGAATAAAGTAAATAATTAGAACCCAAATAAAATAGCGAAACATAGGTTTCTTGTTCATAGTTCTTAGAATTTGTTTGTATCACACTAGATCAGTCAAACTATTTAAACACTACTAAAAAGAATGTAAGTAGAGATATCAGTGAAAACCGTTAATGGGTAAATTATCACATCAAATGTACATTTACTATAAAAATTTGAGGGTTGATCATCCAAATGAACCTTGTGATACTCCATTTAGTGGAATTATATTTTTTCAATGTATGGATTGGATTCCCATATATAAATCCAATATAAATTGTTGAGACAGGGTAGTCACCCTCAATATAGTGAATCACCATCTTATTCTATAGAAATTTATAGAGAAGGATGTATCCTCTTTATTATTATCATATGAATCATGGAGATTGTTCAATTATTAGAAATCATATCTAGATCAAATGATTTATAATGAGGAAAATAGCATCCTTTAAGACATGCCAATTATAAGGGGATTTAATGATGTATTTCTTGAAGACATTTATGGTCTTCCTCAAAGCCATGAGGATGAGTTATCAATAAATATTATACCAATTTATTTTCTGATATCCAAGACCCCAAATAGCATATATATTTTTGAACTTGAGGATGTGAATAAGAAACTAAATGAGAATATCGATAAAGTATTTATACACCCATGTACTTAACTGTGGGGTGCACAAGTCATTTAAATCAAAAAGAACAATGGGTCAATGTGAATATTAATTTATTATCTTGAGCTCAACAAGGTCAATAAAATTTAAAAATATCATTTTCCATTGTTTGATCAATTATTTTATCAACTATATAGAGGCTCGTATTTCTCTATGGTGGATCAACAGTCGAGATAATATGAAGTAAAGGAGAATAAGGAGGATATCCCCTAGATATATTTTCAAACAAGGTATGGAAACCACGAGTTCATAGTTATTCTATTTGGACTATTTAATTCTCCATGAATACTTATAGATTACATTAATAGAGTCTTTAGGGGTTACCATGAATTGGTTTTAGTTGTACTTACAAATGATATTCTTATAAACTCCAAGAGTAGGACTGAATATAATGATAATTTTAATACTATATTAAAGACTTTACAAAGATATAATATGTATGAAAAGTACAGTAAATGTGACTTTTTTGGGATAAATTATCATTCATGGGGCCTACCACTAAAAATATATATTTTTGGACCCTTCAAAAATAGAGGTTGTCAAATAATGGAATATTTGATCATATTTCATAGAAACAAATATTTTCCTTGTATTTTTTTGGGTATTATCATCAATTTGTGAGAAACTTCACTTTAATAGTTAATGCCAATGATAAAGATTACTCATAAGGGATTTAATGTTTTCTAGACTAATTAATGTGAGGGAATAATTAAGAATAAAAATAGGAGGCAAATAACTTCAATTGTTCTCACATTACACACCATCATGGAAGGATTGTTTATTTATATATATTCATCCAAAAAGAGCTTGGGTTATGTGCTTGTAAAAGATGAGAAAGTGATAGTATATTCCTATCTCCAATTAAACAATAATTACAAGAAATACCCAACCCATGACCCTAAATTTGATACTATATTATTTTATTTAATGATTTGGTGACTTTATCTCTACAAGGAGAGGTGTGACATATATATGGACCACAAAATCATCAATTATATATTCACCCAATGTTTCTTAACATGAACCAATGAAGGTGGTTATGGTTGATCAAGGTATATTGTTATTCAATCCACTACCATCCTGAGAAGGAAAAAGTGGTAGGTGTTCAATGTATAAAGGATCCCTCAACTATATCAATGATAATTATTGAAAATGATCTAATCTTCTTAGACATTCAAATGATGGAAATGTGGAAAATAGAAAATTAGTCACCCTAAATTGATCTAATAACCAGTCAAACATCAAATCTAGAAAGAACCATGGAATTATAAAATTTTTAGGATGTTAAACAAAAGAAGGTAAAAAATATAACAAAGTTCAACTTTGCTAAAGATGGATTTATATGGTTTTGAAGCCATATTTGTGTCCCAAAAAATTAGTAATGAAGAGGGTACATTTGGATGATGCACATATATCATCCTTCTATATTCATCACAAAATCACTAAGATATATAGATATTTGAATCCAAAATTATATTATGATAACATGAAGAGGGTGATTTTATAGTTTGTGTCTCGATTCACGGTATTCCAACAAGTAAAGGTTGAATAAAACAAGTTTAGGGGAATTATGAAACCATTTCCAATTAAACTATAAAAATTATAAAACATAACCATATATTTTGAAATGAGAATCCCCATTACAGCTAAAAGAAATAATGTCCTCTTGGTAATATTAGATCACCATACAAAGTAAGTGAATGTAATTTCAATGAATGCAGATTTACCTCTCAACCAAATCACCATGATATACATAAGGGAAGTGGTTAGACTGTGTGGAGTTCCACTATCTATTGTATTTTATTGAGATATAAGGATTACCTCAAGGTTTTGAAAAATGCCTCGAGTAAGAATTGAATACAGAGCGAAGTTTCATTAATTCTAATACCCCTCATATGGATATACAACCTGAATGAACCATTATAACACTATTGGATATGTAAAGATCATTTTAATGGATTTGAACTGAAGTTTAGATTAACACCATCCCCTATTGGAATTCTTAGATAATAATGACTTCTATTTTAGCATTCATATAGATCCTTATGAGGAACTTAATAAAATAGGTGTCAGTATGTGACAAGTTGTGATGATGTTAGAGATGGGAATCTTATCAGACCCAATATTGTACTAGAGATGATTGAAATTGTTCAAAGTATTCAATGTCATATTAAATTGACATAATTTTGTAAAATAAAACTATAAATACAATCACTAATGTGACCTATAGTTTGATGTTGTAGAAAAATTGTTCCTTCATATATCACCAAGGAATACTGTAATGAGTTTTATTAAGAATGGAATGTATAGGCCAATATACATCATCTCTTTTTACATCTTTGAGCACATTAGATATATTTCATTTCAACTATAACTACCACCTAACCTATCATAAGAAAATTAATTCCCCTTTGTATACCAATAGAAGAAGTACATACTAGATCCATCGAATTTATTGAATCACGAGGTGGTGCCTTTGTGTAATTATATTTCATAATTGGAGCAGTTTTTGAAAATCTTATAACATAGAGAAAATTTTCTTTAAAATAAGAAAACTATCTTTTTCAATGAGTTATGGAAGAACCACATGTTTGAGAAATCAAAATGGGAACCATATTAGGTGATGAAAAAGAAGTACCCACATCAATATTTTGTGTGAAATTAAAAATTTTAGGGTGAAACATTTGAAGTGGGGAAGAATTTAATGACCTGAACTTTTGTATAAGAAATTTCTTTACTTGAGTAATGATCTTTTTAGGTAATGTATTTATATAAAAAACATAACCTATACTGAATTTATATAATGTTTAAAAGATTAAAATACCAATAAACATCATAACCACTAATAATATATCCATTAAATATTGATTGTATGATTATAATATATAAATGGTCTGGATATAGTCTGAATAACACAAACAGAAGAAGTGATGGCCTCGACCAGTAAGATAATACCCTATGAAGCCATTTAATTAGAGATTCTAAGAGAGAAAACATCACTGGAAATTACCCTTGATGAATCCCAATATGAGATTCAACAACCAAGTCATGAATGAAACAATATATATAATATGTTAAAGCTCATAATAATCCTGGTGCAAAAAATTTATATCAAAATAACCACAAAAATCTCACCACATTTCCAATTACCATTAGGGTTATTTCTGAAGTAAAAAGTGTTTATTTATCTAGACAATAATTGTGAGAATTTTTATATTTTAGCTATATAAATCAATTACTATATTTTCCCTTTTACATGTCATTTTTTAAATGATTAAATAAATAGTTTGATAAAAATTTAGATATGGATATGATAAAACACAGGTTTCATTTTTGAGAGACAAATAAATTTGAAAATGCACTATTTTTATGAAATTAATATTTTTTGAAAAAAATGAAAATTTAGAATAATATTACAATTAAATAATATTTCATAAATATAAATGATTATATAAATATTTTAGGTCAAATATCATTTTTCTAAGTGTCATAAAATAGGTACGGTAAAAAAAAGCCGGCATGTTTTCATTAAATGATGATTTTTGATGTATTAGTGTAAAATATCATATTTATAGAATTATTTTGACAAAATAAATATTATTTTTTAAATCAAGACATAAAAAATTCAATGTGTAATTTTTCATAATTTTCTAATAGATTCAAATTTTCAGTTAAAAATTAAATATTTTACGTATTATGACGTCAAAAAAAACAAAAGTGATGTAAAAAATACTATAAAAATGATCCCCAACCAAAATTATGTTTCACATTTAAAATAATGTTTTTTGATGATATATTAATAATTTTATAAAGCCTTAATGAATCCATGAAAGTCTATATTATATTTTAATGTTATAAAATCATTTCATTATAATCATGACTCAATTTCACATCACAAAGGGTATTAATTTAATGATATTTGTTCTTAAACATGTAATATAATGAAATACACCCCACTTTTGTAGAAAACATGGGAAAAATATATAGTAAGGTTTTTGGTTTTGACTATATTATCATATATGGTAAAAATAATTATATTAAAATTAATAAATAATTATCCCTACTATTTCATTATAAAACCACCCATCCTCATATTTTTCTTCACAGAAAACTAAAAGATCATGAAGATTGTTCAACCATCCCTCTCTGGATCCCTCTCATGGTTCCCTGAGGCTCTCAATAATCCCCTCCAAATATTTTATAATCTCCATCTCTTGGTAAGGGATCTTATCCATCTCCTCTATTTTCAAGCAACTTCATTGTCCTTTTATATTTAATTCCCAATTTTTCATTTTTCATCTTATTACATATCCCTATTACACTATTAATATTTAAAAGTGATGACATACCCCTATCACAATTATTAATCCCTCTCATGGACCTTTATGTACCCCCTATTATACAACTGAAATTATCCTAAAATTTTCCATGCTAAACATTTTTATTATGAATACCCATCCTTAATAAAAAAAAAATAATTTTCCTATAGATGTATATATCCATAATTGATTGGGTACTTCCATGTATCTAACCCACACTCTTTGATCATGGGATTAAATGTGATGAAATATGTCTTTATGTTGAATGATCTATGTGACACACTTTAGCATGCATAAATTATGATAGGTATTCCTAGATTGTGCTCTAACACATTGGGTAATTATTTAGCCTTATGAGATGTCATGTATGGAATTTTGGAGTAAAAAAAATTCATTATGGTTCTTTTCCACCAATTTATGATATCTGGACAATTTACCATGACCTGTGTTTATGATTTCATGATCAATGGTGTTTACACATTTTAATATTTCTTTTATGTTATCATGTCATGTCATGGTTCATTATTCAATATTATGACTGACACCCCTCTTATATTTACTTGATATTACTCTTGGATCACATGTATTTATTTAACTTATCATATGATTTTTTATTCATTTTTTCATAATTTAGGTTTCCCATTTCTTATGTATGTCCCAAATGATCTCATTCAGTTTTAAAAGATACATGGAATATAACCTCATGTTGTTGATTTTTTTATATAATTTTGTTGTATCCCATGTTCAAGTTGCCATGATATGTACCTAATCACCAGAAGACACTAGGCTTCACAATATTTTAGGATGTATTATGTTTTCTATTATATAATAAATTATGAAATAATGTTTTTTGAATTCATGGGTTTCCATATCTCATAATCATAATAACACATAAGTATATTTAGGATAGTAAAGTAATTATTTTAAGATGAATTCCATATAATTATATTTGGTATAATAAGAAATAAATTAATAGAGGATGGGTCGAATGATTACCTATTATTCGATAGATCTCTTTTAGACCCATTCTTAAGGATTATGGGAATAGAATTTTAAGAAGAACATAACTTCCACTTCATGGATAGAGAGGTTAATAAGGGTATTGGGAACCTTTTAGTCTTAATATATGGATTAAATATAATAAGGAAGCGAAGTGAGGGGAATCCTTCTATAACATAGGTTGAGAACACACATGGAATTTCATCGAAGATTAAATTATAATAAATCCATTTATAGGATAACTAATTCTAAATGGTTACTAATTTGAATAAAAATTGGAAATTGTCAGAATAAAATCATCCAAAGAAATTTATATAGGTTTTGGTTTCATTTAAACCATTATAATATTTCATTAACACCACTACTAAGTGTTTTTTTCACAATTGTGGTTAAATCTATATTAATCATAAAGTGTTAAGATTGATGCCATAAATGGAAAGGTGACACAAAAATTGAAATTGTTTGATATTTTCGACATTGTCAAATTCATATAGAAAGGATATGATATTTTTGAATTTTAAATAATTTACTAAATTTTTTATTTATTATAATATATCATTGATGTTAATTGTGAAACTATTCATTTAATTTGTGAATAAAGACATTAATCCAAATATATAATTTGAATATATTAGTTTAAATATCAAAAATATTTTATATATTTCACAAACAATTTTAAATTAAGAATTTAATATTTTTTACTTTAAATATTTTAAAAATATTTTTCCTATTTTTCTATAATTAGAATAAATATTGTGTTAGTGTTGAATAAGAATTTAAGGTATTTATTGCATCATAGTAGATTAGTATAAATTATTATATTAAAAAATAATTTATCGTTCAAAAAACATTTATAATAATAAATTCCCTCTTTTTACCCTTGTGTAAAAATTTTACAGCTATTATATTTAATATAGAGACATTTTGTATATATTCATTTTATAAATTAATATAAAGGTCTTGATTAAATAAAAGAGGGACCATGTGACCATAAATTTGAGCCTTGGATCACAATTCCCAGAATCCATTCATCAAATAATATAATGGAATGTTCTAGGGAAATTTTAAAATCCTTGTCCCAAAGTTTGATCCCTATTATACTTGTTTTTCCCTTACTAGGATGAATTGTTTTTATTATAGTTACTATTCATAATGAAAATATAAAAGGGAACTAATTACCATATCTTTAACTCTTAATTACAAATATGGAATCCATATTTTATGACACTGTAACACCCCATGATTTCATAGTACTTTATTTCTTCAATGTAATTCAATAACTTGAGCTACACGTAACACCGAGTTCAAGCGCACCATGACTTACCAAAATAGCCATTAAAAATAGGTTATGAATATTATTAAGTAAATTTTTAACTTTATATAATCCTTATAATTTTATAATCTATATTATGAGTTTCATAGACATAATGAATGAATAAATTCATTTTTTCAGATAAAAGAAGTATTTTTCAAAAAAATGAAATTTTACCGCCTTTTAATGGAGAACCATTTTAAAACCCAATATTTGAAACTTTTATATATATATATATATATATATTAAATTTTATTAAATAAACTTATTCTTTAGAATCGAGACATAAGAATTTATTTTCAATAAATATTTGGTGTTTTTCTGATAATTTTCATATTTGGGTGAATAGTGAAAAATACTATATTTTAACTCAAACAATTTTTTTTATCAAAATAATTTAGAGTTTCAAATTATAAATATTAATGGTTTGGATGTAAAAATAGATTATATTTTTACCATTTTATCTAATTCTGGTCATTGTATGTAATTTCACTATAAAATTGAACATGAACAAGTGTCAATCTTTAGATAGTTATTATTTCTTATAACATGATTTTTGGTTTTAACAGACAGAATTAAATTTAAATTAACAAATGAAACTTCTATGTTTTTTATTTGGTAAAATATAATTCATTTTTTAATTCAGAATATCAAAATTAGCTTAGGTTGAAATTTTGGTATTATTCTGAAAACATTCAATTTTTTGACAAATAGAGAAAAACACTACATTATTAGTTAAAACCGACAATATATATAAATAATTATTTATTTTATTTAAATTTATTTTAGTTCAAAATAGAAACATAATACCTATATAAGTTCAATGTAATTTGTTAGATTCATTTTATAATAAGTTTAGATATATAAAAAGTTTATTGAAGTTTTTACCGCATTTTACCAACATTCTAGGAGCATTTGAAATTTTGCATAAAACATAATTTTACCTCTTCTGTGAGTAGAATTTAAAAAATCAGAGAGACAATGTTAACCTCAGTAAGTAAAATTTGGTTCAATGAGATGAAAATAACTTTCGTTGAATAGTAACTTTTGACTTTTATTTACCACAGTTAAAATTAAATATGGTAATTATGGGTAAAATGATATTATAATTACACTAACACATGTTCTAATTATATGGGATAAATATAATTCCACCAAAAACAACATTAGGAATAAATTATGATCCTTTAGGTCCACTAAGATTAGATTAGGACATTTATTATTATATAATTTAAAGTAGAGTTTATGGTGTTAAATTCTTGTTTTCATTAATAATTTTTTTAAATATAGGGTTATACATAAGATAAATTCAACTATAAATATTAATTAGAAAGATAAAATGATTTCCTATATAATGGTATTTTATTTATATTTTTTTATACATTATATAATTAAATTTATTTTTGACACATTGATGATGCAGTAATTACCTTATTAATAGCAGATTAAAATAATTGATAATATAAATACCCAAATAAATGTATTTTGAGACTTTTGATGAATTGAACTAATTTTATAGGTTAATATGACATTTTAGGGTTTATTAAAACAATTTTTATGAATTAATCATGATGTTATGTGTTTACAAAAAACAAATACCAAATAGTGTCAAAATTGACATAAAATAGTTTTTTAAAAAAATACTATATTATTGGTTGATATAATATTCCTAAAAATACAAGGTTCATCAAAAGGTCTTAAATAGTATTATATATGTCATTAAACAACCACTTGAGGTTCTCTTGTAAGTTTAGTGTATATTTATTAACCATATAGTGTAAGAATACAATAAGACACAGTAAAAGTTAAACTATTTATCTAAAAGTTAAATATAAAAGATAAGGTTAAAATTATAACCTAAACTTGTCTAAAACCTATTGGTTAAGATTATTTAAACCCATAACCACCTTATTATCTAATTAAATTCATTTTTCTCTTTTATAAACTGATTATGAGAGTATAATAAATTAATACTTTAATCTTTTCCAAAAGTTCCCCTCACAACTCTTATAAAAGGGAACTTCCCCTTCTCTCAAATTCACACCTCCAAATCCATTTGTCTTGGCCAACCCCTGCCCAAATAACCTCTCAAATGTCCTGCCTTCATCATAGAGGCCTTAATTTAGTCCAAAATCCAACCTATGGATCCCTTTTTATCAAATCAAATGATAGAACCCGAAAAAGAGGTAAATATTTCTTCTCCTCTTTCAAGTTCCTTTCTTCTTCCACATCCTCTTTCTTTATTGTTTCCATTATAAAATAATAAATCCAGTATCTTCAATATACTATGATGTTATTATAAATACAGTACAACCATATTCATTATTCTATCCAACCTTTGAATGACATGTCACCATACATGCGTACGTACGACTTACCATCTCCACGTCGTGGTGTAATTGTTATTCAATACATTATTATTTGGATGGGTATAAAAATGATGTGTAATTGATGTAAATAATAAATATAACCTGAAAACGATCTTGTATATATGATATACCATCCAATTATATATTATTTTAATAACAAAAGAATGATATTGTCACTTATGCGTACGTACAGATTACTGTCTCCACGAACGCAATGAGATTCATTCCACATCGTAACCATTCAAGAATAATTTTCATTAGATGATTAAAAAAATGATTAAATAGTTAATATCATTATGAATATCAATAAGATTCATCATATCCTTAACAAAAATTACTTACATATCAAATCATATAAATGAAAATGAACCAGTTAACACCCGAAACGACGATTATACTAAGATATTATTAACAAAAAAATGGTAAAAGATCATATATGATATCATATTAATGTATATGATTCTTGTATAATTTAATAACTATTATTTCACCATTATACAGGATGTTAACCTACACCCGACCAAGGAAAAGTACAAGGTATGGGTTAATTTCTCAATCTCATTATTATTCGAGATTTTTTATGGGTATGTTTTTACTGGGCATATTTATTGTCCATGTCCATGTTCATAAAAGTTTTTTTTAAAGATATCCTTTTTAAGAGAAACTTTTAATAAAACATCATTTCAAATGATTTAATGATTTATTCTTCTAAACCTTTCTCATTAATGTCCACGTTTTCAAAATGGTTGTAATGATTTATTTATATGGACATTAATGTTTTAAAATGTTAATTCCTTTCAAAAGTTTCAAGGTGGAAAGGGAAAATTTGTTTCAAAACTATCTTTTAAATGAATTCATTTATAAATTACATGAATTTTAAATGATTTCATGAAAATGGGATATTTCTCTCAAATATTTTTTCTGATCATTTTCAACTAGGCCAACATCTTTTACATGATATTATTTTTGATCAAGGTTGATTTATTATGATATAAATCTTCTATACTATATTTATGTATTTATGATATATTTTACTGTGGATGGGTTATTTTTATACCATTCTTGGATTAGGGTTAATGCATTGAAATTTTGTATGCTAGTTTCAATATGAATGTTTATGTTATGTTTCAACCTTTTCATATGAGGAATGCAGTGGACTTAGTAAGTGACAGGTCAAGCCCGCTATAGCTCCTTGATGCATCGATAGGTCTCATGAGACAAACAAGTGTTTTGGAACAAGGCCTAGAAAAAAATACTATTTGTAGTCTTTTCATAGGGCCTTGACTATGTGGTTATGAAGTCTGGAATTATTCATTCCATCATTGTGAAAGTGGCTATTGAAATTGCATGTGAATATTCGACTAGTAGAATATCCATGTGAGTAAGTAAATGTAATTATTTTGATTTATTTTTTCCATACTATAATGAAGTTTATGTTGAAAAGGATTTTGTTTTAGTTCTATACATTCCCTTAAATGTTTATGGTTATTTATGAAAGTTTCCACTATATTATTATCCTGACCGAGCATCTAAGTTCACCCCTTTCATATCCTGGTTGGGGTCTTCAATAAGGGGATAATCTGACTCAAGGAGTACATTCATGTTTGGGATAAACTGACTTCTTCACTTGAAGACCTGATAAGGGGAGATCAACATACTCAGGTATCCACTATATCCTATAGATTCTTTAGGTATACAGTATCTGGAAGAGATAAATTGTTTTTCAATGATGCTGCATTACCATTTTTTGACTAATGCTTGGGTGATCACTTATTCTTGATGTGTTGTATATGAGGATGTTCTTCTTCAGTTTGTGTGTCCCGAGGTGAATTTGGGTGTTTCAATTCTAGTATGTTATATGGTTATTCCTTATATGAGGTTTAGAGAACAAGTCCTCCACTTCTGCATGTCACTTGGAGCAGAAGAATGAGTGGGTATGGCTTGGCCATTGGTTCCATGCTCTTGCATCATTGAATGGGACTACTTGTCGAGATCCCATGATTTAGTGGAGACCTTTTAATGATGAGTTTCTGGGAAGATGAAAGACCATTATTTTTATTGGGGTTCTTTTATGCTATTATTTTAGATTTTTGTTGGACTTGGGGTTTCTCAGTTTCCCCTTAAAAGTGATTTGATAATTAAATAAAAAATAATTTTGAGTCAGTCAGTATCTAGTACTTCCAAGGCTACTAAACTAATTTTTCTTGTTGATCTTTTATGATAATACCAATGTTATGCAATAATGCACCGACTCTGGGTAACTAGGGTCGGGGCATTATAGTTGGTATCAGAGGAAGTTTAGTTCAAACCTTGGAAACTAGATTTAGAAAAACTCTAATTAGAGCACATTACCCTAAGATAGACTTTGGGGACTAGTATAGAAGAACTTATTATAACTTTGTTAATTTAGATATTTTGGATATTTTCCATGAAATACATCCTTGTCTAGATACAAGTAGGTAGAGGCAGCTCTGGCATAGATGTACCAAGGGGTAAAACTTGAAAACACCACTTTGAGCTAGACTCAAACGAGAACTGGTGCACGACAACGAGCCTTGCTACACTCTTGGTGGAGATATGCTTAGGATAATTCACATTTTCATTAAAATCCATTACGAAGGATTTAAGAGTAAATACATCCACAAAGAAAACGATTTTATGATTATGGATTATATCCATAAACTATTCAATTTTCATTATGTATTTTACAAGTTTGGAATTATTCATTGTGATTCATAAACTGACATAGTGTGTTCCATTGGTTAGAAATGGAACCCAATAGAAGGTATGAGAACTCCAACAGTACGAATGATCCCAAGAGTAAGAAGGATCATATATTTCATGCTATTAATCCAACATTTAGACTGTAAATAGTCTCCCATGTATTCTCAACATATGAAGAAATAATATCATGTGTTAATAATAAATGTAAAGATTTCGTTGAGTCCTATTGATTTGAAGGGAAGTAAGATAATAAAAGGATGTTAGAGAGAAAGAGGGATAAAGGGAATAGGGGAATGCATGATTTTCTTATATGTGATAACTATGGAAATAATCACCATGGTAAATGATTCAAGGGAAAGGAATTTTGTGATAAGTGTGGATAAAAATGACACCAAGTACGTGAATGAAAGGGTATGAAAAAGGTTTAAAATGTACAATACTTTATCTGTAAGGATTTGGGACACTACACAAATCAATGTACAAGTCATCAAGGTATACCACAAATGATGCTATTGGATAATAATAAAGTTATGATTCTACTACTAATGAAGATGAATGACTAGTGTTATTATGTTGTTATTATAGAAATATTTAATTTGAGTGTTGTATCAACAATATACTGGTTATATGAAATATGGAGATAAATAAGGATTGTACTACATTACTATTTTATCGAGGATTTGAGATTATATGGTTCTAATAAATGTGACTTAATAATAAGCTAATTTTTTTGTAAAATACATGGATGGAGGAAAGATAAAACTTAATATGGTCCTGATACTGAGGTAGTAATTTTGGAATAACAGATGGTTGATGTGGATAAATTATATTGGATATTCTTGACTATCATGGAACAAATTAATGGTTTGTTTGTTTCACCATTTTTGGAGTATTCAAATTTTTTGTATATGAGGAATATATCTAGTATTCGATAAGGAATAATGGAGAATGAATGTAATCAATAAGGTTTTATGGTAATTTTGGGTGTTACCATCTATTAAAAGAATACATTATGGTGGTATTCACATGTTATTACATGGAAAAAAGGATATTCTTCGTGTTTTACATCTTTATAAATTTTGGACTGTGAGTTTGGAAAGAAGTATTTTGGATAATTCTAAAAGATGGAATAGATTAAGTTTGACATTGGATTCTATTTTTAAGGTAAAATAATTTATTAAGATTATTTTTTTTTTTAATTTTTTTATTAAGGGACAACCCAGAGGTTGGGCGACAACCAGTCGCGTCCAGCAAGGCTGCGAGACATGAACCCAGAACCGAAGGGAAAAAATTGTGCATCACCTACTACTGGCCTACGTGATGTCTTGGATTAGGTAATTTAGTTTTTTTAAAAGTTTCAGATAGATGAATTATAAATTCATTTTTTTGGAACCATATACTATTTGGATAAATAGAGTATTTTTATGTTGTATTATCTTTTTTAGTGAAAGATGAGTTTGAGGTAGAAATCAGGCAAAGGATGGAACTCTACTTGTCATGTAGTTTTTCTCTCTTATTATATGAAGAAATTTATTATTAAACATTAGTTAATGAATCTTAAAACCAACAAAATTGTTATCCTAATACCTTATGTTTTGTTGAAATGATGAGATTTTAAATCATTATAGAATTCTGGATTTGAGGCCCTTAATTTTACAATTGATTGTGATTGATGACCTCAATCACTCCCAATAAATATTTATGTTTTTCCTCCAATTATGTGTCTCTAATTTCCACCAATGTTCTCCTAATCGAGATCATAAGTTTTTGGTGACTTTTTCATTTCCCTTTCCCTCTTATTAAGACTAAATTTTATAAACCCAATTTCTAATGTGGGTTCTCCACAAAGGTATTTTGATATTTTTAACCTTTTTTTCGAAGAACAATTTCAAATTGCAAGGACACAATTTATTTAAGGATGGGATAATGTAACACCCCATAATTTCATAGTACATTATCTCTTCAATGTAATTCAATAACTTGAACTACACGCAACACCGAGTTCAAGCGCACCACAACTTACCAAACTAGCTGTTAAAAAGTAATTATGAATAGTATTAAATGGATTATGAACTTTATATAATCAAAATAATTTTATAATCCATATTATGAGTTCCATAGACATAATTTATAAACAAATTTATTTTTTTCAGATAAAAGAAGTATTTTTCCAAAAAAAAATGCAATTTTACCGCCTTTTTATGGAGAACCATTTTTGAATCCAATATTTGAAACTTTTATATATTCAATTTTACAAAATAAGCTTCTTAGTTAGAATTTATACAAAATAATATAGTTTTAGTAAATTTTTTTGTGTTTTTATGATAACATTCATATTTGGGTGAATAGTGATAATTACTATATTTTAACTGAAAAAAACATTTTTAATAAAAATAATTTATAGTGTTAAATTATAAATTTTATTGGTTTGGAAATATAAATAGATTATATTTTTACCATTTAATCTAATACTAAAAATTTTAAGTAATTTTAATTTAAAATTTAATATAAATAAGTGTCAATCTTTAGATAGTTATTATTTTATAAAAACACGCTTTTTTGGTTTTGACTATGGTAATTAATTTTAGATTGACAAATGAAACTTCTATGTTTTGAATTTGTTAAAATAGAATTCATTTTTGAATTTAGAATAACCAAATTAACTGAGGGTGAAATTTTGTTATTTTTCTAAAAACATTCAATTTTTGAGGAATAGTGAAAAACACTATGTTATTGGTTAAAACCAACTTTTTATATAAATAATTATTTATTTTATTTAAATTTATTTTAGGTCAAAATAGATACACAATACCTATATAAGTTAAATTTAATTCATTGGAGTCATTTTATAAGAAGTTTAGATAAATAAAAATTTTATTGAACTTTTTACCCTCTTTTATCAACCTTCTAAGAGCATTTGAAATTTACATAAAACATAATTTTATCATTTCTGTGAGTAGAATTTGAAAAATACTAGAGACATGGTTAACCTCAGTAAATAAAATGTAGTTCAATAAGACAAAAACAATTTTTTTATGAATAGTAACTTTTGACTTTTATTTACCATGCTTTAAAGTAAATAGGGTAATTAATGGTAAAAATGATATTATAATTACCCTAACACATGTCCTAATTCTATTGGATAAGTGAAATTCAATCATAAACAACCTTATGAATAAAATATGATCCTTTGGTCTACTAGGATTAGATTATGATATTTATTATTATTTAATTTAAAGAATAGTTAAAAGTGTTAATTTCATGTTTTCATAACTATTTTTTTTAATATAGGGTCATAAATAAGATAAAATCAACTATAAATATTCATTAAAAATATAAATATATTTCCTACATAATTGTATTTTATTTATTATTTTTCGACATTAAATAATTAAATTTAATTATGACACAATGATGATGCAGTAATTACCTTATTAATAAAATAATTAAATAATTGATATTATAAATACCCAAATAAATGTAATTTGAGGCTTATGATGAATTGAACAAATTATATAGGTTAATATGACTTTTTAGAGTGAATTAAATCATTTTTTAGAATAAATCATTCTGTAACTATTTTTACAAAAAACAAAAAACAAATAGTGTCGAATTTGACATAAAAAAGTTTTTAAAACAAATACAATATTATTTGTTGATATAATATTCCTCAAAATCTAAGGTTCGGAAAAAGGGCTTAAATAATATTATATATGTCATTAATCAACCACTATAGGTTCTCTTGTAAGTTTAGAGTATGTTTATTAACTATATAGTGGAAGAATACAATAAGACATAGTAGAAGATAAACTATTTACCTAAGAGTTCAATCTAAAAGATAAGGTTAACATTGAACCATAAACTTGCCTAAAACCTATTGGTTGAGATTATTTAGACTCATATCCACCTTACTCTCTAATTGAAATCATTTTAGGCTTTAAAAACCTAATATTATTTTATAATAAATTAATACTTTAATCTTTTCCTAAAGTGCCCCTCACCCCTCTTATAAAAGGGAACTTCCCCATCTCTCATATTCACACCTCCAAATCCATTTTGACCTACCAAAACCTATCCAAATACCCTCTAATCTATCCTTACTTCATCATAGAGGCCTTCCATTAGTCATAAATCCATCCTATGGAGCCCTTTTGATCAAATCAAAAGGAAGAACCCGAAGAAGAGGTAAATATTTCATCACCTCTTTCAAGTTCCTTTCATCTTCCACTTCCCCTTTATTTGTTGTTTACATTATAAAATAATAACTACGGAATATTCTATATACTGTGATGTTATTATAAATACTTTTCAACCATATTAATTATTGTATCCATCCTTTTAATGACATGTCACCATACGTGCGTACGTATGGCTTACCGTCTCCACGTCGTGGTATAATTGTTATTCAATACATTATTATTTGTATAGGTATAATAATGATGTATAATTGATGTAAATAATAAATATAAAATGTCAATGATTCTGTATATATGGTATAAAATCCAATTATATATTTTTTTAATATCAAAATATTGATATTGTTTCATGTGCATTTGTACAGATTACCATCTCCAAGAATGCAATGAGATTCATTCCCCATTGTATCCATTCAAGATAAATTTTCATTAGATGATTAAAAATAATGTTTAAAGACTTAATATCATTATGAATATGAATAAGATACATCCTATCGATATCAAACATTACTTATGTGACAAATCATATAAAGGAAAACGAATCAGTTAACACCCGAAAAGATGATAATACTAAGATATTATTAGAAGAGTAATGTTAAAAGATCATATATGATATCATATTAATGTATATGATTTGTCTATAATTTAATAACAAATATTTCACCATTATACTGGAGGTTAACCTACCCTTGACCATGGAAAATTATATAGTAAGGGTTAATTCCTCAATATCATTATTATTCGAGATTGTTTAAGGGTAAGTTTTCACTCAGACATATTTAATATCCCTGTCCATGTTTCATAAAAGTGATTTAAAAGATATCATTTTTAAGGGAAACTTTTACTAAAACGTCATTTCAAAATTTTTAATGATTTATTCTTCTAAACCTTTCTCATTAATGTCCATGTTTTCAAAATGGTTTCAATGATTTATTAATATGGACATTAATGTTTTAAAATGTTAATTCCTTTCAAACATTTCAAAGTGGTATGTGACACTTTATTTAAAAACTATCTTTTAAATTACTTTCTTTGTAAATTATATTACATTGAAATGATTTCATGAAAATAGGATATTTCTCTCAACGATTTTTTCTGATCATTTTCAACTATGAAAACATCCTTTATGGGATATTATTATTGATCGAGGTTGATTTGTTATGATATAAATCATTTATATTGTAATAAATTTTTTCTGATATATTTGACTATGGATTTGTTATTTTTATACTATTTGTGGTTTAGGGTTAGTATATTGACCTTTTTTATGCTACTTTTAATATGAATCGTTATGTTATGTTTCAACCTTTTCATATTAGGAATACATTGGACTTAGTAAGTGATGGGTGGAACCTGCTATAGCTCCTCGATGCATCGGTATCTCTCATGAGACAGACTAGTGTTTTGGAACAAGGCCTTGACATAATCTTATTTGTAGTCTTGGCACAAGTCCTTGACTATGTGGTTATGAAGTCTGGCATTATGCATTCCATAATTATGAAAGTGGCTATTGAAATTGCATGTGAATATTCGACTAGTAGAATATCCATGTGAGTAAGTAAATGGAATTATTTTGATTTATATTTTCTATACTATGATGAAGTCTATGTTGAAAATGCTTTTGTTTTATTTCTGTACATTTACTTAAATATTTATGCTTATTTATATATGTTTCTGCTATATTTTTATCCTTATGGGGCATCTGATCTCACCCATTTCTATGTTTTATTTTTCCTTGTATGTGAAGAAGTATATTATGACTGACTCACAAGAATAGTCTATGGGATCTCATTTTTCTCTATGGAAACAATGTTGTTGTATTTTTCCATTTTATGATGTAATGTAAACCTTATGAATGTATCTAGTACTTCCAAGGCTACTAATATAATTGGTTTTATGAGACTTAATCTTTTTTGACCGTGCCAATGTTATGTAATAATGCACAAATTCTAGGTAACTAGGGTTGGGGTGTTACTGAAATAATTTATATTATTTTTAAAAAATAATTTTAAAAATAAGCCTGAAAAATGCAACCAAAACAAATTTTCTTATAAATAAATATATATGCATAAAAACTGATATATTCTTATCTAATTCCTAGGAAAAAATACTAGATCAATGATATTACATTTCATTGAATATTTAATATTTAAATTTTATTAAAATCATTTCCCAATAGTAATTTATTTATTTAATTTATATAAATATATTCTCCATGTATAAAAACAATTTTTTTGAAAATATATATTTTATATAAAATTAATTTATTTTTTAATGTCACCCTTATTGATAAACAATAAATTTATTTTATACAGGTTTAAAATGTAAATTTTGTAAAATTTAGTTATTTCTATTCATAAAATCTAATTTAACAGATAGGTTACGAGAGTATTCAAACTTAATGTTCCTTTAGGCTTCAGGTTTCTAGTATCACAAGCAATCAAAACAAAATATTTAAATAGAAATATTTCATAAAATATATACATATAACATTGTACCATCATTAAAATATATTCACCATAAAAATTTCGTAAATACAATACAAAAAATGAGTATATCTTTCTTTCATCACATCCTCATGATCGAAATCAGATTCTTAAAATATCTTATTCCTCTAAATAACTTGAAAAAAGTGAATATTATTATTATGAGCATCTTTATCTCTAAGATATATGCTTTTTAATTTTTATTATTTATCTAAAAGTTTATTATCTAGTGGTAAGAACTCTTAGTTTAATAAATCTGATGGATCAAGTAACTAATTCTTCAACAGAGATATATAAAACACATCAATAAATTTAGAGATGTTTTGGGGGTATGTTTCATGGGAAAATAAATTTTCACTTCTTATTCACGAATATTGAATGTTCTAATATCCATAGGGACTGACTTTATTTTATTTATAATTATCACTACCTTCATCCATGTTGAAATTTTTAGAAATACATTTTAACCAACTTCAAATTCTAGATTTCACTAATGACTATTATCATGTATTTTATATTGACTCTAAGCTTCCATGATTTGTGGGTTAAAATCTCTAACATTCTCTTACATTTACTCAGTTATCACATGTACTAATGTATTTATTTCATGAAATTCATCACAACACATTGGAGTTATACAGTTATTTCAATAGATGGATTAATATTGAGGCATATAAATGATCATATGAAAGCTATTGTTGTATGAAATTTTGACTAGAATATGGTGTGGATTGACACCACCATTAAAATACATAGAACAATATCTTAACATATATTAAAAAGTTTAAATGGATCTATTACACTGAAAATTCATCAATGGATTATATGTAATATGAAAACCTATCATAGTATCTATAGAACTCTAAAAACATCACCATAACATAAAGGAAAACTTTATATCGAAATCAGATATAATGAAATTCCATACTCCATTCAAAATTATCACTTTTTTAATGTATATTATGAATATATGATAATGAGAGAAATTTTATTGGATATAAATGAAGTGTGATTAATTTTTATGGGGATTGAAAATAACCCAAATATATTATATCATTTAGGATTTTTGGGGAGTCCTATGATAAAATCCATTATGATGTTTTCCCATTTCAATTCATTTATGGGTTAAGGTTTTTCATCACCTTAGACTTATGTATCTTAACATTAACATAATGAAATACTAATCCTTAAGATACATACACTTCAATAACTCTCTTCATGTTTTCCCAACAAAAACACTCTATAAAATCTCTATACATGTTCACAATTCTAGGATGAATATTTAATAATGAACAATGAACCTCATCCAAGAGATCATTCTTCAAATATAGTATGGATTGATCACATACACAGTTTTTGAACCTTATATTTCTATAAAATTCACTATTAAACATAAGATCATTTATATCATTATTTTATTGTTCCACATCTTCCTCCATCACCTATTTAATTCTATCATAGATTTAGGGATAAACACACATTTAAAATAGTAAGATTTGTCCCCTTCCTTTAAGATTCCCATATTTATCAATTGAAAATTTTGAAATATTAAATATTTTGTGATCTTCATCACTGATAAGTTGTCATGATACTTTTGAATCCTACCATCTTCTACCTTGTTCACCTTCACATGAGGGTAATATATTAATCCACCATAACCATTAATCAGCTCCAACCATCTTATATTGTGTATATTAAACTCTATCTACATAAATATATACATTATAATTTTAAAATTAATATATATATGTCAAATTTATTATTAAATATAGTTTATATAAATATGAAATGAATAAATTAAGTCAACTAACTCTAAATCCAAATTTGAGGAGTTTTCCACATGAACCGTCATTTTTCAAGAAGCATAAGCTATCATGATATATGTAACATCCTGCTACCACTCTGAAAGGTATGACATTAACCTTGTGTTAGTTTTTACTTTTAATTTATGGGGTAGGGTAGAGTTTGGATTGGGATGATACCTATAATGGTGAAGTTATAGATTTTTTGGATTTTCACTATCAAATTGACTTTTCATAGAGACTTCCAGAGGGTTACACACACTAAAACAAGATTACACATCGTAAAGTGGTCAGGATGGAAGTCATGAATGGATCCATTCTATGATGGGTACATGTCATGATTATCCATTTCACACCCGGAAAGATTTAATTATTATATTTTAATTTGGATCATCATAATTTAAGTCGAGGAAACATGTTTTTTGGTGATTATAAAATTTAAAGGGTTCATGATGTGTATGTGGATTACAAGATATGTAATACCCCAATCATAATTTTTTAATAGGAATTGTTGCGGGTCATTTATTTTCCCTCCACTAATGACTGAAATTGCTCAACCTAAGTCATTCCCCATGCGATCTAGAACCTATCTAGTCCTTCTGAATACTTTCGTTCGGCTTTAAATTGTCTTTATACTTGTAGTGTATCTTTAGTGAAAGTGTTATCCCTCATTCTTTGTGTTTGTCTCTTCCTCCTATTTGGGAATTTTGATAAATCATGTTGATGTTTATTGATATATTAACTATGATGTTGGATTCCATTTATAGGTTTGGTTTTGAGGTCTTCTCCAACTTTTTTCTCATTGATGGGTGTCATTGCGAGTGTTGAGTTTCAAGAAGAGGTAGGTAGTTACGTCCCGAATTTCCCAATTTATTATTTCTAAAATGTTTGATTTATTTATATTATTGATTTAAATTATATTATGGAAACTTTATTTCGATGAAATTTATAATAAACATATTCTATGGATTCTTGAGATTTGAAATGGTTTTGGCATGGAAATTTGGAAGACTTCCAATCCCATTGAATTGCAGTGTGTATATAGAAATTGACTAGTTTAAATAGATGAATGTAAATTACATATTTGATGGTAGTGTTTTCAATAAAATTGTTTAATTTAATAGTGTAAATTAATTGTGAAAATAATATAATTTGGACTCAATAAATTTAAAACTTGTGAGAATGGATTAAAATGATTTCATTGAAACACATTGATTTTATGTTGTTGAAAGGGCATGTTTTTAATTAAAACATGTTTTTGTTTTAAATGGAAAATTGGAATTTTGAAATGTAATAATAGGATTTTATTGTATTTTAAGGCCTCTTAGAATAAATTTCCCCTCAGCTAAGAGCTCTTGAAAGCCTTAGGCATTTAATGAGTTATTTGGGTACACTCTATGCTATTACAATATTCTAAAACATACCTACAGATGGTCAAATCCTTAATTTGGGGGGGGGGGGGTGAGTCACCACTAACTAGTTTCAAGGGTACATGAGTATAATCATTTTTTTGAGATCACTTAGAGAGTATGGAATACAATAGCTCATTACTACTATCATTCATACTTGGAAGATTACCATGTTCCCCGCTTGTTTATTTATAAATGTGTTATAAATGTATGACAATGTTGTAAAACTACTTTACATGCATTTTATGGATTTAAAGATGGTATTTTATGTGACTCTTTTATTTATTCCATTATTTTATAAATATTCCATCTCTTGTAATGTAAATCGTGTACTTTAAAAGTATTTTCTATAATTTGAAACTATATAGCATGTTTTTTAAATATGCCTTTGAACTACTAATATAGTTTATTTTGAAAATAGAATAATTATCATTGGATAATCTACATTAGGAATCTGGTTTGGAAGATTTGGTGGTATCTTTCTGGGCATAGGCTGACACCCTACTTTTTTACTTCTGTTGTTTGTTTACTTTCTCTTAATAGGATCGAGCAAAGGGAAGCCTTCTCTTGGAGGTAGATCCATTTACTGAGATTTGGACATCGTGAGTTGCTTCCATAGAGAACATTAGTTTTTTTCCCTATTTGGAACTTTGGTTGTAGTATTTTGGGAATTTTATACCTTGTGGTATTATGAAAATGTACTTATAATGGAGTTTCTCTTATATTAATATTTTATTTCTTCTCATTTTTACACTATGTTTTGTGGAAAATTCATTCCCACTTGTATGTTGTATAATTCTACTTTCTAGTCATCATCCCATGGGGATCAAGATATCTCTTCGGGCTTTGTTAGTTCTAGATCGGTTTCTGGGTTACCAGGGTAAACAAGTTGGTTTATGATAAATTGGTATCATAGGATGTTGTTGTTCTTTTGTATGGAAGTCCACATGCATTTTTGAAATATGATTAGGACATAAGAGGACGTTTCTATTGATTTCCTATACATTTATCACTATAATTAACCCTACATCACCAATGATAGATACAGAAATCAATATTGTGAATTAGTTATAGTCTTTTCCCTATTTCAATTTTGATATAGTGTCTAAATCATCTTTTTTTCCTTCTATTGAGAGTTATATAACTTGTTTCTCAATTCGAGTATTGATTTAATGTCTACCTTTTCATCTGTTGATATTGTATAGCATAATTTCACCATTAAGATGTGAAAATTGGATCTAGGAAGAGGCTATTACTGATCCTCTATAAGAAAATTCTGTTATGGATCTGACTCTGGTTGAGGTGATTGTATGTAATCTCCATGCTCTGGGACAAACACCACATCTAGTTCAAGATTATTTTCGATCTGTGGATACTTATGAAGATATTCTTTAAAATAATTCTAAAATTATCATTCATGAGAATCCACCGGTTTTCAAAGGCTCTATTAATCCTCAACCTACTGAGGAATATTGGAGCAAGATAGAACATTTGTTTGACCTCAGATAAATACCAAACATGATCAAGGTAAAGTGTTCCATCTTTGTGTTGGAAGAACCATGAAGGATATAAATAGACAAGATGATGATGATATGGAGACATGATGGATTATATAGGAAGGGCATCAATGTTATTTTCACCAACTAGCTCTATCCAGATTCAATGGTGTTGGACATGAATTTTAAGTTTTACAATCCTGACAAGGCTAAAAAACTGTGACCGAGTATTCAAATTGCATTGCTAAGCAGATGTTGTTTTCATTTGAGATTTTATCTAATGAGAGGATGAATGCTTCGTGGTTCATGGTGGGTATTTGATCAGATATCAATTCTCAGGATTTCTTGCTGAAGTTTCCCACTCATCCTGATGTATTGTATAACATAATGACGTTTGAAAATGACCTGATTAGAAATATAGAGGTGACAGGGGTTCCTTTTTCTTCTAGTGGTAGTATTGGTTTCATTAAAATAAAATGGAATCATGTTGATTCTCACGACAATTCTTGATGGTAGAGTCTTTCCAAACCTCCTAAATCACATAGAGGAAGTTATTTTACTTTCTATTGGTGTGTCAATCCTGGAAATTCTAAGAGGTTTTTAACTGAGGATACTAAGAACTATAGGTCATGCAGGCTTTCAGGGAACTTATAGAGATTCTAAAATCATTTACCTACTTCTAATAGTTGAATTGGATCGTTAGATCCTCTGAAAACAATGGGAAAATTATAATTTTCACTTATAAAAGGGTTCCAGCCACATGCTTCTGAAAAGAATCTACATCACGTAGTTGATGAGTCTACTGAGGAAGAAGACACAAGTATAGTGACTGTGAGAGGAATAATTACTATGACATCATCATTAGTCACTTCTGTTTTTGTTACTGGTGCATCTCATTCATTTATTCCCACATGTATTTTTTATCTACTTAATATTTCAATGGAGATTTTATCTTTAAAAATCGGTATAGATCCACCACTAGGTACAAAGAGAGAGAGAGAAGGGTCTATGTAGCCCTACATATGTATTTTCTCTATCAGATGATGATTTAGATTGGATTTTTCTGGTTCTGGATATGAAATCTCTTGAAATTATATTCAGTATGGATTAGCTCATTTCCAATAAAACCATGGTTGATTTTTATCTCCAATGTGTCCAATTTACTACAACCAGTGGCTCAACTCTTATAATTCAAGTAGATTGGGACCTGATGTCAAGTAGAGTAGGACAATATTATCTATAATTGGGGAAATTAATATCATTGTTTTTTAATCTGGATCAGTAATCATTTAGTAGTGATATCCCTCCATTTGTTGTCGATTTTCCTAATGTGTTTCCTTGTCATTTCTCTGGTCTTCCATGGGTTAGTGATGTTGAGTCCTCCATTTACAAAATTCTTGGTACTTGAGCAGTTTCAATTACATCAAACCCCATGGAACCCACTAAATTGAAAGAGATGAAGTCCATGTTGGATGATCATCTCGATAAAGGATTTATACACCTGATTTTGTCAACATGGAATTTTTTGGTTCTCTTTTATTATAAGGATGATAGTTTACTTTACGTACATGTTGATTATTGAAAACTTAGGGAAGTCATGATAAAGAATAGGTATCCATTTCCATAGATTGATGATTTTATTGATCAGCTGAATGGTGTGAATTTGTTTTAAAGGATTTACTATCAGTCTCATTAACATAAATTTAGGATAAAATAATCTGACATTCAGAAAACCTCCATTCTGAGTATGTACAACCATTGTAAGTACCTTTTATTCCCTTTGGTCTGACAAATTCTCCTATAGTTTTAATGGACTTGATGAAAAATATCTTTCATGAGTATTTGGAAACTATTATAGTGGTCTTTGGGGACGACATCCTTGTTTACTCAAAATGTGAGTTGGAACCTGTGCATCCTCTGATAATAGTTCAAAGTCTACATGGAATTCACTAACTCTATTCCAAGATCTCGAAATGTTACTTCTCTAATCAGAAATTGCAATTCATTTGACAAGTGTTGTTCGAACATGCTATATCAGTTGATCTTGAGATGGTGAAGGCTATTCTGACTTTGGAGTGACCATGGAATGCCTTAGAGATCTGAAGAATCGCGGGATTAGGTAGATATTTCCTTATTTTTATGAAGTAATTATCAAATATATCTTCTCCAAAGATTTATCTAACTTAGAAGGGGTGAATATTGTTTGGGATGATAAATGATAGAGTTATTTTATGGGCTAACACATAGTTGGAATACTATTCTTGTGTTCAAACTTTTGGGGACCAAGCATTGATGTGTGGTCTTTTTTGATGTATTGTGTTAGGGTTAGGTTATGTTATTATGTAGGGAGACCCTGTAGTTTCTTATGGATCATTTCAGATTAGGCCAAGAAAGAATAATTACCCTACACATGACCTTGAACATGTAGATGTAATGAAGATACATAGTAGTAGGTAGAATTACATTAACGGAGAAAGGATTGAAATTTTTTCGGACCCAAAAATTCTATGTTATATATTATCTAAAAAAGATATGAAACTTTTCAAGAGGAAATAGGTGGTGTACCTATAGTCATTCAACATTGAAAATGCCTATACCCTGGGGAAAGAGAATTTCATTTCAGGTTCATTAAGTAGGAATCTTCCAACCCATGCTATGAAATAATCTTATAAAGGGTGTAATTTGATTTCTCTCTTTACATAATTTCATATTAGAGTTCATGAGAAAGGGCATTAAGTTTCTTTAGACAACATTCATTTATCAGCCACTCTTCTTGAGATGATTCTTTAAGGATGAACATCTTGAATGTTCCGGATGCAGCAGAAGTGTGTTATTGGGTGTACCAAACTTTAATTTTGTCATTAATAATGATCAATACAAGATCCGTCATGATAATAAAATGTTGGATCTTCAGAATAAAACTAAGAATGAAAAATAAAAAGAGGGTATCCCCATACCTAAAGATAAGATCATCATATGTTAGTTATAATTAATTTAATTAATTGACAAAAACTACCTCGATGGAATTCATTCTTCATTGATGTTTGCGGTCATTATTTGATGCGATCATTCATTTTGTCGTAGAATCTAAGTGCATGATTCCTCTAGTAGTGATCCACACATACACCATGTATCTCTACATATCTCTGAAGGGATCTCCAAGTGCTAGAATGGAATATCCATTGTTTGCGATGTCTTCCTTTGATCTCCTTGATCAGGTAGAGGATGATATCTCTCTCGTAGCATGAGAGTGTTCTTGGAAGAAAGGAATTATTTCTGGGCTTGAGAGATTTCTATATATATGTTGTGCACAACCACAAAAAATGGATTGGCTAATGGAAAATATATAATTGTGATTTTCATTACATAGAATAATAAAATGAATGAATTACCCAAAATCATTTATTCATTTCATTTAATTCTTTATAATACTCCATGTCTAATAATAACAGTTGACTATTATTATTACCTGAAATCTGCCCAAGAAATTTACACATAATATTATTTAATTAAATAAATAATATTATTTCCAATAAATTCCTTGAAAAAAATTCATGGCGTGTATATTTACTATACACAGTGTGTAATTTTGTTTTTCCATTTTTATTTATTTCATCCTCCACATTTATTATACCTTGAATAATGGATATTTATTTATCAAATAAATATTATGGCATTACTCCCAAATAAATATATTATTTTCCCCACAATATATTCTCTCAAATAACTGGTTTCGACATAAATGCAATCAGGCATTCTGGAATAATTATTAAACCAGAGTCTGGAATCATATTTTTTTCAACTTGTTAAATTTATATTTAACTGAGATACTTGGACACACTTAGTGTGTGACCAACTAGACCTTTTTCTTAGTGGAATTTGGGGGAGCCTACCTAATGTCCATGTTCAGGGTTTAGCAACACGCCCAGGAAACTATATAGAATGATGTTAATGCTACAATGACATGTCACCTCATACGAATTCTTATCATGTAATGTAATCCCTTTGTCTCGATATCTTGAATCAGGTGGGTTGCATGTTGGTTCCATCAACCCATGTGCTTAATCATTCTTTCTTTGACTTCCTAGAATTGAACTTTCTTATTTCTTACCATGACCAAGGACTTATTCAGGATATATCAATTCCATCAAAGGGCATTAGATATCTACTTTTGTTATGTAATATAAGGGACAAATCCTTTCTTGCATTATCTATTAATGTAGTATTTCTCGTGACGTACGCAAAAATTCCTACCTCACTATGAATAGTGTGTTGACATAGTTTTCGTCAATACATCTAAGTGCGCGAGTTTCAATACCTATTAATAATAATATTAATGTCTAAGGACCAGTACACATGTCCACATATAGTAACATCCAATGACACTATTAAATGTGGATTTCCTACTATAGGGTTTCATTCTTATAATATCCTCCTAGATATTACCATGGGCACACACCATGATAAGGTGCCCTAATATTTTATGAGTCCATGGCCTTAATGGCCAGTATTATTTGTGTCCCTAAAATAACATCATATGGAAATTGAACATATATTAAAGAACAATGTTATGGAACTTCTAGGTTCTCATCATGGTAGGGATCTGCTATGACCTTTTAATGTAACAGCTATCCTTTGGACATTGTCACATGCATTATCACGAAGAAAAACAATCAAGATGTGATACGGTATTTATTAATGAATAAAGTACAAAGTTTTTGCTTATAGTCCACCAAATCCAACACATATTTATGATTAATTACATAGCATTAGGAAATATTTTAGTGGTGGGGAGACAGTTTTTCAGTGGTTGTTATCCATAGAGAGTGTTCTATATAATCAGAATTTCTTCATTATGACATTAGTGGTAAGGAAGGTTATGATGGGGAGTTTTCATAATTTCCAGTGGGCAGTGCACCCTGGATCAACAAAAATCATTTATGATAGGCAGTGGTCTTTCTAGTGTCCAGGGATGAGGCATGACATTGTTGACTTTTTCTATGATCGTTATACAAACCAGTAGATTATGGCTGAGCACCATAATCCTTCAGTTTTTCATTAACCACTTACAGTCCCTACAAGAATGTGGTATGAAATATATAAGGGCTTTATAGTTATTTTTCCACATTTCCAAATAAAGAAGAATGTAATATGGGTTGTTATCGATAGGCTGACCAAGTTAGTTCACTTTATACCCATTTAGGATGCATCCAAATTTTAGGAGTTGGGAAGTCTCTATGTACAAGATATTGTGTTTTTTCATAGATATACATATTATAGAGTCTATAATAGGGATCCTTGGTTTACTTCTTGCTTTTAGATAAGACTTTAAGAGGAATTGGGATCTCTAGTTCATTTGAGCACAACCTACCATCTGCAGTCGAATGGCCAAATAGTGAGAGCTATACTTATTCTAGAGGATTTGCATCGCGCATGCTTTCTTGAATTTGGTGGGTCTTTGGATGATCACCTGGGGCTAGTTTAGTTTTCTTAAAACAATAGTTACCATTCTATGATTAGGATGAATACTTTTGAGGACGAATATGGATGGTCTAGTAAATCTATGTTGTGCTAGTATGAGGTTGATGAATGTTCCTTGATTAGACCGAGATTTGTGCATGAGACGACATATAAGATGGTAGATTTGTCATAGAATGGTAACAACATGGATCCAAAACCAGTCTTATTCTAATCGATGTCATAGACCATTGGAGTTTTTAGTTGGTGATCAGGTGTTCTTTACTGTTTAAACCCAGTTGGGTCATCGATTGATTGGGAGGATAGGGAAGCCTGCTCATTGTTTTGTACGAACTTTTGAGGTTGTTGGTTATGTGGAAAAAGTAGTTTATCATTTATCACTTCCACTAATAATGACATCGATACATAATTTATTCCATGTATTTTAGCAAAGAAATTATCTCTTTGATCCATCTCATGTTTTGAGCAGGAGTGATCTGAAAATTGAAATTGATTTATCATTGACTGGGTAGACAGTTAGGATAGTTAATTATGAGACCAAGGTACTTCATGGGAGGAAGATATATTTGGTTCATATGCTATGGAAGAACAGTTATGATTATTATGAGATGTGGGAACATGATGGGATAATTACAGATCAATGGTCTCATATTTTTTTCATGAAATTTTACTCATAGGATTTATAGGGATAGAAAGTTCTTATGGTGGAGAGGCTCTGACATATCATTACCATTTTGATAAGTATATCTTAATCATTGTCTAAGTTTTTCCTTTTATTTTATGGGTTAGGGTGGATTTTGGATTCAGAGGATACATATATTGGTGAATTCAGATATTTTCTGGAATCTCAACTTCAAAATTACTTTTCATGCATACGTCAAAAGGGTTACAAGTCATGTAATAAGATTGTGCATCCTGTCCTGACCCTACTAAAAGTTATAAAATACTTACAACAGTGATGGGTAAATTTAATGATGATATATTTCACATCATGAAGAATATAATGATTAGTTTTTAATTTGGATGGTTCATATTTATGTTGAGGTGATGCATTTTTTGGATGTTAGAAAATTTAAAGGGATCGTGACTTGTATTGGGATTACATGTTGTGTAATACCCTGAATTTGTTTTTTTAACATGTAGTATGCATAGTTGTGTCTTTTCCCTCCACTCTAGAAGTAACTTCATAGAACTAAGTAATTACACAAGTTATCTCTAATCCTTCTAGCCCGTCTAAATCATCTCAGTTGGCTTTGTATCATCATTACACTTGCAGTGTGTTTTCGGGTTAGTGTTCTCTCCTGTTCTTTATGTTTCTCTCTTTCTCCTCTTTTATTATTCTGATATATCATCTTTATAGTGATGGATATATGACCTATGATGTTGTATATCATATGTGGGTTATGTTTTGAGGACTTCTTCACCTTCATTATTGTTGACGAGTGTCGTTGCGAGTGTTGAGTTCTAGGAAGTTTTAGGTGGTTCTATCCCGAATTGCCAAATTAATTATTCCAAAATATATTTATTTACTTCCAATTTTGATTTATGTTCAATTACTCAAACATTCATTCAATTAAATTGTTAATAATTTGATTCTGGTGATTTAGGAGATATGAAATGGTGTTCGCATTAAAATTTTGAAAACCACTAATTCCATTGAATTGGGGCATGTTTATGGAAATTGACTCATTTAAATTGATGAATTTAAATTACTAATTTTGGGGAAATTTTTTCAATAAATTTATTTAAATTAAGTATTGAAATGAATTGTGAAAAGGATTTAACTTTTTTAATGGATTTCAAACTTATCAAAATGTATTAAAAATGATTTTATAGAAATCCGGTGGTTTTTTCTAGTAGAAAGGGAATGTTTTTTATAAAAACCTATTTTGGTTTCAAATTAGAAATTTAGAATTTTGAAATAAATGAAATTGATTTTATTTTATTTTAATTACTCTTAAAATATGTTTCCCATAATTTAAGAGAACATGGATGCCTTAGATATTTAGTGAGTTATTGAATACCCTCTATGCTATTTCAATGTTCTAAAACATACATACAATGAGTCCCAACCGTAATGAGAGTTTGACGAGTCACCTCTGGTCAGTATCAAGTGGATGTTAGTATACTCATTTTCCTAATATCACTTAGAGAGTGTGGAATCCTATAGCTGGTTAATACTTTCACACCCACAAGGTAGATGACCATGTTAATTGCTGGTTTTTTATACATAAGATATAAATGTATTCCAATTTTGTAAAACTTTTTTACATTACTTTACTTTTTTATGTAAACAATTTCATATAACTATTTTATTTTAGGCATCGTTTTAAATTATTATATATCTTATAATTTAATGTATGTGCTTGAAAAGTATTTTCCACCATTTTGAAACTGTATATAATGATTTTCTAAAATATGTTTTTGAGTTTATAAACATGTTTATTTAGATATTTGAAAGAATTAATATTGATAATGTATATTTGGAATATATTATAGAATATTTGGTGGTATCTTATTTTCATTTGTCTCACACCCTACATTTTCCTTACGGTGTTTGTAGATTTTATCCTTCCAGGTTCAAGCAAAGGGTAGGGATCTAATGGAGGTGGATCCGACTGTTGAGTTATGGAAATGATGACTTGTGTCCTTAGGGAACTTGGTTTATTTTTCCCCATTTGGTAATTTGGTTGTAGTACTTTGTAATTTTTATGCCTTCGGGTATTCTTGTACTTTACTCTTAGAGTAGTTTCTTATATATGCATACATACTTTCTTATAATTCTTCTACTATGTTTTTTGGAAAATTCATTCCAATTTTCATGTTTGATGATGCTAAGTTCTAGTCTCCAAAACATGGGGATTTATATGTCCCTTAAAACTATTTTAGGGTTGGCTCAGTTATGGGGATACTAGGGTAACCTGGATGGTTCATGAAAATATCATTCTACATGAGAAAATGTCACAGTTCCTTTATTGATGTTCCACTATAGGCCACAATCCCTTACCCACCATAGGGAAATTTAAGCATAGGTGAATTGAAAAACCATTTATTAAATTTAATGAAATTTTATTCACATTAATTTATCCAAAGGAATTTTTCTCCTTTTTGAATTAACTTGTTGACTAAATTATACATCCATGATAAATTTTTCTCAAATATTTAATAATATCCTACCCATGAAAGTGAATGTAACAGCCCAAGATTTTATAAAAAAATATATATTCTTTTTAATTTTATTAATGTCTTGTGTTGTACGCTACACCAAAAGGAGCTTGCACAACACACATCCTTGACTTGCCTTGCATTACACGCAATCACGACCTTCCTCGATAGCGTGTGTAATACGCAATACTGAGTTTCATTAAACAACGATATGCTATTAAAATATTATTAAAACTAGCCGTTATGAATAGTAATAACCACTTTTTTAAAATTCTATAAATCTTATTTTTCAAAATGAACTTCATTTTTGGATTCGGAGTATCGAATTTAGCCTAAGGTGAAATTTTGGTACTTTTCGGATAACTTTCATATTCTGATGAATAGTGAAAATTACTAAATTATAATTAAAAACAACTTTTTTAATCGAAATAATTAATAGTGATAAATCATTAATTTGAGTGGTTTTAAAGTGTATTTAGAATATATTTTTACAATTTAATACAATGTTGGTCATTGGATGTAATTGCACATTTAAACCAGACATAAACAAGTGTCAATCTTTTGATAGATATTGTTTCTTAAAAACACGCTATTTTTTTTAACAGCGGGATTTAATTATTAAATTAATTAATGCAACTTTTATTTTATGAATTTGGTAAAATAGACTTCATTTTTGAATTCGGAATATGAAATATAGCTTGGGATGAAATTTTGGCATTATTCTGAAAAACATCAATTTTTGATGAATAGTGAAACTACTAAGTGGTAGGTTAAAAACTGAATTTTGCATAAAACTTAATTTTACCGCTTCTGTGAATGAAATTTCAAAAATCCGAGAGACACGGTTAATATCAAGGACTAAAATGTGGTTCAATGAGATGAAAATAATTTTTTGGTGAATAGTAACTTTTTACTTTTTTTACCGCGGTTAATAGTAAATAGGGTAACTAAGGGTAAATATGATATCACTATTACCCTAACACATGTCCTAATTCTATTGGACAAGTGTAATTCGACCAAAAACAAACTTAGGAATAAAATATGACCATTTAGGCCCACTTGGATTAGATTAGGACATTTATTATTAATTTATTTAAAGAAGGGTTAAAATAGCAAAAATCAAAGTTTAATAAGTAAATAATTTTTAATATGGGGTTATACATAAGATAAATTCGATTGTAAATATTAATTAGAACGCTAAAAGGATTTCCTACATGATGGTATTTTATTTGTAATTTTTAGACATCAAATAATTTAATTTATTTATGACACAACGATGATGCAGTAATTATCTTATTAATGAAATATTGACATAATTGATGTTATAAACACCAAAATAAATATAATTTGAAAATTTTTATGAATTACACTAATTTTCTAAGTTACCATGATATATTAATGTTGATTTAATCAACTTGGTTCGAACATTTAATTCTGTTATGACTTTCACAATAATCATATATCAAATAGTGTCAAAATTGACACAAAATAGTTTTTAAATCAAATATTATATTATTAATTGTTATTTTATTCCTAAAAATCTAAGGTTCGGCCAAATGACTTAGATAAGGATATATATATTAATAATAAACAATTTGGGGTTCGTTTGGCATGTTATAGTAAGTGTATTAACCATATAGTGAAAGAAAACAAAAAGACACGGTAAATGTTAAATTATTTAACTTAGAGTTAAATCTAATTGATAAGGTTAAAATAATATCCTAAACTTGTCTAAATTCTATTGGTTGATAGGATTTCGACCCATCCCCACTTTAGCTTCGAAATAATACCCTTTGGAACCATTATAAACCGATTTTGACTTTAATATAAAATAATATTTTGAGGTATTCCTAAGATGCCCCTCTCCTCCCCTATAAAAGGACACCTCCTCCCCCTCCTCCTCACACCAATTTGAGCACTCAAGCTCGGCCAACCCCTGCAAAAATCTCTTCTCCACTTCCCTAGCAACATCCTAGAGGTTCTGGTCTTCCTCAAAGACCAATTCTAGTGCCCTAAGAAGAGGTCTCAAAGAGGCACTTCAAAGAAGAGGTAATTACCGTTACCAATTCTTTCATCTTTATTTCTTCTTCCACTTCTTCTTCTTAGGTTGTTTCATTATGAAGTAATAACATCAGTATCACTCATATACTGATATGTTATTATAAGTATGAAACAACCCTATTTCACCATCTATCCATCCTACGGAAAAAGAAATCACCGCGCGTGCGTACGTACGGAATACCGTCTCCACGCCGTGGTGTAATCTATTTTCCACCACCACCTTACATGGATGGGTATAATGGTGTAAAGAATAACTATACATAGTTATTACAACATCATATTGATTCTGATATATTGTATAATCCACTCCAATTCAATTCAATATTTATAGAAATGATATCATCGCTCGTGCGTACGTACGGAATACCGTCTCCACGACGCGATGAGATTCATTCTCCATGTTAACCATTTAAGAATGATTATAATGTATATATAAGAAATAATAATGAAATATATGACATTATAAAGCTACTGGATTTATGTATATATATACATATGTATGTCATCTACTTACTTCCATTTCAAGACAATAAGGAAAGGAAAACAGCGTTCATGCGTACGTACGGACTACCGTCTCCATGAACGGTGTTTTTCATTTTATTTATCTACCTATTATATATATATATATACTGAATATATATGATATATAAATCATATTTTATATTCTGGAAGTAAGTAAATCATGATATAAGTAATGATGATGTCAAGAACAACAAGTCAAAACACCTACGATAAATGAAACGATTTTACCCAAAACGCTTCTTTAACATGGAATTTACAAAAGAACGGGTAATATAATGTCATAAGTGAACCATATATGATATCATAACAATGAATATGATTCTGTAATAAGTCAATAACATGATTTAAATCATTATACAGGAGGTTCGGACACTTACAAAGCAAGTCGGACCTAAGGTAAGGGAAGTATCACAATCTCATTTTTATCCGAGATTGTTTATTCGTAAGTATTTACTGGGGTGTATTTTATCATCCACATCCATGTTCCCTCAATATTTAATATTGTTTCCATCCACTTGAAATAGTTTAAATCCAATTTTACCCTTAGGTGAGTTTTTAGTAAAGAATATGAAAGGAATCTTTTGTCATTTTTTTCCGTACGAGGTACTTTTTGACTTTTCCGACAAAAGTACGAAGAATGTTTTTTTAACTTATACGGCATGAATGGATTTTTAAAACATTTACAAGTTTTCAAGTTTATTTTTAATCAACTTCTTTTATTTTAAAGTTGTATGACATGTTATGAAAGGAAAAATGTTTTTGAAGAAGAAAGGATATTTTCCTCAAGAATTCAATTCAAGTGTTTTATCAAAATTATTTTCCATCTAAGATAATAAAGGGTTCTGTTTCTATCCATATTTTTACATTGGTTTGACTATGTTGTGATGGAATTATGTTTATGAATTCCTTTATCATATATGAATTGATTTATGATGTCATGATGTTTCAAGAATCCCATTTTTGTTATATGTGTTATGCGATGATGTATGTTTTATGATTATGTGGCACACATAAGAAAGGATTCATTATAAGATGGGTGGGACCTATATCTCCCTCCAATGCATTGGGTAAAGATTTTATATCTCATGAGATAGACATGGCTGGAATGGCAGGTTATACCGGTTCAGTGAAACATGACTGAAACGAGGATTACTCGATTCAGAAAGGGACTTTGTCCACTAAGATAGTCTTGGCAATGAGTCTTGACTAACAAGAAATGATTCTATATGATTATGTGTGTATGCCACAAAGTTTCATGTTTTAAGTTATGATTATTGGGATTACATTTCACTTCTATGATTTAGCCCATGTTATGAAATTATGATCTCTTTTGCAGGTTAAGATTTCCAAAAGCTATGTTCTTATGTATATGATGTGATTGATATTTCTTTTTTTTACCCTTACTGAGCATTTGAGCTCACCCTTTTATGTTTTCTTTTCCCCAGGATATAAAGAAAGGTTTTAGGTAAAAAAAAAAGGGATGACCTTTATGGGAGATATTGAAGAACTTTCAACACGATTAGAAGATTACGTTCCGAGTTTCCAAAGACACTAAACTATTACGATCCTTTAGTGTGTGTTTTTGTTATGTACTAAGTATTCCGCAAATGTAATGTAATGTCCATGTACGTCAAGCTTTGGGTCTCTACAGTTGCTATCAGAGGAAAGGTTTAGTCAACCTTTGGAAACTAGGATGCGAAAACGTTAGTGAGATCCCTAGAGATATTTCTAAGGTATGTCTAGGGATGTCTCTAAGGTTAAGTATACGTATAGGTTATAGTAATAGAATTACGCTAACGATCATAGAATTAAACCTAAGATGTTGGATATTGAAGGTACTCCCCCTTTATTATGTTGTTTTCCCTAGCATGATTTTTGCCTCTCACACTATTCTTTATGGGTTTTAGACGATGGCTGGAACCCGAAGGAACCGTGTTGATCAATGCAATGGACAATGCAATGATTGCCCTCCTGAACAAACAAATGTTATGGGAGATGGAGTGCAAAATCTTACTGCTATACTTACACAAGCTATGAATCATTCTGGACTTCCAAATGAGCAGAGAAGGGAACAATATTCTATTGAGTCCTTCATGAGGCAACGTCCACCTTCTTTCAGTGGGTCTACTGATCCATTAGTTGCTGAACAATGGATTAGTACTACTGAAAAGATATTTTCAGTTCTTCAATGTTCTGAACATGATAAAGTCATCTTAGCAGTATATCGTTTGGAAGGTGAAGCTGATCAATGGTGGAATCTTATCAAGAATACGAGGCCAAGAGATGAAATTGAGTCCATGGAATGGGACGAGTTCAAGAACTTGTTTTTCAGTAAGTACTTCCCTCGTATTCTTCGAAAAAAGATGGAGAAAGAGTTTCTTGAACTGAAGCAAAGAGACGATGAATCTGTTGGTACCTATGAAGTAAATTTTACAAGACTTGCAAGGTATGCTTCTGGAATTATCATCCAACCTGAAAGTAAAGTTGATCGATTTTTCAGTGGCTTAAAACCAAGTCTTCGAAGGGAATTAGCTATAAGAGACTTCAGTAGCTATGAAGAAATTGTGCGTTGTGCTATCAAGGTAGAAATGGAAGTTGGTGTTACATATCCATCTCATGGTTTTGACAAGAAACGAAAGATGGAGTTCAAGGAGAAATCTCAGAATAATGGTGAAAAGAAGATGAATGTTTCCTTATGCACAAAGTGTGGAAAGAAGCATGGTGGAGATTGTCTTAAAGGGACTAGAAAATGTTTTAAGTGTGGAAAAGAAGGTCATCGAGCAGCTGAGTGTCGAAGTAATGGAAAAAGGGTTTCTAATGATGTGAATAAAGCAAACACTGCAGAGAACGCACCGCCAACACTTCAATGCTTCAAGTGCAAGGAAATGGGTCATTATGCTAATAATTGCCCTAATCCAAGGGTTAGTAATGATCAACATGAGCAACCACTGAAGGCAAAGGACAAAGAGAAATAACATGCGATCACTATTGGCAATGTTGAATATGACAACGATGTGGTGGAATGATTAAGTGTTTATGTAATGGGATAATGTTGTATCATTGAGTATTGCAATATTTATTGATGTGGTATTCAAAGTGGTTGAGATATTTTTTGGAAATAAGATGATATGCGCATAATGAAGATGAGAAAATGAAATGTTTAATAGTATTCATGAGCTCATGATTGATATAAGGACTAAGTGATATCATGGTTTGAGTATATAGAATTTTGAGGATTTTGGTATGTGGAAAGTGTTAACTTTTAACTGCACTCATGTTTTCACTAAGGTATTCAAGAGAATACACGATTAAGGACTTTGAATGTTTGGAATGTGACCAACAAGACATATCTTATGATATGTGGGGATCAACGACAGTATTAAATCTCTGGTAATCGATGTCACTATATTATGAGAGTGGACTACAGTATTATGTATAAGCCTAAAGATTAGACTGAATTATGTTGGACATAAGTTAGTATTGTTTAAGGATAGAAGATTTTCGATATTATTGATGGGATGTTATAGTGACGTAGTTTTAGAAAAAGGACAACCTGCAGGACGGGCGAAAACCCATCGCTTCGGACAAGGCTGTAGGAATCGAACCCACAACCAAAGTGCGACTGGCCTTTATCGCCTACCACTGGCCTACAGGAAGTCCCTGTTTAGTAGAAACTAGTTTTATTATATTAAGCAGTATGATATATGAAGTATAAGTCCATTTTAGGAACTATATATGATTAATCTCACTATAGAATGACTTATGTATATTTAATAACTTTTGCTAACATTTTGTTTGAGACAGATGGAATGACCCGTCATTCTATCGCATGATCTGCTAACACTTCATGAATAACAAATTCAACTTCATTTATTTAAGAGATGAATTAGAAATTGTTCAAGGCACGAACAAAAGTGAGATTGTACCAAAATAAAGTAAGTATTTATTCTAAGCAAATTTTCAACTTTAGGGAAATGATCTTGAAAACCAAAAAAAAATGTTGTCCTAGTGATCTTATACCTGATGAATCAGATGGTACCTTATATCATCACAAATCTATGGATTTGTGATTACTGGCTTTTCCATAGCCATGTTCTCTACCACTCTCCATCAGAACATGATGGTTAGATTTCTCTTCCCTATCCATATTTTCACCTATGTGGAAACCCAGTGATTAGTTTATTTGGGTAATCGTTACATTTCATACTTTAGTTTTTAAATACAAGTTTTGTTATTCCCTTTTACGATGTGGGTTTATATTAAATAAACTTTCAAATAGTAAACCATTTATAACCCCGACGAATTTCGAGGGCGAAATTCATTTTAAGGGGGGTAGAATGTAACAGCCCAAGATTTTATAAAAAAATATATATTCTTTTTAATTTTATTAATGTCTTGTGTTGTACGCTACACCAAAAGGAGCTTGCACAACACACATCCTTGACTTGCCTTGCATTACACGCAATCGCGACCTTCCTCGATAGCGTGTGTAATACGCAATACTGAGTTTCATTAAACAACGATATGCTATTAAAATATTATTAAAACTAGCCGTTATGAATAGTAATAACCACTTTTTTAAAATTCTATAAATCTTATTTTTCAAAATGAACTTCATTTTTGGATTCGGAGTATCGAATTTAGCCTAAGGTGAAATTTTGGTACTTTTCGGATAACTTTCATATTCTGATGAATAGTGAAAATTACTAAATTATAATTAAAAACAACTTTTTTAATCGAAATAATTAATAGTGATAAATCATTAATTTGAGTGGTTTTAAAGTGTATTTAGAATATATTTTTACAATTTAATACAATGTTGGTCATTGGATGTAATTGCACATTTAAACCAGACATAAACAAGTGTCAATCTTTTGATAGATATTGTTTCTTAAAAACACGCTATTTGTTTTAACAGCGGGATTTAATTATAAAATTAATTAATGAAACTTTTATGTTATGAATTTGGTAAAATAGACTTCATTTTTGAATTCGGAATATGAAATATAGCTTGGGATGAAATTTTGGCATTATTCTGAAAAACATCAATTTTTGATGAATAGTGAAACTACTAAGTGGTAGGTTAAAAACTGAATTTTGCATAAAACTTAATTTTACCGCTTCTGTGAATGGAATTTCAAAAATCCGATAGACACGGTTAATATCAAGGACTAAAATGTTGTTCAATGAGATGAAAATAATTTTTTGGTGAATAGTAACTTTTTACTTTTTTTACCGCGGTTAATAGTAAATAGGGTAACTAAGGGTAAATATGATATCCCTATTACCCTAACACATGTCCTAATTCTATTGGACAAGTGTAATTCGACCAAAAACAAACTTAGGAATAAAATACGACCATTTAGGCCCACTTGGATTAGATTAGGACATTTATTATTAATTTATTTAAAGAAGGGTTAAAATAGCAAAAATCAAAGTTTAATAAGTAAATAATTTTTAATATGGGGTTATACATAAGATAAATTCGATTTTAAATATTCATTAGAAAGCTAAAAAGATTTCCTACATGATGGTATTTTATTTTTAATTTTTAGACATCAAATAATTTAATTTATTTATGACACAACGATGATGCAGTAATTATCTTATTAATGAAATATTGACATAATTGATGTTATAAACACCAAAATAAATATAATTTGAAAATTTTTATGCATTCCACTAATTTTCTAGGTTACCATGATATATTAATGTTGATTTAATCAACTTGGTTCGAACATTTAATTCTGTTATGACTTTCACAAAAATCATATATCAAATAGTGTCAAAATTGACACAAAATAGTTTTTAAATCAAATATTATATTATTAATTGTTATTGTATTCCTAAAAATCTAAGGTTCGGCAAAATGACTTAGATAAGGATATATATATTAATAATAAACAATTTGGGGTTCGTTTGGCATGTTATAGTAAGTGTATTAACCATATAGTGAAAGAAAACAAAAAGACACGGTAAATGTTAAATTATTTAACTTAGAGTTAAATCTAATTGATAAGGTTACAATAATATCCTAAACTTGTCTAAATTCTATTGGTTGATAGGAGTTCGACCCATACCCACTTTACCTTCGAAATAATACCCTTTGGAACCATTATAAACCGATTTTGACTTTAATATAAAATAATATTTTGAGGTATTCCTAAGATGCCCCTCTCCTCCCCTATAAAAGGACACCTCCTCCCCCTCCTCCTCACACCAATTTGAGCACTCAAGCTCGGCCAAACCCTGCCAAAATCTCTTCTCCACTTCCCTAGAAACATCCTAGAGGTTCTGGTCTTCCTCAAAGAACAATTCTAGTGCCCTAAGAAGAGGTCTCAAAGAGGCACTTCAAAGAAGAGGTAATTACCGTTACCAATTCATTCATCTTTATTTCTTCTTCCACTTCTTCTTCTTAGGTTGTTTCATTATGAAGTAATAACATCAGTATCACTCATATACTGATATGTTATTATAAGTATGAAACAACCCTATTTCACCATCTATCCATCCTACGGAAAAAGAAATCACCGCGCGTGCGTACGTACGGAATACCGTCTCCACACCGTGGTGTAATCTATTTTCCACCACCACCTTACATGGATGGGTATAATGGTGTAAAGAATAACTATACATAGTTATTACAACATCATATTGATTCTGATATATTGTATAATCCACTCCAATTCAATTCAATATTTATAGAAATGATATCATCGCTCGTGCGTACGTACGGAATACCGTCTCCACGACGCGATGAGATTCATTCTCCATGTTAACCATTTAAGAATGATTATAATGTATATATAAGAAATAATAATGAAATATATGACATTATAAAGCTACTGGATTTATGTATATATATACATATGTATGTCATCTACTTACTTCCATTTGAAGACAATAAGGAAAGGAAAACAGCGTTCATGCGTACGTACGGACTACCGTCTCCATGAACGGTGTTTTTCATTTTATTTATCTACCTATTATATATATATATATACTGAATATATATGATATATAAATCATATTTTATATTCTGGAAGTAAGTAAATCATGATATAAGTAATGATGATGTCATGAACAACAAGTCAAAACACCTACGATAAATGAAACGATTTTTCCCAAAACGCTTCTTTAACATGGAATTTACAAAAGAACTGGTAATATAATGTCATAAGTGAACCATATATGATATCATAACAATGAATATGATTCTGTAATAAGTCAATAACATGATTTAAATCATTATACAGGAGGTTCGGACACTTACAAAGCAATTCGGACCTAAGGTAAGGGAAATATCACAATCTCATTTTTATCCGAGATTGTTTATTCGTAAGTATTTACTGGGGTTTATTTTATCATCCACATCCATGTTCCCTCAATATTTAATATTGTTTCCATCCACTTGAAATAGTTTAAATCCAATTTTACCCTTAGGTGAGTTTTTAGTAAAGAATATGAAAGGAATCTTTTGTCGTTTTTTTCCGTACGAGGTACTTTTTGACTTTTCCGACAAAAGTACGAAGAATGTTTTTTTTAACTTATACGGCATGAATGGATTTTTAAAACATTTACAAGTTTTCAAGTTTATTTTTAATCAACTTCTTTAATTTTAAAGTTGTATGACATGTTATGAAAGGAAAAATGTTTTTGAAGAAGAAAGGATATTTTCCTCAAGAATTCAATTCAAGTGTTTTATCAAAATTATTTTCCATCTAAGATAATAAAGGGTTCTGTTTCTATCCATATTTTTACATTGGTTTGACTATGTTGTGATGGAATTATGTTTATGAATTCCTTTATCATATATGAATTGATTTATGATGTCATGATGTTTCAAGAATCCCATTTTTGTTATATGTGTTATGCGATGATGTATGTTTTATGATTATGTGGCACACATAAGAAAGGATTCATTATAAGATGGGTGGGACCTATATATCCCTCCAATGCATTGGGTAAAGATTTTATATCTCATGAGATAGACATGGCTGGAATGGTAGGTTATACCGGTTCAGTGAAACAGGACTGAAACGAGGATTACTCGATTCAGAAAGGGACTTTGTCCACTAAGATAGTCTTGGCAATGAGTCTTGACTAACAAGAAATGATTCTCTATGATTATGTGTGTATTCCACAAAGTTTCATGTTTTAAGTTATGATTATTGGGATTACATTTCACTTCTATGATTTAGCCCATGTTATGAAATTATGATCTCTTTTGCAGGTTAAGATTTCCAAAAGCTATGTTCTTATGTATATGATGTGATTGATATTTCTTTTTTTACCCTTACTGAGCATTTGAGCTCACCCTTTTATGTTTTCTTTTCCCCAGGATATAAAGAAAGGTTATAGGTAAAAAAAAGGGATGACCTTTATGGGATATATTGAAGAACTTTCACCACGATTAGAAGATTACGTTCCGAGTTTCCAAAGACACTAAACTATTACGATCCTTTAGTGTGTGTTTTTGTTATGTACTAAGTATTCCGCAAATGTAATGTAATGTCCATGTACGTCAAGCTTCGGGTCTCTACAGTGAAACTACTGATATTATTCACAATGGGTTTTATGGTAAAAATTTCAATAACTTCTAACTTTGATGGATCCAAAAATACACACACGTATGAGATTATATAACCGAAAAATGAAACTTTTTAAATCCAAGATGAAAACTTTTTAAGTTTTTTACAACATCTCCCTCTTTATGGCATTCAAAAAAAATCCTAACCTGGTCTTGATTTTCATCCTTTCACATTTAATATATAATAATATCATTTATAAATACTATTAAAATCTGATAAATGTAATATCTAAATACTATTTTAATTAAATAAATGAATATACAAGTGGAATTAATAATAAAAAATTACATCACTAAAAATTCATAGTGAACCTAGCTTATACAAAAGTTTGTTTAGTTATTTCTAACTTAATGACCCTCAATATATTATATCCAGAAAAATTTTCAATCTTATAAAAGTATTTATCCATGTGTATTTGATCAATCAAGACATCAATTTGGGGTAGATGATACATTCTATTGAGAGTGGTCTTGCTATGTAGTTAATAATCAGTGTAGATTACCATTGATCCATTATTATTCTTAACAAAAATAATGGGTTCACCCCCCAAGATAAAACACCTAGCCAAAAAATCCCTTGATAATACTCTCATGGTTTCAAATCATAAATTTCTCCAACTCAATAAATTCCATTCCCTATAGAGTCTTTATAATAGATGTTACATGATTATGATTTCAATTGAAAACTCAACTTCATGATTTGGATTAAGACCATGAATCTAATTAATTAAAACATTATTAAAATATAATTAAATATTCATATCATTAATAATTATTTATTCCATAACAATCTATGATAAATACATAGTTTGAATATGAATCCAGACACGCATAATGAATGAAATTTACATTGGAAGTCTATATTTATCACTACATTGATAGAAGATCATAGGTTTGCTCATAATATCAAATGTGACATTACATCCACAAAAATTGATGCTGGATTTATGTAAATAAATCCTATACATCCACAAAATAAAATGGATTCAAATAAAGGGATTATAATAATTTTATCATAAATAAAATTCACATAAACATGAATCAGATAATATTCATAGACATAAGATTATAACCTCATATTATTAGTGTATTTGACTACTAATTCAACATATAATCATTGATGTGGTACTATGATACCCTTGTAAAAATTTTAAGATATAAAAATGTTGGTTGATATAGAATAAATTAAGACTTTATCAGTTCTATATTTGATGGTAGGTGTACCATTCACCACTTCAATATTGAACCCCCCATCAACAACAGGGATCAACTGAGATTTCTCTTTGTTGATGGGATTAAGAGTTTGTGAAATTGATCATCATCATTAACATTTTGTTTCTATAAATGGTTATATTAAGGAATATATTACTTGCATTAGAATCATAGGTCTATGGGTGGTGTATTCTATGGTTCTTTTCCCCCATCATTGACTAACATCTTCCCACCACTTCAACATTTGATTTACTAATGGACTTTCATTCCATGCTAAAAATATTTACCAGTCCCTTAAGAAAAATCCTCAATGTTTCCTTCCACACATTTAGTATAAAATAAATCTCATCATCTTATCCCCATTGTTTTTAGTATTTCTTTTGAATTCCATCTTATTTTCACATCAAAACAACATGATAGATTAGTAACTCTAATATCCATTTCTAATTTGATTTCCCAGAAAATTACTTTTTAATATCTACAAGATTATCTTGTAGATAACTCCCTTATAATGGTTAGTTTTAAGCCACTAATGAATTGATCAACCTTATATTCAGACTGGATGATAATACCATAAAGAATATCTCATAATTCCTATGAAATATTCCTCAATATCACTAACATATTAATCATCCTTATGAATTAGATAATGTAACTAATTCTATGTTTTAATATTAATAATAGGGGGAATATAAATTTTTATAACACATCTCACTTCATTGGGTAAATTAATAGTTGTTTACCCATGTTCATGATTAGATTATACCATTTTCCTACTTTTCCTTCCAAATGATAAATAGAAAACAACACTTTCTTGTTTCAAACACTATTGAATGGAAAATATAATTTTGTTCATATAGATCTATTTCAAAAAAAAACTAGTGAATTATTAGTATCATTAAACATAAATGGGTCTTAACTCATAAATTCTTAAATGGATTGATTTTACTCAATTTCATGTTAGCAAGATTAAAATTATTCCTCTCTTGAGAAAATTTTGTAATCTATGAAATGATATTTTCATTCCACCTCCCATAACATTTGGCTACTCAGGAAGACATTCATTGAATTTTCCATCCCATTCAATATTAACATGACTAAATTATTCTATTTCCCTTAACTATAACAAAAAGACATAGTTTGGGAAATAATAATCATTGGTGGATACCACATAGTGATACCAAATTATATATAGGATTTACACATCAGGGATCCTTGTCTTTAATATATGACACATTAGGTTTGAAATAGGTTTTCCATGATTATTATCAAAACAATAAATTTTTTTCCAATACTTAGACCTATCCCTAGAGTTCTCACTAAATGTTTCTCATCCACAATTACAAAGGTAGGTAAACCTCTCTATGATACCAGCTATAAAAACCCTTACATTTCATATATAGATATTATATTCTCTTAGATGAATATTGATGACATAACATTATAATCCATGATAGAATATTATATGTATCATTTCACAAAAAACATGGATGAATAAAAAATTTATTCATAATATATCTACATATTCTCAAATTTATTTATTCATAAGAGTCACTATTCTTAGACATTTCATACAGTACACGTTTATTCATAACATAAAAAAATAAATAATAATAAATGGTAATATTTTATGATTAATAGGGGTAGACATAGGATATATCAATTATCACTAAACTATAATATGAGTATGTGTATTACCCTAGGTTTTTGTTATGTAACTCTTACTTGATGTTTTTATGGTTATAATGTCTAAGGGTGAAGTATAGGAGAGTTGGGAGAACTTTGGTTGTGGTTTTGGGAAAACAATTGATGTCACATGTGTTGCGCATGGTTTTTAAAATCGTGTGGCCAAACCATGTGAAATGGTCTTCATGAGGCAGTAGATAATACCGAGTTAGATCATGGTTAGAGAGATCATTTGAGTAAGCCATGCTAGGGTCTTCCTAGGTAGTATCTAACACATGGTTAACACACAGTTTGTCTAACTGTGCAAACTAACCGTGTAGACGATTTAAGTGATATCCTAAAAAATTGGATTTCACATGTTTTTGCCTCTAAGTGGATCATTTTTTCCTATGTTTCAATAACTTGGGTTTTCTATTCCTTGAATGTATAAGAACCTCTCCCAAGCAATTTGGGCTCAATTTGGCATCTTCCCTTGTTGAATCGAGGCCGAATTCTTGAGGTATGTGACTATTCTTCTTCACTCTTGATCAGTTTCTTAGATCTACTTAGATATACTTAACCTCTTCTCTGGGTTTAATATATCTAATCCTATTATTGGTAGATATTGTTTTCTAGATGCCATATATGACGATATTTGGTCTTGATATTTCTAAGAGAAGAGATCAAAGTTGGGTTCTTGGAGAATCCACCCGGTTTTCTTATGATTTTTTCATTCATTAAGATTTTAGTCAAAAGCATCAAGGTAAAGGGAATCCTTCTCAAATCCACTTAGTATAACTGATTTTCATGCTCTAAAATTGACTGTGTGGTGTTGAATTTATTGGGTTTTAGTTTTTGAACACTTTTTGGAATTCCTTTTGAGTGATGATTGTGAAATATAAAGAATTGGGTGTTTGGGTAATGTGATTTTACTCTTGGTTTTAAAATATGAATTTCCAAAATGGAATTTTTATGGATTGTTTCCACATTAATTGGATGGTCTATTTTCAATAAAAGGAAAGGTTTTATTGAAATGAGATGTTGATTTGAAAATTCGTCGTACTTTGGTTTTTAAAAAAATTCATTTTTCTTGAAGAGGTTTATATTTGAAATGGACATATTTGGAATAAATGGTGTTGGTGTGAGTTCATTATTAATGGTCCCTTAAAATGGTATTATTACCATTGGGGTATAGATGATGTGACCATGAATCAATGGAATGTGTCATTTGGATATAAGGTAATTGGACGAGAGACTGCTCATTAGTATGGAACTATCAAATAATGAATGTATGTGTGGGTGTGTTGTAAAATATGGAATGGGTATCCCAAATGATAAGAGGAATTGTTTTTAAATCATTGATTACTTATTTTTCTAGAAAAATAACTTTCTAGAAATTGGTTTCATTTAGTTATATTTTCACTTTTATGAAAATGGTTTTTGGAACATGTTTATATTTGGTTATAAACTATATTGGTAGATTGTTTTATACAAATTGTTTTATGTAAATGTAGATAACCTTTCTATCCTAGTGGCATGTGTAGAGATTTCATTGGGGAAAACCTACTAATTTTTATACTAACCCTTTCTTTGGCACTTTGTTACTTTTCCAGATTGTATCTTCCGGGATAGGGGCAAAGGTATCGTTTCTCGTGTTTTTAGCACTACCTCATGATATTTGGGATTTTCAGTGATTTTGGAGCATGGAGCTTTTCTAGTATTGATTCTTGCTTCCTATTGAGAGTATTGAGTCATTTATCCATGGTTTACCTTGATTCTAGGTTGGTCTTCCACTGTTTCACACTTTGATATGGTATTGAGACACATGAAGTCGTTTAATTGTCTTTATTTTGATCATGTATCATTTAGTAATAGTTTTGGTTATGGTTTTTTGGTATATTGGTTTATTTATTAATGGGTAAATTGTCCCCCACTTTTATTTTTACCCTTTCAGAATTTATTTCCAGCATTTTGAATCTTGGGATGTCTCTTAAGTCCAAGTAATGACTCGTTGTGCTCTCAAGCCAATGAGGATGAGAAGGTCATTAGAAATGGTATCAATTAGGTCCTTCCATTAGGGTACAAATGTTATCAGCTTCTTCATTCCTTTCATAACATGTGTCCATTAGTGTTCTTGGTATTAGTGTTGCAATTCTTTCTTTTCTATCTTTTGGGTAGAAATATTAGACAGGAGTACAATTTATGGAACTTGAAATGTATAACATAAAAGAACGTAACTTACCCTTTTATGCTAAACATCATGTTACGAGGGAGGTTGGTACATAAGTGTTCAGAGACACTTCTAGGATATGGAAATATCATTGTCATGGGTTTAGAAAATGAGATGAAAATGACATGAATTTTAGAGAAATGACTTCCGACTTGGAGTGCATAAATCATTTCGAGTAATGATTCATGTGATGAACAAAAGTGTTGATTTTTTTAAAAGTATGAAATTGTTTTTTAAAATGAATGATTTTGAAAAATATAATACTAATGGTATTTTGAAAATGGTTTAATTTTCAGAAATAAAGATGAATGTTTCCAAAAAAGGGTTGAACATGGAAGAAGGTTGTTTTTGAAAAACAAATTTGTGATTGTTTATTTGGTAGAATATTAATGATAAGACATCGGTTACTAGAGACTAATATTTTCAGTGTTTTTTGTTGGTTTAGAAAATGTAAACTGGTAGGAATCATCGAAAACAACCCAAAGAAGTAGCAGAGAATTTGTTTACACCTAAACCACAGGTGAACCAAGATTTGGTTCATAATATTGTCCAATATTTTCACACAATAGATATGGGGAACTAGAGGAATGAGCCATGAAATGTGGATCATACCATCTAGTTCATGAAGTAGAATCCAATTAACTTCTAGGGTGATGCTAAACCTGAGAAGGTTGAGGTGAGGATGAGTAGAATGAATCGTATCTTGAACTTCATTGGAACACCAGTAGATCTAATGGTCAATATGGAAATATATATACTCAAGGATCATGCATGCAAGTGGTTTGATTTAGTGATGCATGATAAATTGGGTAAAGGTATTACATGTGAGGATTTGGATGAATTACTCAAAAAATTATTATATCCTCACACATTCTAGATCTATAATATGGCGGACTTCTTCATCCTGAAAAAAGAGATTCAGTTGAAGATTTTGGTGCTCTATTTTATGGATTATACATAGACGGTGAACAGAGAAACTATGGCTAAACGCGATATCCTAGGATCTATGGGAGGAGGTATGATGATACCCACTGGGAATGGTGGGAACTAAAACACTAGAAGTATGCTTAAAAGGGACAATTATTTCCATGATGGAAGTGGGAATCGGAACCCGATGGTTGGATCATTGAACCTTCCTCCACAACCCTAGAGAAAAGCATGCTGATTTCTATCTGGTTCACTTTATGACATAAAGTAAGAGTGTATGACACAACCTAGAGTATGTCATAGTTGCAACAAGATTGGACATCTTCAGTGCTATTGTCGCAATGCTTCATGGTCATGTGCTAATGACACTTCTCAGGCGTTGAATCGTCATATGCTTCAACAAGGTAAGGATATCAGAATCAGCCTCTCCAGCAGAGTAGAGCTAGCCAAGGTGATTCTAGGAATACCATTCCCCCTGAACCAAGAAAATATTATCAAGGTAACTTGGAGAAGAGTGAGACGATGAAGAAATTATATGGATATGAGCATATGATTGTCGATTATCAATATGGACCATCTACGGTGAGAGGTACGATTCTTTTGAATTCTACCCCTACAAAAGTGCTCTTTGATATTTGTGAATCACATTATTTCATATATTATCATTCTATTATTTTTTTTTTATTTTTAATGTTATAAATGATTCATTCTGTATTAAAACTACAAACTCTTCTCGGTGAAAGAGAATGTCAATCCTTTGTGTGTCGAGCATGTACTATAACTACTGATGGATTAGAGCTGAAATGGTACGTCTCGGTGTTGGACATGAATTTCTATAATGTAATCCTGTGTATGGATTGGTTGACAATGTTTACAAATCACATCAACTTTTCTAGAATAATAGTGGGCTTCATGACTGAGGAAGACATCGATCATCACTTCATAGTGGAGAGGATGGTAAGGAAAGGGGAAAATAATTTTTGGAACCGACAGTGGGAAAGATCTCATATCAGTTGGAAGTTTTTTCATTGGCAACAATGGAAGAGATCATGGAAATTAGTATTCTAATTTTTGTGTATCAATTTACAAAAGTATTTCCCAAGAATATCTTAGGATTACCACCTATATGGGAAGTGGAGTTTGTGATTGATCTCTTTCTTGGGTGCAGTCCTATATCCCTTCCGTCTTATGGGAAGACACCAATAGAGTTACATGAATCGAATGTGTTTTTGGAGGGGATATAAATAAAGGGTTTCATTCAACCATGTACGTCTCCATGGGTAGAAACGGTTTTTTCATATAGAAGGAAGACGAAACTCTTTGGCAGTGTGATGATTATCGTAAACTTAACCAATTTATGATAAAGAATAGATATCCACTTCCACACACTGATGATATGTTCAATCAATTTAGGGGAGATTAGTGGTTTTCCGAGATTGAATTGTGATCAAGATATCATCTATTTAGAGTTCAGAAGAAGGATATTCCAAAGACAACTTTCAAAAGAAGATATGGACACTATGAATATGTATTCATACCTTTCGGTCTAACAAATTAAAAAACAGTATTCACGGCTATGATGAATTGGACATTTTAGTGATATCTGTACTATTTTGTTATGGTATTTGTGGACGAGATCCTAGTGTATTCAAATACAGTGGATTACCATGAGTAAAACTTGTCAATAAAGTTGGGAATCTCGCGTGATCACCGTTTTTAGGCCAAACTATCAATGTGTGATTTTTGGATACAACATGTACTCTTTCTTGGACACATGATTTTTAAAAAAACATTTCAGTGGATCCTGAAAAGATATAAGTCATTATCTCATGGAAACCACAGAAGAATGTCTTCCACATTTAATGTTTTTTGGTTCCATCTAGTTACTGTTGATGCTTTTTGAGTGACATCTCATGACTAGAATTTCCAATATCAATTGTGATAAAGAAGAATTATCCATTCCAATGGATAGAGGAATGCCATAAATCAATCTAGAATCTAAATTTCAGTCTTACCTTGGAACCTATCATGACCTTCCCAGAATCAGGATAGGGGTATGTGGTGTACTATGATTCTTCGGGATCCGGGTTTGGATGTGTTCTCATGCAAGGAGACCATTTGGTCACTTATGTCTCAAGATAATTAGGGGTGAATTAGAAGAATTACCCAACACATGATATAGAGTTATCTGAAATAGTCCATGCTTTGAAAACATGCATACATTATCACATTGGTGAGAAATTTACTATGTTCATGGACCACAAAAGCTTGAAACACATTTTTTCACAATGAGATTTTAATCTGAGGTAATGGAGAAAGATGGAGTTTCTCAAAATTTTGGAATTTAACTTGATGTATACACTAGGAAAAGGGAATTTGGTGGTGGATGAATTGATCATAAATTTATATGCTCAGTTAGTAAAAGAATCATCAAATGAATAGCAATTGATGTTTTTCCTAGCCGACATGCATGCAGAATTTTATGTATGAAGTGATTTTCCAGTTTTCCTTTTGTCAAAACTTGTTCAAAAGTCGGTAAAAATAGCTAAAGAGGCACAAGAATTTGATGCAGAATATCTGGCTGCGAGTTTAAAACTCAATAGAAGGGAGACCATTGAGTGATGGGAACTTTATGGGGGTTATGATTTATGTTTTAGACATAAGATGGTTGTACCTATGTATTTTCAGGAAAAAGCCTTCCTGCTAACCAACATTTGAGATTGGATGTACTTCGAGGAACACATAAGATTTATAAGGCGTTGAAGGTGCAGTTTTGGTGGAGCGGCATGAAAAGGAAGGTGGTTGTGTTTGTCTTATGGTGATTAACTTTTTAGCTGGATGAAGAAGAGCATCGGAGACCAATGGGAATGATGTAGTCTTTACCAATCCGAGTGTGGAAATGGGATCATATAATGATGGATTTTGTAATAGGTATTCCTAGAATGGTTTAGAAACATGATTTCATTTGTGTGATAGTGGATCATCTTACCAAGTAATGCCATTTTATTCAAATTTGTGAAACTTATACAATGTAGGATCTATCAAAAATCAATATATAATAAGATGTAAAGAGGCATGGTGTACAAGTTGTAATAGTTTGAGAGAGATATATGAGGTTCACATCTCATGTCTGAAAATCCTTACAGCAAGCCCTTGGGACTCTATTGACTATGAGCATGACATATCATCTTCAGTTAGATGGGAAGTCTTAGTGGATGATACAAACATTGGAAGAAATTTTTTAGGCTAGTGTAATGGATTTTGGTGGCTCATGGGAAGAGTATATACCCATGGTGGAGTTCTCATATAATAACATCAATCAGGCCTCAATTCATACGGATCTGTTTGAATCATTGAATAGGAATACATGTTGTTGTCCAATATACTGGGTAGAAACTGGCTAGACAACACAATTTGGGTCTAGACTTGTCCAGCAAACAAAAAAGAAGTTCCAGTTGATTAGGAGGATGGAGATGGTTCATAGTCATAAAAAATCTTATACGCATCAATGACGATGGTCGCTGTTGTTTTTCATGAGTTATCAGGTTTTATTTAGGATCTCTCCAAGAAATGTAGATCATCATTTAGAGATGTTGATCAAGTTAGATCCAAGATACTTTGGCCCTTTAGAGTTACTAGAATGTGTTGGATAGGTGACATATCGGTTCGAATTACCACCATAGTTTAGTTCGGTGCATAATGTGTTCCATGTATCTTAGTTGAAAATGTATCAGCCTGATCCTGACCATTTGATCAGATGGGATCACATTGACCTAGAGCAAAATTCTTCACTGTTATATAACTGGGTAATGATTTTGGATAATCAAGAGAATGTATTGAGTGGAAAAAAAATCGTTCTAGTGTGGGTTTTAGAGAATCATGGTAAGATTCAGGATGAGTCTTGGGAACATGAGAAGGAGATGAAAGAGAGATAGTCAGAACTCTTTCAGATGGGTGAGGGTTTTATACATTATAAGGACAAAAACACCAATGGTGGGTAGAATTTAGTACCAGCAATTTTCTGGTATGTAACCCTTACATGATTATTTTTATGGTTATAACATTCAAGGGGGTGTATGGGAGAGGTGGGAGAACATTGGATATGGTTTTAGGAAAAGAAAGGAAGTCACACGGGTGGTGCGGGGGTTGCCTAACCGTGCAGCCAAATCATGTGAAATGGTCCTCTTGAGGCATTAGCTCTTGCATGTTTGGATCATATTTTTGGAGACAGTGTGAGGAACCCATGATAGGGTCAAACTAAGTAGTAGCTAATGCATGGTTAGCGGACGATTCGTCTAACCATGGGAACTAACCGTGTGGATGGTTTAAGTGAGGTCCTTAAAAAGTGGATCCCTAAGGTTTTTGCCTCTATGTAGATCATTTTAACTTCCAATAAGCCATTAATCCTTATTTATCTTCCTTGGAGGCATAAGAACCTCTCCCAAGCGATTTGGAGTCAACCTAGAGGCTTCCCTTGGTGAATCGAGGCTAGATTCTCGAGGTATGTGATCATTTTTCTTCATTCTTGATCAGTTTCTAAGATCGACATAGATATACCACTCATCATCTCTTGGTTTCTTATATCTAAACTGATTAAGCATAGATATATGTGTTCAGATTCAAAATATGATGATATTTGGACTTTATATTTCTAGGAGAATAGATCTAAGGTGGGTTCTTGGAGAATCGACCTGGTTTTCTTGTGTGTTCTTTTTTCCATGGGGTTTTTGTCAAAACCTTTGATGTAAGAGGATTATTTTTCAACTAAACATAGTATAAATATCTTAAATTCTATAAAATTGAATGAGTAGTGATGAATTTATTGTGTTCTGGTTTTTGGACACTTGTGGGAAACCCTTTTGAGTACTGGTTGCGTAATATGGAAAATTGGGTTTTTGGGTAAAGTGGCTCTAATCTTGGATTTAAAATATGGATTTCAAAGAGGGAGTTTTATGGATTTATGTCTCATGAATTGGTTCAGATGTTTTCAATAAAAGGGAAGCATATATTGAAATTAAATGTTGGTGTGAATTTTTTTTGCGCTTTGGTTTTCAAAAAAAAAGTTATATTTGTTGAAATGGTTTTTTAGAAATGGATTGATTTGGAATAAGTGGTTTGGTTGTGAGTTAATTCCTAATTTGATTTAATAAGGTATTAGTACCATTGTGGTACAAGGGACGTGACCCTGGATTGGGGGCATTTTACATTGGGACACAAGGTAATTAGATGAGAGATCGCTCAGGAGTATGGAACTGTAAAATGAAGCATGCATGTGTGGGTGTGTTGTGAACAATGGAATGGGCATAAAAAATGATAATATGAATTGGTTTTAAATCATTGATTAGTTATTTTTACAAAAAATTAACATTCTGGAAATTGGTTTTATTTATATTTGTTTTCACTTGGATGAAATGGTTTTTGGAACTTCTTTATATTTGGTTTTAAACTATTTTAATAAATTGTTTTATATACACTATTTTATATAAAATTTGTTAACCTTTCTATCCTAATAAAATGAGTAGGGATGTCACTGGGAAAAACCTAATGAGTTTATACTCACCCATTCTATAGAACATTTTTTCTTTTGTGGATGTTATCTTTTGGGATAGGTGAAAAGGCAATGTTTCCCGTATGTTTACTACTACCTTGTGATATTAAGGGAGTTCGGTGATTGTGGATCTTGGTTCTCATGGAGCATGGAGTCTTGTGGAATATTGAGAGTCTTGAGTCATTTATTCAAGTATTACTTTGATACTAAGTTGGTCTTCCGCAATTTCACACTTTAATATGGTTTTAAGATACATGAAGTTTTTTAGTTGTCTTTCTTTTGTTCATGTGTCATTATGTAAATGGTTTTGTTATGTTTTGTTGGTTTATTGGTATATTTATTAAAGGTTAAATCATCCCCCACTTGTATTTGAAACCATTTAGAATTTATTTCCTGCCGTTGGCATATTGGGGATGTCTCTTAAGGCCATTTAATGACTCATTGTGCTCTCAAGCCAATTAGGATGAGGAGGTTATTACACCAAGAGAGCACAATATTGTAATAATACATAGATTTTGTGCTTACACATAAGAATAATAGATCATTACCTTTGTATTAATGGATCACCATCAAAACTATCCTAGTTTTTTTGGATCACTCCCCATTCCATAATTATTTTCAATATTCATTTCCAATTGTATCATAGTTGAGAGAGTCCCTTACTAATTTTATATCAGTCACCATTCATGTTTAGTTCATATGATGAGATATAGATGTTTTACTAATGTATTGGAGAGATATATAGTTTATTTACAACCCATCACATAATGGAAATGAAACATAAGTGTTTAAAAAGATCATAAATAATTCATTAAAATGTAACTAGTGGAAATAAAAAAAATCATAAAAAATTAATTATAACATAACCTATAAAAAAGTAATGTGTTTCATAAAAATTTCATCATTTCATTATATCCTAAACCATGTAAATTAAATGGGTATCATAAATATCTTATCATAAAAATAATAGACCATCAAGATAAATGATAAGGATAGCATAATTAGATTACATCCCTAGAATAAATATAAGTATCATTAAGGGATGTCATCAGAGATGGAAAATTCCATTTAATGATCACTTGAAGCTTTTATTGAAGAAAGTATCCCTTCCACTTTGAATTCACTTACTTAAAATCTAAAAAAAATCCATTTTATTAAAAAAAATCATTTTCTTTGAATCAAATATTTGAATATCAGAAATTTTAAAAAGGATGTTTTAAATTTTTGAGTGTTCATGGAAGTAAGAAATTATGTTACTATCATATAAGATAATATAAAACATTCCTTTCACAATTTTTTAAAAAATGGTCAAAAAGTTCCATGTTGGGAAAAATAAAAGAAGATTCATTTTAAACCATTTTGTAAAATGTCAATCAGGGATAAAAATGAATTTAAATATCATAGGAGAATGTCAAAATATTTATTAAAAAATATTTACAAAACATGGATATAGAAGAAATAATATTTTACCTAAAAATATGTTAAGTCTCTTTTTCTTTAAAATTATTCAATTGTTCTCATAAGTACATAAAGTGAAGAAAATGAAAGAAAAACATTTATTTGAAATAATAAACCATAATATATGAAAATAATTGAGTTTCATAAAAGGTATATCATGAAATTTCATCATCCTTAAGTAAATCGTAAACAATAACTACAAATAATGGTATTTGAACATAAATCTCTTACCAATTTTTGCATTTTGAATCAATAACTCCTTACATAAATAACCTCAAATGATACATTAAATATCATTAAAATAATTAAATTCATGATATAATATATTCAAGGGGAAGTATATTCACTATAAAAATGAAGGTAGACATGACATTATAATTAATGAATTATAATATTGTAATAAATATCATAAATAAAATTTAAAAAAATCATAATAACCATCCCTGAATAATGGTGATCGAAAACTAAATTTTTTAATATGTGGAGGTGGTAGTCCACATGTATGTATAAGTAATAATTTCACATCACATTTTATGGAATTTTGGGTGGATAGTGGAGATAAAAAACACATGACAATATATCAGAATATTTAATATACTTACGCTGTTATTTTGTGATGAATACCATATAATTACAGAAGTTAGAAAAAGAAATGAATTGACATAGGTCGAGTGGACTAATTACCTCTTTTTTGATACAACGCATTTAGAACCTTTCTTAGGAATAGTTGGAGTGGTCCTTTAAGATGACCAAAAACTCTAATTTATGGTTAGGTTTGTTTATAAAAGAATTGGGTAGGGGTTTGTCTAGCTGTAAAGATCAATGTGGTGTTAATTATAGAAAGGAGGGTGTCCATTTATAGGGTTGAGTAAAACCATGTAATTTCATTAAACATTAAAATATAATAAAGTCATTCTCTTGAAATATGATTCTAAAATATAAATAATTTGAAAAATTATGAGAGGGGAAGAATAAAATCATCCAATTAATTGTAGATAGATTTTTGTGACATTTTAATCCTTATATCTTCCATCAACCCCTTTGTTAACCATTTTTAACAAAACCACAATAACAACTATTTCAATATTAATTGGTTAGAATGTTACAACAAATAGAAAAGTGATTCATAAATGGACCATGGATAATATGTTCAAACCTCTTCCCATAAATTCGCTAAAGATAATACTTTAAATAATTTTTAATCATTTAATAAAATATTTTTTTATTATAAAATATCATTAATGTCATTTATGGAACTATTCATTTAATTTGACCCTAAAGACACAATGAAAATGATATAATTCAAATATAACAATTTTATACATCAAAAATTTTCTATATTTATGTAATTTTTTTGAAACACTGTATTCTTCTAAATTCAATTAATTTTAAATTTTTTAAAATTTTTTATTTTATTTTTCTGTTAAATTATTTAATATTCTTCCAATATTGGATAAGAATTGTAGGTAATTATTCAACAGCTAAACATTTGAAATAAATTATTATAAAAACATTAACTTATCTTTAAAATAATCATTTATAACCAAATTTATCATCTTTTTGTCTCCATATAAAATATTTAGATCAATTAAATTCAAGATAGTGATATGTTATATTTATTATTTTCTTAAATTATTATATGTCTCATAATAAATGAAAAATGAAACGAGGTGACCATATATTAGATAATATGATGGAAATAGCTTAAATAAACTCATTATATAGAGAAAATTCAAGTGTTAAAGAAATTTTAAAGCCATATCCTAAATTATAAACCCTATTTTACCCATTTTACCCTTATTAGGGTGACAAAATTCCACTATGGTTACTATACATATTGAAAAAAATTAAAAGTGTCAAATTTAAAAAAATTAATCCCTTAGATTCCAAATATAGAATTACTTTTCCCAGAATTCATTTTATATAAATTGAATAAATAAATTATAAAATATACATCCAAAACATAATGAAAACCTGTTTTTAGATAAAGGCATTTTTATGAATAAAACATGATTTATTATTATATAATTACTATAAAATAAATATTAGATGAAAGTTAAATATTATGACTAACTATATAATATATAAATATCATTAAATTCATTCACCAATAGTGATTAATTTTACATATTAAAATTAAAATACATTGTGAGCATACAAACAGTTTTTTTTTGAAAAACATTACTTTTTTATTTCCAATGGTTTATTTTTATATCTAATAAATTTATATCCAATTAAATTATCATATAAGTGTTTAAAGAATATATTTTTCATAATTTATTTAATAATATTTAGACCTGCCAATTTAATAGGTATGTTATAATGTTAGCTATATTACAATTCATTTAGACTCTAGGATGCATATATCCTAATCTATAGATTTTTTTTATTTGAAGATAATTTTTTCATAAAATCATAGAGTGTTAAATTATAACCCTTTAAAATAATTTCCCCCTATAAATTTCATTACATAAAAAATTGACGATATCTATGTTTCATCACATCCTTAGGTTCCCACCTAATTTCATTGAATTTATTATTCGTCCAGATAACTTTATCCAAGTGAGTAGTCTTGTTTAATATCACTTTATCTCTATAATCTATGATTTTTACTTGCTTTTATTCAAAATAAAGATAATTACCTTGTGGTAGGATGTCTATTTTTTGTACATATAAAGGATCTCATATTTACTTCCTCAATAGAGATATAAAGAACACATCATAAACTTGGGATAGGATTGATGAACACACAAATTGATAAGCTACAATCACAATTCAATGAAGAATTTGAAATTTCATAATATCAGAATTTCATTGAATTCATTTATTATTGAATCTTATAACCTCATTCCTTGAAAAAATCAAAGAAATGCATTTTCACAAATATCAAATTCTAGTCTTCATCGAGTATTGTTAATATTATATTTTTGAATCTGATCTGTCTTGATGTGAAACTTAATAGTTCTAGCATTCTTTGTCATTTACTCATATATCTAATGTAAAAATATATAGTTATAGTAACATAATTATTGAATTAAATATCTACTGGTTCTAAGGATCTAATATTAATGGTCTGTAGGAAAATGAATGAAGCATTACATTTGTAAGGACATTTTGGGTGATCAATGAAGCTCGAAACAAGGTAAGAAAAAGTAAAAATTTCCCAAATATCTTCCTATAGGTTCATGTAAAATCCCTAGTGGTGGAACATTGAAATACTATTTCAATGGGGGGGGGGTCCTCATTATTTCTATAGTGTCTCATTCCATAAGTTTTTTGTAGTGCTGAAAGAAGAGTTAGCAATAATCCAGGGGATTGAGTATGTTGGTGTACCCTAAGAATAGGTCTTAAACTCAATGTCAATGAATCCTAATTGAATGGATTTATTCATGATGTGGTCATTGTGTGTGATACAATAATCTTTGTTCATTTTGGCTACAACTTGTTCCATATGATAGGTAACTCAATTAGTGTGGAGGCGGGGGCTATGTTTTGTAGTCTGATGATATAAGGACTTCTCAATATTAGCATAACTGAAGTTAAATCAGATTAAAAAATGAATATTGATTTTATACAGGAGAAGTCCAATCCTCCTTGGTAGCTGTGATACATGGTAGGTAAGTGTATAATTATCATTTATTAGGCCACTGAGGTCCTCCACACATGGATGGATATTTACTATACATCTGCCACTTTGGAATGTAAAGGGTACCATAGTAAGGGAACCATTCTCTATTTTTGTAATGACTCACTTACATCTGATTGAAAGATCATTTTAAGGTGATATTATAGATAAACTTACCTTTTATACGTTACATTACATGATTTTAATCATAATTATACCTCTGAGTACAAGCTAAGGATCGTGAAGTCTAGTGTCTTTAAGGAGTATGTGCATAAAACTCACAATGTGGGACTAAAAAAAATTATTTATTTAATCTTAAAATTGAGATCCTAACTTCCATTATTCTCAAACACCTAATTAGGGTAACCAAAGGAACACATGAATATTTGGGTGAGCTAAATAGAACTGTATGGGAATAACAAGAAAAACAAAGCATTAACACAAGGAATAGAAGGCATGAAATGATGATATAAAAAGGAATTTAACATATGGAACATTAACATATAAACATAGAATCATATAAACATGGATTCATAGAAATGTGGAAGAAACATAAAACCTGACTTTAGTATGAGTCAAGGCTAACTGCCAAGAACATTTCACATAGTATAACTAGCCAAGGCTAATAGGAAAGACTGTCACACATAACATCTCATGATACATAACATTTACCGATGCATTAGAGAACTATATAGGCCCACCCATATTATTTTTCAATGAATATGTTATCCACATAATGAAACCGTACATAATCAATCATATATTAACATAAGGGATACCCATGGAAAGGATTGGATATCAGAATCATGACATAAAGAATAACAAATGGGGGTATAATAAAAGGGTACCTGAAATAAAGTAACTAAAATATGAATTCACATTCATAAGAGAAAATAGTCATGTATCATGTGCAGTTATTTCATGTATAAGTGACAAAATTCAAGAAATGTATATTTTAATTTTTAGCATTTTTAAATTTTTGAAAGTTATTAAGGAAAATACTATAAAGCCTTTAAAATAGAAAAATTAACAATACCTTATAAAAAACTAGATGTGAACCCAGACGGTTTTCATAATAAAAGTAAATATTTTATAAAACTAGGGTGTCTTAATACATAATATAGAGTGCAGTTTAAATTGGGTAAGAATTTTGGAAGCTCCGTCAAAACAGGTTTTCATATTATTCTGTATTGAGGAGGGAATCACTTAAAAACATATATATATATCCCTTAAATTTATTGATCAGTGAAACTTGTTACATGAGTTTTTAAACATCACATAACATTTGTAATATTAATATATGATTAATATATAATGTCATTTAGGTAAAAATAAATATATTGAAACACAAAGGAATAAAGGAGGTTTGGGTTAAATCCATCACAGAATATCAACATGGTATCATGTGTTCATAAGAGGGATTAATGAGAGAGAAAGTGGTGTATCATAATCTTAAAATAATGAGGACAATATTTGAGAAGTTTTTAATCATACCCCATCACTATGAACTACACATAAAAGGGGATCACATTGAGGAAAATATTGAATTAAAGTGAAATAAAGAGGATCCCTTACCTTAAGTCTAATGGTGTCCTACACATGATATTAATGGCCTGAATAATCAAATTAGGTACATTAATTAATAATTAAAGAACCAATTATATTTATAAACAATATAGTATAACCTTTTTATGTTCCTTCATGACCATTTTTTATTGGTTAAGTGGTTCAATTATATTGTTCGGGTCAGTTTGTTTTCATAGTATTTTATGATCGATTTACTAATTTGGATGATGGGATAAACATGTAAGATGAATTTTCCTGTCCATGATTTTTGTTATATGACATTATTTATCATCCAGGAGATTAAATGGATGAAAATTTAATTTGGTTACTTGGAGTGATGTTAAATCCTTATATAAAACATTAGCGATAACATTTTGGGTTAATCGTCGGTTTTTGGCCACAATGAGCATGTTTTATTTTATAAATCTCAACCATGAATAAAAAAGGATTAAAGAACCATATATGAGACAACATACATATATTATGGTCTGTTTCAACCATTAAAATAGTTTCATGACATGAATTGAAGATGGTAATGGAAATTGAAAACCCATTGTCCTTGAATGTGGTAAATTAACACATCCTGGATGGTGTTTTTTTCTAATAAAATAAAATAAGGGTAAAAAAGATATGATAATAACATATTTCATTATCATAAAAAAATCTAGCATAATTAATGTATTGGATTTTTCATAATAATTGGATGAGGTGATGTAATGATAGAAAAGTAAACAAAATAACTTAAAAAGAATGTAAAAATGATAAGAGGAAGTTACCTCATGAATCAATCATCCTTGAGAGCCTCTTAAGGGAATATTATTTTGTTTTTTTAGTATAACAAGGATTTTTGATGTGGGTAGGGATATTGGGGAGAGATTTGGTCAAAATTTAGGGAAGGTACAAGGCTTGAGAGGAGTGAAGAGAAGATGTAAGGAGGGGTGATATTTATAGGGGTGGAGAGGAGGCTTTTCATAATATTATAATAATTAGTTTTTTTTGAAAAATAATTTTCTAAATATTATTAATTTAATATTTAATTAATATATGAATATTTTTAAAAAAAACAAGTTTTAAAACATTAATTTACTTATTCCAAAATATACGTACATCATTCTTTCTCTTTAATCTTATTTATATACTATCATAGGTAAGGCTAATATTCATTAGAGTATATAAATAATCAAAAGGGAAAATTTACTATTAAAAAGTTTATGTTAGTATTAACTAAAAATTATCTTAGTCTTATCAGACTCCAAACATCTTACTTATCATAATCATGAATGTCATATTTTTGAAATTCAAAACATTGAAGTGTCAACATTATGTTTAAAGGTCACATAGTAATTATTAGTTAATTGTTTTGTGACTTGATGTGATTATATGAGATAATTATAAAAAGGAAATATTCTATTGAAAAACACTGTGTTGTTATATTCTCCCCCCTTCAGAAATTTCTCCCTCGAAATTTCATTTTACATTCTAGGCCATAAATAGGTGCAGGTACTTTTCCCTAATTTCCTCATCTATTTCCCTTGTTTCAAATTCATACTTATGATTCCACCATAGTAACATGACTAGGTGAGTAGTCTTGTTACGTAGAACATTATGTCTATAATTCAAGATCGCCACTGGCTGCTCCTCATAAGAAAGATAATCCCCCAAATGTACCACCTCTAAAGAGGGTACATGGGATGGGCTTGGAATTTACTTTCTTAAGAGGGATACATGAAAGACATTGTTTACTATGGAAAAGGAAGGGGAAAGTGCCAATCGATAGACCACAATCTTGATATGATCAGGAATCTCAAAGAGGACAATGTACATGTGACTTAGCTTCCCTTTCATCCCAAAGCTCATGACCATCTTCTATAGACATATGAATAGAAATACCATGTTTCCAACATTGAACTCAAGGTCTCATCAACGATTGTCAGCATAACTCTTTTATCAACATTGGGATGTCTTTTTATAATACTGAATGGTTTCACATTCTCCACTATTTCTTCAATAATTTTAGGTCCTAACAGCTTAATCTCACTGACTTCATCCCAAAAAACCGGTGTTGTGAACCTTCTCCCATAAAGGGATTCATATGGTTCCATTTGGATTCTCAAGTGGAAAATAATTGTTGTAGGAAAATTCAACCAGTGGAAGATGTTGGTCCCATCCTATTTTGAAGTCCGTAAAAAATTTACTCAACATATCATCTAGTGTCAAAATAGTTTTCTAAAATTGTCCATTAATTTTATGATTATAGGTCATACTAAAGTTCCATTCAGTTCTTAGAGAATTTTGAAGACTTTTCTAAAACATTGAGGTATATCCCGAATCATGATCAGATAAATTAGACAGTGGTACTCTGTGAAACTTTAACAATTATTTGATGTAAATCAGTGAATGCTGATCCAATGATAAGTTCCCTCCAATCACGATAAAGTGAGATGTCTTTGTAATATGATCCACAATGACCCATATAGTATTATTTCCATTAGATGTCCTTGGAAGCCATGTGAAAAATTCCATGGTTATGGAATCACACTTCCATGTTGGTATGGGTAGTTTTTTTCATCATGCACTTATATTTCTATATTTTAGACTTCAATTGTTGACATACTAGGAACATTGATATATATTCAACAATCTTCTTCATCATATTGTCCCACCAAATGTTCTCTCAGAGATATCGATACATCTATGTGCTCCCTCAGTGGATAGAGATGGTCTAGCTATGTGAGTCATTCAAAATATGCCTTTTTATCTTTGGATCAGACGAAACACAGAATTGTGACCAAAATTTTTCAACTCATTCCTCATCAATCATGAACACAGAGGATAAACAATTTTTAATGGCTTCCAACCTTTTTGTAAATTTCTACATCTTTTATTTGAGAAAGATTTATTTTCTCCATGTGGGATAGTTGAGAAATCATTTTAAATATGGATTGATGGTGTTCCTCCCTATATTATTCCCATGTCTCTCCTCTGGAAATCTAAGAAGTTCAAATCCTTTTCAATTATAATCATTGATAAAGCTACATGATCCTTTCTACATAGAGAATCTGCCACCTTGTTTGCCTTACCAATATTGTATTAGACTGAGTAGTCATAATCCATGATGAGCTCTATCAATATTAATTAGTGCATATTAATCTCTTTCTATTTGAATAAATATTTTTTTACTCTTGTGATTAGTATATATATCACATTTCTCCCCATAGAGATAATTCCACCGGATTTTCCATGCAATGATCACTACTTTCAACACCAGATCATGCATGGAATAGTTCTCATTAGAGATTTTCAGATGTCTTGATGTGTAGGATATCACATTATAATTTTTCATTAGCACACAAACTATGAATTTCTTTGAAGCCTCACTGTAGAAAACAAAGAGTTCTCCACTTTTTGGGAGTGTGAGTACTGGTTTAGTGATAAGACACCTTTTCAACTCCTTGACATAGTCTTCACATTTCAGAGTCTAGACAAACATTACTCCCTTCCATGTCAGCTTGGTCATTCGGTTATACAATCATGAAATGTTCGTCACAAACCATCGATAATACCCATCTCGACCTAAAAATCATTAGATCTCTGTTATAAATGTTGTCCTAGGCCACTCTTCAATCGCCTTTGTCATGGAAGGGTCCAAAGATATCAATTTTATTGTGACAACATGCCTGAAGAATGATACTTCGTCTATCCATAACTCACATTTACTATACTTTTTATACAACTTATCCCTTCTCAATTTCCTTTGCGTATTATTAAAATTCTCCCTATGTTCATCGTTGCTCTTGGATTATATCAGAATATCAATGATAAAGACTACCAAAAATGTGTCAAGGTAATATCTATAAACACCATTCATAAAATAAATGAAAATTTCAAGAAGAATAGTGAGTCTGAAGTGCATCACTAAGAACTCATATTGCACATACCGCGTTCGAAAGGCAGTCTTGGGAATATCATTCTTCCTCACATTTAATTAGTGATATCCCGACTGAAGGTCCACCTTAGAGAAATAACAACCCTCATGAAGCTAATCAAACAAGTCATCTATCTGTGGTAGTGGATATATGTTCTTTATATTAAAATTATTAAGCTCAAAATAAACATTGTAGAGGTGCATTTATCTATCCTTCTTATTGATTAAGAGGAAAGGAGCACCCCATGATGAATCACACTAGTGTATAAAACTCTTCTTTAGATTATCCTGTAACTGGTTCTTCTACTCTTCCATCTCTATGGTGGTCATTCTATAAGGTGTCGTTGATATAGTTAGAGATCCAGGAATATGTTAATTTGAGAAGTCAACCTCTAGGTTTGGAGGAAGACTATGAAACTCTCCTGGTAATACATCAGTTTAGTTTCTCACAATGGACAAGTCTTGAACCATGATTCTCTCCTTTGTCTCAATCAATTTTTTAATAAATGATTTCTCATAAAGAATTAATAAACACACTTGTGAAACTGATTCTAATTAAGATTCATCTTCCTCCTTACACTTGTAAAGAATTAGAGGATGCTTTGGTATGTGAAGAGTGATATTCCTTTCCCAAAAGATGATGTTGGATTTCTATAATGATAGAAAATCCACTCCCAAGATAGCATCAAACTTCTCTAAAGGAATAATGGTGAGATTTTATGGGAGGTTCAGTCAAAAAATGTTATCCGAGGAGGAGTTATAAACTATAGAAACACAATTTTCCCCATTCAATCTTCTCATAGATAACTTATCCTCAAAATTTTGAGGTGGTGTTTGAATTTTTCTACTAAACATGAATGATATAAAAGAATTCATATATCCATAATCAAATAGTAGATTCACTATTATTGAATGAATAACTAGTGTACCTATAACCACATCATTTTTCAGCTCCACCTTAGCTTTAATGAAAGCACTAGACCTTCCTTATTTCCTTGGATTTTTTTGTTGATTTCCTCCAACAGTCCATGGAATATGGAAATTGTTCACATAATTCCCATACTCATTGAAATTTTAACACTACACTACAAGCTGAGTGTTGATATGAAATGTCCTTTCTTCTTCCACATCAATAAGATTCCTTATATTCCATTGGTATTTCATTCCTAGATATATAAAAATTCCACATTTTATGAAAGTATCTATTCTCTTTAGACATCTCCCGGGACGATTCTTCCAAAAAAAATCAAGTGGGATAGTCAGGCTTCTTTTTATCATGGGATTGTTTTGTTGAACCACCCATTTTGTTCTATATATTCCTCTTTTTGTCATTGTTCCCTTGAGACCACTGAAATTATACAATATCCAAATCAACCTTGAGAGAAAAATAGACAATCTACTCATAACAATCAAATTATCGAATCACCAATGATTTTTTAGAATCATATTTAGTTCTCTAAATAAGCGATCCAGCTTAATTTTGTTGTTCATGACAAAGATAGAGGCATACCTTATGAGTCGTTAAAAGTTTGCTTCATACGACCTGATGGACTCAGCTTACTTCTACTTATGTATGAGGAAGACTCTTTCCATCTGGAGATGGAGGGTGTGAGGAAATTATATATTGAAAAATTCCCTCGTGAACTCCTCCCAACCAATGGATTCAATTTCTTCTTGGGAAGATGTATTCATGATCAATTTCCACCACTAATCTTCTTCCACATAAAAATGACTGACCACCAGTACAACTTTCCCCTCTTCTAAGAAATATAGGATGAATAATATCTTTCCAATAGAGTACTGTTCTGCGAGGAGGGGATTAGAAGATATACTAAACATGGTAGGACTTTTCCGCATGATGGATTAAATGGAAACATTCTCTTTCCATGGAAGAGGAGGGTCTTCCACATGATTCAAGTTAGTATTCATAACATGAGTAAGCTGGGAAAGTACTATAATGAAGTTTTTAGCACCCATTCCCATCATATCAGGTATATCATTAGGTAATTAATTGCATTCCCTATCACATTGATTATTTGAATGCATTCTTATATTTCCTTCCACAAACTGATATAAAGAACGTACAATTATAGAAAATGAATACTTATCTATTGAGAATAAATGGGAAACATTGAACATGAAATGATAAACTTGTATAGGATAAGTATATCCAAACTTCAGATTCATTAGGGGTAAATCTATGTTATCATTGATCAATTTCATGACTTATATTCTTATGGGATTTTTTTATTACCTTAATAATTTTTTGTACTAAGCTCATGAATTTACTAAATCATATCCCCTAAGAGTGTCAAATAAAGAGTGAATCAAGGCCTATAGTCATGTACTAGGATACCCCAGGTTTGGAGTGGCACTCATGGTCAGAGTTTCCACTCCTAGGTGCATCTATGCCAGAGCCGACTCTTCCTGTTTGTATCCAGACATGGATTTATTTTCTTGAAAGCGATTACTCTATACATTCCAAAATGTAAGTATTTTTTCTTATAGTTGGTCTCTTATTTAAGGTTCTCACTATGGTGCTATATTCTTAATCTCTAAAAATTACTAGATCTTCCTCTGATACCAACTAAAGCGACCCTATCCTTTTACACATAACATTACATGATTTTAATCATAGTTATACATCTGAGTACAATCCAAGGATCGTGAAGTCTAGTGTCTTTGATGACTAGGTACATAAAACCAAAAAACAAGACTACAAAAACCCATACATATTTAATCTTCAAATTGATATCCTAATATTCATTGTCCACAATCATTTTCATAGGGTACCCTAGGGAACATTTTAACAAAGGGATGGGAAAAATAACCCAGTATGGGAATAACTGTAAAAAAAGCATTAGCACAATGAATTGAAGGAATGACATGATGATATAAAAAGGAATTTAACATATGGAAGCATAACATTTAAAAATTAAATCACATAAAAATAGAGTAATAGAAATATTATAGAAACATAAAACATTACTTTAGTACAATTCTAGGCTAACATTCAAGAACATTTCACATAGTAGCACAAGCCAAGGCTACTCGCCAAGACCGTCACACATAACATATCATGATACATAAAATTACCTAATAAATTGGAATGCTATCTGAGCACTCCCATATTAACATTACATGAATATTTTTCCCACAACATGAATCATAAATAATAAATCATATAAAAACATAAGGGATACCCATGTAAAAGATTGGGTATCATAGTCAGGACATAATGCATTACAAATCGGTGTATCATAAAAGTGTCAATATTAGAACGGAACTAAAATACACATGTAAATTCATTTTAAAAATTAGTATTATATCATGTGAATTTATTTCAAGTACAAGAGACAACATTTAAGAAAATTATTTAAATTTTTTTTTTCATTAAATCATTTTTAGATGTTTTATGGAAAATACTATAGAGCCTTTAAAATAGAAATAGAAAAATACTTTATACAGAACCGGAAGTGAACCCATAAGGTTATCATAATAAAAGGACTGATTTTATAAAAAAAATGGTGGCTTAAAACAAAATATATAGTGAACTTGAAATTGGGTAGTAATTCAAGAAACTGCCCCAAAACAGTTTTTCTTATCAAGATATATTGAGGTGGGAATCACTTCAAACATGTATATACCTGAAAGAGAGTTGTGAATGGAACTTATTACATGATATTGTAACATTCAAATAGTATTTATAATATAAAAATAATAATAATATATATCCCTATTTAGGTAAAAATAATGATAATGAAACCCAAATAAATAAAGGAGGTTCAGGATGAATCCCTAAAAAAATATCGACGTGATATCATGTGTAATTAAGAGGAATTAATGAGAGAAAAATGGGTTTATCATCATTTGAAAATAATGAGTATAGTTTGTGGGAGGTGTGTAATCATACCTAATCACTAGTAATTACACATAAAAGGGCATAACATATTGGAAATGTTTGAATCAAAATAAAATAGAGAGGATCCCTTACATTAAGCTTCATGGTGTTCTCCACATGATATTAAATATGTGAATACACTAATTAGGTACATTGATTAATAAATAATGAACCTATATTATATGTAAAATATTTATTATGTCTTTTTTATGTTCATTCATGTCCTTTTTTATGGGTTATGTTGTTTAATTTCAGTGTTTGGGTCTGATTGTTTTCCGGGATTTTTTGAACGATTTACTTATTTTCATGAAAGGATAAACATGTGAGAAGAAAGTGATTTTCCAGAATTAAAGTTATATGAAATTATTTAACATAAATATGAATAGATTTTTTTAAATTTAATTTGGTTACTTGGATTGAATTTGAATCATTATATAAAATATTAGTGATTGCCTTTTGGGTTAATTGTCGGTTTTTGGCCACAATGAACATGTTTGGTTTTATTAATCAAAACCATGTGTAAAATAGTATTACAGAACCATAGATGAAATGTAAGACATATATAATGGTCTTTTTCAATAATAAAAATAGTTTCATGGATAGAATTGAAGACGGTAATGGAAATTGAAAACCCATCATCCTTGAATGTGGAAAATTAACACATCTCGGATGGTGACATTATTACTAAATTAAAATAAGGGTAAAGGATAGATGATAATAAAATATTCCATTATCAAAAAACAATTCCAGTATATATATGGTACTAGAGTTTTAATGACATTTAGATGAGGATAGGTAAGGATAGAAAAGTAAACAAAACAACATGAAAAGAAAGTAAAAGAATTGAACATTTGAATTTACCTATTCAGTCAATATTCCTTAAGGGCCTCTTAAGGAGAGATGACTTGGTTTTTTTAAGAGACAAAGGGATATTGGACGTGTGGTGGTATCTTGGGGAGATATTTGGGAAGAATTTATGGAATTAACAAGGCTTGATAGGAGTGAAGAGAAGAGGTATAGAGGGGTGATATTTATAGTGGAGGGGACGAGGGTTTTCATAATATTATAATCAATAGTTTATTATTTTTCCATAAGAAAATAAATAGTGATGATTCCATGAACAAAAATAGTAATAAATTCTTGTGAGTTTTATATTTGGGTTCTTACATCACTATTGATGTCATGAATACTGAATTTAAATTATAATGTATTTATGCAGTAATTTAATGTATTTTACTATTCACACAAAATCCAATTATTTCATAAAAATATATAAAATTCACACTAAACATTTTTCAAAATGTAGAATCAAAAAATGAAATCGATTTTTCCAAAAAAAGGTTTCTATATTTTAGAAATTTAGTTTTTAATTAAAATCATTATTTATTCTAAAAAACCGGTTTTAAAACCTTTTTTTACTTCTTTCAAAATATAGGTACATTGAAATATCACTTAATTATTATATATATACTATAATATGTAAGGTTTCTATTCATTAGGGTATATCACTATTTATAACGGAAACATTACTATTCTTAAGGATATGTTACTATTCACCTAAAATTCTGTTTGTCTTATCGGACTCCAAACATCTTATTGATCACAACCGTGAATGTCAAATTTTTGAAATTAAAAACACAAAAGTGTAAAAATTATCTTGGAAAGTCACATTGGACGTATTATTTCATTATGTTGTGATTTTTGGTGGTTATATGACATAATCATAAGAAGTAAATTTCAATTTAAAAACAATGGTTTGTTATAGAGATTCCCTCAGTATCCATCATGTCCACCCTCCTTGATTTTTCTCTCCATCATCATTATATTTTTAGAAAAGATAACTTTAAGTTCAATAAATAGAAATTTAGTTTATAATTTAATGAATTTAATGAAATAGTAATTAGTAATATTAATTTATATTTTAATTATTTATTTATGTTAATAATAATTTATTTTTAATAAGTTATATATTTATTATGTATCATGAATCTATTCATTTTTATTTTTTTTGTTAATTTAAAATGTATTTATTTTATATATTTTATTAATATTTATTAATTTATAAATATATTTATATATTACAATATATTTATATTTATTTCGTTGATGAATTACTTTTATTTCATTTCATTGGTAAAATTTATAGTTAATTTAATTCTCTTATGATGAAAAGTTGTTTTATTTATTTTTTTATTATTTAAATTAACTAAAACTTGTGAATTTGAATATATTATACATATATAAAATATCTATTTCTTTGAAGGTCATTTTTTATCTAATTTTATGTATTTGTTCTATTTGTTTCACATTAGCAGTGCATTATGTAGGTTATTTCCCATTAAGTTTCCAAATATACTGATTTCCAACACTTCAACTTAGCTTAATTGCATATAGATATATGTGGATTCCAATTCATGAACCATGTAGCCAATTTTGGAAAATTATACGTAGGGTAATTTGAAAGGCAACATATACCCAATTTTATCTACCCCAGATTTCAATTTATACTTTCACATATATTATTCTATGAGTAACCATGTATATAAATTTAAATTAGTTCCAAATGAATCTATTCCTTTAAGAAGATAGTGGGTGAAGCCACTGATTATGACCGATGTTGATCAATTGAGTTTGGAGGTTGAAGAAGGTCATCTTAATCCTGATGTATTCCAGTTACTGAAATATGTTTCCATAGCCCATCCCAGTGGGAACTGTGCTGTGACTACCCAATCCCTCCTCAGATTGGTCAGGGGATGGAAACTAGCATAGAGTAGTCATATCCCACAAATGGAAGGCATTTGTCTATGTAAATGTATGCACACACACATCTCCAAGCCCAAAAATTCTGAAACATAAAAACGCTAATTAAACCATGCATACAAACTACCAGATATAAACAACAACCAGTGTGAAAAATGAATATAAATTATATGGAACTGAACTTTTCTTGAATATAGGCCCACCAAATGAAAGACTGAAAACAAGTGAAAGAAAAAGCTCTTTAAACTCTTCCATTAAAAACCCTACTTAAAGGGTAGGTGAAGGAAAACTACCAATAGCCGTAGGAGTATGCCTGATATTTCTAATCTCAAGGGGAACCACTTGGTCCTGGACCACCCTGGACTACATCAAAGCACTGATCATATGCACAAGACATGACACATTTGGGTAAAGCCTATGTAGAGGTGAGTGAAAAAAATACGCATTTGGACACCCCAAAGACAATATGGAAAAAGCACAGAAGACTGCACAGTCAGCTCTATCTAGGTATATTCCAATAACAAATATACCAAGAATATCCAGATAAAATCATTACCTGCCACAAGGTAAAGATGGTAAGTCACAACCAATCCACATCCACAGATTTCGCTCAAGGCTTGCTCGTTTTGGGATAAATAACTCCTCATGCCTTGTTGTCATTGGGGAATCTTATGAACATTTATCTCTAATTTGGACCTCACACAAGTTGAAATACTTTGTTCAAGGTCATGATATACATAGAATGGATTCATCCCAGAGAATATTGATAACCTAATATGTATTAATCCAAAACTAAGGGGATTATTCTAAAATAATATTGACAGCCCAATATGTTTTAATTTGAAATGTATGATATTATTTTCAAATCATAGAAACAACCCTACCAATGTGGCTCATAATATAGGGTACTCTCTACTAAGAATAATTCAAACCCTATTGTTACGACCAACTGGATGGAGGATTAACACACTACACTATGAGATCACCTCAATTCCCACAAAACATCATCAGGGGTGATATAAGGTTGCTCTTTTTCCAAGGAGGGATATTGAAACTCTATTCGAGACTTTGCCTCTAGAGGGGATTATATTCCATTTATGTGGAATCAATGCCGCACTAAACCATAGAGGAATCAACCAAGGGAAACCCCACACCTTATGTGTTCCATACTAAAAACCCACCAACACTTCACAAAAGGATCGCCTCATAGCAAGGGTCCCAATGTCATATACAGATCATCAAATTCACCTTTAATTTGAATGTTACAACCCTTTTGTAAAAATCACTGGTTCGGTCTGAGTCTGACTTGGCCTAGGCCAGTTCAGCGGACCTGACCCAACCTTGATTATTCTGGGATGTTTTGAACTAGCTTGTTGGACCTTCTAGACCATGACATGTTTGGTCATACGGTCCTGCCCTTCAGAATGCTAGAGCGGCCTGGTTCCTCCATCCTGACCTGCAAGTACGAGGTGGATTCTTCTCACCGGGTGTAGCCAGCCCTGGTCGTGCCCTCGTCCAGCCGACTTTGTCACCGATCACATCACAATCTGGGTACCCAAGGCCACGCAGTGTCAGTCCATTTCCATATGATTGGTCCTTCCCATCAAATGATGTCTTGGACCCCATGCATCCACCTAGATGATGCATCTCTCTCTACATCGCTAGCTCGTTGCCATAACGACCGACCTAGATGTGGCTCCTAATAACGACCCACAGCTGTTGCCACCTCGCACAGCCACCACCAGCTATCAAGACAGTGGACTTGCCATCGCCACCCTTGGATGACCATGCGTTGGGTCATCCTACCCCCGTGGTCCAGTTTGGACCATGGGATGCGGCCCCCACCAGTCATTGAGTTGGCAGATGTTCTGATGGGTTTGCCTCAGTGGAATGCTATTACCTCTGCTACCAGCCGCTCCACCATTGGAGTCGACTCGTCGCGCTTCACTTGAGATGCCCAGAAACACCTCCACCGATATTTACCTCACAATACCATATCTTTTCAATTAGTAGACTCAAATACCATTCTAGATCGATCCATCCAACTAATAACGAGTCGAAATTTTGGGGAAGGAGGCAAGGCACACGATCATCCAAGATGAATGGATATGGGCCTTTTTCAGATTGGCCATGATCCTTTTAAGGTAGAATTAAAGAACTGAGGAAGTAGTAAACAATTATAGCATGATTCGACCTAATAAATATCCACACAATGGAAAAATAAACTCTACCCACAAAAATTATGAACTATGGATTTTCTTATTCATTGGATAATCCACGTTTATCATGTGAATAAATAATGGGGAAGGAACAACAAACAAAACTAACACTCATACTCAGATTTGATCGATTTTAAAATAATGGTCTTCATTTTCGACAATCCATCCATGAGTGATCTCGATCTTTCATCTCGTAATCGTTCTTCGTTCACCAGTGAGAGGTTTCACCAAGGCTTTTCTTCTCCAGAGCCTCTATTGAATTGTTCCAAGATTGTTAATCTTATCTCGTGTTCCTATCAAGCTGTTAAATGGAAAAAATTCATTTTAGCATCTCCGTGTTATTTCAATTATGTAATAAAATGGGACACCCAATTATTCCATCACAATGTCATTGCATCACTACAAAATGTAAAAAAGAAATAAAATAAACTCTTTTTTATATTTATTTTATTATCCTTTAAAACATCCAAACAAATATCTTTCACATTAGACCCATGTCCGTTGATGATTGGAACCTCCTAAGAAAAACGACACATTAAGAACTCAACGATGGTCTCATATTTACAATATGGGTCACCATTCATCAATTATTAAGATTTTAAATTAAAATAATTTTATTTAATTTTTTTTTTCAACTATGTCCTTTTAAGGTTTTCTCACTAAAGACCTGCACTGATAAAATTAAAGTCATTCTTAGGGTAAAACTGCTATTATAAACTCAACAGTGTGCTCAGATTTTGGATCTAGGAAGACGTTTAGTATTTATTCTACATTTTTTAGGAAAAAAACTTCTCCATACATCAAAAATTTTAACAGTTTTCAAAGAACCATTCTAGGTACACTAGGCCTCAGAATTTCTTATTTTCATAGAATCTGGTCTTGAACTTTTTTTAACTAATTTATTAAAATTAATCCCGATAAAATATGATTCATTACATTCTCCTCACCATTGGTATTTACATCCCCGAAGGTGAAAACAAGGTCTACTCAACAAAATGATGTGGGTACTGAGCATGAAAATGATCATGCGACTCCCAAGTTCTCCTCGAGAGATTCATGTGCTACCCCCAAATACAGACTAGAGGAATCAAACACCCATTAAGGACCTTCTCTTATTGATCGTCGATGTTAAGAGGGTACTCTGCCAATGTGTCCCCATCATCAATTTCCATCATTCCCCATTTGATAACGTGCAATGAATCATGCACGTACCTTCTCATCTATGACACGTGAAATAAATCATGCACCTGATGCATCTTTTGAGGTAGATCTAAGTTGTACAACACCTTGCCCATTATAATTAGAATCTAAAAATGGTTGATGTATCTTAGAGATAACTTTCCACCCTGGTCAAATATCTATAGGACTCATTGAGTTTAGACTCAAAGAAACACATTGTCTCCCTCCTAGAACTCTAAGGGCCTCTATCTCTTTTCAGTATATGATTTCTACTTGATTCTGTGTAGTCCTCATCTGATCATGGATGATCTACACCAACTTTTTGGTAGTCTATACCAACTTTGGACCCAGGAGTACTGACTCCCCAAGGTCTGTCCAATATTGAAATGATCTATAGGGCCTCTCATACAATGTCTTGTACGATGTCATACTAATGTTGGAGTGATAGCTATTGGTGTAGGTATGATCCACCAAAGGTAAGTGATCCTCCCAACTCTAAAAAAAAGTCTAGGATAAAAGTATGTAGCATGTACCCTAGAACCAAGATGTTCCTCTATGTCTGGCCTTCCGAATGGGGATGAAATTCCATGCTTAAACACTATTGAGTCCCAAACGCCTCCTACATTCCCTTCCACGGCTGGGATGTGAATCGATCCCCATGGTATAAAATTATCATCGAGGGTACCCCATGATGTTGAATTATCTCTTATATGTATAGGTGTCCCAACACCTCTACTGATCACTGCTCCCTAATAATTAGGAAGTGGGCCGACAAGGTGAGTTGGTAAATGATCACCCAGATGGTGTTGTTTCATTTAGATGTGTGTGGTAAACTTGTCATAAAGTCCATTAATATCCCATACCACTTCAATTCATACAACTCGAGTGGATTAGTCAACATAGCTACAACCTGATGACTTGCCTTTACTGGTAGAAAAGTGAGGCACTAAAAAGAGAACTCTTCCTCTAACATCTTCATCCCTATCCCCCAGAACAATCTTTGGAGATCATAGTACATCTAACCCACACCTGGGTGTACATCAAAAGGTGATGTGTGAAACATCCTCAAGATATCCTCTCACAACGCCACTAGCATAACTAGGTTCCTTCTAAAGAGAATGATGTGCTCCCCACCTATCGAATATCCATTAGGGGCCTTCCATGTGGAAGAACGGGCATGCCGGTTCTCACAGTCAAGGTCCCCATGATTTTCCTCCCTAACCCGCTACAATGGTGGATTGGTGACAACCATATACTATGTAAAATATGCCCCATCACCAACGTCAAAAGATATTGGTAGTGTGTCCAACTGCTCTGACACCTCACACAACAATTACAAACCAGATCTCATGCTGAGTGCACCTTCAACCACATTCCCCTTCCCAGAAGTATAGTAAATTTCAATGTAATAGTCTTAGAGGAACTCTGGACACCACCTTTGTATCACATTCAAATCCCTCTGAAAAAAGAGATACATGAGGCTCTAGTGGTCAGAGTAGGTGAAAAAACACTCCCACTTCAATTAATGTTTCCACATATTCATAGAAAAATACCAGAACTACTAGATCAAGATCATGGTTTGTTTAGTTATTATCATGTTTTCACAAATTTTCTAAATTGTAGGAAATCACTAATTTCCCTTGAATCAAGACACAACCCAATCCTATCCCTAACACATTGCAGAAAACTATATATCTAATGTTGTCCCTTGGAAGTCTCAAGATGGGGGCACTCATCTATATCTACCTTAGCTCCAAGAAACACTACTGCAACTTCCCCATCCACATGAAGGTTTTCACCTTCATTTTAAAATCTGTAAATGGTTCTTCTAACCTGGATATGTGGAGAACAATCCTCTTATAGTACCCAATCAAACCCAATAAATGCATCACCTCGGTCACACTCTTGGTTGGATCCCAAGAAAGAAATGCCTCTCTCTTTGTCATATCCACCACAACTCCAGCCTCTGAAATGTCATGTCCAAGAATGTGGACCATCCAAAACAAGAATTGACACATTGAGATCTTCCAATAAATATGGTTCTCTTAGAGTGTTTCCAGGACCATCCCCATGTAAATCGCATGCTCCTACTCATATGATAAGTACACCAGGTTATGATCAATGAACACCATAATGAATTAGTCTAGATTAGGCTGGAAGATCCTGTAAATTATTCCCATGAAAACACTATAGGAATTGGTCATGCAAAATGACATAACCAAGTACTCTTAGTGTACATACCGACTCATAAAGGCTATCTTTGGAACATCCTCATCCCGTACATGAAGTTGATGATAGCTAGACCCAATGAATATATTTGAGAACTACCTCACTGACTTCATCTAATTCAAGATGTCTTCAATTATCAAAAGTTTATATTTATTCTTCATGGTCAGTTGATTCAAGTACTAGATTTCTATACATAGCCTCAAGTTTCCATCTGCCTTCTTGTGAATAGAAATTGGGGTATCCCAAGGTGAAACAATGGGCCTCACGAATCTCATCCTCTATAAATCCTCTAGTTTTACATTCAATTCAGGAAGCTCCATGGGAGATATCCAACATTTAGGTATATATATCGGTGTCGTACCAGGGTATATATCAATGAAAAGTTCAATCTCCTTGATGGGAGGTAATTTGGGGATATCCCTGGGAATGATATCCTAATTCTCCTCCACCACTATAGAAAACAGAGGACTATCCTTATCTACTCTACTGAGGGTGAGGCTAGACAACTGGTGAGTTATAGGTTGCACCCTCCTTTAAGAATGTCTATCCTATGAGGCATGAATTTCCTTTTTCACTATGGTCCCATCATCACAGACACACCGCACTCTATGCCTAAAAAGTCCACCTGATCACGGATTGTGGACAATGACTCCACACCCATAATGACATTTTAAGGCCTTGATTATACTATTAAGAGATCCCAGTAGAATATCTCTCCTACAAGAGTTAGATAACTCTTTCAGAACCATTGTGTTATCATATAATCCCCTCCCGTAAGAGTTTCTAACTGTAAGGGTTGAGCCAATGACTCCACCAGAATATTCGAGCCCAGAACAATGTTAGTGGAAAGAAAAGTGGGACTAAAACCTTTTTATATCAGAACTATAGATAGGGTAGAAAATACATAGATCACACGCCTAATCATCTCTGGAGAACTGGGGATGTAAGCCTCTATCTCCTTAAGCATTCCTCGTCTATGTCCACCACCTCTCTAAGCCCGTGGTGGACCACCTGGGGATCGTGGTGGTTGTACCCCGAACCTCCTCACACCGCATGCTATTCTACTATCTCCCTTGCCATGTGCACTTCAATAAAAACCACCCTACTCAAACTTATTCCTCAACCTAGATGGTCCCTCAACCGTCCCCCGATCAGCAGAACATCGGGTCATGCAATCCCATGCCAGATACCTCGGGTCGTCACATGTGTGACACCATCTATCTCAAAGGCTGACTTGAGCCACCCTGGGAGCCCTACACTAATAAAATGGTATCTTTGGGACATCTCCTAAATCCCCTAACCCAATTTGGACCCTGAAATAGTCGTTGTCTACCCAATTTTGAATACTCTACTACCTGGTATCTGCCGGTAGCTCTTACTACTGGCGCCTGCTCCGCTAGAAATCTCTCTATGAAAAGAGATCTGTCATGCACCCCATCAAAAGTAAAAATGATAAGTTAAATCATTGAGACCCTTATTTATTAGTGCATCCCATTATCAAAGGTCTAATCCTTGAAGAACTGGTCCCATAACATATCTCTGGAGTAATGAAACAGGTCGGTGAGCCTCATTGAGTACTTTTCTACGGTCTGACATCCCTTTTATAGATGTAGGAGCTCCTAGATACGCACTAAGCATAAAGTAGTAAGAAACAAATCCTGCCAAAATAGTCATTAAATTTCTTCCCAAGAGAGAGTTTCCTCATCATGAATTTTGGTCACTAATCTCCACCATCTCCTTACAAATCCCTAAAGAAGGCTTGTGGCTAGGATTTCCATCTGGTCGGCCAGAGTCCTCACTAGATGGAAGAAAATAGTGATTACCTCCATCCAATCCCCATATACATGGGGTTATATATCACCACTGAACCTAAAAAGTCTCTGCCTCTTGAAATTGCGAAATGCACTCAGCCTGTGTGGATACTCTACTTGTAGAGCTGTTAGTAACTACTACTCGACAGGTAGTGGTATCACCGGTACACCACATAGAGTTGCTGCCTCTAATACAAGGTGTATCTCTGGTATTAGTGTCTATACTAATACCTCATCTCTTGGTGTACCATCATCATGTTCACATAATGGAATCCTGGATGGAAATCTATGTGGAGGCATCTTGAAACAAATAAAGATGAATGACAGTCAATAGAGTATATCAGGAGAGCTGATTCAAGAAGGACATGGAGATCATAACCCATTCTTATATGATAAATGATCCATTAATTTCCCTATAGCCAGAGTTTTAGTGTATTATTCCTGGAAAAATGTGCGCATAGTCATGATGTTTGGATATTTCGATCTCTGCACAAACATTGGAGTCCTTGGCGTGAAAGACGAACTCAAAACACTTAACTATATTTCCCCAAACCAATCTCACAGACTCCCGGTCCTAATATAGAACTGAAAAAACCATTGATACCACTCTTTCATGTCTCATCCTAGTGGGTCACATATTTTGACTACCCTAATCCCACCACTGGTTGTCTAGGTGCATGTCCACTTGCACTGAGTAGGCATATCCCAAAAATGGGAGGCATTTTTCAAAGTACATGTATGCACGCACACACCTCCAAGACCAAAAATGATAATATGTTAAAAAAAACTATGTAAATTATGTATAAAAACTACTATATATATACCAAAACTAATATGAAATAGTAGTGTAAATTACATGGTGGTGAATAGGGCTTAAAAGCAAGCCCATCGATATAAAGACTAAAGACAAGTGAATGCACAAGCTTCTAAAACTCGTCCGCATAAAACCCTTCTTTAAGGGTAGGTGAAAGAAGACTGCCTGGAGACGTAAGTGTACTACTCATCTATCTAACCTCCCAAGGAACCACCTAGTCCTAGTCCATCATGAAATCTATAATAGGGAAGATCATCTTCACAATACATGACACGCGTAGGAAAATCTCATGCAGGGGTGAGTAAAACAATGCTATGTAGGATCCCCTTAGAAACCACAAAGGAAAAATAAAAATGGAATGCACAGTAATCTCTACACATGTACATGACTATAACAATATACCAGAAATATCTAGATATACTCATCAATGGCCACATATTTTATAAGTTTAGTCATAGCTAATCATCAGCCACAAATTCCACTTGAGGCAAGCTCGTTACAGGGGAAGATACTCCTCGATCCTTGATGTCATTGGGGACTCTTAAGGAGAAATCCCCTTAATTTGGCCCCTAAAAAATCAAATACACTAGTCGAGTTCATGATATAAAAATAGGTGATTCTTCCTTGAGAATACCGATAACCCAATCTGTATTAATTTGAAATATATGGGATTCCCCTCAAATAATACTGACAAACCAATCTGTATTAATCCTCAACATTGAGGATTATTCTCAAAGGATATCTATAACCCTATAGATGTAATTCACAACAAATAATATTCTCCACATATAATACCAAAACCCAATCATTTTGGCCCACTAGATGGAGGATTAACTCCATGCACTCTGAGGTTATGTCAATTCCCATCAAACTCCATCAGGGGTGATAAATGATTGCTCCAATCCCAAAGAGGGATTCCATAACTTTGTCCTGGAGTTGGCCTCTAGAGGGGATTTTTTTTATAGTGATGTGGACACAATGTCGCACTAAACCTTCATCGAAAGAACCAAGTGATGATCCATACCTATTTGGGACATACTAAAACCCTGACAAGCCATCTCAAAAGGATTATCCAATTGAAATGGTTCCAATTCGGAAGATGGCTTGTCAAATGGACCTTTTTTTAAAAGTTATGACACTTTTAGTAAAGAGGTCCTGGTTGGGATTGGGTAATACTAGAACCAATCCAGTTTAGCCAACCCAACCTAACCTTGTTTGGTCTTGGCTGGTCCAGCCCAGTTACTATTAGAGTTGTTGTCCTGAGAACCAACTGTTTGTACTTTGATTACATGAATGAACACTTATTATATATTTTTCATTGTTCTGCATGACTATAATATAATAATATCCTATAATTTTTGTTTCCTTAATAATGTCATGGGAGATCCCCGCTATGAAGAGAACCTTGAAATGCTATAACAGTATTCTTAAATACAGTTCTACGGTTGGATGGAATACTATGATAGGACACATAGTATACAGACCATCATGTGCGATTACTCGTAAGAAGACGAGACTCTCTCTCATGGAGTTCACACTTGGTAATCTCCAAGATGGGAGATTATGGGAACATTTCCTCTAGTAGAAATTCTACATGTCTTGGGGTCATTAGACATTTCTATCTATGAGTGTGTGTAATGGTTCTTTGACTGGATGATTATCAAAAACTCATTTCATGACTCGCACAATTAGATTTGCTGACAAAAACCATCACAAAGACAGTTGGTGGGAAGTAGGGTATATTGGGTGTGCCATGAATGAAATGTTGTTAATGGATATGTCGAGGAAGGATTTTTCCCTTCCATATTTGTGGAAGTAGACATCTTGTGACCTTTTATTGAAATAGAGCTATCGACCAAATTCCATGTCCATGGTGTGATGACGAGTTTATTTCTGGAAGTCAAATAATGACAGTTCATGAACATAGGTTTATGACACTACCATGAAACCTTCTTGATGAGATATTGAGACAAAGGGATTAAATTACATGGTAAATGTTCGTATGATGTGACACGTCAATGTGGCGTCAACTTCTTTCTATTGGGTTCCTTGACCCGTTTCTAGACAGTAATCTTGACCTTTAGGCAAGCCCACCTAATGCCAATGAGAAAGAGGCCTAGGGGGTCACACACTAAGTGTATCCAAGTATCTAAAGTAGAATAAAGATTATTCCCATACGTGGATAAATAATTATTCAAGGAAGCCTAATTAATTTTAATGATGGAGGAAGAATAAAATGAAAACAAGATATGCATTCTATGTATTAATGATTACATGCCATGTAGTTTTTATTTTGGAAAGGAAATGAAAAACAAGTACATTTTATGTATTAATAATTACATGTCGTGTAGTTTTATGAAAAATAAGTACACGTAATGTATTAATTATTACATTCCATGTAGTTTTTCCTGTCGGGATTTTTAGGAGATAATATTTTTTTATTAAATGACATTTATTATAATCAACATGGGCACAGATCAAGGAATTAATGATTCGACATGGGGGGTTTTCAATATGAGTTAATGAAATAAATAAAATGCGTAATGCGTTAATTTATTGTCAAAACTCTATAATCTCAACCCCGGTTATAAATTTCCTCACCACCCTAAAACTTTTCCTTAATCATTTTCACAACAATTTTGGATAATTATCTCATGGACGAAAGAATTCATTCCTCCAAGAATGCTCTCAAGACCGAGAGAGAGATCCTCATCCATCTGATCAATGCGATCTATGGAGGAAAACACAAGAAAAGGTTTCTCCATGCTATCACCTGGAGACTCCTTTGGCTACATCCAGAGATACGTGGTGCACGTGTGAATCACCTTTAGAGGAAGTCTACACTTGGATTCTACGATGCAATGAAGGATCACATCAGAACATCATCAGAAATATCAACAAAGAAAGAACACCGTAAAAGGTAATTCTTGTCATTTAATTAATTTAATTATAATCAACCTGTGATAATCCTCTTTTGTGGTTCTGGAATTATTCCGCTTTTTGTCTATTTCTGTGATTCGATTCATGGAGTCTGGTGTTTATCGTCGTTTTGATCCTAGATTGGTCATTGTTAATGAAACAAATCCAAGTGGGCACATCCACCCATGAGCTTCTTCTACACCCAGAACCTTCAATTGGTATCAGAGGGAGGTTAAAAAGTTGATTATAGTTATTTAATTTTCATTGATAATTTACACATTTATATTTGATTCAATTCAAGATAAATCGTTCTATAAATCTGATTGAACAAGATATATTCTACCTCATTTGTTTCTCAATTTACATCACAGAAACCTTTTATTTTTAATTTTGATTAATATAAAAATGAGGAACTCATCCAGGGGAGCTACTCTTTCTATCTATACAACACAAGAATACACGATGTGTAGTAAAAAATACACGCTGTCTACTTGGGTTCAACGAACCCGTACTGGTCCTTTGAACCACACTGTGTGAATTGAGTATACCAAAGTATTTATTACATATTTTTGACCATAAATGAATGGCGCGTGGAAACCATAATACATGGAGTGTATGTTGAATCAACATGACATGAAGTCTGATCCAACCCAGGTGAAACTGTGTACAAAGAGAATCCATATACCGCGTACATGGGATTTCCAGGCCGGTAACAGCATAACAAGGAAGTACAAACCGTGTTAGATCAATCTACATGTCGTGTACTCAAAAATTTCAAAAGTACAGAAAATACGCCAAAGCCCCTGGCGTGTACTTTGGATAAAGGTTGAAAACAAATGCATGCCATGTAAAAGATCCTACATGTCGTGTACTTTCAAGAAATGGAATTTCAAAAGGTTCCCTCCAAAATTACAAAGACATTGTATAAGGAATATAGATGAGATGAATCTCTAAGAAATTTAGAAAGGAATTTAAGATAAAGAATTGATTAATTATACGATCATAATTAATTGAATTCAAGCATGAATTTTCTTGAATAATAAAATGATTAAAAAATTTAAATTCTAAATATGCGTAAATGTAATTGCATGCTATAAATGATCATGATCTAGACCAACGACCCTTTGTGTGTGTATGGTTTCATTTAAATTTATTTAAATTTTTTGTCCTATGATCCTTCTTCCAATAAAATGTATGGCATGCATGCCCATGGTTTCTTTAATGTAAACCCCTTGCAATGGAGGATCTCCCATGCCAGAGGAGACTGTTCAAAACCCAAAGCTGAGGCAAAACCAAACCAACAAGAGGAAAATGTGGATAGGTGGGAGCTTTAAAACATGAACCATCAGTTCAAGGTGTTTTTTACCTAGGATAGGGTTGGATTATCAAAACATCTAGATAAGATAAACAATAAAAGCTCATGATCATGCCATATTATTTTATTTCTGTCTTATTGCATGGTTTATTTATTATGTATGTGTTGTCGCGATAACATAGTTAATGAAATAAAAAAGCATGCAAAGATGGAATAAAATAAAAACCAGACTATGCGTAAACATTATCAGAACATGGTTAATCACATAAGCAAGAATCACTTAATATTAACAAGCATGTGATAAGGCAAAACTAAGTATAAGGAATAAAATCCTTCAAATACCATATTAAGTTAGAAAAAGTCTTCCGTTATTTGATTAAGGGAAAGACTCAATAAAACTATGTGTTTGACCAACCATTTTTGGAAAACGTACTTTTATAAAGGAATCTCTTATGAAAGTTTTGGGTTGACTTAAACATTTCACATTAAGAAGAGTATCCCTTGATAGAATTCTTGTAAAATGGAGGTAAGTGTTGAGGAAATCCATGTCATGATTTCAGGATTGGGAATTCCACTCAACATATCAATGAAATGTATGCTCATAGTTGGCAAAGACCTGCCTACCTAAATACCTTCAAATAGCTTGACCAACCCTTGTTGGGTTTATGTAAAGGAGAATATGGATCCTTGCCACTATAATGTCATGGAAACTGGACATTATGTGTTCAATGGTGAGGGACATTACGACTTGATAAAATAGTGGGAGACTTAATAAAATTTTATTATTTCTCATAAAATGTAATCAAGAATGTACTGATAAATTTTCTCTTTTAATTTGTACAATCTATATGAAAAACTCATCAACCAAATTTTCACTATGATCAACTCTAGATAAAGACAATATATTCAATGGTAGTAACATTCAAGACTATTTTAGGCACTTTTGGGTTATCTTATGCCATGACCAAAAGGTTTACGTGCTGGAGTATCACTCCCTAATTCACCTACCCAAGGGGCGAGTGATGAAGATGTTCTGGTCTATGATCAAGATTTGAGCGATGCACTCGACGTTCAATGTTTGATGTTTTCATCAATTTCTAGTGATCTCATGAAGTCTCATGAAGACATGGATGCCTATAGCATGCTATAGAAGCTCTGTGGTCTATACTAGGAGAGAGAAAGAGAAGAAAGGTTTCAGATCACTAAGGCTCTATTTTAGAGAATTCATGGAGAGGGAGCCCCAGCTGGGCCTCATGTAGTCAAGCTCATTGGCTACATTGAGCACTTCGAGGTTCTAGGGTTTAAACTCCCTGAATAACTAGGTACTGATCTCATTATTGCATTACTTACCCTGATCTTCTCTAACTTTGTTTTAAATTTCAACATGAACACCATTGATAAGTCTCTATCTGATCTTCTTATCCTTATTCACCATGTGGACAATGATATGAAGCACAAAAAGCCTCCTGTCCTTATGGTGAATAAAAGGAAACAGAAGGCAAAGAGTTTTGATCCCAAAGAATCTCCAAGTCCTTCCACTAAAAGGGAGATCAAGGGGAGGCAAGAGAACAGGAGGCTGTTTGATTCGCATGTGGCAAGAAGGCCCACTGGAAGAAAAACTTCACCCAGCCAAGGAAGTAAGGGGAAGATTCAAGTGCATTTGTTATCAAATGAAATCTATCTGTTTCTACCAATTGGTTATTAGATACTGCTTGTGGTGCTCACATCTGTATCCAGATAAAAAAACCACGTAGATTTAGGAAGATTGATCGAGGAGAGGTAGATCTATGAGTAGCCAACAGATCCAGACTTGCTGTTGTAGAGGTCAGGGACTACAACCTCACATTACCAACTATAATAATCTTGGTGTTAAAGGATTGTTATTATATGCCTTCTTTTACTAAAAAAATTATTTCAGTATCATGATTAGATACTGATGGATTCATCTTAATGTTTGGAAATGAATGTTTCTACTTTTATAAAGATATCATTTGTTTTGGTAGGGAACATTTATATAGAAGCCTTTATGTGTTAGACTACACAAACCAAGTAATGGAAATCGATAACAATTTTAATTCACATGGCTCATACCACAACCAACTTTGACATCACCAGCTAGGTCATGTCAATGTGAAACGTTTGAAAAAATTGCATCAAGATTGGTATTTAGATTCTTTCGAAATAAAACCACTAGGTGTGTGTCATGCGTGTCTACAAGGCAAAATGATCAAATCCCCATTTTGTGGGGGAGGTGAATGATCTAAAGAGATTCTAGAATTAGTTCACACATATGTGTGTAGATCATTTCCAGTTGAATAAAGGGGTGGTATCTTGTACATCATAACTTTTACTGATAATTTTAGTAGATTTGAATATATTTACTGAATGGGGTATAAGTCATATTCTTTTGATCAGTTCAAAGACTACTAGAATGAAGTTGAGAACCATCTTGTTAAGAATATTAAGAAACTCCGCTCAGATAGAGTAACAGAATATCTCAATCAGGACTTCATTGATTTCTTACAGGAGTTTGGGATTCTATCTCAACTCACTCCTCATTAAACGCCTCAGTGAAATGGTGTAAGTGGAAGGAGGAAATGAACCCTATTGGACATGGTGAGATCAATGATGAGTCATGTGAGTCTTCCATTATTCTTTTAGGGAAATTCATTACAAATAACAGCACACATACTAATCCAAGTACCAACTAAATTGATAAATGGTATTCCATACGAGTTATGGAGTGGACATAATACCATGTTATGAAATTTACATGTGTGGTGTAGATAATCGTTTTCTAAGGCCTCTTCAGGTAACAAACATTCACCCAAAAGGAACAAAGTGTATCTTTATAGTATATCCCAAGGAAACAAGGTGATATTACCTATACAACCCCTCAGTTAAAAAGCATACAGTGGAAAGACATTCCATATTCCTTGTTAGGGAGCACATATCTAATAGAGATAGTTGGAGCGAGATAGACTTCAAATAAGTCAAGGCTCAAGATACACAAAAGATAATACAAGAATAGATTCCACAAATCCCAGTGGAAGAACAATCGGTTTAAGAGACACAAGAACTATGTAGGAGATGAGAGAGGTGAGAGAACTAGAGCGATATGGTTTTCTTTTCACCGACGATGGTGACTCATTATTGGTTGACAATGATGATACTCTTACCTTCAAGGAAGTAGTTGAAGGCATAGACATTTCTAAGTGGTAAGAAGCCTTGAATTCAGAAATGGATTCCATGCACCAAAACCATGTCTGGATTTTGGTAGATCCTCTAGTTGATGTAAAGTATTTTGGAAAAAAATGGGTATTCAAGAAGAAACTATACATGGAGGGACAAGTCACCACCTATAAGGTTCGACTACTTGCAATAGGTTATAGACAGAATCAAGGAATTGACTATGATGAAACATTTTCACTTGTTGTGATGGTGAAATCAATCCAAATCCTATTAGTCAATGCCTCTTCCCATGACTATGAAATTTGGAAAATGGATGTCAAAACAGCATTCCTTGACGGGAACCTCCAGAAAGATGTCTACATGACACATCCTGAAGGATTTGTGACTCCAAAGGATTCCAACAAGGTATGAAAGTTGTAGAAATCCATTTATAGATTAAATAAAGAATCAAGGTCATGGAAAATTCATTTTGATGAAACCATAACAGAATTTGGCTTTATTAAGAATGAATGTGAGCCTTATGTCTACAAAAGGTTTAGTGGAAGTGTAGTCATTTTTCTAATAGTATATATTGATGACATATTACTAATTGGAAATGAAGTACCTGTCTTACAATCAGTTAAGGCATGGTTGGATAAATGCTTCTGTATGAAATACTTGGGGAGGCATCATATATTCTTGGGATCATGATCCATCATGATAGATCCAAGAGAATGCTGGGCCTGAGTCAAAGTACATACATTGACAAGATACTTAAGAGATCCAGTATGAAACAATCACAGATGGGATTGTTTCTAGTGTCACATGGCATTCATCTTTCCAAGAAAATGTGTCCTCAGATACATAACCTAAAATTGAAAATGAAAAGGATACCTTATGAATCCATGATTTGGTCATCATGTATGTTATTCTATGTACAAGGCTAGATGTTGCTTATGCATTAAGTGTTTTAGGCAGATATCAATATGATCTAGGAGACTGCCATTGGATGGCAGTCAAGACTAACATTATGTATTCGAGGTGTACTAAAGATATATTCCTATTTTATGAAGGAGATTAGGAACTAGTCATCAGAGGACATGTAGATTCTAGTTTCCAAACTGATCAATATGACATGAATTCGAAGACAGGATACATATTCAGTTTTAATGGAGGTGCAGTGAGCTAGAAGAGCTCAAAGAAAGCTGTGGTGGAAGATTCTATAGTAGACTTCGAGTATATCGCAACTTTTGATGAAGATAAAGAAGTAGTATCGATGTGAAGATTAATCCAAGAGATGGATGTAGTAACTAGACATAAAGATCCTATCACACTCTATTGTGATAATACTGCAACGGTGGCATTTGAAAAAGAGCCAAGGTCACATCAGAGGACAAAGCACATACTTCTGAGGTATCTTCTCTTGAGGTATTTTTCTCAGAGAGGTGAAGTTGAAATGAGCAGTATTTCCATGGAAGACAATGTGGCAGGCCCCTTGAGAAAAGGTTTGACTCAGCAGAAACATGATAATCATGTGAGGTCTAGTGGACTAAAAGTCTTAGGCAATTGGCTCTAGTCCAAGTAGGAGTTTGTCAGAGTTGGTGTCCTAAGAACCAACTGTTTGTACTTTGATTACATGAATGTACCCTTATTATATATTGTTCATTGTTCTTCATGACTATAATATAATAATGTTATAGAATATTTATTGCATTAATAAGGTCATGGAAGACCCCCAATATGATGAGAACCTTGAAATGCTATAACAATAGTCTTAAATAAATTTCTATGGTTGGATGAAATACAATGATAGGACACATGGTATATAGATCTTCATGTGCGAGTACTCGTAAGAAGACGAGACTCTATCTCATGGAGTTCGGACTTGGTAATCTCCAAGATGGGAGATTATGAGAACAAACCCGCCATTAGAAATTCTGCATGTCTTGGTGTCATCACACATTTCTATATACAAGCGTGTGTAATGGTCCTTAGACTGGAAGATTATCATTAACTCAAGTCATAACTCACACACTTAGATTGGTGACAAAACCTGTCACAAAGAAATTTGGTTGGAAGTAGGGTACGTTGGGTGCGTCACGAATGAAATGACGTTAATGGATAAGTCGAGGAATGATTTTTCCCTTCCATATTTGTGGAGGTAGATATCTCGGGCCCTTTTATTGAAATAGAACTGACGCCCAAATTCTATCTCCATGGTGTAACAACGATTTTATTTCGGGAAGTCAAAGAATGAAAGATCAAGCACATAGGTTTATGATACTTCCATGAAACCTTCTTGATGAGATATTGAGATAAAAGGATTAAATTAAACGGTAAGCGTTCGTATGATGTGACACGTCAATGCGGCGTCAACTTATTTCTCTATGGTGCCGTGACCTATTTTTAGGCAGTAATCATGGACTTTAGGCAAGCCCACCTAATGCCAATGAGAAAGAGGCCAAGAGGGTCACACACATAGTGTATCCAAGTATCTGATGTAGAATAATGATTATTCCCATATGTAGTTTAATAGTTATTCAAAGAAGCCTAAATTGTTTTAATAATGGAGGAAGAATAAAATGAAAACAAGATATACATGCCATGTATTAATGATTACACGCCATGTAGTTTTCATTTTGGAAAGGAAATGAAAAACATGTACACGCCATGTATTAATAATTACACTTCTTGTAGTTTTATGAAAAACAAGTACACACCATGAATTAATGATTACACACCGTGTACTTTTTCCAGTCTGGATTTTGAGGATATAATATTGTTTTATTAAATAATATTTGTTATAATCAGTGTGGGTTCATGTCAAGGAATTAATGATTCACCATTGGGGGTTTTCAATAAGAGTTAATGAAATAAATAAAATGCATAATGCGTTTATTTATTGTCATAACTCTATAACCACAAACCCAATTAAAATATCCTCACAACCCTAACACTTTTCATTAATAATTGTGCATAACAATTCTAGGGAATTCACTCAAGGATGAAAGAATTCCTTCCTCCAAGAACAATCTCAAGACCGATAGAGAGATCCTCCTCTATAGGATCAACGCGATTTAAGGTGGACAATGCAAGTAAAGGTTTCTCCATGCTATCACCTGGAGACTCCTTTGGCGATGTCCATAGATATGTGCTGCACATGTGGATCACCTCTAGAGGAAGTCTACACTTCGATTCTGCGATGCAATGACGGATCACATTGGAACGTGATGAGCTATATCAAAGAAAAGAGAACATTGTAAAAGGTACATCTTTTCAATTAATTAAATAAATTATAATCAACCTGTGACGATCCTCATTTGTGGTTATGGGACTATAATTCTGTTTGTCTATTTTTGTGATTCGATCCGTGGATTCTGGCATTTATCATCGTATTGATATCAGGATGATCATTGTTAATGACAAAATGCCAAGTGGTCACATCCACCCACGAGATTCCACTGCACCCAGAACCTTTAGTTACTGTAGACCAGCTTGTGAGTGTGGGCCGTATTCCTCCCACTATGGATGGCCTACCCTAGTTGTGCCCTGTCGGGCTATCGTGGTCACTGCCTGGTTGCTTGGAGTCCTATGGTTCCAATCTGCATCAATGTGGCTAATCTGTCCCCTCACATGTGATCTTGGGTAATGTTATTCTACCTGACCGAAATGGTAATCACCGCCCTCATGTCCCTCATGACCACCTCTCCCGATTGTGGCCCACAACCACTACAACTGTTGGCTCCTATCATCTTCCATCAAGCCGGCGACCTTTCTATCACCTCACGTGGCCTTCCGTACCATGATACATACTGAAACTATGTTCCCAACTAGACTGCGGGATGTTTCCATCATAGTGCATCGAGATGGTGGCTGTTACATCAGGTCTGCTAGGCCTAAACATCTTTCCAGGCTGATTTGGCCTCCACTTTTGGCTGCCTCACCATCAGCCTCACCTCGACATGCTCCACCTTTGATGTCTAAAATTTCATTCTTAGATCACTGCCACCTTGCATAGCTATGCTCTCAGATCTTGTTCTGGATTCATGCGTCTAATGAATAATGATAATAAATTGGTAGAAGGAGGAAAAGCACAAAAACGCCCAAGGTGAAATGATCATGGCCTTTTTATATCAGACATGATCTGTTCATGTCCAAATCGAAGAACATAGGAAATAGTGAACAATTCTAGCATGATTCAACCGGATGAAAATCCTCACAATGGAATAACAAACTCCATTCAAAAAATGCATGATCTATGGATTATCATGTCCATTGGCTAATCCACATTCAACATGGGAATAAAGAATAAGGAAGGAAAGTTCAATAAAACATAGATCCTACCTAGGACTGAATCGATTACTGAAGAACATTCATCTTCGTTGGAAATCGATCCATGAGTGATCTCGATCCATCATCTCATCATCGTTCTTCATTCTCCAATGAGAGGTTTCACCAATGATTTATTTCTAGAAAGATTTTAGATAATTTCTCTATGGTTATGAATCAAATCTTCTATCCATATTAAGCTGTTAAATAAAGAAAACACTTTTCATCATCACCACAATATTTCAAATATGAATTAAAATAGGCTTCTATTTCATGGCCTCACATCAGTTTTGTGTCTTTGTGAAACGTCAAAAATAATTAAAACAAACCCTTTTAAGTTTATTTTATTTTCCATTGAAATTTACAAAAAATTATCTTTTGAAGTCTTCCTCTATCGATCATTGTTAGTCCATACCAAAGTAAAAAAATCCACATTAAAAACTTAGCCTTGGTCTTATATTTCTATTATGAGTAACCATTTGTGAGTATTTTGTATTTTGAAATTGAATAATTTTATTTAACTATTCTATTTACAGTTACGTCACTTCCAGTTTTTCTTAAGGAAAAACCATTCTGACTAATGATAAGTTGCACCCAGGGTAAACCCACTTTTATAAACATAATGGTTCCCTTATATTTCTAATATGGGTGCCCATTTAGATGTTATTCCACTTTTGTTTTAGAAAAACCACTTACCCACAATATTAAATACTTAATAGTTTTCATCGATCCATTCTGGCACACGAAGCCTCAGAATCGCATATCATCTCCCCGCCTAGTCTAGAAAATTTTGAAATTATCTTATTAAAATATAAATAGAGAAAATTAGTGTCATTACACATGTAAAACAAGGAATATCTTGTTTCTCGAAAATTTAAAGCCACTATCATTGACAGTATTGACTCCAAAATCCTTTATTGAGTAATAGAAACACCACTGAATATGGTTGATCTATATTTGGAAGGGAGGTCAATTCATGAACCAATGTGACCGGGTAGAAAAATATATATAATAAGGAATAATTGAAAATTATTTTGATTTTGTTTTGTGGGAAGTTATAATAGATTATTCCCAATTGAAGATGATAGTTTGAATTTCTTAATTATGTTTTTCAGTAGAATGATATGATAACACTAATTTTATATATGGAATTTTATAATGATTTTTATGAAATATTGGTTGAATTTAATGTGTGTTGTCAAATTTTTGTTGATGATAGTGGATGGTTGAGGAACCGTGATCTTGAGGGATGTTTACTAAAACCTTAACACATTGAAAAAAGGATTAATTTTACAGTTTAGTTCATTCCCAATGTAAATGAAGACATAGGATCTCTCTCCTGAAGTTAATGTCATCCAAGTCGAAGGTATCCAAATATTTTTTAATAGATATCATTTTCAGATGTATTTTTTTTGAATCATTCTTCATTGTTGATAAGTGTAGTTGACTAATCTCTTTATGTATGAATTTTGGAGAAGAATCAACATTTGTTTCTGTGATCCTATTCATGCTTAATGAACATGAAACAAACCCAAGGAAGAATATGAAATCATTAAATTTTTCTATTTGATAATGATGAACCTAATTTATGTCCAGGACCAAATCTTATGAAGGTGAATATTATTTATGGTGACCTAGAGTATACCTAATTTAATATTTTCACGGATATTTCCTTCTAGGATCACTGGTGGTGTAGATGAAAAAGAACCATTGGAGTTCATATTCACAAAATTGGGGTTCTGTGATAATTGGGGCGTTCTAAAAAATTCTAAAATCTAAAATTCAAACATGAAAATGAGATGAGTCACTACTATGAGACCTTTTTTGAGTCCAGATGTTGTTGTATTGAAGAGTACGAGTTTCCAATTCATCCTGATTGGAATAATTTGGTACTAAGATTGGATTTTTGAAAACCAGATAGACATGGAAGATATTTCTTCTTAAATTGGATTTACCGATCATTCTTATTGGTGACACCACTATACTATGAAGAACACTTGAATAGTAGTTAGGTGTCTACACAAAGTTATATAACAATTATTGGTATAATTTTCTTGTTTGATATCAAGAAGAGAAAATATTTTATAATTATATCAAGACCATCTGAATCTTCTAAAATTCATATACTTCCAAGAATTTTCTCATCTCTATTATTTCACATTCACCAGCACATTCATCTTATCTAATGTTGGTTTTCATTTTTTATTATATTATATTTTCAATTTCTATCTGTTAATGAATATTTATTTCTTTCTATCTCAGAATATTTTTTTATTTTCAAATTTAATATTTATTTATTTTTACTTTTTTACTTATTTGATTTAATTTTTTATTATATTTATTATCCATTTTCTTTATTTTTCATTTTTATTTATGAATATTTTAGCAATTTTCTATATGAGTTATTTTATTTAATATTTAGGATTTCATTTACAATTAGATTCTTATTTATTTATTGGTGTCTAAGTTTTTATTTTTTTTCAATTTTATTATTATCATTTTATAATATAATTTATAAATATTTAATTATTTATTCAACAATATCATTATTAATAAATTTTTATTGTTATAAATTTAGTATATAAAAAATTGTTCATAACTATTATTATAACTTTTTCATTATTTTTTTCTTAGTGTTATAACATTTCATTTATTTTAATATTATATTCCTTTTAATTTTTTCAATATTATTATTTTTTTAGGGCTATCTTTAAATTGTATAAACATTAATCCATTGATATAACGTAACAAAAGAATAATTTTTTTAAAATTTTATGTATCTCAATATTATTTACGAATTTTCGCTCGTTGAAAACATTATACTATTTTTGGATAGTTGTTCTACATTTAGGAGGTTAATATTTAATATGTCTTTCATTTTTTTTGCGTAAATCACTTCTCTTAACATTTTAGAAAAAATGTGTTTTGGTACAATATTTGGACAATTTCCTATGATTGTTAATAATTTTGAATTTATTTTTTAAATTTCATTTAACTCATATGATATATATCCAAATGGAATATTAAATAAAAATAAAAATCTATGTTGAAATTGTTCAGTTATTCTTTTCCTTATTTGGTCATCAATCTATTGGATGAGTATTTTTTTTATCAATAAATTATCACTCCACCTCATCCAATGGTAAGTTAATTTATTATGATATCTTAAATTAGGTTAGTCTGTTCACCTATAAGTAATGAAATGTTTTTAAATTCGTTTGGATGGAAATTTATTTCTGTTAAATTCTATTAAATAATATTAATTTAATTCATTTTTATAAAATTTTAAGTAATTTTATTAGGAATAAATTTAGTTTTTTGAAGTATTCCTATTTAGTACTTGAAATAACCCATAGTGTAACATTACCTTGAAAATGAAATCATAGTGGTTTCTAAGCTTGTATATTTTTAGATTTATTTTCTACCAAGGAATGTGACTCAGTGGATTCATGAAGAAATGTGTAACATCCCCAAACTAGTAGCCACTAAATCGATGCTCTATGCTGGGTCACCACATGACCTCAAGAATGCCTCCCCATAGGCCAGATGTTGTCGACTAGTAGCAAGGGTCTCATAGATCACATAGGTAAACTATATCCTCCTTATCAGAGTACACCACAATATAGAGTAACTAAATTTAGAGAGTAAAAAAAATTAAAAATAAAAATTCAATTCCAACATTTACCAAAATTGGGCACAAACCCACAACCAAAAATAAACATACTATGTAATGTCAATACAATACAAGTGTATAGAAAAAACAAAATATAGAAAAATAAAAAATCCCCACATAATGTCATAACATTATGTCTCCATCCCTCAACCATGCACATCACACACCTAAATCGACCATCTAATATAGGGACTTTATCTTTCCCCTAACCTACGACCATAATTTCCACTCAGGTACCCAATGGAGGGTCGAGCAGGGTGTTAGTACAACTTAGTAGACCACCACCAATGGAGTCTATAAAAGATACAATCTTAAAAAAAGTGCAAGAATGTACAAAGAATGAAATGATGAAAAAATGTAAATAAGGTTCAATTATTTATCATTATTCACTTAATCCATTTCATTATGTGTTCACGTGTTAGGAAATTCATTTACAAAAAAATGGAATATTCTAGCCAATTACTATTCATAAGAGGGTAAGTCATGTTTTCTTTCTCACTTGGGAAAAATTTTCATAATCCTTAGAGACTTAGTCTCATTTCTTTTATCCAATTCAAACATTATAATCATTGAGCTTCTATCCATCTCCCTAACCCAGGAATTCTTGGGTGGGGTTGAGAGCCGTTTCCCAACCCAACCTAATGGAGGAGCCTCCGTCCAATATCTCACTCACCACTAAGACATGTTGACATGATTTATCAACCATTTATTTTATAAACCATTTGGATAAACGACAAACAATAAATACACAAATTATTTATAATTCATAAGTCCTTTAACAGAATCATATTAATTCATTTAACCCATCATCAATTTTCTAAACTACCTCTTATGTCATTTTAACAATGAGACAAAATCACCATTGATCCATTTTATAACCACAACCAACAATTAAAAAAATTATCAAGGTCTATGCTTCATTATAAAAAAATTTATTTCTTATCATTACAATTTTCCTTGATCAAGAATGCTGTCAAAACCCATGGGTGGCCCTAAACTAGTCACATTAATCTTAATGCATCACATGTCAATCTTGAGGGGTATTATACATTATTCATTTAACACTTTTTACCAAATATCACAATAGGAATCAATTAATCAACATAAGATATGAAATATCACAGTTAAATATTCACAAATAAACTTCAAGAGTAAGGGATATAACTTATAGTCCACTTGCCTTGATTTAGAAGACAAAAACATGCATAACCGTAGCCTTTGTCTCATATTCAAACAACCTTTGAAGCCCTAATATAATATCCATTTTAAAAAGACATTTTTAGGGTTCTTGAAGGATAATAACGAAACCACAATCCCTAATCCTGAAAAATTTGACACAAGAAGCATTAGAATCACCCGGAGCTTCGATCTGCACCCAACAACACTCTAAGAAGCATTAAAAAAAGAGATTAATCCTTGGGAAGCCCTGGTCATTTTGGTTTTCAACGAGGCTTGCGGGAGAATAAATGAGGGAATAAATTTTACACATAAACTCCCATGGTGATAATGGTAAAAAATTACTTTTATATAGGTGCAATGTTGGAATGCACATTTTTTCAAACCGTGTGCTAATATATGTCCAAGATGGGTCCATATCACACAGTTTACTAAAAACCCCACACATTTTGACAATTCATGTGACAAATATATGGAATGGTTCTATAATATACTATATAGATTTTAATCCCCACTTTCACATTTTACAAAACCATGTGACCCTCCTTCTGTATTGCACAATTTAGGTGCACGGATACCGCTAACCCTGTTCCAACTGTGAAACATGCACTACATTATCGATTCATTCATTTCTTTCATATCTTGAACCCCCCAAGACAGACCCATACCTCCTCATACACCAAGTAACCATTTAATTATCCATTATTAACGTATTTAAACCATTATTTAAACAACAAAATACCACCCCAAATGTTTGGGATCTTACAACCTCCCCATATTATAATGGCTCTACCTCAAGGTCCTATTCACAAACATCACTAAGCTTCCAAGGTAAAAAGATTGGGCCCCTGAGCACACATATCCATTTCCCTCTCCCAAGGTTCTTTCTGAACAATACCATGTTTCCCAATACTCAAGCAAAATGAAAAATATTTCCCTATAAGGATTTCCCACTATGATACACAATACATACTAGATACTCCCTTAAGGATGCAATAGTCTAAATCTCAACATCATCCACATTAATAAAATGATATAGTTCCTGGAGATACTATTGAATCTATGACACATGAAGTAACAAAAAACATACCACTATTCCATTGGGGAATATCTAATTGGTATGCCACCGATCTGGTCCTCTTCACAATATCAAAATTTCCCACATATGTATGTGCCAATTTACCTAATTTACAAATTGTACATTGAACAAACCTTGGGGACACCTAAAGAATCACATGATTACCCACCATAAACTCAAGAGGTCAATGACATAGGTCTTCATTTGACTTATTCCTTATCTAATCCATATCTATCCTCTTTCAGATTAATTGATCCTACTTTGATGCCTCCATCATGAGACTGGGCCTTAATATATCTAATTCCATAGCCACGATCCAATATAATGAATATCTACATGGCCTCTTATAGATAATCTCGTATAATGATGTGGGATTCATCGCCTGGTAAATTTTTTTATGTATACTCAACAAGAGGAAATTGCTTCTCAAGAGATATACAGAAATCTAGAACACATGCCATCAACATGTACACTATTACCTTAATGGTGCGCTCTGACTGACCATCCAATTGTGGGTGGATATATATACATAAAAATACCTGGGTCCCAATTTCCTTATGTAAACCCTTACAAAAGTGTAAAGTGAACCATGAGTAAAAATTTGAAACTGTATTTGGTGTTTCCTTATTCTGTCATACTATCTTTAAAATGTAAAGCTCACCCAACAGATCCGCAGTGAAAGTCTCTTGAATCAAAAAAAATGATCCTCCTTATTTAACTGATCCACTCCACTAAGATCACATCATTCTTACAAGGAACAATTAGGATAACCACCAAAAAAATCCTTCATTAAATCATTCCATTTCCATTTTACAATGATAAATGGATGAAAAAAATGACCTAATCACTGATGTTATGCCTTTACGTACAGAAAACTAAAGCATCGTGCAATGAAACATGCATGTTATTTCTTTATCATTGGAAAGCAATTCAATCTTATATGATCGTGATACATTTTAGGTAAAAACAAGATTCCCTTACCACATAAACACCTAAAAATCACACATAAATTGAACAATTATATGTATGAACTACCACATGACTACGAACATAAACTGTCTAATCCTCACCAACTGTCCAACCAGAAGCTGACACCCCACCTTTAAGACGTTTCCTCAGAGATAAAGATTCTAGATACTTGTAATTTCTATCAATGATCTGAATTATAAGTGGTTATTCAACTAAAAATAATGAAAATGATGACTTCCAATTCTAATCATGAACCTCTAGAAATATCTCAAAAAACAATGACACCATCCTTCACTCAGAACTAGATTCCTGAACTGCCTGATTTTGAGGCTTCTGACTCAATGCATCTGCTACATTGTTTCCCATTCCCAATGGGTAAAACAACTCCAAATAAGAAAAAATTATTTACTCAGCCCACATTCAATGTTGAAGATTCATATTACCCTAATAGAATATTTACATAAGTATTTTTTGATTAGTATACTCAATAAACCTCTCTCTCAACATGTAATTCCACCTACTCTTTAAGGAATTGACCACCAAGAGCAGTTCAAGATAATGAATTGAATAATTATTTTGAGGTGTCCTCAACTAATGTGAACTATATGAAACATCCTGATCATCCTACCTCAACAATACCCCAAGAACAAAACTGAATTGCTCACAAAAAAGGTATACCCATTTCCTATCTCAGATTGGATCAAAATTGGTGTAGATTTCACGTACTTCTTGAGCTCCTAAAAATAATTCCCTCATTCGTTAGACCCTTCAATAATTATTTCATTATTAGTCATTCCCAATAGTGGAGATAAAAATGGTAAAATTATTTAGTGAAACTTTGGTAATAGGCTATCAGTACTAGAAAACATCAAACATCAGAAAAATTCTTGGGCTGCTCCAATGATACAACTGTTTGCTCGTTCTACAGGTCCCCTATCTATCCTTCCTCTAAGATGATGTGAAATAATAAATACACAATTTCAGAACAAAAATAAAACTTTTATAGCTTGTAATATGGCATATTATCTCTTAGTTTACTTAATATGATGTTAAGAAGTTTCAAATTACCATCCTGAGTCTTAATGTACACACGGATTCCACAAAAAAATAACTATGAAATGATCTAGGTATGGGTTAAATATATGTTTAATTCATGACATAATCATTTCTAGTATATTTTTTAACCTAAACTTCATAACAAAAAACTCATATCACACATACCCGATCCTGAATGTATTTCGTGATACATTAGACAGTTAAACCCTCAGCTGATGATACCCAAATCTCAAATCCATCTTGTAGAATACTGAATCACCCCCAGTAGGTCAAAAAGATCATCAATTTGAGGAAGTGGGTATTTATTCTTAAAAATCATCTAATTTATATTCCTATAATCAAAACATAATTTAAAGGACACATCAACATTCTTGGAAAACAAAATTGGAGATCCCCAAGGTGACATTCTCGGATGAATGAACCCCTTGTTCTCTAGTTCCTCCAACATAGTCTTAAACTCTTGTAGTTCTATTGGTGTCATCCTATATGAAGGAAATGAAATAGGTTCTACGCATAAAAAATTATATTTTTAAATCAACATCTCTCTCTGGTAGAATCTCGTAGAATTCCCTAGAAAAAACATCTTAAAACTAATCCACCACACGTGGGAAGACAAGTTTCTCAACTCCCCAGTTTTCAAGAATAATACACTCCACTTGGTATATGAGTTCACCCATCTTCTGAGAAAATATCTATCAATGGCCTGCTCAGATTTCCCATTAACTATGATAAATTTATGTATTCCCATATTAGGTATAAATGTTACCTTTCAAAGGTAATTATCAATATGGGATTGGTAAAAAACAAGCCAATTTGTTCCCAATATCTTATCAAAACCCAAAATCTCTATCAGAAACAAGATCTAAAGAAAATGGTAATCACCAAACTCAATATCACATCACTCACACTCTATAATAATTTAATCTCACACTCCCAATGGTATATTGATTGGCATGAACCCACACACATATTCCACTATGAGGTCAAACATTCTCATAGACTGAGTAGATATAAAATAACATAAAGTACCTGTAAAAAATAAACCAATTAAAAGAATGGAAGAAATGAGGATTGTACCTAGAGATTTAGATGGTCTAACTCACCAAATCCTTATACAGAATGAACTACATGATGCTTTGATTCCCCTGTTCCTTGGATCCATTATGATTTCATTATGCAAGACTATACCATAGATATGAATACCCTTACCCTGTAGTACCACAATAATTACCCTAACTAGTATGGTGGATGGAGCTCTAACTCCCTGCTTGATATGGGGAATTTTCCCCCTTCCTATACTCTGTATCAACTACAAATCTTCATTAATACCAATTTTTCTACGGTTACTACAGAACCTCTACACATCCCCATCTTGACATATGCTCAGCATTCAGCTGATGGTTGGGGACATTTTCTATGCATGTGTCTTGTCCTTTCACACTAATAGAATGAAATTTGGTTACTAACCTATGATGTTGATTACATTTATTGATTACTCTTTCCACCACTGACAATGTATAAAGTCTCAAAACAGTGCTTCCGATCATCGACAGATGCATGACTAGATTTCAAAACATGAACTTCATGTCCAAAACATGAATCCTCTTTGAGGATCCCATATAAAATAAGGTCCTAATCCCCCACTTTAGAAACCCTCTATAATTGAAATATATGTTACCAGGACATGATCTCAAATCTATGTCAATCCTTGAAACATATCTCCATAGAAACATAATCCCATATATACAATGGAATGAAGTGTTTCTTGTTATTAAAGTGACAATCACACTCTATAACTAATATAGACCCATGCGGCAACCTCATCAACTCTGCAATATTCTGTTTCCTCAAGGTATCAAGATATAAATTTACCTGACACTTATTATGAATATATTTCCATTCCATTATTTTATCCTACGAGGTCAGAACCAAAACATTCAAGCAATGTTTTTCCTAATATCCCTATATGTAGGTCAATAGGTAGAATCTCTTCATGAGAGGATTCTATAAGAGATCAAAAATTTTCTAAATATACTATATCAGAAACTCAGTTGCATTAGGTCTTCCCTCTCTAGAAAAATTTTAATGGTGTTGTAGTTGAAACTCCCTAGTTAGCTTGAACATACATAACAAATCTAGCCGTAAGTCCCATTCAATCATCGGTATTAAGCATGAAATATTATCACAAAACTTATCTTCTTCCCAATTACTATGATTCACCCGGTTTTATTGCTCTATTTTTAGAGGATTATTCACAAAGACAACCTCTTGTCACCCAACATTCACAAAACGTCACTGTGGAATCTTCCTAAAATGACAAACACCCCTTTTAGAACACTTAATACAAAGAATCCATAGTTTCACAAAATAATGTTATCCATTATCCATTAGTAACTCATTCAACATCTACTATCCCAAAGGAAATCATCACACATTTTTTTAATTCTCACAACCAAAATTTTTACCCATTAATAAATTTTCAGTAAGTATCATTATTCAAACATTATATCAAATTAATAATTTTTATCTTATTTATTAAACACCACTCATTTCAAATTTTTAAATAAAATGAAATGAATTGCTATCCCTTCATGTTCCACATACCTTTCCCATGTGTTCATACCATGATGCATGCCCCCTATATCCTTATGTGCCTATTTGGATTCATAAATTCACTACATCATAACATTCCATCCTTGTGAAAAATATCATAAACAATCACATCACACAATAAGTGCACAACCCAATGGTGATATATCATTTAAATATAACAACACACACCAAGAACAACAATTACCACACTAGGTACTTGGTTTTCCCATGTACATGGGTTAAATAATCCCATTTAGGAGCTTATAGACATGGATTAACACATCCGAATCTTCTTTCCACCTTTCCGGATTATAAAATCATAAAAAATAATATGTATGATGCCACTTTTTATTTTCCCCAACCACATTGCTAATAAACTGATGTATTGGGATGAGTTTCCATATGACCTCAAGCACTCTTCCTCGTACGACAGAGGATGATAACTAGTTGTGAGGGTTTAATAGAACACATGTGGAGAATATAACTTCATTATCAGAGTAATTCACAACATATAGTCAAAAAATAAATGGTAAAACATTAAATAGATAATAAACATTCATTTCCATCATTTTCATAAACTGGGAACAATCCCACAACCAAAATTAAACATGATATGTGATGTCAATACTGTACTAATGTAAAGAAAAACAAAAATAAAGAATATTGAAAAAAATACCCATGTGGTTCATGATTCCAAGTTTGAATCCCTCAACCATGAACATCACACACCAAAATAAACCATCTAGCATAGAAAGTTTACCCTTCTCCCCACTTGCAATCATGATGTTTTCTTGGGTACCCAATAGTGGATTGAGAAGGGTGTGAGTAAATCATATTAGACCACCACCAATGGTGTTTACAAAATATCAAGTCTAAATAGCTGTTTAATACATGTACTCAGAATGAGGATAAAAAAATATATATATTAGGTTCCAATATATAAAATTATTCACTTAAACAATTTCATTATGTGTTCCGTGAGTTAAGAATTTCATTTATAACACAATGGCCTATTCCCTACAATTATTATATATTAGGGGGAAATTAATATTCCTTATCTAACTAGGGAAATGATTTAATAATAATTACATCATAGTTACCATAGATCCTCAGTCTAGTTAATTTCATCCAACGCAACTGTTAGGGGTCTAGAACCTTAGTCTGACTCCCTAACTCATGAATTCTATGGTTGGGGTTTAAAGACATAGTCCAACCAACACATTGGAGGAGCCTTTTTCCAATATCACACACACCACCAAGGCATGTGGAAATACTTTATCGACCATTCGTTTCATAAACCATTCCAATTAATAATATTCCAGTAATAAACATATCATTTATAATTCATAGTTCATCTAATACAACCATATTAATTCCTTTAAAGAATTCAAAATATTCCAAACAACCCCTTATTTCATGTTAAAATCCAAAAAAATTACATTTTATCCATTTCATAACCCCAACTAATAAGTCGACACGTTTATCAAGGGGTCTACATCCTTAGAAAACAATTCAATGCTTATCACTGCTATTTTCCTTATTTGGAAAGGTTTGCACACCCAAAATATGATACCCTAGAAAATGATGGTTTATGATTTTCAAAGGAGAAGAACAAAAACAAAATACATTATTTGGAAAATAGACCAATGAAAAGCGTTATACTCCCTCAGAGCTTTGATCCACACCCAACAAAACCCCAAATGCCCTATAAATGAAGGAGATCAATCATTAATAAGCCTTGGTCATTTTGATTCATCACTAGGGATGATACAGATGAAATGGGGGGAAATCAAGTTGGAAACTTTAAAATCCTGAGGGAAAAAAGGTAAAACCACACTTTTAAAGGGTTGTACGGTTTTTCCACATGCTTTTTCAAACCATGTACCAACTATTTTGAATGAATATATCCAAGAGTATATGGTTCGGAATCCCCTATTACATAGTTTAATAAACTATTCACCCCACCTCCTAGCTATCTTGGTTTAGGTACACAGTTACCACTAATCATTCACGAACCATGGAACATGCACTAGATATCCATTATACCTTTCTTTCATATCCTGAACCCCAAGACACCCCCAAGACTCCTTATACGACCATTAACCATTTCATTAACCATAATTAAGGTACATAAACTAAAATTTAAATAATAACATACCCCACCAAAATCAGGGATCATATAACTAGCAACATCCTAAATGTCTGTGAATTTAATATAGACATAATTTCTTGTGTTTTTTACATCAAAATTATGTTTAACTTATGTTTTCATTGTTTTTATATGCATTAATTTAGTTAATTTATGCTTATGAAATTGATTTTTATGTAAATTGTTAAATCATGGAAATTAATTTATTATTTATAATTTAATGTTGGATTTTTAGCACATGTCAAGCTATGTAAAGATTATTTAATAGTGTTGTTTCTTTTATAATCTTTTATTTTATTTTTACTATTGAATTTAGTGTTATGATTATTTAATTTCATTATTTTTTTGTCTTAATGTATTAATTATATAATTGAAATATAATTTATGATTTAATGAATTTAATGAATTAATAATTATTAACATTTATTTATAGTTAAATTCATTATTTAATTTCATATTTATTTGTTTTTAATTAATAATTTATTTTTTTATGTGTCTTGGATTTATTATTTATTATTTATTATTTCTAATTTTAGAATTATTTTTTTGAAAATATCATTTATATTTATTAATATATATATATATATTTATATAAAAGTTTATTCAAATTTATTTATTTAATGAATTATTATGATTTCATCAAAATGTTAAACTGTATACTTAATTTTATTAAATTTTTTAAATAATTATTTTATTTGTTTAATTATCATTAAAATTTATAAATATTTATGAATTTTAATATTTATTATATATATAATATCTATTTCATTGATGGAGTGTTTTTTATCTAGTTATATATTTTTAGGATGTTGGAGTTTTTTGTATAGTCAATTTTTCTTGAAGTAGCCATATAACTCTATTTCCAACCACTTTACGTAGCTACATTTCACATAGTTGAATGGGGATTCCAATCTCTGAACAATATTTCCAATTTTGAAAAATTCCATTGGGTGAAATTTCAAAGGAAACATATCCAATTCTCTTTCCATTTATCTCACTCTAAGAATGACTATGTATAAAAATTTCAATCCACTTCGTACATATCCATTCATTAAAGGAGATGATGGTTGAATCAATAATGCTACCCAACAATGATCGACTGAGTCTAGTTTTCAAAGAACAGCAGGAAAATATTGATTTATGTTACTGAATCAGATATGGGGAAGAAGGTTTATTGGGTTTCTTTATAATCTAATTTTGTTTTGAGTTGAGTATATAGTATATTGAGAATTTATTTATTGTGGGTAATTATAATTAATTTAGATTTAAAATATTCAATTGTAGAGAATGATTGTCTTTGATTTCCATAATCCTTACAAAAAATATCGAGTATGAATCGAACCTGATGATGAGTATGTAATCTTGGCATTGCTCCATTAGATGACAATGACCCTAATTCATATTTGGGACCCAAACTCACAAAGGTTGAGTAGATTTATATTGTTATAGAGTCTCCCAAATTCATGATTATTGAGGTCATTTCCATATAGTTCCATTAAAAAAGTTAAAGAAGATGCACCTTGGGGTTTTATTCACAAGCTATTGTGGTTTTGTAATAATTGGGGTATTCTCAGATTTTATAAAAAATTGAGATTCCCTCAAGAAACTATGATGAGTAACTACTATGGGACTATTTCTGAATCTAGGTGATGTGGGATTGATGATTACGTGTTTCTAATGTTTCTTATTGGAAATCATTTAGTGGAGAGATTGGATGTTTGAAAAAATAGAGTTTTTTAGAAGAATGAAAATAAATTATTTAATTGATTTCCAGATTGAAAATTTTATTGGGTAATATATATTAAAGATGATTTTTTTGGAGAAAAAACATGGGTCATATTACAGTGGGTTTGAAATAAGATAATAAGGGAAATTTTTACTCTTAGAACTGGATTTTTTTATAAATTATTTATATACTAACAAAGGATATTAAATAATTACATAAAATAAATCTCCTTATTTTATGTTCCCCAATTTAATAGTTAATTAATTTAGTTATGTTTTTGGTGAATAAAAGAAGTCTGTTACTAATTTTCATGGGGGTGTAGGAAAATTAATTTTATTGACTTCTTGATGGACACTTATTTTGGAGATAGTTTGGGATACTAAAAAATAGAGGATAATTAGATATTTATGTAGGACATGGATTTTCCACACTCATCTTGGAAAATAAATGATGTAGAACCCTTCTCTATTAAACCCTTATTCATTATTTTGTAAATGAAATTATATTTCTTAAATTTTTAATTATTTTAGGCTAATATCTTTAGCTCCTTGGATTTTTTCTACTAGTTTTATATTCTTATTCTTCATATATTTATTTTTCATGTATTTAAATTCATTGCTGTGGTCAACTCTATTTCAAAACAAAAAATAATTTTAAAATATATTTGAAGACTTTATAAAACAATTGGTGAGATTTTTTATGATGACATTTTCATCAAAATCATCACTGATTTGGTGATTCATAAAGTGGATAACTATAATAATCATTTTTATATATGTTTAATATCTTGGAAGTGAATATTATTTAAACTAATTTTCATTGATATAAATTACATAAAATTATCATGAATATCGATTTAAACTGGGTAAAATTTAAATTTCTATTTCATCTATTTATATCGAATTTCTTAACACTTTTTCTCACCAGCAATTCATTTTTCCTATATCAAAATGATTCAAAATTACTATTGTCATCATCAATTGTAATTCATAAATATAAAAAATACAAAAAAATCATGATTTTTCGGTGCTTTTTTTTCTTTGGTTTTCATAATCACATATTACCTTCCATTTTGATCGATACTCCTTCCAATACTGTATTAATTCTATTAGGTTTTAAAAAACAATTTCCATTTAATCGATGAAATAAATTTAATGTTTTTGAAACCATTGAATAAGGTCCATCTGATATTGATGAAATCTAACAATTTAGATATAGTAGAGAAGGTATATCAGGTTTCTCGCAAACCATGAAGCCATTATCACTGACACAGGTGATTCTAATGCTTCCATCTAAGAAATTACAACATCACCAATGTTAGTGGATTTGATTTTGGAATGAAGTATGATACTTGAACCAAAGTAGTTTAGGCACCTCAAATATATAATAAGGACCAATTTAACATCATTTGTATAATGGTTTATGGGAAGTCATGATTGAGTACCCACAATTGAAGATAATGGTTTTGAAATTTTCGATTCAAGTATTTACATAAAGAAGAAAATGATGCCAATTTTTGATCTTGTATTTATTTCAGATATCGAAAAACCATGTTGAACGTGATTTGGGTTTTCAAATATATTATGAGGTTCGTGGAAGATTGATGATCTAGATCAGAATATTCCAAAACTGTGGTGCCCATAGATTTGTTAATGATGTTGATAACTTTTAAAACAGTCAATTCCATCATTAATCAAGTAGAATCCTATCATAGAACAAATATTATATATTTTATCCTCTATCGAGAAAAAGACCACTGTTGAAGATGAAAATTGTGTTGGGCTGTTATACCATAGCTTTCAAGAATGATTTTTGTCCCAATAGAACACCCATAGTCTAATATACTATGGTTTTTAATGATTCTCATCCATGTTAAATAACATAAGATGGTTGATTATATTGATTTATTTGAATCTCATTAAGTACGACCAAAGGATTTTGATGAATATTTGAGGAAAAATTTCACTTAAGGAATATAAATTTCATTGATGCCTTATTGTTTCATTACTAACTGATGATTGAATACTTGAACGTGTATCATCCAAATTTGTTGATGATAGAGATCCGCTAAATAAGAACACTCTATTTCCTTACGTCAACATGTGTGAAATATGGTTATGAACCCAAATATCCTCATATTTTATGATTCTCCAATTATTAATAGAAAGAACATCCATGTTGTCAAATATTTTAGATATTTTATCCATTAAACCCATGAAACAAGTTAAAGGAGACTTGAACTCAGATCTAAAGGGAGACAACAAAAGGGATCATGTCTAAGCTCATATCTAAGTCAATTATAGAAGATGAAAATGTTCAACATTCACTCATGATTATTAGGTATAGGATTTTAATTCAATTAGAAGGTTAATACAAATAGTTTATGAGTTTTTTAATTTTTCTAAGACAAAAGGTGATACTAGGGACTAACACTTTAATTTTATAGGGATTATTAACGAAATAATTTCATGTGAATGTTTCTGTAGTTTATTTAGATGTTCTTATAAAGGAACAATGGTGGTGAAAAAATGAAAACACATTTATTCTACTACTTTTATATTACGACACTGATTCTTTTATTGATATTTTTATGCTAGAGTCCAAATAAAATGGGGGAAATGAATTTTATAAATCAAAGACTATGACAATTGTATAGAGTGGATTTTTGAGTGAGAGTGGGAGCAGAAGTGGGAAAACATTTGACATAGGAATTTCAAAAGTAAGATCATGAGGAAGAATTTAATCTTACATAGAAGCCTCTTCTCTCCCCATACTTTATATTATTATTGTTTTGATATGAAATTTCTGGAATATTTTCTAGATTTATATTTTATGAACATGCAAACATAATTTTTATAGGGGTTTCATATTATAATGAATTGATAATTTTTAATCTATTTTTTATTTTCATAATTCTGTGAGTTTATTTTTAATTCAGTGAAATTCATTTAATTTGTGATGAGGATATGTTTGGAGTTTTTATAAAGACCAACAAGGGATGATATCAAATCTATTTCTCTTTTCACTATTTAATGTGCTAAAAATTTGAAAACGATTATACATCTATTTTCCATCATTGAATGTATTTCTTCCTGAATTTGATTTACAAATAATTATATAGGAGAGATAAAAAAAATTTGAAAAATTTAATGGATGTTATATGTTTCTACATACCTAGTAACAGTAATTGAGACATTCGTATTGATTAAAATCAATAAAATAAAATATTTTATGATATTTTTAGGACATAAAAAATCCCCTTAAATTCATTTATTGAAAATATTTCTCTCATATCTCTTGTTTAATATCCACTAACACATTCATAATTTCAAATATTTTATTCATTATTTATTGATATTGTAATTTCCCTTTTTATTTTTAAATTATTATTTCCCTATTTATTTTTCAAAATATTTTTTTAATCTTCATTATTTTTTTATTCCGTATTTTTCTACTGTTGTTATATTCTATTTTTTGTGATCTTCAATGATAATTTTCATTTAAAAATAATTTTAATATTTTATAATAAGATTTATCTTATTTCTTTTTTAATATATCATTTTTTTATTTTTATTTTTATTTTCAATATTATTGTTAGAATTTATATTCTTTTTTCAAAATTTTTTATTACTATTATCAAATCTTGTGTATCAATATTTAATTTTCCATCAACCATATCATTAAAAATTATTTTTTATTATAAATTTAAGTTTTCATTTATTTTTCATATCCATTATTTTAACATTTTTTTCTTTTTAGCTTAGTGTTATATTATTTTATTTATTTTCATTCTACATTATTTTATATTTTTCCCATTTCTAAGAATTTTATTTTTATTTCATATTTATTTTTATTTATCATTTCATCTTATTTAATAATTTCTTCATTATTTTTATAAATTTATTTCAATTTTTCATATTTAAAGCACATCAAATAATTATTATCTCTTATAAACATAAATCTATTTCATTATTATTTTCACCTTCATAGTTTTTATCATTACGTCTCTCTTATCTAATTATGTTGGGTATTATCTTATTTTAATCTTTTATTTCTATCAAATTCGATTTTTTTCTATTTATATAAAATTTCATCTGTATTTCCTATCTTGTCCCTCATTAATTTTCTTATTTTTTCTTTTTTTCTTCTTTATTTTAATTATTATTTATTTTTATTTATTTTACATCTTATTTCAATTATTTTTCTTTTTTATGATTGTATTTTTCTTTATTACTATTCATTTTTTATTTCATATCTTTTCTTCCCTATTATATTTTTTTATTTCATCATAATTTCTGCTGTATATTTGATTATCCATTTTCCTCTTCTTTGTTATATAATTTATATTTTTCTCTCTTTATCTGTATATTAATTATATATATTTTTATTTTAATAATTATATCTTTATCCCATTTTCGATAATCTTATTTATTTATTTTCCTATAAATTTCATTGATTTATTTTCTTTTTGTATTTTCTTATTCTTATTTCTATTTTTGTTCTATTTCTAACACTTTTATAATCTCTCATTTTTTAAGTTTCTCCATATTTAATATTTTCTCATCTTTTATACATACATTTATTTTTACTTCATCTCATGTTATTCATTATAATTGAATGCATATATTATTATATTTTTATAATTTTATTTTTTTAATCCTCATTTATTTTCATTCTTAGTCCTCATTTATTTTTTATCTTTATTATTTTTATATTTTATACATTATTTCATATGTTGCTATTTTTTTCAATTAATTATTATTTTATTTTTATCTTTTTCATCTATATATTTTAAAATATTTTTTTGATGATTCTTTATATTTTATTCATATTCTATATGGAAGGGATTTTTGAAGAAGATTTTAAAATACATAATTTTTTTTAAAAAAAGTTATATATAATATGAGCATTACAATAACAAATCTACCAATGAACTTAAAAATTTAACTGAGTTTCAAAATTATACTATATCTTTTTCAGTCTGTATTTTTGATATAATTCATTTATTTTATGTTTATTTTTTATTTTCTTGTACAACTATTTAGTTAAAAATTGTTAAATTATTAATTAAAAGGAAGAACATGAGGGCCGAAATCATCCTAGGGGACATTTTTTGTTTTTTGTGGTAATTATAGACACACTTCCAAAAAATCTATATTTATTCAATGACAATATATTAATTTATTTAACATATATCAATATTACATAAATCTCAAAATTGAGTACCTAAAAAACATTAAACATTTTTTAATGAAACCAAATACTATGCTGGACCAAAATCCTGAAAGTGGAATTAAAAAATTTCATGAACAATACCAAAAACGTAAAAATTAGAGAGTATGTTATTAGATTTAAAAAAAGGTTAATGGAATAAAAATAAGTTGAAAAAAGTGCAGAAGAAACTAATGTGGGTGTTTATAGAGAGACTGTGATGTAGACAATGAGATTGAAATTTTGGAAAATCAAACCACTTTCATTAATAATTATTATGTCGTTGAGAAAAAATTAAATCATTACCAACTCATTGAATGAAAGTAGAAAATTATGTAAATTCCTAGAGGATTTAGTTGAAAATTAATTTTGTGATGTTTTAAAATAACAAAATATTATTTATGAGGAATGACATGTTCTATACATGATTCCTATATTTGAAAAGGCATATAATTAAATGAAACATTGATAATGTGATTTATCGGGTATAAGAGAAACTGGAAAATGAGAACATAAACAAAAAAACCTTTATCAAATATTTTTGAAATTTTGAGTTATGAAACTAGACATTAAATTGGGGATATTTTGGAAATGAATTTAAAGCACAAAATCCATGATTTGTATATTATTAAAACTATTTGAAAATGTGTTCTACCATGTTTTGGAAGTTTGAACCCATCAATAATTATAATTAATTATAATTAAGATGATGAGGAAGTGTTCTTTAAATATTGGTAAAATCATGATATTTTCGTTCATTGTTCTAACATTAATCTTCTTTATGAATTTTTTTTAATAAATTGGAAAATTCGGTATTCAAAGATATGAAAATATGATTAAATATGATAAATTTTAAATCCAATAATAATGAGTTGAATTTAACTATTCTTCCCCTAAATCTAATCATCATCACTCAACAAACTTTCTTTAATGAACATTTTGAATATTAATTTGAAAGTGACATTGAGAAAAAATTATATTTTTAATAAGAGTTAATTTTTTTGAAGTAATTGATGATAATTTTCAATTTTAGGATGTGGAAATTTTGGAAGAGATTTATAATATGGTAACACCCATGTTTTTTAGATGATAAAAAGCAACTCTTATAAAATTTTATATGTCTTCATCAACAGGGTTTGGTATTGAACCTTTTTTTGGATCTGATAATAGATTAGAAGAGGAATCCTATTTAATTATTAATTTGGATACTATCACATGTGTCTCTTGAAAAACCTCTTCATAATCCTTTTAAACAAAACTCCTGAACTAGCACTCCTAATTTCTATTTTATGTTATTGTGAATGAGTTATAATGATTTGAATATATTGTTCACCTATTGAAGAACCTAGTTCACTAATATCCAATAAAAAATTTAATGTTTCCCTATGTGAATTTATTTCTGAAGTGGATAACTCACTAGACAATAGGGATTTTAATGACATGTTTTTTATAATTATTATTGTTTCTTGGAATTGTTATATGGATTATCTCTATTTAATCCTAAGACTAACTTTCTTGAAACAAAAAATGATGTGGATTTGTGTTATGTGTCATTTTCCATTCTAATAAACATATTTGATATGTGAAAATACATTAAAGGTTGTTTCATAGGGATTTGTATAGGGTTTAGTAGTAATTATTCTATTTTTAGAAGTGTAGGGGCCCAAATATTCCAATTCATTGTTAAAAAAATTGAAAAATAACTCATGAGTTAGTACATGGATGAGAAACCACAATCACATAGTGATTAAGGTTAATTTATTTGAAATTATAACTTAATAAATTAAATTTAGTTCTTAATGGGTTTTAATCCATGGTCTTTCTATTTTTTCTATTATTTTAGTAAGAAACAAATGATTATGTACTTTATCTATTATTCTATGTTTTGACTAGATTTTAAAAAAATTATACGGATTCATTTTCCATAAGTAAGGTTTTATATAAGGTCTAAAAATAAGTATATACTTTCCATATTTACTTATAATTTTCAAGGAGAAGCTTCATGATATGTATTTAATGGATAAAAATTTCATAAACACAACCTATTGTCTTTCGTTATTTATGAGCATAATATATGGAATTATTATGTTAATAGTTTTCATTTTGTAGGAACTATAGATGGATATACTAGTGGATTAAACATAAATCTAATAGGGAAGAAGTAACATTGGATTAAATCAAGTGAAAAGGCTTCTTTATTTAGGGGAATTATCATTTTTATTTCTACATTTTCCTTGTGCAATTTGTTTTATATATTGCATGTTTATTTATATGTTAAAATTGAGATTAATTGATTTTAAATCCATTCATAGTGTTAAATTAATTAGTCAGGAGTAATACCCATGGATATTTGTGTCTATGTGTCATGAATATCTTAGTAGGGTGTTTGTCATACTATTTTTTGTTCTTTTTAAAATCTAATTGAAACAAATTTCCAAACATCCTAAAAATCCATTAACTATATATGCAACAATTTTCAAGATATTTTTTGAATTCTATTTCAACAATTTTTTTCCTTAAAGATATTTCATGTACCATTTTAATCTATTATACATTATAAATTGTGATAGAATATGTTTAAACTAGATTTTACCCCTTTAACCTGACCTTGATATAATAAAGTAATAAAATCTTGTGGAGATAAAATTTATATAATTTTTTCTCCCAGTTTAATAAGAACAATGAGTAAAATGATGGGTATTATGTTTTTGGGAGGTGGATCTTTAAATGTTATAAACTATAATTTATTGAGATCCCATAAAAATATTTAATTTTTTTAAAATTTCTTGTTTTGATACATCAATTTTTAATTTTCATTTGATGAAAATGTTTCTCAAATTTTAGGGTTGTGATTCCACTTTAAGGATTTTAATATTTAATACATATTGGATTTTATTGAGTAAATCATTTCTCTTAAATATTGGAAAAAATGTCTTTCAGTAAAATATTTTTAATAATAAATATAATTGTTTTTTACTTTCAAAATTTAAAATTTAATTTAACTCAAAATATATGAATCCAAATTGATTGTGATATTAAAATAATAATCTAAATTAAACTCATTCTTTTCAAATTAGATAATCTTTTAAAATTGTAATGGACTTTTCATAGAATAAATTTAAATTGATTGGTTACTCGTTTTATCTTCTTGAATCAATCCTTGATGGAAAATCCATTTAAAAATAGATTCTTAATGGCATTTTATCTTTCCCATTTTGGGATTTATTTTATACTATTTAATGTGACTATCTGGTTACTTTAGGACAAAATTGTCTTATGTGAGGGGTAATTTGATGTGGCATTAATTTCATGTGTTTTTTCACATCAATTTTGTTTTTAAATTATGTTTTCAATGTTAAAATATTCATTAATCCAGTTAATTTATGAGTTCAGGTTAATTTTAATGTGAATTATTAAATTAATGAAATTGATGTATATTTTATGATTTTATGTTTGATTTAGAATATGTGTCTGATTATGTATATATTATTTAATAGCATTTTTTCTTTAAAGAAGATATTTTTATTTTATTTTCATTATTTAATATGGTGTTCTATTTGTTGAAATTCATTATTTTTATTTTTTTTAATATATTAAGTAGTTAATTGAAATTTAAATACATTAATGAATTTAAAATTAGTAACATATTGTTTAATTAATTATTTATTTTAATATTTTTTTTATTAGAGTAATTATTTAATTTTATAAATATCATTAATTTATTATTTATTTATTTGTATAAATATCATGAATTATTTTTGTTTTATTATTTATTAGAAAAATTATTTAATTGTCCAATTATGTGCCCAATGCATCCCACCTCATCAAAAACATATGTCATCACGGTTTTCATCAATAGATCAATGTATGCGACTCGTAATACTCATTAATAATACTATTAAAGTATAAGGAACAGAAAACACATCTGTAGATAGGAAAATCTAATCAAACATCAAAATGTGAATTTCATACTGGTGGGTATCATTCACATTATATCATACTAGTTATTACTAGGTGAACACACTGTGAGAGGGTTCCTCAAAGTCCTATGAGTCATCACCACTAGTAGTCTATATAATTTTTTCCCTCAATGATGTCATCCGGCTATAGACCATATATATCAGAATAGTTTGGAAGCACTTATGTGTTCTTATCATACAAGAGAACTGCTATGACCCTTTTGTGTGAAATATACTCTAGGTATATTATCACACATTAGGTTATGTAGAAGAAATAAAATGGTGTGATAATTAGTTTATTAATATTCATAACAATGAATATATGTAATCATAAAGTACAAAGAAGATGGGTCCAGGTCACCAACTCTAGTAGAATCACACTTTTACTAGTGCCAACTACTAACAACCTTTAGTCTGATAGCTCTCACATAATACTCATGCTTCTACTGACATAGGCCTCTATTCGAGGGGTCCTTCACATTCTCTTATGTGGGTACGCTTCTCATTGAAACTTCACCCCTTTGATAAAATCCCACAAGTGGTAATACTTCTAAAGTATGTGGTGTGTCTGTTGGTGTAACCTAGGTTCTTCTTAAAGAGCCACTGTTGTAGTAATATCATAGTAAAATGTGATTGGATCTTTACTACTTGATACCACATCGAAATCCTAGATAAAGTTATGAATCCAAATGGATTCCTTTTATGCATCATAATACACTATATAATCAGACTCCACTATATAATCCATGAAATTGAGCTGCTTTGAACTCTTGCATCACACCTATCCTCCATTGAGAGAGAAAACATATCCCGAATTTAACTTCAGATCATAATGATCTATCAAGAAAATAACATTAGTATAACCCATGATTAATATATCCTCATCTCCTCTATAAACAAGGGATATATCCATAGTTATTCTCATATACATAAGGGTGGCCTTAAAGATAGACCAATTTTATTCTCTTGGATCTTCTTGATATATTCCAACCATGCTCACTGTATAGGAAAAATCATGTCTTGTACATAACATACCAAACATTTTTGATCCTATCACTGAAGTGAATGAGATCTTACTTAATTTATTTTTTTCCATATTGTTGATGGGGAAATTTTTTTAAAGAAATATGAAAACCATGTGACACTAGAACCAATCCCCTCTTGGATTATTCCATACAAAATATCCATAGTTTCTGGTCAAAAAATTGAATTTGAATTCATATAATAATATTTTTGTATCTAACATGAATGATCATCATTCCTAGAATATAGAATTCTTTATCTATGTCCTTCATGGAGAAATAATTGTTTAACTAGTCCTTTTCAGATTTTATGACTAGTGAAACATTTACAATAAGTATTATGTCATCAACATATACTGCTATGAAATTGAAAAAAATCAGTAAAAATATTATAAAAACATGTTTCAAATTAATTCTTAATGAAACCAAAAATTTTTATGGATTCATAAAATCATATTTTCCATGACATATATTCTTTCTTCAATCGATAAATAGATCTCTGTAAATTGAAAATATTTTGGAATGATCGGAATTCAGAAAATATTCTCGTTGTATGATATATACATATTCCTAAAGGATCTCATTAAAGAATGTAGTTATTTACATACATCAACCAAATCTCATAGTTATGGTAAGAATCTATATTACAAAAAATTCTGATTGGTTCAATCATTGAAACTAGTGAAAAGGTTTCATCGTAGTCAATTCCAAGACACTGTTTAAACTCCTTTTACACTAGACATACTTTAGAGGTATTTAATTTAACTTCCATGTAGAGTTTCCTCTAGAATAATCATTTTCAAATAATAGTATTTACATCAACTTTCACATTGAAAAGAACCAAATCACGATTCTAATACATGGAATGAATTTTAGAATTCATGGATTCTTTCCATCATGCATATTTTGAGATTTTTATTGCCTCCTTGTAGGAGATAAGTTCTTCATGGTCAACTACGGAGGATTCTCCATAATCGGTGACTAAAAAACCGTATCTCCCCAGTTCTCTTACTAATATTACACTTCTGTTCATTACTTGTGTTTTAGTAACATATTATTCCACAAGGACCTATGGAATCCATTTCTATATGAACTCTTTTATATCTAGAACATCAACTTCATCATTTTCAATCAATCTCCCACAATTCCTTTTTAGGTTGTGCTCCATCCCAAGAAATATTCCTAGTCTTCTGATATTCTCCTTCTAGTATGATAGATTTTATAGGTAGAATCCATTTGTTTCATTAAGATACCCTATAAAGACACACTTTGTGCCTTGTAGTGATAATTTGTAGTCTGAAAAGACCATAACAAAGGCCTCAAAACCCCATAAACATGTATGTGATAAAATAGGGTTCTTTTCACTCTATAACTTGAATGGAAATCCATTTTTTATTTAGTTGGTATTCAGTTTAATGTTTATGTCATAGTTTGTATTGAATATCCCCAAAATGATAATGAATGATCATCATGAATTATTATCAACCTTAAATTGTCAAAAAATATATTGTTCCTCAATTAATCAACACTATTCCACCATGTTGTATAATTTATTTTGAGTTTAAATATAACAAACTATTCATGTAAGAAGTTAATAAACTCGTGGTTAAGATATTCATCACCATGATCTGATCGAATCTTCTTTATCTTCATACCAAGCTTATTCTCTACTTCATTCTTGAATACATTGAGTTTCTATAAGGACATATACTTATTCTTCATCAAGTAGATATATCCATATATAATCAAGTCACTAGTAAAAGTTATGAAGGTGAAATATCCACCTCTAGGTTCTACTAGAAATGGTCTACACACATTAGTGTGTACCAATCCAAAAAGCTATGTGGCCCTTTCACCCTATCCACCAAATGGTAGTCTGATCATTTTTTCTTATAATCAATCATGATATATTTCAAGGGGTTTTAGCTCATAAGATTCTAAATAACCATCAATATAGTGCTTTGCCAAATACTTCTCATTTATATGACCTAAATGATGAATCCATAGCTGGGTGTTATATGAGTCATATGAATATGATTCACTATAAATTTATGACACATTTTTCATAATTTAATACATAAAAAATATTATTCATCTATTCCATACCATCACATATGTTTTCCCAATAAAAGAAACATCTTATACTTCTAAATTTGAAAATATACCCATCTATATCTTAAAATTATAAAAAAATTATGTTTTGGTAACCATAAGTACATAATAAAAATATTTCAAAACAAGAAATATTCTTCGTGGCATTGAAAGGAGTTAGTCAACAATGGATTGGGAAGCCAACCCCACACCATTAATAGCTCTCCATCCAACTATCCTCTAGAATTTTTTTTGATTCTACATGGTTCCTACATTGGGATATAGATATGAGAACCAAAATCTATATAAAATACCCAATTTTTATATATGGGATGATTACAATTGATAATTAATTCAAATTTTAAATTACCTAGCTTATGGGTATAGTTCCTCTTCCAGTGGTCTAGCTTTACACATGGAAAACAAACTACCTCTTTTTCCTTACACTTTCCCTGAATCATCATCGTCTTAGAATGATTTTTCATAGGAGAATAAAAATATTTAAATGTATTGGTCAAATTTTTATTGTTATTCATTTTCATATTATTTATAAAGACTATAGTTTTCTCTTACCCCATGTCTTCATCAACATGGAAAATCAACCTATTATGTCTTAAAAGACTCTTATGATTATTGTTTATATTTTACTTAATAGTAAAACTAGAGAAGGTCATGGGTATTGATGAAAGTATAAGATTTTTATGAAATCCATACTGTAATTTAATCCATAAGACGTCCAAGAATTGAATGTAGCCAATAATCTTGAATACATGTGGCCCAACTGTTGCATACTCTCCAATTTAGTTGTGAACAAAGAGTTAAAGATCTCATACCTCTCTTGTCTCACATTCTCATGATAGAGATCCCGAAGGTGATAAAACATACTATATGAATCCATATCCTCATGTAGGTTAAAAATATCATTAGAAATTAATCATTACATGTAACACTAAAAATCTACAGAATGATTTAGATTTTCTCGTATAGATATAGCTCTTCATCACTTTCTTTATAACTTGGTGCAATTGGAAAAGGTTCTTCCCGAACAAACAATTATCATTCATGGAGAATTAAAACTTGTAAGTGTCTTTTTAACTGATGGAAATTAGTGTCTGTGAGAAGGTTATACATCTCATGTATATATAATAGTGATTTGTTTGATGTCATTTTAATGACTTTTCTACAAAATAAGATGAGAAGAATTTTAGTACTTTATCTAATAAAATTTAGAAAAATAAATAAAAAATAATCTTATTACTATCCCATTATTTTATCGAACCCAAATATCCCACACCATTGGATTACTAGTATCATGATTGTTGGACATACTAGTGGAAATGATTCATATTCTTTTTATCATTACCCCCAACACATGTTGGTCATGGATCCTGAATGACTTTAGGAAGACATTCCAGATGCCAACTACATTTAATCATAGTTCCTTAATCATTTGAGAAGACTCCCCAATACTAAAATAATTAAATTGTATTAATCATTATTTGGAACTTAGTTACACCATGTTTTGATTTGGATGTATACCCTTGATTTTAAGTAAGTTAATTCACCCCGAAACATCATGTTATAATTCATCAATAAATGAAAGCACCCCAATGTTAGCTGGTCAAGAACATTGAACTATGATTGGATTTTAACTGATGTAGTTGAAGAATATACCAACATAATATATATAATTAATGGATTTTACCTTTATAAATAGAAATATATTTATTGTATTTATACAATTATTTTTAATACTAAATGGATTTACTTATGTGATTAACTATATCATAGATAATATTTATGAAAATGTTTATTTATTTTTTTCTACCTTGCATTCTTTTAAATTTCATTAATTTATGTGAACAGAACAAAAAATCCCTAAAAAATTAACCTTGAAATTGACAAAAATAAAATAATAATGAAGTATGATCATGAGTTTTACTAATGGTTAGTTTATCTACTCGTTTATAAATTTATCATTGACCTAGGGGAAGAACGCCTTGAACCAATTAAGGATCATGTTAGTGATTTCCTCCTATGCACCAATGTATCTCTCTTGAATTGGTTTCAACAAAGCTCTAAACTTGAATTGCCTCTACTATCTTGGGATATCCATTCATTATATATGATTTTACTCACATGAATGTGAGGGGAAAGGTTTTTACACAAAATAAACCATTGGCACACATTCCCTAATATAATAAGAAGAGAGAAGGCATAATGGCCAATAATTTATTTTAATAATAAATTAAATGAAACTGATCACATACAAATGTCTTGGTTTATTCTCATCATCATCCAAATTTACGTGAAAATTTTTGCTTTTAATACAACTATCATTCAATTATTAATCATTATTTTTTAAGATAAGTCATGTTGGAATCAATTAATTTGCATATTTAATTAATCAATAATTTTTTCTTAATTATCATTCAATTTTTTTTAAATTCTCTTCCATTATAATTTTAAACAAAATAAATTTAGTTGTAATTTACTGTGTACATAAATTTACCTCGGATGAAACACAGTAAATACATGTCTGAATCTAACCAACATGTATTATACTCATATAATTTTTTATCATTTGTTACTTATATCACACATGACTTATCACATACTTTCCTGACATGCATCATCAACTTATTGATTACATGATTTATATGATCTTTCTATAAGGTATCATGCTTAATGCTTGTTGAGTAACAATTTTAACACAACTCATACATGACATGCATATCTTATTATTACTCAGTTGTTAATTGAACATTTATATATATAAATAGTGAAATCCATCACATGGGGGTCCTGTCAACTTAATTACCACATTAAAGAACATGTCTCAAGATTTACATAATATAATAAATAAATTTTACATTTGTATAATTTATTATAAGTATACGGTGTGTACAAGTTAGCTACATGGTGTGTACATATCTCACCATCTATTCGGGGTACATGCCTAGGGACTCGGTGTATAAATCATACTTCAAAAAATAGAGTACATGGTGTGTTAAATGGGTTACACATCATGAGACCTCCAAATTACACAGTCACCAATCATGTAGGCCATGAATTGTAAAAAAGGGTTCATTGGTGATTCAAATACACTACACATGGTGTACATGGGCTATACAGAATGCACACTGGCTGGTCGTGGTTGACCCTGGTCAAGTCAATATATGGTTTATGTTATTTAATATACCACATGTAATTAATGAACAAACTATGAATTATTTATCAAATTAATTCCTGATATGTTTACCATAATTTCATGACTTTTAATTTCTATTACATGGTGTGTAATATTGTGTTATCCTATAATAATAAATGGAACCTATGTATGAGATCTTAGATTGTATTTTATTCCTAAAATTAGTCATTTGGATTAGATCTATGAGAAATGAAGGAGGAAGCAGGAGATCTCACTATTCATATTAATAGATGAATAAACATGAATTGAATTTCTAAATTAAAATGATAAAATCATGATGGATATTTAAATAATTATAAATAATTTTTTGACCTCTTTTATAAAAATTGTAGGTTTCCAGCACAAAATAAGTGTGTGATGGGAAGTGCACAACTTTTATTTTTTTCTATGATCGATGATCAATTTGAGATTTTCACAATGATAAAAATCATAATCTATGAAAATAAATAAAATAATATCTACAGGGTATATAATTAATTAACCAATTGAGAATCATCAAATATTATTTATAATAAATTTCCATAAATAAATAATTACATCATATAGAATTATTTCTTGGTTAATGGATTTGGAAACAGATCTGCGATGCACCATCATTGTATTGTATGAATCATATGATAATTTTATCTAGGAGTTATCCACACATGATTCAAAAATTTCAAAATTTCACTAAAGGAATATTTAGGTTATAGGATTAAAGATAACTACACATGAGTCATCTTCCTTTCATCTCTACCGGAATTGATTCCAAAGCATTCTCCTTGATCTGGTGGAGAAATAGTTATATCTTTTGTGCACAACCCAAAGTAATGAATTGTTCTTCTGAGAAAATAAAATAACTAGGTTTATATATCACTTTGGATAAAATAAAATAATTTCACAAGTTTCCTTAATAATTTATTTAATAAAAGTGAAAACCCCTTGTCTAATAATAATAATAATATTATTATTTATCGACATGCACATAACTTGAGAATTATAATTAAATATTATTTAATCAAATAATATTGAATATTTATTATTATATCATCAGACCTTTAATATAGGATTTTCATAGCTCCGTAATATTTATTAGACTAGGGATAATGTATATTTATTTATTAAATAAATATCAATAAATTACATGCCAATAAATAAATAAATATTATATTCTAAAAATTGAAAATAAATATTTATTAAATATTCTACTCACATTATATTCTCCCAAATAATTGCTGACAAAATAAATTTTTTTAAGAGAACATAAATAATTATTAAATCACATGTGGGAATAATATCTATTCAACTTGTTAGATAATAATTAATAATATTTTATTTAATTGAGATTCAAGATGCACTTAGTATGTGATGCTCTAGGACTCTTTATTATTGGCATTATGTGAAACAGTCTAAAGTCCAGGGTTAATGTATAACAATGCACCAAGTCACCTATACATAATAAAGTAAATAAAGAAATGACATAATTCCTAATATGGATAATTACTGTGTAATGTAATCTAATTATCATGATACCTCAAATCAAGTAGGTTTCATGTCAGTGTCATTAACTGATGTGCTCGATATATCTTTCTTCGACTTTCCAAAAATTAACCATGCCTATAGAACACCGTGGGCATGGATTTATTTAGGCTATATCATTTATCTAAAAGAACTGAGATATTAAAATATGTTAAATAACAGAAGGGATAAATCCATTATCACATTATTCATAAATGAAGCATTACTTGTGATGCAACCAATGCATCATACCTTGCCAGAAACATTTTTCATCGCATTTTTCATCAATAAATCAAAGTACGCAACTCATAATACTCATTAATAATAATTTTAAAGTCTAAATACCAATACACATATCTAAGTATAGGAACATATAACGACACATATAACTGTCGATTTCCTACTGTAGGGTCTCGATCTCATAATATCCAAATGGATATTAACAATAGTATACACCATGAGATGGTACATCAAAGTCCTATTAGTCTCCATCCATGATAGCATGTATCATCTATGACCCTAAAATGATATCATCTGACTATAGAACATATTTTTATAAATAATTTCATAAAACTTCAATGCTCTATGAATAGTAGGGAACTATTACAAACTTTTACATTGATAGCTACTATAGGGATATTATCACATACAATGTCATGTAGAAGAATGATCATTATGTGATAAGTAGTTTTTTGATATTAAAAACAATGAATATATGTTATCATAAAGTATATATAATTATGTTATAGGAAACTAAATGCAACCAAAGGTATATTAGGTTTTTTGGGAATCAAAATTTGGCATCACAGCCACCACTGATTATGATGCCGCCATATGATTAATGCTGACATCATCATAGTTAGTGGATATTAGATTGGATGGAAGTACAATTCTTGTGCCAAAGTGACTGAGGGATCTCGTAGATATACTATGGACCAATTGGAAATCATTTTTAATTCTTATTTAAGGTATTTGAAGGTTGTGTTCCTTATATTGATACTAATGGTTATTGAGTTCTCAATTCATTTTCACTCTTTTGTGAGAAGAAAATACTAATTAAAGATCTGGTGTTTTCTGTAGATTTCAACGAAGATCATGCTAAACATGATGTGTGTCGTTGAATCTTAACATAATCAGGTTAATTGTTAATGAATCAGGATATGGAGGGAAGGTGAATAAAAATTTCATGGATAGAACTTGAGGATGAATATGGTGATTATGTTTTGGTAAAATAATTATGATGACATAATATCTTGATTCTAAAGAAAAATATATCCATGTGAAAGCCAACCGAATCAGTTTTAGGATCTTTCATGATGTAGTTGGTTTCTTTCATGTTGAGCATCATTGTGGGATATTCAAATTAATTTTTTTCCATTGATGAATTACTAAGATTAATCACCATTTATTTATATAATACATTCCAAGAATATAAAAAAATAAATTAACTCGTTGATGGGGATGAAATATTGCATAGAACAATTTGATAACGAAGAAATCAATTCAAAACTAGGATCAAAGAACAAAAAGTTATTGTTGTTTTATGATGTTGAAGAGTAGCCTGAATTAAATATTGATAAGGATGTTTCCTTCCAGGTTCCTTGAGTTTTTTGGTGAAATGAACCATGTGAGTTCATTCAGAAGTGATTTGGGTTGTGTGATAATTAGGGTATTCTCAGGTTTTGTAATGTTTAGCTATAATGAAGAAACTGAGATGAGTTACTAATAAAAACAACTTTCAGGTCCATCTGATGGTTAATTGGAGAGTACAAGTTTCTGATGCAACCTGATGGAAATAATTTTGGGTAGATGTTGGACATTTGAAACACCAGAGTGATTTTATAAGATTCAAACTGAATTATTTAAATAGTTACTATCATAGAAATTTTAATTTGGAATCTGAATTGAAGATGATTTTTAGGATAACTAAATGTTATTCATATTAAACATGTATACTTGAATGAATGATATCCTAACTACTAATACATTCTTCTCAACGCGGTTAATTTAAATGCTCTAGAAGATTATGGATGTGTAGGTGCCTCCCCCATGGGTGGGGGAGGGACCATCATCACCCTTCGTGTCATCACAAACATCCTCCTTCATTCCCTTATCAAATTTTGATTTTCTTCCTACCTTCCCCAAAATTTCATTATTCCCTATGTTTCCTAACATCATCAATGGATTTCTGTATCTCTCAATTTATAATTAGAAGTTTACCAAGAATATTTCTCTTATTAACTTGATTCCTTTTGCTTGATTTAATAAACGACTCTCTTCGGTCGATCTGTTCGAAAGATTTATCTTCGATTCGTGGGGTTTACGGGAATGAGAAAATATCAGCCTCTTGAATGATATTCATATCATGATTCATTTTTCTTCTGACAAGGATCTGATTACATCATAGTCTAGTGTTCCCCGATCTTTCAATGGTTTTATATTCTTCTTATTCATATGGTCTTATGACTTTCAACTACACAGAGATCCTTCCACAATAGAGATTTGGGTATGCTTTCCTGAGCTCCTACTTTTTTTCAAATATCCTTAATACATCGATTATTAGGGAATTTAGTGGGTCAGTAGTTATGTTTGGATAGTATAACTGGGTCGGTTTTTCATCCTGTTTACCCAATAATCTTCTTCGAAGTTGATTTTGCTCAAAATCTAGTTGCGTTTGCCTGGATATAGATGGGGGAGAACATAGGTACAAACAATCAGTTTATTTAGAGCATTGGATTGACTACTGATCCTTGTGCTTGTGTCTGGGTCATATTAAGGAAACATGTATGTGTGGGAACTACACTCTAAGGGAAAATAAGTAGGTACCATGTGCTGAAGCAAGACCCTCTTCTTCATTGGAAGCAGCTCGTTAGTTGGAATTAGGAAAGACAGTCTCGGTCCTATAAGGTGTATTCTCTACATAGATAAACCAAAGGTAATAGATATGTTCACTAGGTTGAAACATGATTTAGGTTTTCTAGGTGTTCATGGTGCTTTTGGGTCTTGGGGGTTAGAAGGTCTGGGCGGTTTGGATCCCCTTCCCCATATAACGAGGTGGTTTTTCTAGGTACTGGAGTAATTTTCATTTCATTTGATCAGACTATCAGGAAGATAGGGGGAAAAATGTTGTGACTCAGGGTTTCTATGCTGAGGCAGTGCACTATAGAAGTGGAAAATTCCTTAAATGGGTAAGAAAAGTCTGAGTCATGGATAGTTCAACATGGTTTAAGTGTCGGGTGAATCGTTTACATGATCCTGATGGTTGGAAGAAGGCTACAAAAGGGTCTACTCCAAGGAATATGTCATCTAGTTTAAAGATGTTTAATCAATACACTAGGATGGATTCTAGTGAGAATGTCTTGGATCAAAGTGATCTAGCTGAATACATGGAAGCTAGACTAGGTCGTTCTGAAGTTGAATCTAGTGATGAAGGATCTGGAAACCTTTCTGATGTTTATCTCATGGGACAACTCCATAGAGGACATCGTAGCCTACAGAGGAAGAAATGAAGGAAGGGAGACATGGACATAGGGAACTGCATCCTTGATAAGTGGAAGGAATATAAAGGATGGAATGATTATTCTTTCCTCCCAAAACCAATGGAGATGATATATAGATCCATGTTTAGGGAAAATTATAATGATAGTTTATTCATTTCCAATGTCAAAGAACTAAGAGGTGGAGTTACCAGGGAAAATGTTCTTCTTGGTGGAGTGACAGGAGACCCAATCCAATTACTAGATAAATCAGGGGTGGAGGATATTTCTATTAGTGATCTTCATAGAGAAGCAAGGGACCCATTGGAGAAATCTAATCCAATTATGGAAGGAGAATATGGGGCTATAGACTTAGAGTTTCTTGTTCATTCAATGGAAGAAATGGTTTAGGAACTCCTTGTGAGTAATTCCATACATGAAGTATCATACATGATAGTGGAGAGATGTATTTTGGTGGAATCCAATAAGGATTAGAGTTCATGTATTGATAAACAGAACATGATATTTATTAGAGGATTCAATTAAAAGAAGATTACCAGAGAAGATTACATGAAAACATGGGGCATGTTGGCACATCACATTGAAGACCTTATAATGGACAATCCAGATCTTCCAGTAACCAATATAACCTGGAAATTATTTAGGGTGAATAGTTCCAATAGTATAAAGTTATCATTCAATAATTATTTGTTTTCCTTTTATTCTTACCTTACTTGATACTTTTGGTTTCCCACTTCTTCCTTAAAAGTGTTTTGATAATAAAAAATTAATTTTCAGTCAGTCAAATTATTGATGTGGTAAAAGAATAAAATTAAAAACAAATACTATCAGAAGTGAATATTTGGGTTAAGAATTTCGTTTATAGTCTGAGAGATAATGAATGATGTCCAAAAAACATGTGTATCTTTTTGAAAGACACATATTTAAGAGGTGGATATTTTGGTGATATTCATAGAGAATAAAATAGGGCACTACATAATTTTAATGGTGGTGATGGAAAATTAATTTCAAGTACTTATCAAAAGACTATTATTTGGAAATAGAGACATATTCAAAGACTCAAAGAAGTAGAGATACTAATTGGAGATATTTGAGACTGATGTTAAAAATTATAGAGAAGTAAAGAATATATATTTTATGTACTAATTATAACAAGATCAATGGTAAATTTATTTCTCATTCGTTAAATATTTATTTTTGATTTTAATTGGCCTAGAAATTTTATTATTTATCATGAATTGATAATGATCCGTTGATAGTTTTTTTCTTGGGGATTAAGATACTTAATTCATACATTTTCTAATTCAAATTAATTTTCTTCATGTTTTTTAATTGATAAGTGAGGTAAATACTAAATATTAAAATTGATTCATGCCTATTGATGAGATTTATTAGAGTGAAAATTCCATCAAACAAAATTATCTCTAGATGATTATATGAATCATTGAGCATTAATAATCATCCTTATGTGATTTTAATCTCAATGTGAAGGAGATTAATCAATAAATTTTTTAGGATTCATTTTACTATGAATGAAGTAATCAATTTATGCAAGTTAGTTTTAATACCCCATGAATCTATCTTGATTTAATTCCTCAACACATGTTCTTACATCCCAATCAATTTTTATTATCTCAAATTGATTAAAACTCACCTTTATAATCATTGATATTAGTTAATAAATATAGAAATTACCAAAAAAAATTGGTCACTTCTTTTCTATAGTTTTATTTTTGAATTTGTTTTTGTGTGATTATATTTTCCCTTCTCGATAGATAGATACTCTGGATTCCACTATAGTAGTTATAGTAGGTTTAAAAAAAATTAAAATTTCACATAATAAAAAACTTATGTGTCATAACACATTGGATTTATACATTTCATTTCCCATAAGCCTTCATAAACATCCATTTGAATTATTTAGTGAGAGTTTTAATTGTATGAATACTCGACTAGAGGAAGTTGTTGCTACGAATCACCATTAAAATCCATATAAGAATATTTCAGAATACCCTATAGTGTTTGAACAGTTATGTTATTATTCCAATATTACAAATTATAATAGAAATTATTGAAACGTAACATATTTCTAATGATTCTGAAGACTTGTCTATAATGTTGAGGTAAACCTTGAATCCTGATAACATACAATAGAATCTTATTCATCATTCAACCTTTAAACATTTTTAATATATTTTATGTAATTATGATCAAGATAGAAATCCCCTCTAATAGAAATAAAGTGTGATTACTTTGTAATTTGATCAACTACAAACCAACTAATATTATTTCCTTTATATAATTTTGGGAATCTAAATAAAAAATATATGGTGATGTTTTCCAATTACATTTTATGATGGGGGATAGTTATAACATCCCCATATAAATATGTATATCAACCTTAATTTATTAACATAATTAGCATAAAGATACATAATATTTAACATATACCTTCATAAAATCCCCCAAAAAATACACTTTAAAATATCAATAAATATTTATAATTTTAGGATGAATAATGAATGATGAACTATGTGAATTATACAACAATACCTTCTACAAATTTGGTATGTAAAAATCCCATACATGATTCTTAGAGATTATCATTTAATTATAATCAGGGATGAACTCAGGAACATTTATGATTTTATTATTCAGTTGCACATATTTATTCTGTGCATATTTTATCCTCACATAAATATATAATCGAACACTCCTTTGACAAAATATGATTTTCCCCCTTCCTTCTAGATTTAAATTTTCAAACATTGTAAATTCATAAATATTTGATCATTGTGATATTTTAAATTGATAAGATAGCATGATTATTTAAACTCAGAGAATTTAACACCGTGTTCTTCTTCCTAGGGTGCTAATGTATCAGACCATCATAATCATTAATCATCTCCTACCATCTTCTCTAGATTATATTCAACTCATTGTTCTTTAATATAAACTTCATATTTTTATGATCAGTTTATATATCACGTCATTCTTCTGTAATGATAATACCTCTATATCATCAATAGAAAAATTACCATAGCTAACTCCAAATCATGAGTTGGGAAATTATTCTCATAAACATTCAATTTACATGATTTATAATGTATCACCAATGAAATATTGATTTATGAAACATCATATTCCTCATTAGATGAATCCCTATAGATCAAAAACTCTTCCCCATTATATGGTAATGTAAAAGTAGGTACATTGAATATAATTCACATAGGTTCAGTAAAATATTATACACATCCATCTTTATAAAGGAATATATCTCCCATCTAAGATAACATAGTGAGTTGATTAGACTGCAATGATAAATTATCAACAATACACCAATAATATCCACCAATACAAAGAATACTATAGATCACTCATAATAGTTAGTCTAGATCAATGTTTATTAAATTATTTATTTGATGGATCCACTAATATACCCTCACATGAGATTATATAACCCAAAAAAGAAAATAATTTATGCAGAATTAATAAATTGCGGTTTTTTATAAAAAATATCCTTCCACGTGATCTTCAAAATAATTCTCAAATGATCTTCTTGTTCTTCATTGACATTTAAATAAATAAAAATATCATTGATAAAGACTTATACAAATTCATAGAGGTAATCTATAAAGACTATATTCATTAAATCCATGAAGTTAATAGGAACATTAGTATGACCAAATGACATCACTATAAATTCATAGTTTCCATACATCATTTAGAAGGTTTTCATAGATAAATCCTCATTCTTCAAACTTAATTGATGATATCACGAACAAATCTCAATAATAGAAAATAATTCAGATCCATTAATTTTTTCAAACAATAAATCCTTAGGAAAAAAGGATACTTATTTTAGTAGTGACCTTGTAATGTTCTCGATAATCAATGCATGGTCTCACTGATCAATATTTCATCTTAAAACAGAACTTGTGCACACTATGGTGACACATTTGGATGAATTAATCCCTTGTTATGATTCTCATAGAGTTTACTATTTAATTACTCCAACTAAATTAGGACCATTAAATAAGTTGTTTTGGAAATATGTGTAGTATCATGTTTGAGTTATATTGAAAAACCAAAAACACAATTTAGTTGAATACGGGAAAACTATTCCAAAATAAAGTCTGATAACACTCATTTAATATGCATATCATCGATGATATGTTTCTCCCAAACTATTTGAGATAAACACTCCATTTGAATGAGAATCTATACCCATAAAAGTGATGTAATATCCAATGTAATTTTATATTTATCGTTTCACAGATAGATGATCATAGTTTCGATGAGAATATAAAATGTTACTTCCCCCATTTAGAATTAGATGTGGTAATTATATATAGATAGCCAATTTGGGAAGAAAAGAAAATTTAATTAAAATAAAAGAATAAAAATGCGGTTTAGAAGAAGCACATTCCCAAAAATATAAATCAGAGAAGAATTAGAGACATAAGATGTGATAATCATACCATTAAGGGATTTCACTACTAATTTAATAACAAATCAAAGAGGTGGTACTGCAATACCCTTAGAAATTTCATCATATATAAAAGAGTAATAGATATATAATAAAATAAGACACTAAAAGTTATAGATTGGATGGTAAGCATAAAATTAACCACTTTATTATCATACCCCACATCGGTAATAGTGATTACACAGTATTTCTCATTGTCTGTAGGATTAAGAGTTTAGAAACATCGATAATCATCATTAATCTTTGAGTTGGAGAAATTGTTACCATAATGGAAATATTCCTTGAATTTCAAACAACGTAGTATGGGGTTGTTTTTTTTATTTTCCTCCGTAATTGAAAAACTTATTCCTATACCTTTGGTCGATTTCTAGATGAACTTCATTTCTATACTAAAAACATTTACCAGTCCCCTTAATTAAATTTCCTCCATATTTAGTTCCAAATTTTGAGCATAAAGGAAAGATCAACTTATTCTCTTCATGGTTTTTATATTTTTATTTAAATTTAATATATATTTTATTATTCAAACTATTATATGTATAAATAACTCTAATTTCAATTTACTCATTGATTTTATATACAATGATTTATACACAACCACTATAGTCTTTTATGGATAAAAAGATCTAGAGACACATTTTTAATCCACTGGAAAATAAATCATACCTAATTTTAGGTTCTATGACAATACCAATAGTGTACCTAGAATGTATTGTGATATTTTACTCATATATATTAACTTATTCATCATCATTGTAGTTTTTATGAAGGAATTACTTCACTATTTTATGATAAAGAGTATGAGAACAATATTTATGGAAAAATTAGATCATAAAATCATACAAAAATATAGAATCACTTTATTTAAGTTTATCATGTTCATGATATGATTCTACCATTGATCTTATTTTCCTTAAAAATTCCAAACAACCAAAATTATTTTTTTTAGGTTTTGAACACTAGAAATAAGAAAATATCTATTTAGTGGTACAAATACATTAAAAATTAACAAGTGGATCATAAGGACCATTAAAATAATGATGTTGTTAACTCATGAAGGATTATATAGAATGGTGTTCCATCCTATGGTCATTTGGATGATCAAAGTGATCCAAGACTTAAGAATGTTCCAAAAGAATAACAATGAGATTTTTTATTGTATCTCCTATAACGTTTTCCTCATTAGAAGGATAATCATTTTATTGTCCACCACATTTTTCATTAACATGATTTCATCATGTTACATCTATTTAAAAAATAAAAAGAGAATTATGTGGCCAAGAACTATCACAGTGAGAAACCAAATAATATTGAACAAACATTTATAGGATGTAAAAATAAATCCACCATCTATTTAATCAATGACTCGTTAGGATTAACCTATGTTTATGATGACTATTACAAAACTATATTGGATTATATCATATATTTATACCTATCGCCATGGTTCTCACTAATGTATTCCAATAATTGTTTCCAAAGGAAAGTAAATTTTTCTCTAATCCTATCTATAACTACCTATACATTTTATACAATGATATTTCATATTATTATATGAATACTCAACACATAAAAATATGATCCATGATAATAATCCTATATATATAGTATCATTAGAAACTTAGTTGCATAAAAACAAATTAATAATAGATATACATCAAATACCACTTATTTCATCATATTTTTCACACTTATTAGACATACATAAAAAATATCATTATTCATTACCTAGGGAAAGGAATCATAAGGAAGGGAGAGTTGAGTTTCTTAGTAATGGTATACAAGGGGTATATTAACGATCAATTAAGTTTAACATGACTGTTATGGTATGAGAACATGATATTAACATTTGAAAACTATAACCTTCATATCATATATCATAATATTGAGTAATTAAATAAATCATGTATGTTCATAAGACATGAATCATAAAGGAAGAAAAGAACATAATCCATGGGAGCATAATATTTTCATAATACAATGGTTTTTGGAATATATATAATCACTAAAAATAATTTCTTACATAGTTAAGTCTCACTAAAAAACTATAATAGTGGAATGGTTTCATTCCCTAATCCATCATAATAGTCATGGATCAATCCCAAAACTATTGTGGTGGATAAAGTCACTTATGGAACATGGTTAACTCACCATTCCAATCCTTCTTGTCTTATAATGTACTCATATATACCAAATTAATTATAGGGATATATAATTTTGTTTCCTCCCATTACATAATGATAATAATTCACATGTGTTCCAAAAGATCATAAAACATTCCTCATATCATATCATATAAAAAAATGGATTTCATCAATATTTGATCATTACCTAATCTGTGGAAAATAAATGGGTTTCATAAACATTTAATCATTTCATCATAGCTTAACCCATGGTGAATAAAAAGGCTTCATAAAAAAAGTCAATAACTATAATAAACCATAAATAAAAAGCATAAATATGTTATCATTGTATATTATCCATTGTATAAATTTATGTAACATAAAAGGATTCCATTATAGAAAAAAACATTCAAAAGATCACTTAAATAATTTCTTGCGAAGAATACCCTTTTCACTTTAAAATGTATTATGTAAAATATAATATTTTTCAAAATAATAAATAAAAACAAATCATTGAAAATATCATTATGAACCTATATTGGGATCTTTACATTAATGAGTTGTTATGATGGTAGGATGTCTTTTCATGTCATATAAGTCAAAATTAAATATTCTTTTCACACTTTTGTAAAGAGGTTAAAATTACATCATCTAGAAAATAATAATAATACTTTTTTTCAAAATAAATATTAAAATTCTATGGGGGTAAAAATTTATTTAAATAATCATATTATAATATTAAAAAATATTAAAACAATTATATAAAACATTGATATGGAAGAAATGTTTTTTTAACAAAATAAAAGAATGTTTGTTTTCCTCAAAAACATTTATTCGGTCTCTTGATTACATAAATTGACCAAATGAAATTAAAAAAGTATTCAAAAAACTAATATATATAATGATAATATATGAGTTTTTTAGTGGTAAATCGTGAAATTTCATCTTCATAAACATAATCATTAACAATCTCATTAATAAAAAAGATTGTAAGATAAAACCATTTCCACTTTGGTGCATTTTAAATCAAAATTCCCATGAATGAATAACCTAAAATATGAAATTAAATATCATTAAGATATGAATATTGATTATATAACATGTAAATTGGTATTTATCTACCCCATACAAAATAAAATAGTGGTGAATATGGATAATGTATCCCAGAAATAGAAATGAGAATATTAATATCTTTCCTCAAGTTCCAATTTATTTGAAATAACATTATCCTCCTATATAATAAGTTAAAATTTATTATACATAGAAAATAGAGAAATTTAAATTCTTATAATATCATATACTATCACCTTATAATATTTTATCATTCATTAATTAATAACACCTTATTAAAAGTGTCATTTTTTGGTGATAACTCATTCATTTTTCATGAGTATTTTAGTTCAGTAATATTTGTTCTTTTTAATTGATCAAGGTTTCATCATATCAATAAATTTAATCATGGTATAAATATCATATATATTTATTATATACATATTTTTAGTCAAACATAACTAGTAGATATTGAAATCTTAATTACATCATTCTTGGAAATGGTAGGTCATACGTATGCGTGAATGATGTTATTACTTTTAAAAGGATGGAAAAAAAGAATGGTAAATAATAATTCAATTTAAAAATTCATTATTTTATCATATATATTAATTGAATATATCCTTATTACCATATATTTAAAATATTTATGAAAAATAAATCACATCACTTTGTGGAGGTCGTTGTCCACACGTACAAACAAGCGACGTAATTATTTTCTAACAGATTGCAGGGTTTGAAGGTAAATCTGATATTATAAATAGAAAATAATAATTGTGTCATAATTATCATATATAAACATTAAACCAATCATTATAACTATCTATGAAATACGGGTATGTAAAATGAACTCTATTATTACGTGGAGGTGGTAGTCCACACGTACGCTCCCGTGATATTTCACATCCCATTTGATGGGATAATTGGTGGATAATGGTAATACATTATTCATAATAAAACATTAATATATTTCAAATGGTGAGGTGATTATTATATGATGAATAAAATAAAATTATTGATGGTATATGTAGAAATACATTGAATGAAGTTGGTTAGAATGATTACATCTTCTTATATAGGCCTCCTTTAGTATCATTTTCAAGGATATTTGGAATTTTATTTTTAATAAAACTATCACATAAAATTCATGGATATAGAGTTTTATAAAGTAAATTTTTTTGTTTTTTCAGGATATAATTCTCAAAGTGGTGTAAAATTTTTTATTGTAGGCAGTTATTTTATATGGGAGGTAGAGGGAACACATGGAATTTTTAAAAACATTAAAATATAATAAAGTCATTCCCAAGAACAGTGCATAATAATGGAAATTAATTTAATAAAAAATGTATATGGTAATAATAAAATAATTCCATTAAATTTAGATTGGGTTTTATTTCTTTTAAAACACTATATGTTTTATTGACCTCTTTATAAAAAGGATTTGACCTTAACTATAGTAATAACTATTTCAACATTAAAGGGTTTTGAATGTTACCAAAAATATAAAAGTGACTCATAAATAGACCAAGGGTGATATTTTAAACAATATTATATTCAATTGGATGATGATTAAAATTTTATGAATTTTAAATCATTAAATAATATATTATTTATTATAAAATATAATTAATGTTAATTTTGGAACAATTCATTTAATTTGATCGTAAAGGGAACAAGAAAAATATGGTATTTAAATATAAAAATTTAAACATTAAAAAGATATTTTTATGTAAATAATTTAAGGAAAATAATAATTAATCGTGATTTTATTACTTATAATATTTTTAAAATAATTTATTTGTTTTTCTATCAATTTAATTAACATTGTGTCAGTGCTTCATAATAATTTAAAGTAATTATTCAACCACATAAAATTAGACGTAAATTAATATGATAAAAAATAATTTCTCTTTCAAATAAAAAAATTTCCAAACTTATCCTATTTTTATCCAAATATAACAAAATTTATAGATATTAATCATCTATAATGATTATTTATACCCCCAATCACATTCTTTTAGAGTCTAGTTAGAACCCCCACCTAGCTGAATGCTTCTGTTAGGTTCACTAAGTCAAACGACTTGAGGGGGTAAATTATGGTATGACAGATTAAAACTACTGCCCCCTAAGATAATATTTTGTTATTAAACAATAAATTCTTCTCTCTTTCTCCCATATTAATATTTTAACAGAAATTAAATCATTCATAGATGGAAATGTTTTTACTTGGTTCACCCTCACTATGCTACGTACAAGGATAATATGATGACGATGTGCCAATGTACCAAATACACTAAATATCACTACCAATTAAAAGGTTTGATATTGATCTTCTATGTCTGGGCTCACTACCATTACAAGGTTTTTGTTCTACTCACTACATTCCCTAGAGAACTCTCTATATCTATTCCTCTCGATCACTACCTGTGGGAAGGATCACTGACTTCTGAATCATTCACTCTGTAATATTGGAAGGGATCCACACATAGTTAATGGACATGTAGGACTATTCATTTTTCTAAAAGCATGAATCTATAACAATAGTTATATGCTATGTTGAAGTCCCATTTTCACCCATAGATGAAATACACATTTCTACCATCCATTAGGTTATTATAAATTTCTTTTTTGAACTGTTTTAGTGATTTTATGAGCTTCCATGAATCCTTTGTAAACAACTTTTCTTTATCTCCAAACTCCATAGTAGTTATGCTCTATGGTTTATCTCTTTGTGAATATTTTATCCTCTGCGTACCATCCTTACTTTATATATTGTATCCTCTTTCATGAAACATATCTCATATTAGGACTACCTATGATTCTGTAGACCGCTAATCATCCACATATTGACTATTCTTCCTTTGAGTACCACATCTTTCTCCACTTCATACAATGTCTTCCAAGAACACGTACCTCTTCCTATGAGGACTATAGTTCTTCACTAAAAACGTTCGATAGAATTGATTTAGCATGAACAACTTCACCCATCATGGAATTATCCATTGTGAACCTCTTTCAAAATTGACAGAATTCCCATAACATTGATTTTTTATTTTGAAAATCATTCTCTTTAATGATGTTATTCTCACTCCTTATTTAGTAAAATAGATCTGAAAAATATGTTAATCTGATATTTCCCCAAATCTTCAATATGTTAATGACTTCACCACTTACAACTCCCTTTGCAAATTGTTTCCAAATGTGGTATGTGTACTACCTTCCTTTCTTCCAACTAAAATAATAATTTTCTTCTTGTTATTAAGATAACGATTAATGATTTAATCCAAATATACTCTAACCCCACATAATTCATGATCTACATGAGAAATAATTGTATAATGAAGATTTCAATAATTAATAACTTCATCCCATTCGAAAACTTGTCTTTTGTTTTCAGGAAAATCATAAAATATCGTGATATATATATATATTAATTGATCCTATCTAGAATTGTCAGATTTAATACTCCACATTCATCATTACTCCCCCTAATAGCTTCAACACCCCCTATCTCACTTCTCCACCTGTCAGCTGCTCTAGGTTTCTTGACAAATAATTTTCTTTCTATTTAAATAGCACTGTTTATCTCCCTTTTTCAATGAACCCAAAAGTGTTTTCATTCATCTATACAATAGGGTAAAGAAAAAGATCAGCACAAAATGGAAAAAACACACCATACCTTGGGAAGGGAGTCCCACATCCACACTTTTCAAGTGAGATGAGTCACTCACTCAAATTTTCTTTTTTAGTAAGAAAGAATAACCATACATCAAACAACCAGAACAAAGATGCCTACGGACGTCTAAAATGATGCAATCTGAGGGCATCCCCTCTAATCAAATTGATCTATTCGGGCTGCAAAGTGGAAATGTCATGTACACACACCGGATCATGCCAAAGAACCTCCATAGAAGCAAGGTGATCCAACACTTGATTACCCTCATGCCATGTGTGAATATTTTTGGTACCGTTGTAGAGAATACCCTTGAACTTTCTAACAATTTAGGTAATGGGACATGGAGTATAGAAAATATACATCATAGCATCATGCAACATTTTAGAATCTGTTTCAACATCAAATAACGGAAATCCCTTCTGGTGACAGAGATTGATACCTGTGAGCATGGACTTGGGTTTGGCTTGAAGAGAAGATCCATGTCCTAACCGGGATGAGAAAGCAAGGAGGGCTCATCCCCGTGAGTCCCGAAGAACAAAAACCCCACACAGCACTCCCATGGAGCAGGAGCCATCGGTATTAAGTTTCAGAACGCTTGTAGGGGGACTCAATCTAACCCATTGACCTCTGTCCATACTACCAATCGGTTGGATAGAATAAGAACTAGAAAACGTCTAGCTGAAGGAAGGTGCATCCCACCAGTTACTGAGTAGAAAATCTAGATCAATAAGAATGATTTTCGACCTACTAATGATAGACCTACCCGTAGACCATATCCCCTCATATCTGAGATTCTTCCAGGCTTACCATATAAACCAACATCCAGCATAAATAATCAAACATCTTGTTGTCTTCTCCAGCACTTTATCTCCCGACCCATGAAAACACTTGTCATATAACATAATATCCACAAGGCAAGGATCACAAAACCTTGTAAAGTTGCCATAAAAATTCCACAATGTACTCGCCCACTCACCAAAGGAAAATAAATGATCAATTGTTTCATCTTTGTAAAATGTACAACAGGCACACTGAGAAGCAAGTGAGATACCACATCATTTGATATTTTCATCCGTAGGAATGGCGGGGTTCCTGATTCTCCAAAGTAGGAATTTATATTTTGAGGGAGCCAGCTTGTTCAATAGAGTCTCATTCCAAGCATCTTGCACCTCTGAAATTCCCCTCGTGCAGCGAAAATCCCAAGCGGGAAAAACCCCCAAATAGGAAAGAGTGAAAAAACAGCAATCCAGATCCTGCGATAGAAAAATCAGGATGAAAAGGGAATGATGCTCCTCGTCCATCACTATTTTAATAATCTTCGTGTGTAAACTCACTTCCCTGAGCGTGCTGTTAGGAGCAGGGCACCCTGGGAATCCCAGCACCTTGGCAACCAAATTTTTGTGCGAGAAGGGAATCTCTCCCCTCCCTATAATTTATTGCAAGTGACTAGTAAGATCATAAATGAGGTGAATGATATTCTTCCAAATTAGAGAGCCTCTTCCCACAGCCAAGGATTGCTGAAAAAACAGTGGGTGCATTGTTTTCCCCCATAACGCACTCTGATCCACAACTTCCCTAGCCATCTTAGCCCACATACTACTGAGGGTGTCCTCCAAACTACGAACATTAATAACACCCTCCCTAGAAGGCCTAGCCACTCTTCTCCAAGCAGCCCAGTGTATTTTCCTTTCTGCCAAAGTATCCCATATGAAACCGGCCAGAAGTTTGTCAATGCTGTTGGTGACACTTTTCGGAGGCATAACCGCAGAAATATCATGAACTAGAGTATCCAACCCCACACTATTAATGAGAAAAATACGACCACCAAAAGATAAGTACCTGTTTTTCCAGTTGGGGATGCGTTCCATGATCATGTTGATAAGGATATCGATGTCCCGAATCAGAAGTCTACCAGGGGAAATAGGATCCCCAAGATATTGCATGGGAAAACATCATCTTTGCATGGCAAGATTGATTTAAATTTCAGCAATCTGTCTAGGAGATATTTTGTTGGATATGAAAAAAAAATTCTCTTTATTGATAAGTTGTCCACTCTAGTAGCAGTACTCCTCTAAAATCCTGTTCAAACCACATATAGAATTTTTTCCAGCATTCATAAAACTATAGTATCATCAATGAACATAAGGTGAGAAATGGTCATAGCCCTCATACTCCTCCGATAGGGCAAGATATCTACATTGTTGATGCTCTTATGGATGATCTTACTCAAGACCTCCTGAGCGATGATGGAGATACTAGGGGAAAAAGGTTCTCCTTGACGGATTCCATTTAAGGACGTAAAGAATCCATAGGATTTCCCCAGGAATGAGACCTCCATCCATGAGGAGCTGAAACATCTAAAAAGAAGATCAATATTGCAAGGAGAAAACCCCATACTATCTAACACCTTATTGATGAAGCCCCACTCCACACGGTCATAGGATTTATTCATATCTACCTTGAGATCCACATTTGATCCCTGGATTTTAAATTTAATATCCCTTATCATATCATGAGCAAGGGAAATAGCACCTTGGATGGACTAGCTCCTCACAAATCTGTGCTACTCCATGGAGATCCACCGTGAAAGATGGATAGACAATCTAGCATTAAGGACACCTACAAGGAATTTATATGGGAAATTACACATACTCACCGATCTATAATGAATGATTGAAGAGGGAATCCTGTTTTTGGAATAAGAACCATAGTGGTGGTGCAAGCAGCCCACGATAGACTACCTCGCCTGAAAACATCATGGATGGCTAAAATGATATCCTCCTTCACCACCTACCACGAACCTTGATAGAAGCCACCCGGAAAACCATCCGGGGCCAGGGCACTCTCTGGATGGAGGTTCATCATAGCTGCATATATCTCTTTTTCATCTGGAATAGAACTCATCCTCTTATTATCCTGGTCAGAGACACAGTTTGGGATAACCTCAAAAATCCAATTTTCCCTTCCTGAGTAACCATTGGGTATAAAACCATTTGGGCTATCCAGAAGTTCCCTAAAATAAGAGTGAGCCATACCTCCCACAACATCCTTGTCATCCGTGTAAGATCCATTTTATAGCCGAATATTAGGCTTCATAGGTCTCTTTATTTCTTTTATAGAGGCATGAAAAAACACAGTGTTTTTATCTCCCTCTCAATGCCATTTTATTCTAGCAGTATCCCTGGCATGGCGTTCTTGAGCCAGGATCATTTTAGAAAGAGTTTCCTTATAATTATAAAGTTACTCCATGATATGGTCATCCTACTCTTATTCCAACCTCACTTCGAGAGTCTCCACCTCCTGTATGGCTCCAGCAAGCTCTTTATCAACCTGAGGGATATCTTTTTACCATGCCTGGAGATGAGTCTTGAGCCACCGTAGTTTATCATGAATGGAAATCCACATGCTGTCCTGTCCAAGGGTATTCCAAATACCATCAACCAGCTCTTGATAACCCGGATTTCTAACCCACTGCTGGAGAAAATGGAACCTCTCTCGAAGTTTCTGCCCATCAGAAATTTAAAATAGCAGTGGGGGGGGGGGGGCTGGTCAGATATTCCTTGAACCAAATTTAACACCTTAGTATTAGAGAACTTATATATAGCTTCCATATTATCCAAAAAACTATTCAAATGGCTCCATGAATGGTTTGATCCCCTTCAGTTTTTACACTAGGTAAAACAATCACCTGAGAATCTCAGGTCCATAAGGCTTTTCCCCGCCATTAACTGTGTAAAATCTCTACTACCTATCCTCTGAAAAGGTCCTCTTCCTTTCCTTTCCTCTGGATTGGAAACAATGTTAAAGTCCACTCCAACAAACCACGGTACGTTTCCCGAGAGAAATTCATTTAAATCACTCCATACCTTAGCCCTTTGGAGAGGATCACAACTCCCAAAAACAAGCCAGTGTTCCACCTTTTCCGTGATGAAATGATATTTGATTTCCATGTTCTTTATCTATGGGTGATATACTGTCTTCTTTCTAAGATTTATAGAACATGAATTATCAGAATTTTTTTCAATCGTTCACTTCACTTAACCCCCCATATCCTCAATCTATTGTTTCACGCACAACAATTGTGTGCATTCTTGGGTGTCTACAATATACTCAGCTTATACGGTGCTCAATGAATTGAGTATTTATTTCTTTCTTATCCAGGTAATAAATAATCCACCCTTATAGAAAGAACATATTGATTTTGATTTTATGTCATCTACTTAACCACACCAATCTACATCTGTATACTCCAATTTCTCTCCCTTAGATTTTTCATTATACATCAAAATGAAATCCACATAGCCATTGATATACCAAAGTATTATTTTTTACTACAATCATGTAGATTTCAGTAGGATTACATCGATACTATGCTGCATGCCACATGGAAAAGAAAATATATAATCGTGTTGTTGTTAAGTACAACAGACTTCCAATGATCTGTCTATATTCGGTGATATTGGGCACATTTCATTAATCATCTCATGATAGATTCATCCAGGTAGCAGCTAGAGTTTTCATCTCCTTGAGACTATCCATTCAAGAACTTCTCAAAACATCCTTGGAATATTTGGACAAAGAAATTAATGTGACGTTCCATCCTTGTGTCACTTGTAAAACAAGTAAAAATGTTGGTTCACCAATCATTGAAATTTTGATCTCACTTTTCATGAATTCAGAATATGTTATATATTTTGCTTCATCTGATCCTAGAAGGATTTTATCATTGACATATAACATCACAACCATCCTTTTATTATTATCACGGTTGAAATATAGATTGTAAAAATCTCCCCAATGATGAAAACCAATATTTATTAGAAACTGATATATCCTTGAATACCATCCTTTAGTGCTTACATCTGACCATATAAGTCCTTCTTCTGCCAAAAAACTCCATTCTAATCTGTATGAATGTGAAGACCATCTGTCTACTTGATATAAACATCTTCTTCCAGAACCTCGTTCAAAAATGTTAACTTCACATCCATTTGAAAAACCTTGAATGTTCTTTGCACTGCAATGACTAGGAATAAACCAATTGTCTCTAGCCTTGCAACATGTGTGATTTTTTTATCAACATTGAAATGCTCAATCTGGGAGTAATCTTTTCACGCTAGTCGTGATTTTTTTCAAATCACAACTCCATCTACATTTATTTTTTGTGAATGACCCATTTTTTCTAATGAAATTCTTAGATATTTCCTCAAAAAAATATCCAATGTCTGATTCTTCACAATTTTTCCAGGCTCTTCATTCATATCCTGAACCCAATTCTGATCATGAACTGCTTCACCAAAACATTTCAACTCTAACTATGTTATGTATGAAGCTTACCGTAGAGTCTTCATCCCCTTTGTCAGCACTAGTGCCATATAATCACAAATTATATTTTGTCTATATTTTTCAGCTCTTCTCTTCTATATTTTAATTGATACTAATTTATCTTCTCCTTCTCATCATCTGAGTCGTCTTCTAAATCAGCCTCCTAAACTGGAGAATCCCATGATTTTTTAATTTCATCATCAATATCCTCCTAAGACTAATCATGTAATTTTTAAGGATTATTCTCATTCTCCACTATGGTCACATCATGGAATTTATAAATCTTTCCTAGACACTTTTTGAAGAATTTATATACTTTTCAATTCTTTGTGTAGCTAAGAAATAACCCTTCATCTCCATGGGATTCAAACTTCTTGTGTTTCTCCTTGTTGAGAATGAAACACATACATTCATAAAAATTAATGTACATAACTGATGGATTCATTCCATATCATATCTCATATATATTATTATCTTATTTTGTACATAGTAACACCATATTTTATGTTTAGACTGTCATCATCACTACTTCCTTCCAAAATGTTTCTAGAAGGACTTTCTCAATGAGCGTTATTCTGGCTATGTTGTTGAAAATATGATTTCTTTTTCCAACTATTCCATTCTGTTTTGATTTCAAACCATTGAAACTAGATTCTTTTGTCCCATGTCTCTCAAGATAATCCTCTAATTGAATTTTTGTGAACTCAATATAATTATTTGTTTGGAACTTCCATATTTTTCAGCCATTTTCATCTAAACTTCCCTTAGATATGTTTTTAAACAATTGAATACCTCATATTTGGGGGTGATGATTGAATCCAATTCTATTATTTTATAATCAACGATTAAGAGAACATAATATCTCATTTCATTAATATCTCTTGGTGAGATTGGTATACACAAATTAATATGAACCAACTCTAGCAATCATGTTTATATTTTTTCTTTTTCTTAATATGTCTAGTGAATGATCTTCATTTATTGGAAGGAATCACATGTATGTGTATGAACATGTGACAATCGTGGAAGACATCGAGAAACATCATATTTTATAAAATCTTCCTTGTAAATTTGGATCATGTGGCCTATATGTTTTTGCCACAAATTATTTTCATCTTCCTTGGATAGAAAGTACATATCTCTTTCTCCACTCCCATGGTGGAGATTCCTTTTTTACATTTTCCATAAAATACAACAACACCATATTTTTACTTGATGAAACATAATTTATTTAATATCTTATGGCATGTCATGAGTCACAAAATTGACTTACACATAATAAGTTGTGACTAAGACCATTAACAACAAATACATATTCAGGTCTCATGTCCTTTCCCCAAAACATTTCAGTCCCACAACCAAAGATTTTAAACCCCTCATAATTATGAAATCATATGATATCTTCTTTATCATACGTAATTCCCTTCACTGGATCCTTGTTTTATGTTGTACGGTAGGTACATACACTATCAATGATCTATATCCTTGTGTGATATGATTCCTTGAACACAATTTCTGCAACTATTTCCCACTCAGATATTTTATTTTTGAACCAGGTTTTTGATGTCATACCATGTATGGATTCATACTATTGATATTCTTTGGAATATGATGTATTACATTGATATTTTATATATTCAAAAAGAATTTTTATTCTTAGATCATGTGACGATACATTTGTATGCTTCTTATAACCGAAATCAGTTTGATTCAGCACATTCCTCTATATTTCTAATGAGAAATATCTTTCCATGAATATGAATCCTCCACACATTAAATAGTGACATCATGTGATGACATGGATAATTGATCTCTATATGACTGCCTCTATTGGTCATGGCCCCTTTAGTACCTAATTATTTTATATAGGGAAAACATTGTGTGCATGTCCCATATTTCCAAAAAATTAACATCTTATGCGGGGTACATTAATGTGTGGTAATTTTGTAGAACTTGTTGTCCCCTGGGTCCATTGAATCTCTTGATTCTTCTTCGAAGTCAAATAAATTTTCAATCTTGCAGATGGTTCTAGTGGTCTGACTTTAACCATTACTCTTTTTGGTTTTTGATAAATTCCCATGTTAATCTTTCCATTTTTATTTGACTTTATTCTATGCTACTGGACCACTATGCTCAACATTTAGCATCTTTGTTGTCTGTAAGATATTCTATACTGATTTCATAGATGGATTCAACAGTTTTTCTTGATCTTTAACAAATTTTCAATATCAATGCCTTCCTCTTCATGTTTATTGATTAATTTGATTTGTTCTTTTCTAGTTTTAATTAATCTATCTATATCTCTTTTCTATTCATCAAATTTCAATATTTACTCAACCACATTTTTTTTCTTTCTAGCATTGAAGACTTTAGTTTTTCAATTTCTTCATTCAGCTCATACATCTTTTCTTCTTGCTGCTTCATATAGAGTTGGGCATCATGAACCACTTCGTTAGAATTATTTATTTTGGCTCTCCAAATATCTATCTCTTCATGTGTAGCTTCTAATTCATCATAACAATCCACTCTTCCTTAACATTGTACTTATTCATTGTCACTTTCTCCTTTTGTTACAGAATTTTCGACAGCTTCCACCAAAGCATTTACCTCATGATCCTTTTATTCTTGTAACTCTTCTACCACATATTACCCTAATCTTTCATATTATTTTTAATGAATATTAATTTTTTTGAACAACTTTATCTTATCACTTCTCTTACCTTTATCATTAGATGGATACTTATTTTGGGGAATTCTATCATTGTCTTTATTGACATCTTTGAACTTCTTATAACACTTTACTACAAAATGTCCAACCATTCCACATCGGAAGCATGAAAGTGTATGTTTACCTTTGAAATTTCCTATTCCTCGTAAATTTGAAGAGATAAAGGACATGAAATCATAAAATTATCTTTATTATGACTATCTTCAATAGAGATATTCTACATGGATTTGAGTTCCACTTATTTAGACTTCCCATTTTCCACAACATCGTAATCATCATCTCTGATTTCATATGCAACCAGTGTACTATTCATGTTATCCCATGTCAACTCCTTTGGATCATTATCTTCAAATAATAAAAACTAAGGTGGATGTTTCCTCATGATATGGGTCACAATATTTATATATTCAATAAATTATCCAAGGCCACACCTGTATTCCACTATAACATTCACCCTATCAAATATTACATCAACAAATCCATTTGAGTTCATTCTCTAATCTTCATACTTTTTCCACAAATTCTGAATATTTTCCTCTCTGAATATTGAATCATACTCATAGATATTCAATAGCTTTTCACGTATAGAATGTAATGTTTAACATGACATCACCTACAAATAAATTTAATTTGAGAGGGTTCCCCCTAAAGCAATGATCCATTTATAATAAACATTCAATTCTCCTCTTTCAACTTATATTAAATAACAACTATTGATATCAGCTAATATTCTATGCATATATGTTGTGAGGAGATCTAGTCCCAATGATCTGATGTTGTTTTGAATCTGATTCTTCCATAGTTGAATTTATTTTTGTTGATGATCAGAATTCATTTATGATTGACCACCTCCATTTCTTCTAATGACGGAGAACCACTGACTTTTAACATATCCATATAATACCAATTTTTAGGTTCACTATGTCAAATTCTCTGAGGGGGGTGAATCAAGTTATGATATATTAAAACTATTTCCCCTTCATATCTTGTTTCATCATTAAAAAAACAAACATCTCCCTTTCTCCTATAGAAATATTTGAATTGAATTAAAATCATGCACATGATAAAAAAATTAATTGGTTCTCCCTCACTAGGTTATGACCAAGGAGAATAAAATGGTGACATGATGAGGTACCAAATCAACTAAATCTCACTACCGATTACATGGTTCTAGATAGATCTACTATACCCAGGCTCACAACCATTACAAGGTTTGTGGAATGCTCATTGAATTACAAAGGGTCACTCCCTATGTTAGTTCCTCAAGATAACTATTGGTCAGAAGGATCACCATCTTCCCCTTCCTTCTCTCACTGCTCTTGGAAGGGATCCACAGACAGTGTATGGACCTATAAGAACCTTCGTCTTCATGAATTAATGCATCCTCAACTATGGTTAGATGCTCTGTTTAAGTATCTTTTTAACATGTATATGAAATTCTATGTTTCACATAATATATGGATAGTGTAAATTACTTTTGAGAACTATTTTAGGGATTTTCATGCTTCCATGAATCTTCTGTGAACCACCTTGCTTCATCCAGTAACTATGTAGGGGATATGCTTTTTAGAACATCTATCTATGAACCATCTCTCCTCGGTATTCCATATTTTCTTTATAGACTATCTCCACTAGCTCAAAGTGTCTCTCATCCGCAGACTACCTCATATTTTCTAGAAGATCTCTCCATTTTATACCGGGTCGTCTTCCATCACATACCATGTCTTACTTGTAATACCCCATGATTTCATAGTGTGTTATTTTTTCAAAATAATTCAATAACTTGCACTACACGCAACACCGAGTTCAAGCGCACCATGACTTATCAAACAAGCCGTTCAAAAGAGTTTATGAATATTATTTACTAAATTTTAAACTTTATATAATCCTTATAATTCTAGAATCCATATTATGAGATTCTTAGACATAATGTAAGAACAAATTCATTTTCAGTATTACACTTTTACCAACATTTAATAGTGAACCCTTTTAAATCGAATATTTTAAACTTTTATATATTCAATTTGACTAAATGGGGACATCAAAAATTTACAATGAAACATCCTAAGCTTCCATGGTACACTTTCCTTTGAATAATATAGTAGCGTGTGTTGTACGGAACATCAAGTTCTAACAGACATCACAACCAATCAAACTAGCCGTTATGAATAGTAATACATATTTTTTGAAATTTTATTAATTTTATCTCTCAAAATGGACTTCATTTTGGTATTCGTAATATCGAATTTATCCATGGGAGAAATTTTAGAACTTTTCCGATAACATTTATATTTTGATGAATAGTGAAAATTACTAAATTTTAATTAAAAACATCTTTTTTAATCAAAATATTTAATAGTGATAAATTATGAATTTGAGTGGTTTTAAAGTATATTTAGAATATATTTTTACCATTTAATACAATGTTGGTCATTTGACATAATTTCACAATTAAACTGAACATAAACAAGAATCAATCTTTTGATAGTTATTATCTCTTAAAAACACGCTTTTTGTTTTAACAATGGGAATTTATTTTAAATTAATTTTTTCCACTTCTGTGTTTTGAATTTGGAAAAATGGATTCCATATTTGGAATCAGAATGTTCAAATTGTATAATTAGGTAACTTTTATTTTTAGACATTTTGAAAAATTACTTCGGTAAATATTTTATTTACCATGGTTAAGGGTAAATCTGGTAAATAAGTGTTAAAAAATATTATAATAATACTAAATTACCATAAAATGTTTCCTAACCTTATTGGTGGATACATTTCCGACCTTGGGAATCTTTGGGTTGATTTTGGGACCCCATGGAGCCACTTGTAAGTGACAATGACACTTTATATTAATTAAGTTAAAATAAATACAAAAATGACATAAGCATATATCTTTTAGCAAACATTTGTTTACATAGGGTTATATATGTTGGATATCAGATTATAAATATTCATTAGAAAGATAAAATTATTTCCTACATAATGATATTTTATTTATAATTTTTAGACAATAAATAATTTAATTTATTTATGACATAATGATTATGCTGTAAATACCATAATACTGAACAATTAAAATAATTGATATTATAAATACCCAAGTAAATATAATTTGAGACATTTTATGAATTAAACTAATTTTCTAGGTTAATAAGACATTTTAGGAATTATTTAATTAAATTTTTTCGAAGTAATCATTCTGTTAAAATTTTTACAAAAATCAATTATTGAATAGTGTCAAAATTGACATAAAAGAGTTTTTAAAACAAATATTATATTATTAATTGATATTAAATTCCTAAAAATATAAGGTTCAGCCAAGAGACTTATATCATGATAGGTGTATAATTAATGGACCACTTGAGGGTCTCTTGGATTTATATTGTAATTTATTAACCATATAATATAAAAATACAAAGAGACATTTGTAAAGTGAAACTAAATTACTAAGAGTTAATACATAAAGATAAGGTTAATATAGTAACCCAAACCTGTCTAAATCCTATTGGTTGAGTATTTTTTGACCTATCACCACCATAAACTTTAATTAATCCACTTTGGATCCATTATAAACCGAATATGATTTTATTATAAAATAATATTTCTAGTTTTTCCAAAGGTAGCCCTTACCCCTCTTATAAAAGGGAACTCTCCCTTCTCATTACATCACACCTTCATATACTATTGGTTCGGCCAAACCCCAGAAAAATACTCTCTAAAATTACCTCACTAAAACCTAGAGTCCTTAGTTTGATCATAAAACCAACCTAAGGATACCTTTTCATAAAATGAAAAGGATGAACTCGAAGAAGAGGTAATGATTTCACCACCCTTTTCAAGTTCCTTTCTTCTTCCACTTATTATATCATTGTTATTACCATTATAAAATAATAAATCCAGTATATTATATATAATTTTATGTTATTATAAACATGGTACAACCATATTTCAGTATTCTATCAATCCTTTGAATGACATGTCACCATACGTGCGTATGTACGGCTTACCGTCTCCACATTGTGGTGTAATTGTCATTCAATAAATTATTATTTGGATGGGTATAATAATGATGTGTAATTAATGTAAATAATAAATATAACATGATAATGATTCTGTCTATATGATACAACATCCAATTATATATTATTTTAACATCAAAAGAATGATATTGTCGCTCGTGCATACGTACGGACTACCGTCTCCACGAACGCGATGAGATTCATTCTCCATCGTATCCATTCAAATATAATTCTCATTTGATGATTAAAAATAATTTTTAAGGACTTGATGTAATTCTGGATATGAATAAGATAAAACCTATCCATATCAAACACGACTTACGTAACAAAGAATATAAAGGAAAACGAGTAAGTTAACACCCGAAATGACGATAATACTAAAATATTATTAACAAATCAATGTTAAAAGATCATATATGATATCATATTAATGTAAATGATTCTTTTATAATTAAATAACAATTATTTCACCATTATAAATGAGGTTAACCTACCGTCGACCAAGGAAAAAGTAAAAAGTAAGGGGGTTTTTATCTCACTTTTAATTTCGTGGGAATTCTATTGTTCACCACTTATTTATTGCATGTGGTGTGTGTAATTCCCATGATTATATTCATTGTGTAATATTATTTAATTTATGGATATTTACATCATCATTGTATTATCCTTCTTTCATGGGTGTATGTTTCGTAAGTTACCAAATCGATAAAGGAATTTGAAATTTCAATTTCAATTTATTTGGCTTTACACAAACTTCATTGATTATTTTAATCCGAGATTATGTGTAGAATCACTATTCATTTGATTATGTCATAATTTACACTCCCCTTTTCTGTGGATATACTTTTGATATACATAATCCCTCCATTGATAATTTCTCAAGTCATTGATATGAATTTGATAAGATTAATTTTAACTCATTCTCCATTTGTTGAGTTAAATATCTAATTCATTGGTGTTGTTTTTACAAGAATATGTGTGAATGTCCCCTGATTTATTTACACTAAATATCCAATCATATTGAATGTATTTATTTTTTTCATGCATAATTATGTCGTTGATTTATCCTTAACCTAAGGATATGGTCTTTATAAGAGAATCCATCTCAATTTACATTCCACTAAGACTTCTTTGTTGTTATAAACCAAATCACTTTTATATGGTGTATATAATGTACTTTGACATAGTATATCATGAATTCCTTTATTATCATGATATTATAAAGTTTTTATTACCTCAATTATTTGTATTCAAGTGTATTTATTTTGGTTCGGAACTCTAACTAAAATATCATTTTAAATGTTTTAAAGATTTTTTATTCTAAATATTTCTCAATAATGTCCATGTTTTAAATTTTTTTAAGGATTTATATATATGGACATTAATGTTTTAAAATTAAAATTCTTTTTAAAATGTTCAAAGTGGTATGGGACACTTTGATTCAAAAAAATCTATTTTAAATGCCTTCTTGAGAAATTGTGTGACTTTTAAATGATTTAAAGAAAAAGGGGAATATTTCACTCAAATTGTTTTGATGACTATTTTCATCTATGTCAATATCCTTCATCATTCTCAATTGAGTTTAAGATGATACAATAAAATCTTCCATATTGTATCGAATGAGTTATGTTTGACTGTGGATGTGCTATTTTTATACCATTCATGGTTTGTGGATAATGTATTTGCATTTCGTATGCTAGTTTTAATACTAATGTTTATGTTATGTTTAAAACATTTCATTTGAGGAATGAATTGGACTTAGTAAGTGAAGGTTGGAGCCCGCTATAGCTCCTCGATGCATTGTTAGGTCTCATAAGACAAACTAGAGTCTTGGAACAAGGCCTTGACAAAATCTTATTTGTAGTCTTGGCACGAGGCCTTGACTATGTGGTTATGATATTCTGACATTATGCATTCCATCATTATGAAAGTGGTTATTGATATTGAATGTTATTATTCGATTAGTAGAAAATTCATGTGAATAAGTAAATGGCATTATTTCATTTTATTTTTTCCATGCTATTTTGAAGTTCAAGTTTAAAAGGATTTTGTTTTAGTTATACATTGCCTTAAATGTTTATTCATATTTATGAAATATTCCTCTATATTGTTATCCTTACTGAGCATCTAAGCTCACCCCTTTCAATGTTTTATTTTTCCCAGGATGTGAAGAAGTAAATTATGAATGACCTGCAGGGATAGTATGAGGGGATAAGAGTGTGGACTATGGAGACATTGATTTTGTAGTTTGCATTTTATGATGTAATGTAAAACTTTATGAATATATCTATTGTTTCCAAGGCTACTAAACTAATCGGTCTTTCGAGACTCGATATTTCTTGTGATCATTCCAATGTTATGTAATAATACACTGACTCTGGGTAACTTGGGTCAGGGCGTTACAGTTGGTATCGGAGGAAGTTTAGTACAAATCGTGGAAGCTAGATTTAGATAAACTCTTATTAGAGAACATAGATTTAAGATGGATTTTGTGGATTAATATAGAATAACTTCCTAGAATTTTGGTATTTTAGATATTTTGTGAGTTTTCCGAGAAATACATCTCTGTCTGGATACAAGCAGGTAGAGGTGACTCTGGCACAGATGTACCTAGGGGTAAAACCCAAAAACACCGCTTTGAGCTAGACTCAAACGGGAACTAGTGCATGAAAACTGTCCTTGCTGCACTCTTGGTTATAACACTCCCATGGGATATGCTTAGGATAACTCTCATTTTCTTTACAAAACATTATGAAGGGTTTATGAGTATATACTTCCTCAAAGAATACATTTTTATGATTATAGATTATATCCATAAACTATTTAATTTATGGTATGTGTTTTAAAAGTTTGGGATTAGGTATTATTATTCATAAACTAATCTAGTGTATGCCATTGTTTAGAAATGGCGCCCAGTAGAAGGAATGAGAACTCCAGCAATGCACATGATCCAAAGAGAAAGAAGAATCATATATTTCCTGGTCTTAAGCCAGAATTTATAAGATAAATACTCTCCTAAGTATTATCATCATATGAAGAAATAATACCATGTGTTGATAAGATAATTGAAGAGTTTACTGATTCCTACGGCTTTGAAGGGAAGCAAGAGAAGAAAAGGATGGAAGAGAGAAAGATTGATAAAGGGAAGAGGGAAAAGATGAATTTTTTCATATGTGATAACTGTGGGATGAAACACCCTGGAACTTGCTTGAAAGGAATGGGATTTTGTTATAAGTGTGGAGGAAAAGGGAAAAAAGTACGTGACTGCAAGGGTAAGAAAATGGATTTAAATGTACAATGTTTCATTAGCAAGGAGTTTGGACACTACACGAACCTATGTCCCAGTTGTCAGACTATGCTGAAAATGATGCTATTGGATAATAATCAAGTTATGATACTACCATAGATGAAGAGGAATGATTAGAGTTCTTATGTTGATTATGTCATTTGACTGTTGTATCAAAAATTTACTTCTTATAATAATTATGGAGTGTATAGGGATTGTACTGCAGTACTATTTTATTAAGGACTTGAGATTGTGTGGAACAATGAAAAGTGACTCAATAGCAGGTAAATTTTTTGGAAAATAAATGGTTGAGAGAAAGATAAACCATAATATGGTTCTGATACCGAGGTAGTGATTTTAGAATAATACATGATTGATTTGGATAAATTATATTGGATATTCTTGACTACATTGAAACTGATTAATGATTTCTATATTCCATCATTGTTGGGGTTTAAAACATTTTTGGATAGAAGGAGTATATCTATTATTCTTTAAGGAATAATGGATCATGAATGTAATCAATAAGGTTTTATGGTAATTCAGGATGTTGCAGTGTTTTAAAACAATACATGATAAAGGTGTTCACATGTTATTACGCGGAAAAAAGGATCTTCATTGTGTTTACCTTCCTTATAAATTTTTGACTGAAGTATTTTGTATAGTTCTAGTTTGGATTATTTTGGATTGCCATAAAAGGAAAACTCGGAGGTCGGGCAGCAACCCGTCGCGTCCGGAAAGGCCGCGAGACATGAACCCACAACCGAAGGGAGAAAAGGGTGTATCACCTACCACTGACCCATGTGATGTCATGGATTGAATAATGTCGTTTTTTAATGGTTTTGATAGATGAATTATAAATTCATTTTTAACCCTATACGAATAGAATAAATAGAATATTATTTTTAAGTTCTATTATCTTTTAGAGTGAAAGATTAGTTTGTGGTAGAACTTAGTTAAATGATGAGACTCTACTTGTCAAGTATATATTTTTCTTCTTCTCTTATTCAATGAAGAAATTAATTCTTATACTTTAGTGAAGGGATCTTAAAACAAATAAATGTGTTATCCTAATACCATATGTTTTGCTGAACTGATGGTATTTTAAATCATCGTAGATTGATGAATTTAAGGCCCTCAATTTTACACTTGTTTGTGATTGATGTCCTCAATCACTACCTATAAATATTTACGTTTTCCCTCCAATTATATGTCTCTAATTTCCACCAATGTTCTCTGAAAAGAGATCATAATTTGGTGGTGACCCTTTCATTTCTCTTTTCCTCTTATTAAGAATAAATTTTATTTACCCAATTTTCGATGTGGGTTTTCCCACAAAGGTATTTTTTATATTCAACCTTTTATTTTCTAAGAAAAATTTCAAATTTCGAGGACGCAATTTATTGAAGGATGGGAGAATGTAACACCCCAAGATTTCTTAGTGTGTTATTTCTTCAAAATAATTCAATAACTTGCACTACACGCAACACTGAGTTCAAGCGCACCATGACTTACCAAACAATCCGTTCAAAAGAGGTTATAAATACTATTAACTAAATTTTAAACTTTATATAATACTTATAATTTTAGAATCCATATTATGAGTTTCTTAGACATAATGTAGGAACAAATTTATATTTACTATTGCACTTTTACCAACTCTTAATAGTGAACCCTTTTAACATCCAATATTTTAACCTTTTATATATTCAATTTGACTAATTGGGGACATAAATTTTTTTTAGTGAAACATCCCAAACTTCCACAGTATGCTTTCCTTTGAATAATATAGTAGTGTGTGTTGTACGCAACTTCGAGTTCTAACACACACCACAACCAATCAAACTAGCTATTATGAATAGTAATACTTACCTTTTGAAATTTTATAAATTTCATCCCTCAAAATGGACTTCATTTTTGGATTCAGAATATCTAATTTAGTATAGGGAGATATTTTTGAACTTTTCAGATAACATTTATATTTTGATGAATAGTCAAAAATACTAAATTTTAATTAAAAACAACTTTTTTAATCAAAATATTTAATAGTGATAAATTATGAACATGAGTGGTTTTAAAGTATATTTAGAATATATTTTTACCAGTTAATACAATGTTGGTCATTTGACATAATTTCACAATTAAACCGAACATAAACAAGTATCAATCTTTTGATAGATATTATCTCTTAAAAACACGCTTTTTGTTTTAACAACGGGAATTAATTTTAAATTAATTTATTCCACTTCTGTGTTTTGAATTTGGAAAAATGGATTCCATATTTGGAATCAGGATGTTAAAATTGTGTAAATATGTAACTTTTATTTTTAGACATTTTGAATAATTACTTCGGTAAATATTTTATTTACTATGGTTAAGGGTAAATCCGGTAAATAAAAGTTAAAAAAATATTATAATAATACTAAATTACCCTAAAACGTATTCTAACCTTATTTGGGGATACATGTCCGACCCTGGGAATCTTTGGGTTGATTTTGGGACCCCATGGAGCCACTTGTAAGTGATAATGACACTTTATATTAATTAAGTTAAAATAAATACCAAAATAACATAAGCATATATCTTTTAGAAAAACATTTTTTACATAGTGTTATATATTTTGGATTTTGGATTATAAATTTTCATTAAAAATATAAGACGATTTCCTACGTAATTATATTTTATTAATAAATTTTAGAAAATATAAAATTTAAATTATTTATGACACAATGATGATGCAGTAATTACCATAATAGTGAAAAATTAAAATAATTGATATTATAAATACCCAAGTAAATATAATTTGAGACTTTTTATGAATTAAAATAATTTGATGGGTTAATATGATATGTTAGGAATGATTTAATTAACTCTTTTCAAGTAATCATTCTGTTAGGATTTTTACAAAAATCAGTTATTGAATAGTGTCAAAATTGACATAAAATAGTTTTTAAAACAAATATTATATTATTAATTAATATTAAATTCCTAAAAATATAAGGTTAGGCCAATAGACTTATATAATGATAGATGTATCATTAATGAAACAATTTAGGGTCGCTCGGATGTATATAGTAATTTTATTAACCATATAATATAAAAATACAAAGAGACATTGTAAAAGTGAACCTAAATAACTAAGAGTTAATATTTAAAGATAAGGTTAATATAGTAACCTAAACCTGTATAAATCCTATTGTTTGAGTGGTTTTTGACCTATCCCCACCATAATTTTTAATTAATACACTTTGGAACCATTAGAAACCAAATATTAATTTATTATAAAATAATATTTCTAGTTTTTCCAAAGGTACCCCTCACCCCACTTATAAAAGGGCACCCCCCCTTCTCATTACTTCACACCTTCAAAGCCTTTTGGATCGGGCAAACCCTTCCCAAATACTCTCTCAACTTCCCTCACTAGAACATAGAGGCCTTATTTTGATCAGAAAGCCAACCTAAGGAGCCCTTTTGATCAAATCAAAAGGAAGAACCCGAAGAAGAGGTAATGATTTCACCACCCCTTTTCAAGTTCATTTCTTCTTCCACTTCTTCTATCTTTGTTATTAACATTCTAAAATAATAACTCCAGTATATTATATATAATTTTATGTTATTATAAACACGGTACAACCATATTTCAGTAATCTATCCATTATTTTAATGATAGGTCACCATACGTGCGTATGTACGGCTTACCGTCTCCACGTCGTGGTGTAATTGTCATTCAATAAATTATAATTTGGATGGGTATAATAATGATGTGTAATTCATGTAAATAATAAATATAATATGATAATTATTCTTTCTATATGATATACCATCCAATTATATATTATTTTAACATCAAAAGAATGATATTGTCGCTCGTGCGTACGTACAGACTACCGTCTCCACGAACGCGATGAGATTCATTCTCCATCGTATCCATTCAAGTATAATTCTCATTTGATGATTAAAAATAATTTTTAAGTACATGATATAATTCTGGATATGAATAAGAAAAACCCTATCCATAACAAACACGGCTTACGTAACAAAGAATATAAAGGAAAACGAGTAAGTTAACACCTGAAATGACGATAATACTCAAATATTATTAACAAATCAGTGTTAAAAGATCATATATGATATCATATTAATGTAAATTATTATTTTATAATTCAATAACAATTATTCCACCATTATAATGGAGGTTAAACTACCGTCGTCCAAGGAAAAAGTAAAAATTAAGGGGTTTCTTATCTCACTTTTAATTTCGTGAGAATTCCATTGATCACCACTTATTTATTGTATGTTGTGTGTGTACTGCCCATGACTGTCTTAATATTGTAATATACTTTAATTTATGGATATTTACATCATCATTGTGTTATCCTTCTTTCAGGGGTGTATGTTTCATAAGTTACCAAGTCGATAAGGGAATTTGAAATTTCAATTTCCATTTATTCGGCTTTACGCAAACTTCATTGATTACTTTACTCCGAGATTATGTGTGGAATCGCTATTCATTTTCTTATGTCATAATTTCCACTCCCCTTTTCTGTGGATATACTTTTGATACACATAATCACTCCATTGATAATTTCTCATGTCTTCTATATGAATTTGATAAGAGTAATTTTAATTCATTCTCCATTTGTTGAGTTAAATATCCATTTCATTGGTGTTGTTTTTACAAGAATATGTGTGAATGTCACCTGATTGATTTACACTAAATATCCAATCATATTCAGTGTATTTATATTTTTCAAACATAATTATGTCGTTGATTTATCCTTAACCCAAGGATATGGTCTTTATAAGAGAATCCATATCAATTTACATTCCATTGAGACTTCTTTGTTGTTATACACCAAATCACTTTTATATGGTATATATAATGTAATTTGACATACTAAATAATGAATCCCTTTATTCTCATGATATTATAAAGTTTTTATTACCTCAATTATTTTTATTCAAGTGTCTTTATTTTGGTTAGGAACTCTAACTAAAATATCTTTTTAAATGTTTTAAAGATTTATTATTCTTAATCATTCTCATTAATGTCTATGTTTTAAAAATGTTTTTAAGGATTTATATATATGGACATTAATGATTTAAAATTAAAATTCCTTTTAAAAGGATCAAATTGGTAGGGGACACAATGATTCATGAAAATCTATTTTAAATGGCTTCTTTACAAATAGTGTGACTTTTAAATGTTTTCAAGAAAAAGGGGGATATTTCACTCTAATTGTTTTGGTGATTATTTTCACCCATGTCAATATCCATCATCATTCTCGATTGAGTTTAATATGATACAATAAAATCTTCCATATTGTATCGAATGAATTATGTTTGACTGTGGATGTGCTATTTTTATACCATTCATGGTTTGTGGATAAAGTATTGACATTTCGTATGCTAGTTTTAATACGAATGTTTATGTTATGTTTAAAACTTTTCATATGAGGAATGAATTGGACTTATTAAGTGACGGGTGGAGCCCTCTATATCTCCTCGATGCATCGGTAGGTCTCATGAGACAAACTAGTGTCTTGGAACAAGGCCTTGAAAAAATATTATTTGTAGTCTTGGCACAAGGCCTTGGCTATGTGGTTATGATAGTCTTGCATTATGCATTCCATCATTATGAAAGTGGTTATTGATATTGCATGTGATTATTAGATTAGTAGAATATCCATGTAAATAAGTAAATGGCACTATTTCATTTTATTTTTGTCATGCTATGTTGAATTTCAAGTTTAAAAGGATTTTGTTTTAGTTATACATTGTCTTAAATGTTTATTCTTATTTATAAAAGATTCTGCTATATTTTTATCCTTACTGAGCATCTGAGCTCACCCCATTCAATGTTTTATTTTTCCTAGGTTGTGAAGAAGTAAATTATGAATGACTTGAAGGGATAGTATGAGGGGATAAGAGTGTGGACTATGGAGACTTTGTTTTTTTAGTTTTTATTTTATGATGTAATGTAAAACTTTATGAATATATCTACTGTTTCCAAGGATACTAAACTAATCGGTCTTTCGAGACTTGATATTTCTTGTGATCATGCCAATGTTATGTAATAATGCACTGACTCTGGGTAACTGGGGTCAGGGAGTTACATTACTCCTCTAGGTACCACATCATCCTCCGCCGTGTATAGATTACATTGCAGGATATATTTCCCCATAAAAACCATTGACCAAATTGATTACACGAGAATTACTTCACCCATCATGGTATTCTCCCTCACGAACCTATTTCAGACCTCGCTAAATTACTAATGCATTGATTTTTTCTTATGAAAATATCACTCATTAATGATTTTATTATTACTCCTTATATAAAAAAATAGATCTAAAAAATACCTTAATAAATTATTTCCCAAAATCTTCAATGTAGTACTACCTTCACCATGTACTACTCCTTCTATGAAATTTTTCCCTATGCAGTCCACATACATCATTTCTTATTTCACAGTGGCCAAAATATCCATCTTTTTTCTCTAATGACACCATTTGTGGATTTTGAAATCACCACATCATTTCCATGAATGAAAATTCATTCCACATACCATAAGCCTCCCGTATACAACATGTCATCACCATGAACTTTTTTCTCACCACGAATTATTCATGTATACGATCTCCATATCACGTTTTGTGGTTCCTTTCCTTATCTGATTCCAATCAATGTTCCATGTACCAACATATGAATTCCACAATTTCGGATTCATGGTCCACATACTATGTACCCCTATACAGAAATAAACCTTTTCGAAAAACCAAAATACTGATTTTGAGTCCCAAAAAGTTATCAGACACTGGGAAACAATGCCACCTTAAACACCTACTTCGGAAAACACCATCCATACTCATTTTTGGTCACTTGGATTTTACAAAAAACACCATCTCAACGAAATAATACCAAGAGGTAACCTTGATAAATTTTTTCTCAACACCTTCTACTTTAGATGGATTGATCTATTATAGGATGGTCACTTCTATCTCTTTTATCATGAACTCCAATCGATTTTGACCTTTATTTATTATCTTGTGGTATATGAATCTCTTGTACACATATTCATGTAACATTATATATTGATGGTCTTTCTCAGTTAATTTTGATAGCATGTGTATGATCAGTTTTCTCATTTAAAAAAAAATTGGGTAGAAGTTCATCCTTCAGTTTTTGAATTCACGACATCACATTAATTTTTCAAATTGATGCCCAAAATATCTAAAATATTGTTTTCACCAAGATTGTAATTTTTCTACTCTAAATGATTCATATTCATGTGCACAAATTAATTCATGTTAAAAAAGATTGTTTAATCAATGTATGTGAAAACTTTCCACATGTATGTTCACAAGATGTTCTTTTATCTTTTCACTATTTGTTTACTTCTGTAAAAACTCATTTTCTCAAACAATGTGGACGACTTGTTCTTAGTTACATGATCATGTGATAAATATAAATCCCTGAAAAATAAAAAAAAATTGTAGTCTAGATCATCCAAACTAAATTAGGTGTGTGGTAACCCGTATAGCATTTCATGAACAAATATGGTTTTATGAGTCAATTCCATCCTTTAGATAACCAGGATGTATTTAAGACTCTCCCTAAATTCTTAAAACCGATGTGTATGAAAGAATATCATCGTGGAATCTCATTTTCATGATCAGATCAAATGAATGTTCTATTTAATTATAAATGAGAGCTCCCTAAAAATGAAGAATATTAAACCTAGACATTGACAATTACATCTATATTTATAGGAAGATTATCACCACCCCAACATATAATATTCAATGAAAATCATGTCTCCTTCAATACGATGAAAATATCTGCATATCTAAATCATAGGTTTACCCAAAAAAAAGAATTTTTTGATCTTGACTTCTTCATTTGATGTTATGGTGATCGCATGATCACAAGATCACATCATTAGATCATGTGGCACATTAATGGAGAATCACTCAACACCTTCTTATCCAATTCACTATAATAGGTCTTTCCATGGTGTGATATTTACATTATTGAAGTTACATTACACATAAAATGATGTCGCGACATCAGGCGATGACACCAGTACTTGAACTCATTGATTTTAGGTGTGTCGTAATTTGATCATTGTTCGTTCGTATGATGCCTTGGTGGATAGTCAATGAAAAAATTACCATGTATTCACATGATGTAATTTGTTCATGATAGAGGCTTCATGTGTACACTTTTCTCTTTGTGATACATCATTGATATGAGATAGTATCAGATAATCAATTATTATTCATGTGATGGCTTAGTGGTATTGTCATTGTTTAAAAACCCAAATAATTCACATGTTTGCATGATGAAGATTGTATAAAAGGACTTAGAAATTATCCAATACATTAAATCCTTTGATACAAACAATGGATATGGACAAGCATCGAAATTCATCATGTGGATGATAGTTTCAATTAGTTTCATAGGATAAATCAAGTCTATGTGGTTATAGAAAACATTGACATGATCGAATGACTTAGATATAAAAAATCAAACAACCTATAGATAAATGGAGTAATGAGTTGTTAATTTCTATGATCTCATGAATCAATGGTAAACCAAAGAAACCCAATAACAATCCTTGATCCTTTATAGATTTCAACATTAGAATATCTATAAAGAATACTAAGATACACAACAAAGTTTGTGTCATAGATACTGACTTATGCATAGTGCCAAATCTTTTTTGAAATAGAGGTTGTCCAGTAGTTTCCTTCTCATCTAATGAAATTCACTCTATTTCTTTTTATTTACATATCGTGGTTGTTGTTAAATACATGAATCATAGTCCTTTATTAAAATTTATAGGAAATATATTGATTCAGAAGGATTTTCTGGTTTTCACAATGGTTTGTTGAATTATTCAAAATTCATTTTCTAGTTCACTTATAAAAATGAATATTATAGGCTGTGGGGTGACACTCATGGGTATTTAGTGGTTGATCTATGAATGATTTTAGATTTACACCATATTTGATCCTCAGGCTGAATCTTTAACTATTCCCATCTCAATCATATTCCCTGTGCATCCACATCATATGTTCAATCAATTTTCTTTGAATATGATTACTAAACATATTGACATTAACTAAATCTTGAAATTATAATGGGGACTATTTCATGTCCCTCAGATTCTAGGGGTGGTCTTGATGTTTCAATTTTACAAGGAGTATCATCCTAGATTTGGATGACAAATAATAATACTAGTTTCTTTCAGAAACTATTTTGTGGAAATTTCCCCGATTATCGTAGTGATTGTATTTTATTGGACACACTTATAAGGATTGTGACAATATGGCATTACATCCTTAATAATATATGTAGACATGTGTTAAAAATGAAAACAAAAGATGGTTTAGGAAGTATTTAATTATAAAATTATAGTCACCTCTAGGCCATCAAGTGGTATAGATTATCTTGGAGTACTAAATGACATTGATGTTAGGGCTGATTAGTATTAGAGTAAGGATATGGCCAATGACTATAATGTTTTCCAATCTACAAGACACACACTTGAGGTAGAATACCTTTAAGTTTTTGTGGATGTTGTCCACATCAAATTAGATGGCCCACTAATTCACCCACCCTAGTGGGTGATAGGGAGGATCATAGTTAATCTCACAAAACCACTCAAGATATACAAGACAAATCATGTCAAGATAAAAAATATTTCTTCAAATCATGTTATCAAAAAAGGATAAAAACAATGGTGAACCTAGATGGGTTCATAAACCCTCATTATATGAATTTCAGGACGAGTAAATATTATTCTAAATTAGAGAGAACCATTTCAACTAGATCCATCGGGAGGTGTACTAGGAAAAAGAACCACATTCCATATTTAAATGATGTCAAGGATCCCGCCAGTCTTTGATGATTAAAATCTAGATGTTTCTTTCTATCTTAAAGTCATTATAAGAGTATGACCTCAAGGAATAGATTAATCCTTTGGTTAAAGAGCACGATGCTCTAACCATAAAAATATATAAAAATGGGGAGATAAATTCTCTTGAATAATTGTATATTAGAGATTTCATAATTTCTAAAATTGATTATGGATTTGAACTAGATCTCAAATTCAACTACTTCCAAATTTTATGGGAATAGCTTATAATTCAGGGATTCGAGGCAAACATGTGGAGTGACTATTTATGATCTTCATAATTTGAAAATACCATTTTACCCAATTCTGTAATTTTTTCTTGGTTATCAGGGTTTGACTCTTTCAATGTATAGATATTTCATGGTGTTTATTCAGATCACCCTTTTTGGGGTGGTATTGGTTCCCATATGATACTTTATTTTTATGATTTTTTGGTAATATTTTGAAATTCATTGTTAAAAGTTTCTTGTTCCATCTATCAAGATTTGGATATGGTTCATAAAAATTACATGGGTTATCAATTTGATCTGTATTATTCATTTTATGAATAGTTTAGGTTATCAAAGAATGTTTAATGGCGATTCAGAAATTTTAGGCCCTTCTGTTGCATCTTTCTGGTCTTAGAGGACTCTCTAATGAACTATATGACTCTAGAATAAATCTTTACTTGGGGCCTCAAATATGAAAAAAATCCAAGGGACCATTACGTATGTTGAGATATATATTTGATTCATATGTGGGGTGGACTTAACATCATAAAATTTCGTTTGTGTAAGATTTAATCACATCCTTTTATAAGGTGTGTCTGAAAAGGTTGAATCTGTAGTGAGTGACTCCTGAAGCTGGAATCATCATTGTTTCTCGTATTTGAACTCAATAGTGTTTTAACCTAAGGATTGATAGAGTAATGTATTTGGGTCTTGAAATAATCTTTTTAATACTAACACTACATGGTTTGAATATTTTTCATGGATCTTTGAATTTGAATTAAAGAGTGTTTATTGGATGATTAAACCAAATATTGATCATTATAAAGGGGCATTTCTATGATGTGTGTATAATGGAATGTATGCATTTTACATCAATATATCAATAGTTTATGCTCATTATACCTCATGTGTACACTTATATTTATTTTTTCTTTAATAAAATTTTGGTGTTATGTGTCGTTTGACCAACTCATGTATTCGATCACATATGCAACAATATATGTTTTTTATATAATTTTTAAATGGGGATATAGTAACACACATCAATTTGCGCCACATCACAAATGATATCATTTTGTAATCACTTAATAATTCACACCACTTCACCAAATACTTGATCAATCACCAAGGTCATCACCCATATACACTTTTATACATAATCATAGGGTTGGACACTCCACTTTCCCCCTTTTTTGTTCCATAATGTGAACTAAACGTACACTCACAACTTTTCATGTACCCCCTATAGGTTCTATGCACCCAACATGCCTCTGTGAAGGAACTTAGCATTCACCCTTCTCGTTTCACTACCTTAGAATGCTAGAGATTGACCGTGCCCACCAAAATACCGGTTACAAATCCCCTTTCAAGGGATAGGTGGTTGGACCATTTTTTATTGATGGCTAATAAAAGAGATATCCAAATTACAAGAAACTTAAGTCACTTCTTCAAATAATCACAATGAACAATTTAATTATATTTTTCATGGAATTAATATTTTAAACACTTCAAAAAATAGTGTTTATATTTAATGTCCATATTTAATTCATATTCATCATCTTATTGTAAATAATGGTTCAACATTAACATAAATTTTTATTTTGATGATCACCAAAAAAATGATGACAATTAACGATACACATATTTACACACCAATTCAATCAAAAATGTCATAACATGTTTAAAAATGAAACTCAACATCATTGGTCTCAATATGAAGAAAGTAAATTTTATTTTATTAAGTTGATTTCTCTCAAACTAAAGAAAATTATAATAAGATTAAGGAAGAAAATGAAATGTTAATGAATTTTGCTTCTCATAATAGTTATAGATTTTATGATTATGATAATGTGATAAAATTATATGGATAAGGTTTTTAAAGGATGAAATTTTATGAAAAATCGAATGTATATTAAAATAGTTTCACAATATAACCATGTTCTTACTATTAAATTTATGAAATGTTATTTTTATAGGAAGATCAGTTATTCTTATGTTAATTTTTATAAATGTGGTTTACATGGTCATTATTCTAATAATTATAGTTCATGGTTTAGATAGTAAATTGGGAAAATTTTATCTTTTTATTCATCTCAAATAAGTTCTAATGTTTTAATAATTCATCATGTATGAGTGCCTAATGATAATTTTTTAAATCCTTCTTGGTCAGAATGAAATATGTTACCCAAGTTCATATTTTTATTTAGAAAACAACATGCATTTTTTTATTGTTTTATTATATGTTATATTATCTTTTACATTATTTCATTCAATGAGTATCTATTGTATGTATTATATTTTTGTTTAATGAAATGTGAAATTTTTTAGTCATTTTTAATTTTGTAAAAAACTTCTTTCTCAAATAATTTTATGAAATTCTTTTTGTGGCTCCATAGTACATATTTTTTAGATCTTAAATGTTATTTTTTCAAAAGAATTAATTTGGGATAGTTTATTTTTAGGAAGAAAGATTTTTTATGTGAAAATGTTTTTGGGAATTTTAATGTTTTTCTTTATTTATTTCAAAATGTGGGAGAAATGATTTACAAATTTTAAAATATTTTTAATAAATTCCAAAATGAGAGAGATATTTATGAAATTGAAATATTATTTTCTAATTATCAAAAAATTGGGTTATTACTGGAGTGGAACCTTACCACTTTAATGATTTTATGTTTTTATAATTTCCACATCTCATAATTTCATTTTTTCGAAATATAATAATTTTTTTATTTAATTTTATTATTTCTTTAACGTATTATTTTTATTATTATATGTAATTATTTAAGGTCAAATTTTGTTTAATAAAAAATTATTTCATTTACTTTCCTTTACATAACATATTGTATTTTCCTTTATGCAAGAAATATTTTTACCCTTACACATGTACAGTATTACCCTTACATGAACATTGTAATATTTATATAACCATCATATAGTTTGGAATGTACCATTATTCATAATTTATAAACTGATGATCACCCTTACATGACATTTATTATACTTTCCATAACTTAAAATAGTGGATGTAATTTATTATATACCCTTACATAGAATTGTTTTAACATTAGACATCATATAAAAAATATACCTTATGTTTTTGCAAGTGGATTCTTACCTTTAATTAGTACATTTATTTTCTATTTTACCCTTACAGAATATATATATAAATTATGTGTTACCTTTATGAATTATAATTAAATTTATTATTACCTTTATTTGGTGTTATGTTTTACCCTTATACATTCCTTGATGTTTATCCTTTTAAACTTATGAAAATATAAATTATTGTATATCTTTGTTTTACATTTTTTTTGATAAAATGATATTCTATAAGAAAATTACACGTTCTTAAATTATTTTAATGATGTTTTAAATGTATTTTTATTATATAAAACCTTTAAAATGTGGTGATACAATGTTTTAAACAAATTTATATGATGATAAAAGTAATTATTACTTTTTATGCATAGCCATTCAGAATGAATCACAAAAAATTAACTTTAATTATTTTATTTTAATAGTGTTTTTAACATTTTATTACATTTTAAAAAATTTATAAAAAAATTTATTTACTATGTTTTTATTCATCTTTTAATTTCTATATATCTAAATGAAATTTTTTATATATTTTTATATTTTTAATATAATAGGATACTGCATTATGACTATTATGGGATTCTATTTCTCATATTAATTTTTTATATATTTTAATTAATTATATATTATTTAATATGATTTGAAAATTTTCTTTATGTGTTTGAATTTGGAGATATTTTTTAATGATAGTATACCTAAATCTATCTCTCGAAAATTATTTAATAACAGTCTTTTTGAATTTTCAAGTTTTGAGTTATCTAACCTTTTAAACAGTTTTGTTGATTCTATATCTTATCTAAATAAGTTTTTTCACTATATTTATAGTTTGAAATAAAAAAACAGACCATTTTTATAATTCTTTTCTTCTATGGTTGTACCTAAATTGTTCCATCTACTACTATGTGGACGAGAGGAGTTGATCAGATACTCAAGAACCTATACCTACTCTTATCTAATTTATTTATCAATTTCAAACTAGTTTATTATGGTTTTAAAACTACTTAATATATCTCACAAATTATTTCAACTTTTCTTTAGGTAATTTCATAAAAAATAATTATTTTTGTTTTTTGGGTTGTGACACCTAGTTCATAATGTCAGGATCATTGGAGTTATGACTCAAGTAGTGTAATAAAAATGTTGTAACTGGGTTCTGGATTTTCATTCATGTGTCAGTTGTCTGGGTTATTATTCCACTATAAAAAGTACATTGAAATAATATTTTGATTACCCTTTAAAAATCTATTCAGTGCATAATGTATCTATTTTAGAGTAGAGAAGTATAATATTAGATTATGATAAATTTAAACTAAACCACTATAAAACTCATATGTGTCCATTATTTTACTTACTACTACTAAATAACTCTGTGAATTGACTTTTATAATTAATCCATATCATTAAAAATTTAATCGGGTCTGTTCACCCCACTAGACCATATCTCATCATTAATTTTAAAAAATAATGAATATTAACAATAGTTCCTCCCCTACCACTCATAAAAAGTTACCTCAACCACCATATTTATCCACAAAAAAAATACATTTTCATCCAAAGAAGTTCCCAAATATTATAATATAACTCTCTTTAATGTTCTATAAGTTATGGTGTTTCTGAAATACCTTTCCAAAAGGGCTCAAAGTGATTTCCCAAGGACTATGGAAAAAACACTTAATCACTCAATTTTTATTTCTATTCATTACACTTATATTCAACATATAAAATATATATTATACCCATTCTAACATAATTACATCAGTATAATTAGTATATTTCAATGTTATTATGTTTATGAAATAAGCATTTTATACCTTTCTCTAAACCATTGTAAAAATGAAAATATTGTTCATGCATATGTCTTGACTACTTCCTCCATATATGATGTGTTTAATTTTTCATTAATTCAAAAAACAATTGGATATAAGAATGGAAATTATATTTATTATATAATTATTATATTTTTAAATACAAATCATTATCTTACATCCTTTTTATACATCCTTCAAAAAAATATAATGTTTCATGTGCTTAAGTTGGGACTACTGCCTCTATGAACAATGTGTTTTGTTTTTAATAACATACTTACATTGATGGTTCTAAAAATGTATATGATTAATTCTTTTAAAATTAAGGGGTTTTACAGGTAATGAATAATATTTACTAATAATTACAGCACAACTAATTATCCTTATAATGTTACTTGTTGACATTATTAAATAACAAGAAAAAACCTCATTGTGGATTCTTTTTTTGAAAACTATACCCAATAATTTTGTGGAATTAAAATAGGAATTTATATATAATTGAGTAAAAAAGATTATAATATCCCAATTAATATAGTATTGATTATGTTTTTTAATAAATAAGAACCAATATCCCCATTATAAATCCTTAATGAGACTATCAAAATTATTATAATCTGATGATGAAAATAAGCATTAACCAACTAATATATGTATATAGAATGATTATATATTAATATTATAATGAAAAAAATATGTTAATATGTTTCTAAATTACGTTATTGATACTGTTATGTATATCATACTTGATTTCGAAAATAATTTTTGAATGTCAAGAGTAAAAGGTAAGTCTTTTCTCATCTCAATTCTCATTAATTCAGATATTTTCTATATACACTAATTTCATTCATTATGGGGTGTATAAATTTCCCAATTTTTATATATTATAATATAAATAAGGTAATAATGGTGATTTAAAATTTATAATCATGTAATTTTTTAATGTATTTTAATTTAAATGTTACTAAATCCATATGTGTTTCTTCTCCAATATTTCTTTTTAGTTGGATTTTTTTTCTCTTAGAATAATATTATTATTCTTACGAATGTTCTTATTTATTATTTTAAACTCAAAATATTTATTTATTTTTGTGATCTTATTTTTATCATTTCCTATTTTTGAAATTCTATTGAATTTTTCTTTTAATTATCTTTGTTTCAATAAATATATTTTATGATATGATTTGTGTTCATATATTTTATCTTAAAACCCACATTAATAAACATAGCCTTTATCTGTGTTCAAAAATAAATTTTTCTAGAAATTTAATTCTAAATAATGATTCAAAAGTAATTTTTTTATATTATTGAAAATAGTATTTAATGGTGACAAGTAACTTCATTTCCAATTATCATTAACATTATTTAAAAATTTTGAAAGAAAAATTCTTTTGAAAATTTTCCGAACTAACATATTTTATATCCACTATTTTCATTTTTCTTTAAGAAATTTCATCACTATATTTTGATGTTTTTTCAAATAAATTTATATTCACTTTTTTTTATTTAATACTTTGAAAAGTTGTATAAAAAATTTAAATGATATCTCTTCTTCTATTCCAAAATAAATTTTTAATGTTCTTCTAAAGGTATTTTACATATACATCATCATACTTTGATGTTTTTATCATTATATTATTATATAATGTAATAAAACCATCCAAACTTATATGGATAATTTATGATTATGTTTTTCAATTTATTTACTGGGGAATGTATTGAAATCTTGTGTGATGTTTCGTCAAAAAAAAGTATATAAATTACTAAGTAATGTTCATTATACAATATATTTTATTCACTTTAATCATATTAGGAATGGATTGGACTTAATTAATTAATGGGTGTTGCCAAAAATTATATATCCCTTCTATGAATTGGTAGTTATAATGATACAAAATGTCTGATTATTTAGTGTATTCCAAACCTGTTATTAATATTTACTTATCATGGAGTCTTGATGGTAAGATAATAATGTAAATCCATGAGACATTCACAATTATATCTTGATTTTCGTGAACATAGGATCCATCATAAGATCATTATATCCTCAAACATGGACTTGATTTGAAAAATCATGATGTGTTGGAATACATCCTTGATATTATGATTAATATGTCCTTCATTTTGTATTACAAAACTAGAAAATCAGTTATTGTTATCCATGTGATTATTTATTTTCATTTTTTATCCATGTATATAGGTCAATCACAATTTATTTACTATATGGAAATTTTATTGAATATATTGTCTACTATATTTTTTATTCATTTTGGATCATTGATAGCTTCCATTATATATAACCCTTTATGAGTCATCTAAAATAACCATACTAACATTTTTATTTCCTAGGATTGTGATGCATATCATTATATAAGATACATCATGTTGTTTATGATGTGTGGAAAGTTTTGTGATAGATGTTTAATAATTATTATAAAATAATAAATCCTTCATTTTTTGGTAAAAACACTAATTAGATGGGGAAGATATGGGTTTTGTTATGAATCTTTAAATCTCTAAACCTAATACGTAATTAGTGTGTGAGTGACTCATTATTTTTTGTTGATATTTTATTTTTGGATAGTGAGTTTATTTTTCTTCAATAAGTATCAAAGTTGTGATGTAAATAATATATTTATTAACACATTATATGGGGATGTGGGTATGAGTGGTTAGATTTAGTTTCAAATAATGTTTAGTAGAATCCTGGGGAACCCGATTTTAAAAAACATAGATTAGTTAACATTGCCATATGATAGACTATAGTAATATTTCAATGTATAGGGTAACATCATGAAATTTTTCTAAAGTAGAGATTTTATGGTTTCTAAGATATTAAATATCGGTTGTGATAAAATATAGATTTAAACATTGGAAAAAAGGGCATATGGTAAAAACCCCTAAAAGGATTGTTGGGAATTAAATAAAGCTTCACATAGTGTGTGAAAAAGAAAAATAGCTACACTTTTGGTTTGATACTCCTTTGTGGATATTCTTTTATTAATTCACATGATCATAAAGTATTTTATTTTTTTTATTAGAATACATTTTTAAAGACACAATGATTAGGATTTTGATATTTTTTATTGAATAAATCCTCATGTTATGTTATGTATTTCACATGATTCAAAATTATATAGAATAAGATTTATTAAAAGGGTAATTTATAATTTAATTAATTGTATACCATTGTTTAGATATGGGTTCTAGGTGATTAAATGGAATGAACAACCCCAACCATGATCAACATAGTGATTTTTTTCCAGAGTAATTCATAACAGGTATTGTTAGATATAAGAATAATATAGATATATTAAGAAAGTGGACTTATTTTTGGACTAATAAACTTGAATATATAGATAAATCTATTAATATATAATACCAAGAAATAATTTTTGAAAATATTACATAAAAGAAACCCTTATAATTCAATGGGACCAGTGATCCATTTGTAACTGAATAGAGCATCATGTCCCACGAGAAAATATTTTTTGGATATGGGAGGTATTGACGGGGTTAAATTTGTTATGTTGATTTATCTTTTAAGGCGATATGATTATCAATGGTGGTAATTGTTTCAAATTAGTAACGAGAATGAGGAGATATAGAGAATGGAAAAGAAGAATATTAATGTCATATTCATTGAGAAATACTTTCCCGGATTACAAAGATATGATATGGGAAAGAATTTATTATTTTATTATAGAAGTAATATTAGAGTGATACTAGGTATGACCAATTTTTTTAAGATTATCCATCCATATTTTGGACTATGTAAAAAACTATAACATAAAAAGGATTGTTTCTTTAATGGATTATGATGCCCCTCTAATTGGAACTAGTCTCTCAACTATTTTCATCATACGGTGGTATAGTTTCAAGTGTTATCATTGAAGAGAAATATTTAAATAATTATTATATAATCAAAAAAAATATCAAAAAAAATTGACAACTAAGCGACAATGAAAATTGAAATCTGTTGAAGAAGATGAAGAGAACTATGGATCTTCCAGCATGGGATAATTTTTTAACAAAATTTTTTGATACATATTTATATTGAATATATGTTTTTAAAAAGGTGGATAAAAGGATCATATGGATCAACAATGAATGTTAAACTATGAATCCATTAATATATTTTTATTTAACTATAAATATATTGCACATTATTCAAACCAATACCCCACCCATCAAGGTAAGATCCTTCATATGAGCCCTAGGGGGAAAGAAAAAGCTTATATGAATACCATAGTTGATTTTTAAGTTATTAAAGATGTTATAGTTTGTAAATTAGTCTTTAAATCAACGAAAGATAATTATTTTTTTATTCTATATATTTTAACACATTTATATCTTCTTATTTTATAGGAATATATAAACATACTATAATGACTCCCATATTTGAGATTATACCCATTGAATATTTCAAATAATATTTTTTGACTAGTAATAGTGTTGGCATGGTGTCTCATCTTCCATGTACCCTCAATATTGTAATATAAAAAAATATGAATGTATTAACTCATGAACAAATATGATTTTAAAAAATGGATTTCCTCCTTAATAGACTCTCTGATGTAGAAATATTGACATCCATTGAATCTAGAGAATGGATTATACCCAATGTGCGATAAGATATTTGTTCACATTACGATTTGTGATGCTACATAGTCATGAATGTTATTTACAGAGGATTAATTAATTAATTAATTATCTAATTATTGATTAACCCTAGAGAACGTATATGAATTCATGTTTATAAAATTTTGTACAATTAATTGTATAAACCTCAGTGAATTTAAGGTTCTCCCTCTAGGTGGATACCTTGATAAAAAATTGTTTAAATTTGTGAACCCAATGAATAACATGGTAAATTAACTAATGACATCTCATGTGATGACATTATTCTGAAGCAATCGACGAAGTGATTTTTTAAAAAATATATAAAATTTTAAATAATTAATATATTATATTAAGGTTTTAAAGAATTAAATCAATGATGAACCTTAGTGTAGCCCTATCAAAATTAGGTTTTTTATTAAAACTATGATAGGAGAATAATTTGATTGGAAAATAAAATTAATATGTTTCATTAATTTCCATATCCATATGTGATGATTCTAGGAATACCATCCCTTGGGTAGTTGATAAACCTAGAAATATAATGCTCAATAGGGATCCAAATTTGGCGAAGGGTAATGTTTCAACTTACTATGTCAACATACGAAGTGCACCAGGCTTGGATGGATCAACAAATATTTTCTTTTCGGAATTGTTGGATATTATTCAAGGTGATCTCAAAAAACTAATTTCCATTTTCTTTAGAAATGAAATTATTCTAGTGGTTATGAACTCCCAATTTCTAATTCTCTTTATAGAATCTGGTATTACTGAAACTCTCTATATTAACAAACATGTTTCTTTAACCAACTAAACAAGAACAATTGATCATGATTCATGCCAATAAACTATTTACTATCATCAATTGTTGGTGTCTCCAATTCAGTATGATTATCCCATATTATGAAAACATGATACTACTTTCGTACTACTTATGTGTGCATGAATCTATTATATATTATTGTTAATGAGTAAATAATACCTATTAACCATCATATTAGGAAGTCTTTCAAAACCATCAACTAAGATTTTATAAAAATGGGTTTTAAATATATTTAATGAAATGATCATGAAATTATTTAAATATTTGATAGTTTCTATTAATTTTGATGGAATAGCTTATGACTACTTCTCTTTATCATTTCGTATTAGAAATGGAGACCCTAACTCCTTTATACTATTTAGAAGTTACAAGGATAACTTATCTAGATGCCTATATTATATTGTTGATCATGGAAGATGTAAAAAATTCTAATTTGGATAGGGTTAATGGATCCATATCACTTATTCTATATTGAAGAATTAGTTCTATTTCTGATGGGTAGAGGAAAAAAATAAATTTAATGATGGGGCTTCTTGATTATTATAGGTCCATATCAAACCAACATATTAGCTCAGGGAAATACCAAATTCTCTCCAGTCACAACATCAAAAATACTTGAATTTTGGAAATTTTGAGAATATTATAGATTTTGGGGGAAAATATCCTTTTATTTACTTTGGGATTCCTCTTTATAAAGGTAGTACTAATTATTTTAAATTTATAAAAATCTTTTATGGGGTCAAAGGTGATCTTATATCATGGAAAGGGAAATCCTTGTCTTTAGAAGAGAGAATCTATCATGTCAAAGGGGTTGTTATTAAAATGTTTTTTCTACTCATTTATGGTCTAAAAATGGAATTCCTTTTTAACTAAGAATATAAATAAAATCATTCAAATCATCATATAGAGTTAATGAATATCTAAGATAAAAAAATAAATTTCTATTGGGAAACATTTTGTAAACAATTATTATAGGGGGCGTATCTATAATCATGTAGTCTTTAAGTACGCACTTCAAGATATCTTTCTTTGGAGGATGTAGACTGATGACTCAAACAGTATTGGATTCCTAAAACAAAGGATAATTGGTGAGATCAGTTCTGGGATCAACATTAGTAGTTTTCATCAATATGGACTTACATTAAGAATAGAAAAATTGAGGTGATAAAACACAACCACTTGCGGAAAACCATTAATTTTAAGCCTTAGTTTCATGAATGAAAATTGACTTAGAACCCTCTTATATGATATTACCCAACCCATAATTCAATACCAAGAAGTGACCATAAAAGATAAGATATTATATCATCGGGATCAAATGTCTTCACCTGTAAAAGTGGTCATTTTTTATTATCATTCCATGAAAATTGTTGATACTATAATGCAACTCCCTTCTCTCCATGGGGCTATCAAGTACAAGTTGTTATAAGACTTATATATTAGTGAACTAGTATGAATGGAACACTAGATTAAATAATTTAAAATTCCATTGATATTTCCTTCTTGATTCACCTTTATTTTGAGGTATTATTACAAAAAACATTCCATGTAAATGTACCTCAGAGAATATGGGAATACATTTTTTCAATACACATAATTTTTATTCCTATAGAAGGTAAATTGAACATTTATTAATTTAATTATCCCTTCCTATATATAATTGGTGTATTATTTAATATATTTCTAAATGATGATACTATAATTTTTGAAAAGTTAATGACATTTTTGTACATTTTAGTACATGATAAAGATCATATAAATTTGAAAATATCTTTTGGGTTTTGGTTAATGAAGTTTGTCATATTCTATTGTTGAATAAAAAATATGTCATGTTTGATAGTTAGACCATTTATATGCATATTATTATGTAAAATAGTATCACTATTGTGGGAGTTTCATCCTCTATAATCATTGGGCTATTTTGGGAATTCAATTAAGGGCCATTTAGTCTTTAATAAATTGGGAATATGAGGTAATTTCAAAATTTAGAAATGTTACATCTCAGGTATTTGGAAGAATTTATTTCTTTTTTTTGATTAAGATTAATATGGATAGAGTGTACAAGGTTAATATGTGTCCCTCGGGTAGTGCTGGTATCTTCAGTGATTAAAAAGGTTGTGTCATTTCAAGATTCTCTAAATATTGTGAGATGAGTTTTTCCTATGAAATAGGGATGGAAGTAGTTATTATCACAATTTAAATTTAAAGGTGAAAACATATAGAAATCAATGGTTGGGGATGGAATCCTCATTTATTATACCTATGATTAATCATAAATCCTCCTCCTTCTCTTTTAGGCTCATTATATCAGAGATAGATTACGTTGATTATTGTAGAAAAATTCACTCTTTAGTGTCTTACTCTAAAAGGGAGTAAATTTTCATTGTATATTTTCTTTATAAAATTGGTACTGAAACTGATAAATGTAAATTCTATCTTATAATTCCATTGTAATTTTATATAAGTTTGTTCTTTGACTCTTGTAAAACATATTCTTATCATTTTTGACAAATTATAGCCCCAAGAGTATTTCTCATGGTAAGACTTTTTCTCTTCTATTTTACTTCACATTATTAATAAGAATTTGAATACAGTTTTGTGATTTGATAAATTTATATCCTTTTAAAATAAAAATGAATCTTAGATCCATGCATGTTCCAATTTGAGACTAATCATCGAGAAAAATATATGTGTTGAAAAATGATCTCATGAGGGAGATTGTGGTTAGAAATGTTCAGGGATATCCTTCCACAAATAATGTTTCATGAGAAACAAAGAAGATGTTGCAGATCCATTTAATAATGAAGGGTGTATGCAATTCGGTCTTTATCATGTTATTGATCTTAGATGACAAGTTTTATAGTAAGTTTACTGGTAACCAAATTGAATGTATTGAATTTGGGGAATCCTCGACAAAAATATGGGAATTTTGAAATCTTTTTACTACAAAACACATATGTCAGAAGAACACATCGTTTGTGTCTTAGGAGATTCAGTGAAAGGTTTTCAAGACTGAGTAATATTTTGTATGTCCATGTATCTAGGACCCCACATTGTATATCCCATAATTCTTAAATGGACATGTATATAGGGTGCATGCCCAAGAAAATGATTTTCTTCACATGCAATGTATATAGGCTACACACATGTCATATTAGTGAAACATGGAATAACTAATTAATACATGATATATTCCACCTTCAAGTCTTAATCACTTTGTATCCTATGGAACATGTTATGTACCCCTCATATAACCACTCACTATCCTTTTTATCTTGTTTGGAATAAATATTGTATATGTGAGTAGTTCATCCTAAGTGCTTCTCCATGGGTGACAAGATGGTAGACTCTCATATCACCCTAGATAGGGTTAGGTATCCCTCCCTATTACCTAGGATATGTGGTCCCTATTTACAAGTTTATTTTAGTTAGGTTTGGGTATCCCCTCTTGGGTTAGGGGCCAGGCTCCTCTATTAATTATTCCATTTAGGGTCAAGTATCTCATTACATTCCATTGGGAATGTGATCCCCTCCGACTGGAAAATACTTATGGATTTATGTATCCCATTGTATCACAAGGAGTTATACTCTATATGTGAATTTAATTCCATATTTAGTTTTAGATATACTATTGTTTCATAAGGAATGAACCACTGTTGGAGAGTTTAATTCCACATCCGAAGAGTGTTCTCGCAATGTGTTTCTTTCATTTGTGAATTCTTGAGAGGTCTCTTGGATCCATTATTCATTGTATGGAATGAAATATCTATATAACTAATGTTTTCCATTTGTTCAAATGTATGTTTTGAAACCTTACGGAATACATGTATCCTTCTATAAGAAAATTTAGATCTTATTTTCCTCTCCCTATTTATTTTGGAATTGATATATCTCAATTTTAATACTTCACTTCTAGTTTATTTTGAGGTGACTTACTGAGTATGTATATACTCACCCCTATATGGCTTATTCTTATATGTTTAATTTCTTATATATCTAGAATGGTATTTTATGGAGATCCAAGTGGACATAGATATAGAAGTGTCTAATAGTTCTTAGTGGTTGTGAGTGTATGACTATTGTTATACAAAGAGGTTTTTGTGGAGAAATTATTCTATATGGTTGTAATTTGGAACAATTTTCTCTTTTTTGGGCATGTATTTGTTCTAATTTAATTTTTTTCTATATATCATACTTTGTGTTTAGATGTTAGATTTTTTCCATTCATCTATTATTCAAGCTGTTTACTTCTATATTTATCTAGAGTATATATATATATATCTGTGTGTGTCGGTAAATAAAGGTAAGGAATACCATCATATTTATATATCTGGTTGGTGCTAGTAATCATCCATTGGACGATTAAAGATAGTATTGGGGTGGTAATATTGATTTATCATTGGCTAGGTTGGCCCCAATGGGTTCGGTCATGTCAGATTTATATCAAAGAGATGTTTTCCTAGGAATTTTTTGGCGATAGAATTCCCATGAGGATTGGTTTGGGATTTAGAGAAAAATTGTTAATGTGTATCAAGTTTATCTTTTAGGATAAGGATCCAATTGATGGTCTTCGGGTTGTGGATTCCATACATTTGGACTCAAAAACCCTACCTATCATCTCATTACACTTAGGAACTTATCTTTGGAAAAATAGTACAATAATTATATATGAATAGTTTTTTGATTTCGTGTCCTACGTAAGTCATCTCCCAATAAAGTACATTTTGATAGTCTTATATCATGACTTTTTCATTATGCCTCCACAAATATATAAAATGAGTAGTACATGATAAAATAATAATGAGTTTACTTAGTGATGATTCCATGGTTTATTGGCCTATGAATGAGGTGTTTCCATTGGGTGGACATCGAGCTGTGATTCCTCCCAAAACAACAATGCGCAGTCCTAGACTTGGTAGAATGGGAAAAAATTTCCCATATTTATTAGTATCTAATCCTTCTAGTATAATATGATGATGACACACATATAATGAATACAATTTTTGAGTTCTAGGACATAGTATTTCTTTTTTCTAGGGTGATCCGGACCCTTAAGAAGAAGAGGATTTGGTAAAGTTGATGGCCTGAGTATTATGTTTGGTTCAGACCCCTTTTGATTAAATTTTTGGGCTTGTGGATAAAATCCTTCTTGAACCTACCTAATGTTGGATCATAATAGTGACATGGATATACGGTGAGGTGAATCTTCTTGAAAATAATTTAAATAACATATTTTGGGGGGATTAATTCGAGGCGAGTCTTCATTTTTTGTTCATATATGAGCTCAATGACATGTAGTAGGGAAAAATTATATGGATGAGTATGCTTCGAGATTCCATAACCTCTTTCAATACTCACTTCACATGGTTGATGAAGTGTAAATCCAAGCACAATTTTATGATAGAAGGATTCTTGGGAATGTTCGAGACGGCATGGTGTACCATTATATCACAACCATTTTAAGGTTTCTTGAGAATTCTCTGATAGTTGAGAACTTTTTGTAAGAGTATCCAATGTTAGTATGTTTTGGTAGTAGTCACCCATATAAATATACTTTGGTATAAGGTGTCCATTGGAATACATTGGGGCATAGACTCTAAAGACACTCATAGGTGCATACTCAAACCAGATGGTTAGTGGACCATGCATTGCAGAGGGGATGTATTCATTGAAGTGAAAGGTAACAATTTTCTTGTAATTTGTGAGGTCATATTTCTAACGATTTTATGAATTGTAGTATAGTAAAGGGAGGATAGGCTGTGGATAGACCACCATATCAAATTCAATTACAAGACCATAGAACTCCTATGTATATACATAGATATCCTCATTGGGTGATCATGGAAGAGTATCTAGAGGATATTTAGGGGTGGTTTTTGTTTTAACGAGATACAACTACCACCACCTTTAGGTGTTCCTCACCATTATCAAAGAAATGGAAACTAGCGGTGTGGGTAGTTTCTTGTAGTTGAGCCTTATGACCTAGAGTCTCCTGACCAGATTTTAGGTATCATATATTCCTTTCCACCATAGTAGTAGTTTTTAGAGACAGTTATGCTCCATTATTTTCTAGAATTTTCCCTTATTTTGTAACCTTAGATTCTAGAAGATCCTCTATCCTTAACATTGTGGCTATAGGATCCCAACGGAATGATTATATATTAAAATATGTTTTCAATAGTTTCACTCAATACTGGTGAATAGAACTTCTCATGGGATCTCTTAGTGGCTATGATCAGACCATATGATTCCATTCTTGGTATAGATTGGAAATATAATGTAAATTCCTATGTTTATTATTTTTGGTGGAGTTTCTGAAAACATCAGGATAAAAAGATGATATTATACATTATTGATGAGAGGTAGTTTTCACTAAAATAGTTTGTTCTCACGTGCAATATATTCAATCTAAATTTTACATTAGTTTGCTAGCTTGACATTTTTTTAAGAAAACATATTGAATGCTTGGTACCCTATAGTGCTAGAGGGGTACCCAAATGTATTCCCCAAAGGAATACCATGTTTAAATCCTCTTCATGTGGATGAATTTTGTATTTAATTACATCTAATGAACACTCAAATATTTTCATAATCATATCAGATGGTTCCCAATAAGATTTGAGAGATGAGGGTGTCGTTTAAGGACTATCAAAGGGAAGTATTTATCATACCTAGGATATTTCATTTGAAAACTATGATATTATTCACCATTGATTAAAATCATATATTGAGATATTTTGTGAATTATGATCACATAAACAAGGTGATTAAAAATAATAGGTATCCACATACATAGTTGAATGCCTCTTCAACCAGCTGAATGGGTAAATATGATTATTTAATTTTGACCTTAGGTTATGGAGTAAGTCTTAGTATGTGTGGAAGTAATTGTATCAAAAATTATATCATAATAAGAGTAAAGTATATTCATGATAATGATATTATTACATAATTAATAAGTAAAACATTTCTACAAATCCCCACATGTATATGTGTTAACCATCTCATTCTAATAACTCCACTTTCTATACAGTTAATATTTGTTTTTTCAAATATTTTTGTATAGTAGATTCTATCCACAAAACATTTAATAAAACCTATAAAATCCCATTTTAAAACATGGTCACTTAAGAAACCCTATATGTCAAACATTATGATCATAAACTAGATATCATCGTATTTTGTACATTCCATCACTACCCTCATTATTTAATTTCGATTTTAGGGAATATAGTAATAGGATAACAAGTGAACATAAAGTGTCCAATATAGTTGATTAGTTAAACTAATTGGATAGGGAATGAATATATGTAAAAAATAATTTTTCTAAGCCTATGCACATTAACTTAATTTATATATTCCTTCAATTATGTGATTAGTATTCACAAATTTTGATTGAGTGAAATTATGTGTGGTGATTTAAATGTCATAATTATCCAAAAAAAACTCAACCAGAGGGTAATGCCATCTTAATGGTGTGTAATAATATAATCACTTATATAATTGATATACAACCAATTTTACTAAATGTCACCCATTAATGTAAAATACCTATTGAGATACACATGTTATCAAAAAAATAAATTTTTGTTAAATGTTATAGTTACTTGAAATAGGGAGATTCAACATGTATTTTTTATAATGTCTAAGGATGTGATGAAGGTAAAAAATAAAATATATTTACTTTCATATTATGATTTATTTTTTTTCAAAAACAGAAAAGACCAACAAAAAACAAAAGGGAGAAACTTTTGGCATCATGTTTCATATTTCATTATTATTATTTTTTCATACCTTAATAAAAAAAATGAATATTTAATAATATAAAAAACAAAAAACAATAGAATAATTCTATATTAACAAGTAATATACTTGTAAAATGATTTTATTATTAAAAGTATTTAACATAGTGCTCATGGGGGAGTTGAAACCGACGGTTGGTCGATCCCATGAGTCAACCAAAGTCACTAAGGAGAAGTTTTTACCACTCACAATTCTTTATATTTTTTATATTATATATTTTTTATAAAAAACACATAAAATATGAAAAGAAATGATATATAATATGAGATTTTTTATTTAATAGAAGTATGTTAGAGTCAAGTTGGTTAGTATGACATAAACTCCAACCTTTTGGGACCTAGGTAGAGATAATAACGGTTGATCCAATTCCATCTTAAATTTTATTATCATCATTTTTCTATATTTATGAAAATAACACATGAAAATGAGATATAATAAACATAAATATACATGATGTGTGGTTGTTTTATAGAGAAATGATGGAATTGAGTTGGATTGAAGGAATAAAACAAGAGTCTTTTGAATCATGGGTTGTGATCGTGCTAGTCAATCCAACCACATCATGCCTTTTACATTCATGTTTTATTTATTTTAATATTTATTAAAATCTCACCACAAAAAACTAATAGATGAACTACACAGTATATAATATTTTAAATGGATAAAAGTTAAAAATATGTCATACCCATGGTCCAGGTGGGATTTGAAATGAAAACCAATTGATTCCATGGATTGACCTAAACCCACGGAGCCCCATTTGTTCACATTCCATGTTATATATTTTTATTTAAATTTTATTGATATTACAAATGACATGAATAGACATGCATGATGTGTAATGAAAAAAGAAATATAATAAATATTTTATTATTTTTTGAAATTGGGAATTAATTGATGACTTGTTATGTTGTGTTTGATAGTTTTTTCATGAGTTAATTTACATATAATAATTGATCTTGGTTTTAGGTTTCTTTAATTATTCCACAATATTTAAAAGTCATTATTCGTTCCAATAAAACCCAGAATCACAACCATAACCACATTCTTATTACCACATTCCAAATCACCACATCACAACATCACATAACATCTTTATCTTAGTATGGTATATTTAATATAAAGGAAATCAACATGATTCCCTCATATATCCATAAGATTCAAACACTATATATCAAAACCACTATCTCATCATCATCATGTCAACTTCACTTTAACATCAATCAATTACATGAAATGCATCATAACCCTAGTCCATCATAGCATATATTATGCTAAAGAGAAATTATGGAAGAGGGATACATCATCACTGTAATCCATATACAACATATATGTTGGGGAAAAACCCATAACCTTAAACTATATTACAGTTGGTACATTTATATAACTTGGATGGTGTACATTAGTAAATTACAAGAAAAATATTTTCTATATTATATAGCCACAAACATTGAATCATTGTGGTTAAGACTAGACTGATACAATAATTACCCATAAAATCCCTCACACAACTTCTAAAATTCCTTAAAAATAATTTTTATCACAAATCAATAACCCCACCTGACATGTCCTTATAGGACTTCCATAAAAAACATCGTCAACATCCCAATTAATAATTTAATCATTAATATATTCCAAATTTACCATTTAACATCCCCATTACATCATTACGTAATTCATTCATCCATATTAAATTTGGTAATGATTTTTAAACCAAATTATTCTTTGTTCTATCATATTCTAATGATAATTTATAGAGAATTATTTATCTCCTTTAGATTTTTAATTTATCATGTTTATCCCACTTCCCATTACTAATAATTCCAACCATATTTCATACAGTCATGTAACTAAAACACAACCCCATAACAATTGAACCCATCACTGTATAAACCTAAAAAAAACTCATATCAACAGATACTATAATAGAAATTAAAACACATAATTTCCAAATAACTAACCATGCCACCACTACAAGAACCACACAACAACCCTTCCATCACTACCACACCAACAAAAACAACCCATTCTACAAAAAAATAACAAAACTAGTCATAAATAATATAACAATAGTGAATCAATCACCCAATATAATAGAAAATAAAAGAAACATATCAATAATTCATATTAATAAAATCCTCTTTAATCACAATTTCACATTTAGGTAGAATTATACATCAAATCACCTTCACCATAATTCCCTATTTCTAAAGAACTAATTCTTAACCTAAATTAACTAATTGTCCTATTATAAAATTATAATATAAAAGATAAAGTTAAAAAATAATAATTTTTTTCCATTACAAATAGTATAAATGAATTAATAAAATCATCCCCAAAACAAATAATGTATAATAAATATCATGAAATTTAATAAAACACAAGTAAATCACCCTCTTACCTTCAACTTCTTATATCACAATTTATTATATTAATATTATTAATAAATACCATCCTCATGAAGAAATAAAAAAACTTGATAATTTGATAGTTTACACATAAATGATGACAGGTATGGTTTAAATATATTACCATAGTTTAATCCTTGACAACAACTATAGGAGTCATTGATAAAACCATAATCAAACACCACACAACACATAAGGATCAACCACAAGACCTACACATGACCAATCCCAATAAAAAAAACACCCACAAATTTTAATTAGCACTGATTTTATATTATTAAGTAGAAGAAAGGGTGAGAATATAAACTAGAAGAGAGAAAGAGGAAATATTATTGGTTTATAGGGGGTTGATATAATAAATTCAAGATCTAGAACCAATACAAGAATAAAAATTCTCTAAAGTGCACATTTAATACCTAGGGGTCATGAAAGGTTGATGAAATTTAGAATAATTAGATTGGGATTTTGAGTTTAAAATAGAAATGGAATGTTACGAAATTTGGGAATGACGGGTTATGATCATGCTAAAATAGGTATAATTTATCAATCCTCTGAATATAATGTTAGTTTATCCACTTATCTATCCCAATCTCTTGGTAAAACATTCCATTAATTAATGTCATTATTGAATTACATGGAACTGAAAATAATACCACACTGTAATACTAGATCCTCTAAAAATACTATTTGAAACCCATCCTTGTTTCCTCATTCCTAATAAACCCCAAACCACACTATTGTATAACGAACATAGAAAAACAGAACATATAGAGAAAAAACAAAGTAAACAAAACACCAAGAACTCTATACTATAATAGGTATAACCAAACCAAAATTATACTCCTATGAGAATAACTAAAAGGATCATGTAAGATAATCGTGAAATGCCTAGAGAACATTAAACCAAAACACTAGAACTCATGGTGTAACCAAGATCATTTGGGATTTAGTTGACAGGCCTCACAAAAAACTATCTTGGAGTCTCCCCCAAATAATATTAACCTAGAAACCTCCATATAGAAACCAAACCTCTTCACACCATATTAAAAATCAAATCTCCAAACCATGTGACACATAACACTAATAGATCTCAAACCATGATGAAATACAAGAACCATGAAACAACCATGAACTTCACAACAAGAAACACTATAAAACACTACAAAACATCTCTTCCAACTGAGTCATCTTCTCTAACTCCATCAACATACACATAAGCCTTTTAAAAATGTATCTAAAACTCAACACTCATGATTTAAAGAGCCAAAAATCAGGTTGTTAAATCATATTGGCTCTCAAGGAATAAAAATTTATTTTTCTCCATAATCCCCAAATGTGAAAAAGGATTATTCTACTGTGCCTAATTTTCTATAAAAGTCATATTGGTGGTAATATTTGGAGAAACGAATATATATTGAGATTAATCTTGACATAATAAATTATTGGAAGCATTTTATATAGGAAACTTGTTAAATATAATTTAAAAATATATATTTAACATGTTTTCATGTTTTAATCATAGCAACACACATAGGTAATTGATTTGGAACATCAATGATGATGAAATTAGTAAAAGTATTTTTTTCACAGTAGTGTGCATATAGGTGGTTTGTTTATTTTAGAAATGATCCTCATGCATGAAAAACTTCTATTTTTAATAGATACCTTTGATATAATTATAATGATTTATAATAATCAGTTTTTTGACATGAAGGGAGATAATGGTGATGTAATTCATGATAGAAAGTAGTGTTAATCCCATGGGGGTGTTTTCAGTTGAGAAAAAATCATATGGGAATTGACGTGATTAATGTGACAAGATTGAGTAATAATGGTTAGATAGTAATATTCTCTTGTACTAACATCATATAACTTCTATTTATATTATTCAATTACGATATATTAATGGTATAATACTTATTGTATGTATGATATTGCATTCATTGATAATGTTTTTTGGGTAATCTCTATGTTTAGTGATTGTGTATTCATGGGACCATTTACATTATAATTTTATTTCACACTACTATATATATGCATATATTAATGGATAAAAATAAAAATATCCTATTCGATTTCAAAATCCTTCATGTCAATAGTAAATATTACACTATTTTCTGCATTAATCGTGATTGTGATATTCTCAAGACTAACATGGTCATTTTTAATTTTTTTTATTATTAACCACCTTCATATTTGGTTAGTGTAACTGGTGTATAATGTATAAATATGAAGAAAAAAAATTGTATTTTTACAAGTTAACCAAATTTTTTGGGTGTTATCATGATTTCTGATGATATATTTGATCAAAAATATATTATAAGCATTGAAAAAATGTAAATCCTATAGAGGTATATTTTTGAGAGGAAAAGGCTTGAAGAATGTTTTCAAAAATAATTTCTGGGGTGTTATTTCATTTCAAATTATTCTAAACATGTTTCATGATTACCCAAAAAAAATTGTGATCATAAATTTTACCTAGTCGAATATATATATCCCAATAATGCCCTCTAGTGAGTAATTTTGATCTTGTAAGATGAAAAAATTACTAAAATAATTCTTAAATGTGTGTGTTCTCAAAGGTGACCAACTAATTCATATAAGGAATTTGATGAATGGGAAAATATTGATTTCAACCTTGATATTTGGTACTATAATAATGATTTATAATTATTATAAAATTTTCATTATGTGAGGAGTTTGTAATGTAATGAAAAAAGATGTTTAATGAAAAAACCCTTGTGAGTGTTTTGGGTTAATAAATTATCATATAATAGTTGAGGGGATTAAGGTGAATTATATGGGTAATTAAATGCATTGTAATATTATTATCTCTTTATAAAAATAGAGACATTATGTAGATATAACTTTTATTTAATATAGTGATGACATTTACCTTGATTGATACATGATGTGTGATTCGTTGATGATGTGACTTCCTCAGACTCTATAGTTATTGACTGTTCTTTGATAGGATAGTATACATCATGATATTTATGACCTTTAGTGTTTTCTTCCAGAGGAGTGTATTGTTTATTGATTGGGGTCCTTTGAGGGTTGGTTTAATGTCATATGGATTATTGTATCTCTCAAAAATCATGATTTAATTGTGATGGATAGTAGTTTGATGTATTAATGGCCAACTAGTTTACCGATAGAGGATGGACCAAGTGTGTTATACTCTAATTATTACATTGTGATGATGTAGTATAATTTAAAAAATATAATGTATATTCTAATAACAAGAGGTGTATATGTAGGTAGAGGATATTTGTTATTATTTTGGTTAGACAATGATCTTTCAAATTCACATAATGGCTAAACTAAATGTGGTTCATATTATATTCACTGAGGTTCAATCCCAATAAGGGTTATTATGTCCTAAATGTGTTGATGGTGTTCTTTATCCCACACAAACATGGTTGATTTTTATAATCAAAATCAATCAAGTGAAGGGGTCTAGCATTGAACCCCAAATAATACCATCATTAAAAGATTATGTGAAGATAAAATAAATAGGAATAAAGGGGTAAAGAATAATTTTCCTGAATAAAGATAAAAAATAAAATAACATATCTCCTTTAAAATAGATAAAAATTATATTATTATTTTGATTTATAATGATCTCATTTGTGTTGTATCTCAAAATATTCTTTAATAATACATTTATACCAAACATAGTCCTTTGTTCGTCTCAATAAATTTTTTTCACACTCATTATCTAAAATATAAATGAATTTTTATTTATCTTTTAAATCTAAAATCATGTAAATTTAAAAGTTTCCACACATTGATTAAGCACTAAAAAAGCATGCTAAAACAATAAATAATTACTTATAAGCTCTCCAAAACCACCAATTTTAAAATATATTCAAATCATAAATATAGTATAGTAACTAATTCATAGAAACATGGTAAACTATTGTTGTAACATGAAATAAATAAAAACAAACCAATTCCATGAACAATCACCTATGATTCACTGTGATTTACTCAGTTACGGTGTGAAATCCTTCAATCACCAACTCCCTAAAAATCTCACTTGTGTTTTTGCATGCTGATAACCTTCTTGACATAAGGAATTTTTATCACAATATAGTGGCACCCAAAAAATTCATGAGATCATCATTGTGACATAGATAGCCCCTCCCCCACAATCCACACTCGATGGTTATATTGTAATGTGGAATATCTCATTGGGATATGAACTCATCATTCATTATAAATTAGAGTGTAATTGAATTTTTATGTAATATTATTATGTTATGGACTCGATATTGTTTCATGATCCAACAAAAAACCAATAAAGAGTGACATTAATTCCCATATGTTCTTTATAATATATTAATGATATGTTTTCAAAAAATAATTTATGTTTCTATAGTGGGACTGTGTGATAAGTAACATCTTGGATCAACATCTTACATGACATGATCTCACACACTATGGTGTAGTGTGATATTCCTTCACCAAATCATGTTCTAGACAACACTATGTGACTCCATAGTTGATCAATTTTTTTGAATTCACAAATTTTTAAAAATAGGAATGTTGTGATTCATAAACCATCCTTCCAAATGAATTGAGCCTCTTGAAATGTATTAAAAACAAATACAACACAATCATCATCTATATGAAAAATTATAATCCCATAGTATTTAATGTTTATACTAATCAACTTATATGTTTTCTAAATATTCCCCCAATGAATTATTATATACATATAAATTGAAATGAAAAACTTTTTCTCCCCCATAATGATAATAGTGACAAAGGATCTCCCAATAGGGGTGGTACCACACATCTGAAAGAAATGATTCATGAATCAATCAACACCCATTTATTAGATTCCTTGTTATAGAAATAAATAATTTATAACACTAAAATAAAATTTAGTCATAAATAATCATATATGTTATACCAATACCTTAGAGAAAATTATATAGGTTTTTTAAATAATCTACATTCATCTAAATAAAATGATTGAAAACCATCATATGAAATAATCTTTCTCACCTAAAACCATATATCTACACCTTTATATAACAGAAAATATGATTAAATTATAGAAAAGTGATGGAGTACTTATCATGAGTATTGTAAAAGATACATTTATAAGACCTAAGATATAGAATAGTGGATAAACATAGGGTTGATCTCAAATAAGTAGTGTTGAATGACTAGGTGGTATTTTTGAAAATCTATTTTATAATTTAAAATAAAACAAATAGGTAATTTTTTTTGGAAATCACGATGACTATGATGAAACAAGGAATCAAAAAAATAGTGGAAGCTGGACACAATTAAAGACTATAAATGAAATAAAGATAAGAAAAATTTTATCATGAACAAGAAAAAATCTAGATATATCCACCATCAACTGCCATTTATAAATCAACTAAATAAAACCATCTAAAATCACCTCTAATCAATGCTTGATTGATGAATGAGATCACAAGATTTTATCACCTAAATAATAAACACTAAAAAAATGAAGATATTAAGGGTACAAGTATTCTTATAGATGAAAAACAAATCCCTTAACCAAATAATTTTGGCCATAGTGTCACAGGATAGAATGATATGGCTGAGTTCATTAGATCACACAACCCAACTCAATCACTCAATTCATCAAATTGATAAATGGAGGGGGAAGGAAATTATTCTAGAAAGTAATTGACCATTCCTATGAAAGGGTTCACTTTTTACTACCTTAATTCAATCTTGAAACTGAATAAGGTGAAGAAGACGAAGAAGAATAAATGATATAAATTAAGCTAGAATTTTTTGAGAGAATCTAGTTTCCATTTCTAGATCTGTCCTCAAAAATTATATCACCATTTACATATATTGGATATCACAACGTACAAAAGTTAGGGAAAACAACATGATTCAAAAAACACTTGGTAATACTCAATAAACATTAAATACAAATGATGATATTTATAGGGAACAACAAAATAGGAAAATAGAAAAATGGTGTAGTGGAAGATTAAGGGAGGAAGAGATTCCCATATCTACAAGTGGATTTGGTTCCGGTGTATCGTGCGTTTATGGTTACAAATAGAGAGGATAATAAATTCAACTTATTATAGAAATTAAATTAAGTGAAAAAAATAACTAATGTGTCATAAATCCACATAGAACCCTTTGACATTCTAATTACTTTTCTTCAGTGAATTCCCAGTAAATATAACGAACACTTTGCAATGACATGTGTATCCACTCACACTCTCCCAAAATCTAATTACCCTCACACTTATTAAAAAAATATATTAAATTAATCCTAATATTATTATTAATAATAAATATATATTTTAAAAATATAGTTTTATTAGAAATATTTATCATTAGTAATTTATGTAAAAATAAATATATTATAACAAATAAATCAATCAATTAATATAATTACTTAAAATTATAAAAATATATAAGTATATTTATTATAATTATTATATAAAGTAATAAAATATATGTTATATTATATAGATAATTATATAAAATATTAAAAAATGAAAAGGGGGATCGAGCAGAAAAAAAGGGGAGTGTGGGGGTGTGGAATGAATTGGAGGGGAGAGGGGGATTCTGTGCCTGGGGAGGCATGAGACAGTGGCATGTTAAGGGGAGGTGGTGTATGGTTACATAGGTGAGTGACCAGATGGGGGTCGACAATGAAAGAGAAGGGTTTTATCTCGGGGTTTGGATAGACATGGGATTATTTCGGCTATGGGATGAGCTTTGAAACATGGATTTTTCCGAATGCACTCGACTATTCCTTCAATTTCAATGTAAAGTGATTTCATGGTTGTTTTGGTGATTGGGATTTTCAAATTTGGTGATGTAGGGTTTCTTCTTCAACCTCCGTGACTTCTTATTTTTTCTACTGATTTTTAGTATTTTGAACATATGAGGTTATTTAATTTTTCAATATGCATTTTATGAGATTTATTCGATGATGTTGGTAATTTTTTTTATATTTTTCTTCTGATGGAATTTCATTTCTATGCATCATTTCATCTATTGTTCAGAGAAGTAAGAAAACTATGAGAAAGTTGTAGTGCTAGTGGGGAAGAAGTGTTGTCAGTGACTCCTTGATGCATCACTGGGTGCTAAAGAGGAGGGTGAGGGAAGATGGTGGTGAGCATAGTGAACTTCATCTGGTATAGGGTGGAAGTGGAGAAGAACGAGAACCGGTGGATAGTAAATAGTCAGTCATTGTTTGCAATGCTAAAATTCAGTGTGATTTTGTTGGAAAAGGGTGTAGTGGGATGGTGAGAAGGGGGATGGTAATGACTAATTTGAGTCACCATTGACGAAGCTCATGATGACTCATTTGTGTCACGATAGAAAAAAAAACTACTGGTGGGTAGGGCCTCAGTTATTGTAGTTTCCAACGGTGGGTGAGTTTGGTGGTGGATGATAGCACCAGTTGAAAAAATTAATAAACAATGATAAAACAATCTAACAAATTTATTCAATAGATGAATTAAACTAAATAGATAAATTATAAATATAAATTATAATTATAATTCATGTTTCAATTTTTTTTTAAAAAAATAATTGTAATTAAATATTATCAAATAAACAATTTATTGCAGATTAAAAAATTTTAACATAAAAATTATTTAAAATAAATATTTCATGCATATTTTCATAAGATAATTAAAAATAAATAATTTGAAAGAATTATTATATCAATGAATTAAATTAAATTTAAATATTATTAAGTATTAAATATATTTAATTGAATTAATTAATTATCATCAGTTAATTTAATTATTTAAAGTATCGAAATCAAATGCGAAAATTTATTTATTTACAAGTAAAAAAAGATGAATAAATTAAAGTAATTAATTAATCTAAATGTAATGAAAAAAATATAAATAAAAAAACTATATATCAAAATAATAAATGAATTAAAAAATGTAAAAAATAAAAAATATTATAAAAAATAAAACAAACGTGAAATAAAAAAATAGAAAGAATTAATTAATTTTATTATTTAAAAAATAATAATATAAACACTAGAAAATACATTTAATACAAATAAATATTTTTAACAATTTGGAACAAAGAATAAATCAAATAAAAACTATAAACTAAAATATATTATTTTAATCATAAAAAGATAATAAAAATTGAAAAATGATGTGGCAAGGTTCATTGAAAAACCCTACATCAAACACCGCCACAATTAAATTTTTTTTATCCTCAAAAAATGCATTCCACTGTTTTTGAAAAAAATGTATTATATTTTTTCACATTCAGTTGAAAATGATCATGTCTAAACTATTAAAAAAGAGGAACATAAAAATTCATTATTTTTAAGAGTTCTCTAGTGTGGTCATACCAAATTTCATGTACCCCCTAGAAATTATGGGGAACAAAAACTCATTCACTATTATATATTTCATCCTCATTTATGAAATCACTTATTTACCTACATTAATTCAAATTCATGTTTTAATTCTAAGAGTGGTGACTTGTTATAAAAAATGGAAATAAATTCATAACAAAAATGACCCTTTAATTTTCACATTCACCAAAGTTCCCAAAATCAATATTTTATTATCTATTTATTGATACAACTCAAATGATCTTTATAAAAGTCAATCACCCTCTTCTTCATCTAGGTAAAATATTATCCCCACCTTAATGAACTAAATTTTTACTACTATGAACATTATGTAATTTTATTATTATTTTTTGAATTTGACCTATCCATGTATAACAAAATCACTATGAAAAAATAATATATTTACGTTTTACATAGGTCTAACACACATAGTAAGACCCAAGAGTCTCACATATTAACCATGGTATCCCATTTTCTCATTTTACTCTGGATTTTAAGGACTTCTTTAATTACCATTTGAGATCTCCATTAAAAGAATTTGTAAATTGAGACCCTTGGTGTTAGTTAAAAAATACAATTTACCAAATTTATGATCATAATTCTACAAAAACGCATCCCCTATCACTCCCCTTCTTGGTTCTTGATTATAAAATCCATAAGAATAAAGTTATACTCCACATAGAAATCAATCCTCCTCAATAGTTTCAGACTCAGTACAACCCTATAAATATTAGGATGTTGTTCACTGGGAATGATTAAATTGATGTGATTATTGAATTCAAAATACCCTCAAGTTTAGAAATAAGTTGAATTTTTTTGAATGAAGTAGAAATATTTGGAAAAAAATTGACAATTTTTGTGATGAAAATTTTAGCGGGGATTTAATGTGTTATGAAATACCACTCTACCCCATACATAAAACCCAACATTGTCCCCAATATTTAGTTTCAAGGTAAATATATATTAGTTCAAAATAATGAGAAATTTATTATGAAAATATTTATAAAGGGGTATTAATGAATGTTCTTAAATTAACCTTTCCACACATAAAATAGGAAAAAGGCCAAAAATATAACCCCTCTATCAACCAACAAAAAATCAAGAATGTTTTTTTTTGAATTTTTCATTCATTAAGATTTTATAAAAAGATATAATATTTTTTATATTATCTTACGTATTTAAATTATGATCAAGGTCTTTCAACATCAATTTAATGAAAATGAAAGTAATGTGTACAAGTAGATAAAACCATGAATTTAAAATTAATTTACAACTCAATATGTTTTAGAAAGTTAACACCTTGAAAGAAAACAATTTCACACCTTTCACTAGAAATCAAGGGAACTCCCCTACTATTATGTCCTAGAAATAGGATGAAAAAATTAGCATATTGATAAAAATGAAGAATTAAAAATAGTACTTCCCTAAGTGTTGAAAATTCTCATTTTTTAGCTCATCCTCATTGTTATTTTCAATGTTTGTTTAGTTTAATAGATCCGTCTTCTCCATTTAACTGCCTATAGATGTAAAAAAATTGACCTTAGACATCAATAATTATAGTTCAATGTAAAATGTAGCTGAATAGTGAGTTTGAGTGTATTATAGAGATTCCAATACACTACTCTCATTGGTCTTGAATAACTACCATGTGTAACTAACTATCTATTTATTAACCTTCATAGGAAATAAACACAATTTGAATAGTATGAATAAATAATCTAATCATTAAATGAATGGTAAAATCTTGGGATAACCAGAAAGGGAAGGTGTAGTCTGATTTTCTATAGTTGGAGAGTTAGTGGATCAACCCCAATCTAATGGGGATACAGATTCTTGTTAAGGACCAACCAAATTTGATTCCAAAAAGTGTCAGAGACTTTACACTTTTGGATTACCGCTTTTACATCTTTAAACAAGTACCCCTCCTTAGAAGTGATGTTCTTCTTTTTGATTTATGCTGCTGGAAATCAAAAGATTGATTATTGTCATCATTCAACATGATGATGATGGTGCATGGGTTGTGAGAATGTGTCAAAGGATGATAAGTTTCTTATAGTTCAATATAATAAATAGTTTTCTCATGCGAAATAAAGATTTTTTCATCAACAACTCTTCAACCTATGCGTTGTTCAAGTAACTAATCTCTAATAATAATTCCCAGGATGGAATTTTCAACACTAATTAGGAGTTTTATTAATTATTATATCGGAGGAACTAAAAATTCCCCTTGAGTCTCCATGAAATAAAAATAATGGGATCCATATTTAATTCCTAAAATGGGATCAATAAAATTAAAATCATCTTTAATGTAATCAATGTCAAATAAAAATACGTTTTCTTGCATGAAATTATCTACTCCACATACTAGTTTTTTATTCCTTTTCATGATAGAACAATGATCTTGGGAGATGGTTTGGCAAATGAGTGAGGTATTCAACCTCTTACAAGATTTAATTAAAATATTTCACCTCAGGTTTTGTGTCCTCTTAGTCAAAGGAGTGAATGTATTCTACTGTCTGAATTCATTTATTCAAGGAAAATAATTAGAATAGTTAGAGAAAAAATCATCAAATAAAGTTCTATAAATAAACTTATCTTCCTCATTGGGCCCAAATTCATCAGTTTATTCATGTTCCATCTCTTTCTATCCTTTTAAACATCTTCAAAATGTAAATCATTCATCCCAAAACTTGAATTAGGGGTAGTTAATTAACAAAAGTGGGAAACTCTAGTTCTTCTGTAATATAGAACTCATGGAAAAGGTGATAGAATTAAATAATTTTCTTAAATAAGGATTATAATTTTTGTTGTCTTAGCTCTTCATTATATTATTCAATTAGTTATTTATAATAATCTAGTTGAAATTTTTTGAACTATTCCCTATGCCTATAAGCCTTAAAACTAACATAATTCTATGAGGGTCAGGGTGGTCTCATAATAATTTATTATGTTTATAGCTTTTTCTGTTTCTATTCTGAATTAAAAATAGAAAAAAAAACCAATGAAAACATTACATTCAGGTAAATGACACAAAAAATGTTATGGTGTCTTTCATCCGAGGATGGTCAAAGATACATTTATAAGACCCATGATATAATAGAATAGATAACCTTGTGGTCCCTCTCAATGAAATATCGTTGAATGACTTGGAGCTATTTTCAAAAAAGAGTTTTTGATTTTAAAAATTCAAAAACAAAAAAATTTAAATAGTGATGAAAAGCTTCGAAAAAGTGATGAAAAAGTTAATGAAACAAAAAGTGAAAACTAAACAAAATAAATAAAAAGAAAAGAGGGGAAGAAAAGGTAAAATGTGGACAAGAACAAGGCTAAATCCAGATTAATCCACCATCAACAATCTTTCGTTAATCAATTGAATGAAACCATAAATAATAATATTAAATCAATTCATGACTGAAAAATCAGATGAAACACCTTTCTCACCAAAACAATCAACACTTAAACACAAAATATCTTCAGTTGTTGATTATTCCTCCAGATGAAAAATAATTCCCTCAATCGACTCATTATGTTCATGGTGTCATAAGGTACAATGATCGAGCTGGGTTTATAATATCACACGACCCAACTCAATTTCTCAATTTGAGAAATTCAGAAAGGAAACATAAGAAAAAATATATTAGAAAATAATAAAAAATTCTTATGTATGGTGCACTCTTGCTCACCCAAAATCACAATCGCTGCCCACTAAGGCAAAAAAGAATCAATGATAAAAATGAATCTTGGATCTCGAGGTAGCATTAGGTTAAATAATTTGAATCTACCCTCTAAAATTAAATATCCATTTCTAGAGAATACACATTATAGCACACAATAAAGAAGGAAAAAATAGTGCCATTCAAAAAAACACATAGAAATATTCAATAATAAGTAAATAGAAACAATGATGTTTATAGGGAACAACCAAATAAGAAAATTTTAAAAAAAATGAAGTGAATGTTGAAGGGAAGAAAAATTTTGTATCTCCAAAAATCAAAGACAGTTCCAATGTCTGGGTGGTTTTATGGTTTTAAATAGAGAGAAGAGTGATCTCCTATTATTCATGTAACAAAATGAAGTGCTAAATCTAACAAACATTATGGAAATCCATGTGTCATCCTTTAACTCTCTCATCAAAAGACTTTAGTAAATTCCCTCTGAACATAACAAACACTTTTCAATGATCTATGTATCCCCTTTCACTTTACAATGATCTCATTACCTTCAAACACTAGTCTTACTCCAGCTCCTCCTATCATAAAACAAAATGAATGAAAGAAATTTTTTGATAATATTAACAAAGTAAATATTTCAATAAAAATATTAATTATAAAAACAAAAGTACTTATTAAAATAAATATATATTAACATAATCCAAATATTATTATTATAAATATATATATGGTAAATATATATATTCATTAGTAATATTAATCATTATTAATATATGTAAAAATAAATATATTTTAAATATTAAACCTACTTAATAATATATGTACTTATTATTATAAACATATATATTTATATTTATTATTGTTGTTGTTATATATTATTATTATTATTATTATTATTATAAATTTTATGTTATTTAGATTGTAATATGAAAAAAATAAAAAAATGAAATTGTGGGACAGAGTGTTTGAAACAGATGGGAGTATGTTGGTGTGTCTCTAAGTAGAGGGGAGAGGGGTCTCTAGTACTCAGCAAGGTAGGGGATGGGGGCATGGAAGGGGTGGCGGTTTAAGGTGACTCAAGAGGGTGGTTGGATGGGGGGTTCGATGAGTAATGAGAAGGGGTTTGGCTAGTTAAGGGATTCTTATGGTGGTGGTATGATCTAAGATTCAAGGTGGAGGTTGATGACAATCAATTATGACTTCAATTACAATGAAAAGGGAATTCATATTTGAGTTGGTGCTCAGGATTTTTAGATATGGTGTTGTAGGGAGTCTAATTTGAGCAGCATGTGTTATTTTTTTTCTTCTTCTGTTTTTTAGGATATAGATATTCAAGGTTCTTTAATTTTTTTATATGATTCGGCTAAGAGGTATTCGATTATGGTGGTGTTTTCTTGTTTTTATTATTATTTTAATAGTATTTAATTTATGTGAATTCTTGCTCTTGTTGTTCAAATAAAGAGGTAAATCATGAGAATGTGGTGGTGGTGGTGAGAAAAGACTAATGGAGGTGACTCTTTGAGTCACTACTTGGTGAAAAAGAAAAGGGTGAGGGAAGATAGTGGTGGGTAGAGTGAACAGGGTCTAGCGGAGGGTGGATGTAGAATTGAAGGACGGGCTAGTGGTGAGTAAACAATGAGTCATGTTGGTAATTTCAATAGAGAGTGTGATTTATTTAGAATGGAAGGGATAAGAATAGTTACAAGGGCACTCGAGGGTACACATTTGAGTCAGTGTTGAAACAAAACTACTGAATGTTTGGGACTCACTGATGGTAGTGTCCAATGGTGGGTGAGTCTGGTAGTGGGTGATGGAACCACCTAAAAATTTTAACAAACAATAAAAAACATTATAAATTAAATCAAAAAATTAATTAAAATAAAAAAATAAATTAATATTCTAAATTTACCATCGAAATTTTAAATCTTACTTGCATTTTAAAATTTTAAAAAAAATTATATTAATTTAAAATTATTTAATAAATAATTTATTAGAGATAAAAAATGAAAAAAACAAATTAATTTAAAACAAATAATTCAAGTAGGTTTTCTTAAATTCATAAACTAGTCAAATAATTGAATAATTAATAAATCAAAGAATTAATAAATCAAATAATTTAAATAAATTTAAATATTAAAAATATTAAAATATTTAAAGCCTATAATTAAATTTTTATTGATTAATTTATTTATTTAACGTGTCCAAAACAAAAAAGGAATTTTTTTACATAAAAATAAAAATTCATGAGATAATTAAATGAAATAATTAATCTCAATGTAAGGAATGTATAATAAATAAAAAACAAGTTATATAAATAATAAATGAATTAAAATAATAGAAAAATAAAAACTTATTTTAAAAAAATGAATATGAAAATAAAAAAAATCAAAATTATAAATAATAAAAAAATATTTGATAAAAAATATATTTTTTACAATTTGATACATAGAATGTAGATATTGATAATTATTTACTAAAACTGAAAATTTTTATCAATAAAAGAGAATAAAAAGTGAAAATGATGTGGACAAGTGCATTGAAAAATGGTCTCATCAGTATACCCCAGAAGTATACTATAATGATGTTAGGTAATGGTATCCAGAAAAACCTATTATATTAGCTTATTATTCTATGAATTTATATTGGGTAATTATGAATATACATTCTTAGGGGTGGAGTTAAACCCATAAAAAACCAAAAACACCATAAGTCCATAAAACTAAACAAAAGGAACCAAACCATCAATAATAATTACCAATTTTTGAGCTAGATGTGTGGGGAAAGTAATTACAAGATATATCCCCAATATCAAAACCCAGATGAATCTAAACATATTCTTTAATGTCTGTGGATATGATGCATGTGACTATAGGGTATTCAACAGGAAGAAAAATATATGTTTCTAATTTCAGAAACATAATATCACCTTTCAATTCCATCCTTTACATTAGGTCATTATATATATCCCCAATTAATCACTCTTTTGGTTTATTATGCATTTATTATGTCAATGTTTTTGTGATTTTCTGATATTTTTTTCAATCTATGATGGATTCTATGAAAAACATTTCATATAAATAGTTCACCATTTCATAGAATTGTGGTTTTCTTCCTAAACTTATTAGTCCTAACCAATCCTCTTATATATAGGATCAATGACCTCAAATTTCAATTATTTCTTTGAACTATATATACTTTCAGTAAACCTATAAAACAGTTATAGGACTCCTTTATCTCCTTTGTCCTCTTGGTGATTTCATAACCAATCATCTTGGAGTTATAAAACATGAAAAATGATATTATATCCATATATTTTGGTAAATAGTAATAATATTTTTGAGGGATGATTTTATTTCCCTTAGTCAATGAATAATCCCACAAATCAAAAAATGCATTTTTTATCCTTTTTCATTTCTAATCAAAAGTACTATTTATTATATAATTCCTTTCATTGTGTAATTAATCCTATAAAGACACATATTTATATTTTTCATCGTCTATGGAGATATCAATTCCCTCTTCTTAAAAACTTCCTGCATATAAATTCTTTTTCTCAAGACCTGGCTCTTGGGTTTCTACTCTAGCTTCCTCCATTTCCTTCTGGATCATACTAGTTTTTATTCCTTAGTGTCATTTATGTCCTTTCTATCATCATATAGTGACTACAAATGATAATATATCACTAATCAAAATGATATTTATTGAACATTTACATGGGGGTATCTTTTAGATTACCTTTGGATTAACTCCCTTCTGTATTACCTATCAAAGAGTCAGCCGTAGTGTAAACTATGATGCCAATAGGGCTAACCACTATGTTGTTTTACTCCCCTAGACTATGTGACTATTCTCATGTATCTACTTCATTAAACATAAAATATTAAAATTTAAATATGACTACCATTATATTAATCATAAACACTCTAGTTATTAATAACTAAATGGTTACACAAAGCACTAGAATCTCTCTGAACTCATGCATTATAAACAAATAGACTATCTTGTTGAATTTAAGCCATGGTTGAGAAAAATAAATTTCATACAACAATTATCATATCTACATATCCATAATAAAAGGTACTATATTCATTTAAATATATATTATTTAATTTGGTTAGTTTATCCACCCTACCAAATTAAAATCCACTAGAAAGAGACTTAAAACCACTAATATATAAAATAATGGTCTTTGTACCCAAATTAATTGCATCTCTGATAATAACATATACAATATTCATAGACTACATCATATATATACTGATAATCCCCTTAAATATAAATCTATAAAATGTCCATATGGTAATTTAGAACATTGAATCAATGCATATTATAGGGAAAGTAGTGTGGCACAAAAGATGTGTTCTATGATCCTCACACAAGAAGCACCCAAACAAATTTCCAATCATTATGAGGATGGATGGCTTTGGAAAATCCAAGGTACACCATTTATACCTACTTGAATAGTTGGATATACTTTATATTGATTCATATAAAATTATAAATCCAACTTAATAGGAAAAATTGAAGAGTTTAAGGATCAGGGGTCTTAGTCTAAGCATAATACCTAACATCCCGATCTTTGAAACATATAAATAATTTTTGATAATCCAATATTCCAAGAACACAAAAGTTATAAAAAATACATTTTTATTAACAAATATAATAAAGGAATAAATCATGGGTTGAATTCATTCAATTCATATAACCATGGATAAATTTAGAAGGGATGAATTTTTAGTGAACTCCAAAGGATAGATCCATTACATTGGAGGACTTTACTTGACCCCTAATATATTGGGATAAAGAATAATATCAATAAATAGAGGAATAATATTTGGATATTATATTTTTTTTAAGTTTCATGTTGATCCGCATATAGGATAGAAATATCATTTATTTTGTATTTCCCAATCATGAAAAGGAGGGACTAAAGAATCAGTTATAGATAACTCGGTCATTAAGAAACCTATTTAGGAGAGGTAGAATCCAGTTGTCCTCTCATTTAAAATTTTCCTTATAAAATACTTCATATTCACTCTATATTCATCCACAAACTCCTTAAAATAATTTTTTAGTTTCTTACGATGAAACCGCTTACTAAGTCATATTGGAGCTGAACATAACAAATTTCATAATCTTATTATGCCATTCCACACTTACCCCACATAATGTGTAATATTAATGATAATATTTGTCCTAGATACATTCAAAATAAATGAATACTTTTCATTTTTTTTAATATTTATCATTCATATAATATCCTTAATCATATATACTAATGTTTCTCTAAACTAAAATTTGTGTAGACATATCCTTTAATTATTCATTTACATATCTTTCCAACACCTCATTGGAATACTTTGACGGGGATATAAAAACATAATAAATATCTTATGAAATTGGTATCCCCAAAAATAAATTCATCTCACTTAGTAAGGAAATATAAAACCTATTCATGTATATGTAACACACTTCACATAATGTTAATTCATTATTATAAATGATAATATCATCAATATATAATACCAAATAGATTGGTGTAGTGTTGGCCTTCCTTAAATAATTTTTTTGTTCACTTTAGATTTTCTGAATTTTATGCTTTTTAAATACTCACAATTCTTGTAACAAAATGATCTTAGGGATTTTTTGAACCCACAAATATCCTTTTTCAATTTTAATACCTGTAATTCATTATTATAATGAATATAACCTATAATGTTTTTAAATATATACCTCTTTGTTTAACTCACCATTAATGAATGATGATTTCACATCTATTTGATGACCAGTTTAGTTTCATTATGATATAATTTAAAGAATGATCCTAATAGAATCAAGTATGGCTATAGAGGAAAATTATTCATCAAAATCCATGACATAATATTTTAAATATCACTTGAAAACCAATCCGGGTTTATTTCTTAAAACCTCCCCGTTTTTATTCATATTGTTTCCAAAAATCAATTTCATTCAAATAATGTTATTCTCTCAAGACATGATAAAAAATATCAAATCTCATTTTTTTAAATCTTATTTATTTCACCATTAATATATTAAATCCATTACTTGTTCTCTATATATTAATTAATTGTTGTGGGATCAACCATTGATAGTAGAATAATATGATTACTTTTTTTCGGTTTCCTTCTTATCATTAACCCTTAATTTTTTACCTCCAATTATATTCTTAGTATAAATATGTCTTATCACTAAAAAATTTATTACTTCTAAAACACTCATCATAATCACTATAATGTTTATAAATTTCATCATCAATATGTATCTCTTCAATCTATTCATTTTGTGTCATAATTATTGTGGTGCATTCTCCAGTATTATTATAATCTATGATTGATATTTTTTTTCATAATAATTTTAGGGAAAATAACATCATCAAAGTCAACTAGTTTCTCAATTTTCTTATTATATCATTTAAAAACCTTCCATTTATATTATATATAAGAAATATTCCATTATTATCTTTTATAGCTATATTTTTACAATTTTTCCCCAACCCCATTATCAAGCATAGACACATAAGCAGTCTGAAGTATTTTATATGTTGGATTATTCTTGAACCTCAATTCATATGAATTTGAATATTAATTGGAGTGGTAGTATCTCTCATCTCTATCATGCAAGTTTTTATTTGACGATGGATTTTAAGGTAGAGGAGATCAGTCCTTCAATGGTGTCCCCCACTCCCATTTTCTTGTTCTTATAGTACTCATTATGAGTTAAAAATCATGTATATTTATTTTTTCTTATCTCAGTGTTTGTTCCCCCCATGGTTATTGGTGGTTCAGATCTGTGGCTTAATTGATTTTATATTTTCATTATGGGTTTCTTCTCTTTCATTATTCCATTATTATGTATCTTACTATCCTCACCTATGAAATTGGTCCACCATTATTAGTTCTAATGGTGTTAATATCATGGAAGATCATATCGAAAAGATGTTTTTATGTTTAATATTTTCTAAAGACTGTATTTTTGTGATTATTCCTGGTCAATTTCGTAGATATTACAACCCCAAGTGGTGTTGAATCATTAGTGTAGGCACTATATAATCAGGATCATTATCTAGGGTTATTTTTCATTGTACCATTGTATTAAGAGGTTTTTGGTGATAGATATTAAAGGTAGTTCACCAATTAGATTTGGAAATATATGATTTTGTTAGAGAAATTGTTTAAATGGTCTTCATTAATCTCTCAATTTGGTTTTAAATTGGATGTTTTTGATGTTATGAATGATGTCCTGAAATAATTTTTGGTATTTGTTTTAGAAAAGATATTAGCCAGTATCAATATTGGATTGTGGTGGTGTTGGTATTTATTTTTTCCGACATTTTCCCACATTTATTTTAATACCTTATTAACTAAAATATTATTCTTAAATAAATATGATCACCAGTATGCTCAAATGATAAATAAAAATATCCGGATAAATATGGGTTGTTTATCAAACAATGAATGGATCACTTAGTGATGATGGTATTGATCATAAAGTGGGTTGGTTGATGTATATCTGATAGGTTAACTAATAAGATGTGAAACTATGAAGATTGGCATTTTCAATGGTGTTTTTTTTTGTGTTTTGAATTATTAGGTTATATTGGTGACAATTATGTAGCAGTGTTTCTAATAATGTATTTTTTAATTTTTCTATGATTTTATGATCCTGATTCTATATTTAATTTTTTTCCTATTAGGGAAGGTATTTGGGAAACAATGTTTGTGTGAATCCTCGGGTGATGGGGAATACTAGAGAATCAATGGTATTGGGGTTAAGTTTCCTTCATATTTTGTTGACACTCAGGTCTATCTTTTTTCTAAAAATTTAATGAGTGAGATTTAATATTTTGGTTTAATTTGGTTGATTTATTCATTGTGTGTATTTATGGGTTCCCATTCAACTAATAAAATGGTTTTATTGAAAAATAATATCTACGGATAATTAAATCATATATAAATTTAACCATAATAAACACCTGGATTGAATAATACTTGTAGTTGTAAAAGCTTGTATCTGAAAATACCTTGAGGTATAATTTTTAGATAGTAAGATTTTGTACATATAAACATGTTTAATGATGTTTCATTAAGTTAAAAAATTCTAATAAAATTTTATTGTGTATTTATTGAAGGTTCTGAAGTATAGTGGATGTTCTTTGTCATTTGAAAATTAAATTTTTTCTTTAGTTTCTTCAAATAAAATACTTAGAACATTATGAAGAAATCCCAAAATATTCTTAGAATAGATAGTTTTTTAAATATAATTTATTATAATAATTACCTAGTCTACCCAAATTTCCATTATTATAGATCGATAATGAACTATATTTGATAATTCATTCATAATTAATGATTTATTTAGTAAAAACCAATATCATCATTTTTGTGATGAATCAAAAGTAAAATTACTATAGCGGTGTCCACATCTGCTTCAAAAAAAATTAAAACTTCATCATTGGTATTCTAGGAGCTAGAAAAGAGGTTCCATATGTCATGCATAATTCATTATTGATCAAAAAACAATTTACATCAACCTTCAAAAAAAATTCACATATTCTCTTAGTCTTTAGAGAGATGTTGAGGAAAATCAATCTGAATTCTGCTGGGATTTATTGAAAAATTAACTCTGTTTTGGGAGAACTCACTAGAGAGAAACCATTTTTCATACCAATTACCTTAATTATTAAATTTATATTTAAATCAAATAACATAAATAGTTTCAAACAATTATTAATTTCATAAATTCGTTTTACCAAACTATTTATTTTTTGTAAATAACATGTCAGGTAATATAATTTTTATTTTTATTATATTCCATGACATGTGTTATGTCCTAGATAATAAAATATTATTTTCATAAAACCCGTAGCATATTTCTTCAATCCCCCACAATATTGATTAAACCATGAATTATAAATGTGTATATAAATTAATATATATTTATATATTTTCCAATCAAAAAATAAATAAATTTTATATTCACCAACTTGTAAATTAATATTTATTTTTATATTTTTTGTAAATAAATAATTATTTATTATTTACTTAGTGAATAATAAACATGATATGAATAAATATTATATATTTCTTAATAGGAAAATAATATTTATTTAATAATCAACTCATATATTAGTTAACTTGATTAATTTATTATCGGATTTATATAGTCAAGATAATGTGAATAGATATTCTTATATGGTCATGTGATTAATATTTATTATATTATTAAATTAAATGTAATTTTTCTAGGATTCTAGATACACTTATTAGTTGACCCTCTAGGATTCAGTATAAGTGGCATTAGGTGGGGTTTCCTAAATTCCATGATTTAATTCACTACTAGAAAAATATGATATACTGATGGTTAAAAAATATTGGTACTGGTTGGATAACTGTTGGAATAATATCAACCAATGGTTGTCCAAACCGTTCATAAATAAGACGTGGGGATAGACATATCCCAATATTCATTCTTAAAAAATTGTTGTATGCCATGTTATAGTACATTATACAAATGGTTTTCTATAGTCGTTGGTATAACTTGTTACCAACAGTTTTACATCGTTGCAATTAAACCCAATTTATATATTTACAAATGGTTTGCTGAACCATTGGTAAATACTATTACCAATGGTCTTAAGAAACCATTGGAAAAAATTATTTAACAGGTCTATACAAATGGTTAGTAAACCATTGTTTTATAATTTTACCAATAGTTTGATGAAACCATTGGTATAGATTGGATTTTCACATCGATACCAACAGTTTTAAAACCGCTAGAATACAGTTTATGCAACTCCAACAACAGTACCAGCCTCCCCTTCTACAATTATAGAATTAAGAATTAATTACATACAAAATTCATAATAAAAAACCCTATACATAAATCAAAATAAATTACCTCCAATAATAACAAACCAATATATAATTACTTGTGCAATTACCTGCAATTGCAATACTCTATAGATAATTCAAAATAATGCTGATGATGGAATATATGATCCAAATAGTATTCCATCATAATAACACAAATGCAATTGTAGTAAACTATATTGAATTCTAAATAACACCAATAAACTCAACAAAATACCCCACTCAAAATAAGAACACCCTGAAAACAAACATCTCCATAAACACCACACTTGAAAATTTGATCTAAGGGGTTGAGGGTTTTCCAAGTGGGTGGGGGTTGTCAATGGGGGATGGGGGTGTCCAAGGAGGTAGTGTGGGGTCCATGGGGGTGGGGTGGTGTCCTTGGGGGGAGGGGTTCCTTAGGGGGTGGGGGTTGTCTAAGGGGTTTGGTGGCTATCCAAGGGGGTAGGGGGTCTAGGGGTGGGGGAGTATTAGGGGTTGTCCAGGGGGTGGGGGCTATCCATGGGGGGATCTTCATGGGGGTGGGGGTGTCTATGTGTGGGGGTGTCTGGAGGTGGGGTGTTGTCTAGGGGGTTGGGGGCTGTCCCAGGGGGTAGGGGTGTCCAGGGGAGGGGGTACATGGGTGGGGGATATCCAAGGGGTGGGTGTATCCATGGGGATGGGGGTGTCAATGGGGGTGGGGGTGTCCAGGGGTGGGGTGATGTCCAGGGTGTGGTGGATGTCTAGGGTTTTGTGAGGATGTCCAAGGGGTTAGGGGAGTCCAGGGGGTGGGGGTGTCCAGGGGTGTGGGGATGTCTAGAGGGTGGGGTCTATCCATGGGGTGGGGGTGTCTAGGGGTTTGGGATACTATCCATGGGCATGAGGGTGTCCAGGGGGTTTTGGGGGTTCCAAGGGGGTAGTGGTGTCCAGGGGGGATGGGGGTGTCTAAGGGGTGAGTTTGTGTCTAGTGGGGGTGGGGTGTCTAGGGGTTGGGGGTTTTCTAAGGGGGTAGGGGTGTCCTAGGGGGTAGGTGGTGTCCAGGGGGGTGTGGGGTGTCCAGGGGTGGGGTGGTGTCTAGGGGTTGGGGCTCTCCCTAGGGTTGGGGGCAATCTAAGGGGTGTTGGGGTGTTTAGGGGGTGGCTGTGTCTAGGGGTCACGGAATGTCCATGGGTGTGGGCGGATGTCTCGGGGGTCGGGTGTCCAGGTGGTGGGGTGGTGTTAAGGGGGTGGTTAGGCTGTCTAGGGGGGCTATATGAGGGGGTGGGGTTCTAAGGGTGGTGAAGGGGGTTGTCCATGAGGTGGGTAAAGTCCATGGGGGTGGGGTGTTCAGGGAGTGGGGTGTCCTGGGGGTTAGAGGGGTTTTTCTTGGGGGTGGGGTTTATTCAGGGGGTCGGGGCTGTCCAGGGGGTAGGGGGTGTCTAGGTGGTGGGTGGTGTCTATGGGTGGGGTTGTCCAAGGGGTAGGGGGTTTCCACAAGGGTGGGGTGCGATGGGGGGGGGGTTCCAGTGGGTGGGGGTGTCAAGGGGGTGTCCATGGGGAGTGAGGGGTGTCCAGGGGGTGGGGGTGTCCATGGTGGGGGGTGGATAGTCCACGTGGGTAGAGGCTGTCCTAGGGGAGGGGGTGTCCAAGGTGGTGGGGTGGGTGGTTTCATGGAGGGTTTGGGGTGTCTAGGGGGAGGGGTGTCAAGAGGGTGGGGGTTTTCATGGGGTTGGGGGTGTCTAGTGGGGGTGGGGGATGTCCTAGGTGGTGGGGGTTTGTAGAGGGTGGGAGTTGTCTAATGGGGTGTCTAGGGGGTGGGGTGGGGCTGTTCAGGGGAGAAAATACCCATATAATACCTTGAAAATTACATATTCCCAATTCAAACCAACATCACAATTCAAATTCATCACACAACCAACACTTAATTCATCATCAATATCACTACCACACCCATTAATTATTAAACAAAAACAATAAATACAAAATTCAAATGAAATTTTCAACTAAACTAAAGTCCATATAAAAATCAATATAACCCCACTAAAAAAAGGAAAACCACCTACACCTCTTCTCAAATAGTCCCTAATCCCTTCACTTAGATCATCCTTATATCCATTACCCACCTTTAGACAATATGGCTAAACAGAACCATTACCATCTTTCAGTGGGGATACACCAACACCTCCATTAGTTCATATTGTTCACTAAATATACATAGAAAGAGTGGAAATTTAGACTTCAAATAAAGGTGATTCACACAATCATGAAACTTGATGTGTATAAAAAAAAGAAAACAAATCCAAATTCACTTATTGGGTATACCATGCCACAGACTGCACAAACCTCCAGTTTTCTCCAAATAAAAATAGAAAACAAAAGAATATATAGAGATAATTAAAACTAAGGTATCAATTACCGATTTGAAGTATAGATCTAAAACATTACTTGATTGAAGATAGATATATGCAGTTGAAGGAGTTTCAAAGCCTAGGGTAAAGAGAAATATTCGGGAGAGATTCTGTTTAGGGCTCTAATCACACGGATGTGGGAACTAAAGAAGCTGTGTATTTAAGGGAAAACATTCAGAATGTTTTTCTAAATCCATTTGAAAATATATTCTTTAGGAATGGTTAAAAAACCATTGGTATACATTAGAAATATTAAGCCATTCCCAGCAGTTTACTCAACCTTTTGGGAAAGGTGGATTCTAAAACAAGTATACCAACAGTTTGTTCAAACCGTTGTTGAAGGATGATCCAAAAACAGTATACCAATGGGTTGAACAAACTGTTGGAATAAAACTATAAGGGAGGCCTCCATTTACACAACTGATTCTAGAAATATGTAAATCCATCCATAGATAAATAATTTAATTCCACAATTATCATAACCTCATAAAAATTGTAAATGTCATGTATAATCCCTTTTTATTGATATCACATCATGTAGGTTGAAAACATTTTTCATCAATCTAGGAGTTTGACTATATTTCATTAACTACCTTAAAAAAGTCATCAAATAACAAAAATTCCAATATATTTAATTATATAGTTTCATATAAATCAAAGGGTTAGATATATAATCTTTAATAATATAAAAACGAAAAATTCATTCATGACTTATCTGTTAATGCTAAATCACATATGATACAACTAAAATATCCTACTTCTCCACTACCATATGACATAATGGTTTTCAAAAATACCCCAAAGTAAATAATTTTTTATATACATTAAAAATAATTTAAATTCTGTGGGATAATCCATAGGTCCATATTTTGGAATTTTCAATGACACATGACATATTAAATTCTTCTTGATGTGTCCATACTCATAACCTCCCCTTTTAATGATTACCAGGTGTGGATTTCATGAGAAGAATTCACAATTAAGTATGATCCTATAACACCTTCTACTCAAAAATCATCTATTTATAATATGAAAAATGTTATCTTACCCCTAAAACATATTTTAGAGTGTAGTTTCATAGAACACCAAGGATCTCATTATAGCGGAGAAATGTAATAACATTTTGTTGATGAAGACACTATAAGGACATTATCATATTACATTTATATATAAAAACATTTATAATGTGATTAATTGTTAATTAATATTTAGGTATTTCACAATTATAGTAATCTAAATTAAAAATTCTATTGTTTCTAGCGAACCAACTCCAACTGACTCCGACTTTCCCTAGTGCCTACAACAAACTAGTTAACAGCCAGTAATGGACATGATTTTATACAAAAAATAAATTCTTAATTATATGATTTCATCCACACAAAAAAACTAAAAACAAATCCAATATAAACCATCACATGGTATACATATATTTTCTAAACACAAATTTTGGTAGAATAGTTATTAAATAGTATAAATGAATATATATATATATATAAGAATAGAAAAAAACATAAAATTTGACTAAAACATTGAACTCAATTAGTAAAAGTGAGAAACTAAAAAAATTCTTTTTATGATTAACATTTATTAATTAAGAATGGTATTTTTCTATATTTGACATATATTTTATTTTCACTAATTTCAAAATAATAGTTAAAATCCCAAAACACATGATTCCCAATAAAAAACAATTTTCACTCTATTATATGGTTTTATTTTAGAGTTACATTTTTTTATTTTATGATGTGAATATGTAAAAATTAACATCAATTTTTTTATTTTTCATGGTAAAATTATCATAATATGAAATTATGATTTTTTTTTAAAATAATTTCTTTTTATGGAAATTGTGAAAATTTGATTTTTTCCAAAGTCTATAGCTTTTAAAAAATCACATGGATATACAAATAATCATAAACTTATAAAACCCATTTATTAAAAAAATATATTTATTTTAATTAAAATTTTATATTTTAAAATATTATTTTTTAATTTCAAATCAACTTTTGATATTTCAGGACAATGGTAACATTTTCTCCAAAATTGACTTGAATGCATTATACATTATGATTTTAAAATTAATTACTATAAATTCTTTTATTTAAATAAAATGAAATTAATTTTAAATATAAAATCAATAGGTCAAAATAAAATTACAATATTCTCATTATTTTATTGTATAAATATTTGTTTACCTTGGGTAATGAATAGTTACCCCTGTAAAAAGATGTTTTTAATATTAATACTTATCAAAATACACTGTATTTAAAAAAATTGAATCTATTTTAAATTAAGACTCTAATATGATATTTAAGGATTTATAATTATTAATTAATAATCTTTGAATTTTTAATCAAAACCAAATAAAATTAGTAATTTCAAATAATTAAAATGAAATTTGTTTTACAAAAATAATATTTTAAAAAGTTATATGTTTTGATATAAAATTTATTTTTATATTAATTGTAAATTAAATCATGTTAAGTTCATTAAGAATTGGGATTATTCATGTTTTTATTTTTTCATGAGGATATACTTATATTTAAATCAATAAAATAATTGACGTATTATTTATTTAAGTGTAAAAATTGTTTACAATACTAATCTAAGGTGGCTTGAATTTTCACACATTAACATGAACCTTAAACTTATAAATAATTTTGGGTGTAAATCCCTACCAATATTTCTTACAAAAATTCCCTCACATAACCCGCTAAACATTTTTCCTTTCGATTATTACCCCATACTTACCATTCTTTTCCATAGAGAATTCCCTCCTCAATAATTATAATAGGGGGCCACTTATTCCTATTTCAAAATTACCTTGAAACCCTACCAAAATTCCATGTATTTGATTTCATTTAAACACGCTAGTTCTCCTAGTCAACAAAAATTATCCTAAGTGCCTCAAATCTAAGGCATTCATAATGAATAACATCAAGATATCAATATAGGTATCAAAACATTCCTAATGATTCATTCTTATTTTTTTCTTCCTAATTTAATAATAACCATAGAATAATAAAATCATCCACTTCAATATTTGTTTTATATGTTATTATGATAATAGATCCAAAATTATTTATTCGATTTTACCTACTAATAAAAAAATAATCATCGTTGTTGTTTGTACGTGGATCACTGAATCCATGAAGTGATTATTTTGGGTTTTCATCTACACCCCCATGGTTTATAATGATTTTATTGGCTATTAAATAAGATTTATACTATTTTTTGTGATTATTAATGATCACTTTCTATCCACCTTCACCCCACTCATTTTTTGGGTAATGGAAATGTTAATCATGTGTTGTTTGGTCTACCACCTCCTCGAATCAATGTTTTACTTTTTCCATTAATTTAAAAGATAAATGGTTTAATTTTATTATGGATGAGTATATAGGTCATATATAAGTAATATATATCTTTATAATGGATATTTTAGGATAACATATAATGTGATTATCATTATAAGGTAATCCATCAATATCGATGAATAACTAAAACATTGTTCATTCCCATTTTTATTTTTAGGAAACATATCAAAACCTACCATTTAATAGTATTATATAATTATAAGTATGTATTAAACATAAATGGAAAATACTTTAATTGTTTGTATGTTATAATGTTTTGGATAAACAGAATATCAACATCAATTTTAATAACCTAGTTCAAAATAGATAATATTATTAACACCTGATGTTGGAAAGAGATTATTAAAATATAATACATTAAGGGAATTGTTCTAAATTAATAATATAAATGGATATTTATATAAATACGGTTCATAAATATGTAAATAAGTTCTTTATATTTATGATACATGAGGTTAAATTACTACCATAGAAATAAATGGTAGGTGTAAGGGACTTAGTGTATCAATATCTTATCTATGAGTTATACAATTTATTATTTGGAAATGATCCTTCCAGGAGTTTCAATATAAATATATGTTTCTTATATAATATGGGAAAAATTATTTCTTAAATCAATCAAACTTCCATGAAAGGTTTTATTTTCAATTCTTAAAAAAGGATAGTTTTTTAAAAGATACACATGACTATTACTTTTATAACGATGAATACAAAATGTTTCCATAAATAAAACTTTATGATTTCATTCATTGTCTTAATCATTATCTACCTGTAATGGAGTTCTGATCCATATTTCTCCATATGTTGTCATTAAATTAGGTGATGATTTTTAGTGATCATGTTTTTATATCAAAAAATTTATTTTTTGATATTATTTGGATGCTTTAAGAAACTCTTATTATTTCAATGGTTACCTTATTAAAATTGGATGATTTCAATTTTGATATTCTATTAAACCCATTTTCATTCCATGGGTTAATTTTATTATGATTTTGGTATTATCATGGGATTAATTTCCTTTATATGGGTTATTACATGATGTGATGATTTTTTTCAAGTGGAACAAAAATTTGTTGATTACGAGATATGTGGGACCTATATCTCTATCTTCTGGATTGGGTAAATCCTTATATACCAAGAGATAGAAATATTATGTGAATGTGTTACAAAGTATCTAGGTTAGAAATAGGGTGATTGTGGGGGAATTTATATGAACTCCAAATTTTATATGTGAATGGGTTTCTGATAGGTGGGTTCAAGAAGAAAATAAATCCTAGGTTTATGATTGCTTGAAATTTCTCAATAAACCCCATGACTCATATTATAAGCTTCATGTTTTATTTTTATTATTTCACAGTAAAATTGTTATTGTTTAATAGGTTATGTAAAACATTCATGTTTTTTTGTAACACTTATTTTTTAATGTTGTTCTAAATATTTTTTCCCTTATTAATGATTTTAAATATGTTTTCAATTTAACAATTCAGGTCTCTAATATGTTACATATTACTGAGTGTTTGAGCTCACCCATTTTTATGTTTTCCCTTCCTCAGTCCTTAAAGAGGATTATCTCTCGTTGAATTTCTATGAGTTTAATCAGATTATGTAGAAGTGTCCCGACATGTGAAATACATTTTCTTATGTTTCTAGCCTCCAATCCCTAAAACCTTTATGTCCTTGGGTTGTGCATATATATTTTTATATAAAAATTCAATAAATTATTCAATGTATTTTTTATGTATGTTTATATTGGGTCTATTTATATTGAATTATAGCCTGGTTTAGAATTTTTTGACATTAGTTTAGTTATTTTAGGAAATACTTTTGATAACCTTAGTGAATAACCAAGAGATAAGTCTAAATATATAATTACATCCTATAATATTGGAGAAGTATTTAGTAGATTTTCATAACTAGAAATAAATCCATGTATGGGTAACAGAAGTTGATAAGATATCACATAGATATACCAATGGGTAATAACCCTATAAAGGGAATGATGGGGTTTAACTAAATCATCACATAGTGTGTAAAAAACAGTCTTAACTACACACATGGTTTGACAATATTAAGGGTTGTGATGTGATTTATCATATTCCTTTTACAAACATCTATGAATTATTGATTTCCTAATTAAATTAAATTATTTGATTGAGAATCTTATGATATCCCATCTTAATTCCTACCTGAAAATTCATTTTTATGTGATTTTGGAAACACCCGCTTTAAGGACAAGTGGTAACCGACAGGATACAAAACCAAAGATTTCTGAATTCAAAATTGAAAATAAAAAACCAAGATAATTCACATAACCCAAGACGATCAAGATTCAGATCCATCGGCCGAAGACCCATCACCTCAGACCATCATCATTAACCCATTGTCGACATCCCCTTCATCACCAACATTGGGGTCATCATCCACTACACAAATCATTAGACCCCAAAAGAGTCCATTAATGTCACTAACCAACATCATTATATACCACATGTTCTTCATATCTATCAAACCTGTTAACCCAAAACCATAGTGTATCCAACGCTCCAAATTTGACCTAGAGAGGCACTGTGGAATACGTGGTAGGAGAAGGGTAGCAATGGCCAGGGCCTTCAAAAGTGACAACATTCATCAAGACCAATTGATCTATCATATGGGAAAAACACCAAGAAAAATGAACTTTCATTATGGAATTGGATCGAAGGAGGTAAAAAGAGAATTATAGAAGTAAGTAAAGAGGAAGAAATGGAACTCAAATGTGCCACCGACCACGAATCGTAGGGTTTATGAATAAAACACTAGGAATATGAGAGAAGAAGGGGGAGATATCGGGAGTGAAGACCGCCATCTAGTTCACCAATCTTATTTTAAACTAGGTCAAAGTAAGATATATATAGGTTTCACTAAAGGAATTATAAACCAATGAGATATTGTTAAATATAAAGATATTTTAATATTGAATCCATTTTATATTATTAATTATGATAATTCCTATATTAATTTATGTATTATTGACTCATATCAACCCTTTTGGATTTTTGTTTTAAAAAAGAAGAAGAAAACAAGTATACTTTTCCGTATAAAGATCTGTGAGATGATTACCATAATGATCTACCAATTGGAATATATTATAGACTAATAAATATAGTGATTATTCCAAATAATCTATCATGATATAAGATTAATAATGTGAACATAGTTGAATTCCAAAAAAATAACAAAAATAAAGAGGGATTCACATGAAATATCAAGTGATCGAAGTGTTAGAGAAAAAAAGTACGTTTCATATATGTAAACATGTGAAAAGAAGTTTAAATTGAATATTCTCAAGGGGAGAAAAATATTCCTTATTATAGAATATGAGGACATCTATCATCAATTTATTGACGGAAAATGAAGACTTTAGTTAAAATGAATAAATAATATATAACTCATTTGAGGTTTCCAATAAAAATTATATTTATTATGTGTGAAGAATGCAATAATTGTCTATGTAAATTTTATCATTAATTGATTTTTAAAGATGGTAGGAATCAAAAACTTCCCATTCCTTGGGAGTAAGGAAGTGCCTATGAAATGATTATTGATGAAAATGATAGTGGTATTTCGGTTTAACAAAACCTCCACCCTAAATCATAGGATCTATTATAGTTCTATCAACTATATTTTATATATGGTGTTTTATATAAACATCAAGTCACAACCCTTTATTATTATTATTTTATAGAAAAATATAGTAGTGTGATTATTTTGTTTTTTGAAATTATAATTTTTCAAATAAAAATCTCATCCCATAACAAAATCAATATGATTTTATAGATAAAATGAATGTCTTCATTTTTAATATTCATTATTTTCTATAATATGGAAAATTACATTCTAAATAAACTATTACCAACTATTAGTGAAATTCCAACTATGAGTTATCTTAGAATAAAATTAAATCCTTCACATTGGCCTTTATACCTAGTTACATGATACATATCCTTGAAATTGTTAAGGAAAATATGTGTTTTCTAGTCTTCCCTATGATATTGTCGATCAAATAACACAAGTGATAAAATATATAGGAATGTAAATTATTTCCACATTTATGTATACATGAATGTAACTGATAATATAATTATGAGTATAGAAATTAGTCAATGGGGGTAGAGTGTCACGGCATTCATTTTTATCCTTAAATAAATATTGATTTCTATAGTTTTCTACACATAATAACGAAAATGAAACCAATATTGACCATTGTAAGGTATCTTTATAATTAACATTTTTAAAAAGTGGTAACATAATTTTGAAATATATATATATATATATATAAGCACCAAACAAAAAGAAATCCATCATAAACATTCATCTTATTTTGTGCAATAATGAAATTAATAACATATATTTTTATGAATAAAATATATTGTATAAAATGGTTATTTTTAAATTTTTTCTATTATTTTGATTGTTAATAATTTTTTATGAATAATTAATATAAAAAACTATTCCCTCCAAAAACTATTTTTCGTGATATTTTATTATTTTATTTAAAAGTTAAAAATTTCAATTTTAGGATGAAAATTTGAAAAATTTAACATTAGTATTGGATTTTTCATGTTCATGTTATCACAATATGATTTTTTGGAATTTTTTAAAAATAGCTTTCTTTAAGGAAAACTCTGTAAAATATTTTTTTCAAAATACTATGTATTTTATAAAATTAAATCTGTATAAGAATATCCAAAAACATATAAAAATTATTAGATGACTAGATATATTTATTTTATGTATAATTTTATATTCTAAAATTTTATTTTTCAATTATAAACCAATATTTATTATTTTAGGATGTAAGAAATATTTTCTTAAAAATTGTTATGAATACATTATAAATTAGTATTTTAAATTTATATTTTATCTATTTAATAAATTTAAAAAAATGAAATATATTTATAAATTAAAATAGATGATTCCAAATTTTTTTAATAAGGAACACCTTATTTTAAGTAATAGTTATTATGTTACCTTGGGTAAATATTAGTTGACCCGATAAAACTGTAATTATAAAAAGAATAATACTTATCTAAATATTGTTTATATTTATTTAAAATTAAATGCATAAATTTTAATTTGAAACTATAATATTATTTTTAAACATAAATAAAAAATTAATTAACACTATTTTTATAGGTAATAAATTTTAAATAATATTAAGAACACATTATAATTAAAACAACATTTTTCTATAGAAATAGTTTTCCACCACAATATTGGTTTTGATATAAAAGTATGTTTTATCCTATTTTGAAATTTAATTAAGTAAAATGGATACCAAATTTAGATTCATCATTTCACCATTAATTAGTAATATTATACTAATATATTTAGTAATAAAATAATTGATATTATTAATATTTAATTAAGTGCAATAGCTATTAAAATGATTCATCATTGGTTGATCTAAATTTCTTAAATTATCATGAGCTCAATACCTTATAAAAAACATTTTTAGGCTTAAAATTTTTAACCATATGTATTACCAAAATCTTATTACCTAACTTACATAACATTCATTACTTTCGATTCTTACAGATTATTTACCATTCTTTTCCATGGAAAGGACCATCCTCTACATTTTTAAAGGGGGATCACTTCTACCCTTTCAATAATCCACCCTTATTTAGAAAATTACTCAAAACAATTTACTCTTTTTTGACTTCTATTAGAATCCATATTTCCCATACACACCACAAAATTTCATAATCCACTCAAATATAAGGACTTCATCAAGAGGAAATTTAATATCTCAACATTGGTATCACATATTTCATAACATTTATCTCTTAATATTTACATTTTAATCATACCATAACAATAGAATAATGATTATTTCAATATAATTAGTGTGTTAATATGTTATTTTATTAATTTTTAAGTCATTATTTACTATCTTCCATCAACTAAAAAAATAATTGTTATTAGTGTGTGTATGTGGATTATCATCTCCATGAAGGGGATCTTTCAATTTCTCATCAAAACCCCTAATTTATGGTTTTAATGATTATATTGATGAACAAATATAATTTATATAATGTATTTATGATTATAAAATGATAAATTTCCTTCAAAATTCACCCATCTCATTCATTGGGTAATAAAAATGCTAATCGGGTGTTGTTAGGACCATCACCTCTATAAATAAACATGTTTTATTTTACTTCAATTAAAAACATGGATGGATTTGGTTTATAGTGGATATGTATATATGTTATATATTTGTAATATATATCATTAGTATGTTTCATTTTTTATAACATAAAATGTGATGATCATTATAAGGTAATCTATCAATATTGGTAAATACCCCAAAATAGTTCAATACAGTTTTCCTTATCAAGAAACATGACTGAAAATCCATTATAATGGTATTATAACATTATAATTCATTATAAAACATTAATTATATAATGTTTAATGACTTATAAATTAAAATATTTTGTACCAAAAGAATAATCAATGCCATTTTTACAAACCAACATAAAAATGGTCAAGATATTTTACACCCAATAGTGAAAAGATATTACAAAAACATAATACATGAAGGGAATTTTTATTAATGAATAGTTAAAATGGAAATATATATAAATAAGGTTATGAAAAATGTAATTAAGTTGTTTATATATATAATACATGATGTTAAATAAATTTTATGGAAATAAAGGGTAAAGATATGGGACTTGGTAAATCAAATTCCATTCTTTGAGTTATAGAATTTCTTATTTCAACATCATATTTCAATGAATTTCCCTTTTAAATAATTTAAACTTTATAGTTTTTTTAATAAATGTTTTTGAAACAATTCCATTCCAAAGAAAATTTTCCATTTCATTTTTCTTAAATACAATCAACTCCTTTCCCATAGAGACTCATAACTTTTACTTTTAGATTGATGAATACAAAATAATTTCTAATAGATTAATTCATAAATTTATTTTCATTATCATAAACAATTATCTACCTCATTTTTAGTTAGTTTTCACATTTCACAATATTTTAATTATTTATTATTGGTTTATTTTTTTGATCATGTTTTCTATTAAATTGATTTAATTCATTATGTAATTTGGATTTTTAATGAAACTCATAATATTTACATGGTTTACTTATAAAATTCTAATGATTTGCATTTTTATATTCTATGTGTAGTAGAAGTTGGTTTCCATCCCCAAACATTTTTAATTTTTATTACTATATCATGCATCTTGTAAGTTATTCTTGATGTACTTTTATTTTAAAGCTGTTGATATTTCTTCATCAACTATTTAAATGGAAATATCCATAGATTTTCTCATATAAAGAGTTTATAGTAGTATCCAGTCTATAAAGAGAACATAAATATATGATGGTATTGATTTTAAACATATTATTTATATTCTAGAGACATCATACAGAATCGACATAGCTGATGTCTGATTATTAGGTGATGGGGAATCATAAGAATTCAGATTGCTTTACATGAACTTCACACATGGTGATCTATTGTTGGAGATATCATGAAGTAGAAACCCCAAAAGAAACAACACATGTTTTAGTATTATTCGGTTTTTCCTGTCTATGAATATGTTTATTAAACTCTATAAATGATAACATTTTCAGTGTTTACCATTTGATTATGAACATTTATGTAAGGAAAATACTATGACATTGATTTTTGGTGAATTATCTTGTGTGGGGTGCGTCTTTGGTGGTATGAAAATGGTTTAATAGTCAAGATATAATTCATCGCTTCTATGTTGAGAAATTGATATCTCATTATAGGTTTATTATGATGGTCGTACATTTATAAATCTTTGGTCAAAGTAGTCGATGTTAATTCATCATAATTAGATCAATAAATAATAACGTGATAATAGATGATCACATAGTTTGTTCACCCTGCATTACAAGATATCATGAGATGAATCAATTATTATCCACATTGCGTGTTTATTGGAAATGTTATTTTTTTATGAATTTTTGTAACATCCCAGCTAAATAAAGAATAAGACATATTTTATATTTATTAATATTTTTGAGTTAAATATTAAATTTAATTTGAAAGGGGTTCTATGTTCGATAGCGTACCCGATAAGCAACAATGGGTTTTTTCATATCGTACGTTACACACTAATAATATAATATTATTATTTTAAACGGTAGTCAACTCCTAGCCATTTTATTGGAAAGAATAAAAAAACTAAAAAAAATATGATTATACATGTTTGTTAAATGAATTTACATTTATCTAATAAAATTTAGAGGATTAAATTGTGAAGGAATCTAAATTTAATCATTATTAATATTAAAAGGCCGATTTATCGCCTTTTAATAGGGAACCCTATTTAAATATAGATTTCGTTACTTAAATATATTATAATTGACCAAATAAAATCCTTTTTTATAATGGGGACATCAAAATTTACATTGTGTAAATTGTTTGGAATTTTTCCGATAATGTTCATTTTTTAACGAATAGTGAAAAATATTGTATTTAAATTCAAAAGTGAATTTTAATCTAATTTATTTATATAGTTAGATTATCTTTTTAATTTTTTTTAAAGTGAAATTAAAATAAATTGTTACCATTTAATCCAATTTGGTTCATTAAAATTAATTTCACTTTGAAATTGGACATAAACATGTATCAATCTTTTGATAGTTATTGTTTCTTAAAAACACGCTATTTGTTTTGATAACTGGAATTAATTCAAAAATTAATTAATTACACTTATATGTCTTTAGTTTTGAATAATAGACATCATTTTTGAATTCATAATATCAAATATAGCTTAGGTTGATGTTTGGGTATTATTTTCAAAAACATCAATTTTTGATGAATAGTGAAACCACTTGGTGGTAGTTAAAAAACTGACTTTTTCATTTAAATGAAAATTTTCCACCTCAATGAATTTAATTTCAATAATCCAACATACGTGGCTGTTATCAAGAAGTAAAATGTGGTTCATTAAGATGAAAATACTTTTTTGGTGAATAGTAACTTTAGACTTTTATTTACTGCGGTTAAAGTTAAATAGGGTAATTCAAGGTAAAAATAATATTATAATAATTTAAATTTACCTTAACACTTGTACTAACCTTATTGGTTGAGTCGTGGCCAACCATGGGCATCTTTTATTTGATTTTGGGACCCCATGGAGCCACTTATAAATGATAATGACACTTTAGATTAAATAATTTAAAGTAAATGCAAAAATGACATAAACAAAATTCCTTTAGTAAATTAATTTTTATATGGTGTTATATATAGAATCTAATTGGATATAAATATTATGTAGAAAGATAATAATATTTTCTATATCATGGTATTTTTTTATATTTTTTAGACATCAAATAATTTAATTTACTCATGACACAATAATGATGCAGTATTTACCTTATTAATAAATGATTTAAATAAATAAGATTATAATGATTAAAATATTATCCAAAACATGTCCAATTCTGAATGGATGATTTTATTTCTAATATGAGTTATTTTATCTTCAACCTTAATGATTTTGGGACCTTTAGAAACCGAATATCAACATATAATAAAATAATATTTTCACACTTTCTTAAAGAGCACCTCCTCTCCCTTATAAAAGGAGACCAATTCTAACCAATTACTCACACCTCTCAAGCCATTTGGATCGTCCAAACTCTGCCCAATTAATCTCCCTAAATACCTCTACTCCACCTAGAAGCATTACCATAGGCTGGAGGCACTTCAAGAAATCCTTCGGTTCAAACCATTGGGAGTTACCCAAATTAAAGGTAACTGTTTCTCTTAAATTGATTTCATTTATTTTACTTCTCCACCCCCTAAACTCATTTTATTCCTTTCTTTTGTAACAACACAGGAATCCTTAATATACTAGGATTTTTTTAATATAATTATTCTAACTACACTTACACACACCACCATCTAATGGGTGAAGGACATAATGTTTATATGGATGGAAAACTAACGTCTCACGAGACGATGATCGTTCAATTACCTCTTAACACCTCTCATGGTAGCCATTATAATGGAACAATATTTATATATGATATATATATATATATTATGTTTATAATTTCATTATGCATTTTTAATTCCCATTTATATAACACCATTTGGTTTCCATTGCGGGTAAATATGATAATCTCAGTCGAGGAAGTGCGGACTACCGCCCCCTCAAAGTGATGTGACTCATTAATGCCTTATGTGGAATGTTTAAATGATATAGTTAATGATATTATATATGATATTATACTTTAATTATAATATAACTATATATAATTATTTTTTAATTCCATTAAAAGAAGAAATAGAAATTAACGTAGCGTTCATGCGTCTGTACGGCTTACCGTCTCCATGAACGGTGCATTTCATTTCTTACCTCTAAATGTTATTTACTATTATAAATAGTTTTATATACTGGATATATATGATTTATATGATACCTAAATCATGAATATCATTCTGGATATAATTAAACTTTGACCACATGAACAACATATAATTATAAGATGTCCATTTTTGACTCAAATACCAAATATTGACAAAACAATCATTATTAACATAAATTTTTACATATTGTTTGTAACATGGTTATAAGTGATATAAAAGGAATAATAAACTTGAAAAAGGTTCTTAAGAAAGTATAAATTAAATTTAGTTTATTATTCTGGAGATTAAAGAACGATCGAGTCATGTTGGACACGAGGTAAGGGATCTAACCTCACTCTTTCTTTTCAAGTACGCTCTTTTATGTCATTTCATTTATTATCCATGTTCTTATGTTGGAGGATGGTCTTTTATATTCACAATACTTTAATATGTATTTTCATATTATGAGAGACCCTCTCTTACTCTCATCAATTCATTTTATGAATTTCTAAGTGGCGTTGTTAGGCTGCCGAATTTTTGTAAGGGGTTTTCTTATCTCACTTTTAATTCCATGATATTTCCACCGTTCGCCACTTATTCATTGCATGCGTTGTATTGTGTACTGCAATTTAATATATATTATCATGATTCTCATTATATTCATGGTATTTTGTGATTCATTTGGTGGTTATTATCTTTTGGTCATATGACTCAGTTGATTACAATTTGGTAAAGGGTTTCGTCTCACTTTTTATTCCAATGAGATTCATGCTATATTTTCCCCTATTTACTTTTGTGTGGTGTTTGTACATTCCATTATTGTACTCTTTGTGTAATATAATTTAATTTATGAGTATTTACATCTTTATTTTAGAATCCTTCTTTCATGTGGCTTATGTTTTGTAAATTACCAGATCAGTAAGGGAACCATTCACCCTCCACTTTATAAAAGACTTCTTTTTGTTTTGTCTTTTAATTTACATCTTATTTTTTTGGGATATGTTCTTATATATCCTTATTTATGTAAACTTTATAACCAAGTGATTATATTCCCTTCTTTTATCTCATCAACTCATTTTCTGAATTTTAAAGTGACGTCATTAGGCTGTCGAATATTTATAAGGGAACCTCTTAACCCAATTTCAATTCTTCGGGTTCAACTTGTAATTCTTGAATATGTCATCCTATGAATATTTATGAATGAACTTTGATTGTTTAACAATTAATATCCCCTTAAATTGGGTTTATTTATATTTTTGACACATAATTATGTGATTGATTTATCCTTAATTTAAGGACACCATCTTTATAAGGGATTTTATCTCAATTTACAATTCCTTTGAGACTTCATTGTTGTTATGCACCAATCCGCTCTTATATGGTGTATATACTATCCTTTGAAATATTATATCATGAATCACTTTATTATCATGATACTATAATGTACTGATTAAAATTTATTCTACAATTATTTGTATTCAAACGTCTCTCTTTTTGTTAAAAACTCTGTAACTAAAATATCAGTTTTGAATGTTTTAAATATTTATTCTTTTAGATATTTCTCATTAATGTCCATTTTTTCAAAATGGTTTTTATGATTTATTTATATGGACATTAATGTTTTCAAATGATAATTAATTTAAAATCTTCAAAGTGTTATGAGACACTTTTATTAAAAAATATCTTTTTAAATGGTTTTGAAAATGACTTGATAAAACATTGTTTATTTAAATATATTTATTTAATATATTGGAATGTGGAAATGTTATATTTAATTTATACATGTGTCATATGTTATGAATATGTTATGTTTATCGGGAATTGTTTACGTATACAAGTGGTTTTGTGATAAACCTAGGGCGGGTGAGCAAGAGTTAGCTCTCCAATGCATTGGGTAATGTGACGGAGGTAAACGTGATGTTTCTCCTAAGAGATTTAGGGAATATACTATGATGGGTATTACAAGTGTAACTCCCTACGTAGTTTTGATAGCTGCAATGTTAGTTTTATATGGGTGCCATTAGTAACCTTTATGATTTATGATTTGTGTGTGTTATTCATGAATCTTATGATTTCGTAATGTATGTTATGATTAAAAAATATAGTTTCATTGATTTGTATTTATTTATGGGATAATGTTTTCTTTGTTGTTTTATAACCCTTACTGAGCTTTTTATGCTCATCCTAGGTTTTTTGAAATTTTTTCCACAGGACATAAAGATAAATATGGTCAACGATGGGATCAATGAAAAGTCCTGCTGTCTAAAATATGGAAATAGACATGTATCTTTTTAAGAGTTGTTAATTTTATGAAAAAATGGATACTGAGTAGTAGTGTCTACTTGTGATATTCAAGTTGTTATGTAATAGTTATGGCCTAATTCTCTAAAATTATAAACCTGAAAAGATCCTCAATGTGGATTATTCATTTAATTCAATATTATGTAATGTTTAAGGTCGGGTCCTTATAGTTGGTATCAGAGGTCGGTTTAGATAACTTTAGATGTTAGGATGCAATTTAAGAATAAGTAAAATTACCATAATGCTTAGGATTTTAGAACGATTCAAATTTATTTTTATAATGTGAATGAGTTTAATATAACATGAATAAGTATATCTTATTGTTTACCCCCACCATAAGATATTATATGATGATTTTACTAATATAATGACACTGACCTTTTTAGTTATAGTAAATGACTGGATCTAGTAGGCACCAAAGTAATAGTGGATGTGAAGAAAACTATAAAAGTTTTCTGATCGAGCAGCTGAATGATATGGGAGTTGCAATGAGTACTCTTATGGTTATTTTCAACCAACTATTTGGAGTCATGATTTCCCACCTGAACCTTAATGATTTTTATAAGACATCGTATATGTGAGAAAAACATCTCTACGGTAGTTCAGGTAATAATCATAAAGGTAAGTGTGTTCAAAAACCAATGTTTCAAAGATGTGAAAATAAACACATAGGAAAATATTTCAAAGGGAAAGAAAGATGATTTAGATGTGGAATTGAAGGTCATAAAGTAAGAAACTGCCATGGAAAAAGGAAGCATCTTGTTGACTCTAAGAAAGGGAATGAAGTTCATTCTAAAGGATCAATTGAATGTTTTAAATGTGTTGAGCATGGTTATTATGAAAACACATGTCCTATGAAGAAGTTTCAGGAATTTGATCACCAGGATCATACAAATATTCATTTACAAATACCTAATGCCATTCTAATTGAGGATGAAGAAACTGAGAGTGACCAATTAAAGGTATGGATTATTTCATAACATATGTTTTCCTATTATTGAAATTGTTGGATATGATTCATGATTTTGTTTGTAAGAAAGAATTATTTTAGAATAAGTTGTAATGGAATGGTTAATGGATCAAGAAGAATGTTGAATGAGTAAGAATTTAGCATATAAGGGATTCAAGAGTTATGGTAGAATTTAGGATGGTGAAATGCTTAACATTATTAAGGCTCTTCTGATGATGGGTTTACATTAGAAGAATTTTTATAGTATGTGTAACCCTAATGTTTCATATATGAAAATTTTATTCAAGGAATAATTATCTTCTCTTTTGTGGATATAGTTATAAAGAACCATTTGGGTTTATATGATCCTTGAATTTGAGGAAATTACCGATTAATAAATTTTGGGATGCAAAACAAAAGTTATTAAATAACCTTTGAGGTTAAAATATGTTATTGTTATTTTTGATGAATTTATCTCTTTTGGGAATGTTATAAAATTATGTATTTTTTGAAAATGGACAACATGCAAACCGTGTGACAACCTGTCGCATCGGAGGAAGCTACGGGAATCGAACTCACAACCAATGTGCGACTGGTATTTATCGCCTACCAATGGACTACATGAAGTCCCTGGTTAGTATGACTAATTATTTTTAGGTAGATGAACTTATGAATCAAGAATAAGTTGATTTTGGGTTATCTATGGAAATGATTAACCTATCATGGAGGATATGTGTTAGGTTAATTACTTTTCAGAATGGGACTTTAAGAGTAGCTAATGTAATTTGGAGATAAATGTTATGATTTACCATGGAAGACTACGTGACTAAATCCTTCAAAGATTTGGGTTTCAATATTAGTTTTGATTACTCTGATGAATTTTAAGGATAACTATTTATTGAATGGTCTTTGTTGAACTTTGGGTTTTGTTAGACAAATTTTAGATATTAAGAGTAGTTTTTTATTATGTAAAAGCTTTCCTTTTGTGGGATTATCTGATCTTTTACTAAACGTTATGGTTTTAGTTAGTATCTAAAGACAATGGAAATATATAGTTCATCTTTTGTGGATTATTTGTTTCTATCGAAGTTCATTATAGCACTTTTAATGTAAATAACTCATCCTGGATACTCATCGTACAGAGGAAATATGATTTTATGTTAGAAATATAGTGAACGATAAATGTCTACATGAAAATTAATTATGTTTCCTTATGTTTTTAGTTAATCTCATAAATAGATTCTTCAATGAAATGTAACTTAAGACAATAACTTTTTTTGTTAACTTGTCCTATTGTGGAATCAGGAACCGTTGAACCCATCACATGTTTGTGATTTTATGGTGGTTAACTTTCTCCTAATCATGTTTTCTAACAATCTCCATCAGAACATGACCCTTTTTTCTATTCCATATCAATTTTTTCATGGAATATTAGTATGGGTTAACTCGGGTAACCTTTGTGCTTCTCTTTATTTCTTTTAAAGTGATAGTTTTACTGACTCTTTTTCCGATGTGGGACATTCAATGATGTTTCCGAGCCCTTTTTTTAAAATTGCGAGGACAAAATTCCCAAAAGGGTGGAAGGATGTAACATCCCAGGTAAATAAAGAATAATACATATTTCATATTTATTAATATTTTTGAATTAAATATTAAATTTACTTTAAAAAGGTTTTTATGTTCAATAGCATACTTGATAAGAAACAACGGGTTTCATTGAAATCTTACGTTACACACTAATAATAAAATTTTATTATATTAAATGGTAGTCAAATCCTCGCCATTGTATTGGCAGGAATGAACAAAACCAAATAAAATATGATTATACATGTTTGGTAAATGTATTTAAAATTATCTAATAAAAGTTAGAGGCTTAAATTGTGAATGAATATAAATTTAAGAATAATTTACATTTCAAGGCTGATTTATAACCTTTTAATGGTGAACCCTCATTAAATATAGTTTTGGTCACATTAATACATTCTAATTGACCAAATAAAATCATTTTGTAGAATGGGGATATTAAAATTTAGTTTGTGTTATTTTGTTGGAATTTTTCTGATAAAGTTCATTTTTTAATAAATAGTGAAAAATATTGTATTTTAATTCAAAAGTGCCTTTTAATATAATTTAATTATATTGTTAGATTATCTTTTTAATTTGGTTTAAAGTTAATTTAAAATATATTTTTACCATTTAATACAATGTGGGTCATTAGAATTAATTTCACTTTGAAATTGGACATAAACATGTATCAATCTTTTGATAATTATTGCTTCTTAAAAACACGCTATTTGTTTTGATAACAGGAATTAATTATAAAATTAATTAATTCCACTTCTATGTTTTTAATTTGTAAAAATAGACATCATTTTTGAATTCAGAATATCAAATATAGATTTGTCTTAATTTTTTGTATTTTTCTGAAAAACTTCAATTTTTGATGAATAGTGAAACCACTTAGTGGTAGTTAAAAAACTGACTTTTTTGTTTAAATGAAAATTTTCCACTTCTATGAATTGAATATCAAAAATCTGACATACATGGCTGTTATCAAGAAGTAATATGTGGTTCATTAAGATGAAAATAATTTTTTGGTGAATAATAACTTTAGACTTTTATTTACCGCAATTAAAGGTAAATTGGGTAATTCAAGGTAAAAAGAATATTATAATAATTTCAAATTACCTTAACACTTTTCCTAACCATATTGGTTGAGTCATGGCCGACCATGGTCATCTTTGAGTCTATTTTGGGACCGCATGAAGCCACTTATAAATGATAATGACACTTTAGATTAAATAATTTAAAGTAAAGGAAAAAATGACATAAACAACAATCGTTTAGTAAATTAATTTGTATATGGTGTTATATATAGAATCTATTTGTTTATAAATATTATGTGGAAATAAAATAATATTTTCTACATCATGTAATTTTATTTATAATTTTTTGACATCAAATAATTTAAATTATTCATGACACAATAATGTTGCAGGATTTACATCATTAATAAATGATTTAAATAAATAAGATTATAATGATTAAAATATTATCCAAAACATGTCCAATTCTGACTGGATGATTTTATTTCGAATATGAGTCATATTATCTTCGACCTTAATGATTTTTGGACCTTTAGAAACTGAATATCCAAATATAATAAAATAATATTTTCACACTTTCCTAAAGAGTCACTCCTGTCCCTTATAAAATGAGACCACTTCTAACCAATTCCTCACACCTCTCAAGCCATTTGGCTCGTCTAAACACTACCCAATTAATCTCCCTACATCCCTTTACTCCTTCTAGAAGCCTTACTTTAGGCAGAAGGAACTTCAAGAAGTCCTTTGGTTAAAAAAAATGGAGTTACCCAAATTAAAGGTAACAATTTCTCATAAATTGATTTCTTTTCCTTTACTTCTCCATCCCCTAAACTCTTTTTATTCCTTTATTTTGTAACAAAACCAGTATCCTCAATATACTAGGATGTTTTTATGAGATTAATTCTAACTACACTTACACACATCTCCATCTAATGGGTGAAGGACATAATATTTCTGTGGATGGCCAACTAACGCCTCACGAGACGATGATTGTTCAATTACCTCTTACCACCTCTCATGGTGGCCATTATGATGACACTGTATTTATATATGATATATATATTATATTTATGATTTCAGTATGAATCTTTACTTTCAATTTGTAGAACACCTTTTGGATTCCATAGTGGGTAAATATGATAATCTCATTTGAGGAAGTGCGGACTACCGCCCCCTGAAAGTGATGTGACTCGTTATTGCCTTATGTGGTATGTATAAAGGATATAGTTAATGATATTATATATTATATTATACTTTAATTATAATATAACTATGTATCATTATGTTTTAATTCCATTAAAAGAATAAATAGAAATGAAAATAGTGTTCTTGCGTACGTACGACTTACTGTCTCCATGAACAGTGCATTTCATTTATTACCTCTAAATCTTATGTAATATTATAAATAAATGTATATAATGGATATATATGATATATATGATATATAAATCATGAATATAATTATGGATATAATGAACCTTTTACCACATGAATAGCTTATAATTATAAGAAGTCCATTTTTTACTCAAGTACAAAATATCGACAAAATGGACATTATTAACTTAAATGATTACATAGTGTTTATAACATGGTATTAAGTGATATAAAATGATTAATAAATGCTAGAAAGGTTCTTAAGAAAGTATAAATTATCTTTAGTTTATTATTCAGGATATTAAAGAATGATTGAGTCAATTCGGACACGTAGTAAGGGATCCGACCTCTCTCTTTCATTTCAAGTACTCTCTTTTATGTCATTTCATTTATGCTCTATGTTCTTATGTTGGAGGATGTTATTTTATATTCAACATAATGTAATTTGTATTTTTATATAATGAGAGACCCTCTCTTACTCTCATCAATTCATTTTATGAATTTTTATGTTGCGTCATTAGGCTGCCAAATTTTAGTAAGTGGTTTTCTTATCTCACTTTTAATTCCGTGATATTTCCATTGCTCGCCACTTAATCATTGCATGTGGTGTATTTTATAAATCCATTTGATATATATTATCATTATTCTCATTATATTCATGGTATTTTGTAATTCATTTGGTGGCTATTAATTTTTGGTCATATGACTCAGTTGATTACAACGTGGTAAAGGGTTTCGTCTCACTTTTTATTCCCATGAGATACAAGCTATATTTGTCACTATTTCCTTTTGTGTGGTGCATGTAATTCCCATGATTGTACTCTTTATGTAATATAATTTCATTTATGAGTATTTACATCTTTATTGTATTATACTTCTTTCATGTGGCATATGTTCTTTAAATTACCAAATCGGTAAGGGAACCATTCACCATCCTCTTTATAAAAGACATCTTTTTGTTATGTCTTTTAATTTAAATCTTATTTTGTTGAGATATGTTCCTCTATATCCTTATTTATTTAAAATTTATATCCAAGTGATTATATTCCCTTTTTTATCTCATCAAATAATTTTCTGAATTTTAAAGTGACACCATTAGGCTGTCGAATTTTTATAAGGGAACCTCTTAAGCCAATTTCAATTCTTGGGGTTCAACTTGTAATTCTGGAATATGTCATCCTATGAATATCTGTGAATGACCTCTGATTTTTTAACACTTAACATCTACATAAATTGGGTGTATTTATATTTTTCACACGCAATTATGTGATTGATTTATCCTTAATTTAAGGATACCATCTTTATAAGGGATTTTATCTCAATTTACATTTCCTTTGAGACTTCATTGTTGTTATGCACCAATTCACTCTTATATGGTGTATATACTGTCCTTTGAAATATTATATCATGAATCCCTTTATTATCATGATATTATAATGTTCTGATTAAAATTTATTCTTCATTTATTTGTATTCAAGCATCTCTCTATTTTTAAAAAACTCTTTCAATAAAATATCATTTTAAATGTTTTAAAGATTTATTCTTCAAAATATTTATCATTAATGTCCATTTTTTCAAAATGGGTTTTAGGATTAATTTTAATGGGCATTAATTTTTTCAAATGATAATTTATTTAAAGCTTCAAAGTGGTATGGGACACTTTGATTCAAAAATCTCTTTTTAAATGGTTTAGGAAATGATTTGATAAAACATTGTTGATTTAAATATCTTGAATTGATATATTTTAATGAGGAATTATTATCTTTAATTTATACATGTGTCATATGTTATGATTATGTTATGGTTATTGGGCATTGTTTACGTATAGAGGTGGTTCTATGATAAACCTAGGGCGGGTGAGCACGAGATAGCTCTCTAATGCATTGGGTAACGTAACGGAGGTAAATGTGATTTTCTCCTAAGAGATTTATGGAATATACTGTGATGGGTATTCCAAGTGTAACTCCCTACGTATTTGTGATAGAAACAATGTATATTTTATATGGGTTCCATGAGTAACCTTTATGATTTATGATCTGTGTCTGTTATTCATAAATCTTATGATTTCGTAAGGTATGTTATGATTAAAAAATATAGTTTCATTGATTTGTATTTATTGATGGGCTAGTGTTTTCCTTTCTTATTTTATAACCCTTACTAATCTTTTTATGCTCATTCTAGGTTTTTTGAAATTTTTTCCACAGGACTTAAAGATGAATAGGGTCAATGATGGGATCAAGGAAAAGTCATGCTGTCTAAAATATGGAAGTAGACATGTGTCCTTTTAAGAGTTTTTATTTTATTAAAAAATGGATACTGATTCATAGTGTCTACTTGTAATATTCAAGTTATTATGTTATAGTTATTGCCTAATTCTCTAAAAATCTAAACCGGAAAAGATCCTTAATGTAAATTATTCATTTAATTCAATATTATGTAATGTTTAAGGCCGGGTCCTTGTAATTTTTCTATATCTCTTTAGGGGTATTGATGGATTGCATTACTCCACTCATAGTCTATGAATAAAATTCACTTCTGTAAATATAAGTTCCTTGAGGTTTACACACAACGACTTATTAACGAGTCTTCCATATTCTGTTGAATAAGTGTATCGGACATAGTGGACCCCACTATGGGGTCTGAGATGTGTTGGAGAATTAATGATCCCAAATAAATAAATGAATTTATTATAATTTGATTACAGAATAAGTGAGTTGAACTTATTTATTAAATTTATTTAAAATTATTTAACTAATACATAGAAAAAATTATATAAAGTATTATTATTTTAATGTTCATGGATCGTTTAATATTAGTGGGAATTATGAGTGAAGTTAACGATTCGTATTTTTCACATAATATATTTATTATATATTACATGTATGTGATAAAAATATAAAAGATAATATTATGTAATAAGATTGCAACGACCCAAAATTTTATGCATGAAAATTCCATTCTTATAATTTTGTTTTATAGTATAAATAGCATAAACATCCCATATAAAACACAATACAAACATTATATATGAAAAATGATGGAAATAAGAGTTATTTATATAAGATAAGGAACCAATACCAATGAAAGAGTAACTTGACCATTGGATTAGTAATGTAGCCCATATAATTATTAAATTAGACAATAGAATAGTTACCTCACATATGAAATTATAAATAAAATTTATCCATCTTATAAATTAAAATTTGATATAAATATATCATAATATAAATAAATATATGTTTTAAAAAATATTAATTATGTATTGATATTTTTATAAAACCTATGGGTTAATTTTCAAATTTATATTTAATATAATGTCTTAAAATAAATATTATTTCCATAAAATTTATTCATAAATTATTATTTTTTATTATTATTATAAGATAATTTTATTATAACATAGTTAACTTTTCAATGTTTTATCAAAATCATTTATAATTTTAATGTTAGTATTTTCTTATTAAACAAATGATTTTAATTAAAAATTAAATTTCTCATATTTAGAAAATTATTTACATAAATGGAGTCCATTTTTTAATTATACACTTTAAAAAATGTTTAGGGTGAATTTGTTTTTCTAAAATAATTGAATTATTTAAATAGGAAAATATGGTAATTTCTGATATATATACATTATAAGTTAAATACATTATTCTGTGAGTCATCGTTAATGAAAAAAACATAATATCAGACTAAAATTCTATAGTTTAACATTTTTAGTGATAATTATCAAACTATTCATAGTATTGAGACAAAATAATAGATTAATGAATAAAATAATGAGATAACACCCATCTCCTCCCCTATAAATTCCAATCATCGCCACCTCCTCTCCTCACACATCTCAAAATTTAGGACCTGTCCAAATTATACTAAAACTTCTTTCCAATCCCCTCCCCAATGTTTGGGAGGCTTTGGTCTCAAAAAAAATACAAAAACCAATCCCTCAAATGAGGTTCTCAAGAATAAGGATTCAAGAGGTAAAATCCCCTTTCTTTTATTTTAATTTGTTTTTGAGTTCTTCTCTCTTATTATTCTAACCCCACATACCCTAATAAAAATGTTATGATAAGTCCAGTAACTTATATATTTGTTAATTTTGTTATGATAATGTAATAATCCATAATCATTTATTTACCCTCTCCTTTTGTAAGAAAAATTAAAATGTCATCTAGGATGTGTTAATTTAGCATATTCAAGGATGAAAATTTTTTCAATTTCTATTCACTTATTCCAGAATACCCATAAAAACATTTTTATGGTTAAAACATATTATAATATATGTATAGGAAGATATATAATGTTATACAACAATTTTTTATACTTAATATTAATTAATCAAACAAAAATACTTGGTGATGATCGAAAAACATCCAAAATAATCTAAAAAATTATCCATAATGTCTTATCTAATGATTCATCCTCACCCAAAATTAGAAAATAACTTATATAAACATTTAATATTATGGGTATTTATTAGTAATAAATAACATTAACTTGGTAAAACCATTATCATTTTATAAGATTTTTCAAACATGTATACAAGTAACTGATGATGAATACCACAGAAATAAAAGCTCCCAAATGATAAAAATGTATCATATAGATGATCAAAAGGGAAATAAGTGAACATAATGAAGTTATAATAAATAAAATACATGTATAAAATTGTCATAATTAATTAATGGATTTAATTTGATTATCTAGAATATTAAGATCATGTGCAGAGTACTTTCAGAAATAAGTTAAGAGTTTCTTCCCAAACCTCCATTTTCTCCTGCGGGTTACACATTATCTCTATTTTCCCTAATGTAACAATTATTTATTCTTAAAAAAATTATATAAATTCTATTTATTTGTTTCAAAATAACGTATTGATATCATTTAATCCTTATTTTTTTGTTATGTACTTGTTTGAATAATGTTCCCTTCTAAATTCTTCCTGATAATCTGGCCCAATTAAAGGGAAATTCCCAATTTCTCACTTATTTTCATGTACCACTAATTATATGTTATAAGAAATAATTATTTTATTAAAATAACTCATTTATCATGAAAGAACTATCTTTTATCATTTCTGGTTATTTTAAGACAAATGTGCATTTTTCTCTTTAAATTCTCTATAATCTTTTCCTTCAACTACACTAAAATGTTTCATTTATAAAGTTTTATAAAAACATTCTAACACATTTCTCAATCAATTGGACATCACTTATAATTATATATGCTTATTTTTCTATATAAATGTCCATGTATAATTTAAATATATGTTTTCAGGAACACCATTAAAATATTACGTTTATATTCCCTATGACATTATTATGATACCTAATTCTTCTGATGGAAAACCATTATACTTGATTCATTATGTGGAACACATATTCATAAAAATGTTATGAAAGGAGCACCCAAATAGTGCTCCAATACACTGGTTAATCCTTTGTCTTAGGAGATATCGTCTTGGGACAAAGAGTGAACCTGATTCCTTTATGGGACATTGTCCACCATGTGATATAGTCTTCATTGTTACACATGACTCATGTCTATGCCGTGTTATATGATGCTTCCACATTCCATGATATCTTGGTTATATTTTAACATGTTATACATGTTATTATTCCTTATTTTTATTCATGATTCAGGTATTTTTGTCATCATGTTATGTTTTTTAACACATGTAACAAGTTTTATTCCTACGCTTATTCCCTTAATGAGATTCTTAGCTCATCCCATTTTTTCATGTATTCTTCATTTTTTCCAATGAATATTTAAGAGATCAATGAAATTTATTATATTATTATAGAGAATAAATAAAGTTTTTTAGTATAGTTTTATTTTTAAAAAAATTATATACCTAATCTTACAAAGACACATGACTTTACGATCCTTGATTTTATTTGATGGTGAAAATAATGAAATAATATATGTAAAAGGCTATGATCTCTACAGTTGGTATTAGAGGAAGGTTTTTTATTTTTAGATATTAGGGGTATATAAATTTAGTAAGAACCTTAGGGGTAATTCTTTACCAATGGATAACCTAGTTTGACAATTAGGGTTTCATAAGTGCGGATAAACTTTTCAATTACATGTTTATCCTTCTATGTTCAATGTTTGATTTTTATATGCTTATTAGCTACATATTCAAGCCCCCTAATTGTTAATTTTTTTTCTTAGTTAATTGATTAAAATAGAAGAAACTTTTATTTTAATTAGTGTGATATGAAATGTGACTATTTACCAAATGATATGACAAATATTATGGGAACAAGTGATAAAAAAATCATGAATATACTTGATTAACTGGCTCAGGTTATGAATAATGACATTAATCATATGGAACTACCTACTCCTAAGATAAATCATGTTGTGTTCGAATCCTTTATGTAGAAAAATCCTCCCATGTTTAGTGTATTTTCTTATCCCATCTTTGTTGGACAATATATTAAGTCTATTGAGAAGATATTCTTTGTCCTCTACTATTATAAGAAGACAACATTATACTTGATGTTTATAATTTTAATTGGTAAGATGGTCAGAGGTGTACATTAATAAAGAAAACAAAGTATAAGGTGAAATTTTATTCCATGTAATATGGAGATATTTTTTTTTTTTTTCAAAAAATATTTTCTCCAAGCCCGCCATATTAATATGTAAAGATATTTCCTATGAATAAAGAAAATGGAAGCTGCGTCTATCACTATGTATGAAGAAAAATTCACAATTGTTGAAAGATATGCCTCTAGATTTTTATGAAAGTCAAAATAATGGTGGATCACTTCTTTAGTGGACTAATTCTGATTTTATGAAAATCATTGGTGATTCAAGAATTTTACAGCTATGAGGAGATTTTCTGTTGTGCCCTTAATGTTGGAATAGATATCAGAGACTCTTAATAGTCTCATGGGACTAAGGAAAAAGTATAATATAATATTTAATATAGTTTTATGAATAGATAAATCCAATGATGTAAAGAAGACCCAACATCCCATGTTTCAAAAGTGTGGAAGAATCATCCTAGAAACTACTAAAAAGAAACCAATAGATGCTTCAAATGTTAAAGAGAAGGGAATATGGAAAAGAACTGCTAATGGGATATGAATAATACCAAAAATTTGGAATAATAAGGGGAGTTTTATATCAATACAAGGATTTTTTGTTTTGATTAAATTACAAATAACATGGAAATTATGCAATCAATTAACCAAAACCAATGTTTCTTGGAGGAAATCAATAACACAACCTCTATGGCACTATGAAATAGAATACATTATCACTACTACTGAGGTGGAACCTACAAATGATGTGATGATATGTATGTTGGTTATTTATTCATGTGTATTGAAGGTACTATTTTATTCTGGTTATATGAATTCATTCAAATGTCGTGAGTTTAGTAGAACTATTCAATAAACACCTCAAAATTAGTAGGCTGAGTTATCTGTGAGAATATAAAATGAAGAAATTATTACATCAAAACATTATAACTCCTCCCCAATTAATATTTATCAACTGAAACTCGTAGAAAATATTTTTATACTCCATTTGGTGAACTTTGATGTTATTTTTTGCTTGGAATTGCTCTATTTATATAAATCCATCATCAATTTCCAGGAAAGGTAGATCACTATTCAAATCCCATAGCATCCTCCAATTATTTACTAGTGTTATGAGGAGGGTAAATCTCAATAGGAATCATCATCTTAATTGTGGATATTTTTGCCTTATGAAAAATCATATTTTTCTCAAATGATTAACACAAAAGATAGAGTTATACTTGAATACATGCCCATTATGTTGGATTAGACTAATGTATTCCATAAATAATTTCTTGGTATTCCTCCTGAATAGGAGGTTGATTTTTCAATTGATCTTATTTCAAGATCTATGCATATATCAAACAAAACATATAGAATGGCCACCATTAGGCAGGATGAACAAAATATGCAATTATAGGAGAACCTGGAAAAGGGTTTTATATGCATAGGTTCTTCACTATGGTGTAAAACAATCCTATTTTACAAGAATATGGATGGATCAATGTACCTCTTCATTAATTATCATGAGATCAATGTAATCATGATAACGAAAGAGAATCTACTTCAACAGAATGATGATGTGTTTGATCATCTATTTGGGGCCATGTATTTTTCAAAGGAAAACCATTATTTATGATATCAAAAATTAAATTTGAGGAAGGAAGATATTTCCAATATGTCCTTTCAAATTAGTTATGACCACTATGTGTTCACTAAGATTCCCTTTTGACTCACTGGTTCTCCATAAATATTGATGGACCTAATAAATATAGTATTTAAATATTACCACTAAATATTTTCCATAGTCATTATTAATGATATTCTGATGTACTCCAAGAGAATGGAGGAACACTAAGATAATTTAATTACTATGCTGAATACTTTTCAAAGGAATAAGATATATGCAATGTACTATAAATGGGAGTTTTGGATAGAGTAATTATTATTTTTGGTGATTGTTATCACCAGTAAAGGACTATTTTTGGACCCTTCCAAGATAATATTAATTGAGGAGTGTCCCATAAAAACAATTGTAATGAATATCCAAACCTTCCATGGATATCTCATTATTTCCCAATATTCTTAAGGAAAATATCATGAATTTCAAACCCAATAACCCAGCTGAATCAAATGGGATAAATGTTTTTCCAAACCAGTGAATCTGAAGACTTATTTAAATAGTTGAAAATGAATCTTGTCACCGTAAAAGTTATCATGCAAAAAATAAATTGGGGAACTCTTTGTGGTGTACATTTGTTCTTAAAAGAATTTATTATTTTTTTTACTGATAAAAAACGGTAAATTGATATCCAATGCCATAGGGTAGTTAAAAATTACTAAGAAAGTCTATCCTATAACAACCCTACTCTTTATTACATACATGAACATGATTTATAACATAAACGTGCACTTGAGATAACTCTAAAGATCAAGATTTATAGTGTATTGGGAAATTAGAAACATTATATAACAACATAGAACATAAAACACAACATCTTTATGGAAATATTTTTTTACATGATGACAACACTCCTTCATACTTTTCATTTCATGGAATAACCTGAGGACATGCATAAGAAAATGGTATGCTATAAATATCAGTAATAGAGTAAAAAAGGAATAACATGAAGAATATTGTACATATACGGAAATATATATATTAATAGAGAGCAAGAGAAATATGAACCTACATGCATGATATATCATGATTATCATAACATGGAAATGAGACAACAACATTTAACATGATATTAGAATGAACCAAGGATCATTTCACATGGATCATGAGTAAACCCTTATTGAACTTGAATTAGCATGATTAAACCCTCATTGAAATTGAATTAGCAAGAGTTAATGACCATTTCACTTGATGTATCATGATACTAATCTTTACCCAATGCGTTGGAGTGCTATCAAGGCGTGTCCTTTATAAGCATTTCATTTCATGCATAAGTGTGACACATAGATCATACAACATGGATTCATTAAACATCCCAATTTATTCCACGAATAAGAGATATGGAATACATAAATGTAAGTCCTATATAAACATGTGCATGAGAATAAAGGTAAATACCATTGATATAGAAATCGGTATGGTATTCACTTTCACGGTGATTTGGGCATGGGAAAATTTGGTGTAGCTTTGGAAGCCTAGCGACGTCAAATAGAAATCAGAAAATGGATTGATGAGAGATAAAGGGGTCTTTCTTCATTTATACATGAAATGGACAGTAATTGGGACATGTAAAATAATATCCCAACATATTTAATGGAATTTATATGCATACGATAAATGAATTTCTTGAATGTAACTGAGAAAAGAGAAATTCCATGCAGAATTTCAGCATGGTAATGGCTATACATGGGAAGAATTAATGTGAGACAAAGTGGTATCTCATCATTAAAACATATAGAGGGAAGTATGGGGGGATAAAAATCATACCCCAACATTTTTAATCTAAAATAAAAGGGTATAACAACAAAATAAAAATTTGGACAAAATTAATAAGGAAAGAAATCCATTGGAAGTGTGATACCAATGGTTTGGCAGAGGCTTGAGAGATGATTCTTGGGAGCTTGGGGTTCTGTGAGAGAATTCTTGAGAGAGGAGGTCAGGGGTTAATCGAGCTACAAATTGTTTGAGTGAAGTGGAAGGGGCGATTGAGTTGGTTTATATAGGAAAGGAGAAAGAATTCATTATTATTTAGGTTTTGGACACTACACATTGAATTAATCAAACCCACAAACCATCCCCTGGTTTTTTCTCGTGGTTTTCTCCAAATGGGAGTGAAAAAATTATTTTTTTAATGCCAATGTCATATCTTCATAAAATATTAGGCTTTCTTATTTGGAAGTAAGTCACTCTCTTAAGGAAATCATTTTAAAAACTAAAATATTTTATAAGTGTTGGACGGTACACCACGGAACCATAAAATTAATCAATCAAATGTAAAATCACATTTTTTAATGTTAAAACATATATTGGAAGAATATCCCTTTTATAGTATTTTATTACATCACTATTAGTTCATTATGATATCATAAAACACATTATATATTTAAATGGTATTTAATTTTTACACAAAAAATTGACTCTCTCAGAAATTAATGAAACATTCCCTATTGGATTACATTGAAACCCTGATTCCAAAAATTTTATTCAATTTAACTCTATAATTTTGTAATTATGTGCATTTTTACTTTCAAAATAACAACAGACATTTTTTGAAAATTCGTGGGTTTTGACAAGAACAGTTTTCAAATATTAATAAAAAGTAAAATTGAATTCACGAAAATTATATGATCATTTATATTTAATAAAAATTAATTTAGTAATAATATTTTATAAAAATATTATTTAATTAATAAATCCATTAATTTATCAAAATATAATTCTTAATTGAATATTAACTGAAAATACATTTTATGATTTAAAAAAATATATACAATGTAACAATAATAAAATAAATGTATATTCTTTATTCTATACAAAACTAATGCACATAATTATTGTTCTTGGGTCTTGTTACATAACACCTTATCAAACCCGCATAATACCCAAGGGTAAGGTGTCAAATGGTGAAAAAATCTTGGGGAATCTTAGATAACATCACTCATTTGGTTATCTCAATTAACTTCCACCTCTCCTGAAAGTGGTTCCGTTCAAACTTAAAATATTGAATCTCAACTTGGGATTGGTCCATATAAAATCCCAGTGATGCTACCTCCTATCTAATCTATGACAAATGAGCATCACATAGAGCAATTATACTATATGAGTCCATCATTTCCTTTTTCTGTGTAAATTTGATATGTTAAAGACCCATATTTATACTAATAATGTGATCACTATTCAACATTTATATTTTCTATAATACAATTCAAAATAGTATTTTAGAAACCAAAAACATAAAACCAAAGAATTTCATAAGTCTTATATAACTATTTTGCATTAGAATATATTTAATTAGATCAAGATGAATTTTCATTAATTAATGTTTGGGTCGTTATAATCTTTCCCCCATAATAAATTTTATCATTGATATTTCATTTTACCACACTAAAATAGATGAGGTTACTTTGCTTCATCATTTCCGATAATTCCCATGTTGCTTTTTCAAACTTGTGGTTTCTCCATAACACTTTGATGAGAGGCATTGTCTTATTTCGTAGAAATTTTTCTCTACGTTCTATGATCTTCATCGAATTCTCTTCATAGGGGAGGTCATTATCCAACGGTACCACCTTTAGAGTGAGTACATGTGATGGGTTAGGGATGTACTTACCCAAGAGTGATACATGGAATACATCATGTAATTGAGATAAGTTTAGTGGGGGTGCAAGTCGATAGGCCACTTTTCCAATGCGATCAAGGATCTCAAAAGTGTCGATGTACCCTGGACTAAGATTTCTCTTTATCCCAAGTCTCATAACTCTCTTCCACAATGATATGGATAGGAATACCATGTATCCAACATCAAACTCTATGTCTCTTAAATGATTATCTGTAAAGCTCTTTTGTCATCTCTAAGCAGTATTAATGTGCTGATGAATGGTATTAACCTTCTACACAATTTTTTCGACCATTTATGGACCTAGGATTTTTCACTCCCCTACATCATCCTAACATGCATGTATAATGCACATATTCCTATAAAGGGATTCATAAAGATCCATTTATATTCTTGAGTGGAAGCAGTTATTTTATGAGATCTCAACCAGAGATATATATTGATTATGTCCTTTTTTAAGTCCATTATGAATTCTCTCAATATTTCCTCAAGTGTTAGGATAGTCCACATATATTGGACACCAGTTTGGGGATGATAAGTCATAATAATGTTCATCTCAGTATTCATAGCTTGTTGGAGACTCTTCCCAAACATAGAGATGAATATTGGATCTTGATCAGATAACATCGATAGTGGTAATCCATGCATCCTTACCTAATCCTTGATGTATATCCATGGGAGTTGATCTGATGATAAATCATCTTGAATTTCAATGAAGTATTCAATCTTTGTAAGACGATCCACAACAACCTAGATAGATTTATTTCCTTTTCGATGTATTCAGATTCCCGGTGACAAATTCCATGGTGATATTGTCCCATTTCTATATTGGTATAGTTAATGGTTTCATTATCCCCTTATACCTCTTCCTCTTAGCCTTTACTTGCGGATATACCAGGAACGTTGATGTTTACTCAGTGATCTCTTTATTCATGTTATACCACAAATAATTCTCTTGTATATATCAATACATCGTTGTGTTTATTAGGTGAATATGTAAATTTGATCAATTTGTATCATCCAAAAGTTCATTATTTAACTATATATTTCATGGAACACATAGTCTGGTCCAAAATCTCACAATTCCTTCTTCATTAACATTGAACTCTTATGATTTCCTTTTTCTAATTGTTTCCACTTTCTTATGAATTCTCACATCATCCTTTTGAGCATCCCTTAACCTTCCAAAAGAGATGGTTGAGCAATCATTTTTCAAACTATTGATGGTTTTCCCTTCATTATGATTCTCATGTCCACCTTCATCAAATCTATGAATATTATATCCTTTTCAATTCTCATCGAGTATAAAATCACTGGTTCCTTTTTTCTTATTTCATCCACCACCTTGTTCATTTTCCTATGGTAGTAATGGATTGAGAAGTCATAGACTTTGTTAAGATCTAACCATCTTCAGTGGCACATGTTCAACTCTTTCTGTGTGAATATATACTTGTAGATTTTGTGATCCATGTATATTTCACACTTCTCCCCAAAGAGGTAATGTTTCCAAATTTATAATGTGAAGATTAATAAAGCCCATACCAGATCATGTGTTTGATAGTTTCTCTCATGAACTTTCAATTTACATAAACCATAGGCCATGACTTTGTCATTTTGCCGCAACACATATCGCATGCCCTTCTTCGAAGCATTACTGAATACCATAAAATGTTCTCCACTTTTGGGTGGTGTGTGAACAGGCACAGTGATAAGCCTTTTTTTCAACTCCTTGTATCTCTCTTCGCATCCATCACTCTCTGAAAAATTTCCTCCCTTTTGAGTTATCTCAGTCAGTGGTTTTTACAATGATGATAAATTTCTCACAAATATACAATAATATCCATCTAACCGAAGGAAGCTACGGATATATGTCACTGATGTTGGCCTCTTCCATCCCTCAATTGAATTTTTCATAGAGGGATCCAATGATATCCTATTTCATGTGATGATATAACCAAAGAATGTGACTTCATTCAACCAGAACTCACGTTTACTATACATTTAAAAGATCTTCTCCTTTCGCATGGTCTCAAGTATAGTGCTTAGATTCTCCCCATGCTCCTCCTTGGTTTTGGAGTATATTATAATATTGTCTATAAATACTACCACAAAATTTTCAAGGTAGTATCTAAGACACTATTCATCATGTTTATGAATATTTCAGAATCATTAGTGAGCCCGAAAGGCATTAATATTAATACATAGTGCCTGTACCTTATATGAAAAGTAGTCTTGGGGATATCCTACATCTTAAACATTACTTGGTAATATTATGACCAAATATCCACCTTGTATAAGTATTTTTTTCCAAGTATTTCATTCAAATACTCATCAATTTGGGGTAGAGGATACTTGTCCTTTTTCATGATTTTTTTGAGGTCGCGATAATCAATACAAAGGTGCATTGACCCACCCTTCTTCCTAATGAAGCAGACTAGTGAACCCCATGGTGAAGCACTTGGGTATATAAACCCTTTATCTATAATCTCTTGTATTTATTTATTTAGCTCTTCAATCTCCACAAAAACTATTATATAAAGTGTATTGGATATTGGAAATGACTCAGGTATAAGATCAATCAATAATTCAACATCTCTTCTAGGGGTCAGACTAGGGAATTATTCAGGAAACACTTCAACAAATTCCCTTACAGTAGGCATGCCTTCAAAGTTGGTTTTGTCCTCAGACTTAATCATATGAGCCATATATATGTGCTCATTGGGAAGTAATATCCACACTTGAGATGATGGTGATAAAGAAGATTCATCCCATTCCTTGAAATTGTAAATAATTGGTGGTCGATTATCCATATGGATAGTGATTTTCCTCTCATAGAAATTTATGTTGGCTCTATATAGGGATAGACAATTCGTGCCATGAATTGCATAAAATCCTACCAGAGGGAGCATGACGAGGTTCTTTTGGAATTTCAATACACAAATTGTGAATGGGGAGGAGTTATATTCATGGGATGCAATGATTGCCTCATTTTTTATTCCTACCGACATCTCTACATCCATGATATGTAGTGTTTTTGGGATTGTTCTAATAATAGATTGGGATATAAAATAATGTATATAACTAGAATAAAAATTTAAGTTTTATATTCTTGAAATAATAACATGTGTACCTGTCACCACTTCATAGTTACAATTTTCTTCAGTGGTAGTAATGGAACAATCTCACCCTTGATGCCTTGGATATTTTTGGTTTCCATCGAAAACCCTTGGCTTAGGGAACTATATTGAAGAGTTCCTAGGTTCTTTGATATTGATGTAATGAACAATTCATTGGAGATTGAACGGAGTGTTCCTCTCCTATTTCATAGTAGCGGGGTTTTCTTGTCAGAAATTAATTCCCAAGTTCCCTTCTCTTCCACACCTAAATAAATTCCTCATCCCATTCAGGTAATTTTCAAGGTTCTTTTTTCCACACCTTTGGCAAGTGGGGTGCTGTAATTTCTTTGCACAATTGGATTTATCCATCAGACCACCATAATTAAAGTAAACTTTTTTCATCTTATCCCCATGATACCCCTAAGATTTTCTGATCTCTATTTCGACTTTGAAGTCACATTAGATAATTTCCCCATAGCTATCAATATTGCGGATCGGTAGGGATGCCTGTAGGCTAGGTTTCATCCTACTAAATTATCAGTCAACCTTGTATTTAGGGGTAACAATAAAGACTGAGTAATATCATGAAAGACTTGTGATGTTTTCTTCATAATCTCCAATGTATTCGTCATATTTTTTTCTTGAGGTCTTGGAGGTCACACTAAATCTTTTGTCGGAGGGTGCACCAAATTTTTTATCAAAAAACATTTTACAGAAATCCTTCTATTCCAATTCCACAATCTCTTTGTCGGGCTTAATATTTTTGATAAATTACCACCATTGATCAGATTCACCCTCTAAATGATATGCAACTAGAAGAACCGTCTCTTATTCAGAACATTGAATGACATATGAGATCATTTCAATGGAGTTGATCCATTGTTCGGCAATTGAGTGATCAGATGATCCATTGAATGTAGGAGGCCTTTATCTCATGAATCCCTTCATTGAAGTTTATTCATTCTTAGGAGGTTTGAAAATTACTCTTGACACATGTTTCTATTAAAAACATGAGTTAACTAAGAGAGTATCATGACAAATTTTGTGATTCTCGCTCCCATAGGTTTGGGTATCTCATTAGAATAGTCACTACATTAATATTTACATCGATTGTCAGCCTGAGTACTCCTATTATTGGCCATTAGATGGAATAAAAGGAAATTTAGGGGTAATACATAAAGTGGAATCCAATTAAAAAAAGGGATATCTTATAAATTAAATTTATTTCCTTAAAATATGAATTTATAGGCTTCAATCTATGTTATCCATGATCTACCTCCCAATATATATTCTTATGGGAATTTTCTGTTCCTATAATAATTCTTCATACTAAGCTTATGAATTTAACAAAGCATGTACCTTAGGAGAGTCATAACCAATAGTTCATCAAGGTCCATTGTTGTTCACAAGTTCCCATTAAAGTCTAGCTCAAATCAGTATTTTCAGGTATTACCTATAGATACAACTGTTCCAGATACACCTCTACTTGTTTGCATCCTGAAATGGATGTATTTTCATGATAAACCACTTACTATATACTCATCAAAATTTATGAATTTTTTATTATACTTAGTCTTATCCCTAAGGCTTTCACTAGGTTTTTCTAATCACAATCCCAAAAAAACTAAACCTTTCCTCTTATACCAACTATGAAAACCCTACTATTTATTTCATACATTAACATGATTTATTAAATAAAGATGCAATTAATACAACTCAAAGGATCGATAGGTCTACTGTATTGAAAAAATAGGAAAATTACATAACAACATAGAATATAAAACACAACATCTTTATTGAAAACTTATTTTACATGACCACAACATTCCATCATACTTATCATTGCATGGGATAAACTGAGGACATGCTTAAGAAAAGGTTCAGCTATAAATCCCAGTAAGGGATTAAACAAGAAATATCATGAATAATATATTACATGTTAGGAAATCAGAATATCAATGGAGAACAAGATAATCATGAACAAAGAGGGATGATATAGAATGATTATAATTACATGGAAATGTGGCAACAACATTTTACATGATATTTTCAAGAGCCAAGGCTCATTGCATATCGATCATGTGTAAACCCTCATTGAACATGAATTAGAATGTGTAAAATCTCATTTAACTTAAATTCGTAGGAGTAAACACTCATTTCAAGTGATGTGTCATGATACTATTATTTTCCCAATTAATTGGAGTGCTATCAGGACACATCCTTTGGACATATTTAATTTTTTGTGTAAGTGTGCCACATGAATCATAAACCATAGATTTATTAAACATCATAATTTATTCCATAAATAATAAATGTGTAATATACAAATGTAAGTCCTTAATCAATAAGTACATGTTCATAAAGGTTAATACCCTTTATAGAGAAATGGATATGGTATTCACTTACACAATGATGTTGGCACAAAATATTTTGGTGTTACTTCGGCAGCATAATGATGTCAAATAGAAATGTTAAAATGGGATGATGAGAGATAAAGTGGTATATCATCATTTATACAAGAAATGGATTGTAAAGGGACATGTAACATAATATAACAACATGTTAAATTGAATTTAGATTCATAATATAAAATAATTTCTTGAATGTAAATGAGAAGAGAGAAATTCTTTACTGAATTTCATCGTGGTAATGGGTGTACATGGGAGGAATTAATGAGAGAGGAAGAGTAATATCACCATTCCAACATAATATGGGTATTATGGGGGGAGGTGTGAAATAATAAAACAAAATTTTTAATTGAAAATAAAAGGGTATAATAACATAAAGAAGATTTGGAAAAAGGTGAAAGGAAGAAATCCCTTACCTAGAAGTGTGTTACCAAATGCTTGGGAGAGGCTTTAGAGAGGCTTCATGTGAGTTTGGGGCACCCTATGATGATTCTAGAGAGAGGAGGGAAGGGGTTGGTATATATCAAAATGTTTTCTGTGAAGTGAAATGGGATATTTAGTGGGTTTATATAGGAAAGAAGATAAAATAGTTTTTATTTTTTAGGTTTTGGACACTATAGATTAAATAAATAAAACCCACAAACCATACTACATTTTTTTCCTAATGTTTTTTCCAAAGGTGATTGGAAAAAATTATTTTATAAGGAAAATGGACAAACTTCTTAAAATACTAGGTTTTCGTATCTAAAAGTTAGTCATAATCTCAAGGAAATCATTTTAAAAAGTTAAACTATTTTCTACTCCTTGGATTGTCCACTAAGACCACATAAAATTAATAAAACAAATATAAAATCACATTATTTTAAATATAAAATATATATTGGACGAATATACCTTTTATAGTATTTTATTACATCACTATTGGGTCATTATTACGTTGTAAAACACATTATATATTTTAATGGTATTTTACTTTTACCCAAAAATTTGATTCTCTCAGAAAATTACGAAAAATTCACCATTGGTTAAATTTAAATTCCTAATACCAAAAATAATATTCATTTTATCTAAATATTTTTCTAAGTATGTGTATATTCACTTTTGAAATAAAGACCAACATTTATTGAAAATTCATGGGTTTTGACAAAAACTATTTTCAAACCTTTTTAAAAACTACAATTATATTCATAAAAATTATACAATAATTTATTTTTAATGAAAAGTAATTTATTAATAATATTTAATTAAAATATTATTTAATTCATAAATCCATTAATTCATCATAATAGATTTCTTAATTGAATATTAACTAAAAATACTATTTCTGCTTCAAAATCCATTTTTTAATTTAACAATAATTAAATGAATGTATATTATTTATTATATACAAAAATAATGCTCATAAAAATAGGTCTAGGGTCTTGATACATAACCCCTTATAACACCCACATAATATATAAGGGTAAGGTGTGCATCGGTGAAATCCTCTTACGACAGCTTAGATAACATTACTCTGGTGGTAATCTCTATTAACTTCTACCTCTCCTATAAGAGGATTGGTTAAAGCTCAACATGTGGAAGATTCAGTTGGGTTTGGTAAAGAGTGAAGTATAATTACACTACCTCCATTACGAGATCCAAAAAATGGTATTAATATGGAGAAATTATAATGGATGATTCCATCTATTCCTTTCTTTGAGTAAATTATATTTTTTAAAGCCTGATATTTATAATAATCATGTGATCAATGTTAAATGGTTATATTAGCAACAGTATCAATTTTTAACTGTATTTTAGAATCAAAAAATAAGAAACCATGGAAGGTAATATGTCTTATATAACCATTTTACATAATAACACATCTAATTGCATCAATATGGATTTTCATTAATATAAGTTTGGGCCGTTACATATCCAAAGCATGTTCTGGAGTTGGTAGCTATGATATTTGAATTAAAAATATAGGGAAAATATCATTATTCTTATAAGTGTATGATATATAAGGATCAAAAGAGTATCAAATATATATTCACATAAAATTAGATTAATATAAGCCAGTGAATATAGTTTGATAACAATAAGGATTATGACTGCTCAATCCACTACCATCTGGGTAAGGAAAATAAGGTGGTTAATGGTGTAAGTATAAAGGATCCTACATCATTATTAGTAATGAGAATTGAAAATGGTCCAATCATCTTAGTCCTATAAAGGATGGACCTTGGAATTGTAATGGAAGGAACAAAATCTATCCTTTCTCAAATTATTGATCATCCATCCCTCGGGGTTCAAATAAAGTATTCTGAAACAGATGTTGTGGAAATTTAGAAAAGGGTGGAAGCTATCATTAATGGAAAATCCTCAGAGTTATTAATGGATGTGGAAGGAGTCATGATATTTCGATCTTGATTATATATTCCATCATATCTGGTGATAAAGAATGTTATTTTGAATGACGCACATATCTCAACCACCTATATTCATCCAAGGATCCCAAAGATATATTGAGATATTTTGAGAGAAATATTGGTGGGAAAATATGAATAAGGATATCGTTGAACATACATAAAATTTACTAGTATGTCAAAAAGTGAAGGATTAAAGGAAAAGTTCTAAGAGGATGATGCAACCATTACATATACCAACATCGAAAATGTAAACAATCCCCATAGACATTGTCACCGAACTTTTTAATACATCCATCAAAAGCAATGATATGATGTTTTTGGAGGATTTTCTAATAAATATACCTCACTTTATACAAAATTTTTGGGGACCTTTCACTAGATAGAATTTCATAGATATATATCATAGAAGTGGTAAGGATTTATGGATTACCACTACTGATTTAATCTTATTGGGATATGATATTCAATTCCAAATTATATAAAAGTATCCAATGTGATCTGAACACTGAGTTTCACATTAGTACGACTTGTCATTCTCAAACTAAGGTATAATATAAGTGGACTATTCATAAATAAGAATACATGTTGATAGTGTGTTCTTTGGAATTCAATAGATGATGGGAGAACCATATAACCTTTTTTGAATTCTCTTTCAACAATAGTTTTCAATCATGTATCCAAATGGATCCATATAAATTAAATTATTAGAAAATATGTATAACACTGACATGCTGGGATGATGTTGGTGAACGTAAGCTGCCAGGACATGAAATAGTCAATGAAATGTTATAAAATTTCAAAACCATTTAGTGGTATATCTGGGTTACCTGAAGTCAATGGAAGAGTCATACAGATAATCATCGATGAGAACTAGAGTTTAATGGTTGAGACATTATATTCCTATATCTATATCCAAGGAAGGGGATCATGAGATTTTTGAAGAAAGGAAAGATATGTCCTAGGTACATTATCCTCTTCCTTATTGTTGACCATGACAGAGTTATGGTCAATCGAATTTCACTTGTACCTACCCTATCTCATGTACACAATGTATTCCACATATCCCTCTTGAGAGAGTATATAATTGATCCATCACATGTAATGAATTTATTGGTGGTATAGTTAGAGGGTGATCCCTCTTATGAGGAATATTTGGTCAAGATATTGGACCATAGAGATAATGTTATACACAAAAATACTGCTCACCTGATAAATGTATTATGGAGGAACGATAAGTATGAACAGAAAACATGGGAATGGGAGGATGTGATGAAGGAGAAGTACCCTCACTTGTTTTAACTATAATTTGAAATATGAAATTTTAAGGGAGATATTATATAAGGGGGAAAATAATGTAACGACCCAAAATTGTGTTAATGAAAATCCTCTTCTTATAATTATGTTATATATTATAAATAGCATAATAATTACATTTATAACACAATTCCATCATTACAAAAACAATTGATGAAATAATAGGTATTTCTATATGTTAATGAACCTCTACCAATGGAATAATTACATGTCATTTGTAATATTAATGTGGGAATATTGAATAATAAACTAGATAAAAGAATTGTAACCACACATATGAAAGTAAAAAAAATAAATTTATCCTTATTTTAGATAAAAATATTATATAATTATATAATAGTACAGGTAAAAAAATGTTTTAGAAATATTTAATTAGGTGTTGATATTATTATAAAATATAAGTGTTTATGTTCAACATTATAATTAATATGATCTTTTAAAAAGAATTATTTCCTTAAAATTTATTCAAAAATTATTATTTTCTGAATGGTTATAAGATAATTTTATGAGACCTTATTAAATTATTCAAAGTGGAATAAATTCAGTTATAGTTTTAAAATGGGTATTTTCTATATAAATGATGATTTTAATTAAAAATTTAATTTGATATATTTAAAAAATAATTTTCGTAAAATTGTGTCCATATTTGAATTAGACATGATGAAAATTTGTTCGAGTGAATTTTTTGGGATTTTTCTAATGTACAAGAATTTTTAGTGACTAATAAATTACGGTAATTTACGATATATATACACTATAAGTTAAATAAACTATTACCAGAGTAATAGTTGTTGTAAGAACCCTTATAATGAACTACAATTAATTATTTTAAAATATTTCATCATAATTATCAAACTATTGATAGTATTGAGAAAATAATAAACAAGTGAATAAAATAATGATAAAACACCCCACCCCCTCCTCCCATATAAATACCTCCCCTCAACACCTCTTCTCCTCACAGTTATCAATATTTTTGCCTTTCCATAATTATATATAAATATATTCCTAATACCCCCCATCTTCCAAGATCCTTTGGACAAAAAAGGCAAAAACCAATCCCCCTATGGGGGTTCTCAAGAAAAAAGGATTGAAGAGGTAAAATTCTCTTTCATTTCATTTAATTTAATTTAAAGTTATTTTCTTTTTTTTTACACATGTTAGATCATATCCTCTTCTAAATGGTATGGTGAATCCAGTACCATACATATATTTAATTTTTATTATGCTAATGGAATAATACAACATCATTTCCATCCCCTCTCTTTTTGTACTAAAAATGAAAACATCATCTGTGAGGTGTTAATTTTCCCCATTCAAGGATGATAACGTTTTATGTTTTCATTTCCTCCATCAAGGCTAATCATAAAATCATTTTCATGGTTAAAATAGATTATATTGTTTTTATTTTATCCTATGTAATGTTTTGGAACCATTTTATATACATAATATTAATTAATAAGACTAAAGTAGTTTGTGATGATCTAAAAACTTCCCAAATAATCTTAATGATTTTCGCTAACATCTTACCTAATGATTCATCCTAAAACATAATTACCAAATTACATATACAACCATTTAAACTCATTTATTTTAATTAATAACATATAACATCATTTCATGACTACCATTTTCATTTTACATGATTTTCTATATACGTACACATGTTACTGATCATGGCATCCAAGGAAAAAAATGTTTACAAATGATGAAATTGTATCTTACAACTCATCAAAAGGGTCATTAATAAACTTAATAAATTATAATAAATCAAATTCATGTATAAAAGGGTTTTAATTAATTAATTAATTTATTTAATTTGATTATCTTGTAAATTATTATCAAGTGCATAACACTTTCAGAAATAAAAAAAGGGTTTCTTCCCAAACCTCCATTTTTTCTATTTGGTTAGGGATTATCTCTCATTACCATAATTTAACTATTATTTATTTTTGTATAATTCATCTAAAGTTTATTTTTATGATTCAAACTCATGTATCTATATCATTTCATCCTTATTTTTTGGGGAAAAACATTTTTCAATAAGGTTCCCTTCTCAATTCTTCTAATAAAGAAAGCCTGATTAAAGGGAAATTCTCAATTTCATGCTAAATTTCAAGTTCCATCCATAATCAGTTTTAATCCACCAATATTTTTACAAAATCAATAATTTTACCAAGAAAAACTATATTTTTTAATTTTTTTTATGAAAATATTCATTTTTTGCTTTAAATGTCCTTTAATATTTTCATTAAACATCACTAAAATGTTTTATTTTAACATTTATTAAATAGTTTAATATACATTTAAACTTAAATTAGATATAATTTATCAAAATCTAATCCTATTTTACCTTCTTAATGTTGGTGTATGATTTAAATCCATTCTTTGATGGACACCATTATGATATTCCTTTTTGTTAAGACTTGTGACATGATTATGATACACAATTATTTTAGTGGGTAACCCTTATTCAGGATTCTACATGTGTTTCCAAAATACATCAACATGTTTTGATGGATTCACCCAGATTGTGCTCAAATGGGTAATGATTCATCTCATGATATATGATGTAGGTACTTGGAGTGAACCTGATTCCTTTATGGACCATTTTCCACCATGTAATATAGTCTGGGAAGTTAGCCTTGAATCATGTTTATGTCATGTTATATGATTTTTCCATATTCCTATGATGATGTGGTAAAATTTTCCCATTTGATACATGGTATTATTCCTTATGTTTATTCATGATCCATGCCTTTATTTCATCATGTTATACCTTTTAACTAATGTGTTTCATTTTATTTGTATTCTTCATCCCTTACTATCCTTTTTAGCTCATCCATTTTACACATGAATTTCTTATGTTATCCTATAATTATGAAAGAGATCTATGGGTGTAAGAAGATATTTATGAGGATTAAATCAAAGATTTTTTTAGTTTGGTTTTCATGTTATCAAATTATGTACCTAATATTCCAAAGACACTTGACTTTGAAATCCATGGTTGTATTTGATGGTAAAATTCATGTAATGATATGTGTAAAAGGATTAGGTCACTATAAATTACATCATAATGTGTCACATTCATCTTATTTATAAAGAAGTCTATTTTCTAGGGTTGGGTAACCCTTTCCGGTTAATTAATCCTCCCACTATATAAGAAAAGAACATACTAAATTCCATAGACTATTAATTTAAATGGAATTGAGAGACGCTCTCTCTTCCTATATCCTAGATAAAGAAATTCACCAACAAAAATGGGATCCAATAACACCTTAGCGGATTGAAGGGACGATATTGAGGTGATTGTCGCGATGTCGAAGGAATTATCCTTACACTTTGCAAGCTCCATGAATTTGATGATCAGAATCCATATGTATTGTGAATAAATCTATGGATAATATAGAGTGTTTTGAGTATCAATACCTTGAAAAATGATCTCTTATAATGATCTATAATCCAACGCATCACCAAATCAAATGAGGTACTTTTTATTTAATTTTTTTCAAAATATACATGTGAGATCCTCAAGCCTCTATAGAGGCTCAGATCGCCATAGATGATAAATTTTCATCACTCTAGAGATGAAAGATTTTATATACTCATCCCACTAACTTCCTCCATGTATCCTAGTATAATCATATTGTATCAAATAAATTGTGTGAATTTTATAGTATAATAAAATTAAAATTGAATTATAATTAATTATAGGGATTTAATTTGGTCACAAAAGATACAATCCATCAATCCAGTGTCAAATGGACAAATTATGACCATAATATTTTTTTATACGGTTCATTTTTATTAGGTTAAAGCCTATTAAAATTTGGTGCAGATATTATATATATGTATTAATTTTACATATTTTCTCGAGGTAGAAGAGATTATAGGGAACCTTGAAATTCTCTCCATGATCAATCTAGATTCTGATCACCTAAAATAGGACATCTGGTAGAAAATTCATCAAACTAATTGTATAAGAATTCATAAACAATATAATATGTTATCATGTACTATTAAAATATAAACATAGAATTATTAAAAAAACTAGAATAAATTAAAATATGGATGAATAAAATGGTTTTCTCACATTAGGGTCAACTAAAATACAAAAAGATAATAATAAATGCTATGGGCTACTGTGGAAGTTTAGAAAAGTAAAGTTGAAAAAAATATAAATACCTACTACTTATGTGTATGCATATTTTGAATTATGAAAAAACATTTTAATACTAAATGAGTAGAGGAAGATTCTAGAAAGAACACCCCTGGTTATTTTTCTACAGTAAGCTGGTTGCACCACGGTATCTGACTGATCGACTACCATTGTCAGTGTCTCACCAACCATATTGTGTGGCAGGAACCTAAAAAGGTTCCAATTAAACCTACATATTCTCTATAGTGGGTATTCCAAACCCAAAAACCCTTATAATGTGACTTCCTGATATAGATCTTCCCCCCATTAGGGTTTTCCTTTTTTGAAATGAGCCTTCATGGGTTCATCCTAAACCACAATGGGCTTGTGTGGGGTTTTGGGGCTCAAACTCTTTTTAAATATATTCAAAATTAATTTATTAGCTTTGTATTAAAAATTATTAATAAATTTAATATTCTAAAATTTAATTTAATTTTTTATTAAAATTATTAATTGTATAATTGAATTTTCGGTGTAAAATTAAAATTCATCAGGGGACCAAAGTAAATTAAATTATTTGAAATAAAATCATTCATTTAATTTGATTAATTCCCTTTGAACTTAAATTAATTTTATTTTAATGTTCATCAAACTTCTAATTTACTATAAGACTATATTTTAGCATTGACTCTGCATGTCTATTTTTAAATAATTATTCATTTCAATTGTGTGTGATGTTTGTAATAATTAGTAAATTTTTATGAAAGTATGTACATCATCATATTTTATTAAAAATTTATAAGGGTATAAACATCCATCATTATCAGTATGTATATTAAACTTCTTGGGACCCCCACCCCAATGTGGGAGTATTGATGTACTATTGGTGGTGATTTTATAAGTCATAGACCACACCATGTTGAGGTGAAAACCCAAATGAGATATAGAAAAACTAGGCCAAGGATGAGATACATCACAAGTAAAGACATTAATCATTTATGATACTGTAGGAAACAGTTAATACATTGAGGTTAAATGGATCAGCCAATATTATATTCTTAAGACCGATTGAGTAATTTTATTTCCTCTATGAATTTATTATTATTTTATGCATTTTCCTGCATGTGGGAAAAAATAAAATAATAAGAGATAAATGCATAAAGATAAGATGAGTAATTTTCTATTAATTCATGTTTAATTATAATCCTAGATACTTGGTATGAATATATTTAATATAAATGGATATGATTTTTCATATAATGTTAAGAACCCCTAAAAGTAATATTATTTATGGGCACCTTCAATCACTAAATTATGAACAATACCACGTGTATATGGTGATAATTATTCAATGTTGAGGTCTCCTCCTACTACCAGGGCGTTCTAATGAGAGTTGAGGGTTAAATCAAATGAAGTTGAAAAAAAAAGAAGTAGTCAAAACTAACTTTTTAAAACATTAGAGTCAAGCATTGAGTAAATAATGATAATGATTTTGGATGATAGTACATTACCAAATAGATGAAGGATCCAAGAGTCAATATAGTTGTCCAGTCTAGTGACTACCAAGAAACATTCTGAGTAGTGGTGTAGCCAAAGCATGTAGACTGTGAGGGGGATTCATGGATTATTTCCACTATAATACTCAACGAACCGACTATTATAAGTCTAGTAGTGAGGAAAACAATATTTTTATAAAATATTGGGAGATATTAAATAATTTAATTAATTGGTAATGTATAATTGGTAATCAATATAAAAGATTTAATTTTTAGTTTTTAGTGGATAATGGAAAATAATATACCAAGTAAGCTAATATTAATTGTGGAAAAATTAAATTTTCAATATAGAATGAATTTCCAAGAGTGTTATAGGTACTTTATTAATGTAATATTATATATAAAATCCATGTTATTGGAGTCCAAAATACATGTTGAACAATCTTTTGAATCAAGGGTGATAAAAAATTTATATGAGACTCATTTAGGACTCGTATGATGGTTTTGTAATAATGTTATCATCAATGTACGATATGAGTTGTGTATACAACCATAGGAGATGGATGATCTCACATGTAGTCTTGTATATAATACTATTGTTAGGATAGAGTTAGGAAAGACAATGATGTGTGATGATTACCCTATAGACTTCAAAATATGACATATAGATCAGGATCTTTTAGTATTTCCCATTCTTATATAATTTTCTCCCTTATATTATTGTTTAATTTATGATTAAAAACCTCACTTTAAAAGGAAAAATGGATTCTTTACCTTTTTTATGGATCTCCCAGAAAATAAGTACCTAAATAATGTTTAATTTACAGTTCTTATGAAGACCAAGATGAAACATAAGAACAAAATACCAATGGAATGTGTGATCCCAAAGGAACCATCACAACATTCTTCAATAAAAAGATGTTGGTTATCATACATGAGGCTATTTTCTTTCAATGTCACCGGATAAATCTTTGGTAGTGTAAATGAAGTAATATGAATTGTAGAAGAAAGTATTCACATAATCCATAGGTATATTCATCATTGTAGATGTTTTTTATAACATACTTCTTCGGTATTAAATAAAATATTCTAATAAAATATGTGTATTAAAATATAATAACTAGGTAAGTATATAAATGTTATAAGAAGTAAGGTGTGTTATCCATGATTTTGAGAAAGGGTGGATCCTAGGTTAGCGATGGAAAAAACACAACTTATAATTTCAAAGTAAATGGTTCTAATAGAAAATTTATTGAGTATAACTCAAACATTTATCCCACATTCCCATTAGAAAAAATGGTACCACATTCTATTTTCGGAATGAATACTATTTTTGGTGCCAATATGGGTTTTGCATGTGGTGGTCGGTGACGCCTATAAATAAGAGGTAAACCCATTCATTCTATACAGTTGAAGGCTAAGAGAAGATCCATGTGCTGATGCGCGTAAAAATTTCGAGTAAAGCTATTTGTGAAAAAAATTCCAAGCTATGCGAAACATTCTAAGCTACGTGAAATATTCCGTCTTTCATGAAAAATTATGAGGAGCACGAAATATTCTAGCTTTCATGAAAAATTCCATCTTGTGTGAAAAATTACATGTCATGTGAAAAAGGTAGAGTTGTGCATAAAAGTTGAGGTTGCGCGTAAAATTTCTAGTTATTCAAAAAGGGTGACATTGCATGAAATATTTCACAGCATGAAAAGAAAATAATGCGCGAAAAAGTGAGGTCTTATGCAAAAATGTGCATTCAATAGCATCAATTACAGACTTTGATTCAAGTAGAGTCTCTTGCTAAGAAGAGGCCAATACTTCAATGTGAATCTATTGAAGAGACCTTTACATTTATAAACTGACCGGGACTTCACCAAAGGTAGTAAACAAGGGGGAGTCAACGGGAGTGACCCGAGGGATGCAGTGAGCTATCCCTGAACATTTATAAAGGAAGTAATCTTGGGATAGAGTGAATTATCCCAGAACCTTGTAATCCAAAACTTGTGAAGAATAGTGGAATTAGGTACGACTGACACATTGTCGCCGTATGCTCCTTGGACGTAGCCCTTTGAGGTGAACCAAGTAAAAGTGTTGCGTCATATTGTTTCCTTTAGTTGTTTGATAGATATAACAAGTTTCTACCAATGTGGGAATAAGATATACAACTTCAATAAGAAAAATTTGACACCCTGATTCACCCCTCCCCTCTCAGTGTGTTCCAGGGTCTTTTAAGTGGTATCAGAGGGTGTTTACTGGTGTTTGATCTGTCATATGCTATTATTGACAATTTAGCCAGTGTCAGGGGAGTCCCTCTCTTTGATGGAAGAAATTTCCAGATCTGGAAGAACAGAATGAGATCTCATCTAAGATCTATTGGAATGGAAGTATTTTTTTCTACTAGGCAAGAAATACAAGTCACTGATCTAATAGGCCTGGCTATGATTGATGCAGACAGGAAAATTCTTGATGCGGATGCTAAAGCACAAAATGCACTCACCACATCCCTTTCTGATCGGATCTATCTAAAGGTGATGAGTTGCACCTCAGAAAAATCCATGTGGGATAAACTTTAAAATATGTATGAAGGAGATAGAAAAGTGAAGGAGGCAAAAATACAATTCCTACACAATAGGTTTGATGATCTGAAAATGCATCAGGATGAGAATGCGGACTCATTCTTCAATTGAATTACTGAAGTTGTTGGAGAAATTTGGGGTCTATGCAAATAAATCAAAGACATTGATATTTTAAAGAAAATATTAAGAATAATCCCACCCCTATATAATTCAAAGGTGTAAGCCCTTGAGAAAGAGATCTTTCCAAACATTCTCTGGATGATATGTTGAGCAGTTTAGTGGCCTATGAAATGAGAGTCAGACCAGAATATTCTATGACTGAAGTGAGCAAGTAAATGGTATTCAAGGCCGTGGAGAAACTGAAAATTTCAATAGAAGGTAGTGGTAAATATTATGATGAAAAATAAATTCTTTCTCTCATTGCAAATAAGATCTATAAGGGAAAATGGAAATTCAAAGGGACGTTTCCTCTTGCATGCTTTCGTTGTGGCAAAGTTGGGAACATTGCCTCTCAGTGCTTATGAAAGATCAATGATGAATATAGTGAGGATGAAGACATTTAGAAGCCTCATTAAAGGTTTTTAAAAAATGGATACATCAAGTAAATAAAGAAAGTGCCGAAGAAGAGTTTTGTCTGTGAAGAGGAAGATGATGATAATGAATTCAATGAAGAAGAAGAAGCAGAATTTAAAACTAGAGACCATGCTTCCATGATGGCCACTATTGAAAAATCAGAACCAATAAAAGATAATGGTAGAGAAAATCGGTTGAATACTGATTCCAATCCTGAGCTGCAACTTTATGAATCTGTTAGTAATCATAGATCAAATGTAAGAGTTGCAATAAGTGGAAATCAATTATAGAATAATCATCTGATTATGTTGATCTGCTCGAAGATGAAATTGAACAGCTTGAAGAATTTGTGAAAGTAGAGACTAAAATTATTGAAGGCACTAATGATGTAGTGGATCTGAGGCTACGAATTGAAGAGCAAGAAATGGTCATCAATGACCTCACTAATTTACTGAAAGAAAAGACCAAGACTACAGAGAGTCTTGAAGAGGAAGTTGTTACTCTTAGGAGAAAACATGAGAGTGAATCAATTTCAAAAGAATCAAAGAGGAAAATACAATTTGGAAGGTTCTTAGATGTAGAACTATTAGAGAGAGAAAAACGTGGTTCTAATGGAGTTGAAATGATTTTCAATGATCAAAGACCTGCTTGCATGAGAAATAGTGGAATCAGTTTTAAGGAAAAATCGTCAAATGATGCAACTAATGGGGACCAAAATAAAGGCAAGATGAAATTGGATGATGTGGAAAAGTCATATAAAGTGCTGAAACAGAATCCCCCAATTCAATATGGAATAAGAAAATAAGGTTATCCTCAAGCCTCCTGCAAAAACGATACCTCAAACTATTTTCCCACAAAAGAAAGAATAAGGATAAACAAAAGTGAGAAGACGTTTCCTCTCATGAAGTGGCAGTTATGTGGATATTTGGTCTATACCATGTCTTATTGTGAAGATGCAAGAAGCTATCTGAATAGAGAAGATATGGGAGTTCAATAGAGGAGAAAAAAATTAGTATCCTGATTATTTTAGAAGAAACAGTTTCTATGGATTTTTTTGTTGTTCTAATTTTGGTCATAAGGTAATTAATTACAGGCAAAGGAGGGACATGGACACCTCATACTAGAGTTCGAAATGAGTCAAATCTCATCAACAAGATACTATTTCTCTTACAAACTGTTTTTCTCCTCTCAAAAAATATTTTGACTATGAAGAACCAATGTAAATGAAAGATAGAATTGAAAGGCCATCATTTTTCTACACTCAATCCAATGTCTTATGGAATGAAAAGAAGAAAATTGAGAAGTACAACCTTATAGAGGTGGCCTTGAAATCTTCAAAAAGCAACGGTACCTGGATTCTGGATAGTGGATTTCTATCTCATATGAAAGGTAATGCAGGCCTATTAAGAGATATGAAAAGGTGGGTTGATGGAATAGTACGGTTCGGTAATGACAGAGCTCTAAAAATCAAATGCAGTGGAAGTACTGAATTAGCTAATGCTGAGCTAAAGAAAACTAAAGTCCTTTATGTAGATGGCCTACATCATAATCTCCTCAGCATGAGTCAAGTCTATGACTCGGGACTTGTAGTTACTATTAATCAAAAAGGATAAACTACCAAGGGTAAGATAAGATATTCACATATGAAGGGATGTTGGAAAGAAGGCAACCTGTATCTGGTTGATAGTAAAGAAAACATATGTTACATGACTGTTGAAGAAGAAAACAATTTTTGGAATCAGAGACTGGGGAACATCAATCATATATACATGGAGAAAATATCAAGATGGAGTATTTTAATTCACATTCCCAACCTAAAGTGTCTATGTGAAAAGTCTTGTGATGCTTGCATTCAGAGGAATCTGGTCTGCAGTTCATACCGACCAAAGAAGAAAAGTGCATCACATCTTATTGATCTTATTTATACTGACATATGTGGCCTGATAAATGATTCCAAAACTCATGGAGAAAGGTACTTCATCATTTTCATAGATAATTACAGAATAATGGAATGTGTAATGGTTATACATAGGAAACAACAAGTACTTAACTGCATGAAAACATATCATTGAATCACCGAGAATGATACTAAACAAAAAATCAAAGTGTTGCGATCATAAAATGGAGGGCAATACATGTCTATTGAATTTAAAAACTACCTAGAGAAGCATGGGATACAACATGAGGTAGCTATTGTGAGAACTCCATAGCAAAATGGAGTGGTTGAGCGCAGAAATTGATAGGTGAACAACATGGAAAGAACAATGCTAATTGAGAGTCGTATTCCACAACATTACTAGAAATAGGCCATTCAGGTGGTAGTGTATATTAAAAATTTAATAGGACATTATATGGGAAAGGCAAAGTCACCTTATGAATTGTGGCCAGAAAGGAATACCTCTTTGAAATACTTTCGTGTTTTTGGAAGTGCTTCATTAGAAACAAAGAATGAAATCAAGGGAAATACGGAGATAATGCAGTGGAAGTAATTTTCCTTGGATACTCAATAAATAGAAAAGCCTACAAGTGTTTTAACATGCAATTGGGAAGGGTTGTGGAAAGTAGGTATGTTAAGATCATTAAAGAGAAAACTAAAAATGCTTCAAGGATTTTATATGCTGAAATGATAAGAAGTGAGGAAGAAAGTGAACATGGAGTAAATACCAATACAAAAAAAGTGGATGGTGTACAAAACACTCAAGAGTCACGTCATGATGTTGACTCAGAAGAAGAATCTTAAGAGGAAACCTTAGTCAGAGAGAATGTGACTGAACCTTACAGGAGAAATTGAAGAGCTGAGATTGATCCATCTAACATAATTAGGGACAAGAGTACACCCACATAAACAAGAAGAATGAGTAATAACACACAATCTGCATTTCTGTTAGTTGTGGATCCAACCTCATTTGAATAAGCTGCAAAGGATGAGTCTTGGGTGAAAGCCATGAATGAAGAGTTAGATAAGATTGACAAGAACCAAACATGGGATCTACTCTAGAGACCCGGAGGTCACAATGTGATTGGTACAAAATGGATCTTCAAGAACAAGTTTGATAATCCTGAAATTGTTATTAGAAACAAGGCACGACTAGTATGTAAAGGATATTCTCAGATTGAAGGTGTTGATGTTGAAGAAACATTTGCACTAGTGGCTAGACTGGTGTCAATCAGGATTTTCCATGACAGGGCACTCCAAAGAGGATATAAACTATATCAAATGGATTTCAAGACAGAATTCTTGAATGGTGTACTTGAAGAAGAAGTCTACATAGAACAACTAGTGGGTTTTCTTCTTATTACTAATGAAACAAAGTTTTTCAAACTAAAGAAAGAACTCTATGGATTGAAAGAGGCACCACAAGCATGGTATTCCCCATTGGACTCTTATCTCAAGAAACTAGAATTCAGATGAGGATTAGATCACAATCTCTATGTGAAGAATTCCCCGAAAGATCAGTTCATGGTTCTAGTTTACGTTGATGACACTATATTTAGTGCTTGCAGACAGAAATCAGTGGATGAATTTTCCAATCACGTGAAATTATAATTTGAAATGTCAATAATTGGGGTGGTCACATATTTTTTAGGGATGCAGGTGACTCAAAAGAATGATTACACTTTTATCTCTCTGGAAAATTATGCAAGAGAGTATCCGAATAAATTTAATTCGTATGAATCCAAACCAATGTCAAATATGATTTCAGTTGGAACCAAAATTGGAAAGCATGAGGATGAGACCATTGTAGATCCTAGCATGTACAGGAGGATTATTGGGAGCCTACTGTACCTGACAGCGACACGACTAGATATTGTCTTTGCAACATGTCTAGCAGCCTGCTTTCATAGTAATTCAAAGGAGGAACCTAGGAAGGCGGTAAAAATAATCATGAGGTACATTCAAGGTACTCATAACTTTGGGTTATACCTTTCTGTAGTAAGGGATATTGAATTATCAAGTGTTTTCTGATGCCGATTGGTCAAGTTATGTAGTGGACAAAAAGTCCACCATTGGTGGAGCATTCTACCTTGGGAATATATGTGTTGGTTGATTGAGCAAGAAACAAGAAAGTACTTCTCTTAGTACTGCTGAAGCTGAGTATATCTCCACCACAACGTCATGCACTCAATTTCTAAGGATGAAGAAACAACTAACAGATATTGGTGATGAGGTAAAGAAACCAATGGTGATTTACTATGATAACAAGAGCGCAATTGAACTTATGATGAATCCTGTTCAGCATTCTCATACAAAAAATATTGAAATCAGGTGTCACATTATCAAATAAAATGTTTTAGAAAGGAGTGATTAGAATGAAACATGTGGGAACGGATGAGATAGTTGTTGATATCATAATGAAGCCACTGTCAGCGGCTGTTTTTTAGAATCATCAGTTTAACCTCGGTGTTCAGCCACCTCCCAGTGCATAAGGAGGTTAAAAATTACCCCTCTCCCCAACTATATTTACTGATTTTAATCTATATGTGGATGTGATGCAGGTTTGTGGGGGAGAAACTATCCAGTGGGATGGTGTTTTGAGCTGAACAATGAAAAATTCCTAGTATTTGGGTTTATTGTCAATGGGGTAGAAGGAATAAATCCAGGACATGTGATGCCTCTGTGACACGATGAGAATTTGGTGAAATAATCAGCATTCGGTAATAATATGAGAAGGAATATATTGGACATGTAATACTTCTATGACACTTTAAGAGAATTGATTGGGCATCATTGAGAATTCCAAAACACGGGATCCCAATTCACGCTTCCACTCTTATTTTCTACACCGAGCATTGCTCACATAGACTTAGAGTGTTGGCTGAGTTGATTCTTGTGTTTTTGTTTTACATGTGGTTGGTGCTCTATTGAATTTATTTCTTGATTTACAACAAACCCAAAGGGGGATATTGTTGGAACCATGGTTGTTTGGTGCATTAATTAGAGTATGGTTTGTGTTTGTTGATAGTCCTCAGTGGATGATCATAATGCATGCCAGTAATGTGATCATACAGTTCAAGCAGACAACAGTATTGAAGGGGGCACTATTCTCCAGTGTTTTACAAATTTTTGGACCTACAAATTAGAAAATGAAGGCATGGGTTGTTTGAAAAAGGAGGTGCGTACAATGAGGACGTGTTTGGAGAAATAGGTGAGGTGTGCACAAAAACCAATAGGGTGTGCAAAACAATATCAATCTGCTTGAAAAACAACATGGTGCGTGAAAAATAGTGGGGTGTGTGAAAAACCGAGGGGTGAGTGAAAGACACAGTGGTGTGCGAAATAATAGAGTGAGGTTTTTTGTGCAATAGGTGGTTCAGAATCAGAATGTCGAAAAACTAAAAAGGCATGGGTTGCGCGAAAAACATGAAGATGTGCGCGAAAAATGATTCTTGCGCAAAAAGTATTGTGCGTTGAATGAGAGGTTTTTCATGCCAAGATAGATTATTTGTTTGGGGGTCCGCGATGCCTATAAATGATTGGTGAACCCCTTAATTCCATACAGTGGAAGGATATGACAAGATCCAAGTGTTTTTGCATGTAAATGGTTTGTGTAAAGGGAGTTGTGTGAAAAATAATGAGTTGCGTGAAATATTCAGATTTTCACAAAAGTTCCTAGCTGTATGAAATATTCTAGCTTGCATGAAAAATTATGAGGCGTAAAAAATATTCTGGCTTGCGCAAAAAATTCCGGCTTGCGTGAAAAATTCTGTGCTGCACCAAAAAGACAGAGCTAGGCGTAAAAGTTGAGGTTGCGCGTAAAAGTTCTAGTTGTGCGAAAAGGGTGTTATTGCGTGAAATATTCCTCTACATGAAAAGAAAATATTGTGTGAAAAAGTGAGGTCTCATGCTCATTTTTCCATTCAAGAGAATCAATTCTAGACTTCGATGCAAGTAGAGTCTCGTGCTAAGCAGAGGTAGAGACTTCAATGCAAATCTATTGAAGAGACCTTCATTTCTATAAACTGACTGGGACTTCACCAAAGGAAGTGATCCAGGGGGAATCAATAGGGGTGACTTGAGGGACGCAGTGACTTATCCATTAACATTTGTAAATGAAGTAATCCTTGGATAGGGTGACTATTCCAAAACCATTGTAATCCACAACTTGTGAATAATAGTGGAATTAGGTACGACCGACACACTGCCCGCATATGCTCCTTGGATGTAGCCCTTTGCAGTGAAAAAGTAAAATTGTTGTTTCATCTCATTGCTTTTTTTGGTTGACATATATAAAAAGTATCTACAAATGTGGGAACAAGATACACAACCTTAAAAAAGAAAAAATTGATAGCTTGATTCACCCCTCCCCTCTCAGGGTGTTCTAGGGTCCTTCATAGTTAAGTTGAACCACATCTATAATAAAATATCTATATTTTTAGGAGGATACCTAAACTACAGTTTTTAAGCACCTCATACAATCAGTTGAGTTCAAAATTAATAAATATATAGTGTGGTGACTTAATATTTCCTTGAGAGATTTTATTATTCTCTATCAATGTAACATATTTCTATTTATACTTCCTTATTCTATGTGACCACACAAAAATCATAATAATTCAATAAATAGAAAAAATTAATTACATAAGTTCATTTTATCTACACAAGTTCACATATTATTTTATCTGGTTGTGTGTAATAATTACACATATATAAAACAATAAACCATAAATAAATAAAATGATGAAAATGATCACGAGAGGATACAAATTTTTGACATATTGAGAGAATAATGGATCAACCATGACCATAAGGTTAACTCCTTAAGTCAAAATTCTTATTAACAGAGTTAGATTACTCACCCATATAATGTTTCAAACTCCTATGCAGTATTTATCAAAAAACCAATGTGATCTTTATCACTTATCATCTTCATCATTATTCAACAGTTCCCACAAACAAGTGAGGGGATATCAGGAATATAGAATATAGATATATAAATTTTATCTAGGTATGTAGGCCCTTAAACATATAATAATGTAAAATATTGTATACATGTTATCATATGTTAATCAATTATTAAAAACCTGAAATTAAAATAATTAAATTATTAAATAATCAAAAAACATTCACTATTAATTCTATGGATCATGATTAGTCGATATTCATTAAATCACATAAATAAAATTGATTTATGACGAATTCACCCTAATGATATTTTTTCATGAATTAAAATAAAAAAAATTGATTGGTTTTAATAAAACATATGTCCCATGGTCCGATAAATTATTCAGTTAAATTATATATATTTTTTAAAATATTTTTTGGAATTTTCATTAATTATTCAGGATCCTGGAAATTTTCTACCATGATAGGGGGGTTTTGTTTCATGGGGATGAAACCAGAAGGGTCATACGGGGTAGGATGAACTCAACCCATCATGATAAAGGTCGGGATGACTTTTTGGGGGTCTAGGTGAGGGTATACATGAACCCTCTCAATATGTCTACCTGAATGGGGTAGTTCTCCCCTTATGGGTTCCAGATATACACTGATAAAAAATTAAAAAAAATTCTTTTTTAGACAGGTGCCTCACTTTTCTTCCCCCTAAAAGGGGGATCCTTTCTTCCTGCTACCAAATATGGTTTCCACCCCACTCTTTTTATAAAAAAACTTGTGTAGAACCAGTTTCTTCCCCTAAAATGGTATGTTCTAATTTCTAAGCATGACTCACCCCCACCTCCCCATTATTTTTTTATTTTCTAAAAAACCTATTTTATTAGGATTTTTTACATGGATGTTTTGTGGAAGGCTTTCCCCTGTGTGAATATTAGTGGGTGTGTATGTGTGTGTCTATATATGTATACACATTACCAAGGTGTCCATAGGTATATATGTATAATATATATATACATATATTATTTCCACCAAGGATTTTTCCTTATAAGGAATGAAAGGGTATGATGACGAATGCCAGTGTATCCTTCTTATCATGCGAATGAGGTTCCATAATCATGTAATACACATAAAAATCGTCATTTTTCCCTCAAATTCATATTTTTGTCCCATTCAATTGATTGTAGGGGGTTCAGTGGTGTCCAATCACTGGCATTGGGTACAACCTCTTATAATTGTCTCTATCTAGTTTTGTTCATGGAGCCGAAAACTCCCAATGGATCTCATATCCATGATTCATGTACCTACATTCCAATAGTAGGATCTCACTGGATAACTTGGCCAATGACACTTAAGATCTCACATTGGTGGAGAGGTTGGGAATTTGATCACATCACACCATGTTTGGGGGAAAAGTTTCCTATTTCAAGACTCTCTTATAGATTTAAGATATGTTCATGAATCCTTGGATGAATCCCAAGTATGTGTGCATTTATTAACCCTAGTTATTGATATATTATAACCACTGATTGCATCAGAATTATGTATATGTATCTAAGGTTCCCCATCAATGGAGATATATATATGTATATGATTTCTCTATCAATGTTACACTTTTTTGACAGATCAATGATTTCATGGTTTTTTATTGGGATAACATTGTTATTAATCCATCTGATGGAGCACTTAGTATTGTATCATCACCTATGGGAATTAGTATTCTTTTCATGTTGGGATCAAACCCATAATATTGGATTATTATGTATCCTCGTTAATGGAATCCAGACCCACATAGTTCGGTGTCGCTTAACTATACACATCAGCTTTTAAGGTCATATAAAAAGTACCCAACCATGTAGTTTAACATCATACAGAACAGAAATTTATTGGAAGGGTGTTTGGTCATGGATGGTGTCATACTTATGAGAACGAGTCCCGAGGGGCATAGAAGAGATGTGGTCTCCTGGGTGGATATGAACCTATTGAGAATGTGGATCAGATATCATTAAGGTTATTTAGGTGTTATATTTTGACATCAAAGAGGCTTCTTATGTATCCTAGTTATTTGGGAAAAAAATATTATCTAATTCATTATGCTTGGGGCTTATGCATGGAAGCTAAACATTAAAGGGGGAAAGATTAGGGATTACATACGGAATATGTCCATTTGATGATACTTCATTGGGAATATGTCCCTTTGAAGGTTAAAGTATGGTTTGGGGACTTATACAACGTATGGGACCATTTAAGGTTTATGAACATGCAGATTTCATAATCACTACTAACCTCAAAGAAAACATAAGTCATTCTCACTTTGATAAATAAGAGGAATCAATAATTATGATGATCACATGATCTACCCTATTCACCGATGGATGGTGCCGGAGACCAAGGTGAGAGGGAGAGGGAGAGGCCTTTGAGTGTGCATGTTTCCTCTTTTTTTTTTGTTATAAATGATAGTCAGATTTTTTAGATCTATCCAAATGTGTCCCAGAAAGAGGTGAATAGGTGATTTTTTTACCTCTTGTAAGAAAGGATAGGGTGTTACCTCCTGAAGATTTCCCTAAAATTGGTCGAGAAAAATAACGGGATGTTCGGAACTGAACCTCATCGAAGGGAAAAGGAATTTCTTTACCCTCATTCCCTAGAATAATGAGGTTTACATGAGAATCCCAAGGTTGGAACCCAAGTTACCCTGGGAATGTAAACATGAAAACATTTTGATGGCCAACCTACAATTGAGGTTACCCATTTGACTCCACTTACCGTTGGTATGTAAACACAAAAGGGCATATGGATCTTCCTAATGATCTTATCATACATGTCAGGTGTCTTTAGAAGGGGAATTTGATTGATTCTTCAAGAATGGTTCATGGAGGGGGCAACATGGGGGATGAGGACATGACAGAATAGAATGATTGGATCCCGATAGTATAATACCCTAGGATATAACATTACATGTAGCATATTTTTATATAGGATGGGGTTCCCTCTTCATATCATATTGAAATGTAGGTAAGGGGGCTGTCTATATACCATTATTTTACATTGACATGGGTTTTTACCATATAGTGTTTCTCTTTGTGGGCATAGGTTATTCTCATGCATCATTTCTCTACACGAGACTGAGTTCCTCACCTATAGTGTTCCACTACGTGGGTCTGAGTTTCTGGCTTCATAGAACCATGCTATGGGGGATGCTTATGTTCAAAGTGGGCATAAATATTACTCTATGCAAGACTACACTCATATAGTAATTTGGGATCACGAACCACTAGATAATTTATATATCTATTTTAATTCTTTTTGGTTGTATCTACTTGTGGGGAATACTTGAAAGTATCTGTTATTTACAATTCCATTCTTTACTCCCCATGGTTCCTCAGTATCTTCATACATATGTGTCAACTATGTTATCTCTTTTCTATCCTAGTTTCGTTCCCCCTCTCAGTATATTTATAAAAGAGTGGAGGGACAAGATAATAGCATCGCTAGTCATCCATTGTTGTCCACTAAGCATCTTTTGAGAGATCCCACAAAGGACATAGTCAGTAGGGATCATCCTTCATAAACACCAAAATCCATACCTCGACCAAAAAATGACTTCCCTTCATTCACAGGATCAAAAGATATCTCCTCTCCTAGCTAGAGATTCAGTTCACATCGAGTATTCATTTGTGGAAGCAGAAATCATTGCATTTTCTTACAAATGCCTTTACTTAATTTGCCTATACTATTGGTTCCTCCATTTTAGCAAACTATTTCCATTTTTTGGGTACTTAGAAGAGTAGTAGAATACAATGCCAAGTGGTGGTCTAGGTAGGGATTTTTTTATTTGTGGTAACACCCATTTAAATATTTTCTTTAGTCTTGTTTTGGGTTTCCTTTCAACCCTTTACCAATCTTCATATAATTGAATTCTAAAATAAAGAATTTTTAGTACCATAAAGATTCCCCCCATTGGAATGGGTTCCTATCGCAAGTAATAGGAGAATATTCTAATGTTTAATCTATTATGATTTGAATTAAATATCAAATAATGCTCTAATTTTTTCCTAATACAAGGGAATCAGAAAGCATAGTTTGAATATTTCTAGTGTTAAATGGGAAACCCTAAAATAATTATGTCTTTTTTATTATATCCCCAATATTTTCTTATGTCCACTATGATGAAGAATTAGAAGGTATAACTTTATATTTTATTAGGCATCCCATTGTGCATTTTCTACCTAAGAATATTTATGTCTATTTTCTTTTTTTATATATTGATGATTTTCTAAACCTTGTAAAGCATAAGTCTAGCAAGATCATACTCAACATTTACCCAAGGATCCCTTGGCGGGTTTTCAACTTTTTGAGTTTTGTGTCTCTTTTTGTGTGAAATTTAGATTCTTGAAAACCAGACTAACATTACTGATGTTTTATGTCAAACATCTTTGACCATGAATTATGGATAGAGTCCCAAAATATTTTTTTTATGATAATGTCCCTATATATTTAATGTAAGAATGATAGGTTTTTCAAAACCATGGGTTTATTATTTATGAATCCAAAACAAGATATCGGTCCAATAGATGGTGAGTAACCATAAGTATAGATTCAATAATTATGTCTATAGGGGCATACGAAGGTAGGAAAACCCTCTCTAGAGGGTGAATTAATCATTGCTTTATAGGCCTTTTTTGTGGGAGACTTATGCAGAGCCAACTAGGGCATATTATGCATTGTAAAAAAAGGTTTCTTCAAGACACATGCCCTCCAGTTTGTATTTCTAGGTAATTTTATCAAAATTATAATTTCTCAAGACCACAAGGGGTGTCTTGTTAATGGAGTGATGTCTATAAAGGAAAAGGGAATCTGTATATACTTTAATCAGAAATGTGAAATAAATCCCATATGTATTTGTATTATTTAAAGGATGTTTGAATCAATGTTTAGTTTAACATCATGAAACTGGGACATGGGTGGGGCAGTTTAATGTCTTACTACCATGAAATTCAGGATTCATCACTCTACTCTGAAAGATGGGTTAATGATTAACAATTTTCATGGTAGTCTGATAGAGAATGTTCAAATATCATCATTAATTAAGGGGGGATATAAACTGTAATATATCAGTTTTTGAATCCATGGGGTGATACGGGGAGTAAAATTAATAGGGAATTCAATGGCAGGAAAAGGCTCTTTTGGGGATGAATTTTCCTCTAGTACACAAGGTTTTATTTGTGGGAATCTTTTACAGAACCAATAAGGGAATATTGTGCATTGTCAAAAAAAGGTGTTCTCCTGAGGTTGTCCTTCCCATACTAATAATCTAGGATGGTTATGGGGATTCCTACCTTTCCATAAATTGAGTTTTTTTTGTGTAAGGGTGTTTCCTAAACATGAAATAGGCATTTCAAGTAGCAATTTCCTGGAAAAAGTAGACATCCCCCCTACATATGTAAGTTTAATGAGGTTTCTTGCACCGGTCTAACCCAAGAACATGGAAGTGATTTTTTCCAAATAGATTGATCCAATAATAGAGATATGGTATCACCACATATTTCATGATGACATGAATCAAGATGTATGTAGCTATTGATTGAAATATCCCTGCGTAGGTTTGACTCATAAAAAGGGAGGAGGAATCATTTAATATTTTTGGAATGCTTGACCAAGATGTAAAAATACAGGTGTCACTACATATCCTATGATGAAAATAATCAATCCATATGTGGTTCTTGAGACACCATATAGTTTAACATCATCCGGTAAGGAATTTGGTTCTCCATTTATGGGACTTCTATTAAGATCATGGAAACCGTGATATGGATTGATATACCTTGGAAATATGGGGATTCACATGTTGTTCCTCTCAACCCCATGTACTCTATGCTTAGTGTTGGTAAAAAGGGGTGGAAAGGGTTCATTACCCCACATAGAGGTGATATAATGAAAGATATAGGAATTATCAATTTGTGGGGTATATGCCTAGAAATAGAAACCTTGGAGTCACCATGTATCTTGCATATACAGAAATAAATTCAAACATATTTCTTGAGACAATGGAACCTTTTTCATATATGAATCATGCACAAGGAAGATGAAATGCTTGAATATCAATGGTGGATGACCATTACAGAGGTTGATGTCCTCTCAGGTGAGGGAATCATGATATTGTTGTGTATTTTACCATCGTATGTCTATGATGTTGGTTGTAGGGTTTACCATCATACTTTGCGGATGAAATTTGTAAAGTTTAACATCATGTGGTTAGGAAAATATGTTCCATATAGTTTAACATCATGTAGAAAGGATTTTTTTGTCATAGAAACCTTGAGTAACTAGAGGCTAATCATGTTGGGACGTTCTGACATGCCCAAGAATCGAGGGAGAAGGAATATGTAAACCATGGTATTAGGGGTTCTCGTAAAAGGATAAATTATAAGAGGCATGGAATCCATTGGGGAATAAAGAGGTAGGAAATACTCTCACAGGGATGAAATTAGCCCATGTTGGAAGGCCTTTTTCTGAAACTTATGTAGATCCAATGGGTTTATATTTTTCATAATAAAATAGTGGTGTCCCCATGATATTTCCCATTCAATTTTGATTGTATTATAGGTCTATGATGCTCCAATATTTTTGGGGGAATGGAGTTTAGTAAATTGAAAGGATGTGACTGGGAATATAACAATCATTCAGACCACGATTTTCTTTGTATTTGGAAACTCCCTACATTGATCTGACTCATATGTAGTGGTTTTTTGTTTCTTTTTTATCATGGGATATTAGAATCATGATATGACATTCCAGTGTCACTGCATATCCCATGGAATAGGAATCAAGATAATCATAGTTCTTTAACATGGAACGGTAGATGATCGATTACAAAGTTGGTTTCCCCTCGAGTGAGGATATGGTAGTTCCACGTAGATTAAATCCTAAAATGATGACATGTATAAAGGATGAATTTTAGGCCTGTAAGAATAATAATACCGAAATGATAAGTGGATACGAGGCCAAATGTTGGAAATAAAATCATCTCATAATAGAGGGAATTTTTTAGTTGGACCAGACAAGTTATTTCTAGTCATAACTACATGTTCTGTGATGATAGGAATCAATTTACACATATTTTTTGATAAAGATTCTCCATACATGGATTTGGATCTTACATAGAAATAGGGGAATATTGTTTTTCTATCACACATATTTGGATTATGTGCAGTGGATATTTTACTAAAATGATGATATCAGTACAGTTTAAAGTCATGTGGTAAGGAAGATGTGACTTGACATTTATCTTCATGCGGTAAAGATGGTAACTCCTAATATAAGGTTTTAGTGTATAGATCAGGGGAGCGAGCCATTTGATAATTCATGTTCATCATGTGGTGTCATAACAAACATGATATTACTTAGGACCAAAGACATCCATACACCACAAACTCATTCTTCAGGAGGATTGTATACAATTTAAAGTCATGATTTTTTTACTTGGGATTCTATTTAATGGTCATAGAGATTGGACCATGTTCACAGTTTATCATCATGTGTTCAAGATTATTGAATCACATTTTGACATCATATTTTGGTGATGAACATCATACAATTTAAATTCATTTGGTTTGGAATATGGATTCCTATTTTAATATCATTTTTTGGGGATTCATTATTTATAAAATAATGTAATGTAGTTATGATGATTGAAACACCATATAATGTCATGTTGTGGGGATAAAATCCATTAAATATATCATTATTTGGTTAATATGATAGGTTTCGGGCAGTTTAATTCCATGTAGTAAGGACGTGTGTCACGCAATTTAATGTCATGAGGCAAGGATGTTGGCAGAATAGTCTACTGTCATGTTTTTTGCATGAACTCCATATAGTTTAACATCATGTGGTTATGACAATAGGTACCACAGAGATTATTGTTATGAGTTTAGGATGTGTTCCATTCAGTTTATAATCATGCTATAAGTACATGTTCCATGTATTTTTACATCATGTGGTAAGGGTATTTGTTAAGATGTTTAGCATCATTCAGAAAGGAAAAACTATATACAGTTTAAATACATTTGGTTAATATGATAGGTGTCATGCGCATTAACATCGTGTGCTAAGTAATTATGCCATGTAGTTTAACATCATGCAGTAAGGATGTTAAAATTTTGAATCATTAAATATTTCTTCACTAACCTTGAATTGATGGGATTTGTAATAATCTATCCATCCATTGAAATCATGAAATAATTTCTATTTTAGTAGAAATTCTATTCGCCATATGGTCCCTCCCATTTTAGGTCAAACATTGGAGTTTTATTTCCAATTATCCTCAAAGTCCTAAGGACAAAAATCATCTCTCCTTCAAGGGAATATCAGAGGTGAACCTTTTTGTTGGATTCTCTTGCATTATGGATTTGGTGACTCTCAAAATGGTGCAATGTATGTATTCTATTTTCATTGAATCTCTAATATTCATTAAACAATTTTTAATACTTTTCATATATTTATAGTTGATCATAAACAAAAATATGGAGTGAAGGAAATTTATCTTCTATGGTAAGTTCCACCTATACTCCATATTTAATGAGTGTCGGGTTTCTTGAGTGGTTTTGTGGGTCATGTTTTGGTAGGCCCACAAAGTACGAAGGAGATTTTTTAGCCATAATATCATATCTTTATATACTATATTCTAGATTATATTTTAGAGGGTCTTGTTAATATCCCATATCTTGTTGTTATCCACAGCATGGCAGTGGGATGAATGGTCGGTCATGATTCTATACTCCTAATAATGATATCTCTATTTGATAAAAATAATAATGGATTCTTTTTCATCAATATTGTTCGAGGGACACTAAATCTTTTGATGACATTGGATTTCACAAATCTAAAAAAATTTCCTTCCCTGATAACTTTGAGGGGTACAACTTCATCCCATTTAGAAAAATAAGTTATCTTCTAAGAGGTTATACTTTAATTTCATGGCTGTAACAAGAGTATATGAACCCACAACATCAATTCCCCATATTGAAAATTTTTAGATCACATGGTTGTGTGAAGAAACTCTAGGGTTTGGTGGATGAAATGGGAATGAATGTGTTTGGAATAACAAGTCTTGGATAATTTAGTGAAATACTTCACTACATTGAGCTATTAGTATCAGTGTATTGGAATTTGAAAATAATGGATCATGATTTGTGGGTACAATATTCTCTAGTGTTAACTTCTTTCATGGCAACAATAGTATATTCTCCATCAATTCACCTACGAAGGACCCCATAAGGGGTTATATTATATATAACCTTATTTTATTTGTTCCATCATAAAGAAAAAAATATCATTGTTGTCTTTGGATTATCTCCCTTCTAGCCTTATCCAGTGGGAGAACTCACATTTTAAGGTAGTCCACAATGGGTGTCATCCAACCGGTGGTAGTATCATATGGTTTAGTGATTGGTATAATATTTTTTATTTATTTTATGATGTTCTAAACGAATGGTGAGACCATCTGGCAGTGAGTAATGTTGATGACCACTTTATTTTGGTCAAGATCGACCATGGTTGTGGATGCATTTGAGAGGGTTTCTTCTAGGGAAATTTTTGATCTGGGGATATGAGTGAATTTTTGTTCTAGAGGGAATTTCTATATTAGTCCCGAAACATTTTCTAAGAATAGAATTAATTCTTTATTTTTTATTTCCTAATCTCCATTAACTTGTTTGATGTCCAATTCTGAATCACCTTTTATATTAATGTGTTTTACTTCTACATCATGTGTTAGATTTATCCCTGTAATGTGATCTGAAAATTAAACATCATTGTTCATGAACAAATCTGACAGTAGAAATGAGTAAAGAAAGATACTCTAGACTGGATATATGAGTATGATTCCCTTTCCCAATTTATTGATCTTGGGGTCTTCTAACTATATTCCTATCGAGATTCTAAATGCACTGTCAAAATGAATCTCCCATAGTTTGGGGTCATCTTTGACATAGAAAAACTCTTCATTGGGTAGTTTAGAATCCAATGAAAGCATTTCCTCCAAGGGGTGATCTGCTAGAAAATCTTCAAATGTATGGCATTTGATAGATTTCTGAGGAAAAAATATGATGTCAAAGTAATATAAGATGACCATCCACTATGAATTAAAATCTAGTCAAATTGTATGACTACGGTTATATTTGAATGGGTTAATATGGGAGATCAAATAGGCCTTGTGATTCTATAGGTAGTTCCTCAATTTTTCTATGAAAACATTAGTTCCAGGTAGCTTTTCATGATATATGAGTAACATGTTTTAGATTCGATTAGGATTCACATGAGATAATAATATTTTTTTCTACCAACATCATTCATATGTTTAAGGAAGTCACATAGGGATTTTTCTAATGTAGTCACATAAAACATTAGTGGTTTTCCTTTTCCAGGCAGCATTAAAACTGGTGGGATTATGAGATATTTTTTGAGACTATCGAATTCTTCCTCAAAATCATCTGTCCATTGATTTTAAACCTCTTTCTTATCATCCTAGTAAAGGGAAAAAAATTTCCTAAAAGTTTGTCTATGAAGAATAGAATGTAGATGAAGTGTCCTCAAAGTCTTCTTAACTCGATGAGGTTGCGAGGATGTAACGTGTGAAGGATAGCCTTTTTCTTATCAAGTTTTACTTCTATACCATGACTACATATGATGGATCTAAGAAACATCCCCAAGGTAATGCTGAAAAACATTTTATGGTGATATTTTTCAATCTATGTTTTCATAGTTTGTTGAAGGCTATTTCAAGTGGTAGTGTATATTAAAAAATTTAACAGGACATTATATGGGCAAGACAAAGTCACCTTATGAATTGTGGCCAGGAAGGAATACCTCTTTGAAATAATTTCGTGTTTTTGGAACTGCTTCATTAGAAACAAAGAATGAAATCAAGGGAAATACGGAGATAATGTTGTGGAAGTAATTTTCCTTGGATACTCAATAAATAGCAAAGCCTACAAGTGTTTTATCATGCAATTGGGAAGGGTTGTGGAAAGTAGGGATGTTAAGATAATTAAAGAGAAAACTAAAAATGCTTCAAGGTTTTTATATGCTGAAATGATAAGAAGTGAGGAAGAAAGTGAACATGGAGTAAATACCAATACAAAAAAAAGTGGATGGTGTACAAAACACTCAAGAGTCACGTCATGATGTTGACTCAGAAGAAGAATCTTAAGAGGAAACCTTAGTCGGAGAGAATGTGACTGAACCTTACAGGAGAAATTGAAGAGCTGAGATTGATCCATCTAACATAATTAGGGACAAGAGTACACCCACATAAACAAGAAGAATGAGTAATAACACACAATCTGCATTTCTGTTAGTTGTGGATCCATCCTCATTTGAATAAGCTGCAAAGGATGAGTCTTGGGTGAAAGCCATGAATGAAGAGTTAGATAAGATTGACAAGAACCAAACATGGGATCTACTCTAGAGACCCGGAGGTCACAATGTGATTGGTACAAAATGGATCTTCAAGAACAAGTTTGATAATCCTGAAATTGTTATTAGAAACAAGGCACGACTAGTATGTAAAGGATATTCTCAGATTGAAGGTGTTGATGTTGAAGAAACCTTTGCACTATTGGCTAGACTGGAGTCAATCAAGATTTTCCATGACAGGGCACTCCAAAGAGGATATAAACTATATCAAATGGATTTCAAGACAGAATTCTTGAATGGTGTACTTGAAGAAGAAGTCTACATAGAACAACTAGTGGTTTTTCTTCTTATTACTAATGAAAGAAAGTTTTTCAAACTAAAGAAAGAACTCTATGGATTGAAAGAGGCACCACAAGCATGGTATTCCCCACTGGACTCTTATCTCAAGAAACTAGAATTCGGATGAGGATTAGATCACAATCTCTATGTGAAGAATTCCCCGAAAGATCAGTTCATGGTTCTAGTTTACGTTGATGACACTATATTTAGTGCTAGCAGACAGAAATCAGTGGATGAATTTTCCAATCACATGAAATTAGAATTTGAAATGACAATAATTGGGGAGCTCACATATTTTTTAGGGATGCAGGTGACTCAAAAGAATGATTACACTTTTATCTCTCTGGAAAATTATGCAAGAGAGTATCCGAATAAATTTAATTTGTATGAATCCAAACCAATGTCAAATATGATTTCAGTTGGAACCAAAATTGGAAAGCATGAGGATGAGACCATTGTAGATCCTAGCATGTGCAGGAGGATCATTGGGAGCCTACTGTACCTGATAGCGACACGACTAGATATTGTCTTTGGAACATGTCTAGCAGCCTGCTTTCATAGTAATTCAAAGGAGGAACATAGGAAGGCGGTAAAAATAATCATGAGGTACATTCAAGGTACTAATAACTTTGGGTTATACCTTTCTGTAGTAAGGGATATTGAATTATCAAGTGTTTTCTGATGCCGATTGGTCAAGTTATGTAGTGGACAAAAAGTCCACCATTGGTGGAGCATTCTACCTTGGGAATATATGTGTTGGTTGATTGAGCAAGAAACAAGAAAGTACTTCTCTTAGTACTGCTGAAGCTGTGTATATCTCCACCACAACGTCATGCACTCAATTTCTATGGATGAAGCAACAACTAACAGATATTGGTGATGAGGTAAAGAAACCAATGGTGATTTACTATGATAACAAGAGCGCAATTGAACTTATGATGAATCCTGTTCAGCATTCTCGTACAAAAAATATTGAAATCAGGTGTCACATTATCAAATAAAATGTTTGAGCAAGGAGTGATTAGAATGAAACATGTGGGAACTGATGAGATAGTTGTTGATATCATAACGAAGCCACTGTCAGCGGCTGTTTTTTAGAATCATCAGTTTAACCTCGGTGTTCAGCCACCTCCCAGTGCATAAGGAGGTTAAAAATTACCCCTCTCCCCAGCTATATTTACTGATTTTAATCTATATGTGGATGTGATGCAGGTTTGTGGGGGAGAAACTATCCAGTGGGATGGTGTTTTGAGCTGAACAATGAACAATTCCTAGTCTTTGGGTTTATTGTCAATGGGGTAGAAGGAATAAATCCAGGACATGTGATGCTTCTGTGACACGATGAGAATTTGGTGAAATAATCCGCATTCGGTAATAATATGAGAAGGAATATATTGTACATGTAATACTTCTATGACACTTTAAGAGAATTGATTGGGCATCATTGAGAATTCCAAAACACGGGATCCCAATTCACGCTTCCCCTCTTATTTTCTACACCGAGCATTGCTCACATAGACTTAGAGTGTTGGCTGAGTTGATTCTTGTGTTTTTGTTTTACATGTGGTTGGTGCTCTATTGAATTTATTTAGTGATTTACAACAAACCCAAAGGGGGATATTGTTGGAACCATGGTTGTTTGGTGCATTAATTAGAGTATGGTTTGTGTTTGTTGATAGTCCTCAGTGGATGATCATAATGCATGCCAGTAAAGTGATCATACAGTTCAAGCAGACAACAGTATTGAAGGTGGCACTATTCTCCAGTGTTTTACAAATTTTTGGACCTACAAATTAGAAAATGAAGGCATGGGTTGTTTGAAAAAGGAGGTGCGTACAATGAGGACGTGGTTGGAGAAATAGGTGAGGTGTGCACAAAAACCAATAGGGTGTGCAAAATAATATCAATCTGCTTGAAAAACAACATGGTGCGCGAAAAATAGTGGGGTGCGTGAAAAACCGAGGGGTGCGTGAAAGACACAGTTGTGTGCGAAATAATAGAGTGAGGTTTTTTGTGCAATAGGTGGTTCAGAATCAGAATGTCGAAAAATGGAAAAGGCATGGGTTGCGCGAAAAACATGAAGATGTGCGCGAAAAATGATTCTTGCGCAAAAAGTATTGTGCGCTGAATGAAGGGTTTTTCATGCCAAGATAGATTTTTTGTGTGGGGGTCCGCGATGCCTATAAATGAATGGTGAACCCCTTAATTCCATACAGTGGAAGGATATGACAAGATCCAAGTGTTTTTGCACGTAAATGGTTTGTGTAAAGGGAGTTGTGTGAAAAATAATGAGTTGCGTGAAATATTCAGATTTTCACAAAAGTTCCTAGCTGTATGAAATATTCTAGCTTGCATGAAAAATTATGAGGCGTAAAAAATATTCTGGCTTGCGTGAAAAATTCCGGCTTGCGTGAAAAATTCTGTGCTGCGCCAAAAAGACAGAGCTAGGCGTAAAAGTTGAGGTTGCGCGTAAAAGTTCTAGTTGTGCGAAAAGGGTGTTATTGCGTGAAATATTCCTCTACATGAAAAGAAAATATTGTGTGAAAAAGTGAGGTCTCATGCACATTTTTCCATTCAAGAGCATCAATTCTAGACTTCGATGCAAGCAGAGTCTTGTGCTAAGCAGAGGTAGAGACTTCAATGCGAATCTATTGAAGAGACCTTCATTTCTATAAACTGACTGGGACTTCACCAAAGGAAGTGAGCCAGGATGAATCAATAGGGGTGACCTGAGGGACGCAGTGACCTATCCATTAACATTTGTAAATGAAGTAATCCTGGGATAGGGTGACTATTCACAAACCATTGTAATCCACAACTTGTGAATAATAGTGGAATTAGGTACGACCGACACACTGCCCGCATATGCTCCTTGTATGTAGCCCTTTGCAGTGAAAAAGTAAAAGTGTTGTTTCATCTCATTGCTTTTTTTGGTTGACATATATAAAAAGTATCTACAAACGTGGGAACAAGATACACGACCTTAAAAAAGAAAAAATTTATAGCTTGATTCACCCCTCCCCTCTCAGGGTGTTCTGGGGTCCTTCATAGTTAAGTTGAACCACATCTAAAATAAAATATCTATATTTTTAGGAGGATACCTAAACTACAGTTGTTAAGCACCTCATACAATTAGTTGAGTTCAAAATTAATAAATATATAGTGTGGTGACTTAATATTTACTTGAGAGATTTTATTATTCTCTGTCAATGTAACATATTTCTATTTATACTTCCTTATTCTATGTGACCACACAAAAATCATAATAATTCAATAAATAGAAAAAATTAATTACATATGTTCATTTTATCTACACAAGTTCACATATTATTTTATCTGGTTGTGTGTAATAATTACACATATATAAAACAATAAACCATAAATAAATAAAATTGATGAAAATGATCACGAGAGGATACAAATTTTTGACATATTGAGAGAATAATGGATCAACCACGACCATAAGGTTAACTCCTTAAGTCAAAATTCTTATTAACAGAGTTAGATTACTCACCCATATAATGTTTCAAACTCCTATGCGGTATTTATCAAAAACCCAATGTGATCTTTATCACTTATCATCTTCATCATTATTCAACAGTTCCCACAAACAAGTGAGGGGATATCAGGAATATAGATTATAGATATATAAATTTTATCTGGGTATGTAGGCCCTTAAACATATAATAATGTAAAATATTGTATACATGTTATCATATGTTAATTAATTATTAAAAACCTGAAATTAAAATAATTAAATTATTAAATAATCAAAAAACATTCACTATTAATTCTATGGATCATGATTAGTCGATATTCATTAAATCACTTAAATAAAATTGATTTATGACGAATTCACCCTAATGATATTTTTTCATGAATTAAAATAAAAAAATTGATTGGTTTTCCTACAACATATGTCCCATGGTCCGATAAATTATTCAGTTAAATTATATATATATTTTTAAATATTTTTTTGGAATTTTCATTAATTATTCAGGATCCTGGAAATTTTCTACCATGATAGGGGGGTTTTGTTTCATGGGGATGAAACCAGAAGGGTCAGACGGGGTAGGATTAACTCAACCCATCATGATAAAGGTCGGGATGACTTGTTGGGGGTCTAGGTGAGGGTATACATGAACCCTCTCAATATGTCTACCTGAATGGGGTAGTTCTCCCCTTATGGGTTCCAGATATACACTGATAAAAAATTAAAAAAAATTCTTTTTTAGACAGGTGCCTCACTTTTCTTCCCCCTAAAAGGGGGATCCTTTCTTCCCGCTACCAAATTTGGTATCCACCCCACTCTTTTTATAAAAAAACTTGTGTAGAACCAGTTTCTTCCCCTAAAATGGTATGTTCTAATTTCTATGCATGACTCACCCCCACCTCCCCATTATTTTTTTTATTTTCTAAAAAACCTATTTTATTAGGATTTTTTACATGGATGTTTTGTGGAAGGCTTTCCCCTGTGTGAATATTAGTGGGTGTGTATGTGTGTGTCTATATATGTATACACTTTACCAAGGAGGCCATAGGTATATATGTATAATATATATATACATATATTGTTTCCACCAAGGATTTTTCCTTATAAGGAATGAAAGGGTATGATGACGACTGCCAGTGTATCCTTCTTATCATGCGAATGAGGTTCCATAATCATGTAATACAAATAAAAATCGTCATTTTTCCCTCAAATTCATATTTTTGTCCCATTCAATTGATTGTAGGGGGTTCAGTGGTGTCCAATCACTGGCATTGGGTACAACCTCTTATAATTGTCTCTATCTAGTATTGTTCATGGAGCCGAAAACTCCCAATGGATCTCATATCCATGATTCATGTACCTACATTCCAATAGTAGGATCTCACTGGATAACTTGGCCAATGACACTTAAGATCTCACATTGGTGGAGAGGTTGGGAATTTGATCACATCACACCATGTTTGGGGGAAAAGTTTCCTATTTCAAGACTCTCTTATAGATTTAAGATATGTTCATGAATCCTTGGATGAATCCCAAGTATGTGTGCATTTATTAACCCTAGTTATCGATATATTATAACCACTGATTGCATCAGAATTATGTATATGTATCTAAGGTTCCCCATCAATGGAGATATATATATGTATATGATTTCTCTATCAATGTTACACTTTTTTGACAGATCAATGATTTCATGGTTGTTTATTGGGATAACATTGTTATTAATCCATCTGATGGAGCACTTAGTATTGTATCATCACCTATGGGAATTAGTATTCTTTTCATGTTGGGATCAAACCCATAATATTAGATTATTATGTATCCACATTAATGGAATCCAGACCCACATAGTTCGGTGTCGCTTAACTATACACATCAGCTTTTAAGGTCATATAAAAATTACCCAACCATGTAGTTTAACATCATACAGAACAGAAATTTATTGGATGGGTGTTTGGTCTTGGATTCTGTCATACTTATGAGAACGAGTCCCGAGGGGAATAGAAGAGATGTGGTCTCCTGGGTGGATATGAACCTATTGAGAATGTGGATCGGAGATCATTAAGGTTATTTAGGTGTTATATTTTGACATCAAAGAGGCTTCTTATGTATCCTAGTTATTTGGGAAAAAATATTATCTAATTCATTATGCTTGGGGATTATGCATGGAAGCTAAACATTAAAGGGGGAATGATTAGGGATTACATACGGAATATGTCCATTTGATGATACTTCATTGGGAATATGTCCCTTTGAATGTTAAAGTATGGTTTGGGTACTTATACAACGTATGGGGCCATTTAAGGTTTATGAACATGCAGATTTCATAATCACTACTAACCTCAAAGAAAACATAAGTCATTCTCACTTTGATAAATAAGAGGAATCAATAAATATGATGATCACATGATCTACCCTATTCACCGATGGATGTTGCAGGAGACCAAGGTGAAAGGGAGAGGGAGAGGTATTTGAGTGTGCATGTTTCCTCTTTTTTTTGTTATAAATGATAGTCATATTTTTTAGATCTATCCAAATGTGTCCCAGAAAGAGGTTAATAGGTGATTTTTTTACCTCTTGTAAGAAAGGATAGGGTCTTACCTCATGAAGATTTCCCTAAAATTGGTCGAGAAAAAGAACGGGATGTTCGGAACTGAACCTCATCGAAGGGAAAAAGAATTTATTTACCCTCATTCCCTAGAATAATGAGGTTTACATGAGAATCCCAAGGTTGGAACCCAAGTTACCCTGGGAATGTAAACATGAAAACATTTTGATGGCCAACCTATAATTGAGGTAACCCATTTGACTCCACTTACCGTTGGTATGTAAACACAAAAGGGCATATGGATCTACCTAATGATCTTATCATACATGTCAGGTGGCTTTAGAAGGGGAATTTAATTGATTCTTCTAGAATGGTTCATGGAGGGGGCAACATGGGGGATGAGGACATGACAGAATAGAATGATTGGATCCCGATAGTATAATACCCTAGGATATAACATTACATGTAGCATATTTTTATATAGGATGGGGTTCCCTCTTCATATCATATTGAAATGTAGGTAAGGGGGCTGTCTATATACCATTATTTTACATTGACATGGGTTTTTACCATATAGTGTTTCTCTTTGTGGGCATAGGTTATTCTCATGCATCATTTCTCTACACGAGACTGAGTTCCTCACCTATAGTGTTCCACTACGTGGGTCTGAGTTTCTGGCTTCATAGAACCATGTTATGGGGGATGCTTATGTTCAAAGTGGTCATAAATATTACTCTATTCAAGACTACACTCATATAGTAATTTGGGATCACGAACCACTAGATAATTTATATATATATTTTAATTCTTTTTGGTTGTATCTACTTGTGGGGAATACTTGAAAGTATCTGTTATTTACAATTCCATTCTTTACTCCCCATGGTTCCTCAGTCTCTTCATACATATGTGTCACCTATTTTATCTCTTTTCTATCCTAGTTTCGTTCCCCCTCTCGGTATATTTATAAAAGAGTGGAGGGACAAGATAATAGCATCGCTAGTCATCCATTGTTGTCCACTAAGCATCTTTTGAGAGATCCCACAAAGGAAGTAGTCAGTAGGGATCATCCTTCATAAACACCAAAATCCATACCTCGACCAAAAAATGACTTCCCTTCATTCACAGGATCAAAAGATATCTCCTCTCCTAGCTAGATATTCAGTTCACATCGAGTATTCATTTGTGGAAGCAGAAATCATTGCATTTTCTTACAAATTCCTTTACTTAATTTTCCTATACTATTTGTACCTCCATTTTTGCAAACTATTTCCATTTTTTGGGTACTTGGAAGAGTAGTAGAATACAATGCCAAGTGGTGGTCTGGGTAGGGATTTTTTTATTTGTGGTAACACCCATTTAAATATTTTCTTTAGTCTTTTTTGGGTTTCCTTTCAACCCTTTACCAATCTTGATATAATTGAATTCTAAAATAGAGAATTTTTAGTACCATAAAGATTCCCCCCATTGGAATGGGTTCCTATCGCAAGTAATAGGAGAATATTCTAATGTTTAATCTATTATGATTTGAATTAAATATCAAATAATGCTCTAATTTTTTCCTAATACAAGGGAATCAGAAAGCATAGTTTGAATATTTCTAGTGTTAAATGGGAAACCCTAAAAGAATTATGTCTTTTTTATTATATCCCCAATATTTTCCTATGTCCACTATGATGAAGAATTAGAAGGTATAACTTTATATTTTATTAGGCATCCCATTGTGCATTTTCTACCTATTAATCTTTATGTCTATTTTCTTTTTTTATATATTGATGATTTTCTAAACCTTGTAAAGCATAAGTCTAGCAAGATCATACTCAACATTTACCCAGGGATCCCTTGGCGGGTTTTCAACTTTTTGAGTTTTGTGTCTCTTTTTGTGTGAAATTTAGATTCTTGAAAACCAGACTAACATTAATGATGTTTTATGTCAAACATCTTTGACCATGAATTATGGATAGAGTCCCAAAATATTTTTTTTATGATAATGTCCATATATATTTAATGTAAGAATGATAGGTTTTTCAAAACCATGGTTTTATTATTTATGTATCCAAAACAAGATATTGGTCCAATAGATGATGAGTAACCATAAGTATGGATTCAATAATTATGTCTATAGGGGCATACGAAGGTAGGAAAACCCTTTCTAGATGGTGAATTAATCATTGCTTTATAGGCCTTTTTTGTGGGAGACTTATGTAGAGCCAACTAGGGAATATTATGCATTGTAAAAAAAGGTTTCTTCAAGACACATGCCCTCAAGTTTGTATTTCTAGGTAATTTTATCAAAATTATAATTTCTCAAGACCACAAGGGGTGTCTTTTTAATGGAGTGATGTCTATAAAGGAAAAGGGAATCTGTATATAGTTTAATCAGAAATGTGAAATAAATCCTATATGTATTTGTATTATTTAAAGGATGTTTGAATCAATGTTTAGTTTAACATCATGAAACTGGGACATGGGTGGGGCAGTTTAATGTCTTACTACCATGAAATTCAGGATTCATCACTCTACTCTGAAAGATGGGTTAATGATTCACAATTTTCATGGTAGTCTGATAGGGAATGTTCAACTATCATCATTAATTAAGGGGGGATATAAACTGTAATATATCAGTTTTTGAATCCATGGGGTGATACGGGGAGTAAAATTAATAGGGAATTCAATGGCATGAAAAGGCTCTTTTGGGGATGAATTTTCCTCTAGTACACAAGGTTTTATTTGTGGGAAGCTTTTACAGAACCAATAAGGGAATATTGTGCATTGTCAAAAAAAGGTGTTCTCCTGAGGTTGTCCTTCCAATCCTAATAATCTAGGATGGTTATGGGGATTCCTACCATTCCATAAATTGATTTTTTTTTGTGTAAGGGTGTTTCCTAAACATGAAATAGGCATTTCAAGTAGCAATTTCCGGGAAAAAGTAGACATCCCCCCTACATATGTAAGTTTAATGAGGTTTCTTGCACCGGTCTAACCCAAGCACATGGAAGTGATTTTTTCCAAATGGATTGATCCAATAATAGAGATATGGTATCACCACAAATTTCATGATGACATGAATCAAGATGTATGTAGCTATTGATTGAAATATCCCTGCGTAGGTTTGACTCATAAAAAGGGAGGAGGAATCATTTAATATTTTTGGAATGCTGGACCAAGATGTAAAAATACAGGTGTCACTACATATCCTATAATGAAAATAATCAATCCATATGTGGTTATTGAGACACCATATAGTTTAACATCATCCAGTAAGGAATTTGGTTCTCCATTTATGGGACTTCTATTAAAATCATGGAAACCATGATATGGATTGATATACCTTGGAAATATGGGGATTCACATGTTGTTCCTCTCAACCCCATGTACTCTATGCTTAGTGTTGGTAAAAAGGGGTGGAAAGGGTTCATTACCCCACATAAAGGTGATATAATGAAAGATATAGGAATTTTCAATTTGTGGGGTATATGCCTAGAAATAGAAACCTTGGAGTCACCATGTATCTTGCATATACAGAAATCAATTCAAACATATTTCTTGAGACAATGGAACCTTTTTCATATATGAATCATTCACAAGGAAGATGAAATGTTTGAATATCAATGGTGGATGACCATTACTGAGGTTGATGTCCTCTCAGGTGAGGGAATCATGATATTGTTGTGTATTTTACCATCGTATGTCTAGGATGTTGGTTGCAGGGTTTACCATCATACTTTGCGGATGAACTTTGTAAATTTTAACATCATGTGGTTAGGAAAATATGTTCCAAATAGTTTAACATCATGTAGAAAGCATTTTTATGTCCTAGAAACCTTGAGTAACTAGAGGCTAATCATGTTGGGACATTCTGACATGCCCAAGAATCGAGGGAGAAGGAATATGTAAACCATGGTATTAGGGGTTCTCGTAAAAGGATAAATTATAAGAGGCATGGAATCCATTGGGGAATAAAGAGGTAGGAAATACTCTCACAGGGATGAAATTAGCCCATGTTGGAAGGCCTTTTTCTGAAACTTATGTAGATCCAATGGGTTTATATTTTTCATAATAAAATAGTGGTGTCCCCATGAAATTTCCCATTCAATTTTGATTGTATTATAGGTCTATGATGCTCCAATATTATTGGGGGAATGGAGTTTAGTAAATTGAAAGGATGTGACTGGGAATATAACAATCATTCAGACCACGATTTTCTTTGTATTTGGAAACTCCCTACATTGATCTGACTCATATGTAGTGGTTTTTTGTTTCTTTTTTATCATGGGATATTAGAATCATGATATGACATTCCAGTGTCACTGCATATCCCATGGAATAGGAATCAAGATAAACATAGTTCTTGAACATGGAACGGTAGATGATCGATTACAAAGTTGGTTTCCCCTCGAGTGAGGATATGGTAGTTCCACGTAGATTAAATCCTAAAATGATGACATGTATAAAGGATGAATTTTAGGCCTGTAAGAATAATAATACCGAAATGATAAGTGGATATGAGGCCAAAGGTTTGAAATAAAATCATCTCAAAATGGAGGGAATTTTTTAGTTGGACCAGACAAGTTATTTCTAGTCATAACTACATGTTCTGTGATGATAGGAATCAATTTACACATAGTTTTTGATAAAGATTCTCAATACATGGATTTGGATCTTACATAGAAATAGGGGAATATTGTTTTTCTATCACACATATTTGGATTATGTGCAGTGGATATTTTACTAAAATGATGATATCAGTACAGTTTAAAGTCATGTGGTAAGGATGATGTGACTTGACATTTATCATCATGCGGTAAGGATGATAACTCCTATTATAAGGTCGTAGTGTATAGATCAGGGGAGTGAGCCATTTGATAATTCATGTGCATCATGTGGTGTCATAACAAACATGATATTACTTAGGACCAAAGACATCCATACACCACAAACTCATTCTTCAGGAGGATTGTATACAATTTAATGTCATGATTTTTTTACTTGGGATTCTATTTAATGGTCATAGAGATTGGACCATGTTCACAGTTTATCATCATGTGTTCAAGATGATTGAATCACATTTTGACATCATATTTTGGTGATGAACATCATACAATTTAAATTCATTTGGTTTGGAATATGGATTCCTATTTTAATATCATGTTATGGGGATTCATTATTTATAAATTAACTTAATGTAGTTATGATGATTGAAACACCATATAATGTCATGTTTTGGGGATGAAATCCATTAAATATATCATTATTTGGTTAATATGATAGGTTTCGGGCAGTTTAATGCCATGTAGTAAGGACGTGTGTCACGCAATTTAATGTCATGAGGCAAGGATGTTGGCAGAATAGTCTACTGTCATGTTTTTTTCATGAACTCCATATAGTTTAACATCATGTGGTTATGACAATAGGTACCACAGAGATTATTGTTATGAGTTTAGGATGTGTTCCATTCAGTTTATAATCATGCTATAAGTACATGTTCCATGTATTTTTACATCATCTGGTAAGGGTATTTGTTAAGATGTTTAGCATCATTCAGAAAGGAAAAACTATATATAGTTTAAATACATTTGGTTAATATGATAGGTGTCATGCGCATTAACATCGTGTGCTAAGTAATTATGCCATGTAGTTTAACATCATGCAGTAAGGATGTTAAAATTTTGAATCATTAAATATTTCTTCACTAACCTTGAATTGATGGGATTTGTAATAATCTATCCATCCATTGAAATCATGAAATAATTTCTATTTTAGTAGAAATTCTATTCGCCATATGGTCCCTCCCATTTTAGGTCAAACATTGGAGTTTTATTTCCAATTATCCTCAAAGTCCTAAGGACAAAAATCATCTCTCCTTCAAGGGAATATCAGAGGTTAACCTTTTTGTTGGATTCTCTTGCATTATGGTTTTGGTGACTCTCAAAATGGTGCAATGTATGTATTCTATTTTCATTGAATCTCTCATATTCATTAAACAATTTTTAATAATTTTCATATATTTATAGTTGATCATAAACAAAAATATGGAGTGAAGGAAATTTATCTTCTATGGTAAGTTCCACCTATACTCCATATTTAATGAGTGTCGGGTTTCTTGAGTGGTTGTGTGGGTCATGTTTTGGTAGGCCCATAAAGTACGAAGGAGATTTTTTAGCCATAATATCATATCTTTATATACTATATTCTAGATTATATTTTATAGGGTCTTGTTAATATCCCATATCTTGTTGTTATCCACAGCATGGTAGTGGGATGAATGGTCGGTCATGATTCTATACTCCTAATAATGATATCTCTATTTGATAAAAATAATAATGGATTCTTTTTCATCAATATTGTTCGAGGGACACTAAATCTTGTGATGACATTGGATTTCACAAATCTAAAAAATTTTCCTTCCCTGATAACTTTGAGGGGTACAACTTCATCCCATTTAGAAAAATAAGTTATCTTCTAAGAGGTTATAATTTAATTTCATGGCTGTAACAGGAGTATATGAACCCACAACATCAATTCCCCATATTGAAAATTTTTAGATCACATGGTTGTGTGAAGAAACTCTAGGGTTTGGTGGATGAAATGGGAATGAATGTGTCTGGAATAACACGTCTTGGATAATTTAGTGAAATACTTCACTACATTGAGCTAGTAGTATCAGTGTATTGGAATTTGAAAAAAATGGATCATGATTTGTGGGTACAATATTCTCTAGTGTTAACTTCTTTCATGGCAACAATAGTATATTCTCCATCAATTCACCTATGAAGGACCCCATAAGGGGTTATATTATATATAACCTTATTTTATTTGTTCCATTATAAAGAAAAAAGATCATTGTTGTCTTTGGATTATCTCCCTTCTAGCCTTATCCAGTGGGAGAACTCACATTTTAAGGTAGTCCACAATGGGTGTCATCCAACCGGTGGTAGTATCATATGGTTTAGTGATAGGTATAATATTGTTTATTTATTTTATGATGTCCTAAACGAATGGTGAGACCATCTGGCAGTGAGTAATGTTGATGACCACTTTATTTTGGTCAAGATCGACCATGGATGTGGATGCATTTGAGAGGGTTTCTTCTAGGGAAATTTTTGATCTGGGGATATGAGTGAATTTTTGTACTAGAGGGAATTTCTATATTAGTCCCGAAACATTTTCTAAGAATAGAATTAATTCTTTATTTTTTATTTCCTAATCTCCATTCACTTGTTTGATGTCCAGTTCTGAATCACCTTTTATATTAATGTGTTTTACTTCTACATGATGTGTTAGATTTATCCCTGTAATGTGATCTGAAAATTAAACATCATTGTTCATGAACAAATCTGACAGTAGAAATGAGTAAAGAAAGATACTCTAGACTGGATATGTGAGTATGATTCCCTTTCCCAATTTATTGATCTTGGGGTCTTCTAACTATATTCCTGTCGAGATTATAAATGCACTGTCAAAATGAATCTCCCATAGTTTGGGGTCATCTTTGACATAGAAAAACTCTTCATTGGGTAGTTTAGAATCCAATGAAAGTATTTCCTCCAAGGGGTGATATGCTATAAAATCTTCAAATGTATGGCATTTGATAGATTTCTGAGGAAAAAATATGATGTCAAAGTACTATAAGATGACCATCCACTTTGAATTAAAATCTAGTAAAATTGTATGACTATGGTTATATTTGAATGGGTTAATATGGGATATCAAATAGGCCTTGTGATTCTATAGGTAGTGCCTCAATTTTTCTATGAAAACATTACTTCCAGGTATCTTTTCATGATATATGAGTAACATGTTTCAGATTCGATTAGGATTCACATGAGATAATAATCTTTTTTTTCTACCAACATCATTCATATGTTTAAGGAAGTCACATAGGGATTTTTCTAATGTAGTCACATAAAACATTAGTGGTTTTCCTTTTCCAGGCAGCATTAAAACTGGTGGGATTATGAGATATTTTTTGAGACTATCGAATTCTTCCTCAAAATCATCAGTCCATTGATTTTAAACCTCTTTCTTATCATCCTAGTAAAGGGAAAATTTTTTCCTAAAAGTATGTCTATGAAGAATAGAATGTAGATGAAGTGTCCTCGAAGTCTTCTTAACTCAATGAGGTTGCGAGGATGTAACGTGTGAAGGATAGCCTTTTTCTTATCAAGTTTGACTTATATACCATGACTACATATGATGGATCTAAGAAACATCCCCAAGGTAATGCTGAAAAACATTTTATGGTGATATTTTTCAATCTATGTTTTCATAGTTTGTTGAAGGCTATTTCAAGATCATCCGGCTGGTCTAAGAATTATTGATATTTAACAACTTTTTCATCAACATAAAATTAGATTAATATTCCCAGTAAGGTTTTGATGATTTGATTCAAGTAAATCTGATATTTAGTGCCAATATTCTTGAATCCAAAGGGAATTACTCTATAGAAACATACCCTCTATAGGGCCTAAAGGTGGTGTCTTATTCAGCTTCATGGGACATTTGGGTTTTGTTGTATCCTGAATGGACTTACTAGAAAGTTATATCATGATATCTAGTTATTGCATCGATCAATAGTTATGCGATCGAGATTGGGAAATTTTACATTGTATAGTGACGATGGAGTTCTCTAAAATCGATGTGGACTCTAATTTTTCTATTCTTATTTTAAACGTAGGATATTTTAGCCATCCACATAGAATATTGGACCTCCAGAATAATGTTTTTTATAATGATTTTGTCAACTCTATTCTCTATTTTAGCATCATCTATTGGTTACATAATTGTGGGCACTTTTTTATAAACTCGATGATCTTTTGGAAAGCCTAGGTGGTGAGCAGCCACATTAGGATTAATTCCTGGAATGTCTATATAGTTCCAAGAAAAAAATATCGATTCTCACTTATGAAAGAGGTATATATATTTTTATCATCAGAAGAAATGGATTCACTAATCCGGGTGGGTCGTGGATCTTCCTCTGTACTAATATTTATTTCTTGATTTTGTCAATGGAGTTAAATACACCCTATTTAAATATCAGAGGGGAATCTCTAACATCTTCCTCATCTTCCTCTTCCTCATATTAAACTTCTTCCTCTTGTTCTGATGGATAAAAATTTAATCATATGAGAACTTCTAAGTTGGGACAAGATTCGAGATCATTATATTCAAATGATGAAGCATCTTCTTCTAACATAGCTGATAGTGGGGACTTTCTGGAGAGGATGGATTGAGGGAAGGAATAATGTCTTCTTCCTCTTCACCCATATTGATTGATGTAGAGGATTATTAGAGATCAAAGGATGTATTGAGTTCATTTTCATATAATAATTCACATATATCTTGGGTTCATAATATTTTGCAACACTGTTTAACTCAGTGGCCATGACTGAAATCATGAGGACTAATGAACATGCATCTGAACTTGACGCATAAACCCAACCTGATTGATGGGAAGTGTGTATTCTTTAACAATGTATTGAAATGTATCTGTTTGGATTTAAAAAAAACTATTTAGGTTGGTGACCCAATCAATGACATCTACTAAGGGTTTCTTAAATTTATACTCCTAAAACCCAACATTGATATAGTGTCACTCGCATGTTTCAAATGTGGCCTAATCGGACTGTAGTATCCAGTATTGTCCATTGGTGTAGTATTTGATGAATTGATGGTACAATGAGGTAATCAATGCATGTTTATGAAACCATGGTCTTCTTAGAATGACATTGAAGGACATTTTTTTCTGAAACAGAAAAAATTAAGAGTCATCTATACGGTCTCTAAACTATGTTTTGAGCTTTATTTGGCCTAACAATTTCTACACACCTTTTTCATTTCCTATTAGGGTTAGGAAAGAGTACATTAGTTTATCCACATTGGATCCTTGCTAATGATGTTTAAAACAAGAATGAGACTAAATGTTGATTTGTTTGTAATGAATACTATTCAAACATAAACACAATTTATCCTTGCAGACACTTACAAGTGTCTGATGTACCCATGCATAGTGGATTCTTCATCTTTATTTGAAAAGGAAAAAATTGGGTGAAATTCCACAGGATCTTTCTCTATTCTATAGGCTTCAACAGAGTCCACTTCGGCTTCAATCACCTAGGGCATCATTAGAGCCTGTACGAGTGCCTCCCTAAGATTTTTTTTTGAAAAACTCAGGGTATCTAGGATCAAGATCTTAGTAGGTACTAGGGTAACTACCTCAAGATATCATACTTCTAGTATAAAAATAGGTTCCTATAAACTATGAGATTCTCTTTTACATATTCGTTAGGGGATAGAGTATTGGATTTAGATGGATTTTCCCCCATGAAAGGATCTTGATGTGCTTATGTTTTTGTGGATTAGGTGGGGAAGGTCTTCCTGCATGTTGAGACCATTTAAAAACATGTTAATCTTCTCATGGATAATCTACAATGATTGGTCCCTAGTGTATTTGGGTATGCATAGGTGGATTTTTCGATTCTTGTTGGGTCTGTTGAAGGGATCATCAAAAGTTTTCCACAACATGGACGGTTCTAGCAGGACTGGAGATAGAAATTTGGTTTCTTTCATTGTTGTGCCTTCCATTGTACCCACATCTCATACGACCACTTTTTCTGACTGCCCAATCAGGATCATGGTACTCAAGCTCATAGAAATAGTCATCATTGGAGAATGGATCCATTAATTGAAAAACATTAATGAATCCAAAGATTAACTTGTCATCTATTCATGACTCTACCAGACTGACTACTTATGGTGGTTCTATTTTTTCATTCGATACTCATTCATTCAGATCTGAGGGCATAAAATATAATATTACCATGGAAAACGTTGGCCTTAGTATAGGTTAAACGTATTATGCTTTCTCTCTTCCTTTTATGAAAGTATACTTTTTTGAAGTATATCCTTTTGGGTATTTTGGCTATGTTGATGTCTATTGTGTCATAGTAGGAGTGGTCCAGGTCATATATTGTTTCCTTAACTACCATTAGAGTATTCCATGATATCACATTACTATTTTCTATGTCATACAACTATAAAAAAATTGATCTCTTCTTAACAAATTTTTTCCACTTCTGTCCTTCATCCGGGATGGAAATAGAAACATATTCCACTTATGCTAGTGATTTTTGACGTTTGACTAGTCCTGAATATATCTGTTGGTCGGAGTGGATACTCAATAGGGGGTGAATTGAGTTCCAATTAAAATTTCTGTTTTAAAAACTTAGTCTTAAAAACCCCAAATAAAATACTGAATTAAATTGTAGTGAATTTATATCAATGTAAGGGTCCGGTTCGGTTCTCAAGGGATTGAATATTTCCCAGTTAATCAAAACAGAAAGGTTGATTAACTTTTGAAACCAACTTACTAATTTACAACTGATATAAATACTTGCGAATTTAATTATCAAAGTAACTTTAAAACAGTTTTGGTTTTAAAGAGATTAGCAGCGGAATAAAAGAATAACTTTGAGAGATATAGAACAGCAAATATAACTAAGAGGTTCAGTCTCAAGCTGAGACTTAATCCTCTCAAAAGATTTTATAAAAAGATGATCCACAACTTGGATCGGGGATAAACAATAGCAGCCAGCTGTCCAGGTCCAAGACCTCTACCACTGTTATTCGTGGGAAAACAGAACAACAGCAACCAGCTGTCCAGGTCACACACGACCTCTACCACTATCCCACTTCTGGACTCGTTTGATTGATCAGAATTCGCTCTGAGTCCTCTTCTGGTTTTTTGTCTAGAAAAGAGAGTATCGTCTGTTTCCTTGACTTCCAGGTGTAGAGACAGTCGATGAAGCTCTTGTGTTATGTTCTCGTTCTCATCTCTTCACTAGTAAGTAGTGATGAATGAGTTCCTTGTGTAAGTTCAGTCGTCTCTTTCCTTTCACACTTGGTTGTTCTTCCAGCACACCTTATGTTCTGTATGACTCTGTGTATTCGTCTATATGTCTCGTTGTGGTATTTATATCTGTATTCGTCTATTCATACACTTTTGTAGTAGCACATCCTTCCTTTAGTTAAACCACGTGCTCCGACAAAAGATGATTTACTTTTTGCAGGTACGAGTTACGGTTCCTTGGTTTCCAACAACACACATTAAAGAAATGTCAGTGTATTAAAATATACCTGTTATGACCGTTGGTTAGATTAAACAACGATAAATAAATTAAAGCAATGTCGGGTTCTGTCTTTGGAACGGTAGCTGTTGATATCGGTAGACTTGTGTTACAGTGGGTGTCTGTAGGTCTGAGTATCGGTAGACATTTGTAACGGTAGACTTGTCTATCGGTAGACTTGATGTATCGGTAGCGATGCACTTGTAATAGTAACGGTGGCTCTGCCTTTACCAGTAGCGGTGACTCTCTATCGGTAGTTGTGGCTCTGCCTTGTAACGATAGCGGTAGCTCTCTATCGGTAGCTGTGGCTTTGCCTTGTAATGGTAGCGGTAGCTCTCTATCGGTAGACTTTGCATAACGGTGGACTTCAGCATATTGGTAGCTATGTATCGGTAGCTGTCAACTTTGATGTAGCGGTAGGCTTGAGTACTGGTGAGCTTGTAACTGTAACTCTATCAGTAGACTTGATGTACCGTATCGGTAGACTTTGATGTAGCGGTGATCTTTGAGTACCGGTGAACTTGATGTATCGGTGAACTCTATATTGGTAGCTCTATTTGATATCGGTAGCTCTATTCCATAACGGCGGCTACTATTCTGTATCGGTAGCTAGTTTGTAACGGTAGCTGAAAACTATTTGAGCATTCACATGGCAGAAAGAGTTAAGTCATAGAAAACATATATCTGATAATTCAAAAGACTTCATTTAAGCATAATGAAAGTAACAACATATATTAAAGTATTTTTGGAATGTATTAAGAATAATCAAGATATAAAGAAAGAATGTTTGGGATTATCAAAACACAATAAAGCCACTTAATTCCAGAGGGTTCAACAATCTCCCGCTTTTTGATAATCACAACTTATGCCAAAATAAAGTAATATTAGAGGAAACAAAAAAATATATCAAAGTATGATATCAACATTATAGTATCAGAGGAAAAATATGGAAACAAGGATATATCAAGAAATAATGTAGTATCAGAGGAAAGCACAAGGAGGATTCTTTTGTTTGCATATTTCTCCCCCTATCAATTTAACTATAGGATTCTTCTCCAAAGTAGTGATTTTCTCCCCCTTTGTCCCCTTAGGTGAACAACATTCTCTGGTTTCCAATAATTTCTCCCCCTTTGTGATTAACAAAAAGGAGGGTATTAGAGAAAAGAGAAGGACTAGGAATGAAAATAGAAAGAGTAAAATATATAGTGAAGAGAGGAATGAAGTATTTGATTGATAAGTAAAAGATACAGTGGGAAAATCAGAAAAGTACAAAAATACAATGAATCACATCAAAAAAATGGAGCTATAAGCACTCAATAATCCACTTGAACAGGTGTATTTTCCTTGGGATCAGCAGAGGGTTCAAAGGTAGAGTCAGTAGGCTTGGGAATTCCTGAAAGAACTACTGGTGGATCAGCAACTGATATAGTACCAGATCTGTAATCTGAGCTCCTCTGAGTGATCATCAGTGTCAGGCTCCTGATGGCATGAACTGGAGTCAGTTGAGGAGTACTCCTAGAGGCAGAAGCAAGAAGTGCAGGAGGTACAATCATCGGTCTGGCATCCACATGCAGGAAGGGAAGCAACAGGTTTCGGAAATCCATTATAATGCTTCCTCCTCTCTCCATTGCAAACACAAAATCATCTCTATTCTCTATAAACTTATCCAAAGCAGTAGTAAGCTCCCCGAGCTTACTAACTTGTTCCCTGAACGCTTCGGTAACTGGAGGTAACTTCATATTCTCCATCAAAAGCTTGAAATGGTTTGTCATTTGGTTCTTGGTATAAACCTTTTCAAAATAAGCATCCACCATATTTTTGATTGCCTCTTGAGAAGCAGTAGCTGCCCACAGGTGATCACGAACAAAACTTCTAACTTCCCTAGTGGTAGCAAGAATCTGAGTATCTGATGCACCACTGGGACTGGCCTTAGCCAATTCTTCCTAAACAATAGTGCGGATCTGGTCAAGGTTCACACTGGAGCTATTTGGGGGAAGAGGTTTCATTGACAAGGCCACTGTCTCCTTGAAAGATTGAGTTAGACTACTAACTACCTTCTGAACAAGTTTATCCTGACTGTTCAGATGTTCTTTGACTGACTTCTTAAAGGCCTCAAAAACTTCCACAAACTGTTTGACCACTTCTTTGATATACCGAATGTCAGTGTGCACTTTGGTTTGAGAACTGTTTAGAGCAGTCAATGAAGCGATTGATTGTCTAAGAGAAACTATAGCTCATGTCCAACTCTCAATATGAGTGTGCCACAGCTTATGTTCATCCACCATTTCTTTCACAGGACTGGACACACTACATCCAATGGATAACTCAAGGGATTGCTCTACGCTTTTCATCTCTTCAACCATACTTTTCTTCATATCTGCCACTGATTTTCTTATTTCTTCTTTCAATTCAGCTTTTAAAGACTCAAGGTCCTTCATGGTTGCCACATTTTCAGCCACAGTGGTTAAGGTAAATGATTCCTTTTGGGGTTGATCTTACTCATCAGAATCTCCATAAGAAATTTCAAGAATCATATATCTTGGATCTGATGTCCAACTTTCAATGTCATATAACACAGATACTGAGCCAAGATTCTCCTCTTCCCTTGGTACATTCTCCTGAGATATTTCTTCCAACTTTTCTTCCTGAGGTAATTCTGCACTTTCCTCTACAACCACAGCAGATTCAATAGCCATTATTTTTGAGTCATTAATGACTCTCTCATTAACAGGTGTCGCTGCTATGTCTTCCTGATCAGCCACTGTCCTGACTATAATGACTATTAGAGGACTCAAACTGAGATATTTTTCAACACTTTCCTCATCAACTGCTTCACCATCAGCCTCTTTTTCTCCATTAACATTATGATCAGATTCGGTTGTCTCATCCTCCTTAGAGGTGTCCTTGACAACATACTGTCAGGCTTCTTCTTCTTCTTCTGTAGTCTCTGTATCATTTTCCTTTAAGACAATTTCTCTTCTTGGTAGTTCTTTTGGAGGGCTAGCTGCTCCCTATGAAATAACTTGATGCACAGGACTAGGGGGTAAGTCTAGATCTCCTCCTTCCTCTACTGATGTCTCTTCCTCCTCAGCTTCATCATCACTATAGACCGGTTCTGGCTCATCTGGTCCAAGACCAGGATCCCTCACATCCTTTGGTCTAGAAGGATGATCCATAGGAGTATACTTGTCATAAATTTTTCCATCATCATTCACTCATGATTTCTTCCAAGGATTCCAGCTGACATTCATGTATTTACAGACAGTTATTGTAATACAGAAGTTGTCCTTAACCACTACCAGCCCATCCTGAGGTCCAGCTATCTCCTTCACTCTCAGCATCACAGAAATTAGCTTTGAGAAAAACAAGGCATTTGATTTTGACTTTGGTCTAGTCATCTCTTCCACTTGAACAATAATCAATCTACATAGATTGATTCTCACGCAGTGCTTCAGCAAATGTAACAAATATATGTCTTGGAATCTCAAAGTGGCAAAGTCTCCTCTTCTCGGACTAACAACATGCTGAATAAACTTAAACAACAGTTTCTCTTCTCCTACCATCTCTGCAGCAATCACCTTTCTAGGGGTCCCATCCCCTGTGAGTTCTAGAAAAGAATATTCATAATGAAACACATCACTGGTCGAAGGTACAGACTTTGAGAAGAATGCATAATCTCCTTCATGTGGAACTCTTAAGTTCCTAGCCCATTCCTCTCAAGTAAAAGATATTTCCTGACCATTTACAACAGAAATCATTCTACTTTCTTCATCAGACATTTCAAAATGAACGAATTTGTAGAACTGTTTCACCAGTCCTGGATAATAAGGTTCACTGTTGTTCGCGAAGAATTCTAGCCAACCTTGTTCTTCTAACACACTAAGAACCAACGACTTGCTTTCCATAATCCATTCTGTAAACACCTCTTTTTCAACAACTATATCTCGCTTCGATAGATGCGGGTTTACTGGTCTTCTCTGAGCTACACTTCCACTTCCACTTCCACTAGCATTTGATACTTTCTGTTGTTTCGCTTGCAGCTCATCACTCCCATCTGTGACTTGGGGTCTCTTGACGCGGGTCATTACGGATTGGAGACTAGGGTTCTGAAGGTCGAGAGGTTTAGGTTTCGAAGAATTCGAGCAGACAGGTTCTCGGTGAGATTGAGTGAGTCTAGTTCGAGTTTTAGTATCATTTAGGATTCATAAATCACATAAATCATAAATAAAATAAACAACGTTTCGATGACTCGGATTTACAGAATTTTAAAACAGCGCGATATGTACTAGTAAAGTATCTTAACGGTGAGGTTTTTCTCTTAACGGTTTAAGGATAAGTTATCACTCCTAATTCGTGTCTAATGAAACTTAATCTTTCTGAACTTAAAGGATTAGTGAAAATATCAGCTAATTGAAGTTCGATGCCTATAAATTCAAGTGTTATATCACCTCTTTGATAATGATGTCTTAAAAAGTGGTGTCTAACATCAATATGTTTAGTTCTAGAGTGAGACACAGGGTTCTTAGAGATATTAATCGCACTAGTGTTGTCACAGTTGATTGAAACATGTTTAAAGTCAAATCCATAATCCAGTAATGTGTGTTTCATTCACAGAATCTGTGCACAGCAACTACCAGCAGCGATGTATTATGCTTGAGCAGTAGACAATGCAACTGAGTTCTGTTTCTTACTACACCATGATACTAGGGATTTTCCAAGTAAGTGACATGTTCCAGATGTTCTCTTCTTATCTAAATTACAGCCAGAAAAATCAGCATCTGAATAACTTATTAAGTCAAATGATTGTTCTTTTGGATAAAAACAAGCCTAAATTTATAGTACACTTAAGATATTTAAAAATTCTTTTAACAGCCAGCAAGTGTGATTCTTTTGGATTAGCTTGAAATCTATCACACATACATACGCTGAACATAATATCTGGTCGACTAGTAGTAAGATAAAGTAAACTCCCAATCATACCTCTGTAATTAGTTTGATCAATTGGTTTCCCAGATTCATCAACATCCAATTTACAGGTGGTACTCATAGGTAAATCACTTTCTTTAATACTATCCAAACTAAAATGTTTTAACAGATCTTTAGTATATTTACTTTGATTTAAAATAATACCACCTTTAGTCTGAAAAATTTGAAAACCAAGAAAATACTTAAGCTCTCCTATTAATCTCATTTCAAACTCATTTTGCATAACTTCTAAAAAATTAGTACATAATGAATTTTTAGAAGATCCAAAAAATGATATCATCAACATAGATTTGTACTATTAATACATCTTTTGAAATCCTCTTTATAAAAAGAGTGGGATCAACTATTCCTTTTGTAAATCCTTTTGAATTAAGAATGTTTGAAAGTCTTTCATACCAAGCTCTTGGAACTTGTTTTAAACCATATAAAGCTTTATAAAGTTTAAAAACATGATTTTGAAAATGAGGATTTGAAAAACCAGGTGGTTGTTCTATAAAAACATCTTTAACAATAAAACCATTTAGAAAAGCACTTTTCACATCCATTTGATATAACTTGAAATTCAGATGTGATTCATAGGCAAGTAAGATCCTAATAGACTTTAATCTAGCTACAGGTGCAAAGGTTTCTTCATAGTCAATCCCTTCTTCTTGATTGTAACCTTGTGCAACTAGCCTAGATTTGTTTCTAATAATGTTTCCAGATTCATCAACTTTGTTTCTAAACATCCATTTTGTGCCTATGGTTATAGTGTCCTTAGGTCTTTCTACTAATTTCCAGACTTTGTTTCTTTCAAATTTATTTAGTTCCTCTTGCATAGCCATTACCCAAAATTCATCATTGATAGCATCATTGATATTTTTTAGGTTTTAGCTATGATAAGAAGGCTTGATGTTCAACCTGATTTCTAAGAGAATCTCTAGTCTATGTCCCTCTATCAATATTTCCTACAACAACATCTAAATGATGATTCTTCAGAATCCTAGTTGGTATTGAAAAGGTAGGGCTAGAGATTTCAGGTTCATCTATCGGTTGAGGTTCAATAGAAGTAGGGTCTGGAAAATTTCGAGAACTGGATGTTTTAACTACAGGTCCACTGTCTTTATCATTAAGGTTCAAAACAGATATATCATCATCAAGATTTTCAGGAGAGGTCTTAGGTTCATGTGGATCAGTTTCATCAAATTTGATGTGAACATATTCTTCCACACATTTGGTTCTTTTATTGAAAAATCTATAGGCTTTGCTGGAAGTTGAGTAACCAAGAAAAATTCCTTCATCACTCTTGGATGCAAATTTGTCAAGATTGTCTTTAGTATTAAGAATAAAGACTTTGCAGCCAAAAACTTTGAAGTAGTTAAACTTAGGTTTCCTATGGTTCCACAACTCATAAGGGGTCCTCTTAAGAACGGGTCTGATCAGGACTCTATTAATAACATAACAAGCTGTATTTACAGCTTCAGCCCAAAAATAAACAGGTAGGTCATACTCATTAAGAATGGTTCTAGAAATTTCTTATAGGGTTCTAATCCTCCTTTATACTACACCATTCTGCTGAGGTGTCCTAGGGGCAGAGAAATTGTGACTATAGCCATTGTGTGAGCAGTAGGATTCAAACTCATAATTTTCAAACTCACGGCCATGATCACTTCTCAGAGTTTTAATCTTAAGTCCACTAAGGTTTTCTACAGACATGGAGTATTTTATAAAGCAAGAACAAGCTTCACTTTTGTGAGCTAGAAAATATACCCAAGTACATCTAGAAAAGTCATCTACAAGAACATAGACATAGTGATTACCATTTAAACTAGAAACTATAGAAGGTCCAAATAAATCCATGTGAACCAACTCGAGAGGTTGAGAAGTTGAAACTCCTTTTTTTGATTTAAAAGAAACTTTATGTTTCTTTCCCTTTTGATAGGGATTACAAACTTTGTCTGCTAGAAATTCATGTTTGGGTAGGTCTCTAACTAAGTTCTTCCTAGCAAGTTTTCTAAGTGAATTCACATTGCAATGTCTTAATATTATGTTCCAAATCCAAGACTCTTTATGAAAAGCATTTAAACAAGTAATATTTTGCTTAGCCAAAGAATATAAATCAACAGCATAAAAATTTTCATTTCTCAAAGCAGCAAACACCAAAACATTTTTAGAATTAAAAACATTGCAAGAATCATTTTCAAATTTAACATAAAAACCATCATCACATAACTGAGAAATACTTAACAAATTGTATTTAAGTCCATCAAAAAATAAAACGTTAAAAATCAATACTGAGTCAGTGTTACCAATCTGGCCTAAGCCGATGATTTTTCCTTTTGAGTTATCACCAAACGTGACAAAGCCTCCATCAACTCTGACTAAGCTTTTAAAGCATGAGAAGTCTCCTGACATATGTCTTGAACATCCACTATCCACGTACCAGGTCTTTTTATAGGATCTCTTTAAGTAGCTTTCCTACAAAATAGATTTAAACAAGAAATGATTTTGGTACCCAGATTTTCTTGGGTCTAGATAGGTTAGCCAATAACACTTTAGGTACCCATATTTGTCTAATGGGTCTCATAAAATTTCTAGAATCAAAATATTTTGAATGATAAACCTTATTAGATCCATAAATATGAATATAACTAGTTGAAGCATATGAAGTTCGAGAGCTAGCTACATTCTGTCCAGATTTAGGAATAAATCTAGTTTGGGTAACTTTCCTTTGTCCAGGTTGGTATCCTATACCAGTAGTGTATCTAGGTGCTATTTTCTTACCTAGCATTTGAGTAAGAGTATCTTTACCATTGGTAAACTTCTCTAAATCCTTCTTGAGTTTCTCATTTGGAAATTTTAGTTCAGTATTCTCTTTAAGCAACTGAGCATTCTTTTCTACTTCAATATTAAGAGTAGATTTATGTTTAACAGTTAAAGCATACTGTTTCTGTAAACCTTTGTATTTTTCATTCAGCTCATTACAAGTTTCTTCTAACATATCACAATATTCAAATAGTTCAGATTTAGACATGTTATCACATTCAGAATCATCTCCAGAATAATATGAATTAGAAGCAGGAGTTTCTGAAGTTACCTCAGAAGTTTTTGTCATAAAACACATGTTTGCCTTGTTTCTGTGTTTAGTTTCAGAAACATCAAATTCACTACAACTGTCTTCAGAAGCACTCCAAGTGGCCTTCATGGATTTCTTATACTTTTTATCCTTGTATTCATACTTCTTCTTGTATTTCAGCTTTGGACAGTCTGCTTTTATGTGTCCCTTCCTTTTTCACTCATAGCAGACAACCGTATCTGATTTGTCAGATTTCTTCCAATCCCTTTTCCAATGTCCCTTGATGTCATACTTAACTTTGTAGTTTGACGTTCTGAAAAACTTCTTCTTCCTATAATACTTTTTAAATCTTCTGGCAATGTGAGCCATCTCAGCATCACTATCAGAATCACTCTCACTATCTTCACAGCTTGAACTTTCGTTGATAGCTTGAAGCTTTTCCTTATCCTTATTCTTTGAGGTTGTAGTTTTGAAGGCAAAAGACTTCCTTCTAGGTTCATCATCTTCTTCTTTGTTTACTTTGATTTCCTCTTCATACATCATCTTTTTGACAATTAGTTCTTTTACTGGCAGTTCTCCAATGTCACACGATTCTCTAATGGAGACAGAGGTTCCTCTCCATTTTTCAGGTACACATCTCAAAATTCTCATGATTTTTTCCTTTGCCGGAACATCCTTTCCTAGATAAGTCATTGTGTTGACAATTTCATTGAACCTGAGATACATATCAGAAATGGGTTCATCAGGCTTCATCTTAAAAATATCACACTTAATAGTATAGGTATTCAATCTCATTTCCTTAACATTAGTTGTTCCTTCATGATTAACAGCTAAGGTATCCCAAATTTCATAAGCAATTTTACAGGAAGATATTCTATTAAATTTCTCATCTCCAAGATCACAGTATAAAGCATTCATAGATTTACAATTATTATTGTAGGCAGCCTTAAGTAGTTCTAACAGTAGTAGGAATTTTATATTCTAATTCTATAGCAGTCCAAATATCAAAACCCATGCTCTCAAAATGAATTTTCATCTTGATTTTCCACTAAGCATAGTTAGTGCCATTGAAAAATGGTGGTCTATTGGTAGCAACACCTTAAAGTCTATTTTCCATGATAACTAAATTAAATCAATGATTTTAAAGAGATAAAAATTTAGAAATAACAGAAATTTTAAGAACTTTAAAATACAACTAAAATCACAGTTGAAAAAACAAAGTACTCTCAGAAAATATTTTAACAGCCTCTGATACCAAATGTTGGTCAGAGTGGATACTCAAGAGGGTTGGGGGGTGAATTGAGATCCAATTAAAATTTATGTTTTAAAAACTTTGTCTTAAAAACCCTCAAATATAATACTGAATTAAACTGTAGTGAATTTATATCAACGTAAGGGTTAGGTTGGGTTCTCAAGGGATTGATTATTTCCCAGTTAATCAAAACAGAAAGGTTGAATAACTTTTCAAACCAAATTACTGATTTACAACTGATATAAACACTTGCGAATTTAATTATCAAAGTGACTTTAAAACAGTTTTGGTTTTAAAGAGATTAGCAGCAGAATAAATCAATAACTTTGAAAGATATAGAACAACAAATATAACAAAGAGGTTCAGTCTCAAGCTGAGACTTATTCCTCTCGAAATCTTTTATAAAAAGATGATCCACACCCTGGATCAGGGATAAACAACAGAAACCAGCTGTCCAGGTCCAAGACCTCTACCACTGTTATTCGTGGGAAAACAGAACAACAACAACCAGCTGTCAAGGTCACACACGACCTCTACCACTATCCCAGTGGGAAAGAAAAGGATGTAAGAATGTTGAGTGAGGATTTACAAATCCTCTAGTTAGAATACAGGAGACAGTGTGTGTGTAAAATACTGCATATAACACACACTGCACAATATGTAAAAAGATAAATCACAGAGAAAATATTTAGAATTTTTAAATTGCTCTAGTGATTTTCGTGCAGTTCTGGACTCCTTTGATTGATCAAAATTCGCTCTGAGTCCTCTTCTGGTTTTTTGTCTAGAAAACAGATTATCGTCTGTTTCCTTGACGTCCAGGTTTAGAGACAGTCGATAAAGCTCTTGTGTTATGTTCTCATTCTCAGGTCTTCACTGGTAAGTAGTGATGAATGAGTTCCTTGTGTAAGTTCAGTCGTCTCTTTTCTTTCACACTTGGTTGTACTTCCAGCACACCTTATATTCTGTATGACTCTGTGTATTCGTCTATATGTCTCGCTGTGGTCTGTATATATGTATTCGTCTATTCCTACACTTTTGTAGTATCACATCCTTCCTTTAGTTAAACCACGTGCTCCGACAAAAGATGATTTACTTTTTGCAGGTACGAGGTACGGTTCCCTGGTATCCAACAACACACATTAAATAAATTTCAGTGTATTAAAATATACCTGATATGATCGTTGGTTAGATTAAACAACGATAAATAAATTAAAGCAGTGTCGGGTTCTCTCTCTGGAATGGTAGCTCTTGATATTGGTAGACTTGTGTTATAGTGGGTGTCTGTAGGTCTGAGTATCGGTAGACATTTTTAACGGTGGACTTGTCTGTCGGTACACTTGATGTATCGGTAGCGATGGACTTGTAACAGTAACGGTGGCTCTGCCTTTACCAGTAGTGGTAACTCTCTATCGGTAGTTGTGGCTCTGCCTTGTAACGATAGCGGTAGCTCTCTATCGGTAGATGTGGCTCTACCTTGTAATGGTAGCGGTAGCTCTCTATCGGTAGACTTTGCATAACGGTGGACTTCAGCATATCGTTAGCTATGTATCGGTAGCTATCGACTTCGATGTAGCGGTAGGCTTGAGTACCGGTGAGCTTGTAACTGTAACTCTATCGGTAGACTTGATGTACCATATCGGTAGACTTTGAAGTAGCGGTGATCTTTGAGTACCGGTGAACATGATGTATCGATGAACTCCGTATCGATAGCTCTATTTGATATCGGTAGCTCTATTCCATAACGGTGGCTACTTTTCTGTATCGGTAGATAGTTTGTAACGGTAGCTGAAAACTGTTTGATCATTCACTTTGAAGAAAGAGTTATGTCATAGTAAACATATATCTGATAATTCAAAAGACTTAATTTAAGCATAATGAAAGTAACAACATATATTAAAGTATATTTGGAATTTATTAAGCATAATCAAGATATAAAGAAAGAATGGTTGGGATTATCAAAACACAATAAAGCCACTTAATTCCAGAGGGTTCAACAATATCCTTTTCTATAAGAGGTATTTGAGGATGAAGTATTTCAACATAGTGTGTCTAAGTATCTGGTGGAAGGAAAAAATATTTGGTCAGTCATCAAGATCAAACTCATTGACACTTTTTCTATCTAGTAGGAGGATTAAATTAGTGTTCATAGGAGCTACTAAATAGCTACATATGTGATCATCTATGAACAAGAAAACTTTATTCCTCCATTCCTCGAATTTATTTCTTTTTGGCCCCTCCACTTTACTTTTCATGTTCGAGGATTTGTTGATTTTTAGATATCCCTCACTAATTGGTGTTCACCTTGGAGATGGACTAGGTGCAGGGGAAATCCTAAACATGTCAGAGGCTGCTTCAGCTCTTCCCACTCATTTTACTAGGATGGATGGGGTTACCCTTGAATTGAGCTTAGTCTGCTGCATTGTGTCTTACATTCATTGGTAAATGGAAGAGAAATCTCAAAACCCACTTGTATACTTCAATAGGATGAGCAACGCTCAGATATCATTGTGGATATTATTAATTCACATAGCAAGCATCTTATCCTATGGGTTATATAGGTTCAAAGAGTATGTCATCCCTTTCGATAAGGAAATAATGTTTGAGAATCTCTCATTATATCACTAATTTTAATTCTAATGGTTGGTAACTATTTTTTTTTTGGTAGAGTTGAGATGAATTAGAATAGGAAATATCCCTGGAGATCCTACCATCCTATTATTGACCAAGCTAGAAAATTGGTGTACCACACAAACTCTAACCCCAATATTGTTTTCAAGAAGCATCTATGTTTCACTGATTCTTGTTTCTTTGGGTTTCCCATCAAGGGATCACAATAAGATGCATACTGAATCAAATATTATTCCAGGTCACTTGAGCCATTGAATATTTGGAACACATGGCCCCTAAAATTATGTATAGGGACAGTGTTACTCGCCCAATAGGGGGTAAGGTTTACTTTATAGGTTTACCAGTGGGTGACGCTCTTCCATGTATTCCAATCAAGCTACCAATTACATGATAGTATTGATGATTCATTTATGTGTGTTTAGTTGGACCTAATCTTAGTTAGGAACAGTGAGGGACATGATTTGACATGTTTGTACTATCAGTACTTGTGGGGAATATATGTCCAGGGATATCGTGGGATGATTTACATTAATAGGTCCTGGTAATATCATTATTGGAGGGAAATAATAGTATAAATTCATGATCGGTTCCATGTAGACTTATGGCCATAGCACCATGTTAGGCGGATGTCATGGCCTTGCTTCAATTTCAGGGATAAACCCTTATAGATGAGGTATGACTGTTAGAAGTGTATGTTGAGCCTATTTATAAGGGGAATATTTTATAGGATGGATACACTGAAGAAGCTCAACATTTATTCACTTTAACTCTTTAATTTATTATTTCTACTGAGAAAATCTCTCTTCGACTGTAGGGATATCAGTCTCATTGAGAAGAGGTGGTGGGTCCTAGATGACCTTGATTTGATTCTTCTCTAAATTATAGGTTCGCTGAGGAGGAAGTAGAGGATTGATTAGGGGAACACCGAAATTCTTTTCAGTCCTCTAGTTCCATTTAAGCACTCCTTCATTATTAGTGTGGATCATATTCCTGGTGGAACCATACTCTCCTTTCTCTCCTAAATATGCATCATTTTTATGTGTTCATAAGGATTAAAGTCCACAAAATTACATGTTTCATAATGAATTATGGGTGGCATAACATCTAATGAATAGTAAGAGAGATGTTTGTGTCCTTTGTTTGATAATCTCTTCCATTCTAAAATCCACTTTTGGATTCCTAGAAAATGATAGCTAAGAGGGAGCTCTTATATGGCTTTGTTATATGCCTCCCTTTTGGGGGGACTAAATCACAAGATTGGATGGAATGGGAGACCACTATCCCTAGCATCCTTTCTAAATGGGAACAGAATGATTGTTACTGTATGGGTGGTTGAGGTAAAAATTCCCCCAACCCTACAGGCTCAAGAAGCACCAATTCCCTTGTTATTATTCTATGACCTGAATTTTTCATACTTAAGATGGAACTTTTTGTTAAAACTTTCCGATCCCTATGGGATGGGGATGATCCTATACTATGGTTGTGGATTCTGGTCATTTTGATTTCTTGATCTCATTCAGTCATTTTTGAGTATAAAATAGATTTGGTGTCAATTATACACATGAATTATTTATTTTTTAGGACATTTAGAGTGATTGATGATTGGCTTCCTTAGGTGATAAACCTTCTAAATTTTCCAAGTTTCCTATGTCATGATTTTTTCGATTTCTTTCTCCCATCGTGCCTAATGCTTTTGAGACTTACTCAAGGATGGTTCTTATTGTGAATGACTCCTCTCCTGAGTAGGTATTTCATTTATTTCCTCCTTAGGATAATGTAATTAAAGTATTCCATTAAAAATGAGTTTTCTGAACAAGGTGTAGGGTGAAATGAAATGATCCATGATCTCATAATCCCCAGATACGAAAAATGGGTGGTAATTTTATGTTAATATGACACAACTTATGAATTTCAGGGAGGTAGGTTAGTTATAGATATTTCTTATGACTCTATGATTGTGGTCATTACAAAGATAGAAGGAATTCAAATTCGATTTGATGATGGAGAATTCCCAGTATTATGACATAGTCTACGTAGACATTGTAGAAAAATAATTTTTTTAGGTTGTGGAGTGTGGTCCAGATATTCAGATGAATTTTATATACGATTTCTTCAAACAACTAAATTTTTATGTCAAACTGAGAAGTAGTTGTGGGAAAAAACATAATTGGTATGTTTTCTTTAGACAACTATCCTCTCATGAACAACATATTCTTTTTTTCTTCCACTAGGGACTCCTGTACTTGATCTTACCCACATGGAATCATCTTAATAAATTTTTCATAACTAAAAGGGCTAGTAGGGGTCTTGTCGACATGTTAATGGTATGAAGGTGGCACAAAAGATGAGTGTGGCAATGCTCCATATCTTGGTAGAGAGAGGATGTCACATGTAATTGATAGATTATCCAGCATACATGAACCCTTCCCTCCAAGAAACTCTAAATATGAGTGATTTCTTGTTTTTTAATTGGCATTGGGGGACCTTCTTTCCGACATGAGATGTCAATATGGGTGGACCTTCGAAACAGATGATATCATCGAATAGGGTACCATGATAGCTTGATGTTTGACTATAGTGAGAATTTATATAGTGTATATTATGTGGAGCACCACTGGGGAAGATTAAATCCAAGAGAGGAAATTATTATTAAAATGAAATTTCATTGCAGGGTGGACATTCGTTGTTGGTGCCACAATGGTGAGGACTACCATAACATATTTATTTCCAACTACAGGGATAATTTCAGCAGTGTATACCATGAAGAGGACCATCAGGGAAAAAAGCAGTGGGAAGAAATTCTTTCAACTCTTTATTTTATCCATGAGTAGGGATACCATGAATATCCTCAAGATATAGTCTTTCATGATCAATTTTTTGGTTCCCACAAAAGACTCCATCATGGTATGTGCTCTAGTGAGGATATACAGTTATACTGGTAACACTATTGCATGGAGGAACTTCACAACTACTACAACTACTTATATAATTTGGTAATGAATTATAGGTATCTTGATCACCCATAGATAAGTGTTTTATGAAATCCTAATCATCATCTTCTAGTAGATTATGGTCATGAATACGCTCTTCATTTTCCAACTTCCTTGGGTGGGACTTATTTTTTGGAGCTCCTTTGGAGGAAACTGATGTCGTTTACTATGGGTGACAACCTTCATATACATGATCATGTTTGAGTGGTTACCATTGTTCTGATGGGATATGATGGATAGAAAATTGATTTATGGAAGTGATATTTGGTAGCCTTAGAGTGTCCACCATGGTGGACCGGTGTCCCCCTTTTGGAACGAGTATTTTTCCCATTCTGGTTGTCTATTTATCAGAATATATATCCAATGACCCTCCTAGATAGGATATGGGATGCATGTCTGTTCTGGGGTGGCCCACTTTTTTTGTGGATGATTCTCCCCCCCCCCACTATGGTTTGTTGGATTGTGGGAACAAATACATTCTAGTAAATTGGATGTGATTACAACTTGAAGGGTCTACTGGATAATGTGAGGAATTGATGTCTAATCCTCTATAATTACAATGATGTTCGGAGAGATATCGTTGGTTGGAAGGGGAATATATTCCGATTTTGATATCAGAGATGGAATATGTGTCTTATCTAGTCCTTCGTATTATACCAGTAAGTACTGATAGCTCTCATATACAGGGGAAGAGGAATTAGTCTATCCCTATTTTATAGTTGGGATATGTCAGCTGCTTTCTTATGTTTCCATTGTGTTTGTCTAAAGAGTTTGATATGAATGGTATATAATTTTTATCTAATTGTTGGGTGACATTGTATTGGTATGATGGGATTGATATAAACAAGGAATTTTCATCTACCTGTTTGGCCCCATTTTATTTTTTTACGGGATTGATATTCATCTGCAGGAATTTGACTCTACCTGTATTTGATTTAAACCTTATTTGACTAGTATGATTCCTATTTAGGAGTAGGGTTTTTCATCATCCTTTTTGTCACCATAATATTTGATAGATAGTATTCATGTTAATTAGCATGGATTTTCATTTTTCTATAATTTTCCTCCCTGCTTGCATGATTGGTTTGGCAAGAATTAGTGGGAATTTTCACATGCATGTAATTTTTTACCATATTCAGATGGAAGGATTTATAAAAGAGTGTAAGAGTATATGTTTCACATAATATGACTTCATATTTTTATAGAGGATTTCTTCTTTAGGAATGAGGGTGGTTACATGTTCTTGATAGTCTAATCATTACACTTAGTGGGCCACTGATCGCGTTGTCGAGCGCGTCAAATTAGTTGTTTAATTTTGAATAGAATTTCTGCAGTATAGCAGCAACCCTTGGTCGTCTCTCGACGGAGCCTTAGAAAATTAATTTAAAAATAGTGTTTTGATTATGGAAGAATAAGGTGAATCAGGTTTTGTATAACTTTTGGGTTTTATGATTAATGGTGAAAATAGGAAATGAAAGCGATAAAACAAAGTAGAAATGAACAAGATTGATTAAACATGATCATCCCAGGGAAGTCTCGTGATGCCCATCCTTCATCGCTTCAAGGGATAGGGTTATGATCTTTTAATCCATGGTTTGTAACACCTAGAACCAGAATGTTACTGATTTTATACTAGGATACCTTCTAGGGTTCAGTTGAAAACACATAACGATTCACCAGACACCACCGATGATTGGGTGATTTGTGATCGACATCATAACCAAAACTCACCAAGGCAACACATGAAGAATTAGATGTGTTGTATAGGTTTGTATGTTATATCATTATAATACCATGACATAAATTTTCATTACCTTGATAGTGATTATGTGAGTTCAATTGACCAATATGAACCACACAAACACCGCAATTGGAAGGGGGAAAAGAAAATGGTGAACGGTGTGTGAAACATCACATGAATGGGTACCCCCAAATATGATCATATGAGTTGAGCATGAAATACTAGTACATAAATCAATAAAATAATAATATCAGATGATGAAAAACAATAAAACAAACTAGAATTAGAAAGATCATTCAAAACAATACAACTTTGAATCTCGGGATTACATCACATTCCTCCCTGGGTGATCACAGGGGGTTTAGAAACCCATGGGAGGGGAAGAAGGAGAAGATGTTGATGTAGAACCTCCCATAGCCTCTAGAACTTCTAGGTATGTTTAAAAGACTCCTTGGGGACTTCAAAATGGCATCACCTTGCCTCTTGGCCAAACATGCAAATGGGAAGCCCAAGGTGTCATTTTATAGAAAAATTGAAAGGTGGTTTTAGGCACATAGATTTCATCAATCCACTTGTACCACATGTTTCAGCCTTCAGATAGTCTTATCTCACTTTGTAGAAAATAGAAACGTTGTAACCCTATCTCTTTACTGTCTCCACTGAATGTTTGGAACCCTTTGGACAACTACAGCTCAAGATATTGATAAACTACAGAACACCCCATTTGACTTCGTCCATATTAGGTGGCTTGGATAGATCAGTTCGGATTGGCCCTATAGAGGTAGATTCTGGATTGGGTTCCTTAATATGAAATGTATCCCATTAAATTTGAGATGGTCCCACAAAAATTCATCCCATTTGGATGCACGGATGTCGTGTAATATGCAAAACAGTGGATAGATGTCCATGGATCCATGCGATTTTGGCCCATTTTTCTTCCACTTCATCAAAGGCCCTCCAATTCATCTCCACCTACATTGAAATAATAAAAACACATAACATTTCCCTTCTTATATTGATTAAAATTAATTTATTTATTCAAACATAAATTCCAATTGATTATTATATTTGGAATTTTCATTACAAAACTAGTTTAAAACTACAATGTAAGGGTGGAATAAAACACTGAATCGTGGTACGATCACACCCCAAAACCTAAACATTTGCACTCCTAGGAAAAGTAACATATCCATATACAATGATGCATATATATATATATATATATATTTATATTTCCAACATCCTGATGATTTATCATTTGAGTAAATTTTATTTAATGTAAATTGATCAATGCACAAACCACACCAAGGAGTTCTTCCTAGTGAAAATAGAAAAAGATGTCTCATAAATCATATCATAGCGAAATCCAAAAAGATTCATGATACCCAATTGAGAATGGAATGAAAAAGTAAACCCTGACACTAACTCTCCATGTGTGTGTGTGAAAACCATTCCATGCTATTCTTTCCTCTTGTTATCCAGTAAATATATGTTATTTTAACATTTTTCAGCTTAAATGATTTTGTCACCGAACCTGTCCTACATCGTTTGCAATCATACTTCAAAACCCACTCATTTAAGAATTCCCAAAAGACATACCACAAGCTCTCGACCTAGATATCCCCATATGTTTATAATTTCATCACTCCCGTCATTCATTATTTTTTTTAAGTTGCAATTGGAACAAATCTCACACTCATCTCTCAACCCTTATTTGATATCCTCACAACACTAATTTAAATAGTTATAACAAGATCAAAGGTTGAGGAGGAGTGGTTTTTGAACTGCCCAAGACACAAAAATTTTTTTTAGGGAATACAACAGTCGGACATTAGGTATACATGCATAGGTCAATCTGGTACAGTAATGAAATAGATCGGATAAGGAACGAACATATAGAAATATCATTTAAAGATGAAAAATATTAGCCCAACATATATTTACCTTATATTAAGTAAAAAATAATCACAATTTGTTGCCCAGTGTAAATTTGTGGAGATATTAGTGACACTGTTTTCCAAAAAAACTACTCACACAAAGGGCATCAATCATCTCAATGGTTTCACATAGATATGACCATTTATATCATTGACCAAAAACCAATTCACTAAAAATCACCCCCTGATGTAAAATTCATACAAAATTTTTTTTAGCCGTCGTTATGGTATTTTTACTTTCCCCACTTTACTGTCGCAAAATCATGGAACTATGAAATTATTGATGGAGAAAATGAAAATACCATAAAGAAGGAGAAAACAGAAAAGAAAAGGGTAAAAAATGAAACATCCTAACTAACCTAGGAATGTAACCACCCCCCACACCAAGAGTATGCAGTGTCCTCATTGAAATAATTGAGAATGTGAGAAGGAAGGATAAAACCTGGTGTGTTTTATTGGTCCTAGGAATGTATCCACCCCCCACACCAAGAGTATGCAGTGTCCTCATTGAAATAATTGAGAATGTGAGAAGGAAGGATAAAACCTGGTGTGTTTTATTGGTCCTAGGAATGTATCCACCCCCCACACCAAGAGTATGCAGTGTCCTCATTGAAATAATTGAGAATGTGAGAAGGAAGGATAAAACCTGGTGTGTTTTATTGGTATGATGCATCGATAAGGTGTATTTCCTCCACCAGATTCTTCATAAAAACCTCATAGAAGTGTTTAAGTCGTTTCCCATTGACGGTAAGACTTTTTCCACTTTGCTCATGCAAAACCTGTATTGCACCAAAAGGGTAAACATTAGTAATAGTATAAGGACCGAGCCATCAGGAACGAAGCTTACCTAGGTGGAGCTTAAGTCTGGAATTGTTCATGAGGACCTTCTCACCAATATGGAACTTCCGCTGGTGAATCATGCTATCATGAATATCCTTTGTCTTTTCTTTATAGATTCATGAGTTTTCATATGCATCACGTTGGATTTCTTCCAACTCATGAATCTGCAACTTTCTTTCCTCACCTACATCTGAAAGGTTCATATTACATTGTTTAACAACCCAATATGCACATTGTTCTACCTCCACTGGGAGGTGACAAGCTTTTCCAAACACAATCCTCTATGGTGACATTCTTATCGGGGTTTTAAGAGCAGTACGGTACGCCTAAAGTGCATCATCCAAGCACAAACTCCAATCATTCCTATTGTGTTGTACCGTTTTCTCCAAGATTCACTTAACTTCTCAATTTGAAATTTCATCTTGTCCCTTAGTTTGGGGATGATATGTAGTGGAGACTTTATGAACAACCCCATACTTATGAAGAAAGTTTTTCATGTTACGATTGCAAAAATGTGAACCCTGGTCACTAATGATGAATCTTGGTAGACCAAACCTACTGAAAATCTGGGACCTCACAAAATCAACAACCACTCGAGAGTCATTGGTCCTGGTGGCCTTTACTTACACCCATTTAGATACATAGTCAACGGCCAATAAGATGTATACAAAGCCAAATGAATTTGGAAAAGGACCCATGAAGTCAATGCCCCATGCATCGAATATCTCACTAAATAACATGTGTTGTTGGGGCATTTCATTCCTCTTGGAGATATTCCCTGTGAATTGACAGTGACTACATGACTTGAAAAATCTATGGGCATCCCTATACAATGATGTAAAATAAATTCATGACTCAAGGACCCTTAGATTTATACGTTGAGAGCTAAAGTGGCCCCCACAAGCCAAGGTGTGGCAGAAGGTCAAAACAGATGTGAACTCATGGTCAGGGACACACCTAAGAACAACCTGGTCACTACAGATCCTCCACAAATATGGTTCATCCCAAATGTACCATCGAGAATCATGTTTAAGCCTCTAGGATTTTGAAGTTCTAAAATCATTGGGGACCCTAGATGTTGCTAGAAAATTCACAATGTCCGCATACCAGGGGGTATGGTCCACAACATCACAAAGGTTATCATGAGGGAAGAATTATCCAATGTTAGGGGTGAGTCAACATGATGGTCCAATGGTGGGGAAATCCTACTAATGTGGTCAGCTACCACATTCTCCACCCCTCTCTTATCTCTAATCTCAAGGTCAAACTCCTGGAGGAGGAGCATCCATAGAATGAGGTGGGGTTTGGATTCAAGTTTCATTAGGAGGACCTGAAGGGTAGCATGATCCGAGAACACAATCATGTTTGACCCAAGAAGATATGAACAAAATTTTTCCAAGGAAAACAAAATAGAAATGAGTTCTATTTCTGTGGTTGTTTAGTTTACCTGGGCAGGGTCAAGGGTACGCGAGGCATATGAAATGACATGAGGAGCCTTTTCAACCCTTTATGATAAAACTACCCCAACAGAAAAGTTAGAGGCATCACACATAATCTCGAAGGGGAGATCCCACCTTGGTGGTTGGATTATGGGAGGTGATGTGAGACTCTTTTTTAGTGAATTTAATGAATCCTTGCAATTTTTATCAAATAAAAACTCAGAATCCTTTTGTAATAACCGAGACAATGGAAGTGTAATCTTACTAAAGTCTTTAATGAATCAGCAGTAAAAACCAGCATGACCTAAGAAAGATCACACCTCACGAACACATTTTGGATATGGAAGGGTTAAAATTAATTCAATTTTAGATTTATAGACTTGAATTCCCTTATTTTAAATGAAATTCCAAAGAACTATCCCTCGCTCAACCATAAAATGGCATTTCTCATAATTTATAACAAGATATTTTTCAATGCAGTGGAGGAGGACATAACCTAGGTGTTCCAAACAATTATCAAAATAAGAACCATAAACTGTGAAATAATCCATTAATACTTCCATAAAACTCTCAAGGTACTCAGAAAAAATACTCAACATACATCGTGGAAAAGTACCAGGAGCATTACATAGACTGAATGGCATCCTTCTGTATGAAAATGTGCCAAATGGATAGATAAATGTTGTATTTTCTTGATCCTCTAGGGCTATATGGATTTGGAAATAACCCGAATAGCCATCAAGGAAACAAAAATGGGACATACTAGCCAATCATTCTATCATTTGGTCAATGAAAGGTAAAGGAAAGTGGTCCTTCAGTGTGGCTTGATTCAGTGGATGATAGTCAATACAGACTCGCCAACTGTTTTTGCACATGCATTGGACCAATTCATTCCTTTAATTTGACACAACTGTTATTCCTGTTTTTTAGGCATAATTTGAATTGGGCTAACCCATTTACTATCAGATATAGGATAAATGATCCCCACAGCAAGTAATTTACTGACTTCCAATTTTACCACTTCAAGGAGAGTGGGATTCAACCAGCATTGAGATTGTCGTATGGGTTTATCCTCATCATCCAAAATTATATGGTGCATAAAAATATATGGGCTAATCCCGGGAATATTAGGAAATGTCCATCCTATTGCCTTTTTACACTCTCTCAAAATTTTGAGCAGTTTTGATTCCTATTTTGGAGAGAGGTTATTGGAAATAATGATGGGCAATTGGTCAATACCCTCAAGATATACATATTTTAAATTTGATGGAAGTGGTTTTAATTCCAATACCAGGTGTTTTTTGATTGAGGGAGTGGATTTAGGGGGAGTGAGGTTCATTAAACTGTCTATATGCTCATGTTTATTCTCTAAACATAGAGAATCTATAGAAATGATATTTGCAAAATCATCGACGGTCATGGGTACCTCATAATGAAAACACTCATCAATTAAATCAAAAAATTTACACTTTTCATAACCCATAAAACACTCAAAACTTGAATCAAAACTCAAATCATCTAATGGTGAAGAAAATAAAAATGAATCAGAGTTTGGGTTGAGGAGAGAATTGTGAGTGTGTGCATCGTTTGAGAGCACTTCCATCAAATAAATAGGAAGAGTGGAGTGCTCTTCAACGGGGTGTTTCATAGCCTCAAGGATGTTAAAACATACCTTTTCTCCACCAAAATCCATGGAAAATGTACCATTGTGGACATTGATGATCTTCTTTGCTGTTTTGAGGAATGGCCTCTCAAGTATGAGAGGGGAATGTCCTTGGGTTTGCGTATCTTCCATCTCAAGAATGTAAAAGTCTACATGGAAGATGAGATTCTTAACTTTTATGAGGACATCCTTGACCACTCCAGATGGTTGTGTTGTTCTTCAGTTGGAAAGTTGCATGACAATGCCTGTTGGTTGAAGCTCTACAACCAGCAAAGAAGTATACACGGAGTGAGGCATTACATTAATAGAAGCACATAAATCTAGCATAGCATCAGAAAAGAAGGTCTCCCCTATGGTAAAATGTATCGTGAATGTGCATAGATCCTTGCATTTGGTTGGAATTACTAGTTGAATCAAGGCTGAGACATTCCTACCCAATTTGACTCTCTCATTCCACTTCAGTCTCCTTCTATGGGTGCAAAGATCTTTAAGAAATTTGGCATATCGAGGGATTTTCTTAACTGCATCCACTAAAGGAATGTTAACTTGAACTTTTTTAAATGTATCCATTATTTCTTTATCAATCTCATTATCAAATTTATTATTAGATTTAGAGAGTCTTTGAGGGAAAGGAAGAGGAATGGATTATTCATTTGAATCATCAATGACTATTCGATTACCATTTTTTTCTTGTTTTTCTTTACATGATGTTTTTAAGGGTTGGGAAAGAGAGTTTTCATGAGGGGGACATACCTTCTGTGTAGAATCAGTAGAAGGAGAAACTTCTTTACCACTACAAAGTGTAACTACACATACATTACCTTTTTCCTTCGAATTGGAAATGGGTTGGGATGGTAGTTTTTCAGAACCTTGCATCTTAAGCTCACCGATGGTGTTTTCCAATTGCCCCACTTGAGTTCGTAGGTCTTGAATTGCTAATTGTATGGTTTGTTGGAACTGGAGGTTCTGGGTTTCCATTTTCTTCACTATATCCTCAAGGCTTGGTTCAGACTTGGGAGGAGGAGGATTTTTTTTGAGATTTTAAAGGATAAGAAGGTTTCATACCTTGGCCTTGTTGATACCAATTCTGCTTGGGGTAGCTTGAGTTTCCTCCTTGTCGGTATTGTGGTTGTTCTTGCCACCTGGGGTTTGTATTTGGCCTGAATGGTTCTTGCTTGAATGGTGGTGCTTATTGGAATGGACGCCCAGGGAACACTACAGCACACGACTTAGATGAAACCTGATGTTGTGGGAACTGATCAGAAAAATTAGTATTATCAGAACAAATATCACAATGTAATGGAATGGGAGGAGAGTGTGAGTTACCTTGTGCTTGAGATAATTTCATTAGAATGGTATGCATCTCATCAAGTTTATTATCTACCTTTTTTCTAGGGATGAATTACTTACCTCATGAACTTCTCAGGTTGGTGAAAAGGCTCGTGTACCAAATTGTTGTGCATTTTGATCCATGTTGGCTATTAAGTCACGAGCGGCAGAAGAAGTTTTGTCAACTAGGGCACCACCAGATGCAGCATCAATCATTCCACGATCCATGGGGATAATTCCCTCATATAATTATTGGATTAATAGATGTTCACTAATCTGGTGGTGGGGGTAGCTTGAGCAAAGTCTTTTGAATCTCTCCTAATATTCATGAAGGGTCTCTCCTTCTGATTGTCTAATTCCACAGATTTCTTTCCTAATTGACGATGTTCGGGAGGAAGGTAAGAACTTCTCTAGAAAGAGTCTTTTAAGGTCATTACAGCCCCCAATCGTGGTAGGAAAATAGTATTTCCAATCATTGTCTACACCATCAAGGGATAATGGGAAGGCCCTAAACTTAATGAGGTCCTCAGACACATTTTGGGGTTTCATGGTGGAGCACACTATGTGAAAATCCTTTAGATATTTGTGAGGGTCCTCTCCGAGAAGACCATGGAATTTTGGAAGGAGGTGGATGAGGCCTGATCTTATCTCAAAATTGGCTAATTCCTTGGTATATTGGATGTACGCAGGTCGGTACTCCACATCAGGGTGGTCAGTTCTTTTAAAGTTTGGTTATTTGCAGCCATGTTTTCTTTGGTTTGATTGGGTTCCATTTTGGATTTTTTTTAGTACCACTTGAGGTTCCTATAGGGTTTCCATAATGTTACTTGATTGAACTTCTATATATTCCTTGATTTGTGTGTGAAGTGACTTTTCAATTTCAGGGTCAAATTCAAGTAGTGTTTCTTTACCCGATCGGGTCATGAAAATTAGATGTGAAGTTTGTTTGTTTTTTTTAAATATGGATGAAATCACAAAATAAGGGTAAAAAGAGAATATAATATTATAATACATTATTATATAGAGGTAGATGGAGAAGAAGAGATAGAGAGAGAGAGAGAGAGATAACAAACACACTAAAAACAACAAAAAAATAAAGAAAAAACCCAAAATAAAAAAAATTAAAAGGGGGAGGGGTATTTAAAGGAGTACTAATTAAGAAGTAAAATAAAAAAAATAAAAGGAAATAAAGAAAAAAATGATCTTGTCTCCCCAACAACGGTGCGAAAATATGATCGCGTTGTCGAGCGCGTCAAATTAGATGTTTAATTTTGTCTAGAATTCCTGCAGTATAGTAGCAACCCTAGGTCGTCTCTCGACGGAGCGTTAGACAATTTATTTAAAAAGAGAGTTTTGATTATGGAAGTATAAGGTGAATTAGGTTTTTTAAAACATGGGTTTTTTTAATATTAATGATGAAAATAGGAAATGAAAGCGATAAAACAAAGTAGAAATGAACAAGATTGATTAAACATGATCAACCCGGGGAAGTCTCGTGATGCTCCTCCTTCATCGCTTCACGAGATGGGGTTATGATATTTTAATCCCTGGTTTGTAACACCTAGAACTAGAATTTTACTGAGTTTATACTAGGATACCTCCTAGGGTTCAGTCAAAAACTCATAATGATTCACCGGACACCGCCGATGATTGGGTGATTTGTGTTCGACATCATATCTGAAACTCACCAAGGCAACACATGAATAATTCGATGTTCTGTACAGGTTTGTATGTTATTTCATTGTGATATCATGACATAAATTTTCATGACATTGATAGTGATTATGTGATTTCAACTGAACAATATGAACCACACAAACACCGCAATTGGAAGGTTGGAAAGAAAATGGTGAACAGTGTGTGAAACATCACATGAATGGGTACCTCCAAACATGATCATATGTGTTGAGCATGAAATAACAGTTCATAAATAAAAAAAATAATTATAGAGGATGATTAAAAACAACACAAAACCCTGTAATTATAAATATCATTCAAAACAATACAACTTTGAAGCTCGGGATTACATCACATTTCTCCCCGGGTGATCACAAGGGGTTTAGAAACTCATGGGAGGGGAAGAAGAAGAAGATGTTGAAGTAGAACCTCCCATAGCCTCCAGAACTTCTAGGGATGTTGAGAAGACTCATTGGGGACTCCAAAATGGTAGCACCTTTCCACTTGGCCGAACTTTCAAATGGGGAGCTCAAGGTGTCATTTTATAGGAAAATTGGAAGGTGGTTTTAGGCACATAGATTTCATCAATCCACTAGTACCATGCGTTTCGGCCTTCAGACCGTCTTATCTTGCTTTGGAGAAAATTTAAACGTTGTATCCCTATCTATTTTATGTCTCCACTGAACGTTTTGCACCCTTTGGACAACTACAGCTCAAGATATTGATAAAATACAGTACACCGCATTTGACTTGGTCCATAATCGGTGTCTTGGATAGATTAGTTCAGATAGGCCCCATAAAAGCCGAATCAGGATTGGATTCCTTAATATGAAATGTAGCCTATTACATTTTGGACGAGCCCACAAAATATCATCCCATTTGGATCCACGGATTTCGTGTCCTATGCAAAATAGTGGGCAGATGTCCATGGATCCATGCAATTTTGGCCCATTTTTCTTCCACTTAATCAAAGGCCCTCCAAATCATCTCCACGTACATTGAAAAAATAAAAACAAGTAACATTGACCATTAATATATTGATTAACATTAAATTTTTTATTCAAAAATAAAGTGAAATTCATTATTATATTTGGAATATTCATTACAAAACTAGTTTAAAACTACGGTGTAAGGGTGGAATAAAACAGTGAATCGTGCTACGATCAGCCACCCGGGGGACCTGGGTCTATTTCCCTCAAGAAGGGGCCCATGGGGCGACCACATGCTCATAGTGAGGATACTTGTCTATGTATAATTGATAGTGATGACTTATTGTTGGGGTCTTTGAGCGGGAACCCTAAGAAGCATGGAATAAATCATTGGTGATGAATTCATAATACTCTCTAATATAAGGGAGGCACTCTTTGTCGTGTTCTATTGAAATTATCCCAAAAAGTTTTGATATGGCTATTGTTGCCCCCAAATCTAGATCAAAAATCATCATTGAGCAGATTTATGGTGGGGATTCACGTCCAATATGACCAACTTTGTTTCCCCTATGGTAGGGAGAGTACCCTTCTAGGGGAACTCTCGAACCAATGCATTCCAAACCAAGTGTTGATATCTCTAGGGGGCCATTGATTCCTCTACATTATGGAGGAATTTTCTGCCTATGCAGTGGCTTTCAAGCATAAATGTGAAAACATATGAGATATAATTGGATTGATGGAAGCTCTGAAGAGTTCTGGTAGTGTATGTGACAAGTATAGACAACAAAACCTCATCTATGTAGCATATCATCACCACATGCGTGATTGATGGTCGTGCTTGACCCTCTTCCATTTTTGTTGTGAAAGGGGACTGAAGTAGGTAACACCTCCCCCTTGGTTAAGGATTCACATCTAGATCACCATGTTTTATTCCACCGAAGAGCATTCCTGATAATTTATGAAATGGGTCAATGATTATTGGAAGTGTATCCATTTAATTATGTAAATGAGGTGATATAAAAAAAAGCATTCACATAAGATTGATCATTTTTCCTTAAATGGTGTATTGTGGCATGAACGATTGATTTTAGGGAGTGCAATGGGGTCTAATCAGTAGCATTGGGTACAAGATCCTCCAATTGTCTCTAACAGGTTGTTTTCATCAAGCTAAAAATTTCCAATGGCTCTCATATCCATGATTCATGGACATGCTTTCAAATGGTAGGTTTAATGACACTTAAGTGCTCACATTGGTCGAGGGGATGAGAATTTGGGCTCAACACACTCTTTGGGGGGGGGGGAAATTGCATTTTCCTAGACTCTCTTATAGATTAAAGTTATATTTTAAATCCTTGGTTCATTCCGTAGTATGTGTCCAGGGATTAACCGTAGGTATCAATTGATCAAAACCATGCATTGGTTCTTAATCTTCTATATATATATGAGGTTCTCCATAAATGGAGATATTTGTCTATATCTTATGTTCCCCATCAAAATTACCCTTTTTTGGTAGATTAAGAATTCCTTGGTCATTTATTGGGATGAAACTGGTATTAATCAATGTGATAGGGAACTCTTGATATTATCATCATCTTTAGGGGGACGAGAGTTGTTTGGATGTTGGTATTTAACCCATAAGACGTGCTTCCTACATATATATTGATTCCATGATCAAGGAAAAGTAAGAACAATATGTGATCATGAGGTGGATGCTGCTCAAAGACTGGTCGCAGAGCTCCGTAGCCCTCTGGTTGGTGCAAACCTCTCACTTTGAGAACCCACCATGGAGCATGGAGGCTGGATGCTCCATGAACCGATTTAACATTCGCGAACCTGCTGCGGAGAAAAGAGGAGGGATGCTCCACTAACTGATTTGACATTCGTGAACCCACTGCGGGGCAATGAGGCCAAATGCTCCACGAACCTAATTGATGTTTCTTGAACCCACCGCAGACCAAGCTATGTATTTTCTCCGAGAAAGCTCTGCTTCAAGGTGCCTCTTTCCTATAAATACCAGGCTCCCCTCGATCCCAAAGGATGGATCCTCCAACCTTTCTCCTTCTGAGCTCCCACAACGTGAAGCAACTTTTTCTCAACAAACTATAAGCTTTTAAAGGTAATTTTGCATCACAAAGTGGTTTCCCCTTTGAATGGATTCCTCCCCTCTTCAACGAGGTATTTCCTTTCTGGAGCCTACAGGCCTTAATGAAGAAAGGCGACCCCCAAGGGGACTCGGGTCATCATGGAGCATTTATACTTCTCAAAACACCCTTCATACACATGTGATCTGCATGCTAAGGCATGATCACTATACTTTGAGAAGCACATTGCTTCACAATGTTATGCTTTTCAAGGCACCCTCGCTTTATGAGGAATCTCTCCATGAATGCCTTTCCAATTCGCAAAGAACCTTCCATTTGAACATATACCATATACCCAGGCTTGGCACCTTCATAAAGCCTCTCCACTACACCAAGCACCAGAGCTTCAAAAGGATGCTACCTATGAACCCCTTTGCTATGCAACTCCTTTTCCCATACGGCCCTTCAGGTTTTCACGAAGCAATTTCAAGGTCCCTTGGGCGGTTCTTCCCAGTGTGTTTCTTTTCCTCATGCTTCTTCGCACAATGAACACTAATGACTATTGCTTATTTCCATAGCCATGCTAAAATGGACCCCCCCCCCCCCCCTCACAGCATTGCAGATTCCTTCCATCCCTCAAGGGTTGGTGGGTATCAATTATGTAAGTCCTAGGGGTGCAGAGAAAACCCAACTCATCTGAGCTGCAGGACATTAAACTGCCAAGCACTTTCATCCTCATCACATGACATTAAATTGTTTCCTCGCCTTTTGCACCATACACGGGGTACCCCACCATGGAAATTTTGTGTTCCCACTGGTCTCCACGAGAGTTAGATCATTCCTCACATGGAATGAGATCCTATTCACTAGAGCAACATCTATCCATAGAGAAATGGAAACCACCCTGGTGTAATCCCCCTAGCTTTTATCGCAGGAGGTTGCATTCATGCTCCTCATCTCTTCCTAGGATCCATATCCCTCTCCCACTGGTCTTTGTCACCACTATGTCCTCCATTATGGAGAAAGTCCAAATCTCGATCCCCCTCGAGCTTCTAACCACACGTAATCCCATGTTTCCACTATGGTCTGTCAACTACGTGTAATCCCCATTCCATTTCCCAAGGATGCACCTTCTGCGACCTGATTGGTGGGTCTTTGCTACCTCTTGTTTCTCACACCAAGAATGACTCGCGTGGGCTTAGAGAAATCATTGAACATGAAATCTTCTATGGGCATCCTATAGTGTATGTCCCACATACCCTACCTGAACAACAAGGACTTTGATCCCTACCAAGGAAAGATACGTATGAAGCCTCCCTGAGGTTCAGTCCCAACAACCATTGGTCCCGACCATCTTCGCGTCGGTTCACCAAACTCCTTCCAAACTACATGGACTTTGATCCTAGCCAAGGCAAGGTACGTAGAAATACTCTCTAAGGATCAAGAACCACTATAGAGAACCAAAGTTTGACTTACATGGACATTACATTACTCTTGTGGAATTCTTAATACATAACAAAAACCAACACTCAAGGACCGTAATAGTTTAGTGTCTTTGGAAACTCAGAACATAATCTTCTAATCATGGTGAAAGATCTTCAATATCTCCCATAATGATCTTACCCATTGGATTTCTTACCTAAAATCATTCTTTATATACTGGGGAAAAGAAACCATATAAAGGGTGAGCTCAAATTCTCAGTAAGGGTAAGTATGGAGAAAATAAAACCAACCATATATATTTGAACTTAAAAACATGAACAGAATGTTTAAACATCAAAATCATGGGCAATGAAATTAAACATGGCAGTACGTAAGGCATAAATCATAAAGGAACATTAGTCATGATAAAATAGCATGGGAATAAAACATGTAATTGTGGAAAACCATTAATTACATGATATTATTTCTATAGTATCCAAGGCATTGCTGCCAAGACCATCTTAGTGGACAAAGTCCCTTACTGAATCGAGTTCACTCCTCGTTCCAGTCCTGTATCACTGAACTCGATTAACTTCCCATTCCAGCCATGTCTATCTCATGAGATATAAATCATTAAATAATTCATTGAAGGGAGATATAGGTCCCACACATCTCATAATGAAATCATTCTTACGTGTTCCATAACATAAACATAAATCATTCATCATAACCCAAAGAATTAAATGGGTTTCATAAATATCATCCCATCATAACATAATCCATATAAAACAAATGGATATTATTTCATCATAAGAAAAGTGAAACTATGTAAATCAAAGAGACATTATTCTTGAAACATACACATATGAAATAATTTCATCTTATATGGAAAATGGTTTTGATAAAACACTTGAAATGAATTATTGAGGAAAATATCCTTTCTTCTTTAAAATCATTTTCTTTTCAAAAACTACCATGCAATTATAAAAGAAAAGGATTTGGTTGAAAATAGTCATGAAATCTTGTAGAGTAAGCATCAATAAAATAAGGTGTTATAAAATCGTAAAAATCATTTCATGCCATATATGTTAAAAAAACATTTTTCTTGTACTTTTGCCGGAAAATTCAAAAAGTTCCTCATATAGTAAACAAAAGAAATATTCCTTCCATAACACAATGTAAAATTCAAAGAGGGGTAAAAATGACTTTAAAATAGATGGAAGAATATTAAATAAATTATTAAAAACATTTTTAGGGACATGGATGAAAAATATAACCCTAGTAAATACTTACGTATAAGCAATCTCGGATAAAAATGAGATTGAAAAATTATCCCTTACCTTAGGTCCAATTTCTTCCATACGTGTCTGAAACTCCTGTATGGTGGGTTTAAAAATATTATAAACCTGTAACTAAACCATAATAATATTTATGATATCATATAAGATTCACTTAGGACTTTATATTACCCTTTCTTTTGTCAATTCCATGTTAATGTAGTGTTTTAGGTAAAATCGTTTCATTTATCATACATGTTTGGACTTGTTGTTATTAATATTATTATTAATTATATCATGATTTAATTACTTCCAGAATGTAAAACATGATTTATATATCATATATAATCATTATATATATATATATATAATAGAGACATAAATGAAATGAAACACACCGTTCATGGACATGGTAGGCCGTACGTACGCATGAATGTTGTTTTCCTTTCCTTATTGACTTGAATGGAAGTAATTAGATGACATATATATATATATATTAACATAAATCCAGTAGCATTATATTTTCATATATATCATTATTATTCATTATATATACTTTATAATCATTTTTGAATTGTTAATATAGAGAATGAATCTCATCGCGTAATGGAGACGGTAATCCGTATGTACGCACGAGCGATGATATCATTCCCATAATTACTAAATGTAATTGGAGTGGATGATAAAATATCTCATAATCTGTATGATGTTATAATAACCATATATAGTTATTCTTTACACCATTATACACATCCAGGTAAGGTGGTGGTGAAAAATAGATTACACCATGGCGTGGAGACGGTTTTCAGTACGTACGAACGTGCGTTGATTTCGTTTTCTATAGGATGGATAGAAGGTGAAATGGGGTTGTTTTATATTTATAATAACATATCAGTATATTATTTATACTTATTTCATTACTTTATAATGAAACAACTAACGAAGTGGAAGTAAAAGAATAAAGAAACTTGAAAGAATCTATAGAAGAGATTACCTCTTCTTCGACGCGCATCCTCTTAAACTTCCTCTTTGCGAACTATAGTTAGTATTTTCAGAATACCAGATCCTCTATGAAATAACTATAGACGTTAATAAGAGAAATTGGATGTTTTTTTATGAGCATGAAGGCTCAAAATTGTTTAAAGAGTAGAGGGAGGAGGTTCCCTTTTATAAGATAGTGAGGGGCACCTTTGGAAAAAGTTAAAATATTATTTTATAATAAATTCATATTAAGTTTATAATGGCTGAAAAGTGACTTATTTTGAAGCTAGGGTAGGGATGGGTCTTAATCCTCTGAACCAATAGGTTTTACACAAGTTTAGATTACCATTTTACCCTTATCATTTAGATTTAATTCTAAGTTAAATAATTTAACTTTTACCATATCTTCTTGTATTATTACACTATATGGTTAATAAACATACAATTAACAAACAATAGAATCCCAATTGGTTATTTATTGTCATTTATATTATTATATATGTCTTTTGGATGAACCTTATATTTTTAGGAATAGAATATCAATTAATAATATAATATTTGTTTTAAAAACTCTTTAATGTCTATTTTGACACTATTTGGTACTTGGTTTTTTCTAAATTCATAAAAGCATTATTACTTCGACAATAATTCTTCTAACCAACCCTAATATGTTATATTAACCTATAAAATTACTTTTATTCATCAAAAGTCTCAAATTACATTTATTTGGGTATTCATAATATCAATTATGTTAATATTTCATTAATAAGGTTATTATTGCATCATCATTGTGTCATAAATAAATTAAATTATGTAATATTTAAAAATTATAAATTAAATACCATTATGTAGGAAATCTTTTTATCTTTCTAATTAATACTTAAATTCCAATTTATCTTATGTATCACCATATATTAAAAATGTTTTAGTTATTAAACTTTGATTTTAACTCTTTTAGCTCTTCTTTAAATAAAATAATAGTAAGTGTCCTAATCTAATACAAGTAGACCAAAAGGGTAATATTTTATTCCTAAGGTTGTTTTTCGTCGAATTACACTTATCCAATAGAATTGGGACATGTGTTAGGATAATAATAATATCATTTTTAACCTTAATTACCCAGTTTACTTTTAATCATGGTAAATAAAAGTAAGAAGTTACTATTCACCAAAAATTATTTTTATCTTATTGAAACACATTTTACTCCTTGATATTAACCATGTTTCGCAGATTTTCAAAATTCCACTCACAAAAGGGGAAAATTATGTTTTACGTAAATTTACAAATTATCATGGGAGGTGGGTAAAAGACGCTGAAAAGTTAAATAAAATTATTATATATCTAAAATTATTATAAAATGACTCCAATGAAATACATTGAACCCATATAGGTATTAGGTATCAATTTTTAACTAAAATAAATTTTAATAAAATAAATAATTATAAAAATTCAGTTTTAAACTATAACTGAGTGTTTTTCACTTTTCATCAACAATTGAAAGTATTTAGAAAAATACAAAAAATTCACCCTAGGATAATTAAGATATTCTGAATCCAAAAATGAATTCCATATTAAAAGAAAAAATTTATAAAATTTTAAAAAGTGGGTATTACTATTTATAACGGATAGTTTGTATAAAATTATAATAACATATCGTTGTTTAGTGAAACTCAGTATTGCATACTACACACACTATCGAGGAAGGTCGTGATTGCATGTAATGAAAGCCAAGTCAGGGATGCGTGTAGTGCAAGCTCCCTTTGGTGTTGCGTATAACATAATCAAAACTTATTTCATTTATACATTAAACAAAATCTATACTTAATGTTGCGTTGAATAATTTCTACAAAATGAACTTGATGTTGTGTGTAACATGAGCCAAGAACAGTGTTGCATATACTACAAGCTAATATGGTGTTGCGTATAGCAGAAGCTAATCTTGGTGAAGTGTACAAAAAAAGACATCAAAGATATTAAAAATAATAATTCTCATAAAATCTCACGGTGTTACATTCTACCCCCCTTAAAATTAATTTCTCCCTTGAAATTTGTTGGGGTTATAAATCGTTTACTACTTGAAAGTTTCTTTCAAAGAAACCCACATCGTAAAAAGGAATACTAACCCATCATTTTAAAAAGGAATGTTAGAAACATAACGAATACTCAAAGTAACTTATCACTGGGTTTCCTCATAGGATATTATAGGTGAAAATATGGATATGCAAGAGAAATCTAACCATCAAGTTCTGATAGAGAGTGGTAGAGAGCATGGCTATGAAAAAGCCAATAATCACAAAGACATAAATTTGTGATGATCTAAGGTACCATCTGATTCATTGGATTTAAGGGCACTAGGACAACATTTTTTTTCAATATCCATTCCCTAAAGTTGAAAATTTTGAATTAGAAGAAATACATACTTGATTTTGGTACAATTTTTTCGTGGGTTGTTCCATGAAAAATTTACACTTCATATCTTAAAAAATGAAGTTGAATGTGTCATTCATGAAGTGGTAGCAGATCATGTGATAGAATGATGGGATATTCCATCTATCTCAAATAAAATGTTAGCATAAGATATCAAATATACATAAGTCCATCTATGGTGAGCTTAATTGTATATGATTTTTAAAATGGACTTATACTTCATTTATCATAATGATTAATAAAAGAAAACTAGTTTTTACTAACCAAGGACATCCTGTAGGCTAGAGGTAGGCGAAAAAGGCTTGTCGCACTTCGGTTGTGGGTTCGATTCCCACAGCTTTGTCTGACGCGACAGGTTGACACCCGTCCTGCAGGTTGTCCATTTTCTAAAACTACATTATTATAACATCCCATCAATAATATAAAAACAGTTTCTATCCTTAAAAAATACTAACTTATTTCCAACATAATCCATTCAAATGTTTAGGCTTATCTAAAATACTTCTTTCGAGAATCATAATATAAAGAAAACAATTACTTGAAATGTCATCTACCGAGCATGTGAATACCGTCATTTATCCCCCAAATATCATATGCTATATCTTGTTGGTCACATTATAAACATGTTAATACATTAATCATGTATTCTATTGAAAAATTAATACCCATTGAACCTTAGTGAAAATATGAATGCTGTCAAAAGATAACTCTTTCCACATACCAAAATCCAAAAATTTCTATATACTCAAACCATGATATCAGTCATGAGCTCATTTCATTTTCTCTTTATTCGTTACTTATGTGCATATCATATTCTTTCCAAAAATATTTCAATCACATTTCATGGTTACCGGTACCATATAATTATTTGAAACTAATATATAGATATTCCAAAATTCCACAATACCATAAATGAGATTCCATAATACTATTTTGAAATCCCATTACATAAACACTTAATCATTCCACAACATCATTTTCATACTCAACATCACAAATAGTGATCACATTTGACTTACCTTTATCCATTTCCTTAAAAGGTTGGTCACGTTGATCATCATTAGCCCTTGGATTAGGACATTGATAAGAATTATGCCACATTTCCTTGCACTTGAAGAATTTAAGTGTTGGTGGAGCATTCCCTGTAGTCTTTTCTCTATTCACATCATTATCTACATTTTTTCCATTACTTCGGCACTCAGCTACTCGATGACCTTCTTTTCCATACTTGAAACATTTTCTAGTACCTTTTATAAAATCTCCACCATACTCCATTCCACACTTTGAGCATAAAGTAACATTCATATTCTTTTCACCATTATTCTGTGATTTTTCCTTGAACTCCATCTTTCACTTCATATCAAAACCCTGACATGGATATGTGACACCAACTTCTAGTTCTACCTTGATAGCTCAATGCACAGTTTCTTCATATCTAATGAAGTCTCTTATAGCTAATACCCTTCGAATACTTGGTTTTGAGCCACTGAAGAATTGATCAACTTTACTTTCAGGTTGGATGATAAAGCCAGATGCATACCTTGCAAGCCTTGTAAAATTCATCTCGTATATACCAATAGATTCATCATCCTTTTTCTTAATCTCAAGGAACTCCTTTTCCATATTTGTTTGAAGAATACGAGGTAAGTAATTATTGAAAAATAAATTCTTTAACTCATCCCATTCCATGGATTCAATTTAATCTTGGGTCCTTGTATTCTTAATTATATTCCACCACTGGTATGCTTCACCTTCTAACCAGTAAATAGTCAAAATGGCCTTTTCATGCTCTATACAGTGAAGTATGGAAAATATCTTTTTAATGGTACTGATCCATTATTCAGCAACAAGTGGATCAGAAGACCCACTGAAAGAAGGTGGGTGTTTCCTCATGAAGGACTCAATAGAATATTGTTCCTTTCTCTGCTCATTTGGAAGTCCAGAATGATGCATAGATTGTGTAAGTATTGAAATAAGATTTTTCACTCTATCTCCCATCACATTTGGTTGTTGAGGAGGAAAATCATTTCATTGTCCCTTACATTGATCAACACATTTCTTTTGGGTTCCATCAATCATCTAATACCCAAAAAGAACAGTGTGAGAAGCAAAACTCATGCTAGGGAAAAAAACATAATAAAGGGGGAGTAACCTCAATATATAACATCTTTCGTTTAATTCTAAGTTCATTACCGTAATTCTAGGACTATAACCTATACTTATACTTAACCTTAGGGACATCCCTAGACATTCTTTAGAAATATCTCAAGGGATCTCACTAAAGCTCTTGCATCCAAGTTTCCAAAGGTTGAATAAACCTTTCCTCTGATACCAACTGTAGAGACCCAAATCTTGATGTACATGGACATTAAAATACTTTTGTGGAATACTTAATACATAACAAAAAACAAAACTCAAGGACCATAATAGTTTAGTGTCTTTCGAAACTCGGAATATAATCTTCTAATCATGGTGAAAGATATTCAACATCTCCCATAAAGATCTTCCCATTTTGATTTCTTACCTAAAACCATTCTTTATATCCTTGGGAAAAGAAAACATATAAAGGGTGAGCTCAAATTCTCATTAAGGGTAAGCATGGAGAAAATAAAACAAACCACATACATTTGAACTTAAAAACATGAACATAATTATTAAACATCAAAATCATTGGAAATGAAATAAAACATGGCAGTACGTAAGGCATATATCATAAAGGAACACTGGTCATGATAAAATAGAATGGGAATAAAAAATTTAATTGTGGAAAACAATTAATAACATGATATTATTTCCATAGTTGCCAAGGAATTGCTGCCAATACCATCTTAGTGGACAAAGTCCCTTACAGAATCGAGTTCACTCTTCATTCCAGTCCTGTATCACTGAACTGGATTAACATTTCATTCCATACATGTCTATCTCATGAGATATAAATCTTTACCCAATGAATTGGAAGTAGATATAGGTCCCACCAATCTCATAATTAAATCATTCTTACGTGTGCCACAACATAAACATAAATCATTAATCATAACCTAATGAATAAAATGGGTTTCATAAACATCATCCCATCATAACATAATCCATATAAAACAAATGGATATTATTCATCATAATAAAAGTGAAACCAAGTACATCATAGAGACATTATACTTGAAACAAACACATATGAAATAATTTCATCTTAGATGGAAAATGGTTTTGATAAAACACTTGAAATGAATTCTTGATGAAAACATCCTTTATTCTTCAAAATCATTTTCTTTTCACAAAATTCCATGCAATTTTAAAAGAAAATGATTTTGTTGAAAATATTCATGAAATATTATAGAGTAATATTTATGAAAATAAGGTGTTCTAAAATCGTAAAAATACTTTCATGCCATATAAGTTAAAAAATATTCTTCTCGTACATTTGTCGGAAAAGTCAAAAAGTTCTTCCTATGGCAGAAAAAAGAAAGATTCCTTCCATAACACAATGTAAAAGTCAAAGAGGGGTAAACATGACTTTAAAAATACATGGAAGAATATTAAACACTTTATGAAAAACATTTTTATGGACATGGATGAAAAATATAACCCCAGTAAATACTTACGTATAAGCAATCTAGGATAAAAATGAGATTGAAAAATTATCCCTTACCTTAGGTCCAATTTCTTCCGTACGTGTTCGAAACTCCTGTATAGTGGGTTAAAACAAATTATTAACTTTTAACTGAACCATAATAATATTTATAATATCATATAATATTCACTTATGACTTTAGATTACCTGTTCTTTTGTCAATTCCATGTTAAAGTAGTGTTTTGGGTAAAATCGTTTCATTTATCGTACGTGCTTGGAATTGTTGTTCATGATATTATTATTAATTATATCATGATTTACTTACTTCAATAATGTAAAACATTATTTATATATCATATATATTTAGTATATATATTTATATAATAGATAGTTAAATAAAATGAAACACACCGTTCATGGAGATGGTAGGTCATACGTACGCATGAACATTGTTTTCCTTTCCTTTTTTACTTGAATGGAAGTAAGTAGATGAAATATATTTATATTGTAGGACTCTGGGACACCCTGAGAGGGGAGGGGTGAATCAGGGTGTCAACTATTTCTTTTTAAAGTAGTGGATCTTGTTCCCACGTTGGTAGGAACTATATAAACCTATATGAGGGATATGATCAGTAATGAAACATTCACATGAAAAGAGATGACACATCGATTTTTACTTGGTACTCCACTAAGGGTTACATCCAAGGAGAATATTCTGACAAGATTCTGATCGTATCAAATTCCACTAATCTTCACTAGCTGTGGATTACAATGGTTCAGGCACAGTCACTCTGTCCCAGGCTCACTGCCTTTACAAAGGTTCAGGGATAGCTCACTATTTCCCTGGGGTCACTCCCATTGACTCCCCCTGGCTCATTGTCTTCGGTGAAGTCCCACTCAGTTTATAGATGTGAAGGTATCTTCAATAGATTTTCATTGATGTCTTTGTCTCCTATTCAGCATGAGACAGTTCTTACATCAGAGTACTGAGTTGATGCTCTTTTGTATTCAATATTATTCTTTTAGGGAAATAACTAAATTCACTAAATCTTATTCTTCTCTTCCTTTTATTCTCAACACTAACACCTGAGTGTATTGATATATTCCCCTCTTTCTGTGAAGATGTGAGTTTAGTTGCACGAACCGTTCTTTTTCTCTTGTTCACAGTTATTCCGTCTTCGCAAATGAATACATCATATGTTGCACTGATGGTATTGAGCAATCTTTCATCTTTCGTGCAGCTACAAAAAGACGGGCATACTCCAACAGCACCTGGTGCTCTTCTCCAAGCCTGGCACGCATGTCCCAATAAGGTGCACAAGTCATTGGCGAGAAAGTCCAAAATGGCGCATAGGTATTACCAAACCATTGGCGCAATACTTTCTACATCAACATAAAACTTACGTGACTCACTTCCTTTCTCCCCCAAACTGCCTTGGGAACGCTGCCAACAACCGGCACGCATACTCTACTTGCGCGACCCAAATACCACTTTCACGGCTCAACCACCAGTGCGGCAAGAGCTCGAAAAATCTCTAAGTATTAAACTATGTACTCAATGAGGAGCGGTGGTCCTATATTTATAGGACAACTGGACCCCCTGTGCGGTGGCGCACAAGTTTCCTTACGGCACGCAAGTCCTGGCGCGTAGCTCTAACCACCCTAGCCTCTGTCACGCAACTCACTTGCACGACCCAACCAGAACTTGTGCGACCTACATTCCTTTGACATATTTTGAAGTTATGATCATGAAGAACAATCGGCGCGCAAGTTTCCAAACCTCCTAGGCATCAGCACACAATTCCTTTTCTCCACGCTAGGTCACTTGCGCGACCATCCCAAAACTTGCGTGGACCTTATCCCTTTTCCATTTTCCATGTTCTAAATTTGAAAAACTCATGGTGCCCAATTTTTCTCTCCTTCATGTACAAGGTGCACAACTCTCTTTTCCAAAAACACTTTTCTCCATTTTTCAATTTTGAGGCACAAATATTTGGAAAACACTGAGAAATGACGCCACCTTGTATCTATTATTTTGTACCACCTCCAGATGGTCTCTTTGTCATTTCTCTCTTCACTTCTTCCCATAACTATTCTTTAGCTTTCATCATGAACTCTGCTATCGTGACATATATCCTTTGATAGATCAGCATTAGTACCGTCAAACCTTTATACAATGTGATGTTCATGGTCATCTCAGAATTAAAATCCCTCGTACTATGTCTTATTCTTCAACCGTCATTATCTACTTCATGCAAATCATACGATTCAATTCTTCAAGAAGTCTCTTACATGGTTCTCATGCAATCACGAAGAGTTGCATGGTCTTCATCAACCATCATGTCTTCTTCTTCATCCTCAGATTGATTATACCTCACCATTCTTCAATGTTGTAAACAATGTTTCACCTTTGACACATGTTATCTAAATTTATGATCAGTACAACAGTTATCTGAATTTCCATTCCTCCATTTCATTAGAGTACTTCTTGATCTCCTTCATTTTGATCTTCATTGACAACTATTGACAACAAATACAACCTTATACACAAAGTGGTTCCAACATATATATATATATATACAGTATAATTATTTTATCATATATATCATTATTATTGATTATATATACCTTATAGTCATTCTTGAATGGTTAATATGGAGAATGAATCTCATCGCGTCAAGGATATGGTAATCCGTACGTACGTACGAGCGATGATGTCATTCCCATAATTATTGAATGGAATTGGAGTGGATAATATAATATCTCATAATCAATATGATGTTATAATAACCATATATAGTTATTCTTTACACCATCATACCCATCCAAGTAAGCTGGTGGTGGAAAAACAGATTACACCACGGCCTGGAGACGGTATTCTGTATGTATGCACGCTCGGTGATTTCATTTTCCATAGGATGGATAGAAGGTGAAATGGGGCTGTTTAATATTTATAATAACATATCATCATATTAGTTATACTGATTTCATTACTTTATAATGAAACAACTAAAGAAGAGGATGTAGAACAATAAAGAAACTTGAAAGAATCGATAGAAGAGATTACATCTTCTTCGACGCGCCTCGTCTTAAACTTCCTCTTAGGGAACTAGAGTTGGTCTGTTGAGAAGACCAAAACTTATATTATATAACTATAGAGGTTTAGAAGATAAATTTGTAGGGTTTGACCGAGCTTGAAGGCTCAAAATTGTGTAAAGAGGAGAGGGAGGAGGTGCCCTTTTATAAGGTCGGTGAGGGGAACCTTAGGAAAAAGTTATAATATTATTTTATAATAAATTCATATTCAGTTAATAATTGTTCCAAAGTGACTTATTTAGAAGATATGGTTTGGATGGGTCGAACGCCTCTCAACAAATAGGTTTTATACAATTTTAGGTTACCATTTTAACCTTATCATTTAGATTTAACTCAAAGTTAAATAATTTATCTTTTACCATGTCTTCTTGTATTATTAAACAATATGGTTAATAAAATTACTATAAACAGCCAATCGAACCCCAATTGGTTCATTAATGTCATATAAATTATTATATAAGACTTTTTACTGAACCTTAGATTTTTAGGAATAGAATATCAATTAATAATATAATATTTGTTTTAAAAACTCTTTATTGTCAATTTTGACACTATTTGGTATTTTGTTTTTTTAAATTCATAAAAGAATTATTAATTAGAAAACAATTAATCTATCCAAAAATAATAAGTTATATTAACCTATAAAATTAGTTTAATTCATAAAAAGTATCAAATTACATTTATTTGGGTATTTGTAATATCAATTATGTTAATATTTCATTAATAATGTAATTACCGCATCATCATTGTGTCATAAATAAATTAAATTATTTAATCTAAAAAATTTATAAATGAAATATAATTATGTATTAAATCGATTTAACTTTATTAATGAATATTAATAGTTCAATTTATCTTATGTATAACCCTATATTAAAAATATTTTAATTATTAAACATTGATTTTAACTCTTTTAACTCTTCATTAAATAAAATAATAATAAGTGTCCTAATCTAATCCAAGTGAACCTAAAGGGTAATATTTTATTCATAAGGTTGTTTTTAGTTGAATTACACTTATCCAATAGAATTTGTACATGTGTTAGGATAATAATAATATCATTTTTACGGTTAATTGCGCTATTTACTTTTAACCGTGGTAAATAAAAGTAAAAAGTTACTATTCACAAAAAATTATTTTTATCTTATTGAACCACATATTACTCCTTGATATTTACCGTGTCTCTAAGATTTTCAAAATTCCACTCACAGAAGAGGTAAAATTATGTTTTATGTAAATTTGCAAATTCTCCTTGGAAGTGGGTAAAAGGCGGTGAAAAGTTAAATAAATTTTTTATATATCTGAAATTATTATAAAATGACTCTAATAAATTAAATTGAACTTATATAGGCATTATTTATCAATTTCAACTTAAAATAAATTTAAATAAAATAAATAATTATAAAAATTCGGTTTTAAACTATAAATCAGTGTTTTTCACTATTCATCAAAAATTGAAAGTTTTCAGAAAAATACCAAAAATTCACCATAGGCTAATTTAGATATTCCGAATCCAAAAATGAAGTCCATTTTTAATGAAAATAATTAATAAAATTTCAAAAAGTGGGTATTACTATTCATAACAGATAGTATATATAATATTATAATAACATATCTTTGTTTTGTGAAACCTGGTATTGCTTACTACACACGCTATCGAGGAAGGTCATGATTTGTGCATAATGCAAGCCAAGTTAGGGCTGTGTGTAGAACAAGATCCCTTTGGTGTTGCGTATAACATAATCAAAACATATTTCATTTATACATTAAACAAAATCTATAAGTAATGTTGCGTCGAATAATTTCTACAAAACAAACGTGACATTGTGTTTCACACGAGCCAAGAATAGTGTTTCATATACTACAAGCTAATACGATGTTGTGTATATTGCAAGATAATCTTGGTGAAGTGTACAACAAAAGACATCAAAGAAATTAAAATGAATAATTCTCATAAAATCATGGGTTGTTACACCCACAACCATTGGTTCTGACCCCCTCCCCATCAGACCACATTTTTCCGGCATGACATTAAACTACATGCCCTCTATTTCATCCTACATAACGTTAAACTAAACCCACCATCTGAACTACTTGGGATTTGATCCTTGTCTCCTGGATAAGGTATGTAGGAAGCCTCACTAATGTTCAAACTTCTTCCATATGTAATCCATTATGACCCAATCCAGTAGTAAGTCGTTGTGACCCCATCTAGCGGTAATCTGTTGTGACCCCATCAATCAGTAAGGCTTTGTGACCCAATCCAGTGGTAATTCGTTGTGACCCCATCCAGCGGTAAGACATTGCGACCCCATCCAGTGTTAATCCATTGTGACCTCATCTAGTGGTAAGCCCTTGTGACCTCATCCAGCGGTAAGCCGTTGTGACCCCATCCAGCGGTAAGCCATTGTGAACCCATCACATAGTAATCCGTTGTGACCCCATCCAGCGGTAAGCTATTGTGACCCCATCAAGCAGTAAGCCCTTCTGACCCCCATTCAACGGTAAGCTGTTATCGACCCCATTCAGTAGTAATTCTTGAAGACCACAATCAATGTTATGTCATTGTCAGGTTAAATATAAGAAATTTGATTCCCTTCCATTGGGATACGTAGGAGGTCTCTTCGAGACTCAATCCCAACATAATCATCAGCATTGAGTTGACTGCATCTTAGTCCCAACCCACTTCACTTAACCTTCCATCATCCATTTTGATTCTTACCTGGGCCACCACATCCCGTTGAGATCATGCTAATTCACCACCTAGCATAATTGTTTCCTCCAGGGGTTACACCCATCTGATCCACTCTAGTCGGTGTTGTGACCAGTTCAGTCCATCTCCGCTAGATGTTAAACCTATGGCATACCCTATGTTAAACATAGAAAGATGAGGAAAACCTCAGATACATTCTTATGGCATATAGTTCCCCACGTTCAACGTGGGACGCCTTGGGATTCCACGCTATCAATAATCCCTATAATAATGGGAATAAACCCAAACACACCAGTTTTCTAGCGTCTAGATATGCCAGTGATGTCCAATGTGAATAATCCCATGATTGGAGGTTTCTGCCCTGACTGAACCCCTTGGAATGTCCCGGATGAAGCAGTGTAATTAAATGGTTTCCAGGAAGATATGTCACTGGGAAGAGATTCAAGAACAATGTCTTAAGTCTTTAAGGGTGACCCAGACCAGGTGACGTGTTTTGAGGAGGAGTTAAAATAAGAAAGAACTGAAATCTCACCATATCCTTTCGATTAATGAGCTAATGTCCCCAAGTAAGCAATATATACTACCCGCCATTGGAAAGAGGGAATGTGGGGAAATAGCTACACACACTCCACAGATGGATGCGCGTGCCCTGGAAAAAGCATAAGAAATATAAATGGTGAACTCAACATGAATGATCTTATCCTCAATATGGAGATTAGTGATGTTCAAGACATCAATGGACTAGCATGTCACCGGATCCATCTATCCACCACTCGGTCCCGCCAAGAAAATAGCAGGCCTGGTGTAAAACTCACTAGAAGTTGGGGCTGTCAAAACATTTGACATCCCTATCTGCGACGTTGTCTGTGTGGATATATCTTACCAGCCATGGAAGATGGAATGGAGTTGGGGAACTGGTCATTGATTCCTTTCCTTTCAGTACTAGTGGGTTAATCTCCCTACTTTTCAGGAGCCAAGCTTCTCCAGGAATTCGATCACCGCCCACCCACCGGCGTAGGGGTAGGGACAATTCCAACATGGAAATCCCTCATGGCTACACCACTTTATAAAAAATCTCCGTGCCTACAAATGTTGGGCACCAATGCCCCATCTACCCATCTAAATTCATTCAATGGAGAGTGATCAACGATCTCGTACGACGGTATGAGGAGAAGAGGATTATCTAGACTCGAGATATAACCCTCCAAGATCTAGAGGCCTCTGCGCCTCATCCCCAACGCCACCCCCAAGGGCTGCATAGGGATCCACTACTCCCCACTATAACTTAAAATTGTTTCGGGAGCCTCTCCCAATAATGCCTTGAGGACTCTCTCCCATATGCCAACGAGGTAGGGGATGTTTGGGCCAGCTCGGTCGGGATCCCGTTTCAGGGGCCCCCGAGGAGGGAACCCACTAGGCCACACCAGCACCGCCACCTGGTCCCACGAGTCAAGGAGCTGGTAAGCCATGTGCCTACACCATTGGACCCAGTCTGGTTGATCTGACTCCAGCGTCGGGCACAAGCCGAGGATGATGGATTCCATAGGGCAACAACGTTGGCATCTACTATGGTTCGGTGCACTGCTGACGTATATCATCAACCCCTTTTGTATGATGAGCAGGGAAACTTGTATACCCAGCCTGGATAGAGGCTCCAACCACCCCACGGGCAGGATGGGTCAACTCTCTTGGTCGTCGGTGCAGGTAGTGTCTCCCATCAGTACGGAGGCCCTCCTCGTACCACCATCTAGGAAAATGTGGGTCTTCCCCACTTCCACGCTCGGTATGGAGGTCCACAACATGCCACCCTCAGTCTTAATGAGGGACCTCCAGATATTGGTCACACTCATCACAAAAGCCTCTCCCGTGCTCATTACATTGGGTATGAAGTCATCCCTCCTTCCACTGACTGTCGGTGTGGGGACGTTGTGCATCCGATAAATCTCCAATGTGGGGGTAATCCCCATGTTCTTACCATAGACGAATAAGGTCCTCATCACCTCAGAAACTTGAGGGGTGAAGGCTAGACTCACTTCACCCACACCTAGCATGGAGGCCCTACCCGTGTTCGGCATGACCAATACAAGGACCTTCCTCGCACTGATGTCACCAGGGGAAACAAGTATGGGGGTCCCACCCATGTTTTTTGTGCTTGATCGGAGGTCCTACCAACCCCATCACTTCCCACAGAGTCACCCCATATCCCCTTTGATATATGTCCCGATGCTCCTTGCACCCAGGCTTGCTCGGGTGGAAGCCCTCTTCGCCACAACACTAGTACAGCCGAAGGTCCTCCTCGTGATGAAAATATTCCCTATCCTAAAAACTTTTTTGAGGTAGGAGGACATGCCATGTCACCATAAAAGTGTAATTGATAAGATTAATACTGATATTAAACTGTTTTTCTTCACATATTCTAAATTTGAATATGACTTGGTGATGGAACCCTCGCCCGGATCCTGCATGTCAATGGTTAGAGAAGGAACAAAGCGCATCAGCCCTGTACTCCCAGAATGTGAGGTCTATTGGATTCCCACCTCCCTCCACAATTATTTCCAGGATGACCAAAATTTGGAGACTCTACAAGTTACAGACCTTCAATCGCCACTATCATCACTGGATGCACCCTCTACCTCAACTAGAGATCATGGAGAGCTATTCTGGGGACCAATGGCGGATGAGCAGTTGTGCGGTCCCCCACCAGTAACTATGGTCACCATGCCAGAAACTTTATTCATCATCCCATATTACCACGACGTCATGGATAAGTCGTTACACTCTTCAGATAGTAGCCCGAGATATGGTGGTTTATCAGCTCATTCACCGTATTCTCCACCAGCCAGCATGTCATCCCAGTGGTCTTATTTGGTATGGATACCCATTCCCCAGCCAACTCTGGTTGACAAGTGAGGAAATGAAGGGAAAACCCATGAATCTGAGCCCATGAGCTTACGTGATATCCTCATGGTAGATCACTTCCCTGAGATGTTTTGGCCAGTTGCAGCACCAAATTTTTGTGCGCCGAAATCCCTCACCCAAGAAAAAGTTGATTGTTTCCACTAGACCCCCTAGGATAATAATTTCCATATTCGCCGTCAATGAGTGGATTATCCTAAGAGATAAGTTCATTTCAAATACATTGGAGAACAATTCCGTCTTGTGGATTTAGTCATGCTCCATATGGCCCAGCACCAAGAATCCCCAAGTTGTCGTAGGGCCCTCCAGCAATGGTGCATTCAGATCTTTAGGGTACTTTTCAAGATTATCAATGATGCTTCTCCCCACATATAGATCTATGGTTGGGGGTAGTATGTTGTCCTCCTCTTCAATCCTATCCGGAGACAACCCAATTTTCTAGGCGACATAGAGTATATGCCTCTAGGAAGAGTCATGGTTTACATGGAGGACCTGCCAAAGAGTTAAAATGAGCTAGATCTTCTTGGAGAGGACCTTCCCCCAAAGGGATCTTCACACTTCTTGGATACATCATGAAGAATTACTTATAAATGGTAGATTCTACTCAGCCTTCATGTTCCCACCGAGGCACTAGTCCTTAGCTGGAATCCCAACAAGGGCAAGGAACTCGTTGGAGATGTCAAGCCCTTCGACCTGTCTATCTCAGTGCAGAAGGAATAGGATGACCCCATCAAAGCCATGTGCCATCAACAAATCACCAAATAGAAGAAGGTGGTTGCTGAGATCCTTAATAAATGCATTGCAGATCGATGGCAAGACTATGGTGATCCTAGGAAAGAGCAGTAGGGGCAGGCACAACATTCCCTCAACGAATTGCCTCATGTTGACCCTGAACATCATGCCCTTGCAGATAGGGTTGAGGCTGGAACCTACGGAAAGAGGGAGCGGTATGTCTCACCCAATCTTCCTGAATGGCATGAAATCCTTGGGACCCATCTTGGATTCCCACAGCTTCCCCACAGGTCATTTTACCAACCTCTCCATGAGCCGTTGGCCGCCTTATCATGTTGAAAACCCCACCAACACATTGGTGGTCAGGGATCCCCGATAAGACAGGAACCCCTGCCCAGATGATCCAATAAAGGCACTCATTGCCCATCTTGAGGCATTAAAGACACGACAGGTGGCACCCTCGTCCGATGTCAAGACTTTTCTAGCATGGGTGGATGGTATTCTAGCACCCTCAGGTTTCATGAATCCCACATTTTCCCCCTTCAACGGGATAGGGCACCCGCCACAGCACCTAGCCCAATCTACCTCATGGTGTGGCCCCATGTTGGGAACTCCAGCATAGTAGGAGGTCGCCAAGCTCCGATGTTTTGTGTAGAAATTGGAAGGGCCTTCGTTTGTCTGGAGCAACCAGCTCCCCATCGGATCAGTAGTCGGCTGGGAGGACCTCCGTAGGTAGTTCCTCTTCCAGTTCAGTTCCACCACATAGAATACGAGTATCACAGACCTCTTCTAGAGAAATAAAAGGACTGATGAGCGCGTCACCAACTTTGTTTCCTAGTTGAAAGGCCTCATGTATTCCCTTGAAATGCCACTGAATCAGTATAAATTGATGATGATGTATGTAGGTAATGCCAAGATGGAGTTGATTCCCTCTCGAACCACCCAAAACTATCTCGGGGGATTTTAATACTTCTCTAATAAGGCCTAATGCCTATAGGAAGCCTTATAGAATGGCAAGCAGTCACGTATGTTTCCTCCTACGATCCCCAGGAGAAGGGCCGCCAGGGTCGAGTCTACCACAGTGGCCCAAATAGAGGTCCCCAGGCGACTAGAGTTGTTTCTAGTGAAGCCACCTCAAAAGCCGCACATAGGCCCTCTACATCAGGCACAGCCACCGGCGCAGCAGCGCCCACCTCGGAATCTACAGGTGCCCCCACCCAAAGCTCCACCACCTTCGAGGAAAGATAACCAAGATCCCCCTCCTCGGTAGGCTTCTCCATCCCCTCATTAGGGTCAAGCTCCATGGGACTTCTTTCTGGACAGGAGAAACTATACCTACTCATTCAACGAGGCACAAGTCCCTGGTTACATCTACAGTGCCTTGGTGTAACACCCCGACCCCTCTAGTCAGGATCCGGTGCATTACTTGTGATATTGGCATGGTTAGAAGGAATAAAAATCCCAAAGTAACAATCAGTTTAGTAGTATTGATGAAACTAGATTCATAGATTTAACAAAAATTACATTGGATAAGGTTACAAGATACAATACATAATGAAAAAAAACTACATCCACAAGTACTCAACAAATTACCTCCTCTTCATAACCTGATAAATGTAAAAAATGAAAGGGGTGAGATCAAATGCTCAATAAGGGTTACAAATAGCAGAATCATGAGTACAATAATAATTGAATCTTAATCAATCTATCATAATCAAAATGGAAGAGTGAATAAATGAACAACTAATTCCATTAATAAACTGAGAATTAAAATGCAGCCATAGATTTTTTCATAGTGAAAACCTCATGGATAATAATAATAGCCGATAATGAATAAAGATAATGCTTATTAATTGTACATAATGTATCTGGAATGTGAACCATAATACCACAAAAACAGTTTACTTCTATGGGTAGAAACCCATCAGATATATTTTTTTGGAATCAAACTCGAAGGGTCTGTCACCAAACTGTTTTGTCTCATGAGTCCTACTGATGCTTAGAGGGCCTGTAGTGGGCCCTACACACCTATACATCCAAGAATTATTTATACAGATATTCATTACAAGATAAATATGTATTTAAATTATCCATATAGAAGAGAGGATACGGATTCATCAATATTCACACTGTCAAAACATCATTCAAAATAAATACCCTATGTAAAATGGAATACGGCTTAGACAATAATAATATCCATGATATGAGAATATAGATATTTGAATGGAATATAATTTCAATTGAAAAGTGATCTCAAATCGGAAGTAGGTACACCACATAAGAAATAGTATGTTCCCAATTACTAAGCAAGTCACAATAAAGTGAGAATTGAGACAAAGCTCATTACTGTGTTGTATTCAATTGAGTCATATGAAAAAAGTTAATAAACACAAAAATACTCACATAATACAATTAATATAATGATAACCATGATAAAATATTTCAAATGTCAGTACGCCAATACCACATATAAGAAATAAGGGGCGAAAAATGAAAATCCCACAGAATTGAAGGTGAGATGAGAAAACCTCTTACAAACATTTTAGTAGGGTAACAAGTGTTATTGAAAGGTCTTAATGAGAGGTAAAGGGGTATCCCATTATTTATATGTCAAAATGGAAGTATGGGGAAGGTGATAGAAAATACCCCATCATTAGAAAATTAAAAACAAAAGCACGCAATATTGGGTGGATTCTTGAATAAAAGTGAGAGAAATGATCTGTTACCCTAGGCTTGATGGTGTTATTTATTTTTTATTAAATACCTAAATAAACAAATTATAATTATTAATTAATATGTCCAGAACCATTTTTATATTTAAATTATTTATTATAATCCTTTTTAGTTCATTCTAGGCCTTTTTGATTGGTTATAAGGTTCAATTTCATTGTTCGGTCTCGTTTGTTTGCATGGTTTTAAATGATTGGTTCACTTATATTCAGGTATGGATAAATATATAAGATGGATTTGGTTACCCAAAAATGAAGTTATACACTATTAGTGAACATACAGAAGATTAAATGGTTTAAAATTTAATTTGGGTTACTTAGATTGAAGTCAAATTTTTTTATATATAACCTTAGTGATAACCGTTTTGGTTAATCGGTGGGTTTGATTACAATGAACATGTTTTTCTTTATAAATTAATACCATGTGTACAAAGGTATTATATAACTAAAAATAGGATATATTACATAATAATCTAGTTCAACCATAACACAATTGGTTTCCAGACCAGAAATAAAGATTATAATAGAAATCGATAAACTGTTGTCCTTGAATTTGCTAAATTAGCACATCTCAAATGGTGCTTTTATGTCATTCAAGTTAAAGTGGGGAAAGGATATAAGATAATGGAATATATAACATTATCTTGAAAACAATCCACTACATGTATGTTACTGGATTTATCATACTATTTTGGTTAAGGTAGGTGAGAAAAGAAACAAAAAAATGAACTTAAAAGAAAAGAAGGGATTCGAAAGAGGAATTTCCCTCTTCGGCCTTCCTCCTTTGAGAACCTCTTGAGGGGAGAGGTTTTGGTCTTTTTATGAGACCAAGGCATTATGGACATGGGGGAGGAGGTTGGGAAGGTATTTAGATAGAATTTTGAGAAGGCACAAGGCTTGAGAGTAGTGAATGGAAGGGGGGTGAGAGGCGGTTTTTATAGTGGAGGAGAGAGGGGAATTCTTAATATAAAACTCACTAATTTATTATTTATCCTAAAGAAAAGGAATAGTGAGTATTTTATGACCAATAATAGTAATTGTATCATGTAATCCCGAATCAAGTGGGATTTCATCAGTAGAACATCACACATGACTCTATAATTAGTGTATTTATCTTAATTTTGCAATTTATGGTATGTCACTATTCATCAAAAATTCCAGTATTTCAGAAAAGTCCCAAAAAAATTCACCATAACCATTTATCAATGCGTAGAATCCAAAAATTATGTCAATTTTACAAAAAAAAATTCTAAATATGATTAATTATATATTTATTTAAATCGTTATTTAATTGAAATATAGAAACACTTAGAATATTCATCTTCATCTTTATGGTGTCTAAATTCATTTATACACTCAAGGGTATGGACACCATTCATAAAGGTCATATTAATGTTCATAAGGGTATGTTACTCTTCCTAAGGGTAGGTTACTATTCATATGGGTAGGTTACTATTCACTGAAAATTATGTTAATTCTATCAGACTCTAAATGTCATCTTGAACACAAACGTGTATAACAGATTTTTAAAATTCAAATCACAGAGCTGGTAAATTTAACTTTAGTGGCTAAGTCATGGCTATCTCTTATAAGTAACCATGTTTTTTTCCATATGGGCTCAGTGATTCATGAAATATAGTCTACCTAATGAATACACTGTATTTGAGGGAAACATACCATAAAATGATTGGGGTGCTACACTTGGAGTAGGGGATTCTACATTTGCTTGAGTGTAGATGATCAGAAGAGGAAAACCACACTGATCACCCTAATTACTACCCCTGCCACCAGATCCTGGGACATACTCTCAAGAAGTGCTATGTGTTCAAAGACTAGATTCAAGACTGGGTAGTTAAAACATAGTCTGTTTAGGCCCAACTTTGGCACATTTGGAATGCATCTTGGTGAGGCCAGATATCAGCAATGACGGTGAGGGTGAGTGGCATCAGGTTTCCAGTTATGGATCCTAGAAGTATGATGAATGGATGGCTAATAAAATAATCTATTATTCCCATGGTGTCAACCGGGCATGCCTGAATTGGCCAGAGCCTTTAGAAGCTATAGCCACCACTTCTGTATCATCGTCTTAGTTGGCTTCTTCCTAGAAGAGAAAACACTAGCAGCGTAAAGGAAAACAAAGTCCCCCACTGATGCCATCATCATATCGTACTCTCGGTGACTTCATGCCCCCAGACATGGAAATACCTCATAGAATCCATCCATTAGTGGAAGACTCTTCGAGTGATGGTCAAGGGTATGCCTTAGTTAACACCAAAGAGCTGGTATGTCCCTACATGATTCCTAACGATGAGGAGCGCCAAGCAGCTCATCCCAAAGTCCCCATCAGTCACCTGCATCGACCGATCTGTGTATATATGGGTCATTGGAGTGCCTCAGTCAGCACTTCCAGCCCGACTGTCCATGCTACCGAAATCATGAAATAATCTCATCATAGATATCAGCATCTGCAACCTTCTCCTATAATGTTATCAGGCCTGCTTTCGTTGTTGTTTGTGTTGTTGGATCAGGAAGATCCACATCGACCATGTTGTGCCCAACCATGCCCAGCTACAAGATAGTCTCACTCAATGATACCTCACCTGGTAGCCACTCTATAGGCCTTGACCAGGGGGCATCAGTATGTTCCCAATACCATTTAGTCATCGGTCCAATAGGCAGGGCCGACCATACCTCATGTCATAGAGTGACCTCCTTCCAGAAGAAGTTCATGTCTGGCGTGGAAGTATGGTGTTCTGAAGAAAATTTCTAGTATTCCAGTGAGGTTCTCCATCCTTGAGGCCCATCACCTATCGTCAGATATGCATGAGTCCCTCAATGAGGCTTTTAAAAGCCCCCCCCCTAGTTTGAGATGGATGTAGCAGCCATAGAAGCCTTTCATGCTGAAGAGGTCAAAAATGATGAATGACAGGCTATTATTTCGTTCTCTAGAGAAGATGAAGGCTCTCCCATACAATTTCACATTATCTCACTATACATCACCAGCCAGTTCAACAGAATATAGTTTCATCACTGTCTTGTCGACACGGTTTCTGGAATTAACATAATCCTGAGTCGGACACTGCAAAAGCTGAGATTGCCTGAAGATGATCTGAGTCCCTTTGACCTAATAATCCTAGGTTACGATAGGATAGAACAGACACCAGTTGGAAATATCTACTTGAAGACCCAGTTTGGTGTCCTAGTGGCCCGCACCAAATTTATGGTAGTCACCCAGGACCCTGACTATAATGAATTAATTGGAAGGACATGGCTCCACCTGCATGTGGAGGTTCTCTCATCATATCACCATTGCCTCGAGTACTCCCATAATGTTTGAGTGGGAGTTATTCAAGGTTATGTTTCTCCCTTAGCCTCTTGAAAAGCGCACTACCTAGATGCCAATTACTACAAGATCAAGGACAAGAAGATTTAGACTAATGAGGTCAAGCATTCTATATCTGCGACTGACCCATGGACAGATCTATATGACAACTACATCTTTCAAATCCACAAATTGGAAACTAAGACCACGTATATGGGGAAATGATTCATTGTTCCTTGGACGAGGGGGGAACACATTCCCTTTCCTAAGAGTTGCCAGAATATCACCTCATACTTTTAAACAAATCAGGATCAAGTGATCCCAGAGCCTCCTACCCCCATAAGGTATCGGGATTTTCACCCCATGGCAACATCAATACTTCATACTTGCTTATTCCTCCAGGCCGGAACAAACCAGCTCAATATGACACACTACTATTGCTTCAATATCATTATGTGTTTCCCCTTAGGCCGAAGGCCAGATGGGATCAGATTGACATCCTTCATCACTATGGTTGTGGTAGCATAAGAGTCCTCTGATGTAGTGTCCACTACCGCTCATGAGGGTACTATCTTCCAATCGGGATCTGCTGACTCATAAACGACTCCACCCACTGAGGATTTCCCCTCTATATGTGAAGAAGAGGATTTGGAGGATGCTCTGCTAGCCATTAGAGAGGGAGTCTCTGCCATAGTTGACGATTGTTATAGGAGAACCTCGGTGGTGAGGTAGACCTAAAACCCACATTGATCTGTCCTACCCTACCCCTCGAAGAGCGAAAATAGTATATAGAATTCCTAAAACAACACCGTGATGTGTTCACATGGAGTTATTTTGAGATTCTAGGACTATATCCTAAGGTAGTTATCCACCGTCTCGGTCTCCTGGTAAATCATCACGGGTTCAAGAAGCCCCCCAGAAAGATAAACCCTTCTCACGGTGCCCTGGTTGAGGCCGAAGTTGATAAGCTCATCAGATCCAATTTCATTAAGGTGGTTCTGTACCCCAAATGGCTAGCCAACATTATGCCAGTCAGGAAAAAGATTAGACATATCAAAGTCTTCGTCGAATTCCAGGATCTCAATGGTCACTGTTTGAATGATGATTTTCCACTTCTTATGACAGAATTGTTGATTGATGCTATAGCTGGATTCCAAGCCCTCTCCTTCATGGATGGGAACACCAGGTATAACCAGTTCCGAATGGCCCCTGAGGATGAGGATTTCACAGCCTTCATGTCACTTCAAGGTACTTCTTATTACCAAGTCATTCCATTCTATTTAAAGAATGTAGGTGCCACCTATTAGCGGTATATGAATCACATATTTAAGAAAATCCTTGGAACATTGGTGGAATGCTATGTGGATGATCTGGTGGTCAAATTTCACTAGCGTTAAGACCATATCAAAGTCCTTGAGAAATTGTTTAGCTATCTCTATTCCCTTCACCTAAAGATGAACCTATTGAAGTGTAATTCGGTGTCACCTCTAGAAAATTTATTGGCTTTGTTTTCAGATATAGGGGTATTGAGATCGACCAAGAGAAGATCAAGGCCATTATCCATGTGTCTCATCTGAGGAATATTTGGGAACTTCAAGGATTCCAAGGCCACTAAGCCTACATATTCCGATTCATCGTGAATCTAGCTGAAAAGTGTAAGCTATTTTCTCAGCTCATGAAGAAAGGAACACTCATTGAATGGGGTAAAAAACGCCAGACTGTGTTCGAGGAAATCAAATAGTATATGCTCCAACCTCCGGTCGTAATGCCACTTGTCTCCGGAAATCCACTGGTCCTATATGTGACTTCCCTGAAACGGTCTATCGGTGCCATTCTTTCCCAGAAGAAAATTGAGGGGATAGAGAATAGCCATTACTACCTCATCTTCATGCTCCTCGACATAGTGGCCAGATACTCCCCCATAGAAATGTGTTGCCTTGCGCTGGTATTCTTAGTAAAGAAATTGCGACATTACTTACAGAACCATGACATACAAATGGTGTCTCGAGTAGACCCACTAAAGTACATCCTAAACCACTCCATGTTGACAGGATTTCTAGCTCAGTGGGCAGTGATTCTCTAGCAGTTTGACATCAGTTTGTCCCTTATAAGGTTATTAAGGGGAAAGCACTGGCAGACTTCCTTACTACCCATCCAGCTCCTACTGACCAATCCTTGGATCTCAATTTCCATGATGATGTGATTCTCTTGGTGTACCAATTCATGCCATGCTGGAAAATGCACTTCGAAGTAACTTCTCGCTACCCCACCGACAAGAGGCTCAATGACCCCACACTCAACAGGGTAGGCATGGGTATCATCTTCATTACCCCCGGCACAAGACATTCTTCCATACTCATTCCTTTTGTACAAATGATTCACCAACAATGAGGTAGAGTATCATGCACTCATCACTGGCCTCAAGCTGGCCCTTCAGATTAATGTTCCCCATTTTCATGTGAAAGGGGACTCCGAACTAGTCATCAAGCAGATGAATGGTGACTATGTCATTAGAAGGCTAGAGCTCGTACCATTGTCGTAACACACTCTCTAGTTAATTGATTAATTCCCATATCTTCCGGATGTTAATCATGTTCCCTGATCTCAGAATGGTCGAGTTGATGCCCTGGCCGGCCTAGCTGCAACACTTGTGGAACCTGAGCAAGATGATCTGATTATCCACATGGCACATCCAAGATTCATTGATCAAGTCACCCCACATGATGACGATGTCCTGCAGGTGAGCCAACCTGCCACCGGAGCCTCCACGTCAGGACCCCTGGGTCCCCTGGATATCTTGATTTATGTGACTCCTGACTAGAGAGCTCCACTTGTTTATTAATTCTAATTTGGTTACCTCTCAGCTGATTGGGCCGAGCACGAGAAAATATGACACCGTGCATTTCAGTTCACCCTCTAGAATGGACCTGGCCATGAGAAATCCCCAACAAGTGAAGGTTTGATGGGGATATCCTCTGTTGCATTCAAGGAGTCGAGATTTATCAGGTCATGCAAGAGGTTTACATCGGTTCCTATAGGGCTCATCAAACCGGGCCAAAACTATCCCACCATATCCAGAGACTGGGCTACTTTTGGCCCTCCATGATCCATGATTGCATCAAGTTCTCTTAGAGATGCCTTGCTTTCCAAATTCATGCTAACTTTATGTATCGACCTCTAGAGCCTCTTCACTCCACCAAGTAATCTTGAACATTTTTGGTATGGGGACTCGATGTCATGGGATCATATTTACTGGCGACATCTCGCCAGTGCGGATTCATATTGACTGCTATAGATTTCTTCTCCAAGTGGGCAGAGTCGATTCTGCTCAAGGAGTTCAAGGCTCATTCAATTGTTTAAATTTTGAGCACCATCATCATTTGTCGATTTGGATTCCCTCAAGACATCCTCACCGATAACAGTATGAACATCCAAGAAGCTGAGCTGAAGAAATTGTATGATAAGTACTACATCCATTTTAACCACACGTCTCACTATAATTCCCAAGAAAATGGAAAGATTGAGGCGTTAAATAAGATCCTATCTAAAATTCTACAGAAAATGGTTGGTTAGAATAAGAAGAGTTGGCCAGAAAATCTCCCCAACTCCCTTGGGGAATACTAGACGATGACTCTTTATTCCATCCAGGTGACCCCATATTCTCTAGTGTACGAAACAGAGTCTATCCTACCCATCTAGATTTAATTTCCCTCACTATGCATTGTCTATGATTAGCAATCACAAGATAACGTAGTTGAAATATGTCTATCCAAGTTAGAAGTGCTTGATGAGAACATGATTCATGCCCTACACAATCAAGAAAGGCATCAGAACAATATAGCTAGAGATTTCAACAAGAATGTTCACCTCTACTCCTTTCAAGGAGACTGGGTACTGGCCCTAAGGGAAAAATGATTCCTGGATGGAAACCATCCAAGTTGGAACCCAAATGGGAAGGACCTTACATCATTCACAAGGTTTACGCCAATGGAGCGTACTCACTGGTTACAATGGATGGTGAGCATATAACTCCTCCCACCAATGACAAGTTCCTCAAGAAATACTTTTCCTGAGTCCCCATGGTCCTGCACGACCCCAAACTATATTATTGTCTTGCACAACCTTAAACAATATGGTCTTACATGACCCCAAACTCTGTGATGGTCCCGCACGACCCTAAACTGCATTACGGTCCTGCATGACCTTAAACTGTATGGTCCCACACGACCCTAAACTGCATGATGGTCCTATACAACCTTAAAATATATGGTCCTACATGGCCTCAAACTATGTGTTGCCCTTCAAGACATTAAACTACATCACCAGAACTTTGTATAGATTGATTCTCATCCTCATGGGATACGTAGGAATGCTCAGACACCCCATCTTGATCCCTGCCTAGTTTCCTCTATGACTATCCCCTCATGGGAATATTTCCTTTGGAGGATCCCACATGGCATTTTATAAGCTTCTTTAGCCGCACCCATGTCACGGTTACGATGATTTCACCATGTGACCTACTTCTTTCTTCTAATACTCCCATGTTCTTACCGCATGACGCTAAATTGCATGGCCATTTCAGAACTATGTGTGGCTTGATTTCCATCCTCATGGGATACGTAGGACCACCCAAAAATTTCAACCATAGACCCAGTCCCAAACTTTGGGACCTCCCATTGGGATAAAGCACATGGTGTGGTGTAGGATTTTTCCCTCATTCACATCATGTTCATCATTACCATACCATGTATTCCTCTCCCATGAAGATATCTATCTCTTCGGCTGTCTAATTTGATTTGAAATTTCACGGGCACATTTATGCTCCACACACCCAATTATTTGGTTTCCCATTATCTTTCACATCCAGAGGGCCCCCCAAATGATGAGGATACTTATCCTAAGGGATCTCCTATCATTCTTGGCCAAAGCCCTCAATGGTTTTTGACAAAAAAAATATATATGATTATCGCATTGAAAATATGGTCAGTGGTCGACGCTTATTTGTTGTTCCCATTTCATTTCACGCAATATAGATCCTGTGTTTCGAATATGGTAAATATATATATTTTTTCATTTTCACCACCCTCATATGTCCTAAACATTGAGTGTAGTGGTTCATTCTACCCCTCCTTCTCTCCAAATCTCGGTCTACTTCGTGTGAGAGGGTGATCCTAGCTGTCAGATCCTTATGTGATGCAGAGATCCAAATCCTAATCCTTGTTTCCCACACCGAGCATTGATTTCCTGGGCTTAGGAGTTATGAAGGCAATTCCCACATGAGAGGTCATCAGGCTAAAATTGGCCAGGACACTCAGCCTCAGGTCCTTCGACCCCTTCATGCCCCTGGCCCAAGTTCTCATTTAGGATTGTGTGGTGAGGTATGGATTCACATCCTCATTCACGTTGGGATATTTTTCCATGCCACACATATCCCCTTGTGACATCCCTCTATTCATTTATCATCTATCCCGCAAGCACATGACCTTCCATGCTTCACGAGTCCCATCATTTGGGCTTCCATCACCTTATATATTCAAAATGGCCCTTGAATGGCATGGATTCTTAGCCCAAGGGCTCTCCTACCATTACAGGCTAACACCCTCAAGGATTGTGAGTAACAAGTTGATAAATGTTCCTTGTTGTGAATATAGTCCACGATCGATGCTCAATTACCCCCCCCCCCTTCTGGTCACACAGGGGTGGATATTGTGTTGCGAAATAGGTCAACAGTTTTCCTCTATGATCATTTCCACTATGTGGTCTTCCGGAAGCACGATGATTCTCCCTCTCTATCCCATGCATTTGACATTAAACTAGGCATATACGGTCAGAGAACTATGACCGTAAACTAAGATCACCTTCGTCCTCACTACAAGACGTTAAACTGCAAGCTGGCTATAACACTCCATTCAGGGCCCAGCTTCAGGCCCCTTGGACTTTTTGAGCCTATTGGCATCGAAATTCAGAGAAGGTCCACATCAGGTAGGTAAAAGAGCACCGAATGAAACTGTGATGCAAAATAGGAAATCCTAGGGCCCGAGAGGTGAGCTCACACAAGATTCAGAAGGCATGCACAATAGGAGTTCCAACGTGCAAGCCATTGCGTGTCGGCCTTCCCTCCGGCGCCCAAACCTCCGTCGTCCGCACCGGGCCACTTCGGCCTCTTTTCTGCACCCAAGGAAATGTCAAACATTCATTTGCAAACTAAGGCCCATTTCAAAGCCCAAGGAGACGTTGAACATCTGTTTGCGTTCCATGCTCTTGCGCGCCATACCAGAGACTCTAACTATAAAACAAACTGTATCCCTACACTTTGGGGATGGTTACCAAAGATGAATTGATGCTTTGCAGCACAAAAACCCCATATTTTGTGATCGTGTGAAAAATAAATGGCCTTAAGGTATTGGTTCTTGTGCGATAGGTTCCCCAGGGGCCTTCGGATGGGCCCTTTAATCCTTTTAAATTTCATTTTTCCCAATGTTGTTTGCATTAATGGGGTCCCCTCTTGCGCGCAACTCCCTACTTCATCAGGTGATCTTGCACACAGTCCATCCAAATTACATTCAAACCATTTGTCTTGCATGCAGCCCTTCCGTCTTGTGCGCCACCGGTCACACTTGCATTCCAGACATCCACTTTGTGCACCACTGGTCCCACTTGCGTGCAACACGTCCGTCTTGTATGCCACCCATACCTATGCACGAAACCTCTTCATCTTGCGTGAAAACATTCCCTCTTGTACACATACTTCATATTTTTCCCCAACCCATTCTATGACACATGCTTCGTGTGCTACCCTTGCCTTGAGGAAATGTGTACAAGCCCATCTTATTCACGACATCCCTGCGCCACGTGCTCTTTTCTTGGGAGGCCCCTCAGGTTTTCATGGATAAATTTCAATGTCCATTGGACAATACTTCTGGTTGTGTTGCTTAACCTTATTCTCCTTCTCATGGGAACACTAACAGCTATTGCTTCTTCACAAATCCATACTCATGTGGACCCCAAATGGGATCACCTCTTGACACCCCAAGTCACATCATTGCCTGTCCCTTCTCTACACCAAGGTGCAGAGGGTACCGGTTATGTAAGTCCTAGGGGTGCGGAGTGAACACACCTCATCCAAGCGGCAGGTTGTTAAATTTCCAAACACCATCATACATGGCTCATGACATTAAACTATGACCTCTCCCCGCGCATCATACGTGAGGCGCCCTAGCTTGGACATTTTGTACACTCGCCCGTCTCAATGTGAGTAAAATCTTCCTCACATGGAATGAGATCCTCTTTGTTGAGGTGGAGCCTATCTGTGGGGAAGGGTGACCATGTCTTTTTAATCCCCTATCCATTCTTGCATGAGGTGGTACCCCTACTCCTCTATTCTTTTTTGGTTCCAAGGTCCAGAAAAGTGTATGGTGGGGAACGGTGTTAATCCTCTCATTTCTTCCATTTCCCTCTCCTGATGGGCTTTGTCACCATTGGGCTTCCACCCAAGCGTAAGTCCCATTCTCTAACTTTGGGTGGCTAATCATGTGTAATCCCATGTTTCCTATTTGGGTCACTAACCAAACATAAGTCCCACTCCACTTACAACAGACGCACCTTTCACGACGTGATCATCAGGTCTCTGCTGCCTCTTGTTTTTCTCACACCAAGCATGACTCACATGGGCTTAGAGTAATCATCGACCATGAAATCCATTCTAATGGTCCACATAGAGTGTAAGGCCCACACCATCTCCCGAACTATGTGGAATTTGATCCTCTCAAAGGCGAGGTACGTAGGAAGCCTCCTTGAGGTTGAAGCCCAACAACCATTGGTCCAGACCACTTTCACATCGATGCACCAATTCCCCCATCTGAACAACGGGGTCTTTGATCCTCACCAAGGTGAGGTACATAGGAAGCCTCCCTAAGGTTCAAGTCCAACACCTGATCGTTCCGACCTCCTTCACGTCGGTTCACCAACACTTGGTAAACCTATAGTGTAAGCCCCACACCTATCTAAACTATGTGGACATTGATCTTTTCCAAGGCAAGGTATGTAAGAAACCTCCACAAGGTTCAATCCCACCATCTATCTAGTCCCCAGGTCCTTCCCCACGTTACTTCACCCCGGCCTTTCTTGACGTTAAGCTATGAACCTCAATTAGCAGTAAGTCATTATCTACCTAAGGTTCAGGCCAACCAACCATTGGTTTCAACCCACTTCACGTCATTTCACAAAATTATTTCATGAACTATGAGGTTTCTGATCCTTTCCAAGGCATGGTATGCAGGAAGCATCCACGACGTTCAATCCCATCATCCATTTGGATTCGAGGTCCTCCTTCTGGTTTTTCCACCGACCCCCATCCCATACGAACTCTGTGGGTTTGATCTCTATCTTCTAAGTAAGGTATGTAGAAATATTCCATTAGGATGAACCCCATACAACAGTAGCCGTTGTGACCCCATCCAGCAGTAAGTCATTAGGACCCTATCCAGTGGTAAGCCATTGTGACCTCAATCTGCGGTAAGTCGTTGCGTCCCCTACTCAGTGGAAAATCGTTGTAATCCCATTCACTGGGACCCATATATTTGGTCCATCCTAGTGGTGTCAGACCGACCCGGGCTACTAACCACGCGTAATCCCCATACACATCATCGGGTTATTATCCTATGTGTACGCCCCAATTCAAGTTCGGCGCATGGCCTTTCCCTCGATCCAATGTGTCTCGGGAAGGTCAGGCCCCAACCTAGAGGTTCCTCTTCATCCAGGTCCCATCCATGCATCCATTCTCATGGTCTGCCTCCTTAGGTGTCCCATCACTATCCTGAACTACACAGACTTTGATTCCCTGCCACGGGGATATGTAAGAAGTCTCCCTGAGACTCAAGCCCAATATTACCATCATCCTCACAGTGGTTCCATCCCATTTACCACCCATTCCACTCAGTACCTCATCACCCATATTTATTCTTACCTAAGCCACCACATCCTGGTGAGGTCATGAAAATCCACCTACATCAGTGTTTCCTCTAGGGGTTACACTCATATGAACCACTCTAGTTAGTGTTTTGATCGGTTTGATCCATCTCCACTGGACGTTAAACTTGCGGAATAAAGTGTGTTAAACATGGGAAGTTGAGGAAAACCATAGAGATATGCCTATGTCATATAATTCATCGCATTCAATGCGGGATTCCTTGGGCTTCCGCATCCTCAAGAATCCCTATAATAAGGGACACAAGAAAGACGTGCCAGTGTTCCAGCGTCCAGAAACGCTAGTGATGTCCTGACTGAAGGTTGCTGCCCTGACTTGACCCCTTGGAATGTCTTGATAGAAGAAGCGTAATTAATCGGTGTCCATGAAGATATGGCATTGGGAAGAGTTTCAAGAACAATTTATTCAATCTATAAGGGAGACCCGGACTAGGTAACAAGATATGAGGAGGAATCTATGGAAGGAAGAGCCGACAGACCATCATCAAGTTTCAATAAAGGTGAACAAATCCTCGAAAAATTGATGGATGTCACCCTCCTATGGAGAACGGGAATGAGGGGCATCAAAACTGCACCTTTCTCCCTCGAACAAGATGGATGCGTGCACCCCGAAAAAAAATTCGGACATAGAAATGGTGAACCCGGCGTGATTTTTGTCTCCTCAATATGAAGATTAGTAGAATTTGAGACATCATTGGATTAGCGTGTCACCAGGTCCAGATATCTAGTGCCGGGTCCCACCATGAAAATAGAGGGCCTGGTGTGAAACTCACCAGAAGATAGGGTAGTAGAACGTTGGACATCCCATTCTATGACTTTGTTAGTGTGAATCCATCTTACCAGCCATGGAAGATGTTATGGCATTGAGACACTGGTCGTTGATTTTCTTTTTCTTTCGGCAATGATAAGTTAATCTCCAGACTTTTAAAAACCAAGCTGCTGCACCCGGAACTTCGTCACCGCCTGCCCACCGACGTAGGGGTAGGGGTTGGGACAACGTGACATTCTCACATAGTTCCACCTCTTCCACAACGACCTATACACCAATGACCATGGAACACCCACACCCCATCTCCACATTCGAGATCATACAATGAAGGATGATCAATGACCTCGTAAGCTAGTAAGAGGAGGATGGAATTATCCTGACTTGAGATATGGCCCGCCTAGATTTAGAGGAGTCTACGCCTCATCGTGAAAACCTCCCCCGAGGGCCGAACCGGGAGCCACTGCTCCCCACCCCAACATATAACAATTTTGGGAGCCTATCCCCAAAATGCTTCATCAACTCCCTTCCCTATACCGATGAGTTAGGGGATGTCTGGGCCAGCCTAGTTAGAGTCCCATTTCAGGGGCTCCCAGTGATGGCCCCCACCTAGCCACATCAAGGCTGCCTCCCGATCTTACTGGAAGAGGATCAAGTAAGCCATTCACCAACACCACTAGCTCTGGTCCATCTAACCAGATGTCAGCGTCGAGTTCAACCCGAAGAGGAGGCCTGCTAAGGGTCATCAACATCAGCGGCTACTGTGGCCCGAGTCACCACTAACGCATACCACCCAATCCCTATGTATGCTGAATAGAGACATTCATATTCCCAAATTTGATAGAGGCCCCAACTACCCCATGCGCTGACTGGGTCGACTCTCTTCACCGTCAGTAGGGTAGGTGGCTGCCGCGAACTAACGCATGGAAACAAAACCCGGTGCGGAGGTCCTCCCCGTACAACTACTATGGAGAACACGGATCATCCCCGCTTCCAAGATCAGCATGGAGGTCTGCCCCATGCCACATTCAGTCTAAATGAGGGTCCTCCCCATTATAGTGCTTCTTAGCATGAAAGCATTTGTCGTTCCCACTACACCAGATATAGATTCAGTCCTCCCGCCACATACCGCATGTATGGAGACGTTGCACATTCGGTCACTCTTCTATGTGGGGAACCTCCCTGTGCCCTATCTTTAGAGAGAGAAGGTCCACCATGCCTCAAAAACCAGAGGGGGGAAGGCCAACCTCTCTTTACCAGCACCCAACACGGAGGTCCTACCCCGGTTCAGCTAGACCAATACGAGTACCCTCTTCATACCGATGTCAACAGGGGGGAACAAGCATGGAGGTCTCCCCCATGCTCCTACCAGTTCCAATAGAGGTATTTCCCACTCCAACACTTCCCTTGGAGGTCCTCCCCATGTCCCCTTCAACATTTGTCCTGGTGCTCCAGGCACCCCGGCCTACTCAGGTGGAAACCCTCTCCGCCCCAGCACCAGTACGGCCGAAGGACCTCCCCGTGTCAAAAATCTTCCATGTCTAGAAGATAAATCCAGGGGAAGGAAGGTCGGTCTTTGCCTCTATAAGAAGGATTCAGGGATGTTACAGATTGAGATCAATCTAGTTTTCTACTCAGACTCTGAAACTGGTAATGACTCAGTGCGGGAACCCTCCCCCTGCTCATCTGAGTCAAGGGCTAGGGAAAGAATGAGGCGTATCAGCGTAGTACTCCCAAAATGAAAGGTCCATCAGATTCCTGTCTCCCTATGATGGTATATCTTGGAGGATGAACATTTGGAAGCCCTTCAGGTTATGGTTATGCAATCACCACCATCATCACCATAAGCACTCTCTACCTCGACTTGATATCATAGAGAGCTATTCTAGGGACCAATGGGGGGCGATCAGCTGTGCAGCCTATCCCCAATAGCCCTAGACCTTACACCAGGAACTGTGACTGTCAGCCTGTCTTATCACGATGTAGCATCCAGTTTGCTACACTCTACGAAGGATAGCCCGAGATTCTCCGTCCAGTTAGCCCATTCACCATATTCCCCACCGGTCGGCCTACCATCCCAGCGGTCTGTCTCAGTACCGCTCCATGTTCCTTAACCTCCTCCAGTTGACGAGTGGGGTAATGAAGGGAAAAAACCTAAATCTGAGCCAAGGAGCTTATAGAATATCCTTGCAGTGGACCACTTCCCCGAAATGTGTTGTCCCGTGGTAGTGCCGAATTTCTGCATGCCAGAATCCCTCACCCAAGAGGAAATTGAGTGATTTCGCTAAACCCTATGGGTGACGCACTTCCTCCTTAATCATCATCAAGTGGTTTATCCCAGAAGATAATTGTATATTTAATACATTGGCGAGAAATGACATCTAATTGATTTGGCCGCACTCCCTGTGGCCCATCGCCGCTAGTCACCAGGCTGTTGTAAGGCCCTCCAACAGTAATGCGTTATGATTTTCAAGGTACTCCTCAAAATTATCAAGGAGGATTCCCACCACATGAAAATATGTGGCTGGGGGAAATTTTCTTCCCTTCCCTTCAGTCCTATCTGACGGTAGCCTGAATCATAAGGTGATATCGAGGACATTCCCTCAAGAAGGGTCACGGTCAACATGACTGACATAGTGGACAAAGATGACAAGCTGAAGGTTCTTGATGGGGACTTACCCCCTGAGGGAATTCCACTACTACAGGATCCATTGGGAAGAGTTAATCCACAGTAGAGGAATCTTCTAGGTATCCCTATGCCCACTGAGGCATTGGTCCTTAGTTGAAATCAGGGCAAGGGTAAAGAGAACCTCGGAGCTGCCAAACACTCTGACCCATCCGCCATAGTGTAGAATACAGAGGAAGACCCTGAGAAGGCCGTGTTGCACCAACAACTTTCCGAATAGAAGAAGTTGGTTGATGAACTCATTGCTGAACGTGTTGCGGAGCAACGGCTAGACTATGGTAATCCTAGGCCCGGGCAGCCGGGACAGGAACAACTTCTCCTCGGCGAGCTTCCTCCAGGTGACCATGACCATCATTCCCCCACATTAGGGGTTGAGGCTGGAACATATGGTAAGAGGGCATGGTATATCTCACCAAGCCCCCAGAAATGGCATGGTAATCCATGTAACCCAGCTTAGGATCCCCCAGTTGCCCCGTAGGTCACTCCCCCAGCCACTCCACAAGCCACCGAGCCACCTTACCATGTTGAAGAACCCGCCAACGCACTCATGGTTAGGGAACCCCCTCAAGACAGGGACCCCCGCCCAGATGATCCAATGGTGGAACTCATTTCCCACCTTGATGCATTGGAAACACAATAGGTGGCACTCCCACCTGACAGAAATCCATATCCATCATGGGTGGATGATATGCTGGCACCTCCGGGTTTCAGGAATCCTACCTTTTCCCCCTTTAATGGGACAAGGGACCTACCAAAGCATCTGGCCCACTTCACTACAATGTGTGGGCCCACATTAGGGACTCCAACGTAGAAGGAATCTGCCTAAGGGTCCCGGGTACAGCGGAAGCTCGTGGGTGGATGTGCGCACTTGGCTTTTTGTCATTAATAATGATCAATCTGGGACCAATATGATGATATACGCCATAATCCATGGATTGAATCATCGAAATAGACAATGAAGAAGAATAGTATCAGAACCACAAATGAGGATCATCACAGGTTGATTATAATTAATTTAATAAATTTACAAGAAGTACGATTTATGGAGTTCTTTGTTCGTTGATATTTCTGATCATGTTCCAATGTGATTCATCATTGCGTCGTAGAATCTAAGGGTAGACATCCTCTAGCGGTGATCCACACATGCACCACATATCATTGTACATCGCCAAAGGAGTCTTCGGGTGCTAGAATGGAGAAACCTTTGCATGCTTTGTCCACCTTATATCATGTTGATCTGATGGAGGAGGATCTCTCTCTCAGTCTTGAGAGCGTTTGTGGAGGAAGGAATTCTTTTAGCCTTGAGATAATTCTAAAAAAATGTTGTGCACAACAATTAAGGAAAAGTGTTGGGGTTGTGAGGACATTTATAATCGGGTTTGAGGTTATATATTTATGTAAATAAATAAATGAATTATTCCTTTTATTTATTTCATTAACTCTTATTGAAAATCCCCAATGGCGAATCATTAATTCCTTGACATGTGCCCACACTGATTATAATAAATATCATTTAAATAAAACAATATTATCTCCTCAAAATCCTGACTGAAAAAACTACATGACGTGTAATCATTAATACATGGCATGTAATTGTTTTCCATAAAACTACAAGGCGTGTAATTATTAATACATGGCATTTAATTGTTTTTCATTTCCTTTGCAAAATGAAAACTACACGACATGTAATCATAAATACACGGCGTGTATATATTGTTTTCATTTTATTCTTCTTCCACCATTAAAATGACTTAGGATTCCTTTAATAATTATTAAACCACATATGGGAATAATCTTTATTCTACTTGAGATACTTGGATACACTTAGTGTGGGACCCTCTAGGCCTCTTTCTCATTGGCATTAGGCAGGCTTTCCTAAAGTCCAAGATTAATGTCTAGAAATGGGTCAAGGCATCCAAGAGAAAGAAGTTGATGCAGCATTGACGTGTCACCTCATACAAACTCTTACCATGAAATTTAATCTTGTAGTCTCAATATCTCATCAAGCAGGTTTCATGGTAGTTTTATAAACCTATGTGCTTGATCTGTCATTCTTTGACTTCTAGAAATATACTCTTCAGTACACCTTGGCCATGGAATTTGGGCAACAATTCTACTTCAATCAAAGGGCTCGAGATATCTACTTCCAAAAATATGGAAGGTACAAATCCTTCATTGACTTATCCATTAATAACATGTCATTCATGACGCACCCAACGTACCCTACTTCCCGCCAACTGTCTCCATGAGGGTTTTCATCAGCAAATCTAAGTGTGCGAGTCATGACATGAGTTAATGATAATATCTAGTATAAGGGCCATAACACACGCTCGTAGATAGCAATGTTCTATGAAACCAGGACATGGAAAATTGTTACTGGTGGGTCTGTTCTCATAATCTCTCATCTTGGAGATTACCAAGTGCGAACACCATGGGAGAGAGTCTCGTCTTCTTACGAGTTCCTGCACATGACGGTCTGTATAATATGTGTCCTATCATAGTATGTCAACCAACCATTGAACTTTATTTAAGAATATTGTTATATCATTTCAAGGTTCTCATTAGAGTGGGGATCTACTAAGACCTTATTAATGAAACAAATATTGGAAGACATTATTATATTATAGTCATGCAGAATAATGAACAATATATAATAAGAGTACATTCATATAATCAAATTATAAATAGTTGGTTCTCAGGAAACAAACTCTAACAAACATCCACTTGAACTAGATCCAACTACCTATGACTTTTATTCTGCTAAACCTCACATGAAGATCATGATTCTGCTGAGTCAAGGATTTAGTCAAGGGGTCTGCCACGTTGTCTTCCATGGAAATACTACTCACGGCAACTTCACCTCTCTAAGAAAAATCCCTCAAGAGATGATACTTCTAAAGTATGTGCTTTGTCCGCTGATGTGACTCAGATCTTTTGAAAGTTTCAGTGCTGTAGTATTATCACAATAGAGTGTGATAGGATCTTTACTTCTAGGTAATAAATCTAGCTCTTAGACGTAGTTTCACATCCATACTACTTCTTTAGCTGCCTCAGATGCTGCAATATACTTGGACTCTACTGTAGGATCTGTGACCACATGTTTCTTTGAGCACTTCCAGCTCACTACACATCCATTCAAACTGATGATGTATCTAGTCTACGACTTCATGTCATCTTGACCAGTCTAGAAACTAGAATCTACATGTCCTATGATGATTAGTTCCTAATCTCCTCTATAAACTAGGAACAAATCCTTATAATGTCTCAGATACTTAAAGATAGTCTTGACTTCCATCCAATGGCAGTCTCTTGGATCAGCTCAATATCTACCTACCATACTTAATATGTAATCAACATCTAGCCTTGTACATAGTACATCATACATGACTGACCCAATCGCAGATGCCTATGGTATCCTTGGAATTTTCTTTCTTTCCTCATGTGTATGAGGATACGTTTTCCTAGAAAGATGAATTCCATGTGACACTGGAAATAATCCCCTCTTGGACTGTTCCATATCGAATCTCTTCTGTATCTTTTCAATGTATGTACTTTTACTTAGGCCCAGCATTCTCTTGGATCTAGCCTGTTGGATCTTGATCCAAAGAATATATGCTGCCTCACTGAAGTCTTTCATAAAGAATCACTTATTCAACTATTCCTTAACTACCTTTAAGATTGGTACTTTGTTTCCAATTAGTAATATGTCATCAACATATACTATTATGAAAACAACTACACTTCCACTAGACCTTTTGTAGACACAAGGCTCACATTCATTCTTAACAAACCCAAATTCCATTACGTCTTCATCAGAATGAATGTTCCATGACCTTGATTCTTTTAATAATCCATAAATGGATTTTTTTCAACTTGAATACCTTGTTTCCATCCTTTGGAGTCACAAACCCTTTAGGTTTTATCACGGAGACATCTTCCTAGAGGATCCTATTAAGGAATGATGTTTTGACATCCATTTTCCAAATTTCATAGTGATGGTAAGCAGCAATGGCCAATATGAGTCTGATGGATTTTAGCATTGAAACTGGTGAAAAGGTTTCATCATATTCAATTATTTGATGCTGTCTAAAACCTTTCACAAATAGTCGTTCCTTATATGTGCTGACTTGTCCCTCCATGTCCAGTTTCTTCTTGAATACCCATTTATTATGAAAACGATTTACATCAACAGGAAGATCTATGACAGAGAAAATTAACATCCATATTTTGGTTCAAATAATGAGTATTTTCTAAATTTTTTCAATTATAAAACCCATGTATTTCAATGTTGTATTAAAATAATGGGTAATTTGAATTTTAGAATAAAAATGTGCAAAATTGTGAAAAGTGCACAATTCTGGATTTTTGGACAGATTTTTACCAGAAGGGGATTTTTGTCATTTCATGAAAAATATAATTTCAAATTCATTGAATATAATTATTTTTAGAATCCATATTTTATTTTCTCTATCTTTTTCTTCTCGACCAGGAGGTGATTCGGCCATCTAGTGGTCCCAAAAATTCATTTCAAGTTTGACATTTTTCTGGGCGGACAGCGTGGACCACACCACTGTAACGGAAACCAAAATTGGCCTACACATATCCAAATGAGGTGCTTAAAACTAGGATAGAATGAGGAGAGAGAGTTCCGTCCCTACGCCAAATGTTGTGGAGTTTTGAAGTCATTAAGGTGGCTATTGAATGACATACTCTTGGAGGAACCTTTCTAGAAGCTCCGTCTAGAAACAAAAGCCTTCAATGAAAAATTAATAACACCTTCATCTGGGGTTCAACTGTGTTGGAATTTTTACGGTGAACGGAAAAAAACTTTATGAACAATATTGAAGAAGGGGTCCATGTGTTAAGCATCAATTTAAGGGTCCAAAAACGCACAAACTTTCAGGGGATGGAAATCTGCCTATAAAAGGAGGCCCTCTCCTCCTTCCAAACCCATCAGCTCGACACCCAATGCCAAGGAGGGATCCCACCGGGGCATGGGCCGCTGCTGCTCCTCTCTTCCCCCCTCATTTATTCTTCTTATTTTCTTTTTATTTTATTTTTAATTTTCATTTGTAATTTGAATTTCTTTTCAATTAATCCATGAATTTTTATTTTGGTTTCCACCATTTAATTTCTTCTATAATAATAATAATAATAATAATTAGAAACTATTATTATTATTAATAATATTATTATAATCATTCTTTACAATATCTCAATCTTAATTTCAAATTATTTTACTTAATTTCTCTCACCTTTTTCGAAAACTATTTTCTTAAGTAATAATAATAATAATAAGTTATATTATTATTATTATTATTATTATTATTTTCACTTTCATTATAAATTATTCTATATTCCTATATCCCTCTCTCCTCTATCTATTTCTCTCTCTCTCTCCTCATCCATCCACCATTGTGATCTCCAACTCTCAGAAATGAGAGGCAGACCCCGAGCCTTGGCTTAGGGGGAGGTCAAGAAGTTCATGAGTTTTATTTAATGTTTATTCTAAATTTGTGATAGACTTGAGTAGTATTCTTGGGTGAGGAGAATGTCCCCGATTGGGTGACGGTCCCCAATGACATGCAACTCAGGCTATTTCTATTTTGGAAAAAGAATTGTAAATCAAACATGAGATTTTGGGTTTGAGTTATCAAAATATAATCAAACATATAATTGATAATAATGATTGGATCCCTAGCTGGACCCCAAACCAAGTACTTTATTCTTAACTTCTTTCTGTTTAGACTTGCATCTATGTATAAATTTAGATCTCTTACATTGCATTTAATTGTTCTAAATAACTAAAAAATCACAAATAGATATAGTTTGGATGAATTAGAATAATGTATGTGAACCAAACTGAAAGGCTCCTCAAGAGAGACGACCTTGGTCATCCACTATGCTGCTCTAGGAAAAATATATATTTTTTTGTCCACACCCCGCGATAGGCGTATGTCAAAACTGGAGCCGTTTCTTGGGAGCCAATCATTAGTCCATTTATTTTTTTCTATTGTCACATCTTAGTTGGATTTAATTTCTTTTTATAAAATAAAAAAAAATCTTCCCATGATGAATTTAAATTATTATTATTCTACATGGACTGATAATTACTTGCAGGCGCAGCAAAAACAAGAAGAAGATAAAGATTTCAGAAGGGATCAAGTGAAAGAACTTAGAGAAAGAATTGATCATCTGACGAGAAAAACTAAAAGATCATTTGACTATGTTCATGAATTAATGGAGCTACCAAACCCTTGGAATGATCAAGAACCTGAGGTGGAAAAGGAGGAAACCTTGCCTGCTGAGATACATGTGGGAGATCAACAAAGATTCGATGAATTCTTGATTAAATGTGAGGAACTTCCTAATCTCCCCTTACAATAAAAAGAAGAAGAGCCACCACCACTGAATGAAGAAACCACACAAATGGTGGAATTTGAAGTTAAGATGGAGGAGCCTGACTACCTACATCCATCCTCAGAGAGTACTACAAGAGGCACTTACCACTGAGGCAGATATTGAAGCTGAACCAACTCAGGGAGTTGAACCATTTTTTGACTCTGTCTCTTCTAATTTTATTGAATATGAATTCTACATCACTCCTTGTGATTATGATTATATAGAATCAGACAATCTCTGTTATGCCTTGGAGGATGAAAATAAAGCTATATGTTCACCTACTGAGGAACATATGGAGCACCCTGGATAGGTTGAATATTTATTGAAGGAAGCTTGTGAAGAGATGCTAGTTAATTTTCCTAAGGATACTATGTAAAAGGTTTATTACTTTGATGGGGAATAATTTGATCTTAATACTTCTTGTTTTAATTTTATTCAAATAGAATTTCACTCTGACATTCCCATTGACTATTCTTTGGATGTAGTGTACCTTGAGGAACCACAGGATAGAGAAGAATAGGTTGAAAAAGTTGAAAAATTAGAAACCAATAAGAAGGATGATGGTCCATAATTCATCATACCCCACCATTCAAGCTGTACTTCATTGTGAAGGGGGAGGATCTGGCATACTCTATCCATGGATCATCCCTCAAGAAAAAGGATGAAGCACAACCTGGGAAAAGCCACATGTGGTGGTTCAAATTAATGAATCATTATCCCTCATCAGACTTTGGATAATAGCTACTACTCCCCTCTGGAGGAAATAAAAATTCATGGCCCACTTGGGGGATACTACCAAGATTTATCTCTACGTGATTTTTAGGAAATTATATTTCAATTTCATTTCTTAGGAAGTAGTGCTGCATGCATCCCACTCCATCTATATTTTTTAGCTTTAATGACATGATCCTTGAGTTTAATTTAGTTGTTTGTTTTTTTGGATGATGATAGTAGAAGGAAGCCCCAAACATCGATGGATGAGGACGAAGATTTATTTTCAAAAGGGAGTTCATTTTAATTGTCTATCTTTTTTAACTCTCTATATTTTTTTCCACAACATTTTTTGAGCTTTAATGATAAAATTGCATACCCACACTTGAATACATGTTCTACTTGACTTATCTAGGAGACATGAGTTTCTTAGGAACCCAGTAATGCCATGTTTTAGATTTCAATGTTGACATCATTAAATTATTGAAATTCAGAATTGAATTTTTAAATATGAAGCATAGATATTGAAATGATGACTCATGATTGGTAGGAATTAATTGATTCATGTAAATGAAATTTCTCTACCATATTTCATGCTTTGAATTTCTGAAACTTATGTGAATTAATTTTTTATTATTATTAATTCCATGAGTGATTGTCCAATGTTATATTTCTCATTCTCGAGAGGATTTCTAGACCAAGTACTTCCTATTTATTCTTGAGCATATTTCTTGAGTGATCTTGAGACATGTAACCGACCAGAACTTGTATTGAAACTTGTCAAAGCTATGACTATGAAAAAACACATTTAAAATGATTGAGTCATCCTTTAAAAATCGACGTATCCTTAAAATACCACCTTTACATCAATCCTTCTATTTGCCCATAGAGACCATGAATGACCTATATAGGGATGAGCCATATTTCAAGCCTTTTTTATCCATTCCTACCCAAATCTTGGAATTTGCATGATATTTTAATGTTGAAGTTTGTGGGTAAAGGGAATCATGGTGGACGGGATGATTCAAATTGTGAGGAAGAAGTGTGGTGGTGTTATTTTGTGAATTGTAAAAGGTTTTTAAATCATTCATTATAATCTATTTTTTTCCTCTTGAATTAAAAAAATGAAAAAAAATGACAAAAAGAAATAAAAAAAGAAAAATGGGTTTTGATTTTGGAGAACCAAAAATCACAATTTTCCAGACTTATGATCTTATGATTTTATATGGTTAGGTGATGGATGTGAGGTTTGATCTAGTCATAACTTTTGAAAAATGAAAAACAAAGTACAAAATAAAAAAATATTCAAGAGGGTTAACAAATCATTCATTATGCTTAGTTGATCATGACCTTTTATTTGAGTTTTGGGAAGTGGGTGTTTATATTTTGAAGGGGAGAATTTCATTACACTTTTACTTTTAATATCATGCATTTTACGTCAGAGAATAGCCTCATCCTTGAGCCTTAATTTTTAAAGCATCAAATCCTACCAACCTTAAGTCTCAGAGTCATTTGATCCTTTATTGAATGTCCTCATGATTTTATGCGTCTTTTGTGTTTACAATGTGGAGAAAGTAGTTCATTTAAAAGCCTATGGATAAAGAGCATGTTCTCATGATATGAGCATAACTCTACTTGAATTGTATCATGAGTGATGAAAAAAAAGTGAGGTAAATCATGACATGGCATGTTTAATAATGATGAATCAATAAGCTTGAATGAATTAAAGGATAAGTTGCATCAATTTTCAAATGGGAAAAGTAAAATATGTGAATTATTGGTTTCATTGAAAAATAAGAACTTAAATTGATATTTTATGAAAATTTTTGAAAGTTTGATTTTACATTGATAATTGTTTGATTTTATTGCATTGAAATTTGAATATTGTTAACATTGGTGTCCTCTGATTTCCATGTTGAGATTTTATGCTTGAGGACAAGCATAGTTTATGTGTGGGGGTATTTGACAGATCAAATTTACGTGCATATTTTTTATCAAAAAATTTGTATTTTGTTATTTTTTCAATGATAAAACCCATTTATTTTATTGTTTTATTAAAATAATGGGTAATTTGAATTTTAGAATAAAAATGTGCAAAATTGTGAAAAGTGCACAATTCTGGATTTTTGGACAGATTTTTACCACAAGGGTATTTTTTCATTTCATAAAAAAATATAATTTCAAATTCATTGAATCTTATTTTGTTAGAATCCTAATTATATTTCCTTCATCTTTGTCTTCTAGACCAGGAGATTATTCGACCATCTAGTGGTCCTAAAGATTCATTGACGTTTGACATATTTATGGGCGGACAACGTGGACCACACCACTATAACGGAAACCAAAATCGTCCTACAAATATCAAAATGAGGTGATTCCCCATGGGATAGAATGAGGACAGAGAGGGACGACTCTAAACCAAATTGTGTGGAGTTTTGAAGTCATTAAGGTAGTCATGGGATGACATTCTTTTGGAAGAACCTTCCTAGAAGCTTCATCCAGAAACAGAAGCCTTAAATGAAAAACTCATAACTCCTTCATCTGGGGTCCAAATATACTGGAATTTTTAGAGTGAACGGTCAACACATTTATTAATAATATTGAAGAAGGGGTCTATGCATGAAGTGTCCATTTATGGTTCCATCATCAAGAGAAATTTTGGGGGATAGAAATCTGCCTATAAAAGGAGGCCCTCTCCTCCTTCCAAAACCATCAGCTCAATGCCAAAAGACAAGGAGGGATCCCACCGAGGTATGGGCCGCTGATTCCCCTCTCTTCCCCCCTCATTTCTTCTTCTTATTTTTTTATTTTACTTTTAATTTTAATTTTTAATTTGAGTTTCTTTTCAATTAATCCATGCATTTTTATTTTGGTTTCCACCATTTAATTTATTCTATAATTATAATAATAATAATAATAATTAAAAACTATTATTATTATTATAATAATTATTTACAATATCTCAATCTTAATTTAAAATTATTTTACTTTCTTTCTCTCTCCTTTTTCAAAAACTATTTTCTTATGTAATAATAATAATAGTAAGTTATATTATTATTATTATTATTTTCACTTTCATTATAAATTATTTAATATTCTACTATCCCTCTATCCTCTCCCTATTTCTCTCTCTCCTCATCCATCCACCATTGTGATCTCCAACTCTCGGAAATGAGTGGATGACCCCAAGGCTTGGCTCGAGGGGTGGTCAAGAAGTTCATGAGTTTTCTTTAATGTTTATTCTAAATTTGTGATAGACTTGAGTTGTATTCTTGGGCAGGGCGAATGTCCCCGATTGGGTGATGGTCTCCAACGACATAAAACTCAAGATATTTCTATTCTGGAAAAGAATATTAATTCAAACATGATATTTAATTTTTGATTTATCAAAATAGAATCAAACATATAAAGGAGAATAATGATTGAATCCCTGGCTGAACCCCAAACCAAGTACTTTCATCCTAACTTCATTCTGTTTAAACTTGAATCTAAGTATAAATTTAGAATTCTTAAATTGCATTTAATTTTTATAAATAATTAAAAAACCACAAAAATAGATATTTTAGGTGATTTAGATTATGGTAAGTCAACAAAACTGAATGGCTCCTCAAGAGAGACGACCCTGGTCAGCCACTGTGCTACACTAGAAAAAATATAATTGTTTTTGTCCACACCCTGCGACAGGCGTGCATCAATCTACCAAAATCCAGACTTGGTTTTGGTATATGGAATCCATTTTAGAATTTATGGATTCTTGCCACATGGTAGCATTTATGCCTTCCTCTTCTTCCTTTTAGGTAAGAGGATCATTATTGTTAACCAATAATGAGTCACCATCCTTGGTGACAAGAAAACCATATTGTTCTGGTTCTCTCACCTCTATCATGCTTCTACATAGTTCGTGTGTCTTTGGAATAGATTGTTCTTCCATGGGGTTTTGTGGAATTTGTTCTTTTACCAACTCCTATATATCTTGAGCCTCAACTTCATCGAAGTCTATCTCTCTCCCACTATCTCTTTTAGAGATGTGCTCCCTCTCAAGGAATATGGCATGTGTTTCTACTGTATCCTTTTTATCTGAGGGATTTTATCGGTAATATCCCCTTGTTTTATTGGGATATCCCATAAAGATACACTTTGTGCCTTGGGGTGCAAGTTTGATACTTGAAGAGGCCTTAAAAAATGGTTTGTTACCCCACACATGTAAATTTGATAACATGGATTTGCGTCCACTCCATAACTCGTATGGAATACCATTTATCGATTTAGTTGGTACTTGGTTTAGTATGTGTGCTTCTGTTTGCAATGTATATCTCTAAAATTATAATGGAAGACTCGCATGACTCATCATTGATCTCACCATGTCTAACAGGGTGCAGTTCCTCCTTTCACTTACACCATTCCACTAAGGCTTGTAAGGAGGAGTGAGTTGAGATAGAATCCCAAACTCCTGTAAAAATTAAATGAAGTCCGGATTGATATTTTCTCTTCCTCTGTCTGGGCGGAGTTTCTTAATATTCTTACCAAGATGGTTCTCAACTTCATTCTAGTATTCTTTGAACCGATCAAATGAATCTGACTTATACCTCATTAAGTAAATGTATCCATATCTACTATAATCATTAGTAAAAATTTTAAAGTACAAGAACCCACCCCTTTCTTCTATTGGAAATGTTCCACCCACATCTGGGTGAACTAATTCTAGAATCTATCTATCCCTTTCACATTTCCCACTAAATGAGGCTTTGGTCATTTTGACTTGTAGACATGCATGACATACACCAAGTGGTTTTAGTTCGAAAGAATCTAAAAACCCATCTTGATGTAATTTTGTCAAACTTTTCTCATTGACATGGCCTAACCGGTGATGCCAAAGTTGGGTTTGGTCTGAGTCTTGTGAATTAACATTGTCATCAATTGCCATTACTTGGTTTTTGTAGTCTAACACATAAAGTTTGTTATATAAATGTGCCCTACCAAAACAAATGCTATCTTTATAAAAGTAGAAACATTCATTTCCAAACATGAATATGAATCCATCAGTATCTAATATGTATAGTGAAATAATGTTTTTAGTAATAGAAGACACATAATAACAAACCTTTAACACCAAGATCATTCTAGTTGGAAATGTGAGGTTGTAGTCCCCGACAACTACAACAGCAAGTCTGGCTCCGTTGGCTGCTCATAGATCTACCTCCCCTTGATCAATCTTCCAGAATATACTTGGTTCCTATATATGGATACAAATGTGAGAACCATAGGAAATATCTAATACCCAATTGGTATAAATAGATAGATTTCATTCGATAACAAATTCACCTGAAGCTTCCCCTTGCTTCATTGGCTGGGTGCAAATTTTCATCCAGTGGTCCTTCTTGCCACATGCGAAACAAACAGCCTCTTGTTCTCTTGCCTCCCCTTTGATAGTCCTTTTCATGGAAGGCCTTGAAGAATATTTGGGGTTAAAGCTCTTTTCCTTCCCTTTCCTTTTATTAACCATAAGAAAAGAAGGATTTTAACACATCATATCATTGTCCACTTGGAAAATGAGGATAAAAAGATCAGATAGAGACTTATCAATGTTGTTTATGTTGAAATTTACAACAAAGTTAGAGAAGCTCTGGGGGAGTGATGCAAGAATGAGATTGGTACCCAGTTCTTTGGGGATTTTAAACCCTAGATCATACAATCACTCAATGTATCCAATGAGCTTGACTACATGAGACCCAGCTAGGGAACCCTCTCCAAGCTTTCTATGAAATAGAGCCTTGGAGATCTCAAACCTTTCATGTCTTTCTCTCTCCTGGTATAGACCACGGAGGTGATTGATAATACTATAGGCATCTATGTCTTTATGAGACTTCATGAGCTCAATATACATTGATTAAAACATCAAACATTGAACATTGAGTGCATCGCTCAAATGTTGATCATAGACCAGGAAATATTCATCACTCCTCCCTTGGGAGGGAGAATCAATATGTGAGGACTCCAGCAGTAAAACTTTCATTCCTGGCATAGGATAACCCGAAGGCTCCTAAACCATTCCTGAAAGTTACTGCATGTGATGATATTGTCTTTATCCAAAATTGATCGTAGAGAAAATGTGGTTGAAGAGTTTGTCATATTGATTCTACAAATTAAAAGTGCCAATTTATCAATACTTTCTTGACTGCATTTTATGAGAAATAATAAAATTTTATTAAGTCTCCTTCTATTTTATCAAGTCACATTGGCCCTCACCATTGAACTCAGAATGTCTTGTTTCCATGACATTCTAGTGGAAAGGATCCATATTCCCTTTCACTTAACCCCAACAAGGGTTGGTCAAGCTATTTGAAGGTATTTAAGTAGGAATGTATTTGCCAACTGTGAGCTTACTGTTCCTTGATCTATTGAGTGGACTCCCCAATCCTGAAATCCTGAAATGGTTTTCCTCAACACTTTCCTTCATTTTACAACAAGTCTAGAAAGGGATACTCCTCCTGATATAAAATTTTTAAGTCAACCCGAAACATTCCTAAGATCTTCCTTTATAAAAGTAAGTGCTGCAAAAAGGGTTGGTCAAACACATAGTTTTATTGAGTCTTTCCCTTATACAAATAAATGAAGTCTTGGTCTGACTTAATATGGTATTTTAGGGATTTTATTCTATATGCATAGTTTTGAATTATCACATTCTTTCTAATATTAAGTGATTCTTTCTTAAGTGATTAACAATTTTCTGATAATGTTTACGCATAGTCGGGTTTTTATTTTATTCCATCTTTGCATGCTTGTATATTTCATTAACTATGTGACCACGACTACACATACATAATAAATAATCCATGAAATCAGATAGAAATAAAATAATATGTCATGATCAAGAGCTTCTATTGGTTAGGTTATCTAGCAGTTTTGATAGGATAACCCTGACCTAGGGAAAAAACACCTCAAACCGATGGTTCGTGTTTTGCAGCTCCCACCTGTCCACCTTTGTATCTTCTTGTGTTGGATTCGCCTCTTCGGGTTTTTAACTATCTCCTCTGGCTTGGGAGATCCTCCATTGCATGAGCCTTACATTAAATAAACCATGGGCATGCAGACCCTACATTTTATTGGATGAAGGCTCACAGGCCAATGAAAATAAATTTAAATGAAACCATACACACACAAAGGGTCTTTGGTCTAGCTCATGATTATCCATAGCATGAAACGAAATTTATGCATATTTAGAATTAAAATTCTTTTAATCGTTCAATTATTCAAGATTAGTCACACTTGAATTCAATTGATTATGATCTTATAATTAATCAATTCATTATCTTAAATTCCTTTCTGAATTTCCTTGAGATTCTTCCCATCTATATTCATTGTACGGTGTTTTTGTACTTTTGAAGGAAACCTAGTGAAATTCCATTTCTGGAAAGTACACAGCATGTAGGCTATTTTACGTGGAGTGTATTTGTTTTCACCATTTTTCTAAAGTACACGAAGGGGGATTTGACATATTTTTAGTACTTTTTAAATTTTGGAGTACATGGCATGTATATTGATATAACATGGCATGTAATTCCTTGTTATGTGGTTACCGGCCTGACAATATCGTGTACACGGTACATGGCTTCTCCTTCTACACAGTTTCACTTGGGCCAGATCAGACTACACGGCGTGTTGAATCAACATACACACACCATGTATTCCAGTTTTTACACGCCATTCATTTATAGTCAACATGGTGTAATAAATACTTAGGTATACTCAATTCACACGGTGTGGTTTGGTGGACCAGTATTGGTTCGTTGAACCTAAGTACACAACGTGTAGTTTTCACTACATGTCGTGTATTCTTGTGTTATACAAACATAAAGAGAGGCTCCTCTAGATGAGTTACTCATTTTCATTTTAATCAAAATCAAAATTACGAGGTCATTTCTGTGATGTGAATCGAGAAATGTAGGTGGAAGAACAGATCTCGTTCATTCAGATTTATAGAACGATTTATCTTGAATTGAATCAAATATTAATGCGTAAATTATCAACAAAAATTAAATAATTGTAATCAATGTTGTAACCTACCTCTGATACCTATTAAAGGTCTCGGGTGTAGTGGAATCTTGTGGGTGGATGTGCCCAAATGGATTTTTTTCATTATCCATGATCAATCCGGGACCATCATGATGATAAATTCCAAAATCCATGGATTGAATCACTGAAATAGAAAAAGAATAAGAATAGTCCCAGAACCAAAAATGAGGATCATCACAAGTTGACTATAATTAATTTAATTAATTGAAAAGAAGTAAATTTTATGGCATTCTTTCTTCATTGAAATTTCTGATCACATTCCATTGTGATTCTTCATTGCGTCGCAGAAGCCAAGGGTAGACTTCCTCTAGTGGTGATCTACACATGCACCACCTATCTCTGGATGTCGCCAAATGAGTCTCTTGGTGCTATCATGGTGAAAACCTTTTTTGCATTGTCTGCCTTAGATCATGTTGATCCGATGGAGGAGGATCTCTCTCTCAGTCTTGAGAGAAATCTTGGAGGACAGAATTCTTTTAGCCTTGATAGAATTCTCCAAAAATTTTGTGCACAACAATTAAGGAAAAGTGTAGCGGTTGTGAGGATATTTATAATCGGGCTTGAGGTTACAGAGTTATGTCAATAAATAAATGCATTATGCATTTTATTTATTTCATTAACTCTTATTGTAACCCCCCCCCCCATTTCGAATGATTAATTCCTTAACATTCACCCGCGCTGATTATAATAAATATCATTTAATAAAACAATATTATCTCCTGAAAATCATGATAGGAAAAACTACACGGTGTGTAATCATTAATACACGGTGTGTACTTGTTTTTCATATAACTACACAGCATGTAATTATTAATACACGGCGTGTACTTGTTTTTCATTTCATTTCCAAAATGAAAACTATATAGCATGTAATCATTAATAAACGACGTGTATATCTCATTTTCATTTTATTCTTCCTCCATCACTGATACGATTTAGGCTTCCTAGAATAATTATTAAACCAATTATGGGAATAATCTTTATTCTTCTTGAGATACTTGGATACACATAGTGTGTGACCCTCTAGGCCTCTTTCTCGTTGGCATTATATGGGCTTTCCTAAAGTCCATGATTAATGTCTAGAAATGGGTCAAGGCATCCAAGAGAAAGAAGTAAACGCCGCATTGACGTGTAACCTAAAACGAACGCTTACCATTTAATTTAATCCCTTTGTCTCAATATCTCATCAAGAATGTTTTTTGATAGTGTCATAAACCTATGTGCTTGATTTTTCATTCTTTTACTTCCAGAAATGAACTCGTTGTTACACGATGGCCATGGAATTTGGGAAAAAGTTATATTTCAATAAAAGGGCCCAAGATATCTACTTCCACCAATATGTAAGGGACAAATCCATCATCGACTTATCCATTACCAACATGTCATTCGTGATTCACTAAACATACCCTACTTCCCGCCAACTGTCTTCATGACAGTTTTCGTCAGCAAATCTAAGTGTGTGAGTCATGACATGAGTTAATGATAGTCTTATAATCTAAGGACCATTACACATGCTCAAAGATAGCAATGTCTGATGACACCAAGACATGCATAATTTCTACTAGTGGGTATGTTCTCATAATATCCCATCATGGAGATTACTAAGTGCGAACTGCATGAGAGAGAGTCTAGTATTCTTAAAAGTTCTCACACATGACGGTCTGTATACTATTTTTTCTATCATAGTATTTAATCCAATAGTAGAACTTTATATAAGAAGATTGTTATAGTATTTCATGGTTATCAACATAACGGGGTTCTACCATGACCTTATAAATTCAATAAATATTCTAGGAAATTATTATATTATAGTCATATAGAGTAATGAACAATATATAATAAGTGTACATTCATGAAATCAATGGAAAAACAGTTGGTTCTTAGGACACCAACTATTACACTTCCAAGCTCCAATGTTTTTTGCAGTCATTGGAGGGGCCTACAATGCCTGGTATAACCAGATCCCCATCAAATCAATGACCAGTAGGGAGGACCTCTTCATGCAATTCCTCCAGCAGTTCAGCTCTAACATGCAAATAACTAGCATTGCAGACCTCTTCAAGGGAATGAATGGGCCTGATGAGTGCATCATCAACTTTTTCGCCCACTGTAAAGGACTCACGTATTCCATTGACATGCCACTAACTCAAGAGTAATTACTGACGATGTGCATAGGGAATGTCAATATGGAACTGGTACCCTCTCTAATCACTGAGAACTACCCTGGAGGATTCTGAGACTTCTCTGATAAGGTCCATTGCCTGGAAGAAGCCCTAAAATAGTCCAGCGAGGCACATCTATTGACCCCCGCAATTCTCGCAAGAAGGGATGTTAGAACCGAACCTGTCGCGGTTGTCCAAATAGGGGACCCCATACAACTGGAGTTATTACCAGTGGATCTTCCTCGACAACCTCACAGAGGCCCGCCACCACATGCGCAGCATCCAGCCCAGTACCATCTGCCTTAGAATCGGAAGGTGCCCCCATGCAACGTGTAGCCACCACCCAAGCGAGAAAATATGGACCCACCTCCATGACAGGATACTTCATCCCATCATCAGGGACAGTCTCTAAGGCCCCCCTTTCTGGATAGAAGAATTCATATTTACTCATTCAATTAGAATCAGGTTCCTAGATATTTCTGAAGTTCCTTGGAGTAGGGGATTGTGCGTTTTCCTGAGTACAGAAGGTCAGAAGAGGCGAACCTCACTGATCGTCCCAACTACTACCCCTATCATAAAATCCTCAGGCACACTCTCAAGAAGTGTTATGTGTTCAAAGAATGGCTTCATGACCAGGTCGATAACAATATAGTCAGGTTGGGCTAGGACCCATCACAAGTGTTATGCGTTGTTGTAATGCCAGATAGCAGCATGGATAGTGAGGGCGATTGGTAGCATGTTTCTAACCCCGGGTCCCAGAAGTATGAAAACTCATGGCTCGCAAAATGGTCACATGTACCCATGGTATCATCCATGGATGGATAAATCATCCAGATCCTTTAGATAATTCGGCCACCACTTCTACATCGTCATCTCAGCTGGCCTCTTCCGAGAAGAGAAAACACCGGCAGCGCAAGGGAAAGAAATGCACCCCTCCAATGCCATCATCGTTTTGTACTCTCGGAAACATCAAGCCCCCAGAGATGGGGATTCCCCCTAGGATCCGCCCAGTAGTGGATGACTCTTCGAGTGACAGTAAAGGGTACACTTCTGTTAACACTTTAAAGTTGGTAAACCCCTACATGTCTCTTAACGATGGGGAGTGCCAGGAGAATCTCCCAAACATCCCCAGCTGACGCCAGCAACGACGGAGCCACAATTATATGGTTCGTTGGGGCACATAAGTTGGCACCTCTAGCCAGGCCATGAAAGCCACTGAGACTAGACAAAAGACTCAACACAATGATCAGAATGTAGAGGCTCCTCATCCAATGTCATCAGGACCACCTCCACCACTGTTTTTTCTACTGGATTAGGCAGATCCACCTCGATGATGCTATGACCAGCCATACTATACTACATGATGGTCTCAGCCACCCAGCCCTCATCTGCTAGCCAATTCTTGCGCTTTTACTAGTGGGCAGTACGATATGCCCAGCACTAGTCAGCCACTAGCGTAGCTGGCAGGGGCCACCGTACTGCCTGTCATAGAGAAACCTCCCACCAGTAGAAGTTCACGCCTGGCGTAGAAGTATGATGTTCTCAAGCACCTTTCCAGTATCCCATCAAGGCTTTCCATCCTCGAGGCCCTTCACCTATCGGCAGATATGCGTGAGGTCCTCGCTGAGGCTTTAATATGCCCATCCAGTTTGAGATGGAGGTAGCAACTATAGAGGCCTTTTATGTGGAAGCAATAGATAATGATGAATGTCAGGAAATTATCTCATTCTTTGGAGAAGATGAAGGTTCTCCCATATGGGGGCACATTCATCCACTGTACATCACCGACCAATTCAAAAAAGGGGAGGTTTTACACTACCTTGTTGACACAAGCTTTAGGATCAACCTTATCCCAACATGGACATTGTAGAAATTGGGGTTGTCTATGGACGAATTGACTCCCTTCGACCAGAAAATCCAGGGTTATGATAGGACAGAGCAGACCCTAGTCAGCAAGATCCATTTAAAGACCCAATTCAGTGGCCTAGTTTCCAGTACTAAGTTTAGGGTTGTCTACCAACACACTGCGTAAAATACATTGACAGTCAAACCATGGTTGCACCTGCACGCGGTGGTTCCCTCATCGTATCACCAGTTCCATATGTACTCCCTTAATGGTCAAGTGGGTGTGCTCCAAGGTGATGTATCTCCTTTTTCCTCTTTTGAAGCCTGATACATGGATGCTGACTATTACAAGATCAAGGTAAGCAAGATTCTGGCTAATGAGGTCAATCATGCCATGGTTGCAACCGACCCATGGGTTGGTCTAGATGACAACTACATCTTCCTGATCCATCGATTGGAGGCCACAACCTCCGATATGGGGAAATGTTTTGTTTTATCTGTCATATGGGGGAAGCATATTCTCAGGTCCAAGCAATATCGAGAGATCACTTTGTATTCTTATATGAATCAACCCTCGGTTATCCCTGAACCCCCTACTCCCATAAGGTATCAGGATGTCCACCCCATGACAACGACAGTACATTATACTTGCTTGTTCCATCGGGCTAGAATTAACTGGCTCAAGCCGACATGCCACTATTGATTTTATATTATCATGTGTGGCCCCTTGGGTCAATGACCAGATGGGATCGGGTCGACAACCTTCATTGATGTGGTTTTAGTAACACTAGAATCTCCCGATGCGGTGACCACTACTACTCGGGCTAGAACCGACCTCTCCTTATGACTTTTCAAGACAGAGAAATCTCTTCCCGCTAAGGATCCCTTCTCCCTAATAAAATAATAGGATCTAGAGGATGCTCGTACTACCTTTCAATAGGATGTTTCCACCATGGTTGATGAAATGTTATAGGTGAACCTCAATAGCGAGGTAGACCCGAGACCCACGTTGATCAGTGCCACCATGTCCCTCGAGGATCTGTAGTGGTACGTAGACTTCCTAAAAAAACATAATGATGTATTCTCATGGAGCTATTATGAAATTATAGGACTAGTTCCTCAGGTAGTTGTCCACCACATCAGTCTCCCAACAAATCATCGCGGATTCAAGTAGCCTCCAAGAAGATGAACCCTTCTCACGGTGCCATGGTCGAGGCCAAAGTCGATAAGCACATCAGATCCACTTTTGTTAAGAAGGTATAGTACCCCAAATGGCTAGCCATAATTGTTCCAATCTGGATGAAGAATGAACAGATCCAAGTCTGCATCGACTTCTGTCATCTCAACCATCACTGTCCGAAGGAAACTTTTCCCATTCCTCTGACGAAGTTAATGATTGAATCTCTAGCTAGATTCCAAGCCCTCTCATTCATGGATGGGTACTCCGGGTACAACAAGATTTGAATAGACCCCGAGGATGAGGATTCCATATTATTTAGGGTGCCACAAGGTACATTTTTTACCAGGTCATGCCCTTTGACTTAATGAATGCAGGTTCCACCTATCAGCGGGCCATGAAACGCATATTCAATCCAATCCTCAAGACATTCGTTTAATGTTATGTGGACGATCTGGTGGTAAAATATCAATAGCTCTAGGACCATCTCAAGGACCTTGGGAAAGTGTTCGGCTTCCTACGTTCCTGCCACCTAAAGATAAACCCATTGAAATGTGCCTTCGGTGTCCCCTCTATGAATTTCCTCAACTTTGTTGTCAAATACCGGTGCATCGAGATTGACCCTGAGAAGATCAAATCCATCAACCAGATGTATCCCCCGAGAAACATTTGAGAAACTCAGGGATTCCAAGGACACTTATCCGACTTAGGCCGATTCATTATGAATCTAGCCGGAAAGTGTTAGACCTTTTCTCAACTCATGAAGAAAGGCACCGCCTACAAATGGGAAGATGTGTGCCAAACCGCGTTTGAGGAAATCAAGTAGTATCTACATCATCCACCGTTCTTGATGACACCTGTCTCTGGAAAGCCACAAGTTCTTTATGTGATAGCCCTGTAATGATATCTCGGTGCCCTTCTCACCCATAAGAACAATTAGGGGATGTAGAAAAACCTTTACTACCTCAGCTGCATGCTCCTTGATACGGAGACCATATACTTCCCCATCGAGAAGAGATACCTTGCACTCGTATTCGCATTACAGAAATTGTGACATTACCTGCAGAACCATGTGGTATAGATAGAGTTCAGAGTAGATCCACTGAAGTACATCCTGAGCCATCCAATGATGATATCCCAACTAGAATGGTGGGCAGTGATACTCTAATAGTTTGATATCTGGTTCGTGCCTCAGAAGGCTATCAAGGGGCAAGCATTAGCAGATTTACTCGATGCTCATAAAACCCCTATTGAATAGTCCTTGGATCCTAAGTTTCTTGATGAGGAAATACTCTTAGTAGATCATGCCATCCCATGTTGATAGATTCATTTTGATGGTGCATCTCGGAATCCCACCGGCGGGAGGTTCAATGACCCCATGATCAATAGGGTAGGCTTGGGTATCCACTTTATTACCCCAGCACAAGACATTTTTTTGTACACATTCCTATTTTTAGATGGCTTCACCAACAATGAGGCAGAGTATCATGCTCTTATCACTGGCCCCGAGCTGGCCCTAGAGATTGATGTGCCCCATTTTCATGTGAAAGGGGGTTCCGAACTAGTCATCAAGCATATCAACGGTGACTATATCATCAGAATGTTGGATCTCGTACAATTTTTGGAGTGAAATATCCTACTAATGGCCTAGTTCCCATCTCGTATGGAAGTTACTAGTGTCCCTTGATCTCAAAATGGTCTAGCTGATGCCCTTGCCGGCCAAGCTGCATCACTTGTAGAAGTCGAGCATGATGATCTAATTATCCACGTGGCACATCATAGAGTCATTGTTCCCATCGCCCCAGGTGATGATGACAGCCTGTAGGTGATCCATCTTACCACTGAAGCCTCAACATAAGGACCCCCTGGTCCCTCAGATGCAATGGTTTAAGTGCCTCCTCACTAGAGATCCCCCTTTTTTGAGTATTTCCAAAATGGTTACCTCTCGGCTGATCGTGCTGAGCACGAGCGAATCCGACACCGCACACTGTGGTTTACCCTGAAAAGTGGTCCCAGTCTTGTGTGGATCCTTTACAAGCATGGGTTTGATTGTTTTCTCCTCCATTGCATCCAAGGAGTTGAGATTTCTTAAGTCATGCAGGAGGTTCACGTCGGTTCCTGCAGGGTTCATCAGACCGGGTTGAAGCTATCTCACCATATCCAGAGACTGGGGTACTTTTGGCCCTCCATGATCCATGATTGCATCGAGTTCTCCAAGAGATGTCAGGCATTCCAAGTTTATCCCTACTTTGTGCATTGAATTCTAGAGCCTCTCCACACTAGCAAGTACTCTTAGTCCTTCGTAGTCTGGGGAATGGACGTTGTGGGACCATATCTTCTAGCAACAACTCGCCTATGTCGGTTCATCCTGACCGCTAAGGATATCATTTCCATGTGGGTAGAGTTAGTTTTACTCAAGTAGGTCAAGTCCCATTCTATTGTTGACTTCATGATCTCCAATTTCATCTAACAATTTGGATTCCATCATGTCCTTCTCACTAATAAAGGCACCAACTTCCTTGAAGCTATGTTAATGAAGTTGTACTCCAAGTACAACATCCTATCTAACCATAACTACCACTAACAAGTGCAAGAAAATGGGAAGATCGAGGTGTTCAACTATACCCTCTATAACATTTTTTAGAAAATGGTTGGTCAGAACAAGAAGAGTTGGCCTGACAAGCTCCCCAACGCCCTCTGGTCTTATTAGACGATGACTTATAATTCCACCCAGGCGACCCCATATTCCATGGTGTACAAAACTGAGGTCATCCTACCCATCAAGACTTAATTTCCTTCATTATGCACATCAGTACGTGATCAACATGCACCAGATAAAGTAGCTGAAATTCTCTTTGTCGAGTTGGAAGAACTTCATCAGAATAGGCTTCGTGCACTGCACAACCTGGAAAGACACAAGAACAAGATGGCCAGAGCCTTCAACATGAAGGTCTACCTCTTCTCTTTTCTACAAGGTGATCTAGTATTTTCCCTTAGGACACCAATGATACCCGGAAGGAAACCACCGATGTTGGAGCCCAAATTAGAAGATCCTTTCGTTGTTCCCTAGGTTTATCCCAATGGTGCATACTCACTGGTGACCATGGATGGTGAGCATATAAATCCTCCCACCAATGCCAAGTTCCTCCAAAAATACTTTTCTTAAGATGAGGGGTCCCACATGACCATAAACTGTATGGTCTTGTATGACCTTAAACTGGATGGTCCCGCACGACCCTGAACTGCATTACGGTCCCACACGACCCTTAACTGAATCATGATGCGGCATGACCCTAAACTACCAGGTCTAGCATAAACCTAATCTTATAGGCCTGGCATGACCTTAAACTACCCAGTCCTACATGACATTAAACTGAAAAATGTCCTGCATGAAATTAAACTATATGGAATCCTACAAGATGTTAAATTGTACCCTTAGAACTATGTGTGGCTTGATTACCATCCTTATGGGATACATAGGAACACTTAGACACTCAGCCCTAATTCCAACCACTAGAATCTTCTCTCCAACTATTCCCCTGAGGGTATTTCTCTTGGAGGTTCCTTGCATGTTACAGTGTAGGATTAATTAGCCCCACTGATGTCTGGATTACGAAAGTCTCACCATGTAACCCTCCCCATTATAATATCCTCCCATGTCCTCACCACAAGATGCTAAACTGCATGGCCTTCAAGAACTATGCATGGATTGATTTCCATCCTCCTGGGATATATAAGACCGCCCAGAAATTTTGTTTGTTGGCCTAGCCCAAACTCCAGAGTCTCCCCTCGGGTCAAAGAATATGGTGTGGCATATTCTTTTTCTCGAATCTATGTTGAGTTTATCATAGTCCCATTGTGCGTCCCATTCCCCAGAGACTTCCACCTATTTCCCCATCCTGCTTCATTTTGAAATGTACAGGAACACTTATGATTTACTCACACTCTTTACATGGGAATCCATCAACTTTCATGTCTGGAAGGACCCCCGAATGGCATGGATGCATGGCCCAAGATCCCTCCTACTATCTCGGGCCAATTTCCTCAGGGATTTCGAATAACAAATTGATACAAGTCCCGCATTGTGAATACGGTCAGCGGTCGATCCTCATTTTCTTCCCATTCCAAGGAACACAATATGGATAAAATGTTTCAAACATGGTCAACAACTATCCTTTTTCATTATCTCCACCCCTATAAGACCAAAATAGTTAGGGTAGTGGTTCATCCTGCCTCATCGCGCCATCAAGCCGCGGTCTCCCTCAGGTGATGCCAGCTATCTGAACCTTATATAATGGGGAGAGCCAAGTCCTACTCCTTGTTTCCCACACCGAGCATTTCTCACATGGGATTAGGAGCTATGAAGAGGTAGCACCCACATAAGAGGTCATATGACAATAGTTGGCCGAAACACCCAACCTCAGGTCCCCCAGCCTTCTCAGGTCTCTGGAACAAGTTCTCACTTGGGGTTGTATGGTGTGGTATGGGATTGTGTCCTCATTCAAGTTGGGTTACTAGTCATGCCATACACTACCCTCATTGGGGTATGCTACCCATATCTTTGTCTCCTATAGAACTGTGTATGGGTTGATTACCATCCTTATGTGATATGTAAGACCGCTCAGACATTTAGTCTTCGGGTCTAGCCTCATCTTGCCCCCTTGGCCTGCATTCCCCTAGAGAGAGGAGTATATGGTGTAGTATGGGATTATGTATTCATTCCCGTCAGGTCTTGTAACAACCATTCCATTTACCTTCTTCTCATAAGAGTTCTCCATCCCCTTGTTCTATACTCGTCTTTTCAAATCGGCCACTCTCCAGATGAGAACCTCGATCCACATTGGTGATTCACCAATGTTCCCAAGGGTACACTGGTATAGCACCTAGAATTTCGGATTCTACCGAGACATGCTTTTAACCATTTCTCAGGCTTCGTGTTCCCATTCATTAGGGCTTCCATTAACTTTCACAACCAAAGGGATCCCAAAATGGAATGGATGCTCGGCCTAAGATCCCTCCTACCATTATGGGCCAACGTCCATAAGGGTTTCAAGAAAAATATTGATACAAGTCCCACATCGCGGATTTGGTCAGTGGTTGATGCTCGTTTGTTGTTCCCATCTTTGGTCACACGATATCGATTCTTTGTTTCGAACACGGTCGATAGTTATCCCCCATCATCATGCCAACTCCATTAAGCCCAAAATTTCGGTTATATGACTGACATCCTTCTCCATCTCACCATGTCCAAATGTAATTTTAAAACTCCTGGAACTATCCCTTAGTTCACATCTACAAGTTAGGGGGACAAAATTTGTGGTAAAGGAATCAATCTTGGATCTACACTGATTTTTCTTTGGCATGCGTTCTAAGTATTGCAAAAAAACTACTTTTTCATTTGTTTCCCAAACCAAGTTTGACTCATGTGGGCTTACAGATCGGGTCACGGTCTGCACTGATTTGGAAGGATTTCACTTTTATATGGTCTGAACTCTAAGACCATAAACTACGATCTCTTTTAGAACTACATATAGCTTGATTCCCATTCTCATGGGATACATAGGAACACCCGGATATCTCATATTTTAGTCCAACTCAATTGGGAACTAGTTTATCTTCCCCTTATCCTTTGATCTTTCTAGCCCCCCAACTCGATGTTTCCTCCTCGGAATCATGCATGGTATGTTGTTGAACTCATCCTCATTCACGTCGTTCAAGCTTTATCACGCCCTGTGCATCCCCTTTGGAACCTCATCTCTCTTGTGCATGTATAATCCATGTAACATTAAACTATTATTAATAGTCCCACATGACCATAAACTGTTGTTTTTATCCTACACAATGTTAAAAATGCATGGTTGGTCCCATCAAATGACCCTAAAATGTGAAAATATCATCTTGTCCGCACGACAAAAAACAGTGATGCATTGTGATCTTCTTGATCAAGGGACATCATGTCTAGGATCGGTCACACACCATACCATTTTTCAATTCCTTCACACTGCTTGATTTTGGGGGCGATGCCTGGAATTTCTATCCTAGGTCCATCACTACACAAAAAACACACACTCATTCATCCTAAAGGACAAACAATATATATCAAATATAGCTTCTTTTGGTGTAGGGGCCAGACCCACACAACCATATTATCCCTAGCACCGGTATCATACCATGAAATTCATAGAACTATATACGGTTTGATTCCCATCCTCATGGGATATGTATTAATGTCCATGCAACTTGTATCAGGCTCATCCTAACTTTCGTTTTCGGTTCCTTGACCTAAAACCTCCCTAAAGAACACATGGTTGTTGGAACCACATGTTCTCGTTCACTTCGGATTTTATAATTACCCCACCATGTGTCTCCCGTGTTTCCTACCATCCATGGTCTAACCTCTATGACAATAAACTAAGATCACTCTACGTCCTTGCTGCAAGATGTTAATCTGCATGAAATTTCTGAGAACTACGTATGGCATGATTCCATTCCTTATGGGATATGTAAGAATGCCTAGAAATTTTTGTCTCTGGGCCCAACCCCAATAATCTACAAATCATGTCCCTTATTTTTAGGCTCCTTGGTTCAAATTCATTTGGGAACTTGTGGTGTGGTGAGTACCACATGGGTGATCATTCACGTCGGGTTTTTCAATAGCCACAGCACGTGATTCCCACATCCTTTCACATCATGGTCCGAGTTCTATGACCAAAAACTAATATCTCCCTATAGGAACTACATGCCACGTTTGTCTATTTCACTGACCTGTGCACAGTCCATTAAATCAATCCCCCTTAATGGTCCACCCTAGGACCTTACATTGAAAGCGTGCGACCCCATGACCCTTTTCCTTGGTAAAGGAATCAACTTCTTCTATCTGATACGTCTTATAGTCGTATTCAGATGCGTTTTGACAAAGAGCCCGAAGTATGGAATTTTCATGGGGACATTCCCCTCATTCCATGTCCAAGATTCCTGAACCCGTCATCTGGATCCTCATCCTCTTCCATTTCTAAAGGGCACCCATTTTTCAGCCTAGTCTCATGCCACATTAGCTTCCCTACCTAATTAGGCCAACATCCCTAAAGTCCTTAGATGAAATTTGCGATAGGTATTGTATTTCGAACATAGTCAGTAGTCGACCCCCATTTGATTGTCCCCATTCTAGGATAATGTGATATGGATACCGTGTTTCGAACATGGTCAATAGCTATCCCATGTATTCACGCAACCATAATTGTGGTCTAGATCTCGAGAATCATGATTCACATATTTCCACTTCCTTATGATCATGTGGAATTCCAAAATAGTCGACCTTACTCTTCACACACCTAGGCGTGTTATATAAAAAGGTCAGAATTAATGGGATGTCATTCACCTAATGCCCCATCATCCCTAATGTGTTCCTCCCTATGCTAGGAAAGCCCCATCACTACTTCTTTCCCACATCGAGCACAACTCACATGGGCTTAGGAGTTCTGGTAGGACGTGTACTGGCGCAGCCATGCCACACATACTTTTCCTCATCCCGCATGACGTTAAACTACTCTCTCTGAACTATGTATGGATTTATTCCTATTCTCATGGGATACGTAGGAACGCCCAGACACTTTGTTTCAGGTCCAAACTAATTTTCACTTTCGGTCAGTTGACCTGAAGAATTTCCTCCGGGGATACATTGTGTGATCTGGACCAAGTCCTCATTCACGTCGGGTTTATAGCTACCAAACTCACATACTCCCTTCATGGGATCTTCCCTTTCACTCCACATCCTATAATATGATGTTAATCTTCACGAATTCATATGTGAAAAATGCATGACACTAAACTATGGTTCTACCCTGAACAAGTTCAGTATGCCCCACGATAACGTTAGGGGCGACAATTTCCTTGTCAAAGAGGTTCTGTTTAGAAGAATGTTTGCTCCCTAATCAAAACGATGTATCCACCTAATGTGTTCCCACCATAATGGTGTAATTTCAAGAGTATTGGAATCTAGTCAAACAACCCATCACTCCACTCCCCACGCTTTTTGTGCCCTTTATTTCTAATCATCACCAACTTTCACATCTAGAGGAACCCCCTAATTTGTTATCCTGATTTCAATCTAACGCAATAAGGACACTGTGTTTCGAACATGGTCAATAGTCATTCTTAATTGTCCTACCATCACTAAAGTGTTATAAATCTCGGGTATTGTGATTCACAAATTCCACACCCCCCCCCCAATTCGGATTTATTCCATCACCCTTTGCATTACCCCGTTCATGCACAATATCACATCAGGAAGACGGTAATTTGACTATTCTGAGAGCTTCATTCTCTAGTCAGGTATCTTTCTTCTCTTTTTTAGAATCTAGAGTGGTTTTCAAACCTCGGGTGTCAAAAGATTATTGGATCTCCTACCTTCAAGGGAATTAATAGTGTGAACATCCCTTGTTTCTCACATTGGGTACGACCCACATGAGCTTAGTAATGGATTTCTATTTATTTCAAGATTGTGGTTGGAAGATTTTAAACCAAACGAACAAGTAAACAAATATATCCATATATGCAGTTCAGAATAAGTGGAAGTAAGGAGAAGTGTGTTTATATGTTCTACCAAAACAGGGACCTTAGGGATCAAAATATTGGAAAAATTTCTCTAGAGTCGCTACCTTTTGGCTTGTGGCCTCCATGATTGCCTCCCACCCACTGAGAACCTTCTCTTCATCCATGGTCGCAGGGTGTAGTTCATTAACCCTAGAATGTGTTTGCCCCTATCCAATTTGAAGTGAAGTAATTTGGTAACCCACTTCCACTAGCTGTTCTTGGGCATCCGCCAGTTGGGCCCTCAATTTTCTCCACAAGATCAGAGTAGTTTGCAATGAATACTTCTTTCTATTTCATCTATTATTCGAGGCATTGGTCTTCTTGTTCTTCCTTCAAGAACACTTGGGTACTCCCCAAATCTTTCTGACATTAGGCAACATCGGAGCGTTGGCTACTCTCGCACAGCTTCTCGTCCATGTAGTCACAGACTATCGAATGGAGGCATTGAGAATCCACCCCTATAGTACAGAGAAATAACAACCAAGCATGGAGCGATCCCATCCATTTTAGACATTCCATCTAAAGCTGACCGAGAATGATATTTCTACACTTCCAACCTTTGCATCACGTCATGCAGATCTCATCAACCACCTCTGGATCGGAATAATCTATCTCATTTGGATCCGCAAGCCGATAGTTGGGGAAAGTAGCGAGGACTTCAGTAGCAAGGTATTCTTCGGGAACCTCCACCTCTTCAGTGACATCACTCTCATCGGTCTGGAATTACACCCTAGCAGCATTACCACCCCTCATTGTGAAGTCTGGCTCACCGAGTGCATGGTTAGGGTTGTCTGGAATGGCTGCTTCTACAATGGTCGATGCAGTTGCTGCCTATCCTGCTTTTGCTGATTTCCCGAACTCGACGGTTCGTCGTTCCTCCAACCTTTCGATCACTGCATTAGGAATATGTATCTTGATTAGATAAAATCTCCAGGAATAATGGAAAACCAATGAGAAAGGACTTACATTATCCAAGTGTAGTAGTTTCCAACGCTCGTGTCTTGGCAGGGGCCCCTTCCATGGAGAGCATTCAGAACTTGTCAACTCGATTACTGGTGTTGGCTCCTCATGGACAATGGGGATGGAATGGGTCTCTCCTTATAGCTCATCATCACCTAGTCGAGCTAAAATTGGTGCCCCATTACTCCCGGTCCTGAGGCCTGGCTCTCGAGGTTGCTCCCCGATCTCCATAGGCATACTCGCACCCTAGGTGGGAGAGGCTTCCTGGGGACCCTCGCCCACGTGTTCCTGAGTACGGTAGGGTTTGGTTGATGTATTGAGATGATGAAAAGATGAAGGCCAATATAAGTTTTAATCCATATCTCAAGCTGCTCTTCTATTTCTTCATTACAGCCAACACTTTCGCCACTCTCCCGGGAACTCCGCTGGTGAGTGGGAGCATCTGAAGGCCCCTTTTCACCATGACCATTTAATTGGTCCTCTTCTTCCAGTCCTTATTCTTCTTATTCTTCTTCTTCTTCTTCCTCCCCAACACTTTCATCCTTGTATGGTAGCCTCTCCATGTACCGCTCATGGCCAAGCATTACATTCAACAGGAGATGCGGTTATCCATATCACCCATGTTGGCATGCGTACATGTCCTTGGCTATCAGGTATTCATGCCGGTGATTAAAGTTTACTTTATCCAGTATCCAGATGTGCCCTATGCCTAGTAGATTGATCCCGGTATGCATCAACCTCCACCATAACTCTTCAGCAGACATGGATTGTTGCAGCGTTATCCAAGAAGACAATAAAGAAGGTAAGATAGCATCGGCGGATGACGTCAGGAGGTACCTGAGTAGCTGTCCCGGGAGGTTCCTAGTTGGACCCCGAGGTCGTGCATGAGACCACCCTTCCCCAGAGGGTAGAGTCACATTTTCATTCTGTGTTTCCCCTATCGATGAAGTACCAGTCTGTGCCGCATTAGCCCGCCGACCCATTCTTTGCCTCACTTCCCCTTTAGCTCCTAGACTACCTTCCTACTCTTCAGGTTCTGCACTAGTTCCCTTGATTTTCTGAATGTGTTTCCAAAGAATCTCCTTAAGGTAAATTCTTCTCCATTGTTCATCATTCTCTATCGATAGTCTGGAACTTACATCGGTGGGGGGAAGAGTAATGATTTATCCCTAGCATTCTGTCGTGAACATCAGCCATAGATAGTAGAGAATACAGGGATTCCACTTTTCCTGTACCTCTGTATATTATTTATTGGGAATCTGTTGCATGCACCCGAACTGCATGGTATATCTGGTCATCACATAGGGTTTGCAAAAGATATTTCCATCAATTCGGACCACCAGAACGCCACCTCGGATCCTCTGCATGTACTCTTTCTGCTCCAATGGACCCCACCCATCATTTAACATTTGGGAAACTGAGGTTCGGAATGGGAGGAAGTTGAATTGAGTGTGGCTTCTGATCTTGAGCTTGACTCCTTCATCCCTGAGTATCAATGGGCGGATCCAACAATGTTCAAGGGGGATGGCCTCATACCATTACTGAGGGAGCGGATGGAGTTCGAGATGTCATACCCACCACAGTGGGCTACGAACCAACTGTGTAGGATATATAGTGGCCCGCATATCCTTGTGGGTGTACTTCCCCTCAAAACGTTCCATAGGATACTATATAGCCTAGCCAAAATTGGTACCCCTAGGTTAATCTTGTTCTTTTCTACCATAATCTCGGACCTCACTAGTATCTCCGGGAGGACTCCTATCCACGTGTCCCTCACAGCTAACAACTAGTCGCTCAAGAACACAATGAAGAACCTGACATAGTGCACATTTGGGTCTTGACCTTCATTGATGCCAAATCCCCAGGATTGATATTCTTCTGTCTCCAAAATCTTCCAATATGATCATGTCTTTCCCCTCTAAGATGTGTTTGGGCATTTCTTCCCTCAGCCTCGCATCTTCACAATTGTGTCTTGGGTCAGCAAAAGACTAAACCACACTTAATAGGGTATGTCCTTTAGGATGTATTTTATTCTGAGTTCCTCTTTACCTAGCTCTAGAAGGTGCCATGATAGGATTGGGGTGCGGGTCTTTTCCCCCCTGACATTTTCCATTGGGAGTAACTCATTGTACTAATACCCTTTCAAGGGGATTCCTCCAATACAATGGACATCCCATAGACTGATTCCCAATTCCCCATAGTGGAGGTGAAAAGTGTTGATATCGGGTGACCAATGACTGAATAGCTCTGCTACCAAGTCTTACTGTCATTAAAAATGGAATTGAGATGTCCAAAGGACCACGAAAAGCCTAATGTCCCACAGCTCTGGCCTGAAATCCTCACATGTCTGGGCTACCCAGTACCCCCATGCCCATTCATTAGTAATGTTTTCCCCATATCAAAAATACCACTCTTTCCAACCCATTATCTCATTAGTAATGTTGCTTCGAAATGTACTTTCATAAATAGCAGGGGATTCCTTGAGAACTGGATCACTTACTGTAATCATCCTGGTCTTCATATTAAGGATGTAGATGGTTGTGTTATATGTTTCCCTAGAAGGTTGGCTGTTGTTTGGTGATGTGGAATTGTGGAAGACTATCCTCGCACGTCACCCATGAACGCGATGTGTCTGTATCGATACATGGCATCAACACCTCTTCCAGAAAACCGAAATTCCATAGAAGCAGGCTACCGCTTAGGACGTAGTCCTTTTGACCTGGCAGGAGCTTGCCAAAAATCATTTGGTTGTCTGAAACAACCCTCCTCGAGAGAAGAAACTGAGGTATCGCCATCTTTTGGGTTCTCCTTGCGGCAGTTTCAACATCCCTCTCGATGTCAGTCTGTTGAGCGGCCATTTTTATAACTCTTTAGAGGTTGGCGCGAAAGATGGAGGAAACGTCGCGCAGAAGCAGCGGCGGCGCAAAAGAAGGGATATTCAACTCACAAAAGTGGCAGCGAGAAAGAAGTTCTATGTTTGTGGAAAAATTCTAGATGGTTCACCAAACCTGGAGTCAATCACAAAATCTTATGTGTGGAACAATATGTTTTTCACACACGAGGGCAGGATATCCTGTCGCACAGAAAAAGTCCATGTAGGGCCAAGGGGGCACTCGGCCTATATTATAAAGTGCTGACATAGCTTTTGCACCTGCGCAACAATCCTGCGAATGCAAATTGTGTTTTTACGCACCACCGAGGATAATATTCCTATTTTTTGGAGGAACCTCAGAATCTGACCTTCAGGTTCCCTTTTAGCTCTGATTCTGAGAGGGGTGAATTTTTCGACACTGAAATATGGAGAAGCACCACATCGGGCGGGTAAAAGAGCATCGAATGAATCCAGGACGCAAAATAAGAAATGATGGGGGTCGAGAGGCAGGCGCGCTCAAGAATTAGAAGGCGTGCACAAGAGGATTTCCGGAACGCAAGCCATTGTGAACCGACTATACCTCCCATGCCCAAACCACCACCCTCCGTGCCAGGATGCTCCGACCATGTTTCTACACCCAAGGCATTGTAAAATGAGGGTTTGCATGTTGGGCCCTGTTTCCGTGCCCACGGAGAAATGGAACGTCTCTTTGTGCATCGAGCCCCATTTTCTCACCCAAGGTGACGTTGAACATCCGTTTGCGCACCGTACTCTTACGTGCCATACCGAGGACTCTATCTATAAAATTAACCATATCCCTACTCTTCGGGGATGGTTACCGAAGATGAAGCGACGCTCTGCTGTGCGAAAACCCCGTCTTCGGTGATCACGTGAAAAACCCATGGCCTTCAGGTATTGGTTCTTGCATGATAGGTTCCCTAGGGGGCCTTCACAAGGTCCCTCTGATCCTTGTAAATTTCACTTTTCCCTAAGTTGTTTACGCGCAAGGGGTCCCCACTTACATGCTAGTCCCCACTCTATAAGGTGCTCTTACATACAGTCTATCCAAATTGCACACAAACCGTACTTCTTGTACACAACCCTTTCATCTTACGCAACACCGATCACCCTTGCATTCCAAACGTCAGTTTTGCACGCCACCGATCCCACTTGTGCGCAACATGTCCGTCTTTCACTCCTCCTGTACCTATGCATGAAACCTCTTCGTCTTGTGTGAAAACCTTCACTTATGTGCGCAAACTTCCTATTTTTCCTCATCCCATATATTGACACATGCTTCATGTGCTACCGTCACCTTGAGGAACCATATTCGAGTCCCTCTTATGTGCGACACACCTGCGCCATGCGCTCTTTTCTCATGCAACCCCTCAGTTTTGGACATAGCAATTTCAATTTCCCTTGGATGATACTTCCCATTGTGTTGCTTCACCTCATGCTCCATCGCATAGGAACACTAACTGCTATTGATTCTTCACATATGCACACTAACATGGACCCCAAATGGGAACACCTTTCGACACGCCCAGTCACGACATTGCATGTCCCATCACGGTACCAAGGTGCATGGGGTACCAGTTATGTAAGTCCTATGGGTGCGGAGAAAACCCACCTCGTCCGAGCTATATGACATTAAAATTCCAAGCACCACCTTCTTCAGCACATGATTTTAATCAGTGACCTCGCCCCGCACATCATATGTGAGGCGCCTTGTCTCGAACATTCTTTACACCCGCCCGTCTCAACGGGAGTAAAATCTTCCTCACATGGAATGAGATTCTATTTACTAAGGTGATACATATCCGTGGGGAAGGGAGACCATCTTGGTGTAAGCCCCGAGCCTTTATTGTAGGATGTGGTACCCCTAATCCTATATTTTTCTGGTGCCAAATGCCAGAAAAGGGTGTGTTGGGGAATGGTGCTCCTCCTCTAATTTGTGCCAAGTCCCTCTCCCGCTGGGCTATGCCACCATTGGGCTTCCACCCAAGATTAAGTCCCAAACTCCAACTTTGGGCTGATAATCAGTCGTAATCCCCTGTTTCCTCCTTGGGCCACTAACCATGCATAAGTCCCACTCCACTTCCCACAAACACACCTTTCACGACATGACTGTCAGGTCTGTGCTGCCTATTGTTACTCAAACTAAGCATGACTCACATCATATTAGAGTAAGTATCGACCATGACATCCATTATCATGGTCCATATAGAGTGTAATCCCCCCACCATATCCTGAACTACGTGGAATTTGATCCTCTCCAAGTTGAGGTATGTTGGAAGCCTATCTGAGGTTCAATCCCAAAAACCATTGGTTGTGAGAACTTTCACATCGGTGCACCAGTGCCCCCATATGAACTATGTGGTCTTTCATCCACGCCATGGTGAGGTACATAGGAAACCTCCCTGAGGTTCAAGTCTAACTTCTGGTCATTCCAACCTCCTTCACAACGGTTCACCAACACTAGGGCAGCCTAGAGTGTAATCCCCACACCTATCTGAACAACATGTACATTGATCTTTTCCAAGGCATGGTACGTAGGAAGCCTTAACGAGGTTCAAGCCCACCATATATCTTGGCCCCAGGTCCTTCCTCACGTCGATTCACCCTGATCCTGCATGAATTTAAACTATGAACCTCAATTAGAAGTAAGCCATTATCTCCATGAGGTTCAAGCCCACCACCCATTGGTTCTAACACCCTTCATGTTAGATCACCAAATTCCTTCATGAACTACGAGGTATATGATCCTTGAAAAGGAATGGTATGTAGGAATCCTCCACTACATTCAATCCCATTCTCCATTTGGACCCCAAGTCATTCTTCGGGTCGGTTAAATGACCCAAATCCTATATGAACTACGTGGTTTTGATCTCAGTCCCATATGCAGGGTATGTAGGAATCTTCCATGAGGATCAACCCCATCCACTGGTAAGTCATTGTGACCACATCCAATGATAAGCCATTGTGAAACTATCCAGCAGTATGCCATTGCGACCTCAATTAGTGGTAAACCGTTGTGTTCCCTACTATTTGGTATGATGTTGTAATCCCATTCATAGGGACCCACATATTTTGTCCATCCTAGTGGCGTCAGACCAACCCCGGATGCTAAACATTCGTAAGCCTTATACACATCCTGAGGTTATTGTCCTATATTTACACCCCAATTCATTCTCATCACCTAAAATTTCCCTCGAGCCTATGTGTCTCAGGAAGGACATTCCCCAACCCAGAGGTTCCACTTTTTCTAGGTCCCATCAACACATCCATTCTCATGTGCATCCTCCTTAGGCATCCCATCACACTCTGGAACTACATGAACATTGATTCCATGCCACGAGAATGCGTATTAAGTCTCCCTGAGACTGAATCCCAAAATTTTTGTCGTCCTCATGGTGGTAACATCCCATTCACCACCCATTTCACTTAGCACCCCATCACCCATCTTGATTCATACCTGGGCCGCCACATCCTGGAGAGATCATGTCAATCCACCTACATCTGTGTGTCCTCTAGGGGTTACACTCATCTGATCCACACTAGTTAGTGTTATGATCAGTCTGATCCATCTCCCCTTGATGTTAAAAATACAGAATACCTCGTTTTAAACATGGGAAGCTGAGGAAAACCTCAGAGACATGCCTATGGCATATAATTCCTTGAATTTGATGTGGTATGCCTCAAGAATATGATCCCTCGAGAAGCCCTATAATAAGAGATAGAAGATAGATGCGCCAGTTCTTCAGCGTCTAGACATGCTAGTGATGTCCAACGTGAATACTCCCCTGACTGAAGGTTGCTACCCTGACTTGACCCCTTGGAATATCCTGACAGAAGCAGCGTAATTAACCAACATCCATAAAGACATGGAACTAGGATGAGTTTCATGAACAATGTATTAATTCTATAAGGGTGACCCATACTAGCTAACGAGCTCCGAGGAGGAATCCACGGAAGGAAGAGTGAACATCTAATCATCCAGTTTTGATCAAGGAGAAAATGTCCCCGAAGAAGCGATTAATGTCACCCAGCTTTGGAAAGCACGAATGTAGTGCAAAAAAACTACGTCTTTCATCCTTGAATAAGATGTATGTGCGTGCCCCAATGATAGAATCAGGAACTGGTCCCCTGGACCAAGATATCACTTAGGATTGTATGATGTGGTGTTGGATTATTTCCTCATTCACATCGATGTTGGTCGTTATGCTGTACACATCCCTAGATGATATGCCTTACCCCTACCTTCATCCTCACTACAAGATGTTTAACTGAATGTTGGCCATGAAATTATCTCCATGGCCCAACCTCAAGCCCCATGGCCTCTTTGGGACCCTATCCTAAGTTCTCACTTATGGTCGTACAGTGTGGTGAGGAATTATGTCCTCATTCACATCGGGTTGCTTGTTGGGCCATACACACCCCTTATTGGGTATCATTCCCTTATTAGCGTCATTCTTTCCCCTATGACTATGTGTGGCTTGATTCCCATCCTCATGGGATATGTAGGACCACCTGAACATCTGGTCTTTAGGTAAATCCCCTTCTCTTAGAAACCTCCCAATCATTTTGTCCCCTTGGCCCACGTTCTTCTAGAAGAGGGGTATACAGTGTGGTATTGGCATATATCCCCATTCACGTTGGGTTTATAACAACAACACCATATACCTATATCTCCGGAGTGGATTTTACTCCCTTTCTCTACTTTCATCTCTTTATGTTGGTTTCCCTTAAGTTGGGTCCCTCATCCCTCTTCAGTGATTCACCAATTGGCCCATGAGTACTCTGGTCTAGAAACTGGAGTGTCAGATCCTATGTGGACATGATTTCTCCCCCATTATAGGCTTTGTGTTCCTCTTCATTTTGGATTCCATTATATTTAACACTCAAAGGGTCCCCCAAATGGCATGGATGATAGGTCTAAGGGATCTTCTACCATTACATTCCAATTTCCACAATGGTTTCAGACAAAAAACCGATACAAGTCCCATGTTGCGAATATGGTCAGTGGTCAACAATCATTTTTTGTTCCCATTTCAGGCCACACGATATGGATACTGTGGTCCAAACATGGTCAACAGTTATCCTCCATCACCCCAAAAATCCCTTAAAGACATTAATGTTTCTTACATGATTCACATAATTTTCCACCCTGTCATGTCCAAGTGAAATTTAGACACTCGTGTCACTATCCCTCAGTGTGAATTTGCACGTTATGAGGAGAAAGCCGCGATAAGGCATCATTCGGGGATCCTCACTAACATCCCATTGGTGTGAATTCTAGGTATTGAAAAAACCTCATATTCCCTTATTTCCCACACTACATTTGACTCACATGGGCTTAGGGATCGGGTTGAGGTCCGCACTTACTTAGAAGGATTTTGCTTCTCCACGGTCCAAGCTCTAAGACCTTAAACTACGTTCTCATCCAGAACAACATATGGCTTGATTCCCATTATTAAGGGACACATTTCAATGAACAGACCTCTTATCTTTGGGTTTAGCTCGAGTTCTACTAATTTATCTATTCTGTTCTTCTTTCTGGTCTCTGACTCTTCTAGGAATGCATGGCATGGAGAATGTGGGCTTATGCCCCCATTCATGTCGGGTTTTCAATAGTGCACCACTTACACCCCTTTCAAGGAGCTAGTCCCTCCTATATCCTACCCAATATTCTCTATCCTTTCTCTCCCCTTCGGCTCGAGGTTTCTTACATGGAATTATGCACGTTGTGATGTGGGATTATGTCTTCATTCATGTCAAGTATGCTTTATCACTCAGCACACATTCCCTCTTGAACCTCACCACCACTGTATATTTCTGATCCATATGACTCTAGACTATGCCACCTAGTCCCACATGACATTAAACTATCATTTCTATACTACACGAGGTTAATGCGCATTGCTGGTCCCATCACATGACCCTAAACTGTGACATTATCATCCTCACCACATGATGAAAAACGACACTGCACTATGATATCCTCACTCGATGGGGGGGGGGGTAATGTTTGGTATCAGTCACACACCATACAATTTTTTGATTCCGGCATATAGCTTGATTCCTGTGGTGATACCTGGACTTTGTATTCTAGGTCCATCACTTCATAAAAAAATACACATTCATCCTTAAGGACAAACAAGCTCTATCAAATACCTCTTCATTAGGTGAAAGGGAAAGACCCAAAAAACCTTATTCTATCGGACACTAGTATCCCACCGTTTCTATCTAAGAACTACATGTAGCTTGATTACTATCCTCATGGGATATGTAGGAATGCATGTACTCTTTTCCTTAGGACCAGCCTAATTTTTTTTTCAGTGCCTCGACCAAAAACCTCCACAAGAAACACATGGGGATCCGAACCCCAGGTCCTCATTCATGTTGGGATTTATAATTACCTCACCCTGTGTATCCCACGTTCCCTACCACATATAGTCCAAGAACTAATACCTTAAACTAATATCTCTTCTAGAACTACGTATGGATTTATTCCCAGCCTTATGAGATACATAGGAATGCCCAGACATCTCGTCTCTGGGTTCTACCACAGGCATCCAAAATCTTGTCCCCTCTCTTTTGGCTCCTCGTCCTGAACTCTTTTGGGAACATGTGGTGTGGTGAGTACCTCATGGGTTCTCATTCATGTTGGGTTTTTCAATAGCCACTCCATGTGCCTCCCATTAATTTTATTTTCAACCTTGTCCGAGCTTTATGACCCTTAACTAAGATCTCCCTCTAGGAAATGCGTGTCATATTTGGACACTTTTCCACCCTATACACAGTCTATTAAATAAATCTCCACATAATGGAACATCCCATGACCATTAATTTTGGAAGCGTGCAACCTCGTGAACCTTGTCCTTTGAGGCGGACTCAACTCCCTTTATCTGATACGTCTTGTTGTCCTACTTAGATGCGTTATGGAAGCGCCTGAAGTGTGGAATTTCCATAGGGACATTCCCTCGTTCCATATCCAAGCTTCGTGAGCCCTTCATTGGGATCCTCATCCTATTCATTGTTTGAAGGGACCCCCTTTACATCATGGTCTCATGCCACACAGGCTTACATACCATCTTGGTCCAACGTCCCTAAGGACCTCAGACGACATTTATGATAGGTACCGTGTTTCAAACATGATCAGTGGTCAGCCCTCATTTTTCTGTCCCCATTATAGGCTAACACAAAATGGATACTGTGTTTCAAACATGGTCAACAGTTATCCTCTATCATCACACCAACATATTTGTGGTCTACATCTCAAGCATCATAATTCACATATTTCCACTTTCTTATGTTCAAGTGGAATACCAACATACTTGTATTTACTCCTCCGGGAATCTAGTTGTGTTATATAGGTAGGTCAGTATCATTGGGACGTCATTCACCTAGCATCCCTCTGCCCCTAACACGTGCCTTCCTGTGCCAGGAAATCCTCATCACTACACCTTGTTTCCCACAACCAGCATGACTCATGTGGGCTTCGTAGTTTTGGTAGGACGTGTTCTGGGGAAGCCATGCCACACCTTCCATTCATCATCCTGCATGATGTTAAAATACACAATCAGAACTATGTGCGGCATGATTCCCATCCTCATGGGATACGCAAAAATGCTCGACCGCTTTGCCTCAGGCCCAGCCTAACATTCACTTTTGGTCCCTTGACCTAAAGAACTTTCTATAGGGATACATTGTGTGGTGCGGACTCTGTATGTCCTCACTCCTGTTGGGTATATATCCTCCACACCACATAATCCATTTCTAGGATCTTCCCATCCTATCTTATGATGTTAAACCACATGGTCCCACATATCCTTAATGCATGACACTAAACTATGGTTCTACCCTGAACAAGTTTAGGATACCCTATGTTAGTCATGGGATGCACTAGATCCCTTTCCAGAAAGTATTTCCCCTATCAGTGTTGGACTCCAGCCATGCCATGCTTAAGAACTACATTTGGAATGATTCTCATCCATATGAAATATATAGCGAATGCCTAGGTATTTCACCTCAGGTCCAGCCCCACAGTAATTGACCCTCCTGGCCCCTTGGCCCCAATCACGGTCTAGTCTCTATGAACATAAAAATAGAGTTGATAGTCCATGAACCATGACCTTAAACTATTAACCTTGGTCAATGCAGTATGGAATTAAAACTATGTGCACTGTCCTCACTGTACAAGGTTAAACTATGTGACTATCATTCTCATTGGTATGACGTTAAACTACATGTCATTCCAGACCCTTTCCAAAGAGGTCCTACTCAGAAGTAGGTATGATCCCTGGTCAGCTTGATGCGCCTACATAATGTGTCTTCACCACGGTGGAATATTTTCAAGAGTGTTGGACTCCATTAGAACGACCCATCAATCCACACTCCATGCTTTTCATGCCCTTTATTTGGAACCTCATCCTTTTTCAATTCTGAATGAACCCCCTAACAGTTTAGATACTCAGCCTATGGCTTGCCTACTGTCTTGGGCTTATATTCAAAAAGGCTAATGTGAGACATTTTGAGTCAGGCCCCATGTTTCGAACATGGTCAGTGATCCTCCCTTATTTGGTATTCCCATTCCAGGCTAACACAATAAGGATACTGTGTTTCAAACACGGTCAACAATCATCCTTTATTGTCACGCCACCCTTACAATGTTCTGAACATTGGGTATTTTGATTCACACGTTCCATTCCCTTATGTTCTAATCAAGTTGGACGCCCCTAGTGTTGCCCCTCTTGTGAACTAGAGCACATTTAGAAGGATGACATGTCGATTGTCCTGAGGTCCTCATCCTCCAATTGGGCCTCTACCATTTCTTCCTAGAAATCTGGATTGGTTGTTCAAACCCTGGATGCCTGAAGCTTGGTCGGCACAATTATGTTTAGACGGAATAACACGACAATCATCCCTTGTTTCTCACATTGGGCTTGACCTGGGGATCTTAGGGATTCATCACTGAGAATTTCATGAATATAACAGATTCATGTAAAACCAATACAAATAATAGAACTCATGCATGGATTTGGCATAAAAAAATAAAATAATGAAAGTACATTCAAGGGTTTGTAAACCTTACAACACCCAAGGGTCGATCCCTCCCATGGATGGATTAACCCCATCAAAAGAAAGTTGCAGCTACGCCTCCCATAGGCTTATGGCATCCAGGATTTCCTGTCGCCTGTTCAGCTCCCACTCCTCCATGGCAGCGATGGGGCGCAATTCATCAACCACAATCTAGGACTGCTATATATCGTTCCAGATGATGGTCATCTATTCAGAGGGATTCTTCATGTGCTCCTCAGCCTCTACCATCTGGGCCTTCAATCACAATATTAGCTCTGATTGTGCATCGAGGGTGGCTGAGTGCTCATCCCCCCAAACTTGCATCCGCTCAATCTCATCTTCAGCCTCTCGGAGACTCTTTATGTTCACCGCATTCTTTCGCTTCTAGTCCACACCGATGCCACAGTCATACTGAAAAATCTTCTCTGACGTAAGATCATGAACGAGCATGTAGGGACGTCAGGCATCCACTCCCCCAGCAAACAGTTCACGTAGTTATGAGCGAATTCTATCCATATAATCATGTCCTTGAATTTGTGAGGTATCATCGATGAGGCTCTTGATTAGCTTCTAAGATCAGTGACATACTATTTTTCTATCCTCTTCATCAGAGGTCATCTCATCCCATTCAGCGTAGTTGGCAGGCTCATATGTGGGGAATGCTCCTAGGAACTCATCTGTAGGGTCCACGTCTCGTGTTTGATCGGGTATGGTTGGACCTGGGTTGTCTGATCGATCCTCATCATCGGAAACCACCTCAATTATCTCGGTCTCAGCCCCGCTAACAGTCCCACCAATGATTGGGAGGACCGCAACTTGGTTGGTCTGGATATCCACCTATACAATCACCGGCATTACCCTGGGAAAGGTGCTTCAAGAAGCCCCGAAAAACCCAGCTGAGGCAGCTCACACCATTTAAAGAACTGTGCACACCAGAAAGGGTCATGGGCATTAGTTTACATAGTTAATTTTTGATAGTCATGAATTTGCTTGATGGTACTTACAGAGATCAAATTCCAGGTCTCGTTCTTGGGTTGACGCCAATGGGACCCCGAGACGTGGCCCCGCATATATTTTTGGAAGGTCTGAAAGCTCCGAAATATCCACCTCAGATGTCCTAGCCCTGCCAAAAGAAGTAATAAATGCATCCGAAGGTGTAGATCCTGAATGTCCTACATCTTCATCAGTTGAGGGGTGAGAATGAGTTCTGTGTACAAGACCCTCCTACATAGTTCAAGTATTATTAAAGAGTCCAGAATGACCTGGAAGCAGACCCTTATGAAGGGGCTTGGGATTTTACCTCAAGGGCCTCAGTAAATTAATCATGGTCCGAGTCTTGATCACCAACTTCTCCCTCATCCAATAGGCTCCCTCTATTGGCCTCCTCTCCTAAGAGGACTCATCAAATTACTTCGGAAATGGAAAGCGCTCCCTCAGTTTGGTAGCTGACTACTGCGGGGGGCGGGGGGGGGGGATGTCTGATTCAACAACACCTTCACCCGGTCTATCATTGGATGTGGGGAACCTCGGGAGTGGATAATTTTTCTGGCTCTTCCAGGTATTGCTCCACCTCCTCCTGGGAAACTGCAATGCTAGACCTAATAGGGCCAATTGCTGGCAAGTCCATCCCAAGGTGGTTCAAGTGTTGCCACATCTCATAGTAGCAATGGAATTTCTTGTTTACATCATAGATGTCACAGGCCTCTGAGAATGTGGCATTATCCGGAATGTCTATATGGTGCAACAACTTCCCCAAAGCTTAGATGGATATTCTACTGAATCCTTTCAGTGTCCTCCCCTCTAGATAACTCTGTTCTTATGCGGCCACCGGGTTAGCTGCCGTTGCTGGATCCACTACCACTACCTCCCACATAGTTAGGATGAGCCACACAGTCATGACAGCCCCACCACCGTGGGATGTCCTTGCCACCTTCTTACATTCGCCTCAAGATTTAGAGGAACATTATCACCGGCCCGAACATTTGGATGATCAGAATCTCTCTTGGGTAGGCCGCCTCCCATATTTTGGAATACTCCTTCACCAGACCAAAGATGGTCGTGGATGAAGGCGAATCATTCCACATCTTCCCGTCCTTCTGAGTGAAAATGATCCACATCTGCATCATCACATAGGGATGTTCCTCATGGAATACGTCTAAATAGACTTGTGGGCCAGCCATTGCATTCACCGAAATTTCCTGGCAAATCAGTGTGGGGTGTACGACTTGGAGATAGGCTCACTGTCTACCCTTTCTACCAAGACTACATCTCAAAAGTCTAGGAGATAGGACTAGTGATCTTCCGTTCCTTGACCAACATTAGTAAAATCAACTGTTGGTAGTGGGAACAAATGAAAGTTGAATTTGTCTATCTTTCAGATGTAGTTTTGTACTGGTTGCATAGTCAGTTTGGCCGAAAACCTCCCCGCATCATTCAGAATTGGATGGACGAAAGTTCAATCCTGGAGCAGAAATGGGGTTCAGATATTCATAGATCCCCCAAACATGCCCCACTATCCACCCATACAAGAGGTGGAATGGCTCTCATATACTCTATGGCCTCTTCTCGTCACCGATGTGCCACAACATCTTGTACAACATGGCGATCATTGGGATTCCAAGGTTCACCCACCCTTCAATCACCAACATAGACGCCATGATAAATGTGTTTGGTCGCATGCCCATGTTAGTATACCTCACCGGAAGGATCCAACCACAGATGAGAGACACGATGAGTGTCGCTAGCATGAATACCAATTGATGCTCATTGCTGACACTGAATCCCCAGGTTTTCCACTGGATGTCCTCCCAGAGCCACCAGTACGAGTGCTCCTTGCCCCGTTCAGACCCCTTCAGGCTAGTGTGAGGCCTCACTGAAAACTAAATATTTTCTGGGAAGTTCATAAACTATATGAACCACTGTCTGAAGTGGATGTCTATCACTTCTTTATTTCCCTCTCCCGGTACCATCTCCATCAGTTCCATCGCCAGCAGTGACATTTTCTCCGAACCCTCCCACACACCCATAACATGGAGGAATTCATCATACATCACCCCCTATATTGGGATCCTTGAGATCTGATTCCAATCCCATAAACTGATGTCGACCTCCCCATGGTGTAATTGAAAGGTATTGGTCCTCGATTTCCACCTGCTCAACAACTCTTGCATCAGCTGTTTCAGTTGATATATGTGGAATCAAGAGGCCCAAGACACCTCATATAGGCCCACTCTCCTCAGTTAAGCCCCAAAATCTTCACATGAGACACCTAACCAGTAGGGCCAAACCCAATCATCTATGAAGTTTCCACCCTTGCATAGGTCCCACACATTGGACCACCCCTTCCCCGGGTTCCTCAGGGATGTCGTCAAGATCATCTAGTACAGGGGGATGTCTCCAAATTCAATCCCTTGCCATCAACATTTTTCAAATGAGTGTAAAAAAATCAGCAATGATGGGTGTGAAGTCCTCCCAGGCATGGCCGTCAGCCGCCCTGAACCACTAGCGTTAACACGGCGTGCTTTAGAACCAGTAAGTTGCCTCATCCCTACTAGATTCAGAGATGAAGACAACATCCCTCAGCCCAAATCCATACAAAGGAAACCTCTTGCACAGCGGATAGTTCCTTTGGATTTCAGACAGCAGCTCCACCAATAAATCATGGTCAAAGTGGATCTATATCAACTCCCATAAACCCACTCTATTCATCACCTCCACCCTTCAGACAACATTGCAAAGAACCCCACTAGAATCCTCATGGTGATCCATTCAGTCTTGAAGTTTCAGAGTTCTTTGGGTTTTGCTCGCAAAGCTCTTTCACGAAGCATGTTTTCGGAGATCGGTCATGAAGGCTGTGAGTGGAGGCTTTCCCGGGCCTTCAGAATAAAGTTCGCAGAGTGCACCGATGTGAATTCCAATAATATCTTTACAACACGAAGCAGAAGGCCTGATTCGCAGAGAGAAATCACAGAGTACATGGAGCTTCGCAAATCGAGATCACTACAAGCAAAAAATTCTTAGAAGAGAAAGGAAAAAATAGAGGTCTTCTCCCCTATTTATGGGTGAGAACCCCAGGTGATTTTCAGCACGTCTGATCCGTAGTGAGATTCTTGGTGCGCTAGCCCACGCATGCCACTCCGCCTCATGAGTCCCCTTCGTGAGTCACCTTCATGATTGGTTGAGGAATTTTGGCGGTTGACCCACTGACTTTGACCCTCATTTTATCCCATGATAAAATTCTGAGGGGGGCTATTTTTTGATACCAAAATCAATGTAAAGAAAGAAAAAAAGGAGAACATAAGGAGGCTACCTCATGAAGACTGGTCATAGAGCCATGTACCCCTATGGGAGGCACATAGCTCTCACTTCGCAAACCTTCCATGGACCAAGGAGGTGGGATGCTCTACGAACCAATTTGACGTTCGCAAACCCGCCATGGAGTAAGGAGGTGAGATGCTCTGCAAACCGATTTGACGTTCGCGAACCCACAACGGAGCAAGGAGGCGGGATGCTCCCTGAACCAATTTGACGTTCACGAAACCTCTATGGAGTAAGCTCCGTCTTCACGCCGAGTGAGCTCTGCTTCACGGAACCTCTTTCCTATAAATACCAGGCTCCCCTCGATCCCAAAGGATGGATCCTCAGAACTTTTTCCTTGTAATCTCTGACATCGTGAAGTAATTTTTCCTTTGTGAACCTTAATCTTTTCAAGATACTTTTGTACCATGAAGTTCCTTCCTCTTTGCATGGATTCCACCCCTATTCAAATTGATATTCCCTTCACAGAGCCCATAGGCCTCCATGAATGAAGGAGATCCCCAAGGGGACTCGGGTCATCACAGAGAATTTATGCTTCACGAAATACCCTTCATACACATGTGATACGCATGCTAAGTCATGATCACTATTCTTTGGGAACCATATTGATTCACAATGTTATGCTTTTCATGGTACCCTCACTTTGTGAAGCATTGCTCTACGAATTCCTTTTCACTTTGTGAAGCACCTTCCATATGCACAAATGACCTATACCGAAGATAGGATACTTCACTTCATAAATAACATCCCTTCATGAATCCTCACCACTCCACAGAGCACCAGATCATCACAAGGATTATACCTATAAAACCCTTTGCTCTACAACTCCATTTCCCATGCGGCCCTTTAGGTTTATATGAAGTAATTTTAAGGTCCCTTGGGCGGTGCTTCCTGTTGCGTTGATTCACCTCATTCTTCTTCGCACCAGGCACACTAACAGTTATTTCTTCTTCGCATAGTCATGCTAACATCACTACTACAAATACGGCCTTTATCAGCGCTAGAAAAAGAACTGATAAAGCCAGCGATGATAAAGGGGGGGGGGGGGGGGGTCCCCTTTATCAGCACTCTGAAAAGCGCTGATATAGGACCCCTTTATCAGCACTAAAAAAAGCGCTGATAAAAGGGGTCTTTTATCAGTGCTAAAAAAAGTGCTGATAAAAGTACCCCTTTATCAGCGTTTTTTTAGCGCTGATAAAAGGGTCCTATATCAGTGCTTCCTTTATCAGCGCTTTCGTTTTAGTGCATTTCTTCCACTGTACCACGCACCCCATGCACCCCCTTCACCCTTTAATAGCGCTTTCTACTATATTCCCCCATGCGCGCGCGCCCCTGCCTCCCACAGGATTTGAACTCGAGACCTCCCCCCTGCGCGCCTAAGCCTTTACCACTACTCTATTTTGATTTGTCTTCCAATTCATGATATCTCTCTCTATATATATATTTAGTAATATTTATTCATATACTAATATATATTTATATTAATATATATGTAGTTATATTATAATATATATATAGTTATATTATAATATATATATATATTGTTATATTATAATATATATATATATAGTTATATTAATATATATATTTATTGTAATATTAATATATATATATATAGTTATATTAATATATATATATATATATATATTTAGTTATATTTATTCATATAGTAATATATATTTATATTAATATATATATATATATATAGTTATATTAACATATATATAGTTATATGAATATATATATATGGTTATATTAATATATATATATATAGTGATATTAATATATATATTTATAGTAATACTAATATATATATATGTAGTTATATTAATATATATATAGTTATTAGATTAATATATATATATAGTTAGATTAATATAAATATATATAGTTAGATTAATATATATATATAGTTAGATTAATATATAGGTATATAAATATTCATATATTTTTAATTTAAATAAAATGGATGTTAGTTATTATTTAGATAAAGCTAATATATTTTATATTTAAATATATTTTATTATTTATATTTATAATTAAATTTTTAGGTGTGAATATATAAAAAATATGAATATATAGTTATATTTTTTATTATAAATAGCAGTACATTATAAAAAAGGATTAAATTTCAAAGACATAATATCAATATGAATGTAATACCTTGGAATAAATTCAGACCCCACCAAAAAAATCCAATAATACCCCCTTAAACGAGGGTGAAAATCCACAAAATGTTAAAAAATCAGGGAACCCCGACTAAAAACTCAGTTTTGGAGACATTATGGGCCTCTTTTGACCTCGAAAATCCCTTCACTGGGGTTACCCCGGTCATAGAGACGTAGAGATCATCACAGGCTTCGATTTGATATGTGGTAGAGCTCAAACGGACACCCGGATCAAAAGTTATGGTCGTTTCAAGTTTGAGTTGCGTTTTCAACATATTTTGGATCTTTTTTTAATTTTTTTTTAATTTTTTAGTCTTCAATTTGTTATTAAATGACTATTACTCCATAATGATTATCAAATTATTAAATAAAAATATTTTTTAAATTTTTTAAGAAGCCATTTTCATTAAATATCTTATATATTAAGTATAATAAGTGTAAATGTACATTTATACTTATCTAAAATATATTTAAAAATTATATATTATATTTATATACCAATATAACTATATTTATATATTAATATATTAATATATTTTTAAATATTTTTTTGAAGCCGACCCTTTATCAGTGCTTTTAAAAAAAGCGCTGATAAAGCCCCCCCCCCTTTATCAGCGCTACTAAACAAGCACTGATAAAGGGGGGGCGCTGCGAAAAACTATTTTTGTGGTAGTGCATGTACCCCCAATGGATCTATCCATAACACCCCCCCCCCTTTAACAGAATTGTCGATGTCTTCCTTCCCTCAAGGGTAGGTGGGTATCAATTATGTAAGACATCGGGGTGTGGGGAAAACCCAACTCATCTGAGCTACATGACATTAAACTTCCAAGCACCATCTTCCTCATCACATGACGTTAAACTATGGCCTCACCTTGTACATCATATGAAAGTTACCCCACCTTGGACATTATGCATTCCCACTCATCTCCATGAGAGTGAGATCATTCCTCACATGGAATTATATCCTCTTCATTGGAGTGGAGTTTGTCCATAGGGAAAGGGAAACCAACCTGGTGTAAGCCCCCTAGCTTTTCTCAAAGGAGGTTGCATCCCTGCTCCTCCTCTCTTCCTGGGGGCCAAATCCCTCTCCCACTGGGCTTTGTCACCAATCGGGCCTCCATCCTAGAGTAAGTCCAAATATCCATCACCCTTGGGTTTCTAAACACTCATAATCACTAGTTTCCTCTTTGGGCTACCAACTACGTGTAATCCTCAATCCACTTCCCATGGACGCACCTTCCGCGATGTGATCGTCAGGTCTTTACTACCTCATTTTTCTCAAAACAAGCAAGACTCATGTGGGCTTAGAGTAAGCATCGACTATGAAATCCTATCTGGTTAGCCTAGAGTTTAAGTCCCACATACCCTACCAATACTTTGATGACTTTTATCTCTACCAAGGCAAGGTACGTAGGAAGCCTCCATGAGGTTCAAGTCCAAAATCCATTAGTCCCAACCATCTTCACATCGGTTCACCAAACTCCTTCCAAACTACATGAACATTGATCATTTCCAAGGAATGGTACATACTAAGCCTCCATAATGTTCAAGCCCCACTACCATTGGTTCTGACCCCCTCCACGTCGGACCACCTTTGTCCTGCAAGATGTTAAACTGGATGCCATCTTTTTCATCAAGCACGACGTTAAACTGCACCCACCTTCTGAACTATGTGTGTTTTGATCCTTGTTTCTTAGAAAAGGTATGTAGGTAGCCTCCCTGTGGATCAAAACCCATACAGTGGTAAGATGTTGTGACCCCATCCAGTAGTAAGTCATTGTGACCCAGTCCAACGGTAAGATGTCGTGGTCACATCCAGTGGTAAGTATTTGTGGCCCCATCTAACGGTAAGCTATTGTGGCCCCATACAGAAGTAAGCCATTGCGACCCTATCCATTGGTAAGCCATTGTGACCATATCCAGTGGTAATCTGTTGTGACCCCATCCAGTGATAAGACATTGTGACCCCATCCAGCGGTAAGCCATTGTGACCCTATCTAATGGTATGTCGTTGTGACCCTATCCAGCATTAAGTTGTTGTGACCCCATCCAGTGGTAATCTGTTGTGAATCCTATTCAATGGTAAGTTCTTGTCAACCCCATTCGGAGGTAATCCATTGATGTCCAAAATTGACGGTGAGCCATTGTTAGGTGAACTATGGGGACTCTGATTCCCTACCACATGGATATGTCGGTGGTTTCTTTGAGACTCAATCCCAACATCATCGTCTTCCTCATATCGACTCCATCTTAGTCTCCACCCACTTAACTTAACCATCCATCATCCATTTTGATTATTACCTGGGCCACCACATCTCGGTGATATCATACCAATTCACCTCATAGAATCAGTGTTTCCTCTAGCAGTCACACCCATCTGATCCACTCTAGTAGGTGTTCCGATCAGTCCATTCCATCTCTGCTAGACATTAAACTTTTGGCATACCCTGTGTTAAACACAGGAAGATGAGGAAAACATTTGATACTTTCTTATGGAATAAAATTCCTCACAATTGACATGGGACACCTTGGGCTTCTATGCCCTCTAGAATCCCAATAATAAGGGGAAGAAACCCAGATGTGCCAGTGTTCCAGCATCAAGAAATTACAGTGATGTCCAACATGACTACTCCACTGACTGATGGTTTCTGCCATAACTGGACCAATTTGAATGTCCCGACAAAATCATTGTAATAAACTAGTGTCCATGAAGATACCGCATTTTTAAGAGTTTCAAAAACAACGTCTTATGTCTATAAGGGAGACCCGGACTAGGTGGCAAGTTTTGAGGAGGAATCCTTGGAAAGAGGAACTGACCTCCCATCATCCGATTTAGATCAAGGTGAAAACGTCCTCAAGTGAGGAATGGATGTCACCTACCTTTGGAATGTGTGAATGTGGGGAAACAGTTGTACACCCTCCACAGATGGATGCACACGCCCCAAAGAAAGCATTGAAAACATTATCCTCATAGAAGGAATGAGAATCTGCATAGTTCTACGTGACAAGGACCTAAGCATTCAATTTAATTTCATATAGTAATGAAATTCAGGCAAATGGTTCAAGGTCGAGGATGGTGCGGGACTTATGGTGAGGTGGCCTATGGGACCCAAAAGATATGTAGTGTCCTGGGTGGATATTACCATATTGGGAATGTTTCCTAACGAGCATTTGTGTGATTTGGGTGTTATTTTTAGACCTCAAAGAGGATTCCTATGTATCACAATTAGTTGGGAATTGAATATCACATAGTTTAGTCTGTTTTGGGCTTAATCATGGATGTTTTCTATCAAAGGATGAATTATTTGGGCTTATGCGTGGAAGCTTACCTCTTCTTGCTACATCATTGCGAATACGTCCCATTGAATGATGTAGTACTGTTTCAGGATTTATACCGTGCAAGAGTCCTATTTTAGGTTTTTTATAATGTGGATGTCATAATCAGAACTAAACTCTATGCCCACGTGGGTCATGCATAGTGTCAGAAACAAGAGGAAGGTGTAGATTTGATGATCACACGATCTCTCCCTATCAACTGATGGATGGAGATATAGCCCAAGGGTGGTAGAGGGGGATTTAAGTGTGCATGTTTCCTCTCTTATTTTGATATCTAGCATAGTCAATTTTATGATCTTTTTAGATGTTTCCTAGGAAGTGTCGAAGAGGGTGAAAATTGTTGCCTCCCACGAGAAATTATTAGGGATTACCTCAGGAAGAGTGCCATAAAATTGATCCCAGGATAGAAGGCAATGTTCGACAGTAGACCTCACCAAAGGGAAAGGATATAAGTTACCCACAATCCCTAGAATGGAGAGGTTCATGTGAGCATATTAAGGCCATATCCTAGGTTACCCTAGGAATGTAAACATGAAAACATTATGAGGGTTTGCCTTACTAAAAACGTTATTAATGTGACTCCACTTACACATGGTATATAAACTCAAAAGTGTGCATGGATGTGCCTGATGATCTTATCATACATGTGAGGTGTATCTTGAAAGGTCCTTGTCCTGATACCACTGGAATTGTTCTAGAGGGGCCAACATGGGGGTGATGAAATGGAAGAAAAGAATGATCGAAGCCAGATAGTAGAACTCCCTAGGATTACTTATTTTATGTAGAATATTCTTACGTAGAATGGGGTTCCCTCTGCATAGAATATTTATATATGGGTAAGGGGACTATCCATGTAATAGTGTGGTAAAAATACCTGGGTTTGTCTAATGTATCATTTTTCTTCATCGGGCTAGGTTCTTCCAGTGTTTTGTTTCACTATACTGGACAGGGTTCCTCTTACATAGTATTTCACTATGTGGGGCTGAATTATTCTAACATAATGCTTTTATACGAGGGATTACTATATGAAAATATTCCATTGGTTTTACACCTTTCATTATTCTTTTTTCATATGAATTTGGGTTCATGGACCACCAGATGAGTTTTAGTTCATCCTTAATTCTTTTTTGTGGGATTACCCCATTAGGATTCACTAAAGGGATCCAATTTTTGTAGTTTCTTTGTTTCCTAAGCATTGTTACCAGGAATCTTTATACATCAAGGTCTCATGCACTCTCCATTTCTTCATCCCCTTTTAGGCCCCATTAGAGTCTATTTAAAGAAGAGTAGAGTGACCATATACTAGCATCACTGGTCATCTGTGGTGAACCATAAAGCATCTCTTACGAGATCCCATAAATAACTTAGTTAATAGGGTGGAATCCATAATGGAAACCAAAATCCACACCTATCCCTACAAATGAATTCATTATGTTTATGGAATCCAAAAATATTTCCCCTCCTAGTGAATGATTTAGATCTCGAGGAGCATTTATTTGTGGGAGTGGAAATCACTACCTCTTCACGTAAATGTCCTTACCTAATATGTAGGTGTTGTTGGATCCACCCTTTAAAATAATAGTTTTCATTTGTGGGTAATTCACAGAGTAGTGTAACTCCATTTATAGTGGATGAATAATCCTTCAAAAAATATCTCCCACATTCCTATAGAGTGAATATTAAACACCTAGAAAACTATCTTTATCCCTTGTATAAGTAATCCCACTATATAAGCCATAAATGACATGATATGAACAACTAGTTTTGTCATAAATATCATTCATATTTTTATCAATTAGATTTAATATAATAAATCATATTATAGGAAAAAATTTAGTCATTAGATCAAAATTGTATTACCAAAAATATTAAACAAACCATGAAAATTAAAAAATATTTTTTCATTAAATATATTCTCATTTATTCCATTAAATAATAGTAAATACATTGAATAAATAAATTCTAATCTAAGAATTATATACATAAATTATAATGAATTTATTTATTCATTGTCGTTTGTTATACTTAGACATCTCTCAGACCATGTAGTGTGGCCACTATATCCTATAATCTTATTCACCAAAATAGGGAAAAATTAATATTCTTTTTATGTGACCCTCTGGTCCCTTATCATTGTAGGAGTGAATTATATTCAAAAACTAATAGAAGTGTCTAGAAAATCATGAAATACCCTATGTTTATAAGGCAAAATTCATATCAATGACAACATTTCCTATGAACACATGTCGTGTAATATAATCACTTTTTCTTGGGATATATCAAAAATAAGGATTACCACTTTGTGTTATCATACTTTATTTATTTATTATAAATTTACCTTACTATAATGACTTAAATACTTCTACCATGTACTTGGATTTATTAAATGTACTACCATCATAATAAACTAGGATCAAGAAATAACATTGTTTCAAAAGTGAGAAATTCAATATTTTTATTCAATTGATTTAAATCCACCAATGACATTTACAAAAATAGCTACCTCATCATGAAATAAATTATTTGGTTTTTATTATATAAAAGTAAAGAAAAAAATGTTGAAAATGAAAATAATATCATGTTTGCGTAACATTACACATGTTCATGGAAAATAAATATGAATGACTATTGGAATATGTGGTGTTCCTATTAGAGATACAGTCCTTATGACCTCATCGATTGGATAAAACCAAGAGTGAACATCATGATATGTTATCTCAAGGATTTTGAACCCCCTAAAATAGATGTATTCACATCATATGTTTTCTGTCAAAATGATATATCCAAAATATGTGACATAAGTTTTAGATTAATATATTGATATCTCAAGGTTCGCGTTATACCCTGGGAAATCCTACAACCTTTTGATACAAAAAATAATCTAAGGTCATTACTGTGTAAATAGTTGATGAATTTTTCTTGATACAATTATGGTAAGTACTCATAATTCATAACTCTATATATACATGATTTGATAATTGAAGATTAGTTTTCAAGTTGTGGATAGGGTACCCACTTTTAAAATGACCAATATAGTAAATTAAAGTGAGTGGTAAAATTATTGATAAATTTATTTGAATTAAATACCTTGAAGAGGATTATTTTTATAGATATTTTTAGTAGATTATTATTGATTTTTTTGATAATATTTATTCATAAAGCAAAGTATACATGAAAAAATTTCTTATTGAATTGTTTACACATATACTTACTTATATCAGGGGACTACAAGATGAAAATTCACAACTAGAATAAAATATTTATGAGATATGGAATTTATTTGGAAATAACTTCCAAGAGTTAAAAACTATTAATAAATTCACTAAATATAGTCATGGGAAGGTCTTAAATTATCAATAAAATATTAACCTTAAATAAGATTCACTAAAAAAAGTATTTATGAAAATGATAAATTTAAGAATGTTTTTTGGAGTTTATTCCATTCATAAAAAGAAATTCCAAATTTCAATAAATATGAGATGATTATAAATTACATAATCATCCCATAGCTTGATAATTATTTGAAACAATAAACTCATATTGATGAAGAAAAAATAAGGATGATATAATTTGAATGTTAATACAAAGTGAAGTTATTTGAAGATATTAAAAAACATTATATCTTATGTTTATTATGTTAGAAATAAAAATGAAAAACTTTGAATATTCTTATGTTGAATCTTCACATAATTTTATGAAAGGATACACCACTAAAATTAAAAAATAATCCCTTAATATAAGAAGTATTTAATATAACTATTCGATGAATGTAAAAAAATAATAATTTACCTCATCTGATAAGTTTATGGAAAAGGGAAACCCACATTATGATGAATTAATATGCACTGAATTACAAACATTGAATAGTGTGGGTTTTAGTTCTGAAGGAAAATGGGTAGTAAAATATATAAAGAATCCCACCTCTACCAGGAAGTTGGATGTAATGAAATAAAAGGGAATGAGTTCCGATCAATGTTTATGTAATAAAAAATAAAATATCTAGAAGGAAATTGTTTTGGAATAAGACTCTACCATTCAAAACAATGAAAGAACCCAAGGTTTATTAGCCTCAATTATTCCTTGAGATTATTTAAACACATGTCCATCAATCGGTTTGATAATAAATAATGGTATGAAAAATTAATAAGGGTAGTAATAAGGAGAATAAAAATGAAAATTATTGAAAAGAAGTTAAGTACACCCAACCCTCAAAAAAATCATTTACCCACATTGAATAAATGTGCATATCTATAATATTTTAATGGATGTTTTAGAAGAAGTGGTCGTATTGATGAAGAGTGTTAGATTAATTACATAATCACAAGTTAAATAATATAAATGTAAAGAGGACACATAATATTAAGGTAAATGAAATAAAGTTTTAGTTTAATTCTAATTTCACGTGAAAATAATAAAAAGCTACAATGAATGTTGTATTCAAGAAAAAAGTTTTAGAAGATGTCATAACGAAGAAAATATTATACATCTATTGAATAAAATTCCAATTTATGAACAATTTTAAATTCTCTATTACTATTCATGTTAATGAAATAATGCTCATGAAATATATTCAATCAATATAAGAAATTAATAAGATAATTGGAATGGTTGAATGTATCTATAACAAAGAGGTGGAATACCACTAGAAGTTATCTTTAAAGGGTAAGACACTGGAAGATAAGAAGTTTTTTGGATGTTTTATATTGGTTTCCCACACTTTTAAAAGTTGAATAACAATATTTCCAAAACATGATATGTTGGTTAATAAAAGGAGAGAAGATTTATAAGATATAATTGTCATTACAAATGAATATTCTCAATGGGAAAATAAATACGAACTATTTAGAGGTGTATGATTTTATAGATAGAATTGATAGAAGAATTAAGGAATCTGTAAGTAGAGGAATATAAGAATACATGCACATTGAAATCATAATTTAAGAAGAAATCCCCAAACAATGTGAAAAAGATAAGATAAGAATAATAAATCCATGCAATACATGAACATCAATGCCTTGAAAACAAAGGGATATTGAATAATGGAAAATGTATATAATGTGAGGTGAGTTTCTTTGTTGAGAAACATTTCTCAGTCGTGTTTCTCAATTTTATATAAAATAAAATTACACCATGTTATTGATTGATCCAAATGTTATTGTTGAAATTTAAATTTAAGGTGATTTCTTTCAAGGGGATACATAAAGTGGAGATTGATGTACATAGACACATAAGATCTTAATAATGATAAAGATACTCATTAGATAAAGAAACGAAAGAAAATATATGTTTTAGTCTTCTTTGAGGTATATTATTTATACCCTCAAATCCAAATATGAAAACTAATGTTTAAATGAAAAGGGGGGAAATTTGATTTGTTGATAAAAAAGAAAGGATTACCTTTAAAGGGTTAGAGACCATATTTTTCTTCTTGAATGTTATGGATCAATTTTTTGAGATTTATTTAGAAATATAAGGTATATGAAAATCTAATTAACATACCCTAAAAATAATGTTTTCAAAAATTTAGCATTACATAGAATTGTTTCAAACATATTTAATGTTCAGGCTAAAAAGCATGTTTTATACACCGAGAATGGATCATGTATAATTAATTTTGGTTTATTTAATGATTATTTTATTTATGAATTTTTTTTATCCTTATCTTAAGGAATTTGTGTTTACATTTGCCTCAATGGAGGAAAATAGGAGAAGAAGAAAAAAATGGAAAAGGTATCTTATATGAATATCTCAGAAGGGGGAAATAAAATAGACATTTAATTTATTATCAAAAAAGGTAAGAAATGTTATTTAATTTAGTGTATTTAATGCCTATTGATAATATATAGTTGGGGAGATTGAATTTCCCTTCATATTGTGATGATTATATATTTTATTTCCTATCTATATTTTGTGGAGAAGTTAATGATTAAGATGAAGGAAAATATTTATGTCGATGTATTTGAATAATTCTATCAAAATAAATTATTAAAAAAGGAGGAACAAATAGAAGAAGGATCATCGTAGATGAAATTTCTACTTTGAGAGGATTATCAAAGGTAATAAAAATAATAATATTTATTACTGTGAATGGATAAAGGATAAGTATGTAGAGATGTTTATATTTTGAATCGGCCTTTTCATCATATGATCTAAATGTAGATCTTCACTGTTATCATGACTAGTTTCACAGGTTGAATAAGCACTATCAACTGTATATTGAAATTGATGAGGTAAACTACCCAGATATTGTAATCAAGAAGAATTCAGTGCTAACTCAATGGGAATATTGAAAATTAACCAATTAATGATCAAGCTATAAGATGGGGATATTGAAGACTCCAATGCATGTGTTGAATATACAATATTAATGGTAGATAAATTAAATCAAAAAAAATTACACAATGTACTTCATAAGGATGATGAAATACCTAGAAATATAGGTTATAGTATGTTTGGAAACCCATTATGATCAATGAAACACAATAAAGAGTTGATAAAGTCCTTATAATTAATTACCAATTAATATAATATGACCATCACCTTATTAAATGATTATCTCCAATAAATAAGGAAAATAAATATTTTGAAGCACCATTGAAATATACACCAAACATAATATGATAAATAATATCAAGAAGATTGGGCTATAGAGTATGCTGAGAAACGCAAACTATAGAAGTGATCTGAAATCCAAAAGGATATTTTGGAAGGAGTGTCTAGAAGGAGTGTTACATTGAAGATAAATGTTTTTGTAGTTGTAACATAAATTTGGATGTATTTTTAATCATTATATAACAAACCCAAAACACTGAAGGTTTTAGAAGAACATAGTTAGATGATGGTAGACTATTAGTTCATTATAAGAACATATCTTTGGTAAAAGACCAACAATGATCCCAGATAAGTTGAATTTACAAGATCATTATCCACCATACCATTAGGATGTATGTAGGAAATCATGGATTTTTAACTAACAAGTATAATGAGGAGGTTTTTGATAAGATTCATAAGATAATTATGGTCGTATGATAGAAGACTAAATCTGACTAGAACTAAAGGTCAATACATCAGAACTCAAGACACATATTTCTATTGATAAACCTTGGTTGATGTAAATATCAAGTATAAGAGGTCATTCATGTACAATGAAAATATATAAATTAAGTAACTGAGTAATCCTATATTCAAAAAATAATTAAATTATCGAATTCTAGAGGTTGATACAATCAAAACAAATAATTTGAGCTGAATATAAATATAAAAAAGGTTCAAACATGTGAAGTAAGAAACAAATTTTGAGTTGATCTATAGAATAATCTAAAATCTTATTTCAAACTAAATAATAGTTAATCATATTGAAAAACCTGAAAGCACAAGAATCAAGATATATATTGTTTATAGTATTAGAGTAATCATAAGGTTGTGTTAAGGAAAAGAAGAACATGAGGGATTTGAATCACTTCAATAGGAAAACATTTTTTGAATGTTTCCAAATAGAAATCAAATTATTTACACATTATACATTATTATGATGTTGAGATGTATGTTTAAAGATAAATATTCATGGAAGTAATTATCATAATTATGATGAGATGTGGGGAAGAGTTTAATATTTTTGATGTTATGTGTTTTTGTATCTCTAATGAAATAAGCACCCAATTTCTTCAAAATTTGTTAAATTTTTTCAAATAAATACCTGAGATGGTTGGAATTTCAAATTAAATCCCCCCTTTTTCACACGTCTACCATGGGAATCATTCCTATATAAGGTGAGGAACAACACCTGATTTTAGAATGAAAAAGGATAGTTAAGGAAGAAATTTCTGATCATTAAAGAGAAGTAGTACCAGACCATGAACCTCTATAAAAATAAAAGAAGGGTAAATGTTAAGAAGACTGCCACATGCAGTTTCATAGTACTGAATATGTTTCATTGATCCGACAGACCAAAATAATAAATTTGACACCATCACCAAACAAAAAATTTGGAATCTTTGAATGTCATTGATCAAGGCAGTAAGAGCTTAGTAATTTCAATCTACCTAAATAAGGATAGATCCAACATGAATGTTGAGTGTATCGGATGATCAAGGGGTGGTTAAAGTTCCAACCATGAGAATTTTCGTAAGGAAATTTTTAATACAAGTTTTAATAGTGTAAATAGAACTAAAATTAATACCATTAAGTAGAATGATCATTTTGGTAGATGAATCATATAGTGGGACTCTAGTATAATGTGGGATAAAGATATAAACTACCCTCACCACATGTAATTATTGAAAAATTTATTTTTTTGGAAATTTATGACTCAAAAGGATTCAAAAAAATAAGGAATATGTTCTCAAAATTGAATCTAAAACATGTAAAAATTTATATGTATAATTTTTTCACATTATATAAATAGAGTAAGGTAAAAGTGGAGAGGGGATTTCTAAATATCCATTTATCCTAATTGATAATAGAGTATTGATCAAATTAAAGAAATAATTTATTTTGAACTTAACGTATAAAATTATGACCACCCATAATTCAACCCCATGGTGATTTCACAATCCCCTTGAAATCACATTCCTATACTTTCATATATCAAATTGTGCATATTTTATGCCATCAAACATAGGCATACTTTTTTTCATTTTTCATTTTTAATATATTTTCAAATATTATACTATAACCTAATCATTGGAAACTCATAGATTTATGTCTACAAATATTATTTCATGTAATAGTTTTACTACTTTAAGTATTTATTATATAATTCACTTTTCATTGGTCTTATTTTTAATTGACTAAAATATTAAACATCTATTTTCTTTATATTATCCCCATCTCTAAAAAATAAAACTATAGCTATCCCATTAACCTCTTGTAGATTCAAGGATCATTTTCATTCTTATAGATAAGATAATATGATGGATTTTTTAAAAACTTATATGATAATAAAGCTTTTTATTATCCCTAAATTAATTTCTATAACCTGCATACCATATTGTAATTCTTTATGATCACTAACTCAACTTCCCATGTCATATAGACATCTTATACAATTTTTTCATAAAGCACCATGATCATGAAATTAAATGAACAATATAATGACTATATAAGTTTACCATAACATGTATAATACTAATATATATTTTAATGGTGGATGTAATAAGGCTTCATCATAGACTCTTCCTAGAAATCACTTGAAACCTTTGGTTACCACTTGATCCTTACTGGTAAAAACCTATATCATCTATGTTATGAATATTCTTCAATACCCATGAATGGATTCAAATAACCTAGATAAACTACCAAAATATAGAACTTGATTTAGGTATATTAAATCCATTACAGAATTCATATGATCTTGTCAACCTTATCAATTTTCCATTTATTTTATCTTATATGTTAAATAATTCTTATTGACTAATATGTCATGTAAATTGGTGAATATAAGGGCAGTTATTTTATTTTAACATTCCTAAGAGGTTTTAATATTTTTAATAATATACCCCATTGAGTATTTTGTAGTTTAGTGTTCCTATGATAACTCATGAGAATAAAAATCCAAAACCTTATAGAAATCAAGCCTTTATATACTATCTCAAAAGGAAAGTGATTTCATATTATATAAAAAATAGTTAGTCTTAACAAATACATTTAAAATTAGGGATGTTGTTATCCTTAGTGGATTTAGGATAATTAAATGAATTGAACATAATTTTCCCTTATTATACACTTGTACCAAAATACAACAAAATAAAATAGTTCTCATCTAGCATGTGTAGTTTTGAAAATAGGGATTCCCATCACATTGTAACTTATATGATATTAATTTTTCATTATAGTTGTAATATATATTTTTTATGTTATATTTTTAAAAAATAATATTAAAAGTAATTATATTAGATTTTCAATACATATAAATCTCCACAATGATCCTTAATGTACAACCTACATGTCTTGGATGTGTATTAGGTAATGTGAGCTCATGAATGATTCCACTCAACATTTAAATGATTGATGTATAAATGGTTTTAAATTCTATTAATAAACCACTCTAAAGATCATATATATTTTAGTAATTGTATATATATCATTACATTGCATCCCAAAAATATCGTATGGGAATCTCAATAAGTATATAAACATACCTTTAGATTTTACTTATAATTGTTCTTGTGATCTTACTAAACTAACTCTATAATAATTATATCATAAATTCATTTTTAATGGTTTCTTTACCTAAAAAATATATTTTAATGTGTAAAGTATCTAATATATAACTCTGAATAGTCTAAATATTCTTCTGGTTAAATACTTGACATTTATATTTACATTCCCTTGAAATGTAATGCCCCGACTCCAATTTCCTAGAGTTAGTTCATTATTTTAATACATTGGCGTGATTACAAGGAATCATGTCCCAAAGGAATGATCAGTTTAGAAAATTTGGAAAATAGATTATATACATTAATGTTACATTACACTTTATAACATAAAACACAGCACAAATAATCTTTTATGAACACCATTATTCCCTTAGCTTAAACCTGTATATCAATAACAATAAACTTCTTGGAATCCAGGTAAAAATAATACATAAAAAGGGGTGAGCTCAGATGCTCAGTAAGGGTGAGCAATACAACAGAAGATAACATACATATTAATCATGGTGAATAATTGAGAACACATGCCTTTACAAATAATAAACATGAACACATATATGGCAGGAATATGAGCTGAGTAAATAATGCCATAATAAAACATAATCTTGGGTATTATACTAGTCTAATGACCACATGAACCATCAATATTATTTTTATAATTAGGGAATGTATAATGCCGGACATTCTAAAACATTTTGTCAAGGCCTTGGCCAAGAAGTCTAAAAAAGATTTAGGCCTCGACCAAAACCATATATCAAATTGGGAAAGGCCTCAGCCAATTCAACGTCTAATTGTCTCATGAGACCCACCGATGCATTAAGGAGCTATAGCAAGATCCACCCATCACATAATAAGTCCAATACATTCATCATATGAAAGGGTTGAAACATAACATAAACATTCGTATTAAAAATAGCATACAAAATATCAATATTTTAACCATAAACCATGAATGGTATAAAAATAGCACATCCATAGTCAAACATATCAAAAAACCTCCAATACAATATGGAAGATGTGTATCATAATAAATCAACTTCCATAAAAGGATGTTGATATAGATGAAAGTGATTTCTAAAACACTTTGTGAGAAATATCCTTCTTCATTAAAACCTGTAAAATTCATACAATTTAGAAAGGAAGACATTTAAATACATTTTTGAATAAATGTATCCCATACCACTTTGAAAGTTTTGAAAGCAATTAACATTTTAAAAACATTCATGTCCATATAAATAAATCCATAAAACCATTTTTAATATATGGACATTAATGAGAAATGTTTTGAAGAATAAATATTTAAAACACATAAAATGATTTTTTAGTAATAGTGTCCCTTAAAAATAATACCGTTGAAAAATCTTTTATGAAACATAAACATGGATAATAAATATGTCCGAGTAGATACTTACGTAAAAACAACCTCAGATAATAAAGGGATTATGAAATTAACCCTTACCTTGTATTTTCCTTGGTTAAGGGTAGGTTAACCTCCTATGTATATTATTCATATTCAGAATGATATTAAGTATTTAAACATTATTTTTAATCATCAAATGAATATTATTATTGAATGGATATTATGAGGAATGAAACACAACACGTTAATGGAGATAGTAATCCATACGTACGCACCAGAGACAATATCATTCTTTTGATATTTAAATCCTATATAATTGTATGGTATATCATATAAACAGAATAATTATAATGTTATATTTATTATTTACATCATTTATACTCATTATTATACCCATCCAAATGCTGAAGTATTTGAATAACAAGCTACACCCCGACTTGGAGACGGTAATTCGTAGGTACACACGTATGGTGACTTTGTCATTTATAGGATGGATAAAATAATGAAAATGGTTGTAACATTTTTATAATAACATCATAGTATATAGAATATAATGTAGTTATTATTTTAAAATGGAAACAATGAAGAAAGAGTAAGTGGAAGAAGAAAAGAACTTGAAAGAGGTGATGAAATATTTATCTCTTCTTCGGGTTCTTCCTTTTGATTTGATCAAAAGGGATCCTTGGGTAGGCATTATGACTAAATAAATACCTCTAAGATTAATAGAGTATACTTGGGAGGATATTTGGGTAGGGTTTGGCCGAGCCAAATGGCTTTGAATCTGTGAATTTGATAGAAGGGGAAGTTCCCTATTAAAAGAGGGGTGAGGGGCACCTTAGGAAAGGATTGAAATATTATTTTATAATAAAATCATATTCAGATTCTAATGAATAAAAATTGAATTATTTAAATAATATTTTGTTTATGTATCTAAAAATACTAAAAAAATAGGTTTTATACTGGTTTTGTTCACTATATTGAACTTATCTTATAGATTAAACTCTTAGTTAAATAGTTGGACATTTACAATGTATCTCTGTATTTTTATATTATATGGTTAATAAACACACTATAAACATTCAAGATAACCACATGTGGTTAATTAATTACATAACTATCATTATATAAGTCTTTTGGATGAACCTTTGATTTTTAAGATTAATATATCAACCAATAATATTGTATTTTTTTTAAAAATGCATTTATGTCAATTTTGAAATTATTTAATAATTAATTTTTGTTAATGTCCTAACAACTTTATTACTATGAAATAAATACTTTTAACCAACCCTAACATGTCATAGTCACCTATAAAAAAATTCTCTCATCAAAACTTTCAAATTTTATTTATTTTAGTTTTTATAATATCAATTGTTTGATTGAATCATTAATAAAGAAAATACTGCATTATTATTGTGCCATATATAAATATAGTTATTTTATGTCTAAAAATTATAAATAAATGATCCTAAGGAATGAAAATGCTTTATCTTTCTAATGACTATTTATAGTCGAATATAACATTTATATAACCTCATATAAAATTGTTTTACTAAAATATGTTTTCTTTTGTTATTTTTGTCTTTACATTAGATTATTTAATACAAAATGTCATTATCACTCTCAAATGGATCCATGGGGTCCCCAAATCGACCCAAGGATGACCATGATCAGACCTGTATTAGAAAATAGAGTTAGAACACATTTTAGAGTAATTTAATATTATTATGGTATTATTTTTTAACATTATTTACTGGATTTACCGCTTTAACCCCGGTACATAAAATATCTACTGAAGTAAATATTCCGAATGTATAAAAATAAAAGATATATATTTACACAATTTAGACATCCTGATTCCAAATATGGAATCCATTCTTCAGAACTCAAAACACATAAGTGTAAGAAATTAATTTAAAATTAATTTTTGTTGTCAAAACAAAAACGTGTGTTTTAATGAAACAATAACTATGAAAAGATTGATACTGTTTATGTCAAATTTAAATGTGAAATTGCATATAATGACTTAAATTTTATTAAATGATAAAATTATAATCTATTTATAACTTCAAACCATTAAAATGAATAATTTATCAATATTAATTATTTCGATTAAAAAAGTTGTTTTAAAATAAAATATAGTAATTTTCACTATTCGTCAAAATATGAAAGTTATCAGAAAAGTACCAAAAATTTATCAAAACAAAACTTTTATGTCCAGATTATAAAGAATAATTTAATTTCATTAAATTGAATATATAACACTGTCAAATATTGGTTTTAAAAAGGGTTCGCTATTAAAAGCCGGTAAAATTGCATTTTTTTGAAAAATACTTATTTTATCCGAGAAATTAAACTTGTTCTTATATTATGTAAAGAAACACATAATATGGATTTTAAAATTATATAAAGTATCTATGATTCAAAATGCAGATAATATTATTCATAACCACTTTTTGAATGGTTAGTGTGGTAAGTTGTGGTGTGCTCAAACTCGTTGTATTGCGTAGCGCAAGCTATTGAAAAACATTAACGAGATAATGTACTATGAAATCTTGGGGTGTTACATTCTCCACTCCACCAATAAATTGCCTCCTCATAATTCAAAATTATTCTTCAAAAGTAAATGTTCAAAAATAGAAAATTACCTTTGTGGAAAACCCACATCAAAAATTGGGTTAGTAAAATTTAGTATTAATAAGAGGGAAAGGGAAATGAAAAAGTCACCAGAAAATTATGATCTCAATCAGGAGAAAATTGGTGGAAATTAGAGACATATAATTAGAGGAAAACGTAACTCTTTATAGGGAGTGATTAAGGTCATCAATCACAAACAAGTGTAAACTTTAGGGCCTCAAATCCATCAATATATGATGATTTAAAATATCATTGGTTCAACAAAACATAAGGTATTAGGATTACACATTTTTGGTTTTAAGATCCCTTCCCTAATGTTTAAGAATTAATTTTCCTATAGAATAAGAGTAAAAATATATATATACTTGACAAGTAGAGTTTCATCCTTTAACTAATTCCTACCATAAACATATCTTTCACTCCAAAAGATTTCAGATAATATATATTTTATTTATCCTAATCATATAGGGTTCCAAAAATAATGAATTTATAATTATCCTATCAGACCATTTTAAAAAAACTAGATTATACAATCTAGGGACTTCACGTAGTCCAGTGGTAGGCAATAAATCCCAATCACACTATGGTTGTGCGTTTGATTCCCACAACTTTGTTCGACATGATGGATTGTCACACAGTCTACGAGTTGTCATTTTTATAACAATCCAAAAATAACCTTAAAAACATTATCCAATTTCAAACATAATCCATTCCAACCTTTTGAATTATCCAAAATACTTCTATCCAAACTCACAATCCAAAATTTATAAGGAAGTTAAACACAATGAAGATCCTTTTTTGATGAAAGAACATGTGGACACTGTTATCATGTATTATTTTAAAATATTATTACACCATAAATTATCATATAACCATATTTATTACATTCATGCTCCCTTATTCCTTATAGAATACTGGATATACTCTCTATAACCAAAAATGTTGTAAACTCCAACAATGATGGAATATCCAAATCATTAATCAGATTCAAGGTAGTCAAGAATATCGAATATAATTTATCAAAATCAATTATATATTATTCCAAAATCACTTCCTTACTATCGGAATCATATTATGGTTTATCTTTCTCTCAACCATATATTTTCCAAAAAAATTAACCAACCATTGTGACACTTTTATTTTTACCACACAATCTCAAATCCTTAAATAAATAGTACTGTAGTACAATCCTTATGTACTCTATAATTATTAAAACATGTACATAATTAATACAATACTCAAATGACACAATACATTAATAACAACATAAGAAATATTAATCATTACTCTTCATCTTCAGTTGTATCATAACTTGATTATTATCCAATAGCAGCATTTGGGCTATACTCTAATGATTTGGACATTGATTCACATAGTGCCCCAACTCCTTGCAGATGAAGCATTGTACATTTGAAACCTTTTTCCCACCCTTGAAATCATATACTTGGCTTCCTTTATCTCCGCACATATAACAAAATCACATTACCTTTAATGATTTACCAAGGTGTTTCTTTCCACAATTATCACATATGGGAAAATCTTTCTTTCCCTTATTCGCATTATCCATCTTTCTCTCTACCATCTTTTTCTTCTCTGGCTCCCCTTCAAATCCATACGAGTCAGAAAATTATTTACTTATCTTATTAACACATGATATTATTTCTTCATATTATGATAATACGTGGGAGACTATTTCCTTTCTAAATGTTGGATTAACACCATGAAAGATATGATCCTTCTTACTCTTTGGATCATACGTATTGTTGAAGGTCTCATTCCATCTACTGGGTGCCATTTCTAAACAATGTCACACACTAGGTTAGTTTATGAATCACAATGCATAATTCTAAACATATATATTATATAACATAAATTGAAATGATTATGCATATAACATATAATCATAAAATGTTTTCTTTGAAGATGTATTTACGCCTAAATCCTTCATAATGGCTTGTAATGAAAATGTGAAATATCCTATGTATATCCCCCGGGAGTGTCGTAACCAAGAGTGAAGAAAGGCCCATTGTCTTGAACTAGTTCCCCTTCAAGTCTAGATTAAAGTGGTGTTTTTGTGTTTTAACCAGAGGTACATATGTTCCAGAGTCCCCTCTACCTGCCCGTATCCAGACAGGGATGTATTTCTAGGAAAAATCACAAAATCTCTACAATACCAAAATTCTAGGAAGTTCTTCTATATTAATCCTCAAAGTATATCTTAAGGATATGTGATCTAATAAGAGATTTTCTAAATATAGTTTCCATGGTTTTTACTAAAATTCCTCTAATACCAAATATAATTCCCCGACCATAGTTTCCCAGAGTCGGTGAATTATTTTAATACATTGGTATGATTACAAGGAATCAAGTCCTGAAATACCGATCAGTTTAGAAGTCTTAGAAAATAGATTACATACATGAATGTTACATTAAAATATATAACATACAACACAACATAAATAATACTTTATGAATTCCATTATTCCCTAAGCATAACCCTAAAAATCAATCACAATACAGTTCTTGGAATCCTGGGAAAAATAAAACACAGAAAGGGGTAAGCTCAGACGCTCAGTAAGGGTATGCAATACTGCAGAAGATAACATAAATATTAAGAATGGTGACTAATTGAAAACATGTGCCTTTAAAAATAATAAACATGAACACATTTATGGAAGGAATATGAGATGAATAAAAAATTCAATAATAAAACATAATCATGGTTATTCTACTAGTTTAATGGCCACATGAACCATCAATATTATTTTTATAAACAGGGAATGTATAATGATGGACATTCTGAAACATTTTTTCATGGCCTCGACCAAGACATCTTAAATTATTTTGGCCTCGTCCAAAACCATATATCAAATTGGGAAAGGACTTTTCCAATTCCATGTCTAATTGTCTCATGGTGCCTACCGATTCATCAAGAAGCTATAACGGGCTCCACCCATCACTTACTCAGTTCAATACATTTTTCATTTGAAAGGGTTAAAATATAACATAAATATCTGTATTAAAACTAGCATATGAAATGTCAATACTTTGACTATAAACCATGAATGGTATAAAAATAACACATCCACAATCAAACATATCACAAAACAATCAATAAAATATGGAATATTTGTATCATAAAAAATCAACTTCAAACAAGACTAAAATCCATCAAAGGATGTTGATATAGATTAAATTTATTTTTAAAACTCTGTGAGAAATATCCTTTTTTTATAAAAACATTTAACAGTCACACAATTTAGAAATTATGACAATTAAATACATTTTTGAATCAAAGTATCCCATTCCACTTTTAATCCTTTAAAAGGAATTAACATTTTAGAAACATTCATGTCCATATAAATAAATCCATAAAACCATTTTTAAAACACTGACATTAATGGGAAATGTTGTGAAGAATAAATAATTAAAACATTTAAAATGATGTTTTAGTAAAATATCCCCTTAAAAATAATACCTTTAAAAACTATTTTATGAAACATAGAAAAGGATATGAAATATGTCCGAGTAGATACTTACCAAAAAACAACCTTGGATAATAAAGAGATTGTAAAATTAACCCTTACCTTGAACTTTTCATTGGTCGAGGGTAGGTTAAACTCTTGTATAATTTTTTAATACATATTATTAAATTATAAAATAACCATATACAATAATATGATATCATATATGATCTTCTAATATTTATTTTTTAATGATATTTCAGATGTTACATCATTTCAGGTATTAACAGATTTGTTTTATTTTATATTCATTATTACGTAAGTAATGTTGTTTATGGATATCATGAATATAATTAATATTAAGAATTATATTTAGTCTTTAAACATTATTTTTAATCATAAAATTAAAATTAGTCTTGAATGGATATGATGTGGAATGAATCTCATCACGTTCGTGGAGACGTTAATTCGTGCGTACAGACATGTGACAATTTCATTCTTTTGATATTAAACTCATATATAATTGGAAGTTATATCATATAAAAAGAATAGTTATAATGTTAAATTTATTATTTACATAATTTATTCTTATTATTATAGCCATTAAAATGATAAAGTATTTGAATAACAAATTACACCACGACGCGGAGACAGTAATCCATACATACGTACGTATGGTGACTTTGTCATTTATAGGACGGATAGAATAATGAATGTGGTTGTACCATTTTTATAATTACATCAAAGTATATATATGAAACTATAGTTATTATTTTATAATGGAAACAATAAATAAATAGGAAGTGGAATAAGAAAAGAACTTGAAAGAGGTGATGAAATATTAACCTCTTCTTCGGGTTATTCCTTTTGATTTGAACAAAAGGGCTCCTTAGGTTGGATTTCTGATAAAATTATAAGGTAATATAGTTGGGAGGATATTTGGGTAGGGTTTTTCCAAGACAAATGGATTTTAAGGCGTGAATGTGAGAGAAGGGGAAGTTCTCTTTTATAAGAGGGGTGAGAGGAACCTTAGGAAAAGATTGAAATATTATTTTATAATAAAATCATTTTCAATTTATTATGGCACCAAAATGAATTATTTAAAGGATAATGTGTGTATGGGTCTAAAAACACTCAACCAATATGTTTTAGACAGGTTTGTGTCACTATATTGACCTTATCATTTATATTTAACTCTTAGTGAAATAGTTTGACATTTACCATGTCTCTTTGTATTTTTATATTATATGGTTAATAAACATACTATAAATTTTAAAGAGAACCCCAAGTGGTTAATTAATGATAAACTGTTATTATATAAGTCTTTTGGATGAAAATTAGATTTTTAGGATTATTATATCATCCAATAATATTGTATTTGTTTTAAAAATCATTTATTTCAATTATGACATTATTTAATAATTGATTTTTTTTAAATTCCTAAAAACTTTATTACTGCAAAATAAATACATTTAATCAACATTAACATGTCATAGTCATCTATAAAATTTTATTTTGGAATCAAAACATTCAAATTTTATTTATTTTAGTATTTATAATATCATTTCTTTGATTGTTTCATTAATAAGGAAAACACTGCACCATTATTGTGTCATACATAAATATATTTATTTTATGTCTAAAAATTATAAATAAAATATCATGAGGTAGAAAATATTTTTATAATTCTAATTACTATTTATATTTGAATAGATAAATTATATAACCTCATATAAAAATTGATTTACCAAAAGATATTTGATTTTGATATTTTGGTCTTTACTTTAGATTATTTAATATAAAATGTCATTATCACTCCCAAGTGGCTCGATGGGATCCTAAAATCGACCCAAGGATTACCATGGCCAGTAATGTATCATTCAATAGAATTAGGACACGTGTTATGGTAATTTAATATTATTATAATAATATTTTTTAACCTTATTTACTGGATTTACCCCTTTAACCACGGTAAATAAAATATTTACAGAAGTAAATATTCCAAATATATAAAAATAAAAGTTACCTATTTACATTATTTAGAAATCATGATTCCAAATATAGAATCCATTTTTTAAAAATTAAAAACACAGAAGTGGCATAAATTAATTTAATATTCATTCTTGTAGTAAAAAAAAGCGCGTTTTTATGAAATAACAACTATCAAAAGATTGAAACTTGTTTATGTCAAATTTAAATGTGAACTTATTTATAATGACCTAAATTGTATTAAATGATAAAATTATAATCTAATTATACTTCCAAACCATTAAAATTAATAATTCATCACTATTAATTATTTAGATTCAAAAAGTTTTTTAAAATTAAAATTTAGTAATTTTACTATTCATCAAAATATGAAAGTTATCAGAAAAGTACCAAAAATTTATCCAAACTAAATTTTTATGTCCCAATTTTAAAGAATAATTTATTTTCATTAAATTTAATTCATAACATTGTCAAATATTTTTTTTAAAAAGGGTTCTCTATTAAAAGGATGTAAAATTGTATTTTTTTGAAAAATACATATTTTATCTGAAAAATCAAATTTGTTATTATATTATGCCTAATAAAAACATAATATGGATGTTAAAATTATATAGAGTATATACGATTAATAAATTAGTTAATAATATTCATAACCGCCTTTTGAACGGTCATTGTGGTATGTTGTGGTGCGCTCAAATTCGGTGTTGTGTGTAGCGAAAGCTTTTGAGTTACTTTAACGAGATAACATACTATGAAATATAGGGGTGTTACATGAAAAAATATTATCTTTATATAACTATGTATGAGTATTATATTTTTATATTCATAATTTTTACAATATAGATATATGTGATTCAAGGACTACTAAAATATTTATTAACTACATAATACTATAACAACATTTATTCCAAACTAGAAAAACATATTGTTGTCTTTAAATATATACGTTGAGAAAAATGGTAATGGTAAATATAAAATAATATTATTAATATAATAAATATTCTTATAAATATCAGGATGTGTGATTATAATTTATAAATTAGGAATCACCCTTTCTCAACTCCTTAGATTTTCATATTACTTAATATAATGTTTTTGAACGTAAATGATTCAAAAATTAAAAAAAATTAAATTTCATATTGTTTTTAACACACAATAATTAAAATAGAAATAATAAATACTATTATTAATATATAAAATCAAATGAATTTGTACTAGTTATGGGATTTTTAACCTTATATTACAATTCATTCACCATAAGGGGAGAAGAACCATGTTCCCACCAATACTAATCTTCCTATAAAAGCATATTTAGAATATTACCAAGTGTATTTTTCTATAATATTTATCCTATATTTTATTATTAAAATAGAGAATATAGGTGGTAAGTACGATAATATGATATTAATGGATAATTTCATATCTATATGGAGGCCTAACATTATTAACTGTTTAATTAAATTTAGTTTCATAAATTCATGATTAATATATTTGTACACATATTTTGATTTACACTGGTATAGTACAGTGAAAATCAGATTTATCATTTTATTTTATATCTCTTTTTCAAGTGCTAGGATAAGACTAATCATTTTGTAAAAATCCATGTCTCGGTGTGGAATATTCAACCCTCTAAATGTGGAAATTTTAATAATAGAACAATAATTCAAGGAAACCTCCATGTATCTCATGTAGGCATCCTTCTCACTCTCACATACTCACTAAGGTGGTGGATTTAGAATAAAGGATTCAACCATATAGAATAAAAATTTATAAAATAGTGCATTGTATAATTGACTATACCACTCTTTGAAATTTAGGTTGGTGAAGATATGGTATTTTTCTAAGAATTTTTATAGTCGTCCTTATGTTTTTCATTCCATTTTAATTAATAAGTAAAAGTATATTTTTTATATTATCTTTATTACCCTGTGAGATGTAAAAAACATATTTTATTGGTCTTTAAATATTTTATCAAATACAAATATACCTCACCATTGGATTCTGATTAAATTTTCCTCTTGATATTATAGTAGTAAGAATCAAAACTTCTTGTCACATAACACATACATGGGTCTTGTTATGTTTTTAAAAGTGATTTAGGTTTATGCTACTTCAATGATCATTAAATCATATGTCCTCAACCTATTGAGAGGTCTCCCTAATCTTGAAATCTAAGAGACATATTTTTATAGCACTTCACACTAGGATACACTATGTATTAAAAGGAATACAACTCTAAATTCTAAGTTGATTAAGTTATCCCAAAGCATTCATTGACCTCATTGGTAAATTATAGTGTCTTAACAAGCTCCAAACTGATACTTTGAATAAAAACCTCAGTCTTAGTTAAATAATATAATATGTTATTTTAATTAATGTTTCATTGAAGGATTTTTTATCCATATTCATAAATATTATTTATTTTATCTTTTATATAAAGGTTAAAATTAAGTGTATTTTATATAATTAATTAATTATTTATGATAAAAAAATTTATAAATAATCAAATTATTTTATTTCAACTTACTTGTTGGTAATACATTAACATCATGTAATCACATTTAAACTCAAATAAACATTACCTCACATAAATAAATAAATAATCATGAACTGTAGAAAATAAAATAAATACATGTTTGGATAATGATATTTAACTACTATATAATTTATTGAGAATTAGAAAAAAAATTCAACTAACCCTATGGAAATATGTCTTTAAGTTAGTATTAGATGGAGTTGTAGCATCTCACCTTTTACATGTGAATCTCATTAATTAGTTTCACCTCTAATCAATCTTGAATTTTCCCCAATCTATTGGAGCTCAATCCATTACATATTGTTAATCGCAAAAAGGGGAGGAGAATCAAAATATTTGGGTTACACAAAATAAACTAAGGACACATAAGCATTTATTTAATGATGAAGGGATTATATATAGATCATTACATTTATTTTAATTATAAATTTCTTACAAAAAAATAATATCATAACTAATTAAATAAAATAGAAAATCAACACATATAGAGATTAGTTAGGATCATGATCATCTATGAAATCAAATACTACAACATTATACCTAAAAAAAATTATTTAAATTCGTTCATTGTTATGATAAAATTTCTCCAATAATTAATTAATCATCTTATTAATTAAATATTTTATCTTAGTTATCCTCCCAAACAATCCATCATATTTCCATTCCCTTTAATTTAAAATAATTTAAAATAATTAATTTTAATTTGAAATTATTTAGTAAATTTTATTTATTGATAAGGCACAAGATGATTACCCTTCAAGTTAGACCTTAAATTCAATATATAATTTAATATACATGACATATACTGGAGGAAATACAAATTCTTCCCATGTACATTAGATTTCACACATTTTTCGAGTTTATAATTACATAGAATATACAATAACCCAACAAGATATAAGGATAATGTTATTTACTGTATTTTTTATATAACTTGACCATTAATGGAAATGATTCTAACATAGAGTTTCATGATATCATAGTGAATATTGATTTATAAATCAATTTGTGAAGTCTACATGGAATGTATTGAGACATGAAACTGCATAATGAAATCTATTGTGGGATAGTAAAGATACCTATGAAGTACATGGAGTGTACAATAACCATACATATCATTTATTTGTAGAATTATGTATAAAATATTTATTTATTAATTTAATTACCCATAGAAAGATGAAATCACTTGGTGTCTAATTCCTAGTAAAAACCATATCAGACGACATGTACATGCTTAGTACATTACAAGTAATATGATTTGAATTTAATTAATTATTATTTTCCTCATGTAACTCACAAAATAGACCTGTCTCGACATGTTTCTTACTAGGGTTACCTCAAGTTACACAGTGGGTTCAACTGGTTAGACATTATCTACACAATTTGTTGAAACATTCACAATATTTATAAATACATTATATATATTCCATGTTGGATATTATATGTTATATGGTGTGTACACTATCTAATCACTATATAATAAAATCTACCTCATGTTTCTTGGTTGGAAATAAATACATGTCATGTATATTTATTACACATTGTACACATTAACCACATAGCTTCTATGATTTTTGTGGTAATAAAGCATATGGAGTTACATGGAATGTACACCGCATACATATATTGTAACCCTAAAAATTCATGTGTCGGCAAGTGATTAATACACAACATGTAAATAAATTTGTTTCATATTGAACACCATAAGGCTTTCCTTGATTATTACAGCTCACCCTTATGTGGTTCAATATGGGCACACGACATGTAATTTGTAGTTTGATGAAATTTAACTTTTTATTATAGCCAAAATACATTTACTTTATCGATGGTACTTTCAAGGATTTTCCGTATCTCCTTGTCATGTTCTTGGTCTTATGAATCTAAATGAACATATTATCTCCAGTTTCTGATTTATAATTTTAAACTATGAATGAAAAAATAACAAAATAAATGGTTAATTCATTCAAAAAATAAAAATTAATTTTAAATTATTTTGTTACCAACATAATACCACATAAATGTTTCATGTAATAGTGTAAGAGATTTATCTCATGACTAATATTTTTTTATTTCTTTATTCAGATAAAATACATTGAAAATAATTAAGAAAATCTAGAATCTCTTTAGAGACGATATTTTAACAAGTAAATTTTTATTAATCTATAATAATAAATAATTATTCTTGATAATTGTTTTTCCAATGATGATTAATTTGGTAGGTTCTCATATTTTCATTTTATTGAAGAATGCAAAGTATAATTTCTCTTGTAGTACCCACACAAGCTTCATTCATCTTGACATTTCTTCACTGGTATTCTAGGTGATAGCATGAAGTATCCAACATCTTATAACATTTACTATTAATTTAAACAAGAATTACTTTAGGCTTAATTATTTCCTTCAATTGTTATATTGGTTTTTTGAGGGATGATGATAATATCTCTATGTTCTTAAGAGATTTCTTGAGAATTTCTATGTGTTTTTAGAGAATTATATTTGTAAAATCCTATATTAACATAAATTACCATAATCCAATAAATGATATATAAATCTAATTATGTAATTAGGGTATAATAAATAGTAATTTCACTATGGTCATTTACCTAATCCTTTTTAAAAGTAAACCTATGTCAAATAATAATATTAATATCATTACTATGTTGTATGACATGCACTAACTCTGGAATATTGAAATATCATTCCTATAAAACGATTAACACATCTCATAAATTAACCTCAACATTTATCAAACATTTTATAGTACATAATTATTTAAACAAATAAAAATATATTTTATTTATTCAATAAATATGTAAATGTTATATTCACTAACATGGAAATAATTATTTATATTAATATTCACATTAAAAATAATTATTTATTTCTATTTGAATAATTATAAGGATAAAAATAAATATTACATATCTGGAAACTAAAAAATAATAGTTATTTAATATTAAACTTGGATATATTTTTACTTAAATAACTTGTTATTAAATTTATTCATTAAACAAAACATGAATAATTATTATTCCTTAGTCCTGAATATAATATTTATTTGAATATTTTCAAATAAAATATATCTATGATTTTGTATATGCATAGTTTTCATTTCTCTATGCCATTTTTTTAATGGCATTAGGTTATCTAACCAAAAATCCAAGATTATCATCTCAAAAAACATTAAGGTACCCATAGAGAAAGATGTTAATTTGAGAATGACCATAACCGCATATGAAAACCTATTGATTAATATAATACTTTTATACCAATATATTATAATATTTGTTGAATAAGTTTTTAATCAACATATGTGCTATATTATAATTCTTTTACAACCTGAAATAAATTTATCAATTAACTAAAATGGTTACTTGTTTAATCAGATAGTTTTATTTTCATCAAAGGGTTAGAGATATCATCATTCATAACTCATAAATGACATACAATTTCTTGAATTATATATTAATTTCATATAGTATATAATTCACCCAATATACCTAAATTCATTATGAAAATATGTTTTTTGTGGATACCTGACAAATATATGATATGAAAATTCTTATGGAATCCATGACATAGACCTCACTTTGATGACATAACTCATGTGTGGGAAAAAATTCACCATTCTCTATGAAGAGGAAAATGGAATCTCAATGTACTAAATAACTTCTCTTATACTTAGGGTTGGATGTGACAACCCAATATTTTATGGTATGTATTTTTTAAATTTAGCTTCTTGGATAAGCATTGATTTCACGCAACACCTTGCATAAATAAAACCATGATATATTGTAAATATTATTATTTGAAATAAAATTATCTTCTATATATTAAATTAGAGTTCATGAATAATATTATCTATCTTATGGAAAAAATATTGAATTTAGTGGTTACTAATTAGTTATAAATAAATAAAAGACACATTTTACTATAAAAAAGTGTTAATATAAAAACTATTATTTTTTTCCTAAAAAAATAAATTAAGTAATATTAGTGAATGATATTAATCCAATTTATATATAATATACTGAAATCAATTTTTTTAAATTCACCCTATGTGTTTTCTAGAAAATACAGAAAAATTTATCCAATTTTTTTAATAAAAATCTATTTTTTATCTTGGCATTTTTTTTTGCCTTTTGATGGTGAATTTGTTTTAAATCGAGTTTTTTACACTTTTATAAATTATATTTTAAAAAATAAAAACCTTAGTTTAAATATGAATATTAGAATTTACATTGGATAAATGGTTGGTATTTTTTTTTATGTTTCACGTTTAGATGAATATTACAAAATACATGATTTTAATTTGAAAATAGATCATTGATCTTAATAATATGTAGTGTTAAATTATATTTTTGATTGATTTTAAATTATAAATAGATAAATTTTATACCAATTAATCTAATTTAGGTTATTTGATTCAACTTAACATTGAATTGGGATATAAAAACATTTCAATTTTTGGAACGTTTTAACATTAAAAACCTGTTTTCCCACACCGTCTAAGGGAATAATTTTAAATTAATTTTAGCTCTTTATGTTTTTTAAATTTTTAAAATTGATTCCGTATTTGGAACCATGTGTCAAGATTTACTAAATATATCCCATTTATTTTTAGAAAATATGAATAGTAAACTTACTCAATTTAATTACCACAGTTAATGGTATATAATATAATTAAGGGTAAATATAATATATAAAATATTATAAACATACCTTATCACTTCATATTTTTATTTGGTGAGTTATGTTCAACTAAAATCATACTTGGGATGATTTTATATCCTCATACATCAAAACTTATGGCTTTAGGACTTTTATAGTATTTTAGTTTTTGAAAAATCATTCATGTCAAACTCATATGTTTAATAGGTATTAACATTTTAATATGTACTTATTTTGAATATATATTTTACTATAATTTATTTTTTAAAATTATTGTTTTTATCATTATCATGGTAATTTACTTTTATTTTTTAAGAAATAAATATTTCTGCTAAACGCTTACACAATGATGATGTAGTATTTCTGTAATTAATTTAAATATCAAATAAGTGATTAAAGAAATACTAAAATAAATATAATTTGAAATAATTTATATAATAAAACAATTTTATATATGAATTTATTATATTAGTGTTGTATTTACATGTTTTTTTAATATATCATTTATTTATGATATTTTCAAAAAATATAATTAATGTATAGTATCGAAATAGATAATAATGATATCTTAAATTAAATAATATTTTATTAAAAGATATAAAAATAATAAAGAACTAAAAGTCAGAAAAATTATTCTGAAATGGTTTAAAATGTCATCAATGGTCCATTTATGGTTATTTTGGTATTTTATTGGAAATATGTTAACCTTTAAAGAGTTAAAACACATGTTGTCTTGGAAAGATTTAAAGAGATTAAATAATGTTTAAAATAAAATAATAAGGGTAGGAATATGAACAAAAATTCTCTAAAAAATATTATATGAAATGATTTAGCCCCATCCCCATATAATATTTTAAATAAATCACATTGGATCCATTTTAAATTTTAAATTTATTTTTATTAATTTAAAATTATGAGTGTTTTCAAAAGTTCCTCTCACCTCAATTATAAAATTGATCCTCCTTCATCACATATTCAAACCACTATAGTCCTTCTAGATCCAAATAAGCCTGACCATTTCTATTTTAAAATCCCTTTTAAAAGTTCTCAAGAAAGTGGACTTCCTAATATACTAACTCTATATCCCTTAAGAATATATATAAAGGATGTCTGTCAATGAAGAAGTAAATGTTTTAACCAACTCATACAAGTTCATTTCTTCTTATACTTCCTCTAAATGACATGTTTCTACGACAAAGTAAGAAATAAATTATAATATATATGATTATATTTCATAATTTTGGGGGAAAACCATATTCTATGATTTATCTATCCTATGAATAATGAAATCTTCGCACATGCATATGTACGTCTTACCGTCTTCACATTGTGGTCTAATTATTTTCCTACCCTCTTTACTTGGATGAGAATAATGAGGTGAAGAATGTATATATATATATATATTGTAATTTTGAAATTAAATTTTTTTATATTTAGTTAATATACCATCAAATTCTTTACCCTGGTACCATTAATGAAATGATATTGTCGACCTTGCATACGTACAACTTATGGTCTCCACAATATAATGAGATTTCATATTTTTGAAAAAAAATTAAAGAGTGATTAAAAACATATATTAAATGATTAAATATTATATTTTTGGGATTAATATTATTCCCCACATGTTAGATATATATTATATGTAATTTAAATTGGACTTCTATGACAAAACTAGCATTAAAAAACATGGAAATTAACACCCAAAACACTAAAATGAAAAAAATATATTATTAAAATAAGAGTGGTAAAGTGTTAAAAGGAGATCATATATGATATTATAAATATTATAATTAATCTTTTATAAGATAATGAAATGTTTTAAACCACTTAAAAAAAGTTTTTGATAGGTATGAAGAAAATCAGACGTAAGGTAATGTATCTTTCAGAATCTAATTATTATTTGGGATTGTTTATATTTAAGTATCTACTAGGGAATATTTTTCTTACATGTCTATATTTTATAAAATTGTTTTCCAAATTTTTTTTCCTATTATTCTATTAATGTTTAATTTATTTTTACCCATTTTATAATTTTTATAAAATGTTTTTGAAGGAATCTTTTTATCATTTTCTAAATAAAGTACTTTATGAATTTTTAAACAAAAAATAATAAAGAAACGTTTTTATCTTAGGATTCATGAGAGGAATTTTCTGAAATAATCAAAGATTAATCTTTTTAATATTACTTTACATGTTTAAAATTTTCTATTCAATGAAAATGTTTTGATTTATAAATTTTTGTCTTTTTAAATAAGTGATTTCCTAGTAAAAATAGGGCATTTATCTCAAGAATTTTCAATTATTTCATTAGAGTATTATAATACATTTCAATAAACTTTGTTGAGTAATATGATTCAATGATATTAATCACTTATTATATCATCAAAATTTTTTATTAAATTATTTATGATCAGTTTATCTGTGGATGTTCATTTTTGAAACCATTCACCATATTACAAAGAATGGTTTGTGATTATGTTTTCTTATTATGAAATGTTATCTAAATTTAGTATATATATATAGTTCATGTTTCTAATAATTCATATTAGTAATGTATTAAACTTATTAAGTGACGGTAACGCCCCTCTATAGCCGCTAGATACCTCGGTAGGTCTTATGAGACAAACTAGATTGGGATTTGGCCGATGCCTTACCCATTTATTTTTAGTTGTCTTGATCTAGGCCTCAATAATATATTTTATATTTCCATCACTATGCATTACATAATCAAGATATTAGTTATTTATTTCAAGGTGATTATTAAGTTATTATAATTTGCCCAAATATGTTTTCTAGCTCATGGGATTTTTTATTTATGGAATTATTTGATCATCATCTATACTGGCCATATTATCCTCTAATTATTGACTTAATGGAATGTGTTTGTGTTATTTACCTTACCATAATTGTAAATTATTATATTTTATTGTATGTATACCCTTATTAAGTATCATATCTCACCCCTTTAATATGTTTTATTTTTCCCCAAGACTCAACGATTATTATTATGACTTGTATGTAGGGTAAATCTGGGAGACTAATGGGGATTCTAATGATGTTTATATGTTTCATTTTAAATTTTTATTGGTAATATAATATTCATGTATGTATCTAGTTTTTCAAAACTAATAATATATTTGGTCCTTTAGGATATAATTTATTTTACAATGTACCAATGTAATAAATTAACAAGCTACTCTTGGGTAGTAGTGTTGGGTTATTTATAGTTGGTGTTATAGAAAGTATACTAGATACCTTGGAAAAAAGATTTAGGAAAACATAAACTAGAGAAAAAAATCCTATGAAAAAATTCAGAAATATATCCATATATAATTAACTTATGATTTATAGATTAATTATACATAAATATTTAATTTAGGTAATTTGAATCATTAGTTCAAAAATTATACAATATTATTATTAATATTACGAACAAATCAAGTGTAATACATTTTTTTAGAAATAGTAATTATTTAATGGAATTGAATCCATATAAATTAACATAATCTATGTAGGGATTTACCTCCTATGTAAGATAATGATTTTGAATCTAGAGCTACAACTAGTGTTGGAAAACATATAACTATACTGGGATAACTTACTCATGTTATGAACATTAGCCTTACCTATATACAGAAACCATATCCATAATGTGGAGGAAGAATGTTAGACTGCTTCATGAGATAACATCCTATATAATTCAATGGGACTAAAAATAAATTTTTAGTTGATGAATGGATAAGTTCCATATAAATGATACATCTCATATTGGTAAGTAAGGAGAGGGAGAAGGTTGTCATGGAATCTTATCACCTCTCTAGAGATGCAGATCAATGGTGGTCATTTATTAAAAATAGAAATGTGGATGAGGAAATAGAAAACATGGAATGGAAGTAATTTAATGAAACATTATTGGAACAATATTTTCCTCTGGAATAGAGAGAATATATGTAGAGTCAATTCTTGAATATGAGAGAAAAAGAAGATCAAAAGGCAGCTAAATACAAAGCCAAATTTACAAGGTTAACAAGGCATGTTACTAACAACAAATATATCCCAATAGGTAATATTTATTATTTCCCTAATTATTTGAATCCATTCCTATGAAAGGAATTTATCTATAAAAATATATCATCATATGAAGATATAGACTAATGTACTATCAAGACAGAAATAGTGTTCTATAAGTATTACGACTTTAATGGTAAGGAACAAAATAGGAGAATGGTTGATTAATATAAGGATAAATAGAAAAAAAGACAGAAGTATTTTTCCATATGTGATAATTGAGGGAATAAACACCTCGGTACTTTCTTGAAGGGAATGGGATTTTATTTCATGTTTAGAGAGATATGTCATCAGGTTTCTGATTTTAATGGAAGGAAATAAGATATAGTTGTGTAATATTTCAATTATAATTAGATGGGACACTACTCAAATGAATATACCATGTGTCAAAGAAATATAGCATAGAAGAAGAAAATGGATCAATGTGAAGCTTCTATTGTTAGAATAGTCCAAGTGGAACAATTAAAGTATAAGTGTTTTTGGGATTCAAGAATAATGTTATGAAGTTTTTTGTTATAATAATCATGATATTTATAAGGATTTTACTACAATACTTATTCATTATTTATTTGAAAGAATTCATGTTTTCATTAAGGTTTTCAACTGATAAAGGTATTCATATATTTGTTCTATGGGATTAAGAGTTGTGTTATGTTTTGAGAATCTAATGTTAATATGAATTTAGAAATTTAGTGACCATTATTCTAAATATTGGGTATTTGAATTTGAAAATACATTTTTCCAATGAGTCTTAAGATTAACTGCTTATGGAATTGATTAAGTTAATATTTTCATATTATTTCTTATGGTTAATATAAATTTATCATTTTGGATTAAATGTTTTAACGACTTTTCTTTTGATGATATTTAGTGATTACAGGAATGATTTATAGATCTTTTGTAAAGGTTTTTCTGGAATAAAATCTATTTTTAATATCCAAATCTTGGTTTTTTGAAATAATGTAGAAATAGATCAAAAGATAACCAAAGGATGATATTATCACATAGAATGAAATAAAGTGAGTATTATTGTGTGATTTATCTATATAGTTAAATAATCCCCTAACTATTGCAATAAATTTTGAACAAAAATCTTTTTCGTTTACTTTTTATACTAAGAAATCAATATTCTTTTATAGAATAAAAAATTTATTGATCTTTAATGGTAAATTTATAATGAATATATTATATACCACTCTCCATGAGAACTTGATAGCTTGAATTTTGTTTCATTTCTATATCATCACTTTTTACTAACTTTATCTTATTCAAAATCCTAATTTTACGGTGATATTCACATTTCCATTTACCTCTTGTTAAAAGAATATTTTGTCAACCCTATTTTTGATATGGTATTATGATAAATTAATTTTCATGTATAAAAACTTTTTTTTTGAATGAAATTTCAAATAGTGAGTATACATTTTTTTAAATTATGGTAGAATGTAACACAAAAATATTTAATGGTATGTCTCTTTTTTAATGTAACTTCTTTGATAATCTGAAATTTCATGAAACATCGAGCCTAAACAAAAAACCCCAGTTCTTATAATATTATTTTTTAAAATGAAATTATCTCCTAGGTGTTAAATTTATGTTTATGAATAGTATTAACTATATTACGAAAAAATATAATTGAATACATTGGTTGCCAATAAATTTGAAATAAATATAAAATCCAATTTAATATAAAGGATTTTTTTTATAAAAACAATTATGTTTTGTCCTAATAAATTAAATTAATTACAATCATTGAATGATATGAAATAAATTTAAATATAATATATTCAATAAAATTTTTAACATTCATCCTATATGTTTTCTAGACAAGATATAAAAATAAATCCATTGGTTACACATAGCAAGATATATTTTTATAAAGGTAGTTTTGATATATTCTGATGGTACACTTACTGTAAATATACTTGTTGAATCTTTTATAATTTAAATATGAAAAAATAAACCTATTATTTTAAATCTTCATATTATAATTTTTTTTGGTTTAATTTTTTTTAATTTCCTGATAAGTTTCATGTTTTGATGAAATGTGGAACATACTAAATTTTAATGGAAAAAATCTTGTTTATATAAATAATTTATAGTGTTAAATTATATTTTTATTTATTTTAAAATATAATTTGATATAGTTTATATCATTTAATCCACTTTAGGTCATCGTATTAAATTTGAAATTTAATTTTGATATGAAATATTTGGGTTTTCTGAATGTTTTCACATTAAAAACTAATTTTCACATCCCATCTACAGGAATAATCTTCAATTAATATTATCCACTTATTTATTATAATTTTTTAAAAATTTATTCCATATTTGGATTCATAAGGTCAAAATTTAGTAAATTTTTCCCATTTATTTTTAAACAATATGAATATTAAACATTGTAATTTTATTTACCACAGATAAGTTTAAATCAGTCAATTAAGGGTAAAAATAATATTATAAATATTATATAATTACCTTTAAAAGCAACTCAATTTTACTGGATGAGTTATTTTTTTTTCCAAAATCCTCATTAAGACTATTTTATGACTTCTTAGATGTACTTGTATTGCTTTAATCCTTTTGTTGTATTTTATTTTATGAAAGTCAAATATATCAAACTCATGTTTTTAATTAGTATTACATTATTTAGAATATGGTAATTCATAATAAATGTTTTAATATAAATATTAATTTTAGATTTAAATTTTTTTCTTCATCATATTGATTTATTATTAATTTTTAGGAAACTGAGAATTACTTTAAATGCTGACACAATGATGATGTAATAATTCTTTAATTAATGGATATGTTAATTAAATGACTATAAAAATATTACAATAAATAATATTTTTAATAACTAATTTTAAAAAACCAATTCAACAGATGAAATCAATATTTTGGAAATTTGTTAAAAGTGATTTTTCAAAGATATATTATTATAATGATATTTTGAAAATGTCCAGTAAAGAATCGTTTAAAAATTGGCATAAAGGATTTTTTAAAATTAATAATATTTTATTAAATGAAAAAAAATAATAAAAATACAAAAATTTGATGAATTATTTGGATAGGGTTTAAAATTTCATAAATTATACATTTAGGATTCTTTTTTCATTTTATTGTAACTATATTAACCCTTAATGAGTAAAAACATATGTTATCATGGTAAGAGTAAAAGGGATTAAATATTGTTACAACCAAAATATAATGGTAAGAATATAACCTATACTTGTCTAAAAATTATTGGATGAGAGTATTCATACTTATAAGCATATTATATTTTAAATAACTTACCTTTTATCGATTTTAACTTGAAAATAAATTTATGTTAATTTAATATTTTGAGACATTCCAAAAGTTCACCTCCCACCAATTATTGAAGGGAACCTCCTCCATAGCTTATTCACACCAATACGAGCCTTAAACCTCAACAAGAACCTATCCATTTAAATTTTATAAATCCTAATACAAGTTATAGAAATCCTTATCTTCAAAAATTACTAACCCAATATAACTTAAGAAGATATCTAAAATAAGTCCACCGAAGAAGAGGTGGTTCTTTTTACAAACTAACCCAAATTAATTAATTCTTATACATTATATTCATGAGTTTCTTCCATGATAAAGTAATAATTCTGGTATAATATATATTCTTATAGTTTATTATGATTATGGGGAAACCATATTCTATGCTTTATCCATTCTATGAAAAATGAAATCACCATGTGTATGTACCTGCAGCTTATCATCTCCACATCGTGGTGGAAATTGTTTTTCATCACCATTTCACATGGATGGTGATAATGATGGAAATAGTGGATATATATTGTAATTATGAAAAGATATTTATTCTATATAAATAATATACCATCCAATTCCATGCGCTTTTACCATTTAAGAAATGATATCATCGCTCGTGCGTACGTACGACATAATGTCTCCACAAAGTGATGTAATTCATTATCTACGATTAGAAATAATAGGGGGTTTCAAAAATGTATTTTTTTATTAAGTATGATATTTATGGAATTAATATTATTATATAGATTTTGGAAATATATCCTATTCAATACAATATTAACATTGAAGACAAAATAGGTATTAGAAGACATGGAAATTAACCCCCGAAATAGTGAAATAAATAAAATATTATTAATAAACAAGTGGTAAAATGTTTTAAGAGAATGATATATGATATCATAATTGATATTATGATTTTGGTATAAGTTAATATCATGTTTAAATAAAACATTATGGTTTTTATAAAATTACAGAGGAAATCCTAGTTATGGTATTATTTTCTTAACAATCTATTTATTATTGACTATTATTTATGTTTAAGTCACCACTAAGGAAACCTTTTCTTCCATTACATGTTTTCTAAAAATGGTTTCAAATTTTTTTATAGTAATAATTTTAATGTTTATATTTTTTTACCTATATTAATGTTTTTATAGTATGGTTTAGTGGAATATTTTTTTTCTTCATTTTCAATATGAGTTACTTTAGGAATTTTTCGACAAAAAATACTAAAAGATTATTATTTTTACTTATAAAGAATAAGGGGGATTTTCTATGATTATGACACCATCATGTTTTTAATATTCCTTTGAATTTTTCACATTTTCAATTTAAAGAGTATTTTCCTTTTATAAATGTTTTTCCTGTAAATAAATGGTTACATATTAAAAAAGGTGGACTTTCTTTCATGAATTTTCAATGATTTTATTAGAGTATTTTAATCTATGTCAACACAACTTCTTTAATATTGTGATTCAAATATATTGATCTATTATAATATCATCTAAATTTTTTTATTAAATTTTTTATGATCATTTTGACTGCGGATGTTCTATTTTTATATCATTCACCATATTACTCATAATGATTTGTGATTATGTTTACTGATTGGGGAATGTTATTTAAATATCATTTGTATATGTAGTTTATGTTTTAACCCATCCATATGAGGAATTAATTGAATTTATTATGTGATCTATGGATCCCGCTATATCCCCTTGATTCATCAGTTAGTCTCATGAGACAAACTTGATTTGAATTTTTATGAGGATTTACCTATTTGTTTTCAAATTTCATAGCTAAGTCCTTCATGGTATATTCCATATATCCATCATTTTTCATTAACTAATTATGAGATTATATTTTGATTCTAATGTGATTATTTAGTTAGTATAATTTCTACGGATAAGTTGTCTAGATCATACGATTTTTTATATGGCATTATTTGATCATCTTTTATACCTATCATATTATTCCCATGTTATTAAATTAAGGGAATGTTTTTCAGTTATTAACCTTTCCATAATTTCCATTTCATAGCTTCCTTTGTATATATGAACAACAATAAAATCTTTATATAGGAATGATTATTTAGCAGATGTTTACTAAACTACAGCTTAAAAAATGAAATTATTTAACAACATTTTAAAAAAACCCACTTCTAAATATTACATTTTTTAATGAAATAATACATCTCACCCGACGCTAACTCACCTGAGCTCCCCCCAATCCCTCGAGCTCCACCTCCCCCTGATAGTGATCCCTAGCACCGACCCCAATAGAGAGCCCTAGTTCTATCGTGCTTCCCCCCTCACTAGAGCTCATGTATCTCCCAAGCACTCTAAGGCCAAGCCCCTCTAGCCCTCATCGGTGCTTCGGTCACAACCCTTGAACATTTTCTCCATAATTTTCTCCGACTTCATATATCTCTATCACCCACTAACTCTCCGTTATCTGATCTATCACCTTCTCTTGAGCCCACGCCAGAGATGCGGTTAACCCTGAACCCCCGATCCATCTCTTTATTGGTATGCCCTCCCTTATTGTTATTTATCTGTTCCATTCTTTCCTTCCCCCTCTCTCAAATTTTCTTACCCCAAATGACTTCTAGGAATCTATAATGATGTTTTTTTCATTTTCTAGGTAGAGGAGGTTGATTAGTGGATCGATTGGGCGGTCTTCTACTTTTTTAAATCACTTAGGTCTCAAAGTGAAAGGCATTTACATTTAATGGTTATAAGGGATTTCATGGGTGTATATATTTGGATCATATTAGGTAGAACATAGATTTATTCTTTAAATCCATTGATTTTTATACATTTTTGTTGGGGAGACTAATACATTATGCTTTAAATTATTTATTTAAATATTTCATAAAATATAAAATAATGTTGTTATGAACAATTTTCTTGATTATTTTATTAATTGATTAGTTTTAACTAATTTTGTTTTTTAAACAAGTTGTTAATCTAATATATAGTCTCCCTATAAAATAAAAATATAGATTAACCGCATTTAAATATAAGTCACTATTTTATATGTTATAGTTAAAGGATGATTAAATTAGTTTTTAGAAATTGGTAATTTTAAATCCTATTTTTTTTGATTAATATTAGATAAAAAAGTAAATTTTTATAAAAGTTTTTTTACCAATCTAAAGATTTTGGTTTCCCAGTAAATTTTCCATGAGATATTTAAGTTATTTATAATCTCTAAGTCACTTATCATTCCACAATTTAATTTCATTTTTCTCTTATGTTAGTAAGTATCCTACTTCTTCAACACTAAAAAATAACTAAACATAATTTTATATGAATTTATAAATTTCATATTTCACCTAATTGGTTGAATTCCTAAGTATTAAAAATTTATTCTCTAACTCAACAACCAGGGATACAATTTTCTATAATTCAATCTTCAAAATAAACTATATTTCAAATTCATACACCAATTAATAATTAAATGATTAAAAAAATTCTGTACATCAATTATCTTCACTTCTTGTCCCCATTAAATTCCATAGAAAAATGATTGTATTTTTTACACAACCACTTGAGGAACGAAAACTATCACAACTATAACATATTGATTCATCATTAATAAATAGATAACTCATAAAATTTCTTAAAATAATATGTCATTCTTTAGAAACAAGATCAATACACTACTCTTATTAATCTCGTGTAACTCCTCTATAAAAAAAATGAGAGAACACATCATTATCATCAATTGTTTCTTCTTATATAATCATAAAATTTTAGATAAAATTTCAAATACCCTCATAATTCAAAAAATTTAAGGATAAATAACCATGAAATATACATTTACTTATTCAAAAACCTATTTAGATGATTAAAATGATATTTCTAATCGTCACATAAACAACCTCATTTGAATCAATAATTATAACTCTATATAACTCTTCTTAAATAAACATATATTTAATTGAGGAGTAGTCATTATTGATGGATTTAAATATGAATTCCATATCATCCAAATAATTCTAATTTTTTTATTCAAATTTTCATCTCAAATATAACCAAAATTTATGTTATTTGATCCCAAGTATCATTATATGAGAATTACACAATAGTAACTCAATAATTTCTATGTGTACATCTCACAAAACTTTGTTTTGTGTATCCTACACTTAGGTGGACCCAAAATTTTACAATAAAAATGTAAATTGTAAAAAACAAAGATTCATTCACCAATACATACTAATAATATGTTGTTTTCTTGTTTATTTACCTTATCTTATTTTCCTTTTACATGAATATCAATATTGAATTATCATATTCTCCTATTGTATTCCAAGTAGTGAACACAACCTTATCTTCCTATATAAAGTAGAAAACCTATAATTTGAATTTTTCCTTTTCATTTGTTTTACATGTTCATGAATTATAATCTTTCAATTTAAATAAAATTCCACAAGACCAACTTTTTTCCCAAACCTTATACTAATTTGGTGGAACACAAACTATACTAGTTCATCTATATGTTGGACACAAATTTCCTCTACAAGAGGCAATCTATGTCAGGGCTAATATTCTACTATATTCTCAAATGACTTTTTTGATTATATATATATTTTTTATCATACACTCTTTAGCTATAAAAATTAATGATCTGGATATTTTTAATCATTCATTATAGAATATACCACTCATGTTTAAATTTCAAATTTTTATTATGAAAAAAAATCATTAAACTATTCTTTAGATATATCCAATTTTCTTTTGATACTCTATATAAATCAAGAAATCATAGATAAAATTAATGAGGATTAAAAATTTTAGAGATTAAATTTGAGATGATATTGTGTAAATAACAACTCTACATCCCCAGATCAACATGAAATAGTAATTTTGAACATAACCATGTCCTGAACCATGTTCTATTTGACAACAATTTATCCCAACTGTATTGAAAAACTAGGAAGGCACTCTTAAAGGGAAAAGTCCTTATTTGGGTAGGGTAAAATATTTTTATTAACCAATTATATTGTAATTAAAGATTATTTGGTGAAGGGTTATTTTTATATATGATGTAAAAACTCTCACAATTATATTTCATTATTAATTCACTCACTTTTATATATCATTACCAATATAAATTAGAATAATATAAACATAATATAAATGATTATTTTATAAATTTAATATAAAAAATAATATGTATATCTGTTATATCTGATGGTTTAACATTTCCATTCATGTAATGTATTACCACCTAAAGGGATAATCAATATTCATTAATTATAACAAACCAAGTGGTTTTTAAGATTACCAATGGATTTTATAATGGTTGTATGTTTTTTCTATTACTTCTATCATCTATAATATTATCCCTGGTTGATTTTATTTTTTTAGTTTGACTTTTTTTAGTATTTTATGAATTTTAGTTTAACTACTTGGGTTGTGTTTTCTCAGTTCCATTTATCTCTATTCCTATTTAGTAATACTTATTTTTTAATTTTTTTAATAAAGTGTTGGCACATTGTGATATATATGGATCAAATATGGATCAAATTACCGAGGAACACACCTTGGTATGATAAGGGTTTGGAGTTACTTTTAGATTTTTCAATTTCCAATTGATCCATTGATGGGAGAATAATATCTTTATGTATTAAAATGTAAATTTAGAATATGGTTAAAGATATATTAATTTTATGAACACTTGATATTGAATTGATTCCCTCCTCAATATTTTTTTTGCTTTTTATGGAAAATCAAATGTTACAGAAAGATTGAACACTGATTTCAATCAAAAAAATGAGACCCAATATCATTGATAATGGAAAATAAAATTAAAATACATATAAATGATGCATTTTGGGTTTCAATAAAACAACATTGTAATCAAAATATATCAGAATAACTAGTTCATGGTTCTACAAATAAAAACATGAAAAATGATATTTTTCAGAATATAGGACAACCAGATCAAGATTGTAACATATCATTAGATCCTACTTTTCATTCTATGGAGACTAATTTATGATAGGACATCATTAATGAGACAAATGTGTTTTATGGTTTGGTTGACGATGGAAGTCAAGAGTTGTGTGTGGGTTCTTAAAATATTAAAAACATTGTTTTCTACAGAAGTTGTACCATATCAAATGCCTATGTGGAGTTAAAAATAAGGTTATGTCCATGTTATTGAATTTTTTTTTTGTGATGCATTTCATGATGCTAAAATCATTGATCCTTTTTATGATATCACCATTGTTATTAACATGCTTGTTCTGAATTGCATAAAATTAAATGCATGTCCCAATGATTATATGATATTTTAGGAAGAGGATCCAAGTTGAACCAATTAAAAAATGTTTTTATTCTAAATGGAAGTCATGGGGTGATGTTGGAAGTCAGAAAAAACATAATAACATGATGAAGAAGGAAATTAACACACTTACTAATGTTTTGTGTTATATTACTTTAATTCCTTGATTAAAAAATTATTCATGACATCAAAAATTCACACGAACATGAAGTAGTATTATATATATATTAAAATACTGATGGGTTAATATGAAAACTAGTAGATTTATAATCATTGATGAAATTTTATTCAATAAATCCATATTTCTCATTTTATCCAAGGAATGTGTGATTGCAAATGGATTCTAATTGATTCAACCCATTTGGGAATTTGAGAGCCAATTATAGCATTGGGTCAGTTGTTTTGATCCCTTACAATCTTCCTCTGTGGATGTGTATGAAAAAAACATTTTTTATCATTTCAATGATTATTCCATGAAAATAATTCCTAAAAATGATATTTATGTATAATTACAACCTCTAATTAAATAATTACTTGAGTTATTGGGAAATGGTGTTGAGACATATAATGCATCATCTAGAACAATGTTCAAAAAGGAAGCTACTTTAATATGGACCATTGGTGAATTCTATAGACATGAGAATTTAGCTGGTTAGAATACTTACACAAGTTTTGATTTTCCTGTTTATAACATTGATTTTGAGCCCGAATTACTAAATCACAGTAAAAAATGGTGTTTCATTTTTCATTAATGATTTCTTAATGCATCTCCTAGATTTTAATTGAACATGTCAAAAATCAATGGTTCATTGATTATAGACCACCTCTTTAGTGGTTGATAGGTTCTGAAACACCGGAACATCATGGAAATGTTGAAATAGAATTTGGGAAGGTGAATCATTTGAATGATATTGGGAAATGAGTTCAAAGTGCAACTCCAAGTGAAATTAAAAAGAAAAAAATGGATGAAAAAGTATATTCTCTAAACATCCATATCAGTAATTTAATTTTTCATCGTATAATATTGATTTCATACATATATAGAATAATATTTGTGAAAATTTCATCTTCACATTTCTTAATTGGAACAAAATATCAAAGTACCATCTCAACAACTAAAAGGACATGCAAATAATGAAAACAAAGTGCTATCTTAGGCCATATGAGAATGGAAAGTAGGTTCTTGCAAGTTTTCAATGAAAAATAATGACAGAGATACATTTCATTGAATTTTAAAACATGTGAATGTATTTTATGGGTATTCATGTGACATCACAAGCTGTGTTGACTTAATTAATCGTAGTATACATGGATTAATAAGTCATGATCCCATATTTCATTACATCAGTTACTAACATAATCATTGCATACATTATAACCAAAAACGTTACTACTATCGTAGTTTAATTTTGGACTTTATTCATACAAATATGTGAGAAAACTCTATAATAACTTGATCATGACAACATTCAATGGAGATTTTTATTGGCACTTTGTTTAAAGGATTTGACCTTTCCTCCATCATTTTCTACTGCCATGATGCACTTAACACTGTATTTGGTCCTGGAAGCTAAATTAGGAGGCCTCGTACATTATCGATGGATGTATCCAATTGAGTGGTAGATTATTTATATGTTTGTATTCTTGAGTATGTATTTCTTAGAGGGTCATGAAATAAACAATTATGTTTTATCTATTTTATTCCACTGATATCTTAGTCATTTGGAATAATTCATCAAAAATAAATTTCAACATGAAGGATCTATTTATAAAGTCATTTTTGAATAGGAGTATATTACCTTTTGTTCTAGATACATGGATGATATTAGGATAATACTAAATCTTGTTTTATGTGTTGATGATGCACTGAATCAATCTACTATATGAGAAATAAAATAAATATTTTTTTCAGTTGGTTGATCAGTTGGGAGGAGCTCAGATTCTACACTAATTGAAATAGAACTGTTACAAGCATATAGATATGTGTTGATGAATATCGAAATTGTAGATTCATTTATTAAAGATCTTGTGATATAAGAAACAAGGCTAATGAGGATCCAAACATGAAATGATAAAGTTATAACAAATTATGTTAATAAAGAGATTGTATAATGGTTTACATTATGCGTAAGTTCATAAATATTACAATCAATAAGAATATTAGGTTGACACATATATTTTTTAAAACTAATAATTTTTATTACTTTTATAGATCATGAATACTGATACTGAGCTGATTTGATTGAAGAGTTAATATTTTGGGATCGAGAACCTCTAAAAGACGCTAGAGAGTTAAATTCTTACAATGTGAAATGATTTATATTTGGTAATGTCGGCCAGGAAGAGAATATGAAATCATAAAATAGTCATATCTTTATGTTTTATCAAGTGGGATACTATGGAAATATGAATAATATTATGGAATTAAACTAATATTTTAATTTCTTAGTTTTTTTTGTTAAAATGAAATTCAGTTGATATTATCAGGGGTGTTGAAAGTGATTCCTTACAATTTACTTCTTTGAACTTATCTCGTGTGATGGATGTTGGTGAACACGAATTACATGATCCATATATCTTATCATCAAAATAGTAAATGTTATATTATGTGAAATATGTCATTGATGATTGGTGGAGTGTGGTTTTTCTAGTAAAACAAAGAGACTTGTATGCTATGGGTGATGAAGTGGATGATTTTACCTCTAACACAAAATTTCATCAACATCAAGAAGTGAACTTATTTTTTCATCATGATATTGATAGTATTAGTTTTGAAAGGGTGGATGAATTTGATGAATTTGTGATAGAGTAGGAAAATGACAATATTGAATGAAAAAAAGATTATATGGGAAGTCATCTATTCATTTATCAACCACTTATGTTATATGTTAAGTCATTGATTATCTTATCTATGTATATTTTGTTTTTTTAGAAACTTGAATCTGTTATCATTTCAATTTTTTTCTACATGATATTTTTACAATATATGTTTTGAAAATAATTTTATTTTACTAAATGACGGGAATACCACAGTGGAAGTGTTTTACTAATCCTAATTGACTCTTAGTTGATGTTCCCTTGACCAAACCAATAGAAGAAGATCCATCGGTCATGTAGGTTTTAGGACTAAGAATTAGGGATAAAGATAGAGAGGGTGTTGAGAAGAGTTCATTAAAGTGATACATGGATTAGTGAATGTGGAACACCAATCTATGTGAATTTTACAGTTTCATTTTCATTTTTTGTTGGGGTGATTTATTAGGCAATTTTTATATAGATTGCCCAAACATAGTAAAATACTTAATGTTATTAATGTGGTACATCAGAAACTCATCAATGTGTTACAGTTGGATATCTTGATGTGTTAAAGTTGTATACCTATTTTTGTTTGGTTGTTTTTGTTTTACTGTTTTGGGGCTCCAGAAAGATCAATTTTTTTAAAAAAAAATTGATATATAGAGTCAGTTTAAACCACCACAATATATGAAACAATACTTTAATAACTAAATAAGAAATCTTAATCATTACTCTTCATCTTCAGTAGTATCATAACTTGATTATTATCCAATAGTAGCATTTGGGGTATACTCTAATGATTTGGACATTGATTCACGTAGTGTCCCAACTCCATGCAGATGAAGTATTTTACATTTGAAACCTTTTTCTCATCCTTGCAATCACGTACTTGGTTTCCTTTTTCTCCACACAAATAGCAAACTACCATTGCCTTTAATCATTTACCATTGTGTTTCTTTCCATAGTTATCACATATGGGAAAATCATTCTTTCACTTAATCCCATTATCTATCTTTCTCTCTACCATCTTTTTCTTCTTTGGCTTCCCTTAAAAGACATATGAGTTAAAAATTATTTACTTATCTTATTAACACATGATACAATTTCTTCATATGATGATTATATGTGGGAGACTATTTCCTTTCTGAATTTTGGATTAACACCATGAAAGATATGTTCCTTCTTACTCTTTGGATCATACGTATTGTTGGAGGTCTCATTCCATCTATTGGGTGCCATTTCTAAACAACGGAACACACTAGGTTAGTTTATGAATCAGAATGCATAATTATAAACTTTTAAAATACCTAACATAAATTGATATGATTATGCATATAACATAAAATCATAAAAAAAATTCTTTGAGGATGTATTTATGCCTAAATCCTTCATAATGGATTGTAATAAAAATGTGAAATATCCTAAGAATATCCCCTGAGAGTGTCGTAACCAAGAGTGAAGCAAGGCCCATTGTCCTGCACCAGTTCCTGTTCAATTCTAGCTTAAAGAGGTGTTTTTGGGTTTTAACCCTAGGTATATATGCTCCAGAGTCACCTCTATCTACTCGTATCCTGACAGGGAAATATTTCTAGGAAAACTCGCAAAATCTCTACAATACCAAAATTCTAGGAAGTTCTTCTATAATAATCCTCAAATTATATCTTAGGGCTATGTGATCTAATCAGATATTATATAAATATAGTTTCCAAGGTTTGTACTAAACTTCCTCTGATACCAAATATAATTCCCCAACCCCAGTTTCCCAGAGTCGGTGCATTTTTTAAATATATTGGCATGATTACAAAGAATTAAGTCCCGAAGGACCGATCAGTTTAGCAGTCTTGGAAAATAGATTACATACATGAATGTTACATTACACTATATAACATACAACACAACATAAGTAATGCTTTATGAATTCCATTATTCTCTCAGCTTAACCCTGCATATCAATCACAATACAATTCTTGGAATTTGGGGAATAATAAAACATGGAAAGGGGTGAACTCAAATGCTCAGTAAGGGTATGCAATACAGTGGAAGATAACATAAATATAAAGCATGGTGAATAATTGAAAACACATGCCTTTACAAATAATAAACATGAACCCATTTATGGAAGGAATTTGAGATGAGTAAAAAATTCCATAATAAAACATAATCATGGTTATTCTACTAATTGAATGACCACATGAACCATAAATATTATTTTTATAATGAGGGAATGTATAATGTTGGACATTCTAAATTTTTTTCCATGGCCTTGACAAAGACATATAAAAATTATTTTGGCCTCGGCCATAACCATATATCAAATTGGGAAAGGCCTTGGCCAATTCCACGTCTAATTATCTCATGGGACCTACCGATGCATCAGAAATCTTGAGCGGGCTCCACCCATCACTTACTAAGTCCAATACATTTTTCATATAAAAGGGTTGAAACATAAAATAAATATCCATATTAAAACATGCATAGGAAATGTCAATACTTTTACCATAAACCATGAATGGTATAAAAATAACACATCCACAGTCAAACATATCACAAAACCTTCTATGAAATATGGAAGATTTGTATCATAATACATCAACATCAAAAAAGATTAAAATCCATCAAAGTATGTTGATATAGATGAAATTGATTTGTAAAACTCTGAGGGAAATATCGTTTTTTTCATAAAAACATTTAAAAGTCACACAATTTATAAATTAATACATTTAAATAAATTTTTGAATCAACGTGTCCCATACCACTTTGAATCTTTTGAAAGTAATTAACATTTTATAAACATTCATGTCTATATAAATAAATCCATAAAACCATTTTGAAAACATGGACATTAATGGGAAATGTTTTGAAGAATAAATCATTAAAAAATTTAAAATTATGTTTTAGTAAAATATAACCTTAAAAATAATACCTCTAAAAACTATTTTATGAAACATAGAAAAGGATAATAAATTTTTCTGAGTAGATACTTACGAAAAAAAACCTCGGATAATAAAGAGATTATGAAACTAACCCTTACCTTGTACTTTTCCTTAGTCAAGGGTAGGTTAACCTCTTGTATAATGGTTGAATAATTATTATTAAATTATAAATGAAACATATACATTAATATGATATCATATATGATCTTCTAATATTTCTTTATTAATGATATTTCAGAAGTAACATCATTTCAGCTGTTAACTGATTCATTTTTCTTTAAATTATTTGTTACGTAAGTAATGTTGGTTATGGATAGGATGAATATAATTCATATTTAGAATGATATTAAGTCTTTATACATTATTTTTATTCATAAAATGAAAATCAGTCTTGAATGGATATGATGTGGAATGAATATCATCGCGTTCGTGGAGATGTTAATCCGTACATACGCACAAGTGACAATATCATTCTTTGGATATTAAAATCATATGTAATTGGATGTTATATCATATAAACAGAATCATTTTATATTTATTATTTTCATCATTTATACTCATTATTATACCCATTAAAACGATGAAGTATTTGAATAACAAATTACACCACGACGTGGACATGGTAATCCGTACGTACGTACGTATGGTGACTTTGTCATTTATAGGATGGATAGAAAAATATATATGGTTATAACATTTTTATAATAACATAAAATTATATATACGATACTGGAGTTATTATTTTATAGTTAAAACAATAATGAAATAGTAAGTGGAAGAAGAAAATAACTTGAAAGAGGTGATGAAATATTAACCTCTTCTTCGGGTTCTTCTTTTTGATTTGAACAAAAGGGCATCATAGGTTGGGTTTTTGACTGAAGTAAGTCCCATATGATTAATGGAGGATAGTTGGGAGGATATTTGGGTAGGTTATGGCCGAGACAAATGGCTTTTCAGTTTTTAATTTGATAGAAGGGGAAGTTCTCTTTTTTAAGAGGGGTGAGGGGCACCTTAGGAAAAGATTGAAATATTATTTTATAATATAATAATTTTCCGTTTATTATGGAACCAAAATAAATTATCTAAAGGATAAAGTTGGTATGGGTATAAAACCACACAACCAATATGTTTTAGACAGGTTTGGGTCACTATATTTACCTTATAGTTTAGATTTAACTCTTAGTGAAATAGTTTGACATTTACCATGTCTCTTTGTATTTTTATATTATATGGTTAATAAACTAACTATAAACTTCAAATAGAACCCAATGTTGTTAATTAATGATAAAAATGTTATTATATATGTATTTTGGATGAAAATTAGATTTTTAGGATTATTATATCAACCAATAATATTGTATTTGTCTTAAAAACTCATTTATTTCAATTTTGACATTATTTAATAATTTATTTTCATTAAAGTCCTAACAACTTTATTACTGAGAACTAAATAAATTTAATCAACATTAACATGCCATATTCACATATAAAACTTTATTATGGCATCAAAACTTCCAAATTTTATTTATTTTAGTATTTATAATATCATTACTCTGATTGTTTCATTAATAAGGAAAATACTACATCATTATTGTGTTGTACATAAATATATTTTGTTTATTTCTAAAAATTATAAATAAAATATAATGAGGTAGAAAATATTTTTTCATTTCTAATTACTATTTATATTTGAATATATAAATTATATATCCTAATATAAAAATTGTTTTACTAAAAGATATTTGCTTTTGGTATTTTTGTCTTTAATTTAGATTATTTAATATAAAATGTCATTATCACTCCTAAGTGGCTCCATGGGGTTCCCAAATCGACCCAAAGATGACCATGGTCGGGAATGTATCATATAATATGGTTTGGAAACGTTTTAGGGTAATTTAATATTATTATAATATTATTGTTTAACCTTATTAACTGGATTTACCCCATTAACCACGATAAATAAAATATTTACAGATGTAAATATTCCTAATGTATAAAAATACAATTTACCTATTTACATTATTTTGACCTCATGATTCCAAATATGGAATCCATTTTTTCAAATTCAAAACACAGAAGTGGCATAAATTAATTTAAAATTAATTCTTATTGTCAAAACAAAAAACTTGTTTTTATGAAATAATAACTATCAAAAGATTGACACTAGTTTATGTCAAATTTTAATGTGAAATTACTTATAATGACCTGAATTGTATTAAATGATAAAATTATAATCTATTTATACTTCCAAACCATTCAAATTCATAATTTATCACTATTAATTATTTTGATTTAAAAAGTTGTTTTTAATTAAAAATTCGTAATTTCACTATTCATCAAAATATGTAAGTAATCAGAAAATTACAAAACATTTATCCAAACTAAATTTTTATATCCCAATTTTAAAGAATAATTTAATTTCATTAACTTTAATTCATAAGATTTTCAAATATTGGTTTTAAAAAGGGTTCGTTATTAAAAGGCTGTAAAATTGTATTTTTTAAGAAATACTTATTTTATCCGAAAAAATTGAATTTGTTCTTATATTATTTCTAAGAAACACATAATATGGATGTTAAAATTAAATAGAGTATATAAGATTAAAAATTCAGTTAATACTATTGATAATTTCCTTTTGAATGGTCAGTGTGATAAGTTGTGGTGTGCTCGAACTCGGTGTTGTGTGTAGCCCAAGCTAGTGAGTTACTTTATTGAGATAACGTACTATGAAATATTGGGGTGTTACATGAAAAATTATTATCTTTCTATAACTATGTATGAGTCTTATATTTTTATATTGATAATTTTTCCAATATAGATATATGTGATTCAAGGACTACTAAAATATTTATTAACTACATAATACTATAACAACATTTATTCCAAACTAGGAAAACATATTTTTGTCTTTAAATATATACATTGATAAAAATGGTAATAGTCAAAAAAAATAATAGTATTACTATAATAAATCTTCTGTGAAATATCAGGTTGTGTGATTCTATTTTATAAATTAGGAATCACCCTTTCTCAACTCCTTAGATTTTCATGTTACTTAATATAATGTTTTTGAACGTAAATGATTCAAAAATTAAAAAAAATGTAAATTTAATATTGTATTTAATACCCATGAATTAAAATAGAAATAAGAAAAACTATTATTAACATAGAAAATCCAATGAATTTTTACTAGTTATGGTATTTTTAAACTTATATTACAATTCATTTACCGTAAGGGCAGAGAAACCATGTTCCCACCAATACTAATCTCCCTATAAAATCATATTTAGAAGATTCCCAAGTGTATTTTTCTATAATATTTATCCTATATTTTTTTATAAATATAGATAATATTGGTGGTAAGTATGATAATATGATATTAATGGATAATTTCGTATCTATATGGAGGCCTATCATTATTAACTGTTTAATTAAATTTTGTTTCATAAATTCATGATTAATATCTTGGTGCACATATTTTGATTTACACTCGTATAGTACAGTGAAAATAACATTTATCATTTTCCTTTATTTCTCGTTTTCAAGTTCTAGGATAAGATTAATCATTTTGTATAAATCCATGTCTCTGTGTTGAATATTCAACCTTCTGAATGTAGAAATTTTCATCATAGAACAAGAATTCAAGGAAACCTCCATTTATCTCATGTACACATCCTTCTCAATCTCACATACTCACTAAGGTGGTGGATTCAGAATAAAGGATTCAACCATATAGAAAAAACATTCATTAAAGAGTGTATTGTAAAATTGACTGTACAACTCTTTGAAATTTAGGTTGGTGAAGATAGGGTATTTTTCTAAGAATTGTTATAGTCTTCCTTGTGTTTTTCATTCCATTTTCATTAATAAGTAATAGTAGATTTTTTTATATTATCTTGATTACCTTGTGAGATATAAAAAATATATTCTATTGGTCTTTAAATATTTTATCAAATTCAAATATACCTCACCATTGGATTCAGATTGTCTTTTCCTATTGATATTCTAGTAGTAAGAATCAAAACTTCTTCTCACATAACACATACATGGATCTTGTTATATTTTTAAAAGTTATTTACGGTTATGGTCTTTCAATGTTCATTAACTCATATTTCCTTGACCTATTGAGAGGTCTCCCCAATCTTGAAATCCGAGAGACATATTTTTATAGCACTTTACTCTAGGTTACACTTTGTATTAAATGGAATAATACTCAAAATTTTATGATGGGTATGTCATCCCAAAACATTTATTGATCTCCTTGGTAAATTAAACTGTTTTAACGAGCTCCAGACTGATACTTTGAATAAAATCCTTCCTCTTAATTAAATAATAGAATATGACATTTGACTTAATGTTTTATTGAGGGATTTTTATCCATATTCATAAATATTCCTTATTTTATCTTTTACATGATGGTTAAAATTAAGTGTATTTTAAATAATTAATTAATCATTTATGATAAAACAATTTATAAATAATCGAATTATTTTATTTCAACATACTTGTTTGTAATACATTAATATAATGTAATCACATTTAAACTCAAATAAATATTTCCTCACATAAATAAATAAATAATTCTACACTAGAGAAAATAAAATAAATACATATTTGGATCATGATATTTAACTACTATATAATTTATTGAGTATTAGATAAAAATTCAATTAACCATATGGAAATAAGTCTTCAAGTCATTATTAGATAGAGTTGTAGCATCTCACCATTTATATGTGAATCTCATTAATTAGTTTCACCTCTAATAAATCTTGAATTGTCCCCATTTGATGGGAGCTCAATCCAATACATATTGTTACTCACAAAAAGGTGAGGAGAATCAAAATATTTGGGTTACACAAAATAAAATAAGGACACAAAAGCATTTATTTAATGATGAAGGGATTATACATAGATCATTACATTTATTTTAATTATAAATTTATTAATACATATCATAACTAATTAAATAAAATAGGAAATCATCACATATAGAGGTTAGTGAGGATCATGATCATCTATGAAATTAAATACTACACCTTTATACTTGATAAAAATCATTTAATTTTTTTCATTCTTATGATAAAATTTCTCCAATAAATAATTAATCATATGATTAATTAAATATTTTATCTTAGTTACCCTCCCAAACAATCCATCATATTTCCATTCCCTTTAATTTAAAATAATTTAAAATATTTATCTTTCATTTGAAATTATTTAGAAAATTTAAATTATTGATAAGGCACAAGATGTGTACCCTTCAAGTTAGACCTGAAATTCAATATATAATTTAATATACATGACATATACTGGAGGAAATACAAAGTGTTCCCATGTACATTAGATTACACACATTTTTTGAGTTTATAATTACATTGAATATACAATAACCCAATAAGATATAAGGATAGTTTCTTTTACTATATTTTTTATCTAACTTTCACTTTCATGGAAATTATTCCAACAAAGAGATTCATGATATCATAGTGAATATTGATTTATAAATCAATTTGTGAAGTCTACACGGAATGTATTGAGACATGAAATTACATAATGAAATCTAGTGTTTGACAGTAGAGATACATGTGAAATAGGAAGGCACTCTTAAAGGGACATGTCCTTATTTGGGTAGGGTAAAATATTTTTTTTATCCAATTCTAGTGTAATTCAAGATTATTTGGTTAAGGGTTATTTTTATATATGATGTAAAATCTCTTACAATTATATTTCATTTTTAATTCACTTACTATTATATATCATTACCAATATAAATTAGAATAATATAAAAATAATATAAATGATTATTTTATAAAGTTAATATAAAAAATAGTATATATATCTTTTATATCTGATGGTTTAACATTTCCATTCATGTAATGTATTACCACCTAAAGGGATAATAAATAATCATTAATTATAACATACAAAGTGGTTGTTAAAATTCCCAATGGTTTTTCTAATGGTTGTATGTTTTTTCTATTACTTTTATCTTCTATAATATTATCCTCAGTTGATTTTATTTTTTTACTTTGACTTTTTTTTAGTAATTTATGAATTTTATTATAACTAATTGGGTTGTGTTTTTTTAGTTCCATTTATCTATATTCCTATTTAGTAATACTTATTTTTTTATTTTTTAATAAAGTGTAGGTACATTGTGATATATATGGGTAACAGATGGATCAAATTACCGAGGAACACACCTTGGTATGATAAGGGTTTGGAGGTATTTTTAGATTTTTCAATTTCCAATCGATCCATTGATGGGAGAATAATATATTTATGTCCTAAATATAAATTTAGAATATGATTAGAGATATATTAATTTTATGCACACTTGATATTGAAGTGATTCCCTCCTCAATATTTTTGTTGGTTCATTCATGGAAAATCGAATGTTACAAAAATATTGAACACTAATGTCCATCAAAAAAATGATACCCAACATAATTGATAATGGAAAATTAAATTTAAATACTTATAAATGATTAATTTTGTGTTTCAAGAAAACAACATCGTAATCCAAATATATCAGAATAACTAGTTCATGGTGTTATAAATAGAAACATGAAAAATGATATTTTTCAGAATATTGGACAACCAGATCAATATTGTAACATATCATTGGATCCTACTTTTCATTATATAGAGACTAATTTAAGATAGGACATCACTAAAGATACATATTTGTTTCATGGTTTGGTTGACGATGGAAATCCAGAGTCGTGTGTGGGTTCTTAAAATATTCAAAACATTGTTTTCTACAGAAGTTGTACCATATCAAATGCCAATGTGGAGTTACAAATAAGTTTATGTCCATATTATTGAAATTTTTTTGTGATGCATTTCATGATGCTAAATTCTTTGATCATTTTTATGATATCACCATTGTTATTAACAATCTTGTTCTGAATTGCACAAAAATAAATGCATGTCCCAATGATTATATGATTTTTTTGGGAGAGGATCCAAGTAGACCTGATTAAAAAATGTTCTTATTCTAAATGGAAGCCAAGGGGTGATGTTAGAAGTCTGAATAAACATAATAACATGATGAAGAAGAAAATTAACACACTTACTAATGTTTTGTGTTACATTCCTTTAATTCCTTGATTGAAAAATTATTCATGACATCAAAAATTTACATGAACATGAAGTGGCATTCTATATATTATAATACTGATGGGTTAATATGAAAACTATGATATTTATAATAATTGATGAAATTTTATTCAATAAATCCATATTTCTAATATGATCCAAGGAATTTGTGATTGGGAATAGGTACTGATGGATTCAACCCATTTGGGAATTTGAGCGCCAATTATAGCATTGTGTAAGTTGTTTTGATCCCTTACAATCTTCCTCTGTGGATGTGTATGAGAAAACATTTTTTATCATTTCAATGATTATTCCTTGATAATAATTCCTATAAATGATATTTATGTAAAATTACAACATCTAATTAAATAATTACATGAGTTATTGGGAAATTGTTTTGAGACATATAATGTATCATCTAGAACAATGTTCAAAATGCAAGCTACTCTAATGTGGACCATTAGTGACTTCCATAGACATGGGAATTTAGTTGGTTAGAATTCTTACACAGGTTTTTATTTTCCTGTTTATAAATTTAATTTTGAGCCCGAATTACTAACTCACAGTAAAAAATGGTTCTTCTTGTTTCATCAATGATTTCTTAATGCATCTCCTAAATTTTGAATGAACATGTCAAAAATAAATGGTTCATTGATTTTAGACCACCTACTTAGTGGTTGACAGGTTTTGAAACACTAGAACATCATGGAAATGTTGAAATATTATTTGGGAAGGTGAATCATTTGAATGATAGTGGGAAACGAGTTCAAAGTTAATCGTCATGTGAAATTCAAAAGAAAAAAAAGGAATAAAAAAGTATATTCTTCAAACTTCCATATTGGTAATTTAATTTTTTGTCGTATAATATTGATTTCATACATATAGAGAATAATATTTGTAAAAATTTCATCTTCACATTTCTTAATGGGATCAAAAAATCAATGTACCATCTCAACGACTGAAAGGACTTGCAAACAATGAAAACAAAGTTCTATCTTTGGCCATATGAGAATGTAATGTAGGATCTTTCAATTTTCTCAATGAAAAATAATTCTAGAGATACATTTAATTGAATTCTAAAACATGTGAATGTCTTTTATGGGTATTCATGTGACATCTCAAGCTGTGTTGACTTAATTAATCATAGGATACATGGATTAAAAAGTCATGATCCCATATTTTGTTACATCAGTTACTAACATAAGAATTGCATACATTATAACCAAAAATGGTTACTACTATCGTAGTTTAATTTTGGACTTTCATCAAACAAATATGTGAGAAAACTCTACAATAACTTGATCATGAAAATATTTAATAGAGATTTTTATTGGCACTTTGTTTAAAGGATTTGACCTTTCCTCCATCATTTTCTAATGCCATGATGCATTTAACTGTGTATTTGGTCATGGAAGCAAAATTGGGAGGCCTCATACATTATAGATGGATGTATCCAATTGGGTGGTAGTTTATTTATATGTTTATATTATTGAGTCAGTCTTTCTTAGAGGGTCATTAAATAAACAATTATGTTTTATTTATTTTATTTCACAGATATCTTAGTCATTTAAAAAAATTCATCAAAAATAAATTTCAACCTGAAGGCTCTATTTATAAAGTCAATTTTGAATAGTAGTATATTATATTTTTTTATAGATACATAGATGATATTAGAATAAAAATAAATCTAGTTTTATGTGTCGATGATGCACTGAATCAATATACTATATGAGAAATAAAATAAATCTTCCGTTCAATTGGCCGATCATCTAGGAGGAGCTCAGATTTTACACTAATAGAAATGGAACTGTTACAAGCATATAGATATGTGTTGATGAATAAAAAAATTGTAGATTTATTTATTAAATATCTAATGATATAAACAGTAAGACGAATGAGAATCCAAACATGAAATGACAAAGTTGTAACAAAATATGTTAATAAATAGATTGTATAATGGTTTACATGATGTGTATGTTATTAAATATTGCAATCAATATGAATATTAGGTTCACACATATATTTTTTAAAACTAATATTTTTTATTAATTTTTTAGACCATGAATACTGATACTTGAGAGGTTTTGATTTAAGATTTAATGTTTTGGGATAGACAACCTCTAAAAGATGCTAGAGAGTTCAATTCTTAAAATGTGAAATGATTTAAATTTGGTAATGTTGGCTAGGAAGTGAATATGAAATCATAAAATAGTCATATATTTATGTTTTATGAAGTGGGATACTATGGAAATATGACTAATATTATGGAATTAAACTAATATTGTAATTTCTTACTTTTTTTATTCAAATTAAATTTCGTTGATATTATCAGGGGTGTTGAAAAAGATTCATTACAATTTACTTCTTTTAACTTCTCTCGTGTGATGGATGTTGGTGAACATGAATCACACGGTCTGTATATCTTATCATCACAATAGAAAATTTTATATTATGTGGAATATTTCATTGATGGTTGGTGGAGTGTGGTTATTCTAGTAAAACAAAGAGACTTGTATGTTATGGGTGATGAAGTGGATGATTTAACCTCAAACATAAACTTTCATCAACATCAATAAGTGAACTTATTATTTCATCATGATATTGAAAATATTAGTTTTGAAAGGGTTGATGAATTTGATGAAGTAGTGATGGAGTATGAAAATGCCAATATTGAATGAAAAAATGATTATATGGGAAGTCATCTATTCATTTATCAACCACTTATGTTATTTGTTAGGTCATTAATTATCCTATGTATCTATATTTTGTTTTTTAGAAACATACATCTGTTATCATTTCAATTTTTTTCTACATGATATTTTTACAATATATGTTTTGAATATAATTTTATTTTACTAAATGATGGGAATAGCATAGTGGAAGTGTTTTACTAATCCTAATTGACTCTTAGTCGACATTCACTCGAACAAACCAATAGAAGAAGATCCATCGGTCATATAGGTTTTAAGAGTAAGAATTAGGGATGGAGATAGAGAGGTTGTCAAGCAGAGTTCATTAAAGAGATACTTGGATTAGTAAATGTGGAACACCAATCTATGTGACTTTTACAATTTCATTTTCATTTTTAATTGGGGTGATTTATTAGGCAATTTTTATATGGATTTCCCAAACATATTAAAATACTTAATGTTATTAATGTGGTACATCATAAACTCATTGATGTGTTACAGTTGGATATCTTGATGTGTTAAAGTTTGATACCTATTTTTGGTTAGTTGTTTTTGTTTGGCTATTTTGGTGCTCCAGAATAATCAATTGCTTTTTTAGAAAAAATTGATATATAGATTCAGTTTAAACCACCACCATATATGAAAAATTAATTTTTAGTGGTAGTTTGAACGACCACTATTTAGGATCATTTTTTATTAGTGTTGGTTTTTTAGTTTTTTGTGGTGTTTTACCTTCCAAAAAAATCCTAATGTATTGTATCATTTCAAACCACCTCTATAAATAAGCCATTTTTTGGGATGGGAAATGGCCACTAAACCCCAAAAAAACAGTTCTAAACAAACATTCTGTGATGGTACTTAGAAACCACCATTAAATGGATAGAATCAATGTGACTTGATTTCCAACAAAAAGATTAGTGGCAGTTTTATGGAACCATCATAGAACCATATGGAGGGGGTTTAAATCAACACTATATATCGATTGTTTGTAGTTATTCACTTTCTAAGAATTTGAGATCACCCATTTCTTATGTTTTATTTTTCCATGGGATTCTGAGATGTTTATTATGACTAATATACAAGGTTCATCTAGGTGAATAATAGTGTTTACAAGGATGATTCTATGTTGTGTTTAATATTTTCAAAAATATTGTAAGATTAATTTATGTATATTATTTTCCAAAACTAATAATATATTTGGTCCTTTAGGATAGGATCTATTGTACTTAATACCAATTTAATAAAGTAACCAAAAACTCTGGGCTACTAGGGTTTTGATATTTACTTTGGAAATTCCTCACAAATACTTCACAATCTAGTAATGTGGTGGTGAGAAACACATGTTAGGAGGAGGAAAATAATTTTACCCATTGTTGATGAAAAGGGGTGTTAAGGCCATAAAACCATTTTTCAGAGCCTTTTGAGAACTTTTTCTCCTTGTAAAACACTACCTATTGGGAACTCGGTTGCCTAAGGCATACATTATGAGTTGAATTGTTGTGAATCCCAAAAAGTAACACAATTAAATAGTTGTGTCAAATTGAAGTTGGACTTTAATGATATATTTTCATTGAATTCCATGAATATGTTCATGTCTGAAAACCTAGGTCTAGTCAATTAGCTACATAACCAAAGTACATGATCCCAAGTTTGGTCACATGATTAATTAGCATAATTCTATATACCCAATTAATGTTTCCAAATTCTATAATAATTACTGTGTTCACTTATATACCTCACCAATTTATGTTCACCCAATTCAAGTTTTCCACATTCAGTCACAAAACTACTTCACCTAGGTCCATGGGAATCCACCTAAGTCATTTTTTCAAAGTCTATACATGTATCCCCATAATAATTCACTGAGATGTCCACCTATACAAAAGCACCACCACTCCTACCTCCTATACTCTATTTAACATGTATGAACCACCTTCCTTACCCAAATCATGTGCACTAATCTCTCATGTCTTTATTATAAGTAACCCCATTTGCGACCCCACATAGATACATTTTGAAAAATGAATATTCAATACAATATCACCATTTATTGGTCTCCCTTTCCCTCTCAATATAGTTTTTGAATCCTATTACATAATAGATATAATATAAGGGGTAATGTATGCATTCATAAATACACAATTCCTATGATACAACTTCTTCCCTAGTTATCCTGGACTAGGGAAAAGAACTCCCGAGGTATCTAATACAAGTGATCCATGAACCCAACCCCTATAGAGAGAAGAAAACTATAGTTAAACATTCCCAATTAAAACACGGTAACTTCAAATCAGGGCAACCACTTAACCTGGTGTCAACTATGGTGAACCACTTATCCCTACCCTCAACCAAGGAAACCACTTCACATTGACTCAATTTAGTTGAAACCCTTCACCCATCCCAAACCACTATGACACCATTCACCTGGCCTTATATAATGGATAGTCATAACATAGCCCCTATAACTTTCCCAAACTCTTCACCTAGGTCCTAAGCCTAGGTGACCCCCTTCTTTCACTCCCACACTAAGCCACAATGTCCTTCATAATTTTAATGGTAGATAATCGCTTCACCAATATATCCTTCATGGGTAAAAAATTATCACGTGCTCCTATAAAACAATAAAATTTACATGATTTATATATTAAATCTAGTTTACTCGCCTTCAATCATGTATTAAATTGCAAAAAGTCTTTTCATGGGTTTTCATAACATAAATATAAGACCCTTATGGTAATAATGATCATGTATTATCTTGATAATGAGGACTCCTTTTGTGAGGAAACTAGTGATACATACACTGGCCCATGATGCACATCTTATATACTCAAATAATGACTTCATCAGCCTAATCTACTCAATGATTATTGATGTACAAGGAACTCTTACTGGGTTTGAGCCACAACTATACATTGTCATCCTATCCAGTTTCAAACAAACCTAATGACCATCCATGGGCTGATTACTACAAGTAATCCTCATCCATATATTCTACTATTTAGCTACCAATGGTCATGATAAACCCAAAATATAAAATAATGAATGAGCCCCACACAAGTTCCTTGAGTCTATATACTCCACTTCATTCTATCAGAACAACATATGATGAGATAATCCTCTTGGTTTCTTAAATTTACTTTGGTTTGGATATTATTCTTAGCACCAAAAAATACCTTCCCATGGATTATTCACTATAGTATAAAAAAGATGTTCATTCCATGCATAATCCACACTAAATACCCTATTTTAAACTCACATGCAATATATTTAAAATTATATTATTTTATATTTCTCAATCAGTCAAGACACATTTGGGCTTAGCGGTTTATTTAAGGGTTCCATTACCATGATCTAGGTGCATCATAGTTAAATGAATTGAGCACGTATAAGTACCAGTTACATAAATCTAAATTAAATTGCATAATTCCTCATCGTGTGACATTAAAGTGTATGAAATAATCTTATCACATGAATATTAACTATGAAAATTAAACTATATGGATTTTAATTCCTTCTCATTCATGATACATAGGATTCGTCTTTGAGGTTCAATCCGAAAATTCAAATATACCTTTCCCCAATGTAGCAATAATGTGATAAATTACACCTTTTCATTTGGTAAAAATAGTAAGATGAAAAAACAATTTAATTTACATTTAGTTGGGATACTCTACTTGATTTCCACATTTAAACATTGAGTTTAAATTCACCTCTTTGTATCCCAAACAACTTTAGTCAGGATTATCCTCATGGTTATCATATATAAGCCTCTTAAACTATGAAATCCTAAACCATTTCAGTATTAAATCCATATCTAGTTACCAATAGATAAGAGTTGGAATTCCATTTATCATCCTCCAGCTAGTCATAAGTTATAACCTTATTTTATTTCCTTCCTTATCTAATTACAAATAAAAAGGGGTGTAAATCCATATCTTGGCCTCTATCTATTTTTAATTCTCATCCATACCAAATGTTGTTTAGTTATTTAAAAGTAGGATGTATCATAAATAGATATCCATGCATATGTACCACACAAGACATTTCTACGAACCTTTTTCCTATTCGTCCATTTCTTATAACGTCAAACTACAAGGAACTAGTCCTTCACATGGGATATTTAAATTTATGTTGTTTCATATGAAGCAGCACCAAAATATATAGGTTTTGATTCCCATAAAAGTGATTCATAGGAATTGCCTATTAAGAGATCAAACCCAGCACCACTATACCTATCAACTCTATAGATGATGATAAATTATATAGTGCACAAATATGCATATTTAAACTCAAGAATCAGAAAATAATAAGAGAAAAACAAGGAACCTCTTATACATGAAATTTTTTACATAGAAACAAGGATCTAATTGATGACCAACATGATGTTAACATTTCTTATACTCATATTTGGGAAGGATTCAGGAGCATATCATAAATATATAATAGATTCTTAGAGTGGTATATAATTCCCAAAAAATGGATATGTAGTTCAAACATCCCATCCTCTTGACCATTGAGAATTTCAACATTTCAATGGTAAAGACTAGTGATTATACACTATTGGAAAGTGGGTCATTGATGAATAAAAATGGGAAAATAGAGGCTTGTTAGAGTTTAAATCAAAATGATTTATAACTGTTTTCGGAAATTCTACAAATTAAATTATTCAAGATATACATTAATAATAATCCAAAATTTATGGACAAATAAATATATTCATAAAAAGAGATATCCAATAACACATGACATGTAGAATTCATATTGGCGGTTTTATCCTTATATCCTCTTCTATTATAGATTACCATGATTTATGTTCATTAGAATATGTATCAATATATTATGTGACCCCATCACAACAAATTCTAACATCATATGTGTTTCATTAGAAATATATCCTCTGCAAAATAGAATATATGTTCAAGAATATTGTCATAGCACATCATAGTTTTCATTATTGTGGAATAATACTAAAAAAATTTATTATTGTAGATACTCTAAAGGAATTATAAAATTAATTTTACATAGAAGTAAACTCATCTTATGATAAGATAATTATTAATATTAATGTTTTTTAATATTCTAAAAATCAAAGGTATACAGTCAATTCATTCTATGAGACCAACTGAAATACATATATCATAATTTATAACATTTCTTAAAAGATATTATTTGAAATTTCTATTAGTATATTCACTCCAATTCTAAAATATAATCCTTTTCAATATATACCATTTTATTTCTTATCCAGTTTCCTACAGCTTTTAAATATTGTAATGGTTTGGGGTTTATTAGACATAAATATGATACAAATCATGATAATAAAATAATCATTAAATTGGTTGAAATATTTATCTTCTCTTATAGATTTCGTTCTCATGGGCCGAAAAACATTCAAGTGGACCAACTCAAATAGCCTCCATGTTTGAATTTCAACCCCTATTTGGCTTTAATTAACCATCTTCCACATTTGATATTTGTTTCAAATAGTGTTTTTATATTTCTTAAAGTACATAATATTTCTCAAAACCTTCTGTTAAATTAGATATTTCATTCTCATTTGGAATAGGTTATCAAGTCTCTTATATCACCGATTGTTTTAAGACTCCATACTCATTTAGAAATTAGTTTTTTATCCCACCTGAAATAAATTTTGATCAGTTCAAATCACTCATTAAATTATTTCCATATATTTCAACATTTTCATGATGTAACTATTCATCATGAATGTCATTGCATTGAAATCATCACAAAGTCATATCATACTCATGAAATTGTATTTAAATCCATCAATAAAAATGACATTATTATATTTTTTTTATTTTAAAAATTATATTTTTCTCCAACACCCATGAAGTTCCATGATCTATCATTATAAAATGAAAGAAATCCACATTTAAACCTCTCAAAATCATTCATGTTATTCAAATCTCATGTCATGTCTAATGAGAATACATTTTCTAGAATCCATGGATTCTCAATTTTCCATTACTTGTATAAAACCACTATAATTAGTACCTACTAATTCAATTTATTCATCATTTTAACCTTATATTATCAACAATTTAAAATCAATTGAGTAGGTAGAATAATAAGCCACTTATTTGATGTGTTTCCCTCTTGATCGCTCTTTCTAAAAACTTGTTTTAATTTTTCATCACAGTTTTAATCTCAATTATCCTCTCAACATAATGAGTATTTTTTTGTTCATCTTTATTATTTTCACCCACTCCCTCATGCTCTTTCCATTATCTAGGATGATATATTCTACTGGATTACATTGTATTTATGTCTAAAGAAAACAAAACACAAATACTTAAACTTAAATAACCTTCTTTGATAATTATTATTCTATTGTATGGGTTTTCTTTGATGTCATTTAAACACCTCAGATGAAATTGTTACACTAAACCCTTTTTTGACTCTTTACTAGGTAATTCAACTTCTCATTGAAATTTTTTTCTTCGATAATATTCGGATTTTCACTGAATACATCTATGAAGAATTGTTATTTTAGGATACTACTTCATTGAACTACCCTGGAATATATTTAATCCTTTTTACAGTAATAGAGCCTATTATTTTCTATTTTCGTAAATTATTTAAATGTTTCATATCCATGGATTTTTTCAGATAAATTACAACATTCAAAAATTTCTATGATAATATTTCTATAATTAAACATAAATTTCTTCATGTTCTTCTTAGAATAATAAAGGAATATTTATCTTTCCATTCTCATTATCTCTAATTACTATCATATAATTCATCTGATTAATCATCTTCATTCTCTTATAATTTTATTGTTTCTTCCACTCAACTTCAATGACCATGTTATATTTCTCAATTTGTTGTTATTTTCATTTTTATATACTTTCTTTGATAAATTAATTTTCATCTCTTAGTCATATAATTTCATTTAGTTATATACTCATAAATATTCTCATGGTGTAATCCATATCAAATTAAATATATTCAAGGGATTTCTCTTTATTTTTTATCATCATCCTTTAAAAAATAGTTTTTTCCTCCTCTTAATTAATAAAAACTTTTTGGATAGTTTATTTTTATTTCTCCACATGATGGTTACTCCCCTCGCTATAATAAATTTATTATCTGATGTGAATAAGGTTATATATAAATAATTTAGATATAATCATCTTCTTGTATTTTTATTGAGGTTGATTCATTTTGAATTACTCTCATTTCTTAAAGAATACTTTGGTTTATTTACTATCATAATCAACTTTACTAGTTTAGTAAGAATGGAAAAAGTTTGATAAATTTTCCCATCGTTCAGATATTAAAACAGTAGTTTACCATGATACATAATTTTCCCCCTTTTGATGGTTATTAACATTGAATATAGAATCTCATCAAAGCCTTAATTTTTTATATTCATTGAATGAATCCTTGTCTTCTTAATTCATTAAATATTTTAATCCTATAAATGATACTCCTATTTTTTAATCATGACATTTTATATAGAACTTGTTATCATCTTATAGGATGGAAGAGTGGTGTGAACTTTATAAATTATAATGTTTTTAAGAAAATTTCCTTTACGAAATAATAACATGAGATTAAAATTATCTGAAATAACATTAATTATCTTATTTATTACCAATAAGTCTCATAGTATTTCTACATATTCTCTTATAGTGTCTACCATCATGTTTACTCTTTTTAATAACTTGTCAATAGATTTACCTTTTTTTAGTTTCATATATTTAAAATGACATCATCATAGATATAATATATATTAAATTTATTATTTTACTTCTTCATCTATTTTAGGATTTTTTTATAAATCTATTTATCAGTCATTTTTTCATGATTTTTGTTCAATTATTCTCAGATAATGAAGATAAAAATTCATTACTTTCCCTCCCAATGAATTCAACATTATTTTTATTAGATAAAGACTATGTATAAATCTCACATAGAACCATGAAACCTTCAGAATCTAGCTCAAGAACATAATTTTGAAGAGATAGTAGATAATGAATCATTTGTTCCTTCAATATATGAAAGCCTTTATTTTTTAATGTTGGAATATCCTTAATGTTAATAGAGTTATGAATATCCATGGTAATATTCAATGAGATATATTCAATATAAAATTGTTTCTCTAATAATAATTGATTTTATCATTTGAAATAATTATCAACATTAAAGGGGGTGGAATCTGTGTTTCCATATTTTTCTGCAAATAACTTTGTATCTCTTATATCCGTTATAATACAAAATCTCAAACTCAGTCGTTGTGAAATTTAAATTAGATGCACAATATTTTTAATTATTATCATCCCCCAATTATGGTGAATATATCTTTTGGGTATAGTCTTCATTATCCCATATACATATGTGGTATATTTTTATCAAAATCAACCAAGAGAAAGGGTATGGCCTTGAACCCTCAAAAATACCAAAACTAGCCAAATTTTCCAAGATTAAATATTATAAAATAAAATATAAAGTAAGAATTTTCTTGAACAACTATCATTAATAAATATTAATTATTCTACAAAACAGATTAATTTTATCTTCTTACTTTATTTCACAATAATCTGTTCATGATTTCTTCTCATAATCTTCTTCAACAATTCTTATAAACACAATAAACATTATTGGTTGTCTCTCTCATTATTTTTAAATTTTTTGTCTAAAATATTTTTAAATTTTTATGATTTTTTAAAATACCATATCCCATTAATAAAAAATTAATTACCCATTTATTTGGATTGAGAAAACCCAAAAAAAATTCAAGTAATAATCACTATGACAGATGCTAAATACTCCTATTTTGAAATCTATTTGAATCTAGAAAAACATAATGAAAGTTCTTCATCACAACATGATACTCGTTATTTATTGTTTCATACAATTAAAGAACTATCTTAGTTAATGAATAATCACTTTATCCATAACAAGATTTTTCAGTTACATCCTGACATCCTTAAATCACTAACTCCTTGAGAAAACTTACACCTATGTTGTAATGTGACTAAGGCCTTCATGGTGAAATGACATTTCATTATATTACATAGGTTAAAACAAAATTCACATGATATTTATTATAGAATATATACTCTCAATAATAAATAATCCAAAATATCATTGTGATGTGGAATATCTCATTATGGTGTGAAATCAACAAGCATCATAAAAAAATATTTAAATTCCATGGATTATTATTGTGGTGTTGTATCCAGGTTGTAGAATGCTTAATCAAACCATTAATATAGAGTTACAATTAATTATCATGAGAACTTCATCATGGAACAAGTATCTTCTTTCATGAAATAATATATATTGACGCATCATGGATACTTCATCATTTTTATATTCGATCAATAACCATCATGGTCTTTTGACACCCATTGCAAAATTGTGTGATCTTCCTTCACCAAAACATTCTCTGTCGAAATATATGTGACTATAATATTTCATAATTTAATTTAAAAACTCTAATATGAAATGGATGACATGTTTTATCTCAAAAAATATCATTCCAAATGTTTTTAACATCATGTTTCATATTAAGAACAAATACATCATCATCATCTAAAAGGGACAAACAATTATTAGCTTGATCATGGTAGGTGATTTTGAGATTACCCCGATTATATTTATAATATTATTTTAATTATGGGAATACCATTCATTTTAAAACCACTGAAAAAGATAGTCTTCTTGATTATGACAAAAGATTAAGATTAGTCAGTGGATCACCTATATTTATGACCTAGTATAACCTATCTTACCATACTAAGTGTTATAAAATATACAAGGATTCATTATGTAGTTGTTTGTATATAAAATCGATTTTAATGTGGCAGGATTATGGTGGTTGGGTGATAGGGCATAAGATTTTAAATATGTGGATACTATCTGGGAGCACTAAACTTCTAGGGTCTTTTTTTATTTTGAAAACATGTATTATATTATACAAACATTATTTATTGGTACTAATATTTTTGACCATATTTAAAATAAAATGAACAAAAAACCATATTTATTGAAAATGGTGTACTTAATTATTACATAAAATATACTCATTCATAGTATCTTATGATACTTAAGGATAGTATAATTCAAAAGTTTGTTATCAAATTAGTTTACCCATGGGTGATTTTAGTTTCATGGTACATGAATTTTTATTATGATTTTACTGCTTCGATTATTATACATGAATGATATTGTCTTGGTTTTCTATCCTAATGGAATAAACTATTGATTGTATGCATATAAATACAACTACAAGTACATAGATGTTTATAATAATGTTTTTTTTGGAGTTATTAGGCAATATTTTCTCAGTGGTCAGGGCTGATAACCATATATTGGATTTTGGGGATTGTTTCGTGTATAATGGATTTATATAGGTTATTTTGGATTTATTGTATTATTAGGTTTTAGTTTTTATAGTTGTATTTTCCTTGAACAATTTTTTGATATATGACATTCATGAATTTTATATTTTATAATATATTAGTTTATAGTGTATTCCATATTATTCAAGGATTGGTGGTTTAAATTTAATTTTATTATCTTTTGTTGTGATTTTTATAGCTAACATTTTTTATTATTATAACCTCCAGTATTATACTGACAAATTTTATATTGGAGGTGGGATTCAAGGAGAACACTTGGTTTCATTTCCAACCAAGGTGGGGTTTATATTGAATTGAGTCAGGATGGAGTGATACAAAATGTTTGGTTGACGCATAAGATATAATCTAGATTTAGAAGAGTGTAAGAAATTTATTGGTCTAAGAAAATAAGGATAAAATTGGTAGAGGTATTATATTCCATTATGATAGATCAGACAATCTTTCAAATGGTGTGCCAGTAAAATATTTCTTATACAGGGACTTTGATTATCTTATGACTAACTTGGGTACTTAGAGAACCGATTGAAGTGTAAATTTATGTTAGTATGGGTGTGTAGGTTTTTCAAAACTGACCATAATCAGTCTCTTATAACCAAATTAAAATAGTAAATTTTAGTGAATACAAATTAAAATATATGTTCTACATATAAAATTAAAAATTTATTAGTCATCAATCATGTTTAGTATTTTATATGTTTAAACATAACGAAACTGAAATAATTTATGGTCATGAGAAATAGCATGTGAAACCACATTAGACAAATATCTTTCATCCTACTTGATCCAACCATGTATCTATTATGGAAAAAATATTCCCACTCACACATTCAATACACACATGATCCAACCATATCTAAAAAACATATCCTTCTGATAATGAATCTATAGTTGTATAGAATCTCTAAGTTTTAATAATATTAAGACTAAACATTTTTATAGGTTTATGGGGATAGGTTTTAACAGTTGGAATTTCATAATAAGTTTAATATATTTCTCATAGAGATATAGAAAATTAGATAAAGGAGTTGTTCCACTAAAAATATGTTATCTTTTATGTATGTCTTATAATTGAAAAAATCAGGGTTTGGATCTAGATTGATTTTAGGTTCATTCTAGTTTCATGTATCTTCATAGAATTTTATACTAATATAGGTTGATCTAGGTGATATATTTTTAATGACATGTTAATGGTGGTGTAATACAGACTAGATTTATCTAAGCATGTGTTGGGATTTTGTGATCTTTATGGTTAGAGGATTTGATGATTGATCATGAATTTGTTACATATATTTTTGTTATTAGTTAGATCAAAGGGATCATATTTAGGGGTAATGAGGTATTCTAATTATTATAATATAGTCTAGTTTTTATGTTCAATTCTTTAATTCCTCATCTCCTTCAATGATTTTGAATTTCTGGCATTGAGGAATTTATATATTTGATGAATTGAAAGGTACCCATTATTGTTGGGTTATCTTTTTGTGGTTATTGTAATGGAAACCTATTTGGAGGTAGATAGTTTTAGTATAATTTGAAATCATTCATTTTTTGTTTCCAATTATCTTCTTATACATTTTTCACTTCATTTTTAGTAGTCACAATAAGGGTGTAGGCAACAATGTGAGTGATGAGTTACAAAATTTTTTGATGGTGGGGGGTATTGTATACCATTTTCTCATTGTTGGATTAATTAGTTCTATAGGGTAACATATATTTTTTGAGGTTGAGGGATCATCGTTTGTAGCATTATAAGGGTTGGTGTTGTGGTAGTAGTGAGATAAATTTCCTCTTGAATGTCTATAATACTACATTAACATGGTTCTTAATGTGAGTAGTCCAGGGACTTCCTAGGTAATTAGATTAGATCTGTATATTACATGGGTTATCCAATCTCCATTACATTCTTAACCATGTTAGATAATTATTTTCATCAAACATGTTATCGTGTAATTTTTAACCCCTATTTTATAAACTGAAAAAATGTATTAATGTAGATACGATATAATTGATTTAGTTTATTTCTTTTTTGAATAAGAAAATATTCATTTTTTGTTTATTTTTAAGAAAATTTATTTTATTTGGATTGTTCAAACATGCATCATTATCTAGAATAAATAAATATAAACACCCTTATCGGTTGATGGATTAATCATAAATTGATTAGGACATTATATGTGTCACTAAAATCTCATGATGTATGATTTTTTCTGGGATATTTAGTAAGGAAATTTTTCGAATATATTATAAAAATAAATTTTATTTTCAATATGAACTTAATTAGATTTGTGATTTATTTTGAAAGTATCATCATGTCAGTAGGAACTTTAATATGAAGTAGTGGGATAACATTGATCAGGAATTCAATTGTTTCCATCCTGAGTATTTATATCAACATTTTTTGGGATATATAATTTTGGTGATATGTTGCGAACTAAGTGTGGGATGATGTGAGATGGATCTGTAACCTCATGTTATTTACATCAATGATTAATAAATCTTTGGCTATTCATTTTATTTTTTATGTGATCATTATTTTTTGGTTGGCCTCTCTTTGATTTCCATATTTGACTTTATTATTATGGTGAAAATTTTATTATAAAGCTAAGTGACACATTCATTGCAAATTAATGATATTTTTTATACAATCTTGATTTCCCTGAAATCTTAGTTTGAATATTGACCATCAGTGAGATAAAAAAATGAGATATATGAGACTCTGATGAGCTGTTGGAGGTGCTGATGTTTCATGATGATATTGTTTCATGGATAATAGGTAGTTTGTGGATGATAATCATTTAGCATATAAATGATATGTAGTTAGATTTGGGCATGTGATAACCTCTTATTTGAGTGGTTTATTATAACTTTGGTAATGGTAGAAAACTTGTGTTATGTGATTAGTTACATGTTTCTAATAGGAGTTGGGTATATCTTTTGATGTTTTGTGAATCAATAGTGTATTCTAGAGAATACCTTTTATTATTAGTTCTATTTTTTCTTTTATCATAACAAATTGTATATTGATAATAATAATATATGTAATAATAGTATTTTATATTCAATATTTGATATAGAACCATAATGGGAGTAATGTTTATGGATCAGGTTTAATGTGACAATGAATCATATATATATTTAGATTTTTAGAGTTAATTTCAATTTTATTATAAAATTTATTGAATTAAATATAACCCAACATGTAAAACACCAAATTAATATTTCTAACTATTTTCATTTTCATATCACTTGTGGAATATTTCTCATGTACGCATTAGATCAAAATGGTCATGATAATTCAATCAAAAAAAATTTATGTTCTAACTTTCAACATATCTTATTTTATAATTTGGCCTAATTATATCGATGTTGGATATAAAACTGATCGTGGGTGAAACATCACCCTAAAACACAATGAATTTTTTTCCTCTTTTGGACCAAGTTTGATATCACCCCTTTAATATATTTGATGATTTTCTATCAACCAATAAAATTGAGAAATATACGAGTATAGTTATATGGAATTGACCTGATTTATGAAATGTTTAAATAATTGTAATACTATGGGATTTCAATCAAAGATGAATTATAAAATTCTTAAAATTATATGCTCCATTCGCCATCATTGGATCTATTAGCCCCCATTTTAATGTAAATTTAGTGATTTAATGGTTCAATAGATCTTCATAGGATATATTTTAGTGAAATTATTAATTTTTTTATTAAAATGGGAAAATGGGATATTCCTACTAAATATCATTTCAAATGGAGAAATGAACTATTCTATTGATTTTCAAATGTGGTGTTTATGGTATGGTAATATTTCAATAAATTTTAGATGATATTTTTTTACTCTATTGTGGTGATGATGTAGTTTTAGTGATTTCATAAAGATAATAATAATTTCATTAATTTTTTGGACATACCTCCTCACCCCTACCCATTATATTCATAAATTAGTGGGTATTGGAATGGGGATATAATATTTGGAGGATGAATCCACTATGGATGGAGTGAACTATAGATCATAGCTGTAACGACCCAAACTTTTACTGATAAAAATTCTTCTTGACCTGATTAAATGTATTATTATTTAAAATGGTTATATAAATCATATGCACTTCATTTTTTATGTATTTTGATTTCAAAATACCATTATGAATTGTTACCATTGCTAATATAGCTGTTAAATATTGATCACATGGTTTGTATAAATATAGGGCTTAAAAATCTAATTTACTTTGAAAAAGGAACAGATGGCCTCATCTAGATGAATTGCTCTATATGAAGCCCATTTATCAAAGCTCATAAAGGATGTGGTGCCACTGCGATTTTCTCTGGACCAATCCCAACTATATCTTTAACACGTTAAGTTTTAATTGAACCTCCTACAGTAGAAGTGGATGTTCATATAGATTACCACCCGAGTGATGTTATTTGAGCCACCCCAAAAGTTTTTCACCATTGCACACCATACTCTTAGGTCATATACGAGTGTTATAGGGGGCTATGTAACAAGAACCTATCACTATGATAATCTGTATTATTTTTGTATAGAATACAAAATATACATTCATTTTATTATTATTACATTGTAAATATTGTTCAAAGAACAAATAGTTTATAGTTAATATTCAATTAAGAAAACAATTTTGATGAGTTAAGGGATTTTTGAATTAAATAATATTTTAAAAAAATATTATTAATAGGAAATTATTTTCTATTAAATATAAATGATCATATAATTTCTATTAATACAACTGTAATTTTTATTAAGGTTTGAAAACTATTTTTTCAAAACCCATGAATTTTCATTAAATGTATGTTTTTATTTTAAAATATAAAATGAATATATTTAGAAAATTATTTAAAAAATTAATAGTATTTTTATTCAGGAAGTTGAAATTATTTAATGGTGAATTTTTCCTCATTTTTTGAGATAGTCGAATTTTTGGGTAAAAATTAAATACCGTTTAAACATATAATGGGTTTTATAACATCATAAGGACCCAATAGTTATGTAATAAAACAATATAAAAGGGATATTATTCCAATATATGTTTTATAATTAACATAACGTGATTTTAAATTTGTTTTTGTTAATTTTATGGTGCCTTAGTGGACCCTCCAAGAATAATAAAATATTTTACCTTTTTTAAAATGTTTTCCTTGATAGTGTGACTCACCTCCACCAAATCAAGACTGATATTTTAATAATTTCTTCCATTGGAATTATAGAATAGTTTTTTCCACTCCCCTTTGGAAAAAACCATGGGCAAAAACCATGGGATGGTTTGGGGTTTTGATTAGTTTAATGTGTAGTGTACAAAACCTAAATAATAAATAATTCCCTCTCCTTTCCTATATAAACCCACTCAATCTCCAATTTTTCCTCACCCATAACCTTTTGAGCTCAACAAACCTCTATAATCCTTTCTCTATAATCCTAAAAAGGTGGTACAATCTCCCAGGAAGCCACTCTCATTCCCTTCCCAAGTCTTTGGTATCACGCTTCCATGTAAGGAATTTCATCCTTTCTCATTTTTTTCCAAATTTCTTTATATTGTTTTATCATTTTTTAAATTAAAAAAGTTGTGTTATGATTTCCCACCTCCACCATACTTCCCTCATTATATTTGAATGATGATAGACCCCTATCTCTCTCTCATTAATTCATCCCATGTACACCCATTACCATTCCAAAATTCTATAACGGATATATCTATCGTCATTTACATTCAAGATATTATTTTATATTATCCATATAAATTACATTTCATATGTTGTGATATTATGTTCCATGACCCCATTACTATCCATTTCATGTATAACTAATTTGAAACCCCTTTCTCTCTGATCAACTGACTTTACGATTTCTATTTGACATAATTATACTACCAAAGATATACAAAACATTCAATCTCAAAATCATCATGTAATTGAATACCATACCCATTACTCTATCAAGGGTATTCACCTTTATGCACATGTACTTGTTGATTGAGGACATAACTCAATTTATTCCACATATCTTATTCATGGAATGAATTATTATATTTAATGAATCTATGTTGCATGATCTATGTGCTACACTTATGCATGAAATGAAATGATTAAGAACAGTGTGTCGTGATAGTGCTATGTTTCATTGGGTAAATATTATTATCATAATACGTAATTGTGGGTTTACTTATGATAACACAAGTGAAATGAGGGTTTACTCAATATAATTCAAGTTCAATGAAGGTTTACTCATGCTCCTTGGGAAATGTGCCTTGGATTATGGTAATATCATGTTAAATGTTTATTTCCACATTTCCATGTTATGATAATCATGATATATCATGCCTTTATGTTCATGTTTATCTTGTCCTCCATTGATATGCATATTTCCTAACATGTACTACATTCTTCATGTTATTCCTTGTTTACGCCCTTACCAGAATTTATAGATAACCCATTTCTTATTCATGTCCTTAGGTTATCCCATGCAATGCTAGGTACAAAGGACTATTGTTTTCATGTAAATGATGTTATCAAAAAAGATTTTGTGTTTTATGTTCTAAGATGTCATTTAATGTTATTAACTTCCTAAGAAACTATACCCCTCGACCATGGAGAGTTTTATTATGTGAAATATTATATAATAAATCTTTTTTATCTGGGTAATAAAAAAAACATTGTTATAGTTAGTATTAGAGGACAGGTTTTGTTATTTTTGGGATTAGGATTAGAAAACCCTAGTGAAATCATTATAGATAAGACTAATAATGATAAAAACATCCCAAAATTTTTGTGAGTATATAATAAGTGGTTTATCAATAAAATACATCCTGGTCTGGATACAAATAGGTATAGGCAACTCTGAAGTAGATGTATCTAGGGGTAAAACCTGAAATCCCCACTTTGAGCTAGACTCAAACGAAAACTGGTGAATGACAACGGGACTTTTTTCACTCTTTCTTACGACACTCTCGAGGGATATTATTCAGTAAATTCATAAGCATAGTATAAAATGTTATTAAGGGAATAAAAAAATTACCCAAAGAATATATGTTTGGAAGTAGATCATTGATAACATAGATTGAAGCCTATAAATTCATATGTTAAGAAAAGAAATGTAATTTATAAGTTATCTTTTTTTATCATTGGATTAACCTTTATGTGTTTAATATTTTAAGATACTCATCCCTATACTTATATTGGATATATTAGAACTAGAATAAAAAAGTTAAATGTAGATTTATCGTACTTAGTTCTACACATTGTTTTATATAACAAAAGTTTAGTTTATCAATCCCAACATAATCAAAAATCATGGTAGTAGAGATTTCAGTGAGAATGAAAAATGGGTAAATCATTGTATCCCTAGAATATAACTCCTACCCTATCACAATTTGTGGATTAAAATTCTAAGAGAACCTCATCATACTCCCTATGGTAGAATTTTATGCAATTCCTGTGATGGATTTTATTTCCCTATATAAAGCCAACATAAATTTCAACGAGAGGGAAATAAATCTCCATATGGAGAATCAACCCCTGATTTTATACAAGTGTAAGGAGGAGTATGAATCTTCCTTTGAAACATCATTTCAAGCGTTGATATTACTACCCTTTGTGAATGCATATCTTACACTGATGCTTGAGTTTATGAAAGAAACAATCCTTGAAGACATGCCTATTGTGATGGAATTCGCTGAAGTGTTTCCCGATGAATTGCATGGTCTTTCTCCTAGAAGAGATGTTGAATTATCGATTGATCTTATACCTGGGGAGTTTCCCATATCCACGACTCCATATAGAATGGCTATTGTGGAGCTTGAGGAGTTACAGAAAAAACTATAGGAGAATTTAGATTAATGGTTTTTACGCCCAAGTTCTTCACCATGGGGTGCACTAGTCCTCTTCATCAAGAAGAATGATGGGTCAATGAATCTTTTCATTGATTATCATGATCTCAAGAAAATCACAATAAAGAAAAAGTATCTTATGCCCTGAATTGATGACTTGTTCGATCAGTTGTTTTGATCACAATACTTCTCCAAGGTGCATCTGTAGTTGGCATATTACCAAGTAAGGTTGAATAAGCAGGATATCCCCAAGACTAATTTTCATGAATGTTACGGGCACTATGAATTCATAGTAATTCCTTTCAGACATCTAATTCTCTAAAAACCTACATGTAATTGAAGAATGGAGTCTTTAGAGATTACCTCAACAAATCTATGGAAGCCTTTATAAGAAATATTCTAATATACTACAAAACCCATAAAGATCATGAGGAGCATCTATGCATTGTACTAGAGACCTTTCAAATGGATAATATCTATGAAAAATGCATCAAGTGTGAGTTCTTGTTGAAGGATGTCTCATTCCTGGGTCATATAATCACAAGCATTGGGATATCACTGGATCCCTCCAACATTACTACAATTGAGGGATTACTAGGACCAACATCGGTGATGGATATCCATTTCTTCCTGGAGTCAGCTGTATATTATCTCCGATTTGTGAGAAATTTCTCATGATTGTCAAACCCTCTTACCAAGATAACTCAAAATGGGTTCATGTTTTTATGGAGTGATTAATACGAAGAGAGATTCAAGGAGTTGAAAAAGAGTCTTATCACTGCACCCGTTCTCACACTACCCACAAGTGGAGAACTTTTCATTGTATTCAAAGATGACTAGAAGAAGGGAATGGGATTTTTTTCTAGAAAAATGACTATGTAATTACTTATGCTTCATGGAAATTGAAAGTTGATGATAAAAACAATCCAACACATGATCTAGAGTTGGCTATAGTAATCTTCTCTTTGAAAATTTGGTAGCATTACCTCATTTCGGATAAGTGTGAAACATATACATATCAAAAAAGCCTCAAGTATATATTCACATAAAAAGTGTTGAACATGTTTCAATGAAGATGTTTAGAGTTGATCAAATACTATGACTGCTCAATCCATTACCACACAGGGAAAGTGAAAAAGGTGGAAGATTCCCTATTTAGAAATGACCCAAGGATTTTATCATTGATGAGAGTTTAAAGGGATCCAATCTTCTTAGATTTGATAAAAAATGACATGGGAATCATAAAAAAGGGAACATCATCAATATATTCATAAATTATTGCTCAACTATTTCTTTTGGAAAGGTAAAAGGATGCTCAAAAGGATGATGTGGGAATTCAAAAAAATGGAAACTACAAAAAAGGGAAATCCTCAGAGTGGAATCTTAATGAAAGAATTTTGATATTTGGGTCACGACTATGTGTTCCATCAAATTTCAAGTCAATGAATGAAATTTTGGATGATGCACATAGTTCGAATTTCTCCATTCACCCTTGAAATATAAAGATGTATCGATATCTCTAAGAGTATTATTGGTTGGACAAAATGAATTAATAGATCACTACGTATATATCAATGTTCCTGCTATGTCTTCAAGTGAAGGCTGAGAGGCAGAAGTTTGAGAAAATGATGCAACCATTACCCATACTAACATGGAAATGGGAGAAGATCACCATGGTCTTTGTCACCAGAATTCCAAAGACATCCAAAGGAAACAATTCTATCTAGGTTGTTGTGGATCATTTTACAAATACTACACACTTCATTCCAATTTGACAGGATTTCTCATTGGATCAACTAGTACAGACATACGTCAAAGAAGTGGTAAGAATGCATAGAGTACCACTATCGATTGTATTAGATCAAGATCTAAGATTCACCTCTATGTTTTGGAAGAGACTCTAACATGCTCTGAATACTGAACTGAACTTCAATACTTGAAATCATCCTCAAACTGATTACTAATCTAAGCTGACTATCCAAAAATTTGAGGACATGTTTACAGCTTTCTCAATGGACTTCAAAGGAGGATGGGATCTACATCTTCCTCTGGTTGAGTTCTCATACAATAATATTTTTCAATCAAGCATCCAAATGGATCATTATGGATCCTTTTATGGGAATAGGTGCAAAACACTGACATGATGGGATGAAGTTGGGGATAAAATACTCCATGGTCCTGAAATGGTCCAAGAATTGGTGGATAAGGTGAAGACAGTCTAGTATCACATTAAAGCTGCTCAAAGTCGACAAAAGAGTAGTGCTGATAATCATTGAAGAGACCTATTTTTTTGAAGCTAGAAACATTGTATTCCTCTACATATCAGTGTGGAAAAGAGTTATGAGATTTGGGAAGAAGGAAAAACTTCTTCAAAGTTAAATTATAACTATTGAGATCCTTGTTCGCATTAGAAATGTGTCATATCAATAAGAACTCCAACAAAACCTATATCAAGTACATGATGTATTCCATGTATCACACTTAAGGAAGAACATACCTTACCATTGCATGTAAAAAATTCAGATGTGGTACCTTTAGAGAATGACCTCTCTTATAAAGAGAAGTTGGTGAAGATCTTAGGTCATAGGGAAAAAGTTCTATGGAATAAGACAATTCCCATCATCAAGGTGTTGTGAAAAAACAACAAGTTTGAAGAAACTACATGGTAATCAGAGGATGTTATGAAGTAGAGTTAACCTCATGTATTTTAGTGTGGTAAAAGGAAATTTTTAGGGTGAAATATCTTAAGGGGGGAAGATTGTAATGACCCAAACTTTTACTAATGATAATTCCTCTTGATCTGATTAAATGTATTATTATGTAAAATGGTTATATATAACGTATGCACTTCGTTGGTTTTATGTTTTTTTATTTTAAAATACTGTTATGAATTTTTACTATTAATAATATAGATATTTAATTGTGATAACATGATTAGTATAAATATAGGGCTTTAACAAATCCAATTTACTCTGACAAAGGATGTGATGGCCTCATCCAGTAGAATTTCTCCGTACAAATATCATTTTTGGTGATTGAGATTGAGGTGGTATCACTGGGATTCACTCTTGAATGATCCCAATCTGTGCTTCAACACGTTAACCTTGAATGAAACTTACTATGGGATAAGTGGATTTTGATAGAGATTACCACCTAAGTGATGTTATCTGAGCCACCCCAAGAGTACATCACCATCAAACACCTTACCCTTAGGTAATATATAGGTGTTATAATGGGTTATGTAACAAGAACTGTGCAATTTAATTATGTGCATTATTTTTTGTGTAGAATAAATAATATAAATTCATTTTGTTTTTATTACTTTGTAAATAGTTTTTATAGCACAAATAGTATTTTTAGTTAATATAAAATTAAGAAATTTATTTCCTGAATAAATGGATTTTGGAATTAAATAATATTTTTATAAAATATTATAATCAATAAACAACTTTTTATTAAATATAAATGATCTTATAATTTTTATGAATACAATTTAAATTTTTAATAAGGTTTGAAAACACTTTTTTCAAAACCCATGAATTTTCATTAACCGTCAGTTTTTATTTTGAAAGTAAAAATTCATATATTTATAAAATTATTTATATAAAATGAATATTATTTTTTGATTCAGGATATTGAAATTATCTAATAGTAAATTTTTCATAAGTTTTTGAGATAGCCGAATTTTTGGGTAAAAATTAAATACCATTTAAATATATAATGTGTTTTATCTCATCATAATGACATAATAGTTTTGAAATAAAATACTATCAACGGTATATTCAAAAAAAAATATTTTAATATATTGTTCTTTTATATTTGTTTGATTAATTTTATGGTTCCTTATTTAACCCTCCAAGACTTATAAAACATTTTTACTTTTTAAAATGTTTTCCTTGAGAGTGGGACTCACCTACACAAAATCAAGACTAATATTTTAATAATTTTGTCAATTGTCCATATAAAATAGTATTTTCCACTACCCTTTGGAAAAAACAATTGTAAAAACGATGGGATGGTTTTTGGTCTTGATTAGTTTAACGTATAGTGTCCAAAACCTAATTAATATTGAATTTCCTCTTCTTTCCTATATAAATCCACTCAATATCCCATTAATATTCATCCATAACATTTATATCTCATAACACCTCTAACCTATTCTTTTAATAATCCTCCAAAGGCACCCCAAGATTCCAAAAATCCTCTCACAAGCCTCTCCTAATCCTTTTGGATCACACTTCCAAGAAAGGGATTTCTTCCTTTATCATTTTTGTCCAAATTTCTTTCTATTGTTGTAACCTTTTGTATTCAATTAAAAATGTAGGGATATGATTTATCAAATCCCTAATACTTCACTCCATATATTATAATGATGAGAAACCTCCGTCTCTCTCATTAATTCCTCTCATGTACACCCATTACCATTCTAAAATTCTATAAGGGATTTCTCACACCATATTTCCATTCAAAGAAATTCTTTAATATTATGCATAATCATTACACTAAATATGATGAGATATTATGTTACAATACCCCCTTACTTTCCATTTCATGTATAAGTTATTATCGAACACTTTCTCTCTCATCATGTTTGTAACGCCCCGACCCTAGTTGCCCAGAGTCGATGCATTATTACATAACATTGGCATGATCACAAGAAAGATCAAATCTCGAAAGACCGATTGGTTTAGTAGCCTTGGAAACACTAGATATATTCATAAGTTTTACATTACATCATAAAATGAAAAACTACTACAACAACATAATGTCTCCATAATCCACACTCATATTCCCACATAATATCCCTGCAGGTCATTCATAACTTACTTCTTCACTTCCTGGGAAAAATAAAACATAGAAAAGGGGTGAGCTCAAATGCCCAGTAAGGATAACAATATAGCGGAAACTTTCATAAATAAGAATAAACATTTAAGGTAATGTATAACTAAAACAAAAGCCTTTCAAACATGAACTTTCAACATGGTATGGCATAAATAAAATGAAATAATGCCATTTACATATTCACATGGATATTCTACTAATCGAATAATCACATTCAAAAATCAATAACCACTTTCATAATGTTGGAATGCATAATGCTGAACTTTAATTTCTTTGTCAAGGCCTCGTCCCAAGACCTTGGGGCTAACTGTAACCGGAACCCAACCCGGAGTGCCTCTAATAATCGGACACCAACCCGGAGTGCCTCTAATAACCGGACACCAACCCGGAGTTCCTCTAATAACCGGAGACCAAACCGGAGTTCCTCTAATAACCGGATACCAAACCGGAGGGCTTACTTTTACCGGTCCCCAACCCGGAACATACTTGTCTAACACATTCATCTGAATGAAAGGTTGAAATATAACATAAACATTTGGATTAAAAATAACTTATAAAATGTCAATACTTTAAACAAAAACCATGAGTGACATAAGAATAACGTATCCACTATGAAAAATATCACAAAACCTTCAATATAATATGGATGTTTTGTATCATAATAAATCAACTTCAAATAAGCTTAAAATCCATCAAAAGATGTTGACATAGATGAAATCAAAACTATTTTGGAGAAATATCACTTTTTTTTAAATCATTTTAAAAGTAACATAATTATAAAATAATACATTCAATTTTAAAATATTATTATAATCTTGTAAGGGAAGCTTCGACGATTTTATAATGGCGAAAAATAACTGCACCCGCCGTATAATTTAAAAAAAACATTCTTACCTTAATTCTGTCGAAAATGTTAAAAAGCACCTTGTTTGGAAAAAAACGGCAAGATTCCTTTATAAACCACTTATAAAAAGTCAAACAAGGGTATAAATGACTTTAACCCATATTCTTGTAAATAGTAAAAATGTTTTGAAATACATTTTAAAGAAACATGGATGTGGATGATAAAGAGATCCCAGTAGATTATTACGTATAAACAACCTCGGATAATGAAGAGATTGTGAAATAACCCTTACCAATTTGGTAACTTATGAAACATACAACCCATGAAAGAGGTATCATACAATGAATATGTAAGTACACGTAAATTAGAGTGTATTACACAAAGAATATAATTATGGGCAGTACATACACCACACAAAAGGTAATGGTGGCAATATGGCATGAATCTCACGGGAATAAGGAGTGAGATGAAAACCCCTTACCTTGTACTTTTCCTTGGATGGGGTAGGTTAACATCCTGTATAATGTTGAAATAATTGTTATTAAATTATACAAGAATAATATATATATATATATGATATCATATATGATCTTTTAACATTGATTTGTTAATAATATCTTAGAATTATCGTCGTTTCGGGTGTTAACGTACTCGTTTTCTTTTATATGTTTTGTTATATAAGACATGTTTGTAATGGATAGGTTGTATATTATTCATATTCATAATGATATCAAGTCCTTAAACATCATTTTTAAATCATCAAATGATAATTATACTTGAATGGATACGATGGAGAATGAATCTCATCGCGTTCGTGGAGACGGTAGTCCGTACGTACGCACGAGCGACAATATCATTCTTTTGATATTAAAATAATATATAAATGGATGGTATATCATATATAAAGAATACTTAACATGTTATATTTATTATTTACATGAGTTACACATCATTATTATACCCATCCAAATAATATTATATTGAATAACAATTACACCACGACGTGGAGACGGTAAGCCGTACGTACGCACGTATGGTGACATGTTATTCAAAGGGTGGATAGAATACTGAATATGGTTGTACCATATTTATAATAACATCACAGTATATATATGATACTGGATTTATTATTTTAGAATGGTAACAACAAAGGAAGAAGAAGTGGAAGAAGAAATGAACTTAGAAAAGGGTGGTGAAATCATTACCTCTTCTTCAAGTTCTTCCTATTGATTTGATCAAAAGGGCTCCATAGGTTGGCTTTCTGATCCAACTAAGGCCCCTAGGTTGTAGTGAGGGATGTTGGGAGAGTATTTGGGCATATTTTGGGCGAACCAAAGGCTTTTAAGGTGTGAAGAAATGAGAAGGAGGAGTGCCCTTTTATAAGAGGGGTGAGGGGCACCTTTCGAAAAGCTATAAATATTAATTTATAATAAATTAATATTCGGTTTCTAATGGCTCCAATGTTTATTATTCAAAGGTTAAGGTGGGGATAGGTCGGAAATCACTCAACCAATAGAATTTAGACAGGTTTGGGTAATTATATTAACCTTATCTTTAAGTATTAACTCTAAGTTAATTAGTTTCACTTTTACAATGTCTCTTTGTATTTTTATATAATATGGTTAATAAACTTACTATATACATCCAAGAGACCCCCAAGTGGTCCATTAATGATGAACCTATCATGATATAAGTCTCTTGGCCGAACCTTATATTTTTAGGAATTTAATATCAATTAATAATATAATATGTGTTTTAAGAACTCTTTTATGTCAATTTTGACACTATTCAATAGTTGATTTTTGTGAAACTCATAACAGATTGATTACTTAGAACAAAGTCAATTCAATCAATCCTAATATATCATATTATCCTAGAAAAGTAGTTTAATTCATTAAAAGTTTCATATTATATTTATTTGGGTATTTATTATATCAATTATTTTAATTTTTCACTATTATAGTAATTACTGCATCATCATTGTGTCATAAATGAAATAAATTATTTAATGTCTAAAAATTATAAATAAAATATCATTAGGTAGGAAATCTGTTTATCTTTCTAATGAATATTTATAATCTAAATGCCAACATATATAACCCTATGTAACAATTGTTTTTCTAAAAGATATATGTTTGTGTCATTTTTGTATTCATTTTAACTTAATTAAAATAAAGTGTCCTTATCACCTACAAGTGGCACCATGGGGTCCCAAAATCGACCCAAAGATGCCCATGGTCGACCATGTATCAACCAATAGGGTAAGACACGTTTTAGGGTAATTTAGTATTATTATAATATTATTTTTTAACCCTTATTTACCGGATTTACCCTTAACCATGGTAAATAAAATATTTACCGCAGTAATTATTCAAAATGTCTAAAAATAAAATTTACCTATTTACACAATTTGAACATCCTGATTCCAAATATTGAATCCATTTTCCTAAATTTAAAACACAGAAGTGGCAGAAATTAATTTAAAATTAATTCCCGTAGTCAAAACAAAAAGCGTGTTTTTCAGAGATAATAACTATCATAAGATTGACACTTGTTTATGTTCGGTTTAATTGTAAAATTATGTCCAATGACCAACAATATATTAAATGGTAAAAATATATTCTAAATATAATTTAGAACTACTAAAATTCATAATTTATCACTATTAATTATTTTGATTTAAAAAGTTGTTTTTATTTAAAATTTTGTAATTTTCACTATTCATCAAAATATGAAAGTTATCCGAAAAGTACCAAAATTTCACCTTAGGGTAAATTAGATATTCCGAATCCAAAAATGAAGTCCATTTTGAAATATAAAATATATATAATTTTAAAAAGTAGGTATTACTATTCATAACGGCTAGTTTGATTGGTTGTTAGAACTCGGTGTTGCGTGTAGTGCAAGTTATTGAATTATTTTGAAGAAATAACACACTATGAAATCTTGGGGTGTTACAAAGTTATTTTATGATTTCTATTTGATATCGTTATACTATGAAGTTACATAAAATTTTCATCCAAAAATATTTGTGTAAGTTAATGACATACCCAATACTCTCAAGGATATTCTACTTTATGCACATGTAATTATTGATTGAGGAATTAAATATATGTATTCCACATATCTTATTCATGGAATTAATTATTATTTTTAATGAATCCTTGTTGTATGATCTATGTGTCTCACTTATACATGAAATGAAATGATTATGAAGGGTGTGTCCTGATATCACCCCAATGAATTGGGCAATGATTAATATCATGGTACGTCAAGTGCAATGAGGGTTTAATAATGATAATTCAAATAAAATGTTGGTTTAATCATTTTAATTCAAGTGTAATGAAGGTTTACTCATGCTCCATGTGCAATGAGTCATGCATCATTCTAATATCATGTTAAATGTTGTTTCCACAATTCCATTTTATGATAATCATGCTATATCATGCCTTTATGTTCATGTTTCTCTTGTGCTCCATTGATATGACTATATCTTAAAATGTACTATATTCTTAATTTTATTCTATGTTTACACCCTTATAGGATTTTAAAGCTCATCGTTTTCTTATACATGTACTTAGGTTATCCCATGCAATGTTAGGTACGAAGGAATGTTGTGGTCATGTAAAAGAAGTATTCAGTAAAGATGTTGTGTTTTATGTTCTAAGTTGTTATGTAATGTTTCTAATTTTGCAAGACACTAGACCTATATATCCTCATAGGTTTATTTTTTTCAATTTTATGTAATAAATCATGTTTTTGTGATTAATAAAAATTAGGGTTGTTGTAATAAAAATGTCATCATAGATCAATAGATTGGTTTAGAAACAGTATAGTTCTTGGACCAACATGTTATTTTTAGACCAATTTTCTCTCTTTTCATTTTAATGTTAACCCTGGTAATTTGGATCCAAATTTTTTGAATGTTTTTCTATTTCCCGTCACATTATAATGAATAAGGTATCATCAAATACAAACGCATGGATTTAGAGAAATCATCATGAAATATTTTAGAGAGAGAAACATATCCATTGTATTAAGTTATCCAAATTTTTTAATTATAATGAATTAATTTAGATCCATCATCTATTTAATTAATTTAATAATATTTGTTTAGATTCATCAATTTATGATGAATGGATTTTGAGAAAACTTATAGAGGTTTTTTATTAGATATGTCAAAAAATTATTAATTTTTTTTATTTGGTCGAATCCTAAGACATATCACATATCACTAGAAAGATATCAGAGATACTGATCCAATACCTTTTAAATCACATTAATAATGTTTTTATTATTGAAAAAATATGGACATATTTTTCTATATTTCCACTCTTCTCTATTAATTTTCTTGTACTTAGATTCTAAATTTTGAGAAACAATATATGGATCTAGATTTAGGGATTTATTTTTTTTGGAGTATGTATTTTTGCTAAAATTGGTAATGAGAAACTCTGATAACACCACTAATATTGGTGTAGGTTGTTAGAACCGATGAGAGGATAGTGGAAGATGATTGTAGTCTCGTCTAAGATCAAATAGCATGATGAACACCACATGGTTCTACCAAAGAGGGATATGGAATGGAGTGATGTGTAGAAACAGACAATCTAATCATTCTAATCAGACAATATATTGTGTTTTGTGTTATCCCAATCTAGGGGTGACATGGTAGGAAACCAGGTAAAACCATGATTATCGAACCATCTGATCATGTATCTTTATTGAATGGGAGGGATCGACATAGGGCACACCAAGTGGATGGACCAAGCTCTTCTAGCCAAATGATTCAATATTTAAAATACTATTTGGGGATGGGAAATATAGTTCCCTAAATGGTGGTGTGTGAGTGTTATTTGTATTACCCCATATGGGATGAAACATCCTTAGGAATTTGTAGGGTCCAATTTGGACATTGAATGTTATATTGGACTCCTTGCAACCTCCAAATCCCAATGAAACATTTTTTTGGTTATTTTAAATATCATTTTCCATTGAATTGTGTTATTTAAAATGAAATTAATTTGGAAATTATTATAAATATTTCAATAATTGAACTTTTCCTAAAAAAAGTGTTAGTGTGATTTACTGATTCAGGTCACTAGATATTTTATTTACAAATATAATGAAATCAATGTGATGAGAATTATTATACAAGGATGTCTATATTTTCAAGTTTATCATGTAAATATATTTATATATAAAAATAATAATTTATGAGAAAATATTTTTATGGATTAAGTAAGAATATTTAATTACCCACTTCGTTGAATTTCTTAACAAAGATAAGTGATCATTGTGATATGTTCACAATTCAATGGTCTGATGTGATATTGATTCATATTGATATTAAGGGAAAGAATCATTTAAACTATATAAATATTTCTATCACAACATGATGATTGAACTTATATTAATTTTAAATCCATTATCAACTAATGTGTTTTATTCAATAATCATAGGTTATCGGGATGGATGATAATAAATAATGAATGTAAAAAGATATATGAAAGAGTATTATCATAGGTTAATGATATTAATAATGATATAATCTAACTACATGAAATAAAAAGTGATTATTAATATAACTAATGATCACTTAAATTTTTTTGGTCAATAATATAATCTTATGGTGTTAATATAATTATATGAATGAAATTATTTATTTCAAAGCATGTAAGGGAATTTATTTGAATAATAAATGTAAATAAAAAGGTTTAATATCATGTCGAGTAGTAGAGTTTTTTTGAAAAATAATAATAAAATATAGACTCATGGTGTATTAAAAATATGGAATTATCTCCCCAAATGATGAAATATGATCATGATGGAATAGTAGGTACATAATGAATGTCATAGTGTTGATTAAAATATAATAAGGGGTGGTGATGGAGGCCTAGGGGAAGAATTTATTAGATTTTTTTATAATGATTTAGGTAACATGTAATCTCCCAGACCTAGGTGCCACAAAATAGTGTCCTTAGACTGATTAGCCTCATGGGCTCAATCACATATCCATATACTCCATATGATTCTTATTAGCATCAAGGGCCTAGGTGTGTCCATGGGAATACTACACCCTCATCATCAAAGTTTAGCACATTATAATATCAATACCATACAAATATTGGAAGAAATAAATCATACAGTTAGGGACTAAACATTAGAAGATTGATAAATATACAATTCCAAAAGACACTTCATATATATAATGATGAACATGTCATGTTTCTACAAAAAACCACCTAAACAGGTATACGTAGAAGATTTAAAATACATATAAAAAAGTAAAAAAGGCCAAAAATATCCCATATAGAATTGTGATCCTAAGACTAGTCCCATTTTCCCCTACACCTAAGAAGATATCATGAAACTATTGTAGGGAACATTCTCTTATCCATACCTACAATCATATACTCTATTTGGGTACCCAGTAGTGGTCCAAATAGGGTGTGAGATATAATCTCGGTAGGAAATCAACCAAGTATTTTTCTATCCGGTCATTGAATATAAATAACAATAGTGTGTATGGAAAATATAACAATTAAAGGAAGTACTCAAGAGTAAATATCCTATAAGTACAAGTTCTTATTTTATAACCAAATTATTAAATCATTTATATTTAAGAAAAAAGTCTCTAATTTAATAGTTAGTAACATGTCATTTATAATAATTCTCATTATTAATTAAATTTTATTTAATTTATAAGTTTCAGAAAAACAGTTTGTAGCCTAGAATCCTCCAGGAATATAGGTAAGAAAATGATTCCTAAATAGTCCATCCATAAATTAAAGAAAAATACTGAATCAAATCATGTGCTTTGACTTTGCAGACGCACCATATAAATCATTCCAATATTAACTCATTTATAGACATGAGCCCGTCCATGGTGTTCCTATGGTAGAATCTAGGTATCTCTCTTGGTATAAATATAAACTGACACCATAAAATCCAATAAATGATGATCCTCAAGAACCCACATATCTCTCTTGGTGTGGTGTAAAGTCACAGCTACTCATGTATATCCTTTGTGGTCCACAAAAGGAGCCCAATTATCACCCATAGAAATATGTTCAAATTCCTTTTGATTATATCCATGGAATTATCATATGAATCCATATTTCACATAACATATAATATTCATGCCTCATAGTCGGTCAATGGCAGCGTTCTAGGGAGACCAAATATCACATAGACATAATCAAGGCTCAAGCCAATAGAGTATGTCCATGAAATTCTTTAATGATTTCATGTGTCACTGAAATAAAATAAGAATTTAATCAAATTAATACCATTTATTCATTTAATTTAATCCATTCCAATTCCATGACAAAGAACATACAATATATACCTCACCTAAAAGGTGACATAAGGTATTGGTAGTGCTTAGGGAGCTTGGTTTCCAAATACTCACATTAGAAAAATATTATAACAGGATTCTCATGCTCAAACAACCTATCACATGTAATATCCTCTATTCAACTCACATGATCATTTCCTTAAAAATGGAAACTAAATCATAAAAATCTATTACAAGGCAAGGGCCATGGGTCATACTCATTTCAACCCTTCCCAATAATCAATATAATAAAAATTGATATTACAATTCAATTCACATGTCAATCCATAATCCAATTCATCAATTGCATTTAAAAACCAATTTACAATTCACATCCAATGGAAAAAGGAAAAAGGGGTGCACATAAAGGTAGTATTTTCCAAGAACCACCCATGGTGGTCTAGTTGAACTAATCAATAAACCCATGGGGTTATTCTATTTCATGGTTTTCAAAAATTTATCATTCATCAACGAGCAACATTAATTACATAGTACATTCCTAGATTTGTAGGGATTTATTTTCATTTAATGATAGAGGCCAAGAAATTGGGTTCATAGTATTATAACATATATAAACACCTAGATTTTTAATTATTGGCATGAGACCACCTACAGTTGGTCTATAGTTGATAGTTCATCTAGTATCCGCACCAGATTCAACTCAAATTAGGAGAAGATATAAGAAATAAAGAATAACCAAATAATATGGAATATTATATTTCACCTAAATAGTATTGATAGTTTTTTGAAGAATAAAAAAAAGGCTAAAATTTTTGAGAACCCAGTGATGCAGATCCAATGAGACAGGTGACACTTAAATCGGAGATCGGATGAAGGATTTGCCTTAATTCCTAGAATAGGTTTAAAAAGGGTTCATTAATGTTTTTTTATCCTTCTAGAGGAAAAAATTGAAGTATTTTTTGGTTTAAATTATATTTTAAGGGTAAATTTTTAATTTTTACAAAAAATAATAGGGTTTCACGGTTTGGTTACATGGTTTTTCCAAACAGTGTGATAACCATTCATGATTTGTTGTTGGGAGGGGCACATAGAATATTTTTTCCACATAGTTTTACAAACCATGTGAAAAATGTGAAAAAAACTACAATCTAAAAATTTAATACCTAGCTGCATGGACGTGCATCCCAAATCGCACTGTTTCCACTAACTGTGCACTGGACCATTTCCCCTACAAACTTGGGATCTGAGATCCAAAACAAACCCAAAATACCCCATTACCTCGTTGACCTCAAAGGGAATTAACATTTATCCACATATAGACATTTAAATCTAGAGTTTATATAATATAAAGGATCCATAATTAAAATAATAACAGGTCCTTACAAACATTTCTCCTTAAAAGAATTTGTCCCCGAATTACCCTTCCATCGGTGGTGAAGCATTATATGAGAATAACATCAGCCACTACAATCATAAAAAGGATTCCAACTACTAGTTCTCATACTATACATAACCATACTTCCATATAACTCATGTTATAGGAACATACCGACCTCAAAGAACCTTCGTGCTATGATCCACAATACGTATATGATTCTCCTCAAAGGACCCATCTACCTATAACTCAACCTCCTCACGATGAAAGGAACGAGATGAGTCTGAATAGTGATTTTATAATTGAGAATCATAATATACATCATTCATGGCTTGGTACCTCTGATTTAACTTCAACTAATAGCCGACCATCCGAACTCTCTCTAGAATCTCAAACAACCTGACATCCCATGGTGAAATATTACCCTATCTCTTGATCCACATGTGTCTCAACCATATTAAAACATGAAAGGACACCTGATACCTGTCCTTGAACACTATATCTCATCTTTGGTGATTATAATATTATATATAGTGATAGTGTGAAATATCCATCCACATTCAAATCAACCACACTTACTCTATCATCTCTTAAACAAGATGACTTCCAATAATCGATGCATCGCCTACCTCTAAACAACACAGGGGTGATCGGCATGGAAAAATTTATAAGGCCTTATATGGAATCAGCTAAATGGTAGAGTGGAATCTATTTATATAAGAAATTTCAACCAGAGGTATAAGCCTCTCCCATGATCCCTTAAATTCTAGGATTTATGCTCACAACATGTCCTCATGAACCTGAATCATGCGCTATGACTGGAAATTTGTATGGGGGTGGTATGTCATGCTCAAAAGAAGAAGTGTACATAACACCCTCTTTATCCCATTCAATAATAATGATGTAAATCAACCATACCTATCTAGAATGATAGTATGCGGTACCATTTGATGTCTTATGATCTCACTAATATATAACTTCTGAATCTCATCTACACTGATGGTTTCCTTGATTGGTTGGAAATGTTTGTCCTTCATAATCCTGTCAACAACAACCAATACTGCACCATTATTTCTAGCTGACAGTGGTAAACCTGTCATGAAATCCATTGTTACTTCATTCCATTAACACTCAGTAATAGGAAGCATTGGTAAATTTTGGGTCAGTCGTTGGTGTTCTGTGTTCACCAACTGATAGGTATAACATCTGACAACAAAACTAGCTACATAATTTTCATACCTGGCCACCAGTACTAGTGATCTAAATCCTGATATATGTTAGTGATGCAGGGGTTCACATCCAATGTTAAAGCAAGAAAATCCCACATTATCTCCTCATTCATGTCTATTAGAACCAATACACAACCTTGGATATGTATAATTTCATCCCTTCCTATGGTTCAACCAAGAGGAGGTTCCTCACCTTCCACACTCTCCCATAAGACTAGGCCTTCTGTGTCAGATAATTGTCTCTTCCTCACTATATCCAAGAAAGTTGTAGGTAAAAGATAAGGATAATGGAAATATATCCCCCTAACCATTTTTCAGCTCAATGTTCATCTCAAAGAACAAATCCAAGACCATCCACTCACTACTGGATTGCTAAACTACCAGTATCTAAGTCCTCATGCTTAGTGAAATGGCCACTACATTGAATTTATAGGTGTGTAGAAAGCTCTATGTAAAAATACTATAGGTACTCCACCCACATTATCTTCCTCATATTCAGATCATTCTATGTAAATATGTCCATGGCCCTTTTTTGGTCCATGTACGCCACAGAATCCTCTCTAAGTATGTAATGTATCCAACAATGAAATATGTGAACAACCACAAGTTACATGAGATTGTGAATTGTGTAATTACTCTCATGTCACCTCAACTATCGAGACCCCTACTCCATGACTCTATCCCTTACATAACTACTACTTTTATACCAATAATTTATGCATCATGGTAAATAATATCAATCCTACATGGTTAAACCAAAGTTAGTATCAGTGTTGAAGTCGTTATCCCTTTCAGCTTCTGAAATGGTGTCTTCCAGGAATATGACTATACAAATATCACTCCCATTTTAGTTAAGCTCGTTAGCAGTTCATCTATGTTTGAGAAGTCCTATATGAAATTATTTTAGTAACCAAATATACCTAATAAACATTGTACCTCCATGATTTTTATGGGATGCTCATAGTAAACTATAGCTATCACCTTCTCTAGGACAACTGATACTCCAATCAAAGAGAAAATGTGACCTTGTAAGTGAATCAAATCCATCTAGAAGATGTACTTTTAGATCTTTTCATATAAATTATTTACTCTCATTGTATCCAATATTATATCAAGATGTTTGACATGGTCTTTTTTATTGTGAAAATATAATAAGATATCATCCACCAAGACCACTACAAATGAATCAAGCTAAAGATCAGACACTCGGTTCATTAGTTCCATGAAGACTACAAGAGTTTTTGTGGGACTAAATGGAATAAACAATACTCATATTGACCATACCAACTTTGAAAGTGGGTACAAGGTATGTCTAATAGGCTGACATGGTCTTGACCATTAGTGGATCTCAAAACAATATTTGAGAAGACCCAATCTCATCATAGTGGGTCAAAGAGATCATCTGTCCATGTAAGATTATACCAGTTCTTAACCATTATCTAGTTTAATTTCCAGTAATCTACACATAGACTGAGGGTTCCATCAACCTTTTTTATAAAAAGTAATAGTGAACACCCTGGAGAAGTATTGGGTCAAATAAAATGATTATCATCTAAATCCTCTATATTTCTCTTGAGCACTTACATCTCAGTAGTAGTCATCCTGTAAGGATGAATGGATACCATTGAATCTCTTGGATCTATTTTGATAGAGAACTTCACCTCTCTCACTGGAAGTAATCCTAAAAAGTCATCTGGGAAGATGTCCCTAAAACAATCTACCACTAGAGAGAAATATACGTAATGTGTTCGTTAATCATCCTGATATAAACTCGCAATATGGTCTATCCTCTTACGCAACCCATGATGCTCAGGTCCAAATCGGATCACATGGACATCCCATTCACCCTTGGGAATAAACTCTCCACCCTCTGGTGATGCGAAATTCACCCTTCGAAAATATAAATAAAGGAATGAATGGGAACCAACCATTCCATCATGGGAATGATGTCAAAACCAGTAATCTCTTGGTAAATGAAGTCCTATTGATGTGACACACACCAATAATAAGGGGGAACTCCCTTCACTAACATACATCCTCCATTATAATCCCCAACAGAGTTTCATGCATCTTAAAACCATAAGTGGTATGAAAACTAAGCCTATAGATCTCCACAACTAGCATAGATATAAAGATATATTAATTAATTGTATTAAATATTGTAGAAGCAAAAGAATATGGTAATAGAATAGTACCTATGAGAGTATAAATTTTGTGATCCTTATCTTAATGGGTCTATTTAATTACATATATATCATGAAACGTAGATATGTGATACCAGCTAAACACCTTGAGCAAATCCACACTATTGTAACAAGAAAAATAGGTTTTAACTACAACTACCACAACCACCACCTCAGCATAATTGTCCAGCTATACTCTAGCTCCATGCCAAAGGATAATCTTCTCACCTTATTATTGAATTTGAATTTGGTGAAAACATGCTCTCGCTGACTGTTAGTGGAAATGTTCTTCATAAGGGTTGTAGATGGCCATTCATTTTGAAAGATCGACACTCAACTGGGTCCCTAATATATTGTAGCCTCATATTACTCATCCTACCCCACTGGTATCACCTCACTTTAATACCTAAGAATACGATATTACTACTATAACCAATGTATAGAATCACTAGATGATGCTTCCTACTACTAGTCAATGTAGTACCAGATCTGTATGCTGAACCGACCTAACTCACACCTATGGTCTCTCTAAGGGTATGCTCTGTGATAAGAACTTAATTCACTATTCTATAAATGATATTCAGTGGAAATATATTCACTTGTGATCAGATTTCATAAATGAGACCATCCTAAAATCACTTAGATTTGGATAACCTGTCACCCATAAGAACATCTAAAAATCATTGGATCTCGGTAAAATGGGTTTAATATTACCTAATAAATAATTCTCCATCCTCCAGATGCAAGAACTACAAAACTCTATTAGCCATCAACATCTAGGGATAGATGTAATAATAGGATACTATACAAAATCCCTTCATTCCATATACCGATGATGACTCATCTGAGTTATAACATCCTGCCATGTGTAGGTGGTATCATGAATCATAGACGTAGCAAGATTTAAACTTCTCTAGAAAATAATCTCTAGCTACTCAAACATATAATGTGTGGCCTCTTGGAATGAGTCTGAAGCATGTGGTCTATCATCCCCCAAAATCATGGTTGGATACTTATATTGTAACTCATGTGACAACTCTTATATAGTCGGGGTAGGTTGTGGTGCCCCCTAAATGGACTATATGAATTTCAAGAATCCATCATGGAACTGTGCCTCAACACATGTGTCTCGTATAACTACTAGTGCCATATCTGGTGCTACTGGATGATCATTTCATATCCCAAGGCCCACCACCAATAGAGTATGGTTGTTGCCACCTTCCTGGTGTATGATTATAGGTCATCGCAATGTCATGACTCCACAAAACTAAACACACACATCAGTTCAACATATTTATCAATGTTCATTGCTCAAAAGTGAATCTATAGAAATAGGACAGGTATAAGACTTCCTATCTAATAACAAACCCATATTCCTACACCAGGAGTCTGGTTTAGGTGTTATACATAACACTTATAAGAAAGATACATTTCCATTTTTCCACTACTATGGTCGGTTCAAGACAATTTCTATACTTTAATCAATTTTAGTTTCATTTACATTTTATAATTAATAGAATTTTTATTTTTCATTATATGATCATTCAATTTAAAAAGTTAAACCAATGCTTCCCCAAATTCCAAGCCATGAGGGCCCATAATCCCCCAAAACTAAATTCTAGTATCCACCTAATTCACACCATAACCCATATCTGTAAACCTACAAAAAATAGGATTAACTATCATGACCCATATCACAACATCATGCAATAAGTAATGCACCCTAAATTTCATATCACAATTCATGGAATGTGATTCATGATTAGTAAATTAAATGATGCATGATATGGAATACCATAATCTAATTAGGTTTCAATAAAATGAAATCCACAATCAAATCAATAATAACAATAATAAATCATGTGAATCACCCAAAAATTGTATCAAAGAAATTGTGATATTCTAGGGAACAGATCGTTAAAAAATTCATTTAAATTTGTATCACATTATATTCTCCCCAAATTATAAATAAAACTAGAAAATATGCTATGATAACACTTTCTAAAATCCTTGGCCCAGATTCCACTCAGTAGTTTCCCAATCTTGGTTGGCCACATGGCCTCATGCGCATCTCCACAAACCCTAGAGGTTGTTGACTAGTAGTGAGGGACTAGGTCTGTATGTGGGGAGAGAATTCTATCATCACAAGAATATAGCATAATAGAATATAATTTATATACAAATAGTGGAAGCATTAATTCATACAGACAAGGAGTAAATAGATAAATACTAATAAATAAACAAAACCAAAAGTCACTTCTTACATAAAATGATGAACATGCCATGTTTCTACCCAAACAACCAAAACATGTATACATGGAAGCTGTAAAATACATATAACTAATGTAAAAAAATCCAAAAAAATCCTAGATAGAATTAGGAGCTATAGATTTTTCCAACACTCCCTTACTCAGAAGTAGCTATCAGGAACCTGTGGTAGGGGGATTTCCCTTATCCATACCTGTAATCATATAGTCTATTTGGGTACCCAAAGGTCTCCCAAATAGGGTGTGGGGTATAATCCCAGTAGAAAAACATCATGTTTTATACCATCAAGTCAGTGAATATATATAATAATCATTTTTATAAAAAAATTAGCTTGTAAAGGAAGTACTCAAAAGTAAACATCCTATAAGTCCAGGTTCACATTTTATAACCAACTCATTAAATAATTTCCATTTAAGTAGTAATTCTCTTAATTAAAATTATGTTCTATTTATTTATAATCATACTCATTTAATGATACAATATTATTTAATTTATAAGTCCCAAGACCTGGTGTGTAGCTCAAAATCTCTAATGAATATAGCTATGCAACAAATGCCTAAACAGTCCATCCATAAAGTCTAAACAATGACGGAATCCATGCTTGTGCTTTTTCTTGGTGGATGCACCATATAAATCATTCCAATATTAATTCATTTATGAATAGGAGCCCATCCATGGAATTATTGAGTTGGAATTCAGGTTTCACTCTAGCTATAAATATAAACCAACACCCTACAATCCCATCCATGGAGTTTGTCAAGAACATGAGTATCACTCTAGGTGCAGTGTAAAGTAACTGCTAATTGAGTCCATCCTTGGTTGTCTATTAAGGGATCCCAAGTATCACCCATAGAAATATGATCAAATTCCCTTTTATTCCATTCATTGAATTCTTCTATAAATCCAAACATCACCCATTATATAATTGTCAAGAAATATAGTCCATGCTTCTATGTCGTTAGGGGAGTTAAAGTATCACTCAGTCATAAGAAAGGATCAATCCAATTTAGTCCATCCATGGAATTTGTTATTGAATCAATGTATCACCCAAGAAAAATAAACATTTAATCACTTTAATACCATTTATTCAATTTATTTAATCCTCATCAACGAAAAATCTGAGAACATACAATGTAGACCTCGACTAAAAAGGGGATTCATGGTATTTCCCAAGCATACAATGATTGGATTCCTAATATTTACAAGAGAAAAAAATTATAAAAATACTCTCACGCTTAAACAATATGTCACATGACATATCCCTTATTCAACTAACTTGGTAATTTCATTAAAAAGGGAAACTAAATAATAAATAATACATTATAAGTCAAGGGCCAAGGGCCATGGTCCTTTCAACCCTTCCCATTAATCAATTCAATTATAATTGATATTACAATTTAATAAACATATCAATTAATAATCTAATTAATCAATTTGATTTACTAACAACTTCATAATTCAAATCCCATGTAAATGGTTAAAAGGGGAACACCCAAAGGTATCATTTTCTAGGATAAACCCATGGTGGTCTAGTTAAACTAATTAACACGCCCATGGGGTTGTTCCCTTTTAATGTTTCTAACCATTTATCATTAATCAATTAGTCACTTTAATTATATTGGACATGCCTAAAAATTAAAGTATTAAAGTTTATTTCAAAAGAGACATATAGAAAACTGTAACATGTCCCAACAACATATATAAATATTTCAACATTTAATGATATGCATGAGATAACTTACCATAAGTCCCTAGTTGATTTCTTATCCAGTATCAGTTTCTGATTCGACTCGTGTTGGGAGATAATTGAACAGTGGATGAGGAATCTAATAATATGGAATTTTATCCAACGCCTAAATACCATAAATGATATTTATAAGAATGAAAAACACTTTAAAAAGCACTGAGGACTCACAGATGCATATCTAATGAGATGAGTGGGGCCTGTATTAGATATTGGATGGAGGATTTACCTAAAATCATATAATAAGCTTCAAGAGGGATATCCCATAGGCTTCAAGAGGGAGATCCAATGTTTTGTTTTCCATTGTAGAGGATGAGTGAAATATTTTATGGTTTATATTATATTTTAAGGGTAACAATGTAATTTTACCTAAATAATAGGGTCTCGTGGTTTGGTCTCAAGACTCGGAAAACCATTCGACTACCGTGCATGCTTAGTTTTAGGGAGGGTAATATCACATGGTTTATAAACATGATTTTACTAACCTTCTAAAACACCACTATCAAAATAGCAGACCTGACCACATGGTTGTGGGACCCAAATCGCACAGCTTTATCTAATTATGTGCCTTCCATTTAACCCCAAATATTGGGTTTTAGTATTGAACCATCCCTAGAAACCACTATTACCTCCATGACCTTAAAGGGAATTCAAATTAGACCATATTTAGACATTTAAACTGAGAATTGATGGATATTAAAGGATCTACACCTGAAAGAATAAAAAGTTCATTGATAATATTTAATAATGGTTTATTAATGTAGTTGAGTGAATTTTGTTACATCAGTTGATGTGGATATAAATCAAAATATAAAAAATGGATTTAACCTAGGTCTATTAAGACTTGATGAATATTTTAATAATAGAACTTATCATTATTGAATTATAATTGATATCATATAGTGTGTTGAGAATGCGAACCTCATTAAGGATGGAGTGAAATCAATTAATAACTTATTGGGATGTATTATAAACAATTTTATGATGTGGATAGATAAATCAATCAATAAATGACAATATATGTTATTGATTTATCATAAAATATATATCTATTTGAGAAATGGGATTTCATTTAGGATAATGTAGTAGTAAAATTTCTATGTGGGAATCCTTGTGTGGCTAATATATGGTGCCACACCCAATCCATCATATTCTTAGTAATTTCATTAATCTCATTATTTTCATCCTTATTATATAGTCTCAAGTAAAATTTCCATATTCTTTTAAAAAAATTACGTTGCATTGTTATGTGTGGGATTAGTACTAACTGTGTGAATAACCATGAAAAACATATAATTCATTGTTTGTAGCAATTTTCATATTTGGAATATGATTTTTATAATATTTAAACTAAGATATATAACTTCTTGTATATTTATAATAATGATCTCAAACAGTATAGAAACAATTTATGACATGTCCATGTTTTAAAAATGTGACATCACATTACAGTCCCTGCCTTATTTTTACCCCTATGGGATCCTTTCTCCCCTTATTATGATGAAATATAATTGGACGATTCCTATTCATGTATTCCCCTTATCTCACTATGATTTTATAGTTTTATATTATATTACATGAGGATTTATCCATGTTAAGGATTTTTTCTTACTTCCTATCATTACATTTTAGTTTCTTCTTCGTTCTCTTCCCTATGGAGGTCATAGTGATGGAACCCCAGGTCTTGGGGTTTGTATAATAATGTCATTATTGGTGTTTTCTTCATATAAATAAAGACCTGAAATCTCATCTATTGATGTAAATTGAAAGAAACATGTTTCTCTTTATTTGATGTAGGTTACTCCATGCATAACTATTTGAACATAAAAACATTGACTGCTTTCCTAATTACTATTAAGATATGGTTTCAATTTCTTAAAGGTTTTATAATGTGAAATTATTTACCAAAGACTCAAAGATCATAAGGACTTTCAATTAATGTTTTAATGGATTTTAGACCATGTATAATTAAAATAAATTTCTTAATCCCTCAGAATGTTTCATAAAATGATGAAATGTTTTTTTAAGAAAAATAATGTTTTTAAATGGTGTTTAATATAAATAATGATACAATGTGTTTTGAAGATGTTATAAATTATGAATTACTGTTTTTTTAAATTAAATAGTTATTTTTAATGGATTAATGTTAATTGTTAGATGTAGTTTACCTTGAATTTTTTTATGATGTTTATTATTTAGATTGATTCATATGATGTACAGTGATATTTTGAAGGATTTTTTGGTTTTCTTATAGAGTTCATTGACAATTTTTATTATGGGATTAAATTTAATATTTTGATTTCAAATTGTTGAACAATATTTTGGTTTTTAATGGTAATTTTACTTTCTTAATCCTTGGTTTAAAGATTCAACTCATGTATAAGAAAATGATGAAGGAATTTAATGTTTTATGTTTCCCAAAGAGGTATCAAGGCCTGATTAGAAAATTATGAAAGCATTTTATATTTATCTTATAGATTATATTATTTCAAACTCGATTTTTACCTTGATCAGGAATTGTTTTGATTTAAAAATGTTATATTTTGTTAAAAGAATGATTAAATATTTGGTGTGTGGTGTTTTATATGTGAACGATGTTTCATGTTCATTATTATATCTTATACACTCACCTCCCTTGAATGTAACCATGATAAAATGGGTTCTTTGGTTGGGAATTATAGTAAAAGTGCTTATAGGCAAGGTCCATCAAGCCAAGGATTAGACTATGTTATATAACTAAGAAAAAATTTCTATGATATGGTTAAGGAATCAAAATTTGGTGTGGACTCTTCTATTAGGAATTGATATTTCTCTCACTAATGATTTAACATAATTTATTTTTCATTATTTAATCACTAATATGGTGTGAGGTACAATGTTATCTTTTTTATAATTTCTTCTAGTTAAATCCAATTATGTTTTATTCTTTTTTTCCTTTATATCTAGATATAGTTTACATTTTTATATATTTTTATTTCATTCTCTATGTATGTAATTGTATATTATATTTAGTCATTTCATAAATTTTACTTAGATTACTATAATTTTTTATTAATTAATATTCTGTTATATGTATTTATTTTAAGATTGTATTTTTTTCTAGATGTTTTAGCTTCCTTTATTTTATATAATGTTGTATTTTTAAAAAGTTTTTGGGCTAAAATATTTTCCTTTCATTATGTATTCTTTTATTATTCAAATTTTTAAGGATTGAATTTGGTTTAAATGGGAAAAATTTATTTTAAAATTAAATGAAATTTTCAAATGGTCACATATTATACATTTTTGTTAAAATTGGAAAAAAGAAACTTCTAGTTATAGTTTAAATATAGAATGAAATGTGTTCACTTTTAAATATTAAGAATGGGGTGTGGGAGGTTACTTACTAGGATTATATATATATATATATATTAGGTTATGTTCATGTATGTGCCTACACAATGATATTCTTATGGGATTTTTGATCTAATCACTCATGGTTCAATCCTACCAATGATGTCGGAGTGTTACCAGTGGTTATGACGTGATGACCAGTTATATATTTAAGTTTTTTTATTATATTATTGGTCTACCATAAATTTCAACTTCAATTCATATTGAGATGTTATTTAGTTCTTATTATATTTATTTCTTGTTATGGTCCTATGATAAATGTTTATATTTTAATTATTCTTTGATTGTTTTGACTTTTCTTTTGAAACTATTTATGGGTGTTTTCAAGATGTTTGAATTTTATAAAAGTCGTTTCGGATTCTTAGTAATTTTAAACTAAATATTTTATTTTATTTATTTGATGAAATAAATTCTGTAGTCTACATATGATTCCATGGAACTAGTTTTGAGTTTGTGAGGATCAAGAACACACTTCATTTCGTTAAACATGGAAACTATAGAGTGTGAATTATGGGAATTCCAATTTGGTTCATTAAAAAATTGTATCAAGGCACTATTTTTTATTTGGGAAGTCGTGGTAGACAATATATATAAGAGTACCAATAATTGAGTGGTGGGTGTGGTGAGATTCAAGAAAGATCTATCCCATTTAGATACTTGAGTTACAAAGGGCCTTTTATTTAATATTCATTTTTTTGATCCTATTCGTCATTTAATTATAGTTTATATTGATGGTGTTTTATTTTATATTGAATTTTTTTTCATGTTTAGATATTTTTCAGGTTCTGAGGTAAAACTTTGGAGTCAAACTAGGAAAACATTGTTATATCACATGGTAAGAAAAACTAGGTGGATTCCATGTGCATAATTTTGAGATAATATTAGTGGATTCTATATAGTTGGTACAAATTCCACTGAATTGTTCATCCAAACCTGGAATAGTGACTAGCCCACATTAAATTGTTTTTTGGAAAACTATTTATTATGGGTTAATTTTGATAATGTTTAATTACTAATTGATAAGAATTAAAAATATTTTTTATGAAGATTTAGTATTATTTAGAATGTAGTGTGTTGGTGATTTATTTTTAGAAAACTTGGTTCTAATGGTAAAGGACATGTTTTGAAAAATATGAAGACATTTATAAAATGATTTGAAATGAGTTATGTGTTTCGGATTTATAAAAATATTTTGATAAATGTATAGTGAAATTTCATATTGGTTTTTTGTGTAGTTTCAAAATTTTAAAAGTGGAATTCTAAATTAAATTAAGAGGAACTTGATTACATAATTTTTAAACTGAAATTAAAAATATATTTAAAAAAATGTTTAAGTTGAGTTTTAAATAGAATTTTAATATTTTAAATATTATGATATATTCTAATTATAAATTGTAAAATTAATTCAAATGTGAACTGTTTTTATTTTTGGTTTTATAGAGGTTTTTTATTTACAAATAGAGAAAGGTCAATTTTATAAACTATAAACGAATATTCTAAAATGAAATTAAATGATTTTAATGTTTCAAAAAAAATAAATGGTTTAATAGAGGGATTTTCTAAGATATTAAAAAAATTTGGAGTTTCTTTATATTGATACAAATTTTTTTATTCTAAACTTCAATTTCAAAAAAATGAAAAGAATTGTTTTTTTATTTATGGTTATATAGTGGAATGTTTTTTGAATTTGTGTGTGTGGACTACTCTTCTTATTAGGCATGGTGGTATAATTTATTTCGTGTGTGTCTCTTAGAAACTTTAGATGAGTCTCAAGATACTTCACAAGCGATTTCCACCTATGGTTTGTTAGTGGTATTTATTTGTTACTAATGTTACAAAAAATCTAGTCAGACCAGTGGATTTGTATCTGTGGTTATGTGATAACCATAACAAATTTCTTTATTAGATTCAATTTATCATTTTATAATTGGAAGCCTTATTCATCCGTCAGTTTTTAAGTTGTTTATTATAGTTTGATTCATTAAATAAGAATTTATTAAATTATAATTCAAGGCTTTCATCATCCAAGCTAGCTCCATGTATATTGTGATAAATGAGGCCACGATGTTAAGATTGATTTCCAAGGGCATCATAGGATTAGTTATAACACTTCTTCTACTGGTCATAGTGTTCCTCTATCATATTGAGAATATTACAATATAAAATATAGCGTGTCTATATAACAAATTATAAGATCTCTCATTTAAAAAAACTAACAACATGTCACCATTGTGGTAAATAGATTCTTGGTTGTTTTTATTTGAGTGAAATTATCAAGGTTTGGATTTAGATGGTGAATTAGTGGATCCTAATTAGAGGATCCTCTATTTTATAACATTTTTTCTTTTTACCCTTATTTTTATTATGTGTGTCTAGATGGTGTTATCATTATTTGTTAATTTTAAAGTTTTTTCTTTTTTTAAAAATTTCATTATTGGATATTTCGAGATAGGGATCTGTCACTTGATTGATTATATCGACTTTACATCATGTCATGATGGTTTTTTAGTGCCTGGTAGTGATTTTTATTAATATTTCATGGTTGATTTTACCCAAAAATATTATGTAAACATTGAAATGTGGGGATACCTTTTATAGGTATAAACCTTTATATTTTATATTTATGTGTTTATAGATCATCAATATTAGGTATTGAGTTTTTTGGTTATCATTATAAATTTAAAAGATGTGTTTTGATTTTTTTTCTATTATTTATAGTTGGTTGATGAATTTTATCACTTGATTTTCTTCTTTACTGAATTATTTTGAGTTTCATAGTCTAGAATTTTTAGTGCATTTATAGGGGAATACATTTGTTTTGTGGGGAGATTTATCACAACCCAACATCCATTTTTTCTATTATGTCCTTTATCTTTTGATTTTCATCCTTGGTCAATAGTCATGATTCTAATTTCCATGGATTTTAAAAAAAAAATCATGTTACAGTTACAGGTACATAGTTAGTATTAACTATAAATATAACTCCTAAAAACCTTCAATTCGTCATCAGTGGTGTTTTTAATTATAAGCATAATATTTTTCTAACTGTTTGGAAAAACCATGTGGACTCCCATGTGTGTCCGGTGAGGGGTACACGGTAATAAAATATTTTGGTAAATCGTGAATCCAAATCATTAAACCAATCTATTTTAAAAAATTCATAAATCCCTATTATACACAACACTGATTTCATACCCACATCCTTCATTCTACCCTCATTCACATGATGCATCCATGGAGGATCCCAAGGGGGGGATCCCTTTTTCATATTATTTTTCATGGATTTATTATTTATTCTATGTGTATTACTCCTTGTAATGGATTTTTTCATGAATTTTAGGCTTCTCTTATTGTTTATTTTTCCTTCACAAACAAAAGGATGTTATAGTGGCCATACCCTGGGTATTTTGGTTTTTCTAATTTTATTCTTCTTGGATTATGGGTCTTATAAAGCTCTTCTTTAGGCCTCTTCTACTTATATTCAACAAAGGTTGCATGTTTCTCTTGGTTTGAGGTTTGTTTCTCTTTGAATAACTATTTAAATATAAAAACATTGATTTCATTCCTAATATCTATTATTTTTTTGTTTTAATTTATTTATTTTTATAAAATTTTCAATTTTTTACACTAGTATCAATGACTTTAAAGTATAAAAATTGTGAATTTAATGATTTTAATCCATGTATATTTAAAGACAATTTCTAAATCAATATAGGTGTTTTATAAAATGCTTAAATGATTTATTTAAGAAAAAGGATGTTTTAAAATTTTTATAAACATAAAAAATTACTTCAAAATGTTTTCACAATGTAATAAATAAAAAAATTAGGTTTTTTTCAAATAAAATGTGTACTTTAAAAGGGGATTTTTAAATTTTGTAAGACCTCTTATTCATTTGGTTATTGTTTTATTATTGTTATTATTTGGGTTTAATATTATGACATCCAATGATAGGATTATATTTCATTTTATTTGATTGTTTTTATTTCATTTTGATATTTAATATTTGGTATTAAAAATATGATTTTAATGTTTTAAATTTTGTATTAATGATTTATGGATTTCTTGGAAAACTGATCAAGGAATTTCATGATTTGAGAATATCCAAGAGTTATTAAGGCCCTATTATCACTCTATTATAGTGTTTTGTGTTTATCCCATGGGTTCTATTATTTATATCATGATTGATAGACTAAGAATCCTATTTTTTTGATTTAAAAGGTTATTTTTTAGTAAAATATTGACTCAAGAGGAGGATAGGGTGTTTTATATATTAAAGATGTTTCGTGCTCTTAATTATTGATTATAGACTATCCTCCCTTTTGGTTGATAATGAGAACTTGGTAAAAAGTGTAGGGAACACCAGGAAATGTGTATATAGGTGTGGTGTGTCATGGATAACCTTATAAAATGATACAACACTAATAAAAAATTCTATGATCTAGTTATGTTGTCACTTTCTACGGTGTTCTCATCCACTTGGAACTGATATTACTCTCTATAGTGATTTCACACAGTTTATTATGATGGTTCTATCACTATGATTGTACAGGGTCCTAGGTTACCATATCCTTGATATCCTTAGGACCACTCTAATAATTTTTTTATTTTTGGTTCATTCCTTTATTTCTAGATTTAAATGATATTTATATTTTTTTATATTAATTTGACTTTGGGTGTCATTACTTCTTCTATTTAGTCTTTTGTTCTCTATTAATTGAATTAATTTTATTTTTGATTACTTAATATTATCATATATATATATATATAATTCTTACTTTTTTTTGTTAATATTTGAAATTATATTTGAATTACTCTTTCTATAATGAATTTTTCCTTTATTTTACAAAAGATGTTTATTTTAAATGGGTTTAATGGTTAAAATAGGTTCTTTTAATTAAGTGTTATTTTCTTCATAAATTGTATAATTGATGAATTTGGTTTAAATGGATACTATCATTTTTAAATGAATTTATTGTCTCTGATGGTTACATATGATTCACATTGGTTAAAAATGGGAAGCATAATTTTATAGTTGTAATTTCAAACTTGTATTAAAGGACATTAATTTTAATGGTTATTCATGGGGTGTTAGGTGGTTATAGACTTGGATCCATTATCATGTTTATATATATATATATATATCAGGTTATATTCAGGATCATGCATTTGAATAGTTCCTTAAATTGTATTCTCTTTATCCAGTTACACATAGTGTGAGCTTAGTGATGATGTTGGAAGGTTACCATGGGTCATAAAGAAGTGGTTGGTTCTATATTTTAGTTTGTATTTATTTTATTTTATCATTATTTTACTAGATTTTTCATATTAATTACATATTTAGAAAAAAACTTAGTACTAATGTATTTGTATGTTATAGATGTGTAATGAATGTTTATATTACAACTATTCCTTTTTAGTTTTTAATTTAGTTCGAAATTATTGATTTTTGTTTCCTGATCATCTAACTTATATAATATTAATTCTATATTATCAAAAAAATTCCACTATATATTTTATTGTATTTATCGGGTGAAATCATTCTTAGTAGTCATTATTTGATGCCCTCACACTAGTTTCATGCCTTTGGATATCCCTTATGACCTTCAGATATTGCCACATGTTCAATTGCATTCCCAAAATATAGGTGACCTGTGTTGGTTCATGATAGGTGGATCCTTGATTGTCAATAAGTTTATTGTTTGTGTTATTTTCTACTGAGATATTTGATACCTATTATGAAATATTTATAATTATTATGATGATATTCTTTGATGGATCTCTTTACCCTATCCTAATATCTATGGATAAAGTGGGATGATTTTTTTATTAACATTTCCCACCCACTAATGTGGGTAATGATAGATGTTAAATTGTACACATATTTTTTCTACTTTACTATAACTCTTGGTTGATATCGAACAAGATTTTTTAGGAGATGGGTGGATATGGATAATTTCTTAAGTGACTCAAATACAAAGTAAATGGAGATCGGTAATTCCTCTCAAATATTTTATATAAGAATATAATAGATGAAATTTCATTAGAGTGGTGAAACTCCTTATCCCTCACAACTATTGGATCAAGATATAAGATGATGCACCTAATACTATCTCATCTCCCCTACCCAGAGGTCTAGGATTTATGAATGATAGATATACAACTATTTCAATTATTATATGTGTTCCCTCTGGGGTTTGAACATGTATAAAATTACTATCTTATGAGATATGTATTTATTATAGTACTTTAGAGATAGGTGGAGACATGTATTTCCACTATAATATCATCAATATTTTCATCTAGGTAGAATTATTGATATAGGAATCAATGAATGGACATGGGAACATGTTCTTATTATTTTCTAAAGAAACATTGTTATTTAGTGATCATGATGAAATTGTGTCATCGGAAGGTTGATCAGGATTGATCTGGATTATGGTTATTTCTATTTATGACCTTATGGGATGATGAACATATAAAACATTACTTATTTTTGTTCCATATGGACTCCCATAATCTCTAGGGTCGACTCGCTTCTTGGTATAACCATACTGACTATTTTTATGTATGCCGCTATATATTAACCTTCACCTTTTTCACCTTATGACGTAACAGATCAGAAAATGTTATTTATGGGAGATAATGGGGGGATAAATATGCATGAAAGGTATAAATAAATGGTGGAGTTGAGATCTCAATATGATGGTCGCCTTCATTTCCTCAATGATTACGTATACGTTCTATGGATGTGTGTGTCATATCAAGTTGTTTCATTTATGTTATTTTAGATTATATCCTGAATTTATTATATATATAAATATATATCTTATAATGCCCATATCATGTGTTTTCTTGGTTATAGTTGATAATACTGTATTCTAGTATGTGAGATATATTTCATATAGGTAATGTCTCACATGATTTTGTGGATACTTCAGCACTATTTGTCAGCCCCTGGCCTAAAGGATGTGGGATTTAGGTGTTCACTTACTAGTATGGTAGGAAGTGAAATATCTGTTTCAATGTGATGGGATTGAGTTTGGAGTTATGAACATGTGATGATTGGTTGAGATCGTTTACATTGAGTCTTACTAGAATATGTAGTAAATATATTCATAATATATTACTTTTCAATGGTTGTGATCTCTAAAATATTCTTGAGCATGACAATTATTAATGAAACATTCATGTGACTTTAGTATGTGAACAATGATTACAATGTGGGATCATTTATTGAATAAATATAGGTCATGATTTTTTGATTTCATGTGGGTAGAATTTATGGGGAAAAAGTAATTAGTGTCTTCAATATCCTAATTATTTTTTATGAGTTTTATGTTGAGATGTTTTCTTGGAGATATTGGTTAAGGATTTCAAAGATTAAGAGGTTGTTTTGTGCATTAGTGGAAAAGATGATAGAATGAGGCTCAAATAGTAAAATATATTTTGTGCAAAATTTTGGGATAATGTTTTTAAAGGTTCTGGATAGACTTAGAGAGTATTCCAACTACATAGTGATATGGAATCATTATGGGATGATAGATAAATTCATTGGTGTTTTCAGAATATTATTTATTTTATGCTATTTTTTCATTAATCATAAATCTCTTTATTAAATGAATTTTTAGGCGTGATATACTTTTACATGATGTTGGGATATTTACCACTAGTTTTACCATATATAAATTTTCACTGGTTAGTTTTTTTGACATTTTTAACCTTTTTAATTAGAGTAATTCAATATAAGCATAATGGGATTTGGGATATTTCCAATAGTGATGAATAACCTTTCATTAAATGTTTCTCATAAAATAATTTTCCATGGTTAATAAACATGATAATTCATTAATGGGAAGTAAAAAATGAATTCATTTACTATTCACATGAAATGGGGCTCTGTATCAGGATGTAGTATTATTGTTCTCATTTAGGATGATGTTATCTATTTATTAGGATTATATTTATATACATGGAATTCAAAATATATGTAACACCCCAAGCTTTCACGATACACTTCTCTTTCAATAATGTAATAGCTTGCATTGTATGCAAGTTTGACATTCTAACACACCTCGACCAATCCAAGTAGCTATTATGAATAGTAATACCCACTTTTTGAAATTATATAAATCTTATATTTCAAAATGGACTTCAGTTTTGTATTCAGAATATCTAAATTATCCTAAGTTGAATTTTTTGTAATTTTCTGAGAACTTCCAATTTTCTATGAATAGAAAAAATAATAAAAACAAATTTTTTAATAAAAATAATTTATAGTGATAAATTATACTATTGAGTGGTTTAAATGTATAATTAGAATATATTTTTCCCATTTTATCTAATGGTGGTCATTAGAATTAATTTCACTTTGAAATTGGACATAAACAATTGTCAGTCTTTTGATATATATTGTTTCTTAAAAACACGCTATTTGTTGTGACAACGTGAATTATTTATTAAATTAATTAATTCAACTTAAATGTTTTAAATTTTTTAAAATAGACATCATTTTTTAATTAAGAACATCAAATATATCTTAGGGTGAATTTTTGGTATTTTTCTGAAAAACATCAATTTTTGATGAATAGTGAAACCACTAAGTGGTAGTTAAAAAACTAATTTTTTATTTAAACGAAAATTTACCACTTCTGTGAATTGAATTTAAAAAATCCAACATACATGGTTGTCATTATTAAGTAAAATGTGGCTCAATGGGATGAAAATAATTTTTGGTGAATAGTAACTTTTAAGTTTTATTAATCACGATTAAAGGTAATTTGTGTAATTTAAGGTAAATATAATTATATAATAATATAAAATTAACTTTACAGTTATACTACACTTATTGGATGATTCATGGCCGACCAAGACAATCCATGGGTCAATGTGGGGACCCTATGGAGCAACTTGGGTAAGAAAATGACATTAATAACTTTTTATTTAAAGTAAAAATAAAATTGTCACAAACATGTGTTGTTTTACTAAAACAATTATTACATGGGGTTATATAAGGTAACATTTAGACTATAAATATTCATTGTAAAGGTAAAAATATTTCTTACATCATTTAATTTTTTTTATAATTTTTAGACATTAAATAAATTAAATTTTTTATGACACCATTGTGATGCAGTGATTACCTCATTAATTAACGATTTAAATAAAATGAAACGATAATGTACAATATAAGACTTAAACGTGTCAAAAAAATATTGGATGATTATATCTAGAACACTTATCACCTTATAATAGAAATATATAATTGTGGGACCTTTGAAATCCGAAAATAACTTCATACCAATGTAACAATTCATGAATTTTCAAGAGTGCCCCTCCTCTCCTCTTATAAAAGGCCCCTCCTCTACCACCTTATTCATACCTTAAAAGCCATTTGGCTCGGCAAACCTCTGCCCAAATACTCTCTAAACATCCCTCTATTACTTCTATAAGCATCACTTTGGGAATAATTCTTCCCAAGTAAGCCTTTGTCTCAAATCAAAAAGAGTTTCCCGATTTTAATGTAATGTCTTCTCTTATGTTCTTTTATTTTATTTTGCTTCTCTAACCCCTTAAACTCTTTTTATTCCTTTATTTTGTAAAAAAGCCAGTGTATTAAATATACTAGGATGTTTTTATAAGAATTATTTTATTTAAACATTCACACACCTTCGTCTAATGGCTAAAGAACATATTGTTTCTATGGGTTGTGAATTACTGCCTCACGAAACGATGATTGTTCAATATTATTTTAGCACCTCTCATGGTGGCCATTAAGATGCCAATATATTTATATGGTATATATTTTGTTGATATTTTCCTTATGCTTATGTATTTTTCATTTATGTCATACCTTTATGATTTCCATAATGGGTAAACGAGATAATTTCATTTTAGGAAGTGTGGACTACCACCCCATCATAGTGATTGGAATCGTTAATGACATATGTGGGATGTATAAAGGATGTATTAAATGATATTATATATGATATTATACGGGAATTATAATATACCTTTATACCATTATGATTTCATTCCATTAAATATGAAATATAAATGAAAGTAGCGTTCATGCATACGTACGACTTACCGTCTCCATGAAAGGTGCATTTCATTTCTTACCTCTAAATGTTATGTAATATTATAAATGAATGTATATACTAGATATATATGATATATATGATATCTATATCATGAATATAATTCTGGATATAATGGATATTTTACCGCATGAACAACTTGTAATTATAAGAAGTTTATTTTTGACTCGAGTACCAAAGATTGAAAAAATGACAGTTATTAACGTAAATAATTACATAATGTTCATAACATGGTAATAAGTTATATAAAAGGAATAATGAACATGAAAAAGGTTCTTAAAAAAGTAGAAATTAACTCTCGTTTATTATTCAATAGGTTAAATAATGATCGAGTCAAGTCGGACACGAGGTAATGGACTTCATCTCAATCTTCTTTCATTGAGGCATATTTTGTTTTAACACTAGACTTTCTTTTATACGGTGTATAAAACCCTTTGATGTTTACATTTATTCAAAAGGAATCTTTTTATATGAATCGTTTTACTAAATGAAAAAAGTGATTTTTTGTTGTTGTATGTTTGCGGCGACAATGACTTCTCCAACGACGTGACTATTATTTGAGTTTCTGCTTCCTCTACAAGACATAACCTTTTTTTAAATGAAAAATAAATACCAAGTTTTACTTTTCTTTTATTTTGGTATTGAAAATGGTTTTATTCTATCAATGTGCTGTATTTATATCTTGTGATTGAAATTTGGAAATTTTATGATGCTTTTAAGCAATTTTTATGTGATACAACTATGTTATGGTTTATGATATGTTTAAACCTTTTCATATAAGGAATGAATTGTACTTATTATGTGCGGGTGGAGCCCGCTATAGATCCTCGATGCATCGGTAGGTCACATGAGACAAACTAGTGTCTTGGCATGAGGCCTTGACAAAATCTTATTTGTAGTCTTGGCACGAGGCCTTGGCTACGTGGTTATGATAGTCTGGCATTATGCATTCCATCATTATGAAAGTGGTTATTGGTATTGCATGTGATTATTCAACTAGTATAATATCCATGTGAATAAGTAAATGGCATTACTTCATTTTATTTTTGCCATATTATGTTGAAGTTCATGTTTAAAAGGCTTTTGTTTTAGCTATACATTACCTTAAATGTTTATGTTTATTTATGAATGTTTTTGATGTACTGTTATCCTTACTGAGCATCTGAGCTCACCTCTTTCTATGTTTTATTTTTCCCAGGATGTGAAGAAATATTTTATGACTGACCTGTAGGGATAGTCTAAAGGGGATATGAGTGTGGACTATGGAGACCATGTTGTTGTAGTTTTTCACTTTATGATTTAATGTAAGACTTATGAATGTATCTAGTGTTTCCAAGGCTACTAAACTAATCGGTCTTTTGAGACATGATCTTTTTTTATCATGCCAATGTTACGTAATAATGCACCAACTCTGGGTAACTGGGGTCGGGGCGTTACAGTTTGTATCAGAAGTAGTTTAGTACTAACCTTGGAAGCCATATTTAGATAAACTCTGATTAGAGCACATAGCCCTAAGATAGACATTGAGGATTAGTATAGAAGAACTTCCTAGAATTTTTGTATTGTAGAGATTTTGTCAGTTTTCTGAGAAATACATCCCTGTCTGGATACGAGCAGGTAGAGGTGGATCTGGAACAGATTTACCTAGGGGTAAAACCTGAAAATACCGCTTTGAGCTAGACTCGAACGGGAACTGGTGCACGACAATGGGCCTTGCTGCACTATTGGTTACGACACTCTCGGGGGATATGCCTGGGATAATTCTCATTTTCATTGCAAACCATTATGAACGGTTTATGAGTATATACTTCCTCAAAGAAAACATTTTTTTATGGATTATATCCATAAATAGTTCAATTTATGTTAAGCGTTTTACAATTATGGAATTATTTATTTCGATTCATAAACTAATCTAGTTTATAATATTGTTTAGAAATGGCGCCTAGTGGAAGAAATGGAAACCGTATCAATGCACGCACTCCATGTAGGTATTTCCCTCCTGCTCAAGATAATTATAATGGAGTTGGTGATACAACTGTTGTTGATCATCTTATCACTATACTGGGACTACTCACTCAGGTTATGAATAATAACCTTACTCGTATAGAGCACCCTGATCTGCAACGTGGAGGATCAATGTTAGACCGCTTCATGAGACAACAACCACCAACATTCAATGGGAGTACAAATCCCTTAGTAGCTGAGAAATGGATAAATTCCATAGAGAAAATATTCCATGCCTTGGGGTGTAGTGAAATGGAAAATGTTATCATGGCAGTTTCCCGCCTCACTAGAGATGCTGATCAATAGTGGTCATTGATTCAAAACATAAAAGAAGATGATGAGGTATCAAATATGGAATGGAGGGAGTTCAAAGAGCTTTTCTTAGAAAAATACTATCCTCATTACCATCAAGCAGATATGGAAAGGAAATTTATGAGTCTAAGACAAAAGGAGGATGAGAAAGTCGCAAAGTATGAGTCCAACTTTACAAGGTTAGCGAGACATGCTGCAGATTATATACATAACCCAATAAGTAAGATTGATCTTTTCTTTAATGGGTTAAAACCATTTCTCCGTCAAACTTTAGTATCACAATCCTTCTCATCGTATGAAGAAATTGTCTCTTGTGCTATCAAGATAGAAAAGGAATTCTCTAAGTCTTCTGACAACAAAGTAAATCAAGATAAGAAGAGAACAGTGGAGCAAGAGTCAGATTAAGGGAAATAGGGAAATAAGGATTTTCCATTATGCGATAATTGTGGAAAGAATCACCCTGGTACTTGCCTAAAAGGAATGGGAGTTTGTTATAAATGTGGAGAAAAAGGTCACCAGGATTGTGATTGCAAGGCAAAGAAAGAGCCTATCATTGTTGAATGCTACAATTGTAGGGAAATGGGGCATTATGCAAATGAATTTACTAAGCATCAGGGAAACATACCTCAAAAAAGGCCAAGGGATCAAGGAAAATCATATGATGTTACTACAGCTGAAGTGGAATAATTAATGTATGGTGCTTTTGGACTCATGGTTTATATTATTGTTATAAGAATAATGTGATATATATAAGGATTATACTGCATTAATTGTTGTTTTCATTAAGGTTTTAATATGATGAAGGTAATCATATTTTTAGTATGTGACATTAATAGAAACTTTACATTGTTTGGGGAATCTGATGAATTAATTTTGGAATTTAGAGACCTTTTAGATGAAGTGTGGACAGAGGTATTTTGGATAACAATAATGGTTGGAATGGATTAAGTTTAACTTTGTATAATATGTTTTAATGTTAAAACATTTCTGAAGATTATTTTTGGAATATTATAATACTATAGTTTTAAGAAAAGGAAAACCTGTAGGTTTGGGGATAACCCGTTGCGTCGGACAAAGCTGCAGGAATCAAACCCACAAGCATAGTGCGATAGGCCTTTATTATCTACAACTAGCCTACAGGAAGTCCCTGGTTATTAAAAAATAGTTTTCCTAATCTAAATTGTTTGTGTTATTGTTTGAAACCTTATACGATTAGGATAAATATAGTATTTTTGAGTTCTATTATCTTTTTGAGTGAAGGATGAGTTTGTGGTAGAAATTAGTTGAAGGTTGAAACACTACTTTTCAAGTATATATATATACCTATCTCTTATTATATGAATAAATTAATTTCTAAACTTTAGGAAATGGATATTAAAACAAAAAATGTGTTATCCTAATACCTTATGTTTTGTTTAACTGATGATATTTTAATTCAACATAGATTTGAAGTCTTTGAGGCCCTAAATTTTACACTTGTTTATGATTGATGACCTCAATCACTCGCTACAAATATTTACATTTTTCCTTGAATTATATGTCTCTAATTTCCACCAATTTTCTCCTAATCGAGATCATAATTTGGTGGTGACTTTTTCATTTACCTTTCCCTCTTATTAAGGCTAAATTTTTTAACCTTATTTCTGATGTGGGCTTTCCACAAAGGAATTTTCTATTTTCAACCTTTTATTTTTGAAGAACAATTTCAAATTTTTAGGACTCAATTTAGTGAATGAGGGGAGAATGTAACACCCCAAGCTTTCATGATACGCTTCTCTTTCAATAATGCAATAGCTTGCATTGTACGCAAGATTCAGATTCTAACACACCGCGACCAATCAAAGTAGCCATTATGAATAGTAATACCCACTTTTTGAAATTATATAAATCTTATATTTCAAAATGTACTTCATTTTTGTGTTTGGAATATCGAAATTATCCTAAGTTAAATTTTTTGTAATTTTCTGAAAACTTCTAATTTTTTATGAATAGAAAAAATACATAAAAACAACTTTTTTAATCAAAATAATTTATAGTGATAAATTATACTATTTAGTGGGTTTAAAGTATAATTAGAATATATTTTTACTATTTTATACAATGGTGGTCATTAGAATTAATTTCACTTTGAAATTGGACATAAACAATTGTCAATCTTTGGATATATATTGTTTTTTTAAAAACATGCTATTTGTTTTGACAGCAGGAATTTATTATTAAATTAATTAATTAAACTTATATGTTTTTAATTTTTTAAAATAGACCTCACTTTTGAATTAGGAATATCAAATATATCTTAGGGTGAATTTTTGGTATTTTTCTGAAAAACCTCAATTTTTGATGAATAGTGAAACCACTAAGTGGTAGTTAAAAAAATAATTTTTCGTTTAAATGAAACTTTACCACTTCTGTAAATTGAATTTCAAAAATCCAAAATACATGGTTGTCATTAGTAATTAAAATTTGGTTCAATGGGATGAAAATAATTTTTGGTGATTAGTAACTTTTAAGTTTTATTAATCGCGATTAAACTTAATTAGGGTAATTTAAGGTAAATATAATGATATAATAATATTAAATTAACATTACACTTGTCCTACACATATTTTATGAGTCATTACCAAACAATAAAATACATGGGTAAACTTGGGGACCCCATGGATCCACTTGGGTAACAAAATGACATTAATAACTTTTTATTTAAAGTAAAAATAAAATTGTCACAAACATGTGTTGTTTTACTAAAACAATTATTATATGAGGTTATATAAGTTAAACTTTAGACTATAAATAATAATTTGAAATCTAAAAATATTTCCTACATCATGGTAATTTTTTTATAATTTTTATACATTAAATAAATTATGTTTTTTGTGACACCATGATGATGCAGCGATTACCTCATTAATTGATGATTTAAATAAAATGAAAAGATAATGTAAAATCTAAGACTTAAACATGTCAAAAACTTATTGTATGAGTATATTTCAAACCCTTATCACCTTATCCTTGAAATATATAATTTTGGGACCTTTTAAATCCGAAAAGAACTACATAATAATGTAACATTTCATGACTTTTCAATAGTGCCCCTCCTCTCCTCTTATAAAAGGCCCATCCTCTACCACCTTATTCACACCATAAAAGCAATTTGGCTCTACCAAACTCTGCCCTAGTACTCTCTCAACTTTCCTCTATTACTCCTAGAAGCCTCACTTTGGGAATAAGTCTTCCAAATGAATCCTTTGTCTCAAATCAAAAAGAGTTACTCGTTTTAAGATAATGTCTTCTCCTATGTTCTTTTGTTTTATTTTGCTTCTCCAACCCCTTAAACTATTTTTATTCCTTTATTTTGTAACACCACCAATATCTTAAATATAATAGAATGTTTTTATCAGAATTATTTGATTTACACTTACACACACCTTCGTCTAATGATTAAAGAACATACTGTTTCTGTGGGTGGCGAATTACTGTCTCACGAAACGATGATTGTTCAATCTTCTTTTAGCACCTCTCACGGTGGCCATTAAGATGTAACTATATTTATATGATATATATTATGTTTATTTTTTCCTTATGATTCTGTATATTACATTTATGTCATACCTTTATGATTTCCATTATGGGTAAACGTGATAATTTCATTTTAGGAAGTGCGGACTACCGCCCCCTCAAACTGATTTGAATAGTTAATTCCATATGTGGGATGTATAAAATATGGAGTAAATGATATTATATATGATATTATATGGGAATTATAATATACCTTTATACCATTATGATTTCATTCCATTAAATACGAAATATAAATGAAAGTAGCATTTATGCGTACGTATGGCTTACCATTTCCATGAATGTTGCATTTCATTTCTTACCTCTAAATGTTATGTAATATTATAAATGAATGTATATAAAAGATATATATGATATATATGATATATATGATATCTACATCATGACTATAATTATGGATATAATGGATATTTTACCGCATGAACAACTTGTAATTATAAGAAGTTTATTTTCGACTCGAGTACCAAAGATCGACAAAACGACCGTTATTAACTTAAATAATTACATAATATTCATAAAATGGTAAAAAGTTATATAAAAGGAATAATGAACTTGAAAAAGGTTCTTAAGAAAGTATAAATTAACTCCCTTTTATTATTCAGGAGGTTAAAGAACGATCGAGTCAAGTCGGACACGAGGTAAAGGACTTCGTCTCAATCTTCTTTCATTGAGGCATATTTTGTTTTAATACTAGATTTTTTTTATACGGTGTATAAACCCCTTTTACATTTACATTTATTCAAAATTAATCTTTTTATATGAAGCATTTTACTAAATTACAAAAGGGAATGTTTTTTTTGTTGTGCGTATGAGGCGACAACAACTTCTTCGCTGTCGTGACCATTATTTGAGTTTCTTCTTCCTCTACAAGACATAAACTTTTTTAAAATGAAAAATAAATACCAAGTTTTACTTTTCATTTATTTTGGTATTGAAAATGGTTATCTTATATCAATGTGTTGTATTTATATCTTGTGATTTAAAATTGTAAATTTTATGTTTCCTTTATGCATGTTTTATGTGATACAATTATGTTTTGGTTTATGATATATTTAAAAATTTTCATATAAGGAATGAATTGGACTTAGTATGTGACGGGTGGAGCCCGCTATATCTCCTCGATGCATCGTTAGGTCTCATGAGACAAACTAGTGTCTTGGCACGAGGCCTTGAGAAAATCTTATTTTTAGTCTTGGCATGAGGCCTTGGCTATGTGGTTATAATAGTCTGACATTATGCATTCCATCATTATCAAAGTGGTTATTGATATTACATGTGATCATTTGACTAGTAGAATATCCATGTGAATAATTAAATGGAATTAATTCATTTAATTTTTTCCATATTATTCTGAAGTTCAAGTTTATAAGGCTTTTTTTAGCTATACATTGCCTTAAATGTTTATGATTATCTATGAAAGTTTCTGTTGTATTTTTATCCTTACTAAGCATCTGAGCTCACCTCTTTCTATGTGTTATTTTTTCAAGGATGTGAAGAAATATTTTATGAATGACCTACAGGGATAGTCTAAAGGGAATATGATTGTGGACAATGGATACCATGTTATTTTAGGTTTTCACTTTATGATGTAATGTAAGACTTATGAATGTATCTAGTGTTTCCAAGGCTACTAAACAAATCGGTCTTTCGAGACTTGATCTTTTGTGATCATGCCAATGTTACGTAATAATGCACCGACTCTGGGTAACTGGGGTCATGGTGTTACAATATATTTTAGTAAAAATATTATAAATAGATCAATGTTGGGTATTTAATATCACCCTCAAAAATGCTCTTATCTTTTTTGGTGTGATTTTGGAACTTAGATCATATTTTTTATGTAACGCCCCAACCCCAGCTACCCAGAGCCGGTGCATTACTTTGTAACATTGGCATGATCACAAAAGATCAAGTCTCGAAAGACCGATTAGTTTAGTAGCCTTGGAAACACTAGATACATTCATAAATGTTACATTACATCACAAAGTGAAAAACTATAATAACATAGTCTCCATAGTCCAAACTTTTATCCTCTTCAGACTATCCCTGCAGGTCATTCATAAAATACTTCTTCACATCCTGGAAAATATTAAAACATTGAAAGGGGTGAGCTCAGATGCCCAGTAAGGTTAAAAATATAGCGGAAGCTTTCATAAATCAACATTAACATTTAAGGCGATGTATAACTAAAACAAAAGCCTTTTAAACTTGAACTTAAACATAGTATGGAAAAAGTAAAATGAGATAATGCCATTCACTTCTTCACATGGATATTCTACTGGTCGAATAATCACATGCAATATCAATAACCACTTTCATAATGATGGAATGCATAATACCAGACTATCATAACCATGTAGCCAAGGCCTCGTGCCAAGACCACAAATAAGATTTTGTCAAGGCCTCGTGCCAAGACACTAGTTTGTCTCATGAGACCTGCCGATGCATCGAGGAGTTATAGAGGGCTCCACCCGTCACTTATTAAGTCCAATGCATTCCTCATATGAATAGGTTTAAACATATCATAAACCATAACATAATCGTATCACATAAAACATGCATAAAGGAAACATAACATTTCCACATTTCAATCACAAGATATAAATACAACACGTTGATATAATAAAAACGCTTTCAAAACCATTTTCAATACCAAAATAGAAGAAAGCTAAAACTTTGTATTTATTTTTCATTACAAAAAAAATGATGGCTTGTAGAGGAAGCTGAAACTCAAATAATGGTCACGGCGGTGGAGAAGTCGTTGTCGCCGCAAAAGTACGGAAAGAAAAACATTCCATTTTTGTCGATTAGTAAAACTCTTCGTATAAAAAAGATTTCTATTGAATAAACGTAAAAGTCAAAGGGTTTTATACACCGTATAAAAGAATGTTTTGTATAAAACCAAATATGCCTCAATGAAAGGGGATTGAGACGAAGTCATTAAAAAGATCATTTTTTTAAATAAAGTACATGTATAATGTGTATTCATTATAAGTACGCATAAATAATGTACAAATACAATATAGGACATAATAATATCATGACATAATTTGAAAGTAGGAGATTAACCCAAAGAGTGAAAATTGGGTTAAGAAATTCCCTTACCTCATGTCCGACTTGACTCAACCTTTCTTTAACCTCCTGAATAATAAACTAGAGTTAATATCTACCTTATTAAGAACCATTTTAAATTTCATTATCCTTTTTATATCACTTATTACAATGTTATGAACGTTATGTAATTATTTAAGTTAATAACGGTCGTTTTGTCGATCTTTGGTACTTGTGTCAACAATAACCTTCTTATAATTACAAGTTGTTCATGTGTAGAAATATCCATTATATCCAGAATTATATTCATGATGTAGATATCATATATATTATATATATCCAGTATATACATTCATTCATAATATTACGTAACATTTAGAGGTAAAAAATGAAATGCACCGTTCATGGAGACGGTAAGCCGTACGTACGCATGAACGCTACTTTCATTTATATTTCGTAATTAATGTAATGAAATCATAATTATATAAAGGTATAATATAGTTCCAGTATAATATCATATATAATATCATTTACTCCATCCATTATACATCCCACATATGGCATTAACGATTCACATCACTTTGAGGGGGCGGTAGTCCGCACTTCCTAAATTGAAATTATCGCGTTTTACCCATAATGGAAATCATAAAGTATGCCATAAATGAGAAATAAAGAATCATAAGTAAAACATAAACATATTATATATCATATATAAAAATATTGACATCTTAATGGACACCTTTGAAGATGTTATATGAGTGTTGAACAATCATCGTTTCGTGAGGCAGAAATTCACCATCCACAGAAACCGTATGTTCTTTAACCATTATATGTAGGTTTGTGTAAGTTTAGCTCTAATACTTCTTATAACAACATCCTAGTATAGAGGATACTGGTTTTGTTACAAAAGAAATGAATAAAAAGAGTTTAGGGGGTTGGAGAAGAAAAATAAAACAAAACAACATTAGAGAAGACATTACCTCAAAATCGGGTAACTCTTTTTGATTTGAGCCAAAGGCTTCCTTGAGAAGAGTTCTTCCCAAAGTGAGGCTTCTAGGAGTAAGAGGGGGAAGTTGGGAGAGTATTTGGGCAGAGGTTGGCCGAGCCAAATAGCTTGAATGTGTGAATAAGGTGGGAGAGGTGGGGGCCTTTTATAAGTGGGGAGGAGGGGCTCTTTTGGAAAGATTGAAATGTTACATTATTACACAATTATTTTCGGATTATAAAGGTCCCAAACTTATATAATTCGTGGATAAGGTGATAAGGGTTCGAAATCTACCCATCTAATAGGCTTTGGACAAGTGTAAGCCTTGGATTTTGCATTATCTTCTCATTTTATTTAAATTGTTAAATAATGAGGTCATCGCTGCATCATAATGATGCCATAAATAATTTAATTTATTTAATGTCCAAAAATTATAAAAAAAATACTATGATGTAGGAAATCGTTTTATCTTTCTAATTAATATTTATAATCAAAATTTGGACTTGTTTAACCCCACTTAAAAACTGTTTTAGTAAAATAACTCATGTTTGTGTCAATTTAATTTTAACATTAAATAAATATATATATTAATGTCATTTTCCAACTAAAGTGGCTCCATGGGGTCCCCAAGTTTACCCATGGGTTGTCTTGGTCGGCCATGACTCATAAAAAAGGAGTAGGACAAGTGTCATGCTCATCTCATATTATTAAAAAATTATTTGTACGTTAAACTACACTAATTACCTCTAATCACGATTAAGAACTTAAAAGTTACTATTCACCAAAAAATTATTTCAATCTCATTGAACCACATTTTACTTCTTAATGACAACCATGTATGTTGGATTTTTGAAAATCAAATCACAGAAGTGGTAATATTTCATTTAAACGAAAAATCAGTTATTTAACTACCACTTAGTGGTTTCACTATTCATCAAAAATTGAAGTTTTTCAGAACAAGGCCAAAATTTCACCCTAAGCTATAATTGATATTCCTAATTAAAAAATGATGTTATTTTAAAAAATTCCAAACATATAAGTTGCATTAATTAATTTTATAATTAATTCCTGCTGTTACGACAAATAGCGTGTTTTTAGGAAACAATTTATATCAAAAGATTGGCAATTGTTTATGTCCAATTTCAATGTTAAATTAATTATAATGACCACCATTGGATAAAATGGTAAAAATATATTCTAATTATTCCTTAAAACCACTAAATAGTACAATTTATCACAATAAATTATTTTGATTAAAAAGTTGTTTTAAGTATTTTTCACTATTCATAAAAAATTAGATGTTCTCAGAAAAATACCAAAAATTCAACATAGGCTAATTTCGATATTCCGAATCCAAAAATGAAGTCCATTTTGAAATATAAAATTTCTATAATTTTAAAAAGTGGTTATTACTATTCATAACAGCTACTTTGATTAGTCGCGGTGTTTTAGAACTCGAAGTTGCGTACAATGCAAGCTATTGCATTATTGAATGAGAAGTGTATCGTGGAAGCTCGGGGTGTTACATTCTCCCCTCCTTCAATAAATTGCATCCTCGCAATTTGAAATTTTTCTTTGAAAATAAAAGGTTGAAAAGAGAAAATACCTTTGAGGAAAACCCACAACGGAAATAAGGTTAATAAATGTATATCATTAAAAGAAATAAAGATAAGTACAAAGGTCACCCGATATAGCCCATTCTAGGATTCTATGAAAATATGGATATGGAGGAGAAACAAACAATCAAGGTCTGATGGAGAGTTATAGAAAACAGGATTAAGAGAAAGTTTAACCATAATAAAATCACAAACTTGTGATTGGTTAAACGGTAATTGAATCCCCAGTTGGAAAAGTTAACCGACAACATTTTTGTTTTAAGTTACCTTTTATAATGTTGAGGAATTTATTTAGGAGATTTACTAAGAAAGTATGGGAATATACATACTTGTTATGTATACTTTCATTCGTTAATAAATTTTTACCACAAACCCAGCTTTTACTCCAAATGGTAACGGAACTCAAAAATATTCTATTTATCCTAATTGTATAAGGTTCCAAATGTTAACACATACCATTTAGATTAGTAAAACTATTTTGTAATAACCAGGGACTTCCTGTAGGCTAGTGGTAGGTAATAAAGGCCTGTCTCACTGTGGTTGTGGGTTCGATTCCTACAGCTTTTTCCGACGCGATGGGTTATGCCTCACCCTGCAGGTTGTCCTTTTCCTAAAACTATAGTATTATAATATTCCAAAAATAATCTTCATAAATTTTTTAACCTTAAACAACACTATCCAAAGATCAACTTAATCTACTCCAACCTTTATAGTTATCCAAAATACCTCTATCCAGACTTTCTCTAAAAGGTCTCTTAATTCCAAAATCAATTTATCAGATTCCCCAAACAAAGTAAAGTTTCTCTTATTGTCACATACTAAAAATATAATTACCTTCATCATATTAAAACCTTACTGAAACAACAAGTACTGCAGTACAATCCTTATACATATATCACATTTTTCTAATAACCAGAATATAATCCATGAGTCCAAAAGCATCAATACATTAGTTATTCTGCTTCAACTTTAGTAATAGCATAAGAATTCCCTTGATCCCTTGGCCTTTTCTGAGGTAAGTTTCCCGGACGCTTAGGACATTCATTTGCATAATTCCCCATTTCCCTACAATTGTAGCATTCAACATTAATAGCCTCTTTCTTTCCCCTGCAATCACGCGCCTGTTGACCTTTTTCTCCACATTTATAACAAACTCCCATTCCTTTTAGGCAAGTACCTGGGTGATTCTTCCCACAATTATCACATAATGGAAAATCCTTCTTTCCCTTTTTCCCTTTATCTGTCTCTTGTTCCACCGTTCTCTTCTTCTCTTGCTTTACTTTGTTGTCATAAGACTTAGAGAATTCCTTTTCTCTCTTGATAGCACACGAGACAATATCTTTTTATGATGAGAAGGATTGTGATACTAAAGCTCGACAGAGAAATGGTTTTAACCCATCAAAGAACCGATAAATCTTACCTCTTGGGTTACGTATATAATCTGCAGCATACCTCGCTAACCTTGTAAAGTTCGCCTCATACTTTGCGACATTCTCATCCTCCTTTTGTCTCAGACTCAAAAATTACCTTTCCATATCTGCTCGATGGTCACGAGGAAAGTATTTTTCTAATAAAATCTCTTTGAACTCCCTCCATTCCATATTCGATACGTCATCATCTTCCTTTGTGTTTTGAATCAGCGACCACCACTGATCGGCATCTCCAGTGAGGTGGTAAACTGCCATGACAACCTTCTCCCTTTCACTACTCCCCAAGGCATGGAATATTTTCTCTAAGGAATTTATCCATTGCTCAGCTACTAACGGATTTGTACCCCCATTGAAGGTCTGTGGTTGTTGCCTAATGAAACGGTCTAGCATTGATCCTCCACGTTGCGGATCAGGGTGCTCCATACGAGTAAGGTTATTATTCATAACCTGAGTGAGTTTTCCCAGTATAGTAATAAGTTTATTAGCACCAGTTGTATCTCCAGATCCACAATAATTATCTTGAGCAGGAGGGGAATCCCTACACGGAGTGCGCGCATTGATACGGTTTCCATTTCTTCTACTAGGCGCCATTTCCAAACAATTGCATAAACTAGATCAGTTTATGAATCAAAATACATAATCCCATACTTATAAAACACTTAACATAAATTGAACTATTTATGGATATAATCCATAATCATAAAAAGAAATGTTTCCTTTGAGAAAGTATATACTCATAACCCTTCATAGTGGTTTGTAAAGAAAATGAGAATTATCCTAAGCATATCCCCCGGGAGTGTCGTAACAAAGAGTGCAGCAAGGCCTATTGTCGTGCACCAGTTCCCGTTCGAGTCTAGCTCAAAGCGGTGTTTTTGGGTTTTACCCCTAGGTACATCTGTGCTAGAGCCGCCTCTACCTGCTCGTATCCAGACAGGGATGTATTGCTTGGAAAACTCATAACATCTCTATAATACCAAAATTCTAGGAAGTTCTTCTATACTAATCCTCAAAGTCTATCTTCGGGTTATGTGCTCTAATCAGAGTTTATCTAAATCTAGCTTCCAAGGTTAGTACTAAACTGCCTCTGATACCAACTATAATGCCCCGAACCCAGCTACCCAGAGCCAGTGCATTACTTCGTAACATTGGCATGATCACAAAAGATCAAGTCTCGAAAGACCGATTAGTTTAGTATCCTTGGAAACACTAGATACATTCATAAATGTTACATTACATCACAAAGTGAAAAACTATAATAACATAGTCTCCATAGTCCACACATCTATCCTCTTCGGACTATCCCTGCAGGTCATTCATAAAATACTTCTTCACATCCTGGAAAATATTAAAACATTGAAAGGGGTGAGCTCAGATGCCCAGTAAGGTTAACAATATAGCGGAAGCTTTCATAAATAAACATTAACATTTAAGGCAATGTATAACTAAAACAAAATCCTTTTAAACTTGAACTTCAACATAGTATGGAAAAAGTAAAATGAGATAATTCCATTCACTTCTTCACATGGATATTCTACTGGTCGAATAATCACATGCAATATCAATAACCACTTTCATAATGATGGAATGCATAATGCCAGACTATCATAACCATGTAGCCAAGGCCTCGTGCCAAGACCACAAATAAGATTTTGTCAAGGCCTCGTGCCAAGACACTAGTTTGTCTCATGAGACCTGCCGATGCATCGAGGATCTATAGCGGGCTCCACCCGTCAATTATTAATTCCAATGCATTCCTCATATGAATAGGTTTAAACATATCATAAACCATAACATAATCGTATCACATAAAACATGCATAAAGGAAACATAACATTTCCATATTTCAATCACAAGATATAAATACAACACATTGATATAATAAAAACACTTTCAAAACCATTTTCAACACCAAAATAGAAGAAAGTTAAAACTTTGTATCTATTTTTCATTACAAAAAAATGATGGCTTGTAGAGGAATCCAAAACTCAAATAATGGTCACGGCAGCGGAGAAGTCGTTGTCGCCGCATAAGTACGGAAAGAAAAACATTCCATTTTTGTCTTTTAGTAAAACGCTTCGTATAAAAAATATTCCTATTGAATAAACATAAATGTCAATGGGGTTTATACACCGTATAAAAGAAAGTTTTGTATAAAACCAAATATGCCTCAATGAAAGGGGATTGAGACGAAGTCCTTAAAAAGATCATTTTTTTAAATAAAGTACATCTATAATGTGTATTCATTATAAGTACACATAAATAATGTACAAATACAATATAGGACATAATAATATCATGACATAATTTGAAAGTAGGAGATTAACCCAAAGAGTGAAAATTGGGTTAAGAAATTCCCTTACCTCATGTCCGACTAGACTCAACCATTCTTTAACCTCCTGGATAATAAACTAGAGTTAATATATACCTTATTAAGAACCATTTTCAATTTCATTATCCTTTTTATATCACTTATTACAATGTTATGAATGTTATGTAATTATTTAAGTTAATAACGGTCGTTTTGTCGATCTTTGGTACTTGTGTCAACAATAACCTTCTTATAATTACACGTTGTTCATGTGGTAAAATATCCATTATATACAGAATTATATTCATGATGTATATATCATATATATCATATATATCCATTATATACATTCATTCATAATATTACGTAACATTTAGAGGTAAGAAATGAAATGCACCGTTCATGGAGACGGTAAGCCGTACGTACGCATGAACGCTAATTTCATTTCTATTTCGTATTTAATGTAATGAAATCATAATTATATGAAGGTATAATATATTTCCAGTATAATATCATATATAATATCATTTACTCCATCCTTTATACATCCCACATATGGCATTAACGATTCACATCACTTTGAGGGGGCGGTAGTCCGCACTTCCTAAAATGAAATTATCGCGTTTTACCCATAATGGAAATCATAAAGTATGCCATAAATGAGAAATACATAAGCATAAGTAAAACATAAACATATTATAAATCATATATAAAAATAGTGACATCTTAATGGCCACCTTTGAAGGTGTTATATGAGTGTTGAACAATCATCGTTTCGTGAGGCAGAAATTCGCCATCCACAGAAACCGTATGTTCTTTAACCATTAGATGTAGGTGTCTGTAAGTGTAGCTAGAATCATTCTTATAAAAACATCCTAGTATATTGAGGATACTGGTTTTGTTACAAAAGAAATGAATAAAAAGTGTTTATGGGGTTGTAGAAGAAAAATAAAACAAAACAACATTAGAGAAGACATTACCTCAAAATCGGGTAACTCTTTTTGATTTGAGCCAAAGGCTTCCTTGAGAAGAGTTCTGCCCAATGTGAGGCTTCTAGGAGTAAGAGGGGGAAGTTGGGAGAGTATTTGGGCAGAGGTTGGCTGAGCCAAATGGCTTGAAGGTGTGAATAAGGTGGGAGAGGTGGGGGCCTTTTATAAGTGGAGAGGAGGGGCTCTTTTGGAAAGATTGAAATGTTACATTATTACACAATGATTTTCGGATTCTAAAGGTCCCACACTTATATAATTCGTGGATAAGTTGATAAGGGTTTGATATCGACCCATAAAATAGGCTTTGGACAAGTTTAAGCCTTGGATTTTGCATTATCTTCTTGATTTATTTAAATCGTTAAATAATGAGGTCATCGCTGCATCATAATGATGTCATAAATAATTTAATTTATTTAATGTCAAAAACTTAAAAACAAATACTATGATTTAGGAAATATTTGTATATTTCTAATTAATATTTATAATCAAACTTTGGACTTCTGTAACCCCACATAAAAACTATTTTAGTAAAATAACTCATGTTTGTGTCAATTTAATTTTAACATTAAATAAATATATATATTAATGTCATTTTCCTACTAAGGTGGCTCCATGGGGTCCCCAAGTTGACCCATGGGTTGTATTGGTCGGCCATGACTCATCCAATAGGAGTAGGACAAGTTTCATGCTCATCTCATATTATTAAAACATTATTGTACCTTAAACTACACTAATTACCTCTATTCGCGATTAAGAACTTAAAAGTTACTATTCACCAAAAAATTATTTTAATCTCATTGAACCACATTTTACTTCTTAATGAAAAACATGTATGTAGTATTTTTGAAAATCAAATCACAGATGTGGTAATATTTCATTTAAACAAAAAATCAGTTATTTAACTACCACTTAGTGGTTTCACTATTCATCAAAAATTGAAGTTTTTCAGAACAAGGCCAAAATTTCACCCTAAGCTATAATTGATATTCCAAATTCAAAAATGATTTCTATTTTACAAAATTCCAAACATATAAGTTTCATTAATTAATTTTATAATTAATTACCACTGTTACGACAAATAGCGTGTTTTTAAGAAACAATTTATATCAAAAGATTGGCAATTGTTTTTGTCCAATTTCAACGTTAAATTAATTATAATGACCACCAATGGATAAAATGGTAAAAATATATTATAATTATACCTTAAAACCACTAAATAGTATAATTTATCACAATAAATTATTTTGATTAAAAAGTTGTTTTAAGTAATTTTCACTATTCATAAAAAATTAGAAGTTCTCAGAAAAATACCAAAAATTCAACATAGGCTAATTTCGATATTCCGAATCCAAAAATGAAGTCCATTTTGGAATATAAAATTTCTATAATTTTAAAAAGTGTTTATTACTATTCATAACGGCTACTTTGATTAGTCGCGGTGTTTTAGAACTCGAAGTTGCGTACAATGCAAGCTATTGCATTATTGAATGAGAAGTGTATCGTGGAAGCTCGGGGTGTTACATTTTATGTCCATTTGAATATATATAGAACAGTTTAAATGTTTTTCGATGCAATAAATTCTTTGAGAGGGTTATAAATTATTGTTTTTTATTAAAATAAATTATTAAATATGAATAAATATATGAATTATGCCTATTATTTCATTCATAGACGAACCATATTTAATATATAATGAATTTAAATTGCGAATTACATTGTCTTGGTATGCTCCTAGATCAAAAATGTCATTGTAAATATTTTTGTTTTGTCTTTGTGGATGAAAATGCAAGGGTCGATTCTTCAAGATGTATACACACACTATTTGGTAATTTATGAAAAACTTTCCTAAAAATCCTGATGCTATTATAAAAACAAATGCTTTATACTATTCATTATTGATCATAATAATGATCACTTGTTTTACCTAATGATTATTGAGAGATAGGTATAGAGATTTTTTCTTTGGGAATTCAAAGTGTTCTATAGGATGTGCCTCTATTATTTCAATATATCTACTCCTCAAAATGAAATAATTTAAAATGTATACCAAATATTAAATAATGATATCTATAAAAATATTTTTATAATTAATTTAATCTAGTTTATTCCCTAGTTCAAAAAATAATAATAATATCATTTTTACCATATCTCCTAACATGTGTTTATTAAAATATAAATTTATGAATAAAATAATTTAAAATTTTTAAAATAATATTAAGTAAAATATATCATTTCCATCATATCATTAATGTTTTTCTATATCCTCCAGTAAAATATTATTTTTACTAAACTTGTGAATAAAAATTTGTTTTAAATATCTACATAACATATATATATATATATATATATTTCATTCCTAACTTTCGAATAATGAAACAAGAGATAAAATTCAACCCATTTATTGTAACGATGAATTTATTATGAATTAATTTATGTGATCATCATTTAGTAGAATAAATAATATTTTATAGAGTAGTAAATAAATTTATACTTATATTAAAATTTAGTGTAATTTAATGTGATTCTGAATTCAATTTCTATTTAACCCTTTATGCCCCATTTTCAATGTAAATAGGTGTTTGAGGAGAGTTCCAGAGAGACATGATTATATAACCAATAGATTAGTTTCATGTTTTATTTTACAAAATGTTATTCATTGAAGAAAAAAATTTAGAGACTAAAATATAATGATTATGGAATAAGTGGTTATATGTGATGAATATGTAATAGAATTATAGTAAAGTAAATTAAATAAGTATTTAAATGATTTATAATATGTTAGTTTTACATTCATGGAAGGAGAACAATCCCAAAAATATACTTACTATAACAAATAGTAGTCTTGCAATAGAAAAATAATAAAATACCCAGCTAAATAAACTATCATAATATCCTATTTTTATTTCTCAAATACTTATGATGAAATCAACTTGATTATGGTGGATATATGATCATATTGGATGAACACACCAATTCACACATGGGACTAGAGATAAAATATTACAACATAGAAATGAAAAAATAGAAGATGACTTTAATATTAGGCCTATATCAAGAACATAAATACAAATATTAGGAATTTTGATCATCATTATACAAATTTATGTCCTTTAAAATCAATAATTTCCCTCTAAAGATCTCAAAAAGTATGAAATATCTACAATAATAATTCTCTAAAGTAATTGGTGTGGAAGACCCATCAAGTAGAAAACTAGAATTATTTTCTCATTCAGTCTCTATATATCTCTACACCTTTCTCAGAATGTCTCATCCAAATTCCATGTTAATGAAAAATTAGTATCTCATAAACTCATAAGGGCGAGTAATACATATAAGATAACCAAAGTGATGTGGAATTTTTTGTGTGTCAGCTGCTGATATATGTGCGTTGTTGAAAACACATGGAAGAATATCAAATTGTAGTTTTTGTAATAAATCTAATAAATTGGATTTATATGTAGTGAAAGAGAAATGGAAGTCAAGGGTAAATAGTTGATCAATATACATATATAGGTCTTCAAATGAAACTAATAAAAAAATATTCTAAAATTCATTATATCAAGATCATTAACAGCACAAATCAAACTAGAAAAATAGATATAAGTAATTACTTGAAATTAAATAAGTAATGTTATATGAAATTATCCAAAGAAACATAGGCTAGTGGAATGTATTATAACAAAAATTCCCAGACAAAAAACAATACAAAAATTGAAAATATAATCCGACCAATAAATAATAATATTTTCATAATAAAAAAATTATAATAATATCACATGTACAGAAAAAACAGTCAATGTGGACTGAATAAATAAATGGTGTCAAATAATATAATTTTATGTATAATATTTATGTAAATTTCTTGAATGAACATCTTATAAATAAAATAATAAAATAAATATGGTTAATTTTCTTAAAAACTAGTCTAATATATAAATTAGTTTGTTTAGTTTTCAATTAATAGAAAATTTTAAGCAGAACGATAGTCAACATAATAAAATTTTATCCTAATCATATACCAGAATGAAAAATGAATACCCTTGATAGTAAATCAATTACTACACAATACAAAAATACATTCTTATAATAACATTGTATTTGTATAGATATAAAATAGAATATATTTCCCAATATATCGATTACCACCAAATAGTGGATCGAGATCTGCCAAACACTCCACTAGTAATGGACATTTATTAAAATAGAAATCAATACCAATTTACATGGAAATATAAAAATATAAAGATATATAGAAGAACGATTTTCAATAAATAAAATCATTTTATGCACAAATAATATAGTTAAATAACAAACTGATATGAAAAAAAGTCTCTACCAAAACCCACCAGTAGATACAGAAAACACATCCATGGAAATAATCCATTCTTCCAGATAGATGGAGCCTACAATTTATGTTAAAAACTAGTACTTGGAAAATAAAAGAAATAAAACCTAAATAAACAAATAAATCTATGGTAGCTAACACATGAAAATGAAAAGAATATCAAATATATAAAAATTGGGGTGTTATATATTTGTATGAGCCATACCATCCCAATTATCCTTCCGGAAGTATCCATTAATGTGGTTGGTTTTCCATGATGATATCACTCATGAAATATCAATTCAATCAAACTTTTATTTTATTTCATATTATATTTATATTCTCCCCAAACTATTATAATCTTAAGGTCAATATCCTTCCGAACACCCTATTCCTTAAAACTATTGTTTTGAAGATCCTTGTATAATATGGATTCCTTCACATCCTATTAAGTGATATACTACATTCCATAAATCAAAGAGACAATCAATGAGTTATATGAATCATTAAAGAAGGTAAAAATTATAATAGATTAGTAATCATCTCTGATTTTATAATCTATATTAGTTAAATCAATAATTACTTTATTAAATTTATCTATATGAACCTAAAAAAGTGTTATGAATCACTTTAAAATTATAATGTCACATATCCATAAAAAATATACCATGAATGCATTTAGTCATATATAAATGATCTAGATTTAAATAGATTTATTTATTGGAGATCTCATTTGAAACTATATGTAAAATATTATATCCTATGAAAAAAATATCTTGTTGTGGTATTTTTACAAATAGAATGATCAATATCATCATATGGGAGGAGAAATATCCCTAGAATAGTTATAGAAGAAACCAGTTTCATTACACTGTATCTAGAATCTTCACGTCCATGATAGATAAGTAGATCACTCAATTTAACTCCGCAAAATTTAAAATTATTCTATTCATTGAATTTTTTGACCTTTTACTTAACATAACACATCATTAAACTCATTATAAATATGTAGTGAAAATATATTAGGGACATTGCCAAAGAGATTTGATTATCCATCCAATAGAGGTGTTTCAATATTCTATTTTAGTAATTTTATTCATGATATAAAGAAATCATCAAATGAAGAAATAAAACAACATTGATATAAGAATCAAGATGCAAAAAGGAAAGAAAATAAACTTTTTTAAAGTAAATATAACAATTATTTTACACATTAAAAATAATTCTATTCCTATATAAAATTTTAATAAAACCACCCCAAAAAAATTAATTATTCTAAAAAATAAAAACAATTGAAGACCTAAAACATAAAAAGAAATCAAGAATCAACCAACAAAACTATCCAGGGATGAATTTATTATAAATATAGTATTGGTTAAGAACTCAAACCATTGATGTATCATATTTAGACAACCAAGATGAACACATTCACACAGATAAGGGAATATATAAAACTAGGGATTATAACTTAACAATAACCCATAGAATAGAAAACATTTAAAATGATATGACTACACCAAGAACCAAGATTAAAACTATAATATGGTGTATTGGAACTTTTGGCATTGAATTCCTATAAAATAATATTCATCCCCTACAAAGATCAAAATATGTGAACTCTCTTCTGAAATAATTCATTGATGGAATTAAGGGAGATGATATATTAATCAGAGGTACAAAGCCCCTTTCCCTCTCAATATCTCTTGATATCTTGCTATATTTCTCTCAAAATTAAAAACATTAATGATAATTTAAAGAATGAAGTGATTCTAGAAGAACTTATAAGTTTGAGGTTATCATGACGGTTAACAAAAGAGATGTGACATAGATGGTGTTTTAAAACCCTAAAAAAATGAGAAGTATAATATGGAAGGAAGAATCATGAATCATGGATGGTATAAGAAACACAAACAATTTATGGGATAAATGGTGTATGTCTAGTGTATATCAAGGGAAAAACTAGGATAACAATTTAGTTTTGTGGTGTTAATGCACAAAGAGAAAACACATTATTCTTCCCAAATAATTATCAGATCATGATCATTAAGATAATATATCAAACAAATAAAGTACCCCAATATTATTCCAATAAAAAAACAAGAAATGTTGTGTTATAACAACCTAATAAATATGGTCAAATAGAAATCCCAACAAGAAAAAGTACCAAAGAAAAACTAATCCACTAAGAGAAACTAGAAGGCACAAAAATAATATTTTTTATAATTAAAAAATTAAAAAATTATAAAATATAATGAAAAAAAATATTTGGATTAATTGAATGGATTAAAAAAAATACTATATTATTTTTAATATCATTCCAGAAAATTTCAGAAACCACCACCATGCAAATAAAATTGTAAAACAAATATGAGTGAGGTTCGTGTAATTACTTTCACATATTAACTATTTCAGAATGTTTTCAATTATCCAAAAAATCAGTTGCACAAGAATATTCATCATAGTATAATTATCTCCTAAGAATATATCATAGTGGTACATGTATACCCTGACTATTTAATTGAGTTGAGCAATTATGATTATCTTAGTACTCGAGTAGGATCTTGGTTCCTAAACATGGTACTCAATATAAACTCTATGTTGGATCAAATATCAATTTCTTATCTCAATATTTTTCTTGAGATAAACTTGAGATCAATCTATCTACTCAATTTGTTATTAATTAGATAAATTATGATACTTTATAATAATTTTAATTAAAAAATCTAGTTTAAATTCAAGACCAATCATAAATTTGTAATTAAGATCAAAATATATAGATTTAAATTAAGAACATATATATTTAAAAAAATAAATAAATAATAAATAATAAATTCATGATTATTCATGGGATCTAATCTATTAGATAACTATAATAAAAAACACATCTTTAGTTTTTACAAGAGTTGATCAATCTCGAGATCAACTTGAAAGAAATGAGTCATATTTGGGTATTTTTTATTCACTATTAATTATATTACAAGCACTCAAGCTTGTTTATAGACCTAATATACTAATATTAATCTATATAATATTATCTAAAACTAAAAAATATTCTTAAAAAATACCATATTTTAATAAATAAAAAATAAAATTTCTCACATAACATATTTTTTCCAATCAATTAGTGGCTCTAAATCTTCCATAATCCACAAAAACCTATAATTCATTCAAATAGATAGTTTCAACAATTTTCATCGCATTAAAAAAATACAGACAAAAAAGACTATTTTTAATATATTATAAGAAATAGAAAAGAAATTGAACATAATTAAATAGAAAATAAACTTAATAATAATTTCAAACTAAACCCACAAGTTGATCCAGAAAACACAACCCTTCAGAAAAACCCATCATCCAAAGTGGCATCCCTTATAAGTCACATGAAAATACATTCCAAATAATTTAAAATATAGAAAAATATTTATTTATAATTACCACTCAATCAAGGGACACTAAGTAAATTACATATAATCAACATTATCAAAACTAAGGTGTGACATAGAGGTGTGCGACATACTATATCTATTGTTTATTATTATATATCATTCAATGTGGATAGAATTTCCACACTAATAACACCTAAAATGTTTAAATATACCTCAAAGTTTCTTTAATTTTTTACTTCATAACCTCTAAAATTTAGTAACTCAAGCTCAGTCATCATTAATGCACCATTAACCTTCATATTATGTCACTACATATCCCAACATATCATAGTTTTTTTTAGTTCTTCTAAAGTGATTGACTCCCTAACATAAATCATAGAGTATTTTAATGGCTTCCAAAAATCATCTAGTGAGTTCCACACAATAACATAACTATTTTTATTTCTTTTTTTTTATAAAAATATTTTAATAATTGACCGGAACATAGTTAAATTCATCTAAATCAGCCTAGTTAGAAGTACCATGAAACATTTTAAACATATAAAGAATCGTATTATTATATAATCCACCAAAAATATATTTATTCATATATAAATGATCCTATTTCAACATGTGGTTTTAAAAGTGGTCTCATGGGTTAATTCATGTAATATCACATCTAAAAGAATAAAAAATATAAATTTTTGTTCCTTTAAAAAAACTAGGGTCAACATCAATATATATGGTGGTAGTCTATCCATTAATAGATATATACTTAATTTGACTATTTACACCATACGAAGAATATGAAATCCCATTGTGGACAATAATAGAAAACAATATAACTCTTTTTAAATTAAAAAAAAATTTCCATCATATTTTTTAATTTAAAATTATTATAATAAATTTTCTATCTTGATATCAAAATTTGGTTCCAATTGTTAGGGGTTCTTGAGAGACACAGTTACCCAAAAAATATGATGTCGCAAGGTTTGAGATTTATAATGTTTTTATGAAAACATTTGAATACCAAAATAAAACATTAAATTGAGATAATTAATATGTGATGATATAGTAAAGGACCTATAGTAAATTAATGAACACAAGTATTTTATCTATTTAAGACCACATTAGTCTTATTTTAATGGAAATAATGAAAGCTCACATTTTCTTTGTTATGAAAAAAATAATGGAAATATTATGATAGAAAAATTAATAGAGGTTCAATTAGGTAAAAAATTCATGAAATCGCTTGTTATATCTTGAGGATTTATGAAGAACTCTTGTTCCAAAAAACAACATGTATGATCATCCAGGATAGACACAGCCGTACAAATATGGTAATAGATAAAAAATTATTATAATAATAAACAAAAAATAAAAATTGAAAATTATTATAAATCATGATAAACAATAAAAAACAAGATACAAATGGTTGGAAGGTGGATCAGAACTATCATTTTCAATGTTCTCTTAAATAATTAATCTTTCACCACAGATCTCACAATGTAAAAAATCTTCCCTAAAAAATATATGAAGGAAATGGCTTGTAAGATTCAGTGAGTGGAAAACATAAAATCTTTTTTATCACAATTCTAATTTGTATTTTGATCAAAAATAAAATTTTATATACCACGTGAGTAAAATATATGCACCTTGAGAACTTATAAGTGAGAGTAAATCATGAAATCTAACCAATTAGATATAGAATTTAAATAATTTTAGGAGGTTTTATTTTTTTATGATAAATGATTCATGGAAGAATTTTGTATCATGTTCAATAAAAACAATTAAAATAACTTGCAGAAAACTCATTGAAGGACCAATTAATGAAGATTGGAATATTAGGATCATTAAATATTGAGGGATTGAAGGAATATGGAGTAAATATAATGATCCCCACTAATATTCATATGATTAAGGTAAAAATGATGAAAAAAACCAGGAAAATAACTATTGAAAATTCCATGGAAGGAAATGAGAAGGGTTTCAAAATAATGACATAAGTAATAGAGGGAAATTGAAACCCTTGAAAGAAAATTTCCTCAAAAAACTAATCTCCCAAGGGAAACCATTATCTAGGCAACAAAAAATAATACTTTCATAATAAAACAATTATAATAATAACTATACAGAATAAAAAAATGAAATGTGGGTTAAATAAATGCATGAAATCAATAAATACAATTTTATATGTAATATAAGGTATTAATAATTCACCTTCCAAATAAAATTATAAAATAAATAAGGGTGGTGTTCTTGAAAACTATTCTAAACTATCATCTGGTTTAGAAAATTTGCAACCAATAGAAAAACATAATCACAAATGTTATCAAACAAATCTAAATATATACTTATCATATACCACATCAGCAAATGTCTTCCCATAAACATTAATATATCTTCATATACCAATAAAACACATGTTTAGAAAAAATAATATATTTGATGTAAAAAACCTTGATCTTACCCAATAAAGTTGTCACTACCGAACAGTAGAGATGAATCATTCAAACACTCCTCTAGCACCTAAAATAAAGTCAAACATAAAGTCTTACTAGTGTCTCTAGAAAAAATAAAATATATATAGTTACATAAAATATAAATTTTTAAATATTACAAGTAATAGAATACCAACATAATAAAATTCCTTGAAAATTTGATATGAGAAAATTCTCCACCTAAACCCACAAATAAATATAGAAAACACATCCACACAGACAAACCCTTCATATCAAATCATTTCCCTAGAATTCCATAAGAAGATCCAATTATAAGAACATAATATAAATATAAACTGGTTGTAAAACAAACACTATTCAAATAAAAATTGACCATCTCATTGAACATCATCACTATGAAGACCATGGTGTCCCACATTGGTATGGGTTATATTATAACACTTATTTTTTTGAGAAGTGTCGTCTAATTTTGGTTGTTTTACACTGTGGATAGATCAATAAATTTTCCAATCAAATTTCACTTTTATTTTATTTACTATTGTGTTTATATTAATCCATATCTTTCACCAACTTAGTCTCAGTCTTCACCACATCACCCTCCATCGTCAAATAAATGGTATAAAGATCCCTAAATAACATGGTTGTCTTTACTTCCTTTAAAGTGATTTAATCCATATCATACTTCATAAATTCTATAAAATAGTTATATAAATCATCTAGGTAAGTCAAAATTATAATTTTATGGTTCTCATATCCTATTTGAACATTTATATTATCTAAATCAACCATGAATTTTTTTTAATTCATCTAAATAAACCCAAATAAAAGTAAGAATAGGAATGGAGAAATTTTAAAGCATATGATTCTTCAAAAATCTATCAAGATCCTATTTAGTCATATATAAATGGTTTAGTTTCAACCAGATGGATTTATTGTTGGTCTCATAGGATTCTTCTCATAAAACCTTCTATCTAAGGATCAACAACAACATGTTGTGGATATTTAAAGAATATAATAGTCAACATCAAGATGTGTGGTGGAAGTCTATACATTTATAGATATAGTACTACGAATATAATTTACACTATATAGAGCATCTAAAATTTCATTATGGATAAGATTATGATGTGTCTAAAATTTTTCCAAATTAATGACATTACCTATATATAATTACAAGAGTTCAATCTTAAGAGAAGTAATTATCAATATGTGGTGCCAATTTTTGGGGAAAATCACTGAAGAGACACGATTGATGACTAAATAGATGTGTTTTCCGGTTAAATTATAATAATTATCTTCATAGAAGAAAAACAATTATGGAAAAAAAATGATGACATAAGGAAAAAAAGATGTGTTCAATTAGTAATGAATGTGCAGTAAATTGATGAATACAATTATTTTATGTTCTCCAAACCATTTTTGTCATATGTATATGGAAATGACATTAAACAATAATCTCTTTATTATTAAATAATACAAAAGAAGGATTATAAAAAATAAATAAATGAGTATTTAACTAGATAAACTATCGTAGGATAAAGTTATTATAGCTCAAGGATTTGTGATGAACTCAAAATGGGGATGTGGAACATATGAGCATCTGATATGGACACACCCACTCACACTAGAGACTGGAGAAAATAAAATATTAAAATAAAAAACCAAAACCAGAATTATAAAACAATTCCAAATCCATAACTACCCCAAAAACCTAGATACCAATGGAGAGAATATTTATTAACATTGTCAACATTCAAGTTATCATGAACCAGCTCCATGCCACCCATCGATTCGATTACCCAATGCTGACCCATTCCATATATGTGGTGCATTATTGATCAATGTAGGATAGTGAAAAAGCACTAGAGAATCACATGATAACTGATGGAAATGATTTGTAATTATGAATTTATAAATAAACAAGATTTCCCACCCATGGTTTGGGCATGACCATTCCATGAATTATAGTGTGACACCATATAAATCAGTAATAAAAAATTTAGATACAAATAAATCATGACATAAGAGAAATATAAATCTCATGTTATTAAAGTAAAATAACGCCAAATATGTTCCTAACTACAAATAAACATGATTTGAAAAAATAAGGGGATGTTGAAGTGGCAAATACATCAGCAAAACAAAATATAAATAAAATAAGTCAACTAATATCTACCCTTCTTGTAGTTTAAGCAGAACATAACCAATATTCATTATTATAAAACCCAAACAAATGAAATGAAAACAAATGTTTGTTTTAATGTAGAATTGGAAATACATATAATATAATAGGTGTAAGAACAAAATTCCCATTATGTATCTCATCTGCAACTCATGCACAACCATTAAATATAAAACCATTTCATGCTAGTTTGAAATATATTCAGACGATAAATAAACTAAAATGATTTAATAAATATGTTTTAAAAAACATTAACATAATAATGGTTTGAAAACACTTCTGAGTAATATGTAATAAAGGAATTTATTATTACAGTTTAGAAAAACATAGTGATAACCAAGTCTGGAAATATTAAGCATTATAATAACCAAGGATCCTTGGAGGTGACATGAATATGTCTTATAGGACAATATATAAAATGAAATGGTTTTAGATAATAATTTACTGCCATAAAATTCGGTATTTATTTATCATTTGTAATAAAGTGGTAACTCCATCAGCATAGGAATCTCTAACATTTGGTCCATTATCCATAGAATGATCATAAAATAGTGTATAAATTGTTCCTAAGTCTCTACTCTATATAAATTTGGCTTCCCATGAAATTTAAATCTATGTCATAATATCGATTATCATATATAATATTAACACTTAAATAAATGGAAAATATCAACCTTAGCTCTGATCATGAATCATAGAAACATGCCCATTTCTCAATTATAAAAAAATATTAAATTTCCAAAATGGGGAATCCATCACGTAACATAAAAATGAAACAATTTTTCAAAAACCTTTTATAAAAAAAGGGGTAATGTTTTAAGGGTCGATATATGTTTGAAATCATTTTGGGAAACTTCAAACTAAGATATTTTATTATTTCATTCATTAAACGATTTATTAAAAATACCTAGAAAATCAAAACATTTGACCAACATCAAATACATAAAACAAATAAATACTATGTACCCCTTTTAAAACATTGGATATAAAATTAATTTCGAAACCAACCCTAGAAATCAATTTTAATTTCATGGAACCACCTTAAATTATAAAATCCCTTTAAAAGGGAAATTTTGTAATTCATGTGCACACTTTGCATGCATGTAATTTCTGGAAAAGATTTACAATTAATGCCAAGAGACAAATGCCTTTAACACCTAAAAAATTTCAAAGATAAACCACTTTTTTTTTGAAGTCACTAGAAACATTAAATTACTCTTATAAAAAAATTAAGCTTATATTAAAATACCAAAAATATAATATTTTTACTTTTAAAGATCCATGATGGGTACCACCTACCTTTGACCCTGTCAATTTTAGAAAATGAGTAGTACAATTTTCTTCAACAAGGAATAGGAAGCCTTAAAATACCAATAAGGATCCACATTAACCCTAAACAATAAAAATTTACATTTATAATTCAATAAATATTAAATCCTTGATCATCAATACCTCACCAATAAATAAGAAAATATAATAAGGGAAGTGAAGAGGGAATGGAATATTTAATATTTTACCTCATGAAATCAAAACTACCCATTGATGAAAAATAATGGAGATCACCCATAGTGCAATAGGATACAATGTAGGGGAACCTAAGAGCATTTTGTGATAAATGGGGGAATATAAGAGAGAATTTGGGATAAAAATTAAAAAGGGAAAAAGATATAACTTAATTTTTTTGGATGACATGAACATCATACACAGTTTTATGAAATGGTTTTCAAAACAATTCACTAACTATGCAAGACTTATTGTGTAAACCTAGGTAATATTCAAGGTTTTGATGAAAATTTGGGAAATATATAAGTTAACCCTGTGAAATAGATCTATTAAATCTACTAAAACATTAGTACAGTTTATACAACCTTTCTACTAAATGTGTCCAAACCATGAAATTTTTCAAACCTATAGTTTTTCAAAAAAAATAAAAGGATAAAGGTGTGAAACTCTAGTACATAATAAAGAATAATTAATAATTATAAAGTTCAAAATAATGATCAATGTGTAATAATTCCCCCAACATAACACGTTCAACCCCTAAAGTGTTTAGGAGGATATGTTGATTATTGAACCAAATAGAATTGGATTTGTTCATTAGAGAAATAATCTAAAACACCTAAAGATTAAACATCATTCAATACCACTAGAGTGAACCAAATCATCATTATGAGAACTGAATCCTTGAAGAATAACTAAATAGTTAAGTATATTTAAAACTATGGAAACTCTCATATAATATCACCCAAAGGCTCAAACAACCAAGGTTACAAACTTAAAGGATAAGGATGGAAAAAATATAAAGATATGATCCAAAAAATTGATAAACCTAAATCAACATGTTTAATAAACAATAAAAGATCTTGTAATTACACAAAAAATTAGTAGGAAAAATATCTAAAGGTTCACAACTCTCAAAATGGGTTGGGTTGTTGTGGGATAAAACCACTAAATGATATCAACCACTCAAAATAAAATGTTACACACATTATTAAAGAGATCAAAATAATAAATGAGACATAACTAGACCACACTCACTCAAGTTAAAGGAAGAAATGATTTCAATATAGATTCTTAAACTATTGTGGGATTTCTGTCATATTAAAGACTCTCATGAACCCCAAACTCATAAAATCCAAAATATCCAAGACTTCCATCAAAACCGTTAACTATAACAAAAGTTTCTAATTTAAAAATTCATCAATGACACCATAGATTCCCAAAAATTAACATCAAGTTCTAATTTAACCTCAATGAAACACCACTAAATGGAATTTCAATAAAAAAATGTGATTTATATCCAAGAAATAATTAAATGGTGACAAATTAAACACTAAGTTTAGTAGGATGAACCTGAGGATATTTTGAAATTTTTTATTTGGTTCACGCCCTCTTATAGGAAAGACTTTTGAAAACCTATTACATGTGACCCAGAAATCCATAACTATGGTAGGTTTTAGGATTTTCATGATTGGAATATTTCTTATATTCTTCCATTATGAATTGGTAAACCACTATGAATTGGTTCTTAGAAGAAGAAAATTTCAAAAACCAGAATGGCCACTTGATACCACTATCTGATAACCCATTATTAAATCTCTTCCCTATATCATTATGGGAGTATCTTTTACATCCATTAGGAAATGGTGGGAAATAAATCACCTCTAGATTTCTATTTATACCAGATTAAATTCTTATAACCTACCTCACCACTTCTTTTAGGGTGATTGTGATGAGTAGCGACATAGCTAATAAGAGATCATATTGAATACCTCTCCGAAAATACTGCACCATCATGGACTCATATATATTTAGATCAACATTATATTGAATGAGATTAGTGAAACAACATTCATATTCCAAAACCAGCCTATAACATTGTTGGAGGCAATAAAACTCCATGATATTTGGAAATTTTACATCTTAAGAGAAGTACAATTTAATGAACAACATTTTCATGTTTTCCAAAGATGTTTTCCATTCTCTGGTTTAATCTAAATAATAAAGTTCCACAATCTCCTACTTATACCCTCTGGTGTGAAGTTATCTAACTAAATCCTAAGAGAATTTTGGAGTACAGTAATAATTATGATCACACCAACACTCTAAAATCATTCTTCTTCTTTTTGGGAACCCAGTCATCCCAGGAAGTGAGGGGGACTCAAATCACAAAACTCATAAATAAATTCTGAACATTAGATAAATAGAGGAAGTTTACTAGGCCTCAAATCATAAGAGGATGTATCTATCGACTAAGATGAGCCTTGATCAACTAATGGGATCACTAATGGGGAATCAAAAGTAGATTCCTCAAAAGGTTCCATTTGACTTGGTGGTGGAGTACACCAAAATTAAGAAACATAAAACATGATCAAAACTTTTCGTGGATACCACATTCACAGAATCTAATGTAAATTATTATTCTATCCTAAAAAATATCATACATTAACCCCAAAATCCAAAAAAAACTAGTAAATTTGGTTATAAACAAATAATTTAACATAAACATCCAAAATAAGTCACTACTTAATTCAAAACTATTTTTAAAACCCCCATTAAAATAGCCATTATTATTTAATGTCTCACATAGAAACACCTTACAATATACTGTGAAATCATTCATCAAGAACTAATATTTAAAAATATCCTTCCCATAATATTTAAAATCGAAACCTCTTGATAGATACCAATTTATTTCCTTAGACCTCCTCAAGAAAATATTTAATTTTTTAACCCTACATTTTTTTTCAAAAATAGAATTCATTCAAAAAAATAATTTTTATAAATTCGATACATTTTAGAAAACCTTCCACCAATTTTAAAAACCATTCCCAGTATTTTATTTCAAATTCCACGCTAATTTATTCCAAATACTATCAATATCTCATTTAAAACACCTCAATTAACATCAAATATATCAATATAATAGTAAAACAAATAATAGTAATCAAGGTATCCAAAATTAAAAATTCAATAAAACGTTCATCTATATAAGATTTGGTCACATGGTTTGGATGTAAATTCCCCAAGCATGTAATTTCACACTAAAATCCTCAAAACTGAGTACCATGGTCAATATAAGGATTGAAAAACTATTCATAGTAATAATAGGCCCTTGTATTTCATCCAAATTTCACTTAAATAATGTATTTGTTCAAAGTTAACACTTATATTTTCAATAAATACTTATAAATACTTAAATAATATCTTAAAATCAAAAAATCATTTCTCAAAATCAAGGAGTAATCATCTTAAACTACCTTGGTATCCCAAATTTCTTCTTGAAATGTGTTGATCAGGAACTTACTAGTTACCAACCACTTGGATTCTAATGACATATACCCCATCTACCAGGAACCCAGAACAGCAAGGGTGGTGGTAGACCATAGACCCTATTATGATCCTTCGATATTATAATAAAAAGTTAATAACCAAATATGTGTGAACCTTGATATAGGCACTATAATCTAGCATATGAAATACGTGGGGTATGTTTCTGATCACCCTAGTCTAGAGACAATTAAAAGGGATATACATGATAATTGATGGGAATGATTTCAGCTGAAGAATATATAAATAAATGAGAATATATTCTCATGAATCCAGCATGACCATTTTATGAATTAGAGTTCGAAACAATATAAATAATCAGATAAAATAGATATTAAAATTACAAAATAAGAGAAATTGATATTTCACATAATATAAAAAATGAAATCCCAATATATGCACAACTAATAATAACCACGATCTAATAAAATAGGTTGTAATAAAATGATTATGATATATCATTAGAATAAAAAATAAAAATGCAAACAACATCCATCCATATCCCAACATAATAAAATAATTTCCACTTTCCACCACCATCAATGTTGAACCCATACAATGATACCAAATGGTCACACCCCTATAGAATCAACAAGACATATAATATTATAGTCTTCAGAAAAAATGCATTGTTGCTAACAACCCCACATCCCATACACACTCATTAAAAGTAAAACCATTTCATTATAGTATAAAATACATTTAGATGATAATCTTTTCATTACCCTTTTTAAAACAATATCCATATCAAATTTCATTAAAAATATTTTAGGGAAGAGGAAACATTTATGGGGAAAGTAAAGATCCTTTATGAATCTTTTCTAAAAGTCTTTATTGAAAACATAGTTTTTAGATATTTTTTTTCTTAAAAGGCCATAGAGAACTATTTAAAGTTTTTAAATATGTTAGTTAATAATTGTTTACCATGAAGATTCTTGAGAAAGTGAGGAAGTTAGGATGTTTTCTTAACATTGTTATAAATCTTTTATTACATTGTTAGATAGTAATATAATGATATCAGTGTTCCAAAACATCAGGGAAAACCTCATGATAAAATCATTATATAAAAATTTTGGTTAATGTTTTTAAAACAAAATTATTTTAAGAATATTAAACAATGTTATCGAGTGTACGAAGGATGAATAAGTTGCGTGAACAATCACTTTGTAACCTGTGAAATATTTGTATGAAATTTGAATAATTTTCATCAACCAGAAATACTTCAAAAATATAAAAAAAATCACCAAATATTATAATTTTTACACTAGTAATAATTTATTGGGTGTATAAAGTACATATCATCAGAAAACCCTTACGGAAAAAAATAGTTGTGGATTTTTTCAAAACGGTAATTTTTCAAAAATGTCATAAAATGAATAAGATGTAGATCATCTGAAAAACATTATTAATCCAAATGTAATAATTGATTATTACTAATTTTGGGTAGTTTTGAAAAATAAAAAATGAAATTGAATTTGTAAAAATAATTAAAAATGGTGATATGCCTATGAATGTGAAGAATGACCTTTTGTATAAAGGTTACCGAAGACTGGTGGATGAAGAAAACGAATGGATCATTTTTCAAGATATAGATTTTTATATCTATGAAAATTTATAGGGGGAAATAAAAAATTAGAAATTCAAATTAGTGCATCATATTTATAAGGTTGGTTTTGAATGAACTATATGTAAGTTACATTAATGTATTCATTGATCATAAATGGGTTAATAGAAACACACAAATGCATATGAGTTTTTAGAAATATAGTTTTATGATGTTTCAAGATCATAGTTTTTTATAGGATGAGTTATTTTATAATTCATAAATTTAAGAATTGTAATACTAAAGGAAATTCTATCAGAAATTAATCTAATAGATAAATGTTCATTGAAAAACATTTCATAATATGCATCAGATAAATGATTATTTATGAAGATAATTAGGTGAAAATAAGTTAAGGAAGGGTAATTAGAAAAAGTAGAGTCAAGTGGAGAATTTATATAGATTCATTAAAAAAAATTATTCAGGATGAAGAAATTTATAGTTGGGAAGTTTAGTGTTTTGATAGAGAATGATCCATTGAATGGATGAGAATCGGATTTACATTTTCAATGTCAATGAGAAAACATTTCAAAAAATATTGTTTCTGATAATGTTTTAGCTTAGTAAGAATCCCAGATAGTCATTTTGTAAAAGATAAGTTTTTATATAATGATGTCATTATAAAAACATCCATTTTATGGAGAAACAGTTTCTTTGAATAAAATTTTGTAATGGCCAAAGCTTGATGATGTGAACTAAAATTTTCTAATGTTAGTTAACTACCAAAATTCAACGAAGTTTCATAACATACATAGTATCAGAAGATAATTTAATTCCAGGAAAGTTTAAAATTATGAATAATTCAAGAATGTTCTATAATATTCTAGGAAAAATGATAAAATTTTAATGAATTTCATTTAATAAGGAATAATTTTATTTGGAATTCAATAACAGAGAAAATAAATTTAGTTAACCAAATTTTCTATCATGGATGAACCTATATAAAGGGGTGAAAAGTAAATTTTATTTAACACTATCCGTACATAAAAAATATGAATTTTTATAGAATTATTGTCTGAGGTGAGTTTCGAACCATGATAAGTATTATGTAGATGAAAAGTTTCGGACAAAAATTTTAGATCAGGAGCATAAGAAAAAGATTCCATTTCGAGAAACATGACAGATATATCAATATGAATGAGTATAGTTAGTATTGGCCGATGACATTTTTTTAAAGTGGAGCGGCAGAAATTGTTCATGGTTCCGTACCTGGAAGAAGGAACGGTACGTAGAGTGGTAGAAATAGTTTGAATCAATGGTTTGTAGTGAAGGGAATGTGATGAGCGGAAGGAATAATGATCCATGGTTTCATAGAATATAATAGTGTCATAGAGTAGAAAATGAAGTACGTTGATGACCATGGAAAAATGGTTTGTGGAATGGGTGTGGTTACCGGTAGGGGGATCGGTGTTCGGTGGAGGCTGTACCAAATCAAATATTTAGTAAATCTTTGATTAGTAGATTTTGCAGATATCATTATCTATATAAGGAGGAGTTGTCCCAACTATTATAAGTGAGAGAGAATGTCATTAGAGACCATCTATTTACTCTGGGAATTCTTTGAAGTCTGAAGTATGTTTGTGAGGGAGAATTCCTCAAAGGCTAAAGAGGTTCGAGCAGAAGGAAATTCGTTGAAAGTAATTATGGGGTGTTATCGGTCGTAAAATAAGAATTTCCAAAATATAAGAACATAGTATTTATAGGGGGATCTCTTGTGTGTGGAAGAAAAGGAAGTTTGAAAACAAATAGCAGTTCGCGGACATAAGGCAGTTCATAGAGGAGGTTCAGGGAGTCAATACATAGAGGTGGTATGCGATAGGAAAGGCGAAGGCATCCAGTGAATGGAGGAAAGTTTGTGGAAGTGGTAGGTGTATGTGGAATATGTGTTCTATGTACCATACCAGTTACATAGTACATAGGTGGAATATGTTATTTCGTGATTTCCACAAGGAAGTTTTCAAAAAAATCAAATCAGTTTGTGAGATTATTCTCTGGTATCTAACCCTACCTGGAATGATGGATTTCATCTATGTGTGAAAAAGGGACATCAACAGAGCATCTATCTATAGTTGAAGATGTGGTATTCATGAACATTAAGGTACCTATATTTCCATAAAATATGTTTTTCCTACATGTGTAAATTCATTGAGTAGATTTCATTCCTAGAGTGGTGAGTGAAGGAAGAGAAAGACAGTAACCCTTTCCACTGGTAGTGATCCAAAGAAAGAGGCATAGAGAGTGACCCTTGGAAATGCAGTGAGGAGATCCTAAATCTTGTAAAGACAATGATCCTAGGCATAGAATATCTAGTTTGGACATCGTATTCACTATTGGTAGTGATCCTTAGTGAATTTGGTACATCGACACATCACCGGTGTATGCTCCATGGATGTAGCCCAGTAAGGGTGAACCGAATAAAAAACATGTGTCCTCTGCATGATTTTATATATATTCATATATTTTTTTATGATGAAAAGATAATTGAGTATTGTTTAACAAAAAAACAATATTCAAATTAGATGATGATTTAATCTATCATACCCTAATTCACCCCCCCCCCCCCTTCAGGGTACTCGGCCATGTTTACCTAATAGTTGGAATCATAGGGAATGGTTGAAATTAAATGATTCTATCTCAGAATAATAAATTGAGGCAGTAAATCATAGAGTAATTCTGATCTTTGATGGAAATAATTTTCAACTGTGGAAGAATCAGATGCAGCACTAATTTCGATCAGTATGAATGAATGTCTTCACAATAGCAATGCATGTAATATCATCTGACATCAATTATGGTGCTTTATCAAAAGCTGAAATAATGGAATTTGATGATGATGCGAATGGAATCAATGCATTATAGGGATCCTTATCAAATTCAATTTATATGAAGATGATGTCTTGTAAAACATAACATTCTATGTGGGAAGATTTTTTAAACATTTATGAGGGTGACACAAAAGTCCAAGAAGCAAAGCTACAGGTTCTGTGGAACATGTGTGAGCATCTTAGAATGAACCCCCATGATATTGTTGATGCATTCTTAGATATGGTAATTTTTTATTATGGAAGACATGCGGGGTGTGGGAGAATTCATTAATGATAAAAATATTACTAAACGTATCTTGAGTATACATCCACCATGATTCAATCCAATAGTTTTAGTGTTGGAAGAAAAGGACCCAAAAGAGTTGACACTAGATAACTTTAACAGTACCCTTGTAGTGTATATAATGAGAAATGATGATAACGATGTAGTGGAAAAGGTGATTTATAAAGAAGTTGCATTCAAGGCCTTGAAGAATATCTCTATTGAAGATTTTTCTATGGAGGAAAATTTTGATAATTTCATGTCATTTATCTCCTCAAATATACAAAGGGTAAATGGGAGTTTAAAGGTAAGCTTCCATTTACGTACTTTTGATGTGGAAATATTGGGAGTTTTGCAATAAAATATCCTAATAAGTCTGAGGATGGAAACGAAGACAATGATTAAATTCCCCAAAATAATCATTCATAAAATGTGAAAGGTATGAGAAGTAATAAGATAAAGTTATTCAAAAAAAAGAATCTGCTTTCAAAAGAAGATGAAAGTTTAGAAGAATTAGAGGTAGAAGAAGTTGGAGGAGTGGAAGAATCATAAAGTAGATTCTTTGGTGGTAGTTTTTGTAAATTATTTACAAAGAAATCGAAGTGAAAATAAAGAAAGAGAAATTAATGGAAGAGTTGATGTTCAGGAAGAATTAGAATCTTTACTTGAAGAGGTATATATTTTGAGAGCCAAAAAATGAAAGATAACAAAGTTTTTCATGATTCCAAACTCTATATGAAGAAGCATGGAGAAGAGATTTCTGAGTTGAATATAGAAATTGAAAATCTATGGTCTGCAATGCCAGAAAGCTCTGAAAACATGATTGAGTAAAAACTCAAAATTGAATCACAGACAATTGAAATCGATAGTTTGACTGAAATTGGAAAAGATCAAATCAAACATATCAAAGAACTAGAAGAGAGAGTTGTCAGTATGCAACAAATAGTTAAAGATCATGAGAAATTTTTAACTCTTGGCTTGGAATTATGATAGAATATTATACAGGAAACATAGGAGATGAGACTTGAGCAGAGTAGTTCAACAGAATATAAGAAAAAATAAACTATGAATGATAAGGCTGATATGAGACTTTGTCTAAAATAGAAATCAATTATGGTTCAAGTTAGAACACAAGCACCCAATCAATGATTGATGACTGATTTTGGTACGAAGAATATTTAGAATATTTAGGGAACCTAAGGCACATCTAGGGGTGCATCATTATCACACAAGAATTTACCTCACATAAGATGATATTGTTGTAGTAATATGGGACACTTTAAAAATGTATATTCCATAACAAATATGTACCAAAGGGAACAAGACCAACAAAGTTGGTCGTACAGATCTCAAAATTCTAGGTCATCATTTGATCATGTTTAATTCTGGTGTAAATGAATCATACATATGGAAAGATATTTCACATCAACAATGTAGAAGAATGTTCCTAGGAAGACTAGACTTGTTCATAAAAAGTGACCAAATTAATCATAAATAGAGATGAAAATTAAAAATATATTTTAAGATATGTAAGATGAAGTTTTTATATCATATACTAAGGATGATCAAGATTATCATTCTATGTCAAGTATGAATTCAAAGACATGGGTCAAAAAGAAAAGGGCTGAGTAGGTAGTGGTTGTAGAAATTGTGTTCAAGGAAGCAGATCGCACTGGGGAATGGAACATTGATAGTGGATACACTTCCCATATGACATGAAATAAGGATCTAGTGAGTATAATCTGGTATTATTATTATGATTTTTTAATATTTGGTAATGATGAGGTCTTGATAATTATTGGTTCAGGAAAATCCATGTTTAGAGGAAAAGACTTGAGATGAGAAGATCTCTTGGTTGTTGAAGGGATTAGTCACAAATTCCATTGAGTTAGTAAATTGTGTGAATCAGGTCATACCATAAGTTTTTTCAAGAAATTATGTGTCATTAAGGCAAAGTATAGTTCTATTATGTTGCAAATAATGTTTAAAAAAAGGAATATCTACCTCGTGAGTGGAGAAGAAGATATGTGATTTCTGTCTAAGGAAGATGAAAAAAAGTTATGGAACAAGCGTCTTGGCAACATAAGCCATGAATCCTTGGAAGATCAATTGAAATATAATATTTCCCAAAATCTCTCTATATTATCATTAAATTGTACTCATACGTCTGATGCCTTCGAACAAGGGAAGATCATTCGAAAGACATATATTCCAATGTATTAAAAACAATCAAGATTACTTGAGTTATTGAATATTCATGTGTATGGGCCAATTTTACCAAGGGATATTGATGGGAGGAGATATCATGTTATCTTAATTGATGAATATATTATAATACCATGGGTTTCAATAATCTTCCTCAAATATGAAATGTTCAGTTCCGTTACAAGATATCGACTGGAATGTGAAATGATGCTTGGTTAGAAAATCTAGATGATTCTGACAGATAATGGAATAGAGTTCAAAAATATCCAAGTGGATGGTTATCTTCAGAAACATGGGATAAGAAATCAAGTTTCAATAGTAAAAACTCTACAGAATAATAGACTAGATGAGATAATAAATCATATTGTGAAAAACATGTCTAGAACAATGCTCACTGAGAAAGACCGTCCAAATAAATTTTGGAAATAGGTAGTGATGATAGTAGTATAGACTTCAAATATATCATTACATTGTTTGAAAGAGGATAATAATTTATATAAGTTATGTTATGGAAGGAATCTGTCATTGAAGTATTATTGAGTATTCAAAAGTAATTGTTTCATTCTCAATAAGGAGAAGCACGGGAAGATTGAATGCCATGGGGATGAAGGGATATTTCTTGGTTACTCAAAGAAAATAAAACCATATAGATTATTCAATAATTGGATAATAATGATAATTGAATGTATTTATGTAACTATAGTGGAAAATGAATAGAATATTCAACAAATACATGATCAGATTTAAGAAGATAGTGATGAAGAGATGAGTATGTCAAGAGACACTCCTACTTCAGAGGTTGATTCAGAATAAAACATTGATGATGAGAATAAATCGGTGTCATCCCATAGACCAGTGAGAAGAGATGAAATTGAAATACAAAATATGATTGGTGATCAGAAATCACCATTTCAGACAAAGAGGATGACGTCTCTATAAAAATCATCATACTTATCACGAGTGGATCCTAAATGATTTGATGATGCTTATTGAGATGAGAATTGGATTCAGGCAACGAATGAAGAGATTGACCAAATTGAGAAGAATCAGACATGGGATATTTTTTTTGTGACCAGCAGACAATAATTTCATTGGGACCAAGTGGGTCTTTCACAACAAAACAAATAAAAATGATGTTGTGATTCAAAAAACCAGGACTAGTGTACAAAGTGTACTCCCAGAGAGAGGGTATTGATGTTTATGTGGCATTTTTACTTGTATCAATGCTCTATATAATCAAGTTATTCTTGGACATAGCAGTGCAAATAAATTTTATCATTTTCCAGATGGATGTCAAGTCAGCATTTCTGAATGCCGTTTTGGAAGAATAAGTTTACATTGAGAAACCATATGGTTTTTTCATTCATGAAGATGGGAATAGTTTTTGTCAGCTGAATAATGATTTATATGGTTTGAAGCAAGCACCAAGAGCATGGTATTAAATTCATGATCATTTTCTAAACAATATCGATTTCCAGCGTGGTGGAGTTGATTACAACCTGTAATTATATAATGGAAGTACTTAAGGGAGGATGGTGCTAGTTTATGTCGATGACATAATCGTTGGTGGATTAGATAAATCATAATGCATATTGTTTTCTGAATTCATGAAAAGTGAGTTTGAAATGTTAATGATTACTGAGTTGAAGTTTTTCCTTGGCTTACAAGTGACATATGAAATGAATTTCACTTTTATTTATCAATATAAATATGACAAAAACGTTCTGAGAAGATTTGGAATGTAAAATTCCAAGGAGATGAAGACTCTTGTTGTTACTAGGTTGAAACTATCACAGGATGATAAAGGTAAGGCAATTAATATCATATAATATAATCAAATCATTAGAAGTCTATTGTATCTGATAGTTACAGGGTCTGATATTGTATTATCCACATGGCAAGAAACTAGATTTCAAATTAATCCCAATGAGAGAAACATGATTGTAGTGAAAATAATACTTTGGTATATTAAGGGCATAGTGGATTTTGGTTTAATGTATAATGAAAAATATTAGCCAGAGTGATTGGGATATACAAATACATATTGGGACGGATCTGTAAATGACTGGAAGTTAACATCAGAAGGTACCTTTTATATTGAAGGATTGTGTATTTCTAGGCTGAGTAAGAAACAAGATTGAATTTCATTGATCATTATAGAGATAGAATATATTTCAGCTACTCAAGAACGCACAGAACTATTGTGGATGAATTAGTAGCTTGAGGATATTGGAATTGAATTGAAATCGTCAATATGAATCCATTATGATAATTCAAGTTCTATAAATTTGAGAAAAAAAACTATTCCATCACTCAAGGAAAAATAACATTGAAATCAATAATCATTTGATTAATGAGATGGTAAGGCATGGATTTGTATAGTTGGAATATGTTCCTATAGAACAACGAGTTGTAGATATTCTTACAAAGGCCCTACCCAAAGAAGCATTTGAAAGGCATCGACTGGATCTAGAAGTGTAGTCGAGTTCCTGCACTTGAAAAGTGTGGATGTGGGACCCCCTCCCTATGGTATGATTTTTTTCTCCTTTTATATTGATATGTGTTCTTTACCTAATTGTAGACATCCTTGATGTGCCCTTTGAGTTCGTTGAGAAAGGGGGGAAAAGTGTTACTATTGAGGGGGAGAAAAGACATGGGGAGAATATCTTAAGTTGGTAAGATAGATAGAGGGAGTTTATGCTTAAATGAAGCTCTTTGATGGATCTATTACCAAGAGGGGGTAGTAATTATGAAAATTCAAGAAGTGATCGATCAAATAATAGATGTCACGATAGATGAGGTTTGTGATGAAAGTAGTTGATTGGCTACAGGAGTTGGTGTCAGGAATGAAATGATTCATTAATGAACTATTCATTAAACTCTTGTTTCTCACTCCAATCGTGGATCAGGTGGGCTTAGAGTATGTGTTGATTAAATAGTTTATTGATATCATAATCACATGAATCAAATGCTGATTGAAAAAAGTTAGAGTATTAACAATGTATCAAAATGAGACGAACTATTATGAGAGGAGTTGTCAACAAACCTATAGGGGTGATTGTTGGGAAAAAATCCCTCATTTTTTCCTTTCAGTATGTTTTGTGTGTGGTTTTGATTGTTCACAAAGACATATGCCCACGAATGAGTATAGTTGGTGTTTACAAAAGATAGGTTTCTAAAGTGGTGTAGTTTCACATTTTTTGCCAATTTTTGGGCCACAAAATCTGGAATTTGTGATTAGAAATGTAAGATTTTCCTCATAGAACTAAATAGTGTGAATAATAGAGAATGAAATTTAAAATGAAGAGAAAACATAGAGCCTTGGACATGGACCACGTACCATGTCTAGGAATGGTTTGCGACTGCCCACGAGGGAGAAGAAACAGTATGCGGAGTGGTAGAAATGGTTCGCAGCAATGATTTGTGGAAAAGGGTGTGCTATGTGTAGAAAGAATAATGGTTCATAGAGTAGTACAAGAGAATAGAACCACATATGAGCAAAGGTTGTAAGTAGACAACCATGATAAAATGGTTCGAGGAATGGGTGTGGGTTGTGGTAGGAAGATCGGTATGTGGCGGAGGCTGTACCAAATAAATGATTTGGTAAATCATGGATTAGCTTATTTTTCAAATATATTTATCTTTATAAGGAGTTTTTATCCCTCATATTAGATGTGAGAGTAAATATATTTAAAGAACATATATTTTCACTTTTAATTCAGGGAAGTTCGAAAGAAGTTCATGATGGAGAATTCTGTGAAGGCTGAAGAGGTTAGAGAAAAATAAATTCCACTAAAGGTTCATGTGAGGAATTCTATGCCACAAAGGAAGAATGTATGTGGAAGAAGATTTAATTACACAGAGGGGGAGCACTGGTATGAAGAATCAAAGCCAAACCATGATTAATGAATATTTTTCAGAGATAGTGTGGTTCACATAACAGGTTCACAGAGTCAGTACGTAGAGGCAGTACTCAATAGCATAGGTAGAGGAAGTCTGCAAATGGAGGATGGTTCATGGAAGTGGTAGCAGAATGTGGAAGAGGTGATCCTTATATTTTACCTAGTATATACTATGAGGGAGTAATAAGGTGTTTTGTGATTTTCACAAGGAATCTTTCAAAATATTCAAATCAACATGCTAGAGTATTTTCGGTATATAACAATAAACAAAAAGCTGTATTTCATCTATGGGTGAAAAAGGGACTTAAATAGAGTATCTATCTATTTATTATGATGATGTATTCATGAAAATAAAGGGATCTACATGTCCATACATTATGTTCAACCTATTAGCTGATAAACTGTGAGTTGTTTCCTTTCCAAAATCAGTGAGCGAAGAAATATGAAGTTGGTGACTCTTTCCCTGGGCAGTGAGCCATAGAAAAGGCATAGGAAGTGAACCATGGGAATTTTGTTACTTAACCCTCAATCTAGTAAATGAAATGATTCTGGGCCTAGAAGATCTATCCTGAACAGTATACTCATTATTTCCAGTGATCCTTAGGAAATTTTGGTACATAGGCACATCACCAGTGTATGCACCTTAGACGTAGCCCAGTGAAGAAAAACTAAGTAAAAATCACTGTGTCTTATGAATTATTTCATATCTATTAATATATTATATTGGGAGAAAGAGATAATTGAGTTTTTTTTAACAATGAAACAAGATCTGAAGGGGTATAAGTTTTAATCTTTTATACCCTGCTTCATACCCCCTCCCCTCAGGGTATTAGACGTTGTAGACCAAACAATAATTATTCATCAAGTGTAATGGTTTTGTAAAATGGATAGATTATAAGTCAAAAAATTGGAATAATTTCACTAATTTACAATAGATGGATATTCACTATATATAGAAAATGTGCCAACGAACCAAATTTATGGACATAAAAAATCAGATGGACATTCATGATAAATTTTTGGGAACTGACTAAATAAAGTTATTTGTATTTTATTGAGGATCATGTTTTATAATAAAAACATTGTAAAATAATGGGAGTCAATATAATGACACCTATCTAGATATATAATAAGTCAAATTTGAGTTGGATCAATGTTGTATAAACTTATTTCTAATAGTAAATTTCTATAGACACAGGGGAGTGTCCATAACAAAGATATAAGTTCTCACATTGAGTCCAAACCATTTAAATATTGTGTTCTTTTATTATTTTCTTATATTTTCATAATTGTAATTTTTTATAATGTTTATAAGAAGAAATAACTCTAAATAGTTATTGGTGTTAAATTTTATAAAGTTGAAATTTTTTAAATAGACAGCCATTTATTCAAATCACCCTTTTTAATGGCACAAAAATCATTACAAACATCAATTATTATTTGAGAGAGTGTTCCCTTATTCTATATTTATCATAGAAAATAAAATCTTAGTGAACAGATAAGGTATTTCAACCTTTGATGGAAAACATTATTGTGGTAGGAAAATCAAAATGATATAATATCTTTTGTCTCTTGACTGGGATGTTATTAACATCGAAAAAAATTCTATCCATTATGAAAAATTATCCCTTAAATTTTTATGACGAGAAAAATATTGAGGTTGTTGGGAATTATTAAAATGATATTCTCATATCTTTATTAAAAAAATTATTTATAAATGTGATTTGTCTAAACATTGTTAAGGAAACTTGGTAAAAACATGAATGTTCCTTTGAGGGAAACACCAAAATGAATGGTATAAAGATAGAAATCTGAAAAATAAAATTTTAAGATTAAAAGAAGAGAGATAAAGAAACTATTTATTAATACTTTACTATATTTAATTATGTTTTTTATAACGTCAGAGGACTTGGAGATGTCTTGGTAGATCCTACCATTACAAAGAATCTCATAAGAAACATTCCTGATAGGTTTTACTCTAAAATATCCTAATTAGAAGATAAATATGATCAATTACTTGATGAATTTCATAAAAAATTTGTTTCTTAAGATATCATAAAATATCCATCATTAAAAAATAAGGTCAAGAATAAATTGTTTTCGAGTATATGAGATAGTTGAGAATATAAGAAAATAATAATTTTAACCATATTGATTTTGAAGATAATGAATACTATGAAATTATTGAGAATATCGTTTCTCTTATCACCAAAAACTATCAAATATATTGAGGAAATTAAAGAGGCAAACTTCTACTTAAATTTTTCACGTGTACAGGAATAATAAAGTTTTCTAAGAATTTCCCCAATAATAAATTTTGTGAAGAAAAATATAATTCTAAAGGAAATCCTCAATGGAATAAGTTTAATAAAACCACTATAGTAGAAAATATATACATTGGTTTTAAGAAAAAAAATACATCGAAATAAATGGATAATGTTTAGTTTGAAAGTTAAATCTGACTCTAAAGACGAAAATCATTTAAAAATGATTATTCAAAAAAATTAAAAAACATCTTTTCAAATGTTGAGAAAAGGGTAGAGTATAATCGTAGGTATAAATAATGGGTGAAGAAAATTACTGGGAATATCATCTTAGATCAAAAATTGTTCTATTTCTTTATCACAACACTGAACTCCAGAAAGAAATCAGAAAAATGAGGAAATACAGTGGGAAAATAGATGATGTAATGAAATATGTTCTTCAATAGTAATATGATTATACTCATTAGATTATTATCCTCAATTTAATGGTTTATGAACATAGAAATATAGTTTAATTTAATAATAATAAAATTTATTCCATAGATGTTGAGGTTTGTAAAACAAGGTCATTACTTATTATGGTTGAAAGTTCCTTAATAAATATGAACAAAAAAATCAATAAGGATTCGAAGACAAAATATAAATCATCTCAAACTACTATGAAATCTCACTCTGAGAAATGGATTAATTACTCACCCAATAATTCTAAAAGTGCATCTGATTTTAATTACAATTCATGTGTTATAATTTTTTTTGGAAATATTAGATTGATAAGGGGTATGATAAGAATCTCACCTCAATTGAAGTTATGAATAATCTCTAAAGCCAAGTTTCCCCATTCATGGAGGAAACAGAAATAGAAATATATTTCAAACCATACTGAACTAATTGTAGGGAAAGATATTATTTTTATAGAAATATATGATATGATGGAATTTATTAGTGTTGTGGAACTTATGGGCTCAATGATTATAATTGTTTCAAAAACATGTATCTTCCCAAAACTAGGCATGAATATATGGGAGAAATTTTGGAAGAAATGTAAGTAACTTTCATTAGGTATAGGAAGAAAGAAAGGAAAAATAACAAGATTTTAAAAAAATTGATGAAAAAATCATTTTGGTTACCTATATAAATTTATTGAATATGTGAAACATCAGATCACATTAATGAAGAATATATGACTACTCTTCTTGGTAAAAACTGTTATGGTTGAAATTAAAAGGATACTAGAGAGAATAAAGTTTAATAAATGTTGTTTTGTTGAGAAAGTATTGTTGGAAATAAAAGGAAACAAACCATGGTTTCTTGATAGAAGTTGTTCGTCACATATGAAAAAAAATTGAAAATTTTGAATGATATTGAGAATAATAATAGTGTAGAAGTTACTTTTCAAAATGATAGTTCCTTACAAATCATAGAAATCATAATAGATGAAAAAGATTTTAAAAAACTAAAATATAAGGATGTTTTATATATTAATGGGATCAAATAAAATTTATTAATATTGATCCAACATTTTGATGACAGAAAATAATTGATTTTTTGTAAAGATTCACATATAATATGATGTGTGGAAATGGTAATATTGTTACTATTAGATAAATAACCAGTGTAAATATCTTTCAGATTGGATAACTTTGTAACTCATTTTATTTGAGTGGTGAATAGTAAAACATGTTTTGGAATCACAGTCTTAGGAAACTTGTCCATAAAAGTGTGAATTTTTTTCCCAATTAGAGGCTATAAGAAACATTAAACCATTAAAAAGGATAGAATATTATTTCCTACAACATGTTAGAAAGGGAATATGATGTGTAAAATCTACTAAAAATATTAAATTCAATCTACTATACCTCTTGATATTATTCACTCAGATATTTAGTAGCTGATGAGACCTCAATCAACAAGAGGTGAATTTTCATTACCACTTTTATTAATGATTTCACATGGATAATCAACATTATTTTTATGAAGCATAAATAAGAGTTCGTCTAAATGTATTGATTTTTTAGAATAGAAACTAAAAGTGAGTTCGGTTTTTCAAAAATAAAACTGAGACTCGATAATGGAAAAGAGTATAAATGTAATTATTTTAAATCCAACCTAAAGAAATGTGGAATTAAACATCAAAATATTTCTCCATACACCACTCAATAAAATGGAGTCCTATAGATAAATAATATAAGTTTGGGGTAATTGAAAAAAAATTATGATGGTAGAGTATAAACATTATATACTTTTCTAGAGAGAATTTGGAATCTTTTTAATTCATGTATAAAACAAACGTTTCTTAAGTCTAAAATCCAACACGAAATTCAATAAAATAGGGTATAAAAAACATTTACATCATTTTTTCATGTTTTTTGGATGTCTCTACTTACTAAAAATAAAAAATATGGATATTAAAAAAATTGATGAAAAAGACAAGGATGCAATTTTCATGGGATATTCAACCAATGAAAGAAGTTATAAATATTGGAATAAATATTTACAAAAGTTTGTGGATTCCTATAATGTTAATATTTTTCAAAATATATGTCTCCTAACAAACATTATTGAAAATATTTGTGAAAATAAATTTAAAAATATAAATAATGATATTAAATGTGAATATGAATGTGATCAAGAACAACTGACTAAATATAAATAAGAATTTTCTTGTGAGGAAAGTGTAATGGGGAGAAAATATCTGAAATATAATTATCTAAAAAAACATATTGAATCTGAGAAAATCAATGGGGATTTGGAATCATCAACTCGAAAAAGAAGAAATTTTAGATTAGGAAATCGTACATCACTTATCTCAATGATTAAATCTTAATCAATTTCAAAAGTATTTGAAAATAATAAATGAGTTGACTATATGAATAAATATTTAGATCATATATAGATGAATTAATCATTTAACTTTCTCCATGAACAATAGAAAATAATATTATAGGGTCATATGATTGTATAAAAACAATACTAAAAGAAATTTGATATTTTAAAAAATAAATTCATGACTTGTTTGTAAATTCTATTCATAGGTGGAAGGTGAGGATTTTTTAGAAACATTTTACCAATTTGTGAGATTTGAAACTATGATAGTGTTCTTAGAAGAGTATTCACAACAAATTTATAAATTTTATTAAATGGATGTAAATTAATCCTTATTAAATTAAGAGATTTAGGATTTATTTTATATTGAGAAACCATGTGGGTTCTTACTTCATGAATATGAAATTGTTATGTGAAAGTTGGAGAAATAATTTTATGGGATGAGACAAACAATGAGATCCTAGTAATCTAAAATTGATATTTTCTTGAACAAATTGTGAATTTTTATAAGGAAAGTTAACAATATGCTATATGTGAAAGAGATGAACTCAGGTAACATAATTTTTACTATTTATATTTATGACATATTTTTTGAGGTGATAGTGAAAATTATTATAAAGAGTTTTATAATGAAAAGAAAAAAACGAAATGTCAATGCTTGGAGAATTAACTTTCTTCTTACGTTTATAAGTGCAATAGAATGAGAGGAAGCTCTTCTTATCTCAATAAATTTATTTTAGTGATTTTTACAAATTATTATCATGGAATGTTAGAATAGAGTTTTTAATCCAATTTTGGTTGGCATAACTATGATTAAAGATAACGCTTTGAAAATTGTGATAAAGAAATATATAAGAAATTTGATAGAAATTTTTATATATATTATAACATCAAGGTTTGACATCATTTATGTTGTTACTTTATATGAAATATATCAAAATAATCCAAAAATAATCACATAAGTTAGCATAAAAAAATAATTCCCAAATATTTCAAAGGAATCTCTTTTTATAGGCTATTTTACAGAATAATTTGTGATATAAGCTTAATAGGATATACTGATGTTGATTGGTATGGAGATCATAATGATTGGAAATCTAATTCATGAGAAATGTTTTCATTATAGAATATTGTGTGACATTGAAAAGTAAGAAATAGATTTTGGTTACCCTGATCACAGCTGAAGTAGAATATATTGCCACCAAATATTCTTGTACACAAATGATTTGGATTAAATTTTAGATATAACATTTGAAGGTGATTGTTTCAAAACCATTTTATAATATTTATGATAATAAAATTAACATTGATTACTAAAAAAATTCTATACAACAAAAAATATTAGAAAACATTTATATCAAGAAATATTTCATAAAATTCAATATTTTTGGTAGAGATGTTATGATTGAGTAAATTTTTTCAAAGAACATTATATTGATGTTGTTTTCAAAAAAATCTATGCCAGGGAAAAGGTTTTTGTAATTGAGGTTGCAACTTCATGTTAATCCTCCACCAAATACTTCCTAAATTTTTTAAGGAAGTCCCCCACTATGATTTATATTATTTTTACATGAATGAATATAAAGTAAAACCATTTTTATAAGTTATTAAAACTATTTATGTAATTAATATGAATCTCTTGTTATTATAAAATTGCAGGGAGAAAAAAATCAAATATTGAAAAATTGAGAGTAGAATTTTGTAATGAAAATGGAGATGTTTAAAGTGGTGAGGATCTATATTAACATGGAAAAAATATTATTTTCATTGAGGTATTTAATTCATTTAAAATATCACATTATCCAGTAGCATGGTGTGAGTTCCCTCTGTTTGAGAAATGCTATGTTTTGGAAAAAATTTACAAAAATTAGTTGTTAAAAAAATTGAGCTGTGAAAAATTATTATTCATAAAATCTATTAATGAAATTTATAAAAAATAAAAATTGGAGGATTAAATATCCTTTTTTTTGTTTTCAAAAAAAATTTATTCTCAAAAAAATTTGTTAAAGAATTTTTTAGTTAATAACTGAAAGAAATATATTGAATGTTTGTTAAAAATGTTTTGTTTTGAGTATTCTGGAGAGAGTATGGAGGTTATGATGACTTCTTAACTTTGTTAAGAAACATTACTTACAAATTATACAATATCATACTAGTATAAATGTTCCGAGACATCATCAAAAACATCAGGATATTATCTTTTTATCAAATGTGGATTTGAATTTTTCTGGATAAACGTTTTTTAATGAGATTGAACAATGTCATTAGATATAAAAAAGGATAAATCAACTGAGAAAACAATCTATTTGTAACTAAAAAAGAATTTTTATGTAGTATGGGAAAATTTCATCAAATATTAAATGATATATAAATTTGAAATTAGATGTTATTAAAGTAGATAATTTAGACACTTGATTAACATTAATGTATATATAAAAATACAGATCACTTAAAAAAGTTTTAGAGAAACAATGTTGTTGACATTTTCAAAAGGGGGTGTTTTCATAAATTTCACAATATGAATGAGATATGGACTATCATAAAAACTGATAATACAGAAGGAATTAATAGGTTGTTGATGAATTTTTTTAGTTTCAATAGATAATAAAATATTTATAAAGTAGGAATTTTTGTACAAAGGGGAAGATATTATACATGTGTAGAATGCCAAATTCATAAATATTACCAATTTAAAGTAGTGGATTAAATTGGATGGAGTATTTTTAAATAACTAAAATTTTTATATCTACAAAAATTTAAATGGAGAACTAAAAAATGAGAAATTTGAAGGAGTTTACTGAATGAAAAAATTTGGTTGTGACAAATGAATATAGATGTTTCAATAAGGAATTTAACCATCATTGGTGGTTCAAGAGAAACATAAAGAGGAATTTTAGTTCTTGACAAACATTTTTTATGAATTTTTAAGAGTAGATATATGTTATATGATGAGTGAATTTTGAAGTTGTAAAGTTAGGAAGTGTGATATTGAAGGAAATCCCATCAAACAAAAATCCATCATAATAAATTTTCTTAATTTAATTTATATGTAGGATAACTTTTATGATAATAAATTGAAAATAAGTTGACGGAAGGTGATCATATAAAGTAGAGTCAGATAGGGAAATTATTGAAGATTCATATTCAACTAATTCATCTAGATATTGAAAATTCAAGCTCTGAAGTTCTATGATTACCAAGGGAAGTATTCATCATACAGAAAATAATCAGATGATCATTATCAATGTCATGATAAGAACATTTTAGAGATGTTTTTTTGATTTTATGTTCGTGGTATGTAAGAATATTGGACAAAAAATTCTCTATATTGAGGAGATTTATTAAATATGTCAATGAAAAAACATCCACCAAATGGAGAAATAATTTCTTTTCAAAAAAGTTTATAAAGGAAAAAAGTATAACTATTCTAAACCAATATTTTCTAACGTTAACAAAAATATTAATTGAATTTTTATAATTTTTTTAACTTATGATGTAATGGAAATTCAAGGAAATATAGAAATAATGAAGAATTAAACAATTTTCTTGAATATTATAAAATAATTGTGAAAAATCTAGTGACTTTAATTTATGTTTGAATTATTGTTTATTGTAACACCCAAGACTTTTATGAGAATTTTTGTTTTATGTTATATAAATCATCAAAGAAATCTTTCGCTGCACGCAATCGCGACCTTACTCGATAGCGTGTGTAGTACGCAATACCGAGTTCTACTAAACAACGATATATTATTATAATATTATAAACTAGCTGTTATGAATAGTATTAACTGAATTTTAAATTTTACAACATTATTATTCATCGTAAACATTTTCTAGAACATGGTAGGAGAACAAAATAATTTTTTTGGGTAAAATAAGTATTTATCACAAAAAATGCAGTTTTTCCACCTTTTGATGGCGCACCCACATTAAATCTAGTTTTTGACACATTTATAAGTTCAATTTGAAAAAATAAAATTCTTCTTTTGAATCAGGATATAAAAATTTACTTTGAATAAATTTTTGATATTTTTCTGATAACTTTCATATTTTGATGAATAGTAAAAATACGCTAATTTTTAATTAAAAACAACTTTTTTCATTGAGATAATTTATATGGTTAAATTATAATATTTAATGGTTTTAAAGTATAGATATAATATATTTTTACCATTTAATATAATGTATGTCATTAGCATTAATTTCACATTTAATTCATAGGTAAAAACATTTCAATCTTTGGCAATGTTTTAACATCTAAAACCCGTTTTCTTAACAACGGGATTTATTTTAAATTAATTACTGCAACTTATATGTTTTGAATTTTGAAAAATGGATTCCATATTAAGAATCAGTGGGTCCAAATTATGTTAATAGGCTACATTTTATTTTTGGGAATTATGAATAGAAACTACGGTAAATTTTATTTACCATAGTTGAAGGTAGATCGGGTAATTAAGGGTAAATATAAGATTATGAAAATTACCCTAAAACCTACCAAAATCCTATTTCATGACTAAAAGTCGACCAATATCACCTAAGGGTCGGATTAGATTCATTTAATAGACTTTTTTCCATGAAAATAATTTAATTATTATTAAAACCAAAGAATGTGACAACATGTCACTTTCTTAAATCCTATAAGTATAATAATTTTAATTTGGTGATAAACATAATGAAACATCAATCATGAATAGTCTCCAAAAATATAATACAATTATCTACATCATAGGAATTTATTTAGAAATTTTAGGGATTAAATAATTATCATTAATTATGACACAATAGTGATATTGAAATTATTTTATTAATTAAAATATTAAATAAATGGTTTTAAAATATTAAAATAATTATTATATGCACTATCTAATGTTCTCCACTAATTTTCTAGAAACATATGACATTTTATTAAACTATTAAATCTTTTACCTCGAACATATCCTCTGTATATAGTTTATTTAAATTCAAATAAATGAATAGTGTCAAAATTGACACTATTGTTATTTTATAAAAATAACATATTATAAAATTGTTTAAAAATCACAGAAATATTTAAAAATTATAAATTAAAATTTATATGGTCTAAAATTTCATAAAGTGTCAAATTATGTAAAATTCACAACACATATTTAATTATTAATAATAATTTAAAATTTAGAATATTATTACCACAAATAAAATTAAATTGATAAATAAGGATAAATCAAGTTGGTAATGTTTAAAATAAATTCCTAACATGTCTAAATTTTATTGTTTGATGAGATTGTAACCCTATCTCATCTAATCTTAGGATATGAGTCATTTTGGAAGTTTTATGTGGGGTTGGGATTTAATATAAACTAATATTTCTTATATTTCCAAAGGTGCCCCTCTCCTCCCTTATAAAAGGTAAACTCCTCCCTCTACTCCTCACACAAATTTGAGCCTTAACTCTCGGCCAAACCCTGACCATTTCACTTCCCCACTTCCCTAGAATGATCCTAGAGGTTCTGGTCTTCTTTAAAGACAATCCCTAGTGCTCTAAAGGACATTAAGAAGAGGCGCGTCAAAAAGAGATAATATTCATTACCGATCCTTTCCAAATTATTTCTTCTTCAACATATTATTCATTAGTTGTTTCATTATGAAGTAATAACATCAGTATAACTCATATACTTATATGTTATTATAAGTATGAAACAACCCTATTTCAACATCTATCCATCCTATGGAAAACGAAATCTTTGCGCGTGCGTACGTACGGAATACCGTCTCCACGCCGTGGTGTAATCTATTTTCCCCCACCACCTTACTTGGATGGGTATAATGATGTAAATAATTACTATATATGATTATTGTAAAGTGATATTGATTCTGAAATAGTATACATACACTCCAATACAATTCCACGATCATGGGAACGATATCATCGCTTGTGCGTATGTACGGAATACCGTCTCCACGATGTGATGCGATTCGTTCTACATGATCTTCATTGCATAATGATTATATAAATTAATTGAATGAATAAATATGATATATAGTACATTAATACCATTCTGGAAATGATGTATCTATAACCTAAAGAGAATAATAAGAATTTATTCGACAAAACACGCATAAGAACAAAAAGTTATAAACACCTGAATAACAAGTAGAAATGAAATATTACTACTAAGAAGCTAAGAATATGACCATATATGATATCATAACAATAATTATGATTCTGGAATAAGTCAATAACATTATTTAAATCATTATACAGGAGGTTCGGACACTTACGAGGCAAATCGGACCTAAGGTAAGGGAAATATCACAATCTCATTTTTATCTGAGATTGTTTATACTTTGGTATTTACTGGGGTGTATTTTATCATCCACATCCATGTTTCCAAAATATGTAATATTATTTCCATCCACCTACAATTGTTTAAATCCAATTTTACCCTTCAGTGAATTTTTAGTAAAGGATATGAAAGGAATCTTTTGTCGTTTTTCATACGAGGTACTTTTTGACTTTTCCGACAAAAGTACGAAGAATTTTTTTTACTTATACGACATGAATGGATTTTTAAAACATTATTTCCAAGAAGCTTCCTTTAAAAATTTTCAAGTTTATTTTTAATCAACTTCTTTTAGTTTAGAATTGTACGACATGTTATGAAAGGAAAAGTGTTTATGAAGCAGAAAGGATATTTTCCTCAAGAATGGAGTTCAAGTGTTTTATCAAAATTATTTTTCCATCTAAGATAATAAAGGGTTCAGTTTCTATCCCTATTATTACATTGATTTGATTATGTTGTGATGGAATTATATTTTTATGAATTCCTTTATCTTATATGAATTGTTTTATGATGTCACGATGTTTAAGATTCCCATTTTTATTACATGGGTTATGCTATGATGTATGGTTTCTGATTTTGTGGCACACATAAGAATAATATAATTATGAGATGGGTGGGACATATATATCCCTCCAATGCATTGGGTAAAGATTTTATATCTCTTGAGATAGACATGGCTGGAACGGCAAGTTAAACCGATTAAGTGAAACAGGAATGTAACAAGGAGTGAACTCGGTTCAGAAATGGACTTTGTCCACTAAGATAGTCTTGGAAATGAGTCTTGACTAACAAGAAGTGATTCTCTATGATTATGTGTGTATGCCAAAATGTTTCATGTTTAATGTTATGATTATTGGGATTACATTTCACTACTATGATTTATCCCATGTTATGAAATTATGATTTCTTTTGTAGGTTAAGATTTCCAAAAGTTATGTTCTTATGTATATGATGTGATTGATATTTCTTTTTTTTACCCTTACTGAGCATTTGAGATCACCCTTTTGTATGTTTTATTTCCCCAGGTCAGGAAGAATTTTATTAAGTAGGATATTCCAAAAAGGGACTCTAGATATGATGAAATAAATTGGAGGCAAAGTAGATGATTTATGAACCAGTTGTTAATGTTTCCCAGTTTCTAAAGACACTAAACCTATACGTTCCTTTACTGGTTTTGTTATATGTTTTAATAAGTGTGCATAAATTCTGAAGTAATGACAATGTATGTAAAGTATGGGTCATTATAGTTGGTATCAGAGGAAAGGTATAGTCAACTTTTGGAAACTAGGATGTGAAAGCCTTAGTAAGAATCCTAAGGATAAGTCTAAGCATAGAACACAATCTTAGTGTTTAATAAATGGACATGAACAACCTATGATAAGACCTTAAGTGTGAAATTTTATTCTTGATTATGTGGTTTTCCTATTAGAATTAGTGTTTCTCACACTATTCTTCTTCGTTTTAGTCAATGGTCGGAACCCAAAGGAATCGTGTTAATGCGGAAAGCGACGGGCAATGCAATGATTGTCCCCCTGAGCAACCAAACGTTATGGGAGCTGGAATGCAAAATCTTGTAGCCATGCTCACACAACATTCTCAATCTATGAATCATGCATGACTTCCAAACGAGAAAAGGAAGGATCAAAATTCTGTTGAATCCTTTATGAGGTAGCATCCACCCTCTTTCTGCGGGTCTACTAATCCATTAGTTGCTAAACAATGGATTAGTACTACTAAAAAGATATTTTCAGTTCTACAATGTTCTGAACATGATAAAGTCATCCTAGCAGTGTATCGTTTGGAAGGAGATGCTGATCAATGGTGGAATCTTATTAAGAATATGAGGCAAAGGGATGAAATTGAGTCCATGGAATGGGACGAGTTCAAGAACTTATTTTTCAATAAGTACTTCCCTCATATTCTCCGAACAAAGATGGAGAAAGAGTTTCTTGAACTGATGAAAAAGGATGATGAATCTGTTGGTACTTATGAAGCAAACTTTACAAGACTTGCAAGGTACGCTTCTGGTATTATTATCCAACATAAGAGTAAGATCGATCGATTCTTTAGTGGCTTAAAAACAAGTCTTCGAAGGGCGTTATCCATAAGGGACATCAATAGCTATGAGGAAATTGTTCGATGTGCTCTCAAAGTCGAGATGGAGATTGGAGTAACCCATCAGTCATATGGGTTTGATAAGAAGAGGAAAATGGAATTCAAAGGAAAATATAAAGAGCACACTGAAAAGAAGATGAGCCTTCCCTTATGCTCAAAGTGTGGAAGGAAACATGGAGGGAGTTGTCTTAAAGGGACAAGTAAATGTTTCAAATGTGGAAAGGAAGGTCATCGGGCATTTGAATGCCGCAATGATGGGAAGAAGATGTCTAATGATGCAAACAAAGGAAGGGACACATAGAATGAACCTACTACACTTCAATGTTTCAAGTGCAAGGAGATGGGGAATTATGCCAATCGATGCCCAAATCCAAGGGTTGATGATGATGGTCGACGTCAACAAACTCTTAAGGCTAAAGACAAAGTAAAGTCACATGCAATTTCTATCAGCGATGTGGAGTACGATAACGATGTGGTGAAAGGTACACTTACCATCCACTCTAACATAGAAAATGTTTTATTTGATTCTGGATCCACCCACTCCTTTATTTCTGAAGAATTTTCTAAGGATATCACCGTATTACCTCAACAGTTAGATGTTGAGTTAGCTGTGACAACCCCTAATGGCACAACAGTCACATCAAAAGTTCATAATTCTTCTCAGATTGAAGTTTGTGGGAAAGTGCTTCCTACAAATCTTGTGATCCTTCCTATAGTGGAATTTGATGTGATTCTTGGCATGTATTGGCTTTCTCTACATGGAGCTCATATCAATTTCCAAAGAAGGGAAGTCCCATTTCATATTCCAGATCAATCTATGATCTTCTATTGATGCAAGGATGAACATAACCTTCCAGTGGAAATTTCTTCCATTTTATGGGTATTGATTCCACTAAATGAAGGTTATTTATCTAAAATGGTTGGTGAGAAACTCACGATTAAGAATATGCCCATTGTACGGGAGTTTGATGATGTCTTTCCGGAGGAATTACCGGGTCTCCCACCAAATCGTGAAGTTGAGTTTTCAATAGATCTCGTACCAGGTGCTTTGCCTATTTCAAAGACAACTTATAGAATGGCCCCAATTGAGTTGCAGGTATTGAAGAAGCAACTCCAAGATAATCTTGATAAGGGTTTTAAACGCCCTAGTGTGTCACCTTGGGGAGCACCTGTTCTGTTTGTTAAGAAGAAAGATGGATCAATGAGACTCTGCATTGATTATTGAGAACTTAACAAGATCAATATCAAGAACAAATATCCTCTCCCACGCATTGATGAATTATTTGACCAACTATGAGGAGCTCAATACTTTTCCAAGATGGATCTTCGTTCAGGGTATCGCCAATTTAGGGTCAAAAGGGAGGATATACCAAAGATGGATTTCTGTACAAGGTATGGACACTATGAATTTATAGTGATGCCATTTGGTCTTACTAATGCCCCTGCAATCTTCATGGATCTGATGAATATAGTCTTTACAGACTATCTTGATCAGTTTGTGGTAGTCTTTAAAGATGATATTCTTGTATATTAAAAGAGCAAGGAAGAACATGAAGATCACTTGATAATTATATTGAATACCCTGAGAAAGGAGAAGCTTTATGCCAAATTTACCAAGTGTGAATTTTGTCTTCAAAGAGTTTCATTTTTGGGTCACATAATCTCAAAAGACGGGATATTTGTGGATCCAGCAAAAACAGAGGTTATCAAAAGATGGTCGAGACCAACAACAGTGAGTGAGATGCGAAGTTTTCTTGGTTTGGCTGGATATTATCAACGTTTTGTGAAATATTTTTCATGATTATCTAATCCACTCACCAAGTTGACTCGGAAAGGAGTTAAGTTTGTTTGGACGGAGGAATGTGAAGAGAATTTCAAGGAGTTTAAAAGAAGGTTATCCAGTTTACCTGTTCTCACACTGCCTTATAGTGGAGAAAGGTTTTTGATCTACAGTGATGCATCCAAGAAGGGTTTGGGGTGTTTTCTTATGAAAAATGATATGGTGATAGCTTATGCCTCACGACAGTTGAAAATACATGAGCAAAATTACCCACCTCATGATTTGGAGTTAGCTGTGGTAATCTTTGCATTAAAGATTTGGAGGCATTACCTTTATGGTGAAAGGTGTGATATTTATACTGATCATAAAAGTTTAGAGTATATTTTCACACAAAAGGAGCTGAATATGAACCAAAGAAGATGGTTGGAGTTGATTAAGGATTACGACTAGTCAATTCATTACCACCCTGGGAAAGAAAATAAGGTGGCAGATGCATTAAGTCGACAAGACCATGCCAGTTTATCCATGATGAGGATCACAAAATATCCAATATTTAAGGATTTACAAAGGATGGATCTTGGAATTATAATGAAAGGGGAAAAATTGTATCTTTCTCAAATGAATGTTCATCCATCTATACATGTGAAGATTAAAGAGGCATAGAAAGAAGATGTCAAGTTACAAAAGAAGGTGTGAAATGTTCCTGAATTCAACCATGATTGTGATGGGATAATAAAGTTCAGGAATCGGGTTTGTGTTCCTCCCATCCCCGAATTAAAGAAGGAGCTGCTGGATGAGGCTCATAGTTATTCATTCTCTATTCATCCTGGAAGCACGAAGATGTATAGGGACCTGAAAGAGTACTTTTGGTGGGATGTCATGAAAAGAGATGTTGCTGAATATGTCTCTCAATGCTTGGTTTTTCAGCAAGTTAAAGCTGAGAGACATAAGTCTAAGGGGATGTTACAACCATTACCCATACCCGAATGGAAATGGGAAAACATCACTATGGACTTTGTCACAGGACTTCCAGAAACATGCAAAGGAAATAATGCTATCTGGGTCATAGTTGATCGTCTTACTAAGTCTGCACACTTCATCACTATTAGAGAGGGTTTCTCTCTAGATCATCTTTCCAGGATATATGTGAAGGAAGTGGTAAGATTGCATGGAGTACCAGTTTCTATTATATATGATCGGGATCCGAGGTTTACCTCAAAGTTCTGGCGAAGTCTTCAGCATACTCTAGATACAGAGTTGAGTTTCAGCACTACTTATCATCCTCAGACAGACGGTCAGTCTGAGAGAACAATTCCAACTCTATAAGATATGTTGAGAGCTTGATCTATGGATTTCAAAGGTGGTTGGGATCAACACCTACCTTTGGTGGAATTTTCTTATAATAATAGCTTTCACTCCAGTATTCAGATGGCTCCTTATGAAGATCTCTATGGAAAGAAATGCAGGACTCCAACTTGCTGGGATGAAGTTGGGGAAAGAAAGCTATTAGGGCCTGATATTGTTGATGAGATGGTAGAAAAGGTCTGATCTATTCAACAACACATAAGAGCAGCTCAGAGTCGATAGAAAAGTTATACCGACAACCGAAGAAAAGACCTAGAGTTTGAAGTGGGTGATAAAGTGTTCTTATGAATATCTCCCTCGAAGAGGGTCATGAGATTTGGAAAGAAGGGGAAGTTGAGCCCTAGATATATCGGTCCTTTTGAAATACAGGATCGTGTTGGGAAGGTAGTTTACCGATTGGCGCTTCCACTGAATATCTCTCAAGTTCACGATGTGTTCCATGTATCTCTCCTGAGAAAGTACATACCCGATCCTTCACATGTACTCAGCTCAGAAGTTGTACCGCTGAAGCAAGATCTTTCTTAAGAAGAACAACCGATAGAGATTCTGGATCATAGTTAAAAAGTCCTACGAAACAAGACCACTCTCTTGGTGAATGTTTTATGGAGGAACCACCAATTAGAAGAAGCTACATGGGAGCTTAAGGATATGATGAGGGAGAGGTATCCTCAACTGTTTGTTACAGAGTGACGAATTTAGAGGGAAAAATTCATTTTAAGGGGGGTAGAATGTAACACTCGAGACTTTTATGAGAAATATTTTGTTTTTATGTTATATAAATAATCAAAGGAATCTTTCTCTACACGCAATCACGACCTTCCTCGATAGCGTGTGTAGTACGCAATACCGAGTTCCACTAAACAATGATATATTATTATAATATTATAATCTAGCCGTTATGAATAGTATTAACTGAATTTTAAATTTTACAACATTATTATTCATCTTACACATTTTCTAGAACATGGTAAGAGAATAAAATAATTTTTTTGGGTAAAATAAGTATTTATCAAAAAAATGCAGTTTTGCCGCCTTTTGATGGCGCACCCACATTAAATCTAGTTTTTGACACATTTATAAGTTCAATGTTACAAAATAAAATTCTTATTTTGAATCAGGATATAAAAATTTACTTTGGATAAATTTTTGATATTTTTCTGATAACTTTCATATTTTGATGAATAGTAAAAATACGCTAATTTTTAATTAAAAAAAACTTTTTCATTGAGATAATTTATATGGTTAAATTATAATATTGAATGGTTTTAAATTATATATAGAATATATTTTTACCCTTTAATATAATGTATATCATTTGCATTAATTTCACATTGAATTCATAGGTAAAAACATTTCAATCTTTGACAATGTTTTAACTTGTAAAACCCGTTTTCTTAACAACGGGATTTATTTTAAATTAATTACTGCAACTTATATGTTATGAATTTTGAAAAATGGATTCCATATTCAGAATCAGTGGGTCCAAATTATGTTAATAGGCTACTTTTTATTTTTGGACATTATGAATAGTAACTACGGTAAATTTTATTTACTATAGTTAAAGGTAAATCGGGTAATTAATGGTAAATATAAGATTATAAAATTACCCTAACACCTTCCAAAATTCTATTGGATGACTAAAAGTCGACCCATATGACCTAAGGGTCGGATTAGATTCATTTAATAGACTTTTTTCCATGAAACTAATTTAATTATTATTAAAACCAAAGAATGTGACAACATGTCACTTTCTTAAATCTTATAAGTATAATAATTTTAATTTGGTGATAAACTTAATGCAACTTCGAACATGAATAGTCTCCAGAAATCTAATACAATTATCGACATCATAGGAATTTATTTAGAATTTTAGGGATGAAATAATGATCATTAATTATGACACAATAGTTATGTTGAAATTATTTTATTAATTAAAATATCAAATAAATGGTTTTAAAATGTTAAAATAATTATTATATGGACTATTTAATGTGCTCCACTAATTTTCTAGATACATATGACATTTTATTAATCTATTTAAGCTTTTATTTCTAACATATCCTCTGTATATATTTTATTTAAATTCAAATAAATGAATAGTGTCAAAATTGACACGATTGTTATTTTATAAAAATAACATATTATATAATTGTTTAAAAATCACAAAAATATTTAAAAATTATAAATTAAAATTTATATGGTTGAAAATGTCATAATGTGTCAAATTATGTAAAATTCACAACACATATGTAATTATTAATAATAATTTAAAATTTAGAATATTATTACTACAAATAAAATTAAATTGATAAATAAGGATAAATCAAGTTGGTAATGTTTAAAATAAATTTCAAACATGTCTAAATTTTATTGGTTGATGATATTACAACCCTATCTCATCTAATCCTCGGATATGAGTCATTTTTGATGTTTTTAAGTGGGGTTGGGATTTAATATAAACTAATATTTCTTATATTTCCAAAGGTGCCCCTCTCCTCCCTTATAAAAGGGCACCTCATCCCTCTCCTCCTCACACAAATTTGACCCTTCAATATCGGACAAACCATGACCATTTCACTTCCCCACTTCCCTAGAATCATCCTAGAGGTTCTGGTCTTCTTCAAAGACCAACCCTAGTGCCCTAAGAGGAGGTTAAGAAGAGGCGCGTCGAAAAGAGGTAATATCCATTACCGATCCTTTCCAAATTTCTTCTTCTTCAACATCTTCTTCTTTAGTTGTTTCATTATTTAGTAATAACATCAGTATCACTCATATACTGATATGTTATTATATGTATGAAATAACCCTATTTCAACATCTAACGAAATCATCGCGCGTGCGTACGTACGGAATACCGTCTCCACGACGTGGTGTAATCTATTTTCCCCCACCACCTTACTTGGATAGGTATAATGATGTAAATAATTACTATATATGATTATTGTAAAGTGATATTGATTCTGAAAAAGTATACATACACTCCAATAAAATTCCACGATCATGGGAACGATATCATCACTCGTGCGTATGTACGGAATACTTGTAACACCCCGAGATTTTATGAAACATATTCTTTTTTAATTTCATTAATGTCTTGTGTTATATGCTACACCAAAAGGAGATTTCACAACACACATCTCTGACCTGGCTTGAATTACACGCAATCACGACCTTCCACGATAGCATGTGTTGTACGTAACACCAAGTTTCCCTAAACAACGATATGCTATTAAAATATTATTAAAACTATCCGTTATGAATAGTCATAACCACTTTTTGAAACTTTGTAAATTTTATTTTTCAAAATGGACTTCATTTTTTGATTCGGAATATCGAAATTAGCTTAGGGTGAAATTTTGGTAATTTTCGGATAACTTTCATATTTTGATGAATAGTGGAAATTACTAAATTTTAATTAAAAACAACTTTTTCAATCGAAATAATTAATAGTGATACATTATTAATTTGAGTGGTTTTAAAGTATATTTAGAATATATTTTTACAATTTAATACAATGTTGTTCATTGGATGTAATTTCACATTTAAACCAGACATAAACAAGTGTCAATCTTTTGATAGTTATTATCTCTTAAGAACACGCTATTTGTTTTGACGACGGGAATTAATTTTTAAATTAATTAATGCAACTGATATGTTTTGAATTTGGTAAAATAGAAATCATTTTTGAGTTCATAATATCAAATATAGCTTAGGACTAATTTTTGATATTTTTCTGAAAACTTTCAATTTTTGATGAATAGTGAAACTACTAAGTGGTAGTTAAAAAAACTGAATTTTTCATAAAACTTAATTTTACCGCTTCTGTGAGTGGAATTTCAAAAATCCGAAAGAAATGGTTGATGTCAGTAAGTAAAATTTGGTTCAATGAGATGAAAATAATTTTTGGTGAATAATATCTTTTAACTTTTATTTTCCACGGTTAAAAGTAAATAGGGTAATTAAGGGTAAAAATGATATTATTATTACCCTAACACATGTCCAAATTCTATTGTATAAGTTTAATTCGACCAAAAACAAGCTTAGTAATAGAATATGACCATTTAGGCCCACTTGGATTAGATTAGGACATTTAATATTATTTAATTCAAAGAAGAGTTAAAAGAGTTAAAATCAAAGGTTATTTACTAAAACATTTTTAATATAGGGTTATACATAAGATAAATTAGATTTTAAATATTAATTAGAAAGATAAAAATATTTCCTACATAATTGTAGTTTATTTGTAATTTTTAGACATCAAATAAGTTAATTTATTTATGACACAAAGATGATGCAGTAATTATCTTATTAATGAAATATTGACATAATTGATGTTATAAATACCAAAATAAATATAATTTGAGACTTTTTAAGAATTCCACTAATTTTTTAGGTTAATAAGACATGTTAGTATTTATTTAATTAACTTTTTTATAACTTATAATGCTGTTATGATTTTCAAAAAAATCAATTACTAAATAGCGTCAAAATTGACAAAAAATAGTTTTTTAAAAAAATATTATATTATTAATTGTTATTTTATTCCTAAAAATCTAAGGTTCGGCTACATGACTTAGATAAGGTTATATATATTGATAATAAACAATTTGGGGTTCGTTTGGCTTCTTATAGTATGTTTATTAACCTTATAGTGTAAGAACACAAGAAGACACGGTAAAAGTAAAATTATTTAACTTAATGTTAGATCTAAATGATAAGGTTAAAATAGGAACCTAAACTTGTCTAAATTCTATTGGATGAGCGGATTTAGACCCATCCCCACCTTATCGACGAAATAAATCAATTTTGAGCTATTTAAAACCGAAATTGACTTTATAATAAAATAATATATTTAGTTATTCCAAAGGTGCCTCTCTCCTCCCTTATAAAAGGGTTCCTCCTCCCTCTCTTCCTCACACAACATTGAGCCTTCAAGATCGGCCAACCCATGCCAAATTCTCTTCTACACTTCCCTAGAAACATCCTAGAGGTTCTGGTCTTCCTCAAAGACCAATTCTATTGCCCTAAAAGAAGGTCTCAAAGAAGCACTTCAAAGAAGAGGTAATGTCTGTTACCGATTCTTTCATCTTTATTTCTTCTTCCACTTCTTCTTCTTTAGTTGTTACATTATGAAGTAATAACATCAGTATCACTCATATACTGATATGTAATTATAATTATGAAACAACCATATTTCACCATCTGTCCATCCTACGGAAAAAGAAATCACCGCGCGTGCGTACGTACGGAATACCGTCTCCACGCCGTGGTGTAATCTATTTTCCACCACCACCTTACTTGGATGGGTATAATGGTATAAATAATGACTATATATGACTATTATAAAGTTATATTGATTCTGAAATAGTATACATATACTCCAATACAATTCCACGATCATAGGAACGATATCATCACTCATGCATATGTACCGAATACCGTCTCCACGATGTGATGCGACTCGTTCTACCTGATCTTCATTTCATAATGATTATATAAATGAATTTAATGAATGAATATGATATATGTAACACTAATACCATTCTGTAAATGAGGTATCTATAACCTAAAGAGAAGAATAAGATTTTATTCGACAAACACGCATAAGAACAAAAAGTAATAAACACCTGAATAACAAGTAGTAATGAAATATTACTAATAAGAAGCTAAGAATATTACCATATATGATATCATAACAATAATTATGATTCTGGAATAAGTCAATAAAATTATTTAAATCATTATACAGGAGGTCTGGACACTTACGAAGCATATCGGACCTAAGGTAAGGGAAATATCACAATCTCATTTTTATCTGAGATTGTTTATACTTTGAAATTTACTAGGGTGTATTTTATCATCCAAATCCATGTTTCCTCAATATGTAATATTATTTCTATCCACCTACAATTATTTAAATCCAATTTTACCCTTAGGTGAGTTTTTAGTAAAGGATATGAAAGTAATCTTTTGTCGTTTTTCGTACGGGGTACTTTTTGACTTTTCCGACAAAAGTACGAAGAATGTTTTTTTAACTTATACGGCATGAATAGATTTTTAAAACATTATTTCCAAGAAGCTTACATTACATTTTTTCATGTTTATTTTTAATCAACTTATTTTTGTTTAAAATTGTATGACATGTTAAGAAAGGAAAAGTGTTTTTGAAGTAGAAAGGATATTTTCTTCAAGAATGGAGTTCAAGTGTTTTATCAAAATTATTTTCCATCTAAGATAATATAGGGTTCTGTTTTTATCCCTATAATTACATTTATTTGATTATGTTGTGAGGGAATTATTTTTATGAATTCCTTTATATTATATGAATTGTTTTATGATGTCACGATGTTTAAGATTCCCATTTTTATTACATGGGTTATGCTATGATGTATGGTTTATGATTTTGTGGCACACATAAGAATGGTATCATTATGAGATGGGTGGGACCTATATCTCCCTCCAATGCATTGGGTAAAGATTTTATATCTCATGAGATAGACATGGATGGAATGGTAGGTTATACCGGTTCAGTAAAACCGGACTGAAACGAGGGTGACTCGGTTCAGAAAGGGACTTTGTCCACTAAGATAGTCTTGGAAATGAGTCTTGACTAACAAGAAATGATTCTCTATGATTATGTGTGTATGCCACAAAGTTTAATGTTTTAAGTTATGATTATTGTGATTACATTTCACTGGCATGAGTTATCCCAGGTTATGAAATTATGATCTCTTTTACAGGTTAGGATTTCCAAAAGTTATGTGCTTATGTATATGATGTGATTGATATTTATTTTGTTTACCCTTACTGAGCATTTGAGCTCACCCTTTTATGTTATCTTTTCTCAAGGATATAAAGAAAGGTTTTAGGTATAAAAAAGGAAGATCTTTATGGGATATGTTGAAGATCTTTCACCAGGATTAGAAGATTATATTCCGAGTTTCCAAAGACACTAAACTATTACGATCCTTGTGTGTGTGTTTTTGTTATGTACTAAGTATTCCGCAAATGTAATTTAATGTCAATGCACGTCAAGATACGGGTCTCTACAGTTGGTATCAGAGGAATGGTTTAGTCAACCTTTGGAAACTAGGATGTGAAAACGTTAGTGAGATCCCTAGAGATATTTCTAAGGTATGTCTAGGGATGTCTCTAAGGTTAAGTATACGTATAGGTAATAGTCCTAGAATTGGGCTGACGATCTTAGAATTTAACCTAAGATGTTAGATATTGAGGGTACTCCCCCTTTATTATGTTGTTTTCCCTATCATGATTTTTGCCTCTCACACAATTCTTTTTGGGTTTTAGAAAATGGCTGGAAACAAGATGACTCACGATAATGGAGGATATGATGGACAATGGAATGATATTCTTCATGAGAAACCAAATGAAATGGGATTTGGAAGTCCAAACATCATTATTATGCCGAATCAGCAATCTCAAAATATGATCAATAAAGTAAAATTTGGTAAGTTTCCTGACTCGGCTAATAAGAGAAAGATAGAGTTTCATGATGATCATGGAGGAAAGAAAGTTCAATTTCCCCTATGTAAATCATGTGGGAAGAGGCATCAAGGAGAATGTTTCAAAGGAACTGGAAGATGCTTTGGGTGTGGAAAAGAAGGACACAAAGCCAGTAAGTGCAAAGGAAAAGGTTCAATTAACACCATGGATGAGGATAATGGTATTGCTACGACATCAACAATGGTTTAATGTTTTAAATGTGGAATGTACGGGCATTATGCAAACCAATACCCTAAGGGAAAGTCTCATGAAGAGAATCAGTACGGCCGTATGGGTAGTATTTATGTTGATGATGATGAAGAGACTACAAATGATATGTGAGATGAAAGAATTTTTGAAGTTAGGTCAATGGTTTAAGAAGGTAGTGGAATGATTACATGTTTATCAAGTGTAAAGAATCTCATGGTACTATGGAATAAAGAGACATCTAAGGATTGTTACATTGTTGTCTTTCCTTGAGTTTCGAAAGTGTGTGATTAATGCTACCAGTATCCATGAAAGGTTATTCAGATATTTTTGGAATGAAGATGATATGCGCATAATGAAGGGATAAGGAGAAAATTAAATGTTTGATAGTGTTCATGAGCTAATTCCTGATATTAGGAGAAGGTTATATCATGGTTTGAGTATATAGAATTTTTGGATTTTGGTATGTGGTAAGAGTTAACTTTTGAAAGCATTCATGTTTTTACTAAGGTTTAATAAGTATTCATTTTTCAAGAGAATACATGATTAATGTATTCACATGATTGGAATGTGACCAACAAGATATATGGGGGACAAATGATGGTATTCACATGCTTGGTTGATGTCATTTCAAGTAATCATTTTCTTTATACTATGAGCTTGGACCGAAGTATTTTAGATAAGCCTAAAGATTGGAATGGATTATGTTGGACATAAGTTAGTATTGTTTATGGATAAAACTTTTATTTATATTGTTGATGGGATGTTATAATAATGTAGTTTTAGAAAAAGGACAACCTGCAGGATGTGCGACAACCCATCACGTCGGCCAAGGCTGTGGGAATCGAACCCACAACTAAAGTGCGACGGGCCTTTATCACATACCACTGGCCTACAGAAAGTCCCTGGTTAGTAGAAACAAGTTTTATTTTATTAAGCGGTATGATATATGACGTATAAGTTCATTTTTGGAATCGTATATGATTAACCTCACCAAAGACGGACTTATGTATATTTGATAACTATTGCTAAACTTTTGTTTGAAACAGATGGAATGACCCATCATTCTATCACATGATCTGTTAACACTTCACGAATAACAAATTCAACTTCATTTCTTCAAGAGATGAAGTGGAAACTATTTAAATCATGAACAACAGTGAGATTGTACCAAAATCAAGTAAGTATTTCTTCTAATTCAAAATTTTCAACTTTAGGGAAATGATATTGAAATCCAAAAATGTTGTCCTAGTGATCTTATATCTGATGAATCAGATGATACCCTAGATCATCACAAATTTATGGCTTTGCGATTGTTGGATTTTTCATAGCCATGTTCTCTACCACTCTCCATCAGAACATGATGGTTAGATTTCTCTTCCATATCCATATTTTCACCTATGTGGAAACCCAGTGATTAGTTTCTTTGGGTAACCGTTAAGATTCATACTTTTGTTTTTAAAGATTAGTTTTGGAGTTCATTTTTACGATGTGGGTTTCTATCAAAGAAATTTTCGAATAGTAAACCATTTATAACCCCGACGAATTTCGAGGGCAAAATTCATTTTAAGGGGGGTAGAATGTAACACCCCGAGATTTTATGAAAAATATTCTTTTTAAATTTCATTAATGTCTTGTGTTATACGCTACACCAAAATGATCTTTCACAACACAAATCTCTGACCTGGCTTGAATTACACGCAATCGCGACCTTCCACGATAGCATGTGTTGTACGCAACACCAAGTTTCACTAAACAACGATATACTATTAAAATATTATTAAAACTAGCCTTTATGAATATTAATAACCACTTTTTGAAATTTTTTAAATTTTATTTTTCAAAATAGACTTAATTTTTGGATTCGGAATATCGAAATTAGCTTAGGGTGAAATTTTGGTAATTTTCGGATAACTTTCATATTTTGATGAATAGTGGAAATTACTAAATTTTAATTAAAAACAACTTTTTCAATCGAAATAATTAATAGTGATAAATTATTAATTTTAGTGGTTTTAAAGTATATTTAGAATATATTTTTACAATTTAATACAATGTTGGTCATTGGATGTAATTTCACATTTAAACCAGACATAAACAAGTGTCAATCTTTTGATAGTTATTATCTCTAAATAACACGTTATTTGTTTTGACGACGGGAATAAATTTTTAAATTAATTAATGCAACTGATATGTTTTGAATTTGGTAACATAGAAATCATTTTTGAGTTCATAATATCAAATATAGCTTAGGCCTAAATTTTGGTTATTTTCTTGAAAACTTTCAATTTTTGATGAATAGTGAAACCACTAAGTGGTAGTTAAAAAACTGAATTTTTCATAAAACTTAATTTTACCGCTTCTGTGAGTGGAATTTCAAAAATCCAAAAGACATGATTGATGTCAGTAAGTAAAATGTGGTTCAATGAGATGAAAATAATTTTTGGTGAATAGTAACTTTTTACTTTTATTTACCACGGTTAAAAGTAAATAGGGTAATTAAGTGTAAAAATGATATTATTATTACACTAAAACATGTCCAAATTCTATTGGATAAGTGTAATTCTACCAAAAACAATCTTATGAATAAAATATGACCATTTAGGCCCACTTGGATTAGATTAGGACATTTATTATTATTTAATTCAAAGAAGAGTTAAAAGAGTTAAAATCAAAGTTTATTTACTAAAACATTTTTAATATAGGGTAATACATAAGATAAATTAGATTATAAATATTAATTAGAAAGCTAAAAAGATTTCCTACATAATTTTATTTTATTTGTAATTTTTAGACATCAAATAAGTTAATTTATTTATGACACAAAGATGATGCAGTAATTATCTTATTAATGAAATATTGACATAATTGATGTTATAAATACCCAAATAAATATAATTTGAGACTTTTTATGAATTAAACTAATTTTATAGGTTACTATGACATGTTAGTATAGATTTAATTAACTTTTTTCGAACTTATAATTCTGTTATGATTTTCAAAAAAATCAACTACTAAATTGTGTCAAAATTGACATAAAATAGTTTTTAAAACAAATATTATATTATTAATTGTTATTTTATTCCTAAATATCTAAGGTTCGGCCAACTGACTTATATAAGGTTATATATATTAATAATAAACAATATGGGGTTCCTTTGGCTTCTTATAGTAAGTTTATTAACATTATAGTGTAAGAACACAAGAAGACACGGTAAAAGTAAAATTATTTAACTTAATGTTAAATATAAATGATAAGTTTAAAATAGGAACCTAAACTTGTCTAAATTCTATTTTATGAGAGGATTTAGACCCATATCCACGTTATACATGAAATAAATCAATTTGGAGCTATTTAAAACCAAACTTGACTTTATAATAAAATAATATTTTTAGTTATTCCAAAGGTGCCCCTCTCCTCCCTTATAAAAGGGCACCTCCTCCCTCTCTTCCTCACACAACTTTGAGCCTTCAAGCTCAGACAACCCCTGAAAAATTATCTTCTCCACTTCCATAGAAACATCGTAGAGGTTGTGGTCTTCCTCAAAGACCAATTTTAGTGCCCTTAAAGAAGGTCTCAAAGAAGCACTTCAAAGAACAGGTAATGTCCGTTAGCGATTCTTTCATCTTTATTTCTTCTTCCACTTCTTCTTCTTTATTTGTTTCATTATGAAGTAATAACATCAGTATCACTAATATACTGATATTTTATTATAAGTATGAAACAACCCTATTTCACCATCTATCCATCCTACGGAAAAAGAAATCACCGCGCGTGCGTACGTACGGAATACCGTCTCCACGCCGTGGTGTAATCTATTTTCCACCACCACCTTACTTGGATGAGTATAATGGTGTAAATAATGACTATATATGACTATTATAAAGTGATATTGATTCTGAAATAGTATACATATACTCCAATACAATTCCACGATCATAGGAACGATATCATCACTCGTGCGTACGTACGGAATACAGTCTCCACGATGTGATGCCACTCGTTCTACATGATCTTCATTTCATAATGATTATATAAATGAATTTAATGAATGAATATGATATATGTTACACTAATACCATTCTTTAAATAAGGTATCTATAACCTAAAGAGAAGAATAAGATTTTATTCTACAAACACGCATAAGAACAAAAAGTAATAAACACCCGAATAACAAGTAGTAATGAAATATTACTAATAAGAAGCTAAGAATATTACCATATATGATATCATAACAATAAGTATGATTCTGGAATAAGTCAATAACATTATTTAAATCATTATACAGGAGGTTCGGACACTTAAGAAGCATATCGTACCTAAGGTAAGGGAAATATCACAATCTCATTTTTATCCGAGATTGTTTATACTTTGAAATTTACTGGGGTGTATTTTATCATCCAAATCCATGTTTCCTCAATATTTAATATTATTTCCATCCACCTACAATTATTTAAATCCAATTTTACCCTTCGGTGAGTTTTTAGTAAAGGATATGAAAGTAATCTTTTGTCGTTTTTCGTACGAGGTAGTTTTTGACTTTTCCGACAAAAGTACGAAGAATGTTTTTTTAACTTATACGACATGAATAGATTTTTAAAACATTATTTCCAAGAATCTTCCTTTACATGTTTTCATGTTTTTTTTAATCAAATTATTTTAGTTTAAAATTGTATGACATGTTAAGAAAGGAAAAGTGTTTTTGAAGTATAAAGGATATTTTCTTCAAGAATGGAGTTCAGGTGTTTTATCAAAATTATTTTCCATCTAAGATAATATAGGGTTCTGTTTTTATCCCTATTATTACATTTATTTTATTATGTTTGTAAAGACCCGTAAAATTCAAGGGAAATTTTTTTCTTAATTTTCTTTAGAATTTTACAAGAGCGCGGTTTCAGACGGCACCTGATTCCGAGGCCCGGAGTGCCCGGAATTAATTTCCGAAGTTTGGCTCGGGTACATTCAGTGAACGAATGAGCGGGAATTCCTAACTTTTGATCCGGTGCTCGGAATTGAAATCTGAGGGCACCGATGAACTCGCAGCGCCGATATTCGCTTAAAGAGACCCTTTTCGGAAGTTGCGTTTGTTGCGGGTTGAAAGTTAGTTTTTGGGTTTTTAGTTTAAGTTAAATAAAATTTGTGAGGAACAAATTTTATTTTTTTTATCTAGTTAAGTCCTACCAAAGGGAGTTGGGAGTGGGACCCACATCCACTTAACCTCCCTTGGGAGGATTAAGTGAGGTGGGGTCCACACGAACCCCAACTCCTCAAATTCTCTCAAAACCTCCCCTTTAACTCTTTTCATTTAATGTTGTCAACTTGAGTTACCTAATTAATTTTGGGAGTTTAACCTTTTTGAATTTCAAACTTTTGAAATTCTAATGTGTATTGTAATAATAAAATAAGAAGTTGCCTTATTTTATTTTGGGTTGATCGTTTGTCTTCTTGAGAGGTGGAGAGCTCCTCTTCTTCTTCTTCAAACTCAACGAAGAACGCGAAGAACGTCGTTCTTCAACGAAGAACTTCTCCGCCGAAGAACACGATCCGTCCGCGACGCCGTATCCGCGACGCGACGTACTTCTTCTGCGTCATCTCTTCCGCGACGGTTTTCCGCGACGAACGCCATCGACAACGACTCTTCCTCCGACGTCAAAGGAATCGACACCGATATTCCACGACTCCGTCAACGTGCGACTATCGAGGTAGAGGTTCTTGAGTTCGTTGTTTTCTTTATAGTTTGACTTTCCTCAAGACTTGACGAGGAACGCTCTTTTTCCGACGAAGAACGCCGCACCTCCTTTCTTCGTTCACCGTGACAATGAAGGGGACGCCACCTTCCTCGGACCTCTTCTTCCTCCTCGGACCTTCTTCGTCGGCAAACGAAGATCCGCCAACGACGTGTCTCTTCGGGCATATCTCTTCGTCAACGGATTTGACGAATGACGACCGCGACGCCCGACCTCCGCGACGCCGTCTTCCGCGGAGCGTAGACGAATCTTCAAATCTTAAACCCGAGGTAGGGGTTGTTGTTTTCTTTTGGTTTCCTTATTTTATTCTTGATCGTGATTCTATCAAGACTAATGTGTGACTTGATTTATTTTAAGTTGCGTTTTTATTTTAACGTGAGGGGGGGGGGGGGGGGGCGGACCGCACGAACACGGCCGAACCCCCCTCCATCGTTCTTGTTTTATTCATGCGGGTGGAAGCAAGTGGCGTGGTGCCGTCGCACCACGCGGATGATCGTGCTTATAATTTACGCAACGCCGTCGCGCTACGCCGAGGAGAATCTTCAAGAACGTGACGCCGTCGCGCCGTGTTGGAAGGAATCATGGTACGGCGAAGGGGCGCGGTGCCGTCGCACCGCGCCGGACGACGAACACCGCGGCCGGTTCCGGGCCGCGGCGGGGCGAGGAGACCACGGCCGGTTCCGGGCCGCGGCGGAAGAGAAAACCGGCGGCCGGGCCGCCGGCGTCGGAAGCCGAAGAGGGGACCGGAAATTCCGGTCCCGTTGGAGAAAAACCGGCCGGCCGGCTGGCCGGCCGGATGCCGTTAAACCGGGGAATTAATTCCCCGGCCAGCTGGCAAAACCCCCTCTTAAAGAGGGGGGGCGGTTTTATTTTAAAGGGAGGGGGCCGGCTGCCCCCTCGGTTCCGCTCCAGCAGGCCCCCCACGAGGGGGGGGGGGGGGGGGCGCTTTTTAAAAAAACGGCGCGGCCAGTTGCCGCGCCGCCCTCCAGCAAAGCGGGGGCCTTGCCCCCCGCGTGCCACCCATGTGCGGCGCCAAGCGCCGCCGCCGCGGCCCGCCGCCGCCGCCACCGCGGCCCGCCGCCGCCGCCACCGCGGCCCGCCGCCGCCGCCGCCGCGCCGCCCCAGGGGGGGGGGGGGGTCGGGCCGGGTCGGCCCGGACCCGGACCCCCCCGTTTCGAACCAGATTAGTTTTTGGCTCATAACTTGAGCCTCGGACCTCCGATCGACGAACCGTCAGCGGCAACGCGATCCTTGGATCGAGACGGTCGTTTCGGTATATCGCACTCAAGGTTTCGGATTACTTTGAGTTCGGTCGGGTTGGTTCGTTCACGAAACCAACCGGGCCTTCGGAGCGGGAACGCTCATATCTTGAGCCACGAACGTCCGATTGACGCGCCGTCAGTCGCGTTGCGTTCCTCTTAATGAGACGGATCTTTTGGCATACTCCGCCCGAGGTTTGGACGCAGGTGGAGTACGGTCGGGTTGGTTTTGCCTTAAAAACCAACCGGGCCCCGGAGACGAAAAAGCCAATAACTAACAGACCGGGCGTCCGATTGACGCGCCGTCTGTTTCGTTGACTTCCTCTTAATGAGAAGGATCTTTTGGCATACTCCGCCCGAGGTTTGGACGCAGGTGGAGTACGGTCGGGTTGGTTTTGCCTTAAAAACCAACCGGGCCCCGGAGACGAAAAAGCCAATAACTAACAGACCGGGCGTCCGATTGATGCGCCGTCTGTTTCGTTGACTTCCTCTTAATGAGACGGATCTTTTGGCATACTCCGCCCGAGGTTTGGACGCAGGTGAAGTACGGTCGGGTTGGTTTTGCCTTAAAAACCAACCGGGCCCCGGAGACGAAAAAGCCAATAACTAACAGACCGGGCGTCCGATTGACGCGCCGTCTGTTTCGTTGACTTCCTCTTGATGAGACGGAACTTTTGACATACTCCGCCCGAGTTTTGGATACAGTCGGAGTATGGCCGGGATGGATTGTACCCGAAATCCAACCGGGCCCCTGGAACGGAAAAGCTGATATCTTTCAGATAGGACGTCCGTTTGACGAACCGTCAGCGGCGTTGGTGTTTACGTTTAGTAACGGTCCCTATGAGTATACCCTATGGGAGTTCGGGGTACAGATGAGATACGGCCGGGATTGGTTCGCACTCAAAACCAACCGGGCCCCTGGGATGAAAAGGCTAATAACTCACAGACCGGGCGTCTGATCGACGTGCCGTCTGTTGCGTTGAGACCCCTGTGACGAAACGGACTTTTGAGATACTTCTTAGTGGGACTTTGAGATACTTGGAGTATCGAACTGTAGCTCGTGGAGCGGACCCTCCCAGTGACGAGCGTGCGATGTACGGAGACCGTGTAGCTGGCTGAGACCTGACGACTGCTTGACCGACTCGACTTGGAGTGAGTCGACTAGCCCAGTGGACGGAGCACTACTTTCTGAGGTGCATACCCATGGCGGACGGAGCACTACCTGTGTGACAGTGCAGACCCGCGGTGCTCGTCCGGAGAGTACCTCAGCAGGCTACTAGGGGGTATGCACTACTGAGTTTGGGTGACATACCTCGGCGGGAAGCACTACTGTGTCTGGGTGGCTGACCCGCGGTACTCGACAGGAGGAGTACTTCAGCAGTCTTTGGTTAGTGAGCAGTACCTCGGAGTCGTGACAGGACCACTGCACACTCCAGAGACGGAGCTCTTCAGCAGTTACGGTTTCGATAATGAAAATCCTGGTTTGAGCTGAGACTTTTGACCTTGTGTTTACCTCATGATTGAGATGGGTCACCTGCTAACTTTGGTATATGTATGGGCATATACCCGGGTAGTGGTTATCCGTCGTTTTCACAATCCTTGTGTTTCCTCATGCTTGAGATGGGTTACTTGATAACTTAGGTATATGTATGGGCATATACCTAAGAAGAGTTTATCTGTTGAGATCTTCTTGTATTTATCCTTGTTGGTTTTTGTGAGACCTTGAGGGTCTCGGGGTCCCTACTGAGTATCGTTATACTCACCCCTGCACGGGCTATGCCCGCACCTCGTTGTGTTGGTTGCAGACGACGGACAGTGCTGACAGAAGCCGAAGGTTCGAGGACTGGACGGTACCTGGAGGTGGACTATACGACGAGGCGGTACCCGGAGGTGGATCACTGGGCGGGACATACTCGGAGCGGATGGCGGGACCCGAGGAGCAGAGGAGCTATCTGTACCCACCCTTCAGGTGGGATTTCCAGTGGACATCTCAGCGTAGCAGCTTTACTTTTCAGTCGCTGTTTTCCCTTTCGAGTTGTACTTTACAGTTGGGCTTGTATTTCCGGCCCCTTTTTACTTTTCAGCTCTTCTTTTTTTACTTAGTGTTTTACTTCCGCTTGTACTCTGTGGTGCTTGTTTTCTTTATAAAGGCAATGCCTTCCCAGTTATCTGGATTTTACGCCTTTGGTGCTAGTCGTCAGCCCCTGGCCTATGGAAGGCGGGCTTGGGGTAGTCACGGCACGGGCCCCGAGGACGGGTCGTGACAAATTGGTATCAGAGGAGTTCGGTTCTACCGCAGAACTTATAACTCTGATGTTTCTTTCTGTGAAGCAATAGTGTTGAGAGTACCGAGTGTGGTTTTCAGTTCAGGGAGTCCAGTGTTGGTGCGGGCGGCCGACGTATCCATACACCAGGACCCTGACAACTGATTTCCGACTTTGTGCACGAAAACACTGATTGCGTGTGTGTTTTCAAAGGTTTTTCCCCTTAAAACAGCTCAAACCAGGTCAGCTCACCAGGTATAATCGTTTGATCGTGTTACGTTGTTTCTTTCAGGATGTCTTTTCTCAGACGACCAGCTAGAGCCCGGAGGGATGAGCGTACTGACAGTCTGTCGAGCGACGAGGCTTCGGTACAGGGCCCTCTTGCAGTTGAGGCACCAGCGGAGGCACCAGCGGTACTACCATACGTTGGGCCACCGATTCCACCAGCCCCAGCAGTAGGCGATGCACGACGCTTGAGCGCGCTGCACGAGTTCCAGCGCCAGAGGCCACCCAGGTTCCGGGGAGAGACGGACCCGCAGGCGGCTGAGGTTTGGCTGGAGGCTGTGGTGAGAGTCTTCAGGCAAGTGGGGACGCCGGCAGACTTCATGGTGATCTTTGCTACCAGCCTCCTTCAGGCAGCAGCAGGTAGGTGGTGGAGCCACTTGTTTCAGTTTTGCGATGAGATGAACTTCGCATGAGAAGACTTCGAGACCTTCTTCAGGGTGGAGTTTGTGCCAGTATCTCTACACCCCGAGCGTGTACAGGAGATTCTGCCTTTGCCGCGTGTTTTTCGATCAGAAGCCGAGTCATCTGTGGGCAGTAGACAGATGATGCAGAGGTCCAGGAGGACCAGACCAGCAGTTGGGCGATCTCGGGTTTTAGGACCGGTGGTGCGGGGCACCCGAGGTGGGGTCAGAGCCAGGCGTGCCAGAAACGGACAATGTTACTCCTGTGGCGGAAAGGGTCACCTGGCACGTGACTGTCCGACTCCTCGATCCGCAGGCTTGGAGGGAGCCACCGAGGTTGAGGCAGCGACAAATGCTGGAGCTATGGGAGCAGGTGGACAGGGGAGGAACTAGTGGATACGTCTTTTGTACTTCTAGTTCCATGTTGATGTTGCTTTTGTGTAGCGTCTTGTAATATGAGATGCAATAATAAAAGACGTATACCTTTGTGATGTTTTCTTTCCTGTCCTCTTTTGTGATGTTACTAAGAGGTTCCAGTTGACTGTTGACTTGACCCTCACTTGTGAGACATCTACTGGAGGAGACCAGTTACCACACACTGATGCCGACAGTGTGACTCAACCCTTGGAGGCGAGAGTAACGGTTGGATCTCTTAGTAGTAGCGTCGAGGCCTTACGACGTCATCCTTGGTATGGATTAGTATCATCCATGTTAGGATTGACTGTTTTAGGCAAAGAATGTGGTTCATCCAGGGGATGAGACCAGGTTTCTCTTATCGGCAAAAAAGAAATCTCGCAGCTCTTGTGGGACCAGAGATGGTCCGGGCCACGTCAGAGGAGGTCCATGTCATCCAGGAGCGGATGAGGACAACACAGAGCCGGCAGAAGTCATACGCTGACAGGAGGCGGAGGCCACTAGAAATCGAGGATGGTGACCACGTCTTCTTGCGGGTCTCACCTCGACGTGGTATTCGGAGATTTGGCCGAGGCGACAAGTTATCTCCGCGCTTCATCGGACCCTTCCAGGTCCTCAGCAGGGTTGGTGAGGTGGCTTATCGCCTGGCTCTACCACCTCAGTTGCACCGGGTGCACGACGTCTTCCACGTGTCTCAGCTGAGGAGATACGTGCACGACCCGACGCACATCTTTGACCATGGGAAGCTTGACGTTGACGATGGGGCGACTTTTACGGAGGTCCCGGTGGAGAAAGAGGATCGACAGGAGCAGGTCCTACTTGGGCGATCGATTCCTCTTGTGCGCAACAGATGGCGGCACGGGAATCTCCAGGAGAGCACATGGGAGCGGGAGGCTCAGATGCGTGCTCAGTACCCTCATTTGTTTCCCTAGTTTTTGTTGTATCTTTACGGGGACGTAAAGCCCTGAGGTGGGAGTAATGTAAAGACCCGTAAAATTCAAGGGAAATTTTTTTCTTAATTTTCTTTAGAATTTTACAAGAGCGCGGTTTCAGACGGCACCTGATTCCGAGGCCCGGAGTGCCCGGAATTAATTTCCGAAGTTTGGCTCGGGTACGTTCAGTGAACGAATGAGCGGGAATTCCTAACTTTTGATCCGGTGCTCAGAATTGAAATCTGAGGGCACCGATGAACTCGCAGCGCCGATATTCGCTTAAAGAGACCCTTTTCGGAAGTTGCGTTTGTTGCGGGTTGAAAGTTAGTTTTTGGGTTTTTAGTTTAAGTTAAATAAAATTTGTGAGGAACAAATTTTATTTTTTTATCTAGTTAAGTCCTACCAAAGGGAGTTGGGAGTGGGACCCACATCCACTTAACCTCCCTTGGGAGGATTAAGTGAGGTGGGGTCCACACGAACCCCAACTCCTCAAATTCTCTCAAAACCTCCCCTTTAACTCTTTTCATTTAATGTTGTCAACTTGAGTTACCTAATTAATTTTGGGAGTTTAACCTTTTTGAATTTCAAACTTTTGAAATTCTAATGTGTATTGTAATAATAAAATAAGAAGTTGCCTTATTTTATTTTGGGTTGATCGTTTGTCTTCTTGAGAGGTGGAGAGCTCCTCTTCTTCTTCTTCAAACTCAACGAAGAACGCGAAGAACGTCGTTCTTCAACGAAGAACTTCTCCGCCGAAGAACACGATCCGTCCGCGACGCCGTATCCGCGACGCGACGTACTTCTTCTGCGTCATCTCTTCCGCGACGGTTTTCCGCGACGAACGCCATCGACAACGACTCTTCCTCCGACGTCAAAGGAATCGACACCGATATTCCACGACTCCGTCAACGTGCGACTATCGAGGTAGAGGTTCTTGAGTTCGTTGTTTTCTTTATAGTTTGACTTTCCTCAAGACTTGACGAGGAACGCTCTTTTTTCGACGAAGAACGTCGCACCTCCTTTCTTTGTTCACCGTGACAACGAAGGGGACGCCACCTTCCTCGGACCTCTTCTTCCTCCTCGGACCTTCTTCGTCGGCAAACGAAGATCCGCCAACGACGTGTCTCTTCGGGCATATCTCTTCGTCAACGGATTTGATGAACGACGACCGCGACGCCCGACCTCCGCGACGCCGTCTTCCGCGGAGCGTAGACGAATCTTCAAATCTTAAACCCGAGGTAGGGGTTGTCGTTTTCTTTTGGTTTCCTTATTTTATTCTTGATCGTGATTCTATCAAGACTAACGTGTGACTTGATTTATTTTAAGTTGCGTTTTTATTTTAACGTGAGGGGGGGGGGGGGGGCGGACCGCACGAACACGGCCGAACCCCCCTCCATCGTTCTTGTTTTATTCATGTTGGTGGAAGCAAGTGGCGTGGTGCCGTCGCACCACGCGGATGATCGTGCTTATAATTTACGCAACGCCGTCGCGCTACGCCGAGGAGAATCTTCAAGAACGCGACGCCGTCGCGCCGCGTTGGAAGGAATCATGGTACGGCGAAGGGGCGCGGTGCCGTCGCACCGCGCCGGACGACGAACACCGCGGCCGGTTCCGGGCCGCGGCGGGGCGAGGAGACCGCGGCCGGTTCCGGGCCGCGGCGGAAGAGAAAACCGGCGGCCGGGCCGCCGGCGTCGGAAGCCGAAGAGGGGACCGGAAATTCCGGTCCCGTTGGAGAAAAACCGGCTGGCCGGCTGGCCGGCCGGATGCCGTTAAACCGGGGAATTAATTCCCCGGCCAGCTGGCAAAACCCCCCTCTTAAAGAGGGGGGCGGTTTTATTTTAAAGGGAGGGGGCCGGCTGCCCCCTCGGTTCCGCTCCAGCAGGCCCCCCACGAGGGGGGGGGCGCTTTTTAAAAAAACGGCGCGGCCAGTTGCCGCGCCGCCCTCCAGCAAAGCGGGGGCCTTGCCCCCCGCGTGCCACCCACGTGCGGCGCCAAGCGCCGCCGCCGCGGCCCGCCGCCGCCGCCACCGCGGCCCGCCGCCGCCGTCACCGCGCCGCCGCGCCGCCGCGCCGCCCCAGGGGGGGGGGGGTCGGGCCGGGTCGGCCCGGACCCGGACCCCCACGTTTCGAACCAGATTAGTTTTTGGCTCATAACTTGAGCCTCGGACCTCCGATCGACGAACCGTCAGCGGCAACGCGATCCTTGGATCGAGACGGTCGTTTCGGTATATCGCACTCAAGGTTTCGGATTACTTTGAGTTCGGCCGGGTTGGTTCGCTCACGAAACCAACCGGGCCTTCGGAGCGGGAACGCTCATATCTTGAGCCACGAACGTCCGATTGACGCGCCGTCAGTCGCGTTGCGTTCCTCTTAATGAGACGGATCTTTTGACATACTCCGCCCGAGGTTTGGACGCAGGTGGAGTACGGTCGGGTTGGTTTTGCCTTAAAAACCAACCGGGCCCCGGAGACGAAAAAGCCAATAACTAACAGACCGGGCGTCCGATTGACGCGCCGTCTATTTCGTTGACTTCCTCTTAATGAGACGGATCTTTTGGCATACTCCGCCCGAGGTTTGGACGCAGGTGGAGTACGGTCGGGTTGGTTTTGCCTTAAAAACCAACCGGGCCCCGGAGACGAAAAAGCCAATAACTAACAGACCGGGCGTCTGATTGACGCCCCGTCTGTTTCGTTGACTTCCTCTTAATGAGACAGATCTTTTGGCATACTCCGCCCGAGGTTTGGACGCAGGTGAAGTACGGTCGGGTTGGTTTTGCCTTAAAAACCAACCGGGCCCCGGAGACGAAAAAGCCAATAACTAACAGACCGGGCGTCCGATTGACGCGCCGTCTGTTTCGTTGACTTCCTCTTGATGAGACGGAACTTTTGACATACTCCGCCCGAGTTTTGGATACAGTCGGAGTATGGCCGGGTTGGATTGTACCCGAAATCCAACCGGGCCCCTGGAACGGAAAAGCTGATATCTTTCAGACAGGACGTCTGTTTGACGAACCGTCAGCGGCGTTGGTGTTTACGTTTAGTAACGGTCCCTATGAGTATACCCTATGGGAGTTCGGGGTACAGATGAGATACGGCCGGGATTGGTTCGCACTCGAAACCAACCGGGCCCCTGGGACGAAAAGGCTAATAACTCACAGACCGGGCGTCCGATCGACGTGCCGTCTGTTGCGTTGAGACCTCTGTGACGAAACGGACTTTTGAGATACTTCTTCGTGGGACTTTGAGATACTTGGAGTATCGAACTGTAGCTCGTGGAGCGGACCCTCCCAGTGACGAGCGTGCGATGTACGGAGACCGTGTAGCTGGCTGAGACCTGACGACTGCTTGACCGACTCGACTTGGAGTGAGTCGACTAGCCCAGTGGACGGAGCACTACTTTCTGAGGTGCAGACCCATGGCGGACGGAGCACTACCTGTGTGACAGTGCAGACCCGCGGTGCTCGTCCGGAGAGTACCTCAGCAGGCTACTAGGGGGTATGCACTACTGAGTTTGGGTGACATACCTCGGCGGGAAGCACTACTGTGTCTGGGTGGCTGACCCGCGGTACTCGACAGGAGGAGTACTTCAGCAGTCTTAGGTTAGTGAGCAGTACCTCGGAGTCGTGACAGGACCACTGCACACTCCAGAGACGGAGCTCTTCAGCAGTTACGGTTTCGATAATGAAAATCCTGGTTTGAGCTGAGACTTTTGACCTTGTGTTTACCTCATGATTGAGATGGGTCACCTGATAACTTTGGTATATGTATGGGCATATACCCGGGTAGTGGTTATCCGTCGTTTTCACAATCCTTGTGTTTCCTCATGCTTGAGATGGGTTACTTGATAACTTAGGTATATGTATGGGCATATACCTAAGTAGAGTTTATCTGTTGAGATCTTCTTGTGTTTATCCTTGTTGGTTTTTGTGAGACCTTGAGGGTCTCGGGGTCCCTACTGAGTATCGTTATACCCACCCCTGCACGGGCTATGCCCGCACCTCGTTGTGTTGGTTGCAGACGACGGACAGTGCTGACAGAAGCCGAAGGTTCGAGGACTGGACGGTACCTGGAGGTGGACTATACGACGAGGCGGTACCCGGAGGTGGATCACTGGGCGGGACATACTCGGAGCGGATGGCGGGACCCGAGGAGCAGAGGAGCTATCTGTACCCACCCTTCAGGTGGGATTTCCAGTGGACATCTCAGCGTAGCAGCTTTACTTTTCAGTCGCTGTTTTCCCTTTCGAGTTGTACTTTACAGTTGGGCTTGTATTTCCGGCCCCTTTTTACTTTTCAGCTCTTCTTTTTGTACTTAGTGTTTTACTTCCGCTTGTACTCTGTGGTGCTTGTTTTCTTTATAAAGGCAATGCCTTCCCAGTTATCGGGATTTTACGCCTTTGGTGCTAGTCGCCAGCCCCTGGCCTATGGAAGACGGGCTTGGGGTAGTCACGGCACGGGCCCCGAGGATGGGTCGTGACAATGTTGTGATGGAATTATTTTTATGAATTCCTTTATATTATATGAATTGTCTTATGATGTCACGATGTTTAAGATTCCCATTTTTATTACATGGGTTATGCTATGATGTATGGTTTATGATTTTGTGTCACACATAAGAATGGTATCATTATGAGATGGGTGGGACCTATATCTCCCTTCAATGCATTGGGTAATGATTTTATATCTCAGGAGATAGACATGGCTGGGATGGTAGGTTATACTGGTTCAGTGAAAAAGGACTGAAACGAGGGTGACTCGGTTCAGAAAGAGACTTTGTCCACTAAGATAGTCTTGGCAATGAGTCTTGACTAACAAGAAATGATTCTCTCTGATTATGTGTGTATGCCATAAAGTTTAATGTTTTAAGTTATGATTATTGTGATTACATTTCACTGTCGTGAGTTATCCCAGGTTATGAAATTATGATCTCTTTTACAGGTTAAGATTTCCAAAAGTTATGTGCTTATGTATATGATGTGATTGATATTTCTTTTGTTTACCCTTACTGAGCATTTGAGCTCACCCTTTTATGTTTTCTTTTCCCCAGGATATAAAGAAAGGTTTTAGGTATAAAAAAAAGGAAGATCTTTATGGGATATGTTGAAGATATTTCACCAGGATTAGAAGATTATATTCTGAGTTTCCAAAGAAACTAAACTATTACGATCCTTGTGTGTGTGTTTTTGTTATGTACTAAGTATTCCGCAAATGTAATGTAATGTCAATGTACGTCAAGATACGGGTCTCTACAATACTGTCTCCACAATGTGATGTGATTCGTTCTACAATATATTCATTGCATAATTATTATATAAATGAATTGAATGAATAAATATGATATATAGTACATTAATACCATTCTGTAAATGATGTATCTATAACCTAAAGAGAATAATAAGAATTTATTCGAGAAAACACGCATAAGAACAAAATGTTATAAACACCCAAATAACAAGTAGCAATGAAATATTAATACTAAGAAGATAATAATATGACCATATATGATATCATAACAATAATTATGATTCTAGAATAAGTCAATAACATTATTTAAATCATTATACAGGAGGTTCGGACACTTACGAGGCAAATCAGACCTAAGGTAAGGGAAATATCACAATCTCATTTTTATCCGAGATTGTTTATACTTTGGTATTTACTGGGGTGTATTTTATCATCCACATCCATGTTTCCTCAATATGTAATATTATTTCCATCCAACTAAAATTTTTTAAATCCAATTTTACCCTTCGTTGAGTTTTTAGTAAAGGATATGAAAGGAATCTTTTGTCATTTTTCGTACGAGGTACTTTTTGACTTTTCCGACAAAAGTATGAGGAATGTTTTTTTAACTTATACGGCATGAATGGATTTTTAAAACATTATTTCCAAGAAGATTCCTTTACAAGTTTTCAGGTTTATTTTTAATCAACTTCTTTTATTTTAGAATTGTAGGACATGTTAAGAAAGGAAAAGTGTTTTTGAAGCCGAAAGGATATTTTCCTCACGAATGGAGTTCAAGTGTTTTATCAAAATTATTTTTCCATCTAAGATAATAAATGGTTCTGTTTCTATCCCTATTATTACATTTATTTGATTATGTTTTGATGGAATTATATTTTTATGGATTCCTTTATTTTATATGAATTTTTTTATGATCTCACGATGTTTAAGATTCCCATTTTTATTACATGGGTTATGTTATGATGTATGGTTTCTGATTTTGTGGCACACATAAGAATGGTATCATTATGAGATGGTTGGGACCTATATCTCCCTCCAATGCATTGGGTAATGATTTTTTATCTCATGAGATAGACATGGCTGGAACGACAGGTTAAACCAGTTCAGTGAAACATGACTGAAACGAGGAGTGAACTCGGTTCAGAAATGGACTTTGTCCACTAAGATAGTCTTGGCAATGAGTCTTGACTAACAATAAATGGTTCTCTATGATTATGTGTGTATGCCACAAAGTTTCATGTTTTAAATTATGATTATTGGGATTACATTTCACTACTATTATTTATCCCATGTTATGAAATTATGATTTCTTTTACAGGTTAAGATTTCCAAAAGTTATGTTCTTATGTATATGATGTGATTGATATTTATTGTGTTTACCCTTACTGAGCATTTGAGCTCACCCTTTTGTATGTTTTATTTCCCCATGTTAGGATGAAGGTTATTATGTAGGATATGCCAAAAAGGAACTCTAGATATGATGAAATAAATGGGAGGCAAAGTAGATGATTTATGAACCAGTTGTTTATGTTTCCCAGTTTCTAAAGACTCTATACCTCTACTGTCCTTTCCTGGTTTTGTTATATGTTGTAATAAGTGTTCTTAAATTATGAAATAATGACAATGTATGTAAAGTATGGGTCGTTATATTTATGGTACTCAATGAGTGGGAAAATAAATTTGGCCTCCCATATTTTCTATCTTGGGAGAACCTACATAAAAGGTTTCTAAGTAAATTTTATGTGACACTTATCACAATTACAAAAAGACAAATCAATGTTGAATTTTTATCATTGGTGAGTTTCCAAATGAGATGACATTTCATGTTAAATAAATGTATGGGATTGAGATTTTTAATTATGATCATAAAAAAATATAGTCCATAGAAACCAGATAGATATATAAAATAGATTTTTTGAGTATATTTTATGAGACATAGAGGTTTTTTAAAATGGATTGAATGTAGGTCATAAAATCGGTGCATTTTACTTGAGGAACATTAGACATAATTTCACTAGATAATGAAAAGAGTGCACTAGATGAACATTATTTTTAAATAAAATCAGACATACTTCTTGGAAGAACTTTTAGTAAAAACATTTAAAAAGGTTTATATTTTTTATAGTAGAACTTTTGTATGAAAGACATTTTAAACTATTGGGATTATTTTTATATTACATATTTGGTAAAAAAAAGTACTCTAACGGGAGATAGCTAAAAGTTGTATTCTTGGCTTTATAATAGAAAATTTTCATAAACCATAGAGTGTCTATGAAAAGGATATTTCTTCCCACACAGAGTCTCAACATTTTAAATATTTTGTACCTTCTTTACATTCTTATCTTTGTATTAATGTGAGTTTAATATAATGTTTATAAGGAAAAAATGAAAAATAACAAATTGTATGGTTTAAATTTCAATTTTTTTTAAAAAAAATATTCAACCCCTGATTCACCACCCCCCTTACAGTGGATCAATGATCCCTAGGAAATTCATAAAGTAAAATTGTTTCATATTCATGTTTTAAATCAATGATATTGGTTTCTATTTGACCTTGATCTATGTTTGGTGTTGGATTTGTTCTCAATAAGTATTATACATACTTATGGATAGGGTTACTATTAACCATTAACCGGATTAATGTGTGAAGGTTGTGACATTTGATGAACTAAAATTTTTTAATGGTTTATTAGAATAATTATTATACAAATTTATTTTAATCTAGAAGTAGACTGTAGTAGTACAAAGCATCAATTCATATGTAGCAACCTCAACCCCAGAAGTCAAGAACTGATGTCTACATTATTACATTATCATAATATATAATTAATCAAGTATTGAAGGTCCAAATAATTTATTATCCTGGGTAAAATATAAACATAGTTGAAATTATTTTTACAATTTAAAACATAAAATACAATAATTTTTTTCTTTGAGAAAACGTTTATAACTCACAATTTATCCCCAGATATCCATCAAAAAACAGCTGTCTACATACTGGAAAAAGTAAAACAAAATAAATGGTTGAACATAGATTCTTAATAAAAGTAAGCATATAATGGAAGATATAAAAAAAGTGTATAATAAGTATGGAAGGGTAAATAATTAAAACACATTCCATTTAATAAATAATTTTAGCATAATAAGGAATGAATAATTGATGATAAAATATTTTCATATAAATAATCATGTGATCTCAAAAACATAACCGTAGATATTATATATTATCGAATAATAACATGTATTATCAATAACTGAGTTCATAATGACGGATTTCATAATGATAGATATCTAAAACATAATATCTAGGACCTAATACAAGACATCTTATATTATTGTGGCTTTTTTCCAAAATATCTAAATAAATGGTTAATTCCTCTATCAAAACCCAATCTATTTGGTCTCATTAGACCAACTGATACATCGAGGGGATGTAGTTTTCCCCTCTCATAATTTACTAATTCTAATTCATTATTCATAAAATAGTGGTGAAGCATTAAATACATAGACATTAATATTAAAAAAATAACATAGGAAATGTTAAAAATTACCCCCATTAGTAAACATAATCATAAACCATCCATAGTAAAAAAGAATGGAATGAACATCAGATATCCCCAGTCAAACTGATCATAAACCATCCATATAAATAATAAGGATGGTATCATTAAAGTATATTTATAATAAAATATAATTAACATAAAATAATTTCATCTTGAAGGGAAATTATTTTTAAATATAACCTCGAATAATCCCTTGTGAAAATAAAGATTCATGTAAAATAACCCATTTAGTTTAAAACAAGAAAATTCATAACATACTTTCAAAATCATTTTCATTAAATAACATTTAAAAAAACTAATAATTTTCAATAATATTATGAAAATAATTTCCTTATAAATATCTATTTAATCATTAAAAGTAACACTCAAAGAAATGATAGTCATTGTAGTGGGTAATTTCATACATGTTGTATAAGTTAAATGAAGCATTCTTTTTGCATAGTAAAAAAGGGTAGGAATGTACCTCATATGAAAAATGACAAGAATATCTATTTTAGAAAATGTAATCAAAAGGTAAAACAGGGATAATAATTTATTTAAGAAATAAATTTTATAATGAAATTTTTTTTTGGAAAATATTATTTAAAAACATGGTTTAGGGAAAAAAAATTACCTAAGAGAGAAATAAAGTAAGACATTATTAAAAAATATTAATCATTTTAAGTACCAAATATGGAAAAAATGATACTATTAAATGAAAATATTAATTAATGAGAAGATGAGAAAAAATATATTTATTTTAATATATAAATTTAAAATAATTCCCTCAATGGAGACTAAAAGAAAAAAAAATCTCGATTATTGATGTGATTCTGAACTAAACCCCTACCACATTGTTATATTTTAAGTAATAAGCCCGAAGAAATAAATAAATTTTAAACAAACATTAAATACCACTAATATAAATAAATTCATGATATATCATAAAAAAATTGTAATATATACACCATGAAAAGGATATAAGTGATTAATATTATGTTTGTCTTATAGAAGAAAAATGAGATTAAAAACCCTTTCCTTTAGTTTGACTCATCGAGTAAATTATTTATATACCAAAATAAAAATAAATTTATTAACATTAATAAGAATATTTTTCAAATTTTTTATTCAACTGGTCTCACTTGTTAACATGTTATATATTATTATTAATCAATTAAGTTTACATCATAAGTTTTGACAATATTTAAATTATGCTTCAAAAATGAATTTAGTAGGTTTACTATGGTCAAAGAGATTGTTATGTAAACACATAAAGAGTAATAATCATGAAATAATGATCATATTTATACATAAATTATACTTTTAAAACAAATCATGTAAACGGTTACAAAAAATTAACTATGTTTCAATCATGGAGATAGTTGTTCATATGTACGCTAGATTAAAACTTCTATTTTTCAATGATCACTATAAAAGGAAGTTAATTAATATTAATCATTATATAATTATAATAATATAATAAATAAAATATTAATTATTTAAATATACTTATATATATTATCCATGTGGTGTGGTGACTAAAATAGAGTCACATCGCTATGTGAAGAGGGTAGTCCACACACACACACACAAGATGGTATCATCTTTAAGTGAGAGAAAATGTAAGAAATAAAATGAAATATTATAAATTAGAATAATAATTATTTAACTAATAAAATATTAATTCAAATTGTATCACATATATTCCTTAACTATATCCTTATCACCTTCCATGTTAATTGTTAGTGAAATACAGATCACGTCGCTTTTTGAGGCGTTATTCAATCGTACACATGAGCGACTTTATCGTATCCCCTATGAAATGGAATGTAAAAAATGTATATTTATGATATAATTAATAATTATGTATAATTATCTTATAAATATCACATATAAACTTTATATTCATCATCGTACCCATCCTTGAGTGGTTTTGAATGAAAACTTGCCACATCAATTCACGAGGTGGTAGTCCTCCACACACTTGGGAGATGTAATAGTTTCCCATTTTAGCGAATATAAAATGGATATAGTTCATGAAATTTACATAATAAAATATCATTATATTTGAGCTATATTGTATTATATAATCATAATTGAATAATATTTTAAGGATGTGGATGATGAAATAAAATAAGAACACATGGTTAAGAATTTTACCTCCTCTCATACCACCTCTTTATGATTATAAGAAAAGTATTCTTATAATGGATTTATGACCAAAAATATTATTCTATAATTATGGTTTTTAATTTGGTAAGTGATTATGAAAGGTATTTTGGGATAATAAATTGGTTTTAAGGGGTGAATAATAGAGGAGAGTGGGTGGAATTTTATAGGTGAGGTGAGTGGCACACTTCTAATTTTGGAAAAGAAAAAATTATACCCAAATTTTCAAATTACAGAAGGGTAAGAAATGAAGATTTATTAAGAATTAGAAATTATAAGGAAACAATATGGCTAAAAATTATATTTTAAACAATTTTCTAGGTCATTTTAACTCTTATCATTGTTGTTTAAGCCTTGGTAAACCCATTTTTACCTTCACCGTAGTGAATAATTTTTATTACTTTTACTATTAATTATTGTAAAAGTTTAAGTGGAGATTACTAAATAATATATATTATTCTTATTTCAAATATTTAATCCATTTCTTCAAATTCATTTCACATTATTATAAACATTTAATTTAATATTATTTCTGCAGACATGAGGAGAAAGCAGGTTTTCAAAGAGAAAATGTTCCAATGTTTACAATGTTTTTATATCAAATTTAAATATGAAAATGATAAAAATTAAATAAATTGCATTAATAGATATGTAATGGATTTAATTTTACTTTAACACCATTTCAAAATATAATTTAACTTTATAAATAATTTAAACAAAAATTAAGTTTTCAATTATGATTAGGTATTTTATACTATTCATTGAATAATGAAAACATTCCAAAAAAACCGAAAGAAATCCTCAGTTGATTTTGATATGATGATTTAAAGAATTAATTTAATTTTTTAAAATAAATTTTTTAAAAATGGAAAAAATGAATTACAATTTATGTGTGCAACGCATGACTAAATTACCTTTTAAAAAAATACCTTTTTTCTGAAAACATTTCTTTTTCTATTAAATGGTTATATTTGTATATCTAATTAATATATATCCATTTTATTTATTTTATTCATTTTTAAACCATTTAATTTTCATAATTTTTTTTACTATTCATGTCCATTAATTTAATGGCTAGTTTATAATTGTAATGTTTAAATAAATATATTTTAATAGAGTATCATGATTCCTTAAAACCTGATGTTGAATGCATTACAAGGTATCAAATATAGTGAATTTATTTACAAATAAATATATCCTAAAGTCTTGGGATATTATTTTAATTTATATTATTTAGGGTTTATTTTATACACACCATCGAATATGATGTTCTTATTAGAAATCTCAAGGTGTTACATTATACCCCCTTAAATAAATTTTTTCTCACAGTTTAATCTTCATCTTGTTAATCATAGTTTTTAGATTTCAAAATAACTATATTGAAATACGACATCATGATAACTGTTTTTAAATAATCCAATTGATAAGAGATAATTGAAATAAAATATTATATGAAATAATAGATAACTGTGTTTCTTAGTAGGAGAACATTAGTGGGAACTGAAGATATGAACATTGAATAAAAGAATAAATAATTATAGAGTGAGATAGAGGTCATTGATCACAAGAAAATTAATGATCAATTGATATTCAAGAACATCAAAAACATAAATTTTTTTGAATTTAAAATATTATAAGTTCAACATAAATGAAGGAATTAGGATAAGAATTTCATCTCATATCATTTTCATAGAGACGAAGAATTTCTTTACCATCTAGAATGAAAATATATGAAAATATACTTACACGATATATCTCTATTTATTAGGTAAAATTTCATATTTTTTTTTTATTTTATCATTTTCCACTTCATTTCATACTATAATAAATGAATCTTCCAGATAAATTTTTTATTCCGAAAGTACTAAAATTTACTTTTATTTGGTTATTAAATCAATAAATAAGTTACAAGTATTTAAATATGTTTATAAATATTTACCAAAACTAATATGGTTATCACTTTTTATCTAATATTATACAATAATCTCTAAATCTCAATAGTAACACCACTAGTTTAACAGTAATAGTTATCCATGAAATCATTTACCTAAAATCAATTACGTATTAACAATGACATCCTCTAGGTCGATGGTATGAAATAAACCCTTATCTTCCTTTGGTCATGGGTTAAATCCCAACGGCCTTACTGGATGTGATGGGTTGTCTCCAAGCTTGTGGGTTTTATTTTTATAAAGCAATATTAATATAATTCCTATAAAGTTACCAAATTTTAATACCCTATAATTACCTCAACATAAGAGATTAAGGAACCCTTAAAGGTTACCAATAATTTCATAAAAACTCATTATAATTATTATCTCAACATAAAGAAGATATTAAATGTTATCCTCCCTCTATCATGTGTTTTCCAAGAAGTTACACTTTCCAATGAATCACTTTTCTTGGTACCATTAGATAAATGCTTTCAAATCCTTAATGAAACACTTATACAGTACAATACTTCTATATTTTAAAATTCTTATGACTATAATGTTAAAAACAAAATAATTTTATAACATATTTTATGTATCAAACTAAAATATTATAATAGTAATTCCACTTCATCTGTATTAATAAAATTAGATTGACATGTATCTCTTGTCTTTATCTGTGGTATATTCCATTGATTATTGTAGAATTAATTAGCATAGTACCCAATTTTATTAAATTGGAATCATTTCACATTGGAATATTCTTTCGTTCACTTAATATCTTGATCATGGTGTATTTTTTCCCCACACTATATGTATGCATCATTTCATATTAATCATGTACTAAGGTGTTTCCTTCCATAAGTATACCATGTTGCAAAATCCTTCTTTTCTTTCTTTCTTTTGTCTATTTTTTTCATAGTCATCCACTTCTTCTATTCATTCCCTTATAATCCTTAAAACTTGGATAATTATTTCTCTATCTTTATATCACATGATATTATATCATTTTATGACAATAATGTTTAGAAAAATAGTTATCTAAAAAATATTTTGTTAAACCCATTAAATAAACTATCAATATTACTCTTTGGATTACATACGTAGTCCACGTCATGAAATTATAACATTTTAATGTTTTCATCATACATAAAAACATTTTCCTCCTATTTTTATCATAGATAGAGGAACTTTCATTCGGTATATTCTCATTTCTCATAATGTAAATATTTTCCAATAAGAGTACCTTGAAATCATTCCATTCCATGTTTGAAATTTCTTCTTCTTCTGTACTATTTTCAATTATTGACCACCATTGATATACATATCATTATAGAAGATAAGCTTTAATTACAACTTTCTCCCTCTCAATATATCCCATAGAAAGAAATATCTTCACTATGTAACTTATCCATTGTTTAACTATAAATGAATTTTTAATTTCTTTGAATGATGTATGTTTCTTTTGAATTATGTAGTCTAACATTGTTCCACAATATTTTGGATTAGTAGTATGCTTTATATGAAAATGGTTATTATTCATAGCCTATGTTAGCTGGCCTAATATGGTTATTATATAATCAGTTCCAACTCTAACTCCAGCTTCATTATTTTTCTCATGAGAGAAATCTCTATATGGAGTACGTGCATTGATATGATTTACATTCCTTTATTTAAGATTCACTTATTAAAAAATTCATACATTATAACATATAATAAAATTATTAAAAATGATATATTATAAAAAACTAGTTAAACATTTTACTTAAATTGAAAATTTTATGTATAGATAATCCTAAAATCATTAACATGGTTTCCTTGAGAATGTTTTCAAATCATAAAAAAAATTTCAAATAATTCATAATGGTTTGTAAAGAATACGTGAATTAACTCAATAATATCCTCTAGGAGTATAAAAATTGGTTTTTAGTAAGTCCCATTATTAGAAACCATGTGAAAATTGGGTCAAGCCCAATGCACCTTTTTTAGAGTTATTACCCATATGTACATCTCTTATAGAACCATGTCAACTTGAAAAATCATGTTAGGGATTTATTTTCTCGAAAAAACCACATAATTCCTTCCTTACCAAAACATTATGATTTTATTCTATACTTATCCTAAAATTCTATTTTATGGTTATGTTTACAAATTTCTGTTTTCTTTGATATAGTTATCATGGATTATACTAAACGTCATTTGATAAAAACTGTAGTGACCCTAGCCCCAGAAGCCCAAATTTGGTGTCTACTTTTTTACATTGAAATAATATATAAGGAATCACATTTTAAAGGACTGAATAATTTGGTAGTATTGGTAAACAAGATAGATATTTGATGTTTTTTTACAATTGAAAACACAAAATACATAATTTTTTTCTTTGGGAATCCACTATTCCTTATAGTGTATCACTGTATATCAATTAAAAAACACTTCCAAACAACTTGGTCGAAATAAAACATAATAAAGGGGTGACATCAAATTCTTATTAAGGGTAAGAGTATGGTAGATGATATGAATAAATAAAAAATAATAATATTAAAAAGTTAAATAACTGAAACACAAGGAATTTAATACGTTACATGTGAATAATATGGTAGGAATAAATTATGATAAAGTAATGATATAAAAGTAATCCCGTGATATATAAAATATAACCCTGGGTATTCTATTTAATTAAATTATCATAAGGAATATCAATAACTAAATTAATAATGATGGAATTCATAATGTTGGATATATAAAACATATCATCGAGACCTTAGTCCAATCTATCTAATACCATTGAGGCCTTATTATCAGACATATATTTAAATGGGTAAGGCCTTGCCCCAAGAAAATCTTGTTTGTTTCATGAGACCTACTGATGCACCGAGGGGTAATAGTGGGCCCCATCAGTCACATACCAAGTCTAATGTATTCCTCATATGAAAGGGGTAAAATATAATCAACAGAAACATTCATATTGGGAAACTATTATAGGAAATGATAACAATTACCTCAATATATAAGCATAATAATAAACCTTCTAGAGTAAAATGAATGGTATTAACATAGTATGTCCCCAATCAAACTAAAAATAAACCATTTGAATAAATTATAAGGCTTGTATCATTAGATTATATCCCCATTAAAGAATAATTGACATCAAAGGATAAATTCTTATATGGAAAATTAATTTGAAATATCAGATGGAACATTCCTTGAGGGAAATAAGCTTTCTTCTAAAAATCACCTTTTTTGTTTAAAAATATAAAATTAATAAAATATTTTCCAAAGCATTTTAATTAAAAATAAATTTTAAAAAAATAATTTCATGAATATTAGTAAATAAAATTTTATAGAAAGAACCTTGTAAAATTTGATAGGATGATTTAAATAAATGACAGTCATTATTGCATGTAAATTTGTACATGTTTTATATGTTAAAAGACATTCCTTTGGCACTAAAAAAGGTTATGAAAATTCCTCATCTAGAAAATTACAAGAATATTACATAATAGTTTTTGAAAAAGTTCAAAAATAAGTAATTTTTTTTAATAAATTGTTCTAGGAATTCATAAACATTTTTTTAAAAAAAATTAGAATACATGCTTTTGGGAGAAATAAACATTCCAACCGAATAGAGAAATAAATTCAGATTTACCAAAAATCATTTTCTTAAACATTTTATGTAACAAAAAGTGAGAAAATAATAATATTAAATGTAAAATCACATAAATAAATAGATAATAATAAAATATATTTATTTTAATTTAAAAATATTAAATAATTACTCCAAGTTCGACTTAAAAAAACAATCCGAATAATGATGAGATTGTTAAATAAATCCGTAACACCATGATTACTATTGATTCAAAAGGCCCGTGAAATAAATAACACCAAATGAAAATTTAAATTGTGTGAAGGTAAATTAATTCCTTTAATATCATAAACAATGGAGTATATACACCAAATAAAATAAATAAGTGGTGAATATGATGTATGTCTCATAGAAGTAAAAGTGATATGAGAAACCCTCACATTGAGTTTGAATTGTCTTTTATGCTATTTTTCTTCAAGTAAAATATACTTATATTGATTATTTTATTTATTAATAATATTTTATATGTTTATTATTCCTATTATTTAACTTATTACCATGTTATTTATGTCAACTTTATAAATTAAGTTTAGTCCAATGTTTTGATGATAATTGGATTATGTGTCAAAAATGAATTTAGTTGATCGACTATGGTCAAGGATATCATTATTTAAACATATAAATAATAATAATCATGAAATAATTATCATATTTATACATTAATTATACATTTAAACACAATCATACAAATGGTTTGGAAAAAATAACTATTTTACAATCACGTAAATTGTAGGTCCTACGTACAAAAGTATAACATTTCCATTTTTCAAAGATCATTATGGAATAAAGTTATGTAATATTTTATCTTTATTGAATGATCAAAATATCATATTGACATATTTAAATATACTTAGATATATCATCTATGTGGAGTGGTAATGAAAATATTATCACCTCACTTCGTGAAGGCGGTAATGAACACATACACGAACAATGTTATCACCATTAAGTGTGAGAAAATGTAAGAAACCCAATGATATATTATCTATTTATAATGATAAATATGTAATTAATGTAAAAATTATTTCATTATATCTCATATATTCATTAAATATATATTTTTCAACTTCTGTGTAGGGAATTCATAAAAGATGAATCGCATCGCTTCACGAGGCGGTAGTCTGTCGTATACACGACCAACATTGTCGTATCCATGTTATAATGAAAATGAAAATAGTTATATATTATATAATTACTACAAAGGTAAAATTATATAATTAATATCATATATATACTTTATTTATTTAATCATACCCAACTATGAGTTGTGCTGATGGAAACGATGTCACGTCGGTTTGCGAGGCACTAGTCTGTTGTACAAACTTGCGACATTGTTATTTACAATTTGAGGGAATATGAGATATATATAGGTCATTAACATAAAAAAACAACATTTAGTTATATTATATATATATATTTATTATATAATAATAAATTATAATTATTTGAAGACGGTGGATGATTAAATAAAAAACACATTGTTAGGAATTTTACCTTCTCTCATACAACCTCTTTAGGATATACCAAAACTATTCCTGAAATGGATTTAAGAAAAAAAATTCATATAGTATGAAGAATTTTTTTTTTAAATTAATTTGTATAGATATTTTATAAACCAAAATGTTTTGAATTTGTGAACAAGATATGATAGGGGTGTCCTTTTATAGGTGAGGAGAGTGGTAAAATTTTAATTTTTGAAAGGAAAATGGTTTACCGTTGTTTTTGACATGTCAAAAGGGTCCCAAATGGATTATTCAAGATAGATATGAAATATAAGGATAAATTATGGAAATAAAATATATTTTAGATTAGTTTTAAGTCATTTTAATAATTATATTTTTATTTTAACCCCATGTAAACCAATTTAAACCTTAACCATGTTAAATAATTTTTACTTTTTAACTATTAATTAATGTCAAAAATTATTCTGAAATTATTAAGTAATATAAATTAATTTAATTCCTAATTTTTAATACATTTCTGAAAATTCAATTCACATGATTGTAAATTTTTAATCTAAAATTAATCCCACAGGCGCAAAGAGAAAGCCAGTTTTCAAAGAGAAAATGTTCAAATATTTATAATGTTATTATATCATGATTCAATATTAGAATGATTAAAATGACCTAAATTGAACTAATATATATATATATATATAATGTTTCTAATTTTAATTTAGAAAATTTTAAATAGAATTTAACATTATAAATAATTTAAACAAAAAGACTGTTTGAAATTAAAATTCCATATTTTTCACTATTTAACGAAAAATGAACCATTTTAGAAAAAACAAAAAATAATAATTCTAAGATAATTTTTGGAATGATAATTTAAAAAAAGAACATTATTTTTTAAATTAAGTTTTCTAAAAAATTTCAAAAATAATTATAAATTATGTGTGTAAAGGGTTGCTAAATAGCCTTTTAGGAAAATAATATGTTTTTACAAAAAATTTATTTCTCTTTCAAATAATTCTAATTTTATATAAAATCTAGAAAATATCTGTTTTATTTATTTTATACTTATGTAAACCATATAATTTTTTTAATTTTATTATTATTATTCATACCATCAAATTTAACAGATAGGTTATAATGGTAGTGTTTAAATAATAATACATTAGTATAGTATCATGTTTTTTTCAAGCCTGTAGTTGTGTGCATTCAGGCTATCAAATATATTGAATTTATTTAAAAACAAATATATCATAAATTATTATATTGTTATATCCCCTTCTATAGTTGGTTTTTCATTTCATACACACTATCAAATATGATGTTTATATTTAAAAATCTCATGATGTTACATCATAAGAACATATGAAGAATTAATGTAGGAATCATTAAATATTTTTTCCCATATTTTGTAGTCTATAATCTATAGTAAAGGTACTCAAATTTCATAATATTTATTTTCTTACATGATTATGTAAGGTATAAATCATCACGTTATCACGTAAGTGTATAAGAGACATGTGACCAAACAATTCCTTCAGGGTGATGCAACATCATCATAATCAGTAATTAGGGTGATAAACATAATATTGAAGTTTTAAAGTGTAAATTTTTATTGGACCACATGCATATAAACTATTCATGAAATGAAGTTATGTAGAGTGCCTATGAATGATGATATTAGGTGCATCACATAAAAAAATAAGGTTTTCAGGATCACGTTAGGTGTGTTGGATCTTATGATCATGTAAGGTAAATAAATCACACGATTAAAGATTATCACATAGACACGTAAGTTAATTCAAGAGATTTTATAATGGGAATTTCATAAGATAGGTGAATATTTGTAACGAGGATAGGTATGAACATTTATGTATGTTTTATGAATGAGAATATTTTAAGAGGTCTTCTAATGGTGTCATGTTATGCACATTAGTCTTAAGGTATTGGAGTGGATGGCTGACCAAATTTTGTTGTGTTAAGGTGGTGTAACTTCATCTATGAAGACCCTTCATTCACATTATTAAGGATAGATATCGATATTCATGTTCTATCTATAGAAGACGTTTTCTATAGATTCATAAGGAGGTTAGATCGTCAATGTGGAGTGTATAAGGAGTCACTCGATTGGAAATCCCTTTAAGGGTTATGTGATCCTGTGTATATTGAAGATTTATGAAATAAAATATACCCATGGATGTTATGTGATCTATAAGTCTCACACAAGAAGATACCTTCTTAGGGGTTACACACAAAAAATGTTTTATGTATGGTGTTATGGGCACAATGGTCATGCACTCAGTGTCTTACAAATATTGTCTTTCATCTGGGGTATCATAATATAGGTAATGATTTATAAGATATTCCTAAGTTATTACCTAGCATAAGGATATATGTGAAATGTTTTATCTTTATGGGGTCTTTCTCTAGGAGTTCTAGAGTATGGTTTATGCAATCTTATTCATGTGATAAATTATATGTAACTTTGAATTTTTGTGAAAAAATATCAATTAGGAGATTGTAAAAATAGTTATTTATATTAAAACTAGAAGCACTAAACATCCTTAGATAGTTAGTAGAATATATTTGTAGTATCTTTTCTAAGGGAATAAGGATTTCAAAAAATAATATTTTGAGTAACAAATAGGGTTATTGAAGAGAACTTTGAGATAACTTTTTTTAGTAATTATCACTATCTTTAGAAAAAGTGATACATTAATTACATTGTGGTAGACAGAGACTTAACTGTATTATTAATAATTAATATCATATGATATATAAAAAGTTATTAATATAAAATAAGAGCTATAGAGTACCATATGAAGAGTTATAATATTATTAGAGACTCATTTTGAATAAATACATACCATCATGTTTTTATTTGATAATTTGGCATACATGTCTATAAAATATGGTATATATTTCAAGGAATTTGTGTAAAAAGAGTGGATAATAGGTTGTGTGACATAGTTGATGAGTTTCAAACCCCTAAACATTATAATGGAACTGTGATAATAATATTGTGAACATGAACTGAAACTTTTTATCCATTGAACTAGTGGATATTATTGAATATGGAACATTGATATATCATGGTTGTGTACTCATTGGATGTAACCCATTGTGGAGAACCAAGTAAAATATACCTTTTTTGTGTATACTTTACTTTTTTTATAAATCAATTATTTTTTAGTGGTTGTGATATCAAATAATATATATTGAACATACTTTCTACAAACATTGTAATAAAATACTTAAATAATGATAAATGATGTATAGAAAAAAAAATTTATTCAATCATCACCATGATTCCCCCCACCCTCCAATGAGTCTAAAGGTTCACACTTAGTGTTTAATATTATGAGTAGTGATTATATATGTGAAAATGGATTCAATAAAGATGCCTACATTTTTTATATGACTAACTTTGATGGATGGAATAAATAAATGACCATGTTCTTGTAGGATTGAGGTAAATATATTATCAAGTATATCCAAATTAGTGCTGACTTCAGATTTAAGAGTGAATGAATGTGAAATACAAAGACAAAAAAAGATCGTGAATATATAATTTTCCACTGAAGTATATATGGAAAATAATTTTTGGGATACCACTTATGATACTTGGAATAGATTTTAGTTTTAATAGAAATTTTTTTTAAGAAGAAACTTGCGAAGAAAACTAATGAAAAATGCCTTTTTAAAGAAGCCCAGAAAAATAAAATGAATTAGAAGAAGACTTATGGTAGATCTGATATAGACATCATGGTGAATGATTCTAGCTGGGTTATTTATTTTGATTCTAACAGTATTGTGGGAGTTTATTTTAAATAGGAGAATTTAGGTATATACATAAGGTATAAATAAGGAGGGTGTTGTTGACTTTTGAGTAGATCATGAAGTTTATCTTGAAGAATTATATATTCAAAGAAAAAAATAAAAAATATTAGTGGACTATTGAATGAATCAACATAATATATAAATGTTCTTGAAAATTATATCGATTGAATTAAAAAATAGTTTATCAATCAATAATTTATTTAAGAAGACTCTAAAATAAGTATTTAGTCTCTAGATAAATATTATAGTTCTATCCCAGGTGATTGAAAGTTTAAAATATTTTTTTAAATAAAAAAGATAAAAATATTGAATCTCTTGATGATGATATTATTTAAAGCAAAAACTTTAGGGATCCATTTGAATATTTTTTTTGAAAATAAAATGATTTGGGATATTTAGTATTAAATATAAACCAATAAAAAATCAATATAGTATTGAGATACAAAATATTAGTTCCAGAATGAAATAACAATTTGATCAACTTATTGAAATTTAGAACATGATTAAATGGAAAATGATCCTGAAAAATGTGCTTAAAATATTTGTAATCCCTCCTAATAAAATTCTTAAAGAGTGGATAAAATATAGTAATTATTTATGTTCGTGATCAATGGAATTGAAATCCCAACTAAATGATAAAAAATGATTATGTATCTTGAGGAAAAGATAAATATGTCTAAGTTAAAAGAGATGGTTTAATTTCCCTCTAAAAAGTCATTTATATTTGAAATATATATTGATCTGAATATAAAATCAAAAAATTAAGATAATATTACTAATAAATATTAAATTAAATTCTATTAAAATAAAGTAAATATATAATTCTACTATATCTGATTACCAGAAAACACCATGAGACTGTTTTGAGAATCCTAAGGTTTTAATGTTATAAGAATAACATCAGCTTCGCCAACATCTCAATTGATAAATTATGACAGGGGTTTTTTTAACGGGAGATATTTCAAATGTAGAAATAGTGGTAATTTATTAAGATATTGATACTAGAAGAAGTATTTAATGGAAAATTAATCTCTAAGTATGTCCTCAAAATTTTTGAAATTAATAAGAAATTATATACTGGAAGACTACAAGATATGTTGGAAAATGTGTTTATAGTTTTAGAGGAAAAATAAGATATCAAAGAAAGGTTTATCAAGATTCAAATAGGATACACTCATAATAAGTCTCTTGGAAGGAACATAAATAAGTATTAATTATATTGGGGGGATGCTACATCATTTGTGAGTAATATGGTTTACAATATAAAGAGAGGATCACCATGGAAAGAATAGGTTGGCGTAGAAACTATGGGAAGAAAATGGGATAAATATGAAGTATTCATTGGTAGTTTCACAAACCATACAATGAGGAGAAAAATAAAAGATAAAATAAAGATCCCACTAGTGGAGGAGGATGTGTTATTAGAGGACATGTGGTGCTGAAATCTAGAAAACATATAAACAAGGGTTTAATCCCACAATTTTTAAGGAGAATCCCATAGAACCCATATGAAAAAATTAATACTAATAATGTATGGGAAGAATGTATTAGGATTTGACCATATTGGTTAGAGATAGTATGAAATATGGAAAATCCTAGAAGAATGAATGTATCATTAATGTAATTTAAATAACACTAAGACAATAGAGGGTTTTTTTAAGAAGTATTATGAAAATAAATTTGTGTAAGTGGTGTCCTGAATAAAATCATTGCAATGATAGTTTAGTGAAAATATAGAAGAAATTGATTTATCCATCATAATAGAACACAATCCTCTATTTGATGTGTCAGGTGGTACCCCTCTCCCCATGAATTTATGTTTTCTCAAATATATGTTATAAAATGATATAGGATTAATGGGGAGATGTGATACATGGGGTGTATGTGCATAAAGGGAATATTTTAATGATATTACTAGATATATATGTAATATAAAGAGTTAGAATTCTTTAAATTCACATATAGCTTTAGAATCAATAAGTTATGTTATGTAACCACTCTTTTTTACAAAGATGTTCTAGAATTCTTATACATATAGAAAGGATGTATAACTGGTGAGGATTCTAAACAAAATATGGGGAACTATCAAAGAATTATTGGAATTTTCTAGTAGTTCCATGTCACATAAAATATTCAACCCTTTCCATAATTCCCAAATTCAATTGTTTTTAGACCACCAAGAGAAGATAGATTCTTGGAGGACTAGAAACATTCATGAATTTAATTTTTATCTAGTTTTTTATTAAAATTTTGTATTAGCTGAAACTTTTTAAGATACTAAGATGCTAATATAAAATCAAGAGCATTCCAAAAAAGGTTTATACCTTTTTTGAAGAGTAATTCGACATCTAGATTCAAATAAAAATTTGGTATTATTAACCATTATTTGTTCAAAGTTTGATACTTTTTTCGATATTTAGTTAAAATTAATCTAGGCTACTTAGTCTACTACAACAAATGATTTTTTTAAGAATTGAATACAATTAACATCATCACCAAAATCATTCATTTAGAAAAATTAAGGTGAAAAAAAGCACACCAATACACCAAGGACAAGAAAATAGCGGGGGCCTAAAGTAGTGAATCCTAAGACCATCCCCTCTAACAAGGATATCCCCCTTAAAAGTAAAGATGCGATCCAGAGAGATAATTATGTCTATGTATTGGGTTTTTAAGGATTCCATGTAATCTTCTACCTTGTTCTCCTCGCTCCAAGTATTCAATATATCTATGTAAGATCCCAAGAAGTTGTGGAACTTGCAGATGATATTAGAGAGATATTGCTTCTACTAATGCTTCGGCTGATATGTTGAATGAAGTTGTATATTTCCAAGATGAATATATTCAGTGATATGGGGTCCCCTTTCCTCAAACCATGAACTAACATAAAGAAACAATTTAACTTCCCCATGAAACGAATAGCCATCCATGATACGTTGTTATTCCTAAAAAATAATTTTGTGTCACTAGAGGAGAAACCCCTATGATCAAGAACATTGATAATGAAATTCAATTACATGAAATCATAATCCTTATCCTTGTTGAGTTTTAAGGACATATAGGATTGATGGAATTTCATGTTAATATCCCCAAGAACCACATAGTCTAATGCAACCACTCATTTAATGGATCTCCCCCCCCCCCAACGAGCCCATGTTGTTCAAGAAATATGATCTAGTGAAGGTGGATTGTAAGATAAATGTTTATAATTGTGGAAAGAATCTTATAAGGTACATTGAACATACATATAGGATAATAATGGTGGATAGAGGTGGGATCCCTAGGCCTAGGAATTAAGACCTACATGGTGGCACTAGTGACCTGAGGCAAGATCTCACACTTATATAAGTCAATGACGTCCTCCAAAAGATATAATTCATTAAGTCCCACGATGCTCTGTTTAAGCCACCCAAGAAATTATTTGGCCCCAGTGTACATTCATGATTGATGCTCATATTTTCCTCATGAAGATCCTTCTCATCCAGGATAGCTTTGAAAGTCTCGTTGTTCTAGTTGGAGATGTTACAAGGAATCTATTGCCAATACTCCTCATGACCTCTTGAATATCCATCCCATTTGAGAGGGTTGATACCTACCAAGAGGTCCTTAAAATGGTCATCCTCCATACTACCAAGGATGTCATTACAATCTGTGAAGCTACCATTCTCTATATATATATTAGGCCTGATAAACTTAGGTTTTTCTTTGATACAATCTTAGAAGTTTTCTGAATTTTGATTTCCCTCTTGAAGCCATTTAACTCGGTCCTGCTAACATGACACCATTTCTTCCATAAGAACCAACTCTTCCATACTGGCCTTCTTTTTGGAAAGCTCCCTAAACTCTTCATCATTCCAATCTAATTTCTGTCTAACCTCTATGGACTAAATCTCCTTGGATGTAGTGTAGAGACCCAAATCATGACGTACATGGGCATTACATTACTTTAGCGGAATACTTAATATATAACAAAAACAGACACACAAGGACCGTAATAGTTTAGTGTCTTTGGAAACTTGGAATGTAATCTTCTAATCGTGATGAAAGATCTTCAACGTCTCCCATAAAGATATTCCCCTTTTTTTCTTACCTAAAACCTTTCTTTATATCCTGGCGAAAAGAAAACATAAAAAGGGTGATCTCAAATTCTCATTAAGGGTAAGCATGGATAATATAAAACATACCATATACATTTGAACTTAAAAACATGAACATAATGTTAAAACATCAAAAGCTTGAGCAATGACATAAAACATGGAAGTACGTAAGGCATAGATCATAGAGAAACATTAATAATGATAAAATAGCATGGGAATAAAAAATGTAATTGTGGAAACCATTAAGCACATGATATGATTTCCATAGTAGCCAAGGTATTGCTGCCAAGACCATCTTAGTGGAAAAAGTCCCTTTCTGAGTCGTGTTCACTCCTCGTTCAAGTCCTGTATTACTGAACCAGTTTAACTTTTCATTCCAGCCATGTCTATATCATGAGATATAAATCTTTACTCAATGAATTGGAGGGAGATATAGGTCCCACCCATATCATAATGAAATCATTCTTACTTGTTCCACAAAATAAACTTAAAACATTCATCATAACCCAAAGAATAAAATGGGTTTTATAAACATCATCCCATCATTTCATAATCCATATAAAACGAACATACATTTCATCATAAGAAAAGTGAACCATGTAAATTATAGAGACATTAAACTTAAAACATACACATATGAAATAATTTCATCTTAGATGGAAACTGGTTTTGATAAAACATTTGAAATGAATTCTTGAGGAAAATATCCTTTCTTCTACAAAATAAATTTCTTTTCACAAAACATCATGCTATTTTAAAAGGAAGAGATTTTGTTCAAAATATTCATTAAATCTTTTGAAGGAAGCTTCAGGCAAATAAGGCTTTATAAAACCGTAAAAATCCGTTCTTGCCGTATAAGTTAAAAAAAACATTCTTCTCGTACTTTTGCCGGAAAAGTCAAAAAGTACCTCATAATAGTAAGATTCCATACATACCATGTAGTAAAATTAAAAAATGGGTAAAATGGACATTAAACATACATGAAAACACTTTTTTAAAACATGGACATGGATGATAGAAATAACCCCAGTAAATACTTACGAATAAGGAATGTCGGATAAAAATTAGATTTGAAAAATTATCTTTTACCTTATGTCCGATATGATTCATATGTATCTGAACCTCCTGTATAATTATTTAAATAATGTCATTAACATATTACAGAATCATATTCATTGTTATGATATCATATATGGTTTACTTATGACTTTATATTACCCGTTCTTTTGTAAATTCCATGTTAAGGAGTGTTTTGGGTAAAATAGTTTCATTTGTCGTCCGTGTTTTGACTTTTAATTATTAATATGATTAATTAGATCATGATTACTTAATTATATAATATAAAACATGATTTATATATAATATATATTCAGAATATACATATATATAATAGATCGATAAATGGAAAGAAATACATCGTTCATGGAGATGGTAGGTCGTACGTATGCATGAACGTTGTTTTTGTTTCCTTATTGAGTTGAATGAAATTAAGTAGATTACATACATATATATATATATAAATAAATCCAGTAGCTTTATGATGTCATATATTTCATTATTATTTCTTATATATACTTTATAATCATTCTTAAATGGTTAACATGGAGAATGAGTCTCATCGCGTCGTGGAGACGGTAGTCCGTACGTACGCATGAGCGATGATATCATTCCCATAATTATTGAATTGAATTGGATAGGATGATAAAATATATCATAATCCGTATGATGTTATAATAACTATGTATAGTTATTCTTTACACCATTATACCCATCAAAGTAAGGTGGTGTTGGAAAAACAGATTACACCACGGCGTGGAGACGGTATTCCGTACATACGCACGCGCGGTGATTTCGTTTTCTATAGGATGGATAGATGGTGAAATACGGTTGTTTCATACTTATAATAACATATCAGTATATTAGTGATACTGATGTTATTACTTCATAATGAAACAACTAATGAAGAATAAGTAGAAGAAGAAATAAAGTTGAAAGAATCGGTAACGGACATTACCTCTTCTTTGAAGCGCCTCTTTGAGACCTCCACTTAGGGCACTAAAATATGTCTTTGAATAATACTAAGACCTCTAGGATGTTTCTAGGTAAGTGGATAAGATAATTTTGTAGGGTTTGGCCGAGTTTGAAGGCTCAAATTGGAGTGAGGAAGGGAGGTAGGAGGTGCCCTTTTATAAGGGAGAAGAGGGGCACCTTTGGAAGTCTAAAAACTATTAATTTATAATAATTCTAACCACACATAAAAACCTCCAAAAATGACTCATATTCGAATATTATATGATATATGGTTTTAATAACATCAACCAATAAAATTTAGACAAGTTAGGAATTTATTTTAAACATTATCAACTTTATTTATCCTTACATAATCAATTTAATTTTATTTGTGGTAATAACATTCTAAATTTTAAATTATAACAAATAATTACTAATTTGTTGTGAATTTCCCATAATTAGATATTTATAACATTTTAGACCATATAAATTTAAATTTATAATTTGTAAATATTTTTTTGATTTTTAAACAATTTTATAATATGTTATTTTTATAAAATAACAATAGTGTCAATTTTGACACTATTAATTTATTTGAATTTAAATAAAATATATACAGAATATATGTTCAAAATAAAAGCATTAATATATTAATAAAAGGTCATATGTATCTATAAAATTATTTTAGAACATTAAATAGTTCATATAATATTTATTTTATTATTTTTAAAACGATTTATTTGGTTTATCACTTAATAAAATAATTACTACAACATTTTTGTATATTTATTTAATATACTTATTTATTGCATGAAAATTAAAAATAAAATCCTATGATGAATTTAAATCTATTAAATTTCACAATAAGAATTTTACTCGAATTTATGATCTTAAAATAACAATATTTAAATTGTTATATTTATTAAATTATGAAGGTGACAACTTTGGCATCATTTAAAATAAAATAATATAAGTGTCATAATCACTTTTATAAGACTCCAACCGGTTATATATTAGGTCATTGGATTATTATGGTATAGATATATACTACCAATAAGTTTTGGTCAGGTGTGTGGGCCTTATAATGGGTATTATTATTTCAATAAAAACTATATTACTAATTTTTTACTTAATAAATAATTTCTGCATCATTAATGTATCACCATTAATGACAATTACCTAATCCCTAAAAATTCTAAATAAATTATCATGATGTATATAATTTTATTATATTTCTGTAGACTATTCATGTTCGAAGTTTAATGATGTTTATCACTAAATTAAAATTATTATACTTATAAGATTTAAGAGAGTGGCATTTGTCACTTTCATTGGTTTTAATAATAATTAAATTATTTTCATAGTCAAAAGTCTATAAAATGAATCTAATCCGACCCTTATGTGATTTGGGTCTACTCTTATCCATACAATAGAATTTTGGAATGTATTAGGGTATTTTTATAACCTTATATTTACCCTTAATTACCCGATTTACCTTTAACTATGGTAAATAAAATTTACCATAGTTACTATTCATAATGCCCAAAAATAAAAAAGTCACTTATTAACATAATTTTGACCCACTGATTCCAAATATGGAATCTATTTTTCCAAATTCAATATAAAAAAATTGTGAAAATTAAATTAAAATTAATCCTATTGTTGAAAGAAAACGGGTTTTTGTTTAAAAGATTGCAATAGATTGAATTGATTTAAACTACGAATTCAATGTAAAATCAATTCTAATGACATACATTATATTAAATGGTAAAAATATATTCTATTTATAATTTAAAACCATTCAATATTATAATTTAACCATATAAATTATCTCAATGAAAAAATTTGTTTTTAATTAAAAATTAACGTATTTTTACTAATCATCAAAACATAAAAGTTATCAGAAAAGTATCAATAATTTACCCAAAGTAATTTTTTATATCCTAATTCTAAAGAAAAATTTTATTTTGTCATATTGAACTTATAAACATTTCAACAACTAGATTTAATGTGGGTGCGCCATCAAAAGGCGATAAAAATGGATTTTTTGAAAAATACTTATTTTACCCGAAAAATATAATTTTTTCTTATACCATGTTATAGAAAATGTGTAATATGAATAATATTGTTATAAAATTCAAAATTTAGTTAATACTATTTGTAACGTCTAGTTCATAATAATATTATAATAATATACCGTTGTTTAGTAAAACCCGGAATTCCGTACAACACACGCTATCGAGGAAGGTCGTGATTGCGTGTAATGAAAGACAAGTTAGGGCTGCGTGTTGTGAAAGACTCCTTTTTTGTTTCATATAATATAATCCAACCATATTTCATTTATAAATTGAATATATATATATATATACACACTCAATGTTGCATAGAATGACTATTATCAAACGAACTTGAAATTGTGAGTAACATAATCTAAGAATAGTGTTGTGTATACTGCAAGCTAATACGGTGTTGCGTATAGCACAAGATAATCTTGTTGTAGCATAAAACACATGACATAAAATAAATTAAAAACAATACTTATAATAAAATATCAGGTTATTACATTCTACCACCCTTAAAATTAATTTCTCCCTCGAAATTCGTCGGGGTTATGCATGGTTTTCTACTTGAAAGTTTCTTTAATTAAAACCCACATCGTAAAATGAAATACCAAAACATAACTTTGAAAACTAAAGTATAAAACGTAATGGTTACCCAAATTAACTCATCTATGGGTTTCCAGGTAGGAGAACATAGGTGAAAATATGGATATGGAAAAAAAATCTAACCATCAAATTTTGATGGAGAGTGGTAGAGAACATGGCTATGAAAAAGCCAATAATCACAAAGCCATAAATTTGTGATGATCTAGGGTACCATCTGATTAATCAGATATAAGGGCACTAGGAAAACATTTTTGGTTTTCAAGATCATTTCCCTAAAGTTGAAGAATTTGAATTAGAATAACTACTTACTTTATTTTGGTACAATATCACTATTGTTCGTGCCTTGAACAATTTCCACTTCATCTCTTAAAGAAATGAAGTTGAATTTTTTATTCGTGAAGTGTTAGCATATCATGTGATAGAATGACATGTCATTCCATCTGTCTCAAACAAAAGGTTAGCAAAAGTTATTAAATATACATAAGTCGATCTATAGTTAGATTAATCATATATGGTTCCTAAAATGGACTTATACTTCATATATCATACTGCATAATATAATAAAACTAGTTTCTACTAAAAAGGGACTTCCTATAGGCCAGTGGTAGGGAATAAAGGCCAGTCACACTTCGGTTGTGGGTCCGATTCCCACAGCCTTGTCCGACGCGATGGTCCATTTCCCGTCCTGCAGGTTTTCCTTTTTCTAAAACTACATTACTATAACATCCCATCAATAATATCAAAAAAAATGTTTTATCCTTAAACAATACTAACTTATGTCAAACATAATCCATTCCAATCTTTAGGCTTTTCTAAAATACTTTGATCCAAGTTCATAGTATAAAGAAAATGATTACTTGAAATGTCGTCAACCAAGAATGTGAATACCAACATTTATCCCCCATATATCGTGTTGGTCAAATTCCAATAATGTGAATACCTTAATCATTTATTCTCTTGAAAAATGAATACCCATTAAACCTTAGTGAAAACATGAATGCTATCAAAAGTTAACTCTTTCCACATACCAAAATACAAAAATTCTATATACTCAAACCATGATATAACCTTCTCCTTATATCAGTCATGAGCTCATGAATACAATCAAACATTTAATTTTCTCCTTATCCCTTCATTCTGTGTATATCATCTACATTCCAAAAATATCTGAATAACCTTTCATGGATACTGGTACCATTAATCATACACATTCAAAAATCAAGGAATGACAATAGTGTAACAACCCTTAAATGTCTCTTTATTCCATAGTACCATGAGATTACTTATACAACATTACACTTGATAAACATGTAATCATTCCACTACCTTATTTAACCATTTATCGAGCATCAACATTTCTTTCATCTCACATATCATTTGTAGTCTATTCATCATCATCGACATAAATACTACCCATACGACTGTACTGATTCTCTTCATGAGACTTTCCCTTATGGAATTGGTTTTCATAATTCCCGTAAATTCTACATTTAAAACATTTAACCATTTTTTATGTCGTAGAAATATCATTATCCTCATCCATGGTGTTAACTGAACCTTTTCCATTGCACTTACTGGATTTGTGTCCTTCTTTTCCACACCCAAATCATCTTCCTGTTCCCTTGAAACAATCTCCCCGATGCCTCTTCTCACATGATTTACATGAGGGAAATTGAACTTTCTTTCCTCTATGATCATCATGAAACTCGATCTTTCTCTTATTATCTGAGTTGGGAAACTTACCAAAGTTGAGATTATTGATCATATTATGGGATTGCTGATTAGGCATAATAACGATGTTTGGACTTCCAAATCCCGTTAAATTTGGTTTCTCATGAAGAATATCATTCCATTTTCCGTCATATCATCCATTATCATGAATCTTCCTGTTTCTAGCCATTTTCTAAAAGCCAAAAAGAATAGTGTGAGAGGCAAAAAACATTCTAGGGAAAACAACATAGTAAACGGAGAGCACCCTCAATATCTAACATCTTAGGTTAAATTTTAAGATCGTTACCGTAGTTCTAGGACTATATCCTATACGTATACTTATCCTTAGGGACATCCCTAGACATACCTTAGAAATATCTCTAGGGATCTCACTAACATTTTTACATCCTAGTTTCCAAAGGTTTACTAAACCTTTCCTCTGATACCAACTATAGCAGTCTGGAATTACTTCCAGTGGACTATAATTGATACCTATCAGGCCACTCCATGGGCAGCTACACCCCCTGGGCGGGACACACCACCATCCCTAGTGGCAGAAATTTCTTCATGAAGCCCTTGGGCAGAGAGCCATGCTTCGTCCAACGCTCACATGTGAGAGTTCCCAAGGACCGGATACATTCCTACCTCCATTGCTTATTATACCAACTGTAGAGACCCAAAGATTGACATACATGGACATTACATTACTTTAGCGGAATACATAACACATAACAATAACAGACACACAAGAACTGTAACAGTTTAGTGTCTTTGGAAACTTGGAACATAATCTTCTAATCGTGGTGAAAGATCTTCAACATCTCCCATAAATATATTCCCCATTTCTTTCTTAACTGAAACCTTTCTTTATATACTGGGGAAATGAAAACATAAAAAGGGTGAGCTCAAATGCTCAGTAAGGGTAAGCATGGATAAAATAAAACATACCATATACATTTGAACTTAAAAACATGAACATAATGTTTAAACATCAAAAGCTTGAGCAATGAAATAAAACATGGAAGTACGTAAGTCATAGATCATAAAGAAACATTAAGAATGATAAAATAGAATAGGAATAAAAAATGTAATTGTTGATACCCTTAAGCACATGATATGATTTCCATAGTAACCAAGGCATTGCTGCCAAGACCATCTTAGTGGACAATGTCCCTTTTTGAATCGATTTCACTCCTCGTTCTAGTCCTGTATTACTGAACCAGTTTAACTTTCCATTCCAGCCATGTCTATCTCATGAGATCTAAATCTTTACCCAATGCATTGGAGATAGATATAGGTCCCACCAATATCATAATGAAATCATTCTTACTTGTTCCACAAAATAAACTTAAAATATTCATCATAACCCAAAGAATAAAATGGGTTTCATAAACATCATCTGATCATTTCATAATCCATATAAAACAAACGGACATTTCATCATAATAAAAGTGAACCATGTAAATTATAGATACATTAAACTTAAAACATACACATATGAAATAATTTCAGCTTAGATGGAAAATGGTTTTGATAAAACATTTGAAATGAATTCTTGAGGAAAATATCTTTTCTCCTTCAAAATCAATTTCTTTTCACAAAATGTCATGCTATTTTAAAAGGAAGATATTTTTTTGAAAATAGTCATGAAATATTTTGAATGAATCTTAATGAAAATAAGGCTTTATAAAACCGTTAAAATCAGTTCTTGCCGTATAAATTAAAAAAACATTCTTCTCGTACTTTTGCTGGAAAAGTCAAAAAGTACCTCATAATAGTAAGATTCCACACATACCATGTAGTAAAAGTAAAAAATGGGTAAAAAAGACATTAAAAATACATTAAATAACTTTTATAAAACATGTACATGGATGATTGAAAAAACCTCAGTAAATACTTACGAATAAGCAATCTCGGATAAAAATGAAATTTGCAAAATTATCCATTAACTTATGTCTGATATGCTTCGTATGTATCTGAACCTCCTGTATAATGATTTAAATAATGTCATTGACTTATTAAATAATCATATTCATTGTTATGATATCATATATGGTTTACTTATGACTTTTTATTACCCGTTCTTTTTTAAATTCCAGGTTAAAGAGTGTTTTGGGTAAAATAGTTTCATTTGTCGTCCGTGTTTTGACTTGTAATTATTCATATAATTACTTAGATAATGATTACTTAATTCCAGAATATAAAACATAATTTATATATAATATATATTCAGAATATACATATATATAATATATTGATAAATGGAAAGAAATACACCGTTCATGGAGACGGTAGGTCGTACGTACGCATGAACGTTGTTTTTGTTTCCTTATTATGTTGAATGGAATTAAGTAGATGACATGCATATATATACATACATAATTACAGTAGATTTATAATGTCATATATTTCATTATAATTTCTTATATATAATTTATAATCATTCTTAAATGGTTAACATGGAGAATGAATCTCATCGCGTCATGTAGACGGTAGTCCGTACGTACGCACGAGCGATGATATCATTCCCATAATTATTGAATTGAATTGGATAGTATGATACAATATATCATAATTATTATGATGTTATAATAACTATGTATAGTTATTCTTTACACCATTATACTCATCCAAGTAAGGTGGTGTTGGAAAAACAGATTACACCACGGCGTGGAGACGGAATTCTGTACGTACGCACGCGCAGTGATTTCGTTTTCCATAGGATTGATAGATAGTGAAATAGGGTTGTTTCATACTTATAATAACATATCAGTATATTATTGATACTAATGTTATTACTCCATAATGAAACAACTAAATAAGAATAAGTAGAAGAAGAAATAAAGTTGAAAGAATCGGTAACGGACATTACCTCTTCTTTGAAGCGCCTCTTTGAGACCTCCACTTAGGGCACTAAAATTGGTCCTTAAAGAAGAAAAGGACCTATAGGATGTTTCTAGGAAAGTGTAGAAGAGAATTGGGCAGGGTTTTTCCGAGTTTGAAGGCTCAAATTGGTGTGAGGAAGGGAGGGAGGAGGTGCCCTTTTATAAGGGAGGAGAGGGGCACCATTAGAAATCTTAAAAATATTAATTTATAATAAATCTAACCCCACTTAAAAACCTCCAAAAATGACTCATATTTGAATATTAGATGCGATAGGGTTGTAATATCATCAACCAATAAAATTTAGACATGTTCGGAAATTATTTTAAACATTATCAACTTGATTTATCCTTACTTAATCAATTTAATTTTATTTGTGGAAATAACATTATAAATTTTAAATTATAACAAATAATTACTTATTTTTTGTTAATTGTCCATAATTGGATACTTTATAATATTTGAGACCATATACATTTAAATTTATAATTTTTAAATTTTTTTGTTATTTTTAAACGATTTTATAATATGTTATTTTTATAAAATAACAATAGTGTCATTTTTGAAACTATTCATTTATTTGAATTTAAATAAAATATATACAGAAGATATGTTCAAACTAAAATCATTAATAGATTCATAAAATGACATATTTGTCTAGAAAATTATTGTATCACATTAAATAGTTCATATAATATATATTAAATTATTTTTAAAACCATTTATTTGGTTTACCTCTTAATAAAATAATTACTACAACATTTTTGTATAATTATTTAATATACTTATATGTTGCATAAAAATTACAAATAAAATCCTATGATGAATTTAAATCTATTAAAATTCACAATAATACTTTTACTCAAATTATCATCTTAAAAGCACAATATTTAAATTGTTATATTTATTAAATTATGAAGGTGACAACTTTGGAATCATTTAAAATAAAATAATATAAGGGTCATAATCACTTTTATAAGACTCCAAACGGTTATATATTAGGTCATCGGATTATTATGATATATATATATACTACCAATGAGTTTTTGTTAGGTTTTTGGGCCTTTTAATGGCTATTATTATTTCAATAAAAACTATATTATGGATTTTTCACTTAATAAACATTTTCTGCATCATTAATGTATCACCATTAATGACAATTATTTAATCCATAAAAATTCTAAATAAATTATCATGATGTATATAATTTTATTCGATCTCTGGAGACTATTCATTTTCTAAATTTTATGATGTTTATCACTAAATTAAAATCATTATACTTATAAGATTTAAGAGAGTGACATGTTGTCACTTTCTTTGGTTTTAATAATAATTAAATTATTTTCAAAGTCAAAAGTCCATAAAATGAATCTAATACGACCCTTAGGTGATATGGGTCTAATTTTAGCCATCCAATAGAATTTTGGAATGTGTTAGGGTAATTTTATAACCTTATCTTTACCCTTAATTACCCGATTTACCTTTAACTATGGTAAATAAAATTTACCGTAGTTACTATTCATAATACCCTAAAATAAAAAGTAGCTTATTAACATATTTTAGACCCACTAATTCCAAATATGGAGTCCATTTTTCCAAATTCAATACACAAAAGTTGAAGAAATTAAATTAAAATTAATCCTGTTGTTGAAAGAAAACGGGTTTTTGTTTAAAAGATTGCAAAAGATTGAATTGATTTAACCTACGGATTCAATGTAAAATCAATGCTAATGAAATACATTATATTAAATGGTAACAATATATTCTATTTATAATTTAAAACCATTAAATATTATAATTTAACAATATACATTATCTCAATGAAAAAAGTTGTTTTTAATTAAAAATTAGCGTATTTTTACTATTCATCAAAGCATAAAAGTTATCAGAAAAGTATCAATAATTTACCCAAAGTAAATTTTTATATCCTGATTCTAAAGAAGAATTTTATTTTGTAAAATTGAACTTATAAACATGTCAACAACTAGATTTAATGTGGGTGCGCCATCAAAAGGCGACAAAACTGCATTTTTTGAAAAATACTTATTTTACCCGAAAAATTTATTTTGTTCTTATACCATGTTCTAGAAAATGTGTAAGTTGAATATTAATGTTATACAATTCAAAATTTAGTTCATAATATTCATAACGGCTAGTTCATAATAATATTATAATAATATACCGTTGTTTAGTAAAACCCGATATTGCGTACAACACACGCTATCGAGGAAGGTTGTGATTGCATGTAATGAAACCCAAGTTAGGGATGCGTGTTGTGCAAGACTCATTTGTTGTTTCATATAACAGAATCCATCCATATTTCATTTATACATTGAATATATATATAAATATACACTCAATTTTTTGTAGAATGACTAATATCAAACGAACTTTAAATTGTGTGTAACACATTCTAAGAATAGTGTTGCGTATACTACAAGGTAATACAGTGTTACGTATAACACATGATAATCTTGTTGTAGCATAAAACTCATGACATAAAATAAATTAAAAAGAATACTTATCATAAAATATCGGGTTGTTACATATAGCATTCAGATCAGGGTGTCATGTTGTCTGTTTGTTGATCCACGCATGAAGTTCTCCTTTAAGTCTCCTTAAATTATTGTGAAAGGCCACCCAGCCAAAAAAATGGGAAGGCATATCCCACTATTCCTTCATTATATGATGATTTCTTGTAAAAAGGGCCATGATTGGGAGAAATTTCATTAGTTTCCTCGGTCCCACTAAGGAGAAAATGAGATCAATAAGGGGAGTGATTAGATATTATATGAATAAGGTGGGTAACCTTGGAATTTTGATAACATAAGGAGTTACAGAAATTCATAAACCCATATGTTTTACATGACCAAATGTATATAGAGATGTCACATGATCACATGTACATGTGGAGGTTATCTAGTCAAATAGCCTCGCATAATGAGATATGTGCTTAGGGGTTATGTTTTAATTATTATTATGAATGGCGTTGCATTCATAGTGGTCTTTCCCTTTAGGGTATTGAACTCATGGTCTTGTGAATGGGTTAATTCACAAGGTGACCCATGATTATGGTTATTAATAGAAATATATTCTTCATCATGTTTCTATAATAAAGAGATACATATCGAGGTTTATGTTCATGGGGTTTTACACTTATAGTTTGTTAGCGAGGGCTACGTAATCTAGTTAATGAAATAAATTAAATGTGAATTTTATTTGTATTTAATAGTTTTCAATCAAGAAATATTTATACAAGTAAATTATATTTTAATGGGGAGAATTTAACATCCATATACAATGAACATAACATCTAGAAGAAATCCATTCTAGAGGAAGAAAGATCTTCAAAAGTATAATTTGAGTAAAATATATAGTTATTGAAGATAGTGAAAGATGAAAGATAATTTCCGTAAGTAATTATTTCTATATAGAGAAGAAGTGTTTTTTATTGTTTTTCAGAAGAAAATGGAATAACTCTATTATTGAGTAGTTAATCATATCTAGATTAAAAGAAGATAATAGTAGAAAAGAAGAGTGCTAAAGTATCAAATCTAGTTTTGTGATGTTAGAAGAGTATCTTGATGAATAGAGACAGGCCATGATTTTTCTTATTTGAATAAGATACATGCAAGTCTATAAATTTTTTATGATCATTAATGGAAGTATTCTTTGCAAATGATTAAGTGGAAGTGTGCCTCAAGTGATTAGTGATTGAACCCTAAAAATGATAAAGAAGTCTTCTAAGCATAGATTTCTTATGGATAAAACTTTTTATCCATATAACTTTTAAATATCATTGGATTTGGAAACATTGAAACATCCTATATGTATAATCCTTCTATGTATCCCTTTCTGGTGAACCAAGAATAATCTATGTATTCTATGTTTGTTTTAATTTCTAGCATTTCTATGATTATTTCAATATTTGTGTTATCAAATAACATTGGTCGATCAATGTTCCTATCAACATGTGGAAAATATTCTAAAATAAATTTAAATTGATTAAGGGGAAAAATTAATTCAATTTTCTAAATAATTCACCCCCTTCTCATAGTATATCTCATAGTAAGATTAAGAATGGTTTCAAAACAATTCCTTATAAAATATAATATAAAAAAAGATAAATAAAGTGTTGAAACGACCAATGATACACCTAGGATACTGTGGGATGACCTAAACACATCTAATATATCACTATATATAAATAGCCTCGGTCAGATAATAATATCCTACCTAAACAACCAGTATTTCCTTATATGGCCTAACTAAGGGGAATCTCCCAATGTAGATAATACCTTAACATGTGGTTCACTTAATATAATATTATAATATATTAGTGTAGAAAGTGTCTATGATCCTATTACATAGCTACCTAGGGATTCTCATGACATATAAATGGAGGAGATAAAATCAATTAAAATGTATAATTTTTGCACATCAATAAATGGTAAATCTAAACCTCGCCTTCAAGAACCCTTTAGGGAAATGATCACATTTTTTACGTACAATAAAACAAAATAATATTTCCCCAATGGGGTATCTATATTGTAACATCAAAATGATATAGATATTTATAAACCGTTCAAAAAAGCTAGGATTAATATTTTTAGAGATACTATATTTTAGAAAATTATTTTGATAAAATTGAAACTAGTATTTTTAATTATTATTTTAATATATTGAATTTTTCAAAACACCATAAAAGCAAAATGTATAACAAGTATCAAATCTATTAAACAATTCCAAACCATGTACTACTTTTGAAAACCTTAATGAATCCATTAATTTGAAATCCAACATTGAAAATAAAATTGAATGCAATAATGTTTCATTTTAATTATGAAATACCTTTAAATTATCTATTCAGGTATTTTGGTAAACTCTTTTCATTCATGGAATATCCAAAATATATTTACAATTAATAATGAGAGATAAATCCATTTCAAACTCATTAAAATTTAATGATATACCATTTATTTTTATACTCCTATTCACATTCAATAGATCTTTCAAACACCTAAAACATACATTAAGACTAACAAGAAATCATAATTAAAGATTTAATTATCCATAAAACGGACCACATTCCTTCAATATTATCCACTTTTAAAATAGGATAAAATCTTCCTCAAAAAGGTGAAAGAGTCCCTACAATATAATGAAATTCCCACACAACCCATAAGTACAAAAATTACCGAATTATAATTCATGAAAGAACAAACCCAAGGTTATTAAGACCTTTCCAGGAAAGAATAATAATATGGAATAAGGGAAATTTCGGGGGTAATCTTGGAGATTTTACCTGAAGAAATTTTGACTAAGAACTAAAGGAAAACATGGAGATCACACAAGGAAAAGAATGACATAAGGGAGGATTTTTTAGTGATCATGATATCCGAATGGAAAGATAGATTAGAGAATTAGGGATAAAATTTTACAAGCGTTGAAGCTAAAATTTTATGTTATTAATTACAAAAATAGAATGCATTGTGTGTTTTCATGGTTTAGAAGACCATGCGATCCTTACTATGTCAACCTAGGTACTATGCATGATTTATAAAAATTTTGTGAAAACCATGAACAAACTATAAAAAATTATATTAAAATTACTAACACATATGAAAAGTTACCACATTATTTATTATACCTATGCTCCAAATAATTATGTTAGTAAAAACATATTTATTTTAAAAAAAATTAAAGGGAGATTCAAAAAAATCATGGAAATTTTAAATTTAAATAAATGAGTAAAATAAAAGGGAAAGTCTACATTAATGTGGGATAATTATCCCCAAAAACACATCCTTCCCCCTGATGTTTTAAAAGGATACATTGAATATGGAACCAAATATAATTTGATTCATATGATAGAAACATGGTCCAAAATACTGAAAGATGAGAGGTAATTTCATACCACTATTGAGAACATGATCATCACAAGGAGACTTGAATCAATAGAAAGCACCTAAACCATCAAGTACACAAAGAACTATATAAACTCTAAAATAAAATCATCCAATGGTTGAAGAAAAATTGAAAAAAAAATTTAAAATATAAGTAAGTACTAAAAAATGTTAGGGACATGATCCCAAAACCAAGGAGCACGCCAACCCAATGCTTCTAACAAATGAGAAGATGTTACTGACATAGTTACACCTATGGAAGGATAAATATCTAAATTTCCCCAACTCTCTCTATGGATGGGTTTGGGTCAAGATAAAACCCCTGAATTATTCAATCCACTTACAAGGAAAATTTTAACACACAATAAAAGAGATGAAAATTCTATATGAGACTTAACTACGCCACACTCACCCCAATTCATGGTTGAAACCCCTTGAACACAAATTCTTCACCAATGGTGGTATCCCCCATAATATTAAATAATACACTAAATCCATATCTATTAATGTAAAAAATATCCCAAATATCTATCAAAATAAATAATCTGAAAAAATATTCCTATTATAAAAACCATCAATAAAACTACATATATCCAAATATTAACATTGGATTCCAATTTAACATTAATGAGACCTTAAAAATATATATATTTATGAATAATAACATTATATTCCATTTTAACTTCAATGAAATTCCACCAAATTTCATTTCAATAAAATTAATATAATTGCATCTATAAAGTAATTAAATTCTAACCACATCAACACTGGGTTTTTCATATTAAACTAGAGGATATTCTGAGAGAGTAAATATGTTTTAACACCTATTATAGGAAACTCATTTAAAAAACCATTATATGTGACCTTGAATTACATATAAATGATGGGTCTTAAGAGTCTCTTGAAATTAATATTTCTCAACTCTTTCCTTTCTGCATTAGTAGAGCACTAGGAAATGGTTCCCTCAATAGTCTAATATGAAAACACCTAATATCCTCCTCATCTAATTGTAAAAAATACCATGATTGGACCACTTCCCCTTTCTTTTACAATCTATTTCTCCCCTATTCCTAGGAGTAAGAGAGAAATCGTTCACCATTGGTATCTAATCTATAAAAACATCTATTTTGATAGTCAGCCTCACAACTTATTCATATAAATCAAATCCATGTAGTGATATAGACAAAAAAGGATCTAGTTTAATCCCAATTCCAAAATTATAAGCTATTAATGATTCATATATATCTAATTCAGAAAGGTATGACATCAAAACAAAGAAACAACTGTAATATTACAAAACTAAAATATCACTTTTATGGAGGCAATACAACTCTATCATCTTGGTTAATTTCATAGATTCAGGGAAGTACTAGTTTATGAACCGTTCCTTCAAGCATTCCCATGAATTTCCATTATATGGTTTGATCTAAATAATACAATTTAACCATTTTTAACATTGACTCTCTAGAATAAAGGTGTCCAATATGAACTTAATATACTCAGTAAGTTAAATTTGTATAAATATCTCCTCATAATTTTGTAACCATTATTCTACCTTATAAGAAGAAATTTTTCCAAATATGTGAGGAGGATTGAAATCCAAAAACACTTGAATAAATTACTAACACTAGGCTACTAAATAAAGACTATTATTTTTTTCTAATGTTGATCAGTCAATCAACTAAGAAGATTCTTCATCAAACAATGGTCACTCTAATGGGTAATCACCCAAATATCCCCCATATGGTTCCATTTTACTTAGTATCGGAGAAATCAAATACAATGAGTCCTAAAACATAGAAAAAAAATTCCCAAGATTTGAACTCCAAAAACTTGATATTAATTTTTAATACTAGAAAAAAAATCCATTAAATCAACCCTAAAATCCCATAACCTCATGAAATAAAATATAAACCAATACTTTAATCTTAAGTAACCATGAGAATGTTACCACTTAATTAATAGGGGTTTATAAAAAACCCCTCTAAAATAACCTTTATTATCTAATTAGCCACTTGAAGACACCAATAAAAAAAATTTATTGAATTTTATATTGATAATAAATGAAATATTTTCCACTAATTTTGACAAATTTTTTATTTAATGTAATACATAGTATTAGATCATTCTTTTAAAAGTTTGATGAAAATTTCATTTTTAATACATTAATGTACCTACAGTGTGTTGGACATAATTTTTATTATGGATCATAGTTGATTAGGAAATTTCATGAAAATATTCTACAATCGATGGGATATGACGTTTATTATGACTACTCCTACTGTATAAAATATTCTATGGGACAAAATGGATCATGAAGACAAAGTTGGACTAGGCACATCAACATGGAAACCACTTCATTATTTGGACCATATATTATTAATTACATCATATATTATAATAAAATTTTAAATATATATATATAATCCAATTAATTAAATATTATCCTTTTGGAATGAATTTTTTTTCACATGTTTTAGTGGAAATCAAGTCATCGTAGCTGGATTAAAATATTTCATTGTATTTTCCATTAGCACTTGTAAACACTAATAACCATAGCCTTCCCTCCACTCTTGATTTTTTCACATTTATAGTGGTTGTTCATTAATTGGGAGGTTTAGAAAATATAATTAATGGTGTAACTTGATTTATAAATTTATTTTACTTTGGATAACACTTGAAGCAAGGAACCCTTCTACAATGGATTTATCTTCTTCATCATGTTGTTGATTCCATATCATAAAAAATTCATATTTTATCTCTTATTTCTTTTTTGTAAATCAAATTTATTCTTATTTCATTCACTAATATGGTATATAAATTAGTAACATAACTATTCTTATGCTATAACCTTTCTAGACCATTTCAGTTGAAATTCAAATCTACGATTACTACTCTTTCCATAGAAGAGAAGTTTTTCTTAGTAATATATATATTTATAATATTTTTCATTTATTTGTTTTAAATAAATGATATTATAGTTATTCATATAATATGATCCAATAATTATGTTTTTAATATATAACATCATTCATGTGATAAGCATTTTAGACATGAGTTATAGAATATATGATTCGTAAGAAAATATTTTTAAATATAAAAAAACCATGAGTGATTATTTTATAGATTTTAAATATAATAACTAAAAAATCCATCCTTATATAAAATATATATATGATACATAATTAACCACTAATAGTAATATTTTATTTGAATTATGATCAAAGTAATGTGATTCAATTTCATGTTTTGGTGATCAAATAGGAATAATTTCATTTCATCTTTTTAGTTGAGGTAAATTCCCAAAGTGTTCAGGGGTAAAAAAATAAGGGGATAAAAATTAAATAGATTTTATTTTTAATGATAATGATTAATAATTAATTGAGGATGTATAGATATATTTACTATTCCATCTAAGAATATATTAAAAAAAATATCTTCATATTTAATTTTTCATAATTAATTATCAAAAAATAATAATATTCTTCTTATATACTTCTTATTTTCTATAGATATAAAACAAACCCACATTCCATTGTAGTATTTTAATTTTTTTCCAAAATACATATTTTTTATTATTTTAAGTACTGATTCATTGAGATAATGACCTTGTTATCTACTCTACTACACCTAAGTACCAAAATTACACGAAATTTGAGATCTCCCATAACAATACACATCAAATAAGAACCCTTACCTTGGAGACGAGTATTTTATTTGTAAAATTATAGATATTTATTTTTTTCACTTATTTTTCATCCATCAGCATCATGTAAATTTTTATTCAAATATAGGCAACAATAAAAAAAGGACCCAACAAAGAAAGGTATGAAAAACTGGACTATGGGGGTCTAACATGATTAAGACCTAGGGAATCTCTACTAATGATATTAACCCGAGTTTTCTTTGGGATTTGTAGGTTGTGAAAAAATAGGCTCTTCTAATCGTGATTATCCAACAATGCCAGATAACCTGCTACCTTATTCCCTTCATTCCAAGTGTGAGACACTTTATTGTTTGAGTCAATAATGCCACGACACTTACAGATGATATAAACAATAGAACAAAGAACCTCTATAAGAACAAGAAGTGCATTGTGAACCAGTAAGGAGTCAGTTTTAGCTTCATCAATTTCCAAAAATTTCTTCCTAAAAACCACGAGGCCATCTAGAGTAGTCCTAGCCTCATCCAATAATGATGTTCCATGTCCTAACCAGATGGAGAATGCCAGGGTGACCGATCTGGAGCTATCGTGAACAATTCATCTACCACACATGCTACCTGAGATGGATGAGATGTCGATGTTGATCTTCAAGCCCCACTATGGAGGATTCCATCTAACCCAGGATTCAGTTAATTGACTAATCGCAGAAGAAAAACCATTGGATTCCATTTTGAAATGTTGCAGTGTGGGAGCCTCCCTCTAGGATTCCAATTCCATGGCCATCAATTAAAAACTCATTTGATGGTATTATGGAACAATAATTTTGTTTTATTTTCCATCTATAACTGATGAAATGATATAACCCTAATGTTTATTTTGAACTACACGCTATATATTCCCATATATGTGCCTGTAAGGGGATCCTCCACATCGCTAGGGTTTCATTGTCACTGCCTTCTCAGCTCGGTTGGTTGCATCTTGGTCCTTGGATCTCAGTTACTTTAAATTTTCTCCTCTTGCTATATTGACATCCTGTATCTAAATTTTACCACGTTTTCAAGGTGAGAGGTCCTTTTCTGATGGTTTTTGGGTTCTTTGGTGGCATTGTTGGTAGTAGACACCATTGGGAATCTCTGGCATCGAATTATCATGACCTTTGATTTTCGTGGCTTCTCCATAGAGGCATGGTGTGGTCGAGATCCACTCTGATGTGGTCAGAGGGTATAGCTAAGTGTCGGTTGTGGGATTTGTTTGGATCCTCAGTCTCTTCGAGCGATGGTGGTGACAGTTTTGGATCAAATATTTGTAGTGTAGTTTCATCTTGTGTCCATTTAGGGTGGAAGACTTATTGGTGAGGTTTCTTCAAAAAAAAATTCTTGCCTTTGTTTTTCTATTTTAGTTGTTTCCCATGTGATGCTCGTTTCTGGTGTTCATGACCTGTTGTGCATGATCTACTATTGGTTTTGGCTATTCTTCTTATTGGGTTTTGGCATTGGTATTTGTGAAGGTTTTGATGATAAAGGAGGTGGGATGGATTTGGTGGAGGTGTTGGTGTGTGTGATTTGGTGAAGGTGCCAGGGGTGGTTGTGGTGATCTGGGACATGGAAGGTCCCCCGTGAAGTTTTCAAATTGTATTTTTTGTATCAGTTGGGTTTTATGGTGTTTCTTATCCCATACATTATTCAATGATTTCTTCAGGAGATAATTTAGAGTAGGTTATCTTCATCGTGTGTGGATATTCATATTAAGATTATTGAGATGGTATGTCATATCCATCAGTACTAGTCCCATGCATTTATTCATGGGATAGTTTCTGAGTAGTCATGCAAGGTGGAGGCATTCCATAATGAAGTTGATGCTGGGAGAGGTTTTTTCTGTGTAGTCTTGTTTTCAGATGATTGCAACCATTTTGATATTCTGATTTTGTTATTATCTATAATTAATTGAAGTCATGTGAGGTTTCCACCTTATCCATTAAAAAGTGTTTTATCCAAAAACTAAAAAAAATGTAGGCCTTTGGTCCATTAATCCAGTAAACGAGACCCTAAGGTTTAGTGAAGCTTTATGGAACAAATCAGACCATCTCAAAATTTAGGAAGGGTTAAAATTAAATCATTTAATTCTTTCCATAATTTGGATAGAAGTAATCATGGAACCTTACCTCAAAAAAAATCTAAATCACACAAAAATAGATGAAAAAACCATGATCTTAATAGAACCATTAAATAATTGGATCTAATTTATGTTAATTATCAACCAACATGCATTTCATATCCAACTCCTAAATTGGGAATGGAGTTAAAATCTATATTAATTTATCTTCTTTTGAAATTTCATAGCCTCTCTAGCGAGGATCCAAGAAAAAATACTAAATAATTAAATATAGGTCTCTCAATAATTAAACAAAATAATTTTTATAAATACCAAATGGAATGGAATTCTCATTCCCACTTGATGGAACTATATAATGTTATATATTTTATTGAACACATAGGATGTAAAATGTTGAAATGATTTAAATTTTTTTTTAAGTAGTGAAGTTTTCTAGTATTAACAATCACTACCTTTATAAAGAATATATCAAGGATCAATAAAGTACTAGGTGATTCTATGTATGAGTACATGGATAAATTCAATAAATTTCATGAAATATTCTCACATAACCAAATCATAAAGAAACTCTTTATCTAGTTATTCTACAAAAACCTCACACATATGGAGAGGGTCATGGTGCATGTCACAGTCATAGGAGTGTTTCTAAACAAAACACTAGTAGTTTTAGGTGGATTTGTTGACAATAGTGAATATAAATCATTACAATTAATTGATCTAGGAACACCATCTATGATTGGAATCTACTAATAAATTCATTCAACTGTGGATAATAATTTAATTGATAGTTAGTTTGATGAGTTAAAAACTATGGTGAGATAGATTTATTTGTCCCAAATACATCATAACCCACACCTATAATGCCTTGTGGAATTTTCACTAAAATAGACCACTCAAATGGTTTTTAACCAAATTTAAAGAGATGCATTATTTTGTAGTTGAACTCCGAGAGAGGGTATATCTACAATAACACCATAACCTACCCATATTAAGTATTATGTATTCAATCCAATATATAATACAGTATGGAAATATCACCCATAATTGAGGTATTCCCATGTAAAACAATAAAGTAACCCTTTTAAATAAAATTTATAGCATCCTTCAGCTTACCAACAATGTTTTCAACAACCCCATAAGAGATTCAAAGCTGAAGAAATAAAAAGTAAACAATAAAACATTTTGTACTAAAGAAATATATATTATGTTGACCACACCTGTTTTGATAATCCCAATTATGTGTTCATATATTATGCTATTCTCAATTACTGTTGATCTACATTTTAATTCTTTCAAATCAGTTATCAAGTTAATATTAATATTTAAAAAATCTCTGATTTATGTTAATCTCGATTATCCTTGTTTATACAAGCTTTGAAACAGTTTTAAGTCAATTAGATGTGGTTTGCATAAGACACAGAGAGCTACCGATAGCCAGAGATACCGATAGCCAGAGCTACCGATAGCAAGAGCTACCGATAGCCAGAGCTACCGATAGCGAGAGCTACCGATAGCCAGAGCTACCAATAGCCAGAGCTACCGATAGCTAGAGCTACCGATAGCCAGAGCTATCGATGGACACAGAGCAACCGATGGACACAGAGCTACCGATGCACAGAGAGCTGCCGATGCACAGAGAGCTACCGATGCACAGAGAGCTACCGATGCACAGAGAGCTAACGATGCACAGAGAGCTACTGATGCACAGAGAGCTACCGATGCACAGAGAGCAACCGATAGCCAGAGCTACCGATAGCCAGAGCTACTGCTAGCCAGAACTACAGATAGCCAGAGCTACCGATAGCCAGAGCTACCGATAGCCAGATCTACCGATGGACACAGAGCTACCGATGGACACAGAGCTACCGATGCACAGAGAGCTACCGATGCACAGAGAGCTACCGATGCACAGAGAGATACTGATTCACAGAGAGCTACCGATGCACAGAGCTACCGATGCACAGAGCTACCGATAAGAGCTACCGATAAGAGCTACCGACAAGAGACACCGATAATAGTTTGAAGAGCTACCGATGGAAGATCCTACACCGAGTCAACTGTTCACGTCTACAAACAAACGGCTACCTATAATGAACTGTGGAGTCAAATCCTATATCCTCGACACTATTTGTTTATTATACTAATGGTTACATTTGTTACTTTTTATGCATTTAATGTTATTAAATGATTTATGTTGCCATTTCAAGAAACCGTACCAAGTACGATCAAAAAGTATAATCATTCCTTCTCCTCAGAAAAAAAAAGGGCATAAAGAGGACATCGTGTTTGTATCAAAAACGGGATAGAAAAACTGGAGAACTTGCACTCACGAGACTACTACTACTAGCCTCCAGAACATAGAGCATACATTGAGCAATCTATGCTAAAGAAGAACCACTCAAAACTCTTCATTCTTTGAGCAGATAAGCACGATGAACCTGGAAGTCAAGGAAACAGATGATACTCTGTTTTCCAGACAAAAACCAGAAGAAGACTCAGAACGAATTATAATCAACAAAAGGAGTCAAGAGCTGCACGAAGATCACTAGAGTCATTTCTAAACTCTAAATATTTATCTCTGTGATTTACTTTTTACATTACGAGCAGCGTGTTTTATCTGTTGTATTTTACACACACATTGTCTCCTAAACCTTAACTGGAGGATTTGTAAATCCTCCCTCATTATCTTTTCATTCATTTTCCCATTATGGATAGTGGTAGAGGTCGTGTGTGACCTGGACAGATGGTTGCTCTTGTTTTTTTTCCCACGCATAACAGTGGTAGAGGTCTTGGACCTGGATAGTTGTAAACTGTTGAACCCCGATCCAGGGTGTGGATAATCTTTATATAAACTTTTGAGAGGACTAAGTCTCGGCTTGATACTGAACCTATTGGTTAACTCCTCTGTGTTTTTAGTTAAAGTTTATATCCATACAGTACATATTTATTTCATATTCCGCTGCTATTACTTTGAAATATAATTTATTCTCAAAGCTACTTTGATAGTTAAGCTCGCAAGTGTTTATATTTATTGTAAACCAGTAAGTGAGTTTCAAAAGTTAAATTAATCATAAGATTAAGTTAACTGAGGACTAATCAATCTTTGAGAAAATAATTGAACCTTTATAATCTGTATAAATTCACTACAGTTTAATCTGTTTTTGAAATTGGGGGATTTTAATAGAAATTGTTTTTAACAGAAAGTTTAATTGGAACTCAATTCACCCCCCCCCTCTTGAGTGTCCACTCCGACCAACATATTATAATAATGAATATATTTTAAAAAAATTAATCTTAATTGGTAGAATGAGCTAAAGAGTCAGGGTATGATGTTGAGGGAGTTCAAGATACAAATGAGATACATTTTGATTCCATCTATGAATTGGTAAAAACAAAATCACAATGTCCATATTCCAAACCAAATCAAAATACCAATGAAGATTTATATTCCATAAAATAGAAAAGTGATAAGAAAATATATGATTCATTTTCTCCTATATATCCATCACAATTCCCCAAAACTCTTTAAAATCCCCATTCAATACCAACCAATGTGACACGAAATGAGAAAGACAACACTTAGAAGAAGATTAATGATGGTTATATTAAACCCCTTAAATTTTTCAATAGATTTGGATAATCAATGAATATAGAGAAATAGTAGATAAATATATATATTTGGATTAATTAATGAATATTGAGATCAATACCTCTCTACGTGAAGTAATTATTAAAAACCCAAGTTATTCCAAGTTATTAAAAAAACTATGTATGAATACAAGATTACTAAAAGAAAATGAGAATACCAACCTCTAGAGGAATGTCTTCGAACTCATCACACTTCTTTGGTGATATATATAAATTTAAAGAACCTTAGTACATTCATCATACCATATATTATAGAACTTTTTTATTTATCTGATGCTTTATGATTTGGGTTCCCTTATTAATTCCATGCGTCACTTTTTTTATTTTCATTATAGGTTGTGGAGTTGAAGCCAGTGAGTTTGTTAGTGCATTTGGAAGATATATCCATGACATAACCTTAGGATTTATCAAATAGTCACTTTTTTGAGTGAGATACATGATTTTTACTGTATTTTTTACATGGAAAATATGGAGGATGATCAGGTAAAGTCTCATGATCTCATTATCTTAGGTAGGTCTATCCTCAAAACAACTAAACCAATAATAAATTTATGTAACATTATGATTTACATGGATTTTGGGGATGAAGTTTTGATATTTAAAATTATATACTATATGATTTATCCCTCAGAGGATCGTTATTCTTTTTTGTGAACCATTTTGAACTATCTTATAATGACCCATAGATTTTAATTATTCTATCCTTATGAAGACTATGAACACTAGGTCTAGTTTGAGGTTTAAGATTATTTCCACACCTATTTTTCATGAGCATATATCTATTGAATTTTATTTTAATGATGATTAATATTGTGATTATAAGAATATTCTTTCTAATTATGATATGTCTTCTCAGTATTTTGACAGATTTGGTGCATTATTCCCTATCATTGACTATTTTTATCTTGATATTAATGTTTATTTTTAATATATATATTTTTAATTTGTTTCTATCTATAAATCACCCCCACATTAAAACTCATGTTTTTTCCAATAGATGACAAGTAATGAAACTTATTGAGTGGTGAGAGATTTAATGTTATCATTATTAAAAATCTCCCTCTTATACATGAAGAAAAACATTTGAATCCTTTAAGAAAAAAACACGTAAAATGGGTGTAACTTGGATGACATATCATGTATTATCCTCTAAATTTATATACATATGTTTATTTTATAATTTTGGATCAAAAGTAAGGTATCCACAATGGAAAACTAAACCCACTATTTTAAAATTTGTTAAAAATGAAGTTGAATAATTCTTTAAGGTGGGTATCATTTACACCATTATTTATTTTTAATAAGATATAGTTGTTCAAGACGTGCTAATGAAATATTTTGTCACACGTTGTATAAATGAGAGGGAGGAGTTAGTAACCAATTTAATTCTAAAATTATTTAGTTTTTCAATCATAAAGAATATTGTAATTCATATTAATATGAAACCTTTATTGATTTTTTAATTTATAAGAACGCTCAAGTGATAATCATTTTAAACATGATATCGAGAATATGTCAATTTTAATGGTATAAAAAAAATCTTTAAAAAAAGTGGTTATTTTATATAGATTATAATAACAACTCAATTCATTATCATTTCTAATATAAATAAGATCATTAATTCCACATGTACCATAATATTTACTTCTAATGATAATAAATGTAGGGTGTTATGATTCTAAGTTATGAAGTTATCCTAGGGTTTAATTAACTTTATCATTATGGTTGATTTCAATTCATATAGGGTTGAGGGGTTAACAAATTAGGGGATCATAATTAACTGAATTCAAATTTGGATGATAATGATCAATATGTAAATGAATAGTTAGGGCTAGATTAAATAAAACTTATAAAAATATTTTCTAAAAATTCATCTTCTCATTGAATTTTGTTAACTAAATTTCAAAAATAAAGAAAAAATATTATTCTAACACACTTCTTATAATATAAAAAAGTCATTGATTATTATTAGTTGTTTATTTCTTTAATTTTTTTAAATATTGTTTATGGTTTATTTTGTTTACCACATAATTGAGAGAGTAACCATGCTCAGCCACTCTATTTCATCTAAGTACTAAAACAACACCACATTTTTGAGAACTAACAAAAACTATCCACACACACCATTACTTTTACAATTAAACCATTCATAATGTTAAAATATTTAAAAATATTTTTTAAGATTATTTAGAACTAAAACATCACAATACAACTCAATTTTAAAAGTTTATAACTCTGGTTAAACATTTAGAAATATATAGCACTATATTTATATAAATAAAGGAAAATATTTCCAATAAAAATTATTGTTCACAAATCTATGTCAATTGAGTAAAAAATTCAACCATTACTAAACAATTACTCAAGGTACCCAATATTTAGAAATATGGAAAAATGTTAAATGTGAAAGGATGAACCTTCTGGTCTATAAAATCATGTGTCAATAATATTTTGTGTCAATATAAGTCTCTAATACTTGGTTTAATAATATATTCATGGTTTTCCAAAATATTCTGAGTGACTATATTCCCTACGAGTTCATCTCAATTTCACATCAATCATGGAGTTCCTCAAAGCTAAATCATGAATTTCCAATATTAACACAAAAAAACTAAAATAAGGACTAAAAATCATGAAAATAATTTAGAATTATTTATCAAATTAAATACATAATCATCTAAGACTATACTTGTAAAAAAAGTGTCATCTCGTAAGGTGGTGACCATGCACCTACTCATGACCAACCACTATAATTCTGATGATCCTAACACCCATCTACTATATAACCTAAAAATAGGTGACTTACGAACCTCAATCCCATTAAAAACCTAGAATATAATAATATTTTATTATCAAATAACTATGGGACACCCTTGATCTAGGCATATGAAGACAATATTTGTCACACCTAGGGAATATTGAAGATCTCCTTGAGTTGTTGAGAAGCATCTGGAAATCACATGATAATATATGAGAAAATTACATATGATAAATAGATAAAAAAAATAAAAATTTACACATGGGAGTATAACATTAAAATTACATGGATTTAAGTGTCAATAAATAGAAATAAGAAGTTACAAAATATATTCAAAAAAATATGACATAAGATAAATAGTCGTCTCACATAATAAAAATAAATATAAACAAAATTTATGCCCATAAAAAATAAACATGATCTGATAAAACATGGAGAAGAAAAAGTGGTTTGTACTTCAGTTTAAGCAAATATAAATAAAATGATACAAACCACATATACCTATCACACTTCCCAGGTGTAAAAAATCAACTTTTTACCACCATAAAACCCAACCAAATAAATTATTCCAAATGGATATGTACTTATAGAACCGAAAAAACCTATAATATGATAGGTGTGAGCACAAAATTCATATTAAGTGTCCTCCCCCCATCTCATATGAACCCTTAAAAGGTTAAACAATTCCATGCAATTTTGAAACACATTTATAGTATAAGCCTTTCATTTCCATTTTTAACATAAAAACCATATAATATTTATTTAAAAATCCGTCATGGAAAATTAAGGGTTTAAGGGGAAGGTAAAATTGTTTCATTAAATTTTTTTATTATAAATATCTAGGTTATAATAGTTTGAAATTATTCCTTATAAGAGATAACAAAAATATAACTAATGTACAAAAACACACACTGATATACACATCAAAAAACATAAGCATCATGGGAACCTATGAGCCTTTAGGACAACTTGATCACGTCTAACAAATCACTATATATAAAAAATTGGCATCAATTACCATAAGATTCCTCAACATATAGTATTTACCTACCTATCTTAACTATGAAGATCATACTCGAACCATATAGCTATTCTCCCAACCGTAATTAGCCAATAATGTATAAACTGTTCCTAAGACTCCCTCTTATCTACCCATGGATTCCTATGGAATATAAATAGAGGTTAGAAAAAAAATTATCATGTTTTATATTAGATCATTAATAAATAATAAATCTAAACATCCCAAATAAGCACCCTTCACAAAAATCGGCCCATTTCCCAAGTATAGTAAAACAATATAGACATTCACTAATGGGGAATCTATTATAAAACATCAATATAATAGAAGATTTAATAATTATGTCATAAAAACAAGGCTAAATGTTTTTAGGGTCACTATATTTTAGAAAATAATTATGGTAACTTTCCAACTATGCCTTTTAATTATTTTTGTGCCGATGAATTATTTAAAAAAACTATAAAAATAAAAACATTCAACTAGCATAAAATCCCAAAAATGATTCAAAACAACATACCACTTTTAAAACATAAAATTTGTTGAAGTTGGTTACATAGAAAAAACTTCTATGTAATTTATGATCAATTTTATTCATCTATTTTAATTTTTATAAAATATTATATCACATCATAATTTTTCTACTATGGGACATAGTATGTGATAGTATGTTAAGTGTACTTATCTCTCTAAAAGTTCATAGTAGTACTCTGTAATGATGAGGATATAAAAGTTTCATGAAATTATTATTAAATATATGTTTTAATACAGGATTATATCAGTTTATAGGACACAAATGATATAGGTTATAATTGGTAGAGACTCATTGGGCATTGAGTACAACTCCCTAATATTTTTTGATATATTTCATTAAAAAATTAATTACTTTACAAATAACCCAATGTCTAAAATAACTATAAAATAATATACTGGTATAAAATAGCCATTAAATTAGTGAGTATGAATAGTATCAACTAAATCATGAAATGTTTATTTTTTTCTGACCCAAAAATAAATTAATTGAATACCAATTAATTATAAATGATAATTAAATCATTTCAAAGAAAATAATTTCTTTAAAATTGTATTTTTTTCTGAAAAGTGTTTTCATCGCATTTTCAAAGTTATATTAAAATGAACTTTCTCCACTTTTATTAAATTTATTTTATAAAAATAAATTAATTTTTTAAATCAAAAGTAAAAAAATTTCTTAGATATCATTTTATAGAATTTTTTGAAAGATTAAATTTCTTATGAATAGTGAAAAATTCTGATTTTCATTCAAAATGCCTTTCATTGAAAACAATTTCATTAATTTTTCATAAAAGTATTTTATAAGTAAAATTAGTTCAATTATATTTTAATTAATCCATTTTATCTCATTATAATCAATTATATATTCAACTTTAATATAAAAACATTTTATATTTAAGAAAACATTTCCTTTGGAAACCCATATGTTCACCTTGCCTATGTGTTTAATATTAAATTAAATTCTTCCAATCATATGAATTTATTTTTGAAAAAAGGATAATATTTTTTTAATCATAAAAAATTATATTATATAATAATGTAAAAACAATTTTTTGTCATAATAAATTGTAAAAACAATTATCATGATTAAAGTTAAAACGAGTTTATTTTTTGTTAGACCAACAATATAATGATTAAAATGTAATAAAACATGTAAAATATTTATTTTATGAACATATTTAGACCTTATATGATCTTAGGTTCTATTATTATCCATTTTTTATCCTTCTAGGTTGTGAAAAATGTGGGTACATATTATTCCATTCAAAAATTCTATGAATGTCCCTTATCCACTTAAAAAATGGAATCCAATATCCTCTCTTATTCACTAAAAAAAGACATTTGTTCCATAAAATATGTTAAAAAACTTCTATAAATCTCTATCCCCTAACTAGTGTAATATATTATAATAAAACCAATCTATGAAATCATTAGGTATAAACCTAAAGAGTTTGTCTGAAGAAGAGGTGTAGTTCTTAAACATGCATTTTCATATTATTTCTTAATTTTACTGATTAAAATCTTAATAAAATATGATTAAATAACAACACGAGTATATCACATATACTTATATGTTATTATGATAATTATATTACCTACATCCATCTCATATTCCATTAAATGGGAAACGAAACAGTCGATTCGTGAACTGATGTAATTCATTTTCCATCACCTCCTCTCATTACTGGATAAATTAATAGATTTAATTTATATATATATTTATATGATATTTATGGAATAATTATATTTTTTTTAATTATAATATAAAATCTATATTCTTTTCTCCCAATCCCTTTGAAAATAGTAATGTCCCTCCTGCATATGTGTGGACTACCACCTCCACAAAGCGATGTGAATTGTTTTTCATTTTATATTAACATGGATAGTAATAAGGATATATTTTATTAAAATATGTGATTTATATGACACAATAATGATTCTATAAATTTGAATTATTATTTACCTTTATTTTTTCCATTCATTGAAAAAATGAAAATAGTTTTCACGCATACGTACGACCGACCATCTCAATGAAATGTTTAAATAATTTTTCTCTATATAGATTTCATAGACTATAATAAATAATTATATAATTAATATATATTATATTTATTTCGTGATAATTTTTTTTAACTATTTAACAATGAAAAAAGTATAATGACAAAAACTACTGAACCAAAACATACATGAAAAATGAAGAAGTTATCCCCCAAAATAGTTTTTTTGAAAGGTATTCTTAGAAAATAGGTTAGAAAAATGATATAATAAAATCATATATAGTGTTGTTTATATTATTATAGTACTTTTATATATTTATAATAATTAATTATTTAATATGTAGTTGGTTCAGACTTGTATGATGGAAATCATACCTAGTGTAAGGTGTTACCATCTCACTTTTACTTCTAAGACACACATGCCATATTCACCACTTATTTCTTTTGTTTGGTTTATCTATTTACCCTTTGTTATTTTATATTATGAATATATTTAAATTATTTATTTTTAATGTTTCAAAATATTTTATGAGAGCTATGATTAAAATGTAACCAAATCCTAAAGTGTTTATTTTAAAATCTCATCATTTATCAGGATTGATTATGATTATGTTTCTAATGACAAAATATTCTCATATATATCTCAATAAAATTATTAATTTTCTTATCCAATGGTTATGCATGTAAATTTTAGGTAATAGTTTCATTTTCCTCTATTTTTTAGTAAAAAATTATGGAGAAAATGGATTTTAAAAATAACATTATTTTATTTCTCTCTTTAGTTGAAACCCTTTACTTCTACATACATTTTTTTAAAATGTTTTCAAAAAAATTAATATTAACCTATGATTTTTTAAATTCAATTTTATTAATTATTTTATTTTTAAAAAATTATTTAAAATTAATCTTTAATTGTTTTTGAATAAGATATATTTTCACTTGTTACTAAAAAAATGAAATGATTATTTATTTTAATATACTCAAGATATATGTAATTTCCCATTATCATGACCACTCAATTATTTGAGTCTTACATAAATGTTTTCATGCTTCACAGAAAAGAAAATACGTTTCTTAATAATCTAGAATTTTTTTTTTAATGTGAATTTCAAAGTGAACAGGTTATTTATCTCAACAATGTTTTTAATGACATATTCATTTTATTTTTATTCATCAATGAAAAACCCTTATTTAACATATTCTTTATGGGTGATACATTGTAATAATACACTCATTACTATTTATTTTGATGGTTTATGATCTATTTCACTAGAGATGTACTATTATGATACAATCCTAATTATTTTTCTTGATGGTTTATGATCTATTTAATTGGGGATGTACTAATATGAATGTATCCTTATTATTTCATTAATTTTTTTATGATTAGTTTGACTTGGGACGTACTATTTTTATACCATTATAAATATTACTATTGATTGTTTATGATTATGTTTATTGATTGAAAAAATTATTAAAAAAATGTATGCAAGTTTTCAATTTTAATGCTTAGATTTATTATATTTATAAACTTTCATTTTAGTAAGGAATTGGACTTAGTATGTTATGGGAGGGGTTTTATATTGCCCCTAAATAAAGCTGAAGGTCTTAAGAGAAATACTATCATGGGTATTTAGCTGAGTAATTAACAATTTATATAAGATTTATTGTCATGAGTCCTTGATAGTAGGTTTATAATTCTTGTTCATTATGCATTCCATCCCTGGGATTTTAGTTATCGATGCCCATCTGATTATTGGATTATTCAGAATATCAATGGATAAGTTTCACGATCATGTGATTATTTATATGATATTATTTTGGTCATTATTTATTTATTCCATATTATTATTCATGTTCTTCTTATTGATCTAATGGATTTTATTTCACCCATTTACTTTACCATATTGATTATGACTTATTTTTTATTATGTTATCTTCCATTGTACACACACATTTAAAAAAAATTTGATCTCACACCATTATTATGTGTCTTTTCCCTAGGATTCAAAAAAGAGTATTATGATTGATATGAAAGGCTATGCTAAATGGAATAATGGTGTTCACAAATAAAATTATATGTCTTATCTTATGAATTCAAAGGTAATGTGAGTTTTAGGAATGTATCTAGTTTTCCATATCTAATAATCTATTAGGATCTTTTGGATGTGGTCACATGTATCTAACACCAATTTAATAAAGTGACAATTGATTTTTGGTTACTAGGATCAGGGTATTTATAGTTGGTATCAGATAAAGATTTATCTAACCCTTGGGAACTAGATTTAAGAAAACATTTATTAGAGGACATGGACCTATGACTGGATTTAGGGATAAAACTCAGTATAGGACAACAACCTATATTTTTGATAAGGTAGATATTATGTGGATTCCATAGAAATAAATCTATGTCTGGATATAACTTGTGGATGGGTTTCTTGTATAGATGTACCTAGGTAATAACTCTGAAAAGGGAACACTAAGATTTAATGTGATAATCACATAGGGCATGATAGCGGTCCATGCTATAGGCATAGTTTGACACTCCAAGGGGATATGATTAGCTTATTTCATATTTTATTTACAAACAATTTTGAAGGAATTGAAAATATTTCTATGAATTGAAAACCTCCCCAAAGAAACTCAACTTTTAATTATGATATTATCTATGAATTTGATTTAAAATTTATTTTAAGTGTTTCACTAATATTGAAATTATATATTATGACTCATAATGTTATAATATAATCAAATATATTACATTATTTAAAAATTCCTCCTAGTTAAAGGAATATAATCTATTTTAATGTGTGTAATTAGTATAGGTATTTCCCAACTATGAAAGATAATAATGTAGAAACTGGGTTTGCAATTGGAGATGAATAAATTTTAACTATATCGGGTTAGCTTACTTAGGTTATAGCCATTAATTGGGATCATATGCATCAGTCTATAGATCCAAAACATGGTATAATAATGTTATAACACTTCATGGGTTAGAATCCTTGATCATTGAATGTGAATGAAAACCTGTTTATAGATGAAAAATGGATATTTTCTTTAGAAAAGTTATTTACCACATTAATATATAATTAAAGTGAGAGGGTTATCATGGAATTTTATCATCTCTTAGGGAATGCAGATCAATCGTGGCTGGTGATTCAAAACCCTAAGGATGATGAATAAATAAAATACATGGAGTGGGAGGATTTTAAGTTACTCTTCATAGAAAAAATATTTTCTTTATGAACAATGAATAGTTATGGATATACAATTCTTAAGTTTTAGACATACATAGTAGGATAATGTTTCTCAGTATAAAGGAATATTTATAGTAATTCATATTATGAACTACTTCCATAATACAAAGATCGTTATGGTCAATTTATTTGATGGTATTAATCCAATCCTTTGAAGGGAACTAGTCACCAAAATATTCTCATAGTATGAGAATATAGTATCATATGCTCTCAAGATAGAGAAATAGTTCTCCAAAACATATTTCCTTGAAGGATAGAAACAAAATAAAATAGTGGTTGAGCACTCGGGAAAATTCAATACAGAAATATGTAGGAAGGGTAAATTTTAATTTACAACGTAAAATAAATTTTGAATGAAACATTTTGGAACAATCTTACTGGGAATGAGAGTTTTCTACAAGTGTAGAGAGAAAGGACACCACGATTTTTATTTCAAGGGAAATAAATAATCTTCCAATTTGAAATGATTCAACAATAAGGATAAGTGAAACTATGAAAATTATTTTCCGAGGCATCAATAGAAGTTTCCCAAGAAAAAATTGAAGGTACAAAGTCCATGATTATTAGTTCATAACAACTAAGGATTAAGTTCAAAATGATGTGGTGGATGGTACATTACTCAAATCCTTAAATTTAGATAATGATTTTTTTTATTATGGGTCTTATATCTCTTTTATATCATCTATGTTTTAAAAGAAAACAAGATAAATCTATAGGACCATAAGAATATAGTTATTAGTCAAGACTCATGGTGGATGTATCACCAAAAAAAGGATGTGTTAGATAGTTCCCATCATGGAATATATTCTTTCCATATTTTCTAAATTCATTTTAATACCTATGTTTGACATTGATATAGTCATTTTTATATTATATCTTTTAAAATAAGGGGAAACAAATTTTCATGATGAAGATGTGGAATTCTGTATCTTTAGAGGGGATTCCTCATCATCTGATTCATGTCTAAATACACCTCTAGTAGCACGTCTAAATGATATCTTTATAGATGAAGAGGTGACTCAATATAAGGATTTAAATTTTAATCTTATTATTTATTATTTATAAATTTTACTGGAATACATTGACATATTTCTAGATAAATTACATAGGCATCCATTAGAGTGGGAAGTTTAGTTTCTCATTGACTTAATCCATGACGGTAGACCGATATCTAATTCTTTCTATAGAATGGAAACTCTAGAATTAGTGGAGTTAAAGAAACAAATTTTAGGATTCATGCATCATATTCAAATTCCTATGTGTAAATGGAATTAAATTATTATGTTCTTTCTCGCTGGATTTCCAATGACTCCTAGAAAGAAAGATTCATTATGGGTTATTGTTGATTTCCTCACCAAATATGAACATTTCCTTGAAATATGAGAATATTAAACTCTGGAGTGCGTTTCATGACTCTATATTAGTAAATAATTAAGACTTAATTTAATAACACTTTCAACTTTTTTTTATCATGATCCATGATTTACATCAAAATTCTAAAAATTTACACAAAAAACTCTTGATAGTAAGATTTATTTGATTGCCTCTATTCACCCCAAAACTGATGGAAAAACTGAATGGACTATCCAAACATTATAAGACATGTTGAGGTATTCTATCTTGACTTTCAAGGTATGTAGTATTATCATTTAGCTTTCTTATAATTCAACTTTAACAATAACCTCTATTTAAGAAATCAAATGGTGTTATATGAATCATTTTATGTAAATATATTTCATGCTACCACTTGTTGGGATGATGTTCATGAAATAAAGATTGTATGTCTATAACCTATATAGGAGACAATGGAAAAGTTAAATACTATTATAACCTATATTAAAGAATCTCAAAGTAGGAAAAAGAGCTACATCGATAACTGGAGTAACGATTTGGAATCTCAAGTGGGTGATTATGTTTTCTTGAAAGTGTCTCCAAGGAAGGTTGCTATAAGGTTTGGTAAGAAGGTAATTTTGATCCCTAAGAACATAGAACCTTTTGAAATCCAAAAAATAATTAGCGTTATGTATTACCATTTGGAAATGTCACTAGGTCTCTCTAATGAACATGATGTGTTCCAAATATAATTGGTAAGTAATTATATGCTAGAACCAATGCTTATGTTCATCTTTGAGGAAATATAATTGAAGCCTGGACGATATTATTATGAGGAGATTATCTAGATTATGAACATAATAAAACTTGTTTTGAGGAATCAAATGAATTGGATGGTAAACGTACTTTGGAGAAATCATATAATATAATAGGCAATGTGGAAACATGAAGAAATTATAATAAATAACTACCCAAATTTTTTTTCAATGAGATATTATCAAAATTTCTAAAATGAAAATATTTTAAGGTGGAAATAATGTTACACCCTATGACTTTATGTTATATTTATTTTTTCTTAAATTATATCTCTTTTATATCTTATGGTACATGCAAGCCTGAGACTAATAGAACCATAATATAGTATTCTATGATAACCAAGTCATTAAATTGGATAGTACTAATAGTATTAAATAAATAAAATAAATTATATGGTTAAACATTAATAAATACATTAATTGGTTAAAAATTTATTATAAATGAAAATAAAAACATATTTTAATGAAAATAAATATTTTCTATATAAATTGTATTTTTTATAAAACCAGTTTCATCATTTTTTTCAAACCTATTTTAAAAATTAGTTTTTTACACATTTAATTTTTTTTATTTGAAAAAATGTAATTAATTTATTAAATCATAATTTCAAAATTATCATTAATAGAATGTTTTCAAATTTTTTGAAAAGAATAATTTTTTATGAATAGTAAAAAAACTGATTTTTATTGAAAACGTCAATTTTTTTAAAGAATTTAGAAAGTTAAAATTGTTTAAAATTGTTTTATAGTTCAAACTTTTTAAATTATATTATAATTAATCTAATTAAATTCTTTATAATTTATTATATGTTCACTTTTAACAAAAAACACCTTTTATACTTGTGAAAATGTTTCCTTTGCAAAACTAATTTTTCATCGTGCCTACTGGTTTAAATTTTAATTAAAATATTCCACTTATGTGAATTTAAATTAGATAAATTGATTAAAAATTTTTGTTCAAAATAATTAATAATATATTATAGGGAAAATTTAATTATTTTCCCTAATTTTTTAGTAAAAAAAATAAAAATTAATTTCCACGGTTAATATTAAAATGAGTCAATGGGTTAAACTGTGAATATATTGGTTAAAATGGCCTATAACCTTTTCTATGTCATATTATTTGAATATATTTATACCTTAACACATATAATATTATATAAGGATCAATTTTTATGCCTTATGTCATGTGAAAAAATGTTCTTAAAATTTATTTTTTACAAAAATTCCATGTGCATCCTTACCCCCACTTATAGAGAGGTAATACCTATCCTCTTCTATCCACATTTATGAAGCCATTTTTTTCTCAAATTTAAATAACCTGGAGTCCTTTTTTTGACCTTAAAACCAATCTATAAAGGCTTTGTGTATAAAGCTATAGAGGTTCTCTTAAAAAAATTATAGTTATCAACCATGTGTTTTATTTTATTTCATAAATTAAATCATTAAAATATCCATAAACTATGATAAAATAAAAAATATATATCAAAAATATGAATAAGGTATTATTTTAATGTAATTAACTATTTCCACCTCCTCTTTCATCAAATTGGAAACCAAATCACTGATCTTGTGTATGGAGGACTACCACATCTTGAACCAATGTAATTAATTTTCTATAACCACAAATAATTGATAAACAGATGATGGTTTTAATGTATATGTGTTATATTATGATTTAATTATAGTTTTTGAATTATAATAACACATGAATCTTATTACCTTCCAATCTATTGTAAAATTATAATGTCTCTCGTACCTACGTGTGGACTACCACCTCCACGAAGTGATGTTAAAATTTTTTCATTTTGTTCTGACATGGATGGGAATAAATATGGACCTGATCAAAAAATATGATTTATATGATATATATTTGTTTTTTTAAAGTTTAACTCTTATTTACCATACTTTTAATCCATCTATTAAAAAAATGTAAACATCGTTCATGCGTATGTACGACTTATCATCTCCATGAACGATGTGACTCATATTTATATCTTGAACTTATTTTTACTGTTATAAGTAACTATATAATGAATATATATGTTATTTATATAATTTTTTACTTTTTTGATAGGATTCAACCATGATTAATGTATAAGGACCAAAACTATAGAATCAAAACATACCTGAAAATGAAGTTATTGTCACCCAAAATATTGTTGTTAATAAATAATTTTAACAAGGGTGATAAAAGGTTGTAATAAAATAACATATTATATGATTTATAAGATTATGGTTATTTAATAGAGTTATAATAAATATATATTTATTATACAGGATGTTATAATACCTATAATGAAATAATACATGATGTTTAGATTTCTATATTTACTTTTACTTCTATGAGACATATTTCATATTCACTAATTATTTATTTTGTGTGGTGTGTATACTACCCATTTTATATTTTATATCATGAATATATTTAAATTAATTGTATTTGAAGTTTCTTTGGATGTTATGTAGGATATTATTCCAAAGATACAAAAGAGATAAGGGTTTATTTTATAATCTCATCATTTATCAGGATTGTTTATGATTATGTTTCTGATGATGTAATCTTATGATATATCTCTCAAGATACTCATTAATTTTATTCTTATATAGTTATTTATTTAATTTTCATGTAATATTATAATTTTCTTCACTTTTTTTCTTATTAATTATTGATAAAATGTTTTTAAGAAATTATTAAATTATTTCTCACTTTGGTCAAAAACCCTTTTCATTCATATACCTATTTTCTAAAAATGATTCCAAGAACACTTTTTATATTATCCAATACGATTTTCCAAGTTTTATTACTAATTTGGGTCTTTATTTTACTAATGACTTAGTACATGATAAAAATCCTATCTCAAAATCCCCTTATCGAATGGATCAAGTAGGAATTTTGGAATTGAAAAAAACATGCAAGAGTTTCTAGATAAAGGTTTTACTCATCACAAAACTTCACCTTAGTTTGATACAATTTTATATGTTAAAAATAATGATGGTTCAATGATACTTTTCACTGATTATAAATCCTTGAATAACATCACTCTTAGGTACAAGTATCATTTCCTCATATAAATGATTTTTTATCAACTCTTGGGTGAAATGTTTTTTCAAAGACTGATCTCTGGTCTAGGTAACATTAATTGAATCTAAATGAGGAATATATTTTGATTATATCATTTCATACTTGATATGGTAATTATTATTTTATATTTATTCCCTTTGTGTTGTCTAATGCGCTTATCATTTTCATGAATCATATCAATATTGCTTTCAATAACTATTTGGATATTTTTATGGTTGTGTTTATTGACTATATATTGTTATATTATAAAATTAATGAGGATAATGAATTACACTTAAGTATTTATGTTCCAACATTAAAAGAAACTACATGGAAAATTTAATAAGTGTTAATTTTGATTTTAACAAATATCTTTCCTCTAGAATATTGTATCAAAATATATGATATCTATTTACCCTAATAAAATTAATATTATTAAAGAATAGACAAGATCTAAGAATGTCTTGGAGATTCATAGTTTTCTATGATTAGTGGGTTACTAATAGTAGTTTGTAGAAAAGTTTTCTCAGTTATATTTCCCATTAACTATGTTAACTCGAGTTCAATCCATTGGGATGAAAGAATGTGATGATTATTATTGGGAACTAAATCTAAGATTTATGAATGCTACAATTTTGTACATTCCCTCCATAAATAGTGAAGTTGTCATCAAAAAAGATTCTTAATTAATTGGAATTGGTTCTATCATAATGAAAAATAATCAAGTAATTTCTTATTATTCACATCAACTGAACCACATGAGTTAAACTATCCTACACAAGATCAGGAATTCAATGTTGTGGTTTTTTGTTTAAAATTTGTCTCCGTAATTTCTTGGAGGAAATAATAAATTATATAATGATCATAAAATTTTAGAATATATATTTACTCATAAATTTTTGAAAATTAGATATAGGATATTTTTATAATTTATTAAACATTATAACTATACAAATCATTACCATCTTGTAAATGAAAAACAAATAGATGATGTATTGAGTCTGAAAAATAATGTTGCATTTACCATGTTATGTTTGGAACATGACCCTTTGGTTAATATTTTTTTAATTTTTGCCTAGAAATTATCCATAAATTAACTTCCTTTATGTTTATGGTTTCATTACACTCATTTCTATCAAAAAGAATTGGAAACTTATAAAGAGGTTCATGTTTTATTGGAAAAGGTAAAATCAGTAAATAAGAATAAGTTTCCATAGTTTAATATTGATAAATATTTTTTATCACATTTGAAAAATTATTATGTGTTCCTTATTACTCTAATTTCAATAAATAATTATTGAGTGAAGCTCATAGTTACACATTTTTCAGTCATCTTGGCATAACTAATATATACGATGACCTTCAAGAGTATTACTAATAGTATGGAATAAAAAGATATATTTCTAAATATCCCAGGAAATTTTTGAATTTAAATTTGGTTAAAGTAAAATTAAATTTCTTGAATGAGATGATATATCCTTTTTTATTTCCATATAGAAAATAAGAAAATATATCTATGGGTTTTATAGTGTTATTACCAAATATATCTCGAGGTAATATTGAAATTTGGGAAATTTTTCATTAACTATCAAAATCTAAAAATTCCAATCCCATTCAAGATATTATGCCTTTGGGTCATCATTTTAGAATATATCTCTATCATAGAATTAGATTACATGGATTTCTCTCTCTCTCAGTTGTTTATTATCGTGATATGGGGTTCATTTCTTATTATTATAATGAATATTAGAGTTCATTGGGTACTGAATTAAAATTCAATACATATTTTAATCCAAAATATTATAGATAGTATGAGTAAATTATTTATCCCTTGGAAAAAATTCTATGTTCTTGTTCAATAGATTACTAAGTAATTTTGGATCAGTATCTTTTATTGTATGGGATTTCTTATAAAAACATTTTTTATTTCAACAAAAAAATTTAACCTTTTGTGAAATTATAGAGAAAGGTCTATTAGAATATAGCCTTTTTGGATGAAGTAGGCGAGAAGAAGTTATTGGGACCAAATTTGGTGGGAAAATGGTTAATAAAGTGAAAATGATTCAACAACATATGAGGACGAATCAGTGTGTATAGAAATTGTTTGTGCATAACTAAGGGAATGTTCTTTCGTTCAAGGTAGGTAATCATGTTTTCCATAAAATAACTCCATGGAAAAGTGTTATTAATTATGGAAGAAAGTGAAAGATAAGTCCATGATTTATTAGACCATATGAAATCCTATATAAAGTATGATTAGGTTCCTATTGAACATGCTTACCTCCAAGTTTATCCAATGTACATAATGTATGTATGTTTCACCATTATGAAAATATGTTTCATATCCATCTAGTGTTTTGATACCTAAATTAGTTTAATAGGAATATAAAATTTATTATTAGAAAAAAATTCTAATGATTCTTGAACATAGATATAAATTTTTATAAAATAATAAAATTCATCAAGTAAAGGTTTTTTGCAGAAACCATATTGTTGAATAAATTTCATGGGAATAAAAAATACTATGAGGGAAGGATATCCCTACTTATTTATGTAGTGAATAAAATTTAGGGGATGTAATTTACAAAAGTCGAGAAAAATATAACACCCGAGGTAATGTTAAGATAAAAAACTCTAGTATATTTATTAATTATAATTTATATATTTATATATTTATATATTTATATTCATTTAAAAATATTAGGTTATTTTTAATTCTAAAGGAAAAAAACATTATTTCTAACCGAATTGGTTTTTTCATAAAGTATATGGTTTTATTTAATAACATGGTTTCAAAGTTATATATTTTTAATATAACATATTTAAATACATTCTTTAGTTCATTGTATCTAAATTATCTGAGTTTGACATTTTTGTGCTTCTCTAAAAATATTCATTATTCAATGAATAGTGAAAATACTAATTTTTATTAAAAAATGTATATTCTTTTCAAGTTTTTAAAAATTAAAATTATACTTGGTATTATTTTTAAAAATTTGATAGCCTATTTTGATTAAAAATAATCTAATTTTGGTCTTTGGAAGGAATTTTATGCTTGAATTTATTATAAAAACATCTTCATACTTAAAAGAGAATTTTTCTAAAACACAAAATTAATCGCATTTTGTGGGTTTCATTTTAAATTATATCCTAACAATACTATTAATTGAATCTTGAAAATTTTATTACATATTTTTAATTCAGACTTCCTAATTTATTATATGTTCCCCTTTTATTTTTCATTATGATGAGTAACTGTAGAAAATATTTGTCATCTTAGTTATAGTAAATTGTGTAATTGAGGTTAAAAAATCTGATAAGGCCTAAAACTATATAAAAACATCTAAATAAGTTTTTTTCTACTTATTCCATCCATTATTATAAAATTTAGAAATTTATTTTCATTTTTCTTTGAGTATAACATTAGAATTATTTTAAGTAAATATGAAGTACAAAATGTCACTCTTTTACTTCTAATATCAATAATTATTTTTGACAGGGATAAAAACAAATTATTTTTAGTTATGAATTGTTATTTTAAATATAAATTATTTTTATCATGGTAATTTATATATAATTTTTAATTCTATAATAATTACCTTAAATGATTACACAATGCTGACACGTTATTTCTTCAATTAATTAAAAAATCAAATGAATGATTCTAAAAATATTAAAAGTAATATAATTTGATTTAATTGTTGTGTTAAATTATCATTTTAAATAAATATAACATATTAAATATTTTTAAAGGATTATATTTTAATTCATTTTCTTCTATGTTGTTTTCAAATTCAAATTAAATGAATATTTTTAAAAATAAAATTGATGATATTTTAAAATAAATAATGTTTTATTAAATGTTTTAAAAATACTAAACATCAAATATTGAAAACATAAATGGAATTTAGTTGATAATATCAAATATTTTCCATTTTTAGTATATTTACCTTGTAAAGTAAATTTATTCACTTATATAGTGTAAAAAATCATGATATCCCTATATGTTTCAAAATGGTTAATATGGGTTAAAATAAAAAGATTAGGGTGAAAACATCACCTCAACTTGTTCAGATTTATTTGATGTGATTATTTATAATGAAAATAATATAATATTATAATAATATTTAGTTAGATCCATTTTCCATTGTAAATTATTTTAATATTTAAAATAATTCAATGAGTGCCCCTCCCCTCTCTTGTAAAAAGGCACCTCCTCCCCTCTCTTCCTCTAACCTTTTGGGCACTCTAGTTCATCCATATCCCAACTATAAGGACCCAACCTTATTAAATTACATAATATTGAATTATAGTCAAGTACTCACTTCCTTTCATTTTGAGGATGTTTTCAAGTTTAGAGATTTATAGAATTGGGATATAATACATACATAACATTCCATGTTCATATAGAGAAGATACCACATAAATAGTATCCATTTCTTCTAGAATATAATACTTTTCAAATAAAACATGATTTCCTTGAAATAACATCATAAAAATTAACTTGGATTCCTTATTTTCCATGTGAAAATCATTTAAAAACATGTGATGTGCGCAGAAGGTTCAATAAGGGATATACAAAAGATTAATAGAAAACATTTGTAGATAAATACTTCTAAATGCCTAAAACCATTTAAAAAAACATAATTTTGTCCCATATATACCTACTTTTTGAACACAGGATTCCCAAAAAACATAATGAATATAAATAGAACCATAAAGGGATATTGGTTCATTACATACATAATCTTTTAACCCTCTCTACTGCCTTATAATTTATAACCCTCAGGGCTACCTTACAATTTGTGTAACTATCGCAGTAACAGAGGGAGTAACCATACGGCTGAACTCCAGAATACACATACCTAGTGCATTGGATAAAGATATAGGTCACACTATTCATCATAAAAAATTCCCAAGAACCATAACATAATCATATAACATGAATAATTTCATAAATTCATTTCTTTGGAGTTTTGTACTACTGAATTTTAAAAGATGATTTTAAAAGAAAAGCCTCTTAAAAATATAAAATAACATAAGTGATGATTAATGGAGAGCATATAATTTGTATATAAATATTAAATACACGTAATTAAACATAATATAAATAAAATTATTCACATAAACAATTTTTATACCACATACATAATGAAGTATATGGTTAACCCAAATAATGGAAATCGGGTTGAAAATTCATTTACATCAGGTTTATATTACATATAACTAGTTTAAACTTCTTTATTAATGGATAAAAGAGTATTATTAATTTCTTAAAGATACATATACATGGTTATAACACCTTATATGGTCATTTCAAAACATCATTCAACCCTTTAATTATTAGTATTTTCTTCCTTCCATTGTTTTGGGTGTGTTCTTTACATGACATCCATGGCCGGTTTGTTTTTTATTATCATGTCGTATGTAAATGAAATTCCAGAAGTTGAATTAAATGGTATTAATAGGTTATTATACTTTATAATGATACCATAAATCATTTTTTTATCATATATGATGATGGATCATTATATAGAACAATAATGATGTTTGTTTAGATCATATCTGGCGGTTCCTCAACAATAATGAACTTGTTTCATTAAATAATATAACTTCATGCATAGAAGTTACTTACAAAACATAAAATAGGTTAAAATATAAAATTTTAATTCTGATTAAACCATTAAAATGGTTTCATGATCATCTTTAAACGATTTACTGGATATTTCAAACACATCTTCCACGATTTTTGGTAAATCATCACATCGTGGACGGTGTTTTTATTTTTAGAACAAGGGGAGAGGATAGGAAAGAAAATGATTAATATTTTACATGGAAGTATTAAAATAATTAATATATAATATTATATATATTTCATACCTCTTGGATAAGTGGATGAAAATATACTATAAAAATGGAAATGAATTAGAAAGAAAACACATGAAAAAGGAAGAGGATTATTACCTCTTGATCTCTTCTCCTTGAGATCCTCCTTATGGCCTTTGGTTTTGGACTTTGGGTGTGACCAGCATCTCTAGGATGTAGGGAAGATACCTGGTAGGGGTATTTGGCATAACATAAACAATGGTCAAGGATTTAGAGGTGTGAGAGGAAGGGGCAATTAGGGTGGTATTTGTTGTGGATGAGAGAAGGGATTTTACGTTATTTTAATCATTATTTTTATATTTATTCTCAATAATATGAATAGTCTTGACTCATTTGACCCAAAAATAGTAACAATTGAATTTTAGTTCGAAAAAAATTGTATTACCTTAGAATTTCATCACCTATAATGCAGTAAAACAAGTATTTAGCATTTATCATAATTTATTGTATTTTACTATTCATCAAAAATTCAAGATTTTCAGAAAAATCCCAAAAAATCTCCCAAACCATTTTTTGACATTTAGAAATAGAAAATGAAATCCATTTCTGGAAAATAGTTTTCTAAATATTATTAATTTAATCTTTAAATAAAATCATAATGTATTCAAAAATAATAATTTTAAATCTATAACTCATTTTTAACAACTTGAAAAATTAATCATATTTTAATTATCATAAGGACTTAAGAAAATAAAATAATAATAATATTTACAATTCATTAGGGTCATATAACTATTAATAAGGGCATTCTACTATTCACCAAAAAATCAAATTTTTTCTATTAGACTCCAAATAACATACTGATCCCGATTTAGGTTAACTATTATTTGAAATTGAAAACATAGAAGTGGGGAAATTATGTTTAAATGGTAGTTATGACTATAAAATTAAAAAAATCATTTATTTTAATTCATTTTCAAAACCATGGGGTGTCATATTATCCCCACATTCTAGAAATTGTGTCCATGCAATTTTATTTACTTGTTAAACAAGTGAGGCTACCTTCCCTCATACCATTTTTAGACTCCCGTGTTGCTTCTTCAACCATGTGGTTTCACCACAAAACTTTTTCTAAGTGGATTTCCTTATTCCACAATACATGTTCCCTTCGATCAAAAATATGAACTGGTTCCTCTTCATAAGAAAGGTTCTCTTCCAGCTGAACTATTTTTGGGCTCAAAACATGAGATGAATATGGAACATAAATTCTCAACATATAAACATAAAAACATTATTTACCTGAGATAAACTCTGAGGAAAAGATACTCAGAAGGTGACCTGTCCAACTGTCTCCAAGATTTCATATATTCTAATGAACCATGGACTTAGCTTTCCTTTCTTACCAACACTCATAACACTCTTCCATGATGATATTATAAGAAAAACATGATCACATACCTCAAAAGAAAATTCATTCCTCTTTTTGTATGCAAAACATTTCTGCCTACTCTGAGCTATCCTCATGTGTTGTTGGATCATATTCACTTTCTCATCCACATCCTCTAATAATTATGGTCCCATAAGCATCATTTCCATAACTTTATCCCAAAAATATGATGCTCAACACTACATACTATACAATGCCTCAAAATGTGTCATTTGTATACTGGAATGAAAACTGTTATTATATGAAAACTCAACTAAAGATTGATGTTGATCCCAAATTCCCCCGTAGTCCATTTAACAAGATCAAAGCATATCCTCCAAAGTATGAATCGTTTGTTTTGAATTCCTTTCTGATTAAGCGTTAAAAGCTTTAATGAAATTTTATTTTTCACACAATGAATTTTGAAGGGCCTTCCAAAAGATAGACGTTTTCATGGGATCCCAGTTTGTTACGATGGAAAGTGGAACTCCATGTAACCTAAAAATCACTTTGAGGTATAGTCTAGAAAGATGATCCAAATACATTTTATCCTGAATATGGTGAAAATGTGCAGATTTAGTCAGTCAGTCAATAATAACCCATATTTAATTTTTACATCAAAAAGTATTTGGTAGTAACACAACAAACTCCATGGATATATTCCCCCATTTCGACTCTGGTACTAGAAAAGGCTGAAGCATCCCATTGGTAACTTTTTCTCTACATTAACCTATTGACAAGTAAAACAATTCATGGAAAAATCTGCAATATCTCTTTTCATTTAATCCCACCAGAAATATTCCTGAAGGTCTTTTTAAATCTTATTACTTCTAGGATGAACTGAAAATGGAGAACTATGAGCTTCAAACAAAAAATATTTCTTCAACTAGTAATCACATGGAACACACCACCTTTTACCAAATCATAAAACTCAATCATTATCAAGCATAAATTTTAGTAACTTACCCATTTAACCCATTCTACCTTTTTCTATAGCTTACAGTTTTCCTTTTTCACTTGCATAATTCTGTATGATAATGATGACTACACTTAAACCAAAAACAAAAAAAGGTATTTCCTATATCAATAACTTCAAATCCAAAATTCATCACATCGTTAATCAAGGTATCATGTTCCAAATGTAACATGGTTAATGATTCATGGTGTTTCGATCAAGTCAAATACAACTTTTTTTCAGATGGTAATTTATCGTTCAATCATAATATTTTATGAGTTTTAACTATGTTCCCTTCCTCATGTTTAATTTCTTCTGACTGAATATATATTTCAGATTTTTATGGTCAGTGTATATTTTACATTTGGATCTGTATAAATGATTCCACCAAATATTTAAAGAAAAAACTACAAATTTCAATCTAAAATCATGTGTGGTATAATTTAACTCAGAAGGTTTTAGTTGTCTTGAAGCATAATCAGTTATCTGATCATTCTACATCATAACACAACCATTTACTTTCAAATAAGCATCATTTTTTATAAAAAAACTCACTATTTCTGGAAATAAAGGAACAAACTAGAGAATTCACCAATCTCTTCTTCAGTTCCTAAAAAAACATCACATTCTTCTGTCCAATGAAATTTAACCCCATTTCATGTTTACACAGTTTGCAGTCATGATAACCATGTAATATTTTTAACAAACCATCGGTAATAATCTGTTAATCCAATAAAACCAAAAATCTCTTTAACATTTTTAGGTTTTGGCCATTCATTAACCACTTTTGTTTTGGAAGTTTCAAAAGTTATTTCATCCTTATTTATAATGTGCTTAAGAAAAGAAATATGTTACATCCAAAAATCACACTTACTGAATTTTCTATACAGTTCATTTTCCTTTATGGTAGGAAAAACAACCCCTAGATGTTTCTCATTCTCCTCTTTACTCTTAAAAAATACTATAATTTCATCAATAAAGAAAATAAAATCTTATCCAAGAACGCATGAAGTATTCTATTCATAAGATCCATGAATACTTAAGGTGAATTAGTTAACCTAAATGGCATAATAACAGACTCAAATTCCCATATCTAGTATGAAAAAAAATTGGATGTTATCCTCCTTATCCATTAGCCGATGGTATGCAAATATCACTTCCATATTTGAAAAATACTAAGCTCCTTAGATATAATCAAATAATTCATCGATATGAGGTAATGGATTCTTATTTTTAAAAGTTGTGTTATTAAAATATCTATAATCAATGAAATGTCTCATGTAACCATATTTATTTTTAATGAAAAAATAGGAGCACCCTGTTGTGCAGTTCTAGGATGAATGAATCCTTTATCAAGAAAATCTTGAAACTAATTTTTTAATTCAAAAGGTCCATTTGAGTCATTTGATATGGGAGTTTTTAAATTTGATTAGCATCAAGAACTATGAAAATTGTGATTTCGACCTCCCTATCAGGTATGAAACTGGGTAACTCATCCAGAAAAAAATTGAGGTATTAATTTACCACTAGATCATCAGTAATCTAAACAATTCCCTTGTTTTCAAAAATATTAGAAATATAACATTCATTTCCATATTTCAAAATTTTCTCTACTTCCAGATATGTTATCAATTTTATTGGTCCGTTCTTGTATGAAAACTGAAATTCTTTCTTAAAAACAACTTATTTGGCTCTATATTCAATCTTATCATGATAAACAGAAATCCAATCCATTCCCAGAATTACATCAAACTCTAGTAAGTAAATATCAATAAGGTTTTCATGTAATGAATTTCAATATAACATAATATAAAGATTCATATAATTCCTCTTTTCTATAATATATCCCCTTGTGATTTAACGATAACTTCAAGTATCATTTTTTGAGGTGATATTTCCAATTTACTAGAAAATTATTCAGAGATAAAGGAATTTATAAACCCTGTATCAAACAAAACTTTAGAAAAATCTGAGTAAACAAACAAGGTACCTGACACAACTTCATTGGATGGACTGACGTCTACTAACATGGTCACAAAGGATCTCACCACACCTTTTGGATTATAGTCTGGATTCTTTGCATCATTAGGATCACTCTTTAGGAAGGAATTTTCATAATGACCCATCTCTCCACATTTAAAACACTTAACATTATTCTTATGAGGATTAGTATTATGATCATTTTCATTTCAATCTCAAGACATATTTCCAAACATATAATTGTGAAAAAACATCACATTATTGGTATGAAATTCCCCATGGTTCTTTTTTCCACACTTTTTAAAAACTGGAAACTGGAATTTCTTACAATTAGATTTATTTGGATGATTATTACGCATTTTTTTCCAACTAAACATCTTCTTCTCCTTTTTTTCGATGTTCAAGTAATCATAAGAAAACTCCATATCTACCCTATCATCACATCGGACAAGTTTTTAATAACTTTTGAATTCAAGGGAGGCCAATTCCCTTCAATACCTTGGATTTAATCTTGAGTAAAAGCGGTTTATTTTTTAATCATGATCTAGAATAATATTTGGAGAATAACTTGCTAGTCGGGTGAACTCTGCTTCATACACAGCCACTAAATCTTCCTCCCTTTTCTTCAATTCAATGAATATCTTCTCCATCCAATGTTACACCACCTTAGAAAAATATTTTTCAAGGAAGAGACTATTAAATTCATACCACTCTAAGGCATCAATATCCTCTTTATCCTTGACATTTTTGACCATTGACCAACACTGGTCAGCTTCACTTTCAAAAATATTAATGGAACAATTTTCCTTTTGATTATTTAAATATCCCAAAAAATCAAATATCATTTAAAGGGCCTTAATCTATCCTTCTGTCCCTATTGGGTTAGAATATCCATTGAAAGTTGGGGGGTGTTGTCTCATAAAATATTCAACTATTGTCTTGTTCTATTGTTGTACCCCTAGTTGTTCTCTTTCTTGGATCTCACCACCATTTATTTCCTACATTATCTGATACATTACATCCACAAACGTTTTGGTTCTAATGACTACCATTTTGGGATACATATTTAGAATGATATCATTCTATTGATGCCTCTCCTATTGAGATTTTCTATTTCTTCTATGAAAAAACTATTCTGAACAAACATATCTTAGTCAAAGTAACATCATAATATTTAAAATCTATATCATTTCAAATTAACAATAATTTAAAAATCATTTAGAGTAGTCTATTAACATCATCTTAACCCATAAATTTATCTAAAACATCCTCTAATACCAACAATAAGGACACGACCTTATTACTTTTCATAATATTTAATTTTAGTAAAGAAATTGCATCATTTAATATTTAGAATAATTTAAAGATTATAGTTTTATAGAATTGGGATATAATATATACATAACATTCCACTTTCATATAGATACGATCTCACATAAACAGTATCCATTTCTTCCAAAATATAATACTTTTCAAATAAAAAATTATTTCTTTAAAAAATCTTAATAAAATTTAACAGGGATTCCTTCATTGTCCTATGAAAATAATTTAAGAACATAGGGTGGGAACAAAAAGCTCATTAAAGGATATAAAATAATAAAATAAAACATTAGTACATGAATACTTGTAAATGTGTGAGATCATTTTCAAAAAAAAAACATACTTGTCTCCCAAATATACTTACTTTGTAAAACACAAGATTCCCACAAAACATAATGAACATAAATAGAACAATAAAGGTATATTTGGTAATTAGTTACAAAATCTAGTAAACTCCTCGGCTACCTTATAATTTGTAACCCTCATGGATTCCTTACAATTTGTGTAACCATCGCAGTTACAGGTGGAGTAACCATACGTCTGAACTCCAACGTAAAAATGACCAATGCATTGGAGGGAGATATAGGTCCCACACGTAATCATAAAAATTCCCAAGAACCAGAAAAAAATCATACAACATTATTAATTTCCTAAAAGAATTGATTTTAAATTTTGATAAATAGAATTTTAGAAGAGTATTTTAAAAGAAAATCCCCTTAAAATGTCATATAATTGATATGAAACATAATATAGTAGGTAAAATATGTATATAAATTGTAAATAAACACAATTAAACATAATATATAAAAAATTAAACACACAAACAATTTTAATACCACATAAACAATGAAGTAGAAGGTTAACCCAAAGAAAGGAAACCAGGTTAAGAATTTCCTTACCTCGGGTCTGTCTTACTTAAAACATGTTTAAACCTCCTCTATAATTGTTAAAAAAGTGTTATTAATATCATAAAGAAATTTATTCATGTTTATAACACCTTATATGATCATTTCATAACATCATTTCACCCTTTAATTATTTTTATTTTGTTCCTTCCATCGTTTTGGATGCGTTCTTTACATGATTTTCATGGTCGGTTTGTATTTGATTTTCTTATCGCATAGAAATAAAATTCCAGAAGTGGAAAAAAATGGAATTATTATGTTACCATAATATATAATGATACTATAAATTATTTTTTTATCATATATGATTATGTAACATTAGATAAAACATTAATGATGTTTGTTTAGATCATTTCGGGTGGTTCCTTGAAAATCATGAACTTATTTCATTATATAATTTAATTTCATGCATAGAAGTTAATTATAGTTAAAAATTGGTCAAATTATAAAAATTAAATTATTATTAAACCATTAAAAGGGTTTTATGATCATATTTGATGGATGTAATGGATATTTCAAACACAACGTCCACGATTTTGTTAAATCGACACATCGTGGACAGTGTTTTTATTTTAAAAAAAAAAGTGGGATATGAGAGGAAGGATGATGATGAATCTTTTACATGAACATTATAAAATATAAAATATATATTATTATGGATATTTCATAACTCTTGTATATGTGTAGGTAAATATGGTATAAGAAAATAAAGTAATTGGAAAGAAAACACATGAAAAAGTAAGAGGATTCTTACCTCTTAATCTCTTCTCCTTGAGATCCTCCTTGAGGCCTTTGGTTTTGGCCTTTTGGTGAGACCACCAAATCTATTACATGGTAAGATAAATGGGGAGATGATTTATAAGAACTTATTCAATTATCATGGCTTGAGAGGTGTGAGAGGTAGAGGGGAATGATGGTGGTATTTATAGTGGAAGAGATGAGGGATTTTACCTTATTTTAATCATTATTTAAATATTTTTTCCCAAGAATATATATAGTATGGACTCATGTGACCCAAAAATAGTAAAATATTCACTTGAGATTGAAACAAGTGGTCTTACGTTAGCCTTTCATCACCTATGATGCAGTTTAACATGTATTTAGCATTTATCAATATTTATCGTATTTTACTATTCATAAAAATTCAAGAATTTCAAAAAAATACCAAAAATTAACCCTGACCATTTTTCGATGTGTATAATTCAAAAATGAAATCCATTTTTTAAAAATAATTTTTTAAATATTAAAAATTTAATTTTTAAATAAAATCATAATTTATTCAGAAATAACAATTTTAAATCTATAACTCATTTTTTAACACCATAAAAATTAATCAAGTTTACATTATCATAAATCCTTAATAAAATAAAATCATAATACAATATGTTATTAAATACTATAATATTACTATTCATAAGGGTATGTTACTATTGATTAAAAATCAAGTTGGTTCCATTAGACTCCAAATAACTTACTCATCACAATTGTAGATAACCATTATTTGAAAACATAGAAGCAAAAAAATTATGTTTAAAGCTTAGTTATAATTATCTAATAAAAACAAAGTTTCTGAAAGTTCAATTAATTTTCAAACAATGGGGTGTTACACTAAACTAATATCTCCAAAACATTACTACCCACATGACAGCAGACCTATATTTATTATAAAACCATCCTAAGAGGGATTTTTGTGTAAACCTAAAGAGGTTGTATGAAGAAGTGGTATAGTTCTTAACCAAGAGTTTTGTATTTATTTCTTCTTTTTCCTCCTTAAAATATCCTTCAAACATGATTAAGAAATAACATAAATATATTCCATGTACTGAGATGTAATATTTAATTATCATAATTAATATCCATCTCCTCTTCCCACCAATGGGTAATGAAACATCATTCGTGTGTAAGTATAGACTACCACCTCTATGAAGCGACATGCTTCATTTCCCTTCATTGACTCTCACATATGGTTATTAAAATTGAATTAATGTATACATATGATATTCATGAAATATTTATGATTATGTAAAACTAATATATCATCTATTGTCTTACATTTCCCATCATTGGAAAATAATGATGTCGTCTAGGATTACGTGTGGATTACCACCTCCACGAAGCGATGTGAGTCATGTTTTATCCCCACATCACATGGAATGAATATATAAGTCTATTTAAAGAAATAATATAATATTTATAACATAATAATAATTATGTAGAGATAAAATAATACATATTGTGTTTCTATCATGATCATTGAAAAATGGAAATGTTACTCTTGTGTACATATATCATATCCTCTCCATGATTGTAACATGGATCACTTTTTATAGTCATGTTTCATTGTTGGTTTCAAAATTATATTTCAAGTATAAAAAATTATAGTTATTTCATGATTATTTTTCTTTAGATGATTGAATAATGATCTCATTAGCTATAATCAACCTACCAAAGTCATTTTGGACATATGATCAAAATATTATCAAAACAATAGACATTAACTTAAAAGATTAAGTAATTGAATATAACATTTTAATAAATAAAATAAAATTAATATAGAAGATAAAAATGGTTATTAATAAAGAAAATAATTTACCTAATTTTATTATTCGGTATGATAAATTGTGTACTTGAAAAGTTGATCTTTATGTAATGGACACTTTTAATTAAAACCATTTTTTAAAAGTTTTCATGATTTGATTCATAAATCATTTTCTTCCATGTTAATATTATTAATAAAATTTATGTTTTTTTTGTATGGAAATGAATAAATAATAACTGGAATTTTATGTCACTCTTAAATTTATTTCATAGGATTTCATATGGAAATATTTTTACAGAATTTTTTGATGAAAAGGAAAAAATAAATGTTTTATTTTAACATTTATAGATTCAATGGTGTTTCCCACCATAATACATATTATTTGATGTCTGGATTAATTTAAAATTTTAAAATTTTATTCAAATAAAATCCATATTTAACCTTTTTCTAGGTATTTTTCTTTTTAAAATTGGTCTTCCAAAGAAAAGGGTATTTTAATATCCAAAAGTGTTTTAAATATGATTTTAAAAGATATTTCAAGAGTTTTATAATAAAATGATACAATCGTAGAATTTTTTATTCATGATATCATACTTGATAATTAGATATAATGAATAAGTGATCCAAATAAATCATAAATTATGGGTGGTCGTGATATATATTATATGATGGGTGAGAATGATATCGCTTTTATGACATTATATCTTTATTATAGTTCTCTGATGTGTTGGGAAATGTTCCATGTCTTCAAAGGAATGAAGGTGGGAGTTAATCGGGGAGGTTTATCCTGTGTATTTATCTAAGCTCTAGTTATTTCTTACACAAGTTTAACATGGTTTATAAATATGCTTATCTATATTCCCAAAAAGGTCTTCTATTTTCTTGATATGTGTTTTAAAGGTTTTAATTAAGAAAAAGGTATGGGGTTTTTATGTGTATATTATTTTTCTTATATTTTCAAATAAAATTTTGACAAAGGTAAAAAGTTTAATGTTTATCATGTTTTTCTAGGGACTAATTGATTTTTTATTTTCATTTAATTTATTTGTGTTTTTGTGTTCGTCGGATGTTTTAAATTTTTTTCTATTTATTTAAGGATGGGTAAGTACAATGAAGAAGTCAATTTAAATCTCATGAATATTTTTTTGAAAATAAATTGAGTTTTATTTTAAAGGATTTATATTTTAAAAAAATGCATATTGAGTAGAACTGTCCAATTTTGTAATATATGGGTTTGATATATATGATTTATGACCTAATCATCTATAAATATAAACCATTAATATCTGTGGGAATTTAAGAAAGTTAAATATTGAATAAAAAATCAAGATTTCATAATTCTTTAAGGATGCTTCCTTGTACTCGTTATTCTTATAACCATTTTTGGATGTTTCTACCTTGAATTCAAGTGGTTATTTTAATATTAATTCCATATATACCCCTATCTATTCTAAAATATCTCATTATAAAATTATTCATTTTCCTCTAATGAACCCAATTTTATTTCTTAGATAACTTAAGGTTTGAATCATTTCTAATCACAAGGCTTTTACAGGTAAGGGATTTAGAGGGAACATATTGTCTGGGGTGTGTTCTTCATTATAGGTATAAAATTTTATTAGGATCATCATTAAACAAAGGTAGGTGTTTTTTTGGTGATATATATTATGCACATTTAAATATTAACTATTTTGAAAGTGTTTAGTTGTGATGATTATTCCTATATGATTGACCCTTATAAAAAAATGTGTTTCTTTAAATGGTTTTATCCCTTGGAATAGAATTTGATTCTATAAAAAAAATTTGAAATTTCAAATTGGATTTTAAAGAAAAAAATTGGATTTAAAATTGTTGTCGAGCACTGGATTAATTTTTTAAAAAGTGTAATTTAATGAAAATTGATTTCAACCCGAGAGTTTTATTATCTAGAATATTTTTTAAATGTTTAACAGGGGTTGTGTGATTTGTAAGGGGTGATTTAACCCTTTTAATATTTTTTAAACCCTTTTATAACCTTGTTTAATTTTAATATAAATGGTCTAAGGTGTTTAAATATTATGGGATTCATAAATGATTTGGTTGATTTCAAAAGGGTTTTTTATTCTATATGGATTATGTTTTGATACTCATTATGGATTTGAATATTTTCAATGGTGATTTAAAAAGGGAAGGGAGAGTTCCCATTTTTGTTTCAATGTATTTTTGGTAAAATTTATCTCAATGGTGGTTTCATATCATGTTTGTAAATAATAAAAATAACATTATTCAAAGCATGATTTAAAGAGATGTCCCATTTTTTATTTTATGAAAAATGATATTTCATAAAATATTTGATACCTATTTAATCCCCATTTATTATTATATTCCCATTGTGGGTTTCTATCCCATGAGGGGTTGTTATTTATTTATTATTTTTATATTTTGTTTGAATGGTTTATATGGGACTACTTATTGTGAGGTTTGTTGCTAAACTTTTAGTTATCATCAAATGTTTTATCCTTGAGTTAAGGAATGTTTGATTATGGTCACATTAATTGGAACTAATCATGTGTGTCCTTGGTAGATATTATGTAACATGGGTGTTTTAAAACACTAGTAGGGATAGTTGGATAACTAAAGAAGTGTTTCTTGGATACTCTAAGATGGTGATACCATAAGGAGTGGTGGGCCCTATGCTGGAAATTCCAAAATTCTATGATTCTATAAGTGAATTCTTCCAAGGTACATTATCTTAATATCTCCTATATATGAATTCATTCCAAGGAAAATAATAACCTCTATCTCATAGAAGATGTTATTATAGGGTTGTTATCTTGGGATAGTTTAGTGGGAATTCCTGTGATATTGAAAGGTTCATTAGTGTTAGCCTAGTTTACTTGATACCAATTCTGGTCCATTTATTTCAAGATTCTAGTGACAATTCCTATGACACAAGGATAATTGTTTGTTTTTTTAGGTGATTTATATTTTCTCTTTGATTTCATCCATTGAAAATTATATTATTTTTTTGAACATATGGTTTTCTCATATGTTTCCCCTTATTTCATGGCTTGACGTAGTGGTTCCTAACTATATTCTTTCTTCCTTCTTTGATTGGTTTTATTTTAAAATGTTTTGAGAAATTATTTTGAAAGGGTATAAAAGAATTAAATTGGAAATATTGATTTTTAATTATTTTCAAACTATTTTTAGAAAATATATTGAATTTTTTTCATGTGATTAAATAGAAAATAGTTTTTTGACACTCCTAGTATTTGTGGGTTTTGAGAAAATGGTTTTTAGATGGTGCACCTGGTCTTAAGGAATGTATAGTTTTTCAAGAATTATTTGGATAATAATGTGAAATTGAGGAACCACTTTGAGTTAGAAATGTGTATTTTAAAATGGATTTTTCTAAAATGACTTTAAAGTGGGTATTTTAAATTGGGTTATAGGAAATCGTCATTGGTTGGATAAAAGTGATTTCCAAAATATTATTTAAATTTAATGAAAATCTTGGAAAAATATTTCTAACACAATTTTTATTTGTTGTTATTATTTTCATAAATACTTATAGAAATAATATTTTTTCTATTTTATATCAAAATAGTATAGGTTGGACGTAATATGAAAGTGATTGCATAGAATTAGTAGGTTTTGGTGGCTATTGAAACTTTAGCTCATTCCTATATTTTACAAGTTTAGGTTCATTAAATCATGTTCCTCACTTGACCTTTTAACAAGGATGTATGGTTTTATGGAATTTTGGGCCATGAAGAGTGTAAGGACCCAAACTGATATAAATAAAATTTTCCATTGGATTTAAATAAATTTATTAGGGTTATAGAAAATGTATGAACTTATTTTTTTATCATATACAATTGAATTTACATGACCATTAAGTATCATTATCATTGATAATATATACATTGAACCGTAACCACTTGCCCAATATAGATACAAGATTTTAAAAAAAATCCTTTTGACATAGACAGAGTAGGAAATGACCTGAACTAGTAGGATCATACCCTATAAATCCCATTTATCAGAGCATCTAATGGAGATATAATTTTTGAGAGTTTATCTTGACCAATCCCAAGATAATATCTAAAAACATAATCATGATCGAAACAATTTACAAATAAGTTCAAGATCATTGAGATCATAACCCATACCAAGTTTTCCAAACGGCCCCATGAAGGCCCAACCATCACGCACCTCATTCTTAGGGTGTATGCTTATATATTAAAGGTATATTTATCAAGACACTAAAAATAATAATAAATACATTATTATTTATAAAATAATGAATATATTTTAATTCAATTATTGTTACTTTGTAAATGATTTTTTATGAAAAAAATTGTTTTTTTGTCAATAATAAAATTAAATTAATGTATTGATGAATTAATGTATTTTTTCAAATAAATATTTTTTCAATAAAATATTATTATTAAATAATTTTTTCAAATATAAATGATCATATAATTTTTATAAAGTCAAATTTAATTTTTTATAAGAGTTTAAAAAATGTTATTACCAAAAACCATTCATTTTTAATAAATATGGGTATTATTTTAAAATTTAAATTTCACATATTTAGGAAATTATTTAGATAAAATAAATATAATTTTTAGAATCAGGATTTATAAATCTTCCAATGGTGAAATTTTTAAAATTTTCTAATACAGTCTAATTTTTGGGTAAAAATTAAATACCGTATAGATGAACATTGTGTTTTATAACATCAGAACGACCCAAAAGTGATGTAATAAGTAATATAAATAGAATACACGACCAAATATATGTTTTCCCTTTTAAATAATTTGATTTTATGTATATTTTATTCATTTTTAAAATCATTTATAAATCCTCAAGAGTTATATTATATATTATGATTTTAAAGTAATTTCTTTAAGAGTGTCACTATCCTCCACACCACCAATGGTAATATTTTAATATTTTTAGGAAATTTGACATATAAAATAATTTAAAACACTCCCCTTTGGAAGAAAAAATGGGAAAACCATGATATGGTTTGTGGTTTTGTATATTTTATTATGTAGAGTCCAAAACCTAAATAAAAAAGAAACCCCCTCCTTTCTTTTATAAACCCACCCAAGACACAATTTATCTTCACTAAAACTCCTTTTAGAATATACAAACTCTTACCTATACTCCATAAAATTCTTCCAGGGAGCCCCAAGTTTTTAAGAAGGCCCTCCCAAGCCTTTGGATTCACACATTCAAGTATGGGTTATTTCCTTTTTTTATTCTTCAAGTTTCTTAATTATGTTATGAATTATTATTCCAAGTATTTAGGTAAGGATAGGTATTTACATGTATATATTATTATACATTTCATATATAAATTATGATATATTCATTTATCTCTCATGAACCCTTTTTATTAATTTTTATGTGATGTCGTTATGCAACTAAAATTGCATTAGGTTTTCCCATTCCAAAACAACTGTGTAGTGAATACCATACCCATTTTCTATTATGGTTACTCACCATTATACACATGTATATATTTGATTGGGAAAATAATTTTATTTAATATAAACTTCATGATAATTTAATATATTATTATGATTAATGAATCCATGTTGATTGGTATATGTTTCACTCTTAATCATGAGAATGAAATGAAGGTGACAAATGTGCCTGGAATTATATAGTGCTCTGATGCATTAGGTAATGGTTAGTTTCATGAAACCTAATGTTAGGATAAGGGTTTTACCTGATTAACTTATGGTAATTTTTCCACCATGATGTCTTGGAAGGTTTAACCATGAAAAATATTTCTGATGTAGTGTTTTAAGTTGTTGCCACATTTCCCATGTTTTGATTATCATGATATATCATGCCATATTATTAATGGTCCTTTTATGCTCTATTGATATTACTATTGTCTAACATGTAGTGTATTATTCATGTTATGCATTGTTTATTCCATTTTTGTACCTTATATCTCACCCCTTTTGTTTGTATGTCCTTAGGTTATCACATGTAGTGTTATGTACGAAGGAACATTTTGATCATGTTAAGGAATTTTTCATTAATGATGTTGTTTTTCATGTTTGAAGTTGTTATGTAATGTACCTAATTTATAAATGAAACTAGACCTATTGATATTTAGTTTATTATTATGTTTAATTTTATGCAATAAATCATTTTATATTTTAAATAAATGGAAGGGTTGTTATAAGAAGGCTCATTGGAGCTGGTCTGGTGCTATTCTTTCAGTTGAGTTTTCTTAGGCCATTTGGACCACTGTATAACATGTTATAGTTTACGTATATCTATTTCTATTTTATATTTAATTCTGTGTTATTTTTATCATGTTTAGATGTTTAGTAATATTAATCTTTAATTTAATGTCTATTTTTTTATTTCTGGTGATTATTTTTTATGAATGTATGAGGGAAAATTTATTCACATGGTTTTTTCTATAATTAAAAGCCACTATTTTCTAGCTTATGTGGATTAGGAATAACCTTCGGTGGCATTTGGAATACTGGATCAAGATCCAGGTTAGATATAACATTAGGATGATTAGTAATATTTGATGACACCAATATGAAACCTTCTTTGTTCAATATACAATCTTAAATCGATTATATTATACAGTTTATATTTATAAGAGATTACATTTTAAAAAGGCATTAAATTACTATATATGGGAGATTTGGTGTGTTGTTATATACTAACTTTAGACTTTAGTCAATTTAGAATAATTTCCCTGAGAAGGGTCCTAGATGGTCACACACTCAGTGTATTTGTAACATCAGTAAAATTACATTTGAATTTGATGTGATGGATAAATATTATTATCAAACATGGTTTAATAATTTTCCATGTTGGGTTGATTGTAGATATTTAATCACTAGTTATTTTTGGGATTATATATGACTTGAATATTTATAAAATATTTAGTGTCTGGGTAAATAATTATTTAATTATGTGAATATAAAATATTTATTTAGTCTAGTTTATTCATAAGGTATTAAAATATTTATTTATTTTGTTATGTGAATATTAAATAAATATTTTTCTTCTATTTTGTTGAATTTAATATTTATATATTTATTTCTAAATAATGAAGTGACAATTATTTAATGAACAAGTGGTCATTATTCATGTCCTAATAAATTTTTATGTGGATTGGAAGAATGATTTTAATAGTCCTGTGAAGAGTGTCATATTATAAATTTTTTAAGTAAATATTTATTTATTTATTCAAGAGAAATAATATTTATTTTATCCATGTGTTTAGAAAATTTCATGTAAAAAATATCAATTATATTATTACTAAACAAGGTATTATTTAGGGATTAAGAAAATTATTAGGTCCCATATACAATTATTTATTTTCTAACCCAATCAATATATTAACCCCATTATGACATTTTGTGAACAGACAAGATTCATTCCATCATTATGTATAATGATTTCAATAAAGAATCCTACTAATCCCTATAGGGATCCCTCCCAATAACTCTATAATTTATATAGGAAAAATCTCATACTCTACTAGAGTAAGTCTCTTCTCCCTTGAATGATTTAGTTGTGATCAATAGTGCTCATCACAAGCATTAGATTCATTCATTCTATCATCATGAGAATTATATTATGATTTTTTTGGGTTCGTAGATCATGCGTGGACCACCCCTCGAGGAAACCTACCCTTGATTCCTCTAAAAAATAATTTTATGGAAATGGTATTCTTTTAATTAATTGATGATTAAATAATTCAATGAAAGGTAATTCCTTAATTACTTAAATTTATTTTAAATTATATGTGAATGGATCCTCTTTTTAGGGATTCTAGGAATGCAATTATTTCTAGTTCTGAGTAGAATCTAAATATATGAATGGAAAAAATTTTTGGGAACCACCTGATACACTTCCTTTGTAACCTATAAACTTCAAGTACTATCAGATTGGGTCACAAGGTAATTTTTAATTATTTATTATTTATTGATCAATTATACAAAATTGGTGTTAGTTATTTTCGGTTAGTTTCCTTGTTCATTAACATGGAGTTGAATTAACATGTTTTAGACAAATTAATTCACCTTATTCAAGTTTCATATAATACTAAATATATTAGGAAAAGATGAAGAATGAAAAAATATTCCATTTTTAGGTAATAATGATTCTCATTAGATGATAGGGATACACAACATGTGATTGAAGTACCTTTCATGTACCCTAGTTTTCTACATTAGTACATGTCCTGGGATATATGATGCACCAAGAAGAAATAATATAAAGAGCATTTAACTGACAGATTTTATTGACTAGGACAGCCTGATATACAGTCTTTCATAACACATGGTGTGTAGTTAGTGTATATGATGTGGCATATAAAAGTCTTAGCAACAAAATTAGTGCTAACTATGTGGTCAAATATATGAAAAAATATTGAATGAGACTGAATGATTGTATCATTAGTGATATAAATGCCATTTAGCTTATTTAAACATTGTGTGACTCATTAATTATCACATCTAAATGAAAAATCAAGTCCCTATGATATTTCTGTGGAAACACAACAAGTAGAACACACAACGTGTAACATTAGTAAATAATATATAACTTGGTAGATATATACACAGTGTCCCAAGGTGTTAATCCATGAAATAGAGAAATAAAAAAATGTATTGATCATTATTATTTGTTTTCTAGTTACCCATTGAATAAAATAAATAAATTTCATAATGTATAATTAACTACAACATTGAAAACCTAATTACAGTATCACATCTGATGTATTTGTTATGTAATAAAGGTTTTCATAATTAATAAATTCTTAACTAATTCTATATAATTATTATTAATTACTAGTAAAGAAATTTATTTATTATGTTTCATTTATGATTAGTATCTTTGTGAGACTTCATATGATCATTAATATAAATTGAATTAACTAATAGATTGATTCATTGAATGAATTTACTCAAGAATTTTTATCTTAATAATTAAAAATGAACTGTAGTGAATGTGAGCTACTATGATTTTCCATATTTGTTTTATTATATGTGGATGGACAGGATCTTAGATAGGTCGGTATATATAATTGGTTTATCTAATTTATTATTATTCTATAGTTTTTGTAATAATTTATTAAATTAAAAAGTGTAATGTGATTCATTCCTCTCTTATCATTATGTACGGGCCTAAATTCCCACAGTTTCTTTATATAAACCTACTTAACCAATAATTTGGTTCCCCTAACCTCTGTGTGAGTAAAATTATATAACGGATGGATCTCCTAGGTGAGTGGAGGTGGTTCACATTTTGTGCCTAGTTTAAACTGATCTAGGATATATACTGCAGTATAGGTTGAATGTTGCAACTCAAACTAGGCATGGTTTTAGAATTTAATTATAAGGGTTATGGTTTGTTTTATCATCTTCTAGATAGACTAACTATTAGATAATCTCATGGTCATTCCACTTTAATTATTTTATTTCTATCAATTTCATGGTTAATTATTTATAGATGTATAAATCATTAAACTAAATAGTTAAAAAGAATGAAATATAGAATTAAAATAAATATTATAATATGTTCAATCATTATCTATACATAGTTAATCACTTTAGAAAAATCCACTTAATATTAAAAAGTATGTTACAAGATAAAATCAGCATATTACATATAATGATAAAAAATCATCAAATTAAATATAAAGTCTGTATAGCCTTGCACTGTCTACTTTAGAGTCAAACCATAGTTCAAAGTACTTCACTAGCCCAGGTTGGGGTTCTTTCAATTATCATAATTTTTTAACTTGTGTTCTTGTGTTGACATAACCTAGTTAATATCAAGGGTTAAATGTACAAGAAGGACTTGGTGTAACTAAGAGGCAAAGCATTAAGAAAATTATTATATAGGATTTTAGGATCGGTGAGTCCAATCAACATATCAAGGAGCTACGGTTTAACGTAGTTTGAATGTTACACCTACCTAAAACCCTTCAAATAACTTTTCAGGGCCATGTATGGGTTATAATAAGGGGTACATAGATCAATTCGACTAGAATATCCATGTGATTTTATATTCTCAAACTAATGTTGATGTCCATTGGGTTTCGGTAAAATAGTGGGAGTTTGATAAAATAAATATAAAAATTATTATCTAAATCAGTAATCCAGATAATTTCATAAAATATGTCTCATATTTCTTATATAAATGGAAAACCACATGAATTCAACTATATCCCTATGATCTATTCTAGACAATTATAACCTTTTCATCAGCTCAAATTTCCATGAATGGTATAGGCATCTATGTGTTATACTATAATATGAATAGAAATTATATGTTCTATAAAACTACAATCCTATGGTTCCTGGAAAATAGTATCATGAGGGAGAATTGTATCACTATATAAACATCTATATCATTCCATATATACCAACTTTGTCATGCTATCATCCATGTTTTTTTGTCTTTTAAATCAACACAAGGATATGGATGCCTATAGCATCATGTATTACCTTTGGGATATTATTAATAAATGTATAGTCAATAGTGATATGTGATCTCCAATTCTATGTTCCTGTGATAACATAGAGAGTTGGGGCCTACTTGGCCTCATGTACTCAAGATAATTGTATTCATTGATCATTTATATATCTTGGGGTTAATGATCCCTGATGAGATATCAATAGATCTCATTTTACCCTCATCACAGAATAGTTTTCCTAGATTTATTGTTAATTATAATATGAGAAATAGTGAGAAGACTCTTTTATAACTCCTTACCCTTATTCACTACGTTGATAAATACATGGTCTGTGAAAATATTATGGTATTTATGTTGAAGAATAAAATGAAGAAAAATGAAAAAGGGAATGTGACTAATTCCAAGTATTAATTTATCAACACCATCCTTCCAGGAAAATTAAGATCCAAAGGTAGGAAAAGAAACATTATGTAGTATATTTTTCATGTGGAAAGTTGGGCCACAGGAAGAATAACTACACCCAATTAAATAGGAAAGGGGAATATTTTGGTGTATTTTATTATTGAGTGTAATATTTCTATATCTACATATTGGGTATTAGATACAAATTACATTTTCATTCAAATATTGGAAGCGAGTGTATTTTGAATGATTTCTATAGGAGAGATCAATTTACGGGCTGCCAGTGGTGCAAGGCTAGATGGTCAAAACATTAAATACATCCACCTTTTGTTTCTAATGGGTATTATCATCGTACCAATAATTACCAAAAATATAATATCTCTATCCTAAAAACATTTTGACCTAGGAGACACTAAAATATATCTACAAGTTAGTTGGCCACATGGCTTCAAGTGTGCCTCCCCATATTCCATAATTTTCTGACTAAAAATGAGGGACTAATGGTGGTATGGTGTATAGAACGTACTCTCATGATTAGAGTATCATACTAGTGTATTCAATACTGAAAAATTGGATGAGAATGAGTAATTGGGAAGAAAAATATAATAATAACTGATAAGAAATAAAAAATTAATAAATAACCTTGCATGAACATTATTTAGTGTACACGAACTAGAAATATAGAATGTAATACAATAAAATGGGCTAAACTAGAAAAGGAAAAAATAATAAAATAATACAACCCCAAAAGGCATCCTAATTGAATTCTCAAACACTACTCCAAATTTCCCATGTCTAATCCTAGCCAAAATATATGGAAAAAAACACAAAGCATAGTCCATATACTAACCTACAACCAAGTGATCTATTTGTGTACCAAATGACATCCTGAAAAGGGTGAGAGATAAACTCAGTAGGTCCCCACCAATATTGTATAGTGAACTATATTCTATGAATATAAAATTAAGTAGTGTGAAGGTATAAAAATAAGGCAGTACATAAATAAATGTAATCTAGTTGGGCTCATTTTCTTCAACGGTACCTAGCTGACCATACCTTCATTAGCCTAAGATGTAATGTCTCTAGGCATTCCATCACACACACACACATATATATATATATTCGTATATTTAAACATATATATAGAGAGAGAAATTCACACACTAATGAGGACCCAAGGTAAAATTCCAAAGCATCCACATATAATAATAACTGTAATAATATAAGTCTTATTGTTTAAATGTGGTTCTAAGCCCAAACATATGAACATTGGATATAGAGTGACATTCCTTACAATCCCATTCAATGATGTTAAATAGTATGTCCAACATACTAATAATGGGTCATGAAACATCATGTCTAAATAACTAAATGGATGTGAAACACCATTTCCAACATCCTGAAACAATGAGGTGTGAAACTTCTTTTCCAACAATCCTAACTGAGGCCACTCAATAATAATCAAGAATGAAGTGATCCCATTTTCCCTGTGATCCCTTAACAAAGAAGTTTCAAAAATAGGAACCCAATATCTATTAAGGTGTAGTGTAATACCTTTGACATATGAGCTTGTCCAAGGTATTCCTACTTGGGAATCAAAGGATCTCTTGAGGATTAATATAAAAGTGTTGGTAGATTACATTCAATAATCAACATGTTCCATGAGAAGTAATTAATACCATAATATAAGTCATCATGATTCATTTCATTATTCAATCTAATTTCAAAGGAATACAAAGGTCATTCTCATAATCATGTCACATTATTATTCAAGTATGAATTTGGTTCGATCACTTATAATGATAAAACTCTTAAATTACCAAGGACTAAGGGGGAAAATTAAGCCAATTTAACAAGTTCCTCTATTCAACATATTATTATAATTAAAATGGAATTGAGTCAACTCATGGCATATAACCATATAAAATTTCATCTAATTTAACTAATTAGTTACATATGATTCAACTAAAAAATCTACTAACCATGTGATACATCATTTAAGGAAATTATAGCACACCTACAAAGTGGAAAGCTCAACACACCTAAGGCGTGATTTTTAACAATAAGAAGCAATGGTCAATATAATAATTTTGATCAAACACACTATAAAAGGTGGCTCAGGCTAGGTTCATTAGCCTCTAACAATTTATAAGGGTGCCATAGAGTGTCTAAATGAGGTCTGGATATTTAATTTAAGGAATTTCATGTTTTATGAGAAATTCACTGTAATTCTAGAATGCATCATAATGGAAATAATTTATAAATGATGAAACATTAATGTAAAAGAAACTAAACCACCTACCTTGGGCTTATTATCATTCACTCAGCCATTATCATGTTTTGATTTGATCTAGAAAGATAAGTAATTGAATAATCATCAAACAGCCTACAAATAACATATATGAGATTTAATGGAAATGGCATTAAATATGTATTCATAAACTAAAAAAGGAAGTAAGAATAGTTCTACAATCATTTTTGTTTATCCCACACATGTGATAAAATTCAATTTTGACCAAGATTGGAGGAAATACACCCATGGAAGTGGGTCGAAGAGTAGGAAAGCATCAGGGACATGCAAGGTGAAATGATGGTAGAAATGAGGTGAAACCCATTTAATGGTTAGTTGGGGAAATAATTAATTGAAAACATTTTAATAAAGCTCATGGTTAGGTTATAAAATTAAAAAAACTATGCACCAACCATGCAAAAAAATTCTTTCAATGAGCCACACATTCCATGGGCTAGGTGCATGATTTGAAATACTATGTGAAAGTCAAGTAATTGGAATAGTCCAACCCCCAAACTCTACATGGTAAGGAACATTCCTAAGAATCCCTTGTGAAATCCATGTGGTTCACCTCTATAATATATTACAATCACTCTTAATGGTTTTATTACCATGGTCTCATTGTTTGAAAATTTGTGTGATGCCCCCCTGGGCTGTATATTCTCGATGAATGGTTTTCACTAACCATGTTCAAACCGTGTTCCCAATTTTATTTTCAGAAATCTTGTCTTTAAATGAAAAATTATTCTAAAACTTACTCAAACACACGAGACAACTCTCATGTCATAAACCCCATTGAAAACATCAAATTTTATTGTTCCAACTGTCATAGTTTCCTTTTGAGGATCATTTTATGATTCAACCCATTCACCAAAACTAAAAGTTAAAATTATCATGGAATTTAAAACTCGTTTAAAACCTGGGACATTATAATCTCTCCACCTTATAACTTACCATCCTTAATAATCCATGGGGGAAAATTAAAACACCTCCCTACATACGTGGGTCCTGATTTCACTCTCAAATAGACAGGTTTCATTTTCTATACCAAACACACCTACAATAAATAATTAAAAAAGGAGCTACTTAAAACATTAAAACTTAATCAAATACTCATATTCATAACTCAAATATCAAGATACTTTTTAACCTAATCAGGTGTAACCTAATATACAGTCACATTATCGTCTCCACCCTTATCAAATCAATGGAACTCCACTCCATAGACTCTTTCATTCCATAGCCAATTCAGAACCACAATACATACAACATCAACATTGAATATTGAAATGAGGACTTGGAATCCTTGTGATACTTGTTGACAGAATCTAAATAGGATACACCTAGTCACCCATGAGGTCTTTTATCTTGGACATTGTTTATATCAAAACAATATAATTTCAATCGACTATTTAGCCTATTTGTGATGGATTCTCTATTGAAATCATTGGCAGGAATTTACACTACACTCACCTCATCCTAATGATGTTCTATTCAGGTTTCATCATTGACTGTATACAACTTATTAGATAGCTGATTTCAAACCACCTCCACATAACTATTTCTAAACAAATGGCTTCAACATCCGACAAATGACCACACATAAAAACCACTGACTAAGCCCGATGTTCATATCTCACTTGGTGGTTGATATAATGGATTGAATGGTATCTATGAGTTCATCCAAGACATTCCTACAAGATAATTTTTGTTTCATTCACGATAATTCATGCCTTTATTAAGATCTAGTTCCATGACCATTGTCAAAAAATAATAACCATTAGGTTATCTAGAATCCATTAAGACTAAGTCTTACATATACTGAGGAATCCAAACATAAATGGTTCTATTTACCATAGTATTTGAATGAAAAAAATAAAATCAAATGATCGGTAATGCACCAAAACTACCGTTATGACATAAGGTTCAACCTCCCATATCCTAGGATGATCTCTTCCATGATACGGATTTTCCCATAATGCTCCTCCAACCCAAACCACAAGAATTTCCATCTAGAAAACTATAAAGGTACCGTAATTAGATCAACATAAAGAAAAATCAATCTAAGTTTACCCAATATGATGTCGTGGTTGGGAACATGTTTGTTATTAAAATGGGAGAACTCTAACACTTTATTATTTATTTCCATTGATAATCATGTATAGATCTCCCAATACACTCTCCATCAAAACTAAATATACTTTGACCATTGTGTGTTGTTGAGCATGAGCGAAAAATTAAAATTTATATACCTACTTACTACTTAGTACAGTGGTAATTTATGTTCGAACCACATGGGATGTCCATATTTGTTCTTAGTGATCATTTAAAGACCAAAGAAGAACAAAAACTCACACAAATCAAAAAATGATGCAAATAGTGGAGGTGGTGATGGAATATCTAAATTTTGGAGTGAGCAAGTGAGAAGAAAGAGCATTCAGACAATAGAAAAACTATCAATGGATAAGTGGTGGGAAGCCCACTGGATGACTTCAATTTGAATTCCCCTATTCATGAACTTAATGGAAAAATATGGATCTGATACAAAGTGGCTTGCCAAATTGTTGTATGATCAGTATATTATTGTTTGACTACTATAGTTTATCAACTACAGTAATCTCACAATAAATAGTTGAGAACAAATCAGAAACCACTGAGTTCAAATTTTTGATTGAACTCAGTGATTCTCTCTCTCGTTTGAGCATGACTCATTTTTCAATGAAATCCTAAGGTTTGAAAATAGCTTTCATTCAGATTCATGAAATATTCGTTTTCACTTAATATTGATGTTTTAAAAATATAACTGTCCCACAAAAGGTGATAGAGAGAGGCGATCCCTCAATATTTCATACACCACACAAGGGAAACAAATCTATCTGGTTCAGCATATTCCCCCAATGGAAATTAGGTGACCATGGATATTGACTTTAATATATTAAATTGTAACTCGAAGAAGTTCATATTCTTGATAAATTCACTAAATAGAGAAACACGAAAAGTAATATTCTCCCTACATGATATCTAGAAACTCTGATGTGATAATCTCTGCTTGTTTCTCGATAGTGGTGGAGACGTGATGAATGTTTTCAGACCTACTACCTTGGGAATCTGGAATGGAAATAGTGATCTGGTGCTTCGATCCATTGGAATCATCTCCATGGATGTGGTGAATTCATGTTGATAGATGGAAGACGGATGGAACTTAGTTGTCCTTGTGAGTAGTGGATGGAAGTGGACCAGGCGGTGGAGGAGCAGGGTCTCATCTCTGAAGTTGAAGATGATCCCATAGTTCAGGATGTGTGGATGGAGTGGATTGTGGAGTAAATTGTGGAGTGTCCCACACTTCCCTAGTGTGAGAGGAGTCTCCCTCCTATTATTCAGAGATGAAATATATAAAACAAAACTAACAGGCAGTGTCTATCCACGTGAAGCTCCTTCAGCATTCCTATCACCAGTTATTCAGTGAAATTTTAGTGAATGTAATTATCCTCATGAAACGACCATAAAATCCTCTTCCAATTGAGATGTAGTGACCCCGAATAGAGACTCCTTCCATCCGCGACCTGATTTCCCTATCCATAACAATGGAAAAAGACAAATGATGTTAAAAAAATTAAAACTATCATTATATAAATATACTATTTATAATTACATTAATATATATATTTAAAATACCACATATTTTTATTACTAATAAAAGTAAATATATAACTATTATATATACCATATAATATTTATTATAAAATAATTAATTAGTATATATATATAAGTTTATTAATTGTGTATATATTATTATCATTATATATTATATAATATATTAATTGTATTAATTGTTTTCATTATATGATATTATATTAAACATTGTTATATATATTATATGTATTATATTATATAGGTATATAGTTATCATATTATAATTATTATATAAATACAAATAAAGAAAAAGGAGAGGGGTGGGGGTGGGGTGCGACCCGTGCAGGTAGGCGATAGGGGAGGAGATGGGATCAGAGTTGGAGGAGGTGGTAGTGGCGCATCTAGGGAAGTGGGTTGGTGAGGGGATCAGGAGTGGTGTGAAATAGGTCACTATCTTCAGGTACGTTAGAGGTGGGTTCGGGGCTATGGAGGTTCAGATATGGACGAAGCTAGAGTTTAGGTGCGGGTTTGACTTACAGCGGTGAGGTATTGGGGTCGCAGTTGGTTTCATAAGCAGCCAGAAGTGGATAGAAGGGTTCACACAGGCACTGGTTCGACTGAGCAGAGGCTTCTACAGCAGCTGTCTTTGATAGAGTGTGGTGCACAGGGTCCCATTTCATCTGTGATTGCTCTTCCAATCTGAGAAAATATGGGATTTTTATCTGTTCTTATTTCATGTTTCATGTTCTGCTTATTTGGTTAATGTTTTTGGGATTCATTTATTTTTATGGTTTAAATCTGCTCTGGATTATTGATTGTTGAATTTTTGTTGTTTTTGAAGTTTTTGTATCATTGTAATTCTTTGTTGTATCTATTTCAGAGAGGTGATGGGGTGGAAGGGATGGAGTTGTGTGAGTTAGTGGCGAAGAAGCGGTGGCTTGTGGGTGTTGGTAAGAGGAGACAATGGCACAGGTGGATAGAAATGGTGGTAACAATGTTGGGAAACAATAGTAGGATTTGGATGAAATGGAGTGATAACAAAGTGGTAACGATTGAATAATAGAGTGGTGACGGTGGAACAGTCAGTATGGGAAATAAAAGAGAAAAAATTGTGAAATGGTGCCACCACAAGGTGGTGGTAGGAGTTGGATGGAATGGTGTGATACCAAAGTGGTAATGCTGGAACAGTAGAGTGGTGATGGTGGAACAGTCAGTAAGAGAAAATAAAAGAGAAAAAATTGTGAAATGGTGCCACCAAAAGGTGATGGAACTATGGCACTGTTAGAGAAAAGGAACGGTGGCATCGTGACCCCTACAATACCAATGTCAATAAATTAAATTAAAGAAATAAATAATTTAATAAAACTAAAAATTGATTAATAAATTTATATATTAAATTAATGAATATAATTAAAAACTAAATACATAATAAAAATTTTAAAAACAAAATAAAATTAACTATGCAATATTCAAAAGGAAGAATTTATTTGGATTAAAAATTATAAACAAATTAATTTAAAATGAATTAAAATATTTACAGTCAATTGATTAATTTAATTAAAAAATTAATTAAAGGAATAAATAAATATTTAATTAATCACTTTAAAGAATTGAAATAAAAAATTTAATTAAATAAAATTATTAAAACTAATGCAATTATTTAAAGGCTAAAAACTAAAAAATAGTGAGTTATTTATTTATGATTAAGAAAATAACTAATTAATTAAATTACTAAATGGATAAACTAATTGTTATGATAATTAAAATAAATGAATAATTGAATGAATGAAAAATTGTAATTTAAAAATAAAACATGAAAGTGAAATTAACAAGAATGATGTAACTTAAGAATTATTTAAAATGACAATAATGAACATTAAAATAAGTGATTTACATTAAAACTGATTATTTTAAAAATTAAGAACAAAATCAGGACAATGATTAACTATTTAACAAAAAATAACCTTCTGAAATTAAAAATTCAATAAAAATAAAAAAAAGGTGTGGTGGAGAGCATTAAAATTGATCCACATCAAACTCCACCGTACATAAAACTTTTTTTGTCCACAAACAAATTCATACCATAGACTTTAAAATAGGAATATTATTTGTGAGATTCATTTCAATAAGTACCAGGATAAACATTTATAGACAGAGGAACAAGACAATATAGGGTGTTAGGATTTTCAGAGGTATTCAAAAATAGTGTGCTGCCTAGCATCAAAAACTCACTCGATGCCAAAAGTCCCAAAAACTCTTACAATGTCAACTATTTCATGCCTCCTGTATGAACTCATTAAATGTCTCACTTAAATTTTCCAATTCAAGTTCTGATTCAAGGGGTGATGACCAGTTAGAACAGGTGGGACTAAAAACATAACCAAAGGCACCTTCAATTCTCACCTTCTCCTTAATTCCAAAAATTAAAGTCCATTAATTTTATCATATTATTGATTCAACTCAAACGAATTTTAACTAATTCACTTTCTCCCTTATTCATCTGAGTTCAAAATTCCTCTCACCTTAATGAGTTAATTTTTTTAAGGGCACTTTTTTTAGTTTTTCTCAACCATATTCCATGTGCAGAGAAAAGCGCATTGTACTCATTCAGATTAAAATTGGATTTATTTATTCATAGAAATGCACCCAGTTCACCTTGTCTCAGATACTCACTGTGGGATCCCATTTTCTCATTTTCCTCTAGTTACAAAGGACTTAATTAATAATCATTTGAGTTGACTTCATTAAGTGATTGAATATTATTTTTTTTCAAAAATTGTGAGTCACATAGGTTCTAGTTAAAACTTGTAGTTACCCAAAGTCATGATCATTATTCCCCAAAAACTACCCTTTTATACACCCTTCCTCAGTTCCTAAATAGAAAGTTCCATTAAATAATGAACAATTTTATTCAGCAATCATTCAAGCTCAATAGTTTCAAAAAATGTACAACTCTCAACATCAAGAAAATAGTAATCCACTAAAGAGTACAAAGTTTAAGTTCCAACTGAAATCAAATGACCCTAAGGTGAAAAAAATGAAAATTTTGAAGGAATTTATACTATTTTTTAGAAACAAAATTAACTATATCTTAACCAAACATAACAAACATCAGGTTCAAGAAGGTGAAATTTGATGTGACAAATAGATTAACCCTCTCCCCCACAAATAAAACTAAACATTTTCCCTGATGTCGAATTTTATGGTAAGATATAATATTGAAAGAATATTGACAATTCAGGACCTAAATAATGTTGATGGGTAGCATAAATGTTCAAAAATATTATTTTCCACATAAAGAAATAAAAGAAAAGAAATATATATAAATACAAAGTAAAAAAAATGTGAATATATTTTTTTGATTTTAGATTTTTTAGATTTTCCTAGGATTTTTAATTATTTTTATTTTTTTAAGTAGTAAAATAACTTGTACAGTGTAAACAGTATTAGATTTTCACATGATGAATACACAAAAAAAGTTTAATCACAATGAGTGATAGGGTGCAATCTTCTTCCACAATTCAGTTCAAATAAAATTTTCAAATCACTTCATTAAAGAAGCTAAAAACCTATATAGTATTTCAATTTTAAAAAATTCAATTGAAATCATGGGGTTTCCTCCACACATAGAATCATACAGTAGATTGGAAAAATATGAGCATAAAATTAAAATTAGTAAAAAGTAAAACAAAACTTCCCTGAAAAGTGGAGCTTTTACAATTATTTCAAATTGAAGAAATATTTTTTTTAGCGCCAAGTAAACCCTTCTTTTTATTTCCTATAAGTTATGAAAGTGAGAATCAAAATCCATTATTTTTAAGCATAGGAATAATATAGCCAAGGGATGAATGAAAGCGATGTTATCCATGTGATACAGTTGATTTCCCCCTTGGTTTTCTTATGCCATGTTTCTGGCCAAACAACCCCCTCACTCAAGAAGGAGTAAAGCACGAGGCACCATCGAACAGTGATTAGGAAAAACTACAGAACAAGAAGTTGGGGATAACATTATTTAAAATAGGAATTAAAATAAAAAATCTAAGAAACTATGGGTTAGTTCCCATGAAACACTGAGTTTATAGTACCCATTTAGACTCAAACAACTTATTATTCCAACTTAGGGATGGAAGTCAAGCCCTTTGGTTTCCCATAAAACAAGTGTTTTATTCTCTGAACATTTACCATAAAAGGTCAATTCTCTTCCTTAACTAGCTGTATAGTCCCATTAACCAACACTCTAAAAATGGTAAAGGGTCCCGACCACATGGTCTTAAACTTTCCAGGAAATAGTTTCAATCTAGAATTGAATTATTGCACACTCTTACCACCCTTGAACTTTCTGTTTTGAATTATTGAGTCCTGAAAAGCCTTTTTATTTCTTTATAAATGTCAAAATTCTCATAGGACACTCTTCAAATCTTCTCTAGATCACTCAGCCCTAACATTCTTCTCTCCCCATCAGACTTGAAATCAAAGTTAAGGGACTTCACTTTTTAATTATATTTCTGATATAACTCAATAGGAAAATCAAATTTTTTCCCAAAGAGAAGAGTCTATAGTGACATCCCTATAATATTCTTATATTCAATTCTATACACCAAAAGAAACACATCTATCTTCACTGAAAAAACCTTCCTAGAGCTAGAAATTGTTTTCCCTAAAATTTGTTTCAGCTCTTTGTTTGACATTTCTAATTTTACACTGGATTGTGGGTGGTAGGTGGTTCATGTCCTATGTGATCACCCATAATTATCAATCAATCATTTGAACTTATAATTCATGAAATGATTCCCATAATTAGTGACGAAATCTCTCTGCACACCAAACGTTGAAAATATGTTTTTCTTGATGAATTTGAACACACTAGAGTCAGAATTGTTGGGAGGTGTCATTGCCTCAACCCACTTAGACACACAATAAAAACAACTAAAATATACTCATTACCATAATAGTATGGTAATGGTCCCATGAATTCCAATCCCCACACATCAAATATTTAAACTTATAAAATTAACCTTTGTGCAAGATCCATCATTCTTCCAACATCTATCATCATTTGAAATTTTTCATAGCCAATGAACAAAACTCCTAGAATCATTGAAAAAGTTGGCCAGTAGAAACCAGCCTATAGGACCTTCGGAGTAGTCCAATCTCCCCCATGGTGATGTGTGGTAGCTCTCAATTATGGGGATCATCTCTTCCTCATCAACACATATTCTAAAAATATCATTATTACCCCTCATAAAAGTTAAGGGTTGTCCCAAAAATAATATTTTAGCTCAGATATAAACCTATTCCCTTTGTTCAGTCAGAGGTCCTTGGGAATTACACCTACTACCAGGAAGTTGACATAGTCTTCAAACCAAGAAAAATACTGCATAGAAGCAACAAACAATTGTACAACAGGGAATAAAGTATAAATTTCGTTTGGTAACTCACTTTGGGTGTTATAAAGCCTATAAAAATGATCTAACACTGCATTCTCATCCCATTTATTATCCATAATGACCAAAAAAACTCTTGTAGTTTCAGGGTCTATCTCTTCAATCTGGGTTTTGAGTCTTTCATGGAAAAGAAGTACTTGAGGAACGCCTCAACAGTGAAAATGACAACTCTCAACCCTATTAAGTACTGCCTAAACTTCTCCAAATCAAATATCATAGTAGCCAACTCCTTTTTAGTGGTGTATTAATTCTTTTGTTCATCTTAAAGTATCATTATAGATTAGTAAATAACATGAATTTTCATATCCTTCCTCTGCCCCAAAACAAATCTTACTACAAAATCCCTTGCATCACACATAATCTCAAAGGGAAGCTTCCAGTTAGGGGTAGTGATCATAGGTGAGGTGGTAATATTTTCCTTTTGTAGGTTAAAGTAATCTAAACATTTCTCATAAAAAGGTGTTTCTTTAACTAGTAGGGAGCACAAGGGACTAGTAATCATTGAAAAGTCCATAATGAACCTCCTATAGAACCCATCATATCCCAGAAACATCTAATTCCTTATAAATTTACATGTGGGGGTAGCTTTTGAATAACCTGAAATTTGGTTTTATCAACCTCTAGCAGCCTCTTAGATACCCTATGATCCAAAAACATTCCCCCACTTGCCATGAATTGGAACTTTCCCAATTTAGGACCTGGTTGGTCTCTTGACACCTTTCTAACACAAGTACTAGATTTCGCATACAATTCTCATAGTCACTTCCCAAAACAGAAAAATTAACTATGAAAACCTCAATAATCCTTTCAATCATATCTACGAAAATTTCCATCATGCATATTTACAACGTGACTGGAGAACCACACAAGTCAAAGGGCATACACCAGTAGGAAAATGTCCCAAACTATCAAGTGAAGGTGGTCTTCTCTTGATATTAAAGTGAAATGAAAATCTAATTGTAAACATAATAACCATCATGAAAGTGAAAAAATTTATTTCTTTCCAACCTCTATAATATTTAGTTCAAAAATTTCACGGTAATATTGTCTTTTCTTTTGAAACATTCAATTTCCGATAGTCTATAAAGAGCCTCCATTTATTCACTTCTCTCATCAGGATTTTCTCATTCTTCTCATTAGTGACCACTGTCACTCCACTCTTTTTGGGTACCACCTGGATAGGACTTATTGAGAGGCTGTCAAAAGTGGTATAAATTATTCTTGCATCAAGCATTATAAAAAATTCTTCCATAACCACTTCCTTCATGTTAGGATTTAGTCTTTTTTGGGCTTCCACTCTAGGATTACTTTCAGGTTCCATGAGAATTTTATGTATGTAGAATGATAGACTTATCCTTTTAATGTACTTAATCGACCATCCAATCAAAAAGTTATACTTAATCGAAGAACTAAGTAGAATTGTTTCCAATATTTCCTCTAGATTTGATGAAATGATCACGTGAAGGGTGGAAATATCTCATAAGAACGAATATTTTGAGATAGGAAGGGTGGGTATTGAGTTCATGAATTAGTGGTGACTCACATGAGGGAATAAACATGGGCTTCAGTGGCCCAAGGACGTCATGTTTCTTCTTAAAGAAGTTAGTAAAAAAGGCCTCCTTCTCATCACTAGAACTACCCAAAAAAATCTCGTCAAATGTAGACTCATACCTCGAGGTAAGAATGGGTTCCAAAACAAACTCATTTAGGTTCTCTAAGAACTCTCCATCGTACCCATCTATAGGTTCTCTCTCTTTGCATGAATTGATCCCCATCCAAGTGATAGGAAGAATAACAGGTTCATAATTGATCTATAATATCATTCTAACAAACTAGTCTTCCTCTTCATCAACATTACCCTCATCAACTAACAACTCATATTTGGGTGGGATTGGGTGGTTGATTTCTTTAATTTTACTAAAAACATTAAATATCTCTTTTTTCTCACCAAAGATGAAAGTCAAGTTCCCCCTAGACACATCTATCACAACTCCCCATGAATCCAGGAAGGGCATACCAAGAATTATTGGAACCTCCTGGTTACACTTCATATAAAGGATAATAATTCCAGTAGGAAAAAATATTTTATTTCTACTCCCACTAACAAATCATCAACCCTACCCACTAGATGAGTAATGGACCAATCAGCAAGTTGTAACACAATAGTGGTGGGATGGGGACTCTAAATCTCAATTACTGGGAAAGTGAATGAGAGATGATGTTGATGCTAGAACCAAGGTCATACAAACAATTGAACATACGACCTCTATCCCCAAAAAATCATTGGATGAAAAATCTTTATGTGTCCTACATTTTAGGAAGTATCTTATCCTCCAAACACATCGCTACACTCACCATTCAAGCTGTAGGTGTATAATTCATTCAATTTATTTTTATTTGAACATATTGTGTTGAGTGATTTTAGATATGATAGAATTTGAATCACAGCTTCAAGTAGAGGGATAACAATGTCCATCTTCTTAACTACTTTGGGAAATTTGAGCAATTTAGAATCATGAGTTGGTTGCATTATTCTTTTAGGAAAAGGGATGACATTGGCATAATTTCCCACAATTAGGGGAACCCCACAATTTCTTATTCAAGCTTGTCCTTCTCTTTATTTTAATGGTGTTTTAAGATGTTTTCATTGGGTTTTTTAGCTGGGACAACAATAATAGGGGAGTTCCCAATGCTTATGTCCGGTTTTCCAAAGTCAACATTTTCCAGATTTGAATTTTCAGATTTATCTAGTTTTTTATTTTTAGCAATTTGGGGTTATTAATTTGGTTCTTTGTGGGTTTAGAGACCATTTTTTAGTGATCAACTCCATGGAATTTTCCCTAGTATTTTATTCAGTGGTGTTGGGAAGCATACACCTTTCTCTTTTACTAGCATCCCTAGAAAACTACCCCATTTGAATTTCCATGTTATTCATTCTTGCATCCATGTGAACTTTATCATAATCATTTTTTGTCTCTTGTTCATCACACCTCCATATAAAATGATCGAACATGTCTCCCTCATCATCTTTCTAGTTAGATGGCTCATCCTTGGGTTGGAGTTGGGGTTTGAACTACTACCTAAGAGGCTATTAGAATCTTGGATGGGTAACAGGTCAAAGGACTCCCTTATCCATCCAAGATAGGTTCGGATGGTTTTTATACCTCTGGTTATAGGTGTTAGTGAAAGGGTATTCCATAGGCTATATCTTTTGACCATAGACAGAAAAACTCCCACTCTCATAAGGATGGGTAGGCATGTCAATGTTTGGATAGTGAGTCTGTGAATGGGAAAATATTCCACAGTCGTGGAAATGTTCCCTAATGGCAGTGTGGGTGTTCTCATTGAAAAATTTAACAGCTTGTGCTTCAGCATGAGGGGCTTGATTGGGTTATTTCCTAACAATTGTTCTTATCTTAATGAATTTGTTCTAGGAAATTTGAGCTAAGGTATTGAAAATCTATTTGATCTCCTCATTCATCCAATCACTAAAGCCTCCTCCATAAGACTGACCCAGCAAGGTTTGGTTTTAAGGGGTGAGAATGTTGTAGAATATATTTAAGGGTAATTGGTGTGTTCAGTGATAGTTTGGAAACTTCCTGAGTAAACTTCTAAACATATCCAAGACTTCATGGGACAAATCTCCATTATCTTCAAGAAAACCATTAATATTTTGCCTAATCTCATGTGTTAAAATCTTAGGACTGAATTTCACAGTGAAATCATTATAGACATGATCCCTATTGACAAATCTCTTTTCCTCTAGTTATTGAATCTAGGTCCTAGAATTTCCCTTAGGGAATAAGGGGAACACTCTTAATTTTATCTCTTCCTCAATAAGACCCTTAACTGGAAGCTATTGAAAATGATAATAGAAGGCTATAATTAATTCAATTAAGTATTCACTATGAATTCCATTTAAGGTTAGAAGCTGACTAAGCATCGATTTATTTATTTGAATGTTTCTCAATCAAGGAGAGATCATTATTCAAGAAGGGTTAATAGACACAGAATGTAGTAAGAACTCTCTCAGGTTGTTCTTATCAGTTATCTCAGTCCCAAGTGGGTTTACCATTCTAATTTGGATTAAATTATCTAGAATTGGATTGTTTAATTTTTGATTTTCATCTTCTCTATTATCTTCCATTTTGGTTTTCTATTTTTTCTATTTTAACTCCATAAGGTTATTTTCAATTTCAGGATTTCTAGGTACTAAGTATTCATAATTAAACTTGGTTTTCATGCAGAAAGTTCACAATTTTTTGGAATATTCTTTTTCATAATTTTTTCATTTTTGTGTTTTTTTTCTTAATTGTTATTTTTTTGTTTTGTTTTTAAAAAAAATCATGTGGGCTCCCCGAAAATAGTTCTAAAATTTGACCATCCTTCATTGAGAATGAGAGACAAATTAAAATTTATATACCTACTTACTAATTAGTACAATGGTAAGGTATGGTCGAACCACATGGAGGTCTAGTGTTGTTCTTAGTGATCAAGTAAAGACAAAACAACAACAAAAATTCATATAAAAATAGATAATGATGCAAATAGTAAAGGTGGTGATGGGATATGCAAATTTGAGAGTGACAAAGTGAGCATATAGAGTAGTCAAACAATATAAAAAAATCAATAGATAAGCATGGGAAGTCCCCTGGCCGACATCAATCTGAATTACCTTATTCATGAACTTAATGAAAAAATTTAGATCTGATTCAAGGTGGCTGACCAGATTTTCGTCTGATTAGTCTATGATTGTTGGACTCCTGTAGTTTATAAACTGCAATAATCTCATAATCAATAGTTCTGAACAAATAAAAATTTACTAAGTTAAACTTGTCGATTGAACTTAGTGAATCTCTCTCATATTAGAGCAGGTCTCATTTTTCAATGAAATCCTCAGGTTGAAAATAGTTTGCATTCATATTTAAGAATTATTATTTTCACATAATCCTGATGTTTTGAAAATATAATTGTCCTGCAACAAGTGAGATATAGAGACTATCCATCAATATTACATGCAACACCCAAGGGAAATAAATCTAACTATCTTAGTGTATTCCCCTGAAGGAAATTTTCCAAGAATATAGATTGAAATTAATATATTAATGTGTAACATGAATAAGTTTATATTGAAGATAAATTCACTAAATAAAGAAACAATAATAGTAATCATCTCCCTACTTGATATCTAGAATCTCTGATGTGCTAATATATTCTTGTTGCTCGATGGTGGTGAAGAGGAGAGGAATGTATTCATATCTACCGCCCTGGGAATCTAGAATGAAAATAGTGATATGATTATTTGATCTTCTAGACTCTACTCCATGGAATTCATGAAGTCATGTCGATGGATGGCAGATTTATGGATCCTGGTAGTCCCTGTGAGTGGTGGAAGGATGTGGAGTAGGTGACAGAGGAGAGGGGTCTCACCTCTAATGTCGATGATGATCCCCTAGTCTAGGAGGTGTGGATGGAGTGGAATGAGGAGTGAATTGTGAAGTTTCCCCCCTAACCTAGTGTGATAAGAGTCACAATCTTCATATTTAGAGATGAAAACAGACTACTAAACAAACAGGCAGCGTTTTTCCATGTGGTGTGCCTTCACCATGTCTGTCACTGTCTTTTCAGTGAACTTTTAGTGAATGTAATTAACCTTGTGCAATGACCATGGCATCCTCTGCCAATTGTGATGAAGTGACCCATACCAGAGTCTCCTTCCACTCACAACCTACTTTCCTTGTCCATAACAATGGAAAAATACAAATGACTTTATGAATGAAACTATCATTATATAAATATACTATGTATAATTATTTTAATATATAAATTTAAAATAACAAATATTTTTATTACTAAAAAATGTAAATATATAACTATTATATATATCATATAATATTATTAGAAAATAAATAAATTATCTATATATATATATAATTGTATTTATTGTGTATATATTATTATCATTGTCTATTATATAATATTCTAATTATATTAATTTTTATCATTATATTATATTATATTAAAAATTATTATATATATTATATGTATTATGTTATATAGGTTTACAATTATTATGTTATAATTATAATATAAAACAAAAGAAATAAAAAAAAGGAGAGAGGTGGGGTGCGACTCGCGCAGGTAGGGGAGAGGGGAGGAGACGGGCTCAGCTTTGAGGGGGAGGTGGCGGTGCATCCTGGGAAGTGAGGTTGGCAAGGAGGATCAAGAGTGGCGCGGAAATGGTCACCGGCTTTAGGCAACAAAATGGGAGCTTCGGTGCTATGATGGTTCATATCTGGACAGACTAGGGGTTCAGGTGTGGTTTTGACTTCCAACAGTGACATACTGGTGTTTAAACAGATTTTAGAAGCAGCCTGAAGTGGATAGAAGGGTTTGCACATGCACAGGTTCGACTAAGTAGAGGATTCTATAGTGGTCATCTTTAACTGAGTGTGGATTTCAGTGTCCCGGTTCATCCATGAGTTCTCTTTAGATCTATGAAAATTGGGGATTTTATATGTTCTTATTTCTCATTTCTTGTTCTTTTTATTTGGTTGATTTTTTTGATTTGTTGATTTTTATTGTTCGAATCTACTACTAGATTATTGATTGTTTAATTTCTGCTATTATTTTGGTTTGTGTATCATTTTAATTTTTCAATTCAACTGGTTTGGAGAGGTGATGGACTGGATGGGATGGAGTGTAGTAAGGCAATAGAGAAGAAGTGGTGGCTTGGGTGTTAATAAGAGGAGACGACGTCACCAGTGGATAGAAATAGTGGCAGCAATGAAAAGAAATGGTGGAAAGGATTGGATGAAATGTTGCGATAGAAAAGTACTAATGATGGAACAATGGAGTAGTGACAGTGGCACAGTCAGTAAGGGAAAGAAAAAAAAACAATTGTGAAACAGTACTATCGTAAGGTGACGGAACTGTGCCACCATTAGAGAATAGGAATGGTGGCACCGTGACACCTAAAAAACAAACATCAATAAATTAAATTAATGAAATCGATAATTTAAAAAAACTAAAAATAGATAAATAATTATATCAATTAAACTAACAAATATAATTAAAAACTAAATAAATAAATAAAAAGTTGGAAATAGAATAAAATTAACTATGCATTATTGAAAAAGAAGAATTAATTTGGATTAAAAATTATAAAAAAATTATAACGAAATAAAATATTTACAGTCACTTTCTTAAATTAATTATCCAATTAATTAAATAATTAATTAATTAAAGAATTAATTTAATTAAATAACTGAAATAAAAATTTATTTAAATAAAATTATAAAAATAAATAAAATTTTTAAGTCTAAAATCTTAAAAGAGTGAGTTTCTTATTTACGATTAAAGAAATAAATAAGTAATTAAATTAATGAATTGAAAAACTAATTGTTTTAAAATTTTAAATAAATGAAAAATTGAAGGAATGAAAAATTGTAATTTAATAATTAAATAATAAAAAAGGAATTTCAATTTAACTAGAATGATTTAATTTAAGTTTTTTAAAAAGACAATAATGAAAATTAAAACACATGATTTACACTGAAATTGATTATTTTACAAAATAATAACAAAAGAGAAACAATTATTATCTATTTAAAATAATATCATTTTGAAATTAAAAAGTCAGTAAATTAATAATAAGGGTGTGGTAAAGAGAATTAAAATTCATCCACATAAAACTTATTATGAAATAACCCCAAACACCATGTCTCCTTCTGATATGTAACTATATCCAGCTATAGGTCAACTACCACATGGAGCCCAAAAACTATGATATTACCATAGTTTGAATAGTAGAAAGGGTCACACCCCTAATGAGTGTATCGAACAAAACATAATGCATATTTGATGTACTCTACCCTCTATCATGATTTCTTTATCAAGAAATCAGTAAATCCACTCAATACTGACCTATTGAGAAACATATATCTTAACAACAGACATGGTATTTGAAGTATTGGTCACTTATCCTTAAATACAATAGTACTCATCATCATTCAAGATAATCCAGCTAATTCTAATCCTAACACTTGATATCCATCAATGGTTTTGTGCACAACCAACCACCTCATTGTCATCCTGCCATTCATGTATAGGCATGTTACAAAATCATTTATTTTTATAGGTTTTTCATGAACACCAATCCCAAATATATAATCTAGACTCCGTTTAAACCCATAATAGTGTTTTTTACATAAAACATCATCTCAAGTACAATAAAACTCAAACTTACTAACCTCATGACTTTAAAAACCTATTGTGACCATTCCCATATAATTATTTATGGTTTCTTCCTCTTCTTGGAAGGTCATTCTCCACATGACCATCATGATACTCCCTATATTTAGTGGTTTCTAGGTTTTATTTTACTAAAAATTAAAATGCATCTAACAACACATGCTCTATCACCACCGAATACAGTTCTTAGACATGGGCAACACACTTACGATAAGTTCTAACATGAGAAGAGAGGTACTAAACTTTTACCTGTGTTCTCAAATATCGTCTCTCCAAGATGAATTTATGACACTCATCCCAAGTCATATTCATGGATGTCATTAGAAACTAGAAAAAAAATATATCAACAGTGTTATCATGCCTGATCCTTTTCACAATGTTATCAGGAACAATTGAATCACTCATCCTGATTATGATGTATTAGGGATACATCACTCTCATCAATATTTCTAAATCTTGGTCTCTCTACTCTGTATATGAAAAATAACATATTCTTATTTAATTAATAACCCTTTCTATTAGAAGTTTGGAAACATTATAGTCAGGGCCATATGTATCATTGTTCCCTATATAGCATGAATTTTAGCACATAACTTCTAAACTCTAATGGAACTGCATGTAACAATGTGTGCTACAACAATATAAAAACATCAAATGAGTCACTACACATTACAATAATGCATTATCATACAATTGTGTCAACTCAAATTGATTTAATCTATGTGACTATTAATAGGCTAATGACTCTCTAGTCGTACTACATTATAAAATTAGAAATGATACAAAACTATCAAAATAGTTGACCATTCCCAATGAATTTCAAAAAAACTGAACTTGAACATTATAATATTATCAAATCCTTCACAATTATTATCTTACCAAATAACCACCCATCTACCATTGGTGTTGTTTCATCAATAAGAGTCATATTCAGGACAAAAGGAACCTAAACAGAACCTCACATTAGAAACTTTTCCTAACATTTTAATAATGATTTTAACTATGAGAGACATACCACAATGGTCGAAACACTATTTAGGAATAATTAATCGAATTTCAAAAAATATTTATGCTCAAAATTCTGATGGGGTCTACCACCATTCATTTAGGTTAAAACATTAGTAGAAGAAGCCTATGAGAAATGCTCATGTTCCGATCAATGGTGACAATTTTTGGACTACCTTTAATCGAGGATTAAAACTAAGAACCCCACTTTAAGGTTTAAAGTTTCGCATTTTTAATAGATGTTCATTTATAACAAAATTTAAATCATTTCTCTTATAATAAATATAAATTACATGTTATAACGTAAAACTATACTAACAATTTTATTTAATTGTCTCCATGCAGCATAATCGAAACATTACCTCATAGTTTTATTTTAAAATTTTAATACTTAATTATTTTACCCTGATATTATAACATTTGGATTAATTAAAAACAATTTCAATCCCCATATCTAGGGTAAAACACCCTTTAGGTTATCATTGGCATTTTAAATAATGGGAGCTTCGTAATAATAAAGATCAAAAGAAGATAACCATTCATTATCTATTAGAATAGATATGTTCATTAAGATTACACCATATATTTATATGTAACTCTATTTAAGTGGTTCCTAACACCTTACTAAACCATCCCTTATTTATCAAAATCCCACCCCATTGGGGTAAGTACCATGTAATTTAAGGATAAATGCAACCTATGAGGGTCTCATCATACCAACCTGGGTCTATTTAAGTGAAACCCAATATTAGTTATTTATTAAGGATTAATTACACCCTTTGGGATTATTACATTATCATATCATGGCCAGACCAACCTACATGGGTCAACTCCATTTTATCTAATAAGAATAAAACATCATTACCATCCTACTCGTGTCGAGTCATGTGTAAGATCCATAAGAAACAATTTAAATTTATTAAAGAAAAAACATTAATTATGATTAAACATTATCCTCCATTAGTTATGATTTGAAGACTTTTAAATTTTAAAATTTATAATTAAATTAATTAACATTCTTAATTTATAATGGTACTTTTCTTTGTAAGATACAATTTCCATTTATGTTATCATAGTTAAGTTTTCACCATTGGTCACAGAATATAATATAATATGGTTTGATTGTATGGGTTAACCTTACTAATTTATTACATCCCATACACTTTATAGACTGTTATTGGAACCCAATTAATCAAAATCATTAATTTTCATCCCATGCAACCAATGGTCCATGTATAAAACATGTTATAATTTTCTAATCATGGTTCCACCATCTTGATATATGGGAAAACATAATTTAGGTTGATGCAGACACATTAATAACCAATTATTTTTTCCCATTTCCCTTTCAAGAAATTTTATTACAATCTCAAATATATAATTTCAGGAATACACAACAAGATACATACAATGACGAGCAAAAATAATCATGTAACAGAATATTCATGACATTTAAATCCACAAGTTATGATAACGATGCATGAATAATACTTCACTACAATACTGATCCAAGGGTAAAATAATGTAAATCCAACAAATGAATATGAAATGGAAGAGTACCTCAGTCACTCAAGGTTAAATAATAATAACCTATAATAATGACTACTAATACCATCCATGGAAACATGATCTTCCCCCATGAGTGGGTTGGCCAAACCTAGACACAAGCTAATTTCCAAGTGCTAACACAATCCAAGTCTCCTATCTTCCATCACAAGATAGTAATAAAAAAAATTATATAATACCACTTATAATACCCCATCCTGGTGAAGGTTCTGGGCGCAGCGGAAGCACGTTGGTGGATGATCCCACATGTATTTTTGTCATTAGCAATGATCAATCTGGGATCAATATGATGATGAATGCCAGTCTCCATGGATCGATTCCCAGAAATAGACAAAGAAGAAAAATGGTTCCGGAACTGCAAAAGTGGATCGTCACAGGTTAATTATAATTTATTTAATAAATTGACAAGAAGTACCTTTTGGGTGTTCTTTCTTCATTGATATTCTTGATCACATTCTGATGTGATTCGTCATTTCATCGTAGAATCCAAGTGTAGACATCCTCTAGAGGTGATCCACAAGTGCACCTCGTATCTTTGGACGTCGCCAAAGGAGTCTCTAGGTGCTAGCGTGGAGAAACCATTGCTTGTGTTTTCTGCCTTAGATCGTCTTGATCCGATGGAAGAGGATCTCTCTCTGTCTTGAGAGAGTTCTTAGAGGAAGAGGTTATTTTGGCTTTGAAATAATTCTCCAGAATTGTTGTGTACAACGATTCTCTTGTTAGGAAAAGAGTTGCGGTTGTGATGATATTTATAATTGGGATTGATGTTGTAGAGTTATGACAATAAATAAACATGTTACATGTTTTATTTATTTCATTAAATCTTATTGAAAACCACCATGTTGAATAATTATTTCCTTGATATGCGCCTACACTGATTATACTAAAAATCATTTAATTAAACACTATTATATCCTCAAATTCCCAACTGGAAAACTACACGACGTGTAATCATTAATACACGGCATGTACTTGTTTTTCATAAAACTACACAGCATGTAATCATTAATACACAGTGTGTACTTGTTTTCCATTTCCTTTCCAAAATTAAAACAACACGGCTTGTAATCATTAATACACAGTGTGTACTAATTTTCTATGAAAAACTACACTGCATGTAATCATTAATACACGTCTTGTATATCTTGTTTTTCATTTCCTTCTTCCTCCATCAATAAAACGATTTAGGGTTCCTTGAATAATTATTAAACCACGTAAGGGAATAATATATATTCCACTTGAGATATTTGGATACACTTTTTGGGTGACCCTCTAGGCCTCTTTCTCATTGGCATTAGGCGGGCTTGCCTAAAGTCTAATATTACTATCTAGCAATGGGTCAAGGCAGCCAAGAGAAAGAAGTTGACGTTGCATTAACATGTCACCTCATATGAATTCTTACTGTATAATTTAAAACCTTTTTTCTCAAAATCACATCAAGTAGGTTTCATGGTAGTGTCATAAACCTAAATACTTGATATGTCATTCTTTGATTTCCAGAAATAAACTCGGCGTGTCACCATGGACATGGAATTTGTTCCACAGTTCTATATCAATCAAATGGCCAGAGATATCTACTTCCATAAATATGGAAGGGGAAAATCCTTCCTCAACTTTTCCATTAACAACATGTCATTCATGATGCACCCAACATACCCTACCTCCCACCAACTGTCCTCCTGACAGTTCTCATCATCAAATCTAAGTGTGCGAGTCATGACATGAGTTAATGATAATCTTCGAATCTAAGGACCATTACACATGCTCGTAGATAGAAATATCCAATGACACCAAAACACGAAGAATTATTACTGGCGGGTCTATTCTCATAATCTCCCATCTTGGAGATTACCAAGTGCGAACTCCAGGAGAGAGAGTCTCATCTTCTTACGAGTACTCGCACATGATGGTCTGTATACTATGTGTCCTATCATAGTATGTCATCCAACTGCAGGACTTTGTTTAAGAATATTTGTTATATCATTTCAATTTTCTCATCATAGCGGGGATCTTCCATGACCTTATTAATGCAACAAATATTCCAGGACATTATTATATTATAGTCATGTAGAACAATGAACACTATATAATAAGTGAAAATTCATGTAATCAAAGTACAAAACAATTGCTTCTCAAGACACCAACCATAACAAACTCTCACTTGGACTAGAGCCAACTGCCTACGACATTTAGTCCACTAGACCTCACATGATGATCATGTTTCTACTGAGTCAAGGCTTTATTCAAGGGTTCCACCACGTTGTCTTTTGTGGAAATTCTACTCACTGCAACTTCACCTCTCTAGGAAAAATTTATCAAGAGATGATACTTCTGAAGTATGTGCCTTGTCTGCTGATGTGACCTTGGATCTTTTGGAAGTGCCACCGCTAGAGTATTATCACAATAGAGTGTGGTAGGATCTTTACTGCTAGGTACTACATCTAACTCTTGGAAAAAGCTTCACATCTATACTGCTTATTTAGCTGCCTCAGAAGCTACGATATACTCGGACTCCGTTGTAGAATATAACACCACACGTTGCTTTGAGATCTTCCAGCTCACTACACCTCCATTCAAACTGAAGATGTAACATGTCTATGACTTCATGTCATCTTGATCAGTCCAGAAACTATCATCTACATGTCCTCTGATGACTAGTTCTTCATATCCTCCATAAACCAGGAAAATATCCTTAGTACGCCTCAGATACTTAACGATAGCCTTGACTGCCATCCAATGGAGGTCTCCTGGATCAGCTTGATATCTACCAACTACACTTAATACATAAGCAACATCAAGCCTTGTACATAGCATAACATACATGACTGACCCAATCATGGATGTGTAAGGGATCCTTTCCATTTTCTTTCATTCCTCATGTGTCTGAGGACACATTTTCTTTGAAAGATGAATTCCATGTGACACTGGAAACAATCCCATCTTGGATTGTTCCATACTCAATCTCTTCAGTATCTTTTCAATGTATGTACCTTGACTCAGGCTTAGAATTCTCTTGGATCTATCATGATGGATCTTGATCCCAAGAATATATGCTACCTCTCCTAAGTATTTCATGGAGAATCATTTATCTAGCCATGCCTTAACTGACTGTATGATATGTACTTCGTTTCCAATTAGTAATATGTCATCAACATTTACTATTAAGAAAACAACTGCACTTCCACTAAAACTCTTGTATACACAAGGCTCAAATTCATTCTTAACAAAGCCAAATTCCATTACAACTTCATCAAAATGAATGTTCCATGACCTTGATGATTTCTTAATCCATAAATTGATTTATGCAACTTGTATACCATGTTGGCATCCTTTGGAGTCACAAACCCTTCAGGTTGTGTCATGTAGAAATCTTCCTGGAGGTTCCCATTAAGGAATACTGTTTTGATATCCAATTAACAAATTTCATAGTCATGGTAAGAGGCAATGGCCAATAAGATTTTGATGGATTTCAGCATCACAACCGGTAAAATGGTTTCATCATAGTCAATTACTTGACGCTGTCTAAAACCTTTAACTACCAGTCATGCCTTATTGGTGATGACTTGCCCCTCTATGTCCAGTTTCTTCTTGAATACCCATTTTTTACCAATAGGCTTTACATCAACTGGAGGATCTAAAAATCCATGCATAGTTTCGGTACATGGAATCCATTTCAGAATTCATGGCTTCTTTCCACTTGGTAATGTATGTTCCTTCAACTGCTTCCTTGTAGGTAAGAGGATCATCATTGTCAACCAATAATGAGTCACCATCCTCAGTGACAAGAAAACCATATAGTTCCGGTTCCATCACCTCTCTCCTTCTCCTATGTAGTTCTTATGTCTCTGGAATAGATTGTTCTTCCATGGGGCTTTGTGGAATCTGTTCTTGTACCAAATCATGTGTATCTTGAGCCTCGACTTCATCGAAGTCTATCTAGGTCCTACTATATCTTTTGGATATGTGCGCACTCTCAGAGAATATGGTGTGTCTTGCCACTGTAACCTTTTTTTCTGAGGGGTTTTATAGGTAATATCCCCTTGTTTCCATGGTATATCCTATATAGATACACTTTGTGCCTCAGGGTGCAAGTTTGTTACCTAAAGAGGCCTTAACAAATGCTTCGCTACACCACACATGTAAATTCAATAACATGGCTATGCGTCCACTCCATAAATCGTATGGAATACCATTTATCGATTTGGTTGGTACATGGTTTATTCTGTGTGCTGCTGTTTGTAATGCATATCCCCAATAGGATAATGGAAGACTCACATGACTCATCATTGATCTCACCATGTCCAACAGGGCACGGTTCCTCCTTTCATTTACAGCATTCCACTGAGGTGTGTAAGGAGTAATGAGTTGAGATAGAATCCCAAACTCCCGTAAGAAATCAATGAAGTTCTGATTAAGATATTATCCTCCTCTATCTAAGAAGAGTTTCTTAATCATATTACCAAGCTGGTTCTCAAATTCATTCTTGTATTCTTTGAACTGATCAAAAGAATCTGAATGCTTGACTCTTTCCACACTCGCTTTTGTAATATTCCCTTGTATGCTTGACTCTTTTCACTCTCTTTATTTATTTAATTTTATTAGGACCGTCTTACACCGGATCCTGGATTTTTTGGTAAATATATCCATATCTACTAATATCATCAGTAAAAGTTATGAAGTATGACAACCCACCCCTTTCTTCAACTGGAAATGGTCCACACACATCTGTGTGAACTAATTCTAGAAGCTCTTTATCCCTTTCACCCTTCACACTAAATGGGGCTTTAGTCGTTTTTCCTTGTAGACACTCATGACATACACCAAGTGGTTTTAGTTCGAAAGAATATAAATACCCATCATGACGTAATTTTTTCAACCATTTCTCATTGAAATGACCTAGCTAATGATGCCAAAGTTGGGTGTGGTATGAGTCATGTGAATTAACTTTTTCATCGATTTCCATTACATGGATTGTGTAGTCTAACACATAAAGGATGTTATATAAGTGTTCCCTACCAAAAAAAATGCTATCTTTATAAAAGTAGAAACATCTACTTCCAATCATGAAGATGAATCCATCAGATCTAATCTGGATACTGAAATAATGTATTTAGTTATAGGGGGTACATAATAACATCCATTCAAAACCAAGACCATCCTAGTAGGCAATGTGAGGTGGTAGTCTCCGACAGCTACAACAGTGAGTCTAGCTCCGTTGGCTTCTCGTAGATCCACCTCACCTTATTCAATCTTTATGAATTTATTTGGTTCCTGTATTTGGATACAAATGTGAGCACCACAAGTAGTATCTAATACCCAATTGGTAGAAACAGATAGATTACATTCAATAACAAATGCACCTGAACCTTCCCCTAGCTTCCTTGGATGGGTGCAGTTTTCTTCCAGTGGCCCTTCTTCCCACATGCGAAACAAATAGCCTCCTGTTCTCTTGCCTCTCCTTTGATCTTCATTTTCTAGGAAGTCCTTGAAGAATCTTTGGGATTAAAGATCTTTGCCTTACCTTTCCTTTTATTCACCATGATGATAGAAGGTTTTTAATGATTATTGTCATTATCCACTTGGCTAATGAGGATAAGAAGATCATATAGAGACTTCTCAATGTTGTTCATGTTAAATTTCTCAAAAAAGTTTGAGAAGCATTGGGGGAGTGATGCAAGAATGAGATCGGTACCCAGTTCTGCAGGGAGTTTAAACCCTATAACCTCTTAGTGCTCAATGTAGCCATTGAGGTTGACTACATGAGAACCAGCTAGGGCACCCTCTCCAAGATTTCTCTGAAATAGAGCCTTGGAGATCTCAAACCTTTCCTGCCTTGATCACTCCTGGTATAGACCACAGAGGTGCTCGAGCATGCTATAGGCATCCATGTCTTCATTAGACATCTTGAGATCACTAGACATTGTTGATATAATCAAACACTAAAAATTGAGTGAATCGTTCAAATGTTGATCATAGACCAGGAAATCTTTATCACTAGCCCCTTGGGTAGGCGAATTAGGAAGTGAGGACTCCAGCACATAAAACTTTCATTCATGGCATAGGATAAACCAAAGGCACCTAAACCATTTTTGAATATTACTACCGGTGAGGATGTTGTCTTTTTCTAGAATTGATCGTAGAGAAAAAGTTGTTGATGATTTTTTCATATTGATTCTAAAAATTAAAAGAGCAGATTTATCAGTACCTTTTGATTACATATTATGAAAAATAATAAATGAATTTATTAATTCTCTGTCTATTTTATCATGTCCCAATGGTCCTAACCATTGAACCCGGAATGTCTAGTTTCTTTGACATTCTAGTGGAAAGGATCCTTATTCCCCTTCGCATTACCCCAACAAGGGTTGGTCAAGCTATTTTAAGGTATTTATGTTGGAAGGTCTTTGCCAACTGTGAGCTTACAGTTCCTTGATCTATTGAGTGGACTCCCCAATCATGAAATCCTCACTTAGATTTCGTCAACTCTTGCCTCCAATATTACATCATGTCTATCAAGGGCTATTCCTCTTTATGTAATATGGTTAAGTCAAACCGAAACCTTTAATATTGGCTTCCTTTATAAAAGTAAGTGTCCCAACATGGGTTGATCAAACACATAGTTTTATTGAGTCATTCCCTTAATCAGGTAACGAAAGGCTTGGTCTGACTTAATTTGGTATTGAGGTATTTTAATCCTTTATGCGTAGTTTCACATTATCACATTCTTGTTAATATTAAGTGATGCTTTCTTAAGTGATTAACCATGTTCTGATAATGTTTTATACATAGTCCGGTTTTTATTTTATTCCATCTTTTCATGCTTGTTCATTTTATTAACTATGTGATCACGAAAAAACATACATAATAAATAAACCATGTAATCAGACAGATATAAAATAAGATGGTATGATCATGAGCTTTTATTAGTTAGCTTATCTAGCGGTTTGATAATCTATCCATGACCTAGGGAAAACACCTTGAACCGATGGTTCGTGTTTTGTATCTCCCATAAGTCAACCTTTGTATCTTCTTGGGTTGGTTTCACCTCAGCTTCGGGTGTCGAACCGTCTCCTCTGGCTTGGGAGATCCTCCATTACATGGAGATTACACTAAAGAAACCATGGGCAGGCAGGCCCTACATTTAATTGGAAGAAGGCTCACCTGCCAACAAATTTAAATTAAACAAATTTAAACGAGAACAAACACACATAAAAAGGTTCTTTGGTCTAGCTCATGATCACCCATAACATGCAACGACATTTACACATATTTATAATTCAAATTCTTTTAATCATTCTATTATTTAAGTTAAGTCACGCTTGAAATAAATTAATTATGATCTTATAATTAATAAATTCTTTATCTTAAAGCCCTTTCTGAATTTCCTCGGGATTCTTCTCATTAATATCCCTTGTACAGTTCTTTGAACTTTTGGAGGAAACCTGGTGAAGTTCCATTTCTGAAAAGTACACGGTGTGTAGTTTATATTTACACGACGTGTATTTCATTTCACCCTTTATCCAAAGTACACGCTGGGGGGTTTGGTGTGTTTTCTCTACTTTGGAAATTTTGGAGTACATGGAATGTAGATTAATATAACACGGCGCACACTTCTTTGTTACGCGGTTACTGGCCTTGAGATCCCATGTAGGTGGAACACGACTTCTCCTTGTACATGGTTTCACCTAGACCAGATCAGACTACACAGCATTTTGATTCAACATACATGACGTGTATTCTTGTTCCCACACTCCTTTCACTTCTGGTCATCACGGGATAATAAATAATTAGGTTTAATCAATTCACACGACGCGGTTTGGTGTACGAGTACCAGTTCGTTGAACCTAAGTACAAGGTGTGTATTTTTCATTACACGTCGTGTATTCCCATGTTGTACAGACAGAAAGAGCGGCTCCTCTTGATGATTTCCTCATTTTCTATTTTAATCCAAATTAAAATTAAATTTTTGTTTCTATGATGTGAATCAAGAAACAGTGGAGGAATAACAGATATCATTCTTTTAGTTTTTATTGAACAATTTATCTTGAATTTAATATAATATAAATACATAAATTATCAATGAAAATTAAATAAGGATAATAAATGATGTAACCTCTCTATGATACCAATTGAAGGTTCCGGGCGTAGTGGAAATGCATGAGTGGATGTGCCCACTTGGATTTTTTTCATTAGCAATGATCAATCTGGGATCAATACGACGATGAATGCCAGTCTCCACAGATCGATTCACAGAAATAGACAAAGAAGAAGAAAGGTTCTGGAACCAGAAAAGTGGATCATCACAGGTTGATTATAATTAATTTAATTAATTGAAAAGAAGTAACTTTTGTGTGTTCTTTCTTCATTGATATTCTTGACCAGGTTCTGATGTGATTCATCATTACGCCGCAGAATCCAAGTGTAGACTTCCTCTAGCAGTGACCCACACGTGCACCTCATATCTCTGGACGTCGCCAAAGGAGTCTCTGGTTGCTAGCGTAGAGAAAACTTTTCTTACATTGTCTGCCTTAAATCATCTTGATCCGATGGAAGAGGATCTATCTCGGTCTTGAGAGCGTTCTTGGAGGAAGAGGTTCTTTCAGCCTTGAAAGAATTCTCCAGAATTGTTGTGCACAACGATTCACTTGTTAGGAAAATAGTTGGGGTTATGAGGATATTTATAATTGGGTTTTACAATGTAGAGTTATGATAATAAATAAACATGTTAGGCATTTTATTTATTTCATTGAATCTTATTAAAAAACCCCATGTTGAATAATTAATTCCTTGACATGTGTCCACGCTGATTATAGTAAATATCATTTAATAAAATAATATTATATCCTCAAAATCTCAACTAGAAACCTAAACAGTGTGTAATAATTAATACACGACCTGTACTTGTTTTCCATAAAACTACACAACATGTAATCATTAATACATGGTGTGTACTTTTTTTTCATTTCCATTCCAAAATGAAAATTACATGGCGTGTAATTTTTAATACACGGCATGTACTTGTTTTCCATGAAAAACAACATGGTGTGTAATCATTAATACACAACATGTATATCTTGTTTTTCATTTCCTTCTTCCTCCATCATTAAAACTATTTAGGCTTCCTTGAATAATTATTAAACCATGTACGGGAATAATCTTTATTCTACTTCAGATACTTGGATACACATAGTGCTTGACCCTCTAGGCCTGTTTCTCGTTTGCATTTGGTGGGCTTGCCTAAAGTCCAAGATTACTGTATAGCAATGGGTCAAGGCACCTAAGAGAATTAAGTTGACACTGAATTTACGTGTCACCTCATATGAATGCTTACTATGTAATTTAATCCCTTTGTATCAATATCTCATCAAGCATGTTTCATGGAAGTGTCATAAACCTATATACTTGATCTATCATTCTTTGACTTCCAGAAATAAACATTCCATGTCACCATGGCCATGGAATTTCTTCGAAAATTCTATTTCAATCAAAGGGCCTGAGATATCTACTTCCATAAATATGGAAGGGACAAATCCTTCCTCTACTTATCTATTAACAACATGTCATTCGTGACGCACCCAACATACCCTAATTCCCGCCAACTATCTTTGTGATGGTTTTCGTCAGCAAATCTAAGTGCACGAGTCATGACATGATTTAATGATAATATTCTAGTCTAAGGACCATTACACACGCTTGTGGATAGCAATATATGATGACACCAAAACATGTGAAATTACTACTGGAAGGTCTATTCTCATAATCTCCCATCTTGGAGATTACCAAGTGCAAACTCCATGCGAGAGAGTCTCGTATTCTTACGAGTACTCGAACTTGATGGTCCGTATACTATGTCTCCTATCATAGTATGTCATCCAACTGCAGAACTTTATTTAAAAATATTTTTTATATCATTTCATGGTTCTCATCATAGTGGGGATCTTCCATGACCTTATTAATGCAACTAATATTCCAGGAGATTATTATATTATAGCCACGCAGAACAATGAACAATATATAATAAGTGAACATTCATGTAATCAAAGTACAAAACAGCTGGTTCTCAGGACACCAACCCTAACACTCGAGTTCCTCCAAAATAGTTCCATGAGCTGATTCACCAGATGGTCTAAATCACCCCTTCCCATAAGCTAGACGTTTCCAACTAGTAGTGATGTATAATGGTCATATGGTGGGAAGACTTTACTCTCATGATCAAATTAGCACAATGGTATATATAATAAATAAACCGAAAAAGAAAATGAATAAAAGATCATTGGAAGATGATAATAATTGATACTTGTGATTAAATGAATAAATAACCAATCATTAACAAGACATAATGTATAGTATATTTACATACAATAGGTAATATTGTAAACCCAAAAAAACTAACAAAAGAATTAATAATTAAAAGACACCAACTCCAAAAGTTATCCAGAGTACATGTTCGACCACTACTCCTAATATCTCATGTCCAATACTAGCCAAAATAGTATAAAAATAACACATATCATAGTCTGACTCCTAACTTGCAACCAAGACATATTTTCAGGTACAAAACGGTGGCATGAACAGGGTGTGAGATAAGATCAGTAGGAAACTACCAAATGTGTCTAATAGAATGCAGTCTATGAGTAAAAAATGAAGTAGTGAGTAGGTATAACAATAAGTCCATAAATAAATAAATTTTATCAAGTCACAATCAGGGTCTTCAATTACACAAAGCTGAGGATGCCTACTTTGGGAAAATATGTAATTTCTCTAAACATGACATCATGTTTATATATTATTATATGTGAACATATTTATTTAATGATATACATGAACCAGTGAGGACCTGATGCATAAGAAAAAGGAATCCATAAATAATAATAATAATAATTGTAATAATATAAATCTCATTGTTTAAATATGGTTACAATCCCAATCATCCAAATAGAGGATACAATGAACCATGCCCATTAATCAAAATTGACTATGTGAAACATTAAGTCCAACATCATAATCATGGGGTATGAAATTTCATGTCCAACCATCCAAGTACATTTAAAACACCATGACCAATATCCCATATCAATGGGGTTTGAAATGTCAAGTCCAGTAACCCTAACTGAGGTCTCTCAATAATAATCTTGTATGAGGTAATCATAATTTTCCTATGAGCCCCTAACTGAGGAGTTATGTAATGAGGAACCTGATATTTCTCAAGGTGCATTGTAATTTATTTAACCGGTAACCCATTCAAGGTATACCAACTTGGGAATTATAGGTTATCTCGTGGTTTAATATAAAATTGTAGGTAGCACATATTCAAATAATTAACTTAGTCCATGATATTTTTTTCATTCCCTAATATAAGTCATCATGATTCATTCTTTTAATCGGCCCATTAATAAAGGTATACAAGGGTGATGATAATAGTCATGCCACATCACTTTTCAAGAATGTATTTATTTCAATGTCTTGTAACTTTCCAACTCATTAAAGTCCAAGGACCAAGGGTTCACTATCTTAACAATTCAAGAATATCTTCCATTATATAATTTATTTTACTTACAAGTGATGAGAGTCTTCCCAAGGTATATAACCATATGATAATTTAACTACTTTATATAACTTTTTACACATGATTTAACTTAATCAATCTAATTATCCATTTTATACTAAATTTAAGGATATTTTAGAACCCACAATCATGTTCAAAGCAAAATGCACCAAAGGAGTGACTTAGAAAAATAGGAAAAAATGGTCATTATAATCATTTAAAAATAACACACCTTAAATGGGGTTTTGGTTGGGTTTATTATCCTCCAACCATTTATGAGGGTTTCACGGTGTTTTTAAATGATGTTTACATATTAAATTTCAGTTATTTAATTTTTTATGAGAAATTCACAAATATTATGACATGAAACAAAATAGAAATAATTTATAAATAATGCAACTGGAATGGAAAATTAAACTAGAACACTTACCTCATATTTAAGGTGATTCACTCATCAATTATTAGGATTTTATTAGATCATAAGTGAGAGAAAAATGAATAATATTGAAACATCCTACAAATAGTTTATATGAGATCACATAGAAATAGAATTCAATACAGTGAGAGAAACTAGAAAAGGATGTATGAGGAGTTTTAGACTCACCATTAGGATTCCAATGCATCTAGTAGTGTTCGGTTTGGGAAAATAATAGAGGAAATCCACCCATTTAATAAGGATGTAGAGGAGGATAATTTGGGGGACATTCTAGGTTTAATGAGGGTGGAAATAACGTGAAAACCCTATAATAGTTAGATGAAAAAAATGGTAATTTTATAATTTAATGTGGTTCATGGTTAGGATACCTAGATAGAAAAATCATACGCCAACCATGCAATGCAATTTATCATGTATGCACACCTGACATAGGGTAGGTACACTATTTGATAAACCATGTGGAATCCATACTCTTGGATCTATCCATCCCCCCCCACACACACACACAAACTCTATCTATGTGGTTAGCTGAACTATCTTCAAGCCATTCATTTTTCCTCTATAATTTACTATAGATCCTTAATGGTTGTGAGGGTTTAGGAATACGATTTAAAAAAAATGTGCCACCCCTATAGGGCCACATTTTTTGGGTTCACAGTTTTTACTTACCATGTGAAAACTATGTACCCCTATTTACCTTTCCAAAACCTAGATTTTGAAGTATGATTCTTTTAAAACTCAACTAAACACCCAAGACACCTGTTAGTACATAAATGTAATGTCCCAGATCCAGTTGCCACACCACGGGTGCCCAAAACTCGGTTGGTCACATGTCCTCATTCGCATTTCCCCAAACTCCAGAGGCTTCCGACTAGCAGCGAGGGACTAGATCTGATAGTGGGTAAACTATGCCCCCATTTGTTAATGTGTATCACAACGAAGAAATATAAACATACCAAAAACGTAAGTAGCAAACAATACAATGCTAAAATGGACAACAGTATAGAAGTAAAATATGACAACAGTAATATATATATGATGTTGCAATATGTCCCTAAGTCTAGGAAAGAAACCAAATAGGATACACTTCAATCTAAATCAATATAGTACAAGGGACAAGTATAGAAATACAAAACAAAACAGTGCAGTAGGAACTCAATAGCATCACAAGCCAAAGCTCAGTCTCATGCTCTCCTACTCCTCTACAACAATCAAGTACCCATTTATGGACTCTTTCCCTTATCAACACCTGAAGCAATATAGTTTGTTTGGGTGTAAGACATGACCCAAATGGGGTGTGAGAAATAAATCCGAGTAGGCAACCACCAAATGCCCATGCCCAACAGTTAATGAAAATGTGCTACAGCAGTGTGTAGTAATGAAATGCAGTATACTAGGAAGTACTCCAAAGTAAACATTCCTACTAGTTATATATTTTCATTTAAAATATTATAACAATTCAATATAATTGAATTATAAGTTCCCGAGACTCAGCCTCAGCTGGCAATCTATTTTACAGTGCCGTAGCAAAAATACCAAGCATGTGCATTAGCTTGGCAGGTATAACATGAGAAAGAAACATAGTGAATATTCAAAGTATACAGAGTACTAAAACAAGAAAAAACTTACCCTCATGTAATAAGAATTGAAACCCTCAGGTTATTTCCCTCAGGCATAACAAATATTTCCCCCAGGCATATGAGATATTTCCCTCAATCACAGAAGCTACTACCCTCAGGAATAAGAAACATTGCCCCCAAGCTAAACAAACATTTTCCCTCAAGAAAAACAAAACACTGCCCTCAGGCTAAGCAAGTAACCGGGCCAAGAACAACACATAAGAAATCAATTATATATGCATTTTCTCTCAAGAAAACTCAAAGAATGCAAAAAAAACACAGCACACCCTTGGTTATCCTGGCCAAATGACTAACCAAGGGAAACGCACCCACAGGGTGGCCCTAGATCAATGCAGCAATCCCAAATAGTAGTTTCTACATACCTATGCAATTCTAGGTATTTAATCAGTCAAGGCCTCAGCCATACGACACCCCATACATTGGCGTGTAGCACAATGGTAGACAAAAACAACTTGACATTTGGAAATAAACACCAGACCACCTACCTCGATCTCCTCTGATTGATATATGTGAATGGTGCCTCCCAAAAAAACCAATAATGGTGTAGATATAGGATAAACGTTAACCCATTTAAACTCAAATAACTTCCCCTTTTTAGAGAATTGGAAGGAAACACTCATGGAGAGTGAATAACTCACCTGTGTGGTCCAAACGAGATCGTCAATGAAGGAATCAGAGTATCGGTGTGCGATCGGGAGCTATTCAAAGATCTGGCCATCTTTCCCATGCTCCAAATTAACCTACTTCCTCCTCAGCCGATTGAAGAGGATATTGTCCATTTATAACAAAAAACACAACTACACGGTGTGTACTCTCAAGTACACGGCATGTACTTTTTTTGTTTTTAACTTTTCCTCTAACGGCCACTTTCCACCACCTCGCTGTTCATCTGTTGACATGATTACACAACATATATGTCTGAATACACGGTGTGTACTTTCATTCTGCTGGTGGATACTACCACCACCTTACTGTTCACCTGCCAACTACTTACACGGCGTGTGTATACTTAACACACGATGTGTAATCAGTTTTTATACCTTTAATTGACGACATGCCTACACGCCCAGTATACTCATCCCACTCGGCCAAAGTACACAGTGTGTGGAAACATACATGGCGTGTACCCACATATTTTTGGATTTTCCCCATTTTACTTATTTTTTCAAAAACTATTAAGGAAAAGGGAAAGGAAAAAACATGTACCTCAAGAATAAGAACTGGGTTCTTACAGACTCCCCCCCCCCCAAAGAAATTTATCCTCAAATTTCCCTTCCAATGGTGGTAAAGATAAAGCTGAGAACAAATCTATCCACTGAGCATGTACTTTGGTCTCCCGCTCCCAGGTTTTGTCCTACACTCAACCATGCTGCCATAGCACCCATATGAGAGGAACTGACCGGCCTCGGAGAACCTTCATAATCCTATCAACAATATGAATCAGATGCTCCTCAAAGGACGCATCGACTAGAATTTCAACCTCCTCGGGCTGAAAAACATGAGATGGGTCTGAGTGATAATGGCGTAGATGAGATACGTGGAAGATGTCGTGCATAGCACGGTACCTCTGTGGTAACAGTAACCGATAGGCAACCAGCCCAACTCTCTCGAGAATCTCAAACGACCCTACATACCTCGGTGAAATTTTACCCTGTCTCTTGATCCTCCTGTGTCCCAACCTCAGTGAAACATGCAAGAAAACAAGATCCCTGACCACGAACTCTAAGGGCCATCAACGGAGATCGGCCTAAGATTTCTGATGAGACTGTATAGTAGACATCTGCATCTAAATCAACTAGACCTGCTCTGAAGTCACCTGCATGAGATGTGGTCCCAGTAAAGCTGCCTCACATGCCTCCAACTAGCACAATGGTGATCGACATGGCCTACAATATGAAGCCTCTTAAGGTGCCATCTCAATAGTTTCCTGAAAACTATTTTTATAGGAAAACTCAACCAAGGGTATGTGCTTCTCCTAAGATCCCGCAAAGCCTAGGATGCATGCACACAACATTTACTCTTGAACCTATATTGTACGCTCTAACAGGCCATTGGTCTGAGGGTCGTAAGCTATGCTCAGAAGCACCGGTGTACCCAGTGCCCTTTGAAAACACTTCCATAAACAAGACGTAAAATGGGTGTCCCTATCTTAAATGATAGAATTAGGGACCCCATGAAGAATTACAACCTCTTGGATATAAAACTTCATGATCTCGTCAACACAAAAGGTATCCTTGATCAGAAAAATGTGAGATACCTTCGTAAGTCTGTCCACAATAACCCACATGGCGTCACTGGCTCACGGTGACCTTGGAAACCTGCTCACAAAATTCATCATGACATCATCCCATTTTTACTCCAGAATGGGTAACTGTTGTAACAGTCCGGCTAGCCTCTGATGCTCTTCCTTCACCTGCTGACAGGTGGAACATCTCATAACAGAACAAGATATTTCTCTTTTCATATCTGGCCACCAATATAGATGTCTCAAGTCGTGGTACATTTTGGTAACTACAGGATACACTGCCCAAGCGGATGCATTAACTTCCCACATCAACTCCTCACGTATATCCACTGGAACACACACTCATCCATGGTTATACAGTACCTCATCATCACCTATTGTCCAACCAGGAAGAGGTTCATCACTTTCCACCAACTCCCGTAGAACTTGGCCTTCTAAATCCGATAGTTGTCTCATACTCACTCTATCTAGGAGGGTAGAAGTCACAACTAAGGATGAAAGATAGGCTCATCCCTGACTATCGTGCACCTTTAGATGCAACTCAGAGAACAAATCCATGAGCTTCCACTCCCCACTGGCCTCCTGCACTACCTATATCTAAGTCCTCCTACTCAGTGCATCAGCTACTGCATTACCTTTACCAGGTGTATAGGCAAGCTCAAAGTCAAAGGACTGAAGGTATTCAACCCACCTTCACTCTCTTAAATTCATGTCATGCTGGGTAAAGATATATCTTGTAATATTGGGGTTCTTAAACACCACAAAATGTTCTCCCAAGAGATTGTTTCTCCAAAAAACGTAATGCATGAACAACTGCAGCCAACTCGAGATCATGCGTTGGGAAATTCCTCTAATGTGGCCTCAACTGCAGAGAACTGTACGCAACAACTCGATCGTCTTGCATCAACACTGCTCCCGACCCAATAAATGATTCATCATAGTAAAAAAAATATAGGTATTCCCTTGTTTCGGAAGTATTAGGACAGGTGTGAATGCCAATCTTCCCTTCATCTCCTAAGAGGTTGTCTCGCAAGATTCTGACCAAACAAACATCACACCCTTCTTAGTCAAACTCGTCAATGACACATCTATGCAGTAGAAGTCCTATATAAAGTGCGGGTAGTAACAATCCGACCCCAAGAAACGTTGTATTTAAAACACCTTCTTAGGCTGCTCCCAGGAAAATACAGCTCTCACTTTCTCTGGGTCTACTGCAACTCCATCCTCTGAGATAATATGATCCAGGAAGTGAATCTCGTCCATCCAAAAGTTGCACTTTGAGAGCTTGGCATATAGTTGATGCTCTCTCATTGTACTCAATACGATCTCAAAATGGGTGGCATGGTCGTGTCGAGTGTGAGAGTATAATAAGATATCGTCCACAAAGACTACTAAAAATGAATCCATATACGGATGGAACACATGATTCATCAGATCCATGAAAATTTTTGGTGCGTTCGTGAGTCTGAACGGCATAACCAAGTACTAGTATAGACCATATCTACTCTGAAAAGCTATAAGCGGTATGTCTGATGGTCTAACACGCAACTGATGATATCTGTATCTCAATTGAATCTTTGATAATAATCATGATCCTCAATGTTGATAAAAAAGATCATCAATCCTTGGTAAGGGATTTCAGTTCTTAACTATCAACCGGTTCAGATTCCGATATTCCATATAGAGTCTGAGGGTGTCGTCTTCTTTCTTCACAAATAGGATAGGAAAACCCCAATGAGAAGTAATGTGTCAGATGAAACCATTTGACTTCAACTCCTCTACCTGCCTCTTGAGCTCCTGCAATTCTAGCGTAGCGATCTTGTAAGGAGGAATGGACACCGGTGCTTCTCTTGGCACAAGATCAATAGAGAAATCCACCTCTCGCTTAAGAGGTAGACCTAAAAATTCATCCGAGAAGACATCCCTGAAATGATCAATCACTAGAGGGAAATCCTTCTGAAAAGTTCCCCGATCATCTAGATATAGACTCGCAATCTGGGCTGTCACTCAACCTCACCCACAATGTGTTCATTCAGCTCGGCTAGCCTGGACATCCCATTTGACCTTTTATAGAAACTCTTCTCCCTTTGGTGATGTAAATCTCACTCTGGGATGATAGAGTTCTGTGAATGAAATCTCGTGAATGACATCATAGCACATCATCTCTAAGACATAGAGGTACCACAAAAAGTGACTCCCACCAACCTCTAGGGGGAACTCCTTAAACTAACACACACTTTCCGTTCTCATTCCCAACAGAGTGTCTAGAATCATGAAAACCAAAGAAGAAGAAACATAGAGCCCAAGGATCTCTACAAAGAGCACAAATATAAATCTATGAGTAGAACCAGTATCAAAAATCACTGAAGACAAAAAAGAATCAACAAGAATACTGCCTCTAACAGTGGAAGGTCTGGGATCCTGCTACTGTTGGGTCTATTGAACTGCATATTCATGCCCAGTGCTGTGGCCCTGTGATAGAGCCTTGATACCTAGAGATGACCCGCCCTGCTATCTCTGAGATTCTTCTTTCTGGCTACCACGACCATGACCACCACCTCTGCCTGAACATCCTGATGTATTCCAATTCCCTAACTAGTAAGAAGTTGTTGGCCCTGCTCCCACACGCGGAGTGTGCACAGAACCCCTGTAACAAGTCATTGGGGGAAATGCCCTGCAAATACGCTGCAGATGACCCATCTTGCCGGAAACTCGTCACTCCACTGGGTCACATGAACACTGAGGACTCTTGGTCCCCTCTTTACCACATTGGTAGCATATTACTGGGCCACCTGAAGAATGTTTCTGGATAGTACTGCCACCGTGATAGAAATCCATCTCCCTCATCCTCTTACCAGTAGAAATAGTACCATAAACTGGTGATGAAACTCCCTGGCCTGCACCACTAGCTTCCTACAGGTTCTGCTCAGTAATCAATTCTTGGTTCACAATAGTGTGCACTATAGGTAACCTGAAAACATTAACCAGCACTCAGATGTTGTATCGAAGACCATCCTAAAATAATTTATCCCTCAACATCTCATCACCCACCAGAATAGGTGAAAAATGTTGTAGCTTGGTGAATCAGGAAGAATGATCCATCACTGACATGGCGCCATGCTGCAAATTCATTAACTCTTGAGCTCGATATGCCCTTAGCGTCTCCAGAAATAAAAAGTCTTAAAAGACTACCTAAAAATCTTCCCACGCCAAGTCTCATTGATTATCGGTCTAGGTGGTAACATCCCACCATATCTTGGTGGTATCACGCATCATATAAGTAGCGAGCTTGTACCTCATCCCATGAGGCATCTCTAGATGCTCGAAAATAAATTCCATAGAACCCAGCCATGACTCCATAGCATGTGGTCCACCATCACCTTAAAACGTAGGCGGATGCAGCTGCTGGAATATATGTGTCAGGTATACCATAGATTTCACAGCCTACTATTCTCCCTAAAAGGTCTGCATAACTCGCATGAAGCCTTCACAGAACTATGCATCTGTTCTTACTTCTGGTATAACTATTGGCACCGCATCTTGCTCTGTTGGAGTATTGTTTACTATGGAATTGGGGATGGCCTCATTAATTTAAGGTTCAAACAATCCAAGTGCTTTCTAATGGGTTTGTTTGTAGAACTGGAAACATCTAATGATTCCATATCCATTTGGACCTGCTTTCCAAAGGTAGGTGCTCATTAGTTGTGAACTGATGAGGGTTAAGAATTTTTCATTGGTCGGGAGGATGGGAGGTCGTACTCATCACACCTTTTTGGGGGGAATTATTGTCTACTCTGGGACTCTCTTTATAGATTTAAGTTATGTTCGTGAATCTTTATTACATTACCAAGAATGAAAATGATGTTTTCCTTTAGATCTGACAATCAATGATTAGTATGTATGAGATTTAGAGAATCTTTTATATTTATTCGAGGTTCTTCATCAATAGAGAATCATCTGTATTTGTTATAGATTCTTGGTCAATGGTATCCTTCGACACATTATATAGATATCTCTTGGTTATTATGATAACCATACTGGTTTTAAAGCCACTCAGTGGGGTACTTGAAGTTTATTTTCATTCAGGAGGATATAGATTGTTTTAGAGTTGGGATCGTACCCGCAGATGGGCTACCTACATATCCTTTGTTTTGTAAAATGAATTAGAACCCATGTAGTTCGAGTAAAGAAGTATGAGGTTTATGTATAATTGATGGATCAAAAAAGATGTCATAATTACATTTACGCTCTAAGCTCACGTGAGCCCTGCTCGGTGTGAGAAACAAGAGGTATTGGTAAAACCTGACAATTATGCCATCATAAGAAATGATGTGGGGATTATGTATATATGACTACCCAAATAGATGATGATTAGGATTTACTTCAGGGGGGAAACCTGGGAATAAGGTCTATAAAGGTATATGTGATTTATGGAGATTTGGATACTTAACATAGTGATTTAATCCTGAGAAGGATTCCCAAATTAGAGGGGTCTTATCATTTGGGTTTTATTCCTGAGAAGGAAGTCCAAATCAAAAGAAATTAAAACCGGTTAAGAGAAATTATGACCAGGGCTTATTTCTGAGTAGGAGGCCCAGGTTAAAGGGACTTAAGAACTGGGACTTATTCTTGAGGAGGATTCTTAGGTTAAGGGGAATTATGACTGGGGATTATTCCTGAGAAGGAGGCCTAGGATAAAGGAAATTTGAATTTTGGGGATTACTCCTAAAGAGGATGCCCATAATTGTGAACATGGGGCTTACTCCTGAAGTAGATGCCCAAAATTAAGGGAACTTAAAGACTGGGGATTACTTTTGAAAAGGAAGCCCAGGTTATGAGATTTGGGGCTTACTCCTAAAGAGGATGCCCATATCTTGGGAATTTGAGATTGGGACTTGCTCCTTAGAAGGAGGACCTTTTGTTAAGGAGACTTGAGACGAAGGACATATTCCTGAGAAGGAGGCCTAAGTTATTGGAATTTATGAGCGGGGCTTACTCCTAAAGAAGATGCATAAATTAAAGAAATTATGACTAGGGATTACTCGTGAAAAGGAGGCCCAGGTTAGGGAACTTCTCATCTTTAAAGTATGATGTTTAATTAATGAAATATCTCACCTCAGTGACATGAAGATATGTAAATCACTAGGTTTTGAAATATGTTCCACATAATTCCTTTCAAATAAGGAAACCAACAAAGGAACCATGCTATAAATGGTTTTGAAGATGGTTTCTGAAGGTTAAATCTTGAAGAGGAGAGGTGGATTTGTAGAAAGCAAGTGAACAGGCAGGAGGGGCACCCAAAAAGAGAGAGGCACGCAAGTCCTACGTGGGCGCGCAAGTTTTATTGAAGGGACAAGGTGGCGCACAAGTGTGGCCATTTCCATTAAGGTTTTCCACTTAGGTGCGCAAGTGTTGATGAGTTTCAATACTTAGTCCTTGGTTCCCCTGTTTAGACCTTCCATTCTAGGTAAGAAATTACCTTAGAAGGGTTCAGAAGACTTCCAGAAGTGACTAGGGAGCTGGGAGCTTGAATATGAGTTTTGGAATTTATCTGTCTCGAAATGGGCTGCCCACTAGGGGTATTTATTGGCCAGGGAAGACCTTGGGAGAAAAATCACAGACAGTGAAAAAGTCACATGCGAGACCACTATCCGGCACGCAAGTATACTAGCGCGAGCATGATGAAACTTGCGCGACCTAAGTGGGAAAAAATCATTCTTCATGCCTTTGTTGATTTTTTATGTGTCTTCAAAGGATGAATCACTTTGGACTAAGGTATTTCCCTTTTTTAGTCATTAGAATTTTTGACAGAAAGGAGTGTCAACAAAAGTCCCCCCTCAGAGTTGGATCTGAATGAAAATGAGGATGTGACTCTGAGGTAATGAAGAAAACCAAGGAACATGCAGCGCGCAAGTGTTGAGCGTGCAAATGGCAGTGCACAAAGGTGAGCCACACAGGTTTCGGCTCGTAGGGGTGTGTCCTTGCCTATATATAGGCGGTCATTCCTCGCGCAAAGCACCAAATCTGAATGCTTTTGATCTCTCGTCACACATGATGCCTTCACCGCTCAAGTTACTCTATTTTCCGCTGCTTCCTTTTGGGTCGCACTGCTATAGAGGTATTTGGACTTTCACGGTGATACATGCATGCCAAAACTCGCGCGACACACTTATACTTGCACGCCAACTTTGGAACTTGCACGCCTTAATGCCTTATCCATTTTTTCACTTTTCTTCACAAAATTTATGAAAAATCAACTTACTTAAGAGTTAATTATTCAACTTTGGTGTAGATAAAATGGCTCCCAGGAGAATCAGAACGACTGATGAAGTGGCTAGAAATTGAATTGATGATATGATGAGCATCATTGGCCATGATTATTATACTATCTGGGACAACACTCTATCATATTTGGCCAAGTACTAGAAGAATTATCATCTTCACTTCCCGCAGAGTATTTATCTACCTTTGAATGGATATGGTCATCTGTGAGAAGTCACCATTCCATAGGCAAAGAACTATCTCCCAAATTATTGGTTTCAGAATTACACCAATTTTTCTTCAGCAATGCAAGTTTCCTTCACCACACAAGTTACTCTATTTTCTGCTGCTTCCTTTTGTGTCGCGTTGTTGTATAGGTATTTGGACTTGCACAGTGATACCTACATGCCAAAACATGCACGACACACTTATACTTGCATGCCAACTTTGGAACTTGCAAGCCTTAATGCCTTAGACATTTTTTCACTTTTATTCACAAATTTTATGAAAAATCAACTTACTTAAGAGTTAATTATTCAACTTTTGTGCAGATAAAATGGCTCCTAGGAGAATCATAACGGCTGATGAATTGGCTAGCAATCGAATTGATGATATTATGAGCATCATTGGCCATGATTATTATGCTATCTGTGACAACACTCTACCAGATTTGGCCAAGTACCTGAAGAATTATCATCTTCACTTCCCACAGAGTATTTATCTACCTTTATATGGCTATGGTCATCTGCGAGCAGTCACCATTCCAGAGACAAAGAACTATCTCCCAAATTATTGGTTTCAGAATTACAGCAATTTTGCTTCAGCAAATATCTCAAGTGGTGGAGAATTTGTAAATACTGGAATAGTAGAGAAGGCCTAAATAATGCATCATAGCCCATGTACCTCAGATCTGAAACCTCACAAGCCTGAACTGCAACCAAATTGTTATCCCTCAATTTTCTAAAACTCTCAGATGGATCAATCCAAAGGCTGGAAGAAGAGTTGGGACTTTTGTCCTGGAGGAGGTGTGAAGCCAACTTGGATGTGGGCATACTGGGTGCGACAAACCTGCACAAAGTTTGTCGAGGATTTAAAAGGAGCTGAAATATATGATGTTGTCTGGTCTAGGAAAACATATGTTTACAGAAATGATGACTTTGTTCCGGAGATAATCAGCCGCTGGAGCCCAGAAACCAATTCGTTCCATCTGAATCATGTAGAAGTAGGAATCAGTCTGTGGGATGTCCAAAAGATCTTAGGGGATCCAATTCTAGGTGACATGTATGAGGAATTCACACCCCCCCAAGGCGACTTGGAATGATTTGGAGAAGACCCCGGCTTTGGCTTGATAATTATTAAAAATATTTCACAAGATCAAGAGTTCAGAGACTTCCTTAACTAATTCTAGAAAGGATATTAATCCAGAGGAGTGGATGAATATGTTTCTTACTGAGAAGCAGGAGAAGGAGCCGAAAGAGAAAGAATCGAAGGGGAAGGGGCCCAAGGAGAAGAATTCCACCTGTAATCATCCTACCACCTGCCCTAAAACAGATATGAGGGGCGTTCTTGGGACATTCTGGACAACTCTAGAAGAAAGTGAATTTGAGAAGTGGGGATACAAAGTGAATCAGAGAGTCCCAAAGAAGACTAGTCTGGCGGGCTTCTTAGGCTAGTGGATCAGTGTTTATCTTTTTCCAGTCAGGGACTCGAATGGAGGTGTCAGGCCAGGGACCTTCGTTGTTGCAGCCAAGTTGGCTGTGAGGAAATGGTTGGATTGGATACCCCTATTTTAGAAAATATTCACAGGAGCTTACTCTAGGTCTTCATGGGTAAGTATCCTTTGAGAATAGTGGTACCATTCCATGTTTTGTGGGGATGGATCGCTACTCACTTCAAGATGTATAATGTATAGAACAGAGTACAGGTTCCTGGAGGTTCTTTATGGCCATCAGTGCAGACATTCTATGGAATTGCTTCGCTATCTCTTAATTACTATGACATGAAGGTGAGGCTGAGCATGTATAAGTAATTCAATTTCTTTCCTTATGGAAATACACCAACCGGGCGGTTTGTTGATGATGGAACAACCGGTCTGAAATTGAGGGCATACATGCTGGCCTGCAGAGATAGTGTACTGGCCACCAGGATTGACAGAGATATTATATATGAGGCCTATGCTCCATACAGATTTTCACGTCAATTCAAGTGTTTGCATTAGACTGTTGTATCTCCCCCTGTGCATGTTAGGTCAGATCAACATCCAATGGTTGCTTGAAAACTATGGTTTTTGACATCTAGGGACAAGACCAGGGCAGTGTTTGATCTACTTGTTAATAAAGTGGTGAGTAATTTGACTACATGGTATGCCGAGAACTGTATTGCATCATACCCTGGAGGGGTGTTGAATCACCCAGTTTATTATGTGAAGAAAAGTAAAATAACCATAGAGAAATAAACCCATCATATGGAAGGTGATTCTTCTACACCACCCGGAGCTGATTCGCCGAGTTCTTCACCTTGGGCTGACTCGTCGGATTCCCAATATGGGGATGATGAGGCACAACATGCAGCAAAGCGGACTTTTTCTATATATAGTCCTCCAGTAATAATCAATAGACCAACTCCATCAACTCCTCGTGAGTTCTTTCATTAGGCAACTTTAATCATCATTACTTTATAGAGAAACAAGTCTTATTTTCTGATTCTCTATATGTAGTTGCAGAAGCTGGGAAAAAGATGAATTCAAAGATTGTAAGACCTTCCTCGCAGCCTTCTGGTACACATACTGAATATCTACGACCAGAGGTTGTCCAGACATGGTGGATTTTATACTGCATTGCTGAAACTACTTATCTGGATTTGTGCGAGGGGCTACAACTCCATGGAATAGGGAATCTTCTGGAATCTACAGATATCTGTTACAAGGATAACCATGATGAAGTGAGGGCTTATATTAGAGAGTTGGAAATGCTCATATATTCCACCGATGATTCAATCTCTGTCACCAAGTGGGTGAAGGAAATGATAGATCGTGGCACCACTGAAGGGATTGGTGCTTCCGGAGATGAGGAGTGCCACGATTACGTGGCTCCTGAAGATGTATGTCTCTTTCCTTATTTTCATTATAACTTGATTCCAGTTAAAGCTTTATTACTCAAGGAAATTATTTTCTTTATCCTGCAGCTTGTAAATAAAGTAACTGCAGAGGTTCCTTCACCATTGTATAGCCCTGGTGGTACTGCCAGTGGGGCTACTGAATCTCCTCGTGAGCCAGGTGAAATATATCCAACCCAGCAAGCCATGGGTGAGGAGTTGGACATGGATTTCCATTCTCCAATTCCTGTACCTATAGTTGATGATACCCTCACTCCCAAAAAGGAAAAGAAGCAAAAGCATCAAAAGAGGAAGTCTATAGCTAAACGCTTCATCAGTAGTGGTAAGTACTTCGGATAATCATGAGTCTTAACCCATTAAAAGATTACTCATACTTCTTGGGATTGTAGGGTCTTCTTCAACTTCCCCTCTAAGGGAGAGAACTGACCCCCCTTTGAGGACCACAGAGGGTACTGGTGATAAATCACAAGTTCAGGCTGATTTGGCTGCTCCTGGAGAGGAGCCAACGTATCTTCCCCAGTATCCCTCCTGATTCTATTATAAAGAGAGAAGAGACTGATTCTGGTAAGTTAAAAATGCTTCATAAATTGTTGAATGAAACATCAACTAACTTCCATTCTATGATACTTTAGGTTCGACCCCTATACTAGAGCTTTTGGTGTCCATTTCAAGTGATGCCACTATTTTTTATGAAGAAGTTGTCCAGGGTTAGAAGCTGCAGAATGAAGGTTGCCAAGAAGACATATCGAATGCTCCCACTGGTGAGATTAACCCGGATTCTGAGATTATATTGGATGAAATGATGGAACTTGGCACATATTTTGAAGATTTTTTAGACCATGTTAAATTATAATGTAATTTAGAAGATTATGGACGCAAGTGTTATCCTTCTTCCTATTAAAAATAACTTCATATTACATCTCTAATCATGATCTGTTGAAATATGCAGTTCTATCTGAGCAAGCTGTTGAACTGCCAATGCCTGAAGGGGGTACAAGAAACCCTACTATTGCAGAGACATTAGCTCAAGTTGAGCTTAACCATGAAGAGCTTCCTTAAATTCATCTTGAAAATCCTGTTGAAGCTAGGAAAGACAGGGATGAGCATTATCAAGTTACCGATCTACCGTTGAGTTAGAGATAACAATTTTTACGACAGTACTTAATTTACAAGACAACCAATCAACTTTTGTTATCCTTCTAAACTAACCAAACTTTCAATTGATTATGCAGGGATATCAATTTGAATGGATAGATCTAGAGGTGAAGCCTTAGCTTCCACCCCAACGTGAATAGAAAGTGAAGAAAAATATGTCAGGGGGAAAAGAGAAGAGCAGTGGACTTCCCTAAGTGAATTAATCCCGGAATATATTCCCCCCTGGGATAGTGATGCTTAGTCAGACCCTGATGTACAAAAGGTGCTTCAATTTTCAAGATGCAAGGCATTGCAGAACATATGGAAGATCATATCTGAAGTGCCTTTAGAGGAGCTGTCATCGAAGATTCCCCGATTGTCATTCTTATTCGTCATATTGGGACTTGGAATTTTTGGATATCAAACAATCTATATCGCGGTAAAACAAGTCATCTAAAGAAGGGAGAAGGAGTAGAAGTACCATCATGATTTGACCAGAGTATGGTTGTCAGCCAATATTGGCGAATTTGAGGTTGCAGTGTCCCAAGCTGAGGATGATCATGCTACCAATTTGAAGCTGCTGAAACATAATATCAAGGAGAAAGTTGTCCAGCAGATGCACCTTCAGCAATAGTTAGATGCTGTTACTGGGGAACTTGACCAGCTTAACAATTCATTGGAAGGAGTTCAAACGAATGGTATAAAAGCCATTGCAGATGCTATGAAAGCACTCCATCAAGCTGAACAGAGTGAAGCTGGTCAAGTGCATGAGATTCAAGTGGCTTCTGATGAAGCTCGGGATGCTGTAAATCTAATGAAGATTTATGTTGACAGCCTTTTGTAATTCTTGGAATAGATAAGAGACCTCGGTCTATGGATGTCCTTCTATATTTTGTACATCAATGAATAATACATTCATCTTAAATCATTTTTTCTTGTATTCTTTTCCTACCTACATTAAATTTTTACCTAAGCCAATGGGCCTAGTAATCATAGTTTGATTTTTTCTAGGATTATTATAAATAAACCTAGAGACTTTGAATCTTTTTATTGCTCAATATTACCTAAATTCATTCAAAATGTATGTTTATTGAGATGGGACTTGACTTTTGTTCGGAGTTCCCTTGTATTTTGTGTGTATTTTAAATTCATGCACATCGGACATAAAAAGGATAATGTTTAATATTGAAATAGCTTTGACCGAATGGATTAAAATTGACTCAATTCCTTGATAATTTATCTGAAAACATATTACCACACTCAAGTATGAGAGAAAACATGCAAACTATGACTTAAGAAATTTTGAATCTGAGGAATGAAATGAAATAGGGCTAAAAAAATTAGATGATGTATTTCCCAAGAATGAAGTTACCACTATTTAACAAACTCGTTAGGGGGTTCAATTATGCAGGGCCGCTTAAGGGCATTGGCTGCATAGTCAAATAATAGCATCTTTTGGCTGACATGTCCGTTATATAGACTACCTATACAAGGCCACCAAGGGGCACGTGCTGCATACTCAAGAAAAAGAACTCTCAAAAATTTACTTTTCTACTGCTAAAAAGCCAGTGTAAGTTTATGGAGATTCAAATTTTCCAAAGCATAGATTTTGTTGTATGGAGAGAGGTACTTGAATGTGGAGAAGATATTTACAAATAAGATTGTCTAAGAACTGGATGAATGTCACTCCTACGAAGGTCTAGCCCCAATGTAGGGAAGGGAAAATATAAACCATAGACTTCAATACTTTCATATCATGAAAAAGAACATGGGACAAATATGTTAAGGATGGCTATTTTTTGCGGATCCCTACATATAGTCGTTAAGAAAACTAAGGAAAAAAGAGGTTTTCTTCCGATGAATTAAGTTACCATTATTTAACAAACCCATTAGGGGGTTGATTTATGCAGGGCCACCTAAGGGCATTGACTGCATAGTAAAATAATAGTATTTTTTGGGCTGACAAGTCTATTATGTAGACTGTTTATACAAGGCCGCCTAAGGGCACATGCTACATAGTCAGGAAAATGAACTCTCATAAATTGGACATTTTGTGACCAAAAGTCAAGAAAAGGGTTACAGAGATATGGAGGTATTTAAGGTTTGGAATATGAAACATGACAATGGGTGTTGTCGAATGCATGAAAGAGATACATAGATCAATGCTAACCATAATCATGTTGTGGTTGGGTCCTGAATTAAAATGCTGGACTTCACTACATATCTCATTAGAATGAGAATCAAGACAAATGTAGTTCTTGAAATATAGTTTAACGTCATGTGGGATGAATGTTTGAGAGATCTTAGTTTAGGGTCATAGAGCTCGTACCATAATAATGAATACACAATGTGTGTTTTCAGAGGGACTTTTCAGCCAGGGGAATGAAAGTAAAATTTGGGGTTAGTCCCAAAGACTTGGGGTTGGATTCGAGGGAAACTCAAACGTTCCTACGTATCCCATAAGGATGGGAATCAAGCCACACATAGTTCTTGAAATACCCTCTGTACAGATTTGGTTTGTAGAAGTGAAGGGTGAAAGGGGAATTTAGTGCAATGACGGTTTGACCCAAGATAAAAGGTACGAGCATTGCCATGTATGCATGTAGTATTTAGAATATAAGATGATTGGAGATAAATGTAAATAATTATTCCCTCTTAGGTGAGGGTGTCAAAGAATGTTGTAGTTTATTGTCTTATAGGAAAAAGGTATTGTACAGTTTAACTTCATATAGCAAGGAAAATGGTGAACAAATGTAAAAATATTGATTCTAGGGGTCGCTTCACGAATCAACATCATATGAGATGGAGTTGAACCGATGTGTAGAGATTGACTTTGGGATTGAACCTCAGGAGGTTTCCTACGTACCCATCCTATAAGTCAAGGATCAAAGTCCACGTAGTTTAATTAAAGAATGAATTGTTAATCATGTTTTTCTAGAGGACAACGACCCAAAACAAAAATGGTGTTGGGATTTACGCATGGTTAGCATCCCAAAGAGGGTGTTATGGTTGATGTTTACTCTAAGATCACACGGGTCATACTCAGTGTGAGAAACAAGAGGTAGCAACAACCTTAATGATGTACAGCTTAATTTCATGTAGGACATAGGAAGGGATTATGTAGTTTAAAGTCTTGCAGTGAGGACTATTGTTGCTACACAGTTTAGTGTCATGTAGCAGGGAAAAAATATAGTTTAATGTCATGTAGGACGTACTTAGGGATTTTGTTCAGTTTTACGTCATCTAAGACGAATTTTGGGACATAGTTTAACGTCCTATTGGACGTGAACACAGTTTTACGTCATGTTGGAAAATAAGGGTGATGTACCGTTTAGCGTCCTATAGCTAAGATGATGGGGACAATATAGTTTAACGTCATGTTGGACGAAATGGGTGACTGTGTAGTTTAATTTCATGCATTAGGGAAAAAAGATAACACAGTTCAACGTCTTACTGAACGTAAGGGACTTCTGTACAGTTTAGCGTCATGTAGCTAGGACGTCACAGTTTAACATCATGCTGGATGATGGTGAGAATAGTTTAAGGTCATATGCATAGACCGAGAATGGTGCAGATTAATGTCTTGCTGGACATAAGGGACTATGCAATTTAAAGTTTTGCAGCAAGGACAACACAGTTTAACACCATGTTGAATGATAAGGGTGCAAATAGTTTAAGGTCATATGCATGGACCAGTGATGTATTTTGTGTTTATAAAAAAAATACTTCTTCAGAAATCAGGCATTGGTTGGAGTAGTGATGAGTTCTCCATTCATTGAGATTAAAGAATATGCTCCATTGGAGTAGACCTTATGTATTAAATAAGGTCTTTCCCATTTTGGATCTATCTTGGGAGGTTTCTTTCTTGGTATCATTGGAGTTCTAATAAAAAATACCAATTATCCCAGAACAAATGAACGAAGATGAAATTTTTTGTTGAAAGCTCATGCTATTCGATTCTGATAGACTTTCAAGTGGTGCAAGGTGCACAATTGTTTTCTGTCTAATCATTCCAATTCATCCAATCACTTTTGAGATTGTTCATATGTAGATGACTGATCACAAATGGATACTCTGAGTGAGGGTAATTGAACCTCAATGGGAAAGACTGCTTCCGTTCCATATACCAATGAATATAGAGTTGTCTGCGTTTCAGTGTGGTTGGTGGTCCGATAATCCATAATGCATGAAAGATTTTATCAGGCCATGATTTCTTATCTTTATCCACCATCTTTTGCAGTATGTTTGAAAGAGTCTTGTTGAAAGCTTCTATCTGGCCATTGGCCACTGCATGGTACAGAGATGAATGATTGGATTTGATGTTGTATTCTTGATAAAACATCCTCACCTCGGATGAACAGAATTTGGTGCCATTTTCTGTCAATATGGTATGAGGGACACCAAATCTGGTAATGATGTTAGACTTGATTAACCTACCAATGCTTTTAGAACTGATTTCTTTGAGGGGTATTGCCTCTGACCATTGGGAAAATAATTCATTAGCAGTAAGAATGTACTTAAACTGCTTGGATGTAGATGAAGGATAAGGTACCACTACATCCATTCCCCATGTGGCAAATGGCCATGAGTATTTAGCTGTATGAAGCAATTTTGGGGGTTGATGAATGAAGTTGGCATGTACATGGAAAGAATGAAACTTCTTTGTGAAATCAACACAATCATGTATCATTGAAGGCCAAAATTACCCAAGCCTTATAACTTGATCAGATAGTCTATGTCCATACTAATTGTCACCATAGACTCATGCATGCACTTCTTTCACTACAACAATTATTTCTTCACCATCAATGTATCTGGAGATAATTCCATCAAAACCTCTATTGTAGAGAATTTTCATTAAGTGAATTGGGCTATCATAAAGAGTGAAATTGACCACACATCGCCATATTTGTTCTTTCACAGCTCTATCAGGTGGAATTGCATTTTGAAGGTATTCCCTGATAAGTGTCATCCATCTAGTAGTATGACCATATGGTTTAGAGATGGGACTAATTTCATTTATTTCTTCTCTTCTAGTTTGAAAATAAGGTGAAATTGTATGACGGTGGGCAATACTGATGATTACCTCATCCTGATTTGGATCTTCTAGATTTGTCGCTATATTAGCCGATGCATCATCTTGGGCATTTTGTGATCTCAGGACATAAAAAATGTTGGTTCCAAAGGAAATTCTGCCATTAACTCTCTAACGTAATCATACAAAGGGATTAGTTCTTCTTTTCTGATTGCATAATCCCCATTGACATGTTTAATTGTGAGGTCTGAATCACCTTTCACCTTTAAGTGATTCACTTTTTATTGAAGCACCAACTCCAATCCTATGATAAGAGCTTAGTATTCCGCTTCATTGTTTATACCGCCTCCCAAAAATGAGAAGGAATACGATAGCACTTCCTTTTCTGGATAAATGAGCACAATTCCAAACCCAACTTTGTTGAATTTAGGATCTTCCATTTTCCTACCTGTTGGACTTCTGGAAGCACCATCAATGTACATTTCCCATGTTTGAATACCATCTTGAATAAAGAAGACTTCTTCATCAGGAAGTTCAATATCTGAAGATGTATCTTCTACTAAAGGGTGTTCATCAAGGAAATATACCAGAGCTTGTCCCTTTATCGCCTTTTGAGACACATACTTAATATCAAATTGCTGCAATATAACCACACACCTTTCCAGAATTCCAGTAAGCATTGGATGACTAAGGATGAATTTAAGCGGGTTATTGCAAGACACCAATTGGTCCTCATGATGTTGTAGGCAGTGTCTCAACATCTGAACTGCAAATATTAATTCTAGGCATCACTTCTCAATAATTGAATAATGGGTTTCTGCTTCAAGCAAAGTCCGACTGAGATAGTAGAGGCTATTTTCATTCCCAGCAACATTCTTCTGATCAAGAAAGGCACTCAACGATTGCTCTAAAGCTGTCACATAGAGGATAAGTGGTCTTCCTTCAACTAGTGGAGTTAATACCAGTGGACTCAAGAGATACTTCAAGAGAATATCAAATGTTTATTGACATACTTCAGTTCAATGGTAAGTGACTCCCTTCTTCCTCAATTTGGTGAAGGGTAAACTTTTTCCTGCCAAATTGGTGATGAAATGCCAAATATAGGCCAAGTGTCCTTGAAGTCCTCTCAATTCCATTATATTTCGAGGAGTTGAAATACCAAGTATTGACTTTGCCTTCTTAGGATAGACTTCGATACAATGATGGCATACAAAAAAGTTGGGAAATTTTCATGAGGCTACCCCAAAACCACATTTTAAGGGGTTCATCTTCAAATTATGTTGTCGAAGTTTGTGGAATATGAATTCCAAATCAGCAAAGTGATTAGAACATTGTTTGGATTTAACTACCAAATCGTCCACATAACATTCAAAAAACTTCCCTAAAAAGGGTTTGAAGATATGATGCATGGCATGCAGATATGTTGTGCCTGTATTCTTCTGGCCAAAGGGCATTACCCAATAAAAAACACACCCTAAGGGGATGTGAAGGCTGTAGATTCTTCATCTTATAGATCCATTTGGATTTGATTATATCCATAATATCCATCCATGAATGAAAGTTCTTTATATCCAACTGTTTCATCAATTAAGAGTTCTTTAATCGGTACTGGAAAATCATCCTTAGGACAATGTCGATTAAGATCTCTGAAATCAATGCAAATTCTAATTTTCCCATTCTTTTTTTACTGGGACAATATTATCTACCCATTTGGGATATTTAACTTCGCCGACGAAGTTATCTTTGATAAGATTATCCACTTCAGCCTCAATTTTGGAAGCATAGGTTGGGTGTGTTCTTCTAGTGGCTTGTTTGAATCCTCGATGTTCTTCTGGAAAACCCAAACGATGAGTGGAAACATCAGGATAAATCCCTGGCATCTCTGTATAGTTCCAAGAAAATATATGACAATTTTGATTTAAAAATTAAATATACATCTCTTTCTCTTCAAGATTCATGGCCGCATAAATTAAAGTGGGGCATGGATCTTCTTTTTTACCCATATTTATATCTCTGTGTTCATCCACGGTGGTAGAGATACCCACTTCAAATGCTGGAGGAGTATCCCTAAGATCTTCCTCTTCTTCTTCAATATGTGTTACATATTCTATTTCTACTTTCATAGTAGATAATGAAGCAGGATTTCCATGATTAGAAGAGATGTTAAAATTTGAACATCTTGAAGAAGAAGCTTCCATTTCTGACCCGATTGATGATGAAGGGTATTTCTTGGGTAATATAGAGGAGATGATGGATTGAGAATCAACATCATCATTCACCTATGGAATTGCTATAACTTATTCTGGCATGATTGGAAAAGTATAGACTTGATGGATTTTAGTGGATGAAATGAAGACATCTCCATTTGAGCATTCATCATTGCTTGGTGAATCACCACTTACTCCCATGTTGTCTGGCTTGTTTTCCGTAATTCAAATTATGGAAGTTTCCATAAGATTACTTGGATTTGGGTCTATCCTATCAATTTTACTAATAGGCAACACATAATCTGTACTCACATGTGTGAATGGGTTTAATGGAATCTTTTCGAAATCATATGGAGCATTAACCTTGGTAACCTCATTTTCTGTGGATTTCTCATTTCCCTTCTTGTGATAGAATTCCACCTCAATGTATTGAGATTCACATGTCTTGAATGTGGCCTTATCACCATACAATGTCCCAATTTGACTATCAAAACAATATTTGATACATTGATGGTATGATGAAGGGATAGTTGCATATTGATGTAGCAAAGGTCTTCCGAGCAAGATGTTGAAGGCTTAGTCATGATCAATAACCATGAAATCTGAATTGGATAAAAGATCTCCAAACTGAGTTCTGAGTGTAATCTCACCCAGTGGTTCTTGTTCATTTTTATCATTTCATTGTAACATCAAAGTAGAAGGAGATAAATCAGATTCTGTGAGGCCTAATCGACGGAGTGTACGAATGGGGTTGAGGTTGACTCCTGAACCATTATCAATGAAATATCTTTGTATGTCTACACCATTGACGTTTCCAGATAAGTATAAATGTCTAATAAGTCCATGCATGACATCATGTTCATCTTCATCTGTGAAATATATCACGACATGACATTCTGCAAGATTATTGTCTACATTGTAGACTTTAGCTGCAGCAATTTCAGTTTCAAATTCCTGAGGACTTGACAAAGCCTCAATGAGTGCCTCCTGAAGATCCATTGATAAATTTGAGGCATCCAAAATTGATAACTTGGCCGACACTTGGGCCAAGTGTTTCAATACATCATTCTTTTGATCCAATGTTCTGTGTTTCCCAACATGAACATGTGGTTTTGCAGGTACCTTAGAAGTTGATGCTTTGTAAGTAGATGCATCTTGTATTAGGGTAAGAGTTGGAAATACTCCTGGCATTGGAAGAATGCAGAATCTCTAACTGATTCTCCAGAATAATTGTGCCAGGGCTGAGTACTCTATTGGTGGAAGAATTTTCTTGTTCTTGTTGAGCCCGTTGGAGGGATTTACCATGAGTTTCTGCTACATACACAGTTCTAGCAGGGATAGAATTGGAATAGTGGCTTCTGGGATATCCACATCTTCCTCTGTATCCCAGACCTCTAGAACTCCCTCTAATTCCTCTGTTTGATACAGTGAATTTAGGCTCTTCACAATAAAAACTACAACTAGCATAAGGATCTGTTAAATGAATCATATTAACAAAACCAAAGATCAACTCTTCATCTGATGAAGACTCTGCCTGATTAGCCAATTTAGGCTATGCCGTTTGGTGGGGCGGTGCCCGTTGCTTCGAAGTAGGTGGCATAAAATCTTCCAGAGTCAAAGATAATTTGGGCTTTGACACGATCACATCTTCTTATGATTGATTTTCTTTCTTTGAATTCGGTCGTTTCTTCAGGGATTTTCCCTCTAATGAAGAGGGTTTTTCTATGGAATTCATAGCAGAATACACAATTGGTTTCTTCAATTGAATTCGCAAAATGGTATGAGTTCAGTTGATTATTTTTATGACCATCCAATTATCATATTTTTGCGCATTTTTTTCCTTGACTTCTTTCCACTCACCTTCTTCCTCTGGATTTGTAGTAGTAACACATGCTACCTGAGCTGAAGAACCTTTAAATTTGAGTTGTCCCGAGTCCACCATTTTTGTAGGAGATCTTTGAAGACAAAACCCTCATGAATGGGATGCCCCAACATCTAATGAAATGGTCAATAATTGGGATGATCTTCACCTCCTTCCTTTTTTGGTCTCTTGGGAATTGGAAATTGAACCAAATTATTTTCCAAAGCCGAAATTAAGTAACCAGGAACTTGTTAATTTAAGAAAGAGTAAAATTTACTCTTTATATCCTCAAATTGTTTATGTCTTTGATCTCATTGATCATCTTGATGAAACGGCCACTGTTGTTGACACTCAGGAGGTGGATCCCTTCAATAAGTTGAAGGTTTTGAAGTAGAAGTAGGTACAGGTGCTTGTTTAAGTGTAACTATAGCAGTCTCTACTTTACCCATTCTCCTTCCTGGAGCGGATGGAATTACACGAGTTTTATCCTTAGTCTTTAGAAGTGAATCTTCAATCTGCTTAGCGATCTAAGTAAGGTCTCAAAACCCTCTTGTGTATTTCACAGGGATCAATAGTGTGCACAACTCATCATGCAAATTTTCCCCACAGATTGGCAAAAATTCTTCTTAAAGGTGTGCTAAGCTTAGGGAATATGTTAATCCCATCCAGTGAGTAATGAAATCTGAAACCCTTTCATTCTCCATTTTATTACCGTTTGTAAGATCAAAAACTATTGTCTTTGGCAACGCTGAGCTGAATTGAAGAAGGAATCTTTGGCAGAGATCCTCCCATCCGGTAATTGACCAGGATTGCAAGCTTGTGTACTAGACAAAAGTAGGCCCTTGTAATGACTATATCAAACACCTGAGATTAACTGCTTCTTGTTGCTGAGGGGTTCCCATCATAGGATTGTAATGAGAAAAAAAATGTGTGATGTGTTTCTCTGGGTCTCCCGGACCATTAAATATTGGGAATGTGGTACTTGAAAAATTCCATGGGGGAGGAATTGCATCAACCCATTCGAGGTAAGATCTCTTTTCTGGTTGAATTTGAGCTCGTTTTACCTCTATAGCTTCAAACCGAGCTGTTAAGGACTCAATAGTAGTTATTAACTTTTTAGAAACATCCGGTTGAGGTTGGATTGAGATGGTGCAACCATTGGAGCTTGGATAGGTGTGGTGGATGGTACTGCACCTGATGGTACCACCACCGATTTTTGTTGCGCATGACCCATAGGATTAGACCTGTGAGGGTGTACTGGTAAAGGAGGATATTCTTGATCTATCTTAGTAGCCGCAACAAATTCCTTTGGCTGATTGACTCTATCATGCATAGGAGGAAGACTACCTTGAAGTATTTATCCATTCAAACTCCTTAACTCTTTCATTTCTTCCTCTTATTGTGTGAATCTTTTCTCTAATGAGAGTGATTGGCGTTCTACAGAGGAAGGGTATGTAACCTGATTCTTTCCTTTCCCCTTATTGGACTCCTTTTGGAGAGGGGGAAGTGGGTTACTTGAAGGATTACCTAGATTCTGGGTAATCCTTTGATTTCGTGTACACACACCTTCTTCATTTGTGTCTGTGCGTACAACCTCTTGAGCAAGAACTTCCACATCTGATCCATCTGAGTGAGCCTCATCTGGGGGATCATCAATAATGGTATTGATGACATTGATTGATTCATAACATATTTCATTCCTTCTATCAGCATTTCTGTGATATTTTCTTCTTCTGTTTCCTTGATGAGACATTACCTTTGGTTGATTCGATCCCTCAGGAACTTCTTGACGAACCGTAATGTGGATGGAATCTTCTGATAATTAGACTCTTCATTCCCCTTGTGGCTTCTCCCCTAATTGATAGAAGACTGACTTTCTCTGAGGGGGAGATTGAGGATTTGAAAATGTCCCCAGTCCTGTGGACTAGGGATGTTCCTGATTTTTCTGCTCAACTCCTCGAATCCTATTTGCTGATTCTGAGGGTTGGGTTAAAAGATTCCCCAGTCTGGAAAGCTGGGGTGGTTCTTGAGCTTCTACATCTGAGACTTTTATAAAATCTATCCTTATCTTATGGACTTTAGTCCGGAAATTGGCTGGATGCATCAACCAACATCCACTCTTATCACCTATCTCAAAAGACCATTGGATGATTTCTGATACTTCTGTCACTTGATGATGTGATTTCTCCAAACGAGACGCCTGTTCAATATTCTCATTTTCTTGATGCAGGAGTCACTCAAAAACTTGTTCTATGTACACCTGATTTTGAGAAGAACTACTTGAGCGGGCCTTTGATTACAAACGAAGCCAATTGGTTATGTCCGGCCATGGGAAATAACATTGCATGAGACCATTTTCGGCGGGCTTTGTTGGCTAGAGAGTACAGTGAAATGTAGTGCTCCATGAACACCCCATCCCCTATTATGAATACCAGATGGGGCATTGGAAATAAACTGGAGCAATCTTCTTAATGTGTCAAAGCATGAATGCTGAAGGGCTCTCTGCTGCTTTTCAGCCTTCGAATATCGAGAAACTAAGAGAGATGCCAAGTCAATTTGGCATTGTAACCCTTCTATTATCTTGATATGATTTTCATATTCATCATAAGATAATATTTTCTTTTTGAACTGACAAAGAGTTTTCTATATGTTGAGATGAATATCATGAATTCCATCTTGCGTCAACATCTCTGCAATGTCATACAGAGAATCATCCAAAGGCCAAAACATAACTGGCACTTCACCTTTCGCCAGTTTGTTTCTCATATTCAGTACTTCCTCTTTATCATTCAATGAAGATTATTCTACCTGATTATACCAGAGTTGTTGATTCCTTGTTTCTTCATCATATTCAACAAGATCGGTAGAGAACTCACTGATCCAACTAGAAGATGAACAACCTAGGGGTGGTTCAAAAATGACATACACCCTGGGATATATTATAATTGAGAAAGTATTTCACCTGCTAGTGGTAAAGCATCAGACATGACTGGCTTCACATTTTCAAGTTGCTTAAGATAAGAGGGCTTTCTCGTCACTACATTGTCCATTAGAAAATTTTCTAGGAAGTGTGCATTATTAATGCGGAGAAGACTTTCGTATCTAAATTCATCATCATGGGGAGGACCACCACGGTGGGTTACAACAAAAGATGAAACATTTTTCTCCTTGATCTTCTAGCCACGCAGAGGGTTACTATGGCTCTCATCTGAAGTTGAAACATCAAGATCGATCGAACTGTCATGAAGAAAGACTTCATGAGTAAGTGTCTAATAAAGACCTTTAGAATTAATGTTCCAGCTATTGGGAACTGAGTGAGTAGAATCTTGAGTTACAGCAGATAATTGTATGAGTGCATCAAGAACTCCAGCATCGAGTAAAGCCTTGTTACAGATTGGCCCATGATTTCTTGACTGTGTTGGATGGGTCTTCTTCTTTGACGCCTTCTTACTCACTTTGGGAACCAATTGTTGATGAAAGTGGTCATTATGGTTAGGTGTATGTGCCTTCTCAGAATAAATTATCAGGTTAGGCTGATTATCTCCACTCAAATTAGGTGTATGTGCCTGACTTGGTTGTTCGTATGATATATGGGAGTATTCCCCACAACCCTCTTGGACTAGAACAGAGGTGTGTGTCTGTTCTGAAGTGAACTGTTGATGTGTCACTCCATTGGTAGGGATAGATTTTCATTTCTTTCCATGTGATGCTGCTGAAGCTCTTATAATATCCTGGTAGGCATCCATAAAATGAGTAGTGATTTTCTTCTTCTCTTTCACCATTGACAGTATATGCTTGGTGACTTTAGCTGCCAGAATGGGAATATATGTCCATTCCGTGCTTGGAGTAGGTGTGTGTTCCTACTCCTGTCCACCTTTTCCTGTAAGTGAATTCTGATAGTACTCATGTGTGGGGGCAGAGAGTTGAGTCTGCCTTTTGTTTGTCATCGAAGCTTTTTGACTGACGTCTTTGAATGCCACCAAACAAGATTTTTGGTAGGATTGATCAATACTAGCAGGTATATGTGCCTGCTGATTGCACTCCTCTGAACATGTTTGATGAACTTCCTTCAATACTAAGAGACGAGGCTGCTGGTAGGATTGATGAGTGTAAGCAGGTTTATGTGCCTATTTACCAGTAGTCAACACATTGGGTTGGCGGGATTCATCGTATGAAGTCAGACGAGCCTGCTGACTAGATGATGTCTTATAAATGTGTATGTTCCTGTCTATAGTACTCTGTCAGAATTGTCTGGTGGGATTGGTGTGTTGCTTCCAGAAGAGTCTACTGGACAACGGAATTAAAACTGACAGGTGTGTGTGCCCACTTGTTTCTTTCCAACAAATTTGATTGGTGGACTTCTCTAGAAATGGCAGAGATGAGAACCTGCTCACTATTGACCGGTCGTCACCTCTGGTGGCTCGTCTGGCATGATCGGGTTCGAGGAACCTGAGCCGAATGCCTGGAGACGACACCCTCATCATGTTGAGGGTGCACTTCCGCACGAGTCTGGTGGTGATTGTAGGGGGGAGTCCTCATGAAGTACTCCTGTCTCTATGAATTAAGGCCATGAGGGACCTGCTCATTCACCTCCCCAGAATATGGGAGGGACTTTTGATTGCGTTCTGGGGATAACGACCTGAAACAGTTGTAAATGGTGGTTGGAACCACTTGCTTCTTGATCGCCGGTCGTCGTTGTCCGGACAACCAGGGTGAATTATTTTCAATTTATGTGCCTTAAATTGCTTCCTTGTAGGTAATAGGATCATAATTGTCAACCAATAATGAGTCACCATCCTCGGTGACAAGAAAACCATTTTGTTTTGGTTCTCTCACCTCTCTCGTGCTCCTGCGTAGTTCTTATGTCTCTGGAACAGATTTTTCTTCCATGGGGCGTTGTGGAATCTGTTCTTGTACCAAAACCTATGTATCTTTATCCTCGACTTAATCGATGTCTATCTCACTCCTACTATCTCTTTTGGAGATGTGCTCCCTCTCAACGAATATGGTGTGTCTGGCCACAGTAACCTTTTTGTGTATGGGGTTTTATAGGTAATATCCCCTTGTTTCCATGGTATGTCCTATAAAGATACACTTTGTGCCTCAGGTTGCAAGTTTGTTACCTGAAGAGTCCTTAAAAAATGCTTCGCTACACCACACATGTAAATTCAATAACATGGATTTGTGTCCACTCCATAAATCATATGGAATACCATTTATCGATTTGGTTGGTACTTGGTTTATTCTATGTGCTACTATTTGTAATGAATATCCCCAAAAGGATAATGGAAGACTCGCATGACTCATCATTTATCTCACTATGTACAACAGGGTGCAGTTCCTCCTTTCATATACACCATTCCATTGAGGTGTGTAAGGAGGAGTGATTTGAGATAGAATCCCAAACTCCCGTAAGAAATCAATGAAGTCCTGATTAAGATATTATCCTCCTCTGTCTGAGCAGAGTTTCTTAATCTTATTACCAAGTTAGTTCTCAACTTCATTATTATATTATTTGAACTGATCAAAAGAATCTGACATATACCTCATTAAGTAAATATATCCATATCTACTAATATCATCAGTAAAAGTTTTGAAGTATGACAACCCACCCCCTGCTTCAACTGGAAATGGTCCACATACATCTGTGTGAACTAATTCTAGAAGCTCTTTAGCCATTTCACCTTTCCCACTAAATGGGGCTTTGTTCATTTTACCATGTAGACATGCATGACATACACCAAGTGGTTTTAGTTAGAAAGAATCTAAATACCCATCATGATGTAATTTTTTCAAACGTTTCTCATTGACATGACCTAGCCGATGATGCCAAATCTGGCTGTGGTATGAGTCATGTGAATTAACTTTGTCATCGATTGCCATTACATGGTTTTTTTAGTCTAACACATAAAGGTTGTTATGTAAATGTTCCCAACCAAAACAAATGATATCTTTATAAAAGTAGCAACATCCACTACCAATCTTGAAGATTAATCCATCATTATCTAATCTGGATACTAAAATAATGTTTTTGTTTATAGAGGGTACATAATAACATCCTTTCAAAACCAAGACCATCCTAGAAGGAAATGTGAGGTGGTAGTCTCCAACAGCTACAGTAGCGAGTCTGGCTCCGTTGGCTTCTCGTAGATCCACCTCACCTTAGTCAATCTTTCTAAATATATTTTATTCTTGTATTTGGATACATATGTGAGAACCACAAGCAATATCTAATACCAAATTGGTAGAAACAGATAGATTTAATTCGATAACAAATGCACCTGAAGCTTCCCCTTTCTTCCTTGGCTGGGTGCAATTTTTCTTCCAGTGGCCCTTCTTGCCTCATGAGAAACCAACAGCCTCCTGTTCTCTTTCCTTTCCATTGATATTCCTTTTCTTGGAAGGCCTTGAAGAAGCTTTGGGCTTAAATCTCTTCGCCTTACCTTTCCTTTTATTCACCATGAGGACATAAGGCTTTTCACGATTCATGTCATTGTCCACTTGGAAAATGAGTATAAGAAGATCAGACAGAGACTTCTCAATGTTGTTCATCTTGAAGTCCACAACAAAGTTTGAGAAGCTCTGGGGGAGTGATGCAAGAATGAGATCGGTACCCAGTTCTTCGGGGAGTTTAAACCCCAGAACCTCCAAGCGATCAATGTATCCAATGAGCTTGACTACATGAGAACCGGCTAGGGCACCCTCTCCAAGCTTTCTCTAAAATAGAGCCTTGGAGATCTCAAACCTTTCCTGTCTTGCTCACTCCTAGTATAAACCATAGAGGTGCTCGATCATGCTATAGGCATCCATGTCTTCATGAGACTTCATGAGCTCACTAGACATTGATGATAGCATTAAACACTGAATATCGAGTGCGTCGTTCAAATGTTGATCATAGACCCGGAAATATTCATCACTTGCCCCTTGGGTAGGAGAATCAGTAATTGAGGAATCCATCATGTAAAACATTTGTTCATGGCATAGGATAACCTGAAGGCGCCTAAACCATTCCTGAATGTTACTGCCGGTGAGGATATTGTCTTTGTCAAGAATTGATCGCAGAGAAAAAGTGGTTGACAAGTTTTTCAAATTGATTCTTCTAATTAAAAGAGAATATTTATCAGTACCTTTTGATTATATATTTTAAAAAATAATAAATGAATTTATTAATTTTTCCACTATTTTATCATTTCCCAATGTCCTCATCATTAAACCCAGAATGTCTAGTTTCTTTGACATTCTAGAGGCAAGGATCCATATTCACCTTTACATAACCCCAACAGGGGTTGGTCAAGCTATTTTAAGGTATTTAGGTTGGCAGGTCTTTTCCAACTGTGAGCTTACAGTTCCTTGATCTGTTGAGTGGACTCCCCAATCCTAAAATCCGAACTTGGATTTCCTCGACTCTTGCCTCCAATATTACATCAAGTCTAGAAAGGGCTACTCCTCTTGATGTAATATGGTTAAGTCATCCTAAAACCTTTCATAAGGGCTTCCTTTATAAAAGTAAGTGTCTCAACAAGGGTTGATCGAATACATAGTTTTATTGAGTCTTTCCCTTATTCAGGTAATGGAAGGCTTATTCTGACCTAATTTGGTATTGAGGGATTTTAATCCTTTCTGCGTAGTTTCGCATTATCACAATCTTGTTAATATTAAGTGATTCTTGATTATGTGATTAGACATGTTCCGATAATGTTTACACATAGTCTGCCTTTTTTTATTTCATCCTTGCATGCTTGTTCATTTTATTAACTATGTGATCTTGAAAACACATACATAATAAATAAACCATGTAATCAGACAGAAATTAAATAATATGGAATGATCATGATATTTTATTAGTTAGCTTATCTAGCGGTTTGATAAGCTAACCCTGACCTAGGGAAAAACACCTTGAACCAATGGTTTGTGTTTTGTATCTCCCACAAGTCCACCTTTGTATCTGCTTGGGTGGGTTTCGCCTCAGCTTCTGGTTTCGAACCGTCTCCTATGGCTTGGGATATCCTCCATTACATGGAGTTTACATTAAAGAAACCATGGGCATGTAGGCCCTGTATTTTATTGGAAGGAGGCTCGCAGGCCAATGAATTTAAATTAGACAAATTTAAATGAGACCAAACACACATACAAAGTCTCATTGGTCTGGCTCATGGTCATCAATAGCATGCAACGACATTTACCCATATTTATAATTCAAATTCTTTTAATCGTTCTATTATTTAAGGTAAGTCATGCTGGAAATTAATTAATTATGATCTTATAATTAATCAATTATCTATCATAAATTCCTTTCTGAATTTCCTTGAAGTTCTTTTCATTAATATCCCATGTATAGGTCTTTGTACTTTTGGAGGAAACCTGGTGATGTTCCATTTATGGAAAGTACTCGGTGTTTAGTTTATATTTAAACGGTGTGCATTTCATTTCACCATGTATACAAATTACACGCTCTGGGCTTTGGTGTGTTTTCTTTACTTTAGAAATTTTTTAGTACACGGCTTGTAGATTAATCTAACACGGCGTGTACTTCCTTGTTACGTGGTTACTGGCCTGGCAATCCCATGTATGTAGAACACGGCTTCTCCTTATACATGGTTTCACCTAGACCGGATCAGACTACACAATGTTTTGATTCAACATACATGCTATGTATTCTTATTCCCACATGTCGTTCATTTCTGGTCAACACAGGATAATAAACACTTAGGTTTAATCAATTCACATGGCGTGGTTTGGCGGAGCAGTAGCAGTTCGTTGAACCTAAGTACATGATGTATAGTTTTCATTACACATCGTGTATTCACGTGTTGCACATACAGAAAGAGCGGCTCCTCTGGATGAGTTCCTCATTTTTTATTTTAATCAACATTAAAATTAAAAGTTTGTTTCTATGATGTGAATCAAGAAACAAAGGAGGAAGAATAGATCTCATTCTTTCAGTTTTTATAGAACGATTTATCTTGAATTGAATCAAATATAAATGCAAAAATTATCAACGAAAATTAAATAACTACAATCAACGTTGTAACCTCTCTCTGATACCAATTGAAGGTTCTGGGAACAGTGGAACTGCATGAGTGGATGTGCCCACATGGATTTTTTTCATTAGCAATGATAAATCTTGGATCAATACGATGATGAACACCTGTCTCAACGGATCGATTCACAGAAATAGACAAAGAAGAAGAAAGGTTCAGGAACCAAAAAAGTGGATCATCACAGGTTGATTATAATTAATTTAATTAATTGACAAGAAGTAACTTTTGGGTGTTCTTTCTTCCTTTATTCTCCTGATCACATTCTGATGTGATTCGTCATTGCGCCGCAGAATCCAAGTGTAGACTTCCTATAGCAGTAATCCACACGTGCACCTCGTATCTCTGGACGTCACCAAAGGAGTCTCTCGGTGCTTTCCTAGACAAAACTTTTCTTATGTTGTCTGCCTTAGATTGTCTTGATCTGATGGAAGAGGATCTCTCTCGGTCTTGAGAGCATTCTTGGAGGAAGAGGTTCTTTCAGACTTGAAATAATTCTCCAGAATTGTTTTGCACAACGATTCTCTTATTAGGAAAAGAGTTGGGGTTGTGTGGATATTTATAATCGGGTTTGAGGTTATAGAGTTATGACAATAAATAAATGTGTTACACGTTTTATTTATTTCATTGACTCTTATTGAAAACCCCCATGTCTAATAATCAATTCCTTAACATGTGTCCACGCTGATTATAGTAAATATCATTTAATAACACAATATTATATCCTCCAAATCCCAACTAGAAAACTACACAGTGTGTAATCATCAATACAAGATGTGTACTTGTTTTCCATAAAACTACACAGCATGTAATAATTAATACACGGCTTGTACTTGTTTTTAATTTTCTTTCCAAAATGAAAACTACATGGCGTGTTATCCTTAATATATGACGTTTACTTGTTTTCCATGAAAAACTACATAGCGTGTAATCATTAAAACACGGAGTGTATATCTTGTTTTTCATTTCCTTCTTCCTCCATCATTAAAATGATTTAGGCTTCCTTGAATAATTATTAAAAAATGTACGAGAATAATCTTTATTCTACTTGAGAAACTTGGATACACTTAGTGTGTGACCCTTTAGGCCTCTTTCTCATTGGCATTAGGTGGGATTGCCTATAGTCCATGATTACTATATAGCAATGGGTCAAAGAACCCAAGAGAATGAAGTTGACGCTGCATTTACATGTCACCTCATACGAACACTTACTGCGTAATTTAATCCCTTTGTCTCAATATCTCATCGAGCAGGTTTCATGGCAGTGTCATAAACCTATATGATTGATCTATCATTCTTTGAATTCCAGAAATAAACTCATCGTGTCACCATGGCCATGGAATTTGTTCGACAATTCTATTTCAATCAAAGGGCCCGAGATATCTACATACATAAATATGGATGGGACAAATCCTTCCTCGACTTATCCATTAACAACATGTCATTCGTGACGCACCCAACGTACCCTACTTCCTACCAACATGACATGATTTAATGATAATCTTTCAGTATAAGGACCATTACACATGCTTGTATATAGAAATATCTTATGACACCAAAACATGTGAAATTACTACTGGTGGGTCTGTTCCCTTAATATCCCATCTTGGAGATTACCAAGTGCAAACTCCATGAGATAGAGTCTTGTCTTCTTACGAGTACTCACACATGATGGTCTGTATACTATGTGTCCTATCATAGTATGTCATCCAACTGCAGAACATTATTTAAAAATATTTGTTATTTCATTTCAAGGTTCTCATCATAGAGGGGATCTTCCATGACCTTATTAATGAAACAAATATTCCAGTAGATTATTATATTATAGTCATGCAGAACAATGAACGATATATAATAAGTGAGCATTCATGTAATCAAAGTACAAAACAGTTGCTTCTCAGGACACCAACCCTAACACCTGGGAGCGTCCAAAATAGTTCCATGAGCTGATTCACCAGATGGTCTAAAGGCCGCCTTCCCATAAGCTAGACGTTTCCAACTAGTAGTGAGGTTCAATGGTCATATGGTGGGAAGACTTTACTCTCGTGATCAAATTTTCACTATGGTATATATACAATAAATAAACCACAAAATACAATGAATAAAAGATCATTGGAAGATGATAATAATTGAAACTTGTGAGTAAATGAACAAATTTCCAATCATTAATAAGACACAATGTATAATAAATTGACATATAATAGCTAATATTGTAAACCCAGAAAAACTAACAAAATAATTAATAATGAAAAGACACCAACTCCAAAAGTCATCCACAGTACATGTTCAACCACTACTCATAATATCCCATGTCCAATACTAGCCAAAATAGTATAAAAATAACATATATCATATTCTAACTCCAAACTTGCAACCAAGACAACTTTTCAGGTATAAAACTGTGGCCTGAATAGAGTGTGAGATAAGATCAGTAGGAAATTACCAAATGTTTCTAATAGAATGCAGTCTATGAGTACAAAATTAAGTAGTGTGTAGGTATAAAATCAAGTACATACATAAATAAATTTTATCAAGTCCCAATCAGGTTCTTCAATTACACAAAGCTAATGATACCTACTTTAGGATAATATGTAATGTCTCCAAACATGACATCAGATATATATATGCTTATATGTGAACATATTTATTTAATGATATAAATGAACCAGTGAGGACCTAATGCATAAGAAAAAGGAATCCATAAATAATAATAATAATAATTGTAACAATATAACTCTCATTTTTTAAATATGGTTACAATCCCAATCATCTAAATAGAGGATACAATGCACCATGCTGATTAATCAAAATTGGCTATGTGAAACATTAAGTCCAACATCATAATATGGGGTATGAAATATAATGTCCAACCATCCAAGTACATTTAAAACACCATGTCCAATATCCCATATCAGTGGGGTTTGAAATGTTAGGTCCAGTAACCCTAACTGAGGTCTCTCAATAAAAATCTTGTATGAGGTAATCATAATTTCCCTATGAGCCCCTAACTGAGGAGTTCTGTAATGAGGAACCTGATATTTCTCAAGGAGCATTGCAATTCCTTTAACTGGTAACCCATACAAGGTATACCAACTTGGGAATTATAGGTTATCTCGAGGTTTAATATAAAAGTTTAGGTAGCTCATATTCAAATAATTAACATAGTCCATGAGATTTTTTTCATTCCCTAATATAAGTCATCATGATTCATTCTTCTAATCAGTCCATTAATAAAGGTATACAAGGGTGATTCTAATCTTCATTCCACATCACTTTTCAAGTATTTATTTATTTCAATCTCTTGTAATGTTCCAACTCATTAAATTCCAAGGACCATGGGGTCACTATCTTACCAATTCAATAATTTCCTCCATTATATAATTTATTTTACTTACAAGTGATGATTGTCTTCCCAAGCTATATAACCATGTGATAACTTAACTAATTTATATAAATTATTATACATGATTTATCTTAATCAATCTAATTATCCATTTTATACCAAATTTAAGGATATTTTAGCACCCACAGTCATGTTCAAAGCACAACACACCAAAGGGGTGACTCAGAACAACAAAAAAAATGATCATTATAATCATTTAAAAATAACACACCTTAAATGGCGTTTTGGTTTGGTTTATTATCCTCCAACCATTTATGAGGGTTTCATGGTGTTTCTAAATTAATTTTACATATTAAATTTCAGTTATTTAATTTTTTAATGTGAAATTCATAGGGATTATGACATGAAACACAATAGAAATAATTTATAAATAATGAAAATGGAATGCAAAATGAAACTAAAACACTTACCTCATTATTAAGGTGCTTTACTCATAAATTATTAGGATTTGATTAGATCATTAGTGAGAGAAAAATGAATAATATTGAAACATCCTAATTTTTTTTATATGTGATCACATAGAAATAGAATTAAATACAGTGAGAGAAACTAGAAAAGGATGTGCGAGGAGTTATAGACTCACCATTAGGATTCCAATGCATCTGGTAGTGTTCGGTTTGGGAAACGAATAGAGGAAATCCACACATTGAAGTGGGAGGTAGAGGAGGAGAATGTGGGGGGAATTCTAGGTTAAATGAGGGTTGAAATAGGCTTAAAACCCTATAATATTCAGAGGAAAAAATTGTTAATTTTATAATTTAATGTGGTTCATGGTTAGGATGCATAGATAGGAAAATCATACGCCATCCATGCAATGCAATTTATCAAGGATCCACACCCAGCATAGTATAGGTACACTATTAGATAAACCATGTGGAATCCATGATCTTGGATCTATCCATCCCCCCTCCCCCACACACACAAAAACTCTATCTATATGGTTAACCAATCTGTGTTCAAGCCATATAGTTTTCTTCAATAATTTACTACATACCCTTAATGGTTGTGAGGGCTTTGGAATACGATTTTAAAAACAATGCGACACCCCTATAGGGCTACATTTTTTGGGTTCACAGTTTTTACATACCATGTGCAAAATATGTACCCCTATTTTCCTTTCCATAAACCTAGATTTTGAATCCTGATGCTTTTAAAACTCAACTAAACACCCAAGAAACCTCTTAGGACATAAATGTAACGTCGTGGATCATGGTTGCACACCACGGGTGCCCCAAACTCGGTTGGTCACATGTCCCCATTCGCATTTCCCCAAATGCCAGAGGCTACTGACTAACAGTGAGGGTCTAGATCTGATAGTGGGGAAACTATGCCCCCATTTGTTAATCTGTAGCGTAGTGGAGAAATATAAACATAACAAAAACAAAATCAACAAACAATACCATGCTAAAATGGACAACAGTACAGAAGTAAAAGATGACAACAATCGTATATATATGATGTTTCAATATGTCCCTATGTCAAGGAAATCAACAAAATAAGATACACTTCAATCTAAAACAATATTGTATAAGAGAAAAGTATATAAAAACAAAACAAAACAGTGTAGCAGGAACTCAGCATCATCAAAAGCCAAAGAACTATCATATGCTCTCCTACTCCTCTACAACAATCAAGTACCTATATATGGAATCTTTCCCTTATCAACACCTATAGAAATATATTCTATTTAGGCCCATGACATGACCGAAATGGGGTGTGAGAAATAAATCCCAATAGGCAACCACCAAAGGCCCATGCCCAACTGTTAGTGAAAATGTGTTATAGTAGTGTGCAGTAATGAAATGCAGTATACTAGGAAGTAATCCAAAGTAAACATTCCTACTAGTTATATATTGTCATTTAAATTATTATTTAACAATTCAATATAATTGAATTATAATTTCCCGAGACTTAGCCTCAGCTGACAATCTATTATACAGTGTCGCCACAAAAATACCAAGCATGTGCATTAGCTTGGAACATATAACATAAGAAAGAACCACAGTGAATATTTAAAGTATACAGAGTCCTAAAACAAGAAAATCCTTACCCTCAGGTAATCATAATTGAAACCCTCTGGTTATTTCCCTCAAGCATAACAAATATTTCCCTTAGGCGTATGAGATATTTCCCTCAGGCACATAAGCTACCTCCCACATGAATAAGAAACATTTCCCTCATGCTAAACAAACATTTTCCCTTAGGCAAAACAAAACACTTCCCTCAGGCTAAGCAAGTAACTAGGCCAAGACCAACACATAAACAAGAAATTATATATACATTTTCTCTCAATAAAACTCAAAGAATGCTAAAAAACATAGCACACCCTCGGTTATCCTGGACAAACGACTAACCAAGGGAAGCACACCCATAGGGTGGCCCTGGATCAATTCAGCGATCACAAACAATAGATTCTACATACCTATGCAATTCTAGTTATTTAATCAGTCAAGGACTCAGCCATATGACAACCCAAACATGGGCCCGTAGCACAACAATACAAAAAAACAACTTGACGGTTGGAAATGAACATCAGACCACCTACCTCGATCTACTATGATCGATATATGTGAATGGTGCCTCCCGAAAAAACTGAGAATGGCGTAGATCTAGGATAAATGTTCACCCATTTAAACTCAAATAACATCCCATTAATAAATAATTGGAACAAAACACTCATGGAGACGGAATAACTCACCCACGTGGTCCAAATGAGATCATCGATGAAGTAATCAGAGTCTCGGTGCGCGGTCAAGAGCTCTTCCATGATCCGACCATCTCTCATGTGATCCAAATTAACCTACTACCTCCTCTGCCGAATGAGGAGGATATTGTCCATTTATAGTGAAAAACACAACTACACGGTGTGTACTCTCAAGTACACGACATGTACTTTTTTTGTTTTTAACTTTTCCTCTAACAACCACTTTCCACTGCCTGACTATTCATCTTTTGACATGATTACATGACATATATTTCTGAATAAACGGCGTGTACTTTCGTTCCGCTGGTGGATACTGTCACCGCCTTACTGTTCACTTGTCGATTGCTTACACGACGTGTGTATACTAAACACATGACATGTAGTCAGTTTTTTCACTTTTAATTGTCGACAGGCCTGCACACCCAGTATGCTCATCCCACTCGGCCAAAGTACACAGTGTGTGGAAAAGTACACGGTGTGTACCCACCAATTTTGGGATTTTCCCCATTTTCCTTATTTTTTAAAAAACACTTAAGGAAAATGGAATGGAAGAAACTTGTACCTCAAGAATAAGAATTGGGTTCTTACAAACTTCCCCCTTAAAGCAATTCATCCACAAATTTCCCTTCCAAGGGTGGTGAAGATAAAGCTGAGAACAACTATAGCCACTGAGCATGTACGTTGGTCTCCCACTCCTAGGTTTTTTCCTTTCTCAGCCATGCTTCCATAGCACTCGTATGAGAGGAACTGACCGGCTTCAGAGAACCTTCGTACTCCAATTAACAATACGAATCGGATGCTCCTCAAAGGATGCATCGACCTGAAGTTCAACCTCCTCGGGCTGAAAAAATGAGACAGTTCTGGGTGATAATAGTGTAGCTTAGATACATGGAAGACATCATACATATCCCAATACCTCTATGGTAACAGCAACCGATAGGCAACCGGCCCGACTCTCTCACGAATCTCAAACAACCCTACATACCTTGGTGAAATTTTACCATGTCTCTTGATCTGCCTATGTCCCAACCTAATAAAACACGCAAGAAAACCTGATCCCCGACCATGAAATCTAAGGGTTGTCAATGGAGATCGTCATAAGATTTCCAACAAGACTGTATAATTTCTATCCACTTCTGAATCAACTGGACCTACTCTGAAGTCACCTGCATGAGATGTGGTCCCAATAAAGCTGCATCACATGCGTCCAGCTAGCACAATGGTGATTGGCATAGCCTACCATATAAATCCTCGTAAGGTGTCATCTCAATAGTTTCCTGAAAACTATTTTTGTAGGAAAACTAGACTAAGGGTATGTGCTTCTCCTAAGAGCCCGAAAAGTCTAGGACGCATGCACACAGCATTTACTCTAGCACCTATATTGTACGATCTGACTGGGCATTGGTTGAGGGTGGTAAGCTGTGCTCAGAAGCACGTGTGTACCCAGTTCCCTTTGAAAACTCTGCCAGAAACAAGATGTAAAATGGGATTCCCTACCTTAAATGATAGAATGAGGGACACCATGAAATCATAAAACCTATTGGATATAAAACTTTCTGATATCGTCAACTCCGAAGGTCTCCCTGATAGGCAAAAAGTGAGCTACCTTCATAAGTTTGTCCACAAAAACCAACACGACATCACTGCCTCAAGGTGACCTTGGCAACCCGGTCACAAAATCCATCAGGAAATCATATCATTTCCACTCTGGAATGGTTAACTATTGTAACAGTCCATCTAGCCTCTGATGCTTTGCCTTCACCTACTAATGGGTGGAACATCTCTTAACAAAACTGGCTACTTCTCTTTTCATATCTGGCCACCAATACAGATGTCTCATGTCACGGTACATTTTGGTAACTCCAGGATGCAATGCCCAAGATGAAGCATGAAATTCCCACATCAACTCCTCGTGTATATCCCCTGGAACCCACACTCATCCAGGGATATACAGTACCTCATCATCACCTATTGTCCAACCAGGAGGAGGGTCCTCACTTGCCACGAACTCTCGTAGAAGTAGGCTTTCTGAATCTGATAGTTGTCTCATCCTCACTCTATCAAGGATGGTAGAAGTCATAGATAAGGATGAAAGATAGGCTCGTCCCTGACTATCGTGAACCTCCAAATGAATCTCAGAGAACAAATCCTTGAGCTGCCACTCACCACTGGCCTCCTACACTGCATGTATCTAAGTCCTCATACTTAGTGCATCAACTACTGCATTAACATTACCCGGTGTATAAGCAAGCTCAAAGACAAAGGACTGAAGGTATTCAACCCACCTTAACTATCTCAGATTCATGTCATGCTGGGTAAAGATATATCATAGAATTTTGTGGTCCTTAAACACCACAAAATGTTATCCCAATAGATTATGTCTCCAATAACGTAACACATGAACAACTTCAGCCAAATCGAGATCATGTGTTGGGTAATTCCCCTAATGTTACCTAAACTGTAGAGACCCATACGCAACAACTCGGTCGCCTTGCATCAACATTGCTCCCAGCCCAATACCTGATTCATCATAGTAAACTATATAGCTATTCCCTTGTTTCAGAAGTATTAGGACAGGTGCTGATGCCAATCTTCCCTTCATCTCTTAAAAGGCTATCTCACAAGATTCTGACCAAACGAACATCACACCCTTCTAAGTCACACCCGTCAACGGAACTTCTAAGCGGTAGAAGTCCTGTATAAAGTGAATTTAGTAACAAGCCAGCCCCAAGAAACTCTGTATTCCAAACACATTCTTAGGATGCTCCTAGGAAACTACAGCTCTCACTTTCTCTGGGTCTACTGCAACTCCTGCCTCTGAGATAATATGACCCAAGAAGTGAATCTAGTACATCCAAAAGTGGCACTTTGAGAGCTTGGAATCTTGTTGATGCTCTCTCATTGTACTCAATACGATCTCAAGATGGTTTGCATGGTCGTGTCGAGTGTGAGAGTATACCAAGATATCATCCATGAATACTACTAAAAAAGAATCCAGATACAGATGGAACACACGATTCATCAGAGCCATGAAAACGTTTGGCACGTTCTTGAGTCTGAATGGCATAACCAAGTACTCGTATAGACTATATCTGCTCTGAAAATCTATAAGCGGTATGTCTGATGGTCTAACACGCAACTAATATTATCCAGATCTCAATTCAATCTTCAAGAATAATCATGATCCTAGAAGTTGATCAAAATGATCATCAATCCTTGGTAAGGGATATCGGTTCTTAACCGTCAACTGGTTCAGATTCCGATAATCCATACAGAGTCTAAGGACGTCGTCCTCTTTCTTCACAAACAGGATAGGAAAACCCCAATGAGAAGTACCGGGTCAGATGAAACCCTTTGCCTTCAACTCCTCTAACTGCCTCTTGAGCTCCAGCAATTCTGACGTAGCCATCTTGTAAGGAGGAATGGACACCGGTGCCGCTCTTGCCGTAAGATCTATAGAGAAATCCACCTCTCACTTAGGAGGTAGACCTGATAAGCTGTCCGGGAAGACATCCCTAAAATGATCAATCACCGGAGGAAAATCCTTTTGACAAGTTCCCCAATAATCCAGACATAGACTCATAATCTGGACTATCACTCCACCTCGCCCATGATGTGTTGGTCCATCACGGCTCGCCTGGACATCCCATTCTCCCTTGTATAGAAACTCTTCGCCCTTTGGTGATGTGAAACTCTTTGGGACGATAGAGTTCTATGAATGAAATCCTGAGAATGACATCATAGCTCGTCATCTATAAGACATAGAGGTACCACAAAAAGTGACACCCACTAACCTCTAGGGGGAACTCCTTGCACTGACGCACACTTTCCATTCTCATTCCCAACAGAGTGTCTAGCATCTTGAAATCTGAAGAAGAAGAAACATAAAGCCCAAGGATCTCTATAACGGACACAAATGTAATGCTATGTGTAGGACCAGTATCAAAAAGAACTGAAGGAAAAATAGAAGCAACTAGAATAGTACCTTTAATAGTGGAAGGTCTGGGATCCTGCTCTTGTTGGGTCCGTTGAAATGAATATGCTTTCCCAGTGCTGCGGCCCTGCGACATAGCCTGGCTACCTAGAGCTGACTCGCCCTGTTGTCTCTAAGATTCTACTTTCTGGCTACCATGGCCATGACCACCACCTCTATCTGAACTTCCTAATGTATTCCAATTCCCTAACTAGTACGAAGCTATTTTCCCTGATCCCACATGTGGAGTCTTCACAGAACCACTCTCACTAGTCGCTGGTGGAAACGCTATGCAAAAACACTATAGATGACCCATCTTGCCGCAATCTTGACACTCCACTAGGTAACATGAACACTGAGGTCTCTTGGGACCCTCTTTACCACACTGGTGGCATATTACGTACCCACCTGAAGAATTTTTTTGGCTAGTACTACCACCATGTGAGAAATCCATCTACCTCATCCTTTTACCATAATAAATAGTACCATAAACTGGTGTTGAACCTCCCTGGCTTGCACCACTAGCTTCCCACAGGTTCCACTCAGCAATCAGTTCCTGGTTCACAATAGTGTGCACTATAGGTAACCTGAAAACATTAATCAGTGCTCAGATGTCATATCGAAGACCATCCTCAAAGAATCTATCCCTCAACGTCTCTTCACCCACCAGAATAGGTGAAAAATGTTTTTTCTTGTTGAAGCAGGTAGTATAATCCATCACTGACATGGCGCCCTGCTGCAGATTCATTAACTCTCAAGATCGATATGCCCTTAGCATCTCCAGAAATAAAAATTCATAGAATACTGCCAGAAAATTTTCCCACGCCAAGTCTCAGTGATTCTCTATCTAGGTGGTAACATCCAACCATATCTTGGTGGTATCACGCATCATATAAGTAGCGAGCTTGACCCTCCTCCCAGGAGGCATCTCTAGATGCTCGAAAATAAATTTCATAGTACCCAGCCATGACTCTATAGACTTTGGTCTGCCATACACTAAAAACATAGGCGAATCCGGCTATTGGAATATACATGTCAGGTCTGCCATAGATGTCGCAGCTTGCGGTGCTCCCAGAAAGGTCTGCATAAACCACATGAAGCCTTCACGGAATTGTGCATCCGCACCTGCATCTGGTATAACTACTAGTGCCACACCTGTCTCTGCTGGAGGATTGTTTCCTCTGGAATTGGGGATGACCTCATTGATTTATGTTTCAAACATTCCAAGCGGTTTCTAATGGGTTTGTATATAGAACCGAAAAATCCAATGATTCCATATCCATTTGGACCTAATTTCCAAAGGTAGGTCCTCATTAGTTGTGAAATGATGAGGCTTAAGAATTTTTCATTGGTCGAGAGGATGGGAGTTCGGACTCATCAAACCTTTTTGGGGGGTATTATTGTCTACTCCGGGACTCTCTTTATATATATAAGTTATGTTCGTGAATCCTTATTACATTACCAAGTATGAAAATGATTTTTTCCTTTAGATCTGACAATCAATGATTAGTATGTATGAGATTTAGAGAATCGTTTATATGTATTCAAGGTTTTTCATCGATAAAGAATCATATATATTTGTAAGAGATTCTTGGTCAATGGTATCCTTTGACACATTATATAGAGATCTCTTGGTTATTATGATAACCATACTGGTTTTAAAGCCACTTAGTGGGTAACTTGATGTTTATTATCATTTAGGAGGACATAGATTGTTTCAGAGTTGGGATCGTACCTGTAGATGGGATACCTACGTATCCTTTGTTTTGGAAAAGGAATCAGAACCCACGTAGTTCGAGTAATGAAGTATGGGGTTTATGTATGATTGATGGCTCAAAGAAAGATTTCATTATTACTTTTATGCTCTAAGCTTATGTGAGTCATGCCCGGTGTGAGAAACAATAGGTATTGGTAAAACCTGACAATTGTGCCATCATAAGAAATGATGTGGGGCTTATGTATGTATAACTGCCCAAATAGATGAAGATTAGGATTTACTTCATGGAAGAAACCTAGGAACAATGTCGATAAAGGTATATGTGCTTTATGGATATTTAGATACATAACATAGGGCTTTAATCCTGAGAAGGATTCCCATATTATAGGGGTATTATGATTTGGGTTTTATTCCTGAGAAGGAAGTCCAAATCAAAATAAATTAAGACTGGTTAAGAGAAATTATGACCGGGGCTTATTCCTGAAGAGGAGGCCCAGGTTAACGGGACTTAAGAACTGGGACTTATTCCTAAGGAGGATGCTCAGGTTAAGGGGAATTATGACTGGGGATCATTCTTGAGAAGGAGGCCCAGGTTAAAGGAAATTGGAATTTTAGGGCTTACTCTTAAGGAGGATGCCCATATTTGGGAACCTCGGGCTTACTCCTAAAGAGGATGCCCAAAATTAAGGGAACGTAAAGACTGGGGATTACTCCTGAAAAGGAAGCCCAGATTAGGAGATTTGGGGTTTACTCTTAATGAGGATTCCCATATCTTGGGAATTTGAGATTGAGACTTGCTCCTTAGAAGGAGGCCCATTTGTTAAGGAGACTTGAGACTTATTACTTATTCCTGAAAAGGAGGCCTAAGTTAATGGAATTAATGAGTGGGGATTACTCCTAAGAAAGATTCCTAAATTAAAGAAAATATGACTGGGGATTACTCTTGAAAAGGGGGCCCAGGTTAGGTATCTTCTCATCTTTAAAGGATGAGGTTCAATGAATGAAATCTCTCACCTCAGTGACATGATGATATGTAAATCACATGGTTTTGAAATATGTTCCACATAATTCTTTTCAGATTAGGAAACCAACAAAGGAACCATGCTATAAATGGTTTTGAAGATAGTTTCTGAAGGGTAAATCGTGAAGAGGAGAGGTGGATTTGTTGAAAGGAGGTGAATAGGCAGGAGGGGCACCCAAAAAGAGAGAGGTGCGCAAGTCCTACATGGGCATGCAAGTTTTATTGAAGGGATAAGGCAGTGCGCAAGTGTGGCCATTTCCCTTATGTGTTGGCCACTTAGGCGCGCAAGTTTTGATGAGTTTCAACACTTAGGCCTTGTTTCCCTTGTTTAGACCTTCCATTCTATGTAAGAAATTACCTTAGAAATGTACGGAAGACTTCCAGAAGAGACTAGGGCATCGGGAGCTCGAATATGAGTTTTGGAATTTTTCTATCCTGAAATGGGGGGCCCACCAGGGGTATTTATAGGCCAGGAAAGACCTTGAGAGAAAAATCAAAGAGGGCGCACAAGTCACCTGCACGACCACTACGTGGCGCGCAAGTATACTTGTATGACCATGATGAAACTTGTGCGAACCAAGTGGGAGAAAATACTTCTTCATGCCTTTGTCTATTTTTGATGTTTCTTCAAAAGATGAATCACTTTGGACTAAGGTATTTCAATTTTTCAGTTATTGGACTTTGTGTCAAAAAGGAGAATCAACAAGGATCCATCAGTATCCCATGGCCTACCATCTCTGGAGTATAATCTATGCGACTCCCTTAGAAAAGAACTGGTGGTCATCTCGTCAGCATGACTCTACAAGGTAAAACACATGCCTTAGTTTAAGATCATCAATAACTGTAGACAAGGAGTGTAAGAAGGGAACAAGAGAAATAAAGCACTCATGTGTTTCAAAACAATACTACAAGGCATGTGTAATAACTACATGGTGTGTTCCCTTAAGTCTTTTACATTGGCGTGTACTCTGCCAATACTGGTCATGTAACACTCCAAACACATGGAATGTTTTCCACACACACGGTGTGTACTTGAATTTTCTTCCCATGCCCGATTCCTTCTACATGGCATAGTCACACGACTCTTCTTAGAACGAGACTACATGGCATGTATAAGATCTACACAGAATGTACTGGTTGAGCTTCCACGACCTATGTTGTTAGTGACATGACCGACTACATGGATGATGCGACACAGCGTGTGACACCCACACACGACATGTACACCACCCCGTTTCCCCAGTCACATAGCCAAGACTACATGGCCTTTCACCAGTCAAGACAACACGGTGTGTCCCACAGGCACACGGCATGTACTAGAAAAGATAGCACCGACCTATGTGTTAGTTACACGGCCAGATTACCTGATTACAGTACACGTAGTGTTTGGCATTGACACAACGTGTTTAAGAAAAGTTTTCTTCATTCATGTTGTCAGTGACACGGCAGACATAGGGTCAACATGATAGGGTTTGTACAACAGTACATGTCATGTTCCCTCTAGAGTTTTCCCCCTCCTGTGTTTCTGCCTACATGACCTGTGACATGGTTAGAAACTACACGATGCGTACATAGGGTACATGGCATGTACTTAATATTTTTTCATTTCTTCCTAAACAGAAGAGTACATGGCATGTGTTCATAAAGCCACACACCATGTTGTCTAGGTTTCCAGACAGTACACCTCATAAACTACTTCGAATCCCCTTTTTCTTTAATTTCAAGCATCATTTTACCAAACTATGATCTGTGGGGGACCATACTCTCCATGAATCAATGTTTAACACCCGACATTTTACTTTATAGTAAAAAACACAACAAAAAGTCTGAATCATGATCCACTAAATTCTGGTCCAAGAGAGCCCATACTTCTCAGGAACAAAATTTTATCGTTCATAAACCCAACCATAACATGTACTAATACCCTATCAATAGTAGGTGTATCTAACAAGGTACCTATCACAATAGCATGCATTTTATACCACATCATCTATCACATCAACATGAAATTTCTAGTAAACATATATATCCTAGAAACTATGAATGGAATGTGATTCTAACATGTACTTAATGATGAATGAGATGACATACCTTCATCTCATCAGGTTGAGATTAAATAGAACCCAATAAAATATATAACAGCACACCATAAGTGCATCACCCAACGGTGAAAATCAAATCAACTGTAAAATGGAAAATCTAGATAAAAATTTGCAACACCAGGTAAACTGTCTTTTCCCTATACACGAGTTAGCTACATCCGAGCACAACTTATTACCAAATACCAATTTTGTCCTATCCCTGACTATAGGCTCCAAACAGTAAGTCAAAGAAGAAAATCCCCTGTGATACAACTTTGTAACATCCCGGATCTGGGTGCCACACCACAGGTTCCCCGAACCCGGTTGGTCACATGACCTCAAACACATTTCCCAAAATGCCAAAGGCTGCCGACTAGCAGCGAGGGCCTAGGTCTGATAGTGGGGAAACTATGCCCTCATTTTTCAAAGTGTATCATAGCAGAGAAATATAAACATACCAAAAATGGAAGCGGCAAACAATACCATGATGAAATGGACAACAATACTTAAGTAAAAGATGGAAATAGTCATATATATATGATGATGCAATATGTCCTTAGTCTAGGAATGAATCCAAAGAGGATACACTACAATCTAAAACAATACAATACTAGGGAAAAGTATAGCAAAACAAAACAAAATAGTATAGTAGGAACTTAGTAGCATCACAAGCCTATGCTCGGTCTCATGCTCTCCTACTCCTCTACAACAATAAAGTACCGGTATAGGGACTCTTTCCATTATCAACACCTACAACAATGTTGTCTTTTTGAGCCCAATACATAACCAAAACAGGGTGTGAGAAATAAATCCCAGTTGGCAACCACCAAAGGCTTGTGCCCAATTATTAGTGAAAATGTGCAACAGTAGTGTGCAGTAATGAAATTTAGAATACTAGGAAATACCCAAAAGTTAACATTCCTCCCTGTTATATATTTTCATTTAAATTATTATTTAAAAATTCAATATAATTGAATTATAAGTTCTTGGGACTCAGCCTCTGCCGACAATCTCCTCTATAGTGTCGCAGCAAAAATACCAAGCATGTGCTTTAGATTGGTACGTATAACATGAGAAAGAACCAGAGTGAATATTCAAAGTACAGAAAGTCCTTAGGCAAGAAAAACCATACCATCGGGTAATCAAAATCGAAACCCTCAGGTGATTGCCCTTAGGCATAATGAATATTTCCCTCAGGCATACGAGATATTGCCCTCAGGCACGGAAGCTACTACCCTCTGGCATAAGAAACGTTTTCCTCATGCTAAACAAACATTTTTCCTCAAGCTAGACAAAACATTCCCTGTAGGCTAAGAAAGTAACTGGACCAAACCTAACCCATAAGAAAGTAATTATATATGAATTTTCTCTCAATAAAATTGAAATCATCCTAAGAAAACATGGCATACCCTCATGTATCCTGGCCAATCTGCTAAATAACTGAAACGCACCCACGGGGTGGCCCTAGACCAATATAGTGATCCCAAACTATAATTTGTACATACCTTTGAAATTCTAGGTATTTAATCAGTCAATGCCTCAACCATACGACACCCCAAACATGGGAGCGTAGCATAACCATACACAAAAACAACTTGACAGTTGGAAATAAACACCATACAACCTACCTCGATCTCCACTGATCGATATATGTGAACGGTGCCTCACAAAACAACCGAAAACGGCATTGATCTGAGGTAAATGTTCACCCATTCAAACATAAATAACTTCCCCTCAGGAAATAATTGGATTGAAACAGTCATGGAGAGGTAATAACTCACTCGCGTGCTCCATACATGATTATCAGCGAAGGAATCGTAGTCCCGGTGTGCGTTTAGGAGCTCTTCCAGGATCCGACAGTCTCTCCCGCACTCCAAATGAACCTATTTCCTCCTCTACCGAATGAGGATTCTACTACCTATTTATAACAAAAAACACAACTATAAGGTGTGTACTCTCAAGTACAAAGTGTATAATTTTTTATAATTGTTCCTCTAACGGCCACTTTCCACCGCCTCATTGTTCATCTGTCGACATGATTACATGGCGTGTATTTCCGAATACTAAACGAGTACTGTCGTTCTTCTGCCGGCTACTCCCACCACCTTAATATTCACCTGCTACCTAATTACATGGCGTGTGTACACTAAATACACAACATGTAGTCATTTTTTACACTTTTGATTGCCGACAGGCCTACACGCCCTGTATACTCATCCCACTCATCCAAATTACACGAAGTGTGGAAAAGTACATGGCATCTACCCAAAATTCTTGGATTTACCCCATTTTCCTTATTTTCTCAAAAACACTTAAGTAAAAGGGAAAGGAGGAAACACGTACCTCAAGAATGAGAAATGAGTTCTTATAATAAACCACATCTAGAGAATCACAATTAAATGTTATAATTCTTGGATTTACATTAGGTGGAACAGTTTAATATTGTTCCTATCCACTAAACAAAAAATTTAAATTATTATATAATTTTTAACCATTTTAAAATATGGGATGCTATAATCCTACTTAGATATATATGGTATTATTTTAATGATCAGAAATAAATTTTTTTTCTTTTATAAAGACAACATATTTTTTGGTATAGAAAATTTAAATAATAGTTATTATCTATTAAATTATTAATACTAAGTATGGAAAATTGATTAAAAAATATTATTTCACAAGACTCATTTCACACCCAGAAATTGAATTACTATCATCTTCATATAAACATGAATTGTTTGAGAAAACACTATCAACATGGTTACTTAGAATTTTTAATCCAATACAACATAAATTATTTCATACATTTTTATAATTAAAATGACCTAATTACATTTTGGTGGACATTGTGAAAGAGCTACAAATATTATTAGATTGGTAGACACTGATGTGGGTGGACCACTTCTAATGGAATCTAGAGGTGGATATTATTAATAGTTATATTAACTTATGGTTTAAGTATATATTTAATGGTCTTCTTAATAAAGTATAAGTTGAAATAATTTTTAAAATTTATGAAATTAATCATTGAATAAGAGAATCAACTTAGAAAGAGAATAAGTAATATTTATTCTGGTTGAGGTACTGAATTTCTTAACCAATAATTAATCGAATTTCTATGCAGGTATGGTATTTTATCCCAAATCATTCATCCTTTTACACCATAGTGGAATGGTGTTAGTGAAAGGAGTAACAATAACTTTCTTGATGTAGTTTCATCAATGATGAGTCATGCAAGTATTCCGTTATATTTGTGGGGATATGCATTACACACTATAACATACACACTAAACTATGTACCAACTAAAGAAAAAAATTGTATTCCTTTCACGTTATGGAGTGAAAAGAAACTTTTGTTCTCACATATTCGTACATGGATTTGTGAGGAATTTGTTAAGGCCAATATTAGAAAAAAAAACTAGCACCAAGAGGCATAAATATTACCTTTATACTGTATTCTAATGAAACAAGATGATATTAATTATAAAACCCATCATAAAATAAGGTTACTATAATAAGGAATGATATTTTTCATAAGATGGGTCACACCCTCAAATTGGATACTAGGATAAATATTGACATTGATAATGTTGATTCTCAAGATACACAAGAGTTGGTGCATGAACAGATTCCATATATCCCTATAGAAGATGTTTTTTCTAAAACATAACATTTATATAGGATTATAAGAGAGGTTAGAGAACTATAATGATAGGTTTTTCTAGAAACAAGATATGGTGACTCGTTATTAGTTGAAAATTACAATCGTAATGCCTATAAATTGGTAGTAGATGTATCATAAACAATGATATGGAAAGATTATATGAATTCTATGGTGGATTCTATATATTTGAACCATGTATGTGTTCTATTCAATCCTCCATTTGGGGTAAATCATATTGAATACAAGTGGGTATTCAAGAGAAAACTAGAAATGACAGGTAAAGTGAGTACCTATAAAGCAGGTTTAGTGGATAAAGTGTTTAAAAAACATCAATTCATTTGCTATGATGAAACCTTTTTTCTAGTTTCCATGTTTAAATCTATAAAAAATTCACCTTCCATAGTATCTTTCCATGACTATGATATTTGGTAGATGGATGTCAAAACATATTTCCTCAATAGAAACCTTCATGATGAAATATTTATGGAAACACCTCAATTGTTTGTGACCCAAGAAAATTTCAATAAGATATGGAATTTGTATTGTTCTATTGATGGGATAATGTGGGAATCCATTTCAGGGAATATTCAATTCAATCAAGCCATAATATAATTTTGTTTAATAAATAATAAATATGAGTCATGTATGTAAAAGTGGTTTAGTGGGAGAGTTTTCATATTCCTAGTAGTGTATATTGATAGAATATTACATCATGGAAATTACATTCCTGTATAAGTGTCATTTACATATTAGTTAAACAAGTTCTTATATCTGAATAAATTAGTGGAAACAATTTATATCCTTGGAATCGTGATCATTCATGATAGATGAAAAAGTATTCTTATACTAATCCAATGTATATAAATTGACCAATTAGTAAATATATTTAATATAGGAAAAAAATGAAAGGGTATTGGTTATTATGTCACATGGTATACATATCCACACACAAAAAGTGTCCTCATAAATAAAAGGATAAAGAGATAATGAGTATGATCTCATACGCATATGTGATAGGGTCTATCATGCATTACATGTTTTTTTACAAGGATTGGTTTTTTATACACATTAATCATAGAAGATAGATATAAAGATGATCTAAGAGAACATTATTCATCTATTATTAATACTATCCCTGAGGATTTGAGCATACTAAGGATATATTCTTTGTATTTGGAGGATATGATTAACTAATCATTAGAGGATATATAGGTAATAATTTCTAAATAGATAATATAGATATGAAGTCATATTTATGATATTTCATTAGTCTTCATGGAGGATCTATGAGATTGAATATTTTAAAGAATGTAGTTGTCACCGATTCTATTAAAGAGTCTAAGTATATAATGTCTTCAAATGTAACTAAATATGTTTTTCAATTCAGAACTTTGTCCAAAAGATTGATGTGGTACCTAGTAGTTGACATAATATCACATTGTAATGTGATAATACTATAGGGGTGGATCTTGTAAATGGTTCAATGTCACATCAGTTGATAAATAATATAATCTATAAATATCATCCATTGAGGTATTTTCCTCAATGGATTGAAGTCATTGTTATCAGAGTTCCCACTGAGTAAAACATGGACGACCCTTTATCAGAATCCTTATCTCAGTAAAATAATGAATATCATGTGGGAGCTAGTGGATCAATATTTTTTAGTTTTTTTATTTTGAGAAAGTGGGAGTCTATTGAAGTTAGCTCCCTAAAACTAACTTATAAATATGTTATGATTACCTATATTCATGTATGTAAATTTTCATAAAATATATTTTCACATCATGATTGTTCTTCTATGTGAAATAGTATGTGATAATGTTCTAAGTTTAATCATCATACTGAAATATCATACTAGTTCCATGAAATTATGAGAAACTATAATTTCCAAGATATTTTTCTTAAATAAAAGTTTCATATCTTAGTGATATAATTTGACATGACTCGAATTATACAGGTTATTAGGGGTGGAGACGCATAGGACTCTGAGACACATTCTCATGGTGTACACCACTGTTAATATTTTGTGTAAGATATTGTGAGAAGGTTCCATGAAAATAAGAAATCTGTATTTAAATGTATAATTGGATCTTACAATCTACATATGTGTTTAATGATCGTTAAATATTCGTATTATTACAGATACATGACATGAGTCATGTGAATTGATATATTGATGAAAACTGTGACAACATATGCTCATAGAAAGGTAAGATACATTTGGTATGACACAAGTTATATTGTATTATTGAATAATGTGAGAATAAATTTTTCTATTATTTTATATAATAAATATTGACATCCCATTCCTTTTGATGGTAATATAATTTACTAATAATGTCTATAGACACAGTGGTGTTGTCCGAAATTTCATTTCTAAAAATTCAAAGAAATGTTGAACAAGTATATAAGTTAATGAAACTAGTATGAAACCAGATTTATTAGTAATATATGATAAGCTAATTGTATTATAGGGTATACCTTCATAGGAGGTTACATGTCATTATGACATTAACTTCTTTCTCTATGGTAGAATTGTAATGTTTTTATATTCTAATCTTTGACTATAGGTATTATAGCCTAATTATTTTAAGAAAGTTTCCATGATGGTCACACACTATGTGTATTCAGAAACTCAGTTAAATTACATATTAATTGAACATCTTGGATAAATATTAATCTCATACATGGTTTAATAATTATTTGTGTTGGTTTTATAATAGATATTTAATCACCAATTATTCAAGACAATATATATGTGACATGAATATTTAATAAATATTATTCTCTAAGAAATTATTTATTTAATTACATGGAAAACAAATTTTTATTTATTATATTTTATTCATATGGTAAAAAATATTAATAATTTATTTATGTGAATATTTAACAAATATTTGTTATTTATTTTGGTGATTATAATATTTATATATTTATTAGAAAATAATACAGTGATATTTTTTTAATAAATAAATGTTAATTATTATTTTCTCTAGAAATAATCAGGAGGATTAGTAGATAATATTTAATAGAAAATCTAAGAGTTTCCTATTAAATATAATTTAAATAATTATTAATTTATTTATCCTAGAAAAATATTGTTTATTTTATCCATGTGTTTACTAAATTTCAGGTAGATAATAATAATTCTATTATTATTATACATGGATATTTCCTAGATTAATAAAATAACAGGGAATCTTGAGAAATTATTTATTTTCTAACCCTAGAAATATATAAACCTAATTATGAAATTTTGTGTATTTAAAATATTTATTCTATTATTGTGCACAATTATATCTAGAAATAATCCTCTTAAACCCTAGATAGGTCCTTCCCTAGAATTCTCTAAAGAACGCAGAGAAATTGTCCTCCTCTATCAGAGAAAATCCATTTTCCCTTTAAGGATTTGTTTGAGATAAAAGAGGATAATTTCAATTATTTTATTCATCCATTAAAGCACCAAAATAATATTATAAAAATGATATATGGTTTATAAAGCACATTTGGATCACCCATTGAGGGAATCTTCCCTTGTTTCATCTGATCCAAAAATGGTATGACAAGGGTGGTTTATCTATTCATTGAAGAAGAATGAATCCAATTAAAGGTAATTCATTAATTAAAATAATTAATTATAAATTATAAATTAAAATATCCTCTCTTCAATTATTTAAGAAACACATTTCTATCTAGTTGGGAGGAGAAATGTGAATAATTTGAAGGAAAATGTTTTCTGGGAACCATCATAAATACTTTTACAGTGCTCAAGAACCTTCAGCAAAACAAGTTTATATGAAAAACAATATTAGGAATCACAATTAATACCATAGAATTGCTTTAAATTATGTAATACCTTTAAAAGAATAATCCATACATTTTGGTAAACACCTATCTTTCATTTAATTTTTAAAATAGACTTATAATTTAATACAATACATAAATCTTGTTTGAATCTAATAAAATTCCATGAAAATCCAATTGTTAAAACACTTACTATGTTCATGAAATAGAACTTAAAAACATTTAATTTATGCATTAAAAACTCACATTCAATTATAGTTCTAGATTTGGATCCATGAAAGGGACCAACTACGTTTTATCATGTCTCTTTTCAAAATGGAGGGGGAGATACACCACAAAAATGTCCAAGAATCTCTAAAATACCATGAGAGATCAACACAAACCCTATACACCCAAAATACCCATTTACATTTTGATCAAGAATGAACCATAGGTCAATGAGACATAACTGGGAAAGAATTGGGAGGAAAAAGGAAAAAGTAAAAGGTAAGTGGATCTTCGAGACTCTACCTCAATAAATCATCACTAAAACTTGAATAAAACCCATTGAGATCATCCAAAGATAAAATGATAAAGGAGTATCACATGGGGGTTATGAAATCTAGATTAGGGGTGAGGGGATATAATTATGGATAAAAATCAAAGAGTGGAAATATTAATTTCAAAATTTTAATGACCTGGACATCCTGAACAGTTTGGACACAAGTTTTTTGAAATTTTAAGCCAACCATGTAGGTTTTACTGGATCTATCGAGGTATAACTTATAATTCAACTACATGGTTATTAAAACTATTTAGTAACTATATGAAATTTTTTTTATTAAAACTAATAACACATTTACATATTTATAGCCTCCATCTAACTAAAATGTGTCAAACTATGCAATGGGTAAAGAATATAGTTTTTAGAAAATTAAAATTGATTAAATAAATGTAAATAAATAAATAAAATAAAAAAGGATACATTAATATTATGGTGTGATTAAATTCATCTAAAACCAATCATCATCCTATATAGATCTTGCAAAGTGAAAACACTCCACCATAATAATTCTTCGAAGGAAAATGAATTCTGGATATATTGAGAAGATAAATATATATCCTTTACCTCCCAAACGATTTCTATATTTCTCTCAAAACAAAAAAAATAATTAAAAGAGAAACAATTAAGGGGAACCCGAGGAACTAATAAGATTGGGTTAATAATGATGGATAACAGAAGTGATGTGGTATTTATCGGGTTTCGGGATGTAAGAGGAGTGTTTGGTTAATATTGAAATGATGAATAGCGAACTATGACTAGTATAATAAATCCAAACAACTAGTTAGACGCACAATGAAGGACCATTCGACTTAGGGTAAAAAAATGAGAACCACAATAGATGTGAGGGTTTGAAAGAAAATACCGAAAACACATTGAGCTACCTTAGTATTCATTCGACCAAGATCATCAATAATATCAAACCATGAAATGAACCTTATATAATTCCATGGAATTAAACAGTAAGGGCCATGTGATAATATCCTAAGGAACATAGTCCAATGATAATCCCCACATCAAATGGCCCAGACGATAACTGTTATACCTAGAGAATATATAATCTAGAAAACAAACAATAATATTTTCATAATAAAACAACTAAAAAATTATAACAATACCTCATACAAAAAAACAAATAAATATAGTTTAAATTCATTGAATAAATATATAAAATTTTATTCATAATGTATAAATCATTCCAATTTCACAATATATTAACTTATCTAAAGTCTATGACAGGTGTCTGGTAACACGTCAAGGAACCCATAAATAAATCTCTTAAAGTAGCAACTAAAATTACCTTCCTAGGAATTCTATATTGTAATATAATTGCAATTTCAATTGATATCTCATCAACAAGGATGCATACTGCTGTCGTCACCCAATATAGTAGATTCAATATTCTTTCTATTTCCAAAATAAACATATCTATAAAATAAAATGGTCAATTATTTTTATCAAACACTTATATCTCAACAAAAGGGACAATATATCTTAATCAATTAATATAGAAGTGGAAAATACTTTGGTAACTTGTTAAATTAATATTATATATCTTATGACACACACAATGTATATTTTCATGTCATGAACATATTTCATCATGGTTTTTATCCAAACATAAAAATTGGAAATTCACAATACATAATAATAGTAATATAAGTATGTGGAATAATACACACATCTCTATATTGCATTATACAATGACCCCAAAACATGTTGAATTTCTATTGGTGGTTCTGTCCTCACTTGGAGATCTCCAAGTGTGAAATTGATGATAAAAAGTATCAATGTCTTATGATACCCCAACACTAGATGGTCAAATGTAATTTGTTTCCCATCAAAAACGTGTTTTTTATACCATAAGATATATTTATCTATGAATATCATCATGTATTCTCTAAGTTCCCCTTATAGAAGGGAACATCTTTAACTTATTAATGCAATGAATATTTCAAGGAAATTATCAAATTATCATTACATTAATAACAATAATTATGTAATAAGATGATTTATATATATTCTAGTGACATAAAGTAAAAAAATAAGATTTTTCCACATGCCAAATACAATAGACTCTCTTTTACACTATATCCAACTGTTCACAAGTTTTAACCTGATATCATTCACATAATGTTTTTGATTCTATTGTGGTATGAATTTAGTCACTAATTCGGTCACAATATCCTTTGTGTCTACTCTACTAAATGATACTTCAACCCCTTGAGTTAAATCTCTCAAAGGAAAAACATATGAAGTATATGCATCAACCATTAATGTGATACATACTCTTTGAATAAAGATACTTATACAGTGTTATCACAACACAAATAAATATTTTTCATAATTCTAGTTACAACACAAAACTTCTGAATGAAGTTATGTATAAAAAATAATTCTTCATTTGAATCCAGAGTTGTCATATACTAAACCACTACTGTAGAATATGTGACCATGGGCTTCCTATAACTCTTTAAACACATAGATCCTCTATTAAGGAAAAATACATATCTTGATTACGATTATAGATTATCTTGATCTATTTGGAAACTAGATTATTTGTATCCCTTCACTAATATTTCTTCACCTCCTACATAAACTGAGAACATATCATGTATACACTAAATTTACTTTAGTATAGTCTTTACAACAGACCAATGTTTCTATCCTATATCTATTTGATATATTCTTACAATTCTCAAGGAATAGGTAACATCAGGTTTTTTTATATATTACCATAGATGATATATCTAATTAACAATGTATAAAGGATTATAATCATTAATTCACCCTATTATTATGTTTTAGGAAACCTTTTTTTGGGTGATATATATCTGGTTACATAAGTAAAAATACTCTCTTTAATTCTTCAATGTTATATATATTCAATAAAATGTCAATATAAGTACCATGACTTAGTTAAATAAACATTTTAGATCTATATAAATGGATCTTTATCCCTATAATATAGTTTAGTTCCCCTAATTATTTCATAGAAAAGAATATATTCAACCCTAAGATAAAAAAACTAAGATTGGTATCTCATTTTCCATGAGTAATATATCATCGATATATATCACTAGGAAAACAACATCACTCCCACTAAAACTCGTATGGAAATAATGAGTGTATTCATTCCTAATAAAACCAACTATCTTATTCCTTCATCAAAATAAATATTCAATTATATTGATTTTTTTTACTTTAACAAAGAAATGGAACTCTGTAACTTGCATGCCTTATTAGGATCTTTTTATGTCATTACCCATATTGGTTTTTTATATAGGCATATTCAAAAATATTTCCATTATGAAATTTATTATTGAAATACATTTTTCAAATTTTCTAATTATTGAAATTTTCAATGGAAAGTATAATTCTATTAAATTTTAGCATAATGAATGGTGAAAAGGTTTCATCAAAGTTTATTCCATATTGTTTATTGAAATATTAGTAGCCAATAATGTCTTATATGTACTAAATTTTAAATCTATTTTATGTTTCTTCTTGAATTATGTTTTTTTTATGAAAAGTTTTTTCATGAATTTGAAGATATTCTAAAACTGAGAATTTATTTTGGTAAAAGGAACCCTTCTTAGAGTTAATGATTTTTTCCATTTTTCAAATTCTTAAATGTCCACTACTTTCATATAAGATAGTGGTTCATTATTTTTAACTAATTACGTTTACCCTTCCTTGATGATAAGAAAATAATACCTCTAAAGTTATATAAACTCTATAGTACTTATACACAAAATTTTTTCACCTAAACAACATAACCCCTTGGGTATTATGGAATTTTTTTCTTTTTCCGACTTTTGTGTGTCTTGAGCTATGACTTCATCAAATTATATCGAACTCCCACTATCTCTTTTAGAGATAATATCCCTTTATAAAATCATTTATTATCTCATCACAATAATTTTTATCTGAGGTATAATATAAATAATATCATCTTGTTTCATTGCGATATTATATAAAGACACACTTTGTGCCTCAAGATGCAAGTTTGTTTTAATAATTATCCTTAATATATTCATCAAATGCCCAAATACAAAAAATGTGACAAAATGGATCTATTCTAATACAATAACTCATATGGTATTTCATGTACCAATTTGGTTGGTACTTTTTTTAGTGTTTATTCACCTAATTTTAATACATATCAAAAAACATTATAATATAATAATTACGTAAATCATCATTGATCTCAAAATGACTATTAAGGTTTAGTTTCATCTTTCACTAACACCATTCCACTATAGTGGATAATGAGGAATGAGTTGAAATGGTACCTAAAACTCTTTTAGATAATTGATGAATTCTTTGTTAACATATTTTCTATTTCTATCAAAGTGAATATTCTTTTTCTTCTTTCAAATCTGATTACCTACTTTGTTATTGACTAAAACAAGTGTTTAATTGAAGAGTTAATATTGTATTTGCTGTCAATATATAATAATAAAATATTTATAAATGACTTGAGGGAGAATTTTTAGATTGTTAGGGAATTTTATGTCCAATTAATGTGATGCTACTAGCTCTATGAATTCAATAAAAGATCAATAAATAGTGGAAACAATAATTATGATGAATGTTTTAATTGTCTTTAATTACAAATACATGTTCTAATTATGCTAAGGGTGAAATAGTTTTCACAATATATTGAAGAATATGTGAATTAATAATGAAATTTATTAGAGTCCATGAAATATTATAGTATTGTGTGAGAAGTTATATTTTTTAAAGGGCCATGAAATATTTTATTATTACATGAGGAGTTTTATTTAAGGCCATGAAAACATACTTTTCAATAGGGATTGATAAACAATGGAGGATATGTGGAATATTTTGGTGAATAATTCAATAATTATAATTGAGATTTGATTGGTATTAGTTTCTATAAGTATAGTTATTCTATTTGGTTTTTGTAGAACTTATTAAAATATTTGACCAACCAAATCCACCCAAGGAGGGCCTTCTCAACCATATATTGTATAAAGTTTTCCATGTGGGACCCATACCATGCATGGGTAGTCACGGTGATAATAATCCTGTGATAAAGTAGGCAAGAAGATTGTGCATATAGATTACATAAGGGAGAATCTGGTTCCACTATGAAGTGGTGGAACGGTGGTGGAGGATCATGTTAGCATGAGTTAGTATCTGTAAGATTCAAGAGAGGACCCTGTTACTTGCTTCTAGCCAGATAATAGAGCACTATATATTATTAATGAGAGGCAAGCTGAAAAAAAATATTTATTATGGAGCATCTTTTAGTGACACCCTTTTGGTATTTTTAAGAATATATATATAGAATTGGGTTCATTAGATCATTGTTGATCCAATGATCATCCAATATCAATATATTATACTTCAACCACTTCTCATCCACTACTGGTTCAATATTGTGAGGTACAGCCAAGGTTATTCCATCCTCTAATGTTATTTTTATCTGAAAATATTGTGTCCACATGATTATTGGGTATTTAATATTCATGCATGATAGCTTTTATGTATATTAAAGAACTAAAAAAATAACATGAGACTACTAAGGAAAATACATTGAAGAAGATGAATATCTATACATGGTTTTGTTCAGCATCATATGTGATCGTTGTCACAGGCACATGGGGATGTCATCATGTAAGAAGAAATGAATTATGTGAAGCATGGATGTATAGTTTTTTGGAATAACATAAAGATTTAGAATATTTTGATATATTTTAAGTTTAAAATATATTGACTCTATTTTATTTATGGAATTTGAGTAGGTTAATTGAAATATTTCACATGCATGTAGCTAAACTTATATACATGCATGAATAAGAGAATGAGATATTTGGGAGAGTGCAAAGGAAATTCAAGTGAATATTAGAAGTTTAATTTCATTTAGAAATTATAAAGTATTGAAGACCCAACATATCCTTTATAATTTTCATATTATAGCTTCAATTAGAATTATCATCAGATAAGGAGATACATTGGAGACTCATATATAAAAGGAGATCATTTAAGTCCAAGGTTATGTTATTCCCATTCAAACATGAGTGATGAGGGAATTATAATTTCTATTAAATAGTATAAAACATCCATGGAGTATATTTTGTGAATAGATGAGGGGGTTGTGCATCATTCCTTATGAAAAGTCATGTCTAAAAAACATATTTTTTCATGAAATCGGAGAAAGAGGCCCCATGAACTCACTTTAGTGAAGGAGATTAAGAATAAAAACCTTCTAGGGTATGTGAATATCATTTATAACCCATGTGATTCTACCATAGATGGAAGAAAAATATGAATATTGATACAAAATATAAAATACTACGTGATGTTTTGAGAATATGTCAAAAATAGATCTTCATGAAGATGATACAAATATAAGTGATCAATAATGAATTCTCCCCAATTTTTTCTGTGTGAAAAAGTAGTATAATATTATTTTCTTATGTGTATAAATATTAATAAATATCTAAAATAATTATTTTTTAAAAAACATGAAAATGTGAATGAGGATGCATCTATGATACCATGTACATAAATATGTGTCTATTAGTTTAAAGAGAACATAGTAACCCATGTATATAAAAACATATATGGGTAATAGAAGTAGGGAAGTGAATAAGAATAGTGAAACAATTGAGAAAGCACATAAAATTATAATGTTATATGAAAAGAATAATTCAATATAGGGTTTCATGACTAAATATACACCATTCATATTAGATTAATTGTGATTGCTGAAATTATATTGATTATTCAAGAATAGAATTATTTGATATTGTAAAAGATTGTTTTTACATTAAATAATATTAAATAAATAATGTTCAACATATACATTATTTCAATTGATATCATGAATTCATTATTATAAGGAATGACTCTTATCCAAGTAATAATTGACTGACAAAACGAATCATGCATAGGTGATCAAAGATATTTGAGACTAAATTCAAAAGATATTTTATCGGAGAATACATTTATATCTGAGTATTCAGTGTATTTAGGATAAACAAATCATATAATATATTGTGTGAAGAATATTCAAGACCAAAAAGGTCATTCCTAGAATTTTATAATGTTTCGGAATGTGTTCATGAGAAACCCTAATTCTGTAATCTTATGGCGGAAAATTACTTTGAATAAGAAAGAGTGGATGAATTAAAATAAAAGAATTAATAAAATTAAACCATTTATTCACCCCCCCTCGTAGTGGTCAATACGACCTAGGGATCTACAATTGGTATCAGAGTGACAAAGTTACCTATAAAGATCCATGAATTTTCTTATTGCTTTTATCGTATTTTATTAAGTGCATATTTCTTGAAATGTTTTTTCTTATTATATGGACAAATGGGAATTTAATCTGGGAAATAAAAATATAGATATTTTTTTCAATACATGTAGATATTGTAAGAAAAATATATAAGGAAGATGAAGAAGAATCTAATAGTAAAGGAAGAGACACCACTAACTAAAGGTAATTAGAGTGGTATATGTTGTAAAAATTCATTCGATTATGATTTGTATAATGTTGTTGGTTCAAGCTATAATGATGATTTATCACTTGGTGATATTTATTCTAAATACAAATAATATATATATTTTTCAAAAATATGTTGTAAATTTTATAATTAGAACTTTTGAGGGTATTCAGAATGGAAAATTATAGCTTTAATAAGAGGATAATACTATATAAGAGACATTGGATAAAACTATTCATATGAAAAACTCTCACAAATAAAAAGACTAAATAATATCTATTTTCAATGAATTATATGATGAGGCTATGGAATAATTTAAAATTAAATTTTGGGAGAAATATTTCTTTCAATTTTTTTATATAATCTTTCCATGAACTTGATAAATTGTATATAGTTTTTCGGGATGTAAAAGCTACTCAACAAGAGGTTAAAGAAAAAATGATAACATATCAAGACATTACCTTATCATAATCAATAAAAATGACTTTAGATCAAATAAATAAGATGAAGTAGTATTGGTAAGTCATTTCAATCTCATTTTAGGATGAGAATAACATCCTCAACATTGTGTTTTTTTGTTATTGTAGGTGATATTGAAAAATCATGAATCAACACAAGCTATAACATTCCATGTTAGAGGAAATAAAAATGCTTCAATAAGATTTTTCCCTAAGGGTTGCGAATTAAGGAAGAAAATGATATCACCCTCTAATCAAATTTAAACTTACATTATGAAGTATGGAACCTATACCTCAAAAATAATAATATAATAATACTTTTTTTTGTTTTTGAAAAATTTTTCAAACCAAATTGTTTACAAGTATAGATGGTTAAAAATTCTCATAAACCCACCACATCAATGTTGGATATGAAAATATAATACATCCAGAGTAAAAGGGAAGAAAATCTAAATAATAGAGGAAATTGAGAAAATTAAAGAATAATTCACATAGTAAACTAAGGTTAATGGTGAATATTCCAATGTTCATGAGATAGAGGGTCTAAATTGGAAAGATAAATTTGTATTGAATCTATCTAAAAATAATAATTTTTTCTTATAATATTACATGTGAAAAAAATAAATCTTAAATTACTTGGAAAAATAATGTAATTGAGTGATATTTTTCTAAATAAAAGGGAGAGACAAATATGACAATACAATCACTTATCTTGGGAAAAAGGATGCATGGTTTGAATAAGTGTAGAAACAATAGTTTTTGGAAGAGAATAAATATTATTTTGGAAGATTTGTGTTTAGAGGTTTTTTATGGTTCCATTAAATGTATAGGAAAAATATACTACTATTACTATTGTAACATGTCATTTTGAGGAAATTGACTAGAATTAAGTTGGGATCATAGTGAATAGATGGGAATATATTATATAATAAAAAAAATGTGAAAAAATATCATTCATGCATCAATTAAAAAATATGTATGATTTCTTAGAAGAATTTTGTTTATATGGGGATTAGAAGATCACCTATTTAATGTATGCATGAAAAAATTACATGGAGAGGTTCCCTGTTATATGAAATAGAAGAAAACTCAGAAGACAAAATAGAGGAATTATTATAAATATAAAAAGACCAATAACGTTAATAAAAATTTCCTAGTTGTTTGAAAAAATAAATTTAATCTGGATAAATATTTTGAGAAATTTGAAAATATTTTTAAATCTAAAGGAAATAAAGTGGCTTCATTAAATGAGGTGAATGTTTATGGGATGTAAACAATAGTTGGAAACATAAAGATCTAGTATAATGGGGTAGTAAAAGGTATTTCACCCAATTAATTTAAAGGTAATATATAATATAGTTAAATAGATAAGACAAAAAATATAAATAAGTGTTCAAATAAATATTCTAATGTGAAAATTAATGAAAATTATTTCCCAGGTGGAGATGCATCTCTGAGTCTAAATGTTACTCATGAAGAAAAATATGGTGTATATTATTTACTTTATATATATATGTATATATTATTTTATACTGACATGTAATAATTTTATGAATATGGATATATCCCTTGAGGGGATTTCTTTTTGAGTTAAAGCTACTAAATATTCACTACAAAGTGAATGTGTAACTTTTTAACATCCTTGTAAAATTGGAAGATGATTATACAATGCATTTCTTGATAAATATCTCTTTATCGACCCTAAAATAAAAAGAATTGAGTTATCAAAGTTTCATACCACATGTTTTGTAATTTATGTACAACATTTTTTACATTGGTTATACAATCTTAATTTCTGCAAAGGGTTTTTTCAAATATAATTATAGTTGTCTTGATAAAGGGTATTTATTAAGGAAATACATGTGACATCACCTTTATCTCACAAGTGGATAAGATTGTGGCATTAAAAGAAAGAGGGATAAAATGATACATAGATGGTCTGAGAATTTTGATGATATCAGAAAGCCTCTATTGTAACATTGGTTTTATTTTCAATAAGGTGGTAAAAAACTTGATTTTAGAAAGTGAATAAGTATTAACAGAAAATCAAAGGGGAAATTTAAGGGCACAAGTGTATAGTTAAATAATGAATGTTTTATTCTTTTTCAATATGTTATAAATTTAATATATGAGAAATAATTGAATGAGGAGGTAATGATTCTTAAGTAATTCTATATCAACGAGATTTTAGGAAACTAGCTTGATTAATTTATGAGAAGATCAATAAATAGTAGAAATAATAATTGTGGTGGTTGTTGAACTAGTATTTAAGGGCAAAGACATGTGTCAATTTTTATAAGAGTGACATGTTTTTAAAACATGTAGAATAAGATGCGTGTTGATAATGAAATATTTTTGAGGCTATAGAATATTCTATTATTGTATGAGAATTTATATTTTTTTAATTACATGCTGTATTAAATTATTAAAGGATTAGTTTTATTGATGTCCATGAAAAATATATTTTTCATAGAGGATAGATCAATAATAGATGATATGTGGGATATTTTGAAGAAGAATATGAGAATTATATTTGTAGTTATATTAATAATATATTTTATACATAGAGTTATTATAATTATTTTTTCTGGTCTTTATTTAAAACAATTGGCTAACCAAATCATCCCAAGGAGGTATATATCAACCACATATGGGAGAAATATCATCCACATGGGTGCCAACCCATGAATGGGAATCCAAAGTGGAAATAAGTCTATATGAATGTGGTTAGGTAAATTGTGTGCACAATTCATAAAGGGGAGAAAGTGGAGATGTAGTACGGGGGAGGCACGGTAGCAGAGGATCATGTTAGCATACGTCGTTGAATACAAGATTCAATATAAACCCATAGTGATCACTTCTAGTAGGTCGATAAAGATACATATCTTATTAAAAAGAGGGGTTTCATGACCCCTGCCTCCAATAGTACCAATCTAAGGTCAGCAATGAGGTAAGATTGATAAAGACCCTTATGTATTACCTTCAATAGGAATTGGATTACTAACTAGAAAAGAGCGTATAAAAATATCACAAAATGGTAGGCATTAAAATATACAATGAAAAGGTATTGGGGGATATGATATCAATTATCAATAAAATCCATGGGATCATATAAGATAAAGAAAACAAAAACCATCCCACAATGCATGTATAAACAAAAAAGGTACATGAATCTCTAAATAAATACCCATAATGAAATGATAAGGCAGAAACACAACAATAGACTAAAGTTACATGCTAGTAATTTCTAGTATGTTCCACATAGACTTCATATAATCCTAAAAATCAGTTTATGTACACGGGTCACACATGAATTTATAGTCAATAGGAACTCAAAATTCACTCATTTACATGAAAACAAAGTGTACTAATGAACTGGTGAGAAAACCAAAGAACCAAAAACACCTTATAACATTGACTAACCAAACCCATCCTCAAAATGAAACACTCTCCAAATAACGTTTCTAAGTATAATAACATAATAAAATGAATTTTGATATAAAGGGTACCCCATGCAACTTTTCCCATTAGTTTCATTCTCTCTTACCACAATTTCATATAACCTAGAACTCCCATATCTTATGTATTAAATCATATCACATCTCTCCCACACACACAGGGTCTATAATAACAGATCTTTCCTGAAGACACTCGGGCCATCAAATCGTACCTCTCTTGAAATCACATAGTCTATCACATCACATATTTCTTAAAAACACTTGCGACATCACATCATACTCAATTACTATATAGTGGGGTGTCGTAAACATAAAGGAAATCAACACCATGCCCCTACCATGAATAACACCACCATAACCACATCATTATCTCATCAATATAGAATTATCAACACAATCCACTTTTAACTTCTGTCCATCACATCTTGTGCATGTAAACATCGATTGGAAGAGAGGGAAGTCTTCTATCTACCCACCCACTAGGATTTTGGTAAAAACAAACCGAGAATATTTTGTTATTGATATAGAGTGCTCAATATGGGAGTGGAGTGAATATAAATCACAAGGAAATTCAATGTATATATGTAGTTACACACAGTCCCATATTCTTGATTCACAACAATGTTTCTATCCCAACTCACAATATCACCACCAAGCCTCATAATAAACCTCAATTTTTATATCACCACTACATTCCAAGAAACACACAACAAGTCATATGACACAATCCATATTCCACCTATCATTAAAAATTAATCTATTTCCATATTATCCGTTACCAAACCATTTCATTTAAATAACCATTCCATTCCGTTATTTTCAGTACATATATCTCATTATTTCATCCCATCATTTCATATTTATCAATAACAACATTTAACTATAAATACCATAATAGTTCAAGGTTATATTAACCATTCCATTTCAATTCATCTTTAGAATTTAATTCCATTACTATATGAGAAACTAGCAGAACACAACACATCGCCACAACTATATTTCTTATGAAAATATCCAACACGTCACCTTTATTTTATAGACACATCTATTTCCCATATCAAAACAATTTTCCTACATCCCCAACATTTTCTATCATAAATTCTCCATATAATATCCACACAACACATCACATCTACCCCACTACACAACTTCATATTACAACCATCTCATACCAACCACATCCCAACAAATCCATTATGTACCAACCACATTTCAACTTCACATCACAACCTTGCAACAAAATAGCACATAATCACCCCACATAAAAAAAACTTTCACAAAACATTCATATATCACTTTAAAATTTAGCAAGGGTTATTTTTACCACACTCCACTTCTTTATTCCGGATAATTATCACAGAATCTGTAGTTCTACGTGAAACTAATTCTTTAGTTGGATATAAGTGACTAACCATTTAATCAAGGTGATATCATAAAAAACACACATAAAGTGTTCCACAACACATCAACAATAGTGAAAACAAATACCCCAACAATGACTATTTTCAAAAATACAACAAACTTGATTAATCACAATATAAAAAATAATAAAAAGCTATAAGGAATGTGATTTCATTAGCCTTCCAATTTCAATTTCAATTAAACTAATTATTTATCTTCATTAATATAGATAAAAAATATATTACCATAGGTAAACAAAGTCATAAACTTCCTCACATTACACACTAGGTAAGAAATGAGGAATACCATGCCTCAAACGGATTTCTCTAATTTGATGCACATGGTTTGAACAATAAGGAACAAACAATGAGGATCTAAAATATGAAGAAATAATTTATCACCCTAAGAACAATAACCACATAATTATCCCATAAAAATAATAAAAACATTTATTTCCCTTGTATAAACCCCTCTTAAACAAATAAATAGAAGGATAATAGGGGTAGGACAAGAAATATGCTCACCTAAAAAAAATATCAATCCCCCAATACTGATTCAAAGCCACTAAAAGGTGTATAAAATAACTCATTGGTATGTACTTGGGTTACATAATAAATGAAAGAAAAATTGGAAAAGTTATATAGTTTGAACAGGATAAGAAATTAATAACCATTATAAAAAATAAAATACCACAGTGCTACCTATGTAACCTCCCCACAAAACTACAAGAAAAAAGAGACTATAACAAAGTGGGGTGGACCGCACTAAGTTAGGCTCACCAAACTGGACACCAATATTTTTGTCAATTCACATTCCACGAATTCGATAAAACAAGGGTGTGAATTCTATTTTCAAGACCACTATACCACATCCTTAATCTACTAAAACGTTAACATGCCACATCTATTCTCTATGACGCATAGGTGCCTAAAATTTTAAAACTGTTAAAACCACCACACAAAGTCCCTAATCTAAATCCAACACCACTACACTGCAGCTATACTGATTTTGTAGCCAGCTCCAAAACACATCCAAATACATGCTATATCATAGTCATCCCTTCTATTCCATACCTAACTTATGTAGCACTCACCTTCACACCACATCCACTCTCCACACCATAACCATTTTATAAATGGAAGTGGCATAAAAATAAAATCCCTAAACACCCTGATCCACAAACACCCTTTCCATGCTATAATTGATACCCTATATTATATCCTAAGGATCTAGTATATAGGACTCCTCTATTTGAATTTTCCAACTGAAAAATATTATAAACTATCCAACTCCTTAAAAATCCCCATCTAAACCTCCACCACCAGTATTATCACAATGTAATAGGTCATGGGGTCTTGGTTGTTACATCAAATACCTCTCAAACTATTCTCACCCTCAAGAAATAAAACCAAACACATAAATTAAAAAAAGTAAAATTGTCCAAGAAACCTATAGTGACCCAAAATTTTCATACATTACTATTAAATAATTTTAAAGATAATAATTATAATATTATTACACATAGAGGATCCAACGGTTTAGTGTCTTGGGAAAACTAGGACTATACATAACAATCACAGCATCGAGTATAAACGTTTCTTTCATTTCTTCTTCTCAAGTTTCTTATTCTCACTTGACCTCTCCTTAGTACATGTAGACACCTTAGGATAGACATCAAAAATGGGTGATATAGAAGCCTAGTAATAGGATAGATAAGAACAATATAGCATGGGGTGATCATATTCATAACATAGGCAATGAATCAAGAACCTGAGAGGAAGCATTAATAAGAGACTTGAAATGTGGCATTGCATAAAAATGAAACATCATGTCTTAGTGGTTAACTACCACACATGCATGTGAACAAAGATAGAATCTTGTTCACACATCATTTCACATTTACTCATGAGATTCATAACTTTACCCAATGCATTGGAGCACTGTATAATTCTGGGCGCACCTGTCACATTCAAACATTCATGTTGTGCAATATAATTTCAGGTGCACCCGTTACATCATAACATTATCATTTATCATGCATGACACAATGAAAATATAACATAAATGAACATAAAGAACCCACGAAAATTAATGGGTTTTATCTCATAATAACACATTCATTAACATTGGGTTCCCAAAATAATGAGGGAATAACATACATGTTACAAGAACTGTAAATCTTGAATGAGAAGTAAAAGGTGTGTTCTTGAAAGAAGGCTTTTTTGGGAAAAAAGTTGGATCATCATAAATTCCAGTAAAAAACATGTATATACAAAAAACATTAAATACCATGATGTGAAAAATATTTTTAAGGAGTAACCAAATCAAAAAGGAGTGAAAGAGGGAGAACCCGAAGGATGAAAATTGGGTTCGAGAATTTCCCCTTACTTTGTATCTGAACGCTTCCTTCCCTTTAATGTCCTTTATAATGACATTATATTAATTAATTATAAATTAAAGAACCTTTTATACCTTAATAGGGGTCATTTTTATCATTATGTTATTTTATGGGCCTTTTGAGGAGTTATGGAGTTTAAAAACATTGTTCGGGAAAGTTCGTTTTTATGGTTTTCTTGAGAGTTTCACATGTGTTTATGAATTGAAGTTTGTGTAGAACATGGGTAAACATCCAAAACATATATTAAATGTTTTTAAGGATATTAAAGAAGTTAAAATAATCTTAATATGAATTAAATTTTATACCATGTTGATGAATCCTTAGATAGGAATTTAATGATGATCGTTTGGGTTAATTTGGGCATTTTTTCGAGTACAATGAACTTGTTTTGTTCACTCATATAGTAATATGTACATAATTTATTTATAAAACATAAAATAGGACATTATAAATATATAATATTCTATTTAAATCATAAAAATGGTTTCATGATCAGATCTGTAGTTAGAAATAGAAAAAGAAAACATGCCGTTCTTGAAGGTGATAGATTAACACCTTCCGAACAACGTTTTCTTTTATAAAATAAAAGGGAGAGGAGAAGGGGTTGGATGGTATGATATCCCATTAGTATCATATAATTCCAGTATATATATAATACTTGGGTCACAATACCATTTATACAAATATTTGTTGGGAGAGTATAAGAAAAGGTCTTGAAATCGAAAGGGAATTAAAGGAAAGAGGAAGAGAAATTACCTATTGAATCCTCCTCTTGAGATCCTCCTTAAGGGGCCAAATCATGGTATTTTGATGAGACCAGAAGCTCTTTGACGTGAGGGAGAGGCTAGAGAATATATTTGGGTAGAGTATAGAAAATTATTGAAGGTTGAGAGGTGTGGTTTGGAAAGGTGAGGGGGAGGGGTTATATATACATGAGGAGGGAGGTGTTTTTAGAATAAAATATTAAATAAAAAATATATAAAAAGTTAGACATGTAATAGAAGTTTTTTGACATACTAAATAATATATTAATATAATATAATTAGTTTTAGGATTTAAATCATTTTCATAAATTTATTAAAAGGAAAGTGAAAGAAAGATAAAAAAGACACTTTAAGAAATCACCTTTTGACATTAGTCTTTTGGAATGTTCTTTTTAGGTTTGAAAATAGAGTTTATTTTATTTTAAGGAACCATTTATGAAATTTAATATAATTTGGACGAACCTAAAGTTCTTGAATGTTTATGTCATCATTACGTCATTAATGATGCTATTTAGGATACACTGGTTATGCGAAAAACTGCATTTTTACAATTCACCTGAAAATTGAAGTTTTTTCGAAAAATCCCAAAATTTCACCCTAACCATTTCTCGACGTGTAGAATACAAAAATGAAGTCCATTTTTCAAAAATATTTTTCTAAATATTTTTAATTTAATATTTAATTAAAATCATAATTTACTTCAAAAATACAGTTTTTAATGTTAAAACTGATTTTTTAATGCTTTCAAAAATTACGTAGGGTCTTATAAACTTATATAAAAACTAGAAGAAAAATATTTTATAATTTATGAATACATTTTAAGAAAATAAATTTTCTTTTAAATTAATTAATTAATTATAATTATTTATTTATAACTTACAAAAATACCAAAATGTTTCTATGGTCAAATTGTCACTTTCAAATATGCCTATATTTTATTTAATTATTAATGGGTAAGGTTACTCATATTTGGACAATGTACTATTCATAAGGGTCATACTACTATTCATAAGGTTAGGATACTATTCATTGGGGTAGGGTACTATTCACCAAAAATTAATTTTTTCTTATTGGACCACTAAAATCATCTTGAACACAAACGTGTATGTCAAATTTTCAAAATTCCAAACACAGAAGTGAAAAACATATGTTTAAAGTTCAGTTAGTTCTTAGTAGTTCATTATGTTGTGTTTTCATGTGATTTTATGAAATATTTTTAAGAAGGTAATTTACATTGAGATACTTTGGGTCATTACATTCTTCCCCCCTTATGAAATTTCACCCTAAAAATTTCACTTTACACAAATAGGTGAGGGTACTTATCCTTCATCGCCTCCTCTGGTTCGAAAGTAGCTTTTACAAACTTATGGTTCCTACAAAACACATTGACAAGGTGGGTTGTCTTGTTGTGTAGAACCTTATCTCTCCAGTCTAGAATCTCTACTGGCTGCTCCTCATAAGAGATATCATCTTCTAGCTGTACCACCTCTGAGTTTAGTACATGTGAGGGATCAGGTTTGTACTTCCTCAGACGTGAAATGTGAAAAACATCATGAACTTGAGCCATATTTGGTGGAAGTGCAAGTCGATAGGCCTCGGCTTCTATACGGTCAAGGATTTCAAAGGGGCCAATGTACCTTAGGCTTAACATTCCTTTCTTCCAAAATCACATGACTCTCTTCCATGGTGATATTTGAAGGAAGTCTTTATCTCCAACTTCGAACTCCAAATCCCTTCGGTGGTTGTGAGCATAACTCTTTTTCCGACTTTAACCGGATTTGAGGTGTTTCTGGATGACTGGAACCTTTTCAGTCATCTCTTCAACAAAATCGAGTCCAATTAGCTTTCTTTCTCCAACTTCATCCCAAGAGGTTGGAGTTCTACATAACTTTCCATACAGAGCTTCATATGGAGACATTTTTATACTCGAGTGGAAGCTATTGTTGTATGAGAACTCAACCAATGGGAGATGCTGATCACATGAACCATTGAATTCTAGTGGGTAGGCTCTAAGTATATCTTCAAGCGTATGAATAGTTTTTTCAGATTGGAAATCAGTTCGGGATTGATAGGTCGTGCTGAAATTTAATTCATTACTCAATGCATGTTGAAGGATCCTCTAGTATTTAGATGTGAACCTTGGATCATGGTTAGAGACAATTGAGAGTGGAATACCACGCAGTCTCACCACTTCCTTCACATATATCTTTACAAGTTGTTCAATTGAGAGATCTTCCTGAATAAAGATAAAATGGGTAGTCTTGGTGAGTCGATCAACCACAACCCATATCAAATTAATTCCCTTCGACATCTTAGGGAGACCCTTCACAAAGTCCATAGTAACATTTTACCATTTACACATGGGTATAGGAAATGCATACATCATCCCTTTGGACTTTTGTTGCTCTGCTTTAAATTTCTACCACACCTAGCACCTGGTTATATATTCTACAATCTCTTTCTGCATGTTACCCCACCAGAAGTGTCCTCGGAGATCATGTTGCATCTTGGTGCTACCAGGATGGATAAATAATGTTGAGCTATGTTCATTTTTCAATAGATCCATCTTTATCCCGGGTGATGAAGGCACAAAAAGTTACATTCCAAACAAAATCACACCATCATCGTCCATATGGAACTCATACAGCTTCCCTTCCTTTACTGCATTCAGCCTCTTATGTATCTCCACATCATCCCTTTGTTAATCTTTAATATTCCCTTTAATAGATGGTTGTGAAATCATTTGGGCAATGTAGGATGTATCTACTACCCTTATAATTTCTAAATCTAGGCTTTGCATATCCACAAAAATAGGGTATTTCTCAATTCGTAACATGGATTGAGTAGCTTGTTCTTTTCTGCTTAGAACATCAGCTACCTTGTTTGCCTTTCCAGGATGGTAGTGAATAGAAAAATTGTAATCCTTAATTATATCTAAACATATCCTTTGACGCATGTTGAGATACTTTTGGGTGAATATATACATTAGGTTCTTTTGGTCGGTGTATATGTCACACTTCTTACAATAAAGGTAGTGCTGCCAGATTTTCAAGGCAAAAATCATAGCTGCAAGCTCTAGATCATGCGTTGGGAAGTTTTTTTCATGGATCTTCAACTGTCGTGAGGCATAGGCTATCACATTATCATTTTTCATGAGTACGCAACCCAATCCTTTCTTTGAATCATCACTGTATATCACAAAAATTTATCCACTTTTTGGTAGTGTGAGTATAGTTTAAGTGATCAACCATCTCTTTAGATCCTTAAAGCATCCCTCACATTCTTCTGTCTAGAAATACTATACCCATTTCCTTGTTAAATTAGTTAGTGGGCTACAAAATCATGAGAAGTTTTTCACAAAGCGTCGGTAGTACCCAGCTAATCTAAGAAAACTATGGATTTCAGTGACGCTAGAGGGCCTGGTCCATTCCTCAAATGCCTTTCTTTTTGAAGGATCCACAGAAATTCCCTCACTTGTAATCACATGTCCCATGAACATGACTTGCATCATCCAAAAGTCACACTTTCTAAACATAGCGTACAACTTCTCATTTCTCAATGTCGCCAACACAAGTCTTAGATGTTCTTCATGTTCCTCCTTTCTCTTGGAATAGATGATAATATCATCGATAAGAACTACCAAAAATTTATCGAGGTAATGTCTAAAGACTCTATTCTTCAAATCTATGAATATTGCAGGGGAATTAGTAAGTCTTAAGGGAATCACTAGAAACTCATAGTGCCCATACATTGTAAGGAATGCAGTCTTATAAATATCTTATTTATTAACCTTTAGCTGATTATATCTAGAACAAATATCCACCATTGAGAAGTATTTAGCACCTCTTAGCTGACCAAACAAGTCGTCAATCCTTGGAACAGGATACTTGTTCTTTATGGTGGTCTTGTTGAGTTCCAGATAGTCAATACAGAGCCACAGTTTTCATCATTCTTCATCACAAAGAGCACCGGTGCACCCCACGGTGATGCACTAGGGCATATGAACCCTTTTTCCAGATGCTCTTGCAGTAGCTTCTTTAACTCCTCCAGTTCGATAGGAGTTATCCTATAAGGACACTTTGATATAGGAGTATCTCAAGGTATGAGTTCTATTAAGAACTCTACGCCATGATCTGGGGTAATTCTGAGTAACTGTTCAAGAAATACGTCACCGCATTCCCTCACGATGGGAATTTTGGTAAGGTTGGAACCTTCCTTTGACTCAACCATTTGGGAGAGGTATGCTTCTTCATTGGGAATAAACACCCACAACATGAAAGGATTTTTCAAAATAAGATTCCTGATCTTCCTTGAATTTTTTGAGGATCATGGGATGGATTGGAATATTAAAAGATATTTCCTTTTCCCGGTTGTTGATATGTGATCTATATAATGAGAGCCAATCCATTCCAATTATAGCGTCAAATTCTACCAAGGTAAGTATTATGAGATTCCCTGGAAGAATCTTCCCACATACTCCAATAGGAGAAAATTCAAATACTTGGGTTACAATGATTTCACCACTTTGTGTTTTACCAGATATCTCTACTTCAAGGTTTCAGGGCTTCGATTCTATAGTTCTAAAAAACTTTCAATATATAAAGGAATGCGTAAAACCAGAATAAAATAAGACTTTGTCCATTCTTGAGTGAATAGGAAGTGTAACTTGTATGGATTCGTTATCTTGCTCCACTTCCACAGTAGTAATGGAATAATCCTTCCCTTTTTTCCTTTGGCTTTGGTGGCTGCTGATGCTAATTAAACTTGACAACTCAAGGTTTAGTGCACTGGCTTGCATAGTGCCCTAGCTCCCTATATTTGTGGCATTGAACCGTGAATGGTTCTCTCCTTTCTTCTACCACATTCTCCTTCATTTTTATGTCTTTCTAAAACTCTTGATCAAGGTGTCCTTATTTCCCACATTTGAAACATTTCCCCATACCTTTAAGGGAGTTCTCATGGTGCAACTTCCCACATTTTTGGCATGTGGGTCATTGATTTTTCTTCCCACCTTTGCCATTAGATCCTCCAACTACAAACTCCATATTTTGTTTCTTATTACCATAGTCATGGGACCATTCTCCAAACTCCATCTCCACATTGAGATCACACCATAAAACTTCTTCCTTACTCCCAAAGTCTTGAATTGTAAGAGCCTTTTGAAGGTGTGGTTTTAATCCACTAAAGAATCTATCAATTTTTCTATCATTGTTGGCAAAAAAACCCGAAGCGTACCTTGAAATCCATGTGAAATTTTCTTCATAGGTTGTGATAGATTCTCCTTATTTTTTCTTGAGCTCTATAAACTCTCTCTTCATATTTGTACGACGAGATTGTGGGAAATACTTATTAAGAGACATGATCTTAAAGTCTTCCCATTCCATCTCTTCAATTTTCTCCCTTGGCTTTGTTTTCTTAATAAAATCCCACCATTGATCGGACTCTCCATATAGACGATAAATGGATAGTGTCACATTCTCCATCTCAGAATAGTGAAGAACCAAAAATATCTTCTCCATAGAGTTGACCCACTGTTCTGCAACGAGTGGATCAGAAGATCCACTAAATGTCAGTCGTCGTTGCCACATAATACATTCAATAGCCAGTTTCTCTCTCATTGATGAAGGAGGAAGTTCCCCATTATTATGGTTATTGTTCATAACATGAGATAATTGGGTAAGAATTTCCATGATGTTTTGAACTCCACCTCCCAAATTATTGGGGATGTTGTTCGGGCAATCGTTGCATTCGCCCCTGCACGAGTTGTTGGCATGGTTTCTACTAGTTCTCACCATTTTCTAAAATTGGAATGGTTAGAAAAAACATAAGTCAACAATTAATGAATAACATATCCATTTAGACAAAGAATAACATATGGGATACCTATGTAAAGATTCTTGTGTGCATATTTGTACATAGACTCGTGCTAGAGGTTTTCAATAGGGTTCACTAATCCTAATTCCCAAATTAACTAAACATTTCTTCTAACACCAAATATAGCGAACCTAACTTTTCATACATTAATATTACATGATTTTAAATATAAAATACATAATAGTATTACACATAGAGGATCCAATGGTTTATTGTCTTGGGAAAACTAGGACCATACATAACAATCACAACATCGAGCATAAACATTTTTTTTTCATTTCTTCTTCTCTAGCTTCTTACTGGCACTTGACCTCTCCTTAGTATATGTAGCCACCTAAAGATATAAATAAAAAAAGGATAATATAGAAGCACAGTAATAGGATAGATAATAACAATATAGCATGGGGTAAGCGTATTCATATCATAGGCAAATAGTCATGAACATGAGAGGAATCATTAATAAGAGACACGAAATGTGGAAATGTATAAAAATGAAACATCATGTCTTAGTGGTTGACTACTACACATTATTGTGAACAAATATACCATCTTTTTGACACATACTTTCACATTTACTCATGAGATTCTTCACTTTAACCAATGCATTGGAGCACTGTATAATTCTGGGTGCACCTGTCACATTCAAACATTCATATTGCGCTATATAATTCCGGGTGCACCCGTTACATCATAAAGTTATCATTTATCATGAATGACACAATGAACATATAACATAAATGAACATAAAAAACCCATGAAAATGAATGGGTTTCATCTCATAAGAACACATTAATAAACATTGGGTTCCCAAAAGAATTAGGGAATAACATACATTTTACAAGAACTGCCAATCTTGAATGAGAAGTGGAAGGTATGTTCTTGAAAGAAGAGTTATTTTGGAAAACATATGGATTGTCATAAATGCCAGTGAAAAACATGTATATCCCATAAAAGGAAAGTCAATGATGAGAAAAAGATTTTTAAGGAGTGACCATATCAAAAAGGAGTGAAGAGGGAGAACCCAAAGGATGAAAGTTGGGTTCGAGAATTTCCCCTTACCTTGTATCTGAACACTTCCTTATCTTTAATGTGCTATATAATGACATTGAATTCATTAATTAGAAATTAAAAAACATTTTATACCTTAATAGGGGTCATTTTGGTTTCATTATGTTATTTTATAGGCCTTTTTATGAGTTATAGTGTTTGAAAACATTGTTCGGGAATATTATTTTTTATGGTTTTCTTGAGAGTTTCACATGTATTCATGAATTGAAGGTTGCGTAGAACATGGGTAAACATCTAGAACATATATTAAATATAATTATTGATATTACTGAAGTTAAAATGATCTTAATATGAATTACTTTTTATACCATGCGGATGAATCATTAGATAGAAATTTAATGATGATCGTTTGGGTTAATTTGGGAGGTATTTCGACCACAACAAACTTGTTTTGTTTACTGATCTAGTAATATGTACATAAGTTAGTTCCAAAACTTAAAATAGAACATAATACATGTTGGGACCAAATTTTATGGATAATGAAGTGAGAAAATTTTTCTGTTATAGAGTGTTGTCTTTTGTTGTCAAAGAAGCTAAATCAATTCACTTTGTAAAGGTCTCAAAAACAATGACGATGCTTTACAGATTTGTATCTCATAAATATCATAAGTTTGGAGAACTTGGGATGCAATCCTTTTGAATAGTAGAGAGAGTAAAGAAGAAATTTTGGCAAAGGAAAGAAAGTGGCGTGCAAGTCAAGAGTGGCGCGCAAGTATTGGCACGCAAGTATTGGCGTGCAAGAATATGTGGCGCACAAGTCATATTTCAAGAACATCACATATAAATTTGACAAAGGAAATAAAATGGCGTGCAAGTATAAGTGGCCCGCAAGTGTGGTGCGTAAGTATAAGTGGCGTGCAAGTGTGGTGCGCATGTATAAGTGGCGTTCAAGTGTGACACGCAAGTATAAGTGGAATGCAAGTGTATGTTGCGTGGAAGTCATATTCCAACATCATCATATCTAAATATAACAAAGTAAAGAAAGTTTCATGCTAGTGATGAAAGGGCATGAAAGTGATGGACTGGTGCACAAGTGATGAAGTGGCGTGCAAGTGATGAAGTGGCGTGCAAGTAGGAACGGAGAACAAGTGTATATGGTGCGCAAGTCACCAAAATTCCAATAAATAGATAACTAGCCTCCTCATTTTTATATTCTCAACACTTAAGAGAAAATTAGAACTCTGATCGTGCAAATAGTAAAAGGTTCTCTGATCGCACAAGTAGTAGAGGGCGGTGCTCAAGCTGAAGTGGGGCTCAAGATGGTGGTTATTTATAAGGCGTGCAAGTAGGGTGTCTCACATGTTTTGTCGCACACGTTTTGTGGCATAAGTTCATAGAGGCACGCAAGCAGGGAGGTGCTTAAAAAAAGTGGGTTGTTTATAAGCCAAAGGTGGCATGAAAGTTGTGAGTTTGAGTCAATGGTGGCATGCAAGTAGTGAGTAGGCATGCAAGTAGGTGTCGTGCAAGTAGTGAGGTGCACAAGTCGGGAGGCACGCAAGCAGGTGGCGTGCAAGCAGGGAGGTGCGCATGTAGGGAGTGGCGCACAAGCTGTCTGCACGAGGAGGTTCTTACCAGCTTCTGGGTAGGAAAGTGAAAAATTGTTTTAAAAGATTTGATTTGTGAAAGTTCATTAATGAAGCACAGAATCATTATACTACCCTATTTGTGCTAAGAGGGAGCACATGCACTATTGGATTTTTTTCAAAGTGATACACCAGTTTAAGGGTATATCATACTCGTTGTATTCCACACCAAAGGATTATTTTCAAGTGGATCGTGTGGTAATGGATTGTTTCTGTACCATACCGAGGACATAGCTACTCTTATTGAGTAGTTAACCTTGTAAATATTGTGCTCATGTGGTTGTGTGTATGTATTAGGGAATAAAATCTATAACAGGAGGAGAAGGTTGTTTCCAAAAGAAGGAAACATAAAAATAAAAAGATATCACTAATTCACCCCATCCACCTCTCAGTGATACTTGGATCCTGAATGGGAACTTCAATTGGTATCAGAGCGATGGGTTACCTTTGTTTATTCTTTGTTGAAGTGGCTGAAGAGAAGTTGTAATGGAGAATATAAATTGCGTGAACCGCAAGGGGATTCCGATTTTTGATGGAATGAACTATCACATATGGAAGGATAGAATGATGCCTTATCTTATGTGTCTTGGATATGAAGTTATTGAAACTACAAAAGATGGATTTCTTTCTATTGATGACAAGGTTCCTCTTACTCCTGTTGATAAGAATAATCTTGAGAATGATGGAAGAGATTAGAAAGTGTTTCTCTTATCTCTTTCTGAGAGTGAATTTTTAAGAGTGAAAGGTGTTTCTATAGCCAAAGGTATCTGGGACAAACTGAAGAACATCATTGAATGATACACTAAAGTGAAGAAGGCTAAACAAAAAATCTAGAGACTGAAGTATGAAGACATGAAAATGAGAGAATCTAAATCTGTTGGGGAATTCATTACCAGGATAAATGATATTGTCAGCACAATCAGATGTCTTGGTGAAATGTTGTAGGATTCTACAGTTTTCAAAAAGATCTTGAGAATTCTACCTGACAAGTTGGATGTTAAAGTGTCTTCATTAGAAGATAGAGACCCTAAAACATTATCTTGGGATGATTTTCCTAGCACTATCATTACTTATGAGATGATAATGGGGATGACTATGAAGGGAAAAACAAAACCTGATAGAGAAATGTCATTTAAGGCTACAAAGAGAGAGAAGTAAAATAATACTCTTATTGAAGATGATGCTGGTTAATCTGATTATGAAGATGAGGTATGTAAAAATTTTGATGAAATTTTATCCTTGTTTTCTAAGAATGTGAAAAGAGGTACAAGGAAATACAAGGGTAAACTTCCCTTTAAATGTTTTGAATGTGGAGCCGTTGGTCACCTTGTGGCTTACTGTCCTCAAAAGAATAAAGAAGAAGATAGTGATGATGATAACAAAAGTCCAAGAATTTTGTGGAAGAAAAAAGCTGACAAAGATAAACATTTTTAAAAGGGGAAGGATATAAAGTTATTCAAATAAAAAAAAGATTTTTATCTAAACATGAAGATGAAGAAGACAGTGAAGATGAATCCAAGAAATTATTTGCTGATAAAACTAGAGAGAATACCATTATTGCTGTAGTGAATAATGAAGAGTACAAGAGAAACAGTTTAGAAGAAGTAGAAAATCAACATGAATATCATTGAAAGAAGAGTTTAAAGAATTCTTGAGGAAGATCAGAGGCTTGAAAAGGAAAACAACAAGCTGATAAATGAATATTCCACATTAAACAATCAAGAAGGTTTTACTGATGTGAAAATAAATATTGAAAATCAGATTGATGATCTGAAAAATTCACTTGAGAATACAAAGAATCGTAATGATCATCTTGAAGTAAAGCTGAATGCAAAAGAAGGAGAGTTGGAACTTTCCCAACAGAAACTTTATAAAGATAAAGAAATGAATATCAGTTTCAAAAACTCTATCTCAGATGTTGGTGAATGTTCTAGTAAGAATGAACCAAACAAGGATCCACAAAAGTTACCTTTAAGGGTTGAAATGAATGATCGAACTGGTTCTTATAAGAACAAGGCTGGAAAGATAATGTATGTGGTCAAAGTTAGCAATGATGAAAAATCAAAAGTTTATAAAAATCACAAGTCAAGAAAGAATTCTAACACTCATGGTGCTCTTAAATATGAACTGAGAAAGGGAGTTACAAATGAAAACATGAAGGTTGACAGTCATCATGGTTCTATTAAGATGGTTGTTGAGAAGCGTGTTCACAAATCGGGTCATTATAGAAGTTTCAGAGGAAAATATTCATTCTATGGTTAATGCTGGTATTGTGGTGGATTCAGACACATGGAAAATATGTGTTGGTTCAACCAACAACATTACCACTATTCCAAAAGTTTTGAAAGACATGGATTGAGTGGGAGTCAATCCTTTCAAAATAGAAATCCTCTAAATATATTTCAGAAGATATCTGAGAAGACTAGTGTGAATGTTGAGAATAGGTTCGAACCACTAGAAACTATTTTTAAAAGATGTGATAGACCTGGACATCTTTCCAAGGGACGCCTTAGTGTGTTACCAGAGCAACAAAAGATTCATAATAATTCTCAAAATCTAGAATTTATAAAATATAAAAGGGATGGGTCTGATAAGTCAGAAAAGAAAGAGGGCACAATTGTCTGTCCAGAACACATTGATTGGGCTAGGAAATTAGAGGAAGCACAACAGAAAGTGAAGGAAAAGGAAGAACAAAAAGCTCTTGTTGTCAAAACTGCTTTGAAAGATACAAAAGGAGAACGTACATGGATTCTTGATAGTGGATATTCCTCTCATATGACAGGAGACTTAAAGCTACTGAAGAATTTGAGAGACTTCACATAAGGAATAATGAAATTTTGAAATGATGAATCTCTAAGGATCAAAGGTGTTGGATTGGCCATCATTGTAAAAGAAAAGATGAAATCCAAGAAAACACTTTATATTGATGGGATGAAACATAACCTGCTTAGTGTGCCATAACTCTGTGATAAGGGAAACAAATTTATCTTTAGATAAGATGGATTTATTGTGAAAAGAGAAAATGATGGAAATATAGTTACAAGGGGACAACATAAAAGAGGGTATTTGTTCCAAGTTGGTGAAGTGTTGAACTCTTGTTACATGGGTGTAGTGGATGAAAATTAGTTATGGTATAAAAGTTGAGACATAGTGTCAGAGAAATATGTGCAAGTTATTAACACGAGACAGTGTCCGAGATGTGCCTCATTTTTCAAGAAGAAGAGATTGGTGCTGTACTATCTGAGAAAAATGGAAGATTAAAAACACTTTTCATAAGAGAATTGAAATTTGTTCAAAACAACCCATGGAACTGATACATTTGGATATATGTGGACCAATGACCAAGAAATTAAGAAATGGAGATTATTACTTCATTACTTTCATTGATGACTTTACTTTCATTACTTGTGTTACGTACATGAGACATAAGTCAGATGCTCTGAAAATGATTAAGAGTTTCGGAAGGAATGCAGAGAAGGAATGTGAGTATTCGGTGAAGAAGTTGAAAACTGATAATGGTGGACAGTATAAGAATGAAGAGTTTGAACGTTACCTTGAGAAACATGGAATTCGGCATGAGTTCAGTTCACCATACACACCTCAACAAAATGGGGTTGCTGAAAGAAAGAATCAAAGTTTGGTGGAAATGGGGAGAAATATGTTACTTGAACTTAGTATTTCTCATTATTATTGGAGGCAATCCATGAGTACTACTGTTTATAATCAGAACTAATATTTATGTTGGCCAAACTCAGATATGACTCCATATGAAATGTTCTATGGAAAAAATCCAAGTCTGAAACACTTGACAGTCTTTTAGAGTCCATGTATTATAAAGAAGAAAGGTGGAAACCTGGTAAAGTTTGATCTAAGCGGAGATGATGGAATTTTTTTTGGCTATGCTCCAGAAGGAAGAGAATATAGATGTATCAATAATGAAACAGGAAGAATTATTGATTCTTCAGATGGAAAAGTTATTGAAAATTCTGAGAAAGAAAATCAGTCATATGTTGATGTTGAAGTCGAGCATGATATAGAATATTTTGTTAACAATTTTTATAATGTTGTAGACTATGTTAATCCTACTCAAGAAGATGAATCTGACTCAGATATATCGAGTGATGAGGATTGAGTTCAAATTACTCATCCTAGGTTGAGGAAGCAAGTGGAGGCTCAAAACATTATTGGAGATAAAAATCTGAGGCTCCAAACAAGAAGAACAAAAAATTCTATATCATAGACTTCTCTTTATTTGAAAGTTGAACCAAATGATGAAAATGATGCATTTGAGAATCTAGAATGGGTTCATGCTATGAATGAAGAGCTTGATCAGATAGAGAATAATGATACTTGGGAACTTGTACCCAAGTTGGAAAACAAGAAAATTATTGGTACAAAATGGTTTTTTTGGAACAAGTTGAATGAAGAATGTAATGTGATAAGAAACAAAGCAAGATTGGTTTTTAAAGGGTATTTCGAAATTGAAGGCATTGATTTTGATTAAACCTTTGCTCTGGTGGAAAGATTCGAAACAATCAAAATCTTTCTTGCTATTGCTGCACAATGAGGTTACAAAATCTTTCAAATAGATGAAAAATACGTATTCCTGAATGATGAACTTGATGAGGAAGTTTACATTGATCAACCCTATGGATTGTTATTGGAAGGAATGAAAGTAATGTGTGTAGGTTTAATAAGTATTTGTATGGGATAAAACAGGCTCTGAGGGCATGGTATTCTAAATTAGATAATTTATTGAAGAAGATGAATTTTAAGAAAGGTAGAGTTGATAACAATCTTCACATCAAGAAGTGTCAGGAGTTTTCACTGATTGTTATTATTTGTGTTGATGACATTATCTTTATTGGGAATGATGAAAGGTAATGTGAAAGATTTGCTGAGGAGATGAAGACGTTATTTGAGATGTCCATGCTGGGTGAAATGACATATTTTCTTGGGCTACAAATCTCATAGAAAAGGAATCATGTCTTTCTGTCTCAAGTAAAGTATGATAAGAACTTCTGATTAATTTTGGCATGAAAAATTAGAAACCAGTGTCTACACCTATCTCAGTGGGAACCAAGTTATCTAAAGATGGAGAAGGTGCGAAAGTTGATCAGAAAGAGTTTCGAATTCTTATTGGATGTCTATTGTATTTGACTACCTCAAGACCCGACATCGTCTATGCTGTCACTTTATGTGCAAGATTTCTGAGTGCTCCTAAAGAATAACATTTAATTGCTGGAAAAAGAATTCTTATATACATCAAAGGAATAGAAAATTTTGTAATAAAGTATGATGGCTCAAGAAATATTGATCTATTTTCCTATTCTGATGCTGATTGTGCAGTAAATGTTGATGATCGAAGATCCACATCTGGTGGAGTTTTCTTTCTGGGGAAAAGTAGTGTTAGTTAGAATACCAAGAAATAGAATTTAGTAACACTTAGAAATGTTGAAGCTGAGTATGTTTCTTCTACTCAAGATGCAACTCAACTAATGTGGATGAAGCCTCAGTTAGAAGATCTACTTGTTGAAGTAAAGCTACCATTGCTCTTGGGTTGTGATAATTAGAGTAAAATAAATATAATAAGAAATATGGTACAACATTATCATTCAAAACACATTGATATAAAGTAACACTTCATCAAAGAGTAGGTGGAGAAGAATGAATTGAGGCTGGAGTATGATCCTACATCTGAACAAGTGGCTTATATATTCACAAAACCTTTACCGAAGGAACCATTTTCAAAATTAAGGTTGAACGTGGGGGTCTAACCTCCATCTCATCATGTTTAAGGTACATGTTTTTGTTTCCACTCTCATATTTCCATTGGATAGTGTTGTCAAGGGGGATAATTGTTTCATAAATCTATCCTTATAGATGCAAGCATAAAGAGGGAGTTGTGGGTAAGTTGTGAATCCAACATGTTTGTTTGTGAACTATTCTAACTGTTTCTTAGAGTGGTTATAGGAAACAATGTTGTTTCTAGGAAAGTTGAAGAAGTGAATAATGCTAAAGTAGAAGCTTTAAAGATGTTAAAAAATGATGAAGTATAATATTTAAAGATGTTCTGAAGAAGGCTGAGGAGGTACGCTCATGAGATTTCATAGTCACTATTTTAGGACAACATGGTTTTGGCTGTAAATAATTCTTGTTTCCTACAATGATTTAGATCATGTAGGATTAGAATTGTTGATAATTAATCTATTTATTAAGGTTACAGAGTTTAGTGATTTATGAATCATGATTGACAACAAAATCCAAAGGGGGAGATTGTTGGGACCAAGTTGGATGGATAAGGAAGTAAGAAAATTTTGCTGTTACAGAGTTTTTTCTTTTGTTGTCAAAGAAGCTAACTCAATTCACTTTGTAAAGGACTCAAAAACTATGATGATGCTTTGATGATTTTTATTTCATAAATATCATAAGATTGGGAACTTGTGGTGCAATCCTTATGAAGAGTAGAGAGAGTAAAGAAGTAATTTGGAAAAGGAAAGAAAGTGGTGCGCAAGTCAAAAGTGATGCACAAGTATTGGCATAGAAGTATTGGCATGTAAGTATATCTGGCACACGATTCATATTTCATGATCATCACATAAAAATTTGACAAAGGAAATAAAATGGCGCACAAGTATAAGTGGTGCAAAAGTGTGGCGTGCAAGTATAAGTGGCACCCAAGTATAAGTGGCGCGCAAGTGTGACGCGCAAATATAAGTGGCATGAAAGTGTATGTCGCATGCAAGTCATATTTCAACATCATAATATCAAAATATGACAAAGGAAAGAAAGTTTCATGCTAGTTATGGACGGGCGCACAAGTGATCAACTGATACGCAAGTGATGATGCGGCGCACAAGTGATGAAGCGACGCACAAGTAGGAACGGTGCACAAGTGTATATAGTGTGCAAGTCACCTAAATACTTATAAATAGATGACTAGCCTCCTCATTTTTCTATGCTCAAAACTTAAGAGACAATTAGAGATCTGATCGTGCAAGTATTAGAAGGTGCTCTAATCGTGCAAGTAGCAGAGGGTGGAGTGCAGGCTGAAGTGGCACACAAGATGCGGGTTATTTATAAGGCACACAAGTAGGGTGTCGCGCAAGTTTTGTCGTCAAAGTTTTGTAGTGCAAGTTAGCATAGGCGCACAAGCAGGGAGGTGCTTTCAAGAAGTGGGATTTGTATAAGACAAAGGTGGCGCGTAATTTTTGAGTGGGGATCAATGGTGGAGAACAATTAGTGAGTAGGTGCGCAAGCAGGTGGTGCACATACAGTGAGGCGTGCAAGCAGGGAGGCATGCAATCAAGTGGCATTCAAGCAGGGAGGCGCGTAAGTAGGGAGTGGTGCGCAAGCTCTCTGCACTAGGAGGTTCTTACCAGCTTCTGAATAGAAAAGTGAAGAATTGTTTTGAAAGATTTGATTTTTGAAAGTTCATTAAGAATCACAGAATCATTACAGTTTCCTATTTGTTCTAATAGGGAGCACACACACTATTGGATTATTTTCAAAGTGCTACACAAGTGTAAGGGTATACCCTACTCATTGTATTCCACATCAAAAGATTGTTTTCTAGTGGATTGTGTGGTACTGGATTGTTTCTGTACCATATGAAGGACATAGCTACTATTGTTGAGTAGTGAACCTTGTAAATCATGTATTCCTGTGGTTGTGTGTATTTAGTTGGGAAAAACTCTTTAACAGGACGTGAAGGTTGTTTCAAACAGAAGGAAACTTAAAAAGAAAAATATATCACTGATTCACCCCAGCCGCTTCTTAGTGATACTTGGATCCTGACTGGGAACTTCAATACATATATAATATTCGGTTTCAACAATAAAAATGGTTTCATGACCAAATTTGTAGGTAGAAATGGGAAAAGAAAACATGTCATTCTTGAAGGAGATAGATTAACACCTTACGAACAACATTTTCTTTTATAAAATAAAAGGAAGAGAAGAAAGGGGTATGATGGTATGATATCCCATTTGTATTAGAACATTCCAATATATGTATGATACTATAGTCACCATACCATTTTTACAAATATAGGTTGGGAGAAAATAATAAAAGTACTTGAAAATGAAAGGAATTAAAGGAAATAGGAAGGGAAATTACTTCTTGAATCCACCTCTTGAGATCCTCGTTAAGGGGCCTAAGCTTGGTGTTTTGATGAGACCAGAAGCTCTTAGATGTGGGGGGAGGGGCTAGGAAAGATTTTTGGGCAAAGATTAGACGATTCTTGAAGCTTTAGAGGTGTGTTTTGTCAAGGGAAAAGGAGGGGTAATTTATACATGAGGAGGGAGGTGTTTTTAGAATAAAATATTAAATAAAATAATATCTCAAAAGATTGACTTGTAATAGTAGTTTTTTGTAGAGACCAAAAGCTTGAAATACATGGATATTACATTACTTTTTTCAGAATAATTAATAAATGAAAAAAGCAAATGCCCAAGTACCGTATTAGTTTAGTGTCTTTGGAAACTTGAAACGTAATCTTATAATCATGGTGAATGATCTTCAACATCTACCATAAAGATATTCAACTTTGGTTTTCTTACCTAAAACCTTTCTTTATATCATGGGGAAAAGAAAACATAAAAAAGGTGAGCAAAAATGCTCAGTAAGGGAAAGCCTAGAGAACATAAAACAATCCATAAACATTTGAATTCAAAAACTTGAACATAAAATCTAAACATCAAAATCTTGAGCAAAGACATAAATCATGGAAGTATGTAAGGCATATATCATAATGTAACATCAATCATTATAAAATATCTTGGGAAGAAAACATGTAATTGTGGCAAACCATTAAGAAAATGATATTATTTTCATAATATCCAAGGCATTGCTGCCAAGACAATCTTAGTGGACAAAGTCCCTTACTGAATCGAGCTCACTCCTCGTTCCAGTCCTGTATCACTGAACTAGATTTACATTCTGTTCCAACCATATCTATCTCATGAGATATAAATCTTTACCCAATTAATTGGAGGGAGATATAGGTCCCAACCATCTCATAATGAAATCATTCTTACGTGTGCCACAACATAAACATAAATCATTCATCATAACCCAAAGAATAAAATGGGTTTCATAAACATCATCCCATCATAACATAATCCATGTAAATCAAATGGATATAATTTCATCATAAGAGAAGTGAAACCATGTAAATCATAGAGAAATTATACTTGAAACATACACATATGAAATAATGTCATCTTAGATGGAAAATGGTTTTGATAAAACACTTGAAATAAATTCTTGAGGAAAATATCCTTTCTTATTCAAAATCATTTTCTTTTCACAAAATTCCATGAAATTTTAAAATAAAACGAATTTTTTTAAAATTGTAGTTAAATATTGAAGAGTGAGCTTCATGAAAATAAGGCATTATAAAACCGTAAAAATCCGTTCATGCCGTATAAGTTAAAAAAACATTCTCCTCATACTTTTGTCGGAAAAGTCAAAAAGTGCAATGTATGGTAAAAAAAAATATTCCTTCCATAACACAAAGTAAAAGTCAAAGAGGGGTAAAAATGACTTAAAACATACATGGAATAATAATAAAAACTTTATAAAAAACATTTTTATGGACATGGTTGAAAAATATAACCCTAGTAAATAATTATGTATAAGCAATCTCAGTTAAAAATGAGATTGCAAAATTATCCCTTACCTTATGTCCAATATACTTTTTATGTATCAAAACCTCTTTTATAATGATTTAAATAATGTCATTGACTTATTAAATAATCATATTCATATTTATTATATCATATATGGTTCACTTATGACTTTATATTACCTGTTCTTTTGTAAATTCCATGTTAAAGCAGTGTTTTGGGTAAAATCGTTTCATTTATCATACGTGTTTCGACTTGTTGTTCTTGATATTATTACTTATATCCTGATTTAAATAATTCAAAAATGTAAAAAACGATTTATAAATAATATATATTAAGCATATACATATATATATGATATATCGATAAATGGAATGAAATACACCGTTCATGGAGACGGTAGGTCGTACGTACGCATGAACGCTGTTTTCATTTCCTTATTGAATTGAATGGAATTAAGAAGATGAAATACATATATATATATATATATACATAAATCCAGTATCATTATTATGTCATATATTTAATTATTATTCATTATATATACTTTATAATCATTCATGACTGGTTAACATGGAAAATGAATCTCATCGCGTCGTGGAGACGGTAGTCCAAACGTACGCACGAGCGATGATATCATTCCCATGATCATGGAATTGTATTTAAGTGTATGTATAATATTTCATAATCAATATCACTTTACAATGATCATATATAGTTATTTATTTTCACAATTATACCCATCCAAGTAAGGTGGTGGTTGAAAACAGATTACACCACGACGTGGAGACGGTATTTCGTACATGCGCACACGCAGTGATTTCTCTTTCCGTAGGAAGGATAGAAGGTAAAATAAGATTGTTTCATATTTATAATTATATATAAATTTATTTTTGATAATTATGATATTAATTTATAGTGAAACAACTAAAGAAGAAGAAGTAGAAGAAGAAAAAAACTTGAGAGAATCGGAAGAAAAGATTACCTCTTCTTCGATGCACCTCCTTTAAACTTCCTCCTAAGGAAGTAGAGTTGGTCTTTTGACAAGACTAGAACCTCCAGAATGTTTCTAGGGAAGTGTATAAGAGAAATCGGCAGGGTTTGGACGAGCTTCAAGGCTCAAAAGGGTGTGAAGAGAAGAGGGAAGGGGTGCCCTTTTTATAAGGGAGGACAGGGGCACCTTTGGAAAAACTTAAAATATTATTTTATAATAAAGTAGTATTCAGTTTATAATAGCTCCAATTTAATTTATTTCAAATATAAAGTGGGGATGGGTCTAAAGTTCCTCAACCCATAGGTTTTAGAAAAGTTTAGGTTACTATTTTAACCTTATATTTTATATTTAACTCTAAGTTAAATAATTTAACTTTTACCATGTCTTCTTGTTTTCTTACACTATATGTTTAATAAACATAATATAAATAGCCAAACGAACCCCACGTGATTCATTATTAATATATATAACCTTATCTAAGTAATTAGGCCAAACCATAGATTTTTAGGAATATTATAACAATTAATAAAATAATAGTTTTTAAAAAAACTATTTAATGTCAATTTTGAAACTATTTGGTAATTGATTTTTGTGGAAATCATAACAGCCTGACTAGTTCGAAAAATGTTAATTAAATCAATAATAACATGTCATATTAACCAATAAAATTAGTGTAATTCATAAAAAGGGTCAAATTACATTTATTTTAGTATTTATAATATCAATTATTTTAATATCTCATTATTAAGGTAATTACTGCATCACCATTGTGTCATAAATAAATTAACATATTTAATGTCTAAAAATTATAAATAAAATACCATTAGGTAGGAAATCGTTTTAGATTTATAATGAATATTTATAGTCGAATTTATCTTATGTATAACCCTATATTAAAAATGTTTTAGTTATTAAACCTTGATTTTAACTATTTTAACTCTTTTTTAAATAAAATAATAATAAATGTCCTAATCTAATCCAAGTGGACCTAAATGATAATATTGTATTACTGAGGTTGTTTTTGTTCGAATTATACTTATCCAATATAATTATAACATGTTTTAGGGTAATAATAATATCATTTTTACCCTTAATTACCCTATTTACTTTTAACCGTGGCAAATAAAAGTAAAAAGTTACTATTCACCAAAAATTATTTTTATCTTATTGAACCACATTTTACTCTTTGATATTAACTGTGTCTCTAAAATTTTCGAAATTCTACTCACAGAAGTGGTAAAATTATGTTTTATTTAAATTTTCAAATACTCATAGGAGGTGGGTAAAAGACGGTGAAAAGTTCAATAAAATATTTATATATATATAATTATTATAAAATGAATCCAATGAATTACATTGAACTTATATAGGTATTATGTATCAATTTTGACCTAAAATAAATTTAAAGAAAATAAATAATTATTTAAATAAAAAGTCTTTTTTTAAATAGTAACCCAGTATTTTCACTATTCATCAAAAATTGAAAGTTTTCAGAAAAATACCAAAAATTCACCCTAGGATAATTTCGATATTCCAAATCTAAAAATGAAGTCCATTTTGAAGGATAAAATTTATAAAATTTCAAAAAGTGGGTATTACTATTCATAACGGCTAGTTCATAATAATATTATAATAATATCTCGTTTAGTGAAACTCGGTATTGCGTACTACACAGGCTATCAAAGAAGGTCTTGACTGCATGTAATGCAAGCCAAGTCAGGGCTGCGTGTATTGAAAGCTCTGTTTAGTGTTATGTAAAACATAATCAAAACTTTTTCATTTATGCATTAAACAAAATCTATACTTAATGTTGTGTAGAATAATTTCCACAAAACAAAATTGAAATTGTGTATAACACGAGACAAGAATTGTGTTGCGTATACTGTAAGATAATACAGTGTTGCGTATAGTACCAGCTAATCTTGGTGTAGTGTATAATAGAATACATCAATGAAATTAAAAATAATATATCTCACAAAATCTCAGGGTGTTACATTTTTGACATCCTAAATCATATATTAATATAATTTAATTCATTTTTGGATTTAAATCATCTTTATAATTATAATTCAATAATTTATTAAAAGTAATGTGAAAGAAAAAGAAAAAGACACTTAAAGAAATCACCTTTTGACTTTAGGCTTTTGGAAGGTTCTTTTTGGGTTTGAAAATTGAGTTTATTGTATTTAAAGGAAAAATTTATGAAATTTAATATAATTTTGACGAATCTAATGTTTTTGAATGTTTATGTCATCATTGAATCATTAATGATTCAATTTAGGATACACCGGTTATGCGAAAAACTATATTTTTACTATTCACCTGAAAATTGAAGTATTTCAGAAAAATCCCAAAATATCACCCTAACCATTTTTCGATGTGTTGAATCCAAAAATGAAGTCCATTTTTCGAAAATAATATTCTAAATATGATTAATTTAATAGTTAATTAAAATCATAATTTACATCAAAAATACATTTTTAAAAGTTAAAATTGATTTTATAATGCTTTAAAAAGTTATGTAGGTTCTTATAAAATTATCTAAAAACAAGAAAACATATATTTTATAATTTATGAACAAATTTTAAGAAAATAAATTTTCTTTTAAATTAATTAATTAAATAAAATTAATTACTTATAACTTACAAAAATACCAAAATGTTTACTATGTTTAAATTGTCACTTCCTAAGATATCTAAATTTTATTTAATTATTCATGGGTAAGGTTACTCATATTTGGATGATGTAATATTCATAAGGGTTTTATTACTATTCATAAGGGTAGGTTACTATTCATAAGGGTAGGTTACTATTCACTAAAAATTATGTTTTTCTTATTGGACCGCAAAAATCATCTGGAACACAACTGTGTATGTCAGATTTCCAAAATTCCAAACACAGAATTGAAAAACTGATGTTTAAAGGTCAATTAGAAATTATTAGTTCATTATGTTGTGTTTTCATATAATTTTATGACATATTTTTATGAAGTGAACTTCCATTGAGATACTTTGGGTCATTACAAAACCACCCCTTGAGATACCTCTCAATAATCTCATTAAATTGAACACAAACCCCATACAAATGCAATAAACCCAACCAAGAACATTCACAAAATTCCCTCCACAACCACAATACCACATCATTATACCATCAAAAAACAACCTCCATTACACATAGTCACATGCTCTACCAAATCATCCTTCACACTACCCCCAACCAATGATCACCATTATCAACACTCTACACTACCACAATCATACAAATCAAGTAATTAATTTTCCCATATAAATATATTATCTTCATTTGGTGGAACTGACTTTATCACACAGTTTAAATCATTTCAAAGTATAACATGTCTCAATTAAGAATCAGTTTTCCCCTATTCATATTATTTAAGTCTTAATCACAGATCACTTAATCTATTAAACAACACATCTCATATAATATCCAGATCCAAACATCATATCATTAAAGGAAAATAGAGAAAGGAACAGTCAAAATAAATCTAGTTATTGGGCATGCATCTATACCTCATTATCCTAAGTATTCTCTTTAATTCAACCATCTATCCACAAAATATGAACCACAGGAATGGTTCATCTTCATAGTTACTTCTCCTGATGTTCATGGATCTCCATTGGCCTCTCCATAAATGTTGTTTCATCCTTGGTATCCAAATCTACCTAGTATATTGCTTGGGAGTGATCATGAAGATAGTGATAGATCTGAGAGACATGGAAGACATCATGTATGTGTTCAGGTTTTGGTGGTCGTTCCAACCAATAATTCATCTTTACAATGTACTCTAACTCCTTTAAAGGTCTAAAAAACTGGTACGGGAGGTAACTCATATTTTTAAACCTTTCCTACCCATTTCAAGGGAAAACATTAAAAACACATGGTCCCCAACCTTTCTCTCCAAGGGCCTCCTATTATTCATGGTATATGCCTTTTTTATTATTGTTCATCTTTCATCCCCTCACAATCAAATAGAACTATAATAGCCCTTCTATATAATAAACATTATTTAATGATTTTTACATAATATTACATATAACACAACTTAGAACATTGATAATTATATTTTATTTTGTAATTAGGTACATTACCTGAAAGCTTAAAATAAGGAAAAAAACAACATTTTAGGGAAACATTTCTTAGCATGCTTGCACATAAAACTACATGGGATGACTTGGGGACATACATAATAAAGGGGTGAAATATAAATCCCATTAAGGGAGTAAACATGGAATGAGAGAAAAATAAATGTTTGAAAATAAGTATGTAAATGGGGAATAAATGGAGTAGTAATCATAAATATCAGCAATGAAATAGCAAGATAATCATAAAGGAAATGTAGGAAATATGGCAACAACTTAAAACACTACATCATAAACAAAGGTCAAGAATAACTTCCAATACATCATGATGGAAAAATTAATATAAAGGAATTAGGATCACTCCCTGTCCCAAAATGACATCTCATATGACTAAACATTTCCCAATTCATTAGAGTTCTATATAATTGTAAGCGCACATGCCACATTAATTTCATTATCATGCTTAAGTGCGCCACATAGATTATTCAACATGGAATCATTCATCATAATATTTTATTCCAGGATAAATGAGTGCGGAAAAAATAAATTTAATTCCCAACTAAAATTAGTACGAGTTTATAAATTTGAACAGCCTTGATAGGAAATCAGTATGGTATTCACTACATAATTATTTTGCCATAAAAAATCATGGTGAGATTTCAGCATCATAACGACGTCACCTAAAATTTCATAAAATGGGTTGATGAGAGACAAAAATGGGTGTCTCATAATTTGGAAATACAATTTTCAATAATAGGGACATCTAAATATATATCCAAACATTAATAATTTTAAATATAAGGCATAAGATAATAAGGTAACTTAAATAAGGAAGAGAATGTGAGGATACCTTACTTGATTGTGTGACTCCAAATGCTTGGGTGGAGCTTCTTGAGAGCTTGAGGGAACCTTGGGAGGACTCTAGATTGGGTACGTAAGAGTAAGTACGTGATCCAAGAATTTTTAGTGAAGATAAATGAGATCTTTGGTGGGTTAATATAGGAAATGTGTCTGGTATTATTATTCATTTCTCAAAATTAGGTTCTAGACTCTGTATAATAAAATAACTAAAACCACAGACATTCCCATGGTTTTTTCCCATGTTTTCTTGAAAATGGGTTGTGTGTGAATTATTTTATAAGTTAAAGGTCGAAAATTAATTAAATAATAGCCTTTATTATGTAGAAGTTATTCATACGCTTAAATTAATGATTTTAAAACCATAAAACATATTAATGGTTTTGGAAAATTCAAAAATACATTATGAAATTAATAGAATAAATATAAAATCACATTATTTTAAATTTAAAACATATAGTATTACTTTTATACCCTTTATGGTATTTATTACATCACTTTTGGGTGATTATGATGTCATAATACACATAGTATTTTATAACATATTTAATATTTACACAAAAATTTGATTATCTTAGAAAATTATAAAAAACACACCATTGGATAATTTTGATGTTTTGATTCCAAAAATAATATTCATTTTGTCAAAAAAAATTATAAATATTTTTATTTTCACTTTTAAAATGAGAATTTACTTTCATTGAGAAATGTTGGTTTTTTTACAATAAATGTCTTTAGACCCTTATAAAAAAATACATTTGACATCATCAAAATTATTTGATCGTTTATATTTTATAAAAATTATTTTATTAAAATAAATTCTTTAATTAAATTTTCATATTACCCAGAAATACTACTTGTGTCTTATTGTATCAAAATAAAAAAATTTATAAAATAATAATAGTATGGTGAAAACAATTTCATTATTTTATAAAAAAATTATTGTACAAACTCAAATTTATAGGGTCTCGGTACATATCCCTTTAATGCACCAACAAATTCACTAAGAGTAAGGTGTGTGACCGTGAAACTTGCATGAAGTGATTTGGAATACATGGTTTGGCTCGTGATCTTGATGAGCTTGAACTTATGCCATAAATTATTTCTCTCATGCTTAATTTGTTGGATCTCAACTTGGGATTGGTCAAGGTAAAATCCCATAGATGATATCTCCTTTAGATGCTCTGATAAATGGGCTCTATTGGGTTATATCTTACTGGGTGAGGTCATCACTTCCTTTATCATTTTCAATTATATTTTCTAAAAACCTATATTCATAAGAATCATTTGATCACTATTCAATGGCTATATTAACAATGTAAGTGGTTTTTAATGATCATTTAAATCTGATATGACATAATAAAACTAAATAAGTGCATGTGGTTTTTATAACCATATTACATAATAATATATTTAATTAATCACTAGATGAATTTTATTCATAAGAGTTTGGATTGATACAATATTCCCCCCTTAATAAATTTTGAACTCAAAATTTTAATTTCTAATACTAATGTAGATGGGGGTGACTCTGTTTCATCACTTCCTTAGATTCCCGCATTTCTTCTTCAAACACATGGTTTCTCAATAGTAATGTAACTGGGTAAATTGCCTTATTCCATAGGACTTAGTCACTATGATCTATGATCTTCACCATCTTCTCCTCATAGGATTTTCATTCTCCAATGGTACCACCTTTGGATTGAGTTCATTTGAGGTATGTGGTATGTACTTCCTTGAGAAGGATACTATAATACATCTTGTACAAGAGATATATTAGGTGGGAGTGATCCTCAAGAGGCCACCACTCTTATGTGATCAAGGATCTCAAAGGGGATGATGTATTGTGGACTAATATTTCATATCTTTCCAAAACTCATTGATTTCATCCATGGATATATGTGGAGGAAAACAATGTTTCCAACATGTATACTCTTGTTCTTATTGGCAATTGTCAATATTTATCTTTTTCAACTCTGATAATATTTGATGTGTTGTTGAATGGTTATGAACTATTCCACCATTTCCTCAACCATTTTATGACCTAGTAATTTTCATTCCCCAACTTCATCCCAACATATAAGTGTTTTCCACATCTACCCATAAACGACATTATATGGAGCCATTGGGATGATGGAGTGGAAACTGTTATTTTATGAGAACTTGACCAGAGAAAGGTGTTCAACCCCACCTCCTTTTAAGTCCATAAAACGTTCTCTCAATATGTCTTCCAGGTCAGAATAGTCTTCTTTGGTTAGCCAATGTTTTGGGATTATAGGTCGTATTGAATTATATCTCCGTTTTTGGAGAATTGTTTTTTCTTTTCTAGAGCATTGAGGTCAATCTTAGATCTAGATAAGATACAATTGATAGTGGTACTCAATGAAACATCACCAATTAAATGATTTGTATCCATGATAGTTGATCTATTGGTATGTCCTCCCAAATCACATTGAATTGTGTAGTCATTATATGATGATCCATCACAACCCATATAGAATTGTTTCACTTATATGTCTTTAGGAGTCCTTTGAAAAATTATATTGTGATGTTCTCCCATTTCCATGTAGGTATGGGTAATGGTTACATCATAACCTTATATTTTTTTATTTTTTCCCTCACATGATAACATACCATACATATTGATATATATTCTAAGATCTCCTTCTCCATACTATCCTACCAATAGTGTTCTCAAAGTTCTTGATACATCTTTGTGCTACTATGATGGATAGATAAGGTTGAGCAATCTGCATCATCCAACATCTCATTCTTTAACTCGTGACTTTTTGGTACACATATTCTTGACCAAAATCTTACAAAACATTATTCATTAACAATGAACTATGAGGGTTTACCATTTCTTATAGCTTTCACTTTCTTCTAAATTCCCAAATCAACTCTCTGATCTACCGTTATCTTCTCCAGAAGTGGCAGTTTTAAAATCATTTCTGAAAGGATTAATGATTACCCTTCCTTTATGACTTTCATGTCCATCCATTCCCAATATAATAATACTAGATCCCTCTCAATTGTCATTAACAATATAATTTCTGGATCCTTTCTACATCTAGGATCTTCCGAAATATTAATTTTCCTATAATGGTTGTTAATTGAACAGTTATAGTCTATAATCATATCTAACCATCTTTGTTGGATCATAATAAGATATTTTTGTGTGAATATACACTTGAGGCTTTTGTGATCCCTATATATTTCTCAGTTCTCCCCAATGATATAATGCCTCCAAATTTTCAAAACAAATATCAATTTATTCAACTCTAGATAATGTGTTGGGTATTTTGAGACCTGAAATTTCAGCTCCCTCAAAGTATCGGCTTTCAGGTTTTTGTTCTACATTAACACACATCCCAATCCCTTATTAGAAGAATCGTTGAATACTATGAAATTTTCCCCACATGTGGATAGTTTGAGCATAGTGGTAGTGATAAGACTTCTTTTTCAGATCCTTTAATCTATCTTCACATTCATCATTCCAATTAAACTAGACTCCCTTATGACTTAGATTTGTTAGAGGGTTTGACAATTGTGAAAAATATTACACAAAAAGATGAGTGTACCTAGCTAAAAGTACTGCAAATATGGCCTTTATCAGCACAAAAAAAGGGAATTAACTACACAAGAAACGTGATGTTAATCGAGGAAAACATAAAGGGGTCCCTTTTATCAGTGCTTAGAAAAGTGCTGATGAAGGCCTCTTTTATCAGTGCTAAAAAAAGTGCTTGCAAATGTGTCCTTTATTAAATAATTTTTTGCACTGTTAAAGGACCCTTTTATCATCACTTTTACAAATCACTGAGAAAATCTAAAAAGGGTAAAAAAATAAAATAAAATTTTTCTTATCGGGGGAGGGGCTTCAACAGCGCTTGAAGCCCCCCTTCAACAGTGACAAAACCCCCACCGTAGTCTACACTCCCCAGCCACCCCACAAGCCTTTAACAACACCCCAACCCCTTTAATACTGCTAGGCCTTATTCCCCACCTTTTCACGTGACCAGGCTCCCCTAGGATTCAAACTCGAGACCTGTTACATGCGTGCCTAAGCCTTTACCACTCCAGTATATTTTTTTTCTCTTTATTTATTAATATATCTATATATATTTATTTATTTATTTATATTTACTCGTATATAAATATATATATATATATATACATATATATTTTAATATTAATATATATATAGTTATATTAAAATATAAAATTGAGTTATATTAATTTATATATATATATATATTAATATATATATATATATGTATATTAATATATATATATATATATTAATATATATATATATATAAATATATATATTCTTATATTAATATATATATATATATATATTCATATATTTATTTTTATATTAATATATATTTATAAGATCAGTTACGAATGCATTTATAAAATATGCTTTTTATGTGTGTTTATAAATAAATACATACATATATACAACACACACACACACATATTTTTTGAATATTTGTATGTATAATTATACATATTTATATATATTTAAAAATATTATATATTAATATGTATATACATATGGTTAGAATATATTGATATTATATATCATTTTGTCAATACATATGCACACCAATATATATATATATATATATATACACGTACACATTATATAGGTATATAAATATTCATATATTTGTATTTTAAATAAAATGGATATTAGTTTCTTATTTATATAGGGATTATATGTTGGGAAATATATTTTATTTGTAAATATGTTTAATTATTTATTTATAAAATTAAAATTTTAAGTGCGAATATATAAAAAATATCTATATATTGTTATATATTTGATTATAAGTAATAGTAAATTATGAAAAATGATATAATTTTAATTCTGTAATATGAATATGAGTGTAATCCATTGAAATAAATTCATTCCTCATTAAAAAAGGGAATACAGATCCCCTTAAACGAGCTGAAATTCCATTGAATGTTAAAAAAATTCGGTATCTATAATAAAAACATAGTTTTGGAGGCCTTCTAGGCCTTTTTTGGCCTTGAAATGTGATATAAGGTTATCTTGAATCATAGCACGTAGAGCTCCTCGCATGCTTTGATTTGATATTTTTTAGAGCTCAAACAGACACTTGGATCAAAATTTATGGTCGTTTGAAGTTTGAGTTACATTTTAAACTTATTTTAGATCTTTTATTAATTTTTTTATGTCTAAAAATTGTTATTAAATAATTATTAGTCAGTAATTAGTTAATTATTAATTCATTATATTTTTTAAAAAAAATTAAATCCATTTTCACTAAATTTTTTATATGTTAATTGAAATAGTCTATTTATACTTATCTAAAACAGATTTAATAATATCTATTATATTTATATCAATATAAATATTATTATATATCAATATATTATTTTTTAGGAATTTTTTTTTGAAATATACACATTATCAACACTAAAAAAAAGCGCTGATGAAGGCCCCTTTTATCATTGCTAGTAAAAACAATCACGGATAAAGGGGGGCCCCAATCCTAAAAACACTTATAAAGGGGGTGCATTTATCAACACATTTTTAGCGTTGCAAAAGTGTGGCTGCAAGAACCCAGTTTTGTGGTAGTGTAATCTAAAGGAACTATAAATATCTGTCATAAATTTTGTCCTCAACCATCCTTTAATAGCTTCCACCTTTGAAGGGTCCACATATATCCCATTTCTTTTAATTATGTTCCAAACGAATGATACATCATTCAACTAGAACTAACATTTCATATACTTGTAATAAATTATCTACTTTTGTATATTCTTTAGCACAATACTCAAATACTCCTCATCCTTATCCTTGGTTTTGGGGAATATTCGAATATTATCTATAAATACTAAAAAAAAAATTGATGAAATATCTAAAGACTATATTAATCATGTCCATGATGATTTCTAGAGAATTAGTAATTCTAAATGGAATTACTATGAACTCATAGTGACCATACCTTGTACAAAAATTTGTCTTGAGGATATCCTCCTTATTCACCTTATCATTGTAATATCCTGACTACAGGTTAACCTAGGAGAAGTATTGTGATCCACATAGTTGATCAAAAAATTCATCAATCCATGGAAGATGATACTTTTTATTTATCATGATCTTGTTGAGCTCACAATAATCAATGAAAAGTCTCATTGTCATATCCTCTTATCCTTCTTCTTGATAGAGAGGACTAGTGCACCCCATGTTGAAGCACGTGGTCATATGAACCCTTTATCTAGATTCTCCTACATTTGATTCTTCATCTCCTCACATTCCAAAATATCCATTCTATATAGAGTCTTGGATAATGGTAACACCCTAGTTATAAGCTCTATTGAAAATGAAACCTCTCAGATATGAGGAAGAGAGGTCAATTCCTCGAGAAACACATCCACATATTCCCTCACAATAGGAATATCATTGAGGATGACTATTTAGGTAGACTCAATTACTTAAGAAAGATAAACTTTCTTGTTGGGAAATAATATCTATTCTTGTGATGTTCATAATAAATAATATTCATCCAAATCCTTTAACTAGTATTGAATTGAAGATGACTCACAAAAAAGAGATTGATTTTCTTCTCGTGAAATTTTTGTTGGTTCTATTTTTGGAAATCAAATCCATGCCTAAAATTTCATCAAATTCCACCAAAGGGGGTATTAAAAGGTTTTTTACGAAGTTTATCCCACAAATTTTTACAAGGGAGGAGTTATATACTTGGGATGTAATGATTTCCCCATTTACCATTTTCACTAATAATTGTACTTTCATAATTTGAGTTGGTGTTTGAATAGTTCTACTAAACTGTTGTTATATGAATGAATTCATAGAATGATAATAAAAAATCAGTAATATTGAATGATTAAATAGGGTTCCTGTAACCACTTCAATTTCTAGATCCATCTTAGTGTTGCGATAAAAAAATCACTCCCTTATTTCCTTGGCAGTTATTGGTTGTATCCAAAAACCCTTGGATTAGTTCACTGGTTTACTATGTGCCTTAGTTCCATGTAGTTGAATAGATGAGAAATTAATTAAGGGTGGACCGATAAATTCACTTCCTCCATTGCATTGGTGTGTTCCTCTTTTCAACAATCACTAGCAACTTTCTTATACTTCCCATACATAATGAATTTCCTCATCCCTCATAGGCAATTTCTGAGGAACTTCTTTCTGCACAATTTATAAGTGGGATGTTTAAATTTCGTAGCACCATTATAGTTATCCTTTAGACTACCATAATTAAACATCAATTTTCTATTTTTATCCCCATAATAACCATGAGATTCAATGATCTCTATTTCGATGTTGAGAGCACCTCAGACAATTTTCTCTTAGCTATTAAAGTCATAGATTTCAAGGTATTTTCATAGACTAGGTTTTATCCCACCAAAAAAGTGTTCAACCATCCATTTGGGGGTAAAAGAAATCTGGTGGTGTATCATGAAATACTTTTTATGTTTACATCAAACACCCTAATAGAGTCATCATCTTTTTTTCTTGAGGTTAAGTAAATCCCTTTAAATTTTATGATGGATAGTTAAAGAAAAATATTTCTCAAAAACATTTTCTAAAATTCATTCCACCCAATCATTCCGATCTCTTTCTTAAGATTCATATTTTTTTATCAATTCCCACCATTGATCAGATTCACACTTAATACATTAAATATCAACTATAACCTTTTCATGTTCAAAACATTGAAGGATAGAGAATATCTTCTCAATGGAGTTGATTCATTGTTCTATGATTAGGGGATTATATGATCCATTTAAAGTCAGAGGACTCTATCACATAAATATCATAATTCCATATTGTTATCTCTTATGTGGATTTGGATTCTCCTCTTGATAAAATTCTCTATTTATAACATGATTCATCTGAGAGAGTATAGTCACAATTTTTCTATTCCCACTCTAATTGGGTTGGGAATCTCGTTGAGGAAGTCATCACATTACACATTGCATTGATTGTTTACATGATTCCTCATATTTCTAGACATTTTCTAGAATAAATGTAAAATTAATGATAAATTTTCTAAAACTATTAAACACATAAATGGGAATCCAATTTCATTGATGATCTAACTTATACCTAATATTTATTTCGTGACTTTTTAATTTCTAGGATTAAATAAATATTATACATGATCTATTTCCTAACATATACACTTATGGGAATTTTTTTCCCTTAATAATGGTTCTTAATGAGATTGTGAATTTACTGAAGCATATCCCCTATGAGTTTCAAACCAGGTGTCTATTAAGGCCATTTTTCATGAACCATTTCTTGGTCGAGTCTAGCTCAATATAGTGTTTTTGGTTTTTAGACCTATATACATTTGTGCCATATCCACATCCACTTATTCTATACTAATAGGGTTGTCTTTTCTTGATAAATCACTTACACTTTAATTAAAATAAATTAGGAATGTTTTCTTATACATATCCTTATCCCTATGTCTTTTACTATAGTTTTATAATATTTATCCCAAAAATAACTAAACTTTTCCTTTGATACCAACTATAAAAACCATACTATTTATTATAATTTAGTTAATGATTTATTAAACAAGATTAAAACTAATAAAACTCCAAATATTGTGATTTATAGTGTGTTTGGGAATTACGTACTCTATATAACAACTTAAAACAAAAAAAATCATCATCTTTATTGAAAACATAATTACTATGATCACACTTATAAATGCATGGGATAACCTGGGGACATATTTAATAAAGGGGTGAGATACAAAGCCTAGTAAGAATGTAAACAAGGTATAAGATAAAAATTCATGTTAGAAAATAGTAATATTATTCGTGTATAAAAGGATTATGATTCATAAACATGAACAAAAATATAGAAAGATAATCATAAAGGTGACTTGGGAAATGTGGAAACAACTTAAAACACAACATCCTAAATGTAGGTCAAGGCTAAGATCCCAGACATCAAGATGTAATAAGTAACATAAAGGAGTTAAGTTCACTCCCTATCTAAATATGGCATCTCTAGAGAATAAACATTACCCAATATATTGGTGCAGTATATAATTTTGGGTGCACCTGCCACTTTCATTTCATTCTCATGCTTTAAGTATGCCACATTGATCATATTACATGGATTAATTCATCATTATATTTTATTCCCAAATTATGGACTGTGGAATAAATATATGTAAGTACCATGTAAAATAATTAAAATTGTATAAAGATGAATACACTTGATATGAAATAGGTATGGTATTCACTACACAATTTTTTGGCATGGAAAATAGTGATGAGATTTTGGCAGCATAACAACATCGCATAGAAATTCATAGAATAGGTTGATGAGATTTAAATGGTTCTCTCACAATTTGGAAATATAATTAAAAGTAACAGGTACATGTAAAGACTTATCTAAATTTTTTTTGGAAATATAAGGCATAATATAATAAATAAACTTGAATAAATAAGAGAATGTGGGGATCCTTTACTTGAGTGTGTGACATAAAATTCTTGGGAGAATATTTTTTAGAGATTTTGGAATCCTTAGGAGGACATTGGGGTAGGGATTAGAGAGTAAGGACATAAAAAAATATTTTAAATTAAGTGAAATGGGGACTTTGGTGGGTTTATGTAGGAAATGACTGGGGAATTCTTTCTCATTTCTCAAACATAGGTTTTGGACTCTATATAACAAAATAACCAAAAACAAAATCATTCCCATGGATTTCCCCCATGGTTTCATCAAAGTGGTATTATTTTACATTATTTTATATGGGAAAGGGATGGAATTAATTAAATAATAACCTTACTTATATAGACATGATATATACTCTTAAAGAAATGATTTTAAAACCATAAAATATGTTAATTTTTTTGGAGGATTCACAAAGGCTTTATAAAATTAAAACAAAAAATGTAGAATAATATTATTTTAAAATTAAATCATATTTTTTCAGGGATACCCTTTATAGTATTTATTACATAACTTTTGGGTCATCATTATGTCATAATATACATCATATTTCTTACCATATTTAATTTTTACCTAATAATTTGACAATCTCAGAAAATTATAAACAAAACATCATTGGATTACATAAATGTTCTAATTCCATGAATAATTTTAATTTTGTCAAAATATTTTTATAAATATATTTATTTTTAATTTTAAAATAAAAATCAGATTTTATTTAGATAAATAAATTAATTCATTAGAAAATTATTTAGTTAAATTTTAAAATTATACAAAAATATTACATGTGTTTTATTATATCAAACTAAAAATCATTTATTAAGTAAAAATAGTATGATTAAAATATATTTTCTATTCTATAAAAGAATAATGTACCTAATCATATTTATGGAGTCTTGATACATATCCCTTTAATACACTTGTAAACTCCCTATAAGTAAGGTGTGTACTGGTTAGACTCTCATGGGGTAGTTCAATATACACGGTTTGGGAAGTGAAATTGATGAGCTTGAACTTCACCCATAAATGGTTTTTATCATGCTTAAGTTGTTGGATCTCATCTTGGGATTGGTCAAGGGAAAATCCTAGAGATTATATCTCCCTTGTAATTTCCCATAAATAGGATTCATAGGGTGAAATTGTACTGGTTGAATCCATCAATTCCTTTATCTTTTTCGAGATCCTTCCCTATCATTACCCACACCACATTGAGACTGAGAATTGATGACTACACAAAACAATGTAAAATGACATGGCCAACTATACATATACACAAATGGGTCATTCTTAGGTATGATTGATAGTTTTTTTTATAACCAAACACAATGTAATGTTATTTACCATAGATGCTCTAAATTCTATGATGAATGCCTTTAATATATCATCCAGGGTTGGGATAATCTGCTTTGTCTATGTAACGACCCAAAGTTTCATTAATGGAAAATCCCTCTTGATCCAGTTAAATGTTTCTTTATGAAAAATGTTTTTATAAGATGTCAACTTCTTTAGTTTTTTGTTAAGATTTGTGACCGTTAATTGTATAGCCATTGAACAGTGATCACTTGAGTAGTATAAATATATGGCTTTAACGAACCCAATTTTACTCAGAAAAAGGAAGTGATGGCCTCATCCAGTAGAATTGCCCCATACAAAGCCCATTTTTCAGAGCTTGGAAAAGAGGTGGTGTCTTTGGGCTTCACCCATGACCAAGCCCAAGCTGAGCTTCATTATGTCAAGCTCGAACGGGACTGTCTACGGGAAAAGTGGAAGTTGATAGAGATTACCACTCGAGCGATGTTATCCGAGCCGCCCCAAGAGTCTGTCACCATCGCACACCTTACCCTTAGGTCTTATGCGGCTATTTTAAGGGGTTATGTAACAAATAAGTAGTACTATGTTCATGTGCATTATTTTTGTATATAATAATGAATATAATTTCTAATCATTTTTGATACATTGTAAATAGTTTTTAAAGTACAAATGGTGTTTTTGGTTATTATTTAATTAAGAATTATATTTTATTAAATTAAGGGATTTTTTGAATTAAATAATATTTTAATAAAATATTATTATTAATTATAAATTAATTTTTATTAAAAATAAATGACCTTATAATTTTATGAATGGAATTAAAATTTTTATTATGGTTTGAAATCCATTTCTATCAAAACCCATGAATTTTTAATAAATGTCGGTTTTTATTTTAAAAGTGAAAATTCACATATTTAGAAAATTATTTAGATAAAATAAATATTATTTTTGGAATCAGGACCTCAAAATTATCCAACGGTGAATTTTTCATAATTTTCTGAGACAGACAAATATTTGGGTAAAAATTAAATACCATTTAAATATATAATGTGTTTTATGACATCATAATGACCGAATGGTGATGTAATAAATTACCATAATCCTTATGTTCGGCCAATTTGTGTTTTATCATTAAAATAATTTGATTTTGGGTTTGTTTGACTTACTTTTTAAAGCAATAATGGAGCCCTCAAGACTTATTCAACACTTTGCCTTTTTAAATTAATTTCCATGGGAGTGTGACTCACCTCCACATAAGCAACCCTAATTTTTTAATAAGTTCGGACATTGGACTTATAAAATATTGTTTTCCTCTTTCCTTTTCCAGAAACCATGGGCAAATACCATGGGATGGTTAGTGGTTTGGATTATTTTAATATAAGGGGTCCCAAACCTAAATAATAAAGAATTCTCTCACCTTTCCTATATAAACCCACCCAAGCTCCCACTTCCTCCTCACTCAAAGCCCATGTAGTTCGTCCAACCTCAGCCATACTCTCTCTAGAATCCTATCAAGGTGCCCCAATCTCCCAAGAAGCCTCTCACAAGCCTCTCTCTAGCCTTTGGAAGCACAATTCCATGTAAGGGTTTTTTCTTCTTTTCTCATTTTTGTCAATTTTCATTAAGTTGTGTTTCCCTTTTAATTACAATTATGAATGTTTGGGTATGGTTTAGCAGCTCCCCCATACTTCCCTCTTATTTTTTGAATTATGGGATACCCCTTTCTCTCTCATTAAATGTCTCCCATGTACACCCGTTACTATGCCAAAATTCCGAAAGGAACTTCTCTCTCCTCTTTTACATTCAAGCAATACATTTGTATCATGAATCTAAATTCCATTAAAATTGTTGGGACATGTATCTATTTGACTTCCTTACTGTCCATTACTTGTAAATATGATGAGTAACCCCTTTCTCTCTCATCAACTTTTTTTATGAATTCTTATGTCACGCCGTTACGCTGCCGAAATCACACCGATTTTCTAAGCCAATGTCATTGTGTAGTAAATACCATGCCCATTTCTCCATCAAGGGTATTCACCTTTATGAACATTTACTTATTGATTATAAAGTTTCATGTATGAATTCCACATTCCTTTATCGTGGAATAAATGATTATGTTTTATGAATCCATGTTTTATGATCCATGTGGCACACTTATGCATGAAATGAAATGTTTAAGAAGGGTGCACCCTTATAGTGATCCAATGCATTGGGTAAAGTATAGTATCATGATACGTCAAGTGCAATGAGTGTTGACTCATGCTAATTCAAGTGAAACGAGGGTTTACTCATGCTTCAAGTGCAATGAGGGTTTACTCATGCTCCATGTGCAATGAGCCTTGGCTCATGCTAATTCAATGTTAAGTGTTGTTGCCACATTTCCATGTTATGATTACCATGCTTTATCATACCTTTATGTTCATGTTTCTTTTATGCTCTATTGATATGCCTATTGCCTAACATGTATTCTACTCCTCATGTTATTCCATGTGTACTCCCTTACTAGGCTTTACAGCTCACCCTTTTCTTATGCATGTCCTCAGGTTATCCCATGCAATGCTAATTACGAAGGAATGTAGTGGTCATGTAAAGGAAGTTTTCAATAAAGATGTTGTATTTCAAGTTTAAAGTTTTTATGTAATGATCCTAAGCCCCAAAGACACTAAACCACTCAATCTTCTTTGTTGTATCAAGTGAAGTTTTATGTAATAAAGCATGTTTAAGTTGTAATAAAAAGCAGGGTTGTCATAGTTGGTATCAGAGGATGGGTTTAGTTATTTTTGGGATTAGGAAACCCTAGTAAAGCCTTAGATACAAGACTAAGTATAATAAAAACATCCCTAAGTTTTGGTAAATACTAAGTATGTGGTTTATCAAACAAATACATCCCTGTCTGGATACGAGCAGGTAGAGGTGGCTCTGGCACAGATGTATCCTAGGGGTAAAACCCGAAAACACCGCTTTGAGCTAGACTCGAACGGGAACTGGTGCACGACAACGGGCCTTGTTGTACTCTTGGTTACAACACTCCCGGAGGATATGTTTTGATAAATTCACAATCTTAGTATGAACCCTTATTAAGGAAAAAAATCCCCTAAGAATATATGTTTGAAGGTAGATCTGAAAATCCTAGATTGAATCCTATAGACTCATGAGTTAAAGAGATTAAAGTGTATTTATAAGTAATCAACTTTTGTCTTTGGATTTCCCTTTATCTGTTACCCCTAACTTTCCTTTTATTCCATCCAATGTCCGGTAATAGGAGAACTCCGGCTAACAACCATTGTGAAGATCAGTGTGATGATTTTACTAATGAGATGCCCAATCCAATGGGAGCGGGAATCGCGAACTTTGTCACGCTTCTCTCTCAGCTAACTCAAGTTTTGAATAGAAACATGGGTCAAGAGGACCGTTCAACCCCCCCTAAGAAAGAAAAAGTCTCTATTGAAAGCTTCATGAGACAAAGGACTCCTACTTTTAGTGGATCATCTGATCCCACGATCGCTGAGCAATGGATCAAATCCATTGAAAAGATATTCTCCATCCTCCAATGCTCTGAACAAGAGAAGGTTCTCCTGGCGGCTTATCGTATGGAGGGTGATGCTGATCAATGGTGTACTTTGATCAAAAATACGAAGCCTGAGGAGGTGATCAAGGCTTTGGAATGGAAGGAATTCCGGAAGATTTTTTTCGATAAATATTTTCTGTGCACCCTCCGTCTTAAGATGGAAAGGGACTTCCTTTACCTCAGCAAAATGATGAAGAATATGTGGGAGCGTACGAGGAAAACTTCACAAGCCTTGCACGATACGCTTCCGTATTTGTCGTTACCCCCGAATGCAAGGTTGACCGCTTCTTTGGTGGGCTGAAGCCTAGCTTGTGGAAAGCATTAGCGATCCGTGACTTCGACAGCTATGAGGAAATTGTCCGATGTGCCCTCAAGGTTGAAATGGAGATCGGAGAATCACAGGGGTATCATGGGGACAAGAAGCATAAGATGGACTTCAATGTTGGTGGGATGATGGATAAATCCAACGGCGCAAAGAAGTTCCAGCACCCCACTTTCCAAAAGTGCGGAAAGAAGCACCCTGGAAATTGCCTTAGGGGGACGAGAAAATGCTTCAAGTTTGGAAAGGAAGGGCACCTAGCTGTTAACTGTCGGCAACAAGGACCCGCAGCTGCGACAGAGGAGAGGAACGCTCCGTTCGAACCTGAACGCATTTTTTAATGCTACTAATGCAAAGAACCGGGTCATTTTTCAAATCAGTGCCCTAATCCAAGGGTTTTTGGAGGCAACCAACAACCTCCAAGATAGCAAGGAAGAGCTTTTTCCATCACTTCTGCCGAAGTGAACCCCGACAATGAAGTGGTGACAAGTACGCTAGTTATTCATTCAAGAATAGCGAACGTACTTTTTGATTCAGGTTCTACGCATTCTTTTATATCTCAAATGTTTAGTAGAACAATCCTAGCACCACAAAAAATCATGGAAGTAAAGATGTCGATGAGTACGGAAAATGGGGCAGTCATTACATCCCATGAGTATAAGTCCTCCCCTGTTATAATCTGTGGATTGAATTTCCCGGCGAACCTCATCATACTCCATCTGGTGGAATTTGATGCAATTCTTGGCATGGATTGGCTTTCCTTATATAGAGCCAACATAAATTGTCGGTAGAGGGAAATCACACTCCATATGGAGAATCGATCCAAAATTCTTTACAAGTGTCAGGAGGAAGATGAATCTCCTTTAGCTCCATCATCTCAAGGATGGATATTACTTCCCTATGAGAATGTGTATCTGGCTCAGATGATTGAGTCCAAAGAAGAAACCATCCTTGAAGAAATTCCTATTGTGAGGGAATTCGCTGAAGTGTTTCTCGAGGAACTTCCTTGTCTTCCTCCAAGAGGAGATGTTGAGTTCTCAATTGAACTTATACCTGGGGAGCTACCAATATCCAAGACTCCATATAGAATGGCTGTTGTTGAGCTTGAAGAGCTGAAGAAACAACTATAGGAGAACCTGGATAAAGGGTTTATACGCCCAAGTGCATCACCATGGGGTGCACCAGTCCTCTTCGTCAAGAAGAAGGATGGGTCAATGCGGCTTTGCATCAATTATCGTAAACTTAAAAAAATCATGATAAAGAACAAGTATCCTCTCCCAAGAATCGATGACTTATTTGATCAGCTGCGTGGAGCACAGTACTTCTCCAAGGTGGACTTGTAGTCGGGATATTATCAAGTAAGGGTGAAGAAGGAAGATATCCCCAAGACTGCTTTTCGTACGAGGTACGGGCACTATGAATTCATAGTAATGCATTTCGGACTCACCAATGCTCCAGAAATATTCATGGACTTGATGAATAGAGTCTTTATAGATTACCTAGACAAATTTGTGGTAGTCTTTATAGATAATATTCTAATATACTCCAAAACCAAGGAGGACCATGAGGAGCATTTAAAAACTGTACTAGAGACTTTGCGCAAGGAGAAGCTCTATGCAATGTACAGAAAGTGTGAGTTTTGGTTGAATGAAGTCTCATTCTTGGGATATATCATCACAAGCAATGGGATATCTGTGGACCCCTCTAAAACAGATGCAATTGAGGGATGGCCGAGGCCAACATCGGTAACTGATATCTGTAGCTTCTTGGGGTTAGCTGGTTATTATCGACGATTTGTGAGAAATTTCTCACGATTTTCCAACCCTCTTACCAAGCTAACTCGAAAGGGAGTAAATTTTTCTTGGAGTGATGAATGCGAAGAAAGATTCAAGGAGTTGAAAAGGAGGCTTATCACTGCACCCATGCTCACTTTACCCACAAGTGGGGAGCTTTTTGTGGTATTCATTGATTCTTCGAAAAAGGGATTAGGATGTGTGCTGATGCAGAATGATAAAGTGATAACCTATGCCTCAAGGCAGTTGAAAATCCATGAGCGAAACTATCCAACACATGATCTAGAGTTGGCGGCTGTGATCTTTGCCTTGAAAATCTGGCGGCATTATCTCTATAGAGAGAAATGTGAGATATATACTGACCACAAGAGTCTTAAATATATATTCACACAGAAAGAGCTTAATATGCGCCGGAGAAGATGGATAGAGCTCATCAAGGATTATGAATGTTCAATACATTACCACCCTAGGAAGGCGAACAAGGTGGCGGATGCCCTAAGTAGAAAGGATCCAGCGATTCTATTAATGATGAGAATTGAGAAGGATCCAATATTCTTAGACTTGATGAAGATGGATGTGGGAATCATAAAGAAGGGAACATCATCAATCCTTTTACAAATGATTGCTCAACCATATCTTTTGGAAAGGTTAAAGGATGCTCAAAAGGATGATGTGGGAATTCAAGAAAAAGTGGAAGCTATCAAAAAGGGGAAATCCTCGGAGTTTAATGTTAATGAAGAAGGAACTGTGCAGTTGGGAAAAGACTATGTGTTCCATCAAGTATGGAGATGAAGAAGGAACTTTTGAATGATGCACATAGTTCAACTTTCTCTATTCATCCAGGGATCACAAAGATGTATCGAGATATCCGAGAAAACCTTTAGTGGGATAATATGAGGATGTAGATCGCTGAATATACATCAAAGTGCCTGGTGTGTTAGAAAGTGAAGGTAGAGTGGAAGAAGTCTAAGGGGATGATGCAACCATTTCCCATACCAGAATGGAAATGGGAGAAAATCACCATGGACTTTTTCATCAGACTTCCAAGGACATCCAAAGGAAACAATGCAATCTGGGTTGTTGTGGATCGTCTTACAAAGACTTCACACTTCATTTCTATTCGAAAGGATTTCTCTTTGGATCAACTGGCATAGATATATATCAGGGATGTGGTATGGTTGCACGGAGTACCACTATCTATTGTGTCTGACCGAGATCCAAGATTCACCTCTATGTTTTGGAAGAGTCTACAAAATGCTCTGAATACTTAACTGAACTTCAGTACGGCCTATCATCCTCAAACTGATGGCCAATCCGAGCGGACTATCCAAACACTTGAGGACATGTTGAGAGCATGCTCAATGGACTTTAAAGGAGGATGGGATCAACATCTTCCTCTGGTTGAGTTCTCTTATAATAATAGTTTCCACTCGAGCATCCAAATGGCACCATATGAAGCCCTGTATGGGAAAAGGTGTAGAACACTGGCATGTTGGGATGAGGTCGGTGAACGTAAGCTGCTTGGACCAGAAATGGTCAAAGAAATGGTGGAGAAGGTGAAAACCATTCAGCAGCATATCAAGGCAGCCCAAAGATGATAGAAGAGTTATGCAGATAATCGTCAATGAGACCTTGAGTTTAAAGTCGAAGACATGGTGTTTTTACGCATATCTCCATGGAAGAAGGTCATGACGTTTGGAAAGAAAGGGAAGTTAAGTACAAGGTACATCGTCCCATTAAAGATTATTGATCGTGTTGGGGATGTGGCCTATCGACTAGCACTTCCACCTACTATGGCCAAGGTGCATGATGTCTTTCATGTATCCCTCTTAAGGAAGTACATACCGGACCCTTCACATGTACTCTCTTCCGAGGTGGTACAATTGGAAGATGATATTTCTTATGAGGAGCAACCAGTGAAGATCTTAGATCGTAGAGAAAAAGTTCTACGAAATAAGACAATGCCCCTCGTCAAGGGGTTGTGGAGAAACCACAAGTTTGAAGAAGCAACTTGGGAGTCGTAGTATATGATGAAGCTGAGTTACCCACATTTGTTTTAGTATGGGAAAAGGAAGATTTCGAGGGCGAAATTTCTTAAGGAGGGAATATTGTAATGACCCAAAGTTTCATTAATGGAAAATCCCTCTTGATCCAGTTAAATGTTTCTTTATGAAAAATGTTTTTATAAGATGTCATCTTCTTTAGTTTTATGTTATGATTTGTGACCGTTACTTTTATGGCCATTGAACAGTGATCAGTTGAGTAATATAAATATATGGCTTTAACGAACCCAATTTTACTCAGACAAAGGAAGTGATGGCCTCATCCAGTAGAATTGCCCCATACGAAGCCCATTTGTCAGAGCTCGGAAAAGAGGTGGCATCTTTGGGCTTCGCCCTTGACCAAGCCCAAGCTGAGCTTCATTATGTCAAGCTCGAACGGGACCGTCTACGGGAAAAGTGGAAGTTGATAGAGATTACCACTCGAGCGATGTTATCCGAGCCGCCCCATGAGTCTGTCACCATCGCACACCTTACCCTTATGTCTTATGCGGCTATTTTAAGGGGTTATGTAACAAATAAGTAGTACTATGTTCATGTGCATTATTTTTGTATATAATATTGAATATAATTTCTAGTCATTTTTGATATATTGTAAATAGTTTTTAAAGTACAAATTGTGTTTTTGGTTATTATTTTATTAAGAATTATATTTTATTAAATTAAGGGATTTTTTGAATTAAGTAATATTTTAATAAAATATTATTATTAATATTAAATTAATTTTTATTAAATATAAATGACCTTATAATTTTATGAATGCAATTAAAATTTTTATTAAGGTTTGAAAGCCATTTCTGTCAAAACTCGTGAATTTTTTATAAAAGTCAGTTTTTATTTTAAAATTAAAAATTCACATATTTATAAAATTATTTAGATAAAATAAATATTATTTTTGGAATCCGGATGTTGAAATTATCCAACGGTGAATTTTTCATAATTTTCTGAGACAGTCAAATTTTTGGGAAAAATTTAATACCATTTAAATATATAATGTGTTTTATGACATCATAATGACCCAATAGTGATGTAATAAAATACCATAATCCTTATGTTCGGCCAATATGTGTTTTATCATTAAAATAATGTGATTTTGGGTTTGTTTGACTTAATTTTCAAAGCATTAATGGAGCCCTCAAGACTTATTCAACACTTTGCCTTTTTAAATTAATTTCCATGAGAGTGTGACTCACCTCCACATAAGAAACCCAAATTTTTTAATAATTTCGGACCTTTGACTTGTAAAATATTGTTTTCCTCTTTCCTTTTCCAGAAACCATGGGCAAATACCATGGGATTGTTTGTGTTTTGGATTATTTTAATATAAGGGGTCCCAAACCTAAATAATAAAGAATTCTCTCACCTTTCCTATATAAACCCACCCAAGATCCCACTTCCTCCTCACTAAAAGCCCTTTTAGTTCGTCCAACCTATGCCCTACTCTCTCTAGAATCCTCTCAAGGTGCCCCAAGCTCCCATGAAGCCTCTCACAAGCCTCTCTCTAGCCTTTGGAAGCACACTTCCAAGTAAGGGTTTTCTCTTCCTTTCTCATTTTTGTCAATTTTCATTAAGTTGTGTTGCCCTTTTAATTTCAATTGTGAATGTTTGGGTATGGTTTTTCACCTCCCCCATACTGACCACTTATTGTTTGAATGATGGGGGACCCCTTTCTCTCTCATTAAATATCTCCCATGTACACCCGTTACTATGCCGAAATTCCGAAAGGAACTTCTCTCTCCTCTATTACATTCAAGCAATACATTTGTACCATGAATCTAAATTCCATTAAAATTGTTGGTACATGTATCTATTTTACTTCCTTACTGTCCATTACATGTAAATATGATGAGTAACCCCTTTCTCTCTCATCAACTTTTTTATGAATTCTTATGTCACGCCGTTACGCTGCTGAAATCACACCGATTTTCTAAGCCAATGTCATTGTGTAGTGAATACCATGCCCATTTCTCCATCAAGGGTATTCACCTTTATGCACATTTACTTATTGATTATAAGGTTTCATGTATGAATTCCACATTCTATTTATCGTGGAATAAATGATTATGTTTTATGAATCCATGTTTTATGATCCATGTGGCACACTTATGCATGAAATGAAATGTTTAAGAAGGATGCACCCTTATAGTGCTCCAATGCATTGGGTAAAGTATAGTATCATGATACGCCAAGTGCCATGAGTGTTGACTCATGCTATTTCAAGTGCAACGATGGTTTACTCATGCTTCAAGTGCAATGAGGGTTTACTCATGCTTCATGTGCAATGAGCCTTGGCTCATGCTAATTAAATGTTAAGTGTTGTTGCCACATTTCCATGTTATAATTACCATGCTTTATCATGCCTTTATGTTCATGTTTCTTTTATGCTCTATTGATATGCCTATTGCCTAAAATGTATTGTACTCCTCATGTTATTCAATGTGTACTCCATTACTGGGCTTTACAGCTCACCATTTTCTTATGCATGTCCTCAGGTTATCCCATGCAATGTAATGTACGAAGGAATGTAGTGGTCATGTAAAGGAAGTTTTCAATAAAGATGTTGTATTTCAAGTTTAAAGTTTTTATGTAATGATCCTAAGCCCCAAAGACACTAAAACTCTCTATCTTCTTTGTTGTATCAAGTGAAGTTTTATGTAATAAAGCATGTTTAAGTTTTAATAAAATGCAGGGTTGTCATTGTCTACCCATTGGTTAGATGGTGGAAATGAGTGATGAAGTTAAATATAATGCACAAAGAGTTCTAAAATATCATCTTGACTTATGAAGTTCAACATCATTCCAGATATGATAACATGGACCTCAGGACTCTATGCGTCCAACCATCTCATCTAAATAACTCTTGACCAAATCATCCATGATTCTTGACTCCTTGATCAATAGGAAATTATCCAGTGTTGTCAATAAATCCAAGTTTAACTCAATATCATCAGAATCTCCATAATATTTCAGTAACTAAATTATGAATCCCATATATATTTCATCCCATTTATATTCAGTAACATTCAAGGGAATCAAAAAACCACTATGAATATGGACTTCTAAATTTACCAACATGAAATCCAAATAAAAAGATAGAAAATATTCCACCACCCATTTCATCTCAGTATTCCGAAACTATATCCTCAATCCATGTTACACATTATACAATATTGTGTATAGAACCAATGAAGAGCTATAAAACTCATAAAGGACTCTCCCATGCATTTCAACTGCAACAAAGAACCTCATCTAAAACAACATTTAGATCTGACCATCCTTTACCCATACCTTATTCTATCACCATAGAAAACATAATCACACATCACCTTTTCCTTCAAGTCTCCCCAATAATACTCCTCCGCCAGTTTCATCATAGAATAATGCACCATTATCTGAAAAAGGAAACCTCCGCCATCAACCACCCTAGAATCTATATATAGATCTTCCAACTCCTCAATCACTTTACACACATCCCTAATGTCTAGAACATCATCGCTTTACGAACTCCTTCTCAACATGTCAGCCAATAAATTTCCCTTTCTTATGGTGTAGTAGATATCAAAATAATAGTTTTGAATAAACCCTTACCACCTCCATTATCATAGATTCATATCATTCTAGGAGAATACACACCTCAATATTTTTTATACATAAAGACCAGAAAGTGCTCCCCAATATAGTAATGCCACCACATCATTAGCATAAACACAACCTCCACTAGATCTATACCATGGGGGGAATAGTTATGGTCTTGGTGGAATAATTACCTAGACTCATATGAGATCAATTTTTTCTACTACATCAAGACACAACTCAAGACATGATGGGAAGTGTCATAAAACACTAAAAACCTCACCCCATCCTCTAGAAAACAAATCACTGGATCACTGATAAATAAAATCTTCAGGTAGTCAAATTTTTTCATATACTAATAAGTCAAGATAAAATCCTAGTACTTCCTAGTAAAATCATTCAACAGGGACTCAATCTAGGAGAAATCAAACCTGAGCCTCCAGTAATATCATGTAAGACTAAGGAAGCTAGAAACATCTACTATATTCTTAGGTAAATTCCTAGAACCAACTACCTTGAAATTATATATACATCATCCAACACTTATATAGAACCACATTCCCACGAAAATTCCCCTCTCATGTCCAAAACTTACACTTAGAAAAATATCCATAGAGTTGGTGGCATTGAAGAACCTCAAAAATGACTCTATGATGATTAGCATGCTCCTCCTTGTACATTGGGTAGATCAATATGTTTTCGATGAACATGATTAAAAACTATTCAATGAATTCATGGACCACTGAGTTCGTGATCCCTATAAACACATCTAGTGTATTCATAGAATATAATTTCATGATCATTCACTTGAAGATCCCATACCTACATCTAAACACAGACATTGGTATATCCTTACCCTCCACTATTAATATGTGATATCCAAACCATAGATTGACAATATAAAACAAACTCATGCCTATCATTTGGTCAAAAGGATTATATATCCTTGAAAGAGGGTAATGATTCTTTACCATCAGCTGATTCAAAATTTGGTAGTCTATACACAAGCTCATACTAATATCCAACTTCTTAGAGAACAATAATAGTGCACACCATATAGACACGTTAGCTTGAAATAAACCTTTAAATATCATATCATCAATCTAGATACTTGAATCCCACAACTTGGAACATTTCATCCAATAAGGATTTATTAAAATTTGAGAAGCAGTAGGCTACAAGTCTATCCTAAACTCAACATCATGTTTAGGGGGTAGTGTTAAAACATTACCAATTAAAATATAATAAAATCCCATTACAACCCTAGGATCCTCCTACATCCGAGTATATACTAATTCCATGCACAACTCAGCCATCAATGAAATAGGGGGCTCTATACATCAACATCCCGCAAAAAAAATCAATCTCCAATAAAAACAATATAATGTCCATCCACATCAAAGAATATAACTCCACTCTAGAATAAATCAATAAAAACATGTACGGAATATATCCAATAAATTTTGGAAATGAAATTATTTGGTTCCATTTGTAACAATAAAATATCCCCATGGGTTTGAAGTGGCCACATCATCACTCTACACCCAAAGAACACATTAAACAAGCTGGTCTGGCCTCTGACAGGAATATTCAATACAATGGGAATGGGAAGCCTCTTTATGTCTATACCTAGGGAATATATATAATCAAGTGAAAAAAATAAGATTGAAGCTTGTGAATTAAATAAGATACAAGAAAGGGTTGATAATAAATGAGTTGTTCCTTGAATGATCTTGGGACCTTATGGAACTGGAACCTCCACCACTTGAAACTGACCATGCCTATATCCTCTTACTCTCTTCTAATATCAACCTCCATAATCATGTTTATGTTGAGGCCCCTAAAGAAAATGAAAAATATTAGGTAAACCTCTAACTGACCTACCTTCTCTTAGTAGAGCATAATCCTTATCCCCCTACTGAACAAACTATCTCACTAGTATCTTTTGGTGGCGTTGAAGTTGAACATATCCACCCAAAACAAAATGAACATGAATAATAATTATCCAATAATCCTAGTCATTTCCATTACCCTCAAAATAAAATCACACAAGATAAAGGCCCGTAACAAGGGATTGAAAACTGCTGGCCACAGAAGGTGAGAAGGGAAACTACTGAGGTGGACTCCCCGCTAGTCGAAACCTTGAATACCCTGGTTCCTATGACCCTCCACTAATAACTCTAATCCTTAAGGAAACCTTTTAATTACCCTCTCATGGAAAATTTCCTTGTGATTTAATCTGATTGATACCCTCTCCTTAATTATGAATCTCCATATATGATGGTAATGTAAAAGGAGTAACTGCATAATGTATCGAAGGACGGAGTTCCTTCTCAAGATGCCTCACATGGGTCTCCCCATTCGGGGAAATTTATATGAAAAACTGAAAATATCATTGAACTTGATCAAAATATCCTACAAAAATAAAATCCCCTACTTAAGAGAAATAATATCCTACCTTTTACCTTAATTCATAGTCAATGGGGGGAACTCTACTCAAAACACCTTTTTTGGGTAGTCCCCTATAATGTCTGCCTCTATCTGGTCACCAAGATATAACATCCACCTTGATGTACAACTCTCCACATATGACTAAGTGACAACGGGACCCAATAATTCTTCAAGGATTGAATAATACTAAAGTTTATCTTGACCACCTTTAACTAAATGTATGTCTTAATATAAAAAATCCTTCCATTTTACTTCCCTAAGGCCATCCGTTGAAAATCAATGAAATTTATCTACCATTGATCATCCTCCCCAACCAGATCAACCCTTCAGTGATCAACCAGTCATCCTGTTGAATCTCCAATGTGTAAACCACATGTGGAAAATGATTGGGATCCATATATGGAAAGGGAAACAAATATTTCTTATACCAAATGTTGTCTAATTTTAATAATATTCATTTAATTAATTATTTTTTTAAATTTAATAAACCAACCAATATAAAAATAACTCATGTCGATCATGATTCATGTATCTAACCAAGGTCTATACCATGTAATCATCTTCACCTCACTTGTTCATTCAGTTGGATACGATTACTTACATCAAATCATGGGGGGGATAATATCCTTTATCCATGCATGTCTTCCATGTCTTAGTTCATACACAAGATTAACTGACATTATCGCCTAACCAACCCATTAAATCCTCATTGTTCCTAAATATGAACTCCATCGTATCCCTAAACTGTCACATTTTATGCCACTCTATCATGAACCCATCCCTCTAAAGGTACACCTAATGCGCATAAATTAAAGGTATAGATAAAATGTCCCTAATTCCTTCTTCTAGTAACCCCTAGTTTGGAGAAAAACACTATGGATTTAAAAATATCATAAATGAGAGGCATTAGTCTCTATACCAAAATAGTATTAGAAGATATTATAGCATTGATCAATTAACTCCATGAAATATATTAATATGAATAAAATCATAACCATCCCACAATGAATGTATAACATAAATAGATATTATAAAATCAATATAATTACCCAAAATGAGAATCCAATGTATAAATACAACAAAGGACCAAAGGTCTGTGCTAGTAATGTCTAGAACGGCCCATGTAGTCCTCCTATAAACCTAAAATTCAGGTTATATTCATGGGTTGATCATAAAATTATACTCAGTAAGAGATATAAAGTGTCTCATGTACATGTGAAAGAAGTATACTAATGAACCTATGAGAAAATAGAATAATGAATAGCACCTAAACAGGTAAACTGACCAAACCCATCCTCACCATGGAATGCTCACCAAATAATTCATCCAAGTGTAATAACATAATACGAATCATATTGATATAATGGAAACCCGACACCACTTTTCCAATTGTTTACTACTATCACAACCCAGAATCGTATATCTTGGAACTCTTATATCTTCTATATCACATAATATCAAATCACTCCCATAGAAACTTGGGTCCTCACATCACATCTCTCTCCAAGACACCTAGACCATCACATCACATCTCAACCGAAAACACATTGGCCATCAAATAAAATCTCTTTTCAAAACACCTTGGCCATCACATCATAGTCATTAATAGTATAGTAGGTTACCATGAGCAGAAAGGATATAAACCTCATTCCCCTCCTATCTTGAATAACCCCCACCATAACCACATCACCCTCTCATCAACTTGCCAACCATCACCACAATTATATTTTGACTTCTATCCATTAGATACCATGTATTTAATCATCTCCAGGATGAGAGACCATGGAATAATGGGTAGTCATCCATCCATCCATCCACCATGGTGCTGTGAAAACACCCCCGAAACATATGGTTGTCAGTGTGAAGTGCTCGACATGTGTGGGGAATGTATATATGTCACAAGGAAGTACAATATACTTATATAGAAACACACAATCCCATCCTATGGGTTCACAAAATGTTTACTAACCCATCTAACCACATCACCACAAAAACTCCAAAAAAACATCACATTATCTACCACCACTACTTGTACAACACCACACAAAAAGCCACAAGTCACAAGCCACATTCTTCCTTTCATTACAAATTAAACCATTTTCTTGATTATCCATTACAAATCCATTCCATTTAAACATCCAATTCATTACCTTATTTCCAGAAAATTCATTTCATTATTTCATCAAATTACTTCACATTAAAAATCATCCTAATTTAAATACATATACCATATTAGTTCAATATTATATTATCCATTCCCTTCCAAGAAATTTTAATTCTACATTAACATTTAATTTCATCACTACCCAAGAAACTAACACAACAAAACACATCCCCACAACCATATTTCTCATTACAATATCCAAAAAATCATCAACCATTCACTTCCATAGCTACCTCCCTCATGAAAATCATTCACCCACATCACCAAAACTTTTCCATCACAAAATTCCAATAGCATAGCCACACAAATCATAAAATATTTCCCATAGCACAACGACACATCACAATCATCATGTGCCAACCACATCCCAACATATAAACTACAAACCAATGACATCTCAACCACACATAACTACCCAACATCACAACCTATAGTCACCACTCTACATCTCAAAACCATTCACAACACATTCACATAAACTTTCTGATTTAGAAATGGGTATTTTTATCACATTCTACTTATTTATTCAATGGATTTATCACACAAGCCATAGTTCAATGTGAACCCAATTCTTCATCCAAATATAAGTGATTGTCCTTTAAATCAAGGTGATATCATATCAATCAAACATCAAGGGTTCCATAAGGTATCAACCATGACACAAACAAATACCCCCAATGATACCCATTTTTAGTAATGCATCATGCTAGTTCAATCACAATAATAAAAATATAAACAAGATATAAATCAAAAATTGAATTCCCCTTAGCCTTTAAATTTTAATTAAACCACTTAATTATCTTTATTAGGATTTGTGAAAAACATCCTAACAAAGGTAAAAAAAGGAATAATCCATCATGTATGATACATTTGGAATGAAATGAAGGATTCCATGCCTCAAACATAGATTATTGATTTACTACACAAGGTCTGAAAAATAGGGAACAACCAACATGCACTATAATGAATAATAACACCTTGATCACCATAAACACATCATTCTCCCTCAACACCACACCAAAACCACTAATTTTCTTGTTATATCCCCCCCTAAAATGAAGAAAAAAATAAAAAATAGGGACGAAAAGAAGGAAACACATATAACCCTCCATGGACTGATCATCCGAAACTAGGGATAAAAGTCACTAAACGGGGGATTGGAATAGAATATTATTATGCACCTATGTCTCCCACAAATGAGATAAAAGTTAGAGATGTGATATGGTTAGAACAAATATTATAATTTATACCAAATATAAATAATATAATACCAAGATGTAGCCTATATGACCGCACTATAGAACAATTAAAAAAACAATGGACTATAGTGTAGTGGGTAGTAACTTAGTGTAGCCCGGCTCATTAAGGAAATCTTCAAGATTTTTTTCTATTCACATGATGTAGATCCAATAAAATTGGGGTAACCACAATGTAGTCCTGACCACTACATAGAATCCATCATCCACCGAGAAGGGACTATGCCACATCCATGGTCCATGATGAAGTTGTACCAAAAAAATGAAAAACCAACTATATTCTCTACACTGAGCTGATACATTATAGAAAACACCTCCATGTTGTACATATAATAGTTTTACAAATAACTCCAAAACACCTCCAATAACCCGCTACACTAGCCTTCATACATTGTATCCAACATAGGTCGTACTCACCTCAACACTGAAGCTTCTCTCTATGCCTTAGCCATGCCATAAATGACATCTGAATTAAAATATCGTCACCTAGTACCATAAATTGTATCTAGACTCTCCAAACCATATCAGATACACCTAAAGCATAGCCTAAGAATACATCCTCTGGGACTCATCCACCCTGCTTTTCTAACTTCAACCTCTCTTATACTCTCTAACAAACTGGAACTCCTCTAGAGATATCCACCAACAAAATTCCTAAAAAGTAACAGGCTGTAAATCTAAGACTATTACATTAAATATATATTAAAAATTTCTCTCCCTCTAGAATCCAAATAAAATACATAAAGGAAAAATTAAAAAGGTCCATTAAACCATCCCTTGAGATACCTCTCAAAGATCTCGATAAACTAAACACAAACACCATCCAAATACACCAAATCCATCCATGAACATTCACCAAACATCACACATAACCACATTACCATACCATTCTACCATCCATAAACCGCCTCCCTTACACATAACCACATGCTCCACTATCTCATCCTCCACACTTCCCCAACCAATAATCACCACTATCAACGCACAACACTTCCCCAAACACACAAATCAAGTAATTCCATCTCATATGTCATTATATTATCCATTTTCATGGAACTAACATACCAAAAAAGTTTTAATCATGCCAAATTATAATGAATCTTCATTGGGAATCCGGTTTTCCCCACTTCATATTATTAAATTCATAATCACACATCACATCGTAAAGGAAAAAAACACATCTTATAAAATTTAAATATTAAAAAAAACCTCATAAAAAACGAGAGTAAAGAAAAACTCAAAATAAATCCATGTATTGGTCATGCATATGTGTCTCATTCTTCTATATACTCTCCTATAATCCCCAATACCTCAACAACACATGAACCAATGAATGTTCCATCAATGTAAAACCTTCCCCCAATGATCCCGGTACTCTATTTGCCACTCTATGAACATTGAGTCTTCCAAGATATCTAAATATCCCAATTCAATGACTTAGGAGACACCATAAAGATATTAATGGAGTTGAGGGACATGGAAGACATCTTTAATTTAGTCCAGTCATGGTGGAAGTTTCAACCAATATCATAGCTTACCAATGCACCACAACACCTCAAAAAGTATACCAAAAATGGGTAGAGATTACTCCCCCTTCTAAACCATTTATTTCCACATAGAGGGGAAACATTCAATAATACATGGTATCCAACCTCAAACTCTATGGGCTCGTCATTCAATCATCAAAATCCTTCTAACGGTCTGGTGTTACTTTAATCTGCTTATGAACAACGTGAACCTTCTCTTATATTCACTTTGAAACATTCATATCATGAATAGATGACTCCCAAATATTATCCAAACACAATGGAGAATTAAATGGTAACCCATGAAAAGCCATAAATGGGGCCCTTCTAATGGATGGGTGATATATTTTTTCCTAATAAAACTCAAACAAAGGCTAGTTATTTTCCAAATATTCACTATAGTATTATATTCATTCCTAAAACATATCCTCCATCTTCTAGATAGTCTTATTTGTCTACCCATCTGTCTGAAGGTAGAAATAGTGTTGAGGCACAAAAGGGTTACAAAAGTAGGATGCAATGCCCACAAGAATCATGAGGAAAATTGTGCATCCAGATCTAATAAAATGGAACCCAAGAATACATGCATTAAATCAACCTCATCCACATACATCCTCTCCAAAACCTCTACATATCTTAACTCCTTGATCACTATGAATTGAGATGATTTTATTAACCAATACATAATTACTAATATATAATCGTAACCTCTCAGATATTGGGGTAACCGGGTGATGAAATCTATCAATACATCATCCCATTTCCACTCAGGGGAAGCCAAGGGCTATAACAAACCACCAATACCATGGTATTCTACCTTTACCATCTAGAAAACCAATAACTGAGCCAAAAACTTTGTTATTTCCCATTTCATCTTAGTCGACTGAAACCATATCATTAAGCTATGACATATATTAGAAACTCTTTGGTTTATTAATAAATAACATTTATGAATCTCAAAAAGTACTCCCTCACCCATCAATGCCATAATAAAAACTACCTTGAAACAATTTTCAGTTCTGAAAAACCTTCATCCATCCCTCAGTAGTGTCACTATGGCCAACATGATCATGCAACACCTATATCTCTAAGTATCCCCAATAAGACTCCTCTACATAACACATTAAAAAAATAAACCACTACCATAAACCACATTCTCATCTAAGTACAGGGCTACCAATTGGTTTGCTTTCCAACCATCCCCAATATCTTGAACAATATCCCTTTATAATATCCTTCTCAACACATAAACCATGACATTTACCTTTTTTGTACTATAGGATATCTAAAAACCATATTCCTAAAGAAAATAAATAATCTTATAATATCTCATATTTACATCACACTGAGGAAATATATAGCTTAATATATTATGACCTATGAAGACCACAAAGAACTCCATAATGAGGTAATCCCTTTATATCTTCATCACAAATACAATGGTTGTTGTCTCTAAATCATTGGTGGCATAGTTACCCTCATTGGGAAATCACTGCCTAGACCCATAATAAATCACTAATCTCTTTTTCATCAAGACACATCCCATTCCTAGATAAGAATCATAACAAAACACCTCATACATCACACCTCCTTCTTGAAACTAAATCATGTGAGCACTGACCGATCTCCCTTTCAAGTAGTCAAGATATGTCAAGCGCTGATCAATCTAAAGAAAAGCCTGATCATTATTAGTAAAAGCTATCAATGGATCTACAATTTATGATAAATCAGACATGAACCTCCATTAATATCCTGCAAGGCAGAGGAATCTATAAACTTCTACCACATTTTTTAGTGTTTCCCAAAACACAACTACTTCATCCTTTAATGGGTCCATGACAAAACCCTTTGGGGACACACATTCCCAAGGATATGCACCCCTTATGTTAAAAAATTACCCTTGAAAGATTTCTATAGAGTTGGTCGTGTTCATTACTACAAAACAAGCCTTTAATAGCATTGTCCTTTTGCGGCACTAAAACAATCACTCATAAAGAGTACCTTTTATCATGACTTTTTTAGCTCTAATAAAAGGTACCATTTATCAGTTCTTTTTTAAGCACTTGTAAAGGGTAACCATTATCATCACTTTTCTTTAGCACTAATAAACGGTTCCCTTTATCATCACTTTATTTTTGCCCTGATAAAGGGTTCCCCTTATCAACTCTTTATTTTTAGCATAGATAAAGGGTACCCCTTATCAGCACTTTATTTTCTGAGCTGACAAACGAATCCATTATCATAACCTTTTTAGCACTGATTAAGATGTCGAATAAAATAAAATAATTAAATAAATAAAAATTAAAGATGATTTACTTAAAAAATATTAAAAATTTTATTAATTTAATTACTATTGATAAAAATGAAAATTTTCATATTCAATATATAAACTATAAATACTAATAAATAGAATATATTAAATATATAGAAATTATATAATAAAAAAATAAAAATAAATAAATAAATAAACTAAGGAACATATTAAAGAATTTTATTTATTAAATAATTATTGATAAAAATTAATTTATTTTATATACACACATATATATTATAAATATTAATAAATAGTATATATTAAATATAGATATATGTGTGTAAAATATTTCTAAAATATGATTTATACAATTAAATGTATTTATGTTTAACATTTAATAAGTCATATGTTTAGTGAATAATGGTTTATAATTGAAAAGTAATATGAATTAAAAATACTCACTAATTGCATCGAGTAATGGACATAATTGAATGTCATTTTATTTCTCAAATTTAACATATATCCAACTAGAGTTATATTGATTTCAGATAAATATATATATATATATATATGTATGTATGTATGTATGTATGTATGTATGTATGTATGTATCTATGTATATATGTATGTATGTATGTATGTATGAATGTATGTATGTATGTATGTATCTGTAATCATGTATTTTTTTATATAATGCCACACACACAAATTTTTTTAATTAATGAAATCTTATATAGAAACACATACTCCTTATATTTATGTAATTTATCCAAATTTAAGTATTCATTATAGAATTTCATTATAACATGATACATTAAATATATTACATCTTTAATTGGTAAATTTTATTTATTTAATTAATTATTTTATTATAGTTATGTATTAATTCATATTTAATATTTTTTATTTTGTATGTAAATTATTATTTGTGGGAATCTAATCATTTTTTCGTATTTATTTATATATATTTACTTACTATATTTTAAGATTTTCAATATTTATTCATATTTATTTCAATATATATCCATATTTTTTTAATAATTTATATTTAATTAATAAAACTTATCCATTTTATTAATATTGGTAATGTGCACTCATTTTTAATTATTCAGTTTCACTCATTTTTAACATGCATGCACTTATGATTAAATATTCATTAATAATGTTAAAAATAAATTCATAAATAAATATTTATAAAAAAATATATTTATTAATGTATATTTACTATATTTAAACATTTATATATTTATAATTCTAAATAAATGAAATTTATTTTAAAAACTACTGATATAATTATAAATAAAAAACTATATATCATTATAGATAACTATAAATTTATAATAAAATTATCTAAATATTTAATATATTGACTATATTTATATTTATAAATATTTATTAAATATATATATATATATATATAATTATATAATTATATATAATTATATAATTATATAAATATATAAATATTATTTTTTTACAAGGTATTTATGTTACTATAAATAAATAATTATATATTTAAATAATAATATAATTATAATAAATATATTTAAATAATGAATATACTAACTATATTTATATATATGTATATATATTAAATATATATGTGATTATATAAATATATTTATAAATTTTTTATTTATAATTTTAATTATAAATCCTCTTAGTGTGTTAAAGTTTTAACGCTAATAAAGACGTCTTTTATGAGTACTTATTAATTTTTCACTGATAAAAGGTATTTTATGAGCACATTTTCGTAAAATGCTGATAAAAGTTTCCCTAATCTATTTATTGAATCATAACCAGTTGAAAACCCCAAGCTTTCTTCATAGGAAAACTGTTGTTGTCACTTCTCTTCATTGAATTCAAGCTCACATCAAGGCTCAAACCAAGGATCAAACAATTCCAAGGCTCAAATTATTCAAGGGAAAAACAAATAAAAGGCTCGAATGAATCCAAGGATTGGAGATATCTCTACTTTCTATTGGATTATTTGAATATTCAATCCAAGGTATGTTATTTTCTCCTCCTCCTCACTTGTTGATTTCTTTTCTCATGATATCTATTTGAGTTTTTTGTTCAATATCTCTATCTATTCATTATCCTTAACTTAGTTATCTTCTAGTATTAATTTTTAATCCATGGTTTCTATTATTCTGGGTTTTTATTGTCCTTTCAAGGGCTTTTCTTGATTCTTTGTAGTATATTAATAATCCCACATAGTGATTTCATCCTTGTAGAATATTATGTTTAAATGTTTTTAATCTCCATGAATGAAAATTACACACACAAAGTGTTGGTTAAGATCCAACCCATGTTTTTTATTTGATAAATCGAATAGTATTTCATGTAATGATTTCTTGAAGTTGAAGTTCGATTCGTTTTTCTTTTTTCTATTTTGAAGCTTCGTTGGTACTACATCAAGATTTTTATTTTATGTTAAGTGTCCATAATTTTATCTATTTGTTTTTTATTGATATCATATATGAACATTCATATATATAAATGTTTTTACATTTTTAAATCTATAGATATATATATAAGAACACATTATTTCATGTATATATATGTATGTATTCATATGAAATATATATTGGATTTATTCAATAAAATATTTGATAATTTGTTTTCTTGGTTTAAAAAATTCATTCCAAGAGAGACTATTAGTGTGTGTTTTTCTAATACTATGTCTTCGAGGAATGTTTGTAACTCTTAAAATTAATTTGATTCTCAGTTTTTTATTTTGAATAATATTGAATGAAATATGTTTTCACTAAAAATTAGTAGTAGTATCAAATGTTATGGAAATTTTTGTACTATGAAATGATTTTTATAAAAATTTATCTTCATCTATAGAAGTTGTCTATATTTTTTGGATGAGGTAAAAAAAATTCTTTTAAATACATAGATCATATTATTTGTTGTTGGAATGATATTTGAATAGAAATGTTTGTTTTATGTTGATTTTAGATTGATAATTTTTCTTAAAAGGTGACCATACCTGTCATTAGTATCATAATAGGGATTGTATACATCTTATTGAGGGGTGAGAGATAGTTACAATGTAATACCAATTAGATTTCAGGGGTCATAACTTATATAAAACTCTATAGGTAGTCCAACAAGGTATGCTAGTTGTGGGTATCTAGTAGTTTATAAACATAGGAACTCTTTATCAGGCTTATAGGTGATATCTATCCAAGTATGTCTAGATTCACCTCATGGGATGTGTTGGAATTTCCTATGATTAAATAGGATTCATTTAATACTATTTACTTGTATATTATTTTTGACTTACTCCACATTTAATATTGATCTATTTTGTTGTGACCAGTTTTTTAAATTTTTTTGATATTTATTTAATTTTTTGAATAACTTTTCATTTTATAACTACATATTATTCTTCACAATTATGTTTATAAAGAGGCCTATTAAAAACCCCATAAAGTTCTCTGAGTCTCTATGTATATTCATTAAATAAAATTTTAGTTATTAAGGTGAAAATATTTATTAATATATGCTCTGAAGATTAATTATATTTGATATACCATTAATTTTAAATGTAATAATTCCTTAGATTGTTACATTACTTTTTCCAAAAAATATAATAGAGGTTATAAAATTTTTCTATATTTTGGACTAATTTTAAGAAAATATTTTGACGTACTCATAATTTTAGGTTTAAATGTAATAGTTCCACCCATAGGAATCTCTAATTACTATCCATGTATATGAAATAACACTTTATTTAATAAATGTTTTACCAAAACAATTTTATGTCTTCTTGTTTATGGAATTGGAGTTTTTTTTTGTTTATCATACTTGTTTTTCTTTTTAAAACATAATTTCCTAAATTATATTTTTATTTTTTTAAGGGATTTAAGAAATACCTGAGGATTATATGTTGGACTATTCTTAGTTATAGGATTGAAATTATTAGAACTAGGATTTCTCCTATAAATATTGAATTTTTAAAGACCCTAAGGATTCATATATCATAACAGGTCCTTGTTGAGGCCCCTTAAATCCCAGAAAAGAACATGAATGACCCCCAAATATTACCGTCAATAAGCCACAAGTTAATAACTAGTTTCAATGGTGTAATTCTCATTACTGAGAGGCATTACCCCTTTTAGAGAACATAATGGATTAAAAATGTCATCCTCGTTATCTTCATCCCCCGAACAGTTATTATTGTAATTTTTTACTTATGACTCAACCCCCACCTTTTTATTTTTCATGAACCACTCTGAGAAGTAGTCATCCCATGGATGAATACTCCTTAGAGTGGTTCAAGAAACATAGGTTCATGTCCAAAAGATTGGGAGGATGAGTCTCAAACAAAAAAAATGATATAATAACTATCTGGTATATAAAGCAAATGTGGAAAGTTGTATATAACTTTTACCTTTAGATGAATTTATAGGATAACACCTATCGTAGAAGAGTAATTCTTTTTTAAATTAAATTACCCATTTCCTTAAAAGAATAATGAAATTATTTTATAAAATCAAAGGTTGGGGTTTTATTATTTGAAACCTTCACCTTTTATAATGAATATATAATGTTTTTTATTTATTTGTTATAAGAAAATGAATATTCTATGAAGCTAATAGGATGTAAAGTAATTGAAAATGGATGCATGCTAATCATTTGAAAAAAAATACATGAAGATGGATTTAATGATTTCATAAAGTTTTCTCTAGATCATGCATATGAACCTTATCAAATACTTTTTCTATGTTTATATTGTTTTTATTCAATATAAATTAGTTATGAAGAGTTGGAAGAACATTTTATTTTTCACAGCATAGACAAGAACTATAAATATTGAACTAAACATGGAAAAAATAGACTGTGCATACTGATTGGGATGATACAATAGTTTTTGGACCATTTGATATGAATACCAGTGTAAATGAAGATAACGGTCACAAAAAATAAATGAAAATAACAATTGGAGATGACCTTCATGATTTTCCAGTACTATTTGAGAAGTAAAATTATTGTGTTAAGAGACCATTTTATATTGGTTTTACTAAATACACAACATTTTTGGCTATATTGAAGTTATATAATGTTAAATATGGAAGCGGTGGAGTGACATCAGCTTTACAGAACTACTTGGTCTCCTGAATTATTTTTTGTGAGAAAAAAATAAACTACCATTTAAAACATATAATGATAAAGAAATTCTATTTTCAATGGGTATGATCTATAAAAAATTAATTCTTGTCCAAACGAATGATTATTTTTTCTTAAGGACAATGAATAACTAATAAAATTCAATATGTGTTGAATAGATAAATTTAAGAAAGATTAATCAAGTCCTTAAAAAATTTGATATTACTTTCCAATCATTCAACAGTCTAGAAGACTACATAGATGTTAGGAATCTGCAAGGCAATTGACAAGGCATGAAAAACAATTATTAAATATAGGAACCAACTTCATCCAATAAATTCTCCCCACTGGAATAAAATTGATTACATATATTCAGAATTTTGAAATGAGAAAACAAAATTACACTTTGTGTTATTTATAGATGGAATAAATCATTTTGGGTTATATAGTAGCACTCATAGTACATGGCCTGTCATGTTGGAAAATTATAACGTTCCACTATGGTTATGCATGAAGTGAAAATACATTATGTTTTTTATACTTATATCTAGACCAAAGAAACGCAATTATGATATTGATGTCTTTTTGGCTCTATTAATGGAATATCTGTAACTGATGTGGGATACAAGTGTTACAATGTATGATGCTCATAAAAGTGAAGAATTCATATTTACTGTCATTTTGTATGGGATGATAAATGACTTTTCTCCTTATATAAATTTATTAGGATATAGTATTAAATGAATTTTGGGGTGTCACATTTTTGAATAATTTACTCACTCAGTTTTGTTGAAGCATTCTTTAATGACTTTATTTTTTGTAGATCTGAATTTTTACATTGATAACATAAATATTGATCATAGATGATAACATTCAATTAGAATATCAAACAAGGTACAACATTGTCTCCACTAAATTTTGATCTACTATTTGATAATGTAAAATATATTGAAAATTATTTCAATAAACCATTTTCAAAAAACCATAACAAATCAGGTTGGAAGAGGAGATAAATTTTAGTATAATTAATGTATTTTAATTCTATATATGTCCAAAAAAAATTTGATGTCTTGAATGTATAAAAAATATATTTGATAGTGTTATTATAATATTAATAAATTTTCAGGCAAAATAAATGTTGGAATAAAATCTATGTTGGACATGATTGATATGGGGATAAGGTAAGAGTTGGCACTGATGATTGGTAAAGGGTGGAATTTTCTCCTTCTAATAGCTTACACTCTCTCAATACATGAAAAAATTTTATTTTTCCTTTCCATTAATAGTGGAATATTTCTATAGGGATATTCATTAAATATTAAGAATGTATTTTGAATGAATAATTTAATGTCACATGGACTAAAATCACATGAATATCAGGTTTTGATGAAATATTTGATACTCATTGTTTCCTATTAACTTCTTCCAAAAAATGTACGGCATATGTTAACCATAATCTACTTCATTTTAAAATCCATATGTAGTAATATTATAGAACCAAAAACGTTTCCAATCATGAATAAGAAGGGTTTATTAATATTGGGTGAATTTGATCTGTTCTTCCCACCATCATTCATTGATATAATGGTCCACCTGATGTTTCACTTGGTTAGAGAGGTTCATCAACATGGTCATGACCATTACAAATGGATGTACCCCATTGAATAATTTATGATGATTTTTAAAGGGTATGTCATAAATCTAAGTCAGTCAGAAGGTTATATTTTAGAATGATATATTGTTGAAAATCGATTGAATTTTTTATCGATTTCCAATCATATTATAACAACATTTGTCTCCTGAAGTCTCATCATAGTAGATTCCTTATGGAGGATGGGATTAATGGAAGATATGTTGTCACAATTACCTTAAAAGAGTGGGGGAAATATCACATGAAATTTAACATAATATTAAATATGTTGATTTATACATTGAATCCCACAAAGAAATTATTAGGAATTATAATCCATTAAGTTATGAAGGATGGATATCAAATACACATAATCAATGTTTATAATATTGTTTTTAGAACAAATTGAAGAGTTATCTAAAAATTTAAATTCAATTTTTGAATGAATTCGATGGCTATCTAGGGACCAAATGAAAATGTGATATCTTATATTGGTTTTGTAATAAATTGTTATACATTCTAAAAAAATAACATGATGATTTTATTATGACTAAAAATAGTGTAGTTATGCTTGTGGAATAAGTGATGCACATATCTGGCTCCAATAATAGAAATGCAATTTATTCAAATATATAAAATTTTGAAATTATCAAATGGATATATGAGTTGGATTATACCACATTCCAGGTGATAATTTTTTTTTCAGATGGATTGACAATAAGAGTATAGTGAAAGTTGATGAAATGGGAATTGTGAAGATGAATTTTAGTGTGGAAGGGGTAAACGGTGAGCAATTCATAATGGAATCAAAATCAGTGCAAGTATATTATGTCTCATATACAAAAAAAAGTATTGTTCGATTGTACTACTAGTGACTAAATCAATTGTCAGGTCATATGAAAATTCAATCGAGAATGAACCTTTCATTGGGATATCACAATTAGTTCGTTTCGGTCCCAATGTAAATAATGTCTTGTATGTTATAGGGGACCACACATAGGGGATTTGGATTCTTGATATTGTTTTTAAATCCCTAAAACATTTAATAAAGAAAAATATTTCAATTAGTAGGTAGACCTGTTTTTTATTATACTATGTTTTTTCTCATAATATTATCTTTCATATACTATATTAACATAATCTGGATTAAATATTTGACTAATCATTCATACAATGTATTTTTTCACATGATTATGTTACCAATCTCATGGAAAAATGGACTATAATGATGGAAACCCTTTAAGATGATGTAAAGGTAATGTTACGATAAACATAATCTATTTTATTGGAAAACTATATAATAAAACTTTGATTTAATTTTCATTATTACATTTAGAGTTCGTTTATTTTATAATATTTCAATCAATATTTCATTCCTTTATTCACTAAAACATCCACTAATTTATTCTCCCCCAAATCCTTTACACCCTTATAGTGTTGTAATTTATCACTTTCCTTCAAGATCCCTCCATTACTTTTGAAGGAAGAGTAATGAAACTGAATTTTCTCAATCATAGTGTTAATATTGATGTTTTCATAGTAAAATAAATTTCCATATGAATAATGTATTAGTTTATATTTATGTTTATTTTATTAATTTTTAGTATTACTCACATGATATTTTTTTCTTATATCGGTGTATTATTTTTGTTCTAGTTAGGGTATTTTGTTAAAAGTTTCTCATGCTCATGAGAGACTATAATTCATGGTTGAAACTAATATAATAACATCATGGAAATGGCTCAATATTTATACAACCATCATGAAAAGGTAAATTGCTAATAATTATTTAATTATTTTTTCATCATTTTTTTCTATAATTTGTAATTTAATTTCTTTATCCTTATTTTCTAATACTTATTTATTTCCCTTAAAAAATCTTTAGAGAAGTCATATTATTCTTTCAAATATTTTAAAAAATCTGTAAAAGTGAAAACATGTTCCTTTCTACCAATGTATCTACGCTTTCCATTACCTTTCTTTCTTGAACTTCCAACACTATATATTGAGTCGACGTTCTTATTTGAAAAAATATTTTTTGGCTAATAACGTCGACACAATAAGATGTGTTCGTAGTTTGAAAAATAAAGGAAGTACAAAGTCGAGTAACATTGGTAGTGGGGATTATTTTGAGAATTTGGGATGTTTAGGAATTATCTGCACCTCAATCTGACGAATGGTGTAACCTGTATGACTCCAACTTCATCATTTTATTTATAATTGACATTAATTTTAGTAAACAGGAAACTAATATACTCAAAAATAATAAAACACTTTTGGATTGTTTTGATACTTTAGGTAAATGATCCATAAGTCATTTGTGACATGTATGAATTAGTCTCACATAAAACTAACACTTTATGTGATTAGTATAACTCAAAGTTTTTTTTAAATATAAAATGAAATTTTAGAAAAAAAAGAAAAGTGACACACTAAAAACCAAAAAAAAAATAATTTAAATAGTTTTTATACTTTAGTAAAACAATCCACGAGCCATTTTGGACATATAAGAATCATTCCCAGCTCAATTTGACCCATGGTGTGACCGGTATGACTCTAAGTGCTTTTTATTTAAAATTTTCATTAATTTTAGTAAAATGGAAAACTAACCTACTGAAAAATATGAAATTTTTTTTATTGTTTTGATATTTTATTAATATTATACAATAGTTATCTGTGACATATAGGAATCAGTACCACATCAAGATGAAAAATAATGTGACTGGTATGACTCAAAGTGTGTGTTTCCAGTTTAAAATCACATTTAAAAAAAAGACAAGTCCCCTAATAAAAACCAAGAAAACACATTCATATTTTTTTTATAATTTATTAAAATGATTCATAAGTTATTTGGTATGTTTAGGAATCATATTCACATCAATACGACCTAGGGTGTGACTCCAAGACTGTCTTTTTATTTAAATTTGTTGTTAATTTTAGTAAAAAAGTAATCTAACAAAATAAAAACTGAGAAAAAATTCATATTATTTTGATACTTTAGGGAAAATTATCCATAATTCATTTTTGATGTGTGGGAATCGTCCTCAAGTAAAACAAACACATGATTTTACTCGTATGACTCAAAGTGTGCGTTTCTAGTTTAAAATGAAATTTAGTAAAAAAGACAAGTGACATAATCAAAATAGGGAAATTGAATTTGATTTTTTTGATACATTATAAAAACGATCCATAAGTCATTTGGAACATGTATGAATCATTCGCTCCCCAATATGATGTATGGTGTCACTGATACGACTCCAAGTGCGACTTTTTATTTAAAATTGACATTAATTTTTATAAAAAATAAATTTTACATACTCAAAAACAAGAAACTGAATTTGTATTATTTTTATACTTTAGGAGAATTATCCATAAGTCATTTTTGATGAGTAGGAATCATGCATGCATCAATATTATACAAAATAATCCGCTTAAGACTTAATGTGTCTATTATCAGTTGAAAATTGACATTTTAGTTCGAAGTGTCACTCATTAAAAACGGTTAAAATGTTCTCGTACTATCATGATAATTTTTGAAAATAATAAACAAGTCAATTCTAACATTTATGAGTCAATATCACATAAAATGACACATTGTGTGACCAGTATGACTCAAAGTACATGTTTCTAGTTTAAAATTACATTTTAGTGAAAAAGACAAGTAACAGACTAAAAACTCATAAAAAGAATTCAGATTATTTTGATACTATAGGAAAATGATCAATAAGTCATTTGGGATGTGAAGGATTAAGCCTCAATTAAATCTAATGCACTATGTAATTTCTATGACTCAAATTTTATATTTTCAATATATAATTTTTATTTTAGTTTAGAATGTGCATCACATCACCAAAATAGGGAAAACCATTCTAGATTATTTTCTCATCATTATATTTTCTATTACTTAATGAATTTCCTTATAATTTTGTATTATAATTATATAAATAATTTTCAAAATGATAATTCTTGAAGATGAATAAGAAATGGTTTGACGTACAACAATCAACTACAACCCAATCTAATACATAGTGTTCCTGGTGTGACTCAATGTTTAGTTTAAATTTAACACTTTATATTTAATTTATTTATTTATCTTATTAACAAAATAAAAATAGTTTTTTTATGTATGTGTGTTCTATTTCTCGAGCATGGGTGGTTTTTTTGATAATAGCCTGAGTTGAGGTCAACGACAAAAGATAAAGGATCATTGATGTTTTTAAATTTATGTAATAATTTATGCATACTCATGTAATTGTATAAACCAAGGTTTTAAATGTCTATAATATATGATTTTGTTCTTTTTAAAAATATTCTATTTCATTTAGATTCTGTATTTTTACTTAGTTTTTTTTATTTTTGGTGGTGCTTGAGGATTTTTAGTGCACTCTTACAACACACTGCATTATGTCCCCTTATCAGTTCATGTAAAATCACTAATAAAGGGGTCCTTTATTAGTGCTAAATTAAATAACTGATAATGTTTTTATTTATGAGTTCTTCTAAAAGCACATATAAAGAAACCATTTATCAGTGCTAAGAACTTATAAAAGCTTTGGGATTTTAATTTCACTCTAGTAGTCAGTTCTTCTCTAGAACTGATAACAACCATTTTTAGCGATGTTAAATGCCTATTATGTAGTAGAGATTGAAGAACTTAAAATAAATCTCTAAGATGATCATCATTTTTTCCCTATGAAATTGATTAAATCAATAATTCATCGATGAGTTGAACTATAAACAACTCCAAGAATTCAGATGACATAGATTTCCTGAGCCCTATGAGCATAGATAGTGTGCTCATAACAAAAAATGGAATAACCATGAACAAAAAGCTTCTATACCAATATATGAAGGATGTTTTCGATATATAATCATGCTTCACCCACAACTGGTGTTATCAAGATTCTATATAAATCATAGAAAACCAACTCAAACCTCTCAGTTGGTCAAAAATATTGTTTAATATCATTAGATGAAAATTATTCTTGAATGTCACATGATTCGACATATACTGGTCTATTCACAACCTTACATTACCATATTTATTTTTCATAAACAATACTAGAGAACTCCATGATTAAATAGTGTGATAGATGAAACATTTCTGCGTCATTTCTTCTGTCAAATTATTTTAATCTCTCAATTAAAATGGTGTCATCCATTCAGGATCCATAAAAATTAGAGAATCACTGATCTCCATGTCATTCCCGAACTCAACATCACATTTCGAGGATAGTGTCGCATACTCCCTAGGAAAAAAATACATAAACGCCCTAAAACCCTGGGAGATTCCTCTATCCAAGTTCCACTAGTTCCACGACAACTCATCCATCAAATAAAAAAGTATCTCTATACATATACTTCTCACCTAACAACTCCACTCACCAATAAAAACCATACATAGGATATCCACAACCAAAAATATAACTCTCTTATAGAAGTATTTGATAATATAAAGTATGGAATAAAATCATTTAATGTTTATAATGACATCATATGACTACCTCCATAGTAAGGAATAATTATCAATGGACTGATGGTCCCCATCATCAGTCTACTCCCCCGATAGACATCCAACAAACTATTATAGCGTTTGACTGGTGTAGTGAACACCATGTTCCAAGTAATAATCTATATGTCTAGTCCCATATAACGTACTAGATAGTATGTCAAAATAGAGTGTGAATCACATGAATAAAAAATCACAAAAAAGGTTAGATGATAAACTGGTTGTACTATAAATAATATCTAGCCCCTCTAGCACTGTTGCCTCCACTACATGCAAATAACAATAGCCATATCCTCTTCCCCTATACTAGAATCCAACTCTATGAATAGGATCAGGTCATGTTCCCTAAATATGGGTAAAATCATGTGTTCAACCTCCACCTTCCCCAAATTCTCTCAGTTGAGAATAATCCTGCCTCCCTAATTACTTGAATGGTCTCGCTAGAAACTCTTATTGGGGGTTATGGTGAACCTATCCACCCCCACTAAACAATTCATAAATAATCAATGGGAAATTATTTTGAATAAGTCCATAGAACCCATAAATGAATCACACATTTCTGTGGTCCCCAAGAGGGGAATGAAAACTTCTCACCTAAGAAGTTCAGAAGGTAAATTGATGAGGTTGACTCCTCCCTAGTCAAAAACTTGAAGGACATGGTTCCTAAGACCTATTATTACCAACTATACTACTTGATGATCCATCCTATTTCCTATAACATATTATACATACTCATGAGTTTATATTCTTGACCACTTCCGTCTTATAATGAATGTACAAATACATTAAAAATGTAAAATTTGTAATAAAATATTAGTTTGAAGGACGAGTACCTCCCCAATATGTCTCACATGGGTTACCTCATTAGAGAAATTGTCTGAGGAAAATGAAATAGATCCTTGAACATCATCCGAAGATACTTCATAGAAAAACTTCCTACAAAAAGATAAATAATCTCATACCTCTTCATAAACATCATAGTTGACAAGAGGAACTCCATTCAGAACACCTTATAAAAGTTGACCCATGAAAAATTTATCTCCTTATGCTTATAAAGATATAGCCTCCACAATGATGTGAATCACCCCACATCTCACTGGTAGAAAATGGGGCTTATTAATCCACTGGGACCCAAATCAAATTGAATGAAACATCGATCTCTTATAACTAACACTCTATCTCAATATTAGAAATTCATACCTTGTACCTCCCTAAGGCCTACCATAGAAAAGTGTGCAATGTCATCTTCCATTGATCATCCTCCCAAACTAGATGAACCATTCATAGATCTAATAAATCATCCTATTGAACCTTTACTACCTGAACAAGGTGAGTGTGATAAAGAGGATTCATATATTAAATGGGAAAAAATATTTCCTATGCCTGATAGTATGTAATTTTATAAAGATACATTTAATTCATTATTCTTTTTAACATTTAGGTAACCACCCAAATAAACAAGGACACAAGTAAATCATGATTTAAGTTCTTCTCCTAGGTCTCTACCCAAAAAGTGTAATCACTTCACTTGGTTGTTCAGCAGGCACAGGTTCCTTGTGTATGATCATGGGGGCCCTTAAATCCTATGTACAACCAGTCATCTATGGCCAATGTTAGGCTTGCGGATTAATTAACATTGTCTTTGTACCAACCTATTAAATACTAATTGTTTTTAACTCATAACTATATATCATCCATCTATAGCACCTTTGATACCACTCTGTTATGACCCCCTCAATCTAAAGGTACTCCTCGTAAGCTGAAAATGAAGTAAGTGAGATAATGGTCCCATTTCCCACCTCTAGTAGGCCTCGAGTTGGTAACTAGCATAGAGAGTAAAAATATAACAAATGGGAGACATTAACCTCTATAATAAAATAGCATCAGAATATAGGATATTAAGGATAAATTAACTCCAAGACATAGAATAAGATAAATAAAATAAAAAACATACCAAAATACATGTATAAATTAAAGGGATACAAGAATCCAGAAATAAGTACTAAAAAGTAAAATATAAGTTAACAATAGAGAAACTTCCCTAAGGTCTGGTCTTGTAATGTATACCATGTTCCATGTATTCCCCTAGGAAACATAAAAATAAATTTATATTAGTCATTTTTTCATAAATAAATACTCAATAGGAGCTCTAAATTCTCTCTTGGGCATGTGAAAGAAGCATAATTCTGAACCAGTGAGAAAATAGAAGAACTAAAAGCACCTAAAAATTTCAACTAACCAAACCCTTACTCTCCATGGATTGATCATAGGGTAATTATTTCATTTGTAATAATATAATAATAAATATATAGATATAAATGGTACCCTACAACGTGTTCCCATTGGTATGCCACTCTAACACCCTAGGTCATGGTGTTCCCATATCTTCTGTAACACATCACACCAAATATTTCCAATAGACATCTGCTCCATTATATCACATTACATCAAAAGGTACATGGGAAATCACATCACATATCACCTGAAATAAATTGGTCCATCACATAACATCTCGCTCGAAAACACAAAGTCCATCGCATCATAGTCATAACCAGTATAGTACAATATCATGAAAAATAAGAAAATCAGCCTCATACCCCCCCTACAATCATGAATAACCCCTAAAATTACCACATTAACTCACAAAACATCACCATAATGAACTTTAGATTTATGGAAATAACAGAACTTATATTTTTATATCAACTAGAAGAGGGATCTGGAGAAAGAAGTTAGTCATCAATTTGTCCTCCCACTAAGATGTTGTGAAAAATACCCCCCAGAACATCTGATTTTTGTAATGAAGTGCTCGACATGAGAGGGGTGTGTATATAAATCATATGGGAAAATAACATCAATATATATCCACACACAATCCAATATTGTGGGTTTATAACATGGGTATTATCCCAACTAACAACATCTCCACCATGACCCACAAAAAATATCACTTTCAATTCCACCATTAAATTCACAACACCACAAAAACATTCCACAATATACAAGAAACATTCCACCTTTCATTACAAATTAATCTATTTTCCATATTATCTATTACCGAATAATTTTATTTAAAATTCTGACTAATTTTATTCTTTCCATCCCATTAATTTTATTATTTTACACCCCTCATTTTATTTTTAAAATCAAAAAAACATAACACATATCTTATATTAGTTAAATATTACAATAACTATTCTATATTATTCCTTTTTAATACAACATTAAAATTTTATTTCATCACTACCCAAGAAACTATCACAACACAATGCATCACCACCACCATATTTATCATGCAAAAAGAAAAAAATCAACTACATTTCACATCTATATCCACTTCCCTCATCACACCCATTTTCTAACATCACCACCACATTTCTATCACAACCACCCTAGATCATAGCCACATGACTCATCAAATTTTCCCTAAAGCACAACCACACCTCCCAATCGTCATGTTCCAACAAAATCTACCACATACCAACCATATCTTAAAAACACATCACCTCCCTATATGATAACCCCAAATTACTACCCCACATCACAACACATTCACATATCACTTTTAGATTTATCTTGGGGGTTTTTATAACATTTCACTTCATTATTCAAGGGCATTATCAGAAAAATCCACATTTCCATGTACAACAAATTCTTTATCTGGATATAAGTGATTAGAAAATTAATTAAGGTTGTATCAAAAAAATTTCACAACAATGGTTCTAAAATACATCAACCATAATGAAAAAAATTCCCCCAACAACCACTATTTTTAGTAAGTCATCAAGCTCAAAAACTATTTTTTAAAGCATGTGATTTCATTCCCCTTACACATTAAATTTCAATTAAACTAGTTAAATATCTTCATTAATATGAATTAAAACCATCCTCACAAAGTTAAGAAATGAAAACATCATTACACATGATACAATAGGTGAGAAAATAATGTTCCCCAACATCAAAGAGAAATTTTTAATTTTCTAAAAAAGCTTGGAAGAAGAGGGAATCACCAGGAACCATAATAATGAAGAACACCTTGATCATCCAAAATATAAGAACCACATCACTATATCATCAATGAAACACTAAAAAAACTAATTTCCCTGATCACGTCCCCTACCTCGATGAATAAATATAATGAAAATAGGGGGAGGATAATAGGGAAACTCAAATAAACATCCATAGACCGATCCTACAAGAAAAGAGACACTAAAATGGAGATGAAATTGATCCTTGAGAAACACTTGGTATTCCCAATAAATGAGATAAAATTTGGACAAGTGATTGGGATTGAATTGTTCTTGAAATTTATACCCAAATATTAAAACAAAAATCTATGGCTCAACCTATGTAACGAAGATCCAAAGCTCTTGGAAAAAACTGGGAACTATGGCATAGTGTCGATGACCACACTATAACAGGGTTGGTAAAACCATCCTATGAGATTCTTGGATATTTTCACACTACACATCCTATAAAAAATAATATGACCATGGTGTAGCCCAAACCACTATCCCATAGCCCTCATCTGTTGAGAAAGGAATTCATCATGTCTATAATCCATGATAAAATTGTTCCTAAAAAGGAAAAAATGTTATTTCCTCCCCATTAATCTACTATGATGTAGACAACACCTCCATACCATAACTCTATTGATTTTTGAAATATCTATAAAACACCTCAAACCACTTGTCTATGATACTTTCAGAGACTAGTTCATGGAAACCAATCCAAAATTATTATGGGATTGACCCCACACAAACACTGTCCTACGCCCTAGTAGTAAGTGTATTTTGGGAAAAATAAATCTAATCTGACCAAATCCCATGTGAATTAAACAATTTGGGTGGGAATGTAAAATTTTGGCTCCATTTCCATCGATTAAAAAGGATTTTTCAAAGGCATGGTAACCTATGGAAAAAGAACATTGGATTACCTATCACATTCCCCATTTCTATTTTCTTTTATTTTCCCTTTTCTTTCAGATTCCATCGTGTCCCTCTTCTTGTGGATTAGTGAATGCATCAATGGCCTTTGACTCGGTCTGGGATTCTTGACACATAATAACAACTTTCCTTTGAAACCAATATCAATAGATATATTTTTTCACCCTACCAATTACAAATTCCTGACTGTAGTAATCGTATAGGTCCAAACAAGACTAATACACCAAACAAGAAACCTACCATACATGGAGAGTGGTCTATGTAGTAAGATTGCACCATCATGGATTATGGATTTTCATTAATCCATCATGTTATTCCTAGTAACGTACGCTATCCTATACTGAAACATATTTTTTAAATCAAACCTGGACTCATTAATATGATCAATAATATGGTCTAATTCTGCGGGATTCAAAGTGAAGACCCCCATGAGCATATTTATAACATCCTAGAAATCTAGGAAACCTTTCACAGCTAGGGAGTATATTCAAATTCTATAGAACATCGATTATTTCCCTTATACCTATGATATCAATCCAAGGATTTTCTAAAAATTCAAGCTTCTGAGTCCATCTTGAATTGGGATGATTTAGCCAATAAATTTTTGGATAAGTACTTACCACCAATCAGAACATGGAAATTCGGTAACGACATTCATAATTTCTATCAAGAAGAGGGAAATTCATCATGGGAAGCAAGGGATTGTTTTCTGTAGATTACCTAAATGTTACCACATCATGGACTCAATATGTGGATTCAGATCTATATATTTTTACAAGGACTCCAACCTGCCAGTTAAACATTATTTGATGAAGTTACTGATGGATGGTTAATATTCAAAATAAGTGAGGGAGGCCAAGATATTTTACATGAAGTCGCTCATAATTCTAGATTTTGGTGGAGAGATTGTGGATTTTCCTGGAATGGGATCCATCATGTTGAATAGAATACCCGACTAGAATCACCTATTGAAACTTTGGTCAAGAAGTTTGAATCATTCATATTTCATATATATCACCACCCCATCCTACTACTGTCATAGAAATTCAGTCACCTAAAATGTTCAATTTCTTAAAAAATTATCATGACTTCACAAAAATTGTTGATGAAAAACCAATTCAGGAGTGTAATTATGTTAATTACAATCAATAAGTATAATAAATTCAGCAGCCACGACAATAATTTCATCAAAGTAATATTCAAAAGAAACAAGAAAATAATCAATGGTACATCTAACAAAGAAGTAGTCAGGAACCATTCAGAAACCAAGGACCATCTGGATATCCACCGATGAATCATGTAGATTAACCACTGCAATAAGAAACCCCAAAACCCTTCCTACCTAGATGCCAACAAAATTTCAACCAGTTCAACCATGAACTTCACAACTAGCCATAACTCTACAATCCAACATAGAAAATCTAATCTCATCCTATTTCTAAAAATCAAATCAAAGGATGACCACTCAAGAGACAAAAATAAAGAACCAAAGGATATCACTGCATAACCTTGAACATAAAATGGTACAGATCTCAAATACATTTTCATAAATATTTCAAAGTACTCTATCTGGTAAAAAATTAAAATAACTAAGAGAATAGGAAAATATGGTAGTCCTAGGGAGTGGAATAGTGTTGGATTTTCATAAACCATTTAGTGAAGAAAGAAAACAAATTGAGGAACCTAAAAATTACAAAATATTTAAAGAAGTATAAAATGATAAACAAGCTAGTAGAATAGTTTAAGTGATGCCTCAAGAAGTACCACCTTCTATAAAAGCTCTAATTCATGAGCAACCAATGTAAGAAGTCGATATTTCTCCACCACCTTAAAATCCACTACATTATTTTCTAGAAAGATATAGGCAAGAAATAATTGATGGTAAATACAATAATGTCTTTGAAATTTTCACAAAACTGCACATCAATATTCCTTTTGCTGATGTAATCGATCAAATTCCTACTTATGAAAATTTTCTTAAAAAAATACTTTCTAAAAAAATAAAAATAGAAGGTGTAGGATTCACCCCCATTGAATGAAGAATTATAAAAAAAAAATTAGTTGAATATTCCTCCAAAAAATGAGAGGCATTATGTTTTTTTCAATTCCCTTCACAATAGGAGAATGTAACTTTAGAAGAGCCTTGTGCGATTTAGGAGCCATCATCAACCTCGTGTCGATGAGTATATTCCACAATATAGGACTAAAAGAACTCAAAACCACCAGAGTAGCACTCTAATTGAAAAATTGATTAGAAAAATATCCCTAATGAATTCTTGAATATGTATTAGTCAGTGTTGGAATGATCATTTTTTAGCAGACATTCTCGTTCTGGACATGGAAGAGGATGGAGACATTCCAATCATCTTGGGATGACCATTCCTAGCCACTAGGAAGGAATTAATCAATGTAAATAAAGGAATACTAACATTTCATGTAGGTGAATAACAAGTTGTTTTCGACCTAGCAATGGAAAAACAACAAATAGATGATTCCTTGGAATTACATGTTACCTTTATCATTGATGAAAGATAATGATACTTAAACATTAATGAAGAGAATAATGAAATGGTCCCAAATGAATATGAGGAATATGAATTTAAGAACTAAACTATATATAAAAATTACAAGGTTAATTATCCCACCTTTCATACCATTAATCATTTATCCATCGAAACTAGAACTGAAACCCCACCCTAGTAAACTCAAGTATTCCTATCTAGAGAATTTCGAAGCACTACCAGTTATCATTTACTCAGTAATATCTCATTAACAAGATGAAAACTTGTTAGAAATATTGAAAAGGCATATGAAGTCAATTACCTAGGGACTGAATGACATTAAAGGAATCAATCCTTCTTTATACACCCATAAAATCTTACTTGAGGAAGGTGAAAACCCTGAACATCAACCATGGAGGTAACTCACACGACCAATGAAAGAAATTGTTTAGAAAAAAGTAATAAAACATGTATATGATGGAATAATATTTTCAATATCTAGTAGTGAGTGGGTGAGCCTTCTATAGGTAGTTTCTTAGAAAAGTGGTATCACTGTGGAAAATATTGATGAATATAGATTGACCTCAAATCGCACAATCACTAGATAAAGAGTATGTGTAGATTATAGAAATATAAATTTGAAAGCCTATAAAGATATTTTCGCCTTTCAATTTATGGATCAAATGTTGTAGATACTGACAAGACATGAATTCTATTATTTCCATGATGGATATTTGGGATACAATCAAATTTCATTCAACCTAGAAGATGATTCTAAAATAAATTTTACATATACATTTGGTAACATTGCCTACAGAAGCATATTGTTTGGTATTTTTAATGCACTAGTAAATTTTCAAAGATTAATGAAATATATATTTCATGATATAGAGGAGGAATTATTATAAGCTTTCAAGAATAAATTTTTTGTTTATGGAAGATCCTTCGAGGTCTGCCAAAGAAATTTGTAGTTCTTCCTACAGTATTGTGAAGAGAAATTCATAGTTTTAAATTGGTAAAAATTCCACTTTATGGTTGATGGGTAATTTTAATCAAAAAAATTACAAGTATGGCATTGAAGTTGATCCTTCAAAAATAAAAGTGATCAAATATTTACCTAAGCCCACAATAGGTAAAGTCATAAAAAACTTTATTGGCCATGATATATTTTAGTGTTGATTTGTGAAGTATTTGGAAAATTTTACCACCCTCTAAAAAACTATCATCTAAGGAAAATCAATTTAAATTCACTGAATAATGTTGTTAGGAAATTAAAATTTTAAAGAATATCCTAATACCTTCCCTTGTAATCATTTCACTAGATGGGGAAAAATAATTTTAATTGATGTGTAGTGCCAGTGACTTCTTTACTGGTGTTGTGCTAGGACAGAGAGTCTATCACATATTCTATCCTATCTACTATGTCAGTCACACACTGAATGAATCATGTGTAAATTACACAACCACAGATAATGAGGTTTTAGTAGTAGTATGTGTGGTTCCAATGAATAATCTATCGGTCATTCCAATGTTTGGTTTTTTATTTATATATCTTGGAATTTTTATAAGAATCCATTATGATCCCTTCTAATTCATCCAATTTTTTCATCCCAACTTCCCCAACTTTTTATTCATCTCATGATGAAAAACATTCCCTGAGAAGATCAAATATAGATGGTCATGATCATTTGTAGTCATTCACATATTTACTTATAAGATGATTGATATTCATAGAGAAGAAGAACCCCCATTAAAAATCAATTGTCAAAGGTTAAAAAACATTCAAGAACCATTCTAGGAAGGGTGTTTCATCAGTTTAAAATTTATCTAAGAATCATAGTGTCAATATATCAGCATTAAATTACTGTATTACTAGGAGGTAAGCTAGATTAGGACACACTAGTCTAGAATAGTTTAAAATAATTTTTAGGATAGCATAGGTCATGTTGGGAGAAAAAGACCAGGGTATGGGCTAAATCTGAGAAATAAAAAAATTAAAAATCATTTAACCATAATTAATGACATGTATTTTCACATTCAATAATTTCAAAAAATCCCAAAATATGTGATGTGAAACCAAATTACACATCATGTATTTCCAAGATCCAGTTTTCAAAAAATTATCTCATGAACCTAGGGTTCACGTCCCAGCTCTCCTTCATATTCAACACGTGACCCCCTCCCTCTCCTTCCACTAGATATTCGACCCCCCATCATCCCTTCCCTCCATATACCCCTTCCTCAAGCCTCCCTCTACCTAAATCTTCTCTTCACAATCCTCTATGTATTCTACACTGCTCCCACATGGAACACACAAATACCATGAGCCCTTCCCCTCCTCATTTTTCATCTGAGAAGGATGAACCATCTCCGATGAAGAGCCCATAAGGTATTGTACCTCCCACACCCCCACCAACTCTCGCAACATCCACCTCTAATTCTGTTGTATCCCCTAATGAGCATGTTACTTTGGAGGAGGGAAAACACACCTCAAATGAGTCTTATAATGATGGACACCCTTATATACAACATATTCTCCACATTTATACCCAAAAAATCTTGTTTCACTCATCCGGTTGCATGAAATGCCAATTCAAATCAACCAAACCATCAATATGGCCATCCTTTCTCACTTACATATCATCCAGGAGATCCTCCATCTCCTCGAGGGCCTATATATTTGATCCATTGTAAAGTTACATGAGGAGATATAATGGGATATGTTTTTGGAGTTTATTACCACTTTTGAGGTCACAATTGACATCCTTTTCTTCAGACTAGGTGGAAGAACTCATGATATTTCCTTCACAGAATTCAGCATTGGCCTTGAGATCTATAGTGAAGATTCCACTACATCCAAGGTATCCCTTACACTAAATCTTGGTATCACAAATTCTAACTCAAGGTGGATCTAGAGGATGATTGCTCAAGATTCTCACAGTAAGAATGTGTTGGGTCGGAAAAACGGGGAAAAGATGGCAAGAGGGGGGGTGAATTGCCTTTTAAAAAATGACTAACAAATAAAAAATCAAAGTAAGGTGCAGCGGAAAATAAAGAGGCAAGACACACAAAATTGATAACGGAGTTCGGCCAAAACCCGGCCTACGTCTCCGCTCCCAACTCAACCGTTGAGAGATTCCTACCGCTTGCTTTTCAATGGTTTTAGCAAGAAACCCACTAGGCTTTGAGGTAGCACTAGGACCTATTACAGCTTGCTTTTGATGGTTAAGCAAGAACCCACTTGCTTTTAATGGTTTAGCAAGAACCCACTATCCTTCTTACAGGTGAAGGATAGCTCACCTATGTCTCAAGCTATTTAAAGGAAAGCTTGGCAACCTTTTCACACCTTAGTGGTGATGTGAAACCCAAAGGAAAGAGGAGATGAGAAAATTGGGAGTTTGTAGGCACAAACTCAAATTTAAGCTCAAAATAAAATAAACAATAAAAACCGTATTTTGAGAAGCCTTGGGAGCCTTTGATTGGATGGAGATGTTGAAGGCCGCTTCCAAGCTTCTTTGAAGGAGCTCCTTGGATGTGGAAGTTGTTGGAGCTATTGGGGTTCCCTTGGAGGAATGCGCCGGAGGTACGCCAAATGATCACAAATGTGTCCGTGGGCTTCCGTATAGTTCCGGTAGATGTCCGGGGCTTCCTCAGCCTTTATTTATAGGCATGGAACCCTTGGGGAGGCTTCAGAGCCGTTGGAGAAGTCTTCGGAGCCGTTGGAGGCCAAAAGAAGGTTGACTGGTCAAAGCCAACGGCTAGTTTGACTGGGCTACCGGCTGGCCGGCGCAGGGCCACCGGCTGGCCGGTGCCTTGGAGAATGGAAACTTGTTCTGCCCAGGAGCCACCGGCTGGCCGGTGCTGAGGCCACCGGCTGGCCGGTGGTGAGACAGTAGGTCTCACTGTTGAGGCTGGATGCCACCGTCTGGCCGGTGACAGAGCCACCGGCTGACTGGTGGAGCCTAGCAGTGGGCAATGCCTCTGCCAGGTCCACCGGCTGGCCGGTGCCATCACACCGGTTGGCCGGTGGACTGAGTTTCAGTCCACTTGATGTTCTTTCTTGGGCCAATCCTTTGGCAATCAATTGCCTATCAACAAAAACACTTAAAAACAATGTTAAACACATATGAAAGTGATTGTGATCATGAAAATCAAAGAGTGTGGGGTACAACAATCTCCCCCTATTTTGATGATCACAATCACTTATCTAAGCAATGTAAAAACTTAAATGAAGGCATGCTTTAAATGATAAATTGAAAATAAATACTAAGCAAGAGAGAAAAGATTCTCCCCCAATCAATCAAGAAATTTCTCCCCCTTTGTGATTATCAAAATAGCACGGGGCATAAAACTTGATTGAGGGAAAAATTGAAAATCAAGATTTTAAACCAATTGAAAAAAATACCAATTGTTGAAAATTTTGAAATGAAAATTGAATAACAGTTTGAATTGAAAGTTTTGAATCAAAAATTGAAGAGAAAATTTTGAATTGAAAATTTTGAAACCAAGAGTTGAAATTGAGAGTTGGAATCGAAAATTTTGAATTGAAAAATTGAAATGAGAATTTTGAATGAAAAAAATTTTTAATTCACAAAAGGCTTAAAAGAACCTAACTCCCCCTAAATAAAAACAAAAAGTCACCGGGGAGAAGGATTTTGAAAAGAGATGATTTTAGGTCCGGAGAGACTCGCAAGAAGGGATTTTTCAATCCAAACTTGTCTCATAGCGGGTCTTCTCCTATAAAATTCGTCCGAAAAGAAAAAAGATTTGGGTTGACCGTACCGGGCATTTTTACAATTACACTCATAAATGAGGTGCCCGGGTTTTTTACAATAGTTACAAAATTTAAATTCGGAGCTCCCCCTTAAAAAAACAGTGGGTGCATGGGAGGAGGAAGCTATATTGGTGTAGCCAAGTCCATTGGTGGTTCTAGATACTCGTTGAGAACCTAAGAGTTTGGACAAATTTTGTTCACCTTGGGTGAACTTGGCTAAAGATTCCCTTAGGTCTTTGATGGTTGATTCCATGGAATCAACATTTGGGAAATTTTGGATTTTGAGGGACATCTCCTCCTTCTCTTTGAGAAGTTGGTCTTTTTCGGAGGAGAGTTTTTTGAAAGACTTTTTTAATGCAACAAATTTTGAAGAAAGTTCATGAAAACCATTTTCTAATTTGTCTCTAGCGTATTGGAGATCCTCATAGGAAAGATGATTTAAAGAATTTGAATTTGAAGAACAAGAGGAAGAGGAGTCGGAAGAAGTTACCTCATGGAATGCCATTAGGCATTTGTTACCGTTGTCGCTCGAGGAGGAGGAGGAGGATGAAGAGGAGGTGTCACTCCATGTCGCCTTGAGGACCTTTTTCTTTCCTTTTTCCTTTGGCGTGGCCTGTTTCTTGTTGAGTGGGCAATCGGGCTTGTAATGGCCCTTTTTGCCGCACCCGTATCATTTTACCTTGGGCTCGGATCTTTTGGTGGGTTCTTGCTTTCGGTGCTTGCGGGATTTCTTCTCTTTGTGCTTCTTCATAAATTTTTGCATTTGGCGGGCGAGATTCTCCATTTCCGAGTCGCCGCTTGATGATGAGGACGATGAAGAAGGAGATGAGGAAGAAGATGAGGAGGAGCTTACTTCCTTTTGTACCTTGAGGGCAATGTTCTTTGGTTTCTTGATTGGTGTGCCCTCCTTTTGAGCTTGCCTCCTCATCGTGATCTCGTACGTCATTAGGGATCCGATGAGCTCCTCGACCGGCATGTTCTTGACATCCTTAGCTTCTTGGATTGCCGTCACTTTAGGTTCCCATGAGCTCGGAAGGACCCATAGGATCTTCTTCACCATAGTTTCTGCAGAAATATTATCTCCAAGAGACTTTCTACCATTGCACACGTCAGTAAATCGAGTAAACATTTCAGAAATTGATTCATTTGGGTGCATGGAAAAAGACTCAAAATCCTGACGGTACATGTCCAATCGAGTATCATTTACTTTGTTGGTCCCCTCATGGGTAACCTCCAAAAGTTTCCAGATTTCATGTGCGGAGGTGCATGTGGAAACTCGATTGAACTCGTTTCGGTCAAGGCCGCAATGAAGAGCATTCATGGCTTTGCCATCAAGCTCAAAATTTCTAATGTCGGCGGGGGTCCATTTGGATTCGTCGGGGGTAGACAAAGTGTAACCTTGCATGACTATTTTGTAAATGGGATATCCTATACTTCTAAGAAAAGTAGTCATGCGGGTTTTCCAATAATTATAGTCGGTTCCATCAAAAAATGGAGCACGACCCAATGAAAAGCCTTCGGGGGCGAAAGAGGTTGATGCCATCTAAATGGATCTTTGAATTTGAAACCGTTTTAGGGAATTACTCAAACACGTCCCTCTGATACCAAATTGTTGGGTCGGAAAAACGGGGAAAAGATGGCAAGAGGGGGGGTGAATTGCCTTTTAAAAAATGATTAACAAATAAAAAATCAAAGTAAGGTGCAGCGGAAAATAAAGAGGCAAGACACACAAAATTGATAACGGAGTTCGGCCAAAACCCGGCCTACGTCTCCGCTCCCAACTCAACCGTTGAGAGATTCCTACCGCTTGCTTTTCAATGGTTTTAGCAAGAAACCCACTAGGCTTTGAGGTAGCACTAGGACCTATTACAGCTTGCTTTTGATGGTTAAGCAAGAACCCACTTGCTTTTAATGGTTTAGCAAGAACCCACTATCCTTCTTACAGGTGAAGGATAGCTCACCTATGTCTCAAGCTATTTAAAGGAAAGCTTGGCAACCTTTTCACACCTTAGTGGTGATGTGAAACCCAAAGGAAAGAGGAGATGAGAAAATTGGGAGTTTGTAGGCACAAACTCAAATTTAAGCTCAAAATAAAATAAACAATAAAAACCGTATTTTGAGAAGCCTTGGGCGCCTTTGATTGGATGGAGATGTTGAAGGCCGCTTCCAAGCTTCTTTGAAGGAGCTCCTTGGATGTGGAAGTTGTTGGAGCTATTGGGGTTCCCTTGGAGGAATGCGCTGGAGGTACGCCAAATGATCACAAATGTGTCTGTGGGCTTCCGTATAGTTCCGGTAGATGTCCGGGGCCTCCTCAGCCTTTATTTATAGGCATGGAACCCTTAGGGAGGCTTCGGAGCCGTTGGAGAAGTCTTCGGAGCCGTTGGAGGCCAAAAGAAGGTTGACTGGTCAAAGCCAACGGCTAGTTTGACTGGGCTACCGGCTGGCCGGTGCAGGGCCACCGGCTGGCCGGTGCCTTGGAGAATGGAAACTTGTTCTGCCCAGGAGCCACCGGCTGGCCGGTGCTGAGGCCACCGGCTGGCCGGTGGTGAGACAGTAGGTCTCACTGTTGAGGCTGGATGCCACCGGCTGGCCGGTGACAGAGCCACCGGCTGACCGGTGGAGCCTGGCAGTGGGCAATGCCTCTGCCAGGTCCACCGGCTGGCCGGTGCCATCACACCGGTTGGCCGGTGGACTGAGTTTCAGTCCACTTGATGTTCTTTCTTGGGCCAATCCTTTGGCAATCAATTGCCTATCAACAAAAACACTTAAAAACAATGTTAAACACATATGAAAGTGATTGTGACCATGAAAATCAAAGAGTGTGGGGTACAACAGAATGAACCTTGGATCACTAAGTCCACCCACCTGTAAGGCTCAATACTTTGTATCCTACACAGATCCCCAACACGTGTCTAGTTCGCCTGAGATGAGTCTCATGGCAATGTTAGTCAGATAAATGTCATCATACTCATAAAAACCATGTGAAAACCTTCCATTAACGTAGTATCTAAGTTTTGATTCTATTACTAAGCCCATACTTAGAGGACAAGAGGAATAATGATAGGGGTTCTTTCATCATACATTTGGATCTTCATCTCGGTGTTTTTAATGATGCACTACCACTCACCACTCTCGGTTTGATGGAATCTATTGATTTTATATTACTGTACAAGATAATTCTTTTTATCAAGGATGATGATACCTATCAGTGGGAACTAGGAGTAGTCCAGCCTACTAATGAAGCGCCAGGATATCATGCAGCAGATCCCACACCACCAACCGCAACATCATCAATCCTATGACCCACATATTCCATCTCTACATCAGAACCTCCCCATTTTCCACCCTTTAGTACCACCTAACATATTACTCCATGTATCCCCTCTTATGTAGTGGATATCTAGGAAATGTACTTATTCATCCATGAAAATCTACATCATATCTCCAAAAACCTCTATATTACTTTTGAGGAGTTTTCATAATTCACTACCCATTCCTCACCATCAACATCCATTGTCATCCCCTCAACCTCTACCACCATTACCCCACCTACCACCATGGAAAATTTACAATCAGATATGATAGAACCTACTTCCCAGAAGAAATATCTAGAAGATCAGGCCCATCGTGGTAAGGGACCTGCATTCACCACATCCATAGAGGTTACCTTTGTCAATCCCAACGTTAGACCTATGGACACACTATAGATTATTACATCCCCACCACCCACTAGTGACGTAGATTCCCGAATCGCAACAAAATCATCTATATCTAAAAAACAAGCCTCGTCATCTATTATAGTAGTTGACCAGCTAGGGATGATTTAGCCACACTATATTTGGGAGTGTATTGTTGATCTGTTCATTGCTGATATTGATTTTTCATAGTTTACCCCAGTACCCTACCCCAATTTTGGTATATATCTATAATGATAATCATTTTTTACTACTTGTATTACCTTTCATGATTGTATCACTACTCTATACATGTATGGGATACTCATTTTTCTCCATTTTACTTTTATTTTTTAAAAATCATTACACTTTTGTTGGAGCAAGGTCTAGATACTTTATTTAATATATGGTTATTGATGAACATGTGCCACCATATGTCCTTATTCAATAAGTGACTCAACATGTGGATGAGGTAGATTGTAAGCTTCAGGAGCTATCACATGAGATTCATGCTTAGTATCCACCCCCATGAGCCAAGATACATCTCCTTACACACTAGATCCATGCTCTTTATGATCCTAAAGTGATCAATCCTTCAAAACAACCCCAAGAGCTAGAAGAAATGGTAACGATTAGTTGTAGAAGATAGATGCGAGCTAACCAGATGGACGTTACAAACTGATACCTTGGTCCATCCATCTGGATGACGACACAATTGTTAGATCTTTGTAGTAGGAAACCAATATTTCATTTATTTTCTCATTCTTTTTATTTATTATTCTTCCCTAGTCATCCATTTATAGTTTTTTTCTTTATATCCATGAGTCACATATAGCCTTATTATATAAAATATTGCAGTATTTATATCAGATGTATTTCATTACTATTCATTGTATGCACCTGCCTTTTTACAGCATAAAATATTCTTAAACTATGGATACTAACATTAAATCTATTGTAGTATTTGTATTTACACATTTTGAAGGTAGTTCACTTCCAAAATCAACCCATCAAACTTTACCCATGGAATACCACTATATATAGGGATCTATCAATTCCTTTAGCATTTCATTTTCCAATTTACATTTCAATAATCTATGTTATCTCATCCATACCCTCCCATGATACTTCCACAGAGAGTGAAAAAACTATCTCACTATATGTGAGGAGATTTTTTATTTAATTTATATTCTGATACACTTGAATTTTTTCATGTTTTCATTTATCTTAGAGACATTATTCATTTAGAAGTATGATTTAAACATGAAACACATTATACCCTTTCAAATAAAAGAAAATGTTATGTTGGTAATTTTAAGAATCCATGTTTTGTCCATGTTTATATTTTTATAATGATTGTTGATTTTAGTAATTGAATTCAAATTCAATATTTATATAAATTAATTTTATTTTACTTATCAATTGGTTTTATACCCTTAGTGATTTCTATTTTTCAATATTTTACTCCCATTCCTGAGAGTATTCTATGACTATAATTTTAAATATCTTTTAGCATGTTAATTGAGTTACGGCTAGGCATGTAAGCCTATTATAACTGAAATTGAGATCTTATTGTGTCTATAACAAAACAAATACAATTTTTAAATGATTTAGGAAATATTTTTTGAGCTACATTTTCCTGACACCTACCTTACATCTTGCTTCATTAAGATTGTAGTTTCCATGAATAAACTTATAGGATGTGGTTATTCCAAGCCAATTATTCCATCCTATCATTATCATTGTATAATGCATGAATTTACTTTGAACAAGTGGGTGAGACATTTTTCTACTAGGAGCCACGGGATGATTATACTAACGAGATGTATTGTGGAACTCACCAAACTATTTGAATATGATCCATGTGTACATTGTGGTATTTCACATCTATTATGTTCCTTTGAAAAATAAAAAATAAAAAAGTTGAATGTTTTATATATTATAAAGGTCAAGAATCACCATTTTCAAACTGATGAGTCCCCTAAAGGATCATATGTTGTTAGGGGATGTATTTGATATTTGACCTAGACACGACTCTCAAAAAATAGAAAAGAAATATGAAAATGAAAGGAATAATATACCTTCTTCACTCATTTGATATATTCGTGGATCAAACATCAGCCTATGAGAGCATGGACTTCATTAGATATGGAGGATGCATTTAATTACACATTTCATTCCATTCATGTAATATCCATGAGATCTTACCCTCCTTTTTTAGATTGTTTTTCAATGTTTTTCCCACCTACCCACAACCTCACAGTTATTTGAACCTAACTATTTAAGCCCTCAGGATTGATTTTTTATTTATCTTTATGAAGTAGGGATAATATAACCAATGAAATTATATGGATACAAAAATGTACTTAGGGTATAAACATAACTGTAGTTTCATTTGACCCTGATTGATGAGAGAAAATTAATTATGAGGTAAATTAAAAATGGGTATAGAATTTGTGGAATAGTTAATAAATTGTAAACAAATGATTAAAAAAATTAATAACTAAGTTATGAGGTATGAATAATTTTCTATGAAATGATGATTGTGGAGATTGACATTTTTTCCTACACAATGTTTTTTTATTTACCTTTTATTAATGAAATTTTCCAATTTTTTAAAAATTTCTTAACCATTGAAATCATTTTTAAGATATTTTTTATTGAAGACAATCAATTATTCATGTTTGGGATAATTTGATAAGATTAAATAATATATAAATTTTTTATATCATTTTGTTAATAATTTTCCATGTTTTTACATAATAATGCACCAGGTATGTGTTTCTCATTATTGTAAATAGTTTTTCAATATTTCAAATCAAAAACTGGATAAACTGATCCAAAATTCCCATAACACATTGTAAAACTCTATTACATGATGTGTAGACAATTTTCAGAGTATAAGGAAAGTTCATGAAGTAATTGGTGAAGAATTTCAATTAATGGCCCAATAACATGATGTGATTCTCCAATACACATCGTGTGACCTTGAATTCAATTTCTTCATGGAAGATAAATCCCGGAGGAAGATACATGTTGTGATTCAAATATACACATCATGAATTGAATCAAAGTTCCAAATATTTGAACAATATTTGTGCAAGATTTTAAAAAAATTCAAAAATCACGGAGGAAAATGCAAATAAAGATTAAAATATTTGAAAAACTATCACACGTTATGTAATATCCCTATTATCTTCCTACAGTGGGTGCACGATTGAAAAAAAGAAGAGAGACTTTTTGATTTCTATCATTTCTCTCTTGATTCTCTCTCAATTTTATTCCACACATTCTCCCTAAACTCAGTTTGCATCAATTTTATTCATTGTTTCACCATTAATCTGGCCCTGATCATCAAATTGGGGATCATTATTCATAATTTTTTCATCGCCAACATTATTCCACATGTTCTCTTCATCACGATCATCAATAAATGTTGAAATCATTTTGTGCTTGTTCTTTTTCATATTTCAAGTATGTATTTGATTAGAATTGTGATTATTTTGAAGATCATGTTGATTATTCACAATTACATGTTTTTTAATTTGTTAGTCCTAATAATTTCATGTTTTATGTTTTTTAATCTCAATAAATGTTGGCATGTTAGCTATGTTTGCAATTTCTATTTTATCTCTAATCGATTACACCATGAGTAGCTAAACTACTTAGGGTAGGGATTGAAAATAGGGGTGATTGAATCTAAATAATATTTAGTTCTCAACATGGTAATCATAAGGAATAGTAATCAGGTTAAATAATAAATTCCAATCCAATTATTTTATGAGACATTGAATATAGTAATTTTGAATGAATGGACCTGATTTAATTGGAGTAGAATATTCTATGACTTCTAGCCTCTGATACTTTCTGATTTTTAGTCCAGGATTAATTTATCAATTTTACAACTATATCCAAACTAAGGAATATATGTCTCTTATATAGATCTATTTAGATTGAACATATCCAACTAGTGGCCTCTTCTTTCTTATCTTCCTAGACGTTAATACCTTACCATGTAAGAATTAAAGATAATCCTTTCTCCTGAACCCCAAAATTGATCTTAATACCTTCTTCATCTTATATCTAAACACCAATTCTCCTAGCATTAGTTTTCCCAATCTCAAACCACCTTGAAAAGAATCATACCCCAGTGGGATATAATCCTATTTACAGCCAACTAATCCAAAATCCTCATGGGACCAACCCCACACTACCGTTATATAATTCTCTAATAGAAATTATTGTTTGGGAAAAAATATAATCTAACCCTAACCTACACAAATTAAATTATGCATGTGGGTGCCTCAATCCCTGAGTAATATTCCACATTTCATTCGTGAACAATGGACAAAATCCTACATCCTCCAACTAACCAATGTAAATTATGCTTATCCATAAACTTGGTATGTGTCTAACTATTTCTATGATCATGTAACATTAATAGGAAATATTATATTTAACAATACCCTTACCCATAATATGAATATCTTTATCATCAACTAAATGGATATTGCTAAGAATTGAGAAACATAATAGTAAATTCATCCCTTCTAGGTTGTAGAATGGAATGAAGTCTTATAATTAATAATCCATGATTCTAATGTAGTTTTTAGACTAAAAATTACTTACATCCTTCAGTGGCATTCTAGTTGATGCATTGCATAGAATTAGTAAAGGGTGAGGGTGGGGATGAAAGGAAGGGTATCCTTATCTCCTTTCAACCAAGAATCCCTAATAAACATTTTTTACCATAGAGATATGCTGATTGTAATGAAAGAATGATGATAAAAAATGAAATTTTATCTCTCCAAAAAATCAACAAATGGGTGAGAAGGATGAAAATAAAATAAGATACATTAGGGTTCAATCATTGAATCATCCAAGAGAAAGTAGAGATATTGAAAATCAAATAAACATTTGAGCCTCGGTTTTATTCAACCCTCGAATCGTTCAAGCTTTGGATTTCATCAATGAAATTGTTTGAGTCCTGATTGAAGCCTGGATTCTATATTCAATTCACTGAAGAAGAGCACCAACAGAGGGTGGATCCCACATAAATCTTCTGAAATCACGTAGAGTTTGCGATGGGTTAGGGTTAATTAAAATATATTGGGACACCTTTATCAATTCTTCTAAAAAAGTGATGATAAAGATATTGCTTTATCAGTACTAAAAAATGCTGATAAAATCAGTATTTTTAAGCGCTAAAAAATCACTAATAAATATTCTTTTTCTTAGCTCTAATTAATCTAGTGTAGATAATGGGTTTATAGTTATAATTATAAATAAAAAAATTGTAAATATATTTATATAAATCTATATATATTTAATAATTATATATAAATATAAATATAGTAAATATATTCTTTATTTAAATATATTTATTATAATTTTATAATTATTTAAATATATAACTATTTATTTAAATTAAATAAATACATTTTAAAAAATATATATTAATATCATTTAATATATTTATCTAATTATATAGATATAAATTAATTAAATATAAATATAAATATAATAAATATATTCGTTATATAAATAAACTTATTATAAATTTATAATTATTTAAATATATATAATTATTTATTTATAATTATATAAATATGTTTTTAAAAAATACTATTTAATTATTTGTGATTATAAATATATAAATGTAGAAAAGTAGTAAATATCAATTTATAAATACTTTATTTATAAATATTTTTTTACAAATTAATTTATTTTTAAATACTGTTTTCCAAATATAGTTATTCATAATTTTTTTTCAAATATATTTTTATCATTGTTAATGAATATTTAATCTTAGGTGCATGCATGTTAAAAATGACTAAAATTGAATAATTAAAAATGTGTATACAATAATAATATTGAAAAATTGGATAAGTTTAATTAATTAAATATAAATTTTTAAAATAAGTGAATATATATTGAAATAAACATGAATACATATTAAAAATATTAAAACATAGTGAATGAATATATATATATATATTAACTAATAGAAATTGTTTAAATTCCCCAAAAAAATATTTGTGTGTGTGTGTTGTATATAAAAATGCATTAATTATATATATGTGAAATCTATATAATAAATTTTATCTATGTTAAATTCAACAATCAAACGATGTTTAATCATATCCATTACTTCAAGCAATTAGCACTGTTTTTAAATCTTATTAATTTTTAATTTTAAAACATTATTCAAAAAATATATTACTATTTAATATAAGTCATTAATATTTTTTATTATATAAATCATATTTATATACATTCACATATATATTTAAATATAATATATACTTTTTACTAACATTATTGATAATTATTTAATTAGTAAAATGTTAATGTTTTTATCAATTTACTTGTTTTTAGTTTTTATTTTTTAAATTATCATTTTTCAAATATCTTCAAATTAAATATATACAATTTATTAGTAATTATAATTTATATATATTATAATAAATTTATTCATTTTTATTAATAATTATTTAATTAATAAATATTTTAATATTTATTTAATAAATTAATTTTTAATTTTTATTTATTTTATTATTTAATTTTATTTGGACTTTTATCAGTGCTATAAAAGAACTCACATGGCATCCCTATTTAGGTGCTTAAAATAAAGCACTCATAAAGGGTCCCCATTGTCTACATAAAAATTAAAGCGCTGATAAAGGGAACTCTATATCAGTGCCAAAAAAGTCTGTTGAAAAAGGGTTCCTTTTATCATCACAAAATAAATCTCTAATAAAAGGTTCCCTTTATCAATTCATGTTTTAGCAATGATAAATATTACCTTTATCACAACTTTTTCTAGCATTGATCAAGGTTAGCGCTATTAAAGGCCTATTTTGTAGTAGTTCATGTAAATACCAAAATAAATAAATTATATTTACATATATGTGAATATTCATGGATACATAAATGCTTCGGGTATTCACACTATAAGAATTTTACATGTGAAAGAGAGAAGTTCGAGAAATAAATTTTACAGAATGACGGTATAAATTGTTGATTAAAGAAATGGAATTATGGGAGGGGATGAAGGTATCCCATCGATTAAAAACTATTTTAGAAATAATAGGACAATAGAAAATGATATTAAAATATTTTAATACAACATTTAGATAACATTTCACATAAAAGGCACTTGAAAAAAAAAAGTGGTAGTGTATATTCCATTACCTTAAAGAGTTACTTCCTAAAACTTGAGGGTGGCACCTTGATGACTCATGGACCACTTGGAGGGACTCTTTAAGAAGTAAAATGACCATGAAATTGTGGACTATGTATTTATAGTGGATATTAATGGGTTATGGGTGGGTATTTATGGTAAAAAAGGAGTAATTATTTAATAATTTCTAAATATATGTCTTAGAATTCTATATTAGGGAAGATTAAAAACCAATGGCTTTCCCATTGGTTTTTTTCTCATGTTTATAAACATTTTATCTATGCTTTATATTATTTTAAACTATTATATCCTAAATCCAGTCTTTAATATTACTTTGGATGTGGAAAGTTATTTTTCCACAAAATATAGCTTTTAAAATCATAATTTCTATTTTAGAATTTAGAAATTCAATTTTAATTTTGTAAATTTATTTAGTTACATTAAAATGTATCAATGAAATAAAATATTTAGTTCTTTGATACTATTTAATTAACTATTACTTTATTATAACATATATATTAATTCATGAAACACATATAAAACAAAATACTATTTTTTACTATTCACTAAAAAATAATGTATTTTTGAAAATTATAAAAAAATCACCCTAAACTAATTTAATGTGATGATTTAAAATATATACTTTATTTTATTATAATAATTTCCTAAATTTGATAATTTTAAATTTAAAATAAAAAATCGTTTTTTATTTAAAAATAATTGTTTTTCTAACATAATCAAATTTCTAACAGATATAAAAAAATTTAAAAGCCATTAGAAATTATATTATAATTAGTATTTAATTAAATATTTTTTAAAAGGCTTTTTCATGTGAATAATAATTATATAGAATACCTAAGTTTATTATTAATTTACTTATTTTTGGAAAATAAAATTTTATTTGTATTCAAAAATGAAAATATCAAATTCACTTTATTTTCTTGAATATTTTATTAAAAAAAATAATACTAAAATGGGATTGAAAAAAATAAAAATTTCATTTAAAAAAATTAAATTAATCTATTATAAAAAAATTTCTAAACACATAACACCTTATTCCATTAGTATACACCCTAAGGGTAAGGTATAGGTTAGTGGTGGTTTCATGGGGTGGCTCGACTAAAATTGACCCAATGGTGATCTCCACTAACTTGAACATATCCCATAATCAATTTCATTTGAGCCTCACTTGTTGAATCTCTCCTTGGGATTGGTTAAGAAAGAACCTCAATGTTGTTACCTCCCTCCCATATTTTTACAAATGGTATTCAAAATTCATTACTCTACTAGTTGAGGCCATTATTTCTCCTTTATGACTATTATAATTTGGAATTTCCTTTTATAAATATTAAATCTAATGGTAACATTATTACCAATGGTCATTTTTCCCACTAGTCATATTGACCAATGGTCATATTACTATTCCAAAGGTCAAGTTACTATTCCCAATGATCATACTACCTTCTATAAATACCTTTTAATTTATTCACACACTATTCACTACAATTCCTCTCAAAATTGAATATATTTTCTTTTTCTAAAATATTTATTGGTTTACTAATATTATGTTCCTTTTATAGAGTGTTGTTTGTGGGGTTGATGATCCTGGTAGATTGTAAATACCTACATTTTTCCATTCTAATTTTTTTATTTTATTTTTTTCCATTGTAATGTTTTCCATTTTCATGGGTTTAGTTTCTAACTAATGTAATATTCTTGTTTAATGAAATAAATTATTTTTCATTTTTCTACGTGTTTCATGTGTATAAATTTATATATAAAATAACACATATTTATTTCGGAAAAAAAAAATCTCTAATAGAGTCTATGTAGTTACGAAATATATATCATTCATATTTCATGAAGTTTGGTTGGTGAAATTATATTTATGATTCAAGAAAATAATGATTTTATATTGTGAACAATTTGATCCTATATAAGATAATATTGAATAAATTGTGTGCATCACTTGAACTCATTCAATTTATGCTGGAAATTCATGAGTAGAATGAATAATTCTTTCCCAATAATTATTTGACATAGGAAACTAATCATGCACAAGTGATCAATGATATTTGACATTAAAGCTTAAGGATATTTGTAGCAGAAGACTTTCATATTTTTTTATTCAGTATGTTAAGGAGAACTGGATCATCCTAGATTTGGTGAGAATGATTTTAAAGACTAATAGAATTATTCTAAAAATCTATTGAACTTCTTGATAGTGTATATGAGAAATCACAGTCCTACTGTATCATAGTGTAATATCACACTAAAAGGAAAGAATAATTTATATTACCAGATCAACAACAATGAAAAGAAAGAGCTTGTGACTAGGGTGTCTAATCAGGTACTGGAGATTCTTAGGGATGGGGTGTCTAAATAGTCAATATGGAGAATAGAATATTGTTTTGGTGTCTAACCAACCAAGCTAAAGAGTTTATTTTTTGGATATAGAACCAGGATCGATCGACAACTAAGATGTTTAAATATTTGTTTCACAAGAAGCTATAATAAATGATATAATTATAATGGATAATCCTTGTTAGGGAGTCTAACCAACATGTAATGTTGTAAGTATTAGTACCAAAAATTATAAATACCATGTTATGTGATCTCTCTTATTATTTTTCTATATGATGTGATCATGTTAGATGTTATTGAGGTGATTGAGAACCTTAACATGTTTTGGAGGTAGAATGTAAATAAAATAATTCATAAAAGTTAACCCCTGATCCCCCTCTCATGTGGTAAATCTGAACTAGGGCCCTTCAATTATTGTATCCCTAAAATTTACCAAAGTAATTTGACTTATATTTCATCAAGTAGATATATCAATATCTACTAAAATCATTAGTAAAAGTAATTTATTATGAGTATCATCCTCTAGATATTACATGAAATGGTCCACACACATTAGTGTAAATTAATTCTATAAGATTTATGGTTTTCTAACCCTTTTAAAAGAAATGATATTTTTTTATTTCTGCTTTTAGAAAATAATGGCATATATGTAATTGTTTCAAATAAAAAAATCTAAATATAGTACTGGATATAATTTTTTCAAATGCTTTTGGTTTAAATAACAAAGTTGATGATGCCACAAATAAGTGTAATAAGAGTCATGTGAAATTTCTTTGTTTTTAATTTTCATAACTTTATTTCATATTATATAATGTTAATACCAATATTTATATGTTTCTTAAAAAATTTAAATAATTTTAAAAATAATAGTTTTGACTTTTGAAATTGAAAATAAAATCTTCTATGTTAAAACTAGACATATAAATGACGTTCTTATTTACATTGGGCACGTAATAATTATTTTTCTAAACTAAAATTATTCTAATAAAAAATGACATATTATAGTATAATATTGCTAGTCAATCTTATAATTCTCAATTAGTGACTCAAATATCCACCTCACCTTTAGTAATCATACAAAATTTACTTGGTTAGTGTATTTGGATACAAATGTGAGAACCACAATCTATATGTAGTATCTAAAATATATAAATTAAAAAACTACACTTCATTATAAATTTACTAGAAACTGCCCCTTGATTATTCATTAAGGTACAATTATTATCTTTGTGACATTACATAACTTAAGATAGAAATTCAACAGATTTCTCTTTATCCTATGTTGTTGATGCTCCTTTCATAACAGAATCTAAAGATTGGAAAAGGGGAATATCTAAGCTCAAAGTGATTCAACCTTTGGACAAATATCAAAAAATTGACAAACGAACGAATAAGAAGAACATTGCACAAGGGTCGCGCAAGTTCCATCACTGTCACGCAAGTCCACTTGCGCGACGCCTAATGGTCACACAAGTAACATTCATGCCCTAAAGGATAACCGCCCAGGTCTTCTTCAGTCTATAAATAGACCCTGTGGGCCCCCATTCGGGAGGGAATTTTTCAAGAAACTCGGATTTGAACTCCTGGTGCCCTAGTCTCTTCTCAAAGCTTCCAAAACACTTCTAAGGTAATTTCTTACCTAGAACGGAAGATCTAAAGAGGTGTAGGAAAGGCCTAAGTGTTGAAACTCATCAACACTTGCGCGCCTAAGTGGTCATCCCTTAAGGAAAATAGCCACACTTGCGTTCCACCTAACTCCTTCAATAGAACTTACGTGCCACAATTCTGGAAGAACCTCAAGATGATTCTAAAGGCATTGGCCAAGAGTCTCTCAAGTATTACCCTACTGGTTAACCATCGCGCAAGTACCCATGTGTCGCACATGCATACCTACGTGACCAACACTTGCGCACCCACGCAGTACTTGCATGCCCCTGCCTTTTTGGGTGCCTTTCTGGGCCATTTAACCCCTCTTATGACATTCCACCTCTCCTATTCAAGATTCAGTCTTCAAGACACTCTTCAAAGCCATTTATTGGATGATTTTTTTATTTGATTTCCTTATCTGAAAGAATTTATGTGGAATATCTCTCAGAACCAAGTGATTTACACATCTTTATGTCACTAAAGATTGAGATTTCATTCATTAAACCTCATCCTTTAAGATGAGAGTCCTCTTTAACCTGGGCCTCCTTTTTAGGAATAAGCCCCAGTCATAATTATAAAATATGGGCATCCTCCTTAGGAGTAATCCCCAAGTCCTCTTTTAACCTGGGCATCCTTTTCAGGAATAATCCTCAGTCATAATTATTATCCTAGGCCTCCTTTTCAGGAATAAGCCGCAGTCATAATTCTCAAATATGTCCATCCTCCTTAGGAGTAAGCCCCATTTTTTCATTAATCCGGGCCTCCTTTTTAGGAATAAGCCCCAGTCATAATTCTCAAATATGTACATCCTCTTTAGGAGTAAGCCCCAAGTCCTCTTTTAACCTAGTCCTCCTTTTTAGGAATAAGCCCCAGTCATAATTCTTAATATGGGCCTCCTTTTCAAGAATAATCCCCAGTAATAATTCTCAAATATGTTCATCCTCCTTAAGAGTAATCCCAAAGTCCTCATTAATATGGGCCTCCTTTTCAGGAATAATCCCCAGTCATAATTCTCAAATATGGGAAACCTCCTTAGGAGTAATCCCCAAGTCCACATTATCCTAGGCCTCCTATTCATGAATAAGCCCCAGTCATAATTTTTAACATGGGTCTCCTTTTCAAGAATAAGCCCCAGTCATAATTCTTAACCTGGTCCTCCTTTTCACGAGTAAGCCCCAGTCTTAATTTGGGCATCCTTCTTAGGATTAAGTCCCGAGCTCTCTAATTTTTCAAGTTCCTTAACCAGGGCCTCCTTCTCAGGAGTAAGCCCCAGTCTTAGTTTATCTTAACCTGTCCTAATTTACCTTTGATTTGGGATTACTTCTCAGGAGTAAAACCCAATCATAAGTCCTCTCCTAATTTGGTCCTCCTCTTCAAGAGTAAGCCCGAAGTTAGAGTATTCAAATCTCCATGAAGAAGATATACCTTTATGGACCCTGTTCCTAGATTTCTTCCCTGATGTGAATCCTAATCATCATTTATCTGGGTAGTCATAAACACATAAGCCCCACATCATTGCATCTTTCATGACACAATTTTCTGGTTTCACCAATACATCTTGTTTCTCACACCGAGCATGAATCACGTGAGCTTTGAGTGTAAAAGTAATCATAACTTCCTTCTTTGAGCCATCAATCATTCATTAACATCATACTCCCCTATTCAAAATATGTGGGTTCTGATTCCTTTTCTAAACAAAGGATACGTAGGTAGCCCATCTGCAGGTTCGATCCCAACTCTGAAATAATCCATGTCCTTATGAATGACAATAAACTTCAAGTTCCCCACTGAGTGGCTTTAAAACCAGCATGGTCATCATAATTACCAAGAGACTTATATATAAATGTGTCGAAGGATACCATTGACTAAGAATCTCTAATAAATACATATTATTCTCTATCGATGACGAAACTCGAATACATATAAAAGATTTTCTAAATTTCCTACATATTTAATCATTGATTGTCAGATATGAAGGGAATCTCATTTTATTTTTGGTAATGTAATAAGGATTCATAAACATAACTTAAATCTATAAAGAGAGTCCCGGAGTAGACAATAATTCCCCTCAAAAAGGTGTGATGAGTCCGACCTCCCATCCTCTCGACCAATGAAAATTCCTAAGCCTCATCAGTCCACAAACTAGTGAGTGAATACCTTTGGAAAGTATGTCCAAATGGATGTGGAATCATTGGATGTTTCCGGTTCTATGAACAAACCCGTTAGAAACTGATCAGAATGTTTGAACCTTCAATCAAGGAGGTCATCCCCGAATTCCAAGGGAAACAATAAATTGTGAACCCGACATGAATCCTTAACCAAGTTAAAATAATGTTTACCTATTTGTTAGGCCCCTATTTAAAACTCAAAGAGAGGGAAAAAAACAATCATTGACATATGTGCTCATCCAAAATATGTAGCGGCTGAATTTATCTTGATTTCGTCTGTTATATCAAACAGGAACTCTTTTCCAAGATTTTATACATTCTTAGGAATGGTTGCTCTCAGGATCACACCTGTGAATACTTCTGCTGCAAATGCCACTGCTGCTACTCTTACTGGATCGTCATCCGCTCTAAGGATGACATCACCTACTCAGCGTCTTCAATGCTGGGTATCAAATGCGCCGGTTAAGGAGTACCGTCAACACGGTACCATCCCAACTCTGGAGGCTGCCCGACAAGCCCTCAAAGTGAACAACTCACACCGGTCATCCAAACAACGACAACCAGTGATCAAGAAGTAGGCGGTGCTAACCACCGTCTCCAACCGTTTCAGGTCATTATCCCCAGAACACAATCACCATTCACTCCCATATTCTGGGTAGGTGAATGAGCAGGTCCCTCAGGGCCTTAATTCAATGTGGAAGGAGTCCTTCCTGAGGGCTCCTATCAAAAATCGCCACCAGACTCGTGTGGCAGTACACCCTCAACATGATGAGGGTACCATCTCCAGGCGTTCGGCTCAGGTTCCTTGAACCCGAGTAGGCAAGACGAACCACCAGAGGTGGAATCTGGCCAACAGTGAGCAGGTTCTCATCTCTACCATCTCCGAAAAAGTCCACCAACCTAACTTGGTGGTAAGCAATGAGCGGGCACATACACCCGCTCGTTTTAATTCCGCTGTCCAGCAGACTCTTCTGGCAGCATCATGCCAATCCCGCCAGGAAATTCCAGCGGAGTATTTTAGGCTGGAACATACACTTGTTTATACATCATTAGCTAGTCTGCAAGCTCGTCTGACTACATATGATGGATCTCATCAACCATGTTCGGTGAAGTGCAATCAGCAGTCACATACACCAGCAAGTATTAATTTGGTAGCATTCATAGAAGTCAGTTGGAAAGCTCTAGCGACAAAAAGGAGGCAGACTCAACTCTCTGCCCCCATACTTGAGTACTGTCAGGATTCATTGATAGGAAAAGGAGGACAGGACTAGGCACATACACCTACTACAAGCATGGAATGGACGTATATCCCCGTTCTGGCAGCTGAAGTCACCAAACATATTTTATCAATGGTGAAAGAGCATAAGCAAATCCCTGCTCATATTCTGGATGTCTGCCCGGATATTATAACAACTTCAGCGGCATCTCAGGGAAATACACATAAATCTACCCCTACCAGTGGAGTGACACATCATCAATTCACTCCAGAATAGACACACACATGTGTTCCAGTCCAAGAGGGTTGTGGGGCATACTCTTCCATATCATACGGACAACCAAGTTAGGCACATAAACCTGATTTGAGTGGAGATCGTTAGCCTAACTTGGACATCTTTCCTGATCAAGCACATACACCTGCTCAGAGTAGCCACTTTCCTCAACAAGTGGTTTCCAAGGCGAGTAAGAAGGCGTCTAAGAAGAATACCCACCCACCACAGTCAAGAGATGAAGATCCAATTTGTAACAAGGCCTTGCTCGATGCTGGAGTTCTTGAAGCCCTCAAATAGTTATCTAATGGAATTCAAGATTTTACTCCCTCATTTCTCAATAGTAGGAACATTAATTCTGAAGGTCTTCAATAGAAAATTTCTCATGAAGTCTTGCATCATGAGAATTCGGTCGATCTCGAAGTTTCAGCTTCAAATGAGAGACACAGGAACCCTCTGTGTGGTCAGAAGACTAAGGAGCAAGAGATCTCATCGTTTGCTATAACCCACCACAGTGGTCCTCTCCATGATGATGAATTTTTCTGCGAAAGTCCTCTCCGTAGTAGTGATGCACATTGCCTGGAAAATGCTCTAATGGACGATGTAGTGATGAGAAAGCCCTCTTATCTTGAGGCACATGCAAATGTGAAACCAGTCATGTCTGATGCTTCATCGCTAGCAGGTGAAATACTTTCTCAATCAGAAGATAGCCCAGGGCATAGGTTATTCTACGAACCACCCCTAAGTCATGAATCTTCTTGTTTGATCACTGATTTCTCTCCCAATCTTGTTGAATGTGATGAAGAAACAAGGAAACACCAACTCTGGTCAAATCAGGTAAAAGAATATTCATTTAATGATAAAGAGAAAATGTTGAACATGAGAAAACAACTGGAAAAAGGTGAAGTACCAGTCATGTTTTGGCCTCTAGCTGACTCTCAGTATGACATTCCAAAGATGTTGAAGGAAGATGGAATTCATGATATTCATCTCAACATATGGAAAACTCTTTGTCAGTTGAAGAAGAAAGTATTATCTTATGATGAATATGAAAATAATCTTAAGATAATTGAAGGGTACAACGTCAGATTGATTTGGCATCTCTATCAGTCTCTCGATATCCGAAGGCTGAAAAGCAGCAGAGAGGCCTTCGACGTTCATGCCTTGGCGCACTAAGAAGATTGCGTCGGTTTATTTCTAACGCAACATCTGGTATTCATGTCAGAGGATGGGGTGTTCATGGAGCACTACATTTCACGGTGCTCTCTAGTCAGCAAAGCCCGCTTAAAATGGTCTCATGCAATGTTATTACCCATGGTCGGCCACAGTCAATGGACTTTGTTTGTAATCAAAATTTTGCTCAAGATTAGGATTCAACTAGTTCCTCTCAAAATCAAGCATAGAAAGAACAAGTTTTTGAATTACTCCTGCATCAAGAAACCAAGAATATTGAACAGGACTCTCGTATAGAGCAAGCACATCATCAAGTGACAGAAGTGTCGGAAATCATCCAACGGTCTTTTGAACCAGGTGATAAAAGTGGAAACAGGTTAATGCATCCAGCTAATTTCCAGACTAGGGTTTGCAAGATCGGGAGAGCTTTTAAGAAAGTCTCTGACATATCATGTCAAGAGCCACCCCATATTTCCAGACTGGGGACTCTTTTAAACCAACCCTCGGAATCAACAAATAGGATTCGAGGAGTTGAGCGGGAACAGAAGGAACAGCACCAGTCCACCAGACTGGGGACTTTTTCAAATCATCAATCCCCTCCTCAGAGAAAGTCGGTCTTTTCTCGATTAGGGATGAATCCTCAAGAGGAACGAAGAGCCAAATTATCAGGTGATTCCCTCCAAATTACGATTCATCAAGAAGTTCCTGAGGGATAGAATCAATAAAAGGGAAAGTCTCATTAAAGACATGGAAGAACACAATATCATAGAAATGCTGATAGAAGGGATGTGATGCGTTATGCATCAGTCAATTTCAACAATGTCGTTGTTGTTGATCCACAAGATGAGGATCACATAGGGGACTTAGATGAAGAGCTTCCTGCTCAAGTAGATGTACGCACCGACACAAATAAAGAAGGTGTGCGTACACGAAATCAAAGGATTACTCAGAACCTAGGTAATCCTTCAAGTAACCCACTTTCCCCTCTCTGAAAAGGATCCAACAAAGGGAGGGGAATGAATCAGGTTATATATCCTCCCTCTGGAGAAGGCCAATCGCTCTCACTAGAGCAAAGGTTTTCACAATAGGAGGAAGAAATGAAGGAATTAAGGAGGTTGAATGCAGAACTACTTCAAGGTAGTCTTCTTCTTAAGCATGCTAGAGTCAGTCATCCAAGGGAATTTGTTGCAGCTACAGAGATGGATCAAGAATATCCTCCTCTATCAGTACACCCTCATAGGTCTAATCCTATGGGTCAAGTGCAACAATAGTTGGCAGTGCTACCATCAGTTGCAGCACCAGCCACCACATATGTCCAAGCTCTAGTCATTGAACCTACCTAAGTCCAAGTTCAACCGGATGTTTCTCAAAAGTTAATAACTACCATTGAGTCATTAACATCTCGGTTAGAAACTATGGAATGGAAATGTGTGCATGTACAACCAAAAAAGAACGTTTACCCTGAATGGGTAGATTCAATCTCTCCTCCATCCAGTTTTGGAAACCCTGTATTCCCTATTTTCAATGGATCTGGCGACCCTGAACAGCATTTGACAAATTACGTGTCTTGTTGTGATCCTATGATGGGAACTTTAGAGAAGCAAGAAGCAGTAAAACTCAGATGCTTCGTACGGACCTTGCAAGAACCATCCTTTGTCTGGTATACAAGCTTGCAATCCTGGTCAATTACTAGATGGGAGGATCTTCGCCAAAAATTCCTTCTTCAGTTCAGCTCAACTTTTCCAAAGACAACAGTTTTCGATCTTACAAACTGTAAGAAAAGAGAGAATGAAAGGGTCTCAGATTTCATTGTTCGCTAGAAGGGATTAACATATTCCCTAAGCTTAGCACTCCCTCAAGAGGAATTGTTTCCAATCTGTGTGGAAAATCTTCATGACGAATTACGCATGCCATTGATCCCTTGGAAATACACAGGAGGGTTTCGAGACCTTACTTCAATCACTCAGCAGATTGAAGATTCCCTTATACAGGCTAAGGCTAAATATTGTGTAATTCCATCTGCTCCAGGAAGGATAATGGGTAAAGTAGAAACTGCTATAGTTATGCTTAAACAAGTACCTGTACCTGTTTCTACTTCAAAACATTCATCTTCTCGAAGGGCTCCACCTCATGAGCGCCAACAACAAAGGTCGTTTCGTCCAGATGATCAAAGTGATCAAAGACGAAAACAATTTGAGGATATGAAGATCAAAACATACTCTTTTCGAAATGAACAAGTTCCTAGTTACTTCATTTTGGATTTGGAAAATAATCCGGTTCAATTGCCAAGGCCTAATAGGCCAAACAAGGAAGTAGATGAAGGCCATCCCAATTATTTCCCTTTTCATCAAATGTTGGGGCATCCTATCCAAGAGTGTTTTGTCTTCAAAGACCTCCTACAAAAGATGGTCGACTCGGGACAAGTCAAACTGAAAGGCTCTTCAGCCCAGGTAGCATGTGTCACTACTACAGTTCCATATGAGGAAGGCGAATGGAAAGAATTCAAAATAAAAAATGCACAAAAGTACGATGATTGGATGGTCAGAAAGACAATCAACTGAACTCGTGCTATTTTGCAAAAAAAATTAAAGAAATCGATTGTGTCTTATACCATGAATGTTGTGGAAAAACCCACTTCATCAGAGGGAAATTCCTCAAATAATAGTTATGAATAAAATAAAGAAAAAGAATCCGAAGAAGATGAGTATGTGTCAAAGCCTATGTTGTCTTTGACTCTGGAAGACTTCATTCCATCTACTTCAAAGCCATGGGCACCACCCCACCAAACGGCACAGCCTAAACAGGCTAATCAGGCAGAGTCTTCATCAGACGAAGATTTAATCTTCGGTTCTGTTAATATGATTCAATTAACAGATCCATATGCCAGTCGCAGTTTCAATTTCGATGATCCTGAATTCCCTGTATCAAACAGGGGAATCATAGGAAGTTCTATAGGCTCAGAACACAGGGGAATGCGTGGATCTTTCAGAAGCCACTATTCCAATTCTACCCCTGCTAGAACTGTGTACACAACAGAAACTCGTGGTAGAGCCCTTCAGCGGGCTCAGCAAGAATAAGCAAGTTCTTCTACCAATAGAAAATTCAGTCCTGGCACAGTTATTTTGGAAGGCTGGTTGAAGGTTCCATCTTCTTCCTCTCAGAAATTAAATGGATCTAATCGGTCTAATCTTTCAAAACCAGGAATATTGTCAATTCCTATCCCAATACGAGATGCATCAACTTCCAAAGCATCTTCTTATAAGTTACCTGCTAAACCACATATTCCTATTGGGAAATGCAGACCTCTAGATCAGAAGTATGATGTATTGAAATACTTGTCCCAAGTACCAGCCATGTTATCAATTCTGGATGCTTTGAATCTGTCAAAAGATCTTCAGGAAGCACTCATCAAGGCTTTGTCAAGTCCTCAAGAGTTTGAAACAGAAATTGCTGCAGCTGAAGTCTATCACATAGAGAATAATCCTGAATAATTTCATGCAATAATATCTTTTACTGTTGAAGATGAAAATGATGTTGTTCATGGGAATATTAGACCTTTGTACTTATCTGGAAAGGTCTATGGCGTAGACATCCGAAGAGCTTTCATTGAAAATGGTTCAAGAGTCAACCTCATGCCCATTCGTACACTTCGTCGATTGGGCCTCACGGAATCTAATTTATCTCCTTCTACCATGATGTTACAAGGATATGATAGAAATAAACAAGAACCACTGGGTGAAGTTACACTCAGAACTCAGTTTGGAGATCTTGTATCCAATTCAGATTTCATGGTTGTTGATCAAGACTCAGCTTTCAACATCTTTCTTGGAAGACCCTGGCTACATCAACATGCATCTATCCCTTCATCATACCATCAATGTCTCAAGTATTGTTTCGATGGTCATGTTGGGACATTATATGGTGATAAGGCCCCGTTCAAGACATGTGATTCTCAATACATTGAGGCAGAATTCAATCACATGAAGGGAAGGGAGAAATCCACAACAAAGGAGATTACCAAAGTTAATGCTCCATATGGTTTGGAGAAGATTACAGTAAATCCATTTACACATTTGAGTATATATTATGTGTTTCCTATCAGTCAAATTGACAAGATAGACCCAAATAAAAATACTCTTATGGAAAGATTCATAATGTCAATTATGGCAATCGATCCAGACAACATGGGAGAAATTGGTAACCCACCAAGCAGTAATGAAAGTAAAAATGGAGATGTCTTCATTTCATCTGCTGAAATACAACAAGTCTATACTTCTCCAATTATGTTAAAAGAATTTATAGCAACATCGGAGGTGAAAAATGATGTCGATTCTCAATCTATCATCTCCTCTTTATTACCCAAAGAATACCCTTCATCATCAATCGGGTTGGAAATGGAAGCTTCTTCTTCAAGATGTGAAAATTTTGACATCTCTTATGATCATGAAAATTCTTATTTATCATCTATTATGAAAGTAGAAACGGGAGAAATAACACATGATGAAGAAGAAGAAGAAGATCTCAGAGATGCTCCTCTAGCATTCGAAGAGGGTATCTCTACCACTGTGGATGAACTCAGAGAAATAAATCTGGGTACAAAAGAAGATCCACGCCCCACTTTAATCAGTGCGGACATGACTCTTGAAGAGAAAAAGAAGTATATTTCTTTTCTAAAGAAAAATAGAGATATATTTTCTTGGAACTATATAGAAATGCCCGGGCTTGATCCTGATGTTGCTACTCATCATTTGGGTTTACCATAAGAACATCGAGCATTTAAGCAAGCCGCGAGAAGAATACACCCAACATATGATTCCAAAATTGAGGCTGAATTTGATCAGCTTATAAAATATAACTTTGTCAGATAAGTTCAATATCCCAAGTGGTTGTCTAATATTGTCCCTATAAAGAAGAAGAACAGACAAATTAGAGTTTGCATAGATTTTAGAGATCTTCATCAGCATTGTCCTAAGGATGATTTCCCAGTTCCGATTACAGAACTTTTAATTGATGCAACAGCTGGCTATGAAGCACTTTCCTTCATGGATCAATATTCCGGATTTAATCAGATCCGAATGGCCCTAGAATACGAGTAATCCATAGCCTTCAGAGCCCCTCAGGGTGTGTTTTACTACCGGTTAATTCCCTTTGGCTTAAAGAATGCAGGTGCAACATATCAGCATACCATGCATCGTATCATCAAACCCTTATTAGGGAATTTTGTTGAATGCTATGTAGACGATTTGGTGGTTAAATCCAAACAACGTTCTAATAAATTGGCTGATTTGGAATTTATATTCTGCAAGCTTCGACAACATAATTTGAAGATGAACCCCTTAAAATGTGCTTTTGGGGTAACATCGGGAAAATTTCTCGGCTTTGTTGTACGCCATCATAGTATTGAAGTCGATCATGAGAAGACCAAGTCAATAATTGGTATTTCACCTCCTCGAAATTTGAATGAATTAAGGGGACTTCATGGACACTTATCCTATATTCGTCGTTTCATCGCCAATTTGGCAGGAAAAAGTTTACCCTTTACCAAATTGATGAAGAAGGGAGTCACTTACCAGTGGACTGAATAATGTCAAGAAACATTCGATATTCTCAAGAAATACCTCTTGAGCCCACCGGTACACATGCCACCTGTTGACGGAAGACCACTAATCCTCTACGTGGCAACTCTAGAGCGATCATTGGCTGACTTTATTGCTCAAAAGAATGATGCTGGGAATGAAAACAACCTTTACTATCTCAATCGAACTATGGTTGAAGCAGAAACCCGATATTCAAGTATTGAGAAGTACTGCCTGGCATTAATCTTTGCAGTTCATAAGTTGAGACACTACCTGCAACATCACGAGGTCCAATTGGTTTCTCACAATAATCCGCTCAAATTCATCCTTAGTCATCCGATGCTTACCAGACGTCTGGCAAGGTGGGCAGTTATTTTGTAGAAATTCGACATTCAGTATGTGTCTCAAAAGGTGATAAAGGGCCAAGCTCTGGCTGATTTCCTGGATGAACACCCTTCAGTGGAAGACACATCTTCAAATTTTGAACTCCCTGATGAGGAAGTATTCTCTATTCAAGAAACTCCTCAGGCATGGGAAATGTATTTTGATGGTGCTTCCAGAAGTCCAACAGGGAGGAAAATGGAAAATCCCAAATTCAACAAAGTTGGCTTAGGAATTATGCTCATTTCTCCAAAAAAGGCAGTGTTACCTTATTCCTTCTTATTGTGGGAAGGTGGTACCAATAATGAAGGATAATTCCAAGCTCTCATCACAATCTTGGAATTAGCGCTTCAATCACAAGTGAATCACTTAAAGGTGAAAGGTGATTTAGACCGGGTAATCAAACAAGTCAATGGGGATTATGCCATCAGAAAAGAAGAACTAATCCCTTTTTATGATTACATCAGAGAGTTAATGGTGGAATTCTCTTCGGAACCGACATTTTTTTATGTCCCAAGATCACAAAATGCTCAATTTGATGCACTGGCTAATATAACCACAGCTCTGGCAGATCTAAATCGGGATGATACAACCATCAGTATTGCCCACCGTCGTGCAATTTCACCATATGTTAGAATCCAAACAGAGGAAATTAATGAAATTAGTCCCATTCCTGAACCATATGGTCATACTACAGGATGGATGTCACCTATCAAGGAATACCTTCAAAATGGAACACTTCCACTTGATAGAGCTGAGAAAGAACAAATCCGGCAACGTGTGGTCAATTTTACTCTTTATGATAGCCCATATCACATAGAGAAAATTCTCTACAAACATGGTTTTGAGGGAGTTCTCTTCAGATGCATTTATGTTGAAGAGACAATGGTTTTCATGAAAGAAGTGCATGCAGGAGTCTGTGGTGCCCACCAGTCTGGACATAGACTGTCAAACCAGTTTTGAAGGCTTGGATACTTTTGGTCTTCAATGATACAAGATTGTGTCAATTTCACAATGAAGTGTCATTCATTCCAAGTACATGCCATCTTCATTCATCAACCTCCAGAGTTACTTCATACAGCTAAATACTCATGGCCATTTTCCACATGGGGAATGGATGTGGTGGGACTTTACCCTTCGGCTACGACCAAGCAGTTTAAGTACATTCTTACTACTACTGACTTCTTTTCCAAATGGGTAGAGGAAATACCTCTCAAGGAAGTCAGATCTAAATGCGTTGTTAGCTTCATCAAGTCTAACATCATTACTAGATTTGGTGTCCCTCAAACCATATTGAAGGACAATGGTACCAACTTCTGTTCATCCGAGGTGAAGAAGTTGTATCAAGAATACAACATCAAATCCAACCATTCATCTCGGTATCATGCAGTGGCCAATGTCCAGATAGAAGCCTTCAACAAGACTCTTTCAAATATACTGCAAAATATGGTGGATAAAGATTATAGGTCATGGCCTGATAAACTCTTTCATGCTTTATGGGCTTATCGGACTACCACCCGCACTGCAACTCGGTCAACTCCATATTCACTGGTATATGGAACAGAATCCGTCTTGCCCATTGAAGTTAAATTTCCTTCTCTCAGAGTATCCATTTGTGATCAGTCATCTACAGATGAACAACCTCAAAAGAGATTTAATGAATTGGAATGGTTAGATGAGAAAATATTGTGCACTATGCACCACTTGGATGTCTATCAGAATCGAATAGCACGGGCTTTAAACAAAAAAGTTTGTCTTCGTTCATTCACTTAGGGAGAATTCGTATTAGTTCTCAGAACTCCCAAGATACCAGGAAAGAAACCTCCCAAGATTGATCCAAAATGGGAAGGACCTTACTTAATACATAGGGTGTACTTTAATGGAGCTTATTCATTAATCTCGAAGGATGGAGAATTCATCACTACTCCAACCAATGCCATATTTTTGAAGAATTATTTTGTATAAACACAAAATATATATCCCTAAATGGTCCGGTATGACCTTAAACTACACCACCGTCCAGCAAGGCATTAAACTTCATCATCAATGGTCCATACATATGACCTTAAACTATTTGCACTTTCATCCCGCACGACGTTAAAATGTGAAAAAGTTCCCTAAGTGGTTCGGTTTGACATTAAACTGCACCACTTTCTAGCAAGATGTTAAACTTCATCATCATCAATGGTCCATACATATGACCCTATACTATTTTCACATATTTCCAACATGATGTTAAACTGTGTCCCCTTTATCCTCCTTGCTATATGATGTTAAACTACAGAGCAACGGTCCATACATATGACCTTAAACTATTTGTATTCCTTTCATCTCACATGATGTTAAACTGTGACGTCCTAACTACATGACACTAAACTGTACAGAAGTCCCTTACATCCAGCATGACATTAAACTGCACCATCCACGGTCGATGAATATGACCTTAAACTATTCACACTTTTTTCCAACATGATGCTAAACTGTATCATCCCTTTTTTCATCCAACATGATGTTAAAATGTGGGAAAAATGGAACATCCCTAATGCATCCAACATGATGTTAAATGGTATACTCTTTTGTCCTCACTGCATGACATTAAACTGCACAGTCCCCCTTTCATCCAACATGACATTAAACTATATTATCACCATCGTCCTAACTACATGATGCTAAACTGTACAGAAAGTCCTTGATACGTCCTACATAACATTAAACTGTACTTCGTCCCTGTACATGACATTAAATGGTGCAGCACCAATAGTCCTAACTGCAAGACTTTAAACTGCATAGTCCCTTCATACGTCCTACATAACGTTAAACTGTGTATCGTTAAGGTTGTTGATATCTCTTGTTTCTCACACTGAGTATGACTCACGTGAGCTTAGAGCAAACCTCAACCATAACACCCTCTCTGGGACGCTAACCATGTGTAAGTACCAACATCATTTTTTAGGTCGTTGTCCCCAAAAACAATATGATCATTAATTCATTCTTTAATTGAACTACGTGGACTTTGATCATTGCCCTCCAAGCTGGGTACGTAGGAAACCTCTCAAGGTTCAAGCCCAAAACCAATCTGTTCACATCGGTTCACCTCTATCTCATATGATGTTGATTCGTTAAACCGTCCCTAGAATCAATATCTTTACATTGGTTCACTTTCTTCCTTGTTATACGACGTTAAACTATACAACACTTTTGTCCAGTATGACAATAAACTACAATATTCTTTGATACCCTCACCTGAGGGGGAACCATTATTTACATTGATTTTTTTCAATCATGTTTCATTTCAAAGACTACCTACATACATGGAAATGCCTAAACATTTTATCTTGGGTTAAACCATCATTGTACAAAAAAGTCCCCTTTCACCATTCACATGTACGAACCAAATTTGTACAGAGGGTATTTCTAGAACTACGTGGTCTTGATTCCCATCCTTATGGGATACGTAGGAATGTTCAAGTGTCCCTCGAATCCATCCCCAAGTCTTTTGGGCCTAACCCCAAATTCCACTTCCAGTCCCTTGGCTGAAAAGTCCCCATGAAAACACACACTGTGTATTTCTTACAATGGTCCAAGCTCTATGACCCTAAACTATGATATGTAATCCTTTTGCCCCACATGACGTTAAACGGTAGTTTAAGAAATACGTATGGATTGATTCCCATACTTATGGGATACGTAGTGAAGTCCAACATTTCCAGTCATGACCCAACCACAACATGATTATGGTTATCATTGATCTGTGTATCTCTGTATACATTGAACAATACCCATATTTATGTGTCATAATCCTATCCTTAAATGTTTTCAGATCTTCATAACCCTTTTCTTGACTTTTACTCACAAAAATGTCAAATTTCTGAGAGTTCTTTTACCTGACTATGCAGTACATGCCCTTTGGCGGCCTTGCATTAATAGTCTCTATAACATATTTCTCATCCAAAAGATACTATTATCTGACTATGCAGCCAATGCCCTTAGGTGGCCCTGCATAATTCAAGCCCCTAATGGGTTTTTCCGGTACTGGTAACTTCATTCTTAAGAAGAAATCCTATTTTGTCCTTATTGGTCTTAAATGATAGTATGTAGGGATCCGAAAAAATAGAAATCCTTAACATATTTGTACCATATCCTTTTTCATGATCTGAAAGTATTCAAGTCTATGGTTTATATTATCCTTCCCTACGTTTAGGTTAGACCATCGTAGATGTGATATCCATCCAGTTCTTCGATAATCTTGTTTGAAAATATCTTCTCCATATTCAAATACCTCTTTCCATACAACAAACTATATACATTGGAAAAATTTGAATCTCCATAAACTTTCACAAGATTTTAGTAGTAGAAAGGTAAATTTCTGAGAGTTCTTTTGCCTGACTATGTAGCACGTGCCCTTAGGTGGCCTTGCATAAACAGTCTACATAACAGACTTGTTATCCAAAAGATTCTATTTATTTGACTATGCAGCCAATGCCCTTAGGTGGCCCTGCATAATTCAACCCCCTAATGGGTTTGTTAAATAATAGTAACTTCATTCTTGGAAACTACTTCTTCTCATGCCTTTTAGATCTTTTTCATATCATTCCTCAGATTCAAATATTCTTAATCCGTAGCTTACATTTTTTCCCTCATACTGGAGTATGGTAATATGTTTTCAGATAAATTTTCAAATAATTGAGTCAATTCTAATTCATTCGGTCAAATCTATTTTGACCTTAAACATTAGCCTCCTTATGTCCGACGTGCATGACTTTAAACTGCCCCCAAAAGACAAGGGAACTCTGATAAAAGTCAAGTTCTAGCTCACTAAACATACATTTTGTATGATTTAGGTAATATTGAGCAATTAAAAGATTCAAAGTTTGTAGGGTTAATTACATTAATCATATTAAAAATCAAACTATGCTTCTTTTTCTTCTTTACCTCAAAGTCAAATACTCTTTTTTCTCCGAATCCAACTCTGAGGGGGGACTTTTGTTGACGCTCCTTCCATCATAGAATCTAAATATTGGAAAAGGGGAATATTTGAGCTCAAAGTGATTCAACCTTTGGAGAAATGTCAAAAAATTGACAAAGGAATGAATAAGAAGAACATTTCACAAGGGTCGCGCAAGTTCCATCACTGTCGCGCAAGTCCACTTGTGCGATGACTAATTGTCACACAAGTAACTTGTGCTCCCTAAAGGATAACCGCCCGGGTCTTCTTCAGCCTATAAATTGACCATGCGGGCCCCCCATTCGGGAGGTAATTTTAACAGAAACTCAGTTTTGAGCTCCCGGAACCCTAGTCTCTTCTCAAAGCTACCAAAACACTTCTAATGTAATTTCTTTCCTAGAACGGAATATCTAAAGAGGGTGAGGAAGGTATAAGTGTTGAAACTCATCAACACTTGCGTTCCTAAGTGGCCAACCCTTAAGGGAAATGGCCATACTTGTGCGCCGCCTAACTTCTTCAATAGAACTTGCGCTCCACACTTTTGTAAAAACCTCAATATGATTCTAAAGTCATTGGCCAAGAGTTGCTCAAGTATTACCCTACTTGTTAACCATCGCGCAAGTACCCATGTATCTCGCAGGTATACCTTCATGACCAGAACTTGCGCGCCCACACAGTACTTGCACGCCCCTGCCTTTTTGGGTGCCTTTCTGGGCCATTTAACCCCTCTTATGCCATTCCACCTCTCCTATTCAAGAATTAGTCTTCAAGACACTCCTTAAAGCCATTTATGGCATGGTTTCTTGATTTGATTTTCTTATCTGAAAGGAATTCTGTGGAATATCTCTCAAAACCTAGTGATTTACACATCTTTATGTCACTAAAGATTGATATTTCATTCATTCATCCCCATCCTTTAAGATGAGAGTCCTCTTTAACTTAAGCCACCTTTTTAGGAATAAGCCCCAGTAATAATTCTCAAATATGGGCATTCTACTTAGTAGTAAGCCCTAAGTCCTCTTTTAACCTCGGCCTCCTTTTCAAGAATAATCCCCAGTCATAATTCTTAACATGGGCCTCCTTTTTAGGAATAAGCCCTAGTCATAATTCTCAAATATGGGCATCCTCCTTAGTAGTAAGCCTCAAGTCCTCATTAATTTGGGCCTCCTTTTCAGGAATAAGCCCCAGTCATAATTCTCAAATATGGGAATCCTCATTAGGAGTAAGCCCGAAGTCCTATTTTAACTTGGGCCTCCTTTTCAAGAATAATCCCCAGTCATAATTCTTAATCTGGGCCGCCTTTTAAGGAATAAGACCCAGTCATAATTCTCACATATGGGCATCCTCCATAAGAGTAAGCCCCAAGTCCTCATTAAGATGGGCCTCCTTTTCAGGAATAATCCCCAGTCATAATTCTCAAATATGGGCATCCTCCATAGGAGTAAGCCCCAAGTCCTCATTAATCTGGGCCTCCTTTACAGGAATAATCCCCAGTCATAATTCTTAACATGGGCCTACTTTTCAGGAATAATCCCCAGTCATAATTCTTAACCTGGGCCTCCTTTTGAGGACTAAGCCCCAGTCTTAATTTGGGCATCCTCCTTAGGAGTAAGTCCCGAGTCCTCTAATTTTTGAAGTCCCTTAACCTGGGCCTCCTTCTCAAGAGTAAGACCCAATCTTAATTTCTCTTAACCAGTCCTAATTTACCTTTGATCTGGGATTCCTTCTCAGGAGTAAAACCAAATAATAAGTCCTCTCTTAATTTGGGACTTCTTTTTAGGTGTAAGCCCCAAGTTAGAGTATTCAAATCTCTATTAAGAACATATACTTTTATGGACCCTGTTCCTGGATTTCTTCCCTAAAGTGAATCCTAATCTTCATTTATCTGGGTAGTCATAAACACATAAGCACCACATCATTGCATCTTTCATGGAACAATTGTCTGGTTTCACCAATACCTCTTGTTTCTCACATCGAGCATGACTCACGTGAGCTTAGAGTGTAAAAGTTATCTTGAATTCTTTCTTTGAGCCATAAATCATGAATAAACATCATACTTCCTTATTCGAACTACGTGAGTTCTGATTCCTTTTCTAAACAAAGGATACATAGGTAGCACATCTGCGAGTTCGACCCCAACTATGAAATAATCCATGTCCTTCTGAATTATAATAAACTTCAAGTTCCCCACTGAGTGGCTTTAAAACCAGCATGGTCATCATAATAACCAAGAGACTTCTATATAAATGCGTCAAAGGATACCATTGACTAAGAATCTCTAATAAATAAAGATGATTCTCTATCGATGAAGAACCTCGAATACATATAAAAGATTATCTAAATTTCCTACATATTTAATCATTGATTTTCAGATCTGAAGGAAATCTCATTTTATACTTCATAATGTAATAAGGATTCATGAACATAACTTAAATCTATAAAGAGAGTCCTAGAGTAGACAATAATTCCCCTCAAAAAGGTGTGATGAGTCCGACCTCCCATCCTCTCGACCAATGCAAATTCTTAATCCTCCTCAGTCCACAAACTAGTGAGCGCCTACCTTTGGAAAGTAGGTCCAAATGGATGTGGAATCATTGGATGTTTCCGGTTCTACAAACAAACCCGTTAGAAACTGATCGGATTGTTTGAACCTTCAATCAAGGAGGTCATCCCTGAATTCCGAGGGAAACATATTTTTAGATCATTCTTTTCTTGGAATGGTGTTGCAAAGTCTTCTTTGGCTTAAAAACTACCTTATACTTTTTTTACATTCCTTTAGTTCACCATAATAACATAATCATTATAATTATTCATGTATTTATCAAATTTTAAAATCAAACTTAGAAGATTCAGGCATGACTTATCCATATTGTTCATATGTAAATTTATAATAAAACATGAGAAGATAATTGGTAATGTGGAGAGGATGAGGTTTCTGCACAATTACTTAGGTAGATCTAATCCTAAAATATCCACACACTCAATTTAACCAATCATTTTAACTACCCTATACATACATATAAATATTTCCTTAGATATTTCAAACCTCTCTTGTCTTTCTTTCTCTTGATAGAGATCACAAGGATGAGACAACATTCGGTAAATATCCATTTATTCATGAATATGATGATTTTCACTTATCATGGATGATAACATGATTTATTGGATATCCAATGAATCACCCAAATATTTCAAGAAGACATTTCTATCTAACTTGCCTCCTTATAATACTTGATAGGAATAGGGGACTCCATTACATATATATATTTCTTTCTTGGTAAAGTAAATTGCACAAGTATATGTCCCATTCCTAAATTTTTACACCAGTTAGGGGATAATATTTCTAAAAGATAGTTCATTGGTAAAATTATTTGATTGAGTTACTTTCTATTATCTACAAAAAATAAAATTCCAAATTAATACTTTATTTTTTTATCTAGTTAAGAAATAATAACTGATTTAATTAGGGATCCCAAATTTTATAAAATCCCAAAATCCCTCACTTATAGATTTATAATATACATTTCCACATATATTCTAGTTAAAAATACACATATTTATCTTCTCATAAAGAAAATTAAGTCCTTATCAAATTACATGATGTTATTAGGTATATGTTTGTTTCAAATACATTAACTCATAGATCCTTAATCTATTGTGTAGACACCATGATCATAAAATCATTAAATCAGACTTCTTTAATGCTTATGTATATGTTAATTCAAGTCATTATAAGAAAATCAAACCTTGGTGCTTACTTGGTTAATTAAAACCTATAATTTCATTAGAACTCTCTAATAAAAATACTCTAATGAGGGTTAGACAAGTACTTTAAATTATGATTGTAATCTGACCTGTGTTATGGAAGGTGTTTGGATGACTTAATATTTAGTTGAGGTATTTATTTACTAATTCATAATAATCCTTTATTTTTTACATCACATGATTATTAATTTTATATGAAACATAGCTAATTTTAAACCACATTTGATAAAATAATTTATGCATATGGTGTTTACCCATATATATTTTCTTATTTATCTTTTTATAATTACTTTATGTGGAATCTCATAAGTAATAATATGGACCCAATAATTTAATATTATTCTTTATTTTATTTTATTTAAGAATAATTCCTATTTTATATATAATGTTTTATCACTTTTAACAATTAAAATAAGCCATGGATCACATAAATAAATAAATAAATACACAATGATAAAATAAAATAAATATGTGAAATGATCGTTAGATTTTATCTACTGGTTAGTTTATCAATCCATGATAAAAAAAACTTTACCCTAGGGAATATAGCTCCATGGGAATTTACTTTTCTCAATTTATAACATTTCATCATTATTCTCTTTTGTATATCATTATTTTGATCCATTTTGGCTTGGATCCTAAACCAACTCTTCTAACTAAGAACATCATCCTTTAAAAATGTATATTCACATGTAGGTGATGGGTATAATGGATTTAGGGTTATATAAAATAATTCATGTACATGTGAACCTATACATAGTAAAATGTGGGTTATGATTTACTAATAATCATATTTACTTAATAATTATTATTATCACATAAAATCATTCAAAAAATATTTATATTATGTAAATAAATCCAAAACATACAAAGGTTGGTCAAATACCATGATCGTTTAGTACATGAAATGACATCCACATTAAGTATGATCAGCATACATTTCAGATTGTTTAAATTTTGATTAATTTAGCTTGAATTTAAAAATAATTAAATTAATTAACAAATTAATTATTTGTCTTATGTTCTTACAAATTTATAGTCTTTGATATATGTTAAAAATCACATAAATTGTTATTAAATAAATTTTAAATTTAAATTTCAATAATTAATACCCATTGTGTACTTCAGATTCCACATAATGTGTACTAATTTTTTAACAATAAATCTATTACTAAAATTTAATGTTCCACATGATGTATGTGTCATTAACTATTTACTACACAACATTTCTCCACATGGGGTTTAAATAGATACATGGAATGTTGTTCCATATTATCAAACCATGTAGTCATTATGGTGTCTATGACCACATAAAACACCATTAATGCATTCATCGTGTAATACTAGAATGTACATGTAGTACATGGTATGTAATAGACTATTGCATCTCATGTATTAGATGTAATTATTTGGAATTTATTGATAAAACGTGTTCACCTACACAACACTTCAAAAATCTCCCAACATGTACCTAGGGTGGAGTGACACATGTCACACAACGTGTACATGCTAGCTAAACATCATGTAGAACATGTATTTTTATATTCTAAGAGGGTATTAAATACCCAATATGTAATTATTTCGTGTATTAATTCACATGATACATAATGCATAATTCATTTGGGGTTATACCATGTGAACATGCTAGCTACATGCCATGTAGTATCTGTCAACTAGAATATAGCACTAGTAGTAAATAAATTGCATGTAATGATGTCACTTATTGACCCATGATATGTAGTTTCATTTTTATAGTGTGTACCGTGTGCAACGAAAAAACAATCACACAACATATACTTATTTGTTACATGTCATGTAACTTTGTTATTCATCCATAAAACTTGAAACATCTGGATGGGATATTTGAGAATTCATTAAATGATTTCGAAACATTCGTGGCCATACAAACTCAGATTAATGAAACTCACAACTACTAGAATAATATTGAAAATCTGAACACAAGAACAGGAAAACCAATGCATGAAAATTGATAAAATAAATTTTAAATAATTATAAATTATAACGTGACCACTTTGAAACCACTTGAAGGTTCTAAGGTAAATAAAAAGCGTTAGGAAGGAGCTTAATTTTTGTTTTTCACCAAAATCATTCTACATAACCTAATAAATAGATGAATGATAAATAATTTGAAATAATAATTTACTCATTCAAGGTAATATCCTATATAAAAAAAATTTATTCTTTAATTGTGTTGTCATTATAGTGGTTAATCCAAGTATGGATTCTACTAAATGTATATAAACGTTCACTATGAGTCTCTAAACAATATTCTTGACACTCTAGGTGCAAGCATAAGATAAATAAGTGTTCTAAATCATTCATTATTGAAAAAAACAATGGTCTGCAATTCTATCTCTTGGTTCTTGAGATGGAGGATGGAAAGATTTCTCTTTAGGAACTCAAAGAATTATAAAGAATGTCTCTCCATTCTGTCAATGTATCTCATCGTGAAAATGATATAATTTAGAATATATAATAGTTTTTAATAAATATAATTGTACAAATTCTTCTATTAATTAATTAAAATAAGTTATTCCCCCACATCAAAATGTAAAATTTTAAATATTTTTATATCTCATGACATCTGTATATTACAATATCATTTTTTAAATGATATAAATGAAAATATATAATTTCCATCAGATAATTATACATGATACATTTCCTCTAATAGAATATTATTTCCATTAAAATTTTGAATAAATATTAATTATATGTATTCAACTAACTTAATGAAATATTTATTTTAATTTATTCGTGAAATTACTAAATAAATATTTATTTATTTATAACCTTACAAAAAACTAAACCATATTTAAATTTGATTCACATATTCATCACTGAAATATCTCATAAATGAATTTTTATGATCAAAATACACTATAAAAAATATTATTCAAAAAACTATAGAACAAATTTATTATTATATATAAATTCAACTGAATTTAATGAGACTCTAAATACACTATATAACCCTATATGTTCATTTCTCACTAGAAGTAGTTGAGCATACCTAAAATATAATAACAACATTTAGAAACATGACAACTCACTCATATTGAAAGAAGCTAATGTAGAGACTATAACAACCTTCCTATGAAAGGTACTTTTTGTTATAATCCCTTTGTCAATTGATATCTCATCATGTAGGATGAATACTTATGTCATCACTATATGTGTTTGATTTATCTTTATTTTACTTTATGAAATGAATTTATCTATGGAGCACATAGTCATGGTGTTTTTTCAAACAATTCCATCTCAATCAAAGGATATAATAAATCTTCTTCCACTAATATGAAAGAGAAAATACTTTATTGACTTATTCATTTAATGTTACATCACATCTAATCCACCCAATGTATTGTACCTTCTCATGAATAAATATCATCATGGTTTTCATCCATGTATCAAGTTACATTATTCATGAAACACATTAATAATATTATTTAAGTCTATGAATCAATAAATAGTATCATATATAGGAATATCCAATGATACATAAAAATGTGGAATTTCTATTGGTGGGTTTTCCCTCAAAGCCACCCATCTCTAGATCACCAAGTTCAAAATTCATGGGAAGATGTTTAAGGGTATTATGATCCCCTATCACCCAATATTCAAAAATCATATGTGTATCATCAAATATATGTTATCTATACCACAAGTTATATTTATTAAATAATATCATAATTTCATATCTAGGTTCTCATTATGGTGGGAACTATTATAACCTATTAATTTTAGGCTTGGTGCTGAGAATTATTTTTACAACCAAGGTATTAGTCTAATGGAATAAAATATTTTGGGTGACTAACTTCTGATGCTTTGGATGATGGTGGTGGACTGATAGTAACCATGTTCTAGGATTCCTAGATAATGGGAAATCAAATGTAAATACATACTTTGTGGTTGGATGATACTATTGGATGATATGTTCTTGATAATGGTGTAGTCGGATGATAATATAATAGGGTATATCTAAAAGGTGTAGAAGGTTGTTACCCTTGATCACATCTGTTAGAGGTAGTATAATTTTTTCATAAAGGATTAAAAGAATAATAGTAAACATTGTGGAAGTATCATCAAATAGTACTATTTACATAGTGGAGGAGTTACGGTGGTGTAAGTCCTAGACTAAATGGATGGATTGTCGGTGGAGATCAAATTAGGTGGACTTCATCTAGAAAATATTGTTTGGAGATGACTACTAGATGCATCTACCAGATCCTACTATGTTTAGTATGGTGGATCACTTGACACTAAGAGATTGAGTGATTGTAATCACATTCTATTTACTTGAATAAAATATTATTAGTGTTCACTATCTAGATTAGGTGTTACAAAATTCTGGGAGAAACAATGAAATTTCATTCTATAATAAGTGTATGTGGGAGAAAAAATAAAAAAAAACCAGAAGAAGATTAAAATACACAGGACTTACATGGTTCTGGAATAATCCAAACATTCTAAAAAAGGAAAAACCAATTAACTAAATTTGAAGAAAGATTTTATGGAAATAATATTTTAATTATTTAAACATTAGATTAATATGAGCACATAAATAAATGATGTTATATTGTAAAAACATTTCTACACTATGAAATCCACACAATAAATCCATTATGTTATAGTACTAGTGGCAGTAAATCTGTGGAACCACTATACCCTATCGATATCACCCATTAGCTCTACAAAATTAACCACATTGAATTAAACCCTACTATAGTATTACTGTCAATGTTTTCATGACCCCCTCTCCCCAAAGTGTACAGCTCTCAGGCTGGTAATGAGAGAAGGAGGATAGTGTCTGCTTGAGTCACACCTCCAGTAGGCCCTAGGGTGAAAACTGTCATTGAGTCTATAATGAACATACAAATGGGAGGCATTACCCTATAAAAGGACATGTGGGAGATATAGATAATAAAATTACACCAATTAAACCCTTATCATGTATAAAAAATTAATACCAAGGGTATACATGTAATCTCATAAAAGACTAGAACAATTGGAAAGGAATGCTACAAGTACAGAAGAGCTAAACTCATTAGTGACCACGATGCCAAAACAACTCCTAAAAAATCTTAAGATTGTAATATCCAGACAGATATCCTACCTAAAATTTCTACCCTAAAAAATATTTCATATATATCCATGGGGTTATCATAGCAGTATACAGAGTAAGATTCTCCTTGGAGCCTCTCATGCAAAAGATAAATAATACGAAATACTAGTGAAAAATAATGAAACTAACTCATCATCTAAATTTGAATATTATATTATTAGAGTCACTGTGGTTATCTCCCAACAATTATCACAAATAAGAGATCATATATTGTAATAATAAAATAAAAAGGGTATTGATTTCAATATGATTTACTTCTTATATCACCCATATACGACTGTGCTAAATTATTTTTATATTGAAGATTCCATATTTTATATCAAATTTCACATCACATTTGTTTCAATTATAGTATTCTAATCACTGCTAAAATGGTAAATTTTACTCTTATGTGTGATTTTGTTATAGGAGGAGGGGATTTAGAGGATCTATGAACATTTTAATAGAAAATGGTTCAAACTGAGCAAGAATCCAAGAACATATGTGGACTCAACAACACATTCTAGAAAATATGTGTGTTCAATTGGGATAATATTTTATGATATGATCCAAAATTAATTGGGATACAAATATGATGAAGACACCTAATCCTAATTCATCCATTAATGCTCCCAAAAGAACTGATCTTCCCAATAAAAAATCTGATCAAAGTCAAAAGTGTGGCTTCATATTTTAAAAATATATCTTATTTTATACATTATATGTCCACCAAATTTGACATGGGTCTATTCAATATGTCGGCCAAAAATATTTTTCATTTTTCTAAGTAGAGATAATTTATTTTAATTTCCCAAAACCATGGTCTAATTGGTATCTTGAAATATGGGTTCCCAAAACTACCAACCATTTTGGATATAAAAGGTAACCTAATTTGTAAGATCGACATGGAATCAATGATCTAAAATTTTTTAGACCCAAAGGATTCCTTTTTTCATCCTAGAAGTTTTTTAGTCCCCTATACTCATTGGGAGATCAAGGATGAAGGAGATGTTCTACAGAAACCTCCTCCTCCACTCGTTGGTAAGATAAATTGTGGAGGGTCATTACAATGATGCTACACACATAAGGGAGGGAGTCATGGAACTTTTTATTCTACATATTTATTGAAATATGTGTGTGATACAATTAATTTATGTTTTACCTTAACATTATTATTCATTTAATACATATTTTTGATATAATCAAGGGAAAATAGTTTCCTTTCAATACATATTGGGTTGAGATTTCAAGTGGAAATCTTGGGTCATTTTGATTGGAAAACACAAGAAACCTTTTCATCTCACACATACTTAATATTATAGTATGATTTGGTAACCCTTTTTATATTCTTGATGTCCAAACCTTGATAACATGATTATTGTGTTAATGTCTGGTTCTCTGGGTAGCGTTTTAAGAGGCATGAGGGGAATTGATATCTTGACAACCCTAAACCAAAGGATTCCATTAAACATGTTAAAATTTGAGAATAATGAACTTTCCAGGATGTGTAGTGATCTTGAAATGGAATTCATCTCTAACAATTATAAAAACACTACCTTACTTTTTTAACTATTAAGCTCTTTAAATAAGTCATTTTATTTTTAAATATGTTTTCAGAACCACACCCTCATTTAGTCTTTATTATAAATACACACTTTAATCCTCCAAATACCCTAATGAGAGAACCTAGGGTCTTACATATTCTGTAAATAAACTTTAAAAACATAATCAATTTAGTGTGTTGTGAAACCACATAAAACTTTGTGTGTTGTTTCTAGTGACATATTTTGTATTTAGTGTACATTTTTTATAAAAAAAATTTATTTTATAAATATTTTTTAATTCTTTTGTTACTTAATTTCCATAATTTTTTATAAAATGTTCCTTTTTAGGCCTCTTTCATGACATGATCTTCATCGGAGGAACTACATCCCTTGGAACATGTACCAAATAGTATCTTTTGTCATCGACAATAATAAGAATAAAACAATCATTTGATGTAGGATACACAAAACATTGACACTCTTCCAGATACTTCTTATTCTTATAAAAACTATATCAACACTAAAATAAAATGACATAATATGGCTAAAAATAACAATATATTAAAATAACTAACCTATTCTCCTGTATAGATCCATACTTTATACATTCAAATACAAGGCGGAGAACCTAATTTTCAACTATGTTTTGTTTAATTCAATTATTTAGAAGATTCCATGGACTAGATAGATAAGACATACATAATTATTTAAAATAATTTATTACTGTGTATTCTACATTAAAACCTTCTAATGTGGTTCAATATAAAGTAAATATTAGGAAAATCCCTTTCCCATTATAATAAACTAAAAAATATTGGTTGTATTATATTAACCCCCATATTAGAGGCTAGACGGACATGAAATGCCTTTTCTTGATATATATATCTAAACCTATCAAACTAATACTATAAGGAATGAAATATAGGGTACAATGAAATCACAAGGGGAAACACTTGATCAATACAGAAAAATATTTAAAAGTATTTTTTCAAGTTTCCCACACCACCAAATTAGTGATCAAAATTTAATAAAATAGTTTTATGAAGTTTTAATTCCTATTGATCGAAACATGATTGATTTTGTTTCATGTGTTTTTCTAGTTTGTAAGTCCTAATTACTATAGGAACCATAATTGATAACATGGTGAATAATACTCAACAATTTAGTTCAAGGTCTTGTGTACCCATTCATGGTTTCCATGAGGTGAAAAGTTATGAATTCAACAAGAATGTGTACATGATGATTGATGAGGTAAGTACCCAAATCTAATATATTATTATTTTCCAAGGAAATTCCCAACCTCTTCGTCTAATTCATTATGATATCTATTCTTTTAACACCCATTATTATGAACAATTTCATCAATTAAGAGAACCTTCTCAGAGTTGTGAGTAATATTCCATGGTTTCCCATCTTCCAAACCTATTTGGAATGAATCATACTATCCATCAACAATTTTAGTTGGAATGAAAAAAATCCTATAGGAAAGGGATTATTCAAACCATCCTATAAAATCATGAAACCACCTAGGGAAAGTAGTCATCCACAATTTCCACACAGAAATCCTCAACCACCACAAAGGAATTTCCAATAGCACCCCTGCCAACACGAACCTAGAACTAAGGATATGATGAAATAAATGGATGAAAATAACCTATAATTCCATTAAACCACTAAATCAACCATACAAGACCTAAAAACTCAATTAGACCAACTTTAAATCTCTTTGGGTGAAATCCAAAAAACAGGGGTCGAGTAAAATTCTTTATCAACCACTAGTAAAACCAAAGGATAAGGAAGATGTTAGTTCCATCACCATTTCATGTAGAACATAACATAAAATCCAAATTACCACTCTATTAGAGTCATCCCTTCCTAAATAAATTGCCATCATGATTACTAAAAATGGTTTAAAAAGAAAAACATTGTTGTAAGATAATCCTTCCCAAAGGAAAGAGAGTTTCATTTGATGAACCACTAAGAAAAACCATTTCGCTTCCATTTCTCCAATGGTACAACCAATAATTTAAATAAGAATAAACTAAACATGATAATGATATTTTAGAAACTTTAAAAAATTTGTAGGTTATAAACTCCTTGATTGATGTCATGATGAAAATTCTATGATATGCCAAATTTCTAAAGTAGATGTGTACACATCAAATGAGACTTTGATGGGATGAAAATGTGATCTTAGGGAGTAATGTATTTGCATTGATATATCTATCATTTCGCACTAAATTCAATGATCTTGGAACATTCTTTATTCTATGAACCATAGGGGAGTATTTCTCTTCTGATTATATGATTGATTAGGGTGATTATATAAATGTGATTCCGTACTCTATTTTCTCCTCATTTTAGGTTGGGTAATTAAAAAACCTTGTAATTTTTGTTCAAATGGAAAAAAAAGAGTACCACAAACCCCACTGGTATGTTAGATGATGTTCTTGTGAGGGTTAAAATTTTAATTTTTCATGCTAATTTTTATGTACTTAAAATGAAAGATGATTGGATGAATGGACATGCCCCAACTATATTGGGGGGAAATTTCATGGAAACTTACAAATCCATAATTAATGTCCAAAATGGTAAATTATCTATGGATTTTGGTTGTGACATTTTCCACTTGATCATTCCTGATTCCATGAAGCACCACTTATAAGAACATTCCTCACTTTCATTTAAATTGATTGACATAATTCCATCCCCTAAAAAATTTATTATCTTTACAATGATCCCCTTTATAATTTTTCATCATTGATAAACATGGCACTTAATGAATCATGTATTGAATGTTGTAGTGGTCTATAAAAAATTCATTCAGGTTCTTTAATTGATTATTTCATGATTATTGAGTATCCCATGACCATTAATGATACTTATATGCTTGTAAAATATTATTACTCCTCTGAGGATGTTACAATTAAGTAGTTAGATAACAATTGTAACCTCTCAATTTCACATTCACTTCAAAAATAAAAAATCTTAATGAATTGAAACATACACCACTGCCTTAAAATTTTTTATATTCATATGTTGATAATGGAAATAAGTTTTTTATTATCATTACTAGTTCACTCCCTCCAGAGCATGAATTGTGACACTTAAACTTTTGATGGATAATTAAAAATCATTGGTATGGACACTTTAGAACATTATTTGTATTATCCCATCAATTTTCATGCATGATATATTGTTAAATGATTATTCTAAACTAGTGAGGCAAGGAAAACGCTGATTTAACACAATGATCTGAACTAGAATCATTTACCCCATCTCTAAAAACCATTTGGTCAGTCAGTGGATGTAGTTCCTGAAAAACTTACCTAACAGTGATTAAAAATGAAAACAATGAATTGGTTATAAATGTGTGCAGAATAGTTGGTATGCCTATATTGATTATCTCTAACAAAACCAACTCCCTATGAATGAAAATTTATCATTAATATTCATTGACCAAATGTTAAAGAGGATAGTGTGGAAGTCTCAATAGTATTTTTCTTTAAGGGGTATTTTGGATACTTTCATAACAATATTTTCCCTGAGGATCAGGAAAAAGAAACCTTCACTTTCCCCTTTGGCACATTTTCAAATAGGATGATTCAATTTGGTATGTTCAATTATTCATTTACTTAATAGTGATGCATGGTATATATTTTTTGCGATTACCTATAAAATTTCATGGAAGTATTTTTGGATTATTCCACTATATATTTGTTCTATTTTGAGAAGTTTTTGAGTAGTATTGGATTTATCCTAATTCAATTTACTGAAAATAATATTATATTAAATTATGGTAAATTATATGTCATTATGTGATAAGGAATAATACGTGGAAATGTAAATTCTGGAGATGGTATCCAAGTAAATAAATCAAAAGTGGTTGTCATTTATTCTAAACCAGTTCCCAAACATGTTCAGTATGTTTCAACTTTCATAGTTCATACTGGATTTTATTTTCATTTCATTCTTTATTTTAGAAAAATTTCACTCCCACTATACCACTTACTCTAAAAGGGAAAAAATAATTTTATTTTTATATATAATGTGAGGAATCTTTTAAAAAATTGAAATGGAGTCTCACATCACCCCTACTAATCCATCCACCTTTGTGGGATTTACCATTTGTACTCATGTGTGATGCCTCTATATATGAAATTTTCGTAGTCTTATCACAATAAGTCAATCAAGATCCACATTTCATATACTATACCTCACATACACTGGACCCTTTCTAAGAAAATTACACCATAACCAGAAAATATTATATCCCATTGTTTTTACATTGGATAAATTTATGTCATAACTTATAGGTCCCAAAGAGATTTTGTTCTCAGACCATGAATCCCACTAGTATCTTATTAACAAATAGGAATCCAAACCACATATCATCCATTGTATTTTCATCCTTAAATAATTTAATCTATAAAATAGGGATAAAAAAGACCAGATAATGTAGTGTCTAACTATATCAGTAGGATCCTCACATACTTGTACATTAACTAGATCCTTATTAATATGATAAATGATGTGTTTTTTAATGATTAAGTTTACCAATTGCAAGATGTTATTCTTTATTATTATGAAATATTAAATTCTTTGGTAGCATATTGAATTCCTATATATTTCAACAAAAAATAAGTTGATCATCTAAAACATGAGTCTCACTGGTATATTTGGGATGACCCCTACCTTTGGTGCACATATAGTGATAAATTGCTCTGGTTTTTATTCCCAATGATGATTTTTAGTCTTTCCTTAGGTTCTATCACACTCTTACTTGAGGGGGAAACTTTGGTCCCCAATGGACTACTCCCAAGTTCCTCAATTCTGGTCTTTTTTCACAACTCTATTTCAGGATGCCCATGATTTCTATAAATATTATCCTTGCTATCAAATAATGGGTAATGTATCTATAATAAATTAAAATTCAAAATAAACCTCTCTCATTCATGATATTTTCAATGTTTGGGTTATTGAATTTATGGTACCATTCCCCAATTCATTTGAGAACTTGTGCATTCTGCAGGAAATTTTTATGTGTAAAAATTGGTTAAAGTGTGATCCATAAGGACTAAATATTCCAAGACAGTTGTTTAATTTTTGTGGACCCACTTTTTCTATATGTTTTGATTACCTAGGTTAATCATCAGTGAGCATTGTTCCAATTTATCCAACAAATAAATGAAATCTCTTTTGCATTAGTATGGTTCCTAGCATCGCGTTCTTACTACAAATCACCCGTAAACAAATGGTTAAGTTGAGGTGTCAACTAGAGTGTTAAAAAAAATTAGTGGAGAAATGGTTCAACCCAATAGAAAATATCGGAGTATTAGAATTGGTGATTCATTATGCGCTTACCATACTAACTTCAAAACTCCCATTGGAATGTCACCCTATAGACTTGTTTTTAGAAAGAATTTTCACCACCTAGTTGATGTAGAGACCTGGTCCTACTAAGAAATTAAAAAATGAATTTATAATCATTCCAATAGAAGTTCTGAAAAAGAATATTTAGATTCAAGAGCTGTAGGAAATTTCGTGCAATTCATATAAGAACACAAAAAATTATAAAGATATAGCAAAGGCTTCCCACAACTATTTCATCCTTCATCGTCAATTCTACACTGGTAAAAATGTCCTCCTATTCAATGAAAGCCTATGGTTGCATCCAGGTAACCTTCATTCCAACTAGTTTGTCCCATATATTATTAATAATTTTTATACATTTTTTGTTTTTCAGGTTCAAAATCAATAACCAAAACAATCTTTCATTTTTGATGGGTAGTTGTTGAATCACTTTCCTGAAGCCATTCCAGAGTCCCAGATAGAGGAACTCTATGCTCAAGAAGAAACCTACCAATCACACCCACCATCTTATACCCTTCCTTCTCACTTTTTATTTTATTATAGTGGGGACACTATATACACTATGTGTGGGGGGATAGGTACATTCCTGGTTTTTTTTGAATTTTTTATCACTATCTTTCTTTTTATCTTTTTCAATTTCTACATAATATTTTTAATTTTTCCCACCTTTCTATGTTTGTTATAATTTTAATCACATTTATTATTTTTATCTTTTTTACTTACTTCATGGTGTTGTTACCTTTCCCCCACTCCACCCTCAGTTTTTTTCCGGAATTTTCATTTTTTATTCCCGCTTAATCATGGAAGTTATTTTAAATTAATAAGGAATCTTTTTATTTCTAGTTGTTTTAACAATTAAAAAAATTGTTTCAATGGTAAAAGGTGTGTTTAGGAATGAATTTAACATTTTAATGTAATTTTTCTTGAAAATATGTTATTTTTCAATGATTTAAATGGTTTTATATCTATTAAACCTTTCAAATAAATGAAACCCTTTGTGTGAGTAGTTCGTAGGAAAATTGTCTCACTTGATATCTTCACACATCTTTGCACCCAACAAAGATGTGTAAATATTTCTTACTTACAAAAACATAAATATAAGTTAGGTTAATGTTTCTCTACTTTCATAAATAATGTTTCTATACATTCATTCTTCATTTGATCAACATTATTAGTGTACTAGATAAACCTATGCATGTGTACCTAGTATCTGACTATTGCACGCCCTAAAAAAACAACAGATTAAAAATGAAAAAAAACATATGGGTTGTGTATTTGGTTGGTCAAAACATAACATTCCTTGAAATTTTGTCTTGTTATAACCATTACAATTAATTACATGTGGAGATCAAATAGGTTTTTAGAGATGAGTGTGAGATTTGTTTCAAGTGAAACTTTTGAAAAAAAAACTAACAATAATAATAAATTATGTGAGTGAAAAATGTAAAACATATAGGGATATCTAGGACATGAGGTTAATGTTTAACTTATGAAAATTCTCAAGTTAGTGGTCCTTGAAATTTTATTGTAAAGGATGAAGGTTAGGTTTGATGGACAGAATCCTTTAAGAAGATATTTTTTAAAATAACTTATATTTACTAGAAATAAAATAAAAATAGTGGTATAAAATGGTATTCACACACATACATAGAGATTTAGTGAAATGGTTTACTTTTGAATTACTAATTCATATTGGGTGTCCTAGGATTAGATGGAAAGGTCCATCCTTGATAGAGGTATTAACATTAATAGCTCGGCCGATACCATTTGTTGTATACATGAAAATATTTCATGGGAAACCATTGAGGAATGCACTTTGTGGGGGGAGATTATGTCCTAAAACCATGGAGACAATATATATACTAATTTGGTGAATGTTTCTCCCCTTTGGTCCTAGATTTTCATCCCCATACCAAACCTCCTCCAAAAAGTGAAATGGATTATAGGGGAGTAGAGCATCCTTTTCTGGTATCACAACTATGAGGGAAATGTAATTGGTTTCCCAGGGTGTCTCACCTAAACTATCTCATTCAAGGAGGCAGGATAGAATCCATAGTTCATCATGTCATTTCGGGATGCTAGTCATCAAGTGGTGTTCGATTCAATTGTTACCAGATCTGAATAGGACAAGTGTGTCTTTACTCCCTCGATCATGAGGAAATGAAACTTAGGATATTTTCTATGTATATATGTCCTTCTTTTGAGATGGGAGAGATCGAATATTTTGGTGTAGTGCAACAAGATTCCCTCAAAATACAATTTCCTAACATGGAAAATTAACAACCATGAAACACCCTCAGATGACTACATCTGAATGTTGGGAATTAGCATGTCTTCCTAATTCCATTACTACAAGAACAAGTGGGAGGAGAGCATGCACCACCTCTTCATTAAAGGTGATTGGTCTCATTAGGTGTGGAGATTATTTGGGGAATTCATAGTGTACTCATATAAATGGCCCATCATGTGGAGACATTTTTATCTGGATTGATGGTTCCAAGGGGTAGAATATTCAGAAATGGAAAACCCCACCAGCTCTATCATTCTCAATACGGGTTGCTGGTATTTATAGAAAGTAAGAAACCTTTCCAGATTTGAGGGTTTTCTTTCCATGTAAATGATTTATCTTTGTGAGGACCATGAGTTTTTTGATTGATAGGGTAGTTCTCAATGGTAATTAGAAAGAGGCTCATTCCCTATGCCTATTGCTGGATACCTCGGACGTAGCTCATCCTACTATTCCCAGACCATAATGGCATTGGGTGCAGTGGATTCCTCTAGAAAGTGGACTTGAGTTTAACATGGATGGATATTGCATCATGAGTTACATGTAAGGAGGTTGATTTTTTCGTGACTGTAGGGGAAGAATGGTCATGGCATTCATAGTGCATTATGGGAGTGTAAATTATATCCAAGAGGATGGCTATGAAATTCTCATCAGGCTCTCTCTTTTCAGCCAGAATATTGTCCACATCTCTTTACTAGAAATAGATTCAATAATCATTCATTAATCCTTGTATCATAAAGGAATCATACCTTGGTCGATATCCTACACCACTAGGAAATTCCTAAATCTCATCAACAACAATATTAGAGTTACACACACCAGGAGGGAGCGGAATAAAGTGGTGGACCACCTAGATTTTCTAACTGATCACGATTCAAATGTAATGTTTCTATCCAACATTTCTCAATTTAAACCTATTGGGTGAATCTGATTCAAGGGGATGCCTTGGGTCTTCATTATTTCAGACCTCCTTAGGCCTTGCCCCTTTTTCTTCTATTTTCCCCTATTCTAAAAAAAATTTAATGTTGATGATGATGTTCATATTAGTATCATGCATCTCCTGGAATTTAATTCTAGTACAATTTAGGAGATATCTTTTCCCATAATCATTGATAATAACTCCTTTGTGAGGTTTTTTCTTCGATTAAATTACTATCAGTAATTAAATTTTCATTGATAAATATTCATGATGTTGGAAGTATCTCCATGCATTATTTTTAAATGTGTGACTTTTCCTAGGAGTGAAAATGTTTAGGTGTGGGGTTTCGGTCGCACCGTGATTCCGTATTTTATTTCACCCTTATACCATTGTGATAGAAAATTAATATTTAAAATTAGACATTTTATATAAACTTTCACTTTACATTTGGTTTGTTTAGATTTTTCATATCACTAAAAAATGATCAATTTTAATTTTTTAGATGATTTTGTTATGGGAGGAGGTTATTTGGATGTTCCAGACCGAATTTGAAGGAAAATGGGCCAAACTGTGAAAGAATCCCATAACTCATGTGGAAGAAAATGCACACTATAGCTAATCCAAGTTTCTAATTGGGATGAAAATTTGTGGGATTATTCAAAATTCGGTGTGGTAAAACTATTCAGAAGACACCTAAGGCCAATTTTGATATTATGTGGACCAAAAAAGTGATATATCCAATAAAAAGAATCTGATCAATGTAAAAAAATGTTTGGTTCAATTTTTTAGAACTACCTCTTATTTTATACATCATCTGGATTCCAAATTTAACTTGGATATATCCAAATTATTGTAAAATAATATTTTTTATTTTTTTGAGTCGATAAATGGTGTTTTACTGTCCCAAGGTCATGATCCAAATGGTATCTTGAAATCTGGGTGCCCCAACCCACCTACCATTTTGGATATAAAAGGGCGCCTTGGGTACCTCATTTGTATGATCGACCAGGAAGTAAACATATTCCATTTTGAATACACAGATGAGACCTATCCACATCATAGATGTTTTTTATTCCTTAATCATCATAAGTAGATTAAGGATCAAGTCAAAGTTCCTCTGAGCCTCCCTCTCTTGATATAAAGGTAAATGGTGGATGCTCATTTTGAGGAAGCTATACACACTTGTGAGGGATTTACAACACTTTTTATTCTAATAATTTTTATTGATTTTTGTGTTAAAATTTTCATTTATTTTTTATATTAACATTATTATTCTTTTAATTCATCATTTTGATATAATAAAGTAAAACCCTTTTCATTTCAATACCGATTGGGATTATATTTAATGTGGGAATCTAGGGTTGATTTAATTGGAAAACACAAGAAACATTTTCTCTCACAGATGGATACTATTTTAGTATTCATTGGTAGCCCTTTTTCTACTCTTGATTCCCAAACCTTTTCAAAAAGATTATTGTGTTATGTTTTGGTTCATTATGCATCATTTTAAGATTCAAGAAAATAATTGGAATCTTAACAACCCTCAACTAAAGGATTCTATTAAACCATGTAAAAATTTAATAATAATGAACTATCCAAGATGTTGAGTGAACATGAAATGAAATTCTTCCCATATAATACTACAAAAAATTCCTTTGTCAACTATTAAACTCTTTAATTATATAATTTTATATTTAAAATTGTTTTCAAAACCATAGCCTCTTTTACTCCTTTTTATTAAAAATACACACTTTAAACCTCCAAAGATCCTTTATATAGGACACAGGGTCTTCCCTAGACCATAAGTAAAATTTAAAAACATAATCAATATGACATATCATGAAAACATGACTAGGTTCCCCACTATCGCTTCCCACTGGTTTTCCTCTCTACCTCAACATTGTATATCCTAGTCCTTATCTCTCCAAAAAAAAGAAATCCCAAAGAAACCTTGGTTAATATATCACAACATGAATCTCATGAATCACATAATCTAATCATACAATTTCACATCTCTATATTTTAAAAATGTAGTTATTGGTATCCAACACAAACCATACACTAAGTACATACCTGAATCCATCACAACTCATACATGTTTTACCTATAATAATCCTTTGGATACTATATGGGAAGATACACATGTGTTAAATAACAATAATACATTATGAACCTCTAAACACATATATGGGAAACTAACTATAAAGTATGCCGACATATAATAATACCAATATAAGAGAGTAGGGGAATAGGTGGTAGTCATCTATCCATCCTCGCCACTGGGATGTTGAGTGAAAACACCCTCCTAGAGTCTACAAGGTGTTGGTAAACCTACCAACATGGATGGGGTAACATATGGAATAACAAAATATACAGGATATAATATATCTCAAACTCGCACTATAGGTATAACATAATTCTAGGTTCAACTGAATCTATCATCTCTCAGACACCAATCCTCTTCTACTAAGTAATAGATATCCTATAAAAACAAAATAATCCAAGGATATTGATTAAATGTAATTAGTAACTTTTTACAGTATTCCTTTCCTTAATTAATTTAGTAGGTATTAATTAACATTATTAAAAACTATATTTCATTAACCTTCAATTAACATTGATTATGTAACACTTTATTATCCTCAAGTGAATACCATTCACTCCATTTATAATCCAACCTACTACATAGTTTCTCAATATTTAACATCATTGAATTATTGAAAGAACCAGACACATGGGTTAAAAAAATTATTAAACATTATTATCATTCCATAATTCTAGGTACTCTATGAAAATATCCTAAGCTACCACAAAATAGATGCATAACCAAGAACATACAGCTACCTCAATAATTGGGGAAGGGAATGTAGATAAACAAGAAATATGGATACCCATACTTTAATAGATTTATTCACAAGCATGAATCCAACATAAAAACAACAATGGGTCGGCCCAGATTCAACCACCTCCATCATCCTAGTGCCATCTATGACACTATCATGTGAATCATCTTGTATCTCATTATCACATGCATCAACTACTAGCACAACCTCATGTTTCACCAACCATATCTCATTATCTATCTTCGGATTATTTTTCACTGCATAGAAAGGCTCTCATCCAGAGACACATATAAGGAGGTAGAGGAAAAATTATTTTAATAGGGAAACTAGGCCCTCAAAACAAGTCATTTATCCTTTATATATAAATTGAATCACACATCCCCAAACACAAGGAATTCGACATTTATAAACAATAGTAACACTGGACCCCAAGCATTTATCTTTATCAAAAACTATTATTTATTCCATCTTGAATTAACATAGAAATTTATCATAGGTTCCAAATATGGGTAACCTAGAGTTGTCATCTATAAAAAGCTATAAAATTACTTAAACATGATTTCTCTAATTTACCAGATTCATCAAGCTTTAAAGAATTAAAATTATTATTTAGCACGCCCTTTTATCAATATCATAATTAACAATCATTCCAGCTTCATGCTATCTACCCAATTCCATTAACACATGGAATAACAGATTCAATTAAGCATGTATTGTTCATCAATTTTATTACTATATAAATATAACAAACACCATATTTATGATACATTCCTCTTTTATAATTATTTATAAAAGAAACAAATCATTACCATATTTACATTCTTTATCTGGTTTTATTAATTAAAACATACTAAACCAACCATAATAACAAACTAAAACACATAGTACAGATAGAATACTATGTTGAAAATAAAGAGGTAATTTCTTAACACAGTTGGAGAAAAAAAATGTGATTGTAATAGACATAAACCAATTTAATTCTTTAATATGGTTTAATATTCATTAGGATAATTCCAAAATTTTACAAATGGATAAATTGTTGTCAATTTATGATTTCATATAATTAAATATAAGAAACAATGAATCCCCCACCTCAAACATATTATGTTTTTGAAATAAAAATGGAACATAAATGTGGAACTCTGATCACCTCTCTCACTGGGAAACAAAAATCTCCCAAGTATTTCATGCCAAAAACACATTGGTAAATGACCTGGAAAACTCCATTACAATAGTGAAGATCAATCACAATTGCATGGAAAGATTTATGGGAGGAAAATGAGATTGAACTAGTGAGAATCATAAGAAAAGAGGAATAAACTACCTTGGATGAAAATGGATTGTTATCTAGAAAATGAGGCTTAATATTGATCAAAAGCGGTTTCAAAACCATTGAAGAGCACTCTAGGGTGCCAAGGGTTTGAGAGAGAAAAATTGGGTGAAAATTGGGATTATATTGACTAATGGTATTTATAAGAAAAATTATATTTAGAAGAATATGATCAAACCCCTAGGACCTCACCACCAAACTACTAGACACAAGGTATACTATAGTGCAACCCATGGAACCATACCATAGCCTACTTAGTCAAAACACATGTCCCAGGAACACTGTGCAAATCCAACCATATTCTATTTTCCTAAGGGATGGACTACGTTGAAGCCTATAGACCATATAGAATCCACCCCAATTTGTAAGAGCTTCCCGAAACCCATGTGTTTCATCCTCCTCACTCCATATCATAGTGCTCAACCACTAGGTTATGGCCTATGTTGCAGACAACTACCATAATGTAGATATCCCTAAAAAGGAAGGGGACTAAAAATCCTCCCCCAACTCCCCTACCCCACAATAAAGGATTCATGACTACAAGTTCTAACTGTCCTGCACCACATACATAACCACTATATTATAAGGTACTAGTTTATGGCATAGCCTAGAGATCCATAGTGAATAATAGGATCAAATCCCCCATTTTTCCTCTAAACACCTTGGAAAATATTCTAGGATCCTCAATCACCTAAAAACGATAAAGGGAAGTTCCACTAAAATATGATACCATACATTATATTCCTCTAAAACCATTATCATCCTCAATAATTCAAAAACTAACCTAGAAAAAAATCAAATGGGGTTTTTACAATACCCACCTCACAATATACATTTCAATGATCTCTCCAACACATGATCTGAGAAACAAAACATTGAGGAACTATGAAAAAAAACCATTCAAGAAATATAATACATAAAAATACCCCATGGTAGATACCTATCAAACAAGAGAAAGGCCACAATAAGGAAAAAATATAGTATTTATTTTATAAAAAAATTACACCCGCAGTCTGAAACACTACAAAATAATAGATATAAAATAAAGAACTAGGGGTTCTAAACACATATATATGTCTCGTGTTCCTAGGTGATCTCATCCTGGCCATTCTAGCACCAAAAGACATGAAGTAAGGGAATAGAATTCCTATGAAACACCTTCTATTGGAGTTACAAGATCTCCACAAGCCTCTCCTCAATGGTTTCATCATCATCAACATCAATCTCTCCCAAATAAAGGAAGTGAGATTCTTCACAAAGGATACGGTGGAAAAGCCACTTGTGAAAAAAATAATATATCTAGATCCTCTATGGGGGGAAGTGTTATCTGATATGTTAGGACTATAATTAATGCTATTTCCTCAAGATACTAACCAAACCGTGGTAAAATCTTACCCTCATGAATAAATATTCACTAACCATGATGAGTAAACTTCGGGAACACAAGATCTCTAACATCGTACTCCAGAGGTATCCGCCTATAATAGAAATAGGATTTATGATGATCTTATGTTTCTTTCATCCTCACATGAACTACCTTAACCATATTAATCATGTTCTACACTATTTCTAGCCTCAGAATTGTTGACTTCTCGACCCCTATCTAGCATAATGGATAATGGAAAGGTTATTCATACAAATCATAAAATCGAAACTTCCCAATGGTGGAGTAAAAAATATTGTTTCAAGAAAACATGAACAAGGGCTAGTGCCTCATCCATGAACCTTTAAAATCATTGACATATGTACAAAAAAAGTAATAAAAAGTATGTTTGTACTGATCTACGTAACCATTCATCTATGGATGAAAATTATTTCTATGGAAAAACTGAGAGATAAAATTATACTGAAGACCACTCTACACCCTAGAGGTATAATCAGAATCGGGATCAGATATGATCTTCCTTAGGACTCTGTGGAGTCTATAATCCTCATCTAGATATTAACATGATAATAAATTCACTATGCTAGACTCCTTAACCATAATAAAGTGGGATTATTTCGTCAAATGGTCCAATATCACCCACATAGAATCATAGCCTCGTAGAGCTCAAGGTGAATTGGTGAAAAATTCTATCGATGTGTACTACCCCATATAATGGGTAACATCAAACAGTTCAATAAAACCACCAAGAACACAATGCTCAGCCTTCACTATATAGAAGACTAAAAATTTAGATATAAACTCTATAACTTCATGCTTCAACTCAGGCCACCAAAACTACCCTCTTAGAGATCGGTATATATTTTTCATGCCATTATGTACCACCAAGAGTGATATATAAAACTCACATAGGAATATATCATTCTTCTCCAAAGGGATAAAAATCCTTTCGTGTAGCAACACATAGTGTTGCTCATCATCAGACTAACCATCAAGGGAATCCACACAAAAAAACCCTTAGTCTCTCCAGACCTCAACCACAAAATCCCCTAGCTCAGACTCCTCTACCTAATACACCAAATATGAATTCACCATCATCTGTAAAAGACATCATCTACCTAAAACTTCTCCCATATCAAGATGAATCCTTGAGAGTTATTCCAACTATCTCAATGAATCTTCAAATTCATGCACAACATCTCTATGTGACTTCCATCTTAGTGCATTAACCATAAAATTGCTTTTTCTTATTTTATATAAGATATCAAACTTGTAATCCTTTAATAATGGAATCCACTTATATTTTTCCAATTTCAATTTACACTAGTAGAATACATTCCTTAGTCTATTTTGATCGTTAAACCCCAAGAAATGCTCACTGATGTGGTAATGTCTCCACAACTTTAAAAAAACACAATTTTAACTAACTTGAGACCATGTTTGGCATAGTTATATTCATGAGGATATAAATTTAAAGAACCATAAAAAATAACTAATATATAATACATCATCGAACATCCCAACACAAGATGTGAAGCATCATAGAAAACCTCAAACTGAACTTCTAATGGAAAATAATGGTTCGAGGGTAGTGACTAAGTTCTCCTATAGTTACTTGAAAACATCCTAAAAGGGATCATTCCACAAGAATGCTTGGTCCTTTTTAGTCAAAGTTGTAATAAGAGTTAAAACCTGAGATAAATCATCTATGAACATCTTATAATAGCCTGAATAACTAAAGAAACTTCACACCCCTGCAATTGTCTTGGTGAATTACTAAGAAACAATAGCTTCTATCTTCGAAGGGTCCACAACTACTCTTTTTTGGAACACAACTTTCCCCAAAAAATGAATATTACAATCCAAGAACTCACACTTTAAATACATCCTATATAGATGCAGAAGATGAATAAATCACAAATTAGCAGACATATGCTCTGCATGATATTCCTTAGATACAGAGTACACAAGGATTTCATTGATAAAAAACCACCATGAACTGGTCCAAGAACTATGTAGAAACTACATTCATTAAACCCATGAACAAAGATGGATAACTTTTCACATTTAACAGCATCACAAAAAACTCATAATTACCATGACAACATCAAAAATCATTTTTTAAAATATATTCATCCTTCATCTATATCTCATAATATGTTGATCATTGATTTAACTTTGAGAACAAAGTATCTCCTTTCAACCGAAAAATTAAATCATCAACCCATGTAATAGGATAGATATTATTCACTGTAACCTAGTTTAAGTGATGTTAATTGATACAAATTTTCAAACATTAATCTTCTTTATTTATGAAAAATATATGTCCACCCTAAGGTGGTACACTAAGATCAAAAAAACCTCACATCAATAGATCATAGAGTCATACCCACAGATCTTGCAACTCATAAAATCCCTTACAATATATAGACATTGGGATAGGAGTACCTCTCAATTGTAGATAAATCCCAAATATGATATCCCACCGACAGAGAAACACTAAAACCTTCTTATAAAATACATATGGGTACTCTTCTCAAACACTGGGAAACATCATTAGTCGAACCTCCAACAAACATAGTATCATCATGGAAACTTAAGGAAGACAAGGATGGAATATTCCTCTAAACCACCCAAAGATTATATCCATTGTGCATGGAATAATATCTATAAACCTCAAAGATCAAAAAATATATCCTAGATAAATATAAAATGGCTTGCACAAAATATTTCTAGTCCATACTAATGAAAATGTTGCAGTGTTGTATCTAAAAACATAAGAAATCTCCTAAAGAGATGTGTTTCACTACCACTAATTCACTGTCTCTACATGATTCATAAAATAAGATCTACCTCCATATGGAATTTTCAACAACAAGGGTAGTTGAATTGACTCCATATCATGTTCCAGATCTTGGACTAGGGAAGGTGATATGAAGGAGTGTGTAACTATTAAATAAAACAAATTATCCTCCAAAGTAAAAAAATAGGAAAGGGGTACCTTAAATGACATCTACCTCTCCCAAAACTAGAAACACCAGGGCATGAATCATACCCCAACCTGCTTCATGGAATCTCTAACCTTCATGATGACTACATCCATGGTCGTGCATTGTTATCTAAGGATGAGTATGATCTTATGGTTTTTCTCTGTCTATCATGTCCCCTCTTTACTAATCCCGAATTAGACAATCATGCTGCCACTATCTCGGATGAAACTTAATCAATGGAGGAACATGAATAGAAAAACCTTTTTAACACTAGATACTCTAAAATTTTAGGTAATATAACTATTTATGACTTAAATCTCAATAAAAAACACATTTCTAATCCCTTGGAAAAGGTATGAGAGACACTACCCATGTAGAAACGACATATTAAGGGTAGGGACCTACCCCGGGATGTCCTAAAGCTATTAATTCTTGGAAATTAAGATACCTAAACCATGAAACTATTTCATGGAGAATACTGATGAATACCTTATCATGAAAACCTAATTTTGGAAATCATCCTATCAATAACTTCAACTCTTTCAAGTACCTCGAGATATGTTGACAACATGATTTGGGTGGCATGGAATTGGATATATGGATGTAAATCCTCATCAAAATGCCTCTCCCTAGGATCCTCATCAAGAAATTGGTTTGAAGATTATTTCTGAAAAGTCCTGGAATAGATCATGAACTCCATCATGTTTCAACTCCTCTATTGAAGGGTAAAAATCTCCCAGAAACAAGCCACCTTAGTTGTCTAAAAAAGAAACACTTCTTGGAATGGGTCTCTAAACTTCTCCCATGAGACCACCAATGTAATGACATGATCCACCAAATCATGCGTAACTGGATGAAGGTTGGTCCATCACAACCTAAATCCCACCTCAAATAGGCTAGGAGGTGATAACAAGCACTTAGAAGGAATAATATAAAATGGGGGGCCTTTTCATAATGTACCTGTATGTATACACCAAAACATATCCATGAAATAGTGTAGATAAGAAATAAAAGATAGTAACATCTACAGTAAACCATGAATATAATAACCTCTTCGGAATACAAAAGAGTATGAAAGGATAAAACTAGAGTGAAAAGGGGAAAATACATAGATAACCAGAAATGAAGTACCAACCTAAAAAATTGAAATAATGAAATATGAGTGATATGAGCTCCTGATCTTCAATATTTACCATCGTATATGTTCTAGAAACCATATTTCTACAATTATCCACTAATTAATAGTTGAACTATATGTCTTCTACACAAGACATGGCACATGTGATAAATTCTAATATAGGGGTGAGTATATACATACCTAGTATGACACCCCCAAACTGAAAATGGAGTAATAATAACAAACAGCTAAGGTCATATCATCTATTAACAATAGGTAAATGAAACTCATCATAGATATACATACTTAAAAATAAACCCATAGAACAGAAATTGAGGATATCAATCTCACAACCCAATTTGGGATGACGAGTCTTCCTGAATATCTAATGGTCCATCACTGACGCCCAATATCTTGTGTGTATATCTTGTGAAATCTATGTGGAGGAAATTCACATTGCTACTTATCCACATCCTGAGGGTGAACATTCTCCAATAGAGGTCACATTCCTTAGTACAATAGGATTTTTTCACTCAATATAAGTATGACCCACACCCAAGTACAATACGGGGTTCCACTCAACTGATAGATGACCTGTGCCGTGGTGTGACATGGGGTTCCACTCAATAGATAGAAAAATGGAGGAACCTCTCCCTAGTGCATCGAGGGGTGCCACTCAATGAATGGAGGACACATTCTGTTATAATATAAGGGGGTGCCACTCTGTAGGTAGAAGGAATGAAACCTAGTCCTTCAGGGGGTACCACTCCATAAATAGAGGAAAGACAACTAAGTGAATTAGGGGGGTACCAATCTATATATATATATGTATATTTGTGTGTGTGTGTGTGTGCATGGGATTGAATATGGGGGACCAACCCCCAAGTGAAATGGGGGGTTTCTAACTGTGGAATCTCTCAGATGATCATGTCTAGAACTCTACCATCATCAACAATCTCCTATAGAAGAATCATGCTCGAAACACCTCACATCATATCTTATATTACACAATAAAGCACACCATCATGTTATACATGGAGAAAAATCTATATAGGGTAATCACAACCCAAAATTCAAGTCTTGGTGAATGATATATGAGAGGAAGAATTTTTTTTGGGAACTAAAGGAAGTGTATGGGGTTTCACATGACATGTGAACTAACCTCACTCCCTGGAAATTTTATTCCCAATACATGGCTTACCAAGACATTTCATACTACACAGTGTGTCTCTGTAACAACTTAGGAACTTATAAAATAATTTTTTTTCATTCTAAAATTAAATAGTTAAATTCATTATAAATGTAAATGAAATAAGTGGTATTTAAAAAATTATAGAATAAAAATTAATATAATTGTAACCTCACATATGAAATTATAAATAAAATTTAGGTATCTTATGAATGAAAATATGATATAATTATATCATGGAATAAGTAAATAAATGTTTTAAAAATAATAAACTGTGTGTTGGTATTTTTCAATGTCATAAAAATTTAATTAAAATTTTATAATTAATATAATTTATTAAAATAAAATATATTTTAATAAAATAGATTCAAAAATTAATATTTTTGTTTCTTATGATTATAAGATATTTTTATGAGACCCTAATTACTTTTTTAAAAGTGTTAGAAAATCGGTTATAATTTTAAAAATGGTGTTTTTTAAAAAATTCATGATTTTAATTAAAAAGTAAACTTATTGTATTTATAAAATTATTTTCATAAAATAGTGTTCATTTATTAATTCTAAAATTTGAAAAATGGTTATAGTGAAATTCTGGTTTTTTCAGAAATAGATGCATTTTTTATGAATAGTGAAAAACAATAATTTTTTATATAAGCTAAATACATGAATTATGGAGTCATATATGATGAATGGATGATGCCAAACCAAAATATCAAAATATAATTACTTTTGTTAATATATTTAGTGATAATTCTAAAACTATTCATAGTGTTGATCCAAAATAATAACCTAATTAATAAAATAAATAAAAAACACCCCTCTCATCCACTATAAATATCACCCCTCAACACCCCTTCTCCTCACACCTAAAAAAATTGTAGCTTGTTTAATTTCTAAAAAGTTTCCTTCCCAAGCCTATTCCCCCAAACCAATACCCACTTTTCTCAAAAAAATTCCAAAACCAAAGTATTTAAGGACATTATCAAGGAGATGAATTTGAGAGGTAGAATCCACTTTCTTTTTTCTTTTATTTTCTTATCATTTTCTATTATTTTCTTATTATATCCTAAACTAACCTCATACAACAGACATGATAACTCTAGTATCTTACATATACTAAAATTTTATTATGTTAATGGAATATCAATCGTCAAACCTTTCCACTTCTCATATTATTCTAAAAAATGAAAAAATTGTCTTTGATGTGTTGATTTACCGTCATCGAGGATGATATGTTTTCATTTTATTTCACTACCTTCATGTATGTTCATAAAAAAATAATTATCGTTAAATAATATTATATTATACATAATATAAGTTATATAATTTTCTATAACCAATATATAAACATGATATTAAATAAAAGGATATAAGATCATGATGGTCATAAAAAACTACCAAAGTAAATTAAATCATTTTTATTAATATTTTATATAATGAATCATTATTATATATTTTTAAAAATTATAAATGGTATACTTTCAAATTATTGAAATATATTAATACCATTCCTTTTCTTCTCTATATTATTTCTTTCATTCGATAGGAAAATCCATAATGAACCATCCATGTATACCATGAAAAGAACACACCTTAAACAATGAAAATAAACAAATATTATCAATAAATGGGTAAAATATGTTATAAAAAGATCACATATGGTATTATAAATATGAATATATTTATTTAATAAATTAATAACACTCTTTAAACCATTATACATAAGGTTTTAAAATGTTTTAAGGAATTTAAACCCAAGGAAAATTAATTTTCTTTTAAGAAAACCTCTTTTAAATTTCTATTTTTATAAAATTTAAAAATAATGTTTTTATGTTTCACGTATTATTGTTTTATGTTTTTATATGGTTCATGGGAATTTTTTATGATGAATGGTGTGACTTATATCTCCATCTAATGAATGGTTCAGGTCTATATTGGAAGTTGGTTGTAATGGTTATTCTAAGTGATGGTTACACCATAAGGTTGCTATATGGGTTACATCATTAGGTATCCATGAGGGTTATATTGTAAGGTATCCATGAGGGTTATAAATCATATGGTATCCATGATGGTTATAATATTGATAAATTAATTTCCCAAGATACCAAAATTATTTATTTCTGTCTTCTCTGTTTTATAGAAATATCAAATTTTCACACATTAAATATATGATACTTTATGGGTGATGAGTATATATTTGTTAAATTGATTTCATATGTTTATAAGTATTTATTTAAAAAAAGTTAATTTATTTTATATCCCTTACTGATATTTTTGTGCTCATCCCAAGTTTTATAATTTTTTTCATAGGTTTTATGTATGGATAAGGGAAAATAAGAAGCCAAGATGAATGTTGTGAAGATCTTTCCTGAAAAAAACTGATGTTTTATTAAACAAATATTATAGAAAAATAAATATTGTATTAGTAGTACCCATTTTTTATACTTCTAAGTTTATATTTATGAATTATTTCGTAATTATCTAAGACTATAAACTTAAAATATATTTTGGAATGTAAGAATTTGAATTCTAAGTGAATTTACCCTATTAAGTAATGTTTAATGTTGGGTCCTAATAGTTGGTAGTAGATCATGGTTTTGAAAACATTAGGGTTTGGTACAATTTTAATATAATATCATAAATTCTTTTTACCTTATGGATATGTTGAAATAATATAGAAATTAAAGATTACCTTTTTATTATTCATTTAAGATATGTCTCTTCGGAATGGTTTTCCATAGAAAAAAATAGGGAAGCTGAAGTAGGAAGGCACCGAGAGGCGATATATTTCTGAATCCAGAACCTAGAATGGTTGTAATTTGAACCGAGTAGTTTTTTACAGTAATGGATTAGTTGGTGTAGGCCTTAAATAGAGGTGTAATCCATGAAATAGAATAACCATACCTACCACAAAGGAATACGATGATAGTGAAAAAACATTTGAGTCCATACCCTCATGTATTAAATTGATCTTATGAAATATTTGTTGATAAATGGTGGATTAAATACCATAAAAATATATTCTATTTCAGGGGTGTTCATACAATCAAAAGGTTAGTCATTTTATTTATCATTTCTATGGTGAAGATTACTAGTGGAGGTTAATGGTGTAGAATATTAGGGATAGTGAGTAGATTTATGACTTGGAATGGGAGGAATTTAATATAATTTTTATTGAAAAATATTTTCCTATGTTGGTTCTACTTAGGATGGAAAAGAAATTATGTTAGTAGAAAAATATTGAGAAATATTTCATGGTTGTATATAAATAAAACTTCACTCGATTGGAAAGGTAAATTTAAAATATTTTTTAAGATATTTATTGTAAAATAAAACATTATTACATAGTATTAGATCAAAGATATCAAAGGTAGTTTGCCTCTCATGACTTCTGAAGAAATAGAAACTTTTCAGTTGTAAAGATAGGGTAGAAATGGAGTTTTCTTATGATCATATTTACTTTGAAAACGATCAGAATAAAAGGCCCAGATGGCTAGAAATGGGTAAGAATCAATCAAATAAATATGAAGGTAAGAAAATATAGTTTTGTGGTTGTGAAAGGTGTTGTAAAAATAACCCTGTGGGATTATTTAACAAAACTAGAAATTGTTTCTGATGTGGTAATTTTGGACACATGGGCCATTATTTCAATGAAAATAATCTTAAGTTTAATTATAATAAGTAAACTATAAAATGTATCAAATGTGGTGATATAGGGAATTGTACAAATACATTACCAAAGAAATATATGAATGATATAAAGAATCTAGACTATAAGTAGAAAGGTACAATGAAATCAATTGTGACTACATCATAGATTTTGGGTCATCTGATGAAGTGGTATCAAGTATATTGTTTGTTTACTCAAATTTTTCAAATGTTTTTTATATGGGGACTACATATTCCTTTATTACTGAGAAAGTTTTTGGTAAATTATAAATTTATCCTTAAAAAATTAAATCAAAAATTATATTTAAAACAAAACATGGAAATTTTTAGTCAATAAAGCATTATAAGAATCTTATTGTTTTTGTATTGGGAAATACATTATCATAAAACCATATTGTTTTACCCTTAGTAGAGTATGGTGTTATTCTAGGTATGGAATGTATTTCTTCTTATCAGGATAAGATTGATTGTAAAGGCAAATAAGTTGTTTTTCAAAAAGTGTTTCATTTTTTATACAATAATTAACTCATATTATTGATAACATATCAGGAAGATAAGAAATTGTTAATAGATCAAAATCAAAGTTATATTTCACGTATTGTTTAAATCAAGGTAAGTATTAAAATTAATGATGTGATAGTGGTAAATAAATACCTATATGTTTTTATAATAATTTTCTTGGTGTTATACCTAATCTAGAAGTTTAATTTACTATTGACTTAGTTCATGATGTTAAGCTACTATCAAAACCCCCTTATAAAATGGCATAAGTGGAACTTCTAGAATTGAAAATGTAGTTATAGGAGTTTCTCGATAAAGGTTTCTTTAAACCTAGAACTTGTTTGTGGCATTCTCTTGTTTCTTTTATTAAAAATAAAGATCTTTCCATGAGTATTTTCATTGATTATAGATCTTCAAATAACATAACTTTTAAGAATAAGTATTCATTGCCTCAAATCGAGGACTTGTTTGATCAACTCTAGGCTGTTCAAACTTTTTCCAAGATTTACATGATTACCACATACCATCATCTAAAGGTGAAGGATGATGACATACCAAAAACAAAATTTCGTACTAGAGATAGGAATTATGAGTTTTTTGTTATTCCATTTGGTTTAATAAATTACTATGCTATATATATGGATCTTATGAATAAAATCATCCCTGAATATTTGGATAATTTTGTTGTTGTTTTTACTGATGATATTTTGTTTTTTTTAAGTTATGAAAATCATTAAAAACATTTAAGGATTTTCCAACAAACACTCTAATAAAAAAAGTTTCACAAAAATTTAGAAAAAGTGACTTTTGGTTGCAATAGATTTCATTTCATGGGAACATTATAAATAAGGATGGCATAAAAGTTTATCCTGCCAAAAAAATGTTTTTTATGATTGGAAAAGACCTAAAAATGTTATAGATATTCATATTTTTCTTATATTATCAGCTATTAATAACTGTTTGTTAAACATTTTGCATTGTTATCAAGCCTTCAAACTAAGTTAACATGAAAAGTGGTTACATTTATTTAGAAAAAATACTGGTAAGTTGGGTTTCAATAACTGAAAATAAGATTAGTGAATGCTCTGGTTTTGGATCTACCTTCTATAAATGGGGTGTTGGTCATCTATAGTGATACTTCATTAAACGAACTTGGTTTTTTTCTAATACATAATGGTGAGGTAATTTCATATACATAAATACCACTGAAACCTCATGAGTTAAATTATCCCACACATGATTTGGAATTAGTAGTTGTGTTTTTTCCTTTAAAAATAAGGAGACATAATTTATATATAGATAAATGTAAAATATAGGTTGACCATAAAATTTTGAATTATATATTCACTCATAAATAATTGAACATGTGTTAGATAAGATGGCTTGAAATGATAAAGGATTATGATTCCAAGATCAATTACCATTCTGGAAAAGAAAACAAAGTTGTAGATACCATGAGTTGAAAACATCATGCTACATTAACCATGTTACATTTGGAATATGACCCCTTGATTAATGATTTCATGAATTTTGGATTGGAATTTGTTGGTGCAGTAAATTCCTCTATTTTTTTACATGTCAGGGCAGTCGTCTCTGTAAGAAAGGATTAAGAAAATGGAGAAAGTAGATTTCAGTTTACAAATAAAAAGGTAGAATTGGTTAAGGAAGGTATGTTTCCGTAATTTTATATTGATAAAGATTGTGTTTTGATATTTGAGAAGAGATTATATGTTCCATGTGAATCATAGTTGAAGAAATATTTATTAATTGAATATCATAGTTATTTGTTTTTAGTTCATCATGAAGACACTAGGATGTACAATGACCTTCATGATTATTACTAGTGGGATGGAATGAAAAGAGATATTTCTAATTTTATCAGGAACTTTTTAACTTATCAATAGCTTAAAGCATAGTGATGACAACCAAATGGTATGCTTCACATTTTTCTAGTTCCGGAGTGGAAATGGAAAAATATATTCATGGAAGTCATAGTGAGAATACCAAGGAATTTGTTAGGTTACAATGAAATTTGTTTTATTATTGACTGGTTCACTAAATCTAAATATTTCCTTCCTATTTTGGATACTCTATCATTTGATCATCTTTCTCAACTGTACCTCTGAGATATTTTAATGTTACGTGGAGTTACTATTTCTATTGTATCTGACCATAATCCCAAGTTCACTTCTATCTTTTGGAAATGGATTCAAAAGTCTTTGTGAATAGAATTAAATTTCAGCACAGACTTTTATCTTCAATATAATGGACAGACTGAGTGAATCATTTAGACATTGAGAGATAGGTTACATACTTGTTCAATCAATTATTAGGGAGGTTAGGATCGATATCTTTCTTTAGTTGAGTTTTATTATAATAATATTTTTTCATTCAAGTAAACAGATGGAACTTTTTGATGTATTATATAGGAAGTGGTTTTGAACTCCATCATATTGGGATAAATTCATGGAAAGGAAGTTTATGGGAACGAAATTAGTATATTAAGTGGATGAGAAAGTGATTATGATTCAAGAACACGTGAGGATAGAACATAGCAAGCAGGAAAAATATTCAGATAATAGGAGGAAAGATATTTTCTTAGAGGTACGTGATCATGTTTTTATTAAAATCAATTCTTGGAAAAGTGGTATTATGTTTTATCATAAAGGAAATCTATGTCCATGGTTTATTATACCTTATTAATCATGTAGAAAGATAGACCATTTGCCTACTGAGTAGCTTTTCCTTCATTTTTATCTCAGGTAAACATTGTTCGTCATGTTTCCATCTTTAGAATGCATGTGATAGATTAATCTCATGTCTTGATCCCATAAGTAGTTCAGCAGGAAGAGAACCATTATTATGAAGAGAAACCTATTCATATTCTTGATCGTAGAGAGAAATTATTGAGCAACATGGAAATTCCCAAGGTTATGGTGTTGTGGAGAAACCAAATGGTTGAAGAAGAAACATGTTAATGAGGAAATTCTATGAGGGAATGGTACCCTAACTTGTTTATTAAGTAAATAAAAATTGCACGGATGGAATTTACATAAGGGGGGGAATGTAACAACCCAGGTACTTATAAAATAATATTGTTTGCATTCTGAAATTATATAGTTAAATGCATTTTTAATGTATAGTGAAATAAGTTGTATTTACAAAAATTAATAAATCTATATTAATTGAATTGTAACCTCACATATAATATTATAAAAAAAATTAGGTATCTTATGAATGAAAATATGATATTCTTATATCATGGTATAATTAAATAAATTTTTTAAAAATAATAAATTAAGTGTTGGTATTTTTGTATGTCATAAAAATTACATTACAATATTAATATTAATAAAATGAATTTAAAGAAAATATATTTTCATAAAGTAGATTAATAAATTAATATTTTGTTGTCTTATGAGTATAATAAATTTGTATGAGATATTAATTAATTTTTCCAAGTGTTATAAAATCAGTTATAATTTTAAAATTAATATTTTTAGAATAAATGTTGATTTTAATTAAAAAAAAATTACTCTTCTTTTAAAAATTATATTTATATAATAGAGTATATATTTAAATTCTACATGTCAAAAAATTGTTAGGGTGAATTTTTGGGTATTTTATGAAATAATTTAATTTTTGGTGAATAACGAAATATGGTAATTTATTATATACGCTAAATACATGAATTATTGAGTCATAGTTGATGTAGCGATGATTCAATATAATAGTATCAAACTATCCATCATTATTTTAAAATATTTATTGATAATTCTTAAACTATTCCTAGTCTTGAGCAAAAATAATAATCTAATGAATAAAACAATCAAAAAACACCTCTCTCCCCCACTATAAATACCACCCCTCACCACCTATTCTCCTCAGATATAAAATCCTCTAGCTTGTTTAGTTTCTTCCCAATTTCCTTCCCAAGACTCTTCCCTACATCCAAGACCTACTAGTCTCACAAAAAGGATAAAAACAAGGGCCTTAAAGACGTTCTAAAGGTTAATAATTCTTGAGGTAAAATCCTTTTTCTTTTTTCTTTTATTTTCTTTTCATTTTCTTTTCTTTTCTTATTATCTCATCATCTCCCCTCATCCATGTGGATTTATAACTATGATATATTACATATAATGTAATTTTATTTTGTTAATGGAATAACCATCATCAAACCACTCATCTTTTCCTCTTATTATAAACAAATTAAAACATTGTTCCTGATGTGTTGATTTACCGTCATCATGAACGATGGGTTTTCATTTTCTTTAACCGCCTTCAAGGCTGGTCATAAATAGATTATTATTTTTAAATCATATTTTATTATTCATATTATATGTTATATAATTTTCTAGAAACAAAATATGAACATGATATTAAATTAAAGGATATAAGTTCATGATGGTCGTAAAAAACTGCCTAAATAAATTAAATCATCTTCATTAATGTTTTATCTAATGGATCATCCTCATATCTTATAAAACTAATATATGGTATCATTAAAATTCTTAACACATATTAATATCATTTCTTTCTACTTATAGATTTTTTCTTCCATTTGACAAGAAAATCCATTACAAATCAACCATGGAAACCAAGAAAAGAACGCACTCGAAACAATGAAAATAATTAAATATTATCAATAAACGGGTATAAATATGTTATAAAAAGATCATATAAGGTATTATAATTATTAATATAGTTATTTAAAAATTTGATAAAACTGTTCATATCATTATACATGATTTTTAACATGTTTTAAAGAATTTCAACCCAATGTAAGGGACTTTTCTTCGAAAAACCATTTTAAAATGTCTATTTTTACAAAAATCAAAAGGAATTTTTTTATGTTTCAAGTATTATTTTTTATTATTATTTATGTTTTTTTAGTATTTTTTTTATAAAGTGTGGGACCTATATCTACCTCTAATTTATTGAGTTTTTTTATGTTGTAATTCAACCATAATGGTTATTCAAAGTGTAAATATGATGGTTATGCCATAATGTAGTTGCGAGGTTTATATTATAAAGGTAGATGTAAGAGTTTCATTGTAATATATCCATGAGGATTACAAATTATATGGTAGTTGTGAGGGTTAAAATATTAAGTAATTAATTCACCAAGTTACCAAAATGGTTTATTTATGTTTTCTTGGTTTTATGTAAGTCACTTATTTTCACAGGTTAAGTATATGATACATTATGGGTGAGAAGTACGCCTTTGTGAAAATTATTTCATATGTTTATAAGTAATCATAAACTAAAACTTTCCTTTATTTTGTGTATCTTACTAATATTTTTGTTCTCATCCCATGTTTTAAAATGTTTTTTCACAATATTTTATGATAGGTAAGAGATAATACGATGACATGTTGATTATTGTGATGACTTTTCCTGAAAGGGTTTCATGTTTTATTAAAAACTTTTTTATTATGGAAGAAATGGATATTATTTTAGTATTACCCACTTTTTTTGATTTTAGGTTGATATGTATGAATTTTTTCCAAAATCTCTAAAACTCAAAACCTAAAGGATCTTTGGGAATGTATGAATGTAAATTCTAAATGTATTTACTATATAATTTAATGTTTATTGTTGTTTATGTGTACTCATATCCACCTGGTTTTTTCTCATGAGCTTTAATCCACGCCCAAGTACATCATTATGTGTCTATGTACATGTTTATGTCTAGGTATCTTGGGTATGTTTGAGTTCAGGGTTGTTCCTCTTTACTCTCTCCATAGCCATGTTTTTTGCTATGTCTATGCCCATGTACTCTAGGAGTACATAAATATCCACCATCATAAGTTCACACAGTGTGTGGTGGGTCCTCGCAATATGTGATATTTTTCTTCACCTAAAACCCTAGTTGTCATAACCAGGGGGATATATAGAATGTGTTCCTAGACTAAATGCCCTATATTTGAGATTTTTTAGAAACCAGGGAAATATATAAAGTCTTATCCACACTATTACCTCTATTATTTCTACCATTAATCAGGTCGGGGTCCCATATCTAGGGTCTTACATCTATGATTCAATACTTGTGGCTAGATTCTAAACCCCTAAACCCAAGATGGATCCTTTTTTTACTTCCATTATATTCTTGTTGCTACTTCGGATCTCATATCAATAAAGGCCTCACTGAAAACCTGCATCTCTTGCTGATCTATCCTCTAGTTTCTAATATGTTCATCACTTATTAAACCACCATGAATTTGGGAGTTCAATCATGCTCAAAACCTCCTGAGCTATAAAATTATGAGATTTTGTGAAATATATGTTTTAATTTAAATTTTATCTTTTTAATTTTATCCATTAAACACAAAAATGATTTTATCATTCATTACATTCAACACTAATTTTATCTTGTGTTACATGCAACATTGAAGGTAGTTTATGTTACAAAAAACACCTCGATTAAACAAAACATGATATAATCTTAAAATATTATTTAATAGTTATCATCTAGCCATTAGAATAGTGTGTATGAACAGGATTAACTAAATTATGAAAATATATGGTTTAAGCATGTATATATAATTAATTCATTGATTACTAATTAATAATAAATGAAAATAAAAAACATTTGAAAAAAAGGAAATTTTTTTTCTAAAAAAACCTTTTTTATACACACAAGCATGTTTTACTTAAAGAAATTAAAAAAATAATTTTTTTTGAATTATTTAATTAAATTAATATATTGTAATATTTTTAAATTTCATTTTATGTGTTTTCTAGACAACATATAAGATAAATCCAATTTTACGCTTTAAAATATATTTTCTAAAAAGTAGTTTTGTCATATTTCACACACTTAATTTAATATATATTTCTGAAGATTTTAGAAAATTTATTTTAAAAATTGAAATTCAGTTTTTAAAATCAAAATTTAAAAAATTTCTTGGAATCATTTGTTTATAAATTTCTGAAAAGTTAAATTTTTTATTTATTAGAGAAAAATACATGTTTTTATTAAAAAAATACATTTTATTAAAAAAATTACAAGATAAATTTTATTTTAACATGTTTTTAAAAGTAAAATTAGGTAAATTATATATATATATTAATATAATTTATTTCATTTTATTTAATTTATTATCGAATTTTGATATAAAAACCTTTTAAACTTTTAGTACTTTTCTATCTGGAAAATCACATTCTCATCACGTCTTCATGATTAATTTTAAATTAAATTTTTTCAATTATGTTAATGTAATTCATAAAAATTTATTAAATATTTATAATTTAAATAATTTATATTTTCTAATAAGCTAAACCGAATTTTGGATCTCTATTAATACTAAAAATAGTAAAAATTTAATTATTGTGGTTAAGGTGAAAATGGGTTTACTGGGGTTAAACTAAAAGGATATGGGGTAGAATGAGATAAAAACGTGTCAGAAACAATTATTAGGGAAATATTTTGACCTTATCACCTATATATTTTGACATTTTTCTATGTTTGATCTTTTTTTAATGTTAAATAAAGGGAACGCTATTTTCTTTTCAAAAATTACAAGGGTGTCACTCACCTCTCTTATAAAAGGCCACCACATCTTTTATCTTATTCAAAATTAAAAAAAAACCCATTGGTTTGTAAAATAAATACCCAAATAACTACCTAAAATTTCTTCTATAATACTATAACACTTATTTTGGTAAAAATATAACTTAATAATTCTTTTGGTTCAAACCAAAAGAAGTTGCCTGAAGAAGAGGTAACATCCCTAACCGAAGAAAATTATTTTATTTATTTCTCCACATCATTCAACTAATACTATACCATTATGGTATGATAATCCCATTATATTACATATAATTACATTTTATTATTTATATTTCATAACTTAAATTCTTCTCTTTCATCAATTGGAAAATGAAATAAGCATTCATGTGTATTGCGGACTACTACCTCACAAACCAACATTATTCTTTTTTCATCACAACCTATCAAGGATGGATAAAATAATGTATTTTATGTTTATATATTAAATTTATAATATTATTATTCATCTATAATTATAGTTGAATATGTAACTTCTTACCTCCCAACCTTTTGGAAAACAATAATGTAACATATGTGTACAGCTGACTACTGCCTTGCAAACCAATGTGATGTGTTTTTTCATCTCAATTTTACTAATATGGTAATAATGGAATATTAAATTAATATATATTATATTTTCAACATAATTATACCTATTTAATAAATATATCATATATAACTTATTTCTTTTTATTTTTTGGTGGATACGATAACATCGCTCGTGTGTACGGCAGATTATCAACTCATAAAGAGATGTGATTCATTTTTAACTAATTCTATGAAAGGAAATTATTTAGGGTAAATTTAATGAATATATGTGTTATATATGAAATAATAATTAATTTTTAATGGTTATATATTATTTACCTTCAATTATTTATATCCATGTAGAAAAATGGAAAAATTGTTCATGTGCATGTACGACTTACAATCACCATGAATGGTGTAACTCATTTTCTATATCTAACTTTAATGGATAACTCTAAATATATATATAAGAAATATATATAATAGTTAAATCATTTTTATAATTTTTTATTAAGAATCCATGATCAAAATAAGTGGATCAAAAATAAAAAATCAAAATATACATGGAAAACAAAGTAGTTTTTTCCCAAAAATGTGAATTTTACATGGATTTTTCAATAAACATGTAATAAATGGTCATAAGTAAATAATAAATAGTATGATATATATATATATATATTTCTTTATTATATTTATAAAAAACTTATATTTATTATATTGTAGGTTTTAATGTGTACGAATGAATTTGAGACCTAAGGTAAGGGATTTTTGTCTCAATCTTCAATTCTTTAGACATATGTTATATTATGAACCTATCCTATTTTATGATTTGTATGTAAAATCCATTTTATGTGTAATATAATTAATTAATTTATTATCATAATATTATAAGTTAAATTTAATATTATTCTTTCATGGGTCTTACGATTCAATGTTTCCAAAGCGGTATGGGTATAATGATACAATCTAATCATTTATCAGGAATGTTCATGATTATACTACCAATAAGGAAATATTATGATCTATATCTCAATAAACTAATATATTTTCTTCTCTTATAGTTATTTCTTTATAATACATGTTTTCAATTAATTTTTCTCATTTCATGTACTCAAGAGTTCAAAATAATGTTTTTAAGATATATTTACCTCATTTGTCTCTTCAGTTGAAAACCCATTTTCTTCCAAATCCATGTTTTCTAAAAAAGTTTTCAAAAATGTTATACTATTACCCTTAATTGTGTTTTTTATTAAAATAAATGAATTTTACCACTAATTTCTAAACATGTTAATTTTACTTTTCTTAAAAAAATATGAAAGGAAGCATTATTTTCGTAACATGTTCCACATGAGTGAAACTCTTATATTGTCATGGCCACTCAATGTTTTAAAGATTATTCTTTAAAATTCAAATTTTATTTTTAAAAAAATGTTTTATTTAATGTTTGATAAAATTTTATATTTTTAATAAATTTGTTTTCAAAATAAAAAGGGTGTTTTCCTCAAATAATGTTCAAAGCGATACATCAAATTCATTTTCCATCTAAGATAGAATCTGTTGATGTTACTCCATGTAAAGAGGATATTTTTATCAAGAATGTTTTTAAAAGTATTTTCATAAAAAATAACCTTTAATTTTATAGTTTTCTTCTAAATTTTACAAATATATATATATATATATATATCTTATATATATACTTAGTTTATTCTTCCTTCCTTTGATAGGGTAATACATGCCTTATGATCATTTATTAGATGACTTCTTTTTTAAATTTTCTTTGTTTATAATATAAATCAATATTATTCCACCCATTTTATTCCCATGAATAATTTTTATGTTATTAATTATGATTGATTTTCTTTTTTTCACACACATATATTATGCACATGTTATGATGGGTGTTCCAAAATAGTGCTCCAATGTATTGGGTAATGTTACAGTCTCATGATATTTCATGTATAGGATTAGATAGTAAACCTAATACATTATGGGACATTATCATCCATGTGATATATTCATGGTAGTTATACATGATTCATGTTTATGTCATGTTATATATTTCTTCCACATTTCCTATAATGTAATGGTATTATGATACCATGTTCTTTAAATTATGCTTCCACATGATTACTCATTTTCCTTGTCTTATATTATATAATGGTATACCTTTGACTCAAATGTTATGATTCCATATCATGTTTATTCCCTTACTAGGATTTTTATCTCACCCCTTTATTTATATATTCTCATGGTTATCCCATGAAATTTTAGGAGCTCGAATAGATTTTAGGAGCTCACTATGGAAAATAAAA